>JAUPFN010000001.1:48597592-51325092 GCA_036924255.1 Apodemia mormo | reverse complement strand
ATTTCTTTGAAGTAATAGAGAGAGATACAATTAGAGCACATACAATTAAAGTAAATCCTTGATATGATACGTGGCCGACCTATAAACAAAGCGGACATCACGTCGGGCAAGTTATGTTTTCCGGAAGAATCCAGGAATTCGTGCGTCTGTAGCAAAGGCGATGCCGCCCCTCTCCTGACGAGTTTATTTATTTATTTAAATACTTTATTGCACAAATGAGTACAAAGGCGTAACTTAATGCTATTAAGCATTTTTTCACAGTTTACCTTCGGTGATGCTGAAAGACAAAGCTTGGGTAGTGTGTAACGAGTTATAACGAAATAATGATTTTTAAGATATTTATCATGTCAGAAAAGAAAACACTTGCACTCCGACTTTCGTATGCGCATTGTTAACGTCTATGAAGCGTTTGCGATGCATCTTAAAAATAACACAAACAACATTAGTGTACCGGTTGCAGATCTCACCAGTTTGTTGTGATAGTGTTCAGCTTCTTAGTAATAAATAACCTGATAACCTTAGAATAGATAAACCCTTTAACTAAGTCAATTTTGAGGCAAACCGATCTCATTGGAGAGCGGCCGCTACGTAATGATTATTGCAAGTTATCAGAGGAGTGTGTATTCGCGTGGTGCGCCGGAGTATCGCATGCCGATTAGGAGAATGAATGAAACGCTGGCAGGGGTTTACGAGAACGGTTTATCTTATCGCGGCGCGGCAGAACTAAGCGGTGACGCATCCTGCGAGCTAGACGAGGCCTTATCTTGGTGCATGCGCGCCGGCGACCAGCGACCAGCGCACACTTTTGTCTCGGCACATGTGCAGGACACTCCACACGACAGTTTGTTGTTTCAATGGTCTGTTTGTTTGCGGTTGTGCTCGGCCCTGGAACAATGGCCGCCAGTTAGTCCGCTGACGGCTCGGCGGGGCGCCTCGCTGTCAAAACACGAGTTTTTCTGCGTGCAATCCTCGGAACTTGCAAAAAACTGGAGATTTAGAAATTTACTGCCGCCTTACCGTTAATGTGATAAAATTTATAGGTTCTCGGGAGACTCGAAGGCGCGATCTTTTCAGGGTTGCCAAACGACATCAACGAGACGAAGTCATTATGAAACAAATTTATATTAATTAAAACTAAAGACAAATACTTATGAATACATAAACTGCAAGTGATTGTTGTACTTTTAAAACTTCTTGCGCTCGCTGATTAGGAATTATATTATTTTACCTTTGAATATTTGATTTTAACATAAAAACGTAGATTTATTTTACTTACAACAGCGTCTTTTTTATTAAAACACTAGATAGTCTAGCAACAATGATCATCACAGGTCATAGCCGGAGTAATGTGAGGTGATCCTGAGTGGCAGCCCTGCGCTGGTGGCACATGTAGGCCTTGTTTATGGTCTCCCGGCCGCGACACTCCGCGACTCTTCACGGAAACTAATCGTCTCATACGTTCGACGACAGATATTGGTGTTAAAGCTATCAAAACAACAGATTTATTGCCCCAGTTCGAACTAAGTTATGTGTAATGTATAACGGTGCTAATGGTTATTGGAGGATATCTATCACGCTGACTGCTGTTAGATTTAACGGCGTCGTAACTGATAACAATAAGCAAAAACTGGTAACAGGCGAGCGATCTAGATGTCTGCGTTCCAACTCTCTCCTACCGACTTACTTACAACGCTGTTCAAGGTTGTTTGATGATGCTTACTTATGTATACTTAATACTATATGAAAAAAGAACAGTTTTTAAATTTAAGTATGTCCTTTTTAAGTATATTTAAAAAGCCCATTAAATAAATAAATATCACTGAACAAATTTCCCGAATTGATCTAACCCCAAAATAAGTAAATTATTTGCTCGTAATACAGATGTCAGTCAACGATACTTATACATAGAAATATGTACATATAATATTCGCGAAATATATATAAATACTCAAATAAATTTTATTGAATAAACATCCGAACCCAGAAATACAAACATCTATGCTCAGTACACAAATGTATGTCCCTGTCAGGAACCGAACGTGGTCCCTTTTGATGCGTAGTCAGGTTCACTAACCACTCGACCCAGTGGGGGAATATAGCTCAGAGCCATTTATATAGCAGATATTAAAAACAACGACATGACACAGACTTTCTGTTGGAAGGCTTTCATGTTATTCTTCGGCCGCACCTATGTGTGTATAATCCCGAAGATATTAGCGTGCTAAGACGCACGCAGTCGGAATGTTTGCGACGACAGCCGATAACAGCCGGTCACATCTGCATATATAGACGCAAGTGCGGCCGCAGCATTAGAAGAGATAATCGTCGAAACAGACACCAAAGATGTTAAACGGGCGATTACATTAACATATATGGCGGACATGGTGCGCCACATGCATAAGTTTACCGACCACTTTACCTTTCAAAAATGACAATGAACAGCTAAATTAAGACAACAAACAAGACGCGACAGTAAAGGTAAGATAATATAGACACACGTTGCAGAGCTCTACCACAATTAGAGTCACCTGGTAGTGACACTTTCGCTCGTTTTTTACGAGCTCCAGGGCAGAAAGGAAAATATCTAAGTAGTCTGGACCAACTCAGGGAACATGCACTTTTGTTTTTTTACAAGCGGGATTTATAGAATTTCGATTTTTCTATTCTATAAATGAATATTTTATATATAGAGACATTTTTAAGAAAAACGAAAAGAAATAAAAATCTCTACCATCAGCGTGGTCAAATAATTCAAAAATTATATTCAGAGCCCTATTATATATATGGCTTTGAGCTATATTTCAATATTTCAAAAATGCATGTATGTATGTATGAACGCGAGTAAATCAAACATCGTTACAGGAAGATACATAGCAGCCAACACATTATGTTGTATGTGTCAAATATCGGCTACAAGGCATTTCTCTATACGTTCAGGGTTCAGATTGAGTACGGTGAGCGTGGAGTGTCAGGCGATACTGTAAACCTCGGTGGACGTGCGGTGGGCACCGCGCTGCCGGCCTGTGGTTACCAGTTTGTGATAAAGTCGATAGCAACAACATTGCTGCTGCCTTCACATGTGCCTTACCGTTTTAGTACACACAAATTATGTAAGGAAAATTATGAGATAAAATTTTATAATACAGTAAGTACTCAAAAGAAATTATGTATATGGATTTGGGCATCCTGAGGCTCTTTTAAACGTTACTTATTGGGATCAACTATCTATTACGTTACGTTACGACTCCGAAACTACTGAACCGATTTCAATGACATTTTGTAGATATCAACTGTTTGGTCCAACTTAAAAGAAAGGATAGTTTTAATTTCAATTAACCCCCCCCCCCCCTCCATCTCAAATAACAAAATATTCAATACAAGTAATTTGTATGGCAAAACAACGTTTGCCGGGTCAGCTAGTTAACTTATAATAGCGGTTCTCTAAACACGGGCAATAATCAATGGTTAATTATCTGGCGTAAGTGTCAACATGATGAATAATTAATAAAAAGTAATTTAACACATACTCCAATAGTGATTTGATTAAGGTAATCGTTGGAGGAGACCAGAAGTACGTGACTTAACAAGCTGTTTATTGCCACAAATAAAACGACATTAGGGCGTTCGTACAACGAAGGCAGCAGTGTGATAAGGCCTATTAGGAGATAGGTAATCTAGGCGCGAGATGGCGTGGCGTAGGTCGGGAGCCGGCGATAAGGTGGCGCGCACGTGCTGCGAGCTGCTGATAACTGCTATCAATCAGCTGAGCCGAGCGACGGACTCGCTGCGAATACCTTCATTAACGACGATAAGTGTGTAGTTGTTTATTGATGCGGTCTGCTGGCGGGGCCTGCTCGCCTTCGGATCGCCGAACACACAGCCAGGGCTGACATGTGAGTGTAGCAATGAGAGGTGCACGTACGTCCTGCTGCTCCTCGTTCACGTGCCACTGGTGTGTGCGTCGCCAACTCACGCACTTAGCCAGCTGTGTACAGTACCTACCGTTAAAGGAAGGCGGAAAAAAAAACAGATGGCTCTTGATGGACAGAGAAACCGTCGGCTATACGTATATTGCTATCCATGTGGCTACCTTACCCTCCAAATCGGAATACGACAATGCATTGACGTTATTGCGACAAAAATAGGTAAGGTGGTTGTACCAAATACCCGGGAGAGACGTAGCAGAACTCTACCACCCAGTAGTCATGATAGTGACACGTATAGCCAAGCGCTCCTCTCTTACGACCTGCCTGGCTTAATGGTAGGTGGTCTATTCTTCAAAGTAGCTCGGACAAACACGGGTTATTAGGTACACTAATTTCGTTCAGGTTCACTTAACCACAAGCAATATTTTCTTATTATTATATTTTTATTGCTTACTTATGGCCATTAACTATCGTCTCTTTCAATACGTAGATAGGTACAATCAATCCGTGGTACACTCTTTTACTAGTCAGCATGAATATTATAGAATTATTAAAAAACTAGTGTTTTTTTTTCATCCACACAAACTCTAAAAAGTGTTCGCAGATCGTAAATAAATAGAGACCACTCTATCGCCGGTTCACGACGCTGCTTCTTTGCCAACGAAGCATAATAATAATTAGTATCTAAACGTAATTATAGAAAATTAAAAACACATCAAGATTGTTTGGAAATGTAATTTTTAACACTAATTACCTACAATAAAACAGAAGGCGCTATAACATGCTGCCCAAGTAGCACGTTAAGCTGTATATAGGCTGCATTTAGGTTCATTTTTAAAGTTAAAGCTGTATACGAAGCCGTACAAAGGCTGTAGAAGCGCTTCTACAGCTGATGTAACACCAAAAAGGCCCCTAAGTTATACAGCTTATTGCCTTATGTAGGCTGCAGAATAGCTGTACAAGCTGTTATAGGCGGTACAAGGGCTGTTATTTCGTGTATAAAGAAACTATAACACTAAGGATACTCTCTTGTAACTGTCTTGTACAGCTAAGAGTTAAATAGGCTGCACAATAGCTGTACAAGCTGGTATAGGCTGTACAAAGGCTGTTATTCGGTGTATAAAGAAACTATAACACTAAATATACTCTCTCGTACAGCTAACCGTTCTTAATAGGTGTCTGAAAATGATAAAAAGTAAGGCTACCGGTGTACTTTTCCTTGTGTGTACGGGTCCTCGGTGTACGGTTCCTTTACAATCCTTATATTTACTAGACACCGACTTACTTAGGTACCTAATTATTGTGTTGTAAATTGACTAAATAATAGCCCCTTGTTAATCCAGCTTCTTTTGAAAAATAGGCCATCTGCTATAGTACCAGGCCATTTGTATAAGGTGAATGACTGGCTATGTGGGTCTGTACCATCGTGACTACAAGGTGGTAGAGTTCTGCAACGTCTCCGCCTTAAATAATCCGAATAAACAAATGAAATATAAAACATTTGTACATAATATAGGAATGACAAATAAATTTCACGGTTATTGTGCGAGTTGATATAGAATAAATGCATTTCTTATCTGATACGAGTAGGTAAGTGACCTGACATGAAACCAAAAATCAATTCTTAAAAAACAGGCTAATACAGGTACAAAGGTTATTTAAAATGCGTTTTTTAAAAATGAAAAGCACTTTTGTATAAATACACTTTGTTGCAAAAATCTTGAAATTAAGTGTAATAGAAAGGGATACCTACTACAGAACTTGGATAAATGGATTAATATAGTATATACCTACATATATACAAGTAATATAAGTACACTCAACATATACCTGTCTATGTAAATACCTACGGATGAATAAATATGATGTCATATAATATCATAGCTATGACCGCCCCGTTGTGTTGGTCGAGTGGTTAGCGACCCTGACTAAGCAGTAAATGGGGTCCGGGTTCGATACCCGGCAGGGACAGGCATTTGTGTGATGAGCACAGATGTTTGTATTTCTGGGTTTGGGGGTTTATTAAATATATTATAGTATTTATATATGTATTTCTATGTAATAGTATCGTTGACCGACACCCATACTACAAGCATATAATTTGCTTACTTTGGGGTTAGATCAATTCGTGTAATTTGTCTAGTGATATTTATTATTTACAGGTATAAAGGTATATTATACCTACTTACATAGGTATACCCACTCGATAAATATAACCCTCTTTCGAACGCAGTTGGATAATTACCTAAGTCAACAGTGTATCTATTAGTAGTACTGCACCTAATGTACTTACATTCGCGACGCTGTACTCGGCGTTCAATAAAATCAGTTATTTTTAAGCGGCCACATGTCATTCCCGGTTTCCAACCCTGTAATGGCGACGTGCACTAGCGACTCTTAACCCGCGCCTCGCCAACTCCTCTTTACATTCGTTCTTATAGAACCTACACACGGGGCCACTTTATGAAATACAACAAAAATCCTAACATTATTATCAAATTATGTGGTACTTGTTTTGATTCTTATGATTCTACTATATTTACGAATGCTTCACGTACAAAAAGGGTCCGAGATTTCAAAAATTCAGCAAAATTCTAACTAATGTCTAACATTTGAATATGTAAACGTATCGTTTATTGTCTTGTTGACCATCTGTAAATAAGCGTGCACGGGACATAACAGCTCTGTAAATGATGGGCATTAGAGCCGCTATTGTCAGGATGATCCCCGCGTGCCCGTTGGTCCCGCTATCCCGGGCGGAGTCCTCCCATCGCCCCTCCGTGGTGATTTGCCGCGCGCGTGTCGTCGAGCCGCCAGTCTGCACGCTCGCTCTGCCGCGCACGCACGTACGCGCAGCACCGCGGTTACAGTGATAGTGAACATGTTGCACGAAGCGTGGCCCGCCTTTAACCGGGAACCATTCGAGCTGGACGCTCTGTTTGCGGAGGTCAACAATAACTACGTCAAAGGTATTTTGGGTTATTTTTAATCAACAAGATGCATTATGCATCTCCTTTTCTTGATAGGTATGAATCAGTTTACATCACAAAAGGATCACAGCCATCGAATATAATCAGTGTAGCAGTACTGATATAGGTAGTTTGTGATTCACCGTACAATCACTTTGGTACAGTAGGATATATTTGTGGTGTGGTATGGAAATTTGCACTTATTTATTTTTTATCTAATTTAGATTTAATTTAGTAACTAACCTTTAAGATTGTCAGATAGTGACAACATAAGTACATGATTTCAAACAAATAGGTAGTTCTAGTGTGTGTTCATTTTCAATTCTTCAACAAACTGCAGCTGTGCTGCTGTAATTTACTCAAGCATCACAATTATTAAAGGCATATTAAAAGTTAAGATGATATGATTAAGACTATCATAAATTAAAGGAAAAACCTACTCCTCCGATGTATGTTTTTTTTACATTGTTATATATGATATGTTTAAATTGTTATATATGTTTGTATAATACATTGTATCATAAAAATATTTACATATATAAGTGTCAAGTGTCAACCCTATAAGTGATTTGGCATGAAGATATGTATGTTTGTATGTATGTATATCGCAATCACGAGATTACAAAATGCAAAAATTCGTTATAAAAATTCAAATTGACGGTGTACCTATTTGATTTGAACATTACGAGTTGCGGTCGTGTGAGACAAATAAAATATTGTTTGTTTGTGTACCTACTGCCTGTGTGCGAGTGTATAAACGTCACCTGCCAGTGGCGGTTAGTTAGGCTTTCGTTTGTATTGCAATAAATATAGGATTAGCTGCCGTGTAAACACGGCTAAACAAACCATACAAAATACTATTTACATACCTAGATATATCAAGTATAATTCCGCTCCAGTGTTTTGGCAACATGTACCTACGTACCTATCAAGGGTTTTTGTTTGTTATCCATAACAATGATAATATCTGCATTAAAAATCATTGATAAAAATGATAACATCATATAAATTAAATATGTAATGAAAAGTATCTTCACGCCCATATCCCCGAAGGGGTAGGCAGAGGTACAACAAGTGCACCCACGATTAGCCGAAGATACTTGGTCCCACAAATATGATAGGTGGCACGCCTATCGCCAACCGGGCATTTTCCAATCCCGGGCACATTGTGTTTTTAAGAAAATTGAAAAAACACTTTTTTTATGTGCCCGACCCGGGAATCGAACCCGGGACCTCATGTGGTCAACGCCAAAATGTAATGAGTTTCAATTTAAATATTTCAACCGTAAAATTGAGTGTTTATTTCACAATCCTTTGTTCCATAGTTTTACGAAATAAAAATCGTAATATGTATAACATATAAGCCTCTTATATGCTAATATATTGTTTTGAATTTTCACGCCTCTAATTATTGTTTCAATTAAGAGTACCTACCAACATTACTTAACCAGTGAAGTTACCAATATACATTATTTTGACGTTGAAAGAACCAGTGAAACAGAAATGGCTGTATCTATTCTAGTTTTTTTTGACATCGACTACAAAATAATCATTTTGCCATTAAACTATTATTTTTATTGTTTTGCTGGATTTTTTAAACACAGTGATGATATGAATTTAAAATATTTAAACTAAGACAAGTTACATTTTTGAAAGAACGAATTACTTGAAAGAACGAATGAAACATAAAAGTTCTGATAGGTATGGTAGTGAGATCTTGAGACGATAATATTTTTGTACGCTTTACTTGTAACGTTTCTTACACAACGTCATTGACATCATACAGCAGAACAAGAAAATAGTTAGTAATGCAATTGTATTATAAATTGTCCCATGTTTTTGAATTGTACTTGTTTTGTCGTACGACGTGAGTGACGTTGTCGAGTTGAAAGACGAATGAACGGAATGCGTGTCGTGGAGCGGTGCGCGGTGTGTCGTGGTGGACGTGAGAGAAGTGAGTGGCTTGCGTTGGCGGCGTCGCCCCGGCGGTGGCGGGGCGGCGCGGCGATTGGCTGAGCTGAGGTGTGTCGCAGAGGGCGCGGGCGCGGAGAGCCCGGGCGCCGCCCCCGGCTCGCCGGCGCGCTACCAGGAGCTGCGGCCCGCACTCGGAGCCCCGCCGGCGCGCGACATGCAGGCCTACTCGCACCAGCTGGAGGAACAGCTCTTCAAACCGCCGCCCGAGTTCCTGCGGCGCAGCCCCGACCCGCCGCTCGACCGCCGCGACTACCGCCCGCTGCACTATGAATACTCGCCCGCCACCTACACGCTCGACCACCTCGACTCGTGAGTACTTGCTGATATCTACCTTTATACACTAACTCTCTCACCACTTACCTAATTCTTCTTGCGTTTTTATTCAGATAAAAGTAGCCCCTCATTGTAAACTTTTCATTGAAAGGTACCAAGTTGCGAGCCAGTCTCGCAAAAATAGTTGGTACTTACATAATTCAATTCAACACGTACAAATATGTATCTTGAAAAATAATTTGAAAGAATGTGGAAAGGCTTTTATTCGTAACTGTGCTGAAATAGCATGTCTGCATTGTTTATGTAAGTATAGGTATTATCTTAGATTTGCTAGTAAATGATAAGTTCAGTATTTATTATAAGTAATATAAATAATTTACAAAAAAATGACATAAAACAGCGGTATATATATATATATATATATATATATATATATATATATATATATATATATATATATATATATATATATATATATATATATATACAAGTTGATGTTAGCATATACATTGGGAAATTTAATTAAGTAGATTTAGGTAATAAGGTTTAAAACTAGGTTGATAAATAGCGGAAAGGAACCGCACATATAGCCATGGCCATGGCAAGATTCCGTGCGATACTCTGACAAAACCTGAAGGAAGAGGCATAGCCTCGTAGGTTATTTAACTTCAACACATTAAGCACAGAAAAGAGTTCGTAATATATGTGTAAAACGTGCAAATTAGCATTTAAGCGTACCTACAGTTAAAAATCTAAAACCTGGCCATGAAAAACTGTCACTTTTTTATACAAAACAATGAAAAGGAGACAATGGACACCTCAATGGCCAACAACGGCGTATTAGTTTTTGAGCTACGAACAAATATCCACATATTACATAGACTGTTAACCTTTCTTGATTGCATCGTTGTCGGTTAAAAATGTTGAAAACGTGACATATTTGAGTTTTATTTTTATGTTCTTCATATTTAAATTAATAATAGAGCTGTTTAATTTTTGGTTTACCAATTTAGTTTTTCTGAAATTGTAATGATTTCCACATTTACAGTTATTTTGGTGGACGTAGAAAGTATAATTATTCTGCTATCTGCAAACGTCTCATTTGGCTCCTCTCTTTTGTCTTTTTCTAGTATATAATTGCTCCGCACTAACGCTCAGCTGTAACAAACTGTAGCAATAGTGTCGTGCGGACACTTCCCATGTAGCCCCCGTCCACCACACGTTCGTTAAGGCACTTCGTCACAACTAGGTTACAACATGTAAAATGTTACAAAAATTATTTGTTAATTTGATGAGATTTTAAAAATGTTGTATTTATCCCCGTGTTGGTCCACACCGCTTTTAAAGAGCTTTACTGTTATGCCAAATATTTAGATTTTGGCAGTTCGTAAAAGGATAATTATTCATTATATACATATAACATGTCACTACCATGCTGACTACTGGATGGTAGACTTGTCGACGTGTCACCGGACTTCGATATCGCCGCCGTAATAAATCTCGCTGCAATAGAATCATTGCTTGTTACTGGCGTGTTCTGCTTTCGAGGGTAAGGTAGTCAGTAAACTTATCTCGTCACACGGACAGTAAGGCACTTAATATCTTTCTCTAAGCGGTTGTTGTCCCTTTCCACCAGGAAATCTTTTTATTTGCTATCCTTACATGTTTTCATTAATTTGAAATTAAGCAGACTCCGACTGCAAGCATGACATGCAGGCATGACACAGACACTCAGACACTTAGGCAAGACATTATGAATCAAATTTATTACCAGCCATCTCAAATCTAGGACAAATAAGAAATCTAATGTACCTACTAGAATATGTATAAGGTAAATCAATTAAATTTGTATCTCAATTTACATCACAGAATTTCGGCACCTAGCGGCAACACGTGCGTGTGTGCTCCTTATCTTATTTTAATTCGGTTTCAACAGTTTTAATAAAATTTTCAAGCAGCCTTTAGGTATATTACGCCTATGCTTAGGCGTAGGCGTAATATACCCTGTGAAGTTTGGTAGCGATCGAATATTTTTTTGTTTTCTGGTAATTTAATGTCATATGGCTATAGATATATAATAAGTGCTATTCGTTAGAGGATAAGACATGACTATAACTACTATTTAACAATATACATTATTTTTATTTACACTGGAAGACTCGCATACTTAAATAAAATAACATGACGTCAATGTAAGAAATTTCATACAATATTTCACCCATATTTCAACATCTTAGAGGATAAATTTCGAAACATCCCCGTTTCGAAACATCATCGAAGAAAAACCCCCGTGAGAAATTTCAGCTTTCTTGGTCCAAGGGTTTAGGCTGCACGTTGACGTGTCAGTCAGTGAGTAGGACTTATCTTTTTATAAATTCAGACTTCTGAAAATACATCCAAATAGATGACAAAACGCCTTAATGGGAACAGAAATCTAATTTATTTATTTAATATAGCCAATCGTTTCTCGTTAGTAGGTATTAAGTAGTAGGACCAACCAACAGCTCGGCCACACGGGTGACTTGGTAAAATTTTATTTTATTTTTTACTGGGGACGGATTCGAAGCACGGCGATTTTTCTTTTGTTAACATGCAGCGGTATTGCCAGCCCCTGAATATTTATTTATGTCTTATAAAATGACCCCCTGAAACGTTAAAAAGTATTTAAATAAGTAGATCGCTACGTTTCACACCTTCATAGTTATGTTAGATTTACTGATATATACCTATTTAATAATTACTGAAACATGCCAGGCAAGCACGGCTTTCAGATTTCTCATACTATTAGTAACTAGCTGACCCGCGCAGCTTTGCCTGCAAGTGGAATAACCGAGCATCAATGCCAGGCGTTTTATACAATCTTTCTTTTTACATTTCAGACTCTTAGGGGTTGATTTTACAAACAGTAGTTTATTTAAATTGGGAAAATTTTCAACTATTTCCTTCCCAAATTTCATCAAACTAGTTTCAGCGGTTTAGCCGTAAAAGCATAACAGGCAGATAGATAGACTTTAGCAGTATCTTCACGTCCGTATCCCCGAAGAGTTCCCGTCCCACAATGTGGTAGGTGGCAAGCCTATCGCCAACCGGGCACTTTTTCCAATCCCGGGCAACGTTGTTCGTGTCAGAAAACTGATAAATACATTTTTGAACTGATAGACATACTTTAACATTAACAATATTAGTATGTATAATGTGACATTAGCCGCGCTGTGGCTGTGCAGTGCGCACACAGTCAGAATGCACAGCTAACGAGTGCTCCCATTAGTCGACTCAGCAGGCCCCTTATCTAAATTGCCGTCCCGGCGAACCCGTCCATCTCCCCTACTATTGCACAACTAATTATTTCATGTGACTCCGTTCCCGTTATTACCAACTGTGTGACTTATAGCGGTAATGTCGTGAGCTACATTGAAATTTCTTTTGACAATTTTCTTTTCTTGCTACATTTTCAACCGATTTCCCAAAAGGAGGAGGTTCTCAATTCGGTTGTATGTATTTTATGTTTGTTACCTCAGAACTCGGTAACTTATGAACCGATTTTAAAAATTCTTTTTTTTTTGGATAAAGTATACTCTCCATTTGGTTTCGTTTTAATTAGGTTAATATCTGATGCATGATCTCGGAGATACAGGACATGGGAAGCCGGTTGCTGCAGTTTTACTGCGATAAAAATTATGTACCTAATTAATAAACACGTTCCAAAGCCGGTTCTATGTGAATCGGCTTTTGAATATTAATTTATTTTAAAAATACAGTTTTATTTTTTCTTCGTTGAGTTTTTCAAAAGTGTACATATATAACTTTAAGGTTAAGGTTATATTTGATATATTTTGTAAAAACTAACGTTGCGACTTTCAATTTCGACGGTTCATTGTAAACTGACAGATAGATCTAATGACTCAAAATATGACCGACAATTGGCCGATTTATTTCATTCGGTCTTAAAATACTAAAAATTATTAGATGCTGCTGTAACTTAAACAGACTAAATTGTTAGAAATCCATACTAAATATATGAATGCGAAATTCTGTTTGTCTGTTATGCAATTAGTGCTAAAATGCTGAACCGATTCTGATGAAATTTGGCGTGAAAAAAGTTTAAGAGCTGGGGTCAAACATAGACTAACTTGTTTTCAAAACTGAACCGTTAAGGGGTTTAAATAGGGGATAAAATTTTTATGAAAAACTATATCGATGACATGTTAATCTACTCACGAGCAAAGTTGCGCGGGTCAGCTAGTAATTTTATAATGGTGATGTAGATACGCCAAAAACAACATGTCGTAATTTCAAACAGTGTAAAACAGTGTTATGTATCACAATAATTTATATAAAATATTAAATTTGAAACTCTTATACCGTCATACGTTAGATGTTGTCAGGTACTGCCCAAGTAGCACATTAAGCTGTATATAGGCTGCATTTAGGTTCATTTTTAAACTTAAAGCTGTATACGAAGCCGTACAAAGGCTGTAGAAGCGCTTCTACAGCCGATATAACACCAAAAAGGGCCCCAAGTTATACAGCTTATTGCGTTATATAGGCTGCACAATAGCTATACAAGCTGTTATAAACTGTACAATGGCTGTTATTTGGTGTATAAAGAAACTATAACACTAAAGATACTCTCTTGTAACTGTCTTGTACAGCTAAGAGTTAAATAGGCTGCACAATAGCTGTACAAGCTGGTATAGGCTGTACAAAGGCTGTTATTCGGTGTATAAAGAAACTATAATACTTAAGATACTCTCTTGTGCAGCTAAATGTTCTTAATAGGTGTTTGAAAATGATAAAAAGTAACTAATCTGTTTTTGATATTGAATAACATTATATCTGCAGACGCCATAATTAAAAATATATTAATAAACGATAAATTCTTGGACTTGGAGCAGTATTCAAGGGTGTATTCAAAGTGCAAATTCTAAATGACTGTGAAGTCGTGTATGTTTTTCCTCAAAATATTCACGCGCCAACGAAATAATCAAGATAACACAAATAAAATCATTGCGAAATACGGTAAGTGTTTGTGTTTAAGGTTAGAATATACAAGTATTTATGGTACAATATTGTATATAAAGGCATAATGATCATAATATAAGTTGCTTGTCAAGATATAGCTTTAGCTATTGCTAAATATATCTTTTATTTAACAATATATTTCTTTAATGTTGTTTTTAATACACAATAATGGCGGCGTTTTGTTATACAGCTTAAAGTGTATTTGGAGGGTGATATACTGCAAATAGCTGTACTGAATCTCTTTTTTGTTCTATTATACGGCTATTGGCTTTTAATTACCGTCCAAATACACTTTAGGCTGTACTAAGTCCCTATATAAATCTATTGTACAGTAATTGGCTTTTAATCACTTAACTTATGTTTAGAGATGCGTACAAAAATTGAAGAACCCTAAATACAAAACATATGTTTGTCACTTGATTTCGCTATTGTGTTGTATTGACGTCGGTCGTTTGACTTTACAACTAAACCAACTTATTGTTAACTATAACTTATGAGACATGTCTTTCAATCATGTTTTACTTTATTTTTCAAGGAAATATGCCTTATAAAATAATAAAAACAATTGAGAGAAGCCAAAACCGTATTTGTATCGTACCCAGTTTGTGGGAGAATAAAGGTGAATTATAATGACCAAGAAAACAACTTGATATAACTAAGTTGATCAAGAACGAAAAATCAAGCCCTTTAAATATTGGTCTATCACAAAAATATTTTTAAGAAGAATACGTTATTTCGTGCTTGTGATTTAATATTATTAGTTCTTCAAAGAGAAACACATACTCTTTTGCCTGTAATTGTATCTAAGTATATAATATTTTTAAAACGATTGTAAGTATACATATATATACAGGGTGTTGCAAAAGTGGTACAGTAAGCCGCAAGGGGGTGGCTCAGGGGGTCATTCTTAACAACTTTTGTTTAACGACTTTTGTAAATTCGCGAAAAAATTTTTGATTTTCCATAGAAACTTTGTTGGTCACGTGACTTTTCACAATGGAAAAACAAAATTGTTTTTCGGGAATATTCACAAATCGTTGAACAAAAGTTGTTCAAAATGACCCTCTGAGTCTCCCCCTTTCGACTTACTATACCGCTTTTGTAAAACTCCGTATAGTAGCAAGTTAAAAATAAAAAAATACATATTTTCTCAGTGTAATGATTTTTATTTCTCTTTTTAACTCTTTTTTATATATTCTTTGAAGAATAGACCAATTGCCTTTCTGCCAGGCAGGTCGTAAAAGACAACCGATGGGCTATGCGAGTCACTTCCATCGTGGTTACTAGGTGATAGAGCTCTGCATTGGCTCGACCGGATCTGGTACCACCGCCTTATCTATTCCTGCTGCAAAGCGTCAGTGCTAGTCACTGTCATGTTCCGGTTTGGAGGGTAAGGTGGCCGGTAAACTTATGCATTGGGCATTAGACCTTGCCACAAGAGAGCAACGCACCATTAACATTTTTGCTGTCTGTAGGCGATGGTTGATTCTTTTCATCAGGAGACCGATCTGCTTGTTTGCTATCTTATGACATTAAAAAAAATCAGTTATTGTAAATTACCAACCAAGTAACCTTAATGAAGAAGATAAGCCTAAAAAATAATAAATCAGATAACCTACAATCACTTTTTAATGTTTTTGTTACGGATCCCTTTTCCTTGAACATTAATAAAAATGACGATTGTAGGTTTACCTGAATTAGTAATTTTTCAGCTTTATCTTCATCACGATTACTTGGTTGGTAATTTATAATATTTAAATATTCCTTTTCAATATTCCTCTTGATTTTTTCCACATGATATCAACTATGCAGATATAAAAACAGCAAACAACAATTTTCTCAGTAATACAGTCTTGAGCTGTACTATAGCTGTATATGCAGATTTTTTAACACCATTGGCAGCATAACAGTCTACAATTACGCCATAAATATTAGCTGTAGAACGGTGATTGCATATCCCATTTTACAGAAACAAGCGTTGAGTGATACTATAATAACACTTAAAGCTGTAATAAATTCCCGTGCTAAACAAAATACAGCTAATGTACAGCTTTAAGGATTAAAATCAGCCTAATGAGTTACAAATTGATTAAAGCTGTACAGTAGTGTATTAATATTCAGATATAACGCCTAAAGCTTACGCGGAACTCTAAGAAAGCCCTTGTACAGCATTAGGCTGTATATAAACTCATAAAGGTCTCTTATACCGATAAAAGCATCTTTTTACACCATTGTACGGCTGCAATAGAACTTTAAGTTCTATATGAGCTGCTTTATGGGTATTAAACTTGCTTGATTGCTGCTTGGGTGGTATACTGCGACCATGGCCTGTTGACTGTTCCTCGGATGAATTAAAACCATATAGTATTCAGCCCGCTTTGCTCAGACCACGAGGTCTCGGGAGCGATCAGCGGGCCGCAGGTCGGTCTAAAAGTGCTATTGAGCTTTTTCTCGAAAATTGAAATCTAGTAGCAAATTGAATTTTGTTGGTAGTGTGTTAAGTAGAACACAAAAGCCATCGGTCCAGGTTGTCGCCAGATACGTTATCAGATGAATGGGGATCACCAACCATCTCGCCAACCAATAAAATATTGGATCGTGGTGAACCGAAGCGTCTATTGACTCATACTTTTTAAAAACCTAACTAGCGATTCGGTGTTGTGCTCAAACCAGAGAAGAACGCTATACTTACTAGGTCCAATCGTGAAACTAAGTTATATAGAGAACAATTCAGTCATAAAAAAATAATCAAAATAACCGTTTAGTATAGGACTAGCCATTCCCAGAGGTAAAACCAATCTCTACCCAAAACTCCATCGTAGTGTTCGTTTTAATTAAAGTTGAGTTGTCTTATTTTGGATAATTTCCTAAGAAATATGTAACGTTTCCCGAAGTTAGATGGATGACGCGTGTTTGTTTGCTGGCGGCCGTAGCTCGCCAACAGCGGGCGGCGCGGCGGGCGGGCAGGCGGAGTGACCTTTGCCCTCCTCTTCTGTCCTTGCACTCTCATTATAGCTGTACAATAACGACACAAACTCGTTGATATTATTAATTACTTAATCGTTTGTTTTTAATTCATCAGCATTATATGGAATGAACTCCAACTCCCCTCTCAGTTCTAAGATTTTTTTTGTAAAACTGCGTAAAATATTATGTCGACTTTTATACGGGTGCTTGCTAGAGTTCGGGCGGTTACATGTTTATAGAAAGTATTAGGTACTTGGCCATCGATCGTTATTCGATCACAAATCATAATGATTATTATTGTTTGTAACTCACTAATATTTGTTCATATTAATGAGTTATAATTATTCATATTATTATATTAATATCAGTGTTTACTAACTAACGGTCGTTATGTTCCGCATAACTCATAAGCATTTATGATCACTAGCGATCGCCTGTGGCCGAAATTCGACCACAGACTAAACAATAAAATCTCTTTGAAGTTTGACAACAAATTTTAGTTGTAAAGGAAATCGCATATATCAATATGTGTGTCTAATATTATGTATGTCACAGGAATGTGGTGTGAGTGATGTTTATTTTTATTATTTTAATGTATTTGTAATGCATTTTATTTAAAAGCATTAGGTTTCTGCACTCCTCCGCAATGTACACTTTAAAACTGTGCCAAAATTCATACTCTACCTACCGTTGGTGCGATTGTCTTAAAAAGGGGTCCAAAGTTATCCCTTCACGTATTAATAGGTATATCTACAGATTGTATGTTACGACTGAGGAGCCACTACACGGTATCTTCAATACTTACGGCTTAACAAATATCTAGATTACAGGACTTGTGATTTCTTAGCTTTTTAGTTCTTGGGATATTTAATTTTTTAAATATTACGACATATTTTTTATCCCCATGTTAGTCTTGGCTCCTTTGAGGAATAGACCAACTGCCATTCTGCCAGGCAGGTCGTAAAAGGCAACTGATTGATTATAAGAGTCAGTACCATCACGACTGCTAGGTGGTAGAGTTCCACAACGTCTCGCCCGGGTATTTGGTACCTTCGCCTTACCTATTCCTGCCACAGTGGCGTCAATGCTTGTCATTATCGTATTTCAGTTTTCAAGGGTACGGTAACCGGTCGACTTTTCACGAATAGCAACGCACCACTAACATCGTTGGTGTCTATAGGTTTACTCCTTCCATCAGAAAAGCTATCTGCTTGTTTGCTACCTTATTTTATAAGAAAAGTATCTTTACATTTGTATCTCCAACGAGATATGCAGAGTTACAAATTTGTTGTAACTCTGCCTATCTCACCCACCCACGATTAGCCGAACATACTTAGTCCCACAATGATTGGTGGCCAGCCTGTCGCCAACCGGGCAGTTTTCCAGTCATGGACATTGTTGTTTTTTTCAGAAAACTGAAAAAAACACATTTTTGTTGATTTGTCCTACCCGGGATTCGAACCCGAGACCTCGTGTGGCCATTGCCGACCCTGGACCACAGAGACGATATAAAAAATATATATAAACATTATATAAACATAACTTTGGATACAACTGAGTTCGTTAAGTCACGTTATTGCATAGTCCTGCATCTAATAGGACACACCTAGACACTAGTGCTTCACATGTTGGTAGTTTCGTAGTTTCGCATGCGCCAATCGAGATGATTCGAGGCTGCGATATCTTCCGGCCGCGTGCCATACCTCCCATTAATATGATTGTTATGCAAGCGCAGATAACGCGGCGTTACACAATCGCAGTAACGCGCTTATCGGCGCTATCGCTCACCACGTGGCCGTAATCTTCATTAGCGGCCAGGACACTACTCTCTCGTCACTTATCTCAGCTTTTTAGGTTACCAAAACAAACAGTGCACCGCGCCCGGTACAAATGATTTTTATGCACATCTTCACGCTAAATTCCTTACAGAATAGGTAGAGAAATTTGAGTAGGTGCCAGTGGCGTAACAATAGGGTGGCAGGGTTGGCAAAATGCCACGAGCCCCCGACCCAAGAGGGCCCCGGCCCTAAAGACCGCGAGCTCAAAAATATTTTTTTACATTGTACGTGTAATTGACTACGCTGATATCTAGAAGTTTATTAAAATTAAACTGAGTACAACGTGACGTTTTTTACTGATAGTATTCCATCAAAAGAATTTGCCACGGACCCCAGATAGTATAGTTACGCTACTTATAGGTGTCTCACATTACAATTAAGGCAGGTTATCCTTGTTCTCCATATTCGTAAATATCTAACAAACATGCTGCTTGAGAATACTTGGCACCACCTTTACTTAACTCTCGGTCACTTTGATCGTGGTATGTCAGCCTTTTTCTCCTGAGGATGGTATACGTTCAAAGCTTATTCATACGAACTATGCCAAGTAGTTAAAGTATGCTATTTTTATGGCTTTTGATTTAATGTCGTTGCCTTTTCATCAACTTTTTCTAAATCTATCAACTTTAATTCGCAAACTCGCAACTTAACTCGAATTTGCCCAGGTGCTTCATTACATTTACATATTGGAAAATATGAAACTCCTTGCGCTATCGTATAAACTAGTAGTATTTTTCAATGAATGACATACTAAAGTTTTTCAGATCCACTTGTTAGGTTCGAATCCTAGCTTTTTAAAGCCTTCAAGAAAATAAAAAACGATTTTTTTTGTTGAAGGAAATTAATAACTGTCGCTGTAGACGTTAGAGGTGGTATCACACTCACCGTATTTCAGAAGCATATTAGGTGTCAGCATTCACAGGCGCAAGTTTGTCTCCACACGATTTGGCACTGACCTCAGAAATAAGTAATTACCTATGATTTTTTTTAGTTTTTGGAGCTAAGTCTTTTAGCTGGAGCTACATGTTGTTTAAGATCGTCACCCGAAAGCACCTCTCATTGGAACGGAAATGTTTTAAATACTTATTCATAAAAATTCGTATTGTGCGAAGCACAAGGCGGCTTTCAGTCTTGAAGAGAAAGTATGGAAACATCGTAGGGAAGTATCTGGCTGTTGGCCAGGAGAATGTTTTGAATAAAGCTTTTAATAGATTTTAGCGAAAGAAAAATATGGCCATTTTACAAGATAATGAAATAGATTGGCCTCTGTTGCGCGTCACACTGGGACTGCAATGCTGGTGGATGATAACATTTCGCTCTGGTTCGATGATTATATTGGCATGTAGCAGGGTGTTTTTTACTTGTATTAGTTATTGTATATTTGTACTGCTCATACAGATGGCGCTGTACTTTTAGGCTCCACTCCTCTAGGAAAGATATTTTACAAATATGGGCTCACAACTGAATGTAAAACATACTAAAGTATTATTATTTGAAAAGAAAATAACTGGAACGGATGGATAGATTTTGGATGATGTGAAATTTGAACCAGTGGATACGTTTGTACATCTTGCATGTGCTTTTAGAAGGAATGGAAGATGATAAACCACTGATATAGAAAGAAGAGTCTATACCTGTTATATGAGATGGAAAGAGAGTGTGCAGAAAATAAATCGAATGGAGCGTTATGGAATTTACTACAATGCACAATTTTATGTCATAATTCTGTCAGTGTCTTGCTCTGCATAATTCTGTGTTTATCTTGACGCTATTGTATAAAAACGAGAGCAGTCTAAAGAGAATGTAAGTAGAATCACCACAATCAAGATGAGATCGCTCGGAAAATATGTGGGGTAAACTTGCGGACTGCGTTTCGAATACTGAATCTATAAGAGATTCAGTAATCTGAAGATATAAGAGGGAAGTTGGGACTGAAAAAAAGTGTTGATATAAAATGAGAAAGAACATGAGATAAAAGACGAGAGAAGGCTTAACGTGCCGGTACCGTTGTGACCACAAACTAGGTGCTAAAGTTCTACAACGTCTCGAGTCTCGACTAGGTTTTTGGCACCACCGTCCTGCCTACACCTGTCGCATTGGTGCTTGTTTCTGTCGTGTTCTAAGGTAGCCGGTAAAAGTATGCATATGGCATTCCAACCTTGTCACACGGATATCAATCAATTCATATCAAATATCATTTGTTGGTAAGTATACTAAGGTCATGGCATCGCGACAATAACGTGTTCGGTGCCTGTAAGCGATGGATATGTCTTCTCATCAGGAGATCCGTTTGCTTGTTTGTCACCTTATGAAATATAAATAACAATATGTTGTCAAACAGTTATTTGTGATATGAACATTGAGACTTGTAGCCACAAGTTGTAGCTTGTGTGGCTGCAGCCACAAGGCTAGGCTTGTGGCGTTAACATCTTCGGTATGAAAACTTGTTCGGGGAATATATTTCGGAGTATCTAGTCATACGTGTTGATAATGAGTAATTTTATAAATTCAAAATAACCTCATTTTTTAGGAAAAAGAAACACATAGTATCGTATACTATAAATTGTTTGCAGATATGTCAGCGTAAACCTTCCGAGCTCGCGCGTTAATTAATGCTAATTTTATTTTTTACCTTGCTGAATAAACTGGATCTGCCGAACAATTAGTATATAAAAGTAATGTTCTTTTTAATTATTATTCCAACATTCGTTTTATATCGACATTTTAATATGTATTCGCATCGACCACATCATGTGTCAGTACATATAAGTAAGTTCCTGTTCAGAATGGTAGTCGGTCGGGGCTACTATATGAATCATCTAAATATGCTGACGCCTGATATAGTCTCTTCACTCGTAACTGTTATATATATATATATATATATATATATATATATATATATATATATATATATATATATATATATAAAATACGATGTCAGTCAGCTACATTCTTTTAAACCACTGTTTAAAGATCTCAAAATATTACCTTTACCATGTCTGTACGTCTTGGTGGTGTGAATATTTGTAAAAAACATCAACATTTGTTTAAAACAAAAGCTGAAATATTAGGAAACACAATGTTTAGAAATAGCAGACAGCTACATGTGCCCTGCCAAGTGCCAAAAACTCCAAATTTTTATATAACAAATGCACATTGTATTTGTATGGTATTTTATATAAGTATACAATCATATTCCTAATTTAAATAAATTTCGTAAAAAGTTATTTTTACGAAATTTGATTATTACGTTGATTTACTAATAGTAAAGTTTAATATATATATATATATATATATATATATATATATATATATATATATATATATATATATATATATATATATATAATATAAATAGTAATTAATTTACTAATGGTAAAGCGCGTGTCGGGCCACACGCAATTTAAGGTTCCGAAGTTGCCCACCACAATTATGCGGACTATGAAGAGGGCTTTTATTGTTTCATACTAAGAACATATAACCTATTTAATTTTTATTATATCACTAGCTGTTACCAACGACTTCGTCCGCGCGAACTTCGTTAACTCCGCACAGCTTCTCTCCTATGTATTCTAATATGTAGCCTATATGTTGACCCGACCTGTTAGTAATATTCATGCAAAATTTGAAGTAAATCCATGCAGTACTTTTTGAGTTTACCCCGGACATACATACAGACAAACAGACAAACAGATAAACACACAAATAGACAAACAGACAAACAGACAAAAATTCTAAAAACTATATTTTTGGCTTCTATATCGATTGTAGATCACGCCCCAAGTATTCTTTTAAAAAAATATTCAATGCACAGTTTTGACTTTCCTACGATTTTATTATATGTATATAGATAAGATAGCAAACTAGCAGATGGGTCTCCTGATGGAAAGAATCAACCATCGCCTGTAGACACCAAAGATGTTAATGGTGCGTTGCTATCTTGTAGCGAGGTCTAATGTCACATGCATAAGTTTACCGGCTACCTTACCCTCCAAATCAGAACACGATAGTGACTAGCACTGACGTTATTGCGGCAGGAATAGATAAGGCGGTGGTACCAGACTCGGTCGAGCCGATGCAGAACTCTACCACCTAGTAGTCACGATGGTAGCGACACACATAGCCACTCGGTCGCCTTTTACGACCTTCCTGGCAGAACGGCAGTTGGCCTATTCTTCAAAGGAGCCCGGGACCAACACAGGGAAAATCATCAATGACAAATATATATCCGCACCACAGGTTCGCTGCCTATAAAAAGTTCTCTAAGTACATTTTAGAAGTTGGTCGACTATTACTCAAAAAATTGTAAAGCCGTGATAGTTTTCCTTTTACCCTTATTATATTTATTACTACCATGATTGTTTCGCACCTCCCAAACAAACCGTCTGGCCTGCAGAAGGGGTGTCACGACTCTAACAAATTAACACTTTAAAGATTAATATTTTACAAATCAAAAATTTGTTTACACAAATCTACAATATTTTTTAAAAACCTATCCAACGATACCAAACACTTTGAACACGTGAGATAAAAAAAAATCCCAGTTTACATGTAGGAGAGCTACTCTGAGAAAACATTTTTCAAATTATTGCCGTGATTAATAAGTAAGTCCTAGTACTAAGGATTTCTGGGCTGTCATGTGGACGGACAGACGGACGTACATAGCGAAAATATAAGGATTTCTTGTTTAATTTTAAAAGTTTAAATATTTGTAAATCTAAACCATTTTAATTAAACAATACGAAGAGTTTAAATAATTTTAAAAAAACAATATATTATAAATTATAAGAAAATCAAGACAAGTCCGCTGAGTTTCTTCCGCAGGATCTTCTCAGTGCGCGGCCGCGTTCCGATCTGGTGGTAATTCTAAAAAAATTCTCGCAATTTTATTGCAATGCAGAAATTACTTATAATGTGCTTTAATCACTTTAGCCATCCGAATCGAATAACATTTTACGGAAGTGTAATCGCATATTTATTGCTGAAATATTTTAATGAATTTATTCCGAGACATTTCTGCACACATTGCTCCTGCGCAACAGAGTCAAAGTCAAACTTTGACATATATAACACATACAGCATTACATATATCAGAAGTACTTTATTCAATAAAACTTTTTACAAGTTATTTTGACGCGTCAACACTTTTTTTAAACTACTGCCGGATCGGAAATGCAATTTAACATGGAGTTTTATCAAATGCTGAAGATATTCAGTGTTGAAAGTACAATTGTCTGTTCGTAAAACAATATTTATCGGTTTTACTGAAGATTTGAAATCATGTCAAACAATTGCAATTGGCTGTTTTCAAAAATACAAGAGCTTTCTCCGTCAGCATCCAGGCGTATATTTTTCGTCGAAGAACCACCAAGCTAAAGCGAATTTTAATGCGGCTTCGAGATCCAGTAATGTTGTGTACGTGTTCCGGCCACGCGCCTCAACCCGCATCAGACGAACACTGCTGTCTACATCGCGTACCGTCAAAGGAAAGGAACATATTCCGGAAGAGATCCTGATTATCACGTAGTAACTAGGCATTATTATCAGGGTGTCAGTAAACAAATACAAACCGTATGTGTTGCAAGTAGTGCGGGGTTCGGATCCGGACGTGTGTTGCGCCACGGCACATTCCGGGCCGTCACGTGCGGTGTCTTTCCGCGCACGTCTCTTGCGACAGCCGCGCTCGGCACGTCTTCCGCGCCTGCGGCGTCCGAAGCCTTATCAGCTGTTGCACAATACTCTATGTTCGTATTTTTGTCACATTCTGTGCTGTTATCTGCTGGTTTCTAAAACAACATATAGCTATTAGCTTGTTACTATTCAGTTTATTTTTAAATTTTATTAAATAAAGATTTACTTCTTAATAGACCAGAACTTATGCATGTGGCTTAAGAGCTCGCCACCAGGATAGCAACGCACCATCAACATCTTTGGTGTGTATAGGCGACGATTGTCTCTTTTCATCAGGAGCGCATTTTGCTTTTTGCTATCATATGATATAAAAAAAATACAACGTTTTGTTTCCGTTGAAAATGGTCGTAATAAAACAGTTACTGATAAATTCTAACCGACAACACCAGTTGTTCTAACCTGTGTGTTACGTCACCATTACTTGTAACATCCGTGACTATGATGTCATAGGTTAAATCGTAACCAATATGGTTAGCTCCAGAACAAATTCTTCAGACAGAGCATATACAGTGACACTAAAATTTGACCACCGCGTTGGTCGAGTGGTAGGCGACCCTGTCAATCGATGGCACTCAGGCTCGATTCCCAACAAGTGACGAAAATATGTTTATATTTCTGGATTTTGGTATTAATATACCTAATATGTTCTATTATCGTTGACTCACTCTCATATTATCGCAAGCAAATAATTTGCTCACTTTGGGATTAAAATGTGTCATTTGTCCAGTGATATTTATTTATAAGCATTGTCTGTTGTCATGCCTAAGGTCTAGTAACAATCAATTCACATTTACTTTTATATGGATTTCGGGGTGTCATCGTGATCCCTGTCAGTCCACTGGACTGCAATTCTGGCCCGAAGTCGTACCGCAGTGCGGGTTAGGGCATCCCCTGGAGGCGACGCGTACCGACCCACCCCCGTCGGTACGAAAAGTGGTAGATGCGGCGATGGGGGCCGCCACCCATCACGCCAGAGCCGAACAGGCAAGTTGATGAGAGCAGAGTGCCAAATAGGCACGTGAAACGTGAGAGATAGGTTGAAAGATAAGATGAATAAGTTGATAGATGTAATAAATGAGAGACGTCTGGATGCTCTACGTGTAACGGAAACTAAACGAAAGGTTAGCGAATCCGCTGACCTTCCCGGTGGCATGATGGCTTTGTAGTCTCGTGCACCTCAAAGCGATCACGCCAGTCTTGGAATAGGCATTCTCCTATCCTCTCGCTTAGTTTGTGATGTGAAAGATTATGGTTTGGTTGGTCCTAGGCTTCTCTGGATCCGTATTAAGCTGGATATCACGCGGGTGTTTATGGTAGCAGCATATGCACAGGTAAGCTCAAGAAAAAGTTTTGGGATTCTGTTAAAAATGCTCTGGATATGGTTGATGTTAACAAAATAATTATTATGTGTGGCGATCTGAATGGCTGGTTAGGAAGAGGCGGCCAAATTACGAAGTCGTATTGGGTCCATTTGGCGATAGAATAGAGTGAATGATGCTGCTAAGCACATTGTGGATGTATACGTGGAAAGAGACCTCTTTGTGTGTAACACAGCATTCCATCATAAGGACATTCATTTGTATACATGGAGAAAGAATTAACAAAAGAGTGTGGTAGATTTAATTTTGTTAAATAGCAAACCCCGGACAAATGTAATGGACGCAAGGGACTGCAGACACAGAATACTTAGAGACTAATAGAAGTCAATGTCACATACAAGTAATATTTGAGCATAGCACACATAGACACCTCTCACGGACGTAATATCTCGGACTGGTGCGGAACAAACTGTCCCGAACCATTCCGAGATATCACGTCCGTGAGAGGTGTCTATGTGTGGGTTGCTCGAATATCACATGTATGTAGATTGATTACTGTTAGTCTCCAGTATACTGTGCTACAGAGTCCTGTGTGCTTGACACGGTCCACTTTTTGGTAATTAGCTGATTTAGCGGTCTGTTCAAGAAGTGGAGACATTGGCAGAAGCGTGTTCTATTTGGAGAGCTTGAGACGATAAAGAGCGAAAAGTTGCAAGGTCTGAGCGTCAGGAGTATGTGTGAAAGTCAAGTCCAGGACAGGCTATCTATATATATAATATTCGCTACAGAATACGTGAAGTAAAGACTTTGTATGCCTTTTTAGACAAGTAGGTAAGTGAACGGTGGAGTACGACGGTTGGCACAGTTAGAGTTTATATTTATATATATATCATAAGAGAGCAAACAAGCAGACGGGTCTCCTGATGGAAAGAGTCAACCATCGCCTATAGACACCAAAGGTGTTAATGGTGCGTTGCTATCTTGTGGCGAGGTCTAATGCCACATGCATAAGTTTACCGGCTACCTTACACTCCAAACCGGAACACGACAATGACTAGCACTGACGCTATTGCGGCAGGAATAGGTAAGGCGGTGGTACCAAACCCGGTGGAGCCGATGTAGAACTCTACCACCTAGTAGTCACGATGGTAGTGACGCGCATAGCCACACGGTCGCCTTTTACGACCTGCCTGGCAGAACCGCAGTTGGCCTATTCTTCAAAGGAGCCCGGGACCAACACGGGAGATATTGCGGTGAAGTGCAAAAGCTTGATATTTTTAATAACATGCATAAGAAATATATAAAATTAATAAAAATAAACATTACACACTACATTGACATTGACATTATTTTTTCTTTACACCCAAGTCTCTTAGAAAACTTAAAATAAATTTTATTTTTTAGTCTATGGTCGAATTTCGACAAGAGTGGAGTGATTATCCTATACATGTACAACTAATATTGTTTTTCTTATATTCATGAAATACACTGATTTTTTGGCACAAACAAAGATAACTTTTGGATGTAAGAGATTCCTAATGTTATTGTCATAATAATAAGAAACCGCATTTTGTGTGGTGTGATGACGCTAATAGAAATGTTGCGGTCGGCGGCTTCCGAGATGGCCTAACACATTAAAAGACAATAAACAACTTGGAGCATTGGTGGACGGTACCAGCCAACGGTAACTGATATATTTCGAGTCATCTTCGTATTAACGCCATGTCTCCGATGGCATTACAAGTTTATGTTCAGGTTTAAATTTAAGCTTCACGGCGGAAAAATTACTTTATTTCAGTATCAAAAGTACGTCAAACTTTTAAGGTACATTTTTATTCAGCGCGAAAGTAATATTTTACGTAATGTTACTCAAGAACGCAAAAACCTTTTTTATGTCGTTAGATAGTATACAAGTAGCTCTCTTGATTAAAAAAGACAAGAATTGTAGACACCAACCATATTTTTGTTACGAACGCGGTACGTAACAAAAAAATGAATAATTAGTAAGCACGTAAATATTAGTTTCCAAGCCGCCAACAGCCTGTACGGAGTAGGTACGTTTCTATTATTATTTCATTTAACTTCCGAGACCCCAATAAAACCACATGCCCTGGTGTAAACGAGCGTGTTTTTGGTCGTGTATTGTCCTCGGCGTTATCGGCTGCGCAATTAGCGGCACACACACATGTAACATGTCAGCCACACACTAACGCCGCAGTAGTATACAATATACATGCCCGTCACATAACAGCCGCTGCCTGCGCCCGCGTTACTTGTTACTACTCTATATGTTAACTTTCGTTTGCGAACAACACTAGTACTATACATATTTTTGTTCAGTATTAAGTTATTTTAGATGACTGCTAGGTAACGGCTTAAAAGCATAAACATTTCGCCTTTCATAATTTTAAATAAATGAACTTTCATTACAAAATATTATATACTAGCTGTTGCCTGCGACATCGTCCGCGCGGACTTCGGTTACTTCGCACTGCTCCTCCCCTGTAGGTGATAGCGTGATAATATGTATCCTATATGTTGACCCGACCTATTAGTAATATTCATGCAAAATTTGAAGTAAATCCATGCAGTACTTTTTGAGTTTACCCCGGACATACATACAGACAAACAGACAAAAATTCTAAAAACTATATTTCTAGCTTCGGTATCGATTGTAGATCACGCCTCAAGTATTCTTTTAAAAAAATATTCAATGTACAGTTTTGACTTTCCTACGATTTTATTATATGTATAGATCTTACGTCGGTGCCCTTTCGGTGTATGCAGAAAGAGTCGAATGTCAACAGACGTTAGTCTGAATGTTATTGACGTCCGGATGCAGTCCGGAGCAGGTTGTCAGCTGTTTCTGTTATGGGTACCTATCTTTTGCTTCCCTGCAATTGGAAATTCCGCGGGGTTAACGGGCACTCCGGCTCGGTTCTCTCTGTTTACTGAATACTACTGATTCTCATAATTTTGTAGGTATCTTATTCAGCCATCTGCTAAAAGTAAATCCAACAGATACATACTCATCCACTCGTTCTACGCTGTATTTTCTGCCATTACTCGTCAGGGTAACTGTAGAAAATACAGCGAAAGCAGAGCAAAGTTGTTAAATACAATAAGTGTACAATAACATTTAGTATAGGTACGTAATAAATATTCACACCTGTATTTTTATTAAGTAGACAGACAGAATTGTCTTTTCAAACATGTCTAATTACTATTGAACGGGAGATCGGATGTGGAGGTTGCAATGTTTCTGTATGGATCATTTGATACGGCGGATATGACGTCACAGTTGTCCTTACGTCACTCATCTTGGAATCGAACTGTTTGTCATTTGACATGTATAAAAATTAATAGAGTGCAATAAAAATTAGGTAGGTATTGTATAGATGTTAAAAACCATAAGGCGTAGCTATGCACGGTGCTTACGATAAATTAGCGCGATTGTTTATAGTGCCGTAAGTAGTATCTGTCAAGTGTCACTGCAGTGTCACCGCCTCACAATTTTGCTACATGTGACACCTAAATGCAACTTTACAAACCTACTTCATATTTATGTCACAGGTCGGGTAGATACTACCTTTTTGCGATAAATGGCAAAAAGGTAGTATTTGGTTAACTTTAAGCGCTATTGTCACTGTTATTGTGCTTGTGTTTCGATAAATGTAGGTACTAAAATTCCGGCACTTTAATTGACAGCAATAAGGTGCCGGCGGTAATGTAAGCACTTCCGTAAAATTATTTTAGTAGTCTATACAAATGTTAGGTCAGGTAATCGCCGTTTGATGTAATATCTGTGGCTAATCGCTAGTCCAGTAACTGCAACTCCGCTTACCTCTTCGCTGGTAACAGCCGTGATAGGGTATTTTATAGCAGCACAGGTTAGCAAGCTAGCAAATAGATCTGATAGAATTTTCCGGGCGAGACGTAAATATTTTGTATTTTCATTATGATATTTATAAATCACTAGCTGACCCGCGCAGTTTCGCCCGCGAGTATGTCATCGAAATAGTTTTTAATACAAATTTCATCCCCTTTTTTATCCCTTCAGGAGCTGATTTTTGAAAAACAAATTAGCCTATGTTTGACCCTGGATCTTCAACTATTTCCATGCTAAATTTCATGAAAATCGGTTCAGCGGTTTAGCCGTGTAAGCGTAACAGACGGACAGACAGACTTTCGCATTTATAATATTATAGTATGGATACAAAACAAAATCAGATTATTTATACCATTTGACCGTCTCATTGGTCGAGTGGTTAACAAATCTATGGGGATTGGGTTCGATTTTTAACAGGGACACACTGTTTTGTGATAAGCACAGATGTTTGTATTTCTGAGTCTGGGTGTGTATATGTATGTAACAGTATTTCTAAGTATTAGTGTCTATCGTTGACTAACACCCATGACACAAGCAAATAATACGCTTACTTTGAGGTTAGATCAATTCGTTAATTTTTACAGCGATATTATTAGTATTTGTAGCTTCAGAACAACTGAACAGATTTTTATGTTTTCCAAACGACTTACCTAAAGCAAGAGTTGATCAATTAGGCTGTTTTTTTTAAATTTAATACCTGAAAACTCGGTCATTTATTATTCGATTTTGAACATCCTTATTTTAGGGTATTTTAATAAAAGGATTTGAATATTATTATTTTATTTTAATAGTAGGGTAGGGTATTTCAGAGAGAGAATACTTAGCGTGTGGTCCCATTTAAATTTGGATCTGATGTAGTGTCCTGGAGATACAGGATATGGGAAGTCGGTTGCTGCAGTTTTACTGCGTTAAAAAAAATGTTGACACGTGGGATTGTCTCCGCCGCCATTAAAAGAATAAATATAGGAACAAAAACGTTTAAAATTTAAGCAAAATAAAATATTTATATATTTTTATGGCAGTCGTCATTGTGTATATTTCAGTTTATAACACGGCATTTGTTATTCCATTCGCCGGAACAACTAGTATATACTTATATGTATCTTACAGCAGCTGCGCAAAAACGCAGGAGATAACTGATTCAATAATTCAGATGTGTATGCAGTATTTATTTACTTGCAGATATTAATATAGTTTAAACATTAAGTTTAAATCTAAATGTGATGTAAAAACGGCTTCCCTCCGGCGGCAGCTGTCGATATATTTTCCGGCATCGCTCCAGTAGGTACTGCAACTTGCAAGTACAGTTCACGTTCAGTAACAAAGCCTTCTAACCCAGTTAAGTCAGGTGCTCGCCGCTCGTGTTGCAAAACGGAACGCGAGTTATACGGTCACAGACCCATTTTACACGAGACGGTGTGCGTTTTCTGCGAATAATAATGTCGTTGTGCACTTCCTGGGCGCGAGGCCGATCGCCCTATTAATATATAACTTATAACGAAGGCGCTAACTTCCCGAGCAAACGCTCATAACACGAGAATTGTTAGTGCAAATACCTGGGGTCGGGTTTGTACGGGTCGGAAACGAGGGAGAGCCTGCCGCCGACCTTGTTGACTGACTCCAAAGCAAATATATCGTTAGCGAAAGATACGACGACTACGTTTATGGATTGTTACCCACAAGGCTCGCTATAATTTGTTTGAGTTTATTTATTGTACACGAAAAATACTAAGAAAAATCATAAAAGCAATTCGGACTACGGAAGACGGAATATAGAAAGCTCCCTCCCCTTGAGAGCACGTGGAACTGTCGGTCCGATCTTTATAAATGACAGGAATAGACATCACGTGGGAAGGGTTACCACGTGCACATAACGAGGATCGCCACTCGTCCTGCCAGTAGACGACTCAGTGAGTCGTAGTGACTAGTGAACTGGAATATCTAACACTGCTGGGTCCTACGCAAGCCGATAGCCGTGATGATCATTATTTTATTTACAATGCGCAAGTGTCCCTGATAGAACAGATTTTTTCTAGCTGACCTGAAAAACAGATATCAACAATTGATTCATATAAGCATAAAAGCATAATAAATTGCAAACTTCCGCGACCTTTCACACATGACTCCTACGATGCCACTGACTCGAGAAAAGCAGTTTAGAAAGTGGTACAAAGTCACCGAACGCCTGAAAAATAAAGAAGACCCCAGCGATACAATAATTTTTCTCCCACGTCCAGCACCACGTTAGCAACTAAGACAAAATCACATAGTATACGTTTTAATTAGTAACCGAAGCATTTTCGGGAGAAACGTACATATGCATATCCCGCGTTTCTGTTTTCGTAGTAATATTTCATTATTAGTAGTAGCACTTCCCTCAGTAAGAGTTAAAGTACTCTATTTATTTCTCCTTTGGATGAAATGAAATAAAAATATTTCTTTGCAAGAATATGGGTGTTACAAGTTAATAAAAAATGAATCAAATTACTAACATATTCTATCATGATATAGTTTGCAAATATTAAAAAAAATATAATTTGTTGATGTGTGAACATGTTGTTTCGGTTACGAAGTGAAATGTCCGTCGAGAAAATATACTGTGTGTTATAATTCATTATCATTTCTAACACTTATTTCGATTGTGTTTTTGTTCTATTATGAGTCTACGTTTAAGATCTGAAGCGAACATCTGATGGGAACTTAGTCTGCCTGTTCCACAGCATTCATAGAATTCAATAATACTATATGTTACAGTTAAATTGATGTATATCTAAATTGTGGTATCTGGGCGGCGCTGCAGGGCCGACTCTCCAGTGGCGCCCACGCGCAGTGCGGCTGGCAGCGGCCTTGTGTCGTCTGTTTCACACGGTCATGTATCTAACCAACGTTCACATTATAGAGGAGACCAATCAGGAACTTCTGTGTAGGTACTGTATCAAATACTAGCTGATGCTGCGGTGCCACCCGCCTCCCATTGGAGGGGGGTATATATATATATATATATATATATATATATATATATATATATATATATATATATATATATATATATATATATATATATATATATATATATATATATATATATATATATATATATATATATATATATATATATATATATATATATATATATATATATATATATATATATATATATCCATCCCATTTTGTAGCTTGTTACTCGCTGATAAAGCAGCGAGCTTTCCAGACCTTAAGATTTTTTAAAATAGTCTATGTCATAGGATAGCAAATAAGCAGAGCTTTCGTCATGGAAAGAGATAACCATCGCCTATAGGCCACTAAGTTGCCATCCATGTGATACCACGGAGGTGTAGTTTTACTTGTACTTTTTAAGGTTCCGTACCTTAAAGGTAAAATGGAACCCTATTAATGAGACTCCGCTGTCTGTCTGCCTGTCTGTCACCAGGCTGTATCTCATAAACCGTAATAGCTAGAAAGCGAAAATTTTCACAAATTATGTATTTCCGTTGCCACTATAACAACAAATACTAAAAATAAAAAAATGAAAAGTTTTAGGGGATCCCATGGGGGGTTCCCCCATTGTAAGGACAACAAACGTATTTTTTCGTATTTTTTGCTATGGTACGGGACCCTTCATGCGCGAATCCGCCTCGCACTTTCCCGCTTTTATTATTATTATCCATTATGAATGAACAACATTTTTACTTTTTATATTAGATGTTTAAAAAGCAGTAGCTGTGTCGCCAGTTGCTATTATAGATGACGCTTAGGATTTCAATAACGTAGATAGTAGAGGCAGGAGCGTAGCATGTGTTAGATGGGCCCCGTATCAAACATTTTTGAGGGGCCCAAATCAAAGGTTGAGATTTTCATTTGGCCCAAATCAAAATTTACAGCTGCTAAAGTTCAAATCAGTGTCGTTTTAATTCTTGCTCTACATTTCATACATTTTTACTGCTTTGAGCTTAAAAAGACCTTAACTTAGCGGGAAATTCAATTTTCTCAGAATCATCTTCTACGCCCCCGGTTGAGGGCTGAACAACTCTAGGTTATAAATGTCCACAGGAGGCATCATTTTATTATAAGATAAATCTAAAGTGAGCGTTGAGTTCCATTATAGAACAAAGCCGTAGAAGTACCGCAGTATTAATTTAATGAAGATCTGCCGGCCTACTCTTGAAAACAATATAAATCTTTAACCAATATTGATAAAAACAATAACTTTCGAATATCGTCAAAAAACGGTACTCTTGAAACCAATATTGCCCACATTGATTCGGTATAGTAACGACCTAATTATTGGAAATAGATGTCATCGTTACATGTCAAGCTAGTGTTACAAATGGAATTTTTAAGTACCGTTATAAACAAAATAACGAATAAAAGCAATAATGAGTAGTTCCAAAAACTTTCAAAATCCTTGTGGCGCTGTCGCCGAATCCAACAATTGAATATATAGTTGTCCAGAGTACGAAATACTTCAAAACTCATTAAATATTCATTTAAAATTGAAATTGGTTTTCAAGAGTAGCCCTACTGGTGCACGTGCCAGATAAACAGGAGGTTGGAACTCGGTTGTCGCATTTTTGTTGCGTTTAAATCATCACTATTTTCAATTCCAATATTTAATTAAAGCTGTGTAACTCCGCGTGCAAACTCTTAGCAAGCCGAAGTTGCTGGCACCAGCTCCATCGTGTCGTGTACATCGACGAGGATAACTGAGAATTCACTTTCATTTCAAATAGACAATTATCCGATTACCATGTAATAAACGCGACACATACAAGTAATATTTATGAACACACATAGAATATAAGATATTTTTTAGATACTTGCACACCATATTATTATGGTAGAATAGAATCTTGACTAATTTTAATATCTAGTAAACACCCGTATTCTTGCAAATAAATATTTTTAATTTCAATTCATTTCGATAAAGTGCCTTAGACTTTTTTTATATCGGTTGAAAATTCGAGTTACTTTGTAAATAAAATTTAACGGAGAACATTACGTGCTTAATTGACGTGTTATTTTTAAATATAGGCTTGTGTGATGTTTACTTGTGACTGGTAGCGCAGTTTTCCTCGTGTTAATTGGTACTGCCTGCCTCGGAACAGGAAAACTCAAACATTACTTCTGAACGAGTGCTAATTGCGTTTTAAAGTAAATAACGTGTGACACCGACACTTCGGTGTACCTATTTGTATTGATGTTGTAGTTCATTAAGTCCGCGCAGTTCGTTCGCTACCCTTCTCACCATTTATTTGTTTGTTCTTACTTTTTGAAAGCGGTTTTTTCATTCGCTACAACATTGTAGATTGTAATACTCGCTCTACGATATTGTAAATCGTAGCAAATTTAAACAAATATTACTTTGTTAAAGCAAAAAAAAAAAAACGTTTATTTATTTATGTTAACTTTATAAAGTTGGTTTGATCGTCGAAATAATAAAGTTACCGCCGGTAAAGATGCAACAAATCTTTTTTTATATATTCATAGACAAATTACACGAATTAATCTAATTCTAAAGTTAGCAAAATTTTTGCATGTGATATGACGATACTAGTACATAATAATATATTATATGAACATTTAAACCTAGTAATATTATCATCCATGCTCATCACACAGTGTTGGTCCCAGTCGGGAATGGAAATTGAACACCAATAATTGCGGAATCAGGGTCGCTAACCACTCGACCGATTGGGCGGTCCAAGTTTTCAATACACTTTCTTTCTTACATATTACTAAGTTTATTAAACAAATTATTGATAAACCCGCGTTTACACTACAATGATAAGTAATGCGCATATTTTATATTACTTAACAAGTAAAATAATACTGAAATTCAAGTATTTACTCCAAGTCAATAAGAAGTCTCGTTGTCTTAGTATCCAAAATGTTAAAGATATCGTAAAAATGATTGTAGGTATATGGAACAAATATTAATAATGAGGCGCGGGAATTCATTCCCATACATAAGGAGGTGTGGGAATGCCCTCACATCTTAACATTTTTGTAAATAAATTATCTATAATCCTGTAAAAATATTACTGTGAAAAATACAAGACAAACGTAACAGAAATGCTGTTAAACTTCGATAGCCCACTGGCGACCTCCTGTGTCTCTGGAATCAGATTGTCGTCAAATTTATGTGAGATCAAACAGGAAGTAAATGTTAAGGGATACCTTACTGAAAAACAATGAATTTTCATTATATTATGTTAATAAATTAGGGAATTTTAAGACAACAAAAGTAAATACAGAGGTTTGATTCACAGGCGGTGCATATTATTTGGAGATTTTGAATTGTTATGATAAAGTAGACGTTTCGGGCGGTATGGCTCGCGTGCATCCCGATGTGTCGTGAGAAAATTAAGATGAAATATAACCTTTGTTACTCAGACATAATGTAGCTTTTTACTGGTGAAATAATTTTCGATGAAATTAATCGGTTCTGTAGTTCCTAATTCCTACAAATAAATTTACAAGCTTTACCTTTTTATAATACAGTAATATAATCTATACATATAATAAAATCGTAGGACAGTCAAAACTGTACATTGAATCTACAATCGATATCGAAGCCAAAAATATAGTTTTTAGAATTTTTGTCTGTTTGTCTGTATGCATGCCCGGGGTTAACTCAAAAAGTACTGCATGGATTTACTTCAAATTTTGCATGAATATTACTAGCAGGTTGGGTCAACATATAGGCTACATATTATCACGCTATCACCTACGGGGGAGGAGCTGTGTGGCGTAAACGAAGTCCGCGCGGACGAAGTTGCGGGCAACAGCTAGTAATATAATATGTACTAAGAAACACAGGGTTGTCGCTTGGTACATCGTATGTCTTTAGTAGAGTAGGAACACGTCAACGGAGTCAGAAAATATAGTAAAGGTATTTATAATTTGTATATCTGTGAATTTAAAATCAGAGGTAATTATGGAAGTGATACGTCATACGAAACCAGCCGCAGGTGCGGCGCTAGTGTTGTTTGCGCTTCGGTCTCGTCCTCTAACGCGCTATTTTACACGTCAAGAGCCCTTGGGATCTAATTTTGTAGTTTTTTGTGTCGAGTGAGCTTGCTAAGTGTTTCGAAATGAGTTATTTGTATAGGGCGCTGGCGGGGATCAGCCGAAGGTACGCAAATACGACGCTTGGTTTACCCCGCTTTGTCTCTGTTTATACTACAGATTAATCGCCGACATATTGCCCACATCCGCTTCAATATGCGCCCTACAAATATCAGATTAAGTAGAGTTGAATTCGATTACCGGTAACTCCGTATCGTTTATTATCCTGCTGTTATTCAATCGTTTTTCGGTATCTTTAAAACAAGGTGAGGTTTCAATATCTGTCGCGACGCGTCCATAAATTGATAACTTGATTATTAACTATGGAGCTGCAAATTCTACCTCGTCAACCATGTGTTGGTCCGCGCCCCTTTTGACAAACAGAACATCTGACATTCTGCCAGGCAGTTCGTAAACTACTAGGCGGTAGAGTTCCGCAATGTACCGCCCGGGTAGTACCACCCCCCTTATATACTCCTGCTGAGATAGCCGGTAGTTCCGGTTTGGAGGGGGTAAGGTAGTCGGTAGACTTGTGCATGTGGCATTACTACTTCAACACCTGGATTTCAACGCACGATTAAAGTGTTTGGTGTCTATGTGCTATGATTTCTCTTTCTATCATCAGGAGAGCCATCTGCTTGTTTGCTATCGAATAATATAGCAAAAATCATATAATTTTGGGCGCGGTTGTTTCACATGTTCGATATCGGTGTCCAGTTCGATCATTAGTAGTTGACGCGGCGGTCCCCCGAGAGCGGCCGCGCTGGCCGGCCGGCCCCACGTGTGCGGGCGCGCGCTGACCGCTCGCCGTCACGCGGGCGCGCGCGCACGTGCCGCTGCGGAAACATCGCTTAACACTACACTGTCATTAACTATTACAGGACACCCGTGGTGCAGATGGTCATGTAGCATAATGTTGGCTTAAAACATGTAATTAACCGTTTCACCACAATCTTTATCTTGTAGAAATAAAGTAAAGAAGAACGATGACACTTCACAATATCCGTTAATTTTAAGCACGTAACAATGTTTTGTTCAGTTTTTATATAATTTAGTCGAACATCAAAGACGTAATGATGCGTAGCTTTAACTAGCTATCCACCTGGTACCTATTTGAATATATATGGCATGGCCACCATGACATGAATGAAAACAGACCACTTATGAAAATGTTCAGATTTTTGGTACTTTATAAGGCGATTGTGATGAGAAAGATGTTTCTCGTTCTTGCACTCTTACCTTCGGTTTGCTACGAAAACTTTTTCATGTTTAAAAAGCGACCGTTGTCTTTTCATAAGTCGTCCCCTTCCCCCCCCCCCCCCCCCAGCCCGCTGTCGCACCTTACTTGTCTCATTTTTTGTTCATGTTTTGTATATTACTAGCTGACTCGAGCTTGGTCCGTGGGTAGATTAACATGTCGATTTAGTTTTTATACAAACTTTTAACCTCTTAGGGTTTGATTTAAAAAAATGTTAGTCTATGTTTGACTTCGGATCTTTAATCTATCTTCATTCTAAATTTCATCAAAATCGGTTTAGCGATTTAGTCGAGAAATCGTTACAGACAGACAGGCAGACTTTCGCCCTTAAAATATTAAGTATTATGGATTCTATTATTTTCGTTGGTTGTAGGTACTTGCTTAATTTTCACATTTTCATGAGCTTTACCCGTAACTATGTGCATATGTGTGTAAACACATATTGGAAGTTGATTTGAAAATATTAAAAACTAATGTCTAATTGTCTTTTTGGCTTTGAACTATAAAAGTGTATCATTCCGATGAAAAATGTTGCATTTTGATTTAAAGGTTGATAGTTCTATGGCTCCTGGCAGGCCCTGAAATTTGTGCACACTTGACTTGTTTTAACGAAGCTTATTTTATAGACTTGACGAAAATTGGTGACGATAATGTGATGATGCTTAGGGTGGATAGAGAATTCTGGGAGTGTTTTATAATTTGCTTTGGGACCATAGTTTTAGGTTTTATAAATAATAAAAAAAGGTGACTATAGATAATAAAACTGAAGAACTGTTACTGTGGATTATTATGTAAAAATCATTATAATTAAGTACCAATACCAGCTTCTTCCTCTTGATCGCATACAGCGTAGAGCGGTTCAAATCGTTGACGAGCAGGCTATTTCGGAACAGCTCGACTCTTTGGCATTACGCAGAGATGTAGGTTCACTCTGCGTCTTCTATCGTCTTTATCATGGGGAATGCTCCGACGAGTTGTTTGGAATAATTCCTGCCGCCGAATTCCACCATCGGACATCGCGTCAAAATTCAAAGTTCCATCCTCACCATCTCGATGTCTGGAAATCCACAACTGTGCGTTTCTCCCGACACTTTTTGCCTCGCACTACTCTGTTGTGGAATCAATTACTGGCAGGGGTATTTCCGAACGGATACGACATAGGGACCTTCAAGAAAAGAGCTTACTCATTCTTAAAAGGCCGGCAACGCAACTGCAAGTCCTCTGGTATTGCAGATGTCCATGGGCGGCGGTGATCACTTACCATCAGGTGCACCTCTTGCTCGTTTGCCCCCTCTTCTATAAAAAAAAAGTAAAATTAAATTGAACAAGAACAAAGCTGCGGGCTGATTAAAAATATTTGTACACCTACATAATTCTTTTTGGGATGGATACCACGAGCCTTTAATAATGTGTATTTTAATTAAGAGGAGTGTGCCTGATCACCACCAACTTAAAATGTAAGTTATTCTTCCGTATTTGAAACACGAAAGAATAACTTACAAATAAATTTCGCTTTATGGTTTAAATAATTGTATAATAATGGCAAACACTTCCTAATGTTGATGTAAAGTCGTCTTCAGGACTGCGATATTTATTATGTTACATTTCCAAGGCGTGATACGAGTATGACGGCGACAACAAATACACAGCTAAAACGGCTATACAGATTTCAAACTGTGCCCGCGGGCGACAAAGTTATTTCCGCACCTATATCATGACGATAAAAAGTCAGTCACATCGGAGCCTTACTCAGATCATCCATTTTTAATACCGTTCGTGGCAAAGATGATCTGAGTCGCAAAAAGGTGATACAGATATTTTTAAATCGCAATGTAGTTGGCAATTTTGACCATTGCAGTAGTAGCAGTAAATAGAGTATCGGCGGCTAATGGCTCGGAACGTCTTGGAAGTGGCATCTTATCGCCGCGTCGCCGCCGCGCCCTCGAGCCGCTCCGTTGTACCACGGCACACACCGCGGCGAACAGAAGCCAACTCGGCACGCATTACTATGTATCTGGGGCATTTTCACGTGAAAACTTTGTTGGATACGTACTCGTTTAGTCGGTGTGGCGAGGGCGCTACTGATCTAGGTCAGCGGCAGGATAATTCGTCGGGTATTTCTGGTCTTACACCCTTAAGCCAATGGTAAGGTTTGCCGGACGTCGTCAGATGCTAGGTGTTCCTGTATAAGTAATTTTTTCGCCGTGTTGGTCCCGGCCTCCTTTGTAGAATAGGCCAACTGCCGTTCTGTCAGGCAGGTCGTAAAATGCGACCGATTGGCTATCGAGTCACTACCATCGTGACTACTAGGTGGTAGAGTTCTGCATTGTCTCGCCCGGGTCTGGTACCACCGCCTTACCTATTCCTGCCGCAATAGCGTCAGTGCTTGTTGCTGTCGTGTTCCGGTTTGGAGGGTAAGGTAGCCGGTAAACTTATGCATGTGGCATTATATCTCGCCACAAGATAGCAACGCACCATTAACATCTTTGGTGTCTATAGGCGATGGTTGACTCTTTCCATCAGGAGACCCATCTGCTTGTTTGCTATCTTATGACATAAAAAAAAAGTAGGACGACATTAGTACTTCGTCATTTATAAACTGATTTGAAAAATTTTTTTTTTATTTCGAAGGGTACATACCTACCTATATTTCTCGATTGCTCCCATTTTTTCACCAAAGTCTATTATCTATCCGTAACAGCATCCAACGGAACTAGGCAATCTCCTTAAATACCAGATAAATTGCATATTTTTAGTTTTAAGTGTAAATCCGATTCGGCACAGAGTTCGAGAAAAACGGAGAAATTAAACTCAGTTGTTGCAGTTTACCGCGTTTAAATTATAGGAAAATTATCTTAGCTTTTGCTAATTAATCCATTTGCTTCGGAAAAAAAATTGTTTATTTTTTTGATGCCATTACAATATTTCTTGGCATGAACATTTATTTTTCCATCGACGAAAAAACGGAGGTTATATATTAGACATGTATGTATGTAATATTTTTTAATTGAATAACATTTACAGTATGATGATCTATTTAGGCGTCAAAATACTTGTACTAAATTTCGTAAGTGTATATATATTTGTATGTTTGTCCACGAATTTCTCGGTAACTAGGAGCCATATCGAAACAATCGTTTTTGATTTAAATAAGGTATGTTCCAACTTAGGGAACAGTTTAAATTTCATCAAAATTGGTTTAGTAGTATTTGAAGTGGGTTTAAATTTTTTATATACTATTATTATAAACAAACTTGCATGGCCGCTTCTGGCCCTAAAATAAAGTGCAAAAATGTAAACTTTCAGATATTTATTCTACTAAACATTAACAGTAGAATAAACACAGAAATCAGCCGAATGTAATGTTTTGCCGTCCTCAATTGACAACAGCCACACAGAATAGCCCTATTTCTTGCAAATAACTTTTATCATATTATCTTTGAGATTAACAAAAAAAACGAAATATAAGTATATATGAACTTTTAAACATTTTTAAGTGGTGACATCATTTGGTTAGCCTTATCTCTTTCCCAGGTATCTACAGAAAAATCAAGTCCCTACATGTCATAAAAAATTACTAAATACCGCATTGATCATAAAAATAATGCATTTCTTTTCTGTGAAACCAGCAGAGATCAGCATGTTCAGCCTATTAAATGACGTCACCACATTAAATGTTTAAAAAAATATGAATATAAATAACCAGTTGCATATTCAGCAAAACTACTTACCAAGTTCTATAAAATAGCTTTATGTTTGAGACAACAACATAAAAGAGTACCTATAACATCGTTTTTGTATCGTTGAGTCATGATAGGAAAAATACCTGCCTATGTATATGTCTATGTATAAATAGTATAAAACAATAATCTGTTGTCATAAATTTGCATGCCATTTATCTGGCAAAATAGGTTTAAGCACATCGATGTATCTTCAAAATCTTTTCAAAAAGTATTTGTATTTATATGTGTATTCCATTAAACGGAGAAGGAATTAAATTACCTTTATCATATTTAACCGATGAAAAACGGAGGAGGTTCTCAATTCGACGCGTTGTTTTTTTATGTTACACCACGCGTAATTTTTACACAGTACCTAGTGTGAATTCGATATTTTTTTTTATTGGAATGAGTATACCCCGAGGGGATAATGGCACCACCCATTTAATATTTTTTTTTTAAATTCCAAACTTAAGACCGTAAACAAGGGATGATTGATTATTCACTCATTGATTTTAATGTATGACCATGTCTAACTATTTGTAGAGAGTCTAATCCGATTTTAATAATTCGTTTTTTTATTAATATAATATACCCATACAGGATTTAAAAAAAACATCCAAAAGGGTTCGAAAACGATTTTATCATCGTTTATTATTCTTTCATTGATTTTATCATCATTTATTTATTATTATTTATTTATTAAAACTCTTTATTGCACAAAATATACAACAGGCGAACTTAACGTCATCATCGATTATTCACTCATTGATTTTATCATCATCGATTATTCACTCATTGATTTTATCATCATCGAATATTCACTCATTGATTTCATTATCATCGATTATTCACTGATTGATTTTAATGTATGTGTACGCATAACTTTTCGTCGGTTTATATTTTGTTAAGGAAAAGATATATTTCTATTTTTTATATCAGAAGAAATACAAGCAGAGGGCTCTCTTAATGAATAGAAACCATCGCCTATAGACACCAAGAATGGCAATGTCAGTTGAATTAGTCTACCGGCTACCTTATACTCCAAACCGGAACACGACAATAACAAGCATTGACGCTATTGTGGCAGGAATAGGTAAGGCGTTGGTACCAGACTCAGGCGAGACAATGCAGTACTCTACCACCTAGAAGCCACGATGGGAGTGACTCATCAATACCAAGGTCATGGCTGTGTACTTAGGTACTTCCATACGTATGCCACGTTCATGGTGACCACTAGGCTATGGTAGCCATCGCCTCTCCTTATCCATTCCTATCGGCTATCGCTACCATGTCGGTTGCGACTACTATCTTAATTTCTAGCGTCTATTTCTAACCATGTTATTATATTCTATGCTTCAATGGAACTATTTTCATGCAGAAACTGTGCATTACTTATCTTAATAAGTAAACACCACTATACCGGTTCCCGTGTGGGATAGGCGAGCGCCAATAGATATTCTGTTTCACCACGGTTCACCAGTTTGTTGGTTGGGGCAATGCGTGGTGTTCCCTATCGTTAATAATCACGGAGCAAATTGCTACATGTTGATTATATCTTACTATAGTTAGTAAACTCCAGCTCAAAACAATCGCACATTTTTCTTACCCCACTGCGGGAAATATTTATGTCAATTTTACCTACATCATCTTACTGTTAAATCATACCTCGTCTCCTATTTGGTGTTGCAGATAGTGTAACGTAAACAACTCGCGGCTTCCTGGTCGCTGGGACATGCCTTTAAACCATAAACATGATGCTTATTGACTAATGTGACCGTAATCGATCAGGAACTGGCCATATTCTAGTATTTTATAAAACATGTGACTCATGTATTCGCATTCGCGATAGCAGTTTTTGGTATAGGCACCACTACTCTTACTTGTGGACACTAAGTAGCTATTTACATAGATACTCGTCTAAAAAGACGCATAGAATAAAATGAACGCCGTTCTAGACGCTACTGTTACACATCAGAGGTGACTTGAATAGATTTATGTAATGATCTGTTCTGCCTCCTGGTGGCCGGCGTTCGCTTCTAACAACAAACTTTGGTATTGTGCAGGGGGGGAGGAGGAGGGGCGGTGTACACCCGCTGCAGCTACCCCGCCGCCGCCTCGCCCTACTACGGCAATGGCTCAGAACTTTCCCCAACTCAAATGTGGAACTCTAGTTCAGGTAACCTCTTATTTTTGTGAGTGGTGTAACCAGAATGTTTTGAAGTGAAAATTTCTATATGCGCGTCAGATAATTTTTGATTGGGGAAAATGTTATGGGTTCGCATCAGCAAAATACTACTGTTTAAAGTAAAACAGTTATGAAATTTGAATTTTTAATATTATAATCAGTTTGAAAATTTCATTGTTTTAATTTATAAAAGCACCTGTACTGGTTTCACTATATTATTAATTATATTGTCGACTAGTTTCGCGTATTATCGTATCATCATAGTAAAACAAGTAAAAGTGTTTTTATAATATAAAATTCAAAATGCAGTTTCACGAAGAGCCGACGACTTACAGTAATAATCATATTTAACTTTTCACTTCTGACAGCTGTCGTCATGTCATGTAACCTTAATTTTTTATATCATGTGATTGCAAACAAGCTGATGGTTATTTTCATGGAAAGAGACAATTATAGTTCATAGTCAACAGAGGTGTTAATGGTGCGTTTAATACATGCAGGTATGGTTTTTTTATAAAATAAAGCAAACAAGCAGAGGAGTGTCCTGATAGAAAGAGACAACCATCGCCTATAGACACCAAAGATGTTAAGGTGCATTGCTATCCTGTGGCGAGGTTTAATGCCACATGTATAAGTTTAACGGCTACCTTATCTTCCAAATTGGAACACGACAGTAACAAGCACAGACGCTATTGCGGCAGGAATAGGTAAGGCGGTGGTACTAGACTCGAGAGAAACAATGCAGAACTCTACCCTAGGTAAGGATGGAATGCTAAATGCGTAATTTTCCCGGCAACCTTAACTTCCAAACCAGAATACGACAGCAACAGCACGGACTATTGCGGCAACAACAGGTAAGGCGGTCGTACCAGAACCCGGATGAATGGCAGTGACACGTATTAGCTTCTTTACGTTTTACGAGATACCTAGCTGAAAGGCAGTTTAACGAAAGGGGCCCGAATCAATACTAACACCTTACATCCGTATATTATCAAGTGATATTCGTTACTTCTAGATCACTCATCTAGAAGCAACGACCATCGCCAAATAACATGTTCTGGTCACCAGGATCTGGAGGCCTGAGCTTAGCCTCTTTCAAAGTTTGTCATCGTACGGCAGTAAAGTTTGTTATGAGCTACAGAGAATAGTGTTTGTGCAGGTGCCTCCCCGACGTACAGCGCGGCAGTGCTAGAGGAGTACGTGGAGCCGGAGACGGAGGCGGCGGGCGCGGGCGCGGGCGCGGGCGGCGCGCTGCCCGCCTTCAACGCGCGCTTCGGCGGCGGGTTCGCGCCCACCTCGCGCGCCTCCACCGTCTACAACACCACCGGCTTGCCCGCCACCATGTACACCCAGCCGGTAAATTATCTCTCTCTTCACATAATATCTAGATTCACGTCAAGATGCATAAAGTAAATGTAAGGGGAAAGAAAGTTCATTATCTCAGCGACGTATCTTAGTGATGGACGTACGCATGTCTCGCCAAACGTTGTCATAAATCTGTTCTGAGCTGCTCGCTTCTACCGACTTCCATGTCCACATCTTTATTTTAGTTAACGTTGGACTAGCTGTAATCGATTTTCGGTCTTGGAATGACGTTTCGTCCGATACATTTAGCGTAAGGTGCACTTTTTTGCAGGTACATGTTTCTAAATATTCCTACACAAAATTAAATGTCACAACATATTTTGTTCGTAGAACCTCCTCTCAAGAAACCCGAAAGAAACGGTGTAAGGTCTACGCTAGGCTCCCACTCTGAATGGACTCGTATTATAAACACGCCTTCATAACAGCAAGCTATTAATCATTAATTTTTAATTAAAGCTTTTAATTAATGCAAATGTGATATATTTTCTTATAAATATAATTAAAAAATTGACTAGCCGTAAATTGAAACGCTGCACTGTCGCCTTATTTAAGGTACTGTATCTTTAATGTATTAATGCCTTGACATTGTGAAAAGTTCCAATTAATACAAAGTGGCCAGTTATTATTAGGAACTGTTTAAGTCCAGTAATAGACAAGCTATAATCTATATTTAATATTATAAATGCGAAAGTTTGGATGTTCGGATGGATGGATGTTTGGATGGATGTTTGTTACTCAATCACAGGATAACTAGTGAACGGATTTAAGTGAAATTTGGCGAACAAGTAGATGACGACCTGGAATAGCACATAGGCTACATTTTATCCCGGAAATATTAGGTAATCCTGCGGGATTCGCCAAAAACTTGTATAATAACAGCAGGCTGCGTGTCGCAGCTAGTAATATTATAAATGCGAAAGCGTGGATGATAGGATGGATGATTGTTTGTTACTCAATCACGCAAAAGTTACTGAACAGATTTGAATGAACTTTGGCACACAGGTAGACGATGACCTGGATTAGCACAAGGGCTACTTTTTATCCCGAAAAAATTAGGTGACCCCGCGGAATTCGCCAAAAATTTAATTCAATGAAAAATAACTTTACAGCGCTAAACAACGTTATTTATCTGGTTGTCTTTGGATGTATCGAGACGTTATTCCATGAAATAATTCCTTGACATTGATTTTAGCTTTAGGCTATTTAAAACAAAGAAAAATGGTTTACTTTATACGAACAGAGGAGTCCATACAAATCTTAGAAGATAAATTCATATTTTCCCGTGGTGGTATGGACTTCTCTGTTCGTAAAAAGCGAACAATTGGCGAAACATCACACTAACATTGAATTGTTCTCACTAGTTCGATTCGACAGTCGAACTAGCGAGAATATATTTTTTCTTTGTTCGACCGTTAAACTCTTATGAATGAAATGACGTGTTGGACCGGGCTTCTTTGAAGAACAGACCAACTGTCTTTCTGCCCGGCAGGTCGTAAAAGGCGACCGATTGGCTAAGCGAGTCACTAACATCATGTAACTAAGTGGTACAGTTCTACAACGTCTCACCCGGGTATTTGGTACCACCGCCTTACCTATTCCTGTCACAACAACATCAGTCCTTGTGAGTATTGTGTTGAGATTAGGAGGTGATTTTGTATGTGGCAGTAAATCCCTGCCATAATTCCTTCCATCAGGAGAGTTATTTACATCTTTGTTTTTCTAGGAATATGACTAAAAGTGTCCAAAGTGTATTGTAATATACACAAATTACAACTTAGGCATCTTGAGTAGCATCTCTGGTGTTATTCATGCGCCTGTGACTACAAGTTAATGTTCACTTTGAAAACTGGCCGGAACGGCGGTTTGGCCTGTTGCTGCTGCGGTCTTGCCTGTCTCTGCCATCACCTCAGAGCTGGTCACCACCGTGTACTAGTTTAGATAGAACTCACGCATATGGCCTTATATACAAACCACGTGAATAGCATTGCGCTATTAACAAGACCGTAGCCGAGTAGCACGATTAGGCGAAGTTTGTCCTTTATCATCAAGATGTTGTCTGTCTGCTTAGAACAGCTATGTTTCCTATAAAAACCAGCGCTTTGATGATCATTATATATATATACCATTACATAATATCACCATAGCATATTTTTTAACTTAGTGTCATTTAAATATGTAATATAATTATTTAAAGTATAACCGTGTCTCACATAAAGTATGTCACGAGACAGGCAGAGGAATAACGCTGTGCTCACTAACGGCCTAATTAATAAAAATGTGCAGTGCACCCACGATTAGCCGAAGATACTTAGGCCCACAACGTATAAGGTGGCAAAAATATCGCCAACCAGGCACTTATTCAATCCCGGGGAACGTCGTTGTTATCAGAAAACTGAAAAAACACATTGTTGATTTGCCTGACCCGCGAATCGAACCCGCAACATCATAATAATATGGTCAACACCTATACTGGACCACTAGACTACAAAGTGACTTTTGTGTGAGTAATGGACGCCTTACTGAGTATGTGATATTTCTTGTTCTAAGTTCAAGTTCATGTTTTGTTCTTTATTTAATTTGTTCAAATCTTAAAGTTTTTGTCTTAGATTTTGGTTCTATTATTGTTATTATTATTTAATTTTTGTATTTTAAATTTTATTCGTTTTTATTTTTCAATAAAATTTAATGTTTTTATTTAAATTTAAGCTGACTAAGCTCCGTAAGTCAAAATTGTTGTGTGTACGAAGTAGTAATCCGTAATTGGCTTATGTTTGATGTAAAATAATTGTATTTTATCTTATTGTTAAAAATGCTGTGGATTAATTGGTAATAAATAAATAAATAAATAAATAAATAACTGTGTAAATATTAGCCTGGTACAGGTATATTATGTAACACCAGCTCACTCTCTCCATCGACCAGCTGCTCGCCTGACTCGCTAAGAAAATGAAGCTTAGCGACGGCGACTCGGAGTATGTTGATCGCTGAGGATATGTTTATTGATTTCCAGGAGATTTGGGGTCTCGACAACAACCGGAGGCCGCAGACGCAGTTGTCGGCCGCAGCCAGTCTCACAGCATGTGAGTACATCATATTGTGTTCAGTTTCTATCAATAGGTTATGTTATCTATAACTCAAGAACGGGCTCACCTACCCAAACCAAATATTTTGGCTTTGTTCGGACTATTAAGTTTATGTGAAGTTTGGACAAGCGGTTGGGCAACGGTAGAGTGGTTCTTCATTTATCACATTTTTCTGTGAATTTGATGTTTAAATTTTTTTTTAAATATTTCACTTTATGCGTAGCGAAGCACGTACGAGGCCGCTAATACATATATTTTGTTAAATAATGCTGAGCACCCATGACATGTAATGACATGGACTTGATCATGTAATTACCGAGTATGTTTGATTTATTACATTGTACCTATTTGCTTTCTTCAGTCACAGTAAATAATAAATAAATATAATTGCACAAATTTTAATTACACAAACTGATCTAACCCCAAAATAAGAAATTTATTTGCTTGTGTTACGGGTGTTTGTCAACGATATTAGAAATACATAAACAAATACTGAAATATATTTAATAAACACCAAAACCCAGATCTACAAACGTCTATGCTCATCATACAAATGTTTTTTTCCTGTCGGGAATAGAACCTGAGCCCCATCGATGCGTAGTCAGGTTCGCTAACCACTCGACCAACGGGGCGGTCCATATAATACTTAGTAAAATTCATTAAGAGATGATGGTTCTTTATTTGATCCTGTTATTTTTCTGCAGTGAATTGCAAAAGTATATAACATTGTTTACTATAGATAGCTCATAGGATATAATATTAACGCTAAAGCAACACAATGTCCGCGGGCGCACGCGCCGCGCGCCACATGTCTTTGTGTGCACTCAGCAGTGGGCCGCAGTGATTCACGCCCTTTGTGTCGCAGTGTCCGCGCACGGCCCACTCACATACCTACCTACTTCTCGCACATTATAACAATGCCCTGTTAGTAGTCGCCTATTTAATTAAAAATTATTCTTGTAAACTATGGGATATTATGAATTTCATGATACTTAATTGAATAATGGTCAAATATTTATATATATTTCTATCAAAAATGTTGGTCACATTAACATATGAACAGACAACAGACATATAAAGCAAGCTAATATTGATTAGTGTACAATGTATATGTTATTACCGATAAGCATGCGGTCTCCAGAGATTAGTATGTGAACTTATAAAATTTATTGAACAATTGTCTACGGCTGTCAGTAAAAGATTTACACTTATGATGATCTGACCTGTGATTTTTTTAAACAGTCTTTCAAACAGGCTCTCCCATAAGAATTAAAGTGCACTTTAAATGGCGATATGATATTATTTTACTAATTAACCAAATTGACACCTTGTTCTCCAAATCGGAATACGACAATGACAAGCATTGACACTGTCGCGGCAGGAACAGGTAAAGCGGCGTCCCAAGATCCGGGTGAGACGTTGCGGAACTCTACAACGCAGTAGACGATGGTAGTGAAACGTATAGCCAATTGTTTATCTTTTACGAACCGCCTGGCTGAATGGCTGATGGTCTATTCTTCAACACGGGGGTTAACTACAATATGTCAATTAGCGCCTAACGGTATGAGTGGTGATTCCCACCCCCGATTTTATCCACCTGATAACAACTACTTTAGTATCTTACGTTAGCCGGGACCGACAGTTTCACGTGCTTATCTTGGGCACGGGAGTGTTAATAAAACACACCACTAGAGAGATTTCGATTTAGAGGATAACACCGGAATAACCTTGATAACTTGAACCTAAAACATCATGATCTATTTTATATTTCAAAAAATCAAAGTATTGATGGACCTGGAAAGCTCTACCTATAGATAACGGTAACGATAAAGATAACAATGTATGTTGTGTGTGAATACCCCATTATTGAAACAAAAAAATTAAAAAAATAATAAAACCAGTCTCGATAAAGCCATAGTCAGAGGAACTAGAGATAAACTATAGATATGTCACAACATGCCGTTTATTTCTTAGCTTTTTAGCAATTAACTCATAATATGTGAATATTCGTAATGTAGAGTCCCCTGTTATACGTATGCCAACGTCAGAGTACATCCCTGTGGCCTACCATGGTCCTGTGGCCCTGTGCTCTTACAAGCCTCTGTCTAATTTTATGTATGTACGTGTGTACGCGTACATACCTGTTTGCACATTTAAATATTCCTGAGTAAATATTTCCTGAATTATTAAGTAAACTATCATTCGCCGCGTTCTTAGTAGATTCTCCTGTGACACGTCAGTACGGAGCACGTAGGCGATTCTAGTTTTAATGTAATCATTATCTAAACAGATAAATAAATAAAATATAATGTAAACACACCTAAACACTATTCAGATATATGTATGTATATTTACTACGTATTTGAATACTACCCTAACCTTTCGCGTTGGTCTAATTAAAACTATGTACATGTTTACATATTATAAAACAACTTATAATGAGTGATTATTATATTAAGCTAAGTGATTATAATATATTGTTTGTTCTTTTCTTCTAATTTGTAGATTAAACTCGTGAATTGTCACCTCAAACCATTTTGAGTGTGTCAAAAACACATTGATCCTTTGTAAACAAGCTCAAAAAATGTTTATTGTCCTACAAAAAGTGCTTCGTGCCGTCCCGACTCCCGAGGTATAATGTCCTGGCTCGATGGACTGTCTCACTAACCGATGTTGACGTAATATTTTGTTATACTTTTGCTTGTTTGTTTAAGGTTTTGTTCGTCAATTTATTTACAGGTGCGAACTCACAAGTCTATTTGTAAAAAATACTTTTATATAATATAGTAAGTAGGATTGTTCCTCTTTTACATGTCTGTAGAAAAGTTCACAATGACATATTATACCTATATTTCTTAGGACCGGGCTACACGAGGCTAGTTTATGAAGCTAGGATAGCAAACTAATTCTCTACTAAACTGTCCTGGCTTGCTGACCTGGCTTGGAACATGCTAGTGCAGTTTACATAAGGCTAGATTGTTTTAAGCTAGTATTATTGCAGTGACTGAAGCGACCTCACGTTCAAAATGAGCTGCATGCAAAAAAAGCACTATTTGACTGAAACAATTACTTCGAAAACTGTGCCAATACGCACTAGACGAACTAGAAGATGAATTATAAAAACGAGTGTGGACAAAACCGTGGTTTTTAATTTTTTGTACACCATAAATTTTTAGTAGTGCTAAATTACGTTTATGACTTGGAAGGGCGGCGTTCCAAGCAATTCATGGTAACGGTACAGTAGTAGAAACTTTAAATTAATCTTCGTATTTAGTTTGGGATCCTAAGTTTTAAAAAACACATCGCGGAAAAACTAAGGAAAAGCGTGGATCCTGCTTACAAGCCAACTGAAAACTGTCTTCGCCGGCAACTTGAAGCTAGTACAAAAGCCAACTTAGTAAAATCAGTTTCGTGGACGCGACACATCCCTCTATGATGCCTGATGAGTGATGAGACAACTTTCCTGCCTCAATCGCAGCGCTAATATGAAAAAAGCTGATGATCTTTGAACAGGAATCCTGCAGCCTCAGGTCCAAGTTACCATGTCTGATTGCAATATCATTGAAGTAACAGAATATCAAATTTCGTATCGAGCAGACTTGTACATCGCGTCAAAATATAAAGTTCCATCCTCACCATCTCGATGTCTGGAAATCCACAACTGTACGATTCTCCCGACACTTTTTGCCTCGCACTACTCTGTTGTGGAATCAATTATCGGCAGGGATATTTCCGAACGGATACGACATAGGGACCTTCGAGAAAGAGCGTACTCATTCTTAAAAGGCCGGCAACGCAACTGCAAGACCTCTGGTATTGCAGATGTCCATGGGCAACGGTGATCACTTACCATCAGATGCACCTCTTGCTCGTTTGCTCCCTCTTCTATAAAAAAACTTGTATTATCAATCAACTAACTCTTCATTAACTGCCAGTTTAGTACTAATTGTTTATTTATTTTCATAAAGTAGAAAATAGTAGATTGATTTTAATAAAACATGTCTACTCTGACATGTCTAAGCCAGTACTAGAAAAGCAGTTTTCAAATAAATATAACCGTAGTCAAATAGGTTCACCCATTTAAGAGCTACAGTGTCGCAGACAGATACCCAGATATATACACATCGTGGAAAAACTTTTATCTCCTCTTTTACGCGTCGGCAGTTAAAAAGCTAAACTAAAATTAATTAAGAAGTTTTTGTATGTGTGGCTGTTGTAAATAAATTTAAGATTTTGCAGTGATCATTACAAGACAGAAAAAAATATTGTGCTGTAATAGTCATGTCATGTAATTGGATGATAATTAGTATTATATAATTTATTTATAATATAAGATAGTAAACAAGCTGATGGTTCTCCTGATGGAAAGAGACGACCATCACCTATGACATCAAAGATGTTAATGATGCGTTATTATCCTTATGGTGGAGTCTTAATACCACATGCATTAGTTTACCGGCTTCCTTGTTTTCCAAACCGGAATATGACAGTGACAAACATTGACGCTATTGTGACAGGAACAGGTAAGGCGGTGGACCAGATCTGGACAATACAATGCAGAAACTTTACAACCTAGTCATATCATATATATATATATATATATATATATATATATATATATATATATATATATATATATATATATATATATATATATATATATATATATATATATATATATATATATATATATATATATATATATATATATATATATATATATATATATGTATATATGTATATATATATATTTGTTTTAGAGTGTTTCGAAGTGCTTCTCGGTTACTCCAAGATGTCGGTCCTAGTGGTCGACACAATTAGCAACAAAGAAAGTTAGTTTGACAAATGTATCATAGCTCCATCACCCATACAAAAGGGTAAACGTGAATTACCCATTGAGTAACGATAGTTTCTCTTTACATACGCGGTGATCCCGTGTGGTTTGAATGAATATACATTTGTATTTATAGTATATTTTTTATTGTTGAAAGAGATTTACTCAATTTTAATAAAATAAGCGTAAAGATTTTGGACTTTCTCTTTATAATTAAAAAAAAAGTGAAGATAAAACCATAATATAATATAAGAACTTTAACAATAACAACGGGAAAACGTGACGGTTGCCGGGATCCAACCAAAAAAACTTTAAATATATCTTTATCAGTTTGTTGTGTTAAAATTTAACAGTCATTTATGAAACAATATTAAACTAAAGGATGCAGATAACAAATACGTCGCAGGCGTGTGTGTGTGTAACATTTATGTGTGTTATTTTTTGTGGGGGTCAGGCGGCGATAGCCCCGGTCTATTATTTGACTAAAAACTGAATGTTTATAACTGATCTCTTGATGGGGTGATAAGGGCAGAGCGATCATTATTCATTACTTTACATCTTTTAGCTGTACTTTTGTAGTATTTTGTCAGCTCCACGTTTTTTCAGCCCAAGTACCACTTGAACCTTCGTCAGTCCTCGCGTAACTTCGACGTTTATTACAGTTTTGTGGCGCATTAAATAATTAATAGGTTTTCGTTGAAATACTGCACCGCTCCAACACTCAAGTGGCCTGTTTTTGCACTTAATTTCAGTACTCACGGAGCACAAGGTAACACGTATAGCCGAGGCGTTATGTGCGACTTTTTGTTTTGCGCTTACGTTTTTATTTATTTATTATTTAATATTACTGGTTACGCGTGTTTCAGTAATAATTACTTCTTTGGCAAGTGAGTTTTACAGAAAGTTAACATAAGGACCAAAACAAAGAATGAAGCTAAAAAGCGTTTGGTTCCACTCACACCCGAACACCAATTTGCCCAATTGTACATTTCATTTTTTTTTTGTCAAAAGTTTTCTGTGCTATACAACTAACTATGTATAGTTATTCTAAAGTCTATAAATACCAGTATTTATAAATGAATTTTCTCCATAAAAATATTAGGTAGGAAAATTCTGCAACATCTCTCCCGGGCTTGGTACGATAGTTTGTAACTAGTATTGTACCAAAAGAGACAGGCAGAGTAATTGTAAGAATATTGTAAGAATAAGGCAAGAAAGGAAACAAAGTATTTACCTTCATTCAAGTAAATACTTTGTTTCCTTTCTTGCAACACAACAAGTTAGAAAGAAATTTAAAAGTATTTTTAAGCTTTTCAAAAATTCAGGCGACTACTCCGGTTGTAGTCTAGCCCGGTTTATATTATTTTGGCAACATTAAAATACACTTGTTGTTTAAAACTAGTCCCATTAAAGACAGGAGTAGGAATCACATTCTTCTAATATTTCCATCGAACTATAAAATGATATACCTATGAACGCAGACGTAGATTGAAAATATTATCAAATTAACAACAGACTCTCGATCAATAATGTTTGATTTACGGATGTAGCAGATGACGCCACTACTTCAAGAGTCTGAAATAATTAAATAGATATCCTGTAACAGTTAAAACTGACGTCAAACAGTTCAAAAGGTCCTGTCTCGATTGTTTTGTTAAAGACGTAGGTAACAGACGTACTTTCACTAGATATTTGTTTTGTGGTTTGATTTGATGTTGTAGGTACGTGTGTGAACTCTAGCAACACGCTGACTAATGTTCAACTCAATAGAATATTTTTTACTTTCCATTATAATTATGTGAATCCGAATATAAATATCAGCGAACAAAACGCTTTCCACAATATTTGATGTTAAACAATATTTGCGAATTATCTTTCAGCTTACTAATTACTAATATGCGATGACGATCGTAGTAGGATGCGGTGAGATTACACACTATCTATACTTTTCATGTAGCCGAGTTACATAAAAGTCCTCCAAATAAGTGCACGTGTATGTCGAGACACAGAAAGCCGGGACGATCTGTGTCGTCGATCGATATCTAACGGTTTAATGCATATAAATTAATAATGACAAAGGAATCGCAATTTATCAGTGTACCGCGAGCTTAACTTTTGTTTTTAAATGAAACTACAATACCTCGCACGACCATAGAAAATGTTTACTGAAACAATTTGCTCAAAAAATACATTGTAACAATCGAGTGTCGGTCAAGAGCGGCGCGAGCGACTGTTTGCGTAGGTCGCGACAAAAAACGATGTCCTCTTGTTCCCTTTTAAGCGCATTAAAATGGCATTCCTTATACGGCATCGGATAAGGCACGTGCCGCGCAAACAGCGCCTCGGCGACGTCCGGCCTGAGAGCCGCAAGCCGCGGGCCGGGCAAACAGACTCACAGCCCGGCCGGCTCGGCGCAACGTGTCACCCACTCATACCGCTTTCTACGAGCACGCTGAAGACCGACTCATATAAACTTTGAGTAATTGAATCAAAGTGCGAAACTAGAGTTTGTCTCCAGGCAGCCACCTCGCCAAACATTAGATTTGAACACATAATGCGTCTTTTGTTTATTTTTCGACAATGTCGTAGCTATAGATTACTCGTACAACTTCGAACCTTGCGTTGCGTTGGCTGTCTTCTAATAACATGATATTTTTAAAACATCTCTGGTGTCTTCAGGCGGTGGTTATCTCTTTCTATCAGAAGAGCCATTTGCTACTTTGATATAAAAAACACACAAATGGTACCTATAATCTTAGTTAAATTGTTTTTATATTTTCAAAACGTTAGGCTTAGACAGACGTAAGGTGTAACAATATAAAAGTCAGCAGTCAGGTCCACGACAGAGCCCTCTCGTCAGCCGTGTAAATCTCAGAAAGAACATGGGACTCGTTAAGACATCGGTAACACTAGTGGCTAGCGTTGGGCACCACAAAATTTATTAGCTATTCGTAGACATTGGTTCCCTAAGTAAATCTCAATAATTGATATTCTAATATAATATATTGTATTCTAGTACATATTTGTAATTTAACACCATGAAAGCAATTTGACACTCACATATTAGAAAAAAGTTCTAGTTTCGAATAAAAACTGAACGTTTTAAATCTCGATACTATTTAATTTGTAGCTATAATAAAAACCACCAGATCCCTCCTTAAATATTTATTTAACCTGTTTTTAGTATTTGTTGTTAAAGCGTCAACAGTAATACATCATCTGTGAAAATATAATTCGTCTAATTATCACGGTTCATGGGATACAGTCCGGTGACAACCGGACAGGCAGAGAGACGGTCAGACAGCGGAGTTATAGTATTAGAGTCCCGTTTGGGCATAGAACCCTAAAAACTGAGGTTGGCCAAGTGCAGTCGAACGGTTTTAACGAGCTGTGTCAAATTTCGCAATAAATTACTTAATATATTTTTTTAGTTATAGTTATACCACGGTAGTGTTACTACGTTATACTAAACTAGCTGTGCCCGCAACTTCGTTCGCGTGAAAAAAATTCTAAAATAAAAACCCGCATAGTTCCCGTTCCCGTGGGATTTTCGGGATAAGAACTACCCTATGTCCTTTCTTGGGTCTCAAACTATATTTGTACCAAATTTTATCCAAATCAGTTCAGTGGTTTAGCCGTGAAAGCGTAACAGACAGACAGACAGACAGACAGACAGAGTTACTTTCGCATTTATAATATTAGTATGGATTAAAAGTACATATCTGAAGAGTTTTATCAAGTTAATCACGTTATAACATACGAGAGTGTAGAGATATCGCCTCTGTGGTCTAGTGGTTCAGCGTTGGCTTCGACCACATGAGGTTTCGGGTTCGATTCCCGGGTCGTGCACTTAACAAATGTTTTTCAGTTTTCTGATAGTTCAAAGTTGCCCGGGATTGGAAAGTGCCCGGTCGGCGATAGGCTTGCCATCTATCACATTTGTGGGATCAAGTATCTTCGGCTAATCGTGGGTGCGCTTGTTGTACCTCTGCCTACCCCTTCGGGGATACGGGCGTGAAGATACTTTTAAGAGTGTAGAGATGCGAGTAGTACCTACCTACATCAAATTACTAAAAAATAGAAAAATGATTCTTCTAAAGTGTAGCTATATCAGATTGCATGAACTCATCCTCCAAACTGAAACATAGAAATGACTACCGATCGGTTAGTGTCGAGCCCGGGCTAGATGTGCAATATATTATGTCATTATGATTTGACTGTTTTCGTTCATTCGTCTTTAAAAACTGCCTGACAGGTAGGCAGGTCTATATTTCAAAAGGGTTTCAGGTCGACTTGGAATATGAATTGACTTAATCAACTTTAATGTAAAGTAGGCCGCCTCTATCTCATAGGTGATGGCATTTAGAGTTCGTCCACTAAAACAATCCCGTGTCCAGCGAGTGAGTACTTATGTCGCAATAGCGAGTGAGCGCACTGTAACTAATAAACGATGGGAGCGTTGCGCCAGTTTATCGGCACATGGCCCTCTCGGCTTACAGTTGGTGCGGCCTCACGTGGCCGCCGTAACTCGAGCCGTGGTCATCTTGCGCGCGGCCGCAACCCAGCCGGCCCGCTCTTTGGATGTTAATCTACATGCGATGGCCATTACTTGCATTTCAAATTGTGTAGTTATAGCTTAGACTGTTCATGAAAACTTTTTCACATGTACTGAATTTCGTCATTATGTATGTTTGTCCGCGAATTCATTGGGAACTAAAGCCATATCGATATAATTATTTGTGGTTTAAATCAGGTATTTTCCAACTTAGAGACAGTTCAATGTTACCGCATAGTCGGTTCGGTAGTTTCTTTATAGATGTTTGACAGATATTGGCAAGTGGAAGTTGGTTTAATTACTTTTATAAAATCTGACTTTAGTATTTTCTCTGTCCTTCAAATTAAACGTCCTTAAGAGGCTTTTAAATGAATCTTGAAAAATGTACCTAGATGTATTTTGGTATAGACATTTGAATGTAGAAGTGTCTGTCATCGTCGTAACTTGGTTAACAGTCACAAGCTGTTGCGGAGTTTGGGGTATTTGCGTGCTTATGCATTACAGACATGTATTGGTAAATCATAACTTAATTTATATGTAGTCGGGCAAACGACAACGCAACACTCAGTGTCAGTGCCGCTACTGGAATCCGCCATTTCACCTCACTATTTAAATCTGGAAAATCTGAGTCGTATTGTGAGACAGCTTAAGGTTACGGTGTTTTTGTAAATCGCATGAATGAACGCGCATTGTCTGCTACAACAGATGTCATATCGCAAATAGCGCGAACGTAAGCTGTCCTAAGTGGGCCAGTATGTGAGTGACCGGCCGCAAGTCACGGGCGCCAGCGGCTCTCGTGTTACCGTGCTTCACTGTCAAGGTCACTGAATGGATTTCGATACCACCAAATGCTTTTTTGCCACATTCATATATTAAATGATAATTAATTGAAAGTGACTAATTAGAAACAATAACTGAAACATTTTTTATTAACATCGGCATTAGTCTCGACTTCCTATTTTTGTATACTTATTTTATTATAAATTATTTAAATATTGCATTACTGATTAAACTACAACCTAAGAACATTATATCGTGTGTTCAATTTTATTGGAGTAAAGCCATCAGGGGAGTTCATTATATAATTAGTTATTGAATTAAATGTTACGCACACTATAGGTACCTATGTACGTGTTAAAATGTTGTATTATGCACGTGACTGAGTCACTCGGTCGTCGAGTGGCTAGCGCGGCGCGGCGGTGCTGCCGCAAATGTGCTGCGCTGTGCTCGCCCAGCGCAAGGCCGCGACCAGCGACACGTGCTGCGCGCGCCGACTCGCTCCCAAACTTGGATTCACCCGCACTCGCAGGCATCACATGACTTGCCCAATATGGGTAACGTCCGTAGGGATAAGCCCGTACTTCACTCGTTACTATGTTCTTTACGTTAATTGATAACTCCTAACAATTTGATGAACGTAGTGGTGTATGTGTGTGTGGAGGGCGAGCCCAGTGCCGGGCGCGCGGAGACGGGCGGGGGCCGGTGCGAGCTAATGTGTGTTGCGCAGTGGAGATGGCGGAGTTTGTGACGGAGTGCCGCGAGTGCGTCAACTGCGGCGCCATCCACACGCCGCTGTGGCGGCGCGACGGCACCGGCCACTACCTGTGCAACGCGTGCGGCCTCTACAACAAGATGAACGGCATGAACCGGCCGCTGAAGCAGCCGCGGCGGCCGGTACGTCAGCGGCACGCCGCGCCGCCCGCGCCCGACGTACGCACTCAGTTCCGACCCGCGGCCTAACCCGTCCCGCCCGGATCCGCGCCCGGCGCTGGCTGACCTGTTGTTGCTTGTGTGTGCAGTGGCCGCGGAGGGGGCCCCGCCGGGCGCGGATTTCTACAAGGGCTTCCTGTATTCCGGCCCGAGCCACAAGCCCGCGCCCGCCCCGCTCGCGCCGCCCGCCTACGCCTCCGCCCACGCCTCCGCCCCCGACTACAAACAGAAGAAAGGGGTACGTCAGGGCCCAACTCTCCCTTCCGCTCTTCCTACCCTTCGGCTCCATATCTTTATTTCAAATTAGACATTATCGAGCGATATAATTATTTTTGCCTTGTGGTCATAATGTGACTCTCAACAAGTCTCATTTTGACCACATCGATGACACGTTGTCTTGATTTCATCTACTTTGGCCGCAAGTGTCAGTACGCGCAGTAGGCGCATGGCAAGCCTTAGACCGCACCTAAAAAGCTTACATTCATTAAGAAAAGTTTATATTTCCTAAAAACTCCAATACAATCTATCTCGAAATGAAAATTCAATTTGAGGATGTCATCAGTCACTTATACATATATTTTTGTCCTCACAATAATAAGCCACAGAATATTAGGTATTTAAATTCTCTTCATTGGTTCCATAAGACTTGGTTGTCAATCGGCTGACAGCGAAACCGACTAGTTTTGAAACTTATAAATACGTACACTATACGTACGTCTTTCATATTAGCGCATTTCTGCGTACACGTTACTTGACTAGTATATTATGTTCTAAGTGGAACTCAACTAAGTAGGATTTCATTTTAGCACAGTACTTTTGCTTTTTAATATGCAGTTAAAAGTGCAATAAAAAACAAGGTTCCGTAGTTAGTATTTCCTTCATATTTCCTTGCCTTCCTCTCCTTCCCCTCCCATGCGAGCTTTCATTCTCATATTCCCATTTTAATTGCTTACTAACAACCATCGCTTGTTTACATGATTATCTAATTTAAAAGTTAATTTAAATGCTTGACAACCGAAAGATCAACTACAGATTGAATGTTTACGTAAAATTATTTTCTGTGAAATCATTACTTGCAATTTAGTCTAGTGTAGTCTTTAATTAAACATGGCAAAATGAAAATCAGGTTGCTGGACAATCAGTCCTTTATACCTAAGGAACTAGATTATATTTTGAAGTGAATGGAAAGTAATTTTTCAATTTTAACTACTTTTTTGTAGACCAAATTAAACCATAATGGACTGTAGCGTCGTAAGTAAAGTAATGAAATAATTTATGCCGAAGGACGCTCAATAAGTTTAGGCTAATAGTTTTAGTGGTCTGCATTACATTATATGAATGAAATCGACATTAAATTATTTTATGACTGCTCTAGACATAGGTAATAAATATGTCAATCTCCTTCGACGGAGATAAGTTGATCTCTCGGAATATGATTGCTAGAGAAGCTACGTGGATGAGTGAGGAGATTGAGTAGGTGGTGTGTTGTGTGTCAGATGGGCACGAAGCGGCCGGGCACCATCTGCAGCAACTGCCAGACGCAGACGACGTCGCTGTGGCGGCGCAACTCGCACGGCGAGAACGTGTGCAACGCCTGCGGCCTCTACTACAAGCTGCACAACATCCCGCGCCCGCTCGCCATGAAGAAGGACTCCATACAGGTGACCCCGCCCCTCGCACCGCTCTCACCAGCTACACTCTGTACCACTCTCACTAGTGATATTGCAATAGCGTCAGTGTTTGTTACTATAGGGTTACAGTAAACGTAATCTATGTACTGGGGATGTACGTGAGTTTACCGGCTAGGTAAACTCGCGTACATCCCCAGCACACAGATGGGTGCATTTTTATAAGGTCTGTATTATCTATAGGCGATGGTATTCTTTTCTACCAGGAGAGCTATCTACTTGTTTTCTATCCGATGGCACAAACAAATACTTCGCTGACGCAATCGTGTAGTCTTCTCTGCAATGATTGGCGGCGAACGTCAGGCTGATTATTTTTTTATTTTGTTTTTCGAAAATATTTGTAATAATATAAAGAATATTACTTCTCCAGCTTCGGAGGGAATGTAGCAGCATTAGTGAGTAAGGATTGTGATTTTTTAATCAATGTGCAGTAGGTCTTATAGAGAAATTTCATAAGGTTTTCCATTGTGGGAATTACAATCTACAAATCTGAGATTCACTTCTGAAAGCTGATTTACTTTCAGTTTGGTTTTCCCGATGCAAATCGATGCCAGCCGTATAAAAATGTGAAAATTGTCACTAATGAAATTTCTTTGGACGAGTTTCCTAATAAGTTGAAATGATGAAAAATATTACTATTTGGTAACAGATATAGGAAAGGTGGTGTCTAGCGTGATAGTTTGGCATAAAGATTCAAGTATGAAGGAAATCACATTTGCTTTTCATATTGGACTACATATATATTTAGTAATTTTACCCATAATCGACTGAGTTATAGTTCAAAAATTGATAGGAGGTTAGTCTGGTTATAGTTGTCAGTACAAATTTTGGGTATGGTTACTAAGTCGTAAATTTGTGTATTTAATGTGTTTGTTATGTTTTCAGACGCGGAAACGAAAACCTAAAAACAGCATGAAAGTATCTGATTCAAATCTTAGCAAAATCAGCAAACACAGCGCGCGCTCCGCAAACCCCCTGCCCACCAACATCAAGCTCGAGACTTTATGTAAGTGTTATTTGTGTTGTTGGTTGCAGTTCGAGTTTTCGAACGTAGATAAAGAACACAGCAGTGTTACGACTTTGTTTAGCGTTTAAAACAGATGGAAGGAAGTTATTCTTATCTTACTTAGTAGCTTACGTTTATAATATGTCATACGAATGTTTTTAGGTGAAATATGTGTTTTGATTAAGACACACGTTTTGCCTGAAAATCGTTTGTTTTTTAGGCTGCATAAGAATTTCAAACAAATGTGTAGCTTTTATATCATTAGACGGTAAGGCGAGTTGACAGCTTTGCGGCTACAGTTGAAAATATTATATTACTATTCTATGGGTCAGAATAATCTTCAACGAATAAGTTTCAAATTTTTGCACGGGACCACTGCAGCGGGAGTGACCGTCGTGACGGGACGGTGGGACTAGGCAAAGTCGAGGCGACAAAGCAGTGTACTGGCGAATACAGCGGCGTGTGTGTTGCAGTGCAGAGCTCGGGCTACAGCGTGGCGGGCGCGCGCGCGCGCTCGCCGCTGGGCTACTACGCGGGCGGCGCGGCGGCGGGCGCGGTGGCGGGCGCGGGCGCGGGCGCGGGCGCGGCGGTGAAGGCGGAGGAGCCGCCGCCGGCGCACCAGCCGCTGTACTACGAGGAGGAGTTCCGGCGCGCCGAGCCCGAGCGCTACGAGCGCCCCACCGTCGTGTCGCTGGGCAGCTGAGCCGCGCCGCGCCGCGCCACACCAGAATCTCACTCGGTTAGTTAGTTGTAAGTGTGAGCCGGAGACTCCTCGCTAGATAACCAAATACTACGCTCCTCGTGTGTTACACGTTACACTCCTATTTACAGCGGATGTGCGGTCGAAGATTCCTTACGTAGAAATGATTTTTTTTCATTTTGTGCGCGTCGATGGCGTCTATTAATATATCAATTGCTGTAATTTATATTATATAGTTCTTTGGCGACCGTTGATGATGAACTATTTACATCAATCGTATAATACTGTTAGCGATATTAAACCACTGATAGATATGTTATAACGTTCAAAGTTATTTTCAAATTATATTATGATCATGAAATATAATAGTCGAAATGGTACGTTTCGCCACATAAAAAATATCTACACGACTTCTTCAAGCCATTCTTGCCAATATATTAAAAAGGTTAACCGTTGACCATCAATTACTAGATTTAGGGTAACATTGTTCCTATTATATTTTTTTTTTTATGAATAGTTATTTAAACAAACTTTAATAATTTGAAATATTTAAATATCTTTTGACGTTTAAAGTAATGAGCGTGACTCGAAATATCGTATCAGTGGTTGTATAGCGCGGTACAGTCGCTGTGCCACTAACAAAACTATAAGTACAAGCGTTTATAATTTAAGTATAATATATATAACGTGGAAGCTTTTAATCTTATTTTAGATAAAACTTGGCAACGCCTTCCGAGCGTGTAAGTGTTGTTGCCTGTTACCAAATGTATAGCGTGAACCATGAGACTGGAGCTGAACATTCCTAGAGCGTTGCATTCCTATTTATAGATGTAAACTGCAATGTGTCATCACAGGATCGTCGCAACTTTTGATCATGTAATAACAATATTATCTTAAAAATTTGTACATAGAAATTAATTTAATGTGATTTTATAAATATAGTAAATTGTTTTCTTTTTTAAATAATTTAGCAATTTCCCCAAAAAATCACTAATCTCGGCGTTCCAACCTGTGAGATAGTAATGTACCTGTAGTATTGTAAATTACGTCTATATTGACGTCTCCACTTCGATATCATCAGATTAACCGTCTTCCTTCATACTATACAAATAACTACCTATATTTTTTATAAAAATCACGAGAAAGGGAGTATGAAATATCTAAAAATAAGTTTTCCGACACGTACGATATGTTCACACTTCAAGTATTCACGAATTTAGAAGCATATCAATTTTATAAATGACAAGAGCGCGATCCTGTGGGGACTAAGTAGGTGTTATACTAAGTAGTAATAAGTCTGCACGATGGAGAGTATATTATAAAATAAAATTTAACAAAATGGATATTATATGAAAAGACTCCATGACTTCGAGACACATTCCAAGAATATTTAATTGTAAAATAAGAGTTGTTTTTCTATAAGTCACGTACAGATCGGAAATGCGAGTCATTTATGTCTTTACTGATTGTGTTATCTTTATTTAAATTTTTATTAAAATTATAAAATATCATTTATATTATTCACATTTAAATGGTTTTCAATATATTGTTATAAATATAACTCTGAAATAATATTTTTTGATAAATGTATAAATCGATATATATATTTAATGTTATTTGCACATAATGCCGTGCTTCTAGTGTTAATTTTTGACTAAAGTATAAAAACATATTTTTATTTTTTCCTGATGTTTATAAATTTATATATTCAGAATTAATATCTCGTGCATCTGTTTTTGATTATTTTTTAATGTAATATTTTATCACTTATACACTTGTACTATTTCACAATAAAGCTATTATCACTTATTACCAACCGGTTTCGCTTACATAAGCATCATCAGGGCAATTTATAATTAAATTTATAGTTAAATTGCCCTAATGATGCTTGTGTAAACAAAACCGGTTGGTAATAAGTGATAATAGTTTTATTGTGAAACAGTACAAGTGTATAAGTGATAAAATATTACATTAAATGGAGTTTCACCAAGTGCCGACGATGAAAAGTGTAGATTATTTTTTTACTTAGATATTTCAAAATTACCGAAGAATATGAGGCATACGTTTTACAGTAAATCTTTTGACTAGGTTGAAAATCGTTATACTGTACTAAATTCATTGAACGACCCAAAAAATACCTTCTTACATTTTGTTTAACTAACCGCGTGCAAATTGACTTACTTAAATATAACAATACACTTAGGTCCGCTTGCTTCAAACTATTTGAATACTTTTTAAATGAATTTAACCACGTGTTTAAATAGCCTGTACACCAATCGGACCTTAGTACCTAATAAAGTAAAACCCACAATATACTCGTATATTCAGTTTTTTAATATAACAGTCATCACTGTAATATTTTTATTTCTATTACGTACAGAAATACCTGCAAGTGCAATAGATGTTCCATTGAAAATATTTAAAATGTTCTATTAACTTTGCGTATCGTGCATTTGAATCTCACTGTATGGAGTAAATTATATTTTAATTGTAACAAATTATACATAATGCATTTTTGGCTCTGTTTAATTGTAAAATATTTTTTGGAATTATGTATTCCATTGTAGTAGTAAAGAATCTCAAGTTAGGTGGCAGTATTTTCGCAAAGTAATTTTTATGCTAGAAGCATATATATCACATCATCTGCATGGGGACGTCCACTGCTGAACATCCATGACAAAGAAATAGTATATTCAGAGTTTAGGTAATTATCATACAAGTCGTCATAAATTATATATACAGTGTGCCCCAGAATGCCATAAGAAGCCGGGGCGTGGCGGTCATACGCGTTGAGTAGCTGATGTAAAAATATTTAAAAAAAATCTAAGCCGAAAATTTTTTTTTTGTAATACAAAATTTTAAAAATCGTTATTAAATGTTATCGGTATTAGCAACTCTAATTTATCGAACGGCGTCGTCATAACAAAGATTATGCTTCTAACTCACTCATTCAATTTATGTCCATTAATAAAATTTAATAAAGTTTTTTTAATTTTTTATTAAACAAAAAATTTTTTTTCGACTTATATTTTTTTATATATTTTTTACATTATCTACTCAATGCATATGACCGCCACGCCCCGGCTTCTTATAGGCATTCTGGGGCACACCGTATATAATATATATGGGATAATATGTGAAAATATTTTAATACCGCATTCGGTACTTCTAACCAAACATATCCAGCTAAAAACAAACGTCATTCAACGTCAAATTAATAAAATGTATGAAATGTGTTACTAATTACTAAAGTAAAACGCAGTGGACGCCGCACTATTTTTATTTAATATTGTTCAGCAATTAGCCTTCAAATTGCTGTAGAAATTACCAAAGCTAAACCAAACCTCTCTTTGTGACCGAATTAAATGGATGCCATTTGAGGCTTTCATATGATATTGAGAGTTGAGGCTGAGAGCCGGTAGAAATATATTTTATATAAATATATATTGTAATATAAAGTCAATGTAAATGTGGATTCGATTTGCCTTTGTAAAGATGTCCAATGTCGCCAAATGTATTGTGGGCCCAAATTGTTAACAGATAAGTAGTAACAATCGTGTCCCAAACTGTTTCAGTATCATTTAGAATCGTTTTCATCAACGATTGTTGTCACTTATCGACTGTAGTTCTATTCTAATGTTGGGCAATTAATACGAGTTTGTAAATATATTTTATGTTAGAAATAAAGTATACTTTTAATAAAGCAAACTAATAATGCATTTTTATTTTAATATCTGTGCGGGCGCCACGCGGGCGGCGGCGCTGTGTCGCGCGGCGCCGCCTGCGCTCGGCCGCAGTCCCGCACACGCAGATCGTTCACCGCCGATACTTGCGCGGGACCTTTATAGCCTGATAGTAGCGCACTCGCTATTTATTTATATCTTTGGAAATCAAACAAACTCGGCTCTCCTGATGGAAAGAATAACTATCTCGTAAAGACCTAAAAATCCTAACGATGCATTGCTATCTATTTGGTAAGGATATAACAAGTTCATCGGCTACCTCACCCACCGAACTGGAACATGGCAGAGACAAGAACTGCTTATGGCAGCAGGAATAGGCAAAGTAATGGTAACCGAATGGTTGCGAAACTATAATGACAAGCAAACAAACAAGCTTGTCCATGAATTAACACAGTACTACTGGTAATTGGCTGTTTTCGACAATACAAAAAATGACAACAGTATCCCATATACCTTCAGGCCAGATGAAGTACAAATATTAAGTTTGCATGAACGTTGCGGAATCAATTCAGTGCTGTAACTTCACATACAGGATAAAATAATTAATGAACTGCCCTGAATAACCGAAGAACTGGAGATTTAGGCCAATCACACTACCCGAACCTGCTCGTCAACAAGGAGGCGCTGATAAACTTTTTTTTATATCATAACATAGCAAACAAGCAGATGGATCTCCCGATGGAAAGAGATAACCATCGCCTAGAGACACCAAATATGTTAATGGTGCGTTGCTATCTTTGTGGCGGGGTCTTAATTAAAGCGTGGTTTTTAGTTTTTTAAACTATTGCTTATTTTCTTTCTTTGCTCATCAGTAGACAGTCTTTTGTTTATGGATTAGGTACTCGGGCTGATGCTCTCTTAGTACATCTTATTTTCGTTGTTTCTTCTCTTCTAGCGGTCAAAAGCTAGTGTCCTCCTCTTCTTATCTTACAAAACCGTGCGGCGTGGATCTGTAACGTTAAAAAATAACACATTATATATATTTTTTTATGTCATAAAATAGCAAACAAGCAGATGGGTCTCCTGATTGAATGAGTCAACCGTCGCCTATAGACACCAAAGATGTTAATGGTGCGTTGCTATCTTGTGGCAAAATCAAATGCCAAATGCATAAGTTAACCGACTACCTTGCCCTTCAAACCGGAACACGACGGAGACAAGCACTGACGCTATTGCGGCAGGAATAGGTAAGGCGGTGGTACCAGACCCGGGCGTGACAATGCAGAAATCTACCATCTAGTAGCCGTGATGGTAGTGACTCGTAAGGTCAATCGGTCGCCTTTTACGACCTTCCTGGCAGAACGGCAGTTGGCCTATTCTTCAAAGGAGCCGGGGCCGTTAAGGCGTGACGTTAGTTAATTTATAAACGTCGTGTTAACATACAATAATAAGTGTGTACTTAAATTTAAGAAGGATGATGTCCGGCCGTAAACGCAGTGTGATGAATACAGATTTTTTTTTAAATCATGGGAAACAAACAAGTAAATTGTTATATTGATGGAAAGTTATAAAAGCTACCACAGACGTCAGAGTTGTTGCATTGCTGTCGGTGTGGCTGGGATTTACTGGTTTATTTTACTTTACAAACCGGAGCAAGACAGCGAAGCATTTGCGGTGAGGCGGTGTCACCAGACCCGTTCGATATTTCAGAACTCTACCACCTGCTAGTAGTCACGATGTTAGTGACTCGCCTCACCTTTTACGAGCTGCCTAACATAAAGGCAGTTGATCTATTTTTCTAAAGGGCCCCACATCAACACAGTGCATATCCACAGCCATACTTTAAATGCGAAATTCTGTCTGTCTGTTAAGCTTTCTCGGTTAAACAGATGAATCAATTCTGATTAAATTTGGCAAGATGATAGTTGAAATCGACATAGACCTCAGAGCAAGTATGACTCTGAAACATAAGCTCTTTTTTTTAAAAAAAACTATAAAGGGCTAAAATAAGGGATAAAAGTTTGATATGAAAGATGTCATATCTCGATGACATGTCAGTCTACTCGCTGTCGAGGTTGTGCGACTCTAGTCATTTATATATTGTTAATCCATATCCATAGTGAAATCCACATCCATACTTAATATAATAAATGCAAAAGTCCGTCTGTCTGTCTGTCTGTTACGCTTTCACGGTTAACCCGCTGAACCGATTTTAATGAAATTTGATACGAAGGTTGTTGAAGACCTACGGTCAAACATAGACTATTTTTTTCAAAAAATAACCCCACACAAGCTGAAATAGAGGTTGAAAATTTTTGCATCCTAATATCCGTACTTATATCTATACGAATTTTACTTATATCTTTACGAATGTTATCCATACGAATCCATATCCATACTTTTATACTAATAATATAAATGCGAAAGTGCGTCTGTCTATCTGCCTGTTACGCTATCATGGCTAGACCACTGAATTTATTTTAATGAAATTTGTTATGAAGGTATTTGAAGATCCACGGTCAAACATAGGCTATTTTTTTAAATCTACCCCTAATACCTGAACCTGTAATAAGGGTTGAAAATTTGTACATAGTTATATTTGTACTTTCATACTTATATCTATACGAATATCATCCATACTCATCCATACCAATACTAATCCATAGTCATAAATGTGAAAGTCTGTCTATATATCTGTTACGCTTTCACGGCTACTTTACATGCTACTCCAATCGCGGGGGAAGCTGCGCGGATCAGCTAGTGTTTTAATAAATTAAAGAAATGGAAAAGCAATGAATGAAGTGATCATGAATATTAAGTTTAATATTAACATGGTAGTGTTACTAGCGCCATCTGTTGAAAAATTATAAAAGTAACAGCTGTTTATTAGAGCTGTACCTATTATATATTCTGTGGCTGTACTACCTACACTATCGGCCTGTTTTCGAAATGCAAATTAATTTTATCAAGCGATTAATCAGTGTTTAACATAATTTTTACAAGCAAATGATCTGTTAAACGCAGATTAATTGCTTATTAAAATTAATTTTCGTTTAAGCCGTTTCTGCCGTTCTTGCAGCAACATAGTAGCAAAGCAACATAGACATCCATGTTAGTGCATTTTTTCTTAGAATTAAAATATATTTATTTACTTCTGTTAGATACTGTCGACGTGGAGAGGAATGCGGCCTTCTAATGACCCGCAAATAGTATGTTACTTTATTAGGTAGCTCATAAGTGATGAACAGAAGCCTAAGAGGTCACTAGCACGTGACAACTAGACTCGCCTGAACACGTTACCACAACGTTAGCGTGACAAGTTAGTAATTGTCACGGTCATGTTCCGTGTGAAGGTTAAGTTGGCCACACGGATGAAATCCTACAATTTACGTTATTGTGGCCTATTAAGCGACGACTAATTTTTTCCGTCGGTTGTATCATGCGCTTGTTTACTGTCCTATGCGGTAAAAAATGTTAAGTAGGTACGTATAATGTACCTGCGTAATGTATCACTAACTACAACATAATGTAAATAACTACCTCCAGCAGAAGAAACCAGACACCTTATTACGATGTGTACACTGAGGGATAAAACCCCTAATAACCAACTAGTTTTATTTGGTAATTAGTAAGTATGCTAGTATTGAACAGCTGTCAGGTTTTTTTTGCCTTCTTTTATTCCAAACATTTGTGAAAGTAAAGTGTACTAGTACTACAAAACATGTGTGTCTTGCTCAAAGGGTAATTTTTTACCCAATTATTACAAATTAGAGTCTAACATTTAAAGATATACATTATACAGTCATTTTGATACTATGTGAATACTTTTCGATAAACTACATGACTGCAATAAATAAATTATTTTAGTAGAATCGAAGCATCGCTTCACACATTTTGTGCCGAAGGTAGCTTACAAAAGTGAAGATCGTTCTGAGTATTTCGGCAGTTATCTTGTTTTCCGACATCAAAATTTTTTTACAAATTTTAAATTTTTTAATGTTCATTCAGTCTAAGGAACTTTTGACTGCGTATGGTCCAGTACGCACTAGGCCAGTTTTTTCTGGCCAATTTGTTACCTACAATCACAGCAGTTAGCCTGTTATGACGTGGTGTTTCCCTGTTAATTTAACGCTTTAATGAAGAACAGTTCGTAAAATGCGGATGAAGGCTGAACATTCCACTTTATTAGTATTTTTGTTATGACGGTCGAATGGACCGTCAAGTCAAAGTTCTGGTTTGGCTTAAATGGTGTAGTTGCCTGAATAATTGCCCTTGAGGATTTACATTCTGTTTCGCACATCCTTGGTATTTATAGGCGACGGTTACTTATTCACACGACAGTCGCTATCAATTCGTTAGCTATGCAAAAAGTTTATACTAGAAACCCTGTTTGCCCACTTCGATCCTATTCATTCAAAACTAACAGCAAGTCTTCACGAGCGGAAAACATCCCCATCTCCGTAACTGCATGAGAAGTCATATTCATAATTGTTTCGACTAAAGTTCTTTTCAATTTCATTTAACTTAAGCCACGTAACAAAAATTCCTAAATATTAAAACTGTAAAATCACGTATTAAATATAAGAGTGTTAAGGATGAGTGGAATGCATTTACCCTATTTCATTTAACTTAAACCATGTAACCAAAATATCTAAATACTAAAACTGTAAAACCATATATTAAGTATATGAGTGTCAAGGATGAGTGGATGGCATTTACCCTATTTCATTTAACTTAAACCATGTAACTAAAACACCTAAATACTAAAACTGTAAAACCATATATTAAGTATATGAGTGTCAAGGATGAGTGGATGGCATTTACCCTATTTCATTTAACTTAAACCATGTAACTAAAACACCTAAATACTAAAACTGTAAAACCATATATTAAGTATATGAGTGTTAAAGATGAACGAATGGCATTCACCCTATTTCATTTAACTTAAACCATTTAACTAAAATACCTAAATACTAAAACTGTAAAATCATATATTAAGTATATGAGTGTCAAGGATGAGTGGATGGCATTTACCCTATTTCATTTAACTTAAACCATTTAACTAAAATACCTAAATACTAAAACTGTAAAACCATATATTAAGTATATGAGTGTTAAGGATGAGTGGAATGCATTTTACCCTATTTCATATTTTAACTTAAACCATGTAATTAAAAACCTAAATACTAATACCGTAAAACCATATATTAAGTATAAGAGTGTTAAGGAAGAGCGAATAACACTTACCTTGAATATTTTAATTTAAATTATGTAATTAAATACTTAAACAAAACCATGTACTACGTACATGGGGCACACTAAAAGTTTTGCACTTCTAGCTAATCGGAACTATTTGAAATTCGAATGTTATATTTTTAAAACGTTGCAACCTTCTTAGTAATAAAAAAAAAACAATTGGCGGGAAATGATTTGTCAATTGCTTTTTTGTCACACATCAAAGTTCAACGTACGCAACGAAATTGGAATTAAGTCGAAAAGATTTTAGAGCGATGATTTTTTATGATTTTAAAAGTTCTCTTTCTCCCCAAGACTGTGCCACTCGTTTTCAAAATGCTTTTGGGAGAGAAGTACCTTGTTTGAGCACCGTGAGGCGATGGTTTGCTGAATTTGAGAGAGGTCGAGTTTCTTTACATGACGAATTTCGTGAAGGGCGGCCTTCAACTGCCGTCAACGAAAATAATGTGGCTACTGTTAAGCGGTTAATTGAAGAAAACTCCCGATTACCTATGAGACAATTCGAGGACTATTGGGGATTGGTATGAGCCAAATTCAGAAAATTTTACATGAAGAATTGAAAGTTCGGAAACTTTATTGTCGTTGGATCCCTCATAAACTGACAGCGGAGCAGAAACGGGTTCGCGTTTCCACGCGAGCCCGTTTCTGCTCACAGATGCTACTGAAGTACGATTACGGACATTCTAATGCTGTTTATGACATTGTCACAGGAGATGAAACGTGGATTTATTGTTTTGATCCCGAAAAAAAAAACAGCAATCTTGTGAATGGGTGTTTGAAAATGAGAACAGGCCAACAAAAGTGAGACAGGCGTGAAACGTTGGTAAAAAAATTATCGCGTTTTTTTTTCTCAGCTACGGGTTCCATCTGTACAATTCCACTTGAAAATCAAGAGAGTGTTAATGCCAAGTGGTATTCTACCATATGTTTACCCAGGGTGTTAGAAAAAGTTCGCGAAAGACGACCCAAAATTCGCATTTTCCTGCACCATGATAACGCTTCTTCACACACGGCCAACAAAACAAAGTCATTTTTACCTTCCGAAAAAGTTCATCTCGTCACTCATCTTGCGCATAGCCCCAACCTAGCACCCTGTGATTTCTGTATTTTCCCCAAAATCAAAGATTTGATGAGAGGTTTTACTTTTACCAACCCCGAAGAGGCAGTGATAGCGTTCAATCAGCACGTAGAAAACATGCCTCTTTTATACATAAAATAGCAAACAAGCAGATGGGTATCCTGACGAAGAGAGTCAACCATCGCCTATAGACACCAAAGATGTTAATGGTGCGTTGCTATCTTGTGGCGAGGTCTAATGCCACATGCATAAGTTTACCGGCTACCTTACCCTCCAAACCGGAACACGACAGCGACAAGCACTGACGCCATTGCGGCAGGAATAGGTAAGGCGGTGGTACCAGACCCGGGCGAGACAATGCAGAACTCTACTACCTAGTAGCCACGATGGTAGTGACTCGATAGCCTTTTACGACCTGCCTAGCAGAACGGCAGTTGGCCTATTCTTCAAAGGAGGCTGGGACCAACACGGCGATGCCTTCAGATCTGTGGTCGTCCGGTTTTAAAAAATGGTTCGATCGCATGAAAAAATATTTAAAATGTAAAGGAGATTATTTTGAAAAGCAATAAACATAATATTTTGGTTATAACATGTTATTTTTTTAAGGTACGCAAAACTTATAGTGTGGCTGACCTACGTATAAGTGTGTTAAGGAAGAGTGGCTCCTTCTGGCACAAGTGTTCATTACACTCAAAAGAAGAAGTCAACCCTTGGCAAATTGATTGATTGAATGTGTTAGATTATTAAGCTGAAACATGAATTTCTTGTTTCGATTTCTGGATCAGACAAGATTATTGTGGTGTTTTTATATAGGAAATTCTTAGCAGCGGCTGAGAATCTATTCTTATCTGTTCAAGCTGCGGGCGCAAAAATAAAAATCAATCAAATAAAAAAACTTGAGAGGTGTCAAGGGACACCCGGATGGAACGAACTTCCTTTCGATTAATTAGTGAAGGAATTGTAATAAAATTTTAAATTGTAATGAAATGTAAATCTGGCTTGCTTTCTATAAGAGAGAGAGAGAGAGAGAGAGAAACATGTGCACGCCGCACAGCTTACAATAGTTTACTATAGCAAAAAGTATCGTGACAACTTTTCGTAAGAATTTTTTCCGTCTAGCCCCCTTTCACAACGCGCGATAAGGAACTTCGTTCCAAAATCATTCCTGTCGTGCCATCGATAAAATTGGTGAATTATATTTACGTCCAGTTACGTTACATGGAAGTGATAGATCTTATCCGTATTGTAAAAGAACGGCAGAACCGATCATGGCCACGATGTTAGTGACACGTACAAGCCTTTTCGCACCTTTACGAGATGTCTAGCAGTAAGACAGTTGATCTTATTCTTCGAAAAAGGTCCAGCTCGTAAAAATAAGTACGTAAAAATAAATCCGTTTATATCCAGTCAATATCCGCTGTTAATTATAGTTTTAACTTTTAATTATAGGTTTAAGGGTGTTTAGCCAATAATTATTTTGTATACTTTTTAATCACTACATAGTATAAAACAAAGTCGCTTTCTCTGTCTGTCCCTATGTCCCTATGTATGATTGATTCTTGTGGAAGGTTTTAGTATATAAACCTTTTCGATATTCCCACGGGAACAAAAGCTACGCGGGTGGAACCGCGGGCAGGTCGCTAGTAGACAAATAAAAATAAAATGAAATATGTACCTATACGTAGGTAATAAAATCGTTACTTTTGTTTCGGATCGCTGCTTCGAGTTATAAAACATAAAGGTGCGTTAATATTATCGCAATAATATAAACACGATTGCAACGATACAGTATTAAACTCTCTGTTTCCTTCTTATGTGGATGTAGTAAAAAGATAAAAATCCAAAATTCTTGAATGTTCTACCTTAGCTATTTGACTTGATTTTAAACGTGTTGGAGCGGCAAGAGACACAGACTCCGCAATCAATAGAGCTCGGTATCGATTCACGACAGGGACAAACATTAATAATTAATTTATGTTATACTAGCTGTTGCCAGCGACTTCGTCCGCGCGGACTTCGTTTACTCCGCACTGCACCTCCCCCGTAGGTGATAGCGTAATAATATGTAGCCTATATGTTGACCGACCTGTTAGTAATATTCATGCAAAATTTGAAGTAAATCCATGCAGTACTTTTCGAGTTTACCCCTTACATACATACAGACAAACAGACAAAAATTCTAAAAACTATATTTTTGGCTTCGATATCGATTGTAGATCACGCCCCAAGTATTCTTTTAAAAAAATATTCAATGTGCAGTTTTGACTTTCCTACGATTTTATTATATGTATAGACATAGATATAAATTAAGCTGATACAATCTAGGATCTTCAAGAGAAAACAGGTACCTTCTAGGGAAACTCCTTCCATCTCAGACCACATCTTAGCTTACTATCAGGCAACATCATAGTCAAGCGCTTCGCTATATCGACAAAAAAAAATGTTTGTGTTTCTGGGATTTATTAAATATGTTTCATAAAAAATTTGAACACAGAAGAATATAGATACGGCGCGAATTTATTTACATATTACTAATTGACGCGCGCAGCTTCGCCCGCGAATAAATCAACATATCGTCGATATTATTTTTCGCACAAACTTTCATCCCTTGTTTTCAGCCCCTTATATTTCACTTTTAAAAAAGTTAGCTTTTGTTTAACCCGGGATATCTCTACTCCTATTTCCATCAAAAATTACGTAAACTTGGTTCAGTGGTGAAGCATGAAAGCGTAACAAACAAACTCACTTTCACATTACTAGCTTTTTATCGCGGCTTCTCCCGCGTTGAATAACAAAATAACTGTCAAAGTTATGATCATTATCTTTGGAAAATGAATAAAACAATATGATTTTTATTGCTTGACTGCTTCGTTATTTTTGATCGAAGTTTGACTGGGACAATTAAAATTTAAAAAATGTAAAATCGAAAACATACTTTACTATAAATAATTTACAACAAAAATTCAGTAACTTTAATTTAGCTATCAATAAAACTTGTACGTATGTATTTATGTTTATAGTCGGGGAGCTAGCGACGAATTTTGGGAAAGTCCTTATGGCAGATTGGAGTTGAGAAAAAATATAATTTCGTTAGGTTCGTTGGTTTGTAAAATTTAAAAAAAAATATGCAAGACATTTTTGGCAGTTATAACGTATATATACGTAAAACCAGACACCTTCAAATACATTTTGCAAAAGCTTCCAATACATTTAATTAATATTTATTTATTTATTTAATATATATTTATTTAATATTTTGTGTACGATACACAACAAAAAATTAAATAAATATCCCCGGTGTTGGTCCGGAGTCCTCTGAAGAATAGACGGACTGCCGTTCTGCCAGCCAGGTCGTAAAAGGTGACCGGTTGGCCATTACGTGTCACTACCATCATGACTACTAGATGATAGAGTTTCGTAACGTCTCGCTCTGGTATTTGGTACCACCGTCTTACCTATTCCTGCCGTAATAGTGACAAGCATTGAGGCCATTGCGGCAGGCACAGGTCAGGCGGCAGTACCTACCAGACCTGGACGAGTCGTTACGGAACTTTACCACTTAGTAGCTACGATGGTAATGACTCGTATATCCAGTCTTGCCTTTTAGGGACTGCGTGGCAGAGCGACCCATGTTCTATTCTTAAAAGATGGGCCAGACTAACTCGGGGAAATATTAAAGTGATTAAATATGTTTCCGTCAATGACATTTTTTTTTACATGCGACTACATAGTTTAAAGAAATAAAAATGTTAATATGATGTGATTATGTTTCAGTATTTTTATGTATTTCTGTGCATTCGTACCGTTGATAACACCCATAACACAAGCAAATAATTTGCGAGGGTTAGATTAATTCGTGTAATTTGTGCAGCGATATTTTTTCTTTTTCTTTTAAATTGTATTTGTTTTGATAATAGTATTAATTAAACTAATATCAAAAATAGGAAACTATACAGTTTTGTCATTTTATATCCTAAGAAAAACAAGCAAGGCTCTCCTGACGTATAATAATGACGTATAAAAATGACCGTCGCCAATAGACACCAAAGAAGTTAACGGTACGTTGCTATCCGTGAAGCCTAATGGTAATATCATATGTATGAGTTTACTGGCTACCTTACCCATCAAACTCGAACACGATAGTGACATGCCTTGATGCTATAGCGACGGAAAGTAATGCAACATGCATTATTTTACCCACTACCTTACCCTCAAAATTGGAACCCCGGCAGTGACAAGCACCGACGCTATTGCGGCAAAAATAGTTATGGTAGTGGTTTCAAGTTCGGTTGAGAGCTGAATACTATTATTTTAAAGTTTCTAATAAATAATGTAATTAGTGGTTATGGGGATATTCTCTTCATATGGTTCGCCTATATTTTTTATAATGATGGGAACGGACATAAGTTTTCTTCCCTATGTTGGTCCAGGGCTTCTTTGAAGAATAAGCCAACTGTCGTTCTGGCAGGCAGGTCGTAAAAAGCGACCGATTGTCTTTACGAGTCACTACCATACCATACTACAAAAATTTTCGTCAATGATTTCTCCCAAACGGATAAACCGATTTTGATGAAATTTGTGCATTAGACGTAGTTTTTTGAGCAATAGAGCTGATTAGTTTTTGTACTCAATCGGTACATTAATCTGGAAGTTATGTTAAAGAAATACTGTTTCCCTAAAATTTTCTGGGTTATTTTCAAAATTTCTCAAAATCTACTGGGCCAACTTGGTTCAAATTTTCAAGAAGTCTAAGTTAAGATGAATCCATTCGAATGTCATCAACCGCATTTCCATCTGTCAAGCAGTTCAAAAGTTATGAAATGTTTACGTACACACATACACACACGTACATACATACATACTTACAGACATGCTGACGTTTTCGTGAAAATAGTCGGAAAAGGTTCCTAGGATCTTAAAACGAGATCTGGTGAAAACTCGACTTTCGAAAATCACAACATTCCGTGAAAATCGGGGCAAAACATTCTTATCTACATATGTAGCGGGAAGTAAAAAAGTTTAGTTTAGTCTAGATATATACTAAAGAATTACACTAGTGTTTTATATGTTATCATTTAAATTTTATTTACATACTTTTCACACAAACTTGCTAATGTCAAGCAGCAGATAAAGAAATTTTGCTCGCAGCAATCAGTTCACTCACGTCTAGTGGCTGGCTGGCTGAGCAGCGCCTTCACCAGCGAGTACACACATCTCATCAATCTAATCTTTATAAATAAATAAATAAGGGACGAAAGTTTATGTTTATGTTTAAACAGCCTCCAAGAGGCAGATTTTTGAAAAAGAAAAACAGGCCTTGTTTGACCCCGGGTCTTCAACTATCTACAGGCCAAATTTCATCAAAATCAATTTAGCCGTGAAACCGTAACAGACAAATAGACAGACTTATGCATATATAATATTAGTATTGATATGGAAACCGATTTAAGCAATCATTTTTGTCCTTCCCAAAATTCCGACTTAAATCTCTCGATTCTCGTACAGGAGATATAGGTACTTAAAAAACAATGGCAACTGTCGTAAGTCGTGATCAATGAATATTTAACTGTAACAACTTGCAGTGGCGGTGTCACGTGAAGTTTGTATGGTACAGAGATACATTATAGAGCAACAAAGGAAAATATTCCTTCAAGCTGTATTTGCCGAGTACCTATAACGGTAGGTAAATAATCCGTCTACTGACGTCATGGCAGAGCATTGAATTCAAGTGTACCTACCTGAACAACCTAACACGGATCCTTTACGTGATTTAGCGGCGAAGGGGGGTCGGAGGGGAGGGCGCTGAAACAATATGGCCGCTTATCGCGTCACGTGCCCGCACCGCACCCGCTATATTAACTTTTCACGGAAAATATTCTACGAAAAAACAACTGATAAGGCCGTGATGAGGCCGATCGGCGGCCATCAATAATCCGCGGACGTGTCGTCGCTATCTGATGGACGGGATTATAACCGCACCCCGCCCCCCGCGCGCACAGCACTGAACACTCTGGAGACACTGCATGTCCTGGGCGCCTGCGAGCCGATGCCGTGGCGGTCCATCTCGCAGCGGCGTATCAACTGTAATGAGCGGCGGAAAGATAGGCGCTCTCGTAATCAAATCTGTGGGCCTTCTATCTGATAATTACTCCGTATCGGGGATGGTATCGCGATATCTCAGCTACCGTAGATACGGATAGCGGCGCGCCGGGGCGCATCGCGCTCGCGGCCTGGGCGAGTCCCGAGGGGAGACGCCGTCAACAAACATTTGCGTAGGCGCTGTTTGCCGAGCTTATCACGTCACTCGCGAACACACCCAACGAGTCCCTTATACGCCGGCTGTTCTAGATTCCTAACTGGCACGACGCGACGCACGTACACATTACTCATTGAACCTTCAAACTCTTCAACTTAGGCAGCATGAGTAACGCGAGCAACTACTCGCTTGGATTGTTCCGATTTTGTATTTGCCATCGCTTTCTTTGGTAAAGTTCCAAAAATCATTGAAATATTTAAAGCAAGAATGCACGTTGCACTGAATTCAGTAAATTGTTACAAAATCTACAACCAGCTGTTGTTCTTGTTATCTAAACGGATTACTGTATTTCGTAACACTTCTGTTATAAAGGAAAGTATAAATGATGTAACAAGTTTTACGATCTACACTCATTTGCCACACTATCGATTCTCTACTTCAAGGAGTGTTCCTTATTAACTCAAATTTACGTTTGTGGCTTAGAAAGCTGAACACACGAGCTTGGCGAGTGGAAGCGGCAGAACACGAGCGACTATAGAAGCTTGCCCACACCGGATCAGCTGTTTGTTAGATACTGTATCTGTTAGATACGACTATCAAGTCCCTAAGATAGCCAATCTCACATTAACACCTAGTTAAGATAAAAGAGATAACGCTTTGCATATCTAAGAAGTAGTGATAGCTCGCAACGCGGGGTCGTTGCACCGCGCCTCCTCGCCTATTATCATGGAGACCGACAGAGATTTAACATGTTTGCCTGCTCGCTTGTTTATAGCAGCGCTACTGTCGTCATCAAACTGGTGTTTAGAGTAATCACGTCGAAAAAGAGTTAATACTTCAAAGGGATGAATAAAGTGATATTTTTTGTATTTATACAATATATAGAAGTATGTATGTTCAATTTATATGCATTTAATCTGTGGGGCTGATAAGAAAACATTCAAAGTGAATCTGCTATACTGATATTATATAAGTTCTAGGCGATACTTGACCGTATTATTCTGTAATCAGCTTGGCTGTAGAGAAGTGATAATAGCCTATTTACGCATTATCCTTGCAAAATTGAAGACTGGACATTTGGGAGACATTTTGAGGTCTCTTTTAAAAGTTCAATTCTCTTTTTTCTGTCAACATCATATGGGATCTGGCATGCAAATATTATGTACATATATTTTTGTATGATAATAGGGTGTTTGACAACTAATTGTATATTCTACACTTTCCACTGTCGGTACTAGGTACTTGAAACTCCATTTTAATGCATAATTTTATCACTTAAACCGTTTCACAATAAACAATCATAATTTATATCTAACTTGTTCCGCCTTCGTTTATTGTAAAACGGCACATGTGCATAAGTGATAAAATATTGCATTATAATTGTACTTAACGTATCATCACGTGAACTCCCTGACGTGATAGACAGAGTGAACCGATCGTCTATAGTATTTCTGGTTTACCACGATTCACTAAGTTGTCGCTTGGAGGTGATGTTTCCAGTTGCTTAGTGTTCGTAAAAATACTTTGGTAATTGTAAGTTATAATAGCCATTTTTCTTAAATTGTTAGTTTAAGAAAAATTGCTATGTAGGCACCGTAATACGAGTAACAAAAATAATCCTACTGTACGTGTATCTTGACTCCAAAATAAAGTATTATCACGCCCGGTTTACTTACGGAATAGACAGATTAAACCAATATCTATATATATACTTTGCGGTTTACCTCGATTCACCGGTTTGTCGGTTGGCGAGATGAATGATTTCCATCGACACATTTTACCGTGATAACGTTTATCGAATATTTCTACCGATAACAGGGACCGACGACTTTACATGCTCGCCTCAGACACGGGAGTGGTAACACACCACACACACACCTGACTCCGAGCTGCAAATGAGATTTTTGAATTTTCGAGAAAAATCGCGAAAAAACCTCAATAACACTTTTGCCCGCATTGATGATCAAACCCGAAATCTTACAATCTGAGTCGGCTAAGTTAACCTCTAGACCACGAGGCAGTCAAATCTTATCTAAACTCCAAAGAATTAGTAACTGATTTATAGGGCTACCTACATATAAGTTTTTCGATGCTTTTAGAAATTTATTCGAATACGATATAGTCTAGGAATTATTACTCTGCACAGTGATGTTCCATAATCATTATCGTGTCGTAATATATATTATGACATATACATCATATAGTATTTAAAATTCAGATTAAAAGAACAAGTCTGTTTAATTCTTGCCGTCGGATCTTCTCAGTGTGGTCGCGATACCGATCCTGTAGTAACTTTAAATTGCAATGTTAACTCTTTTTTAAATTCAATAATGTTTGTCTCAATAAGTTAAAAAAATACTTTATTTGAATTTTTTATGAATAAAAACCGTCTTAACCACGTCACTGAATAGGTAAGCAAAGGTGTAATACACCAAAAATTAGTCAAAGTTATTATTTGTGTTGCAGGAGGCGAACCTATTGACAAATCGGGTACATATCCAGCCTAGGCAAGATATGTTTTCAAGAAGACGAAAAATGTTATTCAGATCGATTTGTCCGACCGAGACCTGAAACATCGTGCTGCGACGCACTGTGTGCTTTAATTTTTTTAATGAAGAGTAAGCAAACGAGCAGAAAGTGCACCAGATGGTAAGTAATCTTCGCCGCCCATGGACATCCGCAATACCTTATAAGGATGAGTAAGCTCTTTTTTTGAAGGGCCCCAATTCGTATCCGTTTGGAAACACCGGTAACCGGTACCAGTTTGCCGGTAACTAATACCACAATAGCGAGGCAAAAAGTGCCGAGAGAAACGTACAGTTGTGGATTTCCAGAAATCGAGATGGTATTGGTAGAATTTCAAATTTGATGCGATGTCAGGAATTAATCCAAATAACTCGTCAGAACACTTCCCATGAAAAATACGATAGAAGACGCAGAGTGAACGAACATCTCTGCGTAATGCCAAAGAGTCAAGCCGTTTCGTAATAGCCTAGTCGCCAACGATTCGAACCACTCTACGCTGAATACGACCAAGAAGAAAAAGCTGGTATTGGGGAGCTCCAGCCCAGAGATGAGTACAATGAGAATAATAATACTAATAAATATATGAGGCCGAATTTGAGCCTTATAAAGTTGAAGACGATGGGCCGGCAAGAAGTACCGTCTCGCTCTGCTGAGTACAACGAGCTTTTTATGAGGAGGCTAGTTTAGCCTTACCTTCCAAATGACTGTGAAACTGAACGTAATTTGATATGTCGACTCCCGGAACTCCGACATTAGCTGAGGCTGTCAAAAGAGTATCACCCAAATAGAGGTGACACGACAAAAAGTGTATTTTTAGCGGAGAACACGCAAAGCTGTGTCTTCTTGGGGTTTACAGTGATCCATTAGACAAGTATTGACAAACCCATTCCGAAACATCGATTAGTTAATTCTCAACTTCAGACACAAGCTTCTTTCTTCACTCTTCGACGTGTTCCCGAGAAATACCGCTACGGCCGGAGTATGTGGCATTACCAGTACTGTCATCTGCATAGCAATATATGTTGCGAATCCACATTATGTCATTGATACGTAGAAGGAACAGTGTCGGTGATAGCACGTAGCCTTGGGGAACACCAGCATTAACAGATTTAAGGTCAGAGCACGTACCGTCGACTACGACCATGATACTCCGATCAGCCAAAAAACTGGTGATCCACTTGCATAATTTCTCGGAAAGCCCATAGGAAGGCAGCTTTCAACTAATAGCTGTGATTAATGGCGTTATGTTAACCACAGCTTCGGTTTACATTAAAAATAAAAACCCTTAATACAAAAAGTACCCATGATAAAAAGTTATTTCAATGGCAAGCATTTTTTATTTGATTGGATCCTACAACCAAAAAAGATAAGCCGGCTGAGTTTCTATCGCCAGGTGTTCTCAATGTGAGACGGGCGTTCCGATCCGGTAGTAGCTATAAAAGCTAGCATGGAGACAAGTGTTGACATACTTTGCACCGAATTATAATTAGTTTATCTGGAATCTAAGATAATTTTTATGGGCGGCGGTAATTATTATGGGCGGCGGTAATCACTTACCATCAGGTGAGCCTCCTGTCCGTTTGCCCCCTCTTCTATATATATTTAAAAAAAAAAACAGTTATGGCCAGGAAATTAACCAAGAAGCCAGCCATAGATTTACATTGGGGACACTCGAGATAAGGGACCAGCGCAACAAATTTTCAGGAGTGGCAAAATTCAGAGGATGAGAAAAAAACTTCGCACAATAAAACATGTTTTTAATTGTTGTTTTTTAAAATAAATTAATAACTAACTTAGCTATTCATGGTTGGTGATGAACACTTGCCATCAGGTGAGCCTCCAATTGCTTTACCCCTTATTTAATGAAAAAAAAAAAACTATCTAAATATATTAAAAATGCGGTGGTATTGTTACAGTGCCCCATGGCGGTACTTAGAGTTAATCCAGCCCTGTGTGTGGCTTTCGAAGACGGTGCCAAGTAGTGGTTTGTACCAGAGAAAAAGATAAAACCAGTTTTTTTTAATATGCCTAACCGGAGATCCCCGCAGATTGTAAATTTTTCAAATATTTTTGTATGAAAATAAATAAAAAAATATGTAAACGGTTGACAGTTCAAACGTCTATTTTGGTAAAAATGGCATACATATTGATTTTTGAAATGTTGTATATTTTAGAAACGATGATCGATTTTGTCATTCTAATGGCATTTTTGAGATCTGAAAAATTGATGTAGCTAAATTATCAATAGATTGAAAAAAATTGAGGCAAAGTCAATAAAATATTTATTGTCAAAACTTTTCGTCAATCCCAAAAAAATTGAGCGATTTTGATCCAATTAATAATATTTGACGCAGTTTTTAAAGCAAAAAAGCTGATAACATTTTTAAGTCAATCCGTGTATTAGCCTGAAAGTTATTTTAGGAATATCAAGTAAGTTTGCTAAAAACGACGTAATTTTAATATTTGAAAAGCTGCAACTCTTGAAAATTAGATTCGATTTTGATGTTGAAACGGCATTCGACGAATTTTTTTAGTAATAAAATATCGTAGAATATCAAAAAAAAAAAATTAGTTAAAAAATATCGAAGTTATGTCGAAAAATCACTTTTTCAAAATTTTTCTCAACAATTTCTCCAAACGGATAAACCGGTTTTGATGCAAATTATGCATTAGACGTTGTTACTCCACAAATAAAGCTGATTAGTTTTATTACTTAATCGGTAAACTAACCTGGAACTTATATAAAAATACTGTTTCGCCAAAAAAATTTTTGGGTTTATACAAAATTTCTCAAAATCCGACTTGATTAAAATTTCAGGTTTTCTAAGTTGAGCGGAATCTAATCGAATGCCATCAATCGCGTTTCAATCGGTCAAGCCGTTCAAAAGTTATGAGATGTTTACATACACACATACACACACATACATACATACATACAGACATACTGACGACGTCATCGCGAAAATAGTCGGAAAAGGTTCCTAGGACCTCAAAATTTAGGATATTAGGTGAAAACTTGATTTGCGAATATCGGGGCAAATCAGTAACTTCCGTATACGTAGCGGGAAGTTAAAAAATTAAAGCAGAAAACCAGTGACATTTTTATTTTATTTTAAAGGTAATGCACGTCATTATAGAACTCTTTTTGAGTTCATAATTAGAACATTACGAAAAACGTCAAATTTGGCGTGTACTAATAAAAAGAAAATCTCCCGTATTACAAAAAACCCGGTCTTCCCGCTTTTGCCAATCTCCGGTTATCCTCCGATGAATTCGTCAGCGGGGCAAAGCACTAGTGTCATGAGTGTCTGAAAGTGGCGTGTGTGGAGTTGTGAATGTGGAACGAATACGATGGGCATAGGTCTCATATTAAAATAGAGGCATAGAGCTGAACGTTTAACATTTTGTCAGCATGTAAAATACAAATAAATAAAATTGGAGTGTCTGTTTGTTATATTAAAATAACCACTTATTAATAAAAACATATGGATGTGTACATACATGGTGTATGTACACATCCATATGTTACAACACCACATATATACCAATTTTTTTTTTTTACAATCTCGGCTGGACCGATTTTGACGGGACTTTCACTGGCAGATAGCTTATACCATAAGGAGTAACTTAGGCTACTTTTATTTTTGAAAATTTTCCACACGGACGAAGTCGCGGGCACAGCAGCTAGTGATAATTTTTTACTAGATAATAAAGATAATAGATAAAGAATAGATAAAGAACTAGATAATTTTTTATTTACATTAATATTATAAAGATGAAAGATTTGCTTGTTTGTAATGGACAAACTCACAAACTAGGTACGGGACCGATCTTGAAAATTCTTAGTATCATCTCGCCCGTATTCTCGAAGAGGTAGGCAGAGGTACAACCAGTGCACCCACGATTAGCTGAAAATGCTTAGTCCCACAATGTGATAGGTGGCCCGGCAACCAATCCGGCACTTATCCAATTTCAGGCAATATCATCTTATCAGAAAACTGAAAAAACTGAAAACACTAGACCACAGATTCAAGGCGACCAAAAATTCTTATACCATTAGAAAGCTACATTATCCAGGCACATCGTAACATCGGCTACTTTTTTAATCACTGATCAAAAGAAACGAATGACTTTAGGGCATGCAAACGAAGTCACGGGTAACAGTTAGTTTGATATAAAAAAATATATGTAAGCCGGTTGACCCAGCAGACCATCCCGGAAACTTCTCGCTAAATTGAGGTATTTTAAGCCCCAAGCAACAAACATTTTTGCTCATAGATTTTTTTCAGGGTTCAAAAATCTAAATTTTGTTAAAAATGACAGTAATCTGATTTTCGAAAAGCTGTGTATTTTAAAAGCGATGATCAGATTTAAATGCAATTTTTGAGCAGTACAATGTTTTCTTAGCTACATAACCTATATGTTGAATTATGTCTAAGTAATGTCATTTTTTTTAATTTTCTTTATTGACTCGAACTAAATCGACAGTTTCAACAGATCGACAGACCAATAATCGGTATATTAGCATAAAAGTTATTTTAAAAATATTAAGCAAGTTCGCTGAAAACAACTTACATTAAGAAAAGCTGTAAATTTTAAAACTTTGATCTTTGAAACTGCATTTGTCGTAGCTTTTTAAAGTACTTACCACTAGCAGGTCAAAAAAATGATTGGTTTAAAAATCTCGAAGCTATGTCGACAAAAACCACTTTTTCCAAAATTTTTCGTCAACGATAGCTCTCGAATGGATAAACCAGTTTTGATGCAATTTATGCACTGGACGCAGTTTTTGAGAAATATAGGTGATTATATTTTGTACTCAATAGGTAGATTAGTCTGGACGTTATGTTAAAAAATATTGTTTGGTCAAAGTTTTCTGCAGTTGTTCCGAAATTTCTCAAAATCATTTGGACCATGCCATCAACCGCGTTTAGATCGGTCAAGCCGTTGAAAAGTTATATGTTTACATACACACATAAAGACATACTGACGACGAAAATAGTCGAAAAACTTTAAACTTATTTATTTTCGTAAGGTTCGACATTTGGTGAAAAATCGATTTTCAAAAATTGGGGCAAAATCAGTAATAATAATAATTTATTTATTTGCAAGAACATAAGATGTTACATTTTTAAACATTGTTTCCATTCACATTTCGTCAAAAGTGATCTCCTCCTTATCTGTATACTGTTGAAAATGTGTAGTCCATTTTTAATTCCTTAATTTATGTATTGGGTTTTGCATACATTTTATTCGCAAAACTGGGTACCCAAGCAAACTGTCAGCTTAAATCGATAAAACTAGCTTATCGGCCGTTATATATGTTGAACATGAGTCTAAGATGGTGGGTGACATCGTTTCGAAATGGCACGCTCTTATCACCGCAGATATTGACGGGTGTCGAGATAGCGCTGACAGCCGGAGGACTCTCACCTGTTTTGATCAGCTCCATCACTGATGTTACTGTTATTTACCCTTCACGCTGTTATTTTTGGTAACATCTTGTAGATGTTTATGTAAAGCTGCTTTGTACAGAAAACTCGTAGCCCAAGTGACAGAGAGAGTTGGTTTTAAAAATGCAGTCGAATAAACAAAACATCCTTGTCCATCGAGTGGTTAGCAACTCCGTCTACGCAATCGATGGGATAGTTTGATTCCCTACAGAGACAGAAATTTGTGTGATGAGCATAAATATACATATTTCTGGGTTTGGGTATTTATTAAATTGTTTCAGTATTTATATATGTATTAGCATCGTTGACTAATACCCAAACCACAAGCAAGTGATTTGTTTACTTTGGAGTTAGATCAATTCTTGTAATTTGTCCAGGGACCAGCGAAAAAAATCTAAACTAATATTATAAATGTGAAAGTCTGTCTGTCTGTTACGCTTTCACGACTAAACCGCTGGACCGATTTTCATGCAATTTGGCATGGAAATAGTTGAAGCTCCGGGGTCAAACATAGGCTATTTTTTTTTCAAAAATCAACTCCTGAAGGGGCTGAAATAAGGGATGAAATTTGTCTTAAAAGCTATTTGGACGACATGTTTATCTACTCGCGAGCGAAGCTGCGCCGGTCAGCTAGTATTATTATAAAACGACAATTTTAAACAAATGTTTAGTTTTAAAGTTTTCTTATTTTACCTTATATTACAATAGAGTAGTATCACCCCGGCGCCGGTCCCCTGTAGGGTCCCCTATAGGGTAGGTAGGTAGGGTAGGCAAGTGAGCCAAACGTCACTAGACGCTACGGTTCACGATTCATCCGATTGATTGGTTTACAGATCTGGTGAGCTTCACGTGCTCACTGGCACAGGGATGTTAACACATCACTTCTTACTTACTTACTCATACACATTTAAGATTATGATTTTATCCGATTTAACAATATTAACTCGGTACCTCGATAGCGAAATCGGCTAACCACCACACCATGTGTTAACTACGGAGATAAAAATGCCTCTTTAACTCATTTTTGAAAGCTACCACTTGAGCCCCATCTCATCTGATTTCATTTTTTGGTCCTAATGACTGCAACGCGTTGGACAAGAATGACATTTCTATCAGTGGTGATGCGAAACACTCTTGATGTATATCTAAATTGAACAAAACCAATATAAAAGTATCGAATGTAGGCATATTGACGGTGTTCGTAGATGTCCTAATGAGTCACAACCGTCAATATGTAGGTACCTCCCAAACTGTTATCGAAACGTCAGATAACGTGTGAAGACTGGCGATTGCACAGCGCAATGACTTATTTATTCATGTTTCAGAACTGGATTTACTAGAGTAAAAGCCTAAATATGTACGATCCTATTAATAGTCTTCTTTTGTTCTCATTGAGACTTAGTGTTAGGTACGTGTTAATGAAAGAGACAGAATAATTATTTCAAATTTATTCACCACTTATATTCCTACATAGGTAGTACTGTTTACATAATAATAATAAATTAAGATAGATTGTTTTAAATATTAGCACAATATGACTGAATATTTAATGATTTTTTTATAAATTAAAAAATACTATACGACGATATGCCGAAGAAACACAGAACCTTATAATTCATAACAAGGCAGCTTCGAAAGAAGTTGTTTATAATAAACTCGATTGAAAGTTTCGATATGTACAAACTAGTTTCTATATAATATTGATGAAAATGAAGTAATTATCAATAATCCGTTGTCAATACGTTTCACGTGAAACGATTAAATTTCTGCGAATAACGCCTTCTTGGCGTTGAAGTGAACAAAACACGGCGTCAACCGGTAAGCCGACCGAGATATGATCATCGGCACGCAATCGGTCGCGATCGTGATGTTATTGCATAGAAATTAAAAAGGATTTCTCTTATCTGCGGTAATTAATCTAGAGAAGCCAGTGTTAATTGAAGTATAAACGATAACACATACACACCAAGTGGCACAGGTAGAGACATTGTTAATTGTCAAAAATTAAGAAATGAATTTACAATAAAACAAAAATACTCTCTACAGACAACAAGCCTCCTAAGAATTGGTCCAGAATAATAGACAATAGAATGACAGAGGTAGTTGTGCTAAATTAGTAGAGTCAAAATTACCTACCATAATTTGCGTTGGTAAGTGGAAATCAGAAATTAAAAATACTTTGGTTAATGTTTTAATAAGTTGTTTTGATGCGTCAGCAAAGTTATAGATACTACCGAATCGGAACGCGGATGAATCTCAGCAGGCTTTAAGTTAAAATATAATAAAATATTTAATTTGTAAGTATACAACTAAGTTACAATAATACTAAGGGGTAGCTGATATGAGGAACAATAAATACTTCGCTTTCTTGTCGTCTAGATATTCAGATATTTTATAATATCATTTTTTTGTTTTGCTTTAATATGTTTTCTGATTTGTTAATTGGGAAATCTCTAAAAGCATCAGGAAAAGAAAGAAAGAAAGAAATTATTTATCTGCCAGAAAGTGGGAGTTACAAGTTATTAAAAAGTTATAGAAGCGTCGGTATACATTGTCCCCTGAAGTAGTTGATTATTTTATTTATCCAAGAAACATACATAGCAGGATTGTTTTCTTTTCTTGTATTTAGTAATAAATATCATAATTCTTCTAAAATAAGCAAACATTTTCTACACATGTGTCGTGCTAAACGTCACATATGTAAAAAAAAGTTTGCGTATTTAAGCATGCCACTCATATATACATTAAGTTTTAAAAAATAAACTGGTTAAATAAAAAATATGGTTGAATAAAAATAATTTCTTGGAATTTTTCTCTCAGGAATATCCTTGGTCTGAGATTGTAAATTGTTCTTATAACTATTTTTATAATACAAATATGATATTTATTTCCACGACATTCCTCCAGAGAAGAATTCAAGATGACATGATAATATAAAGGTTTGAAATTAGGTTAATTTGCTAATTTCTGTGAAATCTCATACGTAACTGCTGTAATGCAGTTGAACAGAAGATAGTATAAGAAATCGAACGAACTTACCGAAGGTCTGCAAGTTAAAGGAGGCCCAAACGGCACAACAGTCCACCCTCATCTACCATACGAGTACTGTTACCCACGCCAGTAGCAAAGAGTGTAACACAAAAACTAGGTACTCAACGCACATTTCTGCGAACAATATGATTCCACGCTTATGACCCACAAAGTAAAGTAAGTCGGAGATGTATATAATAAACAGAAAACAGACAAAGGATAGACCCATACGGAACACCTATGGTGACAGCAGCAACGGATGATCTCATCATAGACTTTTCAAATTCTTCTATTCAAATTAGGAATTAAAAGATTGAGAGCCTTACTCCCAATTCCATAATGATATAATTTTCTGACTAATATGCTAGGACGAACACAGTCAAATGTCTTAGGCAAAATACAATATATTCCAAGCGCATGCTGTGACTCCTCTTGGGCTTCATATATTTCCGTAGCGGATCAGCTCTACCAACCCTATCAGTAATTAGAGCGATCGATGATCGATGTCTCAAGTAAGCCCGATTGATAAGATAAAGCGTTTACCAACGGCTGTTATCGACTATTTTTATTATTAAGATAGCATATTGTAAAATAATTGTTTTCCACGACGCGACATAAATTGTGGGATAATGGTAGATTATAGAGGCTATAAAGGCATCACAGGGCTAACCGCATGTTAAACTGGATATTGCGGCAGTAAAAGCCTGAATCGGTTCATCAAATAATAACTTATTCTTAGAATTAAAACATATTCAATCCATTGAAATACTTGCCGATGAAATATTTTATAATTACAAAGTTACATTGTTTACAGCCGTGCACCAACAACGAGTCATGTGATTTTACGTGTTTGCCGTGCATTGCGTTTAAGAGTTTGGAGAATAGCTCATCCGACATTCTGGCAATTCATAAAAGGCGAACGAATTGAAAAAAATGTATCACTACCATCGTGACAACGAGGTTTCAGGTTCATAGTTTCGCAACGACTCGCCCGGGTCTGGTATCACCGTCTTACCCATTCCCAGTGTCTGTAACTGTCGTGTTCCGATTTGGAGGGACAATTAGCTGGTAAACTAATGTTTGTGGCACCGCCATACCACCATACGTATATAGGAACGCACTATTAACAAATTTGGTGTCTAAATTAAACGGTTGTCTCTTTCCATCAGGAGAGCTATGTGACCATAATGACCCTCCCGGTGGTCAAGTGATTAGCGAACCTGACAATGCAATCAATGGGGCTCGGGTTCTATTCCGTACAAGAACAGGTATTTGTGTGAAGAGCATAGATGTTTGTATTTCGAGATTTGGGTGCTTGTACATAAATATCAGAATTTTAGACCAAGATCGATAATTTCTGAAACCAAAAAAAAATATATAAGTAGGATGAAACCCGTTGGAAAGGGAAGAGAATGTAACAAAAATTAAAAGAAAAATATTTTTACGGGCGATGTAAGGTCGGGAAAATGGGCGGGGGGATTGGTGTTGAAGGGGAAAACGGAATATCACGATTTTCAGCAAAACTACGAGTCGTATCGAAAAAAGTTTAATTACAAAGTTGTCAGTCATAAGAAGATCTATAACTTTTGTATTTAAATTTTTTTAATTCATCATCATCACTGACAGTCAGCGATACTAGTACATAGATGTTATTTGCTTATCACAAGCAAAGCAAAATCAATAATTTCTTTTTTTATAGTAGAGGGGGCAAACGAGCAGGTGGTGCACCTGATGGTAAGTATTCACCGTCGCCCATGAACATCTGCAATACCGGGGGTCTTGCAGCTGCGTTGCCGGCCTTTTAAGAATGAGTAAGCTCTTTTCTTGAAAGTTCCCAAGTCGTATCCGTTCGGCAACATCCCGCGGGTAATTGATTGCACAAAGGAGTAGTGCGAGGCAAAAAGTGCCGACAAAAGCGCACGATTGTGGATTTCTAGACATCGAGGTGGTGAGGATGAAAATTTAAGTTTTGACTCGATGTCCAATGATGGAATTTAGCGGCAGGAAAATATCCGAACAACTCGTCGGAATACTCCCCATGATAAATGCAGTAAAAGATACAGAGCGAACCTACATCTCAGCGCAAAGCCAAATAGTTACGCCGATTAGAAATAGCCTGGCTGTCGACGATTCGAAGCGCTCTCACAATATTGTTTAACAACTTTAAAGTGTACGAAAGCAGTAGTTTTCGTACACTTCTCAGTGTGTGGCCGCGTTTCCGATCCGGTAGTAGTTTTTAAAAAAATATGTTGACGTGTCAAAATAACTTGTAAAAAGTTTTATTGAATAAAGTATTTCTAATTTCTGATTTCTTTAGCTCAGGGCGAGCAGACCGTACGAAGAGTAAAGGTACAAAAGCAACGAGAGACTTGCTTGGACAGTCACAGGTCTCGACTTGGTCTCTAGTTATCCGAGTTCAACATATTTTGTTTTCTATAACCTTCTTATATCATAGGATGGCAAATGTTTATTCTGATGGAAATAGACAGACACCAGAGATGGTAATAGTGCTTTGCTATCCGGTGGCAGGAATGAATACCAAATGCATAAGTTTACCGTCTACCTTACCCTGTAAACCGGAACACAACCGTGAAGAGCATCAACGCTATTTCGGCAGGAATAGGTAAGATGGACGTATCATCAACTAGGCGGGATGTTGCAGAACTCTACCACCAATTATCACGATATTAGTGACATGTATCATGACATTTTTGTTTTTTTAGTGTTGTGATCGCCTCGCCTTTTAAGATGTGGCTATCAGTAATACAGTTGAACCATTCTTCGAAATGGGACCGTATTCACATGGAGAAAATTTTCCTTTCTTCCATTGATTTTGCACCCAATAGTTTCTAATTCTTATCTTCTCGTATTCCTATCGTTTTTGTGTATAAATAAATACTAAATGCATTTAAGGGCGCGTATTTGATTCGTAACGAATATTTCAATTTTTCAATTTTTTTCCAGAGCAATATCGTAATAATACGAGCAGATTATTCGAAGGATATTACAGTTTTTGCAAGATTAAGTCTTGATTATTCGATTTACCGCAGGATCAAAATTTGATCAGCAAACGATTACGCGCGAGGATTTATAGTGTTTTTAAAATAATTCTTTTAAATATAGAATTCATATAACGGACTGAATAAAAAACAGTATATTGAGCATTACTTTAATTTATAATAATAAATATTTTAGGTTTCTATTGAAAACTTAATGGCGAAAAAAAAAATAATTAAAATGAACTGATTTTGTCATTTTTAATATTATTTTTTAATATCTAACAACAATATTTTCGTAATTTTGGCCCTGTGTTGCACTTTAAAACAATATGTATGTTCTGTTGGAAAAACGTACAAATAAAATATATGACGGAACATTACAATGGTTGTATAATTCGTCCTGAAAGATAACTCTGACGCCTATTTTCGGAAACACTATGCAGGGATTGTCTACGTTTTAAGAAACCGTTATCAAAAATTATATTCCTGATCTGTAGTGCACCTAATCAAGACTTAATCTTGCAAAAACTGTAATATCTTTCGAATAATCTGATCATATTATATATTGCTCTTGAAAAACTTGACAACATCAAGATTTCGTTGCAAATCGAATACACACTATTAATTGGCGAAGCATCACTTAAACCTAGGCGGACATCTTTAAAGTGACACATATAGTGAAAGCAGACAATATTTCGGAAGGAACAGGATTACTAACGCCTACAGGTATCAAATATGCTTGTTATACTCCTCACCATCACTTGTAGTTCTAAAGGAAACGTGGAGATCTAGTGAAAATTTATTTTCGAAAATTAGGGCAAAATCAGTAGCTTCCTTAACTACTACATACGTGGCGGGAAAATAAAAATTAAATAATATTCACAAGAAATACATTAAATTCATATAAATAAACATGACACACACTACATTCACGTAACACATATAATAATGTACACTTACGTTTAAAATGTAATGTTAGTTTTTTTATACTTTTAAAACTCGAATTACATTTTTCTTAAACATACGCGGGAACAGTAGAGTAATTTGATTTGAAAAGGGATTTTATGAGTTTTGATGTGATTTTTTCGAATTTCAACTCTGCCATCTTTGCCGCTCGCGCCGTCATATTGAAAAAATCTCGTCTAATAGCAGGTTTTCGATAATATTTCCCTTCCTATTAATTACCTATTAAAAATATCTATATATATATATATATATATAAAATTAAATTTGAAAAATTTTCTTATAATTTATATCTGAACAAGTTTCTTTGTGAGATCAACAGTTTTGGCGTACAAATGCCATAAAGTGTACTTTAGCATGCTTTTCGGCTACGAACTCATTTCCATACTTCATAGAGGTAGAGTAAGCGGCGAGTTTTTATTATTTTCGATTAGCTGGCCCGCGCAGCTTTACACTAACCGATTCACACTTGGCAGTCACCTATACAAAATTTCATGTTCTATTTTAAACCTCTTAATGATTGATTTTTGAAAAACAAATGTAGCCTAAGTTTGGCCACGGATCTTCAACTGTCTCCTTGCCAAATTTTATTAGAATCGGTTCAGCGGTCAGGTAGTAAAAGCGCAACAGACAGCGTAACAGAAAGACAGATAGTTTTTCAAATTTATAATATTACCATGTACACGACATAGAAAAAACAGCCAACGCAGCTACGTTTTTTAAATCAAACGCGCCGGCAGTGTTGTACGGACTGCGTAATAGGTTTGAATTTAGTGTCCTTTCAATGATGTTTATAGTGCGCACGGAACTAGTTGGCCGCGCCTTACGTATTACGTATTACGTATGGCGCGGCCAACTAGTTCCGCGCGCACTATAGTCAGAGATGTGTGTAACTTTCGGCAAAAGCGGTAATTTTTCTTTTTTTTTATATTAAAAGCCTTTTTTATTTCGATGCATTTTTGAGAAATGCACTGCCTTAGTATTAATGGCAATTGCCAGTCTCGCATTACTAAAGTCCTCGCCTACGGCTCCGCCTTTAAACTCGTGATCGACTAGCCTTTGCAAGTATGGATAAGTTTGAGAAAATAAATTTGATAAGTTGTCCGGGAATTGGAAAAATGTCCATCAAACAACGTCGCCCGAGTCTACTAGTTTAAAATAAACATCAAGGGAAAGCAAACTGATGTTGCGATACGTTATCAGTAAGGCCGCTCAGACTTGTCGGATTGTTATACTGCCCAATTGTAAATTTTACTTTAAAATAGATCGATAAAGAAGTCAATAACTATGACCAATATATCGGCTCACACGTACAATATCATTTCAGACACACCCAAAACTGAAAGAATGACTATTCACTAGGCTTGAGTGAATTAACTCACCATACTTTTGCTTTATTGCTAGTAGTTGACCTGACTAGATCCCGGTGGACTGAATGAATTTAAACTCCAACTGGAGCAGAATCAATATTATTGGAGCTTTTCCTCTCTAGAAAAAGATTAATAATAGTCTAATGAGGTCATTGCAGTATTTGAGGCTCCTTAACTACTCCGGAAAGCAACTGATGTTTGTCATCCATACTGAAATACTAACACAAATCTTGAGTCTGCCTCTAGGTTGAAAAATACATCATTATTCAGTTCGGGTTTACAGTCGAGGCTTTCCTATGATGTTTTTTCATTTAATTAGTCATAAAATACACAGTTTAACATCTATTTTGACAGTTGAGATAACTAGGACCCAGTTTGGACGACTCTACATATACCGAGTGTAAATACAAATGTGTTACAAATCAGAAAATGAGACTAAAAGTTTTCATTCAAATTATATATCTATTTATATAAAAATCAATTGCTGTTCGTTAGTCTCGCTGAAACTCGAAAACGGCTAAACCGATTTGGCTAATTTTGGTTTTGAATATATTGTTGAAGTCCAGGGAAGGTTTAAAAGATGAGAAAATATAGAAAAAAAATAGTAGTTAAAAAGGTAGAACAACGTTTGCCGGGTCAGCTAGTATATATATATAAATCAATTCCTGTTAGTTAGTCTCGCTAAAACTCGAGAACGACTGAACCGATTTGGCTAACTTTGATTTTGAATTAATTGTTGAAGTCCAGGGAAGGTTTAAAAGGTGAGAAAATATAGAAAAAAACAAGAGTAGTTGGGAGGCAGAACAATGTTTGCCGGATCAGCTAGTATACAATAAACGTGTACAATTTTTGATCGTTTATACAATCAATAAATATAACAAAACAATAAATAAGAGTAACAGCAATTTCTGCTTTTTTATTACTGTAGTAGTATGTAGTTACATAAATATTCACGGGCCAAATTACACTTACTGATCCAATCCAACCCCAAAGAAAGCGAATTATTTGCTTGTGTTGTGGGTGTTAGTCAACGGCACTAATACATAGAAGTACATGTATAAATACTTTACATACATAATAAACACCCAAACCCGGAAATACAAATATTTATACTCATCACACAAATGCTTATTCCCGTCGGGGATCGAACCCGAGCCCCGTCGATTGCATAGTCAGGGTCGCTAACTACTCGAACAACGGGACGGTCAAATTTTTTATTTTTATTTTTTCTTTACATGTGCTTCTTGCCAAATTTCCGAATGGCATTCTTAAAGAAATCTTCTTGGGTCTATGTACTCGTAATTCATGTACGTAGTAGGTATTTATGATGCTTCATGATTTGTTGACAGAATTTTTAATTTGCGACATGAAATGTTATTACCTCTGTGGTCTAGTGGTCCTGTGTTGATTCCCTGGTTGGGCAATTAAAAATGCATTTTTTCAGTTTTCTGATAAAATTAATGTTGCCCGGGATTGAATAGTTTCTGGTCGGCGATAGGCTTATCACATTTGTGGGATAAAGTATCTTCGGCTAATCGTGGGTGCACTTGTTGTACATCTGCCTACCCCTTTGGGGATACGGGCGTGAAGACTTTTTTAAATGTTATTTTAAGGTGCGATTCGTATGAATGCTGTTAATGATTCGATTATTCATTGTAACACTTGAATTTGTTAAATAGCTCTGAATTGAATATAAAATACTTGAAGAATTTTGGAGCCACATAGTAAGTACATGGGGCTAGTAATGAATAATCCCAAGAGACAGACTCTCAGAAACGGGTCAGGTCACATTTTTGAATTCAATAAATGAACTGTAGTTTTTATAAGATAATGGGTCGTCCTGTGTAGCTTTAGATTAGAGCAACTGATGCGTTTTATTGTTCAAAGCAAAAATATTTCCAAGTACTTTTGACGAGTCAACATTATTTTGAGTTGCTACCGGATCGGAAACGCGGCCACACGCTGAGAAGATACAGCGGAAGAAACTCAGCGGGCTTGTCTTTTATGATGCGTTTATAGGCAAACCTCGAAGCTCCGTCGCTCCTAGGCTTGACTGATCAATTTTCAGGTCTGATTTGAAAGCCTTTGACCAAATAATTTTCATCAAACCTAGGAGAGACTAATTTGGTCAGTCATACTTCAAAACTAAATTTTATCAAATCAGGGTTTGACCAGTTAAACTACAATAAGGTATTAGAATGTCTTAACTTCATATATTTGAATGCATTTTAACTTTTGAGTAACTCAAGTCTTAAGACCTGCGTTACTCTGTCAATTCTATACCTAATTCGCCATTTTCCGTTTTTTCACTTTGAGGCTTTCTTAGCTTTGAGATGCATTGAAATATACGGAGGTTAGTTTGTTGGATTAGATATTATAAAAAGAACATTTTTTAATTCAAATATTTATTGTTTTAAAATTTTTATAATTAAAATAAAAAATATCCTTTATTCTGACACGATGAGGCATTATGACATTTAGAATTGCACAATACTTTAGCTTTGGCCCTCAAATTTAGAATCTTTTGCACTGATTTCTCTAAGAAACAGATGAACGTTAGGTACATCTTTAAAAGTAAGAACATTCTTCTTGTATTCTTTTATTTATTCCTTGAAAAAAATGTGTTTAAGGTATAAACAATTGACTGTTTTATCTTGAATGATGCCCAAAACATTTTGAGCATCTCCTTTGGCTCTATCGAAGCTGAGTATAGTAAAGTTTTTCCAATCGTAATTGTCGGAAATTTTTGTTCGGATAATAGTTTCATATTATCTGGAGCCTCGAAAACCTTCAATCACCTTTTCGTTATTTTTTTATAGAAGAGGGGGCAAACGGACAGGAGGTAATATATATTTTATATTTTCTGTCTGTATACAACGCATGTATGTAACTTTACTTCCAAAGCCTCCATAGTCAGCGCAAACAACGTGCACAACCTGATTACAAATAATGCACGTATGTGCGACATTTGACCGAGTCTGCCAGTCCGCTCTAGGATCAACTAGGCCAAGCCCGAAACATAGTTATTTACTTCCGACGTTTGACAAAAAAATTAGGAACTCCTGGGTTTGACTAAAAATACTTCAGGCAAAGGTTGAAATTGGAATTTAATTCGGGGTTCGCCCGAATGCTTCGATCAAACCTAGGATAAAGCAGATTTGTATGAGGAGCAATTAATCCCTTTATTATATATATACGCAGGGTCAACATCACTAATCTGTCTCATTTTTTTAACTGTAGATAAATGCCGCTGAACTCTGTCTACTAGCTAATTTGTACTCTGCCTACTAGCTAATACAAAAACAGACCAGGAATGAATCCTTGTAGAATATCCATGGCGACAGCGGCACTTTTCTAATCTTATTCTATTGATATCGACCTTCTTAGTTCTGCCATTCAAATACTAAAAAAGAAGATCGAGGGCCTTGTCCCTAATAAGTATTATAGTAGTGTAATTTCCTGATTAAGATGATATAATGAACATAGTTAAATTCCTTAAATAAATCACAAAATACTCCAAGTGCATCATAAGATTCCTCTACGGTTGAGTTGAGCATCTACGGTTGAGTGACCCTTAGTAATTCCAATTTATTCAGAATGAAATAGTTAAAATTTGTTAAAATGTTTTAGGATTTGATTTAAAATTATTTTTTCAAATATTTTACTCAGGGAAGGCAGAACGAAGATAGGCCAAAAGTTGTTGGGATCTGATATACAGCCAGCCCTAAATATTGGAATTACTCTTGAACGTTTTATTAAATCAAGAAAAAACCAGTTGTTACACAACAGTTAAATGTTACAGCTAAGTATGGTGCAATGATATTTATTACTGCAGCAATGATTTTAAGGAAATGATCCCATAAGTCTCAAGTTTTTTAATTTCTAATGTTTAAGAGCATTTAAATATGTTTCGTGTCAACGACAGAAAATCCAATGTTACATCTCGTATGAATTCACGATCTCATACAAAGTTAGCCTTATTTTTAAAAAGCACATATTTAGCAGGTATCGACGTGCCGCCTTGTTGTGTGGGATGTTTTTCCTCTGTTTGCCAACAGCCTTGTTGTGTGTTCAGCTACTACCTACTGCACAGCCTATGCAATAGTTGTATTGTCATGTCGAGCAAGTTAAAAATATTTTAAGATCCCCAAAAATGTAATCGCTACAGACAAGGAATATAAAGTTATTATTAATGAATCGATGCAGCCAGCCTGACCTGAAGCAGCAGTGTAAGTACCCATCGTGAGTGTGCGTTGTCTATACAGGGGGTATTGACAACGCACACTCACGATATACTATATGCTGATTAAGTATTTCAAAACACTGTTACTTAATTAGATAAGTAAAGTAGTAAGATAGTGAAATTCTTAATCAAATCAAATTATCTTAATTATGTGCCTTATGAACAGGGTGGATAGACAAAATGGGCTTTCTAACTTACAGCTTTAATGTTAAACCTACGATTCAGTAGTGTCTCAATAGAGTCGGTGTTGGGTACGTTGGTATAATGAATAGTAAATAGTAAATAGTAAAAAATAAACCTCAATATAACGCTCAAAAACGCAACTGTAACACAATTTGCTAAAAGCTGTGACGAAATCACGCTGAAGGAATTTGTAGCTGAAGAGAGAACGAATCGAGGCGACGGAAAATTGTGAAAAACATTCGGCCAATAGAGCCGCGGCGCACTCACACTCAGCCGCGGCGGGCCCTCCCTCTGCCTCCCCCGCGCCCAGCGACCGCTGATAACGCTCGCGCCGAGCTCGACTCCATGAGTGATAGTGACTCGGCCGCGATGTCCCGCCGCTGAAGCCATCTGTACACGCATACAAGTTTAGCGTGAGGATTACCAGCGCAGGTACGTCCACTTTTATTATCAACTTTATATATTGCTTCGCGTATTTTCAACTGTTCAGCATTTTCACGATTTGTATTTGGAAGAGTGAGTGTCATTTGTGTTCACTACATGAAGTTAAGCGTTTTCTAGCCCCCTGCTTTTACATAAGCCCGTAGCATTTTAAGTATCACTTCAGATTCCTTTCAATCTGTAAAAATATAAGTGATGTAATGTAAGAACATCTTTAATGACGACTTCATGAATTCATCGACGACTTTAAAATATGTTTATGGATCTACCAAACACGAAAAAAATCTATAATGATGAAATAATTTTTGATTTAAAAACTAAATTATTTTCAAATATTTAGGATTACTCTTGCTTGCTCTTAGCAAACTGTAAATATTCAACAAATCCTGTAATGCACTGACTGTACAGCACAAAGTGGGAAGATACTCTCCTTCGCCTGACATACCTACTAAGGTAAAGTGTGTGTGCCCGTGTCCGAGTGAAGTGAACAAATAATCATTATTTATTAAGAGATTGTTATTTATGATTTGAGATATAACAGATTAGATAGAGTGAACTAATAACACTAAGTGTATAAACAACATACAAAATCAGTTTACTTTTTTGGGTTGAACCTTAGAAATGAGAAGTCAAAAGTAGGTAACGTGTCAACAGTTTTTTTATGCTATTACCGGATCGGAACACCGAGAAGACTTGAAATAAACTAAAATAAATATAAATATTCATGGGACAAATTCCACTTGATCTAACCTCAATGTAAACAAATTATTTGCTAGTGTTATGGGAGTTAGTCAACGATACTAATACATAGAAATACATATAAATATAAATACTGGAATATATTTAATAAACACCCGACACAGAAATATAAACATTTATGCTCATCACACAAATGCTTGTCCCCGTCGGAAATTGGACCAGAGCCCCGTCGATTGCGTAGTCAGTCGCTAACCACTCGACCAACGGGGCGGTTAGACGACAAAAAAGGTGAAACTAATTAAATTTTCTATTCTCCGTGGAATTTTTTATGTGAACTCCACGATAACACCGAAAAATAAGACGTTGAGTGCGCAGATTGTGTGCTTTTGTGCTTGCTGCCTTTGTGGTGATGGTGAAAGTGTAGTGGATGTGGGTGGATAATTGTGCTGCTGGGGCCTTCTTTTCCGTCCCGACCACCGGCGAATTTGATCCATTAATTAAGCCGGCGTCTTTGTTTTTCGTGTTATTCCGAAGATCACACAAAACAGTTCAAGGAGAATAGCATTTAATTACATAATTTCACCTTTTAATCATGGATTTGCACAAGACAATGCATAAAGCAATTTAATTTAAGACTACACACTTAGAAACTTGAAAAAAGAATGAGCACTTTGCCACATAAGATAAATATTTTAGGCAAATTTTAATAAATTCATAATAGTTTCTTCATAGAATCGTTAAATTTAAATGATTAAAACGTAAGTACGGTAAATGTTTTTTTACGGATGTGCGGTGTACCAGATTCAAATATATTGTGATGACCCAGTGAGCTGTTCACTTACATGCGAACATGTGTTTACAAAATATAAATAATAAATGTACAAAAAAGTATAGGTAGGTCTAATACTCTCTCTAGCAGGTTTTGACTTTAAAATACATTACTTAATGTAACATTACTTTTTTAGGACTCCGAAGTAAACTAGGAACCTTATAGTTTTCCTATGTCCGTCCATCCGTCCGTCCGCAGTCTAGCTCAGAGATCTTTAGTATTAGAAAACTGTAATAACTGTTAATAAAATGTTATAAATATTCAATGGAACGGAAAAATAATAAAAAAATGGATGAAACCAAATTTTTCGGTTTAATTATAGATAAGAATTGTTACTGGAAGTCCAAAGTAAGTAGTGTCTGCTCGAAACTGAATAGTTAAGTATTCTTATTAAGTAGATTCAGATAGATCTCTGGAAAGACAGTCCTGCGTTACCTGCTTACCACGGATATGTTGGCTCAGTTCTAAGTTATGGCATTCTTATTTGGGGTCACTCACTCAATCACTAGTCAAAGGGTGTTCATCATCATGTTCATCGCACAAAAAATATATTTACCGAATTTGTGGATCCTTTAGTATCCTGTAGGTCATTTTTCAAAAAATTAAAGATCCTGACGCTAACTTCCCTATATATGTATCTATGAAGCAGCTTTGTTCAACAAAAATATCCCCATTTTTGTTGAACAAAGCTGCTTTTTTTAATTCTAGAGACCCTACAAAGTTAAAGTTCCTCAATATTCTAGCGTATTTTACAAGTAAAATTGCTACGCAATGATAATAATTATAGCCTATAACGAGCTCCCCCCAAATATTTTTATTAATTACTAAAGATGTTCGTAAATGGTTGATCAAGAATGTATAGCATTTAAGGAGTATTTTCCATGTACGGGGAACAAAAAATATGTCTAAAATATTTCACTAAAGATATCCCGTATTAGTCCCGGGCTCCTTTGAAGAATAGGCCAACTGCCGTTTTGCCAGGTAGGACGTAAAAGGCGACCGACTGGTGGCTACTAGGTGGTAGAGTTCTGTACTGTCTCGTCCGGGTCTAGTACCACTGCCTTACCTATTACTGTCGCAATAGCGTCAGTGCTTGTCGCTGTCGTGTTCCAGTTTGTAGGGTAAGATAGCCGGTAAACTTATGTATGTGGCATTAGATCTCGCCACAAGATAGCAACGCACCATTAACATCTATGGTGTCTATAGGCAATGGTTGACTCTTTCTATCAGGAGACCCATCTGCTTGTTTGCTATCTTATCATATAAAAAATGTGTATGCAGTTGACCCTACAGGCCATCCCTGAAACTTCCCGCTAAATTAAGCTATTTTAAGCTCAATAGGGTAAAAACTCTAAACATAGATTTTTTAGTTCAAACATCTATTTTGTTAAAATGGCAGTATATTGATTTTTGAAAAGTTGTATATTTTGGAAACGCTGGTTGAACTTGATCTTTCGAATGACATTCAACTCAATTTTTGAGATCTGAAATATTGCTTTAGCTAAATAATCGAAAGGTTGAAAAATTTCGTAACAATGTCAAAAAACGTTTTTTTTCAAATGTTTCAATCATTAATAAATCCGAAAAAAATTGACTGATTTTGATCCAATTAACGGTATTTGACGCAGTTTTAAAAGAAGAAAAGCTGGTAAGATTTTTAAGTCCATCGGTGTATTAGCCTGAAAATTATTTTAAAAATATAAAGTAAATATGCTAAAAATGAAGTAATTTTAATATTTGAAAAGCTGTAACTTTTGAAAATTAGATTCGATTTTAATTCTTCAAATGCCATCTGACGTATTTTTTTAGTACTAAAATGTTGTAGAATACCAAAAAATGATTGGTTGAAAAATTTCGAAGTTATGTCGAAAAAAAACCACTTTTTTTTAATTTTTCGTCAACGATTTCTCCCAAACGGATAAACCAATTTTGATGCAGTTTTGTAGTTTTTTGAGGAATAGAGCTGATTAGTTTTTGTACTCGAGTCGTTTTTTTTTTAAATTAGTAACGAATCGAATTTTAATATTTGTAAAGCTGTAACTTTTGAAAATTTGATACAATTTTAATTGTTAAAACGGCGTTAGACGTAGTTCTTTAAGTACTAAAATATTCTAGAAGACCAAAACATATTGGTTGAAAAATTTCGAAGTTATGACGAAAAAACACTTTATTAAATTTTTTTGTCAATGTTGACTCCTGAATGGATAAACCGTTTTTAATGCAATTTGCGATATTGGAGTTTGGACGCGGTTTAATAAGGAATAGAGCTGATTAGATTTTGTATTTAATTGGTACATTAATCTGGAATTAATTTAATTTTTTTCGGGTTTTTCTAAAATTTCTCAAAATCTTCTGAGCTGAATCTTTTCAGATTTTCAGAAAGTCTGAGTTAAGCGGAACCCAATCGAATGTCATCAACGTTGTGAGATATTCACACACACGCACACACATTTATACGTACAGACATACTGACGTCATCGTGAAAATAGTCGGAAAAGGTTCCTAGGATCTCAAAACGTAGAGATCTGGGGAAAACTCGATTTTTTAAATAGGGAAATCAATAACTTCTTTATCTACATACGTAGCATGAAGTTAAGAACGTTTGTACCTCATCAACTATTACTGATCAACGGACGTGAAATATTGAAAAAAAGTGATCCGCGAATTATCAACAGCCAATTTTTATCAAAGTCCCTCCCTTCTGCCACCTAGACAGCTATTTTTGTGCCTACATTTGAAAAAATCATGTAGCTCAGTCATTTGGTAGTTTTACCTGGAAAGTTTTCCGGGAGCTTTGAAAATTGTTTTTTTGATGGATTTCGGTATGCTCTTTTCGAATTTCAACGTGGTTTCCCCTCTAGGCCTAATCAACATATTATATACATATTCATTTAGTTAGCGTAATCTCCTTCGCTTTGCTGTTCCTGATGGACCAGGTGTTACAACCTTGTCCTGAGCACCGGTCGAGACATCGCAGACCGAAATTTCATCCGCATCATCTGCGATGTGACTCTCAGATTTATCACACGCATCTTCATTTTCGATTTCATCGAAAGCTTTTTCAAAAATAGTCACCGTTTCTTCCTCTTCATCGTAATTATATGATGGAATTTGCGAATTATTACAAGCACAATCCAGTAGTAATCTATCTATATATATAAAAATCAATTGCTGTTCGTTAGTCTCGCTAAAACTCGAGAACGGCTGAAGCGATTTGGCTAACTTTGATTTTGAATTAATTGTTGAAGTCCAGAGATGGTTTAAAAGGTAAGAAAATATAGAAAAAAATAAGAGTAGTTAAAAAGGCAGAACAACGTTTGCCGGGTCAGCTAGTAGTAGAATATTCTAAAAAAATATACGAAAACACGTGGTGGTACAGATAATCATACTTTGTGACGCTCGTACGCCAAAAGCTATCAATTTTATGAAAAAATTATAAATGCATAAATTGTAGAAATTTTTTTCTAGTTTAATTTCAGTACATAATTAATGTTTTTTTCGTAAAATGCGTCGGAAAGGAGATATTCCCCAAAAAATGTTATTAGGCGCCATTTTTTTCAATATGGTGCCGCGAACGGAGGAGATACCTACGAGGTGGCAAAGTTGAAATTCGAAAAGAGCAAACCGAAATCCATAAGATAACCGATTTACAAAACTACCGGAAAACTTTCCAGGTAACCCGCTTTTTTGACCAAATGACTGGGCTAATGAGAGTACGTAGTATATAAGTATAACTTATACCTATTTATATGTGGAGTGTGCAACATCCGCATATACCTCTAATTATAGGTTTAAGAATGTTTAGCAAATAATTATGATGTATGCTTTTTTGAATAAAATAAATAAATAAAAAAAAATAAAAAATAATAAAACACAAGTAGGTTCGTCGATTATTAGTCATAAATCTGTTCTGTACAGATTAGTATTTAATATTAGTAGTATGACTAATATTCGACGAAATAATAAAATTTAAGTACCTACCTCCCTGCTTGGAAAAGTTAAAAGGAATTTTTCATAGAAATTTCGTTCACTGATTACCGTGAAGTTATTTAGAAGAAATGGCAGGTCGGATGGTAGTGACGGGCAGCAAATTTTTATGACGCTGCCACGGAGGTTGCTCGCAGGCGGCTGCTAAAGGCACGCAGGCGGCAGGCGGCACCGTAATGCACTTGGCCCGCGGGTTGCTCGCAACAGGCTCGTTGACGGCCTGCCGTTGGCTTTTTATGTTAGCATTATCAAATATACTGTAGAGCACTTGATTAAATGCTCAATGTGCAAAGGTTCTAAGGCCGATTTTTCTTGACTCTTGCTTCCGTATAATAGATATCAGATCAATTTGAATTAAAGTGTGTATAAACTTATACCGTCTGCACCATTAACATCTCTGATGTCTATAAATGATCATATATGATTATTGTTTTGTTGCGACAGATGTTTCTTAACATAAAAAATATGAAAAAGACTATTCTTAAGAAACTTCTTCGAGTCTCAATTATTCTCCATATTGGTCCGGGTTCTCTTTGAATAACATACCATCTGCCATTCTACTACACAGTTAGTAAGAGGCTAGCGATTGGCTATGCTAGTTACTACCATCGTGGCTACTAGGTGGTAGTTCTGCATTATCTATTTCTGTCAGTGCACCTTACTGGTTAATTAATTGATGATATTAAATGTAAATTTTAATCATAATCCCGTCAGTGGCAGCACGCGTTTGATGTTGTAATGGCTTGACACAAAGGCGGCTACGGTTTCAAAGCTGTGCGTTTTAGTGCTCGAAAGTAAAACAGGAACCTTATAGTTTCGCTATGTCCGTCCGTCCGTCCGTCCGTTCGTCCAGCCATACGATTGCTCAGAGATCTTTAGTACTAGAAAGCTGTAATTTGGCACGAATATACATATTAGTCACGCCAACAGAGTGGTTACATAAAGTCTTGAAAAATATGTTTTTTTCAGTGTAGCTCCCCTACATGTAAAGGAGGATGGTAATATTTTTTCTCAAGTACCCCATTCTGTGGGGTATGGTTAGGTTTTTAAAAAAATATTTTTGAAAACATTTTTTTCGATTAAGGGACCGGACCACTAGACGACAGAGACTACTTTTGATACTATTTGTATTAAATACATTTATAATACAAATTGATACTTGATTTAATATATTTAACCCATCTCAATTTTTAACGATAATGTATGAGTGTTTTATCAAACAAAATTCATCATACCGGCATATCCCCCGCCACCTTAGGTCGAGGAAGTGAATCGAAGGTGCTGAAGTGAGCAGAAGGAAAAACCCTCTTAGTTCACCATGATGTACATTATAAGGCGAAACAGGTGATGATAGAACGACCTACTTCTCTTCTGTTTCCAGGAACTCTGTTTAAAACGAAACACAGGATTTTTTTATACCTATCATAAGATAGCAAACAAGCAGATGGATCTCCTGATGGAAAGTCCACCATCGCCTATAGACACCAAAGATGTTAATGGTGCGTTGCTATCTTGTGGCGAGATTTAATGCCACATCCATTAGTTTACCGGCTACCTTACCCTTCAAACCGGAACACGACAGTGACTAGCACTGACGCTATTGCGGCAGGAATAGGGAAGGCGGTGGTACCAGACCCGGGCGAGACAATGCATAACTCTATTACCTAGTAGCCACGATGGTAGTGACTCGCATAGCCAATCTCTCGCCTTTTATAACCTTTGAGAACGAGAGTTAGCCTATTCTTCAAAGGAGCCGGGGACCACCACGGATACAATATGTAACATTATATGTATAACAATCGATTGGTTGGTTTCGGAGTCCATTGTGGTCATAAAGTGTGACAGAAACTGTAACTTCCTGTCTAAATGTTGAGATTCAATGTTTTAATAATAATTACAAATATTATTTTTCTCTAATTACCTATTATTTAATGTTTTATTCGTCTAAAATTGTTAAGTCATGTGTTCAATCAAATGAAACCAAATCAATAAATGCCGTATTCAAATAAACCTTTAAATGCAATTTTACTGAATCGACATTCTTATAACTACCCACCACCGGATCAGAACGTAGACACACACTGAGAGAGCGAGCCTGCTTTTTTAAATTAGTGTATCATATAACATTACAATAATTATTTCATGTTACAAAATAAACATTTGATTGGCATGAGGAGCAATAATTACTCACAGGTTTTTTGTTTTCAAAATAATCTTAAATTTGTTAGTACCCTTTTATACAAAGTTTTGTTTTAATTCATTTTTAAGGTTCCGACTAGAAATCCTTATAGTTTCGTTATATCCGTCCGTCCGCACGATAGTCCAGTAATCCTTATTACTAAAAAGCTGTAATTTGTCTCGAATATACATATTAGTCACGTCGACTTCAAAAGGGGATGTAATTTTTTTTTCTCCCGTACCCCACTACTTGGGTTATCGTTGGATAGGTTTTATAAAAATATTGTAGGTTTGTAAAAACAATTTTTATTAAAGTACTTTTTTTGTAAAATATTAAGCGTTTAAGTGCTAATTTTTGTTAGAGTCAAGTGTCCCCCCCCCCCCCCTCCTGCAGATTAAATCCGAAAATCCTAAAACTAACCGTAGTTTTGGAGGTGGAAAAAAAGTCATGGTAGTAGTAAATATAATGAAGTTAAATGGAAAACAATCACGGCTTAGATGGCTTTACAATTTTTTGAGTAATAGTCGACCAACTTATAAAATGTACTCAAAAAGTTTTTACAAGCGTTGAACCTGTGGTGCGGATATATATTTGTCATTGGCGTTGAATAGCTTAAATGTATACTATGAAAGTATAAAACAATAAAATACTTCTTCTTAGTTCGCATTATTATGATGGGCAACTTCAGAACCCTACATTTTGTTTGGCCCAACATTTTTTAAATTTGTTTACTAGTGGATATCTAATGGCTAAAGAGTGTACAATGTATATTGCCAGATAAATGAGTTACTTATTCTGTGGAGACAAGATTGTGCATACATCTCATTTCCACCGAATTAAAAAAGTTACTCTTTTTATGATTGTTTTTGTTCGTTGTATTTAGCAAACGAATTTTACATTTTTTCTTAGGCAAACAAATTTATCATGCAATTATATATTACAGTTAGAATAATGATTTCTTTTAATTTTTCTGTCAGGGAAATCATTGGACTCATCGTACAAATTACCCATCGTATTCATTTACATGGACCATGTTATGAGAGATTGATCTAAGAATTGGGTCTCTAACTGCGTGAGTGAACTAAGATTTGGCGAAAGCCAGTTAGAGTTTTCATACGAATTTTTTTATTTGTTTTTGGTAATTTAGTATTCGGTTCAGTGACCTATGGCGGCAAATTAAGTATCGGTGTTGTCACGTACAATAAATATTATATTAATACTCGTTATCACAAGATGTAGGGCCTGGCGGTTATCGCGGGATCGGTGCGCCGAGCAAACACGCCTCGCCATAAACCACGCTGCGACCCCACCGCCGTGCCGCCGCTCAGCCATTATAGGTCTTAACACGCCATCTCTCAGTCGGAATTCGGCCTAGACGCGGCGAGACACCTCGGGAAACGAGAATTTATCGTATCATAATGACTAGAGGTATAAACTCCTAAGTAATAGTTAATATTTGCTCACAACGTGCACACACCGTCGCAGAGTACCTACACGGTATATTATAACACCGAAACTATTGTCATGGAAAGGTTTCACAGTTAGGACTTAAATTGAAACAATGTAGACGTTTTAACTGAGAGTGGGCTGTGGTAAGGAGAGGAGTGGTGTTACGTCAGCGCCGGCGCCGCGCGCGGGTTTGTTCCCTATTTGTATTTCCGAGCTAACGCAGCTCTTCCGGTTCAAAGCCTTTTAACTGTTTGCTCAAGCATCACTACGAAAACAAACGAGTTATTCAAAATTCCTAATACGTTATGTTGTTACAGAGCCAGAATGGATAATGTTTCATCTATGGTGCACGGAAACGAGGAGCAACGGGATGGAGAAGCATTACAGCTAGTCAAAAACGAAGAACGACAGGACATGGCGCTCGGCCCGAACGACGGGAACCCACCAGAGAATCAAACTAATGAGGGAGCTGCTGACTCTATACCAGTATCTGGCGCTGAACAGGGCGCAGAGCCACATTCTGTGATAACCTCACGACGCACACTTAGGACGATCACGACCGCCGGACATATCACGGACGCGTCGGACTTAAACGATGACAGTGTTAAAGATGAACCCCCAGAACCTCCACCGTTAGAACACGAACAAATGCAGTACACTCCTAAAATGGAAGACGCGGAAGCTCGCGCTGCCGTGAGTCATTATGACGAAGAGAGATTAAGACTGGCGGAAGCAGAGACGGCACGATATCTGGCATTCAAACAGGAACCTTATAGAAATCTGCAATCACCAACAGCAATGCTTCAAGACAAGCGAATGCAACAACAGTACCGGCCACCGCCTCCTCGGGTTCCATACGGGCGCAGCCTTGCACTACGTTACAGTACGCCACATAATGTGATAGTTTCTCAGGAAGGAGAACATGAAGATCACGGACACGAAGCGTTTCTACATAAAGACAAAAGTGAACAAATGCAACAAACGTATGTGACTAATGAACCAAACAGTGCACAAGACATCAGACAATACGCGGCAGTGCTCGGTGAACAGTCCGTCGCTTCAAGTGCTCTGGAGATGATACAAACTACGTCGCTGAGTAATCAGCAGTCTGTCGGAGTGGCGTACCAGCAGGTGAAGTACGAGTCACGGGGTGAGGTGGAGCCCCGGCCGACGACGTATGCAAGCCTCCAGCCCGTGACGTCGGTGCACGGGTCAAGCGGCTACTCGTACGCGGGCCAGAGTCCGCAGTACGCGGCGGCCGGGTACAGCGCGTACGGCGGCGGCAAGGAGCTGCTGACGCTGTACGGCGGCGGCGGCGGCGCGCGCGGTGACGACTCGCCGCCCGGCCAGCTGCTGTACCGCAGCGACCCCACGCTCTCCTCCTCCTCGCTGAACACGCGCGGCGCGCACGTCGTCTACGGCTCCGTAGTGCCCCAGTCACAGGCTGTCTATGAGACTCCACCGAGTCCAAACTCGCAACAGGTAACAATCGTTCTTGTATTTCCTTAGTTTCAGTGAAAATCACTACACGTTAGGGAAAGTAACATTAGAATCCCAAGAGATTGGTACCATTTTTGTTAATTTGGAAGCCTTATTCTTACATTAAATACCCGGGCGAGACGTTAGGGAATATTACCACCTAGTGGTCAGTGGTCACGATGGTAGTGACAAGTATAGCCAATCGTGGCTATATGTATCACTTTTTAATACTACACAAAGTCGCATTTTACGACCTGCCTATCAGAACGGCAGTTGATCTATCCTTCAAAAGAGCCTGGACTAACACGGGGAAATGTTTGCTGAAAGAATACCTACTGTGCTGCTCGCAACTGTAATATATGGTTCGTTCGTTCAGGCTGATCGACTGGTGTCGGGAATCTCAATGACCAGCCAGGCTGTAAGAAGAACTTTACAAATGTGGAAAAGCCGGAACTCCCTTTGTACTTTATTGCATTCGAGTACAGCCGCCTTCCGTATGCTAATAACATAGCGTATAGCTAACAAAATATATGAGTAGTTTGTCAGAGTGTAGAGACCCACTCTACACTGTGACGGTGACGGGGTGTGATGCGACAGGTGACGCTGTACACGCACGGGAACACGGTGCAGTACAAGGTGGGCGGCGAGCATTACCTGGGGCAGGGCGGCGGCGTGGAGTACGTGCCGGTGTCGGGCTACGAGGGCGGGCTGCTGGTCGAGAGCTACGCCGCGCCCGCGCAGCCCTGGCCGCCGCACAACCTGCTCTCCATCGACGACGGCTTCGACCCCAGTCAGTAACGACTACCTCACACATCAAAAGTATTCAATTAAACTTTTTCATATAACAAGTTATTGCGACGCGTCATCAATTTTATAGCTCCTACCGGATCGGAGACGCAGCTTCACACTGAGAAGATCCGGCGGAAGAAACACAACGAGCTTTTCTTTTTTACGTACTGTCTTCAGTAACATCAGTACATATCTTAAGTAAAGTATTACACAATATTTAATTTGTAAGTATACAATTAAATTACAATAACTGTGCACTACAGCCGGGGGAGCCAGCGGACTGTATATCTGGTTCTTCTTTCTTCGATGCCCCACCAGCCGTAGTGCTTTTCTGTTGAGCCGGATGTGTCGGAGAAATAAGCGAGACCACAACTTCCTTGCAAAGGTGCTTTATTGTAACGAAATAGCAATAAAGCTAGCACCGTTGCAAATATTTAACCTATTCTATGGAGAGCCACTACTTGCCCTAGCACTGCCCTACTCTAAAGCCGGTACCCTATAGATATATACTAAAGCCCAGGAACTTGTCTGGGAAACTTATTGAGTCGTAACGAAATTGTAACTTTACTGGAACGGAACTGAACGGAACATACATTCTATCCTGCCTTACTATCTATATTTACATCAATATTTACAACGAAACATGTCTGTGCTGCACATTCTCCCGCCTATAACACGCAGTGTTATACTAAATATGGTGCAGCCAGACCAACTTCTTGACCGGTCTTCGCATGACTCCCGCAGCCGTACGTACGTCAGCCACTCGTACCACGCCGTCTGCTCCAGGGTGTACTGCCTCGATGATCCCCGTTGGCCACGTATTTCTTGGCAGCGCGCCGTCAGCGATGAGCACGATGTCGCCGACGCGCAGCTCTGCTCCTCTTCCGTGAGGCTCCCGCCGCTTTTGGAGTAGCGGAAGCGCTTCTCGTACCCAGCGTGACCAGAAGTGGTTGGCCAGCTGTTGTGAGTGCCGCCAGTGGCGGCGGCCGATGGTATCGCCTTCGGAGAACGCGCCCGGGACAGGCACGCGTGATGGTCCGCCCAGCAGGAAGTGATTGGGCGTCAGTGGTGCCGGGTCTTCAGGTGAAACCGACACGTGTGTGAGAGGTCGGCTGTTGAGCGTGTGCTCGACCTCTACCAGCAGTGTGTGCAGTACCTCTTCTGGTGGATGCCGCTGTTGCAGCACGGCGAACAGCGCAGCCTTGACAGAGCGCACCATGCGCTCCCATGCGCCTCCCATGAAAGGCGCGCTCGGCGGGATGAACTTCCATTTGATTGCGTAGTTGGCTGCTGCTTCCTTAGTGGCGTCTAGTGCGGCGCGCCTCAGTTCTGCATCAGCGCCGCGCAGGTTGGTGCCGTTGTCGCTCCAAACCTCGGTGGGGCACCCGCGGCGCGACATCATGCGCCGCAGTGCCATTACTGCGGAGTCCGTAGTCAGGTTGGCGGCTATCTCCAGATGAACCGCCCTTGAAGTAAGGCAGGTGAAAAGCGCCACGTATCTCTTCTCGTGGCGCCGCCCGATGGTCACGCTGTATGGCCCAAGAAAGTCCAGGCCCACGTAGGTGAAGGCTCGCTGATGGTGCGCGACCCGGGACTTCGGCAGGTCGCCTGTAGGCGGCTGTGGCGGTATAGCGCTTCTTCTTCTGCAAAGCGCGCAGCTCTTTACTATGCCACGCACGGTGGGGCGAAGCCGTAAAACCCAAAATTTCTGTAATATTTCGCTCGTGGTTGCTTCCACCCCGCTATGGTGAAGACGCCGGTGTTCATGTTCTATGTAGAGGCGGGTGTATGGGTGACGGCCATCTAGTACGGCCGGTTCTCGTAAATCTTCACTTATCTCTTCTGCCGCCGCTATTCGTGACTTTATTTTCAAAATGCCTTCTTGATCGATGAACAACGATAACTGCTTCAACCGGCTGTCTCTTGCTATCGCGCTCCCGCCCGTAATAGCTTCTATTTCGCTAGCAAAGCTCTCTTGCTGTGATGATTTTATTAACAATTTCTCGGCGCTAATGATATCAGCGCCATCTAGCGGCACGTAACGTCGTTTTTCTTCCGTGCTTCGTGGCTTCTTAATTTTCTCTGTTTTCCTCGAGCTTTTCGTACACTTTTTTCCCCAATCTTCATCATTGGAGACTTTCGGAGCTGTGCGCTTACGCACACCGGCGACACGTTTCTTATTTGGTCTGCAGAGCTCAATGAACTGCAGCACGCGCGCTGTTGCGCGCACCAGTCGAAGCCACGACGAAAATCTTGTCACATCCGGAAGTGCTTCTGTAATACATATAATTTTTCTAATGTTATTTACAATATTTACACTATTTACAGCTGCCGACGGTTTTTCTTCGCCTGTTATTTCGCTACTGGTAGCGACATCTTGCGGCCACTTGTCCTCTTCTAAATATAGGAAGGCCGGACCAACGAACCATCTATGTCGGTCTCCAAATTCTTCCGGGATATGGCGAGTAGCATCATCAGCTACATTGTCGCGAGACGGCACCCATCGCCACTCTGCGACCTTCGTAATATCTTCAATTTCTGCTACTCGATGGGCAACAAACGGCTTGTATGCTCGCGAGCCTGTGCGTAGCCACGATAAAACTGTGCGGCTGTCTGTCCAGTACACCCTGCGGCTTGGCTGATACTCGTACTCCTCCATGACGTGCTGAGCTAGGCGGGCACCTAGTAAAGCTGCTTGAATTTCTAACCTTGGTATGGAGGTAAACTTGAGCGGGCTGACTCTTCCTTTGGCTGCTGCTAGGCTGACGTTGACTTCGCCGTCCTCGTTGACTATGCGCCAGTAGACCGCCGCTGCATAGGCAGACTCACTGGCATCCGTAAAGACGTGCAGCTGCCGATCTCGCGCTCGCGCCAGGTTAGAGTGTGCGCGAGGTATTTCCAGATGTTCCATTCTTCTCACATCCTGAAGCCAGCTTCTCCATGTCTTCTCCAAGTTCGCAGGTAAAGGCTCGTCCCATGGTAGTCCGATTCGCCACGTTTCTTGAAGTAGATGTTTCGCGTGAATAGTTACAGGTGTAATTAAACCTAAAGGATCGAAAATAGACATAGCTACCCGTAACGCGTGTCTCTTCGTAGGTGTTTTATTTTCATCGTACACCGCTTTAACATTGAAACCTAGCTTATCGTTGTGAGGTTTCCATTTTAATCCCAAAACCTTCTCGCTTTCTGTGCTTAGTTCCCAATCGCCGCCCAGAGATGGCGCTACTAGTAGCGTTTTAGCTACGGCCGAGTTGTTCGTTTTCCATCCGCGCAGCTGGAAATGCGCCTGTTGATGAATGAGGCTAACCTGCGAGGCTATTCTGATGGCATCTTCCTCACTATCGAAGCTCTGCAGGTAATCGTCCATGTAATGGTTTCTTACCACGGCGGTAGCGGCTTCGGGATAGATGTGGGCGTATTCTTGTGCGTTCTTATTTTTTACGAAGATAGCGGTGCTTGGTGATGACGCAGCTCCAAATACGACGCTGGTCATCCTATACTCACGTGGCGAACCTTTTCTGTCGCTTCCTCGCCATAGGAAACGTAATGCGTCCCGGTCTTGTTGTCGTACACGTATTTGCAGAAACATTTCTTTTATGTCTGCTGTCACGGCGATAGGCAACTGTCGAAATCTCATCAGCACTCCGGGTAGGTTCTGCAGAAGGTCTGGACCAGCTAATAACATGTCGTTGAGACTTACTCCATTCACCCGCGCAGCTGCGTCATAAACTATTCGCGGCTTAGGTTTTGCAGGATTTACTACTGCAAAGTGAGGCAGGTACCAGCTGGATTGGCTAGGTGACTCGTTGGCAGGTTCGGCGTAACCACTATCAAATAAATGTTGTACCTGTTTCTCGTATGCCTCCTTTAGCGCGGGGTCCTTGTCCAGACGTCTCTCTGTATTGTATAATCTTTTAATAGCCAGGCCGCGGCTATCAGGAAACTCGCGGCTATCTTCTTTCCATAATAGCCCTGCCTCGTAGCGCCCGTCAGGTAAGCGCTTACACGTACTTTCTAAAATCTGCAGGGCTCGCTGCTCGTTCTTGTTGATGGGCTGGCGCGGAGTGATGCCGACACTGTCCAAATCGAAATAATTTCTTATTACCTTCTCTATATCTTCATCTTGTTCGGCATAGGCAGCTCTCTGCACTAGGTGGACTCGCTGCTTGTGGCGGTAGTCCACACCATGTAGCACCCAGCCAAGGTGCGTGAGCGATGCTACTGGTTGTCCACGTCTTCCGCTCTTCACAGCCCTTGTCACGATCAGGTGCCAGTTGTCCTGGCCGATGAGCACGGTTGGCACGGCGCGCTCCATGATGACATCTTCTTCTATATCTTCCAGATGTCTGCAGTTGTTGACGATGGATCTATTAACAGACTGTGGCGATAGGTTAAGGTTACCTATAGTTCTTCCTATTATTCGATGTCGCTGACGGTGATGAAGGCCCTTGATGGTGACTGCGACGCGGCGCGACCTCTCTGCGTTGAGTCGCGTGCCGCCAACTGTTTCTATGCGGAACGGCTCTACCGGCCCGCGAGCTCCTATTCGTGCAGCCACCTTCTCTTCTACCAGCGTGACCGTAGAACCTTCATCCAATAGTGCGTATGTGTTCACGCTGCCCCTGGAACCTGTCAGGACAATCGGTACAACTTTAAGGTAGGCGCGTGGTGCGCTTGACTGCGTTGACGTCACCACGGTGTCGCTGTCTTCTGCTTGATCTTCAGATGTCTTCTTCGTATAACTGTTGCGGCTATTGTGTAGCCGCCGATGGTGCGAACTCTTACACCCGTCGATGCCACACTGCCGAAACTTGCACTCGTGTTTTGGCTTTCTTTTTTGTAGACACCTGAAACATAAATTATTACGTTTTGCCATAGCCCACCTATCGTCAACACTAGCTTTCGTAAACTGTTCACATATAGAGCTAGTATGTGCATCTTGACATATCGCACATTTGTCTCTCTTCACTTGCGGTTCATATTTCTGTGTGTGTGTTCGCTGTGTTTTCTTAAAAACTTGTTGATTTTCTTTCGTAGGTTCATGTGGCACCAACGCAGCACACATCTCGGCTTCTTTCATTAAAAATTCACTAATCATTTGTAGATCGGGTTTTCTATCTTCCCGTCTTGCGTACTGGAACCAACTGTGCTGCAACGTATAATTAAACTTCGCTAATAAACTATTCACTGCCACCGTATCGTGTAGATAACTCTCTCTGTTGAGAGCTCGAATCGTAGCGACGATATTGTTCACTTTACTGGCGAACACACACGTTTCCCGCGCACTTTCTTTCACTCGCGGCAATGCCTTGATTTTTTCTAATTCGGCGTTCACTAGTGCGTCGGGCCGACCAAACTGTATTTCCAAATGGTCGACGATCTCACTTGGGTCGGTTTCCCCGTAAAACATGCAAGCGACGGCTTCTTTGGCGTTTCCACGTAAACATCTTCGAATTCTTGCCCGATTTTCCGCCTTGCTAAAATATTTCTCCGTATCTCGATATGCCGCTTTAAACTGCAACCATTCTTCACCAGCGCCATCGAAACTTGGTAACTCCATACTGTAGCGCGGCGCCCCTCGTGATGCTTCTGCCAGGGCGGACGCGAGCGCGGTGATATCTGCGGCCTTCAATGCACCAGACTCTTGTTTTGGTGCCGTATTTTCAGTAGGCATCGAAATCTTTGCCTTCTCTACGACGGACACATCATCTTCCGCCGGACGTAGAGCGCGCGCTGGAATGCCCGCCGACTGCGCGGGCGACGTAGCTTGTGGCGCCTGGGCCACCTCTCGTGGTGCGGGCGACTCATGGCCCGCCGAATCTTCTTGGTGCGGCGCGTGTGCCGCCTCTTCGTATTGCGGCCTAGGTGCCGCCTCTCGTATTGGGTGTGGCATAAGTGCCACCGAACTGGTGATTGCCAGCGGCTCTGGTACCGGCTGGCGATCCGTATGGATTGGCCGAGCGGAGTCCATCCAATCTTCGACCCTCGTAATGGCAGTTGCTTGCCCTTCTTCATAAACAGCGCGCGCGAGTTCCGTCCGTAAGCGCGCCTCTTCTGCTCGTAAGCGCGCTTCTTCTAACTTGGCGCGTAGATAAACTATACGCGGCGACTCGACTGCGGATGGTACCGGCTTTTCGCTATTTGCAACGGTGCTCGTTGTGGTCTCGGTCGCCTCGGTGTTTTCCGTCGTGACGCTAGTCTCCGTAGCGGACGTGGTGGTACCGCTCGTTTCCTCCTCGTGACTAGCGGCCTCTTCCTCTCGGCGACTCGACGTACTCCTTGTTTCGATCGGCATGGTTCAGTGATCCGGCTCGAATGCGACCAGAAAATGTGCACTACAGCCGGGGGAGCCAGCGGACTGTAGATCTGTTCTTCTTCGACGCCCCACCAGCCGCAGTGCTTCTGGCCGTGAGCCGGTTCTGCCGGGGAAATAAACGAGACCACAACTTCGTTGCAAAGGCGCTTTATTGTAACGAAATAGCAATAAAGCTAGCACCGTTGCAAATATTTGACCTATTCTAAGGAGAGCCAGTACTTGCCCTAGCACTGCCCTACTCTAAAGCCGGTACCTTATGGATATATACTAAAGCCCAGGAACTTGTCTGGGAAACTTATTGAGTCGTAACGAAATTGTAACTTTACTGGAACGGAACTGAACGGAACATACATTCTATCCTGCCTTACTATCTATATTTACATCAATATTTACAACGAAACATGTCTGTGCTGCACAATAACACTAAAAGATAGCTGATATGAGAAGCAATTAATCCTATGCTTTCTTGTCGTCTAAATATTTAGATATTTTATAATATCCTTTTTTAAAAGTTACGTTTTGATACATTTTTAAATTTGTCAATTGGTCAATTGGTGTCTCTAGTAGTATCACGATGGTTATTGAAGAAGCATAGAGTACTTACCACACCTGGAAGTTCAGGTTGAACAGCAAAGGCGTATTTTGTATTTATTTGACCGTGCAAAAGGGAGAGTAATGATTTACTAAGTACATAAAGGTATACGCTTCTCTTCTCTTGCCTTACTTGCCTTCCCTGAAAAACTCTTGAGTTTGAGATTCACATTCGTTTTCATCCTCAGAGGTGCTTTTACTCTCAGGAAAGATAAACAATGACCCTCTCTTTCAGCAAGTTTTTTATTTTTCTAATGATTATTATTTATTAAATAGCATATTTTATTTAGTTATAACTTGTTTTTCAGCCTGCTGTTGTTAACACACACAAGTAATTAATGTTGTATATTTTAGCAGTTTTATTCTTTGATTTTAATAAATAATGTAAATCGTAAAATACTGTCAACGGCCTCAATAGAAAACAAGTACTAGTAAGCCTTGGTTCGACTTCCGGCCGACGCCAGCGCGCGCGTGTCGTGCTTGTTTGTTGTACAACCCGACACACATGCAGGTGTCTTTCCGAATTTGGAAATATGCGAGTGTGTGTACATTGTAAACACACGTCGTTAGTGTTGCAAGGATGGTGATGATCGCTTACCAAAGCTTCCTGCTCTTTCGATTGAGCCACATAAAGTTATGAATAGACCATTGGTCCTGACTTTTTGCCTGGCAGCTTGTAAGTGACGAGCCAAAGCCATGTCTATTGCTACTAGATAGTAGAGTTCTATGCGTCACCTAGGTGTGGTGCCAGCGAACTGTCTGTTCCTGCTGCCTTAATGACAGTACTCCACACTGTCGTGTACCATAGCAGAAGTTTGGCAGTTTGCTCATGTCAAGTATAAAAACCATGCGAAGAGCAACGCAATGTTGACATCGGGGTACGTGGCTGTACTATTTTATATCGAACACCTTAGTCCAGTGAATTATAAGCTGCTTTTATCCCATAAACAAAAACACACTATCTTAGCAGCAGTCAGTAGTAGGTGTACACTTTACTAAACGCACGTTGCGTTGCCGCACATTGAGATCTTAATACTTGGTAGGAATTAGTGTCATTGCCTCGCACCACTCTGTTGTGGAATCAATTACCGGCAGGGGTATTTCCAAACGGATACGACATAGGGACCTTCAAGAAAGAGCTTACTCATTCTTCAAAGGCCGGCAACACAACTGCAAGAACTCTGGTATTGCAGATGTCCATGGGCGGCGGTGATCACTTACCATCAGGTGCACCTCTTGCTCGTATGCCCCCTCTTCTATAAAAAAAATCGAAGTATGAAAAAACTTTAATTTACATACATAAATTCAATATTGCAGGTATTACGGTTAACATTTTTGTAATGAAGCATACTGTACCGTATGGTGATGTTGACGAGCAGGTATGACGGGCATGGGTGAGGTGAAGGAGTGCGTCAACTGCGCGGCCGCCACCACGCCGCTGTGGCGGCGCGACGGCACGGGCCACTACCTGTGCAACGCGTGCGGCCTCTTCACACGGATCAACGGCGTCAACCGGCCGCCGCACAAGGGGCAGAAGGCGAAGCCCCCGCAGGCTTTGGTGAGTGACGGCGGCGGCAAGCCCACTGTCAGTGCACCGCGTATGGGTTGCGTAATTACCTACATCTACTGACCGCCGTGTAGGAACAGAACGCAGTGGCTGTATGTAACGAAATAGGCGGCTTTGAAAAAATATTTGCATGATAACCACATTCACGAGTAAGGCTGTAGGCCGCTTTCTTACTCTATTAAGCAAGAAGAAATAATATATTTTGTCACATGAACGAAGTCGCGGGTAAAAACTAGTCTTAAATAATTTTGAAAACCAATTTTTTACTGCAGTCAGTTCGTAATTATTTTGATAATATTTTAGCTTTGTTGCAAGAAGCAACATGATCATAGAAAACTCGTCCAGTTATACGAACGAACGTTATAACCGAACGCGGTCATAATATTTGTTTCAAAATCATTGATTTCTGTTAATGAATCTCGAAATTTGAATAACATTCAATTAAAGTAATAAAGTATTGGGATGGCAAAATGTTTATAAAACATTTTACACAACAACAATGCCCAGCCCGACGGCTGCTAGTGTGAAATAGCTCCTGCAGACTATTTGCCACTAGCAGCTGGTGACAGCAGGCAATAGTGTAATGAGATGTGTTGTCGCAGCCGACGAATGGCAACCGCCGCGTCGGCGTCACCTGCGCCAACTGCCGCACCTCCAACACCACGCTGTGGCGGCGCAACAACAACGGCGAGCCCGTCTGCAACGCCTGTGGACTCTACTTTAAACTACATAATGTAAGTGTAAGCATACATTAGGTGGCCATTCATAACTCACCACAGAAACATTCATAGCATACCTCTCGACGTCCCCTCAGACCATACCCAGCAAATTAAATCGAGGTAAGTCAGCCTTCATCTCCTCAGATTCCCATATCCATATCCACGTTTGGATTGTAAATATGTACATTTAAGATTGACAGTCTTTCGGATATGTAGGAAAATAGTAAGTAGATCCGTCTTCTCCGATATCCGACACCCAATCTTTCTCTTTTCAAACCTAGTTTCTCTTTCTCTCTCACTTGTTAAGAAATCTAAGCCAACAATGAAATGAAAGATGTTGCAGAGTGAGATAGTTCGATTTGTTATAATTAGTTATCGATAGCACTAGCCATTTATTTTGATTGATTGATTGATTCATCTGATTTACTATCATGTAATGAGAGTATATCAACATTTAATTGTAATAAAAATGTTGAGTACAATCGAAACTTGTAGAAATTGATTATGTTAGTTCGTATCAGGCAACGCGAAGTCGCGCAGTGCATCGATTACACCGCTCTGATTAGACAAAGTTCGCGAACAAACGGCCGGTATCTAATCGGAGCTGCAGCAGTTATCAGGGAACTCCTCGGCAAATATTGGACCCGTATAAAAAATCAAAACACAGGGTCTCATCTAATCTCTCGAGATAAACGGCGGGGCTACCGACTGATAGAGAATTATCATCGCGGCCATGAATATTCATAATGAGATAAATAATCTTTTATCAATTATCTCAACACTAGATACGCCTGTTTAAAGGATGATAGGACCACGTGGAGATTACGAGGAGTTTCCCCGTTGATATGCTTTGTTTGGGGTGAAGACGCGGCCAGCTTTGTTTTTCTCGGAATAACATTTAATATTGAGTGCGTGTCCGTTTCTTGGGCGATTGACAGCGATTGCTAAAATATTTTGAGGATACATTGCATTGAAATATTGCGAGTCACTAGCAAGTGATCCTGTTTAATTAAGCGTATTGGCTAGGGTATTTTTTTTTTCTACAACCAGATGGCTATCCTGGTGGAAAGAGACAACCATCGCTTAAAGACATCAAAGATGTTAATGGTGAGTTGATGTTCTTGTGGCGGATTCTTAGTACCACTTACATAAGTTAACCGGTTACCTCACCTTCCAGACCGTAACACGATAGTGATAAGCACTGACGTTATTGTGGCAGGAATAGGTAAGGCGGTGGTACCAGACCCGAGCGAGATAATGCAAAACTCTACCTACTAGTAGCCACCGTGGTCGTGACCCGCGTGGCCGGTCTCTCTTACGAACTGCCTGGTGGAACAGTAAACCCGTGATAACACGGAAAGAAACTAATGTCTTAACTTGTGCAGCTAATCATTGTTGCTTACCCGAACTCCACCTATGTACTTACTGAATTTGTTTAGATAAACAATATAAAACCTTGAGGTTTCTATGGATAAGAACATCGACTTCTTATGTTTAAGAGGAAACTAATTAAATTTTGAAAACCAACAACCAATAAATAATAATTGACAAGTGTTTTTTAAATACCAAAATAAATTAAATCTGCTGTTTCAGAAAATGATCTGTCGCAAAAGCAGCCTCTACAAAATGCCAAAATATACTTTTTTGACGACTTGTCAACTTTTTTATCTAAACATTTGTGTTTATTTATTTCTTTGTATTCTACGCCGTTTGTAGGCTGTTTAATCAGAAATTGATTTGATGATCATCTGATGATGATGACTTTTAATTAGAATTAAATTAAAAAATATTATATTAACTTATAAAATAAGTTTTTATAAGATTTGATTGATCTTCATTTATATTATCTTAAAAAAAAGTATCTTCACGCCAATATCCCCGAAGGGGTAGGCAGAGACAAGTGCACCCACGATTAGCCGAAGATACTTGGTCCCACAATGTGATAGGTGGCAAGCCAATCGTCAACCGGACATTTCCAATCCCGGGCAACTTTGTGTTTCTCAGAAAACTGAAAAAACACTTTTTTTTAAAGTGCCCGACCCGGGAATCGAACCCGGGACCTCATGTGGTCAACGCCAACGCTGGACCACTAGACCACTATCTTAAAAGCATTTATAAGTATATTAAAAGTGTAATTTAATTACGAATTGGTCAAAGTTTGTACATGTATGAATATTTTAAATACTTCTGATTTATTTTGGCCTTGACGGTCCAATTTTTAGTTCAAGAAACGTAAACGCTCACGAGACAATGTTCAAAAGCGTCTTGTCATTTTTATTTTATCTACCAGGTACGTTGTAATATTGAGATAAGGCAGCATAGAACCAATGTTTATATTTTTACATCGAACAGTATATATTTTATACTACAGAGTTTAATTGAACTAAAAACAGCCGATAACTGAGACACATGTTATTAGCCAGATTTCAATAACATCGCTAATAATACCTACTTACCCGAGCGAATCACACAGAGCTCCTTCACTACTGTGTTTGAATATCCCGCCGTGATTGAAGTAAACATACACCCTTATTTATGTCAAAAATCTTGTAAATTTTCAGTCTCAAGTAGATTTTCTTTTTAAAATAAAAAGCAACTACATAAAAACTTATTTCTTAGAATGTAACTCAGAACGATTGAGTTTTCAGTTTGCCCGCAAAAAATCATTATCACTACATAGTATAAAACGAGGTCGCTTTCTCTGTCTGTCCCTATGCCCCAATGTCTCTATGTCCCTTTGTATTAACTCTTAACTCTTCAAAACTACGCAACAGATTTTAATGCGGTTTTTTTAATAGATAGAGTGATTCTTGGGGAAGGTTTTCATGTATAAAACTTTCCGATATTCCCAAGGTAACAAAAGCTACGTGGGTGAAACCACGGGCAAGTCGCTAGTATATAATAAAACTGAGTTGATAAAATGTGCGTGCCGATAAAACTTAAAAAGGAGTCCCGGCTCGATAAAGGGACTTACATAGTGTGTTAGCCCTTTATCCCCCCTCGAACAAGAAAGTTTCCGTTTTAACCTAAAGGGTGTGTTTTTAAAGATATAAGGGAAATCATGGAAGATAGAGAACAAGGGGAAGTGAAGAGTGGGCGTGCCGCGTGCGTCACTATTATGCGCTTTTACTCTAAATTGCCTTAGTGATACTTACCATATCATTAGGAGATAGTCGTCGTGCGAAAATCTATTATACACTGAATTATGCCGTATTGTGCCATCCTTGAATGCAGAAATGATAGTAGAATACAGATGATTAAAAATGGAGATATTTCATATCATTCGAAAGTACAATTTTCATTTTATTTTAATTAAATTCCTGATTTAATATAATATCTAATGATATAATAGAAAGTCAAGCTAAAATCAGCCGTACACCTTACATATAAAGTTCATTTTAGGTTGACCTAATTTTTCTAGAAAGATATACGTAATGACAGTCATTACGTATAGCGTTCTAGAAAGTTCTCTACTCAAATATGATCAACTGAAAACTACGGAAAAATCAATACTGCCATCTATTGTAGAATAGCAAAACTATTAAGATCTTAAGTTTCACTATTGTACAAATAGATGAGTCTATTTTGAATAGACTACAAAAGGACGTAAATACTCTTTTTTTTGTAGCAAAATAACATTTATTGTAACGCAGTTTGGTATATTTTTAAATGTTCTGTTTGTGTGTTTCGGATTATTGTTGTTTAAAATGAAAACGACCAATGAAACAATGTTTGCATTAGTAGTTTATATGCAATAATGCTTATTTTATGTGTGAGTATGGCGATCACGGTCCTGATACAAATGTTTGTACTTGCCAATTCCGCTTGTTCTCTATCTTCCATGAGGGAAATAATTCAACTTGGAAATTAAGTGTAGTGGCGCCATCTGTTGTCAAGTATTTTAACTTCATGCAGAACAACGATTATTTGGGTTGCATTTCGTAAGACACTGCGAGAAATTGCAGCATGTGTAGTAATGGCGCGAAATTTAAAATTCCAATTTCAATAAAGTCTTAAATTACATTTGTTATATTTCAACTACCATGTAATCTCATATCAACTCCCGAGCGAAGCTGGGTATTATAGCTAGTAAATAAATAAATATAAAATATAGCTGGACAAATTACACGAATCGATCTAACTCCAAAGTAAGCAAATAATTTGTTTGTGTTATGAGTGTTAGTCAATTATACTAATACGTAGAAAAATACATATTTACTTTGGGGTAAGTGTAATTTGTCCCGTGAAAATTATTTATTTATCAACCGCCCCCTGGGGTGGTTGACATAATGATCTGAAGATGTACACTAAATAGTTTTACTATTTTTACCATCCCCACACGTCGCATACAGCATTTAGTTAAAGGTTGTAATTTTATTCCTTCGTTACAAAGAAACAATTTTCATGTTTTCCATTACTCACAACGCAGGAAAAGGTTCTTTTTTTCTTACACAATATCATGTCTCGAACCAAGTGACTGCTTCACCCATGTTTTTTTATCATAAGATAGCAAACAAGCAGATGGGTCTCCTGATGGATAGTCAACCATCGCCTATAGACACCGAAGATGTTAATAGTGCGTTGCTATCTTGTGGCCAGGTACTCTAACTCTTAACACGATAATGACAAGCACTGACGATATTACGGCAGGAATAGATAAGGCGGTGGTACCAGACCTGGGCGAGCCAATGCAAAACTCTAGTAGCCACCTAGTAGCCATGATGTTAGTAACTCGTATAGTCAATCGATCGCCTACCTGACCTGTGAGTAGAATAAGAGTGTTTCAATGAGTCTGGTGTGTCTTTGATTTTGACTTTGTAAAAGTTTCGAATGTAGCTTGAATATTATGTTCACTTTATTATAAATTGACGATGAAACTAGAACGGTTCAAATTTACTGAACGTTTATTTACTAAAGCTGTTGTGACGTGTTGGAACCTACAAAAACACAGCGTTCCCGTCCTATTGTTCGGATTTGGTTTATCACCGGTCAATAAATAAAAGAGCCCGGATTCCTTGTAAGAAGAGTCCGTCGCTACATTTTACCGTCATGTTAACTATTTCTGGCGATAACCGGGGCCGACGGCTTTATGTGCTCACCCGTGTTACGGTAGTGGTTACACACCACCCGCCAGACCAAGCTGATTTTGTATTTTCGGGAAAAACCACTTAACTAAAATAACCCGGGAATTAAACCTGAAATCCAATGATCTGAATTGAATAGGAAAAAGAGGTTTAGGTTATTCGGCTGTAAAATTACATTCAGCAAAACTTCGGGTGAAAATAGTTTCGATGAAACTTGTTTAGAATATCAAAAATGATACAAATAACTTCTGATTTTACGTATTCAAAGGTTGCCCGTCCAGCGTGAATTGAAGTCACCAAGATAACGATTGAATGCACGTTATAAAAATAGCATTAGGAAATAAATGTGTTGTTTTGCAGGTAAATAGACCACTTAGTATGAAGAAGGACGGCATCCAAACTCGGAAACGAAAACCAAAGAGCATGGGCGGTGGCGGCGTAGCGAGAGCGGGCGGCAGCTTATCAGGTGCGTAACTTGCGGGGGCTCGTGGCGTTGTGGGCATTTGCTAGAGTCTTCGTCACAAAAGACGTCCCGGCGCGGCGCCAGCGCTATGATATATTACCGTAACATATGATAGTGTCGCCGCAAGTGTTTGGGACCTCTTCAGTGAGCAGGAGGCTAACGTGTGTGTTGTGTGCAGTGGAGGCACACAAGGTGCTGCCTCCGCTGTACGCGGCGGTGGAGGGCGCGGCGGGCGGCGCGGGAGCGGCGCCGCTGCTGCTGCTGCCGGCGCGACACGACACGTGAGTACGCGCCGCGGCCGCACTCCCGCTCTGCCTCGCCACTGCTACTTACCACACATGTTCTGTTCTCATTACTATCCGCTGGCTAACCAATGCACTGCATGCACATAGATGTAGCATTTAAGTAACACACAAGCGCAGGAGCCCGTAAGTGTTGCGTAGCTACCGGTTACCCGAGATGAGGACATTCTTAGATTGCAGCATTAAATAGATTTCAGAAGTCTTCTGTACATTTTTAGTTAATGTCAGTTGAATGTAGTAACGTAGTTATATAGGTTACTGAGCTAAAACCTAACTAGACTAAACTAAGAGAGCCTGCATTATTTCATATGAGGCCAGATTTGCACCTTATAAAGCAGTAGGCGATGTGCTAGTGTCAAGTACTGCATGGCCCTGACGAGAAAACATAGCTTGTAAGAGGTTAATTTGAGTCTTGCCTCCCAAGTGACCATGGAACTGTATATCGCTCGATATGTCAACTCCAAGAATTCCAATACTAGCTGAAGCTTTCAGGGAAGTATTTTCAAAACGAGAAAATACGACAAAGGGTGTCTTTTTAGCGGTAAATGTAACTTTTAGCAGTAAACGTAATCTTGTGTCATATTGGGGTTAAACTCGACCAAATTTAATCGCCCCCACTCCGGAGCTACGGAAAATCAATGTTGATAACATGTTGGCAATCATATTCTTCAACTTCTGACACAAGTTTGTTCCGGCACTCGTTGACGTGTTCCCGAAAAATTCCGCGGCGGCCGAAATATAAAGCATCGCGCGTGATGTCATCTACATAACAATGAATGTTGCTTGATTACAACATGACGTCCTTAATGTACAAAAGGAACAGTATAACACACAGCCTTGCGGAACACCAACATTAACGAGTCAACCTTATTCTCCACTGCCTCCACCCACCTGTGTGTTAAACCAGAAGATCAACAGCTAAGCGTCCTCGATGAAAAACGTACTGTTCGTTATTAATCTGCTGGTGCTCCTCTAGATAACTAAGAAAACAGTTAATAATGGATTCCATTATTGTGGATTATAAAGGAAGTAAAGCTATAGGCTGATAGTTGAACGGGACCGAGTGATCGCTCTTTTTGAGACTAGGGAAGCGGTCTTCCAAGTTTTGGTCCGACGCCATGTAAATAGGAAAGCCGGAAAAAACGCGTTAAGATCGGTCCCGACTCTGGAGCACACATCCTAAGCACGATAAAAGAGATGCCATTAGACCCACTCGACTTATGGACGGCCAAGAAAATAAGTGCCTTACGACTGCAGTTTGAAAAAACTTTACTCCGGCATGAAAGTATCACACTGCGGGATGGTAGGTGGTGGATTCCCTTGGTTCTCTAGAGTCAAGTTGGCTGCAAAAAGTGAGCTCAAGAGGTCAGCCTTCTCTTTTGTAGCATGGGCTAAAAAAGAGCCATCATCTTTGTGCAAAGGTGGAACGGAGGGCAGACAGAAATTCTCTTGAACAGCTTTGGCTAGGAACTAGAACGCGGAAGACTTTCCGCCAATTCTGCCAACGTGCTCCGACTTTGCCTAGCAGTCACGATGTTAGGACACATTTGGCCTTCACCTTTTACGGATTGCCTGGCAGAATAGCAGATGGTCATTTGTCAAAGGATCATTATCACATATTGCTACGTCATAGTCGATGTAATAAAACGAGTGCTTATCTATACACATGGTTAATTAGGCATATGAGGCGATACAATCAGGTTGATTATTTGCATTGGATGGATGGTATATGTTCATTTTAGTTCCCTTCTTTTTGTGGGTCACTCACTCTTCTCTCAGGGCATCTTTCTGCATCTGCTTAGCCAATATTTAGTACAAAGCTATACTAATTGTGTTCCTATGAAGCTTATTTCTATATATTATTTCTCATTTAAGCGCCTCACACCAATTTCTTTTTCAAGCATTAAAAGTTGTAGGCAGGGAGACCGAGCGCCGCCACTTCTGGTACAGATATGATTACTTGTAGTTGCACTACTTATATATTATGACACGGAAATAATAATTTGTAAATATTACGTCTCAATAAGTTTTCCATCAGGTAATAGCTGTAAAGTTGCTGAACCGTTAGCAGTGTCTGTAAAGGTTAATTTAATTTTTTTTTGTTTTAATAATATAGACAGAATAAATAATTTATTACCATGCTAGTTCTCAAGCGATATAGGTAGACTACAGTAGATAGTCCGGTTCACCTCACTTAAAGCTTTTTGAACTCTCAGCGGCACGGGTGTGGTGATATACTACCTCCTAGTTTCCTGGCAGCCGTTAAGATATTTCTTAGATAGAAAAGTACATTTTCTAGTCATATTAATCAAACTTAGATCTGAACAATCAAACCAATTGATCTAACGAGGCAGTTAAAAACCTATAAAAACGAAGGAGAAGCTGTAGCATTCGTGCTCGTCTTACTTACTAACTACTAATCTACTAATCGAAGGAGTAGCTGTAACATTCATGATCGTCTTACTTACTAACTACTAATCTACTAAACGAAGGAGTAGCTGTAACATTCATGTACGTCTTATTAACTACTAATCTAATAAACGAAGGAGTAGCTAGCTGTAACATTCATGCTCGTCTTACTTACTAACTACTAATCTACTAAACGAAGGAGTAGCTGTAACATTCATGTACGTCTTATTAACTACTAATCTAATAAACGAAGGAGTAGCTAGCTGTAACATTCATGCTCGTCTTACTTACTAACTGCTAATCTACTAAACGAAGGAGTAGCTGTAGCATTCATGCTCGTCTTACTTACTAATTAAATCATAATCAGATTGAAGCAATAAAAAAGGAGAGCTCTGGGACATAAACAACTAATAATACCTAATTCTACGCGTGCCGGATCGGGTCCATTTGTAACAGTAGATTACCTGCTTTCCTCTCAGTTAACTTGGAGCTAATGTTCCACCCGGATTTGGCACCAACACCTTAATGTTCCGGCCGTAAGTATGACTGTGTATGCTCAATGCTGTAGTTTAATATTTCTCCGTCGCGCATGTCGCAACGTACTTTTAACATTTTCAGCATCAATGGGAGATAGTTGTCTTTTTCCATCAGAAGAGCTGTCTACTTGTTTGCTATTTAATGGTATATAAAACAAGTTTCCACCGATGCAATTCACTTTGACCGGGTTTGGTATAAAAATTAACAAATCTTCATTTTCCCCATTACGACTCCGATGCGTGAACCACGTTCCCACCTGGTGCTTTTAACTAACACAATGTATTTGTATTTCCAGCTAAAGCACACCAGTAATCGACAATTGTTTGTAACTGTCTCACACTTCTATCGCTCTCTAATCGTCCTGTAACATTTTTATGACTTGTCACGCTTAAATGTTCTCCTGTTTATTCTTTTGCTAATTTAAAAGTACTTTCAACTAGGATTAATACATTGAATATTATAATTCGTACAGCAAAAATTATCGATATAGTTATTTCATGAAATTCTATTATAAGTTGACTGATTTTTTATTAAAACACTATCAGATTTATATTCTGTTCACTGTTCTAACATTAACATTTTTGTGAAACTTATAAATTAAAATACTTTACATTAGATGCGAAAACATCATTTATCATACTTCCGTAAATTGAATTTCTAACATATAAGTAGCTGAAATATTTTTGTACATTTAATTACATAAATCACCTTCCTTAAGTTAAATTTTTACTACACTAAATTGTAATATTAATTTTATATACGTTTTTAGTAATACTATTTTTATGTGTTGTAATTATTTATCAAATGACACAGAAATTGTTTACAGGATACCAGCGTTAGAGCGGCCGGCTTCGAGCGCGCACTACCGCCCGCCCTAAGCGCCGCTCCGCCGCCCTGCGCCTGCGCACTGACACCTCCATGTTACTAAATTAACAAACGGCTGTGCCACGCTATAAAATTAGAATCTTAATTGTCGTAAGAAAACAATAATATCATTGTAAAATAAACATACATTTTTGCGCTTACATATGAAATTGGCGAATTTTACATGAAAAAAGCAAAATTAAAAAATTAAATACATTTTACAATTAAATATACACACAATCAGCGCATAAGGGACGTGTATGTGACGTGTAATAAATATACTATATTAGTATCGTTTATTTCGCATTATTATTATCATTCGCATAGAAATCATTAATCCTTCGAGCTGATGCAGAAGCGTTGGTGCCACTGTAGAACTCCTTTTTGGAAATAACGCGATATATACTTCTTCAAATTGTGAACTAAATGGTAACATATTGTGAATTAAACGATATCACATAAAAATCAGAAGGCACAAAAAAATACGCATATTATGTACACCTAAAGTTTAAATAAATTTAAATTAAGAAGTCCTGACCAAACGCTAGATACTTAACACCGAATCGACTAGTGTGCCAAAATGCCCGTTTCATATATTATTAAAGATACCTAACAGGAGAAGAGAGCTAAGTGCTAAATATCACGATTTCATCCATTAATAATACAAAAAGTTATTTTGTTAAATATACTTACGCTAAGATTATAAAATCGAGGATTTTAAAATATGTAAGCCTGAAAATGTCTACGAATTTATCTATTTTCAGGCTTGAAATACGATAACATCTTAATCATACGTTGTTAAAGGAAATGTAATTTAGATAAGAGAATTTAATTTTAGAAATCATACCAAACAACCAATTTATCTTTTATTGTAGTTACATTAAATATTTTATATATACATTAATGGAGCTAAGTGTTTATTGAAAATGAAATAGATCTCACACAATATTTTTGTTCTTCTTACTGATAACACCTTGGTATAGTGACCCTCAGCCTGACCTACGGACGGCAAGCGGTGAAGCGATCTTTGAATCAAAACACACAAAGCTAGGCGGCTATTCATTATTTGCTGCTTTTGTCTGATCAAGAAACTATTAAAGTTTTATACCTAAAAGTGATTGATACTTACCGGTTGGTTACTTTTGCTTTACCAGCATTGTGTTTAGGAATTTATTTGTTTTTAGTTTAAATTCTGTAAATTTACACTTTATTGCATTACTAAAAAATCGATCGACCAGGTAAACATTCACTATAGCTGTTATCATGTCCTATCTAAATTCTAGGATCTCTGATCGTCTCTGACAGTAGATTTGTTAAGACTCTAGCTCAGGTGACGTTAAGGAATAATGGAATAAAGAATGCAGGTCGGGCCCTTGCTACTTACCAAAAATTATATGTGGTTGCTCATGTACAAATAATGTATTTCCTTATAAAAACTTATTATCTTATGGAGAAAAAATATATAGGTATATATTAACACTTTATTTTTTGTTATTTATGAGGAGTTTAAATAGTTAAGTATAGAGTTCTATTAAAACCAGCTGTTAGGCTTTGCAACTAAAACGTAAAAGAATAGACAAAAAATTAATATTAAAGCGCCCTCTATGAACAAAGATTTATTTTTATTTTTGTTCACGAAATATCGGTACAGCCCACGGATTAAATGAATACGTCTTTCAAAGCAGTTTCTAAGGTTGTTAGCGTAGATTGAACTGACATACAGAAATACCGAGTTATAACTAACTACTTACCGATAAAATAAAATCATTCCAATAGTAATTTTTAAACTTTTTCATCATATTCGGTACGATAAAATAGTATAACATGGTTTATTTCCATTTTTTTTACAATATATCTACAAATGTATGACACTTTTCACAGTGATAGGAGCGTTTGCTCGTATGCGCGGCGACACGTTTCCTTCCCAATACCGTGCCTATTAATATTCATTGTGGTCTGTGGTACAGCTCGTTGACAGACAGAATGAACCGAATGTCTTTAGAGGCTCACGTTAATCACGATTCACTTGTTTGCCAAAGTCACTAGATTTTTCGATTATTTGAGAAAGATTAATGTAAAAGGACCAAGGGCTTTTGTTTAGCAGTGGTGTGGTGCAGGCACCGGGTGGCTGGTGTGCTGTACGATATGTTTTGCCTTCCATCCTAGAGAGTGACACAGGGCAATCTCTGCCTGAAATCGTTGGGTATAATGTAACATCGCACTATGAGCGGCAGTAATCTCTTGCCACCAGGAGGGCCGCCCGTTTGTCTGTCATTTATGAGGATTATTAGGAAATTTATTTGTAAATATATGGGGCAGATATTGCATACGATAAATAATTTATTTCGCAAGCAGTTTTGCCATTAAGGTTTAAGTAAAATAAACAAGTTATTGTAATGTACAAAAATAATTAGTTTTAATAACTGAGTGAGACTTCAATTTATACTTATTAGATGTTAGGTATAGAAATAGCAATCTACGAATTTATTAATATATTTGTGTATAGTTATTTATACTTGAGTATTATTAAGATAGTTGTATGTACCAGTTAGGTATGGCAGTGTGTGTACACCATGGCAAAGAAGGTATTTGAACATTTATAAAGGCTACAAGAGAATAAGAAAAATTATCACTTCTAGCGATTTTTATAAAGGATTTCTCTTATAAAAAATTGTGAACATCCCTATACTAAAGTAATAAACATCTAGTTAGATCTTTACCTTCAAATAGAGTTCATTTTAAAATAGTGATAATAATTTTGTGAGATATCTGCGCTATTGCCGATGCTTTGTTTGTAGTAGAAAGACCTTATCCTAGCCTACCCAGAGGCAAACGCCGAAGTTATGGCAGAGGGAATAATCGTGGCAGGGAGGAAAAAGGAATTATTTAGAATTAATTGATAGGACATTCACGGAGTCCAGCACCAGAACTAAAGCTTAGCATTAGAGAGTGGAAGATAAGACTTTTCACTTTTCAGTCTTATAACATTTATAGTTGTGATTTCTAAAAAAAGACGAATCGGGTAAGATAAACAAAAAAAAATCGTTTTATCTAACAAATTATTTCCCATTAATCTTTTGCAGTTACAAACTCTAGTAATTACTGAAAATATATAATAATTATGTCATATTTAGGCATTGGCTTGCCTTTATTATCCTCCTAATTTGTGAAATCCCACTTGCCAGCCCAAGTATAGGTACTATATTCTTGTAATTTACGTGTCAATGTTGTTATATCTTCTGTGTCGTGGGTGATGTAAATTTTTATGTGTGTAATGTTATTTAAATGTGTGTTGTGCATATTTTAATTAAATGGTAATAAAATTCTAAATTATTCTGTTTTTCTTCTATTGTCTTATGACATCTTAACAACAGATAAACCGGGGAAACGTAGTAAATAATGGAATGTCTAATCACACTCGGTTTACTCCGCTTACCCCGACAACGGCCTCAATATGTTTAATTACAGCTTACAGTTGGAATACGAGTTATATATAACATTTTATTAAATTAAATACCTCAGATGACCTAAATTTCTAGCAACTTCTTTGTAGCCGTTGTTTGTAAAGGCAAATTCTAGTTTAGAGATTTTGTTTACTTTTTTTGATTAAAAACCTAAGAAAAAAACAAAGAAATTTTTTGATACATCTGAATTTGGACCAATATTGACCTTAAGGCGAACATGATTATGATTATTTTGTTGCTCTATACCAATTTTTCTAAATTCTTTAAATTTAGTTTAATAATTCCTCTGTGGTCGCTAATAATCACCTCTGTGGTGAGTGTCGGCGTTGATCACAGTCCACACGAGGTCCTGGGTTTTATTTCCTAGTAGGACAAATCAATAATTGTGTTTTTTTTTCAATTTTTTTGATAAAAACACACACAAACGTTGCCCGGGATTGGAAAAAGTGTCCGTTTGGCGATAGGCTGGTCACCTATCACATTGTGAGACAGGGTGCATATTTTGTACCTCTACCTCCCTCTTAGAGGATACGGATGTGAAGATACTTTTTTAATTTGTGTCTAAAAAAATTAAGGCACATGGGTACTTATCGTGTGCTAGTGTCTACAACGCATATGTATAAACAGCAGCGGCTGACATCTAGTGAATAATTGATACACTAAAATACTTAACATAGATGGCGCTGTTACACAATGATGAAATTCTCTGAAGTCAAAAAAACAAATATGTAATACATATTTGTTTTCAACGGTCGTTGACTTTATAAATCAAAAACGATTTTAAAGACAAGTTTTTTAATAAAATATTTTAACAGGTATGTGTATTAGGTAATAAAAAGATACTCAAATACCAAGGCTACAACCATTGGAAAAAGTATACGTCCTTTCTACGAGATGGTGTTAGTAGTCTTATTTAATAGCTAATACTGCATTAATATTTCTTGAAAATATAATTTTTCGTCTATCTTGCGGTGTTGTGTGTCATTAAACATTGATTTTAATTTTTATAATCTTTAGTGACCCTGCTCCTATCAGTTTGATCATCACAGTAGCATTTATAACGAAATTAAAAGGAAAACTATCACAGCTAGGTTGGCTCTATAAGCTACCGAATAATACCTATAGGGTAAAGCCAAATACCTAGTTGCCTCACTTTTCGAAAAAGTTCTATAACTAATTGTTGTAAATATAATTAATATTAGTTTTGAGTAAATCCTATTTCATTTCGTACAAATTTTGGATAAACGTGTCTAGATAAAATAAACAACTACATCCAACAATAAAACAAGTAGTAAATACAAGTTTACATCACAAATAGTAAATATAAGTCAGTATCATGTGAGGGGTTAAGGCAAGCCTTTGCTACGCGTACCTACTTGACACGCGTAAAAAGGACAATAAAGGAAATGAAATAATGAAATACAAATCACTAGCTGTAGCGTTCGGCCCGCTGCATAATAACAGTTTTTTGTGAATCCCGCGGGATCACCAACTTTTTCCGGGATAAAAATTTGTATAAAAATAGATGAGGCGGTGGAACCACATACCCGGGCGAGACATTGCGGAACTCTACCACATAGTAGTCGCGATAATAGTGACATGTATACCCAATCGGTCGCCTTTTACTACCTTTTACGATCTGCCTGGCAGAACAGCAGTTAACCTATTCTTCAAAGGAGTCCGGACCAAGACATAACATAATATTTATTATGGAAAGTTATAACATTAAAAAATGATGTGGTGTCGTGGGACACCAGGTAGGAACGAAGTTCCTTCGGCTAAACGGTACTACTCGCTTGTGTGTGCGACTGTCGCGCCTGCGCACGTCTCATTTAATGGTTTTATTCCACGCACTTTTTTCCACGGATTTTTTCTTACGGTTTTACTATCACTTTTTTTTCAGTTCGGTCGCGCAGCAAAATTCCTATCCCCTCCAAGCCTGCCGTAAGGAACTTCGTTTCAATAATTTTAGCCTATGTGCTATGCTGTTATTACCTATTTGTGTGCCAAATTTCATTGAAATCTCTTCAGTAGTTTTTGCATGATTGAGTAACAAACATCCATCTTAACATTCATCCAAACATCCAAACTTTCGCATTTATAATATTAATATAAAATAAAATAATATAGATAATGAATGATATTAGATATTATCAGAAAAAAAATTTTTATGGAATGGATTCATGACCCTGTATCTATTAGTGTGTAAAAGCGATTAATCCTGTTGTTTGTCATGAAAATAATAGTATAGATAACAAACTTGAACAGTATGATCCTTAAATATTGGAAAAATAATTATTAAGTTTAAGGACATATTTTACTGCTTATACTGTACTGGTCCACACAATACACAGAATAGAAAATATTAAAAACTACAAAGACACTACAAGCAATGTATGTATGACAAAACAAAAAGAGAGTAGGTATAGGTTTTGAATTAAATTCATCGTGACAGAAGATAATTTAATCTTTCATAATATTTAAAGAGGAATACTGACTCGTGGTCAAGGGGATACTAGTCAAATCGTATTCTGTGATTAATCTTTAGGCTTTGTAAATCATTAAAGCTTTTAAACATGAAATTTTAGCTTTAATGCATTAGAAACAAATAATTATTAAAGAAACAAAAAAACCGACTGCGGCCCGATCCGAAAAAACATAACCTTCATTCTAACGCAGTCGAGTAAAAATTATATAACTTGTAGCGTTTTATGTGTCTCCCAGACCTTTGAAGCCAAACAATGGCTGTTTGGCTATATCGCATATATAGTCGTAATAGTCGTTTAGGCTACATATCGTGCCAAAGAAATACACATGTATACACTCGAAAAACATACCCTCCTTTTAGTGAAGTCGGGTAAAAAGAAAAAATATATATCCAAAAGCCGCACCCGCGATGGTACCGTAAAAGTTGCGCGTCCAACTCGTCCATGACCAATTTTTCTTATTTATAAACATTTATGGCTTACCTTATAACGTAGGTGATAAACATGGAATCTTGGTATTAGCGGATGACACTTCAATTTTATTTAAAGTGAAAAGACAAGTTCAGAAGTATGATGAGGTGAATAATGCATCTTCAGTTCAATACGAATAATCTACTATTAAACGGAATCAAAATCAAGTGAATCTAATAAATTTTTAAAGCATAATGTGGCTGTAGTTCCATAGGTACTACTAGTCGTCGGCACTTGGTGAAACTGCATTTTGATTTTAATCATAAATCACTTGTACTGATTTCACTATAACTATTATATAATATTTAAAGCCTACCAGTTTTGCGTATAAACGCATCATCCGGACTTAAAGCTAAACAAGCTTTTTTGTTTAGCTATATACAATATATATGTATATAGTGAAACCAGTACAAGTGTTTTATAATTAAAATCAAAATGGCATGTAAATATAAATGTATAATATAATTAAAATAAATTGAACCTGGTGGGTTCCACAGTGTCTTAAGGAATAACATCGGATAAAAAAATTACTCTCAGTACCGCATACTAATCAGCAAGAACGTATTTGTTCAGCAGCATAATATGCATTAGGTATGCTGCTATAAATTAAACAGGCAATTCTTGTCGAGACTGCTGGACATAGTGTAACGTATTCTGTATGAGTATACAAATATATAACAAGCTTCCTACCAAAATAAATTTATTATCAGGAAACTCTGCGAACACTCTGCAGATGGTTACTATCTAAATGTCTTTACTCAGTAAAAAATATATTATAAATATTTCCAGTTAAGGAGCATTTGTAATCTTAATTTATATAAATCACGTGTCACGATGTTTATCTGCGATGGACTTTGAAACTACTGAACCGATTCGAGGGGCGGCTCCAGTTGATGTAGCGCCCGTGTGCAATGAAACCCTGGCGCCCCCTAATGGGTCCAAGACGATGCTCTTAGCTGTCTCAGGGAGTGTCCGTGTGCATTGCGCACCCTGCACTATAGCTAAAGCCACCCTTGACCGATTCCAATGAAATTTTGTCGATATCTTACACTGTTTGGTCTAACTTAAAAATTGGATAGTTTTTATACCCCACTCAAGTACCAAGTAATTTGTATGGCAAAACTCAGCTAGCTAGTCAGCTAGTATGTTATTCATAAAAGTTAAAAGACTAAAAAAAGTACACAAAATAAATAATTAATTAACAAAAACAATAATTTAATTGATTATTGAATTAATGCATACCAAATACCATACCCCTTTAATTGATTATTGAATTGAATGCGTATTAGGACAGTCGGGAATGCTATGTCCCAGGCCATAGCTAGACAGAATATGGAAGGACAGTAACATCAGCAAAATGCTTAAGCTTATCACACATGGTTAAGATACTACAATATTTTATCTTAAGATGCCCGAATATAAAATATTATAGTATCTTAAGGTATCACACACGGCTAAGATACAATAATGACTGTTCATTTTCTTATAAGTCTACCTCGTTGCCACACGTATTCTTTGTAGGAGTACTATATACATGGTGATTGTGACTATGAGTGATACGGCTTTGCTTCTTGATTTGTGGGACAGCTCCTCAGACGACAATTTTGTTACAGAATGTGAAATGAAATTGCAGTAGCACATTCTAAACAAAGTTAACTTTGAACGAAAAACTATTAAGACATGTCAATCATAGATTATTGACATAAAAGACAACAGTTTTTGTGTGTAGTTTTCCCCCTCTCCCTGGTGGGCGTGGCACAGAGCCGGGGCACCCCGCATTACTTAATTTTTTTGAATATCATAAGAGAGCAAACAAGCAGATGGCTCTTTTAATGGAAAGAAAATCGGCAGTTGGTCTATTCTTCAAAGGGACCCGGTCCCGGACGGACCAACACGGGGGATAGTAACTATTATACTGTAGCACTGTGTTCGCGTATATCCCGAAACAAAAACACGTATTTATGTTAAGGTGTGTATATTTCGCATAGTAAGATATGAAATATATATTTTCATATTGGTTGTACCGCTCGGTATCTTAAAATACTAAAGATAAAATACATATTAACTTTGCGTATGTGATTGTTCAAGGATTTCTATGGTGAGCGATATTCTTAAATATGCTTTAAGATAATAATAATAATAATATATATATATATATATATATATATATATATATATATATATATATATTCTTAACCGTGTGTGGCGCACTTTATTGTTACCAAGAACATTGAGAGCCGACGCGGTTTACTCGCTGAAATCCGGAATAGAATCCGGCGGAACATAATGAGTGAGAAGATACTTACTTGATGGGGCACGATCCCCAGTATGGGGGAATCTTGCTTCGTTTCCCCAATACAAGAAAGAGGCATTAAATGCTAAGATCGTGAAATTTTATTCTGGCAAATTAAAATTGTTATTATTTTTATGATTATTTCATAACATCATGCCTTATGGGATGGAGAAATTTCACTAAAATAAATACTTCTAAAATCTCTTACTATTATTGTAATATTATGGTAAGTATATAAATTGTACATTGTGTAATATAAGACAAGCCTGCTGAGTTGCTTTCTCGCCAGATCTTTCCATTGCGTAGCCGCGTTTTCTGCTGCGGTAATAGTCATCTACTTGTTAAATGCTTAACTGTCAATAGACCCTCTAGGGGATAATTTAAAGATAGTTCTTTTATATAAAAGTCGTATTTATTTATTTAAACTCGTTATTGTACAAAAATGAAACAGGCGAAATTAACGGCTAAAGACATTTTCTACCAGTTAACCCTGCACTTGTGGAAACATCGTCGAAACGGGAACGGCACGAGAAAAGTTTTAAGAAACAACTGTTTTTTTATAAAATCTGAGACAACAAATAAAAGTAATATCGCTCTCTATATAATTTGGAGGAAAACCTAAGCCTATTTTTAGTTTTGTATAAAAAATGCAAGCGTTCGATAAAAAGTTAATTGTATAGGTACGAAGTAAATATATTCACTTATAATTTTTTGTAAGTAACACTAATCTTTAAAACTAGGTAGAAAAGATTTTTAAATGTGTTCAACTCTATCCCAACATGGTAGGTATATAAACAAATCAAAGCTTTAATCCACGTGAGTTTTTTTTGAACAAGTCGGGGGTATTATATTAAGTACAAGCGTTACACGTTGCGTGCGCTGAGCTGCCGGCTCTTAAAAATAGTTTTGACACCATTCATGCAACGCTTTAGTTTTAATAGCCAATAAAAACTGTACATAATTATATAACTGATAATGAAATTGATTTATTAAAATCGAGATAATATTACAAAACAAAATTCAATTATTCAACATTCTTATGTCATTTATGTCAGCAGATTAAGGAAATATTTGTTTTACAGTTTATTTTTGTCCGTCTTTATAATCGAAATAAACTTAATTTAACATTGTATGAAATATTTTTCGAGATATACCATATATTTCTTAATTGCTAGAAATCTTTTTTTATGTAATTTTTTTCCCCAATTACTTAAAAACGCCTGGATTGATTTGGAAACTTCTTCTTTTATTTAGGAGGGTATACAACCCATTGATCCCATATAAATTTGGTGAAGATCTGTTCCAATGTTGCAGTTTTACTGCGTTTACAATAGGTTACTACAGATGGCGCTAGAGGAAAACCCTAAGCTTGGCATAAAATAGAGAGTTCGCGTCGCCATTTATGTAAATACATTTTCTTAAAACAGTCTATTCACATGGTATTTTCATTACTTTTTATATATTCAACGCTTAACTGACTGAGTGAAGACACTCTGCGAGTTTGTGAAAAGATTTTGTCCAATATTGAGGTAATTTAATTTGCAACTACGAAAACAGTTAAAACATTAAGGTCGATTGCATCAAAGAACCTAAAAATTATGACTGCTTCAACTGTTATTGAGTGAAGTGCTATTCAACTCTCTGGAGTTGCTTCCTTTACGAATTGAAACGTTGGTAGGTTTATTGGGTACATAAGCATAAACTGCTTAATGTGTTTTTTTATACTGCAGACGTAGCTTAAAGTGTGGTGTACGTGATCGGGCTGACGTGTCGCTGGGGTCTCCTTTTTTTTATATATCATAAGATAGCAAACAAGCAGACAGGTCTCCTGATGGAAAGAGTCAACCATTGCCTATAGACACCAAAGTTGTTAATGGTGCGTTGCTATCTTATGGTGAGGTCTAATGCCATATGCATAAGTTTACCGGCTACCTTACCCTCCAAACCGGAACACGACAGCGACTAGCACTGACGCTATTGCGGCAGGAATAGGTAAGGCGGTGGTACCTGACCCGGTCGAGCCGATGCACAACTCTACCACCTAGTAGTTACGATGATAGTGACGCACATAGCCACTCGGTCGCCTTTTACGACCTGCCTGGCAGAACGGCAGTTGGTCTATTCTTCAAAGGAGCCCGGGACCAACACAGGGAAAATCCTTTAATTCCAGACCTTCAATATATTTGCTACGTTTCGTATACTGTGTCGGTGGCATTACAGAAGTGACATAATCTAAAATGTCACGGAAAATTGCAAATTAATCACTTTAATTTCGCTTTAAATTAGCTATTTCTGCAAAGTAATGCCTGATATTACAAAAAAATTGCAGATTCTTTCATATTTTCATTTTTTAAATATTTAATTACAGTTAACATTTCCAAAAACACACTTCAGCAAATAAGAATATGTGAAACATTTTGCTCAGCCCAAGCTTCTTTTAATATATATTTTATATTAGATAGCAACTAAGCCGATGGCTCTCCTTATGGAAAGATAAATAAACGGCTATAGACAGCAAAGATGTTAATGGTGCGATGCTATCGCTGTGGCGAGATCTTGATGCTACATGCATTAATTTATCTTCCGAACTGGAACACGATAGTGATAAACTTTAACGCTATTGCGGCAGAAATAGGTAAGGCGGTGGTAGTAACACGTACCTATACAAAATGGTTCGCCTTTTGCGAACTGCCTGCAGAAAGGTAGATGGTCTATTCTTCAAAGAGAGGGAGAGGGAAGGAGGGAGGCCTGGACCGTTTCACAAAGTTTAATTCTAACATATTGTTTAAATTGGCTTACTAGAAAATCTCCAGCTTCTGGTAAATTTACCAACAGCATCTTTGCAGGATTTTTGTAAAAGCATGTTATACATATTATTAAGCTATTGATTATTGACGTATAGAATAGTTACTTATTTGTGTATATTTATTTTGTAAATACAAATCAAGGTAATTTTTGTTTTGACTTTATTATTATTCTTAAATCCACATTAAAATTATGAAGAGATTTGATTCAATCAAATCTCTTCTTTTCATTTGTAAATTGTTTGTAATGAATAAACTCAAAATCTACTGGTAAGATCTTTAAATAATTTTATGCGGTCGAAATAAGATCGCTACGGATATCATATCTATAGCGTATTACTCGAAGGCCTCGTATCTTATATTTGAGTGGGAAAGAGATTAGACCTGAAAGAAAGTGTCGTTATAAAAACGAAAAAGATATGCTCCAATGTGGAAATCCAGTGTGGAAAGAATGGCAGATGAAAGGTTAAAAAACAGACATACTGACATAATCTGACTGACAGGAACACTGATATACCATGACCAGATAGATAGGGTGCTTACCGAAGGATATGTCAAAAGTCTCTGTAATCAGCGTGTTTTAATGGAGGAAGTCATGAATGTGGAGAAAGCAAGACAAATCTGCAAGGATCATGATTTACTACACTCGGTTCTCTGCCTAAACTAGAAGGGATCTGGCGTGAAGATATGTATATTTGTATGTACTCATAGTCTCTAAGTTTGAATAACAGCTACCAACGTGTATTGGTAATATTTATCAACATGCATATAAGAAATGTTTTGCTTTGATTTTTATTGTGGTTTTGCGTAAATCCTGGTGGTCCTTGCGAGGATGTTAAAGGTCCTTGAAAGGTTGAACCTATGAAACTACTGTATTATAATTGAAGCTGGATACGATACAAACTGCCGAGAAAATTATCAAATTATCGAGCGATTACAAAAGCGTTGCAAGATTTACTTCCATACAAACATATAGGTAAGTTTTTTTTAATATCATAAGATAGCAAACAAGCAGATGGGTCTCCTGATGGAAAGAGTCAACCATCCTACCAACCACCTATAGACAGCAAAGATGTTAATGGTGCGTTGCTATCTTGTAGCGAGGTCTAATGCCACATGCATAAGTTTACCGGCTACCTTACCCTGCAAATCCGAACACGACAGTGACAAGCACTGACGCTATTGCGGCAGGAATAGATTTTACGACCTGCCTGGCAAAGCGGCAGTTGGCCTATTCTTCAAAGGAGGCCGAGACCAACACGGCGAAAGTTATTAAAAACGTGTAAAAATAAAAGGAACCTAAAAATGATCCTGCACGCCTCAACGCGAAGCCTCTAGGCAGTGCTCTATTTTCGCTTAATCGAATTCAAGCCTTTTCTGAATAAAAATTGTCTCTATTTTATTTATATTGCACTTTGGGAATAATATTATGAATACACGTATGTCAAGAAAACAATCATTTGCACGTATTTGGTATTTTTTAAAGATATTTATTATATTAAGTGTAAAAAATTGATTGAAAAAAAAATTTAAGCGGCCGCAAAACTTAACATGTCGAGAAAATTTGCTTTTATTTGCTTCAGAACGCTGCTTTTTATTACAAATGGCTTGTAATTCCGTGTTGTTTAATTATTATTAATATTTTTATTATTATATTTTCTGTTTCTTTGTTGATCAATGTTCATAAATACTTTATATTTCTTAACATGTCAAAATAAACTTCAATGACAATAGTAGACTAGATAGTTGAATAAATTTGAAAACTGTTTAATAACTTACCTTATTAGGTATATTAACCAAAAAACTTTATTACTAGTATTAAGGTTTGACAACGAGAATATGTGAATTTTGAGACATAATGTTACTACACTTCTCTAAAATTGACTTGGAATTGTTTTTTTTTTGTTTTTTTGTTAAATAACGTATATATTTATAATAAACGTTTCGTGTTTTAACATTGAAATTGAAAATTTCCTAGAAAACGCTCTAGACTGTCATGGCGTTCTAATGACATCACGCCGTGGTAATATCTACATTACATACTCTGTGTTGTCTACGATAATAACAATATCAAGATGACTTTTTACCACGGCGTGACGTAACGCTTCCAGATTTGCGTTCACTGTCACATTACCTAATGTTTGTTGTTACCGAATTTATATCCTAAAAATATTATGAATCCTTATATTTTAGTTTTTTGTTATCTCAGTCATAATTAATCATTAAAAACTGCAATATATCTGATTCATTCCTAATCTTGGGGACAACCCACAGCTCAACGAGTATTTTAATTATTTTTGGTACGTACAAGCTACGATCGTTCATACTGCCTTAAATTTTGTTGATTATTAGATTTGACTTTTAGGTTTTGTTTAAGGCAATAAAATAATTAGTTGATTAGTTAAAATTGAATTTGAGTCCCTCACATAATGTCACGAAAAGTATTTTTAAGGCGTGCGATTTAGGATTTTGAAACTATTAAAATATGTATGCAATCATACTCCACTCGACGTAGTTAGTTTTTTTTTATAAATTTGACAATATGGTATCTAGTTGTGGCTGTTGTTTTTGATAACGGCCATATCTTTGATGTCTCGTAAGGTCTAGAAGATTCGATTGATGTAAGAATTATCAAACATTTCATAAATAGAACGTTACCTAAGAACAAACACGCCTTCTAGGGTCTTTTAAAATAAAGCGACATTTTTTTAAATATTTGTGAAATTATCGTTACTTATGCTAAAACAAAAATTATGTCATTTGAGTTCTTTATATTAATTTTAAAAAGTCCTTCATGGACTTTGATGTTGATAATTTCGATGATGAACTTTTTAAAAATAATATAAAGAGCTCAAAGTTTGACAGAATTTTGTTAAAGCTTAAGTAACGAGTATTTCACGCAAATTTGAAAAAAAAATCACCTTAATTTGAAATACCCTAATACATACATAGACTGATAAATATATTACCCTCCTTTGCTTTGCTTAGATTGGTAAAAAAGCAAGCTTCTTCCACCGGATCTTTTTCCCATTCCCTAGACAAAAAGTTTGTTCGATGATATTTAATATTTATACCTAAAAATATAATTTGACCGAGTGTCCTATATTGAAAGACTCGCCTATCACATGTTGGGATGTAATGCTCCTGACTGTTGGTGAGTACACTGCTTGTACTTCTGCCTAACTCGGAAGATACTGAGCATGTCAATTTATAGCGCGGCTATTATAAATTTAAAAATAACGATGATTAACTTTTTGATCACATAAAAACATCTAAAAGTCCTTACCCCTTTATGACGCAACCTATAAATGAACTCATTAGTTAAAATACGATAACCTTATCTCGTTACATTGTGCGACCAGGGCCGGGCGCCACCGACGTCTGGACGACGACTCAAACACTATGAACGCTTTGTTCAGAGCGGACTAAATAATTTAAACAAGGGAAGTGAATTTAAGGAATAAGGAAGCACTGGGGAGGTCCGCGCCGGTTGTTAGCGGACAATACGGTTACTGTCGCAGGAAGCTGCAATAAATCACCTCTTGTGCAATTCGTAGACGACATTTACGCGTACAAAAAGAATGGCAATTTCAATTTACAATGTATTTATTTTATTATAAGAAGAATTTGAAAGAGTATAATAGTCGTAGTTGTGGTATCATAGACAGACAGACAGACATCTTCTGTATTTTTTTAAATTATTTTTCCACAGCATGAATAACTTTTAAATAGCAATTAAGCATAATAATTGACATTTAATGTTGATAATTTAATAGTAGTAGTAGTAGAATAAGTAGGTATTTTATAATAATTTTACACGGAAAATGTATTTATTATTATAAATTACTAGATATTATAAATTACTAGATAATTCTCACTGATTTATACCTATATATGTATATAGGTATAAAGCAGTGAAGTTTTTCACATACCCATATCTTGGGAACCGAGCTTTTCTTGGACATGGAACCCGAAAAACCCCTAATTTGTGACTTTCATGAAAATCGTTGGAGCCGATTCCGAGATTCCAATCATATATATACATATATACAAGAATTGCTCGTTTAAAGGTATTAGATATATGTGAAATAAGATAGCGAACATGCAGATGTGTCTCCTGACGGAAAGAGTCAACCGTTGTTTATGGAAACCAGACATCTTAAATGGTGCGTAGCTATCTTGTGGCGAGGTCTAATGCTACACGCATAAGTAACCGGCTACATTACCCTCCAAACTGGAACACGACAGTGACTAGCGTTGACGCTATTGTGACAGGAATATGTAAGGCGGTGGTATCAGACCCGGGCGAGATGAAAATGCAGAACTCTACCACTCTTATAAGGATAATTATGCTGTGTATTAGTAAGATTGTACAAGTGTCTCTCACATTGTATAAACACACGTAATGAGATGGAGAAATACACGTGATAAGGAGCTCACAAATGTATGAAATTATGGTAGTAATAGGAGCGTTTGCTCATATGCGCGGCCACACGTTTGTTTCCCAATGGTATGTCTATTAGTATCTGTTAGTATCAATTATAAATATTGTTAATACTTTTACTAGGTGGTAGAGTTCAGCGTCGACTCGACCGGGTCTGGTACCACCGCCTTACCTTTTCCTGCCACAATAGCGTCAGTGCTTGTCACTATCGTGTTCCGGTTTGGAGGGTAACGTAGCCGGTAAACTTATGCATGTGGCATTAGACCTCGCCACAAGATAGCAACGCACCATTAACATCTTTGGTGTCTATAGGCGATGGTTGACTCTCCTCATCAGGAGGCCCATCTGTTTGTTTGCTATCTTAAGATATAAAAAAAAATCATGTGGTCTGTGGCTACCATCAATCATACGTGTCCGTATGATGGTAGAGCTCCGCAATATCTCGCCCGAGTATTTGGTACCATCGCCCTACCTATTCCTGCCACAATAACATTATTGGTTTTTTAAGGGCAAATGGCCCACCTCTCGTTCCCACTACTGTAACTTCTGTAAACCAGAATCAACAGCGGCAACCTTCCTGATAACCTCTGAGTTGCGAGCTCAGGGTGCCCTGGGGGAAAGCTTAGCTGTCTTGGGACCCGCAACGAAATTAATCAGAAGTATATAGGAGGAGTAGGAAAATACATCCTGTTTCCCTCCCTTTTAAGCAGGAGACAGCAAAATATTAAAAGCATAAAAATGCTACGAAATCAGACTTTTATAATCAGGTTAAGCCTGATTGCTATTGCATCACGGAAGTTTGGAAATTAGGGACCTACCAAAATGGCCTACAAATTAAGTAGCTTCCAGTAGTAAGTATGACAAAATCGCTTGAAGGCACGGAAGTTTCCACGTGTTCCCACAAGATCGAAGTAATAAATTACACCGGATATACATTGAATACTATCAAGCATTTGCCTACGTTCGTTTTGCCAAAGATTACACTCCCAAAGAATGTGGTGTGCAGTTTGTTCATATTTACAACTAGCTGTACCCGCGACTTCGTTCGCGTTTGGCCATCCTTGCAGAGTAATTATTAGTAATTGACCACAGTATTTCTCGTATTCAGCAATACTTTGGACAGCGAAGCACTTTTATCAAAGGAGAAATATTAAGAAAGGATTCTTTTATTATGGATTTGAAAACACGTTCACTTTGATAACGATCCTAGTGCCTTATAGGGCTTTAAGCAGTATTTAACTGAAGTCAGCTCGCCTTTTTTTTCTACAGTCATGCTTGCAGTTTTATTTGCCTGACATTATATACTCATTCCATATGAATATATTTGACTAAAGATCATTTTTGCAGAACCTATTTTTTATTGGGAGAAAGATCACACACCGTGAAGCAAAAGTATTTAACTGTATTGTCATTTTTAAGCATGGCTGGGGCTATCCTTCCACCGGATAAAGAAGATTGAAGGTGAAATTATCGGCTTGTACCTAGGTTCTTAATGGGCAACGATGATTATTCAAGCTAGTTTGAAATCTGTGGTGTATGTCTGATAAATAACAATATCTGACTCCTTTGCAGTTTGCCTGGCTAAATTTGACGACAGACCCATAAGTCAGGGAGAAATAAATAGTATTACCTGAAAGGTAAGCTAAGATGCGGTCTAAGATGGAACGTGCTTCCCTAGAAGGTACCTGTTCACTCTTCTCTTGAAGATCCCCAGATTGTAGTCGACGGGAAACACAGATTTAGGAAGCATGTTCTTTTGCGGTTTGAATGAAGAATGTTAAGTCTAACCGCTTTGTCCGGGCATGTGGAATGTCCACCATATGGCGATGCCTAGAATCTGTGCGCCTCGACGATCGAATATACATGCTATATTAATGTATTTGGTCTATAAAATTTCACTTAATTGTAGGCTATTGTGAAAATTTGCAATATTTGTTTTTATGTCGCAAAATTAGCATTCAACGTAAAAAGGTAAACGTTTCAAAATTATATACCTAAATACTAAAATTATCAAATATTCTAATAAGATATCGACATGAGAGAAAAATTAATCAAAAGGTATTTATAATAATTTTATGTTGAGTTCGAAGAGTTCAAAAAATCTAGTTTGTAAAAATGATATTTAGGAAATTAATGATTGAAAAATATACATCATATTTTTTTTAAATTAATGATCGATTGTGATCTTTTGAATGGCATTCAACGCAATTTTTTAACTCAAAATTGTTTTAATAGCTAAAAAATCGATAGGTTAAAAAATTTCAAAGAACGAAAAAAAAACTTTTTTTTTAAATTTTCGTCATTGACAAATCCCAAATAAATCAAACGATTTTGATCCAATTTCCAGTATTTGGCGCAGTTTTTTAGAGGGAAACTCTAATTCGATTTTTATATCAATCGGTATATAAACCTGAAAGTTATTTAAAACAATATGTAATAAGTTTTAATGTAGTTTTTTAGTAAGTACTAAAATATTGCAGATTAAAAATGATTAGTTAAAAAATTTCGAAATTATGCCGAAAAAATACTTTTGCAAAATTTTTCGTCAACTATAAACTCCCGAACGGATAAATAAATTTTGATGCAATTTATGCACTGGTCGCAGATTTTTAAGATGTATTGCTGATTAAATTTTGGACTCTATCGGTACATTAATCTGGAAATTGTATTAAAAAAATACTGTTTCGCCAAAAAGTTATGTGAGGGTTGTTCAAAATTTCTCAAAATCTCCTTGACTGAATTGGTTAAAATTTTTAGGAAGTCTTAGACTTCCTAAAAATTTGGACTTCCTAAAAATTGAGTGGAATCCAATCGAATCCTATTAACCGCGTTTCGATCGGTCAAGCCGTTCAAAGTTATGAGATGTTTACATAGACACATACACATACACACACACGCATACGCACACACACACACGCACACGACATCATGAAAGTAGTCGAAAAAAGTTGGTAGGACCTCAAAACGTGGAGATTTGGTGAACACTCGATTTTCGTAAATCGGGGTAAAATCAAAAACTTCCTTATCTAGACACGTAGCGGGAAGTTAAAAATATATACCTAGTTAGAAAGATGAAAAGTTATTTATTCAGTTTTATTTTTTTGAATCATTTTTATTTAAGGCACTTTTTGTAGCGGGAAGTATAAAAATAAATTAATTAACACATGGCTTTGTGGTTTGTTATTAATAAAAAACAAAATAGCTTTTGACTAAGAAGCTTATCTTTGTTCATTGAAAACGATTTGCAGTAAAAAAATCTTGTTGCACTTTTCTTAAATTTATTATTATTTTTAAATCTCTAAAAGATTTAATGTAAATTTGTATCATTTTCAATAAGCAAGATAAGCAGTCAAGGGGTTTTTTTTATTAATAACAAACTACTCTACCTCGTGGTCTTGGGATAGCCTATTCGGCTCAGATCATGTGGTCCCGGGTTCGATCCCCGGATCGGGCACACGTGTTATTGAGATATTTTCGAGGATTTTCTCAAAAATCTAAAATCTCAGTAGCAACTCGGAGACTGGCGGAGTGGTATATAACCACTCCCGTGCCTCGGATGAGCACGTAAAACTTTCGGTCCCAGTTATCGCTACAAATATTCGATAATCGTTAACGTGTCGGTATATGTGGCGATGAGGATTACCATTTATATCACCAACCGACAAACCGGTGAATCGCGGTGAAACGGAAAGTCTATAGACGTTCGGTTTACTCTGCCTACCCCGCAAGGGAACCGGCAGTGATGATACTTCAGTAAAAAACAACAAAGCCGCGTATTTTTTTCTCACATTTTTGATTTTCGATTCTCACAAATAAAAATAAGTTAAGTAACTTTTTATTGAATTTGTTTTGATGAAGTTATCTTTGTCTAAAGTTTTTTTCTGTAAGATGCTGATCTTACCCAGGAATGAAGTTATAAGTATATGTTTTTATATTCTACTTAACAATTTTTTAAAAAGTATTTTGGAGTCTGACTTTAATGAGTACACTAAGTAGTTTAGGCACTCCAACATCTACACTTCGCAGAAGTTTCATTCATTTTCCAAGAACTTTGAAATATTCACCGTGTTGTTTAGTGGCCCGGTGTCATCGTTGACCATATGAGGTCCCGGGTTCGATTCCCGGGTCGGGCAAAACAAAACGTGTTTTTAACTTTTCTGATAAAACAACGTTGCCCGGGATTGGAAAGAGCCCGGTTGGCAATAGGCTTGCCACCTATCACATTGTGTAAGATGGTATATACGGTTAATCGTGGGTACACTTCTTATACCTCTGCCTACGTATTTCGGGTAGGGGCGGTTAGATACTTTTTTACCCTTTTTTACGTTATGCAATGTAAAAACAAAATAGTGAATTTTTCCAATAGCCTATCCTTACGTAAAATTTTATAAATAACAAATTTTATTAGTTTACTTAATGTCGATTAGGTGCATATTTTCTGAGATATTGGCAAAAAACTGAAAAATGACCTGTTTTATTTTCAAATATATTATAATTCTTATATAAATAAATGAAATGCTTAGTTTTACATTTTAAACATATTTTACTCATTTTTAGGCTAGTAAAACTGCATTTATAACATTTTAATAAAACAGTATATATTCTAAACAGATCTCTCGGGTTATATCCATTATACAAATACTATGAAATGATTACCCTAACTTACAATGAGCCGTGCGCTCAAAGGTTTTGTATACAATGCGGGTGTCACGTTCAACTGGCTCTCCACCCGGAAACCGTTGAAACTTGTGATGTCTGTAACTTCTAAATTATAAAACTGATCACTTTGAAATTTTTAAGGGATAATCTTTATAGTACTTACGTTTGAACAAAAAAATAATAAAGGATTTCGGACTGCAGGTTAATGAATTAAAGCTAAATATACGTTTTTATTTTCATCCCCTATTCCACAGGAACCGTATTGAATTTTGGGATAAAAAGTATCCTATAACCTTCTTCGGAGTATGAATTTTAATCATGCTAAATTTCATTTGAATCCGTTCAGTAAATTCGGCGTGATGCGCGGCCTTGATACAGACAGACAGACAGACAAAAATTAAAAAAAATACATTTTTCGCTTCAGTGTCGATTAAAGAGTATCTTCCAAAAAAAATTTTTAAAATATCTTCAATGTACAGAATTCGACCTCTTACATTTTTATTATATGTATAGATTTAATGAAGAGCATTCGCAAAAAGGAGAAGGAACTCATTTAAACGAGAATAATTTAGCTTTAAAATTACCGTGGCTAGTGAGAAACTGCGCAACACAATGGTCTATTTCTATCCACGTTTTAATTAAACGATCCCGAACGCATGGGAAAAAGTTATATAAATGCAGTCCTTTAGTTGAACAACACCAACGCGACTGTCACTCATAAATTAAGTCATTAGTAACGTCGATTAATTAGCATTAATGCTTGTCATTGTCGTGTCCCGGTTTGGAGGGTATGGTAGCCGGTAGACCTATGCTTGTGGCATTGCCACCCCGCCACGCGGATAGCAACATACCATCAAAATCTTCGGCGTCTACAGGCGATGGTTTCTCTTTCCATCAGGAGAGCCGCGTATATTGAACCATCTAGTGCAATCTATTTATCGGTGCAAATTTATCCTAAATTATTTATACAGAGAACTTAGATTTATATTCTGGTGATTATATCTAATGACTTATTAATACTAAACATTTGTACTCAAGACTATTATATAAACGGATATGGATTATTTAAAGTTTAAATTGCGGAGGTGCAGACACCTTATATGTTTGTAGAAAAATGAATTAAAAATACATTAATAAAAAATAAATTACTAAGAACAGATTTTGTTGTTTAGTCTTTGGTTGAATTTCGACCAGAAGGCGATCGCTAGGTTAAACAAATCTATACAAATAAATAAAATTGGAGTGTCTGTTTGTCATATTAAAATAGTTGCTTTTTACTAAATGCATTTGAATGTATACACGATACATATACCTACCAAAACAACATATTTAACAATTTGGTCTGTCTGTTTGTTCCGGTTAATCTCAAACGGCTGGACCGATTTCAACGGGACTTTCACTGGCAGATATATGATGTAACAAGGAGTAACTTAGGCTACTTTTGCTTTAGAAATGTTTCGACGCGGACGAAGTCGCGGGCACAGCTATTAGGAATATAAATTTAAATTGTCCGTTGCCCTGTGCCTGTAAGTAACAACTTTGACAAAATTCAAGTAGCGAGATGACTCCATTTGCGCAAGCCTACCGTCAAAGTATATCTAATTTAGTTTGACGTGTTTGTTGGATAAAATACTAACGTTCTAATTGACGTGCGTTGCTCAACAAAAAGTGCAGACGCGTGTCTCTATCTCCTCCCCGCTGACGCCCTTTAGATAATTCAAAAGCTTCTCAGCTTTTTACGTCCCCAATAAGTGGTTGAATTTCATTTTCATAGATTAAGGCCCTGGTATACGAAAATTCGACGCGTTTATCGAGAAATGTGTCATTTAGTAGATACTAAAATTGCTCTTTATAGATAATTCGCTATCGGTTTTTTATGGAATTCCTGGGCCCTAAGTAATAGGCGCCCAGTCTACTATACGAGCGACGTATAGAGGGGCCACATTTTTAAACAATCTTGGTCACCGTCGCGTCGGCCGCAACGCTACTGTCGCCACAATATCTACATTACTGCATGTTTTATGCACCGTCTTACGCTTTTGGACCTCATGCGTTTTTGCGAATAATAAGTTAAAGATTAATTATTAACTTAATTATTATAGCAACATTTTTTAAACAAAAGTTCTCAGGGGACGGTGGCAGCAAAAATTGTTATGACATGATCAATGATCATATGGATCAAATTATAATGATGCAACATCGAATGTGACATACTTAAAGGAACTATAAGCAGAAGGATTTTTGTGGTTAACTTATTTGTTAGTTCGTTTGGTTAAAAACAATGAGTTTCGTTCTCATGTCAAGTAGTGATTTTTCTAAAAATATATAAACGGGTCAATAACGCGTACATATATAGAACTTACTTGTAAAGCTCGACGTTTCGGCCAAGTTACATTGACCGTGGTCACGAGCAGACTGCTTGGAGAGTAATCTGACATACTGTGTTATCACAAACCTGACAGTCTTTTTCATCACAAATAACCAGCGGTTTTTTACCACCAAAGCAATTGAATGTATGAATGAATAAACGGGTATTTTATTTGTAAGAATATGCTATTACATAAATTGTTAAAATGAGTATTAATACTACCAATATATTATATTATCATGATGTAGTGTGCAAATCCATATCTACTAATATTATAAATGCGAAGGTAACTCCGTCGATCTGTCAGTCTGTCTTTTCTGCACCCCTAAACCACTGAACTGATTTGAATGATATTTGGTACAAAGATAGTCTGTGGCCGGAAAAAGGATATAAGATAAATTTTATCCCGGAAATCCCACGGGAACGGGAACTATACAGGTAAAACCCTGGAACCACCTTTCTTTTAAACCATGGTAATAAGGAGTAACTATGGTAGGCTTCAAGCGGACGAAGTCGCGGGCACAGCTAGTCCATACTAATATTATAAATGTGAAAGTAACTCTGTATGTCTGTCTGTCTGTTACGCTTTCACGGCCAAACCACTGAACCGATTTGGATAAAATTTGGTACAAATATAGTTTGAGACCCAAGAAAGGACCAACCAAGGAAAGGATAGTTTTTATCCCGGAAATCCCACGGGAACGTGAACTATGCGGGTTTTTATTTTAGATTTTTTTCCACGCGAACGAACTTGCAGGCACAGCTAGTATATAATATTTTTAGATCATGTAGGTGAACATTTTCAGTTACTTACTTAACCTAATCGTGAAATATGAATGTTAAATAAAATACATTTTATGAACTGCCCGACCCGGGAATCGAACCCACACCTCATGTCGTCAACTCCGACGCCGGACCACTAGTCTACAGAGGCAACAAGGTTTTTTATAAATACATTTAAGTATGTATTTGGTTAATCTTTCTAACCAAATAATATTTAAACCAATAAAATATATTATTAACAATAGATTGTATAAGAAAAAAATTAAAAAAGTTCTATATTTTGGTACTATTGCTTTACCTATTCCTGCCGCAATAACGTCAATAATTGTCATTGTCGTGTTCCGGTTTGGAGGGTAAGGTAGCCGGTAGACGTATGCATGTGGCATTACATGACGCACTACCAACATCTTTGATGTCTATAGATGATGGTTTTTTCCATCAGGAAAATAATCTGCTTATTTGCTATCTTCTGACATAAAAAATTGTATATCTATTAGAAAGGTAACAATTGTATTTATTAATTTTTTTTAAAAAGTGGAGTTTTTAGTAGTACGTAGTAATAGTAACTTTTTATCGAGAAAAAGGTTAGTTTCATATTTGAGTTAATACCTATACCTACGGTAGACGTTTTAAGTGTAAATATAAAGTGTGATGAACCAATAATAAATCCATATTATTTATTATTAATATTATAAATGCGAAAGTTTGGATGTTTGGATGGATGTTTGTTACTCAATCACGCAAAAACTACTGAACGGATCTGAATAAAATTTGGCACACAGGTAGATATAATGACCTGGAATAGTACATAGGCTACTTTTTATCCCTCTCTCTTTTAATGCAGCGGGCTGCATGCTACAGCTAGTAATAAATAAATATTCTCGGGACAAATGACCTAAACCTAAAGTAAGCAAATTATTTGCTTGTGTTATGGGTGTTAGTCAATGATGCTTATATATAGAAATACATATATAAATACTGGAATAGATTTAATAAACACCCAAACCCATAAATACAAACATTTCTTCACGCCCGTATCCCCGAAGGGGTAGGCAGAGGTACAACAAGTGCACCCACGATTAGCCGAAGATACTTGGTCCCACAAATGTGATAGGTGGCAAGCCTATCGCCAACCGGGCACTTTCCAATCCCGGGCAACTTTGTGTTTATCAGAAAACTGAAAAAACATTTTTTAAGTGCCCGACCCGGGAATCGAACCCAGGACCTCATGTGGTCGACGCCAACGCTGGACCACTAGACCACAGAGGCGATTTCTGCTTATAACACAAATGCTTGTCCCCGTCGGGCATTGAACCCGAGCCCCGTCGATCGCGTAGTTAGGGATGCTAACCACTCGACCAACAGGGCGGTTACACTAAATTATCACACTTTAAAAAATAATGATTGGATCTATTCTTATTTCAGGACATTACATCTTATTTCAGGATATTACACTGTCCTGAAATAATAATAGTGTATCGTTCAAGTGGGCAGCCTATTAGGCTAAAGACTGTGATGTCCTCGGTTGTATCACATCGCGCAGAAGTTGAAATCAGGAAGAATAGCATATTTTGATAAAATGTTAAAATAGATTTTATCTTATAACTTTTGCAATTTACGTATTTATCTTTGTTTAATAACACACTTGTACCTATACATTTAATTATTTGTGTCCATAAATTTATTTTTAAATGAGCAACTGGTTTTATGAAATAACTTCAATATTACACATAATATTCGAAAATATACGCTGCAATATTACGGTTAAAATATTAATTTATTTGCATTTTTCTCACAAGGAAACCATTGGGATATTTTAAATCGCCCATAAGCTTTTTCTTGTAATACATATATTTGAGCGGAATTCTCTCGCAGAAGAAAAAAAAAATTATGCTGTAAAAATAACTAAAATACACAATTCACGAATTATAAACTTCAGGAATTTGTCTCAGTTGCTTAAACTGTAAATGCCGCTGAACTAAGTCTAACTTATCGATGTGTAGTTCTCCTGTGAAGAGTTCGCAAGATCTAGATATTTACCTCTCAGTTATACACATCAATGTATCTACTTGCTTTGCATTAAGCCTTAAAAATTTGTTCTTCTTTATTTTCTTTTCGTTTTCGAACGAAATTACGTTAGTCCTGATTATTTTAAATAACCACAATAAATGGGTATGTATTGTCAATGCCCACATACGGCTTAACCATATAGCGAGTGTTGCTTCTAAAGGTACTATTTATTTCAGAGAAATTTCCTTAGAGAAGAATTCCATGACATGATGCTGTGAAAGTAACTGAAATACATTCCTAAAAGTATCAATATAACAACAGTTAGCTGTCTCATTATCTAAATGCATATATTGCTGAACTAAGTCTACTTGCTAAACTATCTAGACGCAGCCTCCATTGTATTTTATTACAAACGTTATTCCCAAAAACACTGTGGAAAATATAAGGTTTAATTTGTTTCCATTAAATTGTACATTAGTATTTAAATGCTTGTAACGCTTTGTTCAAGCCGAAGGTAATAAAAGCCGTTTTTCAATACTTTACATTATCACTAACAATGCTTTGCTTATCGAGCTTAGATTACGTTTAACTTATTTCAAGTCTTCTCTCTTTCAAACATCGTGGATAACTCTGTGTAGTTCGTTCTCCCTTCCCCTCATTAGTATTCATTACTACTACAACATCGCCATTTCATTCATTATTCCTCCAACATCCATAACGCGTTTCCCGCCAATCAATACTAAAAATACTTCTAGTACTAATGACCGTAATACGGGTATTTACTGATGTTAAAGGAATTCATGACTACTATGACAGCACTCTTTTTTAAATTGTATTTAATATACATATTGTTCTGTTCAAATACTATTTGTTTTAAACGATTAAAATTAATTCAACCTTACATGCTTTACATTGGGCGTAAATTTATTGCATTTGCAGTTTATTTTTTATTAGTTAATATATTATTCGTAATGAATTATTATACTACTTTTGAAATCCAATTATTCACTTTGCTATACTTCCCAACTTGCCTTTTTACTTTGAATAAAATGAAGTGTCATTCGCAAACAGTACGATATCCCCAACATTATAAAAACAAAAACGGAGCAAAAATAGAACCTTGTGGGATGACTAAAGTTACTGCAACGCCGGCAAAACTTTTTCCATTAATATCAACTTTCTGAACTCTTACATGAAAATAAGAAATCGAATAATAGAGAGCCTCATTTTGAATTCCATAGAGGTGTAATTTACAAATTGAGAATTTATGATCGATGCAGTTAAATCACAGAATATACCCAGTGCATCCTGTAAGTCATCCCAGACTTCATAGATCTGCTTTAACAACTCCACAGTAGCCTATATATTTGGCCATCCCTTTCAAAAACCCAATTGATTATTATGTAATATCGATTAAAATAATTTTTAAAATAATTTACCTACGATTAATAATATTATGAGAGAAAAATAAAGCTGGGGTACCAAAAGCCAGACGATATTTTGCAGAAATCTACCACCGAGTAGTCACGTCCATGGTGGTTTGATCATTACTTTCTTTCTAGTATACTGTACTGTGATTAAAAATACTCAGTGCATGACCGAGGAAACTATGGGCACAGTCAGTAATAATTATAATGAATTGCCCACCTAAACTATTAAATTGGTCGTAAGAAATGTGCGTTCCAGATAAGGGAACAATTTCGGCAGGGCGTCGCGCACCCCGGCACGGCGCCATGCCGTGACTGGCCGGCATTACTTACGGCTCTCGAGCGACCCCTCTCCACTTCACTCCGCATAACGTTGGGAAGTCACTGTACTTTGAGGATCATTAGCACTTAGTTAAAAATTAACTTTGGGAATCCTTAGTCCATGCCATGCTATATAATGAAAGTTCTATTTTCATCTTAAACATTTAGCATTAGTTGCTGGCGTAACGGTAATATGCCCTACGTTGCGCCGAAACAAACATTTTAGTCGAAAGGCTCTCCTGTCAATATGTTTTATTCACACGGCTCTTTCGGTTTTCAGAAAAAAACCATCGTCATTCAACACCGACTCTCTTTGTGATATGTTGCCAGATGCTTCACCAGAAGGTAAAGTCACTAGTGCGAATTCGCTATCTTACTCCGAAGTGGAACACGATAGTGACCAACACCAACGTGATAGCAACAAGAATACTAGTTATGCTAGTCATTATAATATTATCACTATATAACCTAATGGTTATGATGGTAGTTAAGTGATGATCCGGAACTCTCGTAGTGAATTAACCATCTGCATTCCTGCTAGAGCAGGATTTTTCAACTTTTTCGTTTCATCGGCACACTCTTGATCTCATTAAAGTTTCATGGCTTATCGGCAAAAAAGTAGCCAAGTAATCAAGTGTAGGTATCAGGCGCTCCGCGATGTCCTACATATTTTTAACTCCCTAATACGTTACTAGTAAAAAGGAAGTTACTGAATTTGCCCTGATTTTCGGAAATCAAGTCTGTTTTATATCAAAAGATAGCAAACAATGGCTCTCCTGATGGAAAGAGTCAACCATCGCCTATAAACACCAAAGATGTTAATAGTGCGTTGCTATCTTGTAGCGAAGCCTAATGCCACATACATAAGTTTGCCGGCTACCTTACCCTCCAAACCGGAACACGATGGTGACTAGCACTGACGCTCTTGCGGCAGGAATAAGTAAGGCAGCGGTACCAGACTCGGTTAAGCTAATGCAGAACTCTATCACCTAGTAGTCACGATGGTAGTGACGCGCATAGCCACTCGGTCGCCTTTAACGACCTGCCTGGCAGAACGGCAGTTGGCCTATTCTTCAAAGGAGCCCGGGACCAACACGGGGAATATTTCCGTTATGAGGTCCTAGAAACCTTTTCTACCTATTTTCACGATGTTATTTTTTTTATTCGTCTATGTCGTCTTTATGTCTGTATGTCTGTAAGTATGTGTATGTATATAAGATCTAAACTTCTCATAACTTTTGAAGAGCTTGGCCGATCAAAACACAGTAAATGACATTCAGTTAAGTTCCGCGAAATTTAGACTTCATAAAAATTTAAACCGATTCGGCCCAGGAAATTTTGAGAAATTTTGAAATATCCTAAAAAAATCGGCGAAACAATTTTTTTTAAATAACTTTCAGATTAATTTACCGATTAATTACAAAATTTGACCGGCCATTTTTTTGAAAAGCTGTGTGCAATATCAAAAATTGCATCAAAATCGGTTTATCCGGTCCGAAGTTGACAAAAAATTTTGTAAAAGATTTTTTTCTACATAGCTTCGAGATTTTTCAACCAATCGATTTTGACCTTCTATAATATTTAATACTTAAGAAACTTGGTTGAATGCCCTTTCGAAAATCAAATTCAAATTCCAGTGTCAAAAATTACATCTTTTAAAATAATAAAATTATGTTGTTGACAACAAATTTTCTTTATATTTTAAAATAATTATCAGGCTCTTGTCTCTCTACTTAAAAAGCAGAGTCTGATCAAAACCGGCTGATTAGTTCGGGATTCATAAATGCCAACAATAGAAAAATGTATTCTGGCCATTACTTCGACATTTTTCAACCAATATTTTTTGTGTCTAAAACAACATTTTACAGCTCAAAAATTGTGTTGAAGATCATTTGAAAAATCTAAATCAATCATTGTTTTCTAAATATATTGCTTTTCAATAACTGAAATATTGTTATTTTTATTACACTTTGGATTTTTTAATTCTTTAATCTCAAAAATAAGGCAGAAAGTTTTAGGGATGGTCTTCAGAGTCATCCGGTTAACAGAGTTTTTTACTCATGGTATCAATGCGGCTCACAATTCACGACACACAAGAAATAATATGCGGCACACTGGCGTGTCGTAATGAACGAAATTAAATGAAATAATGAAATAAAATTTATTGCTCAGAATACGGTTACAGCAAAAAATATGCAGTTATTAAAATTAAGAAGTACCACACATTCTACCAAACGGCATGCAATATTTACAAATTATATTCAATTTTATTAGGTACATTGCTTTTATAAGCAATGTACCTAATAAAGTTACTTGATCCTTGTTTCCATACTTATTTACTTAAAATACCATTTAACATTTTTACTCTTAATATTCTGATTTAAATAATTTATACAAGTACCTATTTATTAGGAAGGAAATCGGTAGACTTATGTATGTGGTCTTACATTATGACAGTGGCATCATATATGTCATGTTTGCAAATCTACACGCGCATTTTCGTCGCGTTTGTCTGGCCCGGGTTTGGTAACATCACCTTTGCGTCATTGTTTGTTACTATCGTGTTTCGCTTTAGAGGATAACTGGTAAACTTTTTGTTATATATCATAAGATAACAATCAAGCAGATGGGTCTCCTGATGGAAAGAGTCAACCATCGCCCATAGACACCAAAGATGTTAACGGTCTTGCTACCTAGTGGCGAGATTTGATGACATATGTATAAGTTTAAGTGGAGGGCAAGGTCCCTCCCTCTCCAAACCGGAACATGACAGTGATAAGCATTGATGCTATTGTGGCAGGATTAGGTAAGGTCGTAGTACCAAACCCGGGCGAGACAATGCAAAACTCTACCAGCTAGTAGCGACGATGGTAGTGACGTGTAGAACGGCAGTTGGCCAGTGTTCTATACTTCAAAGGAGCGCGGACCAATACGGGGAAACTTGCGTATGTAACATTACCATCTCGCCATACGAAAAGCAAGTACGCACCACTAACACTTTGATATCTATACGTGATGGTTATGTATTTCTATCAGAAGAACCATTTGATTTTTGCTATCTTATGATATAAAAACATATATTTATTTAATTTTTGATATAATTAAATATATCAAACAGATACCTTAGTCAATTCAGTTAATCCAGTCAGATAAAAATTTGCGATGTTGTCATTTCAATAAATGAGTTAACTTGAAATTACGTTATGAAGTTTAAATTATCGTTCGATCATTCGAGACGATGCAAAACTACCACACTATGGTTACATGTCACGTTGGTAGAGACAAGCTTAGCCTTTTCATGCCTTTGACGACTTAGACAGGGTCCTAAATCGAACCGGGGCTGTAACTACATGTTTTCCATAGCGCACTCAACTCACCCGTGTTAATAATCTTTCATACACTATATATTATTCCCAATTGACCCTATACATAATTTTTAAGTTATTGTGTACATACATTATATTTTATTGACATATTACATTATTGACACCAAACAATTATCACTGGACAAAATAACAAAAAAATATATATAAATACGTGAAGTAAAAACTTTGTACCCCATTTTCCAACCATTACGCGAACAATAGAGTATTACATTTTGCACAGTTAAAGTTTACATTGCAAAAATGTAATATTTTTAAATAATATGCATTACGAATACATCAAAATAAAAATAAACAATACACACACCACATTGATATGACATCCGTGGTAATATACTCTCATGTAAATCATTAATCTGTTGTAAATCTTGAAAGAGATTTTATTGTTTAGTTTATGGTCGGATTTCGGCCACAAGAGTTTGCTACTTAATTGAAATAAGCAAATTATATGCTTGTGGTGTGGATTTTAATCAACGGCACTAATACATTAATGTACCTATACATAATACTGAAATATCCATATCCATATTTAATATTATGAATGCGAAAATTCGTCTGTCTGTCTGAGCGTTTGTCTGTTTGTCTGTTATGCGTTCACGGTTAAACCGGTAAACTGATTTTATTAAAATATTACATGAAAATAGTTGAAGATCTGGTGTCAAACAAAAAGCTAACTTTTTTTTAATCAAGTCTAAAGGGATTAAAGTAGGGGATAAAAGTTTGTATAAAAACTTTATCAAAGACATGGTAATATACCCGCAGGCGAAGCTGTACGGGACAGCTAGTTCCTATGTGGTAAACACCAAAACTCCGAAACAGAAACATATATTTTTAACTACTTACTACATACATATCTTCACGTAAGGTCCCTTACGGGGTAGGCAGGGAGAACCGAGTGCCATACATCACGATCATTGCAGGCTTGTCTCGCTTCCTCCACATTCATCACTCTCTTCATACACACACGCCGGTTGCGAAGACTCTTGACACCACCTTCGGACAGTACTCGATCAATCTGATCGTGGTTTGTCAGTCTTGGTCTAACTTGGTTAACTACTTACTTATTACAATAATACTTTTCAACTCAGTTTTCACTTCGACTGACGGACGACATTATGCTTACACATTAACCTCTCGACCGACAGAGATTTGAATTTGACCAGCGTTTTCTGCCTCATGCACATACTTTGCACTATTATTTATAAAACCAAATTTACATTACTGGCGTTAATGCATTTCACAAAACATGTTCGCTATCTACTTGTAGGTAAAACTGTACAACCGGTAGTTTTTCATATTAATAGTAATAGTACGACGCATATTTCGTTGTCACCGGTGATTTTATTTGGTTGTATGTGAGTGTTGAGACGTGTCACTGGTTTACTGTTTCGAATAATTAATAGTAGGGTTAATTGAATTTGTAAGGAAACTTAGAAAACACCAACTCGGGCAAGTATAAGTAGGTACCTAATGTTAATTTCTTATGTCGACACGACATTTTCGTATTTTGTTGCTGTAGAGTATTTGTGTAGGGCAATTGAACTGAGTTTAATGAGCTTCATGTAGTTTGCTGACATTGTGGCAGTGACTTACATTCGCTATTTAATAAAGAACAAATACAATCTCAAAATATCTAGTTACAAAATTACAACGTTATGTGTATATACTCGGATGTACGTATACACATAGTTCAGTGTTAGGTAGAGGCACCAGACCGTAGCAGTTTATCCGAGAGCGGCTCAGGTAGTCCCTACTACAGGACATGATGTACAGTGCAAGTATCTCCGAAATCCTCGTTGCCCTCGAGATGCGCTGCAGTTGGCGACACGGTCGGTCGGCGTTCATTTCCATGTTGCTCGACCTTCATCGTATACGCTAAATAAAAACATATTTTTAAACACTACAATAAGTTGTAGCATTTATGTTTTTTCCAGTAACTATTGTTAACCTCCCCGATCCTTCATGTGTAAAATTTAATGAAGCCAATAAAACGAATCTGTGTGTCTTTAAAACTTTATGAATAATTGGTGATAAATACTAATAACACAATATTACAATAAATTCTGATTATATATTTTCTTATTACAATAAATTCTGATTATATATTTTCTTATACGTCGATTCTACAATACCAAGTAAGAATTGACCGATCTATACCAAGCGCAGCGCGGGAATGACTCGAAAAAAGAATTCGTAGGCTGTCGGCGCGCCCGCCGGCGCCAATACGTTTTCCAAACAGCGTTGTAGATGGCGTTCACGCCGACAGACTATAAATTCAACAATTTTTATATCTGGTAACCTTAACATGATTTTAATTACATATAACGATAAATTTAATAGAGATAATCATAACTAATACTTATTAATAAATTTTCTTTACATACTAATATTTACTTTAAACATTAAATTAGGGAAAACGTCACAACTCGGCTATCCTGATACAGCAACGAGTCCCGTCGTTGTACAGATGGGCCGAAGTAAACGTATACACTTATTATAACCTATACGTTTATCCTTATACACGCTTATTTTTAAAGAGCGAAATATGTGAAACAATTTGCTACAACTAAAGTTATATAAAACAATTCTGTACAACTACTCGGCTATCCTGGCATGACAACGGTCCCCTCGTTGCAAATCTGACAGATGCCAAGGATTTTACTTTTTCTTGTCGCCGACATGGCTTTACACATTGTAATAACTTAAGTTTTTCTATACTCACCCTGAATATCATGAGTATAAAAAAATACATCATCTCATTGTGCACACCCTGAATATTATGAGCACAATATTAGTTATAAAACTTCATGTGTTCACCCTGAATATTATGAACACAAACATTAAACAACATCAAACACATTAAAATAAACATAATCATCCTCATCTTTGACATTACCATGCATCATGAAAATATGTCGAGAATCAAATATCATAAATAAGATCGGGACTCTTGAGTAATGATTGATACCATTAAGTTTTAGATGTCATGAGGAAAAACTAACATGCAATTTAATCTTTAATACATGATGGGGTTTATAATAAATGATTGATTAGCGTATATGATCATAATTACATATTACGTTCGTCATCACTATGGTCACTGTACGAGCCACCACTATCATCATTGGCACTTTGGAAACTTAACCATGGTTTCAGTTTATCCACTGCAACGATGGCTTCATAACGCCTACCCTTTTGAGTGACTGGTGTGTCTTCAATGACGTATCTGTCATTTGGCAGAACCTTTTTGATTTTGTAAGGCCCACGGAACTTAGGTTCCAATTTACGTGACTGGCCGTCAACACTAGGTATAGCTCTCATGGCTCTCACGAGGTCACCTACGTTAAAGGATAAATTTCTCTTGTTATTATTGAACCGCTTAGTGAATTTTTGTTGCTGCGTGTCGATAAGCGACTTTGCCTCGTCTCTTATTTCATTCAAACTGGTATCAACAACACCATTGCCTACATCTTCTATGATATCATGAAGGATTCCTTCTGTAGGGTTTGTGACTCTACGGCCAAATAGTAGCTCCGTCGGAGTCTTTTTTGTTACAGCATGAATGGTGGTATTGATACCAAGTTGAATATCAGGGAGGTACTCGTCCCACAAATTTTTAGGCTTATCATGCGTCATTGCACCCAATGCTGCCAAAATCGTTCGGTTATACCGCTCCACTTGCCCATTGGCTCGCGGAGTGGCCACCGCATTAAATACGTGCTTAATGCCATTGGATGCAATAAAATCCTTAAACTTTTTGCTTGTGAAGCTAGTACCTTGATCGGTTATAAGTCTGGTCGGCGTTCCAAAATAGCTAAAATGATTTTTTAACACGCGGACACTTGTTGTTGATTTGGTGTTCCGTACAGCGGTTAGATCCACAAATTTCGTAAAAGCGTCTACGATTACGAGGATATAAGTGTTTTGCCGCTTGCTCCTAACAAAAGGACCGAGATGGTCGGCGTGCACTGTATGGAAAGGTATATCTATTTTAGGGATTGGATGCAGAATTTTAACTTTTGTATTACCTGTCAGCTTGTGGTGGGCACACTCTAAGCAGGCATCCACATATTTTTTTATAAACTTTTTCATTTTTGGAAACCAGTATGTGGCCTTAATACGATCTAAAGTTTTTGTGAAGCCGAAATGGCCTATGTTATCGTGGTTGGACTTTAAAATCTGCCATCGTGCCCCCTTTGGAACTACCCATCTTAGCGTATCCGGCCCTAGAATTCGATATACCTTGCCATTCTTTAATTTGTAGTTTTTTATTATGTCCATTATCTTTTCTGAATTGGGATTGGAGAGTACCTCTTTAATATGTTTTATATTCTCGTCGTTATCTTGGACAGTCACGATCCAGTCCCCCGCATCCACCGAAAGTATATCAAATACACGATTTTCCGTAGTCGTGTCGGGTATTGCATGGCGACTTAAGGCGTCGACGTGAGCCATTTTGTTGCCAGGTTTGTGTTCGATCGTACAGTCAAACTCTTGGAACTGTATCCACCAACGGGCGATGCGGGGAATTAGATCACGCTTCGTGAAGGTTGTTCTAAGAGCGTTGCAGTCAGTGTAGATTTTAAATTGTATGCCTAACAAATATACCCTAAATTTATTGAGTGAAGCTACAACCGCCAACGTTTCCAACTCAAACGAATGAAGTTTTTGTTCTTCCGAATTTGTTTGGCGACTATAATAGGCAATGGGCTGTAGAGAATTGTTAGCATTCTTTTGTAAGAGGATGCCAGCAACGCCTAATTTACTCGCGTCTGTATGAAGTTGCGTTTCGGCGTTTGGGTTATATATAGTACGGGACGGTTAATTAAACTATTTTTAAGTAAATCAAAAGAATGTTGTTCTTCATGACCCCAATGCCATTTTGCGTCCTTTTTCAAAAGTGCTGTTAGCGGTCGCGCCAAAATGGCAAAGTCTTTTATAAAACGTCTGAAAAAGCTAGCTAAGCCTAAAAATCTTCTAATGTCATGTTGATTTTTAGGTACAGGAAATTTAGATACTGCTTCGGTTTTTACCGAACCCGGTCTTATACCACTACTACTTATCTCAAATCCTAAATAATCAATTTTATCAAAAAAGAATTTACATTTGCTCAATTTCAGGGTCAAGCCACCTTCTTTTAGCAATTTAAGGACTTCCTCTAACCGTAAGAGCCCTTCTTCAAACGTTCGTGCGGGAATGAGGATATCGTCCATATATATAAGTGCATATTTTACTCGGGCTTGATTTAGTATTTTGTTCACAGCCCTTTGAAACACGGATGGGGCATTGACTAACCCAAATGGCATCCTATTGTATTCAAATTGGCCGTCTGGCGTGACAAACGCGGTTTTGTTTCGGGACTGTTCTTCAATAGGTATCTGGTAGTAGCCAGATGCTAGATCTAAACTTATAAATAAACTACTTCCACTTAATAAGTCTAGCTGATCTTCAATACGTGGTAAAGGATAATGTTCCTTAACGGTTTTATTATTTAGTGCCCTGTAATCCACGCATAATCTTTTTTCTCCGGATTTCTTTTGCACAAGGACTATTGGACTAGCGTAAGGCGACACAGATTCACGAACTATCCCGCAATCAAGCATTTCTTGAATCATGTCCTGAACTAAACGTCTGTCCGCAAAAGAGAGCCGGTAAGGTCTGTATACGACGGGAACAGAATCTTTGAGATGAATCACCATTTCCGCTGCTGTAGTAAAACCCAATTCATGTAAATTAGTCGAAAAACAACTTTGGTATTTGTTAAGCAAGTGAACAAGATCTTCTCTTTGTTCTGGGCTTATTTCGCCACACTGAAATGTTGATTCATCCGCAAAGTTTATGTTAAAAACTGACATTGTTTCTTCATCGTTGTTATTGACCCTATTGACCCTATATGCACGAGTTATCAGAGTGTCATGTAATATTTCGATGCGACCAGCACTCAAACACTGTATGAGCAATTTTGCCGTACCATTCGACATTATGTACTCACCTGGTAATAAGAAATACTCGCTACTTGGCGGGCCCCTAATGTCCCCATGTACGTAAATAGTTCCTGTTAAGTCAATATTTGATTTCACATTAATCGAAGATAGCTTATCTGGCTTTAAAACAACTGTCTCGCAACTGAAGAGTGGTACTTTCATCCCATCAGTTGTGACCGTACTCCTCTTGATAATCAAATCAGAGGCAGTTTTCGTAATAACAATCGTTGGACGTTCGGTATAAGTGTGACCAATGAGTATAGGGTAGCTTATCATGTGATCATCGACAATCAAAACCTTTACATTATCTTCTACAACGCCTTGAATATCTATTGTAATAAAAGTGGCTCCTAATGGCCTATATGGAACGTTACCCAAGCCCTTAAGTACGGGAGAATCGACCATCTTCCATTTTATATTCAGATTGTTTGCATCTGTTACGCGCATTAATGTACAATCACTACCTAAATCGATATGAGCAAGAAGAGCGTTACCATTAACTTTTACCGGGATTCTGTATTTCGAATTACTAGATTCAGATATGGCGACCTCCATTACTGTTTTACTGCCTTTTGGTTCGACTACCTCTGCAGGAGTATTATTTGGGACTCTGGGGCAGTCATTCGCTGTATGGCCCCGCCAGCCACATCTTTTACACTTAATAATAGGTTTAGGGCATTGATAAAATGTATGTCCAGGATTATTACAGTTATAGCAAGTAGCAGATGAGCGAGAGACGGGCTTAGTCGATTTTCCGGTCTCCAATGGGCTTGGGTTACTGACATACTTCCTATCACTAATTTTGTTGGAACTTAAATCTTTATTTTGGCCGGTTTTAATAGTTTTGAAATATTTTAAAAGTTGTTCAGGCTCTGAGAATTGAGCCGCTTGTACGCTTAACATTACTCCACGATCTTCTATGCCGAAAGTTATGCAGTCTACCGCATTTTTACCAAAAATAGAGCATCTATTTAATAAGTTTAGTTTTGCATAATAGTACATTTCCAGAGAGTCCCCAAATTTTGCTTTTTTATTAAGCATTTCTGTGAGTAGTTCTGCATAATTTTCTCTAGTTGGAAAAGACTTTAACAACTTATCTTTCCATTCCTCCCATGAATAGAGGGCCGACGGCAACCCCTGGTACCACGTCTTCGCAACTCCACTGAGTTTGGGCAAGGCGTAGTGTACCTTTTGTTTGTCACTCCAGTTATAGATTAAAGCGCACTCTTCAACCTTTTTTAACCAGGTATCGACCGTCTGCTCTCTATTCATAGGATCAAATTCAGCAATTACATTTAACACGGGAAATCTATCACTACGATCAGAATCTTTGTAGTCCCTCATGACATCCAATAATTTTGCAAGTAATGTTGCATCTAACTGATTACTGTTAAATTCATTTCTTTGAACCTCAGAGTGTGACAATTCCACTCTACGTGACTTACTCGGTCCTTTAGATTTACTATGATTACGAGATCGCTTACGTGACTTCCTCGGAGATTTAAGGACTCGAGGTGACTGAGACTGTTCGCGATACCGACTTCTTGCCCGTGAACTCTGCGAGGAACTAGATCTCGTGCGTCGTGACGACCGGAAATATCTCCGCTCGCTTCGTCTCCTGCGACGCTCTCTTCGACGCAATCCATCACGAACAGATCGTGGTGAATCATCATCAGCCATCTGGAACTTACACATAACTGCATTAGAGTCGTCTCCATAGGACATGACATAAATAAGCACCGAAAATGGTTTGACAATTAACTTTTAATTTTGTGACGATAAGCATTTATGATGGTACCGAATTTGTTTGTGTATTATGCTAGGTTGTATAATTAATTAAGCAGGTACACTTATGGTAGATAAAATCGAGGAACAAAAATTAAAAGTACGGCTATATATATAGAATCTGAGTACTTAATATTCAAACACTATGATATTAAATCTAACTATTGATTGTGATGAGTTACTTAGAACCTTTTTTTTTGTTGTAGGTATGTTTAAATAATCCTAAGTAATAGGATCTCGAAATATACAGTTAAATGCTTAAGTTTACCGATTGCGAGGTCTGTAGGATACTTGAAAATTCAAATATATTACGGATTGATTTGATATTTAGAGATAAAACACTAGGATTACGTCAGAAGAACAAATTTTGAATAGCTAATAATGTAGGTATATTAAAATATGTTATTTCATTTTTAAATTAATAAGATGGAATATTATTACTGCCGTTAACTTCACCAACAATTTCAAATTAATATACTATCTTACTTGGATAAATTATTTCTGTGTGAGTTAAGTGTATTCCAATAACCGTAAATAAACGGTAGTCACCAGGCGGCAGCCATAGCAAATTACTCGTGAGCATGATTACAATAAAATTACAAAAAAAATAATCTTAAGCGATACATAAAATTTCACTAAAATTATAATTCCTTTAAATACGAAAGGAAAACAACTAAAGTAAAAGAGGTTGTACTTACATTTTGTGGGCGGTTATCCCACTTCTGAGTTGTAAAATTTAATGAAGCCAATAAAACGAATCTGTGTGTCTTTAAAACTTTATGAATAATTGGTGATAAATACTAATAACACAATATTACAATAAATTCTGATTATATATTTTCTTATTACAATAAATTCTGATTATATATTTTCTTATACGTCGATTCTACAATACCAAGTAAGAATTGACAGATCTATACCAAGCGCAGCGCGGGAATGACTCGAAAAAAGAATTCGTAGGCTGTCGGCGCGCCCGCCGGCGCCAATACGTTTTCCAAACAGCGTTGTAGATGGCGTTCACGCCGACAGACTATAAATTCAACAATTTTTATATCTGGTAACCTTAACATGATTTTAATTACATATAACGATAAATTTAATAGAGATAATCATAACTAATACTTATTAATAAAATTTCTTTACATACTAATATTTACTTTAAACATTAAATTAGGGAAAACGTCACACATGTAAAAAGTTTATGTGCATAGATTTAAGAAGATACCCTTCTCTAGATTATGACCCAATGGAAATCACCGTACTTTTTTAATGAAAAACAACACTCGTTGGTTAAATTATCTATGATCAGTCGATATCTTCTTAATTCATACGAAATGTTTGATTGAAGTGTCGACATACAGCTAAAAGCTATCAGTATAAGAGATTGGTCGTTGTTAAGAATATAAAATGACAAGGAGGTATGGAAATAACTCGGCATTGTCGTTCCACAAACGTTGATGTGAGGCACGTGCGACTTCTAATATTATTCAAACACTAAATGTAAATATTTACATAACAATGTTTATTGTATGTTAATTCAAGTGTATCAAATCCTAAAACACTACCATTAAACTTTTCAGACTAAGAATATTTTACTGATAAAATAAATGTCATTAAGTTGTAGTTATCCATTTATTCGACGTTTTTTTCCTTTATTTTTACACCTGGATATAAATTGTATTAAATAATTTTTGGTAAACAATCCGATAGCTCTATTTATAGGAGAATCAATAATCTTAAAATAATGCAGTGTTATCCGTTTGGCTCCTGCGATAAACTCCTGCGATCAGTAGTATGTAAATACATATGTACAATGTACATCCTAGCGATGCGGTCAGCGATGTCCTAACTGCCAAGGTGATGTCTCAAAAGGATCCGCTCAATTGTTTTCTAATGCTATTTCTCCCAATGGTCAACAAAATACTTGCTGAAAGTTTTTAACCATTTTTACCTCAAAAATGAAGTAGTAAAATAAAAATAAAAGTGGTATCTGCAGTGTCTATATTACGTCCCGTACCAGTGAAAAAAAAAATAGAACACGACTAATGACCCCGTTGTGTCAAATATTTTCTTTGTAAAAAATCATATAACGCAAATATTACTCTGTGGTATTCCTTTTTTTCATTTCTGCATACTCCGAATGAAGTTGGCCCTGCAAATAACAGACATTATAATTTTCATGTTTTTTTGTTGACTTCTTAAATATCGCTCAGAATATGTACATACTAATCTACCTTCCACTAGATACCTATTGACATTTATACCAGCCAATAAGAAACTGACTGCATCGAGTTAACTTTAATTGTATTCTGATATGATAACGCCGGCAAATATTTAAAATCTTAATGTACGTAGGTATATGCTGAAAACGTATGGGCGAATAGATTTCGTGATGGTAAGTGGTCTCCACTACGCATGTGATCTATGAGGGATGCTAAATTTTCGAATTAAAATTGTCAAATTATTAAATTATATTCGTCTTTTCAAATGTTTACCGGCCTATGTTTAAAACTAGACCCGCTACAATTCAGCCAGACAGTTCGTAAAAGGCGAGCGATTGGCTTAACTAGTTGGTAGTGTTCCGCAACGTTTTGCCCGGATTTGGTCTTATTGATAAAGATATCCTTTGTCACTGTCATGCACGGTAATTTCTTGCGTAGTGATAAACTATAATAAACCTAGTGGATGATTTTGCTGTACTATTCGTGTGACAGTTTGCTTCGTACCACTCCTGTATACAATCAGTCATCGACGAGGGCGTTGCCGAACGGAGGTAAGAGTTGCTCGTTTCTGGAGCCAGCAATGCTACTACAAGACCGCAAGCATTGCATGCAAAGTAGTGATCACTTACCTGTAGCTAAATCTTTTGCTCCTTTGCCTTTTCTCTTCAACAGTAAACGAGTGCCAATACCTTTTGGTGTGTGAAATTTTCATTCTTAGTGAGTGGTGACTAAAATATCAAGGCGATACCTCGATAAAGATTTTCTTCCTAGTTCATTGTATGCGGACGCGGACGAACTCGATTGAACGGCGAGAAACACCGGCCCTCACAATACTTACTGAAATAATATTACTTTAAATTTTACATGTTAAAACTTTCTTTAACATAAAACTGATTTTCTACCTCATGTGCATCATTTGCAGAACAAAACACGAAAAGAGCTGATGATCTTTTTGAATGATGATGTGAAATAACAGAATACCAAATTTCAATTAGATCTGTACCTTGTTTAAATGCCTTCATCGAGTAGAAAATTTCAAAAATATGTCTAACTATAAGAAAACAAGTTTTAAAATATGAAAACTGCATACAAAACGGTTCACCCGTTTGAGAGTTATGGTGGCACAAAAAGCTTTTTTGCGTCGGAGCTCAAAAATGGACCGGCAAGCTTCTAATTTGGGCTTAATTTTTAATACCTTACTTAATTTTTAATATCACTTAAATACTTGTAAGGCTAGTGGCGCAGTGTTGGTTAGTCCGCGTCGGGCCCTACTTGTTAACGGTTGAGGTAGATATAACCAGTAGCAGCTATCAGTCTGTTGGTGACGGGCCACAGATTAACAGAAAGTTGAAATTATTGAATAGAAGAAAGTAAATTATACAAACATAAAATGCATCAAACTAAGTTAATGTTATCTACGATATTACAACAATAAAAAAGATAGTATTCTTTTTTGTGGTTCCGTACCTAAAAGGTAAAACGGGACCCTATCACTAAGCCTCCGCTGTCTGTCTGTCCATCTGTCTGTTTATCACTAGGCTATATCTCATAACCGTAGCTAGAAAGGTGAAATTTTCACAAATTATGTATTTCCGTTGCCGCTATAACAACAAATACTAAAAATAAAAAAATGAAAACTTAAGGTAGGGTCTATACACAATAAATGTTTTTTTTTCATATTTTTTGCTCAATATTTATAACGGTAACAGGTAGAGCCTTAAAATTTTCAAAGAATATTTAGTTGTATATTACCTTTCAAAATAAATAATTAAATAAAAATTAAGTAAAATTAAGTAATTCTGCATTTTCTCGCCCGGGTTTGGTATCATCGCCTTACCTATTCCTGCCGCAATAGCGTCAGTGCTTGTCACTGTCGTGTTCCGATTAGGAGGGTAAGATAATCGGTAAATTTATGCATGTGACATTAGACCTAGCCACAAGATAACAACGCACCATTAACATCTTTGGTGTCTATAGGCGATGGTTGACTCTTTCCATCAGGAGACCCATCTGCTTGTTTGCTATCTTATGATATAAAAAAAAGTAATATCCCATATTATATCCCATATAACAAAGGTAATTTTTAAGCAATTTTTACTCGATCTTAATATAACTTAGAACGTAACCTAGACGTAAAAACTTGAATATTAAAAAAGGAAGTATTTGGAAATATATCAACTATACAAATATACCTAATACATAAAATAAATTTTAATAATGCATACAACAAACTTGATTTTGACTCGCGCTTGGCCGGTTTGTTATATATCATAAGATAGCAAACAAGCAGATGGGTCTTCTGATGGAAAGAGCCAACCATCGTCTAAAGACACCAAAAATGCTAATAATGCGTTGCTATCTTGTGGCGAGGTCTAATGCCACACGCATAAGTTTACCGGCTAACTTACCCTTCAAAGTACCCTTGCTGCAGGAATAGGTAAGGCGGTGGTACCAGACCCGGGCGAGACAATGCAGAACTCTACCACCTAGTAGCCACGATGGTAGTGACTCGCGTAGCCAATCGGTCGCCTTTTACGACCTCCCTGGTAGAGTCACAGTTGGCCTATTCTTCAAAGGGGGCCAACGCGGGGAAAAATAAAAAAAAAATCACATATACTACAGCAGATAATTTACAACATTTTTAGTGTACAAATCAGCTAATAAAAATTTAAAATATTACTACTGCTAGAAAAAATATGAGATAAAAAAGTATAAGTTAATAATATTATAAAAGTAAAATAACATCTAATCTTAAACTATTATTGTAAGTGATGTAATATCAAAAGGATGCTTATCTCAACATACGATGTGGCAATATTTACTATAACACTGATTTACAGTTCAATTATTTATTAATGTCCCGACTATATTCAGATTTCAGACCATAGTCACTAATTAGTTAAGTACCCAAGAGCAACAAACAAACCTCAAGATAAGAAATAACTTTTGTTCTAATGAATTTTAGTCGACTAGAAAGTTTTAAGACTAACTTAACTGAAAAATTGCCAAAGTTACTTTTTCAAAATAATTCGAATGGTTTACATTATTCATTGTTTAATTAAATTAATACAGAATAAAGACGGGTATTCACTTCAAAAATATTATTGTTAAGTGACCGGAGAAACAGCAATGAGAATTTCTAAAATTAGAAAACGTTTATTTGACTTATATTAGGAAATATTTTATAACTATAGCATGAAATTTAAAGAATGTGTAAGACAATATTATTTTTAAAGTGTGTGTAATATAGCAAAATCCCTGCACACTAAAAACTTTAGAAAGTAATCCACAAACAACATAAAAGCTACGTGGATTACTTTTATACTAAAAAGTCGTTGAATTTGATTTATTCTTAAAATTTCACCGATGATTTCAACTGAAAGTTGATGGAGTCAACATAGAGAGAGATTTGGAGACCGCAACGGAGTTTGAAATTGTTTTTTCTCCATTGCCACGATTTTAAAAATACAAAGCTTTTACTCATGGCAGAATCATTTCTAAAGCAATATGTAACCAAGTATGATAAAATTATTTTATTTATGTGAAAGATACCTTAAATGCTCCTAAAACATTGGTACCTACTCAAAAAAAAAAACAGCTTTACGGTAACATTCCGTTAAATCATTGCTTCTTTAGTAAATGTTTTTGCATGTTTTTGTTGTTGAATGAGCTTTAAAATGTAATTGTTGTTTAGCATAATATGGTGTGTTTACTGCAAAGTTACTTTAATTTTTAAGTCTGACTATAAATTGTTCAAACCATATCAAAACTACCGAATAAAGCTACATTAATTCACCATTTTACTTATTTTAAAATAACTTGTGAAATGAATACATACTCAAATTATATACGATATGTAGTTATTTAAATTGGAGAATAAAAATTCATAGATTTGCATGTTTGCATTATTAGAAACCTTGTATTCTCATACAATACTCAAAACTCAATACTCAATACTCAATACTCAATACTCAATACTCAATACTCAATACTCAATACTCAATACTCAATACTCAATCATTTACTGCATTATATGTTACAAACAATTTTAGGTATTACAATAATAATTAGTAGACAGTGAACATATACACCCTATTAGGGTATTGCAATGTAGGACTGGACCGATCCATTTCATGAAAGATTTATGTGATTGTCATTAAGGAAGTCGTTAACAGTGTAGTAACATTTTTCTATCAGGAGATTTTTCACAAGTTTTATAAATATACGGTCATTTTCTTCTGATTTAATTTTATATGGTAATTTGTTATATATTTTCACACACATTATATTTGGTCCGGAACTATGCATTCTTAATTTTGATTGTGGCAATTATAAATTATAATTAAATCTACTTTCAAAGCGTCGTGGAATATCCATTTGATTTTTTAAAAAATTGAGAATAATTTCTTATAAATTTAATTGCTTCCATAATGTACATTGACGACAACGTTAATATTTTCAGGCTTTTAAAATATGGTTTGCAGCTTTCAGTGTCTTTGATATTCTTGAGAATACATATACATTTCTTTTGGGAAATAAATATATCTTGTACTTTCACACTATTTCCTCATATTAGAATGCCATATGTAAGCCATAAGTTTGCATATGCATAATATGCAGACAATGCAGTGTTAAGATCCGTTGCTTTGCGAAGTTCTCTTAAAGCATAGGAAAAGCTCGAAATTTTTGTAACAAAATCACATAAGACATTTTGAGTCAGATATATTGGTAACAAGGTTTCTTCGTGTACAATATTAATGTATATTTAAGAATTGTAAGACTCACCATTTTAATGTCCGCATAAAGAATGAGCCTTTCAAACGACAAATGTACCTTCTCGTGCTGTACATCAATCATCAGAAATCAGAAATACTTTATTCAATAAGTAAGTTATTTTTACACGTTAACATATATTTTTTTTAAACTACTACCGGATCGGAAACGCGGCCACACACTGAGAAGATCCAGCGGAAGAAATTCAGCGGGCTTGTCTTTTTTTTTCATATCATTGATTTTTTTACAATATCACAATATTACAAAAAATATATATGAGATCGGTATGAGGAGCAATTAATCCCAGGCTATTTTGTCTTCTAAATAATCTGAGATTTTATAATATCCTTTTTTACACAGTTTTGTTTTAACACATTTTTTAAATGTATTGACTGGTAGATCTCTTATAGTTTCGGGAAGTTTATTGTAAAAACGTATACATTGCCCCATAAAAGAGTTACTTATTCTATGGAGACGAGATGCATGCACAATAAGATTGTTTTTGTTCCTTGTATTGAGTGTACGTAACCATTTTTTTTTAAACGCAAATATTTTTACGAACGTACATCAAGTTCTCAAATATATATTGGGATATAACAGTTAGAATATTGATTTCTTTAAATTTTTCTCTCAGGGAAACCCTCGGACTAAGATTGTAAATTGCCCTAATAGCTCTTTTCTGCAATACAAATATAGTATTTATTTCAGCAGAATTTCCCCAGAGAAGAACCCCATATGACATAATGCTGTGGAAGTAACTAAAGTATACAATTCTTGCTGTGTCGACATCAGTTAACTGTCTCATTTTTTTAAACTGCATAAGCTGCCGAACTAAATCTATTTGCTAAATAATTAATGTGCGGTCCCCATTGTAGTTTCTTACCATCTTCTTGTAGTTTCGTATCATTGAAAATTTAACGCACTTAGTTTTGTTACTTATTTAATAAAAGATTGTTCGTACTGAACCAGTGTACAACTTTTGAAATCGCATTATTTACTTCGTCATATATACGTGTTCTAAGACAATTTACGGAATAGAGAGAGATCCGGTTGCCAAGACATACTGATTAATCTCAACTCACAGGTTTCTCGGTTATAAGATTTTCGGCGATCCCTATCGCTGAAATTTGCTAATATCAACTACCGTTAGTTTTCTGTTATAACCGGTATTGAATGGGATTTATATATATGACGGCCTCATTGTCTATTACAATACAAATACATTATTGAAGTTTTTTCGAGGTTTTTCTCGAAAATCAAAATTTCAATAGACAGCAAATGTAGCGGTTCAAGCAATCTACAAATGCTACAAGAAAAAATAATAAAAAATACTGAAACTGAAATTAAAAATAAAATCCTGAATCACAATATCACAATTATTCATCTTGTACAAGCTATTTACAATTTTCAACGCTTCTCAAATGGACTTCGGTCCCAGGGAGTACACCTTGCCTGGCTGGGAATATCTTCCTTTTCCCCTTCCTTGTCTTTGTGTGACGTCATCAACCTCCACAGTCATGACGTCATCCTGACAAAAGTTGGTCGGCTGGTTCCATCACTATGTCCCTTCAGCGGTACGGACCAGTGGCGCCACAGCAAACAAGCAGCTAGCTCTCCCTATCGAGAGACAGCTATCGCTATAGACACCAAAGATGTTAATGGTGCTTTGCCATCCGTGTAACAAGGTGTTAATGCCACATAATATTTTGTGGAGAGTGCTGTAAAGAATTTTTAAACTTAATCCAAATTAATTAACTAGTAGCAATTCGCAACGGAACAGCTCGCCGCAATAACAGTTTCCATATGCACTAGATACGACTTTAACATCTAAGACACGGTTTTGGATACATTTTTCTATGTATATATTTGTAGATGAGATACAAAATCGGTTTTCTCGCGGACAACCCTCTTGGTTGCCAACCACCCCTTATATTGCGAACTTCCATGGACAATTTATATCAGGTAGCTCACTGCATGTGTATCAGCTGATTTTATAAAAAAACTCCAATTCAAATTAATTTATATAATGTTGTGTATACTATATAATATGAACTATATATATGAACTATATACATAAAACTATTTGAATGTTTTTCAAATGTATTTAACAGCTATAAGTCATTTAAAAAATATTGAGGCAGCGGTACCTAGCGTATTTCAGAATACTTTAGTTTATGACTTCACTAAATATTATTATCTATTATTAGATAAGTGTGAATAATGTCAATGCAAAACACATTATAGTATATCCACTGAGCAGGTGGTTGTGTTATTTATTGGAGTTGTTTGACCGACGGCCGGCTCCCGTTTATTTGTTGTCGTGTATTAGCCACCGGCCGCGCCTCGCAATTTGCGGCTTTTTTTTTCCCGCGTTCCCCGGGAATATTATATTTTCGAGACAAAAAATGACTATTTGTTAAGTTTGGCCGTAAACAGATTAACTCCATCCAAATCCAGCTGTAGAGCGGTGAAAGAGTTACATAGATCCGGCACACATATTTATACAAACTTGCGCATTTACAATTTTAATGAGATCATTTTTGTAATTATTAATTCGTATATAAATATTTTCTATATACTTCGCCAATATATTAAATCGATCAAGAGACAATTCAAGTTATTCGAGTAAAAATCTGTTTAGCAGTTTTGAGTGATTTTTGGTGAGGGCAAAAATTTTGGCTTGTGACCAACACGCTAGAGTGGCCTAGGCCATATCCACACTGTCTCATGAAATAATGAATATACTGTGAATTTTATTTTAAGTTTTTGGTTCTACCGGTAGTCTGTATGACTTCTTTATTCGTGCTTTTCTATAGGTTATTCATAAAGTAGAGAGAGAGAGGAAAACTGGAAGAAAGAAAGAGATTTATGAATGTGAGCAAAGCTAAACAAGTATGCCTGGCACTCTACCCTTACTGTATATCTCGTAAGCTAAATCGTAAGCCCTCAGTTTGTATTATTACAGTATAAAAAATAAATAATTAATAGCTAGAATATATTTTAGTAGAGAGATATTTTAGTAGAAAGATGATCATCACGATCGTGATCACGGATACGCTTTCGTGACGTACTAGAAAGTGTGCTTCCACAAAGCAATAAGTAAAACGACGTACTGATGTGTGGGTTAGAACCTCGGAGTGAAATGAAGCGGTGAACCTGGACTGAAAAACTAATACACATGCTTTTATTTTTTTATATTTAATTTCAGAGCAAACTAGCAGATGGTCTTTTTGGTGTACAGAGATAACCACCTATACATACCAAAGGTGATCCAAGTGGCGGGGTTGGCATGCCAAATGCATAAGTTTATCGGATTTAATTGTTTAATTTAAGCTTTAACATGACATGAGTGATAACTATTGCGACAGAAATATGTAACACGGAGGTGCCTAGCCTGGGCGAGGCGGTACAGAATTCTACCACCTATTAGTCGCAATGCTTGTCAAGAATTAAACTTTTCTCGCCTTTTACGAGATGCCTAGCAGTGAGGCAGTTCATCTATTATTCAATAAAAGGCCTGGATTACTACCGGGAAAGATGATGCGGCTGCAATATGGATACAACTTCTTAACCATGTAACACATTAAATATCTTGTAAACTGGCGCGGCCGACTAGTGTTGCGTCACTGATGCTATTATAAACTTTTTTTTAATCGGTTAAAGCTTTAATGGTTATAGATAACACAGGTTGCGCAGCTGTGGCTCTAACGAAAATCGAATAATTTTATTATATTTTTGATATTACAAATATAAAATATACGTTAACCGTCCAATTCCATTTAAACGAAGTAAAAACGGTGTTCTAATCGTGTGTGACCCTTTTCCGAGCGCCGTAAATTATCGGAAAGCTGTTCTTCCGATACATATAAATGGTAGGACGCGCCGCCGGCGACTCCGCGCCAGCCCGGCCGCCACATTATCGTGTCGTTTGAATACATTTTAATTAATGACAATAAATGTACTAAAGATTCATTTTGGGAAGATGTACAGTTACACTACGAGTTGTTTTTGTGGCGATAAATAACAAATATTATCACACCACTCCCACGGGCTTGGGCAGCGTGAACTATAAGTATTTTCAAGACCATTTTTATATGGCAGAAAAACAAACAAATTTGAAACAAGAGAACCAGCGATTATAGACAATAACGATGTTAAAAAGGTAAAAGAACATAATATGTTCTACACTTTTATCATCGGCACTTGGTGAAACTTCATTTTAATACAATATTTATTGATTAATAATACTTGTACTGTTTCACAAACTTATTGTGAAACAGTACTAGTGTTATCTATACATATAATAAAATCGTAGGAAAGTCAAAACTGTACATTGAATATTTTTTTAAAATAATACTTGGGGCGTGATCTACAATCGATATCGAAGCCAAAAATATGGTTTTTAGAATTTTTGTCTGTTTGTCTGTATGTATGTCCGGGGTAAACTCAAAGAGTACTGCATGGATTTACTTCAAATTTTGCATGGATATTACTAACAGGTTGGGTCAACATATAGGTTACATATTATCACGTATATTATCACCTACGATGGAGGTGCTGTGCGGAGTAAACAAAGTCCGCGCGGACGAAGTCGCTGGCAACAGGTAGTTAATCAATAAATATTGTATTACAAGAACATAAATGACAGTAATATAGGCTTCCGCGGTATCCCGGTAGGGGGCTAACTTAAATCGCTTTAGTACTATTTTTAAATATTAATGCGTTTACTCCGTCATTCGTCGGTTTCACAAGATTTAATTGTGGTCGTGGCGTAAACCAGTTCTCGTTCAAAACAAAATTATTTTATAAAAATCAGGGTGTGGGGAGGAGGGGTGCTGTGTGGCCTGTCAAGCCGTCGCGCTGCGAATGCTCTCTGAAGCATAAAGGTTATTTAAAGTACATTTATAATTATTGTGGTTTTTAATTAGCGAGAATTATTTGAGTGCCCGTGTCCCGTGCTATATAATACATACATACATACATACATATATATATATATATATATATATATATATATATATACACACACCACACAATGTAATATATAATATGATAACACATTAATATCTACTTAGGAAAAGCTTCATCATAATGATACAATTAACATAGTTAGTCCATTCAGGGTAACTGGTGAAAGATTGTACCTACATATTGAAAGACACGATATTCATTGGCCATAAATAGGTAAACAATAAAAATGTAATAAAAAGAATAGTTTCTTTAACCACATAGTAAACCTCATCGAAATTATTGTAATAATATTAAAAATTATGGTCACCGCTCGATGTACTAACACTCGTTAGTCACAAGTTCAATTAATCGCCGTTATTAGACAGTGAACTTCTACGTGCCGTGCGTGGTTTTCCATACTTAACATTTTTATTGTAAAATTCGGTTAAAATTTAATTATCTATTTCTTATATAAATTTGGTATCAGAATCGAGTAGTGAACACCCACCCTCCTTCAATTACTCTCTTTCACCAGCCGCCCTGTACAACTCACGAAAACGTTCCACTCGACGATTAAGAATATAGAATGTTAATTAACTGAGCACTTTGTTCACCCAATAGGTCTGAATTCACAATAACGGTCATACAGACTCTGAAATTAGAAAAAAAAATCAGTGTTTTCCCTTAATCAATGTTCCATCTACGAAGATAAAATGGCTGCGCGGCTACCAACGTATCAACATAATATTATGATGTCTGTCTTATTTTGGCCTCTTACCTTTCTTGTCTTACGACTTTAGGAAAACGCCTGCTTGTTTGTAATCGATTGCTATAAAAAGTCTATGTCCTTGTTCAAGAAAGCGATCTATATTGGTCATAAATTTTACTTTCTTATCAACATCGGCTACCATTTGTAGAAAAGCTCCTAATTAATACGGAATGTTCCTTTTATAACTTAGATGTATTTTACTTAAGCACATAAATTATCATTTATTATGTTGGAAAATCTCGTTATTAAAATATTTTTAACATAAACTTGTAATGGTTAAAAAGCAAATATTTCATAGATATTTTTAAAATCCCAATCCTCATAAATGTACTGTTGACTCATTTGTCTAGTGGAAGCGGTTTTAACACACCTGAATCTAGTTTAAGTTTTGACTCCAAGTCAAATAAAAAAATAAATTTAGTGTTTCGCAAGAAGATATATTTTGCCTACAATTTTTTTTAAATAAATTGGATACATTACTGTCTTTATTTTTTTTAAATTTCATGGTTAAAATAAGGCCACAAGTAATCAGACGACACAATTTTGCTAGTTATGGGTTGAAATCGACAATATCTTTCGATATATATTTTTAGAACTCAAGTTCAACATATTGCAGTGTTAACAAACTATTGTTCTACTAGCTGACCCGGCAAACGTTGTTTTGCTAAATATATTTACAACAGTGTTCTCTACTATATAATTGATGTTATTATACATATAAACCTTCCTCTTGAATCACTCTATTTGTTAAAAAAATGCATCCAAATCTGTTGCGTAGTTTTAAAGATCTAAGCATACATAGGGACAGACAGCGGAAAGCGACTTTGTTTTATACTATGTAGTGATGACGCTCAATTGCGAAATTTCTCTCTTACCTGGGATTGGTTCCATGGCCTTTCTTTTTTATATTTTTATATCTTAAGGTAGGAACGAACAGATAGCTCTCCGTTATTAATATCTTTGGTGTCTATAGACGATGGTAGTCGCTTTTCATCAGAAGGGCCATCTGCTTGTATGCTATCTTGTGATTTAAAAAAATGCTAATGCTTGAACTCGAAGTGAATATCTGAGGAAGTCTTAATTATTTTATTAATACTGTCTAAAATCAAAATACATTTTTATTAATTTTCTTAAAGTTCTCTCTTAGATTCTAGAAAGTCGGAATATTTTTAATGAGCCAAGTAATATTTTTGTTTGTAATTTAATTTAAAAATATAGCATATATATTTTTTTGATAGTATAAAGTTTGGTTGTCCAATAATGGTTATTGGTGATATAATGACAAGAAACCACACCCGGTTTGTAGTCTAACCGTGCATATCCATTGTTCAATGTAATTAGTTAAAAAGAAACTTACATATTAAATTAACTAAATAAACTATAAAACACACAAAACATTTTATTAAGCGGTTTATGATAAGTGTTTTGTAACATTTTCACAGTAAAAGAGGCTGACATTATGATGATGTTGATATTTACAACGCTAATTTACAAGTGACTTTTTTGGTTTACATAGCAATCTGTTAGCACGATGAAATATGATAGCAACGATAAGGAATACGTAATCTTATCGTTATTGTATAATCTGTGCTATTACATTATTCAATTTTATAACATTTTAAATTAGTAAAGTTAATAGTGGACCAAAGAAGATCATTTGACATCAGGAATAATAAGCTGGTACGATAGTATTCGAGTAAAACAGATATTATGATATTTTATCTTATTTACATTTATGGTACCTACATAGAGTAGATTGACCGCCCCGTTGGTAGATTGGTTAGCGAACCGAATCACGAATGAGGTTCGGGTTCGATTCTACATAGGGACAAACACTTGTGTGATCGGCACAGATGTTTGTATATTTGGGTTTGAGGGTTTATTATGTATGTAATTGTATTTATATACTTGTGTGTTTCTATGCATTAGTATCGTTCACTAACACTCATAACACAAGCAAATAATGGTCACTTTGGAGTTAGATCGATTTGTGTAATTTTTCCAACGAAATTATTATCATTATTATAGAGTAAAATTTAACAAGAGCCAGCGGTCTCTATTCTTAGTTTTTATGCGAATTCCACGTTTCAATTCATCTTCATAGGTAGGTGACCGGTGAGTAAAATAAATGTAATATACTTGAGCGCATTGGGAGGATACGTCACGTACTGGTGAGGCTCGTCACCAAATATAACCTGTTTATATAGAACCGGGCATCTAGGGCAGCCTATCAGATTTGTCAAAAAAAAGCAGTAAGTAACTTCGGCATGTGGTAATCGGTAGATTTTTTCATATTCGTACATCATTATCTTCAAAATAAAAGAAAATTCAACCGCGCTCGAGAACGTCAAGAAAATTGTTTTTGCAACTTTGTGACCCTCTCTTTTGTTTAAGTTACACTCAAATCTTCAAAATCTGGGGATAAATTACATAACGTTAATGCGTCAGCTCCTAAAATAACTATAAGTGCTGTAAAACATACTACTTATGTACAGTACCCGGCGATAAATATTGCACATCGACCTTTGGAAAGAGACAATCGGCTAATTTCGGCTTCGTAGAGCGTTATCTCTGTCGCACAAAATACAAACAGTCCGGTACCTATTAGGAGCTGTTAAAACAAGTGATTTGCTTCTTTTGATATTTTTATTCTTTGTATAAAATACACTAATTTTTCTATAAGTGATGGCTTTAGGTTGGGGTAAAATAAAATAAAAAAACATTTTTACATTATGTTTACGTATTTAATTATTTTGGAACATTACAGCTTTAGTGTACATAATAAACACCATTATACCTATTGCTAAAATGAGACATTGCAATAAAAATAATAATAATTCTAATTCTCAATTACTTCCATTTCACTATCTGTGCTCTCAAAGAGGTAAATATCACTGTCACTATCAGCTGTATTTATTACTAATCTATCAGTGTAATTGTCTAAACTGTGTTGAATGCTTCTATATTCATTCTCACATTTGATTGCATGATCGCAAACCTTTTTCCACTCTTCAGCGCCGATCATGTTTACTTTTTCAGTCAATAATGTTTTTACTGTAGTTAAGTTCATACCCACATTTCTAGAGGCTACATAGCCTTTCAGTTGAGACCATATATTTTCAATTGGATTAAAATCCGGATGATATGGTGGCAATCGCAACACAATGTGCTACTTTTTTTTTAAATCTATCAGCTTCGCTTACAAAGTATTTATAAACATTGTAGATAATTTCACGTGACTGACCTCGTAAAGGTTTCCCTCTTTTTCCGAAAGAATTTGTACAGTACAGTACAGTGTAATTTTTTTTGTACAGTACCCGGCGATGGTCTCAACTGAAAGGCTTTGTAGCCTCTAGAAATGTGGGTATGAACTTAACTACAGTAAAAACATTATTGACTGAAAAAGTAAACATGATCGGCGCTGAAGAGTGGAAAAAGGTTTGCGATCATGCAATCAAATGTGAGAATGAATATAGAAGCATTCAACACAGTTTAGACAATTACACTGATAAATTAGTAATAAATACGGCTGATAGTGACAGTGATATTGACCTCTTTGAGAGCACAGATAGTGAAATGGAAGTAATTGAGAATTAGAATTATTATTATTTTTATTGCAATGTCTCATTTTAGCAATAGGTATAATGGTGTTTATTATGTACTCTAAAGCTGTAATGTTCCAAAATAATTAAATACGTAAACATAATGTAAAAATGTTTTTTTATTTTATTTTACCCCAACCTAAAGCCATCACTTATAGAAAAATTAGTGTATTTTATACAAAGAATAAAAATATCAAAAGAAGCAAATCACTTGTTTTAACAGCTCCTAATAGGTACCGGACTGTTTGTATTTTGTGCGACAGAGATAACGCTCTACGAAGCCGAAATTAGCCGATTGTCTCTTTCCAAAGGTCGATGTGCAATATTTATCGCCGGGTACTGTACATTTTATTTATTTATTTATTTTATTTTACAGTTGCATTACATTAAATATACCTAAGTGAATGAAACTAAAACGAAGGTCCGCCGGCCATGCTGTCTCTAAAACGACTTGTCGGACGACTGGCCAATTCGCATTTTATTTATATAAAACATATGAACATATTATGAATAATACATTAATTACCGATGTAGATGATTATCTGTATATCGTATAAATATTGTAATAAAAATTAATATATTGTTATCTACGATTTATTTTTATAGGCTTTTAGTTGAGAAATTTCTGTGATAACTGCGATATATAAATAAAAAAGGAATATTTTATTACAATTACATTAATATTTTATGACAATCAAAAACGTAAAATATTATTTAAAACTATATATTTCGTGTTGTTTTTCCTTAAGGATCGAGTACACTGTGATAAGCCGCAACGAGTCGGTCCGCACCGCAATCAAACCCCAAAATCGCTTTCATTTACGGTGGGCCGCATCAGAGCGGATTTTTGCACGGCGGATTTGAATACGATGCGCTCGCTCTGCTTACGTTACTGCCCGTGTGCAATAGCGATCATAATTAAGCGGACGTGTTCCTTTGTGTTTTGAGTATTTAATTTTTAAAATGGGTATTAAAAATGAAAGTTGATCTTATAAAGAAAAACATTTTTAACATTTCACTAAGATAAATATATTTTTTTTCTAGAATCGGGAAGTTCCTGGTCGATCGAATCGATTTTCGAATTCAAAAAATGTTTTATTTAATCAACCTTCAAAATTTTTAGGATTAATATTGAACTTACCGCAGGCACGAATAATTGGCGGTAGAAACTCAGCGATTAAATTTTTCGAATTTTTCTATCAGAGAAACCTTTTCCAAATCAGACAAATCAAAAATGTATTTTTTCAATTTTCTAATAAAAACAACGTTGCCCGGGATTGGAAAAGTGCCTGGTTGGTGATAGGCTGGTCACCTACAAGTATCACGTTGAGGGACTTAAGTATCTTCGGCTAATCGTGGATGCACACGTTGTTCTCTGGCTATCTCTTCGGGGATGCGGGCATGAATATAGCTTTTTACCCTCGGGCTAAGATTGGAAATTGATCTCAATATAATATTAATCAATTAATACACTTGTACTGTTTCACAATAATCATATTGTGAAAAATCTGTAAATAGTTGACCTTGCAGGCCATCCCTGAAACTTCCCGCTAAATTAAGGTATTTTAAGCTCAAAAAATTAAAAACTATAAGCATAGATTTTTCAGTTCTGAGAAATATTGAAATGTCTCAATTGCTAAGTCACAAAAACAGCAAGAAAACATTTACAAATGAACCAACGAAACAATCATACATGCTATTTTTGCTATTTTGATTAAAATGGCAGTTTATTGAATTTTGTAAAACTATATTTTGGAAACGATGATCAAATTGATCAAATTTCAAATCATCAAATTTAAATGGCATTCAACTCAATTTATTTTTTGAGGAATAGAGCTGATTAGTTTTTGTATTTAATCGGTACATAAATGCGATATTTTTTCAGTAAAATGTACCACAAAAGGGCATTGTCGCCTACTGTAGCTTTGTAGCATTTTAACTTGTAAGTTTTATAATAGATGGCGGTAGTAGTAATAAAATTCTAATACAACATGTATCTTCTATTTTTTAATGTTTATAAAATAGTATTTTGATGGTAGATCATATCTAGACATGAATTTAAACTATCAAGTCAAAGCTCAAACCTAAAAGTACGATAATTTTGCCATAAAAGGTACTACAAAAGTGCACAGAGAATTGCCTAGTGTAGGGCTTGCTTCGCTCGCCCTAATTATCACTTCTTAACCTTCATAACACGCAAGATAAAAAGTTATCAATGGCGTATATTACAAATGTAAACACGAAGTACTATCGTATATGATACAGTAATTGTTATACACCTGAGCATAAGATTATGACGTGATAAATGAAAGTGATTGCTGATAGAGATCGCGCTTGCGCATATCATCCGTCATGTTATTCAACAGTAGAGCGGAGACTAGACGCGTGCGAGGGACTGACGGCTTTTATCAATTACTATTTAAAACATTTCTTTTAAATATACAAAAAAACTAATTAAGTAACATACAATGCTATATTATGTGGAAATTAATAAAAAACGGTATTAACTGTCACGAATAAAAGCAAAGATTGACTTCTTTAAATTATAAAATAATATTACACTACACAAAGATGGTGATTAAACTATTTTTATATTGGATTCTGCACTTAAATATAGGTATGCCTACCGTAACATCTCACAGCCGATTCTGTGTAGAAATAAATAAAATAAATGTAGTAAGGTATAGAGTATATAAAGAAATGAAAACAAAGAGGGCTTTAACAAGGTGTCTGAGTTCAGAATGATACTTTTAATGGGACTTTTTAACTAAACTATTAGAGGCCGCGTTCAAATCTGGTAGTAGCTATAAAATTGTCAACCTGTCAAAAGTGCCTGTAAAGGTTTAATTGAATATTCTTTTTTAGCTTTGGCTTTCGTGGGGTCCCCGGAGGTCTGAACGATGAGTCGGAGTGGTTTCAGCATTAATGTGCTGCAATTTGATGTCTTTCTGAAGTGCTAAAACATTATTTTATAACATAAGTTATCAAACAAGCAGACGGCTCTCCTGCGGGTAAACTCAAAAAGTACTACATGGATTTACTTCAAATTTTGCATGAATATTACTAACAGGTCGGGTCAACATACATGCTACATATTATCACGCTGTCACCAATGGCGGAGGTGCTGTGCGGACTAAACGAAGTCCGCGCGGACGAAGTCGAGGGCAACAGCTAGTAACTTATATGTATATAACCGGTAATATTACTGGTACCGCCTGACCCGCGTGGATATACTCGCAGCTTATGGCATTACTTTTACACTCCTTTTGTTATTTTTATGTAATTTACCATGTAAGCTATATATCAATTGCTTGGTTTATATTCGTAGGCGTGATTTTTAGAAATTGCTTCCAATTATCGGATCTGTCTACAAAACGGCGCCATAATCAATTTAATGTAAACATCACAGACCTTACCAGCCGACAATCGAAAAACGTTTGTAATGATACCTTTTGTCAAACTGTGATACGAAAGTTGTGAAAGAATAGATGAATATTGAACACACATACATACATACATAGACATACTCAGATTCTAGACAGAGGGGGGGGGGGAGGATCAGATAATAAATAGTGACCGAATGAAACTGTATTTTCAGTCGAAAACGAAACTGAAACTTCGGAGAGAAGGAGACAGCTCTCCCCTCTGCCCCTCCCCCTCCCCTCGGTACGCCAATGCATTGATATGTACTTACATGCTAGCCAAAATCATAATCCTTCATTTTTTCATTTTGCTTCGCCGTGGTTGAGTAAAAATACAAATTTTTATACCAGAATGTGGTGTATTCAAACATATTTTAGAGCAAAAATAAAAAGAACACGTCTTTTTATTATTGCATAAATAAAATAAATATATAATTATAATTGCATAAGTTGATAAAAAATGCTATGCAATAGCTTTACCGCGGCACTCGGAGACTGCCGCGGTAAAGCTATTGCATAGCATTTTTTATCAACTTATGCAATTATAATTATATATTTATTTTATTTATGCAGTATTTTTTTCTTTGATATTAATTCAAGTTACACAGAATTTATGCCTTCCAGCTATTTTTTACCTTTAACTGTTTGAAAAACATCCTATAATCCTCAGTATAACCATTGTATAGTGATGAAAGATTATCTCATTAACTGCATAATCTAATTTTTTCAAACCAACTTTCGGTTGAAGTTTTTGTTGAATTCTATACTCTCAATTTTTATAATTTTTCACCCGACAATTAAAAATATAGAGTGGGCCACTTTTTACCACTTTAGAAGCGAATGTGTCACAAAATATTGGCAAAATCAAAAACACTTTAGAAACCTCCATATCATTTATAAAAACCCATCCAATGATCCACCCCACACATCTAAGCTCTCTTAATTTTTTTTCATCCCTCAGTTACATGCATGGAGCGTTACTCTTAATTATTCTATTTTTCAAAATCGAACTGCATCGTTTTGTTGCGGTGCATAAAAATGTTAATAGTACAGTACTCATAGTCTCCGAATAAAATGACTGCTACGGGACCTTGCGTAAGCGAGTCCGACTTGGCTGGTTATTTTTCATTTCCCGCTTAAGGGTTTCAACCCGACTTTTGATCATCAAATCATACATCAGTTTATTCGTGAGATCTCAAAATTTTGAGACTGATTTTAAATAATACATAATTAGAACGCATTGTCCATATGCAGCCGAGATTGACAAACTGCTGACATACTTCGGGATAAATTTCTCCAATTGCCTATTAAGGCAGTCATCCAATGCCCGTCCAAATCTATCAGGTAATCGAGCTACGGAACTCACTCTACAACAGATTTAACCCGAAAAGTCAACAATCTGCATCAGTTCAGAAGCAAAGCAGTTGAGTTCTCATAGATTTTGATATTGTTTAAATTAAAGCTCTCATAACAAACATTTATTTTAATAATTTTTATCACTTGCAATTATATCGTATAATAAATCATCAAACTCGCATAAAATATACATATTTATTGCACTATTTATCGTGACACTTCATGTTTCAAATAAAAATTAACAATATGAATTATATTACTTATTATAAACATTATTAAATAAATGTGACAAGGAAACAGACAAGGAGGGCTCACCTTCAGGTGATACGTGTAAAATATATAAAATATATCAACTTTTTTTTAAATTTACTTAATTTATTGAATAATTTTAAATTAAACATTTAAAACAACCTTTAAAACCAAAATTTAAAACAGACACATTTTCGTATAATCAGATCACCATTCTGGTCCTTATGCATCATTTTAAAAGCATAACTACACGTTATGTGACTTTCATGAAAATCGTTGGGGCCAATTCCGAGATTCCAATTATATATATACAAGAATTGCTCGTTTAAAGGTATTAGATATCTTCGATCTTCTTAAATTTTTTTTTATAGTAGAGGGGGCAAACGAGCAGATGGTGCACCTGATGGTAAGTGATCACCGCCGCCCATGGACATCCGCAATACCGGGGGTATTGCAGCTGCGTTGTCGGCCTTTTAAGAATGAATAAGCTCGTTTCTTGAAGGTCCCTAAGTCGTATCCATTCGGAAACACCCCCGAGGGTAATAGATTCCACAAAGGAGTAATGCGAGGCAAAAAGTGTCGACAAAAGCGCACGGTTGTGGATTTCCAGACATCGAGGTGGTGAGGATGGAACTTTAAATTTTGACGCGATGTCCGATGGTGAAATTTAGCGGCAGGCATTAGTCCGAACAACTCGTCGGAACACTCCCCATGATAAATACGGTAAAAGATGCAGAGCGAGCCTACATCTCTGTGTAACGCCAAAGAGTCAAGCCGATTAGAAATAGCCTGGTCGTCGACGATTCGGACCGCTCTACGTTGAATGCGATCAAGAGGAAGAAGCTGGTACTGAGGAGCTCCGGCCCAGAGGTGAGAACAGTACTCCATGTGAGGTCGAATTTGGGCCTTGTAAAGTTGGAGGCGATGGGCTGGCATGAAGTACTGCTTTGCTCTACTGAGTACACCAAGCTTTTTGGAGGCTAGTTTAGCCTTCCCTTCCAAATGACCACGGAACTGAACGTTGTTCGATATGTCGACTCCCAGAATTCCAATACTGGCTGAGGCTATCAGGAGAGTGTTTTCGAACCGAGGTGACACGACAAAGGGTGTTTTTTTTGCGGTGAATGCACAGAGCTGCGTCTTTTTGGGGTTAAATATAATAAGGTTTTGACGACCCCATTCTGAGACATCAGTTAGTTGATTCTCGAATTCAGACACGAGCTTGATCCGGCCCTCTTCGACGTGTTCCCGAGAAATACCGCTATGGCCGGAGTATGTAGCATCAACAGTACTGTCGTCCGCATAGCAACGTATGTTACTAATTCGCAACATATCATTGATATGCAGAAGAAACAGTGTCGGTGATAGCACGCAGCCTTGGGGAAAACCAGCATTGACAGGTTTAAGATCGGAGCATGCACCGTCAACAACGACCTTAATGCTCCGATCAGCCAAAAAACTGGTGATCCACTTGCATAGTTTCTCGGGAAGCCCATAGGAAGGCAGCTTTGAGAGAAGCGCTTTATGCCATACCCGATCGAAGGCCTTCGCTATGTCTAAATTAACTGCCAATGCCTCCCCCTTGGACTCAAGTGCCTTCGCCCAAAGATGTGTCAGGTATACTAGAAGATCACCAGTGAGCGGCCACGACGCTGTCAATCAGCTGGTGCTCTTCTAAATACATCAGGAGCTGACAGTTTATAAGTGTCTCCATGACTTTGGAGAACAAGGAGGTTATGGCTATTGGCCGATAGTTTGACGGATTAGAGCGATCTCCTTTTTTAGGAATGGGATGCACTAAAGCTGTTTTCCATGAATTCGGTACCACGCCGAGTGAATAGGAGAGCCGGAATAGGTGCGTTAATACTGGCGCCAACTCTGGAGCACATATTTTAAGCACAATAGGAGGGATGCCATCAGGCCCACTCGACTTGTGGATGTCTAAAGAAAGAAGTGCTTTACGCACAGCTGACTGCTGAAACTGCGGTTCTGGCATGGAACTATCACACTGCGGGATGGTAGGCGGTGTGTTCCCTCGGTCATCCAGAGTCGAGTTGGCCGCAAAGAAGGAGCCCAGAAGATCGGCTTTCTCCTTTGCGGTATGGGCCAGAGAGTCATCGTCTCTCTGCAAGGATGGAAATGAAGGCTGGGAGAAATTCCCTAAGACAGCCTTGGCGAGAGACCAGAACGCACGAGTGCCAGAAGGAAGGCGAACTAATTTCTCACCAATTCTGCCAATGTGTTCCGCTTTTGCCTTGGCGATAGCTCTTTTGAAGAATCTCGAGGAAGAGTTGTACTCCTTTCATAATGCGCTAGTTTTTACATCACGAGATGCCGACGCAGCAACCCAAGCTCGGTAGCATTCCTGCTTTCGGCGTAAAGCCGCTTTGCAGTGGCGACCAAACCATGGCTGAGACTTGCCACCGATGGGTACCGCAGAAAACGGAATAAAAAGTTCCATGCCCTGCAGCACCACATCAGCGACAGAGTCAGCGACAGCATTCGGATCATCCAGCAAGAAGCACAACCGCCCCCATGGGTAGGATGCAAAGAAAGACTGCATCCCGTCCCAATCTGCTGACCTATAGTGCCAAACGCGACGACAGCCTGCAAAGGGAGGCCGTGATGGGCGCGTGACCGGCCCTTTGCTCCGGATCAGGCAGTGGTCCGACGCGCCAAGTGGAGCGTCCACCAATACATGATAACGATCCGGGTCAGAGGTCAGCAGGAGATTCAACAGTGAAGGCGTATGGCCATCCACATCGGGAACACGCGTAGGCGAGGTTACCAATTGTATTAGACCATACGCCAAGGTAAAATCGTGAACAGACCTCCCCGCATGTTTGGTGGTGCGAGAACAAAGCCATTCGGCGTGATGGGCATTAAAATCGCCCAAGATCACGATCTCTGCGGAGGGGGTCTGATCTAACACGGAATCCACAGCCGTTTGTAAGTGCTCAATGAGCCGGTCAACTTCAGTATTCCCGCTATGGGACCTGTATAGGCACGCGTAGCTGCGTGGATGGTCGTCGCAAGCTACGCGTAACCAGAGGATGGATAGGTCCTGACCTTCAAGTCTGCCGAGGCGCCGGTAACAGATATCTTCTCTGACGTATGCGCACACACCAGCCCGCGGTACAAAGGAATGTTCCAGTTTGTACCCCGGGTAGGAAGATATCTGTGTCTCGGTTAAGAAGAGCAAAGCTGGCTTCGCCGTCTCGAGATGGTAGTGGACGGCGTTCAGGTTGAAATGAAGGCCCCTGATATTGCAGAAATCCACAGTAAACGTGGTAGGGGGTGCCATGGTCTTCTTGCTCTGTTTGCCCCGGACAGAATTGTCTATGAGCGCAATTTTGCCTCCCCCAGAATACGCAGGGCACGGACTCCAGAGCACGGACGCTCAGGGGGGGATTCTCCACTGCTGGTGCAAGTGGTACCCCCCTGGGGTAGTTTTTTTTTAAATAGCGCATTCATAGTGTGCGGGGGGGGGGGGTGGGGGGTTAGGCCTCCGGGACTCTCACAAACCAGACGAAACGCAGCAGCGGAGCTGCTACTTTACGTCGGTGTCAAGTGAGAGAGTGGTATCTCCCCGGTCGTGCCGGCCTATTCTGTTGCAAATGCAGTACGGCACTACCACTAATTTGGTTGACTGACTGCACCGGTGCCAGATAATTTTTGAACAAAAATTATCCCACCAGTGGGCGATGGGGTCGTCACATCCCTACGCCGGGATAAATAATAATTCGAGGCTTTTCAATTTTTAATTTAATTTTACTTTTAATTTATAACTTTTATTTTTTTAATTTTCTAAATGAAATTATATATTGAATGACATCTTGGATATAATTTTCTCAGAATGTGAAGAGGAATTTTTTGAAACGGTGAATTTGAAATAGACTATACATAATAAAGTTTGATACCCCTTTCAACATTGTTTTTAAATAGTTACGTTTTTAGAATAATTGAAGTTGGACCTAAAGTGCTAAAAAATATTGAAGCTGCGCTTCGACTGCTTATACTCTACATTTTTATTAGTGGCAAAAAGATGAGTCAAAATTTATGTAAATTATTGGTTCCTTCTTGATTAATTTATTTTAAAATGTTGCATAATATGGAGGCACTATCTGTGGAGGTGGGAGACGGCCCGCGGATGTAAAAAATGGATGATTTTTCCAGGCTGGCATAGAGCCTGTAGAACGAAGCCCACATTGAAACGTGTATACCTCACTGAAACATAAATAATTGTTATCGCGTGATTCAGGGTTTACTTCAACTTTAATGATAAGGTAATTACTTTATATGAAATGAAATTTATTTGCTTAGAATATAGGTTAGCAGTTTCTCGTATTCTACAAATTGGCTTGCAAAAAAAGATTGAATTTAGAAATTATAATATAAGTGAAATAATTGAACGTAATGACATTTACATTTCTTGAAATAACTAAATCCTGCTTTTTTACCAGATACATATTTTGACCCTTTTGATCAGGAACTTCGGAATTCACAAAGCTTACATAATATTTTGTATTCGTGTTATTGAAACTAAATGATGTCGTTATTTTAGTGTTGAAACATCACAGAGAAATAATGAGGATTTTTCACGATAAACACATTTGTACAAACATTTGGTAAAGTTCGATGAAAAGGTGACTTCACAGTTTTGTTAGTCAGTCTTTAAGCACATGCATTTTAACACGAGAAACGTGCATTTATCTCCGTTTTCTTGCATTGCAGATTCATTAATGATGATTAATTTATATATATATATATATATATATATATATATATATATATATATATATATATATATATATATATATATATATATATATATATATATATATATATATATATATATATATATATGTGTCGCAGTTAAATTATAATATCACTTAGGTTATAGGTAAATTATAATCTAACGGTACTGACAATTTCACTGCGACATATATATATATATATATATAATGGGATTTGTTATCCCTTTATAAGAAACAACCATCGCATATAGACACCAAATATATTATTATTGGTGTTATTGCCGTCCGTGTAGCGTGTTGGTAATGCATGAGTTTACCGGCTACTTTATTCTCCAAATCGAAACACGACAGTGACAAGCACTGACGTTATTGCGGCAAGAATTGGTGAGGCGATGGTACCAAAAGCCGATGCAGAATTTACCACCGAGTAGTCACGATGGTAGTGACAAGTTTGGCTAATTGCATTTGCCGAGCAGATGCATGCGAAAACACCGGTCCCGGTTATCGCAAGAAACTAACGATAAGAGTGGAGAAATGTAGCATTGCCGATCTCTATAGCAAAGCAAAAACCGTAAGCAATGACATTTGATTAAATCTGCCTGACCCACTATGGACCTGGCGTGATGATGCGATGCTTGCGATATGCTGAGATTGGTCTTTTAATTGGTCTTGTGGTTTTAACATGACACTACATTCATTTATTTTGATTTAGAACATAAGATGGTAAACAAGCAAATGGCTTTACTAATCTAAGAACACAATCATCACTTGCGTGGTGTACCAAAGATGTCAACGGTGCATCGCCGTTCTCGTGTCGGAGATGTAACACCACAAGGAGAATTTCACAAATTTATGACGTATTTATTCTCCAAATCGAAACACGACAGTGACATGTTTAGGCAATCGTAAGTCTTTTTAAGACCAGCCTGGCAGGTTTATTTTTCTAAAAGAGTTTAAAGATGACTGCCCCGTTAGTCGAGTGGTTAGCGACCCTGGCTACGCAATCGACGGGGCTCGGGTTCGATCCCCGACGGGGACAAGCATTTATGTGATGAGCATAAATGTTTGTATTTCCAGTTTTGGGTGTTTATTAAATATATTCCAGTATTTATATATGTATTTCTATGTATTAGTATTTTTATTTTTTAATTATTTATTTGTCTTTCGTCACAATGGGTTCTTGTTACAAATTTGGTTGGCTTAATATCTATTTGTACACCCGTTTGTGAGAGACTGGTGTAGGTTCTAGAAGATCCTGTAATACAGGATCTCACTTCACGGTTTCAATTGACATGCAGATACTTATACTAGTTATAGTAAAAGCAGAATTTCAGTAACTAATATTAAAATAAATTATTGCTAAGACTTTAACAGAAGCGTAATAAACAAATAATAAGTAATATTAACAACTAAAGGATGTTGGTTTTTTCGTAATAAATAAATACTCGTAGTAAAGTTTATTGTATCATGTGTGTCATAGTGTGTAGTGTTTTCCTAAACAAGGAGTGTGTACCTATTGGATGTCTTGTTGCGTGATTTGTGTGTTTACAGAGAGTTAAGTATAATTAAGTGTGCATGGCGTGTATTTGCATGAATGGGATTTTTGTATGTGTAGTTTCATGTAACAAGATATATATATATATATATATATATATATATATATATATATATATATATATATATTTCGCAGAAGACAATAAATTATAATATACCACCATATAGTCGTCTTATCACTGAATCAGTGCGCACGTTAGGCACGGTCGGTTCTCTAGCTGTGAGTCCTCTTATAAACCGATCTACTGACTCGGATTTCGTTACGACAGGCGATATTTGATATATGCTGGCCGATGGATGACTGTTAAGATATAAAATGACGTAAGTGACGTACGCAACGTATAAGTCAAATACACTTTATTCTACTCTAGATAGCGCTACGCTACCTTAGGTTGCAAATACTCTCATACTTCCTCACACGGCCATTCTGACAGACAACGCGCTCTCGCGTGTCGCACAGTTATCTTCGTAACATTACAAGCCTGTAGGCAATACGTAATAGAAATCTCCACTTCGTCAAAATTTTACTGTCTTTTGGTGTGATACAAAGCACATAAAGCTCATAGTAACGTCGCACAAGAATATTAAAACAACACACAACGCCGACCTGGGAGCTGTACTAGGCACAGAGCTTCCTTTACAATCTGAATTGCTAGTTGTTGGAAGCGCGGAGCTTCCAATACACTTTCTTATTAATTACACAAAGCGTTGGGCTTCCAATGTACTTCCTTAATTGTTACATGAAGCGCGGAGCTTCTAATACACTGACTTGTTATTTACACGAAGCGCTAAGCTTCCAATGTACTCCCTTAATTGTCACATAAAGCAGAGAACTTCTAATACACTGATTTATTAATTACATGAAGCGCTAAGCTTCTAATGTACTTCCTTAATTATTACATATAGCGCGGAGCTTCCAATGCACTGATTTATTAATTACACGAAGCGCTAAGCTTCCAATGTACTTCCTCAATTATTACATGAAACGCGGAACTTCCAATACACTGATTTGTTAATTACACGAAGCGATAAGCTTCCAATGTACTTCCTCAATTGTTACACAAAGCACGGAGCGTCCAATACACTGATTTGCTAATTACACGAAGCGCTAAGCTTCCAATGTACTTCCTTAATTGTTACATGAAGCGCGGAGCTTCCAATGTACAGAACTGATAATTACATGGAGCGCGGAGCTTCCAATGTATTGTTTTTATAGTTACGTGAAGCGCGAAGCTTCTAACGCATTGACTTCTTAATTACACGAAGCGCGGAGCTTCCAATGTACTGACATGATAGCTACATGAAGCGTGGAGCTTCCAATGTACTGACATGGTAATTACATGAATTAAAGTGAGACATGGTGCTCCAAAAGCATTAACACAAAAGTTTTTTTATCTTAAAACTAACAATTTTCATGATTTTTCACTGCATTTCTGGAACAATATTAAGAGATATCAACACAGTAACATTTAAATGTTCGTACAATTTTTTTTAATATAATGTAACAGTAATTAAGTAAAGCACAACAAAATAACATTATAATAAAAATAAAGCAAAAAAATGTTTTTGTTCTCATTTATTTTTGATACATTTTCCTATTTGTATAGATGTACAATGAATGTACAAAAGAACGGAAACAGGCACAGAAATCGCATTACGAGGATATAAAAGGAAGGTTAGATACATCTATTAATTCTTATTATAAACTATTATTTGGCTCACCTTCTTAATTACTATTTTAATCGTGAACATCTGTTATTTTACAAGAATTTGAAAATCTTTCCATAATTTATTAATTAGCCTAGGATTTTACTCAACTAAAACTATATCGCTTACATAAAAAAAAAATGTACTTCGTTCTAACTCTTATTAAAGCGTGCTTTATCGGCACAAGCTAGTTCGTCCATCCTGGCTTAAGCTAAGCAGCTAAACTATCCGATGGTATTTTATCAATTTTACATGTTAAGCACCGGTGAACATATAATGTTCTGGCACAAGCGGTAGTGTTGGAAAACCATATATGTTTTCGTATTTTATTTAACGTTGTATCTCAAACTATATGTTTTGAATCCTCATGAAAGTGTTGAATAAGTTGCCTATTATAATTTTAAGAACTATTACGTGATATAACATATTTTTATAATTTGAAAATTTTTATGAAGCTAGCTTATTCTCCATAACATATAATGACCGCAAAAATTACTTCGAATGTGTCGTTTACTAAAGCCTGGATAATCCAGTTAGTGTCAGGGTCTAGCCTCTGGTCGAGTTGAAACCAACCATATTGACGACTAAAATAATAAACGTGTGGTATCCCTTTCCTGTACTCCACATCAAAATGCCTACCTGGGCCCATGTATTATCTATGTATTCAAGGAGCTAAATCTTTTTTTTTTTAATGATGAAATGCCTTAAGGCCGTTGTAGTTTATGACATCCTTGAAACTTGTCCTGAGAAGAATAGTACCTGAAATGCTTCAGGGCTTTGGCTTTTTCTTTATTTGATAAAATTAACTTGAGTGTCGATTTTTGCGATAGTACAGTTCCATAGCCGAGACGGCTGACGTATAAATAGCTACATTTTTAGAGTCAAATATTGATAATATTGTCATCTGATATTCATCGAAAAATAATAATTATCATGCATGGTTTTTAGCTTTTAAATCTCTGAAATAAAACAAAGGCTATCTGTCCCCCTTTTTTTTAAAAAAAGAATAACAAGGCAAGTGTAGAGGGTTATGAACTTATTTTGGAAGTGATATCCTTTACAGAATTTATTTTTGTAGAGATTAATGGTTAAGGATGGTGTAGTACGACTTTATTTAAATTTTTAAGTCTCATTTTTATTTCACACATAGTAATGAAATAGTGGGAATTGCCCTTTGTGCAAACGCAAACCCTTTTAATCAAGTAATATAGACGGGCAATATCATCGTCGATTAGAGGTGGCCGTTTCTAACGAAACGCTGCTGACGATCGATGTCGGTCCATGGTGACGACATCCGGTGCCGAAATGCCCAGTAACGGATGGGAATAACACTCAAATTCAACGCGATGGCAGATGTCGAATAACGACACTGTAATCGACGCCGCCAATTATAATACGTCGATGCCCGATGGTCCTTACTGTGAATATCCAACTGTGAATAAACAACGGATGAGCGCAACGTTACCAATTCTAAATGCCAACCTTACTGCGTGCTTGAGTAGAAAATCATCCTTTCAAATGCGTATCCAAATTTTAACTAACTAAACTAAAAAAACTTTATATTTAAATATTTTGTTTATCTATTTACATCAACTGTCATTTACTCTCCTAAATGTTTTTACGTTGATGCACGACAGTATCACAACGTTTATGAAAACGCCAAACCATCAACGTGCTTGACGTTTCCCAGCCAGTACGCTAGTAGCTGTCCGACACCGTTGTTGGAAACAACGATGTTGACAATGATAACGTTTACGAAACAACGACGTGTATCGATGCTGAAAAATAACAAAACACCCGTGTCTATCGTCGATAGTAATATTGGTCTCAATATCATGTAAGTCTGCGCTCTGTAAAACATAAACATCCACTTGAACTTTTTTTTTGTACTGTGCGTACCTTTGTTTTTATAATGAAAGGTTTATTCCGGGTCGACTAAATAAACATCCCGCCCGATAATGATGTCACAAGGTGAACAATCAGAGCCGCTAACTAAACATTGTAACTTAAAACTTGAGATCGATCCCAACGCATAAATTTATTGATTTGTCACCTCTGTGGTCTAGTGGTCCAGTGCCGGTACCACGTGAGGTCCCGGGCTCGATTTCTGGGTCAGGCAAATTAAAGAATGTGCTTTTCACCTTTGCAAAGTAATGCTGCCTGGGATTAGATAAGTGCCCAGCCGGCAATCGGCCCGCCACCCATTGTGAGACCAAACATACTCGGCCAATTGCTGGCGCACCGGCTGCACCTCCACCCACCTCCTCGGAGATACGGGCATGAAAATACTTAAATTTATGTTCTGATTGTGAATATAGACTTACTAACACTTGATTTTGTATACTTATCATCTCCTCGTTTAGAAAAATACACCTGTTCCGTATGTCCCACTTTCAGACAATAAGATCACTGAAAATTAGCACGCCATTTGTCTGGCAAACTAGGTTTAAGTTCATAATTTGTAATTAAATAACGTCTAACACATTGTTACCCTACTTTAAGCTAATAAAGAATTGATTGATTGATTGATTGAACACTTTCATCACTAGAATTAAGGCTACAAATCTAAACTTTTATTAAAAATTTCGACATTTTGCGTTATAACTCGATTTATAATATTTGTAACACTATACGATCGTTCTGTGGCCTCAGATCAGAAAGTGATAATTACAAAAATAATTTTACATGTATTATGCACAATGCACAATGCGTATGTATTGTTATGATCAAATGTAATATTCTGTTTTTTAACTTATCTTGAAATGTTCATAGACTGTAGAAGAGTACAGTATTGATGGAGATATGTCTATCTGATCAAACGATCCGTTTTTCGCAATGCTAATTGTATTATTAACATTGTTCAGCTAAAAGTGCACTTATGATGGTCTGACCAATGGCCACAGCATTGTATTCTAGTCAATGACGTTTAAGGTAATTCATAAATAGTTACGGATTGATAGGACGTTTGTAATTTCCAATTTATGTGTAGTGCTAAAATATCTGTCAAGTGCCACGAAGTTATCTATACTAAAATTATAAAGACTTTACATTTGATTGTTCGTTCATTTGTTACAATTTAACTCAAAAACCACTCAACCAATTTCAAAAATTCTCTCACGCCCAGAAAGCCACATTATTTAGCAATGACACAGGCCACTATTTTACCTACTGGGCAAATAGAAGCATTGATTTTTGATCACGCGAATGAAATCGCGAGTAACTGCTACTTAGAAGTATTTTTAATAAATCAGATTATACCTGGCTGTCGAAGATACCTGAGACGACGACTTCAATTTTGTTCGCCAGTATTTTTAATAAATCAGGCCGTACCTGGTAGTCGGAGATACCTGAGATGACGGCTACAATTTTGTTCACCTCGCTCCACCCAGTTTCTATTTCATCCACCATTACTAGGTTTTTTTTTATAGAGTTCTCCACATAAGTTGAATCGCAATTACTAGTATACTGCACCATGTCGTGAAATCTTCCAATAGTAGCGAACTGACGTGATTAACATTCCTTTATTTCATCCAATGTTTTGCATAAGGGTGATTTTGACACCCTTTTATGAGCATGGCCTTGTAAATGAATGAATACCATGAAATAAAGGAAATCTTTATTTCGTGATGAATACGGTAATCCTTGTTTCGCACTTTTTTATTTTATTTTGCACTTGCATCACCATTTTCTTCAAATTGGTTCGTTTTCAACGTTCATGAACTGGTGGGCCGATAGTAATATTAGACGCATTGGATTTGATCCCACCGCTGCTTTCGCAGAAGACAATAAATTATAATATACCACCATATAGTCGTCTTATCACTGAATCAGTGCGCACGTTAGGCACGGTCGGTTCTCTAGCTGTGAGTCCTCTTATAAACCGATCTACTGACTCGGATTTCGTTACGACAGGCGATATTTGATATATGCTGGCCGATGGATGACTGTTAAGATATAAAATGACGTAAGTGACGTACGCAACGTATAAGTCAAATACACTTTATTCTACTCTAGATAGCGCTACGCTACCTTAGGTTGCAAATACTCTCATACTTCTTCACATATATATATATATATATATATATATATATATATGTGTGTGTGTGTGTGTGTGTGTGTGTGTGTGTATGTGTATCTGCTGTTTATAATTTTAGCATGCCGTTATTGTTATAATTGGTAGTTTATAATTAATGTTCATATTTTGTTGCCGAACCTCTGTGATGTGATTCATGAATGTGTGTTTGTGTGATGGTATTATCAATGTTTTATAAATAATGTTTGTAGTATCGTTGACTAACACCCATAACACAAGCAAATGATTTGCTTACTTTGGGGTTAGATCAGTAAGTGTAATTTGTCCCGTGCTTTAACACTCCCGTGTATTTAAAAGCTAATTTTAGCTTTATATTTTAAGTTTAAGAGTAGCTGAAGTATAGGGTATATTTTTTATGCCATAGGATAAACAAGCAGATGGCTATCCTGATAGAAAAAGATAATCATCGCGTATAGACACCAAATATGTTAATGGTGTGTTGCTATTATCGTGGTAAGGTTTTGACGGCACATTCATAAGCTTACGGGCTACCTCACCTGAAGGAAACCGGAACACGATAGAGACAAGCACTGACACTGCAGGAATATGTAAGCCGGTGGTATCAGACCCGGGTGAGACAAAGTAGAATTCTACCACTCAGTATCCACGATGGTAGTGCATCGCATAACCAATCGTCAGCCTATTACGAACTACCTGGCAGAGCGGCAGTCGGTCTATACTTCAGAGGGGCCCAGACCAACCCGGTGTATATTTCAGGAGTTGAGTCTTCTTTATATTATAGGATAGCTATAAAGCAAATGTCTTTTTAGACCATTAAAGAACTACCTACAATAGTGCGCGCGGAACTAGTTGGCCGCGCCATACGTAATACGTAAGGCGCGGCCAACTAGTTCCGTGCGCACTATAGCCAGTAGAATAGTGCTGATACGTTTAACATATGCTCATTTTTCACATAACGCCAGGTTACACTGTGCTTTTCATATGGAATGGAGACCATTACTGGGGGAAAAATATCTTCTTTCGCTTTAAAACTTTTGAGAACAGAAAACAGATTTAACATGTTTCATATAAAGGGCCAGACAGATCGCTAGGTCGTACGCAGCCGGGACACACACTCGTACGCCGTGTAATCTAAACGATTACTCGTAAAGATCGATCCCACGTGTCCGTATCTTGTCAATATCTTTATAGTGTGCCTTCTTGCTTGTCATTAAACTAGCTTTCTTTTACTTTGTTTATTATATAACTTCAGATATTTTGAGGTCTCCCAACAGAAATTGAAGCGGAGTGTGTTCGACCAGTAAGCTGGCCAGATTGGTAAACATGAGCTGGGAGCACGCAGAGATATCTTACAATATTTCTGCATGCTCTCAGCTTGATATTGTGGCGCCGCTGGTCCGTTCCGCTGAAGGGTCATAGTGATGGAACCAGCGGGCCAGCTTCTTGTCAGGTGACGTCATTACTGTGCAGGTCGATGACGTCACACAAGGACAAGTAAGGGGAAAAGGAAGATCTTCCCAGCCAGGCAAGGTGTACTGCCTGGGGACCGAAGTCCATTTGAAAATCGTTGTAACTTGTATATGATCTGTACAAGATAAATAATTGTGATATCGCGATTCAGGATTTTATTTTGAATTTCATCATTTCCTATTTTTTTTCTTGTAGCGTTTGTGATTGTGATTTTTTGAGCTGCTACAATATCATCATAAAGGTTTTGGCGTTAAATTCCATACACCTGCAGCCAACCTGCGGGGCACAGTGAGTATGCGGGATATTCCGTCATGGTTTCTCGGACAAATTACAATCAGCTGCAATCAACTAGTGCTAGCAGAAACTTAGATCCAGAGTCCTGGGATTGCTGCAAGCTTACAAAAAACATATTTTCATTTAAGAAATAAAAAATGTATTTAAACAAACCTTTAGAAAAATTTCTAATGAAATATTTTAATATTTAGGGATAAGAAAGCTTGGAATTAATTGCTCCACAAACAAATCTCTTATTATTATTATAGCGTATTTGATTACAAATTAAACATTGTAAAATATTTTATTAACAAGAAATAGATAATAAAAAGGCAAGTCTAGGGATTGAGTTTCTAATGCATACCGGAATTGCGCTCAGTTAAGAAATAGGAACCTGAGCTAGTTAATAACTTAAATTACTTAAACCCAAGTGTCAATTTTCTAGAGACGGGCCGTTTATTAAGGGCCGTTATCATAATAGATACGTCATGTTGGTCGTTAGATATCTCAAAATATCATTATATAAACTAAATACAGAGAACAAGGTCAAAATAATATGTAGAGAAGATTATCACAAAGATTTGGTTTTGGCCAGTTTAATCACTTCAGGTATATAAAGTGTCATTACATGGTAATTTAATGCTTAATTAAATAAATTCAAGAAATCATATTTTAGCACCAGGCAGATATCTTTTTCAGCCTTAAGTATGTGAAATATAAAACATCATAATAAACTATTAATTAAAAACAAGTACGTTAGAGTAATCACCCAGCATATCAATAAAGCTATCAAATTTTTAATTCTAACTTTAGTTTACGTCGTCTGAGTGGAATTTCCTAATATAGGTCATTATGAGCCGATACGTTGATAGCCGGTTCAAATAATATTTCGTCTAATGCAGTAATGGTACGCTTAATAAATCGAATAGCGAGTCGATAAGGGCGCCGGCTGCTTTGTGCCTATTCTATTATTTCATGATCCGATAAAAAAGGAATAAAGGCGTGCGGCCTAAACGCAGGAATGTTGTACATTTTTGTTTTAGGCGGGCGCCGGCGCCGGCCGCATTAGTGGCGCTCGCCTGCGACAACGGATACACATTAGCCCTTCCAGAAACGGTCCACGACGACTAAACGGAACAACCACCTTAACTGCACACCGCGAAATATACCTTAAATTGTATCATTACGGTTTCAATTTACCCATCTTAGCCACATCGTTCAGCTGTTTCTTATTACTTGGACTTACAAACTACACGAGTTAAAACAACTTAAGTGCAACTTTGAACACACAAAATAACTTTTTATTATAGAGAAATTGAGTTGATATCGTAAAGCAAATATTTGGTTGTAAAGTCGTAATGTTGTGGCGCAGTCTCACGCCCACTTATCAACGGGACAATTTAGTCGATGCAGTGTACTTATAATATATGAAGCAGGGCGCGCTGCCCGCGACCGGCTAATGAATCCTGTCCGCCTGTCCGTCCGTCTGTCCCGCGTAGCGACGACGCCCTTCATCCTACCATCTGCCTTATCTCAAGCCTCACTCAGTGATGGCCGAAGCGACCAAAGAAGGTTGCCTTTAAAGATGGAAATCGGATTTAGCACATAGTTATTCGCTGTGCTCAAAACGAGAAGTACTTTTAACAGATTAAGATTTAAACAATATGAAAAGACAACATACAAGACGTAAATCGATTAAGTTACGAAACAGATGGTGTGGTTGAGCCTTACGCTGCTGTAATAATACTGTGAGCGCCCGCCACTTAAAGATAATGAGGGATAAGGGATTAAAGCAATGAATAATTATATTAATTACAATAATTGCCAGTACCTAGCAGAGCATGTATTCGAGCACAGCAATCAGCACTGTCCAAAACCCGTTGTTATTTCGTTATTTTTGTTAATTTGTTAAGGTCCAGGTATTCTTTTCATTTTGTCGTATTTGTCGTCGTTTCGAATGAACCAATTTAACTATTGTAGCAGAATCAGGTGAGATGGTGGTACCAAGCCCGAAAAAGACATTGCGGAACATTCCAAAGTTATTAAACATTAACTAACAGATTTAAAAAGGTATCCAATAAAATTATGTTATTAATACAATAGGTAATTAAAATAAAAAACCTGCCTGCAGAAAAAATTCTGTAAGTAATGCACTAAAAGGAGCAAAACAAGATTGAGAATAGAAAACACAATTAAAATAATTTATGTGCAAATAACCTATATTTCGGTTTAAAAGACTATATTATGAGCCGAAAATCTAGTTTAGTTACTGGCGGGACCCAATTGCAAAGAAAACCAAGGTTTTAGCTGCAAGAGACTAAACCTAAACATAATAATACAAATTCACAAGAATTGACAAACGAACGATAATAGAATGAAATAAACAAAAAAATATGTAAAGAGTTGACCCTACGAGCCATCCCTGAAACTTCCCACTAAATTAAGGTATTTTAAGCTCAAAAGAGTAAAAAAATATAAGCATAGATTTTTCAGTTTAAACATCAATTTTAAAAAAGTATATTAATTTTTGACTATATATTTAGAAAATGATGATGGCATTTAACTCAATTTTTGAGATCTAAAATATTGTTTTAGATAAATAATCGATACTTGGGTTGAAAATTTTCGATGCAATGTCAAAAAACATTTTATTTTTAATTTTCTTCATTGATAAATCGCAAACAAATTAACCGATTTTGATAAAATTAACGGTATTTTATCAAAATCGGTTTTTCGCCGTGTTGGTCCCGGCCTCCTTTGAAGAATAGGTCAACTGCCGTTCTGCCAGGCAGGTCGTAAAAGGCAACCGATTGGCTATGCGAGTCACTACCATTGTGGCTACTAGTCTGGTACCACCGCCTTACCTATTCCTGCCGCAATAGCGTCAGAGCTTGTCGCTGTCGTGTTCCGGTTTGGAGGGTAAGGTAGCCGGTAAACTTATGTATGTTGCATTAGACCTCGCCACAAGATAGCAACGCACCATTAACATCTTTGGTGTCTATAAGCGATGGATGACTCTTTCCATCAGGAAACCCATCTGCTTGTTTGTTTGTTTAAAGGAGAAAAGCTGATAAGATTTTTAAGTCAATCGTTGAATTAACTTATAAGTTATTTTAAAAAAATTAAGTAAGTTTGCTAAAAACAACGCAATTTTAATATTTGAAAAGCTATAAGTTTTGAGAATTAGATTCGATTTTGATTGATTTTTGAAACGGCATTTGACGTAGTTTTTTAATACTAAAATATCGTAGAATACCAAAAAATTATTGGTTGAAAAATTTCGAAGCTACGTAGAAAAAACACTTTTTTCAAAAATTTTCGTCAACGATGACTTCCAAACGGATAAACCTATTTTGATGCAATTTATGTATTAGACATAGTATTTTAAGGAATAGAGTTGATTAGTTTTTATACTCAATCGGTATATAAATCTGGATGTTATATAAAAAATATACTGTTTCGCAAATATTTTTTAAAAAACACCAAGTTTTTTCAAAATTTCTCAAATCTCCTGGACCGAATCAGTTCAAATTTTCAGAAAATCTAAGTTGAGCGGAATCCAATCGAATGCCATCAACCGCGTTTCGATCGGTCCAGCCGTTCAAAAGTTATGAAATGTTTACATACACACATACACACACACATACAGAGAGAGAGAGAGAGACATACTGACGTCATCGTGAAAATAGTCGGAAAAGGTTCCTAGGACTTCAAAACGTGGACATATGGTGAAAATTCGATTTTCGAAAATCGGGGTAAAATCAGTAACTTCTCGATCTACATACGTAGTGGGAAGTTTAAAGTCCATACTAATGTTATAAATACGAAAGCAACTCTGTCCGTCTCTTCTTCACGCCGAAGCCACTAAACCGATTTGGATGACATTTGGTACAAAGATAGTTCGAGACCCGAGAAAGGACAAAGGATAGTTTTTGTCCCTAAAATCGCACAGGAACGGGAAATATGCGAATAAAACCTCGGGACTTTTATATTAGATTTTTTCCACGTGGAGGAAGTTTATTTGTTTCGTTTCAAATATGATTGGCCGACGGATATTTATAACTATTATAAATTTCATAAATTCATTGTCTATAAGGTACCCGACAAAATTATGACCCCTCCGTACTAATATTATAAATGTGAAAGTCTGTCTGTCTGTTACTCTTTCACGGCTAAACCGCTGGACCGATTTTCATGGAATATGGAAATAGTTGAAGATCCGCGGTCAAACGCGGTTTTATCAAAAATCAACCCCTAAGGGGCTGAAATAGGGGATGAAATTTGTATGAAAAACTATATCGATGACATGTTAATCTACTTGCGGACGAAGCTGCGCGGGTCAGCTAGTCATCCTATACTTTTTAGGGTTCCGTAGTAAACTAGAACACCTTAAAGTTTCGCTATGTTCGTCCGTATGTCCGTCGGTCCATCCGTCCGTCCGCATAATTGCTCAGAGATCTTTATTACTAGAAAGCAATAATTTGGCACGAATATACATGTGGGTCACGTTAACAGAGTGGTAACATAAAATCTTGAAAGTTATTTTTTTCAAGGTCTTTACCCTACATGTAAAGTAGTGATGTAATTTTTTACTCACGTACCCCGTTGTGTGGGGTATCATTGGATAGGTTTTTAAAAAATGATGTAGGTTTGCGAAAAAAAATTTTCGATTATGGGACTCGCTTGTGAATATAAAGCTTTAAAGTCCTAATTTATTACCTTAAATATAACCAAAACTAATTACATCTGCTTCTCCATATATAATATAATTCTCAACCTAACTTAGACTTACAACTTAAGGTTTATAATTGTTACAACCCCTTAAATACCCAATGTTACTGTCCCGTTATTAATAAAGTTACTGAAGTAAAATACGAGTTTAATGTTTTTAAATTTCATCCCTTAAAAGGATCAAAAATGTGGTTAAGTTTGTATAACAAATAAAATTTGTTTCATCAAAATCTTTTCAAATTTATTAGTTATGCTCTTTACTTCAATTACATAAACGTGCATGTAAGGAAACTTTGAGTTTTATCTCCTAAAGAAGTAAAAGAGGGTATTATGGGGCTGAAAGCTACTACTTTATCAACAACTTTGTTTGCGTGTGGACGCTGAATAATATTTAAGACTATTCAGGTACTTACCTACGTTTACGCTTGAATGTTTTAATGGCTTTAGATGGATAAGTATTTTGTAAATATTTTGTATAAGTGTACAAAAAATAAAACAAGTAAACAACGAATGTAATTCAAGCAAACGACTAAAAAGCAAAACTCTGAAGAAAAAAGATAAAAACCGGTACTATTTGAAGGTAGTGAAGTCTTCGCAACCAGCATGTTTGTGTGAAGAGAGTAATGAAATTGCAGGAAGCAAGAAAAATTTGCAAGGATAGTGACATATTGCACTCGGTTCTCTTTGCCTACCTCGTAAAGGGACTGGCGTGAATATATATCATTGTTGTTGTTGTTTTAGCAATAACCAGGACCGTCTGCTTTATGTGTTCATCCGAGGCATGGAAGTGGTAGCACACCAACCGCCAGATTCCAAGCTGCTACTGAGATTTTTGAATTTTCGAAATATACCTTAAACCAAACTTTCGGTTATCCCCTTGACTACGAGGCAGTTATTATAATCAGTAGTTATTTTTTTAGACCTTGGTTTTTTGCAACACATCAACCCGGTTTTGGAACTACCGCGTTACATATTCCTGCCGCAATAGCGTCGGTGTTTTAACTGTCGTGATTCGGTTTTGAGGGCAAGGTAAGCATATGCATGTAACGTTCTAACCCTGCTACAATAATAGCAATGCACCATTAACATTTTTAGTGTCTATAGGCGATGTTTATATGTTTCTATCAAGAAAACTGTTTACTTGTTTGCTATCATAAGAAATGAAATAAATATAAATTAAATATATTATACATACAAATAGTCTAAATTAATCAACCTGTTTAAAACTTTCAATTTAATTCAAAGCTGTATGCTGGTAAAGATATGGTTTCAATTAAATTAAATCTCTACTATTTCTTACGAGATTTCAAAACAAAAACTTAAATTTTTAAAGCTTATTTAAGAGATCACTTTTTACAAAATCACATTTTCAAAGGTTTTGTTAAAATTGTTAATTGTATGTATTAAAATAAAGTGCTACACGAAATGTATTGTATATTATAAGATAATAGGATACGTAACAGTCATTATTGTGTAAAATTGTCATATAATTCTTTAGTCGATTTTCGATATTTACTGTTTTTTCTTTCGATATTTATCGTTTTTATAAAATGAATCGATAAATGACCGATTATCGGTTATGGGTTTTGAGTTTGCTAACATTCATTTGATTCATGATGATAAAAGTTCAAATAGGTAAACAAAAATGTTAAAACGTATCTGCACCCACTGTATATACTCTTTGACTTTTGGAGATGTCGGCGTGCGGAATAGTACTTACGCTGCGCCTGTCACTAACTCAAGGTCGTTCGCAGGTGTAATCGCCTTAAACCATATAGATTTCCAACGACAGAACTTTATAAATACAGTAATGTTTTGTCAGTTAGAAAACTATATATCTTAAAAGTTATCTTAAAATTTCATAGTAGCTTTTAGCACATTTGATCCAAAATTATTACAAAAAAGAAGATCTGATATTGTCGCCTCTACTCCTCAAACTAAAACTTATTCTGCCTCTAAGCAGTACTACAAAAAATCTGCTGTTCTTTACAATAAATTAAATAGGCTTTTAAATATATATTCTGTGACAAAATATAAATGCAAAACAAAATTAACAAAAATGTTAAATACTTTAAGCTATGACCAGACTGAAGCTTTAATCTAAAATATAAGCGTATACATACACACACACATACACACACACATACACATACACACACACATACACATACACACACTCACACACTCGCTAGAACTTAATATACATACCTATAATATAAATTATGCTTTGTTAACTTAATATAAAATGCAGTATCACATATTACATGCAACATATTATCTAAACATTTCTAATGCCAGATTTAATTCAATATAGTTGTATTGAATTAAATCTGGCATTAGAAATGTTTGTAATGATAGTGTTTGTTATCATAATATTATAACAATATACCGGTAGGTAATGCATTGAATACATCAGAGACAGAATACCTTTGTATATAATATATATATATATATATATATATATATATATATATATATATATATATATATATATATATATATATATATATATATATATATATATATATATATATATATATAATAGTAATAACAACATAAAACAACAACATAAAATACCAGTCAATAAATTTAAAAAATGTATTAAAACAAAACTGTGTAAAAAGGATATTATAAAATCTCAGATTATTTAGAAGACAAAAAAGCCTGGGATTAATTGCTCCTCATACCGATCTCATATATATTTTTTGTAATATTGTGATAATGTAAAAAAATCAATGATATGAAAAAAAAGACAAGCCCGCTGAGTTTCTTCCGCCGGATCTTCTCAGTGTGTGGCCGCGTTTCCGATCCGGTAGTAGTTTTTAAAAAAATATGTTGACGTGTCAAAATAACTTGTAAAAAGTTTTATTGAATAAAGTATTTCTGATTTCTAATTGACTTGATGAAAATTGGTAAAGGGAAAACTTGTGATGGCACAAATTATATCTTCTCAGTGTGTGGCCTCATTTCGACCCGATAGTAATTCTAAAAACGTCAACGCGTCAAAAGTGCATGTAAAGTTTTATTTGGAGAACGCATTTTTAAGTTTGAGTTTATTAAAATTACAACAACATGTTACAATATTATCTGTTTATCTCTCTGTATATCCATACTTAATATTATAAATGCGAAAGTCTGTCTGTCGGTCTATTACGCTCTCACAAGTAAACCACAAAACCAATTTTAATGGAATGTGGCACGGAAATAGTCGAAAGTCCAAGGTCAAATATAGACTAACTTTTTTCAAAAGTTAATTCTTAAGGACTGAAGGAGAGGATGAAAGTTTGTGTGAAAAACTGTATCGACATGTTGATCGACCCACGGGCGAAGCTGCACGGGGCAGCTAGTCTCCTTATAATTCAAGAACGACACGACTGGTCTTACACAGTGAGTATAGATGATAGCATATATTAGCTATATATTTTTGCCTTTCGACGTGTCCCACCATAACTGAAGAACGGTTTATCAATGTTACGTCACTTAATACCAATTTTTATCGATCTTGATAAAAATTGGTATTCAGTGACGTAACCTTGATTACAATTTGCAATTGACAGGCGATATTACTTTTTTATATTGCCAATAAATTCACGCAGCAAAACGGGTGGGTTTTTTATATTGTACGATAGCAATCAAGCAGATGCCTCTCCTAAAAGACAAGAGAAAGCATTGCCTATGGACACTAACATGTTATTGGTGCGTTGCTATCCGTGTGATAGGATGGTAATGCTACATACTCAAGTTAATTGGTTACCTTACTCTACTAACCGGAACACAACAATGACAAGCACTGACGCTATTGCGGTGACAATAGGTAAGGCGGGGATACGAAATACCCAGGCGAGTTCTACTAACTAGTAGTCACGATAGTAGTGACACGTATAGCCAATCAGTCGCCTTTTACTGCATGCCAGGCAGAACGGCAGTTGGCCTATACTTCAAAGGAGCCCGGACCACCACTAGGGAATTAAATACCCGTAATAAAGTATATTACAATGTAAAGGAATATATTACTGATTGTCAGTACAACAAAAAAAGAAAAAACCGATCTTGTCATCAAGATTGTTTGATCACTATCTATAACTATTAAAAAACTCTAAATTAAAAGTAACCAGTACACATTGCTTCCTCTATCACCACCTTCATGGTTTAGGTATGTGTATTATTTGCAAAGCAAAACACGATGATAGCTGATGATCATCGAATGTCATTGCAATATTATTAATGTTACAGAATACTAATTTTCATATCGATCAAGCCTGTATACTTTATAAGTTGATTAATTCATGTTTTCAACCCCCGACGCAAAAAAGGGGCGTCGTAAGTTTGACCGCTATGTGTGTCTGTTTCAATTCAAAGTTATGCATAACTTTTATAACATTGTGGAATGCATATAAATACATACGTTATACTGTATATATCTATCGTTACACAGGTACTAGCATTATCGTATTGGTAATTAACTGAACCAACATTCCGTTTCAATGTATTTGTGTTGCTGTCATATAAATGATCTAATTTAAAATCATTAACCGCTTATTAGGTGTAATAACCTTGTAATACCTTTAAATGACATTGGAATTGGTAGCTGGTGTGCAGTTACTGTGTACGGTCTTCATACGTTGGATGTCTTAACCTCACTTAAAAATATGCTTTAATTATCTTCAAATACTTACAATGTGTTACAAGTGCCGGATCATACTGCAAATAAAAAGTAGGTAACCGGTCTTAAACCAAATATTATACGGTTACTACATCAGATATAATATTTTATGTTTGATGGCCTAACTGATTACAATCCGGGGCGGATTGTAATCAGTCAGGCCAATTCAGTTTCTTTGATAATCATAACTTGTCCGGGGCTCGTCAACTGTTCGCTTTGTTTATTGGTTACAGGGGTGTAGATCTGCTGAATCAATTATACGGGCCCCCGGACGGCCGGAGTCCCCAACGAGCGTAAGCAAAAATTTATAAAAATTTCCCAAATGGCAAAAGTAAAAAAAACTTTTTTTTCAAAAAAATGTAAGGTGAATGTATATTTATTTTAAATTGTTTGTAAAAATTTTGGAAAAAGTGACAGATAGATAATTGTGATGAATAAATATTTTTTTTAATTTTATGCAAACAGTTTCTTTTCTTTTGTGAGAAATCTCTACCCACGGATTAAATGGATAGGCCTTTCAAGACATTTTTTAGTTTATTACATATTATTATATGTATCTTGCAATTACATACAGTTTTTTTATTATTATCGATAGTGCTTGACCTCGATCTTGCCTGATGGTAAGCTAAGATGAGGCCTGGATGAGGCCTGGATGAGGCGCATACGTCAGACTGAGGTTTTTAAAACGCTGCGGAATCTGGATGTGAACAAAGTCAGTGGCCCTGATGGGATTCCAGCAATAGTACTTAAAACCTGTGCGCCTGAACTCGCTCCTGTTTTGACACGTCTCTTTCGCCTTTCGATGACGACTGGAAAAGTACCAAAATCATGGAAGCTTGCTAACGTGCAGCCTGTGCCCAAAAAAGGCAGTCGTACCGACCCCTCCAATTATAGGCCAATTTTATTCACGTCCATACTCTGTAAGAATATAGAGCGTGTACTGAACAGGAGGCTAATGGCACACCTAGAAGCAAATGATTTACTCCGCCGATACGACTGCCAATACGGGTTTCGCCGAAATCGGTCCACTGTGGATCTTCTAGCGTACGCCACGTACATCTTGAGCGAAGCACTAGCTGTATTCCTTGATATCTCGAAGGCCTTTGGCAGGGTCTGGCATGATAGTCTTATTGATAAGCTTCCTTTGTCTGGTTTATCGCCTCTGTGGTCTAATGGTCCGGTGTCGGAGTTGACCAAATGAGGTCGCGATTTCGAATCCCAGGTCGGGCAATTAAGAAATTGTATATTTTTAGTTTTCTGATAAAAATAATGTTGCCCGGGATTGGAAAATGCCCGGTTGGCGATAGGCTTGCCACCTATCACATCGTGGGACCAAGTATCTTCGACTAATCGTCGGTGCACTTGTTGTACCTCTGCCTACATCTTCGGGGATACGGGCGTGAAGATACTTTTTTCTTCGTATAGGCTATCTACTGGTCTCTGCGCCTGGACCTTAGATTTTCTGAGTGGCCGGTCGATTATGGTAGTCGTCGACGGCTGCTCGTCCGACCAAATGGCTATGAATGCTGGAGTCCATCAGGGATCAGTTCTCTCTGCAACTCTATTCCTGCTACACATTAACGGTCTGCTAAATTCCGGTATCTATGGGTACTCAGACAATAGCACTGTTGTGGAGAGTAACGCATCCAGCGCGCGAGCCAGTACGGCACAAATCCGGTCTCTCAGAGAGGCGATGGTCAGCCCAGGACAGTTGCTCAATCTTTATCAAGCACAAGTCCGTTCGTACATGGAATACTGCTCTCACCTCTGGGATAGATCGGCCAAATACCAGCTGGAGACGCTTGAGGCGATAGAGAGGTGTGCCAAGAGGCTCATAAACGACGATGATCTGGTAGGCAAAAGACTCCAGAGCCTCGCTCATCGCCGTAGAGTGGCTAGTATCTATCGGTCTTTTATCGGATACACTTTGAAGAGTGCGCTGCGGAATTGCACGACTTAATTCCGCCATCCCCGTTTTTCTATCTAATCCCCGTAGCTATATTGTAGACGTTCTACGTACCCGAACAAAGCGGTTCGACTCGACATACTTGATCGGAACCGCAAGGGACTAGAATATGAATATATTCCTGAGTTTGTAATCCCCGACGGGTACAACCTAGGTATCTTCAAAAGAAGAGTGAATAGGTACGTTCTAGGGAAGTGAGTCCCATCTTAGGCCGCACCTAAGCTTCCCATCAGGCGAGATCGTGGTCAAGCACTTCCCTATCGATAATTTAAAAAAACTTTATGATTGGACAGTGAGTTAAAAAAATTAAGATTAAAGGTTAAAATCTTAGATTTTTAGAAGACTAAAAAGGTTGAGATTAACTTGAAATTCAAAAATGTTTTTTTCAAATAAACCCTTATTACTACCGGATCGGATGAAGAAACGGCCGAAGAAACTCAGCGGGTTTATCTTTTTTTATATCATAAGATAGGTATCAAGCAAATGGCGCTCCTAATGGAAAGACACAACCATCGCCTATAGACACAAAAGATGAGAATGTACGTTGCTATACTTGTGGCGGGTTATTAATGCTACATCCGTAAGTTTACCGGCTACCTCACTCTCCAAACCGAAACATGACAGTTATAAGCACTGACGCTATTGCGGCAGGAATAACAAGTGGTGTTACCAGACCCGGCGAGACAATGCAGAACTCCACCACCTAGTAGCCACGATGGTATTGACTCGTATAACTGATCATTCGCTTCTAACGAATTGCCCGGCAGAACGGCAGAAGGTCTATTCTTCAAAAGGGGATTTCCTCTATGGTTTAATGATCTAATGTTGGTGTTTACCGCATGAGTCCTAGGTTCGATTCCCGTGTCGGGTAAATCAAAAACGTATTTATTCAGTTTTATGATAAGAACAACCCTGCGCAGGACTGGATAAGTGCCTGGTTGGCGATAGGCTTGCTACCTATCACATCGTGGGACTAATTATCTTCACTGTACTGGTACACTGAAAGAAAGAAAGAAAGAAAGAAAAAAAGAAAGAAAATATTTATTTGCACGAATATGGTTGTTAAAAGTTGTTAAAAATAAATAAGTTACCAACATATTCTACCATTACGTGGTGTGCAAATGTTTAAAAATTATTATGTATTATTACATTAAAAACTCCGTATCGATTTTTTAGAATTACTACCGGAAGGCGACCAAACACTGAGAAGATCCGGCGGAAGAAACTCAGCGGGATTGTTTTTTTTCTCTACTTTACGTACTTATTACTAATGTACAAGAATAATGTCATATCACAAAAGTATTTTTATTAGTTTCATTTTTTGTGTAATCTATTTTTTATAAGTTACAAAGTTATTTCACTATTTACAAAGTTTTATTACATTTATTTTTTTTTAAAGGCGAATTCCACAAACTTATATTTCTATTTATTAACATTTTATCTAACAGCAAATTAAACAACTGTTTGCGAAATTTATTTATAGGCAATGATTTAAGACTATCAGAAATATGATTATACACATTTTTTGAAAAAATATTTAATTTTTGGTTAGGTACAAATAATTTCTTACTATTCTTAAAATATGAGTTACTTCTGATAAATACGCATACCTCTAAAATATACAAACACGGTAAGGGAAGTACCTTAAGATACTTGAAAAGTGGTTTACAGGAATGTAACTGATTAACACCACATATTGCTCGAATACATTTCTTTTGGACTCAAAAAATTCGTACCAATTTAAAAGAATTTCCCCAAATAGGAATTCCATATTGTAAATTAGAAGAGACATATCCATGATATGCAAACTGGATGCTTTTATGTTTCCTACTTCTCTTAGTCTTCTCAAGACATATATCTTATCAATCTTATTACATAGAGATTCAATCTTGTGCTTTCCAAATACAATATTTGTCAATAACTATTCCTTGAAAGTTTGTATAATCTACATCATCTACATTTATATTATTTATAAATATATTCGTGTGTTTATTATTATTACTGTGGTAGTTATTATTACTGGTTGTACCTCTCCTAGCTCTTCAGGAATACGGACGTATATAGATACTTTTTTGTTTACATATTTCGTAACTATATATTCTATGTATAATGTTAATACTGTTACAGTAATAATTTCAAGTTATAAACAATGTGATTTGTACGAGATAGTCTTCCAAATAATGTGAAATTGTTAATACCCTACTTTACTTAGTTTTGTTTTAATAAAAATAGTAGTACCATCACGCCCGGTTCCCTCGCAGCATAAGCAGAGTAAACCGAACGACTTTTTGGTTCACCACAATTCACCGGTATGTCGGTTGGCGAAAAGAGTGGTGATTACCATCGCTCAATTTCATGATCCTGAAAGTGGCAGCCAGCCACTTTTTGCCACAAAAAAAATAGTTAGGGATATCTCTGCGTTGAAGCGTTTTCTCTCTCTCTCTCTCTCTCTCTCTTTCTCTCTCTCACCAAGCCGCCCAACAACAGAAATTCATTAAATTTTGTAATTGAACTCGTTTTTTTGTAATAAAAACATGGTTTTCATTATTTTTTTTATTTTTACCTCAGAAAATTCTGGAGCTCATAACTATTTCAAAACACATTTTTTGGAAAATTAAAAAATATCATACCTTTGTTTTTAAAAAATCTAACGACGGTATTTTTTGGATTTTGGAATTTTTCATTAATTTATTAAATATCCGGATTTTTATTTTTCCAAAAAATTTGACTTGGGAAAATGAAGATAAATAATAAAAAAAAAATACCATATACACATTTTTAAAAGATCTAAGGATGGTACTTTTTAGATTTTCAAATTTTTTAATAATTTAAAAAAACAAGTTCTTGGTTTGGCGAGAGCTTCCTAAACTTTTGTTTTTGATTTTAAAAAAATTAAAAATGAAAAAAAAATCTATTTATTACCATATGCAGGTCATTTGACGACAAATAATTTTCTGTTTGGTACATGTCATAAAAACGCTTCAACGCAGAGATATCCCTAACTATTTTTTTTTCCGGCAGCTGGCTGCCACTTTGGAGGATCATCGCATTTCACTGATCTGAGAACGATTATCGAATATTTCTAGCGATAACCAGAACTGACGGCTCATCCAATACACGGAAATCGTAAAACACTACCCACTAGTCTTCGAGCTACCATCATGACTACAAGGTGGTATCTAGAGTTCCGCATGATCTGGCCTGGGTACTTGGTACCACCGCCTTACCTATTATATGATATGTGTTAATGGTTATGCATGATTTTGATTGATGCATGCTTTGTCGGAAATACTTAAAATAAATAAATATTTAAAACAGTTTTGACGAATGACTTCGATGATAGCTTAATTGGCTATTAGTTGGTAAACAAAATAATGAACCTTACATAATAAAACGGCGAAAATTTTAATCTAAACTCAAATATTGTCAAACAACTAATATCAGATAAAATAAGACATTATAAGCTCAATACCGCGCAAACAAAGATTTTTATAAATTTTAGAAAAATACAAATGAAATAAAATAAAATAAACTAAATCCAAAAACCAGTCTACCTGTGAGTGTTGCTGGCGTATGTAAACCTCAAGAAATAGCCAATTTATTTAAGCAAAAGTTTCTAACTGAGCCATTACTAAATTATACTGGAGTGCCTAAGACTGAGAGAAGTCATGGGTGTAATATTTTTATTAGATTTTCTGCGAGAGAAGTCGCCTTGGTGATACAAAAAATAGATAGAGGAGAGTCACCTGGTCAAGACGGTCTCAGCGTCGAGCATCTAAAAAATGCACGTTCATACTTGCTCAGAGTGTTAGCCATGTTTTACAACCTATGTATTTTGTTTATATTGTTACCTGCCTCATGATCTTATGTATACTGTGGTTGTGTCAATTATTAAAAATAAAACTGGAGATGTATCTGATTCAACAAACTATAAACCAATATCTTTGGCGACTATAGTGGCTAGAGTGCTGGATAGCCTGCTTGACAAACAACTGGATAAACATATAAAGCTACATGATTTACAATTTGGGTTATACATGGATATCGACTGAGAGTGCTATTTTTTGCCTCAAGCAGACTATTTAATACCACTTAAATAGAAATACGCCTGTATATGCTAGTTTCTTGGAACTTTCCAATGCTTTCGATCTGGTATCGTACGGTGTGTTATGGAAAAAGCTTAGAGAGGAGACCAACTTTCCAGAAGATGTCATCTCAATCAAAAAAATGCTGTAAAATGGGCTAGTGCTCATTCTGAAGTGTGTAGACTGGAATGTGGGGTAAGATAGAGGGGGTTAACTTCACTTCGACTTTTTAACCTATACATGAATAAGTTGAATTGATCGGTGATCTCAGCAAGACTAATATAGGTTGCCATATAGACGGAGTCTGTATTATAATCAAAAAAATTTAAGTTATGCTGATGATATGGTTTTGCTGACCCTATAGATTAGTGCAATGCGCAGACTGCTGCATATTTGTGAAGAAAATGTAAAAACTCAGGGCCCCAGATATAATTCGAAGACAAGTATGGTAATGGTTTTCAAAAGCAATAATAAAAAATATTCATGTATGTCTAGTTTATATCTTAGTGGTAAATCTTTAGATAGAGTAGTAAAATTTAAATATCTGAGACATTGGGTTTCAGAGGATTTGAAGGACGATTTAGATATTGAGCGCGAGCGTAGGGCATTAACCGTGCCCTGCAACATGCTGGCCCGCAGGTTTGCTCGCTGCACTAAACAGGTTAAAGTGAGCCTGTTTAAAACATATTGTCAAACTTTTTACACCTATAGCCTGTGAAGAAGGTACACGAGGCGCACGTTTGATGCCCTACGAGAGCAATATAATAACGCATTTAGGATACTGATCGATCTGCCACGCCATTGCAGTGCTTCAAGCATGTTTGCGGAGAATCGTGTAAAAGCGATGTGCCTCTTTACTCGGAAGATTGCGAATCAGCTTGAACAGTATTCTAAACGTATTGGTGTATAGTTGGGACTCAGAAAATCCTACAGCATTGGATAAACCTGCATAATATATCTCAGGTGACACCAGGACGAATTATATAATTTTAGTATACTTGGGATCTTAAAATCTGAAACTGTAATGCATTCGCTAATTTTAGTTTTTAAAAATATATTTTCTATTAATTATTATTATATTATTATTAATGACAAATTTAACAATAGTTTAGTGCATGAGCATTCTTACCTAAATTACATTGACATACTAATCATCTCTTGTTAAACTCTGGAAGCGGTAAACGATATGTGGAAGCCTCACTATACGTGAGTATAAACCCGGGCAATCTAAAATTAAAAATGAGGAGTTATTAAAAAGGTCACGAGCGGATGATCCCTCTCGCGATGTGTAATCTCGTTAACTGTTCTGTACCAAAACATTTCATTAAACAAATTTACATACAAGCTAGTTCCAAACCTATTCGTATTTCAACGAAATTCCGGCGAGGTAATTTATATCTTAGAATTCCGAAAAATATTAGTATATTTCGTAATACATACCACCATCATTGTCTGTCTGACGGTCATTCAAAAAAAACGGTCACCTCACTTTCAAATGGCTTCCGCATGTTAACCAGTACAGATGGATCTGGCAGAACTGCAGATGGTCTATTCTCAAAAGGAGCTCAGACCAACACGGGAATAAGACGAGTCGAGTGTTACCTCCCCCCCCCCTTTCTCTACCAGCTAAAGAATTATTTCGGGGTGTGTAGAAAAATTCATCCTAGTAAGTAATAAATATAATGATTTAAAAGGAAAACTATCACAACTAAGGCTCTACCACTAAATTAAGGTATTTTAAGCTCAAAAGAGTAAAAACTATAAGCATAGATTTTTTTCAGTTCAAACATTGATTTAATTAAAAATTGCAGTATATTGATTTTTGAAAAGTTGTATATTTTAGAAACGGTGATCGATGAGGAGGTTTAGAATGGTAATCGACACAAATTTCGATGTAACAAAAGTTCATTCTAGCTTTCAAAATTTACAAGTGTGTGTCTTATCTCGAGTACGAAGCAAAATAAGTATAATTAATGATTAAAAGAACTTAGCTGTAGTGAAATTTTATCATAACTATACGAGTTGCTTCATGTTACAATGTGAGTTACCATACTCCTCCGAAACAGCTTGACCGATTTTTGTATTATTTTATATGCATATTCAGTAGGTCTGAGAATCAGCTTCTATTCTTCTTATTGATAAGAGTTGTCCGACCCTAACATTTTATTTTTATTTTTTTGGAGATAACATAGAATGGTACCACTATAACGTTATATAAAGTTTTCCTAATCACAGGCCTTATTAATCTACATAATATACGAGCATGCTACTTCACCCCATATAGGTATTTCGGGGTGAAGTAGCATGCTCGTATATTATATAAGAAAAAGAGCCTTCTCTTTAATAGTAACAAACTAACCATAACATTGTAGATACGCCCCCGGTGCACCCTTACGATTTTCTTGATAACATACCATTTGGAAGTTAGTACCGGAGTGTGGTACGGTGGATTTGTTATATTAGCGGAAGATAATTTTTAATCATGGATTATAAAATGGAGACGAACTAAATCTGGAAGATACCTAGTCAGCCCCAGTGCTATTTAAAACTTACGCGTATGAGTAACTTAACTGAGCTGTGATATAACCTAGTCAGCTTCTCGCTGACTTGAGATCCATAACACGCAGAACGTTCCAACAGTGTTCTCGATAATTTACGATACGTAGAGAAAATAATAGGTAAGTTTCAAAAAAACTTTGATATGCACTCTATAAACACCAGAATCAAAAACAAGCTAATTACACTATTTTCTAGGCTCAGCAAATTTTTTAAACCTATTTTATGTAAATGTATCCGAGTTCCAACCGAAGTCCCAAAAAGAGAAGTCTATCGTATTCGGCTGTACGTGTTTTTTATGTTTGTTCCTTCAGCGAGTTCTGAGGTCATTTATGAACCGATTTTGAAAATTCTTTTTTTTTATAAAGTATACTACCCGTTTCGTTTTGTTTTAATTTGGTTAAGATCTGATGCATGATCCCGGAGATACAGGACATGGGAAGTCAGTTGCTGCAGTTTTACTGCGTTTAAAATTTTGTAATAGACTGCCAAGTGATTTTTTTATGTTATAATATAGCAAACAAGCAGATGGGTCTCCTAATAGAAAGAGTCAACCATCGCCTATAGACACCAAAGGTGTTAATGGTGCGTTGCTATCTTGTGGCGAGGTCTAATGCCACATGCATAAGTTAACCGGCTACCTTACCCTTCAGACCGGAACACGAATGACAGCGACAAGCACTGACGCTATAGCGGCAGGAATAGGTAAGGCGGTGGTACCAGACAATGCAGACAATGCAGAACTCTACCACCTAGTAGCCACGATGGTAATGACTCGCATATCCATTCGGTCGCCTTTTACGACCTGCCTGGCAGAACGGCAGTTGGTCTATTCTTCAAAGAAGCCCGGAACCAACACGGGCAAAAATTATTGATTTATCGTATTGTCAATTTAAAAGCAATGTTAGGAAAAAGCTATATTACAAAAATTATTGCACGGTACAAGAATTTATCAACGATAAAGACCTTTGTATATTTTAGTGTAGGTAAGTTATGATTATAATTGGTTTTTATTATTTTATATTATATTTTATTATAATACATGTTTATTTTGTTTTTTAATTGAAGAAATAATATTTCTTATATTTAATACTAGCCGGCCCGAGCTCACGAGTGTTGTTTTCCTGGTGCAATTATGCTGTGTATTTTTCAGTATTGAATTTTATCTGGTACATCATGTTCGTTAATTAGGATTTATTTTGAGAATTAAAATTAAAATTTTGTAGCATTGGACAGTATCGGAAATGACATCCAACATTAATGTAAATACAAAATATTAATAATTTATCACTTCACGGAATACAATGTTTTTTTTATTTAATTGCGGTAAAATATATTAGTTTTGTGGAGTTTCAACTCAAGATAAGTTAACATATAACTGCCAGGGTAGCAGGGAAAAACAGTCTTTACCTTTTTAGTTTAATACCTACCAGTAAAAATGTCTGCCCATGAACCTTATTTATTATAAGGGCAAATGACACCTCCACTGGAAACTGCAACCTTTTGAATAGGCAGGTTCATTGGAATCATTGGTATCCGTGGTATATGAGCGAATTATCCTACTGTTGGTCTGGTGAATACGTTTGCTACAATTACGTTGCTGCGCAACTTTTATCAGTAGTCTCGTACCATTACACATGTTTGGAGTCCCAGCTATGAATAAAACCGTTATAATATCACGTACTTATTATTTAAAAAATAAAAAAAAAAAGTAAAATACTTTAAGTAAACTAGTGTAATTATCAATATACTTTAGATTGTTGAACTCTTCAAACTCAGCTTACCTTCGTCGTAAGAGGCGACCGATTGTCTATACGTGTCACTATCATCGTGACTACTAGGTGGTAGAGAATCAAAGATTGTGGGTTGCAGTGACTTTGGCCTCGTAATACCTTCCTACTATACTAATTTAATTTTTACTAAGCCAATATTAAATAAACGGCCACATCAGAGGCCTTAGGTGAATGCTACATTATACATTTTTTTTAATGAATATTGCTGGACAAATTGCAAGAATTTATCTAAACCCAAAGTAAGCAAATAATTATATTGCACCTATTATGGGTGTTAGTCAACGATATTAAAACACAGAAGTACAAATATAAACAGTGTTACATACATAATAACAAAAACCCAAATCCAGAAATACAAACATCTGTGCTTACCGCACAAACATTTGTCCCTGTCGGGAATCGAACACGAGCCTCTTTCGATTCGTATTTAGGCTCGCTAACCACGCGACCAACGGGCGGTCACATTATACATATTATAAGTAAAATAAAATTATAAGAAAAATAAGGGTGTGATAATTTAGAGATTTTTGACGCAATAAAAGACATAAATTACTTATAGAATGAAAACAACAATTTTATATCCGTTAACGAATTAAAATAATAAATTAGAAATTATTTTTTCTTAAAAAGGAGCAAAAATTTACATACATTTATTGTAAGTAACAATAACCATACCTACTACAAATCAAAAATTGTACAGCGAAAATTGATTTTTGCTATACAATTTTTAACATTTTTTCTTAACATTTTCAGACCGCTGGCGCTGATTTATATTTAGACTTCTGTTCTTAATTCATTTTAATTTTGAATTTTATTTGTTTTGTTTTTTTTTACCAAAATATAGAGTATTTTTTTGGATTTTTGAATTAGGCACAAACACTTTATAAAGTTATATCTTATAAAAATTAAACCATTTATGAAAAACTGGTGAAAACATATAAAAAAATGTGTAAACGGTTGACCCTACGGGGCATCCCTTAAACTTCCCACTAAATTAAGGTACTCGTATTTTAAGCTCAAAAAAGTAAAAAATATAAGCATAGATTATTCAGTTCAAACATCTATTTTGTTAAAAATAGCAGTATATTAATTTTACAAAAGCTGTAAATTTTGAAAACGACGATGGTATTCGACTTAATTTTTAAGATCTTAAATATTGCTTTAGCTAAATAATCGATAGGTTGAAAAATTTCGATGCTATGTCAAAAAACATTTTATTTTTAATTATCTTCATTGATAAATCCCAAACAAATTGACCGATTTTCATTAAATTAACGGTATTTGACGCAGTTTTTAAAGGAGAAAAGCTGATAAGATTTTTAAGTCAATCAAAGAATCAACTTGAAAGTTATTAAAAAAAAGTAAGTAGGTAAGTTTGCTAAAAACAACGTAATTTTAATATTTAAAAAGCCACAAGTTTTGAGAATTAGATTCGATTTTGATTTTTGAAACGGCATTTGACGTAGTTTTTTTAATACTAAAATATCGTAGAATACCAAAAAATAAATGGTTGAAAAATTTCGAAGCTATGTCGACTTTCAGACGGATAAACTGATTTTGATGCAATTTATGTATCAGACGTAATTTTTTTAGGAATAGAGATTATTAGTTTTTGTATTGAACCGGTAAATGAGTCTGAAAGTTATATTAAAACATACTGTTTCGCCAAAATTTTATTTCGTGTTTTTTCAAAATTTCTCAAAATTTCTGGACCGAATCGGTTCAAATAATCAGGAAGTCTAAGTTGAGCGGAATCCAATTGAATGTCATCAACCGTGTTTCGATCGGTCCAGCCGTTCAAAAGTTATAAGATGTTTACATACACACACACACACACACATACGTATAGACATACTGACATCATCGTGAAAATAGTCGGAAAAGGTTCCTAGGACCTTAAAACGTGGACATCTGGTGAAAACTCGATTTTCGAAAATCGAGGTAAAATCAGTAACTTCCTTAGGTATCTACATACGCAGGTAGTGGGAAGTTAAAAAATAATAGTTTAAAAAACTAAAAAACACGCTTTTTATAGAAAACCGAACTAAAAAAATAGAAAATAAATTTTAATAAATTTAAATTAAGAATAGTGTTAAAAATTTCAATAATTATAAATTAATAATAGTGTGAATAAAAAAAAATAATTTTATTTAAAAAAAAGCGTGGGGTGCATGGTGTCAATAGTTATAAATATTTTATTGACACATATGAGTAGAGTGATTATCATTTCGGTAATATCTTAAAAAGCACCCCACGCTTTTTTTAAAATAAAATTATTTTTTTTTATTCACACTATTATTAATTTATAATTATTGAAATTTTTAACACTATTCTTAATTTAAATTTATTAAAATTTATTTTCTATTTTTTTAGTTCGGTTTTCTATAAAAAGCGTGTTTTTTAGTTTTTTAAACTATTATTTATTTTCTACTTTTTAGTTTGGTTTATTTATAATAGCTTGTTTTTTTAATTTTAAACTATTGCACGACTCATGATGCGAAGCATCAGAGAGTGCTTTACGATCGAAAATTTTTTTTCATATATACATATCTTCACGCCAGATCCCTTACGGGGTAGGCAGAGAGAACCGAGTGCCATACATCACGATCCTTGCAGGCTTGTTTCGCTTCCTCCACATTCATCACTCTTTTCATACACACACTCCGGTTGCGAAGACTCTTGATCTTGATACCACCTTCTGAATTTTTTTTCGCCTTATTTTGGCAACTATTTTTAGTATTATAGCCTTGTTAGTTAACGGAATCAAGATATTTTGCATACTATTGTCGAGATAATTTAATGGAAATTAATTCTATACTTGCTAAAAATTAATTTAGTGCAATAGAAACGGAAAAAAATATGAAAATAGGTCAAAAAATTTTCATGTCCGTCATGTATGAAACTCCGGAAACACTGTAACTTATGAAAAAATCAATTATTTGAGTTATTTTTTTTTGAATTCTAATCGGCAATTGTAGATCATCGCATGCGAATGGCTAATAAATTCAGTGTCGTTTAATTACAATTAATAAAAAACGAAAACTACAAGACTGTATATCTATATATATCCATGTAAAATTAACATGGATGGTGATATATCTATATCTATAAATATTATGTACATTTATTTTGTTTTTGTTTTTTGTTTTTTTATTCAGTCAATTAAACTCAGTCACAGAGACGGTGGCGGATTCTTCGTGGCTCGTGAAATCTAAGTTATATGCGCAGACACTGTTGCAAACTCTAATGCGCATACCTAGTCGAGTGCCGCGGTAGAAGCACGGAACTACTTATACGCTTATAGACATGTGTGTGTGTGTGTGTGTGTGTGTGTGTGTGTGTGTGTGTGTGTGTGTGTAAGTGTGCAAGGCGTTCCTGTCGTACTCCCATACAGGACAATACGACGGGGCCAGGTATGGGCCATGCTTGGCTCAATGCTGTCTACCTCTGGCCCATGCTTGTAAACCCGCTTTGGCCTAGCCTTGGTAGAAGTAGACTCGGTAAGATCCAAGAGCGTCTAGCGAATGAGTCTTTTGAGCAGAGAGCTATTAGAGTTGTTCTCATTATTGAGCGAACTAGCGAACTAGCGACTAGCGAGAGAACTACTAGCGAACGAGTCTGCCGAGCAGAAGGCTCATAGAATTAGTCTCATTAAGAGCGTTTAGCTAAAGAGTCTGCCGAGCAGAGAGCTCGTGGATTAGTAGTGATACGAAACCGTACAGCAATTGAGTCTGCTCAGCCACGTGAGAACCGCCTAGCGGTAGCGCGTCAGACGTCACAAAGACTTCGTTCAATTACTGAGCGTAATTTTATAACCACCATAAATCAATATGCTGAAGTACCATGTACAATCTGTAAGAAATTATTATATCCAAAACAACAGACGTCATTAGTTAAAGCACGTTTTGATTTTTTTTTGCTCGACTACCATAAAAAAAAGAAAAGTTCCTTCTCAGGCCTACTGGAACAACATGGAAGTTATATCTTTACCTCTTGAACTGACCGACTTGACCGACGTAGAACAAAGACTTTTGTTAAGAGTAGTTCCTTTTATAACTAGTTTTCACCCGCACCAAAGTGCTCGTCAACACGAATCAAACGAGCCCAAACTCGATAGAGTTGTGTTATTTAATTGCTGAGCTCCTATGGTCACCTTCTGGCTTCATCATCGAACCCTGCAGGATCCTAGTTAGCACCAAGCACCAAAGTGCTCGTCAACACTAATCAAATGAGCCCAAATTCGATAGAGTTGTGTCATTTAATTGCTGAGCTCCTATGACCATCTTCTAGCTACATCATCGGACCCTGCAGGATCCTAGTCACCACCAAGCACCAAAGTGCTCGTCAACATGAATCAAATGAGTCCAAACTCAATAGTCTTGTTATTAACCGATTTTTAACCATTTAATTATTAAGTTCCTGTGGTTACCTTCCGATTCAGATTCATCAGATCAGCTCCATGTCATAATAAGGTTTCATTGTCATTCAATTAACATACGTATACAAAATTTCAGCTCAATCGGTAACCGGGAAGTGGATCAAATTTACTTGCGAGATTTGATTTCAGACATCGAGATAGGTACAATAAATAAAAAAATGCTCATAAAACAAAAATCACTGGGCCTACCTAAATCAAATTTTTATGGGACCAATTCGAAACTATTCCGCATCAAACAAAAAAATAATCACGTAATTCGGTTCAGAAACCTCGGAGAAATCGGTGTACATACATAAAAAAAATATACCAGCCGAATTGAGAACCTCCTCCTTTTTCTGAAGTCGGTTAAAATTGGAATAATTTTATCAAATTAGTGTATTGTCATCGGACCTCGATAAATCTACAAAGTTTGAACGAAATCTGGCCGTTTAAAGTGGGTCAAAATCGCGCCAAAAGAAGTCGGTTACAAACAAACATACAAACAAACATACAAACAAACATACAAACAAACATACAAACATACAGGTGAAGTTAATAAAAAGCGTGTAAAAATATTTAGAAATGATTTTTCTTTAGGAAGAAAATAGGAAAAAATATTACCTAACGAAGAAATACTTAACATACCGAATGGCTTCTATAAAGGAGAAGCGCGGGGTAAAAACTGTTTTAAGAATAGCACGATTGTAGATTGCCAATTGCAACTTATTTATTTTAAACTAGCTGTTGCCAGCGACTACGTACGCGCGGACTTCGTTTACTCCGCACTGCTCCTCCCCCGTAGGTGATAACGTGATAATATGTAGCCTATATGTTGACCCGACCTGTTAGTAATCCATGCAAAATTTTAAGTAAATCCATGCAGTACTTTTTGAGTTTACCCCGGACATATATACAGACAAACAGACAAAAATTCTAAAAACTATGTTATTGGCTTCAATATCGATTGTAGATCACGCCCCAAGTATTATTTAAAAGAAATATTTTTTTAAATATTTGATTTTATTGTATGTATAGATTACTAACCAAGAAAAGTGATGACTTAGAAAATATCCAAGCACTAAGAGGGTGAGGGTGGCAGATCCTACCTCGCCCCACCTAGGTGAAGCCCTTGTTGTTGGTTATATCTACGTTCAGATTTTGCTCACTTCTTATGAACTGTATGGCAACAACAAGCAACTGTAAGGCGTGGACCACCGTTAAAAGTTGGTTCGCACCATTGAGCGTGAGAATGTGTTGATATGTAGCCAATATCTAGGGTAATATGTGAACCATACCTAATGCCGTTGACTAATCGTGGGTGCGTTAGTGACATCTCTGCCTACGCCTACGCAGATAATGGGCTTGATTGTTTTTATGTGTAGTAAAATATTTATATGGCCTTTTATATCGTGAGAAATTTTGGACGCGGTAATATTGCATTTTTACTGGGTCAAAAGAAACAACCCTTACTTTATGCTTGTAATAGTTGCTTTTTAATATTTTATAGATTCAGGAATACTGTGCGGGAACTCCATAATTCAAAGAAGAAATTAAATTAATTTGCAAATTTTCGCTAAATCTTATATAAAAGTGTTTTGCGATACCACTGAAGTTAGAAGTAGCACAAGGAACAGACCAAATATACTGGGCGTGGGAATGAAAAGAGACCTCAGTAGCACAACAGTCAAACACATTCACGTTATACATAAATGTAAGCCGTACGAGGCTCACAGTTGTCGCTGCTATGTATCTAGATATAAGGATGTTACTTTACCTCCATATTATGAGTTTGGGGTTCTTTAGTTTATTATGGCCATTCTTCGCAGAAAGTTACTGCATACATAATTATTACAAAAGGACACTTGGCAACGTTATTTTGAAAACAAAATATAAAATACTAGCTGTGCTCGCGACATCGTGCGCGTGGAAAAATTTCTAAAATAAAAACCCGCACATTTTCCGTTGCCGTGGGATTTCCGAGATAAAAACTATCCTATGTCCTTTCTTGAGTCTCAAACTATATTTGTACCAAATTTTATCCAAATCGATTCAGCGGTTCAGCCATGAAAGCGTAACCAGACAGACAGACAGAGTTACTTTCGCATTTATAATATTAGTATGGACTAGCTGACCCGGCAATCGTTGTTCTACCTTTTTAACTACTCTTATTTTTTTCTATATTTTCTCACCTTTTAAACCTTCCCTGGACTTCAACAATTAATTCAAAACCAAAATTAGCCAAATCGGTTCAGCCGTTCTCGAGTTTTAGCGAGATTAACGAACAGCAATTGATTTTTAAATATATAGATATTTTCTGCGATGATTGTCAAATACAAATAAGTCAAATTAAAACAAAATACAAAATATAATTTCTGCAATGGTTGTAAAATACAAATAAGTCAAATCAATACAAAATATAAAATATATTTTATTCGATGGTTGTAAAATACAAATAAGTCGAATCAAAATAAAATACAAAATATATTACGTAAGTTTTCAAAATAAAAAGTATATAAATATACCTAAAACGTTGACAAGTATCCTTTTGCCAACCAACTTCGAGTTAATGGAATTTGATATGGTGGTGTCTTTTTCCACAATGAGAGTCATCTGTTTTTGCTTTTACCATATAAAATTTATTTTATAGGTATTTTATTTAACACGTAGGTACTTATAAATATAAGAACACGCGCCAAATATAGAGTCTAGTCAACTAGTGATATTGGAGGAATATAACAGGACCCAAGTGTAGGAAAATTGTGTAGGAACAATGTTCCAATTATTTAATTTTACAAATTCAAACGTAAGTGTTGGCTAATTTGCTTTGTTTCTAAACAAATCTCAAAAGTATGGCTCATAGTACAAAGTAATAATAATTGATTTACAACCGCACTGTAGTAAAGTCTAACCTCGTCTTTGTAAGACAAAGCCATGTAAATGATGGCAGGCGGCAGCGCAGGTGTCGCGCTGTCGGCCGCATCGCGCTATCTGGTAAACAGTGTAACAATCTTGTCGCTGTAGATATCTGAGATACGGCAATCGTGTCGCATTTTATACATGCCCATTGTCGCGTGACGAACTGTTAGGGAAGAAAAATATTCATCTCACGACTTAAACATATAAAGAAGAAAACCATACTGAGTAAACAAATTGTTTCTAAAGAAAAAGAAACATTTAAGTTTGGATTTTTATGTTTTTCATTATCACTTGGCATTGGCACTTGGTGAAACTGCGTCAATAAGACTCGAGTAAACTTCAGTTGTGCTTCATAATATAATTTATTAGTGTGGATGTCACAGGCAACCGGTTTCACCGGTGATAGCGCCGTGATCATGACGAACCGGTCGATTGCAGTGTAAGTGGCATGACCAGAATCACCAGCACATGTGAGAATATTGATTTTATTGATAAGTTTGGTCAGTGCGTCAGTCAATTCAATGCAAGGTAGCCAGAGTAAACCAAATAGACTCTGGTTCTCCATAGTTAATGCGTCAACTGGAGAAAGGCGGTGATCCCCAATGTTTACCGTTTAAAAAAACCACAAAAATCGATATATTTAGGTTTTTCTATGTTCAAGGGCTGGGATATCGTTATATTGCCATTTTGAGATACTCTTGAGATTTTTAAAAATAATTATTGATAAAACCCAAAAATCAATTTTTTTGTGTACTGAACCGGTCGGGAGTACAGACTGGAATGTGGGCTTTTAAAAGCAGTAATTCATTAGGATTTCTTTAGTCTAGTGAATTAACATAATATAATAACCACTAAGCTAAAGAGACACCTACACGTAGAAAGATGCAAAACAAAATTGGAAACTCAAAATGTGCACGACTCATATTGCATCAGGCAAATAAATTCATTTAATTTCATTTCTGGTTTCTTTCTTTTGAACAATAGATTATCTGCTATTCTGCCAGGCAGTTCGTAAAAAGTGAACGATTTGCGATTAAAAGTTGGCTCCTCACCAGCATCGTGACCACCACGTGGAAGAGTTCCGCAACATCTTCGCCGCATCATCCTCGTAAGGTAGAATAGAATAGAATATAATATATTTTATTTGCATGAAAATGAGTTACAATAAATAGGTCTTACATTATTTTCAGATCGCCATAATCTACCGGCAATGTCGGTGTGCAAATACATATTATATTATATTTAATTATATTTAAAGCTCATGACTTATCTTTACAATTAATTTACAATGTATGGTACCACCGCTACTATTTCTACCGCAATAGCGTCATTGTCGTGTTTCAGTTTGGTGAGGCAGGTAGCCGAAAGGCTTATGCAGGTGGCGTTACTATCCCGCCACATGGTTGGCAACGTGCCATTAATATCTTCGGTATCTATAAGCGATAGTTTCCATCATGAGAGCCACCTGCTTGTCTGCTATCTTATGATATATCTATTTTAATATTATAAATGCAAAACTTTGGATGTTTGGATGATTTTGATTGATGTTATTCAATCACGCTAAAACTACTAAACGGATTTGAACAAAATTTTGTACACGGGTAGATGATAATCTGGAATGGCGTATAGGATACTTTTTATCCCGGAAAAATGACTTGTTCTCGTGGGATTCACTTTTATAATACAGCGGGCTGCACGCTCCAGCTAGTAGACAATAATAATTTAAACGACATTGAATTAGATAGTAATTTTCAATAAGGGACAATCCTGTGACACAATGTAGCTAATAAAAAGTGGTACCGACACGATAAGTATTTTGAGCGCAGTCGTGGCACTTCCATGCATACATACATACGGACACCCACGACATTTTTTTAAATTATTTCTTATATATTATACTTGAAAAATATTTTTTAATGTATTTATAAAAGGATTATTTTTATATATGTGTATTTATGATATTGTATTAGTGAAATATGAATACAATACTATGTATGTATTCATATTTCACTAATACAAAATCATAATCCAAAAAATGTTTGTCCTCGACAGGCTGTGAGTAGAGCTCCCCCTCAACGCTCCTTTTATGAAGCGTGCAATAAAATCTAAGTTAATAAAATTAGTTCACAAAAATCTATGATATTTTTGAACAAAGCTTCCATTTGACATGATGAGAGTAGAGCACTACCTTAACGCTCCGCTTACGAGGCGGCAAGTATAACACAAAACGCTTAATAACCAACTATAAACATGCTCAGACTTTTAATATTTCTAAGCCATTTTTATATTAAAATTCAAGACGTGTGCAGGGGGAGGGAGATATGGTAATGCCTAATGGAATAAGGGATGCCGTGCAAGGGCGCTATTAAGAGGGCGGGTTGCCGGCTTCCAATCCCTTAATTAATATAGAAAAACTAAAAATGGCGACCAAGTTAACGATATATGAGGTCTTAATTCAGCACTTGCGTTCACTTTGTTGTTATATGTACCTACTACAAGTATATAACAGAAATCAAGTACGTACTATTACAAACTTTATTCAAAGAACAACAAAGAAAAATATCGGCTTTAGGGAAATGGTCGCAGGTTCAAATCCCGCGTGTCGATATTTTTCTTGGTTGTTTTTAAGGTTTTTCCAGATTCCCAAGCACAGGGTGAGTGCTATAACAAAAAAATAATTAGAAAATACGAAAGTACTGATCAAAATTATAAATGTGAATTTCATCTGTAACGATGAACTCATTTAACTAGTTATACGTATGTATAGCTAGCGATCAGTACAATCGACGTAATCGATCATATAGCAAAGAAGAATTTCGCCGCCTCGAGCCTGTCGACACTAGCTCAGCGGAAGAGCGTCCCGGCTTTAGGGAAATGGTCGCAGGTTCAAATCCCGCGTGTCGATATTTTTCTTTGTTGTTTTTAAGGTTTTTACAGATTCCCAAGCACGGGGTGAGTGCTATAACAAAAAAATAATTTATTCAAAGATATCAGGGTACAACTTTGGTCACCACCATGTCTTCAAAGATATCTGGGTACACTTTTAGCCACCACCATGTCTTCAAAGATATCTGGGTACAACTTGGCTACCACCGTGTCTTCAAAGATATTTGGGTACACCTTTGGCCACCACCATGTTTTCAAAGATATCTGAGAACACCTTTGGCCACCACCACGTTTTCAAAGAGATCTGGGTACTCCTTTGACCACCACGATGATTTCAAAGATATTTGGGAACACCTTTGGCCACCACCATATCTTTAAAGATATCTGGGTACACCTTTGGCTACCACCATGTCTTCAAAGATATCTGGGTACAACTTGGCTACCACCGTGTCTTCAAAGATATCTGGGTACAACTTCGCTGTCAGACATACGGACTTTCACGACATTTTTTAAATTATTTTTTATATACTTGAAAAATATTTTTAATGTATTCATAAAAGGATTATTCTTGATATAATATGTGTACTTATATTATTGTATTAGTGAAATATGAATACAATACATACTGTTTAAGTCCAGAAAAATGTTTGTCCTCGACAGGTTGTGAGTAGAGACTTTTATGAAGCGTGCAATAAAATCTAAGTTAATAAACTTAGTTCATAAAAATCTAAGATATTTTTATGTACACATTACCGATGAATGTATCTTCTGAATCAGTCCACTGGTTTTGTTGCTAAATACTTTTCGAAATACGATGGAGATTTTTTGTTGGTTACCTATATGAAATAAATTATTAATTAAGCAAATTTTCAGGAACTTACGAGTATGAAATAATAACATAAACTACCGTTGACTGCCTTGTGGTCTAGTGGTGTGCCTACTCATCTCGGGTAAGTGTTATTCGATTCAATTCAAAATCAAAAGTAGCCAGCAATTTATAATTATAACACTAAGGAGGTGTTACCTCAGCCAAGGTAGGAGCAGGTGAAGCTAGACTTTTGCTTGTCTATCTTTTAAACGACCTGCCTACTCCTAACCCCGATATCTGTATCTGTATATATATGTTGCAGGGAAATGAGAATATCAGGATTTACACAAAATCCCTATTGATATCACGAAATCACGATAGATGTCGAATATTCTTGTTTATTACGTATTCCTACTGAAAATGTTTAGTGATTTGACAAAATAATCATTTATCGTTAGTGATGTGTCATTTCATCCAACTTAATCTAGTAAAATGTCAGAAAAGCGGATAACGCCGAATAACGATCGAACGAACGATGCATTTCTAGAAAGTGCTATGGTTTCAATTTGCGACAGACTGCCTGTCCTGTATATAGATATTATGTCCGAATGTCCGATCCGCAGTTACGCCCCATCTACCTGTACCAGTTAATTAGGAAATATTGCCCTATGTAGTGTGTATATAGAATTAAGAGAGACGGTGGGAAATCGACTTTTACCCATGTGATGAACAGATTTACTAATAGGCCTATAATTTCTAGCAATTCGAAAAGAGTTCATGGTGAAGTAGCTTCGCGCATTATACACGATTCTAACCTGACCAATCATCTGATGCCTTTTGATTTGAGAAAAAATGTTGGTGCTCTGAGTGTGCTCTACGGGCTTTATAATGGGGAATATTCTGAGGAATTGTTTAGTTTGATACCAGCTACTTCTTTCCACCGCTACAATACTCGCCGAGGACGAAACCTCCACCCACTCCACCTTGACTCATGGTGTTCATCAACAGTACGGTTTAGTCAGAACTTTTTAGTTCGTACCACCAAATTATGGAATTAACTACCTAAGTCTATTTTTCCTGAAAAATATAACATTGGATCTTTCAAGGGACGGATTAATATTTGGTTGTCGCTTACTGATGGAACCTTCTATTCAATAAAATACTTGAAAAACAGAGAATTCCTTTTCAGTGGGTAAAGTCACGAATAATCCTAATATACAAAAAGGGAGACCCAGCAGATTTCAAATAATCAATTTGCAATAGTTTGGAACACGGATAGAGCCAAATCTACAACGGAGCCAACCAGCGGAATAGGCAAGTTTTCGTCAAGGGTATTCAACAATCGATCAAATATACTCATTGGAACAAATAATAGTAAAACATGAAGAATGCAAAAGGGACCTCGCGTATATTGACTACGCAAAAACGTTTAACTCTCGCGTCACTACCATCGTGGCTACTAGATGGTAGAGTTCTGCATTGTCTCGCCCGGGTCTGGTACCACCGTTTTAGCTATTCCTGTCGCAAAAGCGTCAGTGCTTGTCACTGTTGTGTTCCGGTTTGGAAGGCAAAGTAACCAGCAAACTTATGCATGTGGCATTAGACCTCGCCACAAGATTGTGTACATTAACATCTTTGGTGTCTATAGGCGGTGGTTGATTCTTTCCATCAGGAGACTCATCTGCTTGTTTGCTATCTTATGATATAAAAAAAAACATTCACTTTTGCCCAACTCGGTAATCAAATTCAGGACCTTATGACTTGGGTCAAATAGTATATAATGAAAAACGATCGAGAGTGAGACGGTCTCTAAAGCGAGACCGACATTAGCGGTAGCAGTAAACAAATATAATATACAATCTGTATAAGTGTATAAGTATTTAGTTATGGTTACTTTATACTACAGTGTAACCGACTACATTCACGGCAGAAAGAATAAATTTGTATTGCTCCAAGACACTATAAAAACTTTTTTATACAGCTACCGAAACATTTTATGCAACTGTCGAAATGTCGAAAAAACTGCAAATTATTCCATATCTCATAAACTACATGATCGATATTGTTCAAAATGTTTTTTGTTGACTTCTATATTACTACATTTTTTATACTGGTTTGAGAGTGGGGACAGTTTTTATCACTTTAGAAGCGAATATCCCACAAAATATTGGCAAAATAAAAAAGTTTTCTTAAAGCCTCTATATAATTTATCAATGATACCCCACACGGGTATGCTCTCTTGGACCTTTAATTATTTTATTTTTCACAATCGTAATGCATCATTTTGTAGCGGTGTGGGGGAAGAGGGGTAGCCTTATTTCTTACTCTAGCATTGTGTACACCCACTAATTATAATTATAACACGCCCCTTGAATATACAGTCCGCTCGTAGGCCGAAGCCAATTAAAAATCCTGACTTATCATTTTGTATACAATATACCCAAGCTAAATTTCATTAAAATCAGATTCCATAAAAACTTTTGCTCTTTTAAAGGCGTGTATTACGATTATAATAAATTGTACGTAGAACAAGTCCCCCGCTTCCTCCGCGTTTAATTAGTGTAAGAACAAAGTAGAATGCCGAGGTAATATCGTACGTGCTGTGCTGTTGGTGCAGTAATAACGACACGGCTTTGTCAGCAAGTATAAAGCAAATAATACACGTATAACAAGACAATTTGTATCATCAAAATAACTCGAATCTTCCTGAGGGGCTAGCAAATTATTTGCTTGTGTTAGATATGGGCGTTAGTCAACCATTAAGATGTACCTACCGATGAAAAAAAAACATTACATTTAGACGTTGTTATTTAGACTAGATAGATTTCCGTAAAGCCTAGCCTAGCCTGGGTTAGGTACCACCACCTACTTACCTATTCCTGTCGCAATAACACGAATGCTTGTCACTGTCGTGTTTCATTTTAGAGGCTAAATTAGCTGGTAAATTATGGAAATACCATCCTAGTGGGATAACTAGTGGGATAACTATTAACCGATTTTAATAAAACATGTCTAAGAACTACTGCTAGAAAACAAGCTTTCAAAAAATCGCAGCCGAGTTTGCTTACCTCTTTAAGAGCTACGGTGGTACAAAACAATATATACACTCATAGAGCGACCTACATAAAAAAGACAAGCCTGGTGAGTTTCTTTGGCTTGATCTTTCAGTGTAGGGCTACGCTTTAGGTCCAGTAGTAGCTTAAACGTTGTTAATGCGTCAAAATAACACGCAATAAGTTTGTATAACCGAATAAAATATTTCTGGTTTCTGAGACAGTTTGTCGGGCAAAGAGCCAGCCTTGACAGTTTGTAGAGTTATAGCCTTATATAGCCTTAAATTGGTAAGCAATATCCCAGTAACATATGCTGGCGAACAAAAAACCTTTACTGCATTAAATTATTACATAAACATATTATACTTCAGGAAAACTTGTAATTATTTGTTTCAATCACGGAATTATATTGACTGATGTCTTTCAACAAGTTTCATTTAGTGACATGTATAAAAAATTCTACTAAAACTAAACATATAAAACAGGATTAGGATTTCTCAGCTTGATTATTTGCCGAGATATTTTTGCTAGTTCCATATCAACTGAGATCTTTTCGCAAGTAGCTGGTCTCTCTATAACTAAAATTTGAATATAAGTAATTAAAATTATGATAGTGTTAAAAAGTATTTAGCGTTTCGCGCATCAGCCCATCCTGAAAATGACTGCTTCTATGTCGATCAAATACAGCTAAAAACCATTTAGACAAACTAGAGATTTCATTTAAAAAATTGCAGTTAAATCGGATAACCCCTTTAAGAACAATAGCGGGTTGTCATACAAGCACATACTTGAAATAAATTTGCAATGTTTTCAATAACTTGAAGGATTCCGGAATTGAAATTTATGCTAGAATATTTCCAAAAAATCATTTTATCAAATAAAGGGGTTGAGATTTTAAAAAAATCTTTAAAACATTTTGAGGTTAACGGAGACAAATTGGATCTTGTGGGCTCTACTGTCTTTTTAGGGATTACGATAGATAAAAAACTACAGTGGGGACCATATATCGACAAATTAACGAGTAGACTGAGTTCAGCGGCATTTGCAGTTAAAAAAATGAGACAGATTAGTGACGTAGACACTGCGAAAATTGTGTATTTTAGTTATTTTCATAGTATTATGTCTTATGGGATTCTACTATGGGGAAACTCCACTGATATAAATACAATCTTTGTTTTACAAAAAAGAGCTGTAAGAGCTATTTACAATCTCAGTCCACGAGTTTCCCTAAAAGAAAAATTTAAAGAAATTAATATTTTAACCGTACCATCACAGTTTATATTTGAAAACTTGATGTATATTCGTAAAAATATTTCTTCATTTAAGAAAAATAGTGATGTACATAATGTAAACACAAGGAACAAAAACAATCTTGCTCTGCATGTATCACGTCTCCACAGAATAAGTAACTCTTTTATGGGGCAATCTATACGCTTTTACAATAAACTTCCAAATGCTATTAAAGATCTACCAATACACAAATTTAAAAAATGTATCAAATCTAAACTTTGTAAAAAAGGTTACTATAAAATATCTGAATATTTGGATGATAATAAGGCATGGGATTAATTGCTCCTCATAGCAGTCTCATAATAATTATAATATATTATTCATAAATACATTGTAATTGTAATTGTAAAAACATTGTTTAAAAAATGTATATGCACAAAAAAAGACAAGCCCGCTGAGTTTCTTCCGCCGGATCTTCTCAGTGTGTGGCCGCGTTTCCGATCCGGTAGTAACTCAAAAAATGTTGACTCGTCAAAAGTGCCTGTAAAGGATAATTTGAATAAAAATATTTTGACTTTGACTTTGACTTTGAAGGTGAAGTACATTAATTACTTACTAAAAGTCAAAAAATTAAAGATTTATAGATTTTTCTCTAATAATAAAGCACATGTAATCATTTTCCCAAATATAAACAAAGATCAATTAATAATAAAGTTCAAAATATGATAGGTAACAAATAAAGTATCGGAGGTATTTAATGTAAATAATTAGGTATACGAATACGACACTCTAACTTAAGAAGCCAGAGTAAATAAAATGTTAAGCGCAAAGAGTATAAGACTAGATTTAGGGTCTGAGCGCAGCCGGTCTCGACCAGAAGTCAGGACATACTTTCTATTTTTAAGTGAACCTAAGGAAAAAGTGTCAGAATTATATGAACATGATGACGTAACATACAAGGTTAAATGATGACACTGGACTTTTATTGGCACTTTATACATGGGGCACACAAAAGTTTTGCACTTCTACATAATTCGAAATATTTGAATTTCGAATGTTATATTTTTAGAACGTTGCAACCTTTTTAGTAATAAAAAAAAAACAATTGGCGAGAAATGATTTGTTAATTATTTTTTTATCACACATCAAAGTTCTACGTACGCAACGAAAATGGAATTAAGTGGAAAAGATTTTAGAGCGATGATTTTTTATGATTTTCAAAGTTCTCTTTCTCCGTAAAACTGTGCCGCTCGTCTTCAAAATGCTTTTGGGAGAGAAGCACCTTGTTTGAGCACCGTGAGGCGATGGTTTGTTGAATTTGAGAGAGGTCGAGTTTCATTACATGACGAATTTCGTGAAGGGCGGCCTTCAACTGCCGTCAACGAAAATAATGTGGCTACTGTTAAGCGGTTAATTGAAGAAAACCCCCGGATTACCTATGAGACAATTCGAGGACAGTTGGGGATTGGTATGAGCTAAATTCAGAAAGTTTTACACGAAGAATTGAAAGTTCGGAAACTTTGTTGTCGTTGAATCCCTCATCAACTGACAGCGGAGCAGAAGCGGGCTCGCATGGAATGGTGCCAACAGATGCTACTGAAGTACGACCACGGACATTCTAATGCTGTTTATGACATTGTCACAGGAGATGAGACGTGGATTTTTTTTTTTTGAACCCGAAAAAAATCAGCAATCTTGTGAATGGGTGTTTGAAAATGAGAACAAGCCAACAAAAGTGAGACGGGCGAGAAACGTTGGTAAAAAAATGATCGCGTTTTTTTCTAAGCTACGGGTCCCATCTGTACAATTCCACTTGAGGATCAAAAGAATGTTAATGCCGAGTGGTATTCTACCATTTGTTTACCCAGGTTGTTAGAAAAAGTTCGCGAAAGGCGACCCAAAAGCCGCATTCTCCTACACCATGATAACACTTCTTCTCACACGGCCAACAAACATTTTTAGCTTCCGAAAAAGTACATCTCGTCACTCATCCTGCGCATAGCTCCGACCTAGCACCCTGTGATTTCTTTATTTTTCCCAAAATCAAAGATTTAATGAGAGATTTTACTTTTACCAACTCCGAAGAGGCAGTGATAGCGTTCAATCAGCACGTAGAAAACATGCCTTCAGATCTGTGGTCCTCCTGTTATAAAAATGAAAAAATGTTTAAAATGTAAAGGAGATTATTTTGAAGGCAATAAACATAATATTTTGGTTATAAGACGTTGTTTTTTTAAGTTACGCAAAACTTTTAGTGTGACCTACGTATATACTTAGTAACAACTAAGTATATATAAAGTGCCCCGGCGATTGGCGGGAATTTTAGCTCAAAATTATGATTACGTCAGAATTCTAAGGTTTTAGTTTAGCTGAAATCACCTATTTTCCAGTTAACATCGTTGACAACTATCAAAGACAGTCATCTGGGTAATCTACAATCTGCTACATTTTCTACCGTCACCTTTATAAATATAAATCAAAATTAAGATTATTTAAGCACAATGACATTCATGTCTTTAAATAAACTATTCAATTTTTAAGCGTTTAATTGTTTATTAGAATATGAAATATTTAGAGCAAAATAAAGCAGTGTTTGAGGAAAATCTACTAATTATCTTTTCAATTTAAAACGGCAGTATTTTGAATAAATCTCATTAAAGAAAACATATCTACAACAAATAAAATGGATTAAATTAACGCTATATTTGAAAGTAATGCCCTTTTTTCACTAGCCTTCCATAGAAAGGAGATTGATGAGGCCCCATAGAAATTTGGCCTAAAACGCAACACATGATGATGAAAGCTTACTGTATTGTAATATATTATTCATTTCTTCTGAAATATAAATTGTATCACGGACACTTTTTATAATACTAACACTCACGAAACTCCTTCAAAGATTAATATTACTTGATTTTACAATTGTTACATTCCATTTTAAGCCACTTACATCGCAATATATCGTCAATACAAATATAATTCATTTTTGTATTACATAACATGCAGATTATTTGATTTTAACCACTTAAATTTTAAAAAACGATAAGACTTTTGTTTACATAAAATGATTATTACTGACTCACAGCGTAAATAGATGACACTTGTTGTTTTTGTTTTTTTTTGTTTCTTTCGGATGATACTAAGAGTACGTCTTATTTATACGGCCTCGTATGTTGTAGATTTCGATTACAATCATAAATATTTTCATTTTTGTTGTTTTTGATACAATAGTTGGTTTAAAATTTGTTGGTTTGGTTGGTCAGAAATAAAAGAAAGTGTTAACTTTATGGCAGAATAGAAAAAACTTTGCTTAAATTAGAAATAAAAAAGGCGTACAAGTTTTATGTCTTTCATGACATTTAGTTTCATGACTTTCTGACTAAAATCCTTTTAAAATTAATTTGCTATTAAAGTGACATATCATGTAATATATGTGTATGTCATTGCAAATTTTATTGCAGAAATAGGTATCCTTCGGGTCAAGGCCGCCACCTGCTCGCGAGACAACCTGCTAATAACTGACAACACTCTTCTCGATTATATTTATTCGGATGCTCTACAATGTACTGTGGTGATAATAAACACTCTATTTTACTTTATTATTTATTAAACAATTTACTGTATATATTTCAATGTTAAGAAAATTAATATAAAACATGTACAAAGGACGAGCCTATCTCTGAAAGAAACGTCTACAAGCAGACCTGAGGAGCGAGAATGTAAAAATAAAAGTAGTACACAGTGTAGGTATAACTTGTACATAACTTACAACTAAGATTATATAATATAAGAAATAAATGTAACCTTATAAGTACTTTCAAATTTACATGAGCAGTATAATTTTTTTAATGCTTTCTTGAAAATATAAAGTGATTCGCTTTAACAATATAAGAGAAAAGGGCACTGCCATTTTTAACAACGCTGAAAGGGAAGGAATCGTCGTAATAACTGAATGTTTCAGAAGGGGTTTTTCAGGAACTGGATGTTTCAGGAAAAATTTAAATATATTTCCAAAATGCTCTCACAATCTAAACAGCACTAGGACACCATTTTTTGGACACCATTCACAAAATTGAAGCACTTTCGAATCAGCACCATTTCTTAAATATAGCCTCTTCGTAAATAGCAACCAGCAATGTAAAATAGCTGTGTATACGGTATACACCAATTCACCGCACTCGGTGAACACGTTGTGATCTAGTTCGTGCGCCAGTTGTTAAACATTTTACGGCAACTTTTACTGCTCTCCATCAATACTTGCACTTATTTCTGATAAGATTTAGTGGAAATTAATGGCAGCGGGACGAGTAATGGTCTAGGAAGTGCGCTTGCATTATGATCATAAAACTACCTATTGGATTAACCGTCTTAAGCTAAATATGTACTCAATACTTATGACTCAATATACACCAATGCATCCCAAAATTTAATTTAAATTTTCTGGCAAATTGGGGACGAAATGAGCCCGCGTTTTTTTATATTGGATCCTGGATTGGTAGAGATAGTAAGTCTAATGGCCATGATCGCCCTACATGCCTCTGGCGCTATTGTAAGGAACAACGGTTTTACTCCCAGCTCGTTGGTGCAGATCGATTAGCAAGTAAAATAAGCTTGCGTCCATTAAAAATTAATCATATATATTAGAGTAGTTTTTAATGATTAATTATAATATACTGAAATACAACTTTTTTTACAATAAACTGAAATATTCATTACAAAAGATAAGGATTAATAATATTTTTTAAAAATTAAATCGGCCAAAATAGGCATGTAAGTGCTACATCACATCGTGACGTAAAATGTCATCTTGATGTTGTCATCTGCATAAAAACAACAGAGTATGTAATATCGCCATGACAACTCAGAGCGTGTTCGCGTAAATTTTAATTTTTATACGCGAAATTTTTATTATAATTGTACGTTATTTAACAAAAATAAATAGTATTTTGGTTAATATACCTAACAAGGTAAATTATTAAACATTTGCAAATTTAGTCAACTAACTTACTGTTGTATTTGCAGTTATAAAACGGCAGTATGGCAATGATAGACGCGTTTTCGCGAGATTTTTCGATAAGTTATAAAACCGAGGTGTTACTCGCCCATCGATCAGGGTCTTAATAATTGTTTGTAGCAAATCAAGTCTTCAGTCAATTATATGGAAAAGCATCAAATATTAACATTTATCACATCATAATTTAGTCATAAACTGGTAGCCAACAATAACACCACTGACATAGGACTCCACTGACCACACGTTACATATGTTGCGAAAGTCCGGCGGCTAATTTTAAAGAAGAGAGAAGGTTTTTATATTAATAAAATTAAATCGAGTGTGTGTAATATAACTCTTTGTACGTCCATCTCAAGAGAAAGAGTAGAATAAGATAGCAAACAAGCAGATGGGTCTCCTGATGGAAAGAGTCAACCATCGCCTATAGACACCAAATGTGTTAATGGTGCGTTGCTATCTTGTGGCGAGGTCTAACGCTACATGCATAAGTTTACCGGCTACCTTACCCTCCAAGCCGGAACACGACAGTGATAAGCACTGACACTATTGCGGCAGGAATAGGTAAGGCGGTGGTACCAGACCCGGGCGAGACAATGCAGAACTCTGCCACCTAGTAGTCACGATAGTAGTGACTCGCATAGCCAATCGGTCGCCTTTTACGACCTGCCTGGCAGAACGGCAGTTGGCCTATTCTTCAAAGTAGCCCCGGACGAACACGGGGTTTTAACCATTTAAAAGTTTGTTGGTGTAATTACCTATATTTTTCTGTATTTCTCCAAATTTAGTACATGTACTGCCAAAGCGGGTGTGGGCTAGATATTATACCGACATTATAAACAAAGCAAATATTTAATGTCATAGATAAAACAGATGTCACTTTTCATTGTTTAGGATTACACAAATATTATCTTGTTAAAGTCAGTGTGTTGCACGTAACGACTAATTATTATAATAAATACCTCCCTTGTTCTTACATTTTACAGATTATTTTGTAAATATTTTGCATTTTAATTATCCGACTTTTTCGAAATTATTTGGTTTATCGTATATAAAACAATATTAACTTTATGACAGAAAAAGATCTTGGCTTATTTTAAAAGTAAGAAGATAGTATAAATAAAGTTTCCTTAAATGTATATTCTAATGATAGATACCTATAACTATCGAGGTCAGGCAGTGTTACTATATTACTTTTTTTTTATATACAATTATAACATTACCTATTTTTGTTTTTATACCTAGTACCTATGTGATTTGCGAAATTTGGACGAATTATCATTTCTTTTTTTATTTTTTATTTTTTTATCCTCTATATATACTTCTGTTATTTATATTATACTAATCCTGTTTATATATGTATTTTATTGTTTTGTCGGTATAAGCTTTGTATTATAGCCTTCTCAAGTGACAGTTAGTCAAAGGTAGCCCAGAAAATCAGCCGTAGGGTTGATAATATCTATCACCCTACGTGTTTGCTGAGTGGCTTACCGTTTTACCATCATGATGCTATACATTACTCAATCTCATGTTACTTTTTCTATTTCTTTTTTTTTTCATGCATGTAATTATTCTGTAATGTAACGTATAATTTTTAATTATTTGTCTTTCAATGTGTTTTTACGTTTTTTTTGTTTGATTATTGTATTTGTTGGCGTTGTGTTTTTTTTTTGTTGTATTTATAGTTTGCTTTTCTTATTTACTGTATTTGTATAGTGTTATATGGTAAATAAAGCAATTCTTATTCTTATTCTTATAAATAAATAATAAATAAATAAATATTCAGGGGACATTTTACACTGACTGATCCAACCCCAAAGTAAGCAAATGATTTGCTTGTGTTATGGGTGTTAGTCAACGATATTAATACATAGAAATACATATATAAATACTGCAATAGATTTAATAAACACCCAAACCCGGAAATACAAACATTTACGCTCATCACACAAATGCTTGTCCACGTCGGGGATCGAACCCGAGCCCCGTCGATCGCGTAGTCAGGGTCGCTAACCACTCGACCAACGGGGCGGTCAAGTTAGTTAGTTAGTTTAACAGAAGCTTGTAAAAAGTGACCACCGAAACCTAGTAATTAGTGGTGTATTGTATTATTAAAGTAATTTAATAACTTCCGTTCAGGCTATATTCTTATTAGACAATATACCGACATGATGATATTTTTTTGTTTCTTGTTATGTTACCATCTCGGACAAAAACTCCGCCTTCTAGCAGATTGTTATTGCCCACACTGTCACAAGACTTGGCAACTGGATACTATGCGCTTGTTTTTTGCGTAAGTATCTGGTTCAGCGCCTAGTGCTTTGTAAAATAATTTCGGGTTTCCTGTGTTGGCATTCATCAAACTTACTTTAGTTAACATTGTAATTCCAAAATTTTATCAATTTTCACTTTTACATTTGTATTTTATAATAAATGACTCATAAATTAATTATTAATGTAACGATATGAGATCGATTTCGAGTTCGGCTGATTGATTAAAACTTAACTACTGTTTTATGGTCTTTTTTGATTATTTTATCATTATATATTACATTATATGTTACAGTACATTATACTTACAAGTATATTTATATTCAGCACAAGAAATATTACCTACAAAAACATATTACAAGTAAAAAAGTTAAACAATTTGGATTATTTAATGGTGAGCGTCATAAAAACTAGAAAATTGTTTCAAGTCTTCAAACGCCCAACCGTTGGTTGGGTCTTATGATGAATACATGACAAGCAGATGAAATAATATAATCATTTCATCCGCTTGAAAACTTATATGCCAAATAATGCCAAAGACAAATGGACACGCAGGAACACAGATACGCACGTTAAACTTAAAACAAACTCATTTGTTTTCTTTGTAGCTTAAAGGCCGAACTATCAAACAATCAAAAGAACATCACGACTCACAAATGTACATTGTGTTATAACGGTATTCTAGTATTATATGAAACTTACAATAACAATGACATTACTTCTAGACAAAAATAATAAATGTAAAAACATACAGACTATTACCACATATATAAATAGACAGCTCAAACAGATAAAGTGGTCAAATGCAGAAATCATAATCCTTCTAAATCCATAGCACAGGTTTAAACATATACCTATACCATTGGCACGAACATGGTTGTAGAACCCCGAGATGATTCAGGCCCTCTTTGAAGAACAGCCCATCTGTCCTCCTGCACTTCGCGAAAGGCTAACGATTACCCGGACATGGCACTACCATTATACATACTTGGGGATAGATCTTTGTAAGGTTTTCCCCCTCTTGGGCCGGGCTCGTTTGAAGAATAGCCCAACTGCCGTTCTGCCAAGGAAGTCAGAAAAAGCGACCGATTACTATACGTGTCACTTCCTTCGTGTTACATACTGTGTGACTACTTGGTAGTAGAGTTCTGCAAAGTCTCGCCCGGATATTTGTTACTACCGCCTTCACTATCCCTTCCGCAGTAGCGTTAATGTTAGTCATTGTCGTTTTCTGGTGTGGAGAGTAAAGTAGCCGGTGGACATATGTATGTGGCATTGCCATTCCGCTACCCGGTTAGCAACGCAACATTAACATCTTAGGTGTCTTCTTCTTAGGCAATGGTTTCTCTTTCCATCAGGAGAGCTATCTACTTGTTTTCTATCTAATGATATGAAAAAATATCTTCCAGAATCTACATTTACGCCTTATCTTTTTATTAGCGTCAGTGCTTGTCACAGTCGTGTTCTGTTTTAAAGAGGAAACTAGCCAATGTATCTAAGGTAGTCGTTTATGCATGAGACGTGGTAGTATACCATTAACATATTTAGTATCTAGTAATACATGTTTTCTATCCGTAATAACTGTAAAGAAGAATCGATTGTTGTTTAAGATTATAACAATTTCTTAATCATTGGTTGAAAAGTAAAGGTGGGATGGCAGATAAAAGATTGATAAAACCGATATACAATGCGTAAGTTGACAATAAACTAGGAGAGACCGAGGTGAATGTATCATGGATAGGTTGGTTAAATGTTATTTGAGCGTGGGGCTCAAAGTTCGTGACACCGCTGTGTTTGTTTGTACACAGCAACAAAGAAAGGAAGTTTGTATGGATCGAACTGTTTGGTTCTCTACCTCGTTCATGCCAGATTTGGCGTGTATATTAATTTAACAATAAGAATGTGGATTCCATAACTGCGATTTATTCCTGATTATTTTGAGGTCCTACCAAGCTATAAAATAAGTATCTTCACGCCAATGTCCCACAATAAGAAGGCAGAGGCACAACTAGTGCACCCACGATTAGCCAAAGATACTTGCTCCCACAATGTGATGCGTAGCAAACCTATCACCAAATAGGCACTTTCCAATACCGGGTAACATTGTTTTATTAGAAAAGTGAAACATATTTTTTAATTGCCCGACCCGGGAATCGAACTGGGAATATCATGTGGTCAACGCCAACGCCGGACCACTAGACCACAGAGGCGATAATATATGTAGGCGATAGGTATAAAATAATTGTAAATGAATTTGCATGCTAACGCATAGTGGAATAGGCGAATAAATAAACTAGACATACTTCGAACAAGAATGTTGAAGTAGATATAAGATCTTTGTAACCCTATTTCTTCCAAATAAGTTATTATTATAAAAAATTAATAAAATAAAGCTATATAATTCACATTCCTGTTAGTCTTGCCTCTTATGAACCTAACCTTTCTGTTCGTAGAAGGCAAACGAGCCAAAGTGTGTACTAGGTGGTAAAGTTCTGCAACGCCGCGCTTTAGTTTGGTTCCACTTTATTTCGACATGATCATACCTAAGCAGTAGGTCCGAATGACTCTTTCTACATAACCGGGCTTTATGAGCGAGCAGAGTGCTCAGCCAGTGTTCACCTCCTCCTCCTCTCGTGACCGAACCACAGTTTGGGACAGTAACTGGTCGATGAGTAAGAAAGTAAGTAGCATCAGGATGTCGACTCGCTAATGAGTATTGACCGGAGCCTCGAGTGTTAGACCCGCCCCGCCGGCGACAACACTGGCGTATGTGTGGAAACTATGAAGTGTGGGCTGTGATGGGATCATCAGGATCTTATAGGATTTGTATCATTGCCTTACTTGTTACTGAAGTAATAACGTCACATTTATGTTCCGGATTGTGGAGCAAGACAGCCGATAACACATTACATGTAGCTTCATTATATTACAGCAATATGGCTATACCTACATCATTAACATTGTAGCGGTTCAAGCAATCTACAAACGCTATAAGAACAAATAAAAATTCAAAATTCGAAAATAAAAACCTAAATCACTATGTTACAATTGTTTATTTTTGAAACACTGTGTCCAGGTTTCAACGTCTCTCAATGGACTTCAGTCCCTAGGTAACAAACCTCGTCTGTCTAGGATATTCCTTTTCCACATCCTTGTGAGACGTCATCAACCGCCACAGTTATGACGACACCTTGACAGTAGTAGGCTCGCTGGTTCTACCGCTAATCCCTTCATTGGTATTGATCTGCAGCGCCACATCTTTGGTTTCTAGAGGCGATGGTGATCTCTCTCAACTCGGAGAACTATCTGCTAGGATGCTATCCCATTATATCAAACATTTTTTTTACATATGGTGTACAAAGCCAATCTACGCGGATTCTTATATTAACATGTAAATATGAATTTTTTGACTTGAATACACTTGAAGACCTTGAGAAACATTTGTATTTTACATGTTTATATAAGCATATAAGCATGTAAAATACAAATGTTTTCTCTTTATAACATTACTATCGATTACAGATATAGATTGCTTACCACATAAAAAACTAATTGCCTAACACGCGATTAAATAGGTATGGAGCAGTGATGTGTAAAAAATGTCATGTGTATGGAGTACCTACCTGCAGGCCTACTCTTGAAAACAATATAAATCTTAAACCAATATTGATAAAAACAATAAGTTTCGAATATCGTCAAAAAACGGTACTCTTGAAACCAATATTACCTACATTGATTCAGTATAGTAATGACCTAATTATTGGAAATAGATGTCATCGTTACACGTCAAGCTAGTGTTAAAAGTGGAAATTTTAAGTACCGTTTTAAACAAAATAACGAATAAAAGCAATAATGAATAGTTCCAAAAAATTTCGAAATCCGTGTCGCGCTGTCGCCGTATCCAATAATTGAATATAGTTGTCCAGAGTACGAAATACTTCAAAATTCATTAAATATTCATTTAAAATTGAAATCCTTTTTCAAGAGTAGCACTACTCTTTATGAAATGTTACCGGAACTGTCCATACAAAGTTCGCCTAGAAACTAATACATATCGATAGATAATTATTATTTTATTACTAATCCATAGTAATATTATGAATGCAAAATTAACTCTTTCTGTCTCTCTGTTTGTCTCTTCTTCACGCCAAACACGAACTGATTTGGATAAAATTTGGTACAAAGGTAGTTTGAGACCTGAGAAAAGACACAGAATAGTTTTATCCCGGAAATTTCACGGGAACGGGAACTATAACAACAACAAAAACATAACGCCAAATCCCTTACGGGGTAGACAGAGAGAATTGAGTGCCATATGTCACGGTCCAGAAAGACTTGTCTTGCTTCCTTCATGTTCATAACTTTCTTCATACAAACACACCAGATTCGAAGACTCTTGACACCACCTTCGGACAGCACCCGACCGATTTGATCATGGTACGTCAGTCTTGATCTCCCCGGGTACCTACATCCATCCACATTTGCATTGTGTATCTGTTTTGTTAACCGTTCATATGCCATACTTTTAACATATCCAAACCAACGGGGCATGCCCTTTCTCATTTCTACATCGATACTCTCTTTCAATCCCAACTTCTCTCTCACTTCAGTATTACGAATGCGATCCGCGAGTGTTACACCACAGATTTTTCCTAACACTCTCATTTCGACCGTGTTAATTCTACTTTCATGCTCTTTCTTACATACCCAGCTCTCACTTCCATACAATAGTGTTGGGGCAAGCACGAAATTATGCAGAGCAAGGCAACTAAGGACAGTGCCCTGAAGTAGTTTCCTTAACGATCTATTCACTCTGTTTCTCGCAAATACTGTTCTTTTTATATCAGCGGTGTACCTTCCATCACTGCTAAAAGCATATCCATGATATACAAAAGAATAGGTCAACTGCCGTTCTGCTAGGCAGGTCGCAAAAGGCGACCGATTAGCTATGCGAGTCACTACCATCGTGGCTACTAGGTGGTAGAGTATTGCATTGTCTCGCCCGGGTCTGGTACTGGTACCATCGCCTCATCTATTTCTGCCGAAATAGCGGTCAGTACTTGTCACTTCGTGTTTCAGTTTGGAGGGTAAGGTAGCCGGTAAACTTATACACGTGGCATTAGACCTCGCCACAAGATAGCAACGCACTATTAACCTCTTTGATGTCTACAGGCGATGATTGACTATTTTTATCAGGAGACTCATCTGCTTATTTGCTGCCTAATCATATAAAAAACTCGTTTACTTGTTCCAAGACTACATCATCAAACACTACTCTTAAATCCGTTCTAGTTATTTCACATTCAAATACCAGAACCTTAGTTTTCTTTCCATTCAATTGTAAGCCCATATTCTTACAGTCATATTTCATAACTGTAATCATTGTTTGGAGTTCAGATGGAGTAGAACCTAAAAGGTTAGCAAAGTTTGCGTAAAGCAGGCAGTTTACCACCAGATCACTCATCCGCATTTCCACATTCATCAAACTCATCCTTGGGAGACACTTATCTAGATACAGAATAAACAGGCGAGTAGACAACACACAACCTTGCTTAACACCAATAATGACATCAAACCAAGGTAATATATTGCCATCTACTGCCATCTACACATGCTTTGCAGTCCCAGTATATGGACTGCACTGCACTTAGTCAAGTTCCATCTATCCCGTAATTTGGTAGTGTCCCAAAGTTTCTTTCGTACAACTCTATCAAACGCTCTCTCTAAATCCACAAAACCGCAGTAAACTTTCTGGCCAATTCTTGCCATGCTTCTCTACGATGTTGCGGAGTGAGTAAACTTGGTCCGTACATCCTCTTCCAGATTTGAAACCTCCTTGTGCCTCACACAACATTCCGTCAGATTTATTTATTTAAATTTATGCACAAAAAAACTGTACAAAGGTTAAACTTAACGCCAAGGACATTCTATCCTAGCCAACCTCATGTAATACAGAGAAAGAATAAAAGACTTCTTTTGCATTCTCTTTTCGATAATTATACCATACACTTTCGATGCCAAGCTGGTCAAACTGATGGCTCTCTAACTTGTGCAGTCTATGCATGAACCCTTTCCTTTATACAAAAGCACGATGACCACACACCGCCAGTTCTCGAGCACTCTTCCGGTCCTCCAACGGGTATTAAAGAGGACCCAAAAATCACCGTATTTGATCATCTCGGCAGATAACATATTATTTTCGTGGCTTTTACATTTTTTAGACTTTAACGCCCACACAACCTCTTGTAAAGTAATGTACCCGGATGCCGCTGAGTTGACAATCGACTCAGACGAGTTGCAGCATCCTGGGCGTATGCCCATACATATATATGAACGAGAACTATGCGGGTAAGTCCCCGGGAATTTTATTTTAGAAAACTGTTCACGCGAACTAAGTCGCGGTCACGGCTATTATATTCATATTCACAGCTATTGTAGTCATATTATTATAACAATAATAGACCGTGATCCCAGAAACAAACCTTTTTTGATTAATAACAAGATTAATTTTTGTTAACAGCTTCATTTAGACGAGACAACCATCTTTTCGATCTTCGAAAAATCTCGAATCGGTTATCTAACTAATAAAGTTAGGGAGGTTCGAAACTTTCATTTTAATTCGGAAAAATATTTATTAATAACAGTAATTATTTTTTTACTTGAATCGTTTGATTATTTTATAAAAAAACATGAAAAAGCTTTTGTCCTACACATTCGATGGTTTTTCTGACGAGTCCTCTACTCTAAAGATTCGGAATTTTGAGATTTCGAAATTGGTATTAATAATTTAAAAATAACATAATTTTCTCACAACAGCTTACTAATTATTATAATTCAAGGTATATTTTGTCCTACACATAAAGTGGAAATTTTCTTAGTCCGGCACTCTAAAGTTTTCTTTTTTATCTATCATTATTAGTTTTTTTTTTATTTTCGATAGGGAAGCGCTTGGCCATGATCTCGCCTGATGGTAAGCTAATATGCGACCTAAGATGGAACGCTCTTCCCTAGAAGTTACTTGTTCACTCTTCTCTTGAAGATCCCCAGGTTGTACCCGTCGGGAAACACAGACGCAGGAAGCATATTCAATTGTACAATGGTAAAAGGCATTCTCTGCCAGTCAACCAGCAAGTAGAGCAGAAAAATTTCAATAGGGGGTACAAATAAATATTTTAAATGGCAATAGGATGTTAACAGTATGACGTGCTAAACGGAACAAAAATATAATAATTACTAGGAAATAGAAAATACAAATAGATACATGTAACATATTTACATAAACATATATTAATAAACACATAATAGACTTTATACATACATAGCACACATAATAAACAAAATATTTAACTAAGCAAGTAAGTATAACAAAAGTATTTAGTAATGTCTGTCTGTAGATATTTTTTACTCACAGAACATGGCTAGAACTAGTAAAAATTATCAGAAAATGAAAAAAAAACCACGTGAGCAAAAGAAATTAAGCATGAGGGAAGCAAGAGAAAAACTAGACCCAAAAGCATTAGATGTAAAGAGGAAGCAAGATAGAGAGTACTAATATAGGCAGAAATCGCATGGACAAATTAATACTATAAATTACTTTTAAATATATAAACGGGTCAATAACGCGTAGATATATAGAACTTACTTGTAAAGCTCGACGTTTCGGCCAAGTTACATTGACCGTGGTCACGAGCAGACTGGAGCAGCGAGTTTCCTCCGTCGTTCACGTCGGGATCGATTTTCATCTACCCCCTTCTGGTCTTGTTTTTTCGAATTTAGCCTACACACAACACTAACCGTATCTTGGACTTTATTTGTTCATATAAATTACTTATCAGATTGTAAGACAATTACGTAGCAAATGGAGAAAGAACGCAAGGTTATCTACAGATATATTGAAATTACAAAAGGGAAGCTGCACAATTTATAGATCAGAAATGGCAAATTAAGTCGTTCAACGGCTGGGAAGAACATTTACCAGAAAAGACAGATACAATTTTTGACGTACCACCACACAACTTGCACATCAAGAATCCTGTCTCCCCGCCAGTTCTGAATTCCATTCCTAGTCTTATAAGCTCACTTCTAAGTGTATGCTGTATACTCCACTCTACTCAAAAGACAGGCCTTTGTCAAGCCTGTCGGCTACTGTAAGTCAAACCAATGATAATGAAACACTATCTTGTTCCAAGTTCATGTGTGGACTAAGTAGTCAAAAACGCGTTTGGTGTTTTGACGTTTACTCCCATAGTTCAAGGTTGCCAACTGTTTCAAGACCTGGAACACCGACAGAGTCGACCACATGTGTTTTCGATATTTTTAGCCATCATCAGACGATGAAGATGTAGTTTCCACCAAAAAGACATATGTAACGCTTCCTCTCAGAAGACTCCACCATCCGAAATCGCCTCGCCCGTACACACGTCCGTAAATAGGTGATGCGCGGTAAAGGGATGAAATCGCGAACCGCCGGTGGTTGTGAATTTTTTCCGCCAGTGACCATCGGGGAGCTAATCGCGTCGGACCTCACATAAAATTGTCTACGCAAATTGTGTCGCGCGCGCACCGTCATTATTTTTATTAGAATATCACTGTAACTAATTGCACAATACAGTTTCTTTTTGTACGAACCCCTGAATTTTCATTGGGTTAGGAGCCGAAAGCCTCCTTACCTGCCCTTAAACATAGTATTTTCGGTGGACTCAGGATTTTTTTATTTCTTTATCTGAATTCTTAAAGTCAGCTCCAGTATGTGTCTGTTGATTTGTCTACAAAAGGGAGTTTTATATTCCCACAAGATTATTTAATTATTTTTTATTTAGTTAATTTTTTTAATTTAAATTTCTGTACTTTCGGTGGGCAGATGTGTCTTTTTGGTGGAACAATAAAAACGTTTTTTTTTTCAATAACTATGATAATCTTTAAGTTTGATCTCAGATAATAACATATTTTCGTATAAATGTTAATTTAAAAAAAAAAACTTTTTTTTTAAATCTAGGATCGAGTTTTAACAATGACCCATATTATATGTATAGATGAACAGATAGACTGATGGTTTTTACTAATTTTTCTAGTGACGAAAATAATATTATTAAAACGTTACTTGTTCTTTAACAAATTAGCAATATTTGTTGAACAAATATTTTTTTGCTGACATTACTAATCGAAAGGTCGAGAAAAAGTGTCATTGACGTTTTTGCCAAGGGTTTTCTCGAAATTTTGTAATCTCAATAGCAGCTCGGGGTTTGACGGGTGGTGTGTTACCACTTCCGTGCCTCGTACGAGCACATAAAGCGGTCGGTCCAAGTTATCGCTAGAAATAGTCGATAATAATCGGGTCGGTAAAATGCGCGACGTGGATCACCACTCATCTCGCCGTTGTGTCGTACTCTGCTTACTTCGCAAAGGCGTGACGATACTTTTAACTTTTGGAACAGAGTTTCTTATCGCGCGTTGTGAAAGGGGGCTAGACAAAAAAAAAATCGTCACGACACTTTTTGCTATAGTAAGGTATTGTAAGCACAGAAATATCCAGCCACTTCCCTTTAGCACGTGCATTGAAAGTGAAAGAGTCTATCTACTATTTGATTGAGTTTACTTTTTTTCTAGTGCCAAATGTTCGACTTTTATACAGAATTTCGGCCGAATGTCGAATTTCGACCAAAAGTTGAATTTCGACAGACAGTCGAATTTCGACAGACAGTCGAATTTCGAACGAGTGTCGAAATTCGACCGAGTGTCGAATTTCGATCGGTTGCCAAGTTTGGACCGCCGGTCGAATTTCGACCGGGTGCAGAAATTCAACCGCGCGTCGAAATTCGACCGGGTGCCGAAATTCGACCGGGTTCCGAAATTCGACCGTGGATCGAAATTCGACCATGTGCTGAAATTCGACCGCGTGCCGAAATTCGACCGCGGATTGAAATTCGACCGGATGCCGAAATTCGACCGGGTTCTGAAATTCGACCGGGTGCCGAAATTCGACCGTGGATCGAAATTCTACGAAGTTCCTTATCGCGCGTTGTGAAAGGGGGCTAGACGGAAAAATTCTTACGAAAAGTTGTCACGACACTTTTTGCTATAGTAAGGTATTGTAAGCTGTGCGGCGTGCGGATGTTTCTCTCTCTCTCTCTCTCTCTCTTTTATAGAAAGCAAGCCAGATATTTTAATTTCTATTTCGCATTGAACAGTGTGGTGTCGCGACGATTATTTTTGTTTAAAGTGGGTCAAAATCGCGCCCAAAGAAGTCGGTTACAAACAAACATACAAATACACAAACATACAAACATACAGGTGAAGCTAATAAAAAGCGTGTAAAAAGCGTGTAACAAGTAGCTACTTTATACGTATACTTTAATTAGTGTTTCATTATTCTGCCTTTACAATGGGGGGATTAATGCAAAATATAAATAAAAGAGGTAAATTGAATATAATATTATACAATGGAAAGGGAGCAATAAGAGTGATAGGGACAATAGAGTGACTAGTTCTTCGAAGGGGCCAATTGGAAGACGGAGAATTGCCATAGGCTGTTTACCTATATAGAATTTGACGACAAAGCAATTAAAAACAATGTTCCTGGAGTGAAAGTCAGAATCGAACCTAACTCAGCTCAAAGCATGCGTTGCTTTGAGCCGGGTTAGGTCTCTAGTGGTGCTAATAATAAATAGTTTAGAACACCATAAATTACTTAATAATCCCCACGATATTTACTCTCTGAATGAAATGTCAAGTTTGCGTAATTTACCATCTTATAATTTTAATATCGTAGTTAATGAATCCTAACTAAAAAGTGTAAAATAAAAAAATATTGAAAACAAAAAGCCGATTGCATTTAATCTTTAGAAAAGGTTCATTGCCTAAAATGAAAGCTAAAAAGAAAGAAACAAGCCCAGTAGTTTAGAATCATGTTAAGTAATAATGAATAACTTCACCATTGAAATAGTTTTATAATCGATGTAGGTACATACATATAAAAAATTTCATGAATTTTAATTCATCACAGAACGATTAACAGTCGGGGCCCTTAGTGAAAATTTGATAGCTAAAAATTAAATGGGCCCCTGCTGTTAATCGTTCTGTGATGAATTAAAATTCATGAATTGTTTTATATGTATGTACATCGATTATAGAATTATTTCAATGGTGAAGTTATTCTTATTACTTAACATGATTCTAAACTACTGGGCTTGTTTCTTTCTTTTTAGCTTTCATTTCAGGCAATGAACCTTTTCTAAAGATTAAATGCCGTCGGGTTTTTGTTTTCAATATATTTTTTTTAATGTTATCAATCGATTCGCCTTTTGGATTTCTTGGTTTTCGTTTTTCGCGTTTCTTGACATATTATTGTATTTTTTGGTATAAGATCTGTCCATTTAATTAATTTTGGTGCTGTTTGACTGACTTACATAAAAATACTGAACTTTACCACGGTTTTTCCGCACAGTTCGTTAAAATTAATTAAAATAATTAGTTTAGATCTATATTATTAGCACTAGGTATATACTTAATTGCTTCCTAGAAATATTTTGTATTCTTTATATATAACACGCAAATTAATTATTAATTTACAAAATAGACTTTAGTAGCTACAGCGTTATTTATTCGTCTAGCTGAAATTGACCTTTGAATGGAAGGTTCTTTCGTCGTTTCGCACCACGAGCGGTTCGGACCGCGGCGTGAATTGCCGTAGAGCTCTTTTGGTATTAGTCGTTTCGCACCGCAAGGATGGAGCGCTGCGAATCGCCCAATCCCTTATTGTACTGGGTTGATTCACACCGCTGTGCAGTAAGGAACAGTATTCTTTTTGGATGAGTGAATTTGAACAGAGAAGAAATGTAGTTTTATGACAAATTCCTTATAGTACAACCAGGCACAAAATAATTACTAGCTGGTAATATAAAAGTCGGTCATTGTTTAGAAAAATTAAGTGTTTAGTTTACAAGTTAACAATTTACACGTTTATTAAGTTTATTAAATTTACAAGTTTATTAAGTGTTTAGTAACAATTTTCACCTTACTGCAAACATATATTTGTTTTTTCACTTGGCTTAAACAATTGATTAGTGAATAATAATGTAAGAAATTACCTGTGATTAGCAAGAATTAGTTTTAAGTTAAATGATTAACATCGACCAAACTGTGATTATAAGCACTTATCGTCTTACTACAAAAAATATAAGCATTTGTCGAGTTGCGAGCATACATGATACCAATAATATATATTTGTTTTAACAGTTGAATAAAACAAGAGTGTACTGGTATTATTTTTATGTTTATCTTTTTTGTCGTATTAGATGGTACTAGTCAATTTATAATTATGTTATGTTTAAATTTTATATTTTTTTGAAATATAATTATTACATACAATTTGGTTTTTTAACTAACCACTTTGCTATTCACTTGTACGAATGGATATTTGGGATCTTTAAATAATAAAATAAATAAGAAAAGAACATTTGATCGTTTCGCCTCGTGGTCCGAATCGACCCATTCCAAAAAATACCTTGGGCGATTCGCACCGCTCCAACATTGCGGTCCGAAACGACTAATGCCAAAAGAGCTCTTCGGCAATTCACACCACGGTCCGAACCAATCGTGGTGCGAAACGACGAATGACCCGAACTGAAATTTAGCTTTCGCTTCACTATTATTTTTAGAGACCCTCAGTACTTTTATCCTTGTTATTTAAATAGGAGTATAAAAAATTAACATATTTGTTCTAATTATTTTACAGTTAACAACCGATATTATGAGGTGTATGTAGACATGGTGTGTTGTTTTAGTAATTCTGGGCTCTAAACAGATTTTCAACGTGTATCGGGTTTGAGACTGACTGAGAGTAAGAGAGACTCCTCACGTTTTCTGATTGCCATAGCCTTACTACTTATCACTGTCGTACTCTAGTATGAATAGTAAGGCGGCTGCTAAACTTATACTTACGGCATTTTTATCTGCTACACGGAAAGCATGTCTCCAGGCATCATACGAAGTAAAAGAGGGGAGGCAGCAAATGCTTATTCACAGTAAAACTTTCCATAGCTTAATTAGGTGATCCATATGGTTATTAACATCGGATAACGAAAGTTTAATTGCATGATTAATGAACTTACCCACTTTTGTAAATCATCAATGATCTTTAATGTAAATCATGAAGGCTAGGTCTAGTTTCGTGCCGAATGCAATGTTTTGGAATGTGAAGATGCTTCATCTTTCAAAGTCAAAGCAATTGGAGTGATTGAAAGCCAACTTATAGGTACTGAAGATACATCTGTAGCATAATATGAGACCAGCAAAAACAAGATTTGAATGCCCAAATTTGATGACGATGATAAAAAAGTTTAAGGAAGCAGATGAAACAGACTGTGATCGAATATCCGGACGAAAGTCACCATCGCAATCCGAGTATATGCTATAACATCAACTGAAATACTATCATAATAGTACGCTCCATTCCAATAGAAAAAAAATGTACCAATGCCAAAAAAAGGAAAGGATTAAATCGAATTGGACAACTTCACCCTCTAGAAAGAAGCCATACATACATATTATTTTCACGCCAGTCATTGACGGGGTATGCAGATAAAACCAAGTGTAACGATCCTTGCAGATTTATTTTTCCCATGTTGGTCCGGGCTCTTCTGAAGAATAGACCAACTGCAGATGGTAGGTCGCAAAAGGCGACCAATTGGCTATACGTGTCACTTCCATCGTGGCTACAAGGTTTCGCAACGTCTCACCTGGGTATTTGGTAACACCGCCTTAACTATTCTTGCCGCAATAGCATCATGGTTGTTATTGTCGTGTTTTTTTTTACATAAGAGGGGGCAAATGAGTGGGAGGTGTACCTAATGGTAAATGATCACCGTTGCCTATACATATCCGCAATACCAGAGGTCTTGCAGTTGCGTTGCCGGCCTTTTAATAATGAGTACCTAAGCTCTTTTCTTGAAGGCCCCCAAGTCGTATTCGTTTAGGAATATCCCTGCCGGTAATTGATTCCACAATAGAGTAGTGCGAGACATAAAGTGCCGAGAGAAACGCACAATTGAGTATTTCCAGACATCGGGATGGTAAGGGTGGAATTTCATATTTTGACGCGGCGGCAGGAATTAATCTAAATAACTCGTCGGAACACTCCCCATGAAAAATACGATAGAAGACGCAGAGTGAACTAACATTTCTGGGCAATGCTAAAGTGTTCTGATTTGGAGATTAAGGTAGCTGGTAGACCTATGCATGTGGCAATGCCATCTCTCCACCCTATCATGGTATATTAGTCTTGGTCTTTCCCAGTACCTACATCCTTCTACATTCGCATTGTATATCTGTTTTACAACCTTTCATCCAACATTCTTTCTATATGTATATGTCCTAACCATCGGAACCTTTGTCATTTTTACGCCAACACTATCTCCCAGGCCTAACTTTTCTCTTTGTCTCACTCACTTCAATATTACGAACCCTGTCCGCGAGTGATATGCCACATATTTTCCGTAATGGTTTTCCTGAGAAAAGCCCGCTCAGATTCTTCCGCTGGATCTTCTCAGTGTGTGGCTGCGTTCTGATCCGGTAGCAATTGTAAAAAATCGACTCATCATTTTTAGTTTTATAATAAATAATTATAATTTTAAAATATTTGCACACCATATCATATATGTCGATAACTTAATCAAATTTCAATAACTTGTAACTCCCGTATTCTGGCAAATAAATAATTTATTTATTTCTTCTTTCTTTCTTTCTTCCAGACCCAAACACTGTTGTGCCCTTCAATTAATTTTCTATGCATTTTTGATGCTGAACTGATAAAACTGATGGTCCTATAGGAATTATAAGAGATACATTGCTACTGGAAGTCTATACGTGAATCCTTGCCTTTATACAAGGGCACGATGACCGCGTGCCGTTAGTTTTTGGGCACTCTACCGGTCCTCTAACACGTACAGAACCATCGTATTTGATCATCTCGTCAGTGACCTTATCAATTCCCTCAAGAAGTCAACTGTAATACTAATATCTTAGAAATCAAAGTAGGTACCGTTATATGAAACAAAAAATACTGATCAGTTTAGTAAACTTATTCTTATGACATATAAGACTAGGAAAGAAGATAAAATCCAACGAGTGGCTTCAATTAAAACAATTAGTTGTGATCTGCACGACAACCGAACGCGCTTAATTAGACACACAATTAGCTACGTGTCACACGTCACGGAAGACTCTGAAAAAGAAGAAAACCCAGAAGAGCTTGCGCAATAGTACTTCGCAATGGACGCGCTTTAACAAAGACAAATCTTTAATAAAAATAAGTAAGGCTCAGATTAACAACTTTGTTAATCTGAGGAGTAACGGATACACGGGAAAACGTGGAGCCAAACTAAACAACCTCAAGTAGCCAGGAGTACTAAAACGTGGTTGATGATATAGCTGCAGACACAAAAGGCGTCGCTCTCAACGATATGCCTTCAAAGGTTTTAATGTTCTACAGTCAACCAAGATCATTCATGATGACCGGCGGGAATACCACGGTTCACCATGAATGAATTTTGATTGACTTGAATGGTTTGCGCAGCATGAATAGCAGTCACGACAAGTGAAGATGGAAAAATCGAGATGTTCTACACTCTACAATACTAGTGGAGAGTATATGCAAGAGATATCTTGCTATTGGAAGTGTAAAGAACAACTTTATCTTCAGATCATTATGTTTGCTGTCATACGAATGTCACTAACGTCTGCCATTAGTGATGCCCTGTGTTTAGCTGAGCCCCCTTATAATGATTCTTTAAAACATTTTTTGTAATTATTGTATAATTATTTACATTTTTAAAGCTCTAGTTTTTTTCTACTTAAAAGTATTATTTATAGATTAACTTACGTTTCTATTTTTCCTTGGGTTTTATTATTAGCAGTTTATAGTGATTTTTTTGGTATTATATTTTATATCTGGTGCTTGCTTAAGCATAAGTCAATAAATAGCCCAATTGAGAATTTCCTATTTTGCGATAAGCCGGTTGAAATAGTAGGCAAAGTGTTATGCTATTGGGTTTTAATCTTAATAGATATACTGGTATTCAGAGTAGGTATGTCAGTATAATAAAAATAATATCCAGCAGAATAGATAACTTACTTCTTTTGGAAAGTCGGTTGTAAATGAGAATTGTCTTGGACTCGCATAAATAGTACCGGATCGTTAAAAAGCTGGATCCACGGATATGGATAGATACCAAATACGGATCATAGCTGTTGAGATCCACGAACACGGATACGGATCTTAACTTTCTTATAATTATTTTATTACTTAAGATTTAAGATAATATTTTAGGTAATTATAGTATCTAAATGCCTGACAGTTCAGGCATTTAAATACAAGGAATATTAAAAAATAATATAATTAATATGTTATAACTTTCTATAATAAATATTACGTTATGTTTATAAACCTCCGTCTTAGCCCAGGCTCCTTTGAAGAATAGCCCAACTGCCGTTCTGCCAGGCAGGTCGTAGAAGGCGACCGATTGATTATATCTACGTATAACTATCATCGCGACTACTAGGTGTTAGATTTCCGCTATGTCCCGCTTAGGTACGTATTTGGTACAACCGCCTTACCTATTCTTTCCGCAATAGTAATGCTTGTAAGTAAATGCTTGGAACACGACAATATCGTGTTTCGGTTTGGAGGGTAAGGTAGCCAGTAGACTTATCCATATGGCATTGCCATCCCGCCACACAAAGAGAAACCATCGCCTATGGACACCAAATATGGTAATGGTTATCATATTTGATGTCCATAGGCGATCGTTTCTCTTTCTATCAGGAGAACCATCTGCTTGTTTGCTATTTAATAATATAAAAAAAACTGATCACATACCTAGATTTGTGGTTGATATAATTTTAAAGACCATAAGGCAACTAAAACACATTTATTTTCACTAACTCAACTTATAATCAATAACATAGTTGTTGGGACACTCCTTTTAAGTAAAAAAATACCTGTACTGGAAGGCCCCGCTCTTCTATTTCTATTCAAGTTAAGTATACTTAAACAACTAACTACCTACTTATCTTACTAACTAAGTAGTAATCTACCTTGTTTCTACATATCGTTTAAGGAAGTATTAGTAGTAACTCAGTTCAAATAATGTCTAAATATTCGATTTTGCTAATCCTAGCCAAATGTAGGTAATCTTAAGAAATAAAAAATATTTTAAATGGAATTTAATAGAATTTCACTGTTTTTAGAATTAGCACATGTGATAAAATTTAATAATATAAAACATCCATTCAAGATCCGACTAAAGAGTAGGTACCTAACGGATACGGATTCGGATCTTTCTTCTTTCTCGGGATATCCTCCGGATACGGATATCTGGCACATCACTAATAAATAATTTGATACTTATTTATATTCTATACTTCCCATCGTCGGCACTTGGTGAAATTCCATTGTTATTAAACACTTTTACTATTATTCCACTTGTACATAAATTTCACTTTTACATATATTTTTTAATATATTACTCGACCGGTTTCACTTTTTAAAGCAACTTCAGGATGTAATATACTTAACTATATATAGGTACCATATGATACTTATTTAATTTACTGATAATATTCATTTTATTGTTTTTATAGCGTCAATTCTTGTCACTGTCGTGTTCTGATTTGGAGCATAAGGTAGCCAGTAAACGTCTACACGTATCTATAATAACCATAGATCTGAATATATAGTGTGCCAAATTGTGCCAGGATTGCGTGACGTATCTAATCTAGTACCTACGGATAAGATATGAATATGATATTCTTCAAATGGGTGATTTCATTTACCAGTAACTGAGTTATTGATAAATTGAAACACCCCTTTTGAATAATATCATTGGTTATACTATTTTGCCTTATACCTTAGGTGTCTAGTGGGATTCAATGGCATATCCACACTAAAATTATGTCACTCAATTCCGGAAAATTGCACTACCTATTTCGATCTTTGGTACCTAATACCAGCCAGGCCACACGGATAACAACGCACCATTAATATTTTTGGTGTCTACAGGCGATGGTTGTTTCTTACCATCAGGAGCGCCATCTACTTGTTTGCAATTTATCAATGTATAAAAGCATTATATAAATAATTAAACATATTTAATACCTAGATAGTTTTGATATATTACGTAGTAGGTATATTTATTTATATTTGTTTTAGTTTTCATGTTGGGTTGTTTAATACAATGGTGGAGCGGCAGTGTAGATTATCCATTGACAATTAAAGCTGCGATTGATTTAAAGTAAGTCCGTCAATTAATTAGGCGGCGCAGGCGGGCGGCGAGCCGGCCCATAAACAAGCCGCTCGGCTAATTCCATTAGCGAGCTGGCCCCGCTCGTAAATCACCGCCCACCGCCCCACACGGCCCGATTTATGGAAAACCATGTTTTCCGGTCGGCTGCGCGGCGGCCCCGCCCTTGCCGCCGCCAACGGCGGGGCGCCGCCCCTCGCGCCAGTAGCCGCCCGCGACCACTGCCGCGCGCACGTCCGCGCACTGCTCAGTGTTTAGTGCTGTGTAAACTTATGTGACAGTTTATAACATTTGGTTATTCTTGTGCCATCGATCTTCAACATTATTCTGTAAGTCGTATTTTAATCTTAACATCTTGTAGAGCTTAATTTGTGTTTTATTGTTGACAAATTTGACCAACAAACAAGTGCTCTGGAGGTACTTAGTAAACAGTTCTGCTAATGAGGTGCCGCTCTTACATGTTATTTTTTTTTGAACAAACAAATGGTGCGAATGAAACTCTATATGGCAGCAGTTTGAGTGTCGTCAGAATGATTGACACTACAGTTTTCACTTGTTTTTCTAGTAGCGATTGTTTATAACTATTAGCTTTGTTCATTTATGCATCATATGCATCAATTCATAACAAACATATAGGTATAATGTGAATCTTACGTTACTTAAATATCTACAGCTATTATAAAATTCTTTATTTGAACTGCTATCGCTTCACCTGATAACAGATCTGACAGAATCCATATATATATAATACCTACTTACCTAAAGATGTAATAAATTACTCACATATTAAAGGTCGGGCAGGTATATAAGTATTGTTCGAACATAAGTATATTCCCAATAAATATCGATATGAACTGTTGTTGTCTGTGTTGTCCTGCACGACAACCAAATACAAAGTTAGATGTTAGGGCGGTGAAGTTTGAGGGTTTACGAGTTAGTATTGTACCTACCTACTGTCGTGGCGCTTTTCTAAGTTTGTTTAATTCGCCCTCAGTACTTTTATTAAATGATGCAAATTATTTGAAATACACCGAGAAACAATAATTTTGTAAACGATGATCCTTAACGACAGCGATCAATTGAAGAACCTACGGCAATAGGTACACCATACCGCACTTTTGTGTAAAAGTCATATTTACACAACCATATACTTAATATATTGTAGAAAAGACACGCTTTGATAAGGAAAATTTACAGAGACAGAAGGTAACTATTTCAGAAGCTGACATACCTACAAACTTGCCTTTTTATTAATCTGAGCTCTAAGCTGCCTGATCGGTTTTGCACATACGGTTCAGACGATCAGTTTCAACATTCCATTACTAAATCGAAAAAAAATATGTCAGATGTCTTCAAAAAATTGTCTAAGGGAGTCGTGACTGTATTTTAATGCTTAGCAATAGGTTTAAAAAAATCGTCTTTAAATATCGGTAGTAGATGTTTAACACATTTCACACAAACGCATATTCTTCTCCATATTCTGTAACCTGCCATATCATCTAAATATAGGGAAATGACACACATCAAACTACTTAAAATAGGAGATTGATGAAGTCGGCCTTAATGTCCTACAAGAATATAACCTGATCCGAAATTAGGTATCAAATTTATTTAATGTACAATTAAATAAGCCTATATTGGAATTCAAGGGACACTTTTTATTATCAACTAAGTTTAAAAAGGAATGCTGTACGTAAATCATGAACTCCTCAAGCTCAAATACATTTTCTTACTTTTAAAACAAGCAAAGATATTTCGTTTCTGCCATAATGTTACCACTTTGTTTTGTTTCTGACAAACGAAAATGTTGTACCTACATGTAAAATGCAAAATATTTAATAAGGTATTATATAAAATGTGAGAAGGGAAGTATTTAATATATATAGTCGAATCTTACGATAGCCAAGGCTGTAGAAACTCAATAGGTAGGTAATCTTCGTATCTTTTTGCAAAAAAACAAGTGATGTCTAATCTGTGTACTTATTTTATCTGTGAGTGGCATAAAATATTTTGCATTGCTTGAAATATTCCATGTAGGTATGAACTTTTAAAACCTAATACTCGTACTTTTATGAGAAGAGAAACATAAACGTAAAAATCTTGAATGTAACAAAATCATGTGTCATGTAATTATGTGTCCAAATTCAACTTAACCATACTCTTTGTTAAATTTTCGTGAATTGTAATATTTAAAAAATGTCCCTGATACAATTTACGTTTCAGAAGAAATTATTTATCGTGACATAATAACCATCTATCAATACGGATTGGATTCAAGGCGAACTTTGTATGGACACTCATTATTCAAGGCATACGGTTCCAAGTTCCATTAATGTAGGTATTTGCAAATTCAACCCATAAGTCACTAAAATTAGGATTCGGAAAACAGAGTGTAGCTGCGGTTTTATTTTAAATAAGTAAAGTTTAGATATAGAAGTTGATCTTCGAAACTGCCCATCGGATTTTAAACCGTTTTTTAAGTTAGGTAGCTATATGAAAGTACTCATAAGCTAAAATAAGTTAATAAGACATACAAACGTCCGCGACGACATTTATCTAGGTATTGGTAAGTGTCAATATTTTTATATTAATTCACAAATCAATGAAACGTACTCATTAAAGAGACATTCATCAAATTAGTCGCCTGCTGTCTAGAAATCTAAGCAATCAAAATCTTTTAAATAAATATTTATAATTTTTGTATCGTTTTATAATAAATAGTTTAAAAAATAAATTTTATTGCTATCCAAAATAAAAGACAGAAACGAATTTTAGGGCGGCTTGCACCAAAATGCTTAAATCATTTTAAGTCACTAAATACGTTTAAAGTGACAGCTTGTAAGGCGTTTTGACATTTGCTAAACATGTTTAAGGGACTAAATGCATTTAAGCATTTTGGTGCAAGCCGTCCTTAAAATAAGTACTTATAGTTTGTTAGGTATATACCTACATAGGTATATTGATAATTGATACTTATCGACTAGGTAAGTGTAGGTACATATAAGAACATTTTTATTCTTTTTTATTCCAGTAGATATGAAGTTCGGGAGGGGAGGGGGAGGGAGGAGACTAAAGGGCACAAACGCCCCCCAAGTCTTGAAAACTTTGATTATTACCTTATAATATACTATAGGAATATATGTATATATGACCTAATGACTTGTATCCTAAAAGTGGACTTTCCGTCGGCAGCTTCATTTCGCTTTACAATTTAATGTTTCAAAAAATCCCATTCATTACCGGCTTATACAACGGCTCACAGGGGCTTAGTATCATCACCTTTATAAAATATTTTTGCCGTAATAACGTCGATTTTTGCCACTGTCGTATTCCCCTTTGATACTTTCATAGGGGTTCCCCATTAAAGTGAGGTATACATGTGGTATTACCATCTCGCCATATGATTAGCAACACAGATCACATGAATACTAATAGATACGGCATTTGGAAGGAAACGTGTTGTCACGCATATGAGCAAACGTTCCAATCACTGTCAAAAGTGTCGTACATTTGGATATATCTCATATCGTGAAAAAATAGAAATGAGCCATTTTGTACTGTTTTAAAGTACCGAAATGGTTAGTAATGTACCATTTACATCATTGTTGTCTATAGGCAATGGTTATCTCTTTCTATCGGTAGAGCTCTGCTTGTTTGATATTCTATCATGTATAAAAACAATTAAGTTCAGTAAAACTACAACGACCGACCTCCCTCTTCCTGTATGTCCAGAACCTTGCATCAGATCAGCGCCAAATTAAAATGGGACCGCCCGGGAATTGCATCCTTGCAAACAAAAAATAATTCTTCAAGTTGGTTAAATTGTCTTCGACTAAACATAAATTTTAAAAAAAGTTTCCAACTACATAAGAACCACCACCTTTTTGGAAAGTCGATTAAGTAAAACGGTCCCAATTATTAACCTAATGCCATTCTAACAGGCAGTTCGTAAAAAACGAACGACTGAATATACCAGTCTCTACGATGGTAGACTACTAAGTGGTAGAGATCCATGACGGCTGCCACAATAGTGTCAGTGGTTGCCACTGTTGTGTTTCTATTTGGAGGAGGAGGTAAGGTAACCAGTAAATTTATGCATGTGGCATTACAATCCCGCCACACGGATACCAATTAGCAATGCACCATTACCGTCTTTGGTGTTTTTATATCATAAGATAGCAAACAAACAGATGGGTCTCCTGATAGAAAGAGTCAACCGTCGCCTATAGACATCCAAGATGTTTCGTGGATCAAAGATGGTTCGTTGCTATATTGTGGCAAGATCTAATGCCACATGCATAACTTTACCGGCTACCTTACCCTCCAAACTGAAATACGACAGTGACAAGCTTTGACGTTATTGCGACAGAAAGCGGTGGTACCAGACCCGGGCGAGACAATGCTATGATGAAAAAACTGATAATAAGAAACTCTACCATCTAGTAGCCACGATGGTAGTGATTCGCATAACCAATCGGTCGCCTTTTACAAAGCTGCCTGGCCTATTCTTCAAAGGAGCCCGGGACCAACACGGGGAAAATCTATAGTCTGTACAGGTGATGTTTGTCTCTTTCCATCAGGGAAGCCAGCTCCTTGTAAACTATCTTAAAATAATAACACATAGAATATTGTATATAATTGCAATCGGACTGCGGGCTATGGAGAGCGGTTAAACCTCATTAATCTTATTTAATTTTGTCCCGCCTCTTATCCTTTTCTCCTCAAATGCCTTTGCTGATAGATATCGTAAAAGTGTCGTAATTTGTTTCAAATTATATTCGGGGTATGTTGGTCGAACATTTCGGCCTAAAAGTTTTATGAAGCTTTCCGTCGGTTGCATCCTATTAGTCACTCAGTCGCTTGTTTAATTTATAACTAAACTAATTAATGACTGTATTATTAGAAAGGTTCCCCGTGTTGGTCCGGGCCCCTTTGCAGGATTGACCATCTGCCATTCTGCCATGCAGTTCGTAACAGGCGCGCGATTGGCCAACGTGTCACTACAATCGTAACTACTAGATACTCGAGTTCCACAACATCTCGCGCAGACTTGATATAATTAATGATTGAGCAACGGAGCATTTAACAGTTTGTTCTCTTCATGTCAGAAATCATGAGTAGGAGAATCTGCTTCAATATTTAAGCAAGCTTGTCTTGTCTTGTAATTGGTTTTTCATGTATATAGTAATAAGTCAAACTGTTATCTAAAAAGGTAACAATTAGGTAGATGCTAGGTTCAGAATAAGGTATTCCCTCTTTACAATGAATTCGCCGTCTAACCTCTAAGCTAATGCTCTATAAGCAAGACGCGTCGCAAACTATTTAAAGCCTATAAATTTATACGTTTTATCGTAAAGTCTCTGATGCCGCGTCTTGCTTGTTTGCTATGAGACATCCCAAGTACACACTAACAGAAAGGGCTCGTTAAAAATGAGAATGGGCGTGCTCAGTTGGTTGGGACATGTAGAAAATAGCATCGCAGGTTAAATTAAAATTATTACGACTATCTAGTAGTTCACAGAGTACATATAAAGTAAAAATATACAAGTCAAAAAATTAAAATCACATGAATATTTGTATTTACTTGTTGATAAGAAAAACAAACGACGATAAATTTTAAATTTAAAAATTAAATTACAAACAGTAAAATTAATTTATACCAATTGTGTTACGTACTGAATACCGAACTATTTGTGATGTTCGCGTACAGAAGAGATCAAATTTTTCGTTGTAATTGATCAAGGTAATAAAAAAAAAGGATGACCAGAGCAAGAAAGAATTTTGGCTAAGTCTGATACGTGAAAATGTAATTGATAGAATTGTGTGTGATCTAAGGTGGGTATTGAAAGGGACTTTAAAATTTAATTTTGCGAGAAGTAGTGGACAATCAACTGAGTTTTTGCAACATTGGCAAGGTAGGTAGTGTCATTAATATTTATTCTTATAGCTAGTGGCAAAAGATGTAAGTAGGTACATTGAGATACATAATTCAGTCAGGGTGGAAATAAATTTAAAACCTAGCTATGTATTTGATATCGACGGTTTTTCTGTCTTTTTTCGGGGCACTTAATATACCCCCAATACTGTGGGTTCCAGATTTGAAATGTTTATTAAAGGCTGGCATATAAAATGCCTTGTGATGGCACGTTAAAGCACTTTGTTTTGAGTTTGATAAAGTCTATGATTACGTTTTCACGCATCTCTGATGCCTTGCATACTATATGTTCAACATGTCTGTCATAAAGCAGCTTACCATCAAGTAAACTGCCCTATATCTCGTAGATGCATGTATAATTTCGTGAATTTTGATAGTGTATATTAATTTAAATCAGTGTAATCAACGTACACTATCAAAAATCATGAACTCGTTTCCGTATAAAGAAATCTAGCCTGTGCAAAAACTGTATTAGCAAATCACTTTGAGTTAGCATCTGGTCTGATATGCTGTTTACTGCATTATTAATCTTCACCAAATTATCTATACAGTGGTATAGGCATATACCTGAATTACATATATTCTATGTGCTGACCATAGTATAATAATAGAAGTAGTTGCAGGAGTTCTCCTCGCGGTGGTCTGGCGCCCTTGAAGATTGACTATCTGCCAATCTGGCAAGCAGTTCGTAAACGGCGAACAATTGGCTATACGTACCACTATCGTCGTGACTACAAGGTGGTGTAGTTCCGCAACGTCTCGCCCGGGATCTGGTACCACAGTTTTACTTATTCCTGCCCGCCAGCAGCCCCCGCATTTATACGAACGCGCGGTTAACATCCTTGGTGTCTCTAAGCAATGGTTTCTTTTTCCGTCAGAAAAGCCACTGCTTGTTTGCCATCTAATTATATTACAAAAGGGGCGTTAAAAGGTTTTTGATCGTAGAATGTTGTACACTCTATTGCTTCGCATTAGATCGCAGTCGTGCAATATCAAGAAATTTCTCAATATTTCAGTCAAATTAAATAAATGAATAGAACATTTAGAATGTACGCGTTCGGCGGTCACATCACAAACGAGCAGTAGCGTCACCTGCAGTTCTCTGTTCTTAGTAATATCTATACATATAATGAAATCGTAGGAAAGTCAAAACTGTACATTGAATATCTTTTGAAAGAATACTTGGGGCGTGATCTACAATCGATATCGAAACCAAAAATATAGTTTTTAGAATTTTTGTCTGTTTATTTGTATGTATATCCGGGGTAAATTCAAAAAGTACTGCATGGATTTACTTCAAACTTTGCATGAATATTACTAATAGGTCGGGTCAACATATAGGCTATATATTATCACGCTATCACCTGCGGGGGAGGATCTGTGCGGAGTAGGTAAACGAAGTCCGCGCGGACGAAGTCGTGGGCAACAGCTAGTTGTAGAATATAACCTCTACTTCACACTTTAAATAATAAAAAATGGTAAAGGGGGTGTCGGGTCACGAGCAATGTAGGGCTCCGAAGTTATCGGTCACAATAATGCGGACTAAGAAGAAGTATTTTATTTTTTTATACGATGAACGTTTAACCTAAGTAAAATAAATGAATAAATAAATATTGCTAAATAAATTACACCAATTGATCTAACTTCAAAGTAAGCAAATTATTTGTTTATGATATGGATCAGAGTTATGCCAGCTTTGAAGAGCGCATTTAAGAAAAATCTAAAGTTGCGCACTCTAGTTGTTATAATTATTAACATTTGTTTTTCCCTTATTATTTATAGATGTATGTATGTATTTATTTGTTATAGACATTTATGGATGTATTTTTATACGTCTATATGTAAGAATGTATGTATATATGTAATCTAGATTTAAGAATATTACGAAAATTAAACCATTCTGTGTGATTTTCTGGTTAACCTTATGGTTAGCTGGTAGAGAATGTTTATGCATTAAGCTCGCCATTTGTACACTATACATTTCATATATGGTTCAATAAAGATAAATAAATAAAAACTTCGCCAAGTACATTTTATAAGTTGGTTGACTACTACTCAAAAACTTTGACTATTAAGTACTCAAAAGGTTTTACAGCCTCCTAAGCTGTGAGTTTTTTCCTTTTAACTTCATTATATTTATTACTATCGTGAATTTTTTCTCGATCCCAAAACCAACAGCTAAGCTACAAACGAGGGGGGAGGGGGGGCATTTGACTCTAACAAAAATTAGCAATTTAAAGCTTAATATTTCACAAACTTCCGCAGTTCCGCAATTGAAAAATTGTTTTAAATAAACCTACAATATTTTAAAAATCCATACAACGATACCCCACACTATGGGGTACCCGGGAAAAAACTAACTTCCCTACTTTACATGTAGAGAATGTAACCTAAAAAATATTTTTTTTTTAATTTTGTGTTAACACTTTATTGCCGTGACTAACATGTATATTTATGCAAAATTACAGCTTTCTAGTTCTAAAGATTTCTGAGCTAGATTGCAAACGAACGAACGTACAGACAGACATAGCGAAACATAAGGGTTCCTTGTTTGCTTCGGAACCCTAAAAACTATAATAAAGTTTATTTCTTACACGACCTGGAACAATTTACATTAAACCTGGAATAATATAAATGAATACTAATGATTACACATTTAAGATTAGAAAACCCATTTAATTTTTAATAATGAATCCTTACAAAACAATACATACTTAAACTATAGCAAGCAACAAAAAAAACTATGCATCATACACATAAATGAAGACATAAATATTACACAGAGTAAACCTGTTAATTACAAGTCGAGGCTAGTATCCTTATTTTTGTCAATAACGATGATACGAACTTACACACAATAATATTATTGACAATGATTATAACGCAGTTCCAGCAGTATCCGACAATAATTTTAAGCGACTTATATGATTACCGATATATTGAAGAACGAAGGGTCATTATCACAGATCACATGAATACTAATAGAAAGAAACGGGTAGCCGTGCATATGAGCAAACGCTCCTATACCCTCAAAAATTTCATGCATTTTTAGGTTATAATGTTATATTGTGAAATAATAGAAATAAACCATGTTGCATCTTACTTAATCCGTGATTGTGACAACTACAACAGTATCCCTGGACATGACGTCGACGACGTCGTACGACTCACCTATAGATTAATGACACAGGGCACTAATATGCAAGGGCGGAAACGTTGTGGAAACGAGGGAAGCTGATAGGTGATGTGTGATGTAAGCGGCTATATATATATATAGATGCTTCGATTAGTAATTGAAACCAATATTTGTGTATTTTACATATTTAATCAATATTTGTATAATATTTGGCATACTTGTCACTAAAAAATCGAGATTTGATAAATTGTCATCTCGTGAATTTTGACTGCAGGTAAAATAGGCATTCAAATATCCGATTTATTTTAATAGCATACCGTAATGCTAATCTGGTCCCTATGTTTAAAATTCAATTACGTGGATATTTACTTTAAATACAAATATAAAAGAGGACTTCTTCTATTATTAAAATAAAATAAAACGATTGTATTTGCTTTGAATAAATGTATTCATATACATATAGGTAAGATTTACCTACGTTGAATAATTTTGTTGGATCTCATATTTCAATTCTATTCGCATATAAAAATAAAATCTACTACATAATTACAACCAACATTTACATTATTATCCTTAAATTTTATATGATATATTGTTAATTTAAAACAAGATGTGTTATTAACGTTTACTAACGTTTATATCTGCGGCGGCAACAAAAAACTGTCGGTTATATAAACCTTGATATCTCTAAAATTATGAATGCTAGCTTTAAGAAGCAAAGACTCATATAAAACTTATTTATTGGAACATATATACATAACATATATATATATATATATATATATATATATATATATATATATATATATATATATACATATATATATATATATATATATATATATATATATATATATATATATATATATATATATATATATATATATATGTATATATACTTACGCTGATTTAAATTTGAATATTTGAAAATGCCTGTTAATGAAAATAACATACCTGTATTTTATTTTCTTTTATACCGTGACAGAACGTAAATAACAAACGACGAATGTGAAACCTTTGTCTATTCTAATATCTTATAGAGAAATACCTTAGAGGAAACATTTTTATTTTTCAACTCACTTCCCGAAAAGAGGAGGATCTCAATTCGGTTGTATGTTTTTTTATGTTTGTTACCTCTCTCTTCTTACCTTAGATTTTGTAACTCTTTGCATAACCGGTGTACATTTTTTTCATTTTTGAACTTATACTTCTTATTGGCGTTTCGAAAAAATTGAGAGTAAAATTTTTACGATAGACGCACATACCCCACAGCCAATAAACGACACAACGAAGTTAGCTGATATTAGAATGCACGCGCACGCGCACACCGGCAACGAGTGACATGAAGTTAGCTGATACTACGATATTAAGTAAGGGCTTCGTGGCACTAGGAAACCAGGCTGCGACAAAAGTCGAAAACCTTATTATTTTTATCATCTCGTAAAGCAAACAAAACACATTGGTAGAAACCAATGTGTTTTCTTTGAAGAGAAGAATCTCTGCTTCTAGGACATCACTTAAAAAGCTTACAGTGGTATAAGCCTATATTAAGGATGTTCTTTCTACTTAAACCGGTTTTTTAACTCGTGTAGAGAATATTCGTTAACTTACCTTTTGGAAAAAATAAGAAAATCAGTGAAGGGCATTGATACTCCTATGCGAGCTTGTATAATATGATTATATTAACCTTCAGTTGTACCTGCGTATATCGCCCTGAAGATATAAGTACGCTAAAATCCTTTGACGTACTGCCAACCACATGTTAAGGCACACGCAGTCCGAATATTCGCGACGGTAGCCGGTAACATGTGCATGTATCACGTCATTGCGCGATAGACACAAGTGCGGTCGGTACTCGGTCATTAATGAATGAATGAAATTTTGAAAATTATTTTTTGGTCGAAAGAGTACCCTCGCCGCGTGAAACCCGTTTTAATTTGGTGAAGATCAGATGCAGGGTTCCGGAGATATAGGAAATGGGAAGTCAGCTACTACGATTTCACTGCGTTAAAAAATTAGGTACCTATGTTTGTAACGAATAAACCTAAAAACTGCAGATCTTAAAAATTATTTTACCATTAGGAAATTACTTGATCTAGAAGTGACATAGGCTACTTGTTGCCTGACTTAGAAAAAGGAAGTAATAATTTTAGGTCACAAGAACGAAGTCGTGAGTAACAGCTAGTGGTTCTCTAAATTCCGTAACTTATAGGACAATGGAGAATGAAGTCGAAGGATCAAACAGAATTTAGGAACTAAAATTTTATAAGATATAAAAAAGACATAAACTAAAATTTTATAAGACAGTTTTTTTACGTTTTTTAATTTATTACGTTATAATTCATAGATTTCGAGATTTGGAATAGTATGTATTTAAAACCCTTTTTATTGACACCGAATGCGCATTCCATGGGCTAAAATCTATTAATTAATGCAAGTAATTAAACGCATCTGAGTCAACACAAAGTATACGCCGAATAGTTGTCCCACTTAAAAAAGCTCTATATTTAAAAATATGTTCTTACAAAAATGTTTGCCTCAACGATAGTAAAGCATTTATTTATCTTTTATAGAAGCCTAAAACGAAAAACAAGGATAAATATCCTTGTTTTTCCTTATAATTAAATTATGTAATAAAAAAAGAAACGAACATTTTTTTTGAAATATATAACAATAATTAACGACATATAACTTTTATTATTTCATTCCAGTTGCAGTTATAAATATCTATTCTGTCCTGGACCAAATTTTATTAAGCTATTCTAGCTCTGGGTACAGCTAGTAGTCTCAACTAATTGTACCCTACCATTGTACTTGGAGTACAAATAGAGTTGGGTACATCAATGGGTAAAAAGGATACACGTCATACAGTTTCATCTTAGGATCTTGTTCTGGACGCGCTATGTTAGACATAACAATATATATGTGTTCACCAGGAGACCACACTTCGGAACAATATTCCAAGTGGCTTCTAATTAAGGTGTCATACAAGGCTTTGATAGCCGTTACATTATTAAATTTCCGCGACTGCCTTAGAACAAACCCTCAATTTCTATACGCATTTTTACAAATGCCAATGATGTGGTTTCGAAACGCTATTTCTAGTTATTAATATTAGTTTTGAGTAACTCTTGTTTCGTTTGCCTCTCAAAAGGGATAAATTGCCTACTGTAGCGGATAGTAGTACTTCTAATTTTAGAAAAATGCTAACGCCATATGTATGCCTTGGTTTTGAATACAATGTATACCAAACATATTGTATTGAAAACCGCGGCATGTATCCGTCTGAGGCAATTATTTAGCTTTTTACTCTAGTTATATTAATTTAGTTTATTTGACCAAAAAATATTGTAATTACCAAGTAAATGTGCAGTGCTTTTATGATTTATTGAAATCAATTTATTACATTGTTAATATTTTTTTAATTAAAAAATGACAAATATATGTTTGCGACTATATGGGTGTTATAAGTAATTAAAATTAATTATAGTTACGAGCATGTTCTACCACGATATGATGTGCAGATATTTAAAAATTATCATATTCTATATCGTTTAAAAAATTATATACTATTTATTTAAACATTTCGCCTGATGGTGTCTTGTTGTGTAGTGGTTCGGCGTTGGCGTTGACCACATGAGGTACCGGGTTCGATTTCCGGGTCAAGCGATTCAAAAATGTGTTTATTTCACTTTCTGATAAAAACAATATTGCACGGGATTGGAAAGTGCCTGGTTGGGATAGGCTAGCCACTTATCACATTGTGGGACTACGTATCTTCGGCTAATCGTGGGTGCACTTGTTGTACCTCTGCCTACTCGTTGAGGGATACGGGCGTGTAGATACTTTTTTTTATTCACATATTTCTAGATATTATTTAAAATGTAAAGGCCTGAAGTATGTTAAATTGAAATTTTATCATATTATTAATATTTACATTTAAATATTGAGATCATTTTATTAACCAATCCAAGACATATTTTATTCTTTTATATAATATTATAAAGATTAAAACACAGCGCGTAAATAATTTAAGCGTTCATTGTACGAGGCATTATTATCTTTATTCTTAATGCTAAGATGTAATGCCACGACTCCCCCTACCACACCAGTCCGAACGCCGTACTAAGTCGAGGTCTGGTCTCACAGGAGACAACCCTTAACGAGAGCGTTTATAACCTCAATTTTTATCAAAACTCTGGCTGAGTACTCAGCTCGCCCCAAATGTCCGGTGTTGTAGTGTCAAACTTGAGGTCAATTTTAATAGTCAATCCAAAAAAAAAAAAAAAACACAACTGAATTCTACTGGATTTTGTATTCTAGGAATTAATATGCCTTCACTTGCTTTCCTAGTTCCTTACCAATATTTTTATTTAAAATTAAACTATCATAGTCTTTGTAACGCGTTAATTAGTTGTATCATCATTTAGCACGCCATAAATACTGCCTTCAACTCACTCGATCGAAACTTATTAAAAGTGGAGCACACAGCGGGAGATCCTCTTCAATTAATTTTACATTTGCCTTTTTTAGTGTTAGCTCTACAAATATAATAATTTTAAATTACGTTTACGATGTATAGTAGAGCGCCGTAAGATTTATACCTCGGAATCCAGGGCTAATCAATGAATCCGTATAACGAGTGTTTATCAGCATTATTAAAGGCACAAATAAAAAAAGTAAAAAAAAATAATTGTCCGATCTCGACTACAACATTTTTAACTTCCCGCTACGTATGTAGATAAGGAAGTTACTGATTTTACGTCCACGTTTTGAGGTCCTAGGAACCTTTTCCGACTATTTTCACGATGACGTCAGTATGTCTGTATGTATGCATGTGTGTGTGTATGTAAACATACACACACACATACATACATACATCGTTGACGAAAAATTTTGAAAAAGTGTTTTTTCAACATAACTTCGAAATATTTCAACCAATCATTTTTTAGTATTCTACGATATCTTAGTTCTAAAAAAACTACGTCAAATGCCGTTGCAAAAATGAAAATCGAATGTAATTTTCAAAAGTTACAGCTTTTCAAATATTAAAATTACGTTGATTTTAGCAATCTTACTTAGTATTTTTGAAATAACTTTCATGCTAATATACCGATTGATTTAAAAATCTTATGAACATTTCTCCTTTTAAAATTGCGTCAAATACCGTAAATTAGATCAAAATCGGTCAATTTGTTTGGGATTTATCGATGACGAAAACTTATAAATTATTGTTGTTTGACACTGTTTCGGAATTTTTCAACGTATCGATTATTTAGCTAAAGCAATATTTTAAATCTCAAAAATTGAATTCAATGCCATTCAAAAGATCAAAATCGATCATCTTTTATAAAATATACAGCTTTTCAAAAATCGATATACTGCCATTCTTAACAAAATAAATGTTTGAACTGAAAAAATCTATACTTATAATTTTTACTGTTTCGAGCTTTAGCGGAAAGTTTCAGGGATAGCCTGCAGGGTCAACCGCTTACAGATTTTTTTAAAACAATTTACTGGAATTGAGAAATAGAAAGGGAAACAAAATGTTTATAGTCAAGATTTCAATGCAATATTTAGTAAATTATATTTAAATGGCAACTTTAATGTTAATTTATTAGATTTTCAATTGGCTAAATATTTTTTTTAACTTCCCGCTACGTATGTAGCTAAGGAAGTTACGGATTTTGCTCCAATTTTCGAAAATCAAGTTTTCACCAGGTCTCCACGTTTTGAGGTCCCAGTTTCCGAATATTTTTACGATGACCTCAGTATGTAAATTTGAACTAATTTGGTCCAGGAGATTTTGAGAAATTTTGTAAAAATCAACAAAAACATTTTAGCGTAACAGATTTTTTTTTAATATAACTTTGAAATTAATATACTAATTGATTACAAAATCTAATCAGCTCTATTCTCCAAAAAACTGCGCCTAATACACGGAATCATGTCACGGATCACGGAACACGGAATCCATTTTTAGGGTTTTTTGGTGCAATTTAACCAGAAAACCCTAAAAATGGATTCCGTACCTAAAAGGTAAACAGACCCTATTACTAAGCCTCCGCTGTCTGTCCGTCCGTCTGTCTCTCATCAGGCTGAAATTTTCACAAGTAATGTATTTCCATTGCCGCTATAACAACAAATACTAAAAATAAAAAAAATAAAATATTAAGGGTTTATATCATTATACGTATTTTTTTCATATTTTTTTTGCTATGATGGTACGAAACCCTTCGTGCGCGAGTCCAACTCGCACTTGGCCGGTTTTATTTTTATATCATAAGATAGCAAACAAGCAGATGGGTCTTCTGATGGAAAGAGTCAACTATCGCCTGTAGCCACCAAAGATGTTAATGGTACGTTGCTATCTTGTGTCGAGGTTTAATACCACATGTATAAGTTTACTGACTACCTTACCCTCCAAACCAAAACACACGACGAATGACGCTATTGCGGCAGGAAAAGGCAAGGCGGTGGTACCAAACCCGGGTGACACAATGCAGAACTCTACCACCTAGTAGCCACGATGGTAGTGACTCGCAAAGCCAATCGGTCGGCTTTTACGAGCTGCCTAGCAGAACGATAGTTGACCTATTCTTCAAAGGAGCCCGGGACCAACACGAGGAAAAACCTATGTATTAGTTCAATTAAAAAATATATTTAATTATATTTTATTATATTATATTATAAGTATAATTTAATTAACTGTCAGGTACCAAACCCAAACATTGAGATATATATCTAATCGAACAGTTATAATCTTTATTAGGACTAAAGTACCTTTAAAAGCCTCCATTTTTGCCATTTTGTGAGATGAAATTCAAAACATCCTTACATGCATGTTCCTTTAATTAGATTTAAGAGCATAAGTACTAAATTTAAAGAGATTTTGATAACTGACGCGCGCATCTTTGCCCGCCAAAAATATATACTTTCATTCATGGAAATAGATTACTTTTATTCAACCCGTATTTCAGCCTATAGGGCTATAATTTGAAAAAAAAAAAACTATGTTTGACCCAAAGTCTTCAACTATCATGTTGCCCAACTTCATCGAAATCTGCTTCGTGGTTTAACCGTATCAGACAGACAATGGGCACATATATAGTTTAACTTCTTCCTCGAGCTGCCTACTAGTAAGCTGGCATAATCCTTAATGCGTGATCGTGAATGATAAAATCTTATCATTCACGATCCCGCAACCTTCCCATAGTTGCGGAACATCTATGTTACTTATTATCCAGATGACAGTAATTTTGTTTTAGACTTACAATAAGTGTGCAATTACTCTATTGTCTAAGATTAATTATTAATTATAACATCGCCGTTGAGGAAATCAAGTTTTGAGCTAAAATAAGCTTGCAATTTGTACACAAATACCTTGTACCCTCTGATTATGTACCATCAGACGTTTCCTGCGGTATGACCTGCGTAGGTCCTGAGGAGATAAATTGAGACAAAATGTAAGCTATGACACTCAGGAATATTGTAGCTTTGTATTGATGTAAAAATCAGTGGTTTTAGAAATTTTTGCTTTAAATAAACTCGCAAAATTACAATCTCGACCTTTTTATAACAGTAGTATAACTAAATAAATATCGCCAGTCCAAGTGCAGCGTGGCTTCTGGCACGAACTGGCACTGCTCAGTCAATCTCCTGAAGTTCAAATGTTTATGTTACTATTCAAAAATACCGAACTCTGTAGCTAAAAGTGTGCTCTATTTCTGATAAATTCTTGGCGTTTAATTGTTGGGCATATAATACTGCACTAATCAAGCGATAGTCCTTAGGTTGATTATCTCGACTACTAGCTATGTATCTTGTCTCCAGACGGTTTTTTATATCGTATCATAGCAACTAGATGATAGAATAAAATAACCATTACTTATAAACACCAAAGATGTTAATGGAGCGTTGTCAATGATGTAGCAAATATATAGTGCCATGCACAAGTTCATCGATTGTTTAACTTTCCAAACCGGAACCCGAGAATGAACAGCTAAGCTATCACGTAAGTACCAAGCCCATACCACAGAATACATAATAGTACAAGTAGCCATGCGAGACCTTGCCCAGTTCTACTTTAACTACTGTAACTCGATAGAGCGGACCTATAAATAAATAAATACTGCTAGACAAATTACACGAATTGATATAACCCCAAAGTAAACAAATAATTAGTTAGTCAACGATGCTAATACATACAAATACGTATATAAATACTGTTGCTTACATAATAAACACCCAAACCTAGAAATACAAACATCTATGCTCATCACACGAATGTTTGTCCCGTTCAATAGTCGAACCCGAGTCCCCTCGATTCGTAGTTACGTTCGCTAACCACTCGACCAACGGGGCGGTCAACCTCTTCTTCAAAAGAAGCCTAACAACAACATGGAAAAGATGAACCGATAAATCGCAGTGAACTGAAGAGTCTCAATGTTCTTGCTCGCTCTGCTGCCGGCTTTGGAGTAGGATGACCCAAGTGGTTGTTTATGACACAGGGGTGCTACGAATCTAAATACACTAAGCGAGATGAATAATAAAGGAAGGGCGCCCGATAAGTGACTCGCCCGCGGCACCTGAGTAGTTCAGGTCGGCCGTGCCGGTGAGTTGATGTTTACATCTAGTAAACGAAAGTATCATCACGCCCGGTTCCTTGCGGGTTAGGCAGAATATGCTGAGCGTCTATAGACTTGTCCGGTTCACTACGATTTAGCGGTTTGTCAATTGATGAGGTGAGTGGTGATCCCTTTCGTCGCATTTTTCGACTTGATAACGATTATTGACTATTTTGAATGACCAGGACACCAGCTTTACGTGTACACCACCTGCCAGACTCCGAGCTGCTACTAATATTATATCTCAATAACAATTTTCTCAACCCAGGGGTCGAACCCCGGACAGCACATGATCTGAACTAAATAAGCTAACCCCTAGACCACGAGGCAGTCAATACGGTAAACACTTGTGGTATAATGGCGTGGAATGTTGCCTACTAATTTACTTTGATTTCTTCTTCAAGTCACGAATCCCCCGTATTTATAAGATATTCTGGTCCTGCCGGCAAGTATACGTTACAGAACATGGCGAAGTCTAATGTCAATGCCGTTCTAAATTACGTAAGCACACATCAAATCCAAACGGTGAGCACGATGGCGCCCTAATTATCTGTGCTCGTTAGCCGCCTTTGAACTCGCCGACAATGCCGCTTTTACTTGTTTATACACCAAATTAATCACCAATTAACGAAAGCAAAAACTATGAAGATTCCGTTATTTCGTCACCTGCGTTGGAATCGAGGCTCGATTTAAGGAAAACATGCGATGGTTTTTAAAATACTATGACAATTTGTGGCAACGCGCTTGCCTTTTGCTATTGCACAACTTATTTTACGAGTGCTCTACTATCGAAAATATTTCTATTGCCTCTTTTTTTGCAACATTTTTTTTTGGTCAAACTCTTTTTAGTGCAAAAAACCTACTTAATTTATATACAAAGACTTATATGTAGTAAAGTACTAGACAAGGCATGCGGCGCGCCACCTGTGGCAGGCCTATTTCACTTTATGCACTTGCAAATTATAATTACCTACAAGTTACCCTCACGCGGGTAATCAAAAATTCGTTGGGCTGCCGACGACCGTGTAGCGAGCACGCGTGTTAATTTTCTGGACTTTCGTAATGCTGCGGCCGCACTTACGTCCATAGTCACAAAGGTTCGCGCAATGACGCGATACATGCGGATTGTGGCGCCGTTGGTCCAAACCGCTGAAGGGTCTTAATGATGGAACCAGCGGGCCAGCTTCTTGTCAGGTGACGTCATAACTGTGGAGGTTGATGACGTCACACAAGGACAAGGAAGGGGAAAAGGAAGATCTTCCCAGCTAGGCGAGGTGTACTGCCTGGGGACCGAAGTCCATACGTGACTACGCAAATGATTGGCCATATATAAAGTTTATGTATGTATATCTGTATGTCCTATTGGGTCGATGACTTGAAAAAGTAGAGAATCATAATACTAGGGATGGTATTTTTCTATAGAGTTATGTAAATTACAAACACTCAACATTTGAAAAAGAGACTTGAATTGTTTTACAGCATACTTTTACATTTGTAACTAAGTTTTCTACCAATATAAATTGGATAAAATTGTTTTTTGACATTACTTTGACATTTTTAACCTTTCGATTATGCAGTTAAAACAATATTTTAGATCTCAAAAATTGCGTTGTATGCCATTCGAAAGATGAAAATCGATCATTGTTTCCTTCGATCAAGAATAACATTGTTTCCAAAATATACAGCTTTTCAAAAATCATTGTAAGTACTCTCATTTTTAGCAAGCAGATGTATTTTTTCAGTTCAAACATCTAGTTTGAACTGAATGAACTCTACGCTTATACTTTTTATTCTTTTAAGCTAAAAACACTTCAATTTAGCGAGAAGTTTTCAGTTTCAGCCGGTTTACAGACTTTTTCATATATATTTGTAATATAATAACAAATATTGCCGATGAAACGTGATTTTGTTATTATTATAAGATTTTTTAAGATATAGTGACACAATTTTGTCATTATAAGCCAGCATATTTTATAATTTTTTTAAGCAAGTTCTCCTACAATTATTATAAAAATGACATTGTCTAAAATATTACCCAAGTCTACCAAATTTATTAGACTTTTAATGGGGACATTCTATATGGCACAATTTTTAATCTAGACGGTCGAAAATATAATAATTTTGATACATTTGCCAAATAAAAAATATTTGTGAAAAGCTCGCCAAGTGCAGACGATTACAAGCTTCGATCAATAGTACAAATATTTAACGATGTCTACTAACTCAACGCAAGAAAACAGCTTAGAAATCATTTTTAGTCACGCGAACGAAGTCGCTAGTTGGTGCTAGTAAATAATATAAGTATTTTTTGCTATTATAGAAGCGCACACTTAATGCTGGCCGGCTTTACTTGTCATTAAACCTAGTTTGTAGACTTCGAGTATTTAAGTTTAAATAAGGAAACACGAGATTGATCTACATTTTTATAAAATAGATGTTGAATCATATAAATTACTAATGATAAAATACGCAATAGAATAACAACTTATGAATATTCTGACGGTTCTGTCAGACGGAAAATAGGAAGGTGCAGCCGAGCGGAAACCGACTGCACCAAAAATGTACTAATTCTAATGGATCCGATACGTCAAGACGCAGCAACTGTCAGTCTTAGCCCTCGAGTATAGAGCACACATTAGACTGACGGATCAAAACGGCGCTATAAGTAGCTTGACATAATTTATGAATGCCTTGTTTACAATATAAGCTATAAAGTCAAAACAGTAAAACATGTCGTGTCTCTCCGTAGTGTTAGAGGAACTGAATATATTAACACAATGTTTGGCTTTCACTGAACATTAATTGTTACTATGGGGTGCGCCTCAAGAACGAAACAAATTAATTAACTACGTTAAAGTATAAACCGTGACAAATGTCATAGTAAGTAACTCGTGTTGGTCCGGGTCCTCTGTAAAGAATAATCCATCTACCATTCCGCCAGGCAGTTTGTAAATGGCGAAAGATTGGCTATACGTGTCACTATCATCATGACTATGAGGTGGTACAGTTCTGCATTCTCTTGCCTGGGCAGTTGGCAACACCGCCTTACATAATCCTGTCGCAATAGTGTCAAAGCTTGTCACTGTCCTGTTGCGCTTTGGAGGCTAAGATAAACTATTAATTTGTGCAATTAGAATTACTCAGTTCATGGCTAGTATCTAATTATTAACATCTTTGGTGTCTATCGACGGTGAGTCTCTCTTCCACGTGCTTTTTTGCGATCTTATGATCTATACATCTTTATACATATAAAAATCAATCCCTATTTTCCTTGGTCACGACATCACGCCTGAATGGCTGGACCAATTTCGGTAATTTTTTTGTTGTGTTTGTAATTGTAAGGAGAAGGTTCTAATAAAAGAAAATATTAAGAAAATTGCGCGGGAAAAATAGAAAATTTAAGAATACTTAACCACCAGATAAAGTTTAATATTACTATAAGTTCGGGTCGACATATAGGCTACATATTATCACGCTATCACCTACGGGGGAGGTGCTGTGCGGTGTAAACGAAGTCCGCGCGGACGAAGTCGCGGGCACCAGCTAGTATAAAAATATAACAATACTCAGTATTAAATATCATGTATATATGTAACTTATTCGTAGTATTCACTCACACGGGGACAGTATCTACGTTCTTACTGAGGATTATGAAGATAGCAGCTATTCCTTAGCTGACTTATATAGCACAAACAGAGAATAGCATTATACATGGGGCACACTAAAAGTTTTTAATAATAATAATAATAATAATTCACGCGAACAGAAATCGCGGGCAATAGTGTTCAATGTATCATTATGTACGTAGTAAGTACATTAGAATAAATCAGTTACTATATAAGAGGCAGTTTACACTTTAGACCAACTTTTGACGAGAAATCAAAATTTTCCAACTCCTAATTTTTCATATTATAAGGTACTTTTATTTAATTAAATGATACCATTAGATGGTTTAATCTTATAAATATTGCCTCAATGAAACAGATTTTTAATCATCAATTGTATTTCTTATAGTATGTGTTCTCCGAAATCAAGTTTCGACAATTACGCAAGGAAGCTATTTTTCCAAAAGGTATTGCTACTGCTAGAATCAATAAACTTAATTAGAAAAAATACTTAATTACCAGAAACATCCAACAATTGTGCCTGAATTACTTTTTTCCTAAAAAATCTATAACTATATCTAATTAATTAAACAAAAATGCCTATTTCAACGAAAATTAGCAAAATATTAACTGGTTTTTTTGTTATCAAATAATGACATTTTCCTAAAGAAATTGGCATAAAATAAAACTTTATTCTATTTTTATGCAAAAATAAGTAATTTATATAATATTCGTTTATTTTTTATTTCAAAAATAAATGAAAGAGAATAGTACAAAATCCGCTACGTCCGTGTGCCAAAATTAAAACCGCGCAGTAATAAAATAATTAAAATATTAAAAGTATCAATACTATTTTCATTTTACCAGCACTAGGTGCACTGTGTGGACGACGACGTCCAGCTCTCGCATCGATTAGAAAATACCTAAATTTCAGTTGGGCGATTTTGTGAAACGGCTCATAATATGTAGTTCCAAATATTCCATGCAAACTTTGCGAGAGGCAAGAATACAGGTGATTTTGAGTTTATGCATCTTTTACGTGTCTTTTGGAGCGCTAAATATCTGATAAACTAGAATAATTTTCTGTTTATTTAAATAATTTATTAATCATATAATAATATTCAGACTTTGATTGACTTCTATCTTCATATTTATTGTAACCATTAGGTGTTACCATTGTACAAAACTTTAATTCAATTTATATTAAAATATCAACAAGTTTATTTATCATAGTTTTCATTATAAATTTCAGATAAAAATTCTTTTTTTAATGCCGATAAATTAAGAAGTTGATACCGAATGTTATGGAATATATTAAATTTAAATATAATAATACTAAATCAAACGATGTATGGCGTCTCGTTCGTGCTTTTTGCCTACCCATATCACTAAAAGTCCAAAAACTGGTAAAGGGTAAAAAGACTTTAAAGGGTGTTTAGCTTAGGTCTGAAAAGTGCTACTCTTTTTATTATTTTTCAAAATAACCGTGTTTATAAAGCAACCATAATATTTTTATTATATTTTAAAATAGCAAACAAGCATATTGTTTTCCGAATAGAAAGGAATGGATAGACACCAAAGAAATTAATCCGTGTGGAGGAGAATTAATGCCAGCATGAGTTTACCCATATATAATAATACGCAGGCGATATCTTGCGAAACCACCACCACCAAACCACCTAGTAGTCACGATAGTAGAGGCACGTATAGCCAATAGTTCGCCTTTTACGGAATAGCACAATATCTTTCGTTTAAAGAGGGCTTGGGTCAATAGGAGGAAAATTATATTAAGATTCAAGATATCTGACAGGCTAAAAGAGAGATAAAATACAGACAGATCTATACTGACACACTATAGAGTATAATGGATTAATTGAATTATCGCCGGATCTAAGTCTTGATTAGAATATTATGAGCACACACTACCAACGACACTGTGAGCATTCAGACCTCCAAGCGTCTCCCGCAGAGCTCACTGCCGTCACGGTAATTTGGCACTGTCGGAAAAAGTTGCCACAGACAAAATAACACTCAATTAAAATTAAATAATTTCTATTTATTCAGTATTTTCACATGCGTTAATGTCGCATTTATTCAATTTCAAGTTCATCACGACGGGAGCTCAGATCTCTTTGGCAGATATCCTAATCACGACATTTATGTGCTCCACGATGTTTGGTCAAATTGCTCAGTGCCACGACCGTGAACTATTAAGGATCGAGCATACTGAGACGGCCCGCTTCGAGGCGGGGTGGAGCTGACCGCATCGCAACGCAATGTATTTTTTCCTAACCTTTATTTTCCTTCGTTGATCATACTGTGAAACTTGCAAATGATATTCTTTTTAGTCCTTAGTTCTTCGTTCATAATGAATACTCAAAACAAATAGAAACAGGTGCACGCCATTCCACTTGCCACTGCAAACTGCGACGGGGTGGGGCAGATCGCATCGTATACAACAAAATCCGCTGTGCCCCGCTGTAGCGCCCGATATTTCGTATAAAATGTATGAAAACGGTGGATATTTCGCGGGTAAAAGCCAAGGAAATGTACATTTTCTCAATTTTACAGGAGTACAAAATTACTGTGAAAATTCGCCTCCTTAAACTTACCCAGATAATATCTAATTGAATGAAAAAAAATATATACCTAATGTTAAATTATTACCTATACTTCAAGAGCTTCATACACGCAGGTACGTTTTGTAGATAAGTTCGTATAGTTTTTACACCACGATTAGCGAAGCGGTCTGGCCCGGAGGGTCGCCTCACGTGCTCGATTCTTTAACATCATTCTTATTATTCGTGCTCAACTGCGCCCTCAAATTTTAACGTCTTAAAAAGTATAAATACCAAGATTCATGAAATCTTGATAAATATACATTTTCATACAAATTTTACCCCTCATGTGGTTCAATTTCCTAAATTCCCATCTTATGTACACTTACAGTTAATGTATAAAGGTTTTATATATGACGTAAATACCTAAGCACTAACATTTTTTCCATATAAATTCCCCCCTGCCTACCCTTTACCCCTTTTAAGGGATGTTTTTCGGAAAATTGTAAAACATATGTTTATTTAATTTTTTTTATGTAATTCTGATCATAAATATTTTAGTTTCATATAAATTATATCACATTGTTTCCCTTTAGGGGTTGAATTTCCAAAATCTCTTTTGTGTGCACACTTCAGTTCCTGTATACAGGCTTAATATATTAATGACGTAAAAGTACACTAATATTATTACCTATATAGACTTTGCTATCTTCTTTTACCCTTTAAGGGATTTTTTTTAGAAAATTGTTAAACACTTGTTTACTGTACAATGTGCATTTAGACATGTACGTATTTGAACTTCACCACCTCCTTTTATACCTCTAAGTGATATTTTTAAAATAAATGTGAAACAAGTGTTTACTTAAATGTTTTAAAGAGTATGTATTTAAACATGTATGTATTTGAACTTGTCTGAAAACATCAACCTTGTTCCTAATTCTACTACTCGCGTGTAATAGATTACTCGCATGCTTAACCTATCCATGCGATGCGATGTCATCTTGCTAATTTGGCGCCATGAGCGGGTCTATAGTCATCTATACATTAATACGTGAAGCAAAACCCCATTTTACCACTTCTCACGAAAATTGCTTGAACTGGGATTTTGAAAGTATGAAATTTAGCAAAGTTGATGTTTATATAGAAAAGGTTCAGAAAGCAAATATTTTCATGTTATTTGCTTAGGAAATAAATTAAATTAATAAAAAAACCGTTAAGCAGTCATGTGTTTGACTGACACACACAAGTATGCAGTGTTGTTGAATTTAGAAGAAATTTTGATATAATCTATAATCAAACTATGTCATAGTTGATTTATCCCATAGTTTGTCTAATACACATTTGTGCTTTAAATTTTAATAGAATAGAATATATTTTTTTCAAAATGAGTACCTATATAAAATCCATTTTTTGAACTTCAAAACTATTATCACAAAAAAAAACGTATTACAATATCATAGAAAAAAAGAAATAATGTAAATAAATTATGTTATATCTTAAATTATTTAAAATTCTGAATTAATACAATAGAAACGTCTGAAAGTTAATTGATAATTTTGAATGTCAATTTGGTCAAAAATAATTATACAGGATTAAGTAAAATAATATGTCATTATAAATGTTTATATATAAAAAACTAATCTATCACAATCAATCATTAAAATCATGTCATCAAAAATATACCAAAATGTGAATGAATTTCAATAATATTCATTATCGACATTATCATATCGACCGCCCCGTTGGTCGAGTGGTTAGAGACCCTGACTACGCAATCAACGAGGCTCGGGTTCGATCCCCGACGGGGACAAGCATTTGTGTGATGAACATAAATGTTTGTATTTCCGGGTTTGGGTGTTTATTATATATATTCTAGAATTTATATATGTATTTCTATGTATTAGTATCGTTGACCTAACACCCATAACACAAGCAAATAATTTGCTTACTTTGGGGTTAGATCAGCAAGTGTAATTTGTCCCGTGAATTATTATTATTATTATTTACTCCAAACGTTTTTGTCATTTACATTATAATAGCCTTTCCGACAAAGAAATCTTTTAACACAAATCTTAAAGTTTTTGTTGTTTAATGAAGTGATTTCTTCGGGAATCTTGTTGTAAAACCGTACACAAGCTGCAATGCAAACATTCTGAGGTTTTTCTAAGTCTGAATTTTTGTACTGCTAATTTATCCTTATGTCTGGTATTAAAAGTATGCAAATCCTTGTTTTCGATAAACATATCGATGTTTTGCCTAACATACATTATATTGTCGTAAATTTGTAGACTAGGCACAGTCATGATATTACTTTCTTTGAATAACTCTCTCAGAGATGCCCTGCTGCTGTTCGAATAATACATTGCGCGTATGGCTTTTTTTTGGAATCTAAAAGTAATGTTAATATCAGCCGCTCTTCCCCATAATAAAATTCGATAGGATAGACGAATGTGAAAATTACTAAAGTAAATGAGTCTTGTGGTTTGTATGTCTGTCAACTGCCTAATTTTTCGAACAGCATATATGGCCGAACTAAGTTTTTTCACCAAACTTAGTATATGAGGACCCCATTGCAGCTTTGAATCAACAGTGAGACCAAGGAACAATGTATCATCGATATAGTCTACTTCATTATTTAATTTAATATTATTATTTTTATTTACTTTTTTGACATTTGGTGCGGTAAATTTAACACATTTAGTTTTATTTGTATTAATTACGAGATAGAGTCAAACCATTCAAGTATATGAGAGAGTGTGCTATTTATTTTGTCAAAGTCTGGGTTGTGCCTATTGACATTAAAAACTAATGACGTGTCATCTGCAAATAGCACAAATTTACATAAATTCGGAACAAGTAGTGGAAAGTCATTTACATAAATTAGAAAAAGAAGTGCCCCTTAAATCGACCCTTGAGGCACACCCATTTGTAGGTATGAACCTTTAGAATTAACACCATTAATTTAAACTTTTGGTTGTCAACCATAATATGCTAGCTTAGTAAGTAAGATGCGATGATCCACAAAGGAATTATGGTCGAAATATCTAAGCGCCATCGCTAGTGGCTACAGAAAACTTTTGTTTTACCATAGGCGCAAAAACTAGAATCTGAGAAGATTCAATCTTCCCTTAGTTATATGCATCTACATCTACTCCTTTTAGTCTTCAGAGGTTATAAACACTATCCACGAACCTCTGAAGCACATAGTGTCACATCCAATGTTACACTATACTTTTCAGAGTGTCAATGTTAAAATCAAAATCAAAATGAAAGTCAATTTATTTATTTGAAGCTCACCAACATTTGTATAAAATAATTATAGATAATAGATTATAGATAAATTGACTCAATTATAGATAAATTGACAATAAAAAAAATCTTGCTTATTGTAACAAATAATTATACATGCGAACAACACACAGTCACCAATTTGTTGCAAACAGAGGACCTCCCGATGAAGGACAACCGTGGTCTATAGACACCAACGGCGGTGACGGTGAAATATGTTACCTGTGTCGCAAGGATGTCGCAACTCACTAACTGTGTGTTAACTATAGCTTACTGCCTATACTGCTCTCCAAACTAGCATATTCTAGCTAACTAAAGTACATGGATTTGTAGGACGCTGGTAGTGTGCTCGGATGAGTCGTCGAATGGTTCAACCATTTAATAGTAGTGATGAATTGCCTGACAGGTGAGCTTATGATTGATTATATTTTATTATTTATGAAGTGCTCAAATCAAGATATAAAAGTTAAAAGACAATAAAATCAGAAATTACCATTAGTCAACATGTCATGAAACAAGAAAAACAAGTGGAAGTGAAGAGTGGGCGTGCCGCGTGCATCACTATTATGCGCTGTTACTCTAAATTGCCTTAGTGATACTTATCATATCTTTAGGAGATAGTTGTCGTGCGAAAATCTATTATACACTGAATTATGCCGTATTGTGCCATCCTTGATGCAGAAATGATAGTAGAATACAGATGATTAAAAATGGAGATATTTCATATCATCCGAAAGTACAATTTTCATTTTATTTTAATAAAATTCCTGATTTAATATAATCTCTAATGATAGAATAGAAAGTCAAGCTAAAATCAGCCGTACACCTTACATATAAAGTTCGTTTTAGGTTGACCTAATTTTTCTAGAAAGATATACGTAATGACAGTCATTACGTATATCGTTCTAGGAAGTTCTCTACTCAAATATGACCAACTGAAAACTACGGACAAATCAATACTGCCATCTATTGTAGAATAGCGAAACTATTAAGATTATAGTTTCACTATTGTACAAATAGATGAGTCTATTTTCAATAGACTACAAAAGGACGTAAATACTCTTTTTTTGTAGCAAAATAAAATTTATTGTAACCCAGTTTGGTATATTTTTAAATGTTCTGTTTGTGTGTTTCGGATTATTGTTGTTTAAAGTGAAAACAACGAATGAAACAATGTTTGCATTCGTAGTTTATATGCAATAATGCTTATTTTATGTGTGAGTATGGCGATCGCGGTCCTTATACAAATGTTTGTACTTGCCAATTCCGCTTGTTTTCTGTTCCTTGGCACACTTTATTATATGAAAATATGTACAATAAAAAGCATTTGCCCTCCTCCCCTTCTTTAAAACCAGAACTACCATCAATGAAGATACCTTATCTAGGAGATGTCAGGTTATCCAATCCCTTCTTAGGGTTTATTACATAAAAAATAAAATAAGTAGTTTGAGACTAGACGTGTGCTCGATTTGTCGGTACGACAACCAGAAAACAAATCACAGAATCTAACAAGTATCGCTGTGAATGATAAATGGACTATATTGTCCTAAACTTTCAAACAATTAGCATTAAAATTTATTTATTCATCAGATATCTTTACGTAATATAGTCACGGCCATGTTGCGAGTCGTCCCTCAGTTTTACACGACAGAGTCTCATATTAAGTAACTACGTAGTTGAAATACAGTTTTAAAATATTAATTGTGTAAAATATTATGTTTGTTTAGCAATTTTACAGACTTCTTAACTATATTCAACAAGTTTAAGTAGTTACAACTGAGCTTGTTTTGCCACCATTATTTTTAATTATGTGAGAAAAATAAGTAAATTTAGGTAGCCTTGCTCGAGATTTTGATGTGGTGATGTCACGAGCGCCTGCTGCGTGCAACTCTAGAGTCACACTATCGCTTTACTGATTAACCGCGTAGCTTTTAAAACTTTCTTTTTTTCTTTTCGTTACTGTATAACTAAAGTCATTTCGAATTAGATTGCTTACATTATTGTAACCCACTGCTGCATGTTAATCGCACTCATAACTCACTCTACCTCATTCTGAATCGTAGTTTATTATTAAAATACAGGTGATCTATATATTGACACGTGTCTGCTTGCTTATAATTATAAATTCTTTTGATCTAATATTGTTTGTGAAACTATGTAGTTTTACGCTACATTTATTGAGTTCTATGTAATGCCGCTCCGAAATAGAGACGACCTTGAATCAAATCGCATGATTACTAACTTTTTTGCTTTTGTTATTTTTTCCTTAATTCCAAGTATCTTTTAAAATAATTAAAAAATATTTTAAGCGTACTACGTATAAAGTAAAAAATACATATATGTATAAAAAGTTTCATTTATTTACGTTACTTAATATAACTTCAAAATATTGCCATGAATATTAATAAATATAACCAATCAAATCCGATTTATCATACAAATTAAAAACAAATTCATTGTTTTTTGTTCAGGGTCAATAAAAACATTCTACTAACTCATTTTTTTGTCTTATTGATATTATTACCTTTAAAATATATACAATACCTGTCCATTATTTTCAATAAATGCAAAGATTGACCATTACTTTCCAAAGAGCCCACGTCACATGACGCAGTGACATACATGCCGTTACATCGTCGTATAGGATCTGAATAACAACATGAATTCTTGCATTTTATTGAAATACTTCTCATTAATTTATTACTAATTCCGTCGTTATTTCCCAGTCTCAATCTAAAACATTGCCCAACGTGGAGCAGATCTTATTATCGGTTGGTAGCTCGCGCTGTCTTGCATCGTATTTGAGACTGAATATGTTATTTAAAAGTGAAAAGTCATTTAAGAAGAACTAGAGAACACTTTGCATAAAACGTTATTGTCGCATAGAATAGATCTGTTATAAAATCGTTAATCGCCTCGTTCTTGTTGTTGAAGCTGAAGCTATTGAATGTTGAAGCAGGTTTCCGGTTAGTTTTTATTTTAATTACCAACGGCCGCGAACTCTACACTCGCGTTAATTAATTGATATTATATTTGTTCAAGGCCCAGCTAAGGGTCTACGTTAACATGACACATTCATATGTGGTAAACTTTTTATAGTAATATTTCTTTCCAATCTTGTCAAAATTTGTCTTTGTAAGAAAAATATTTTCAAGTTTTCCCTAGAACAAGACCATTAATTGTTAGGACATATATATATATATATATATATATATATATATATATATATATATATATATAGCTAGATGATTCCTGTCGGTAAGTAACAAACTAACGTATAGAATAGATCTGTTATAAAATCGTTAATCGCCTCGTTCTTGTTGTTGAAGCTGAAGCTATTGAATGTTGAAGCAGGTTTCCGGTTAGTTTTTATTTTAATTACCAACGGCCGCGAACTCTACACTCGCGTTAATTAATTGATATTATATTTGTTCAAGGCCCAGCTAAGGGTCTACGTTAACATGACACATTCATATGTGGTAAACTTTTTATAGTAATATTTCTTTCCAATCTTGTCAAAATTTGTCTTTGTAAGAAAAATATTTTCAAGTTTTCCCTAGAACAAGACCATTAATTGTTAGGACATATATATATATATATATATATATATATATATATATATATATATATATATATATATATATATATATATATATATATATATATATATATATATATATATATATAGCTAGATGATTCCTGTCGGTAAGTAACAAACTAACTAATTACTAATTGTTAACTGTAGCTTTTTAAAAGTAGCTAAATAGTATGAGTAATACATAACAGATGAGTGCTGAATGGGCCTGCGCGTGATGCCGGCGTGTACCTGTGCCTGGCGCCGTCAGCCGGCACAGACCGGCCTGGCGACACAGGCCACCACATTCCGTGAATACCTGCTCACTTACTCATTACACCACATATACAAACAATTAAATTAAAGTAAAAATCAAGAACAGAGACATCAAAGAGAGGAACCAAGAGTTTGTATTTTCAAACAACTTTCCAAAAAGTAGGAGGTTCTCAAGTTTTTTTTACCTCAGAAGTCAGTAATTTGTGAATCAATTTTTAACATCCTTTTTTTAGGAGTTAATTCATGATAAGTATATATTATTATAGCGATCGCCTTCTTGTCGTAATTTGACCATAATTTTGAGACTCCGTTTGACCCTAGACTACACAATAAATCTGTTTGACAACAGACTTTAGATATAAACAAAACAGTAATTATACATGTGTTCATATTATGATGTGTGTCAAATGAATGGTAGTATGTGTCATGTTTATTTTTATTTATTTTATGTATTTTTAATGCATTTTATATAAATATATAGATATGATTATTACTGTCAGGCTCAGGTTATGAAATCTCGGATTCGATATCCAGATCAGACAACTTTTTTTTTTTATATATATCATAAGATAGCAAACAAGCAGATGGATCTCCTGATGGAAAGAGTCAACCATCGCCTATAGACACCAAAGATATTAATGGTGCGTTGCTATCTTCTGGCGAGGTCCAATGCCACATGCATAAGTTTACCGGCTACCTTACCCTCCAAACCGGAACACGACAGCGACAAGCACTGACGCTATTGCGGCAGGAATAGGTAAGGCGGTGGTACCAGACCCGGGCGAGACAATGCAGAACTCTACCACCTAGTAGCCACGATGGTAGTGACTCCATAGCCATTCGGTCGCCTTTTACGACCTGTCTGGCAGAACGGCAGTTGGCCTATTCTACAAAGGAGGCCGAGACCAACACGGCGAAACATCTTAATGAGGTTGTTCGAATTACGTAGTAATTACGTATCCAGCGCGCGAGCCAGTACGGCACAGATCCGGTCTCTCAGAGAGGCGATGGTCGATCGTATGAACCTGTCCTTACAGGCAGTCTCCGATTGGGGCGATGCCAATCTGGTCAAGTTTAATGCGGCTAAGACCCAAGCGTGTCTATTCTTCACTAAACGGAGTCCATTTCACATATCTCTGTCTTCTCAGGATGTATTCGTGCTGATAACTGACCACCTCGAGCTCCTTGGTATCACCTTAACGCCTACTCTAAACTTTGGTTCGTACATCGAATCGAAAGCCCAAGTTGCCTCAAAAAAGCTTGGTATTCTGGCCAAGGTGCGACAGTATTTCAGCCCGGGACAGTTGCTCAATCTTTATCAAATACAAGTCCTTTCGTGTTTGGAATACTGATCTCACCTCTGGGATGGATCCGCCAAATATCAGCTGGAGACGCTTGAGGCGATAGAGAGGTGTGCCAAGAGGCTCATAAACGACGATGATCTGATAGGCAAAGGGAAGCGCGTTCCATCTTAGGCCGCACCTTAGCTTACCATCAGGCGAGATCGTGGTCAAGCGTTTCCCTATCGACAGAAAAAAAAATATTTTTAATTATTGTTACCTCAGTATCTTGGCTGAAACTGGTCTGGCTTGAGTGTGTTAACTAGCCTGGATAAACACGTGGAACTGCCATTTGCCAGTCCCGACTACCTCACTGTAGACCTATAGACGTCCGGTTCACTCTATGAACCCCGCCAGAGAACTAAATTTCGTTTATTGTCATGTGATATTGTGAAATAGTATCGCATGTAAAATGACACAGGAGATTGAAACCCTGGCTCAGATCTTTGCCAAATTTAAATGGGATCTAACGGGGAGTAGATCCTCTCAAACAAAAAATATTTTTACATCGATTAATAAATGACCGTTTTTGGGGTAACAAACATCAAAATATGACACAAGTTTGTTTAATTTATTATTATATTAATATTAATATACAAAAAATACATACTCCTAGGTTTCAATACATCAGTAATTTATATTATTATAAATGGAAATAGAAATAAAATTATTAAATAATATACAATTATTTTTACACAGTAGGTACTGGTACTTAATTAATCCTCGGAAAAAATATTTGACGTTACTTTGTCGGTTAGATTTTTATCTTGAGTTACAACTAAGTTTTTTGTTAAAACTTTGTTTGTTAATTTTTTAATAAATACCTGGAAATTACAAACTTAAAAAACTTCCGTCAGATTTTATTATTATACCACCTTGCCTGGGTTTGCCCAAGCCCCTGACACTCTGCCAGGCAGTTCGTAAAAGGCGACCGATTGTGATTGACCTACGTGTCACTACCATCGTGACTAGCGACGACGTAGTAGAGTTTCGTAACGTTCCACCCGGGTTGGTACCACCGCTTTAACTAAAAACTTATTGTTTCTTCTGGTGTTAGGATATTGCAAACCTTTTTCCCTGGAATAATTTTAGTTCCCGATGAATATTACAATTGAATTTCGTAGTCAAATGAAACCGTAAGCAGAAGCTAGTCGTTTCTCGTTTTTCAGAAATACATATGTTGTGGTGGCTCTCACAGCGCGACACGGAGACAGGTAGGCCAGGCGTCTATCGCACGACTACTATTTTATTGATCTCGTTAAGATGTGGTGTGACCCGGACGACTCGTTTTGTCTCCACTGTCCGCTGCGGATGAAAAGCGTGTGATATGTCTCACAAATTTGATGAAATAATATTTGGTTCATTCTGCGACATGGAATCGTTTGTCGTGGCATACATATTAAAATAAACGAGATATTGCTATTCTTATTCGTCAAATCTCTTTTTTTTTTTGAGCGCAATTTATCACCTACTGTCTAGCCAAAACGCTATATGTTTTAGTTCTTTTTATTCACCAAAACACTTATTTTTCCCACTACAAATACGATATCTCGCGATACGCTAGAAATACGATATCTATTCTAAACTAAATATAAGTTCGTCCTGTTCGTCAAATCTCTCTCCTTTTTGTAGTGAAATATCAGTTATCACACGCTGTTTAAATCCGAAACAAATTTACTATAGTTTTTTAATGACAGTTGATATTATATATCGAGGCGAGAAAAGGCTAGGCTAACTCTTGTCAGTAACATCGTGACGCTTATAGAAAGGCGATGCTGGTCTCAATTATGTTAAGGGTTAGGTTCCACTGCCTTACCTACTTCTATCGTAACAGCGTCAGTGCACGTCACGGTCGTGTTTCTGTTTGGAGAGTAAGGTAGCCGGTAAACTTACGTATGTGGCATTTCAATCCACTACACGGATGTCATCGCAACTATAACATCTTTGGCGTCTATAGAGGTCCATCTCTTTCCATCAAAAAGGCCATGTGCTTCTTTACTAATTTACTATTCAATAATATAAACGAAAAACTAAATTTTAATAACACAATAGTTAGCGTTAAGTGACAACTAGTTATCTAGAAGATAATATTTATATTTAAACATTTTATCTAAATTTAAATATTATAATTTCTTAGTCAAAGTCAATAGATTTAAGAAATATTTTTATGATGATACTCATATATGTACTATAGTTATAATTCATACTATAACAAACAACCAGATAGATCTCCTAATGAAAAGAAACATCTCCTATAGACACTGAAGATGTTAGTAGTGCGGAATAATATCCACGTGGCGGGACGGTAATATCACAAATAAATTAAAAAAAATAAAAATTGTGCGTCGCCATAAATTTACCGACTACCTCACCCTCCTAACCGAAACACGAAGTGACCCACCCTATTGTGACAGGAATAGGTAAGGCGGTGGTACCAAAATCCCTGGCGAGATGGCAGAGAATTCTAGTGAAGTAGTAGTCACGATGGTAGTGTTGTGTGTAGGCAACGTTCGTTATGTTTACGAACTGCCTGGCAAGATGGCAGATGGTCTATTTTTAAAGGGGGCCCGGACGAATACGGGGAAACACATCCCCGACAGTCGGCATTGTGTTGTTAATTGTATATCACAGGCCACCACCACATTGGAATATGGCCGTCACGTAACTTGCCATTATCATGGTAAAAAAATAATCGTGTCAGAATAAGTAATTTCGACAGTATAATAATTATGTCGTGAACGTAATCTGTAACATTATATCGAATATCTTTTATTGAATCAAAAAATCAGAAAATGCGTTATTTTATATCCATTATTTATTTATATCTGCCTTAATACCTCGTTAATTATTACTTTATTACTTCTTTTATTAGATTTTTTAATGTGACATTTCTATAAATTAATTCATTTTTAATCGCTCTCTTAAGCAGTTATATTAAATATTCGATCATTTTTGTATAATATTCTTTTAGGTTAAATGTATGTATGCTTTTAATTCCCTCAACTTAACTAGGTAAGAGAGTTACGCAACATCTCGCCCGGGCATATGGTACCACCGACTTACATATTCCTGCCGCAAAAGCGTCATTGCTTGTCATTATGTGTTCCGGTTTGGAGGGTAATGTAGACGGCGTTATTATTCCACTACACAGTTAGGAACATATTATCATAGACTAAAATACATTACCTAGTCTCTGTTATCATTAACATCTTTGGTGTCTATAGGCAATGGTTTCTGATTCCATTAGAAGACTAATCTACTTGTTTGCTATCTAATTTTTATATAGGTAATTATTATTTAATAAAAACATAAAACTTCCATCGACTGACAATAATTGACACAGCAGACTTGATGGTATACTTTCCGGATTATTCGAGCTTTGCCTTTTGTACTTTCCACAATTGAGTTGCTAGTTCCAAACCTGTCTTTCCGAATGTTTTTTTTTTATATCATAAGATAGCAAACAAGCAAATGGGTCTCCTGATGGAAAGAGTCAACTATCGCCTATAGACACCAAAGATGTTAATGGTACGTTGCTATCTTGTGGCGAGATCTAATGCCACATGCATAAGTTTACCGGCTACCTTACCCTCCAAACCGGAACACGACAGCGACAAGCACTGACGCTATTGCGGCAGGAATAGGTAAGGCGGTGGTACCAGACCCGGACGAGACAATGCAGAACTCTACCACCTAGTAGCCACGATGGTAGTGACTCGATAGCCAATCGGTCGCCTTTTACGACCTGCCTGGCAGAACGGCAGTTGGCCTATTCTACAAAGGAGGCCGGGACCAACACAGCGGAAAGCATTTGTTATATAACAAATGCTTTCCTTTAATATGGTTAAGCATTTGTTATATAACATGTCCTTAGTTGCTTAAAATAAGATTTGCATGATGTAAAATAAGTATGTAGATGCTTCTTTGAAACAGTAACACTGTTGTTTATGTACTCGAAAATTTCATACATGTATATACAGTACCCGGCGATAAATATTGCACATCGAACTTTGGAAAGAGACAATCGGATAATTTCGGCTTCGTAAAGCGTTATCTCTGTCCCACACTACCTATGTGACGTTTAGTCAGTCGTGGTTCAAGTACGATAGAGTGCAGTCGCGTCCCGAAAAAAATATATATTTAGAGTTGATAACACCCACAAATTTAAATAATTTAAAGTTGTAATATGGCATCTTTCGGAAAAAGAGGGAAACCTTTACGAGGTCAGTCACGTGAAATTATCTACAATGTTTATAAATACTTTGTAAGCGAAGCTGATAGATTTAAAAAAAAAGTAGATGAAAATGTAAGTTGTTATTTTAAGAAGATTCAAGAGCGAGTTGCAAATGCCACTGGAATTTCAAGAAGAACTTTGAACAATATATTAAACGAAGTCAGTACTGAAACACATTCGACTGAAATTAAGTTCAGCACTCCAAAAAAAGGGAGACCAAAAAAGCAATTTCGTTTGGATATGGACGATTTTGATTACGATGTTGTTCGAAGAATGGTGTATGATTTTCACTTACGATTTAATGAACTGCCAACAATAAAATCATTAAAAGCTAAGTTATCTGAAGTTATTAATTACAATGGGTCTGAAAAAACGTTGAGAAAAATACTTCATGACATGAGATTTCAGTTCACTAAAATGGAAGATAATCGAAAAATTCTAATGGAAAAGCACGACGTTAGTCTCAAACGAATGGAATACCTTGATAAAATACGCAAATTTCGCGAAACAGGAAAAAATATCGTCTACATGGATGAGTCATATATACATGCATCCCACACTAAAGGGAAATCTTGGAGTGACGATAAGAAAAAAGGAGTAAAAAAGCCAATTTCAAAAGGTCAACGTTTGATAATAGTTCATGCGGGAAATGAAAAAGGCTTCGTACCCGGTGCTTTTTTAACGTATAAATCCACGGACACTACAGGTGACTATCACAATGAAATGAATAACGATAACTATGAGAAATGGCTGGTTAACCAATTAATCCCAAATATACCCAGTGATTCTGTTCTAGTTATCGACAATGCACCCTATCACAACAAGTATGTTGAGAGACCCCCCAACTCAAACACCATTAAACGGGAAATGATCAACTGGTTAAACAGACATGAAATTCCAGTTGATCCAAAATTAACAAAAACCCAGCTTTACGCTATTATATGTCAGCACAAGGAGAGGTATACAGAGTTTTCTGTGGACAAGATACTTGCCGAACATGGGCACACTGTGTTGCGATTGCCACCATATCATCCGGATTTTAATCCAATTGAAAATATATGGTCTCAACTGAAAGGCTATGTAGCCTCTAGAAATGTGGGTATGAACTTAACTACAGTAAAAACATTATTGACTGAAAAAGTAAACATGATCGGCGCTGAAGAGTGGAAAAAGGTTTGCGATCATGCAATCAAATGTGAGAATGAATATAGAAGCATTCAACACAGTTTAGACAATTACACTGATAGATTAGTAATAAATACGGCTGATAGTGACAGTGATATTGACCTCTTTGAGAGCACAGATAGTGAAATGGAAGTAATTGAGAATTAGAATTATTATTATTTTTATTGCAATGTCTCATTTTAGCAATATATATTAGGTATAATGGTGTTTATTATGTACACTAAAGCTGTAATGTTCCAAAATAATTAAATACGTAAACATAATGTAAAAATGTTTTTTTATTTTATTTTACCCCAACTTAAAGCCATCACTTATAGAAAAATTAGTGTATTTTATACAAAGAATAAAAATATCAAAAGAAGCAAATCATACTTGTTTTAACAGCTCCTAATAGGTACCGGACTGTTTGTATTTTGTGCGACAGAGATAACGCTCTACGAAGCCGAAATTAGCCGATTGTCTCTTTCCAAAGGTCGATGTGCAATATTTATCGCCGGGTACTGTACACTGTATGCCAATGGCTCATATAATGAAAACTTGCGACTGGAAGCCATTACATTCAAAAATTGAAGTGAACATCAACACTATTATTTGACGAAGTGTGGATGTGATGATCAATTCTATTACTTTTTTTATAATAAGACAACATACTAGTAGATGGCTCTCCTGATGGAATGTGATAACTTATAGACACCAAACATATTAATGGTGCGATGCCATCCATGTGAGAGATATAACTATATTGAGAATATGTAAAAGTTTACTAGCACCTTACCTTCTAAACAGAAGCACGATACATAAGGCGGTGGGTAACAAACCCGGGTCTGGCATGGCCAAGCCCTACCACCGATTAGTCATAATCGTAGTTATATGTTCGACAAATCGTTCGCCTTTTACCGACTACATGCTAGGAAAACAGCTGGTTTATTCCTTAAAAGGGGCTCGTTGAAGCCCCTTTTAAGGAATATACCACAATGGATCACAATTTTGAACATTTTAAAATGAGTGTTGAAAGAAGTTCCGCAAATTTTTATTACGTACGATAGAGAGGGCGGTGAGCTTCCGCCCCACCTTATCTCACTCACGATGTTTATCGGCGCATCACAGAATGTCGTCATTGTTTAGGGCTACCACCAACATATACTACGCTTTTTATAATTTTCAAAGTATTTCCGAAATAGACAAAATCCTTATAATATAATAAAAAATATTCACGGGACAAATTACATTTACTGATCTAACCCCAAAGTAAGCAAATTATTTGCTTGTGTTATGGATGTTAGTTAACGATACTAATACATAGAAGTATCTTCACGCCCATATCCCCGAAGGGGTAGGCAGAGGTACAACAAGTGCACCCACGATTAGCCGAAGATACTTGGTCCCACAATGTGATAGGTGGCAAGCCTATCGCCAACCGGGCACTTTCCAATCCCGGGCAACTTTGTGTTTCTCAGAAAACTGAAAAAACATTTTTTTTATGTGCCCGACCTGGGAATCGAACCCGGGACCTCATGTGGTCGACGCCAAAGCTGGACCACTAGACCACAGAGGCGATAGATAGAAATGGCAATACATAGAAATGGATATATAATAACTAAAATATATTAAATAACCACCCAAACTCGGAAATACAAACATATGCATGTGGCATTAGATCTCGCCACAAGATAGCAACGCACCATTAATATCTTTGATGTCTATAGGCGATAGTTGACTCTTTCCATCAGGAGACCCACCTGCTTGTTTGCTATCTTATAATATAGAAAAATAAAAGTAAAAACATTTATGCTCATCACACAAATGCTTGTCCCCGTCGGGAATTGAACCCGAGCCCCGTTGATTGCGTAGTCAGGGTCGCTAACCACTCGACCAACGGGGCGGTCAAATCCTTATATAAAAGAGCCCATATTTTTATATTAGTTTGTTTTAATGTGAATACAAAAATTACAATATTTACAATTTTAAATTTAAAAACGATGAATGTTATTTTCTTTATTGACAAGGTAGATAAAATATACATACATGGTTAGGAAACTTGTTTTATTCAGCAATATAAAAAGTATCGTATTCTTTGTATCGTAAAATACAAATCATGAAATTGCAAAACAAAACTAGAAAAGAATTAGAATATAAAGCACAATAAAACACTTTTATTTTTAAAAGTTGTAGTAAATATTGTATTTTTTTAAAAATTAAACAACAATCATTCCGAAGCATCTGACCCTTTATATTAAAAAGTCGGAATCGAATGTTACATGTTATGATATTACCGCAATATTCGAATCTGAATAGTTGTGTAACTCTTTCAAAAATGCCAATCAGCTAATACTTAAGTTCTTAAAACAAACACTGGCGGTGACAACCCTATTCGGAGCCAAAGATCTCATCTTTTGTTTAATTTGTTTGAGTTTGGATGATAAACAGTTACTATTAACATTGAGATAATGATCAGACGGGCGTCAACTAACTTGACGACGCATTATTGATTCGTGAAAATGGGTGCCATTGCCTTTTGATGATTTAATCTTTTGTTTTATGTAATTAATAATACTAATGTACGTCCTCTCGTTGAAATTCGATCGTAATTTTACTGTCGGTTCTTCTCAGAAATATTATAAAAAGTTGCCAAATCTAAAACTTCTCTGTGCCATAAATTTTCTAATTCACGCGTTAAAATACACGCTATATATAGATTTTTCATGTAAAATTTTATGTGACATTTTAACGCGTGGATATCGTTAAAGTCAAGAGGTTTTAAATCTGAGGTAAGTGTGTGGCGTTTTAAGTAATTTCAACCTTTAGTAAAAAGAATTTGAATGAGGTCGATATTTGTATAAAAAGTATATTTAATGTATTTATACTTTTATTACATTTCACACAAACATATGTTAGTAATACATTAACTAACGTGTTCTATAACATCTTCAGGACGGAATATATTTTACCTTTACGTTATAGCCTTACATATTACATCCGGAAGATTTGTTATTTAAAAACTGGACCGCTCTTATCAAGAGAACAAAAACATATGTAAAGTAGAGGTAATATACAAGTGCATTAATGTTTAAATAAAATAATAGAAGTTCACCCATTGCCAATGGTAGAAAATGACAAATTTAGGATTTTAATCTACGAGTATATAATGGATTACCTCAAAAACTACTGAGCTGATTAAAAAAAACTGCTATAAAACTACATTATCATTGAATAACATATGTTACTTCTTTATCCGACCGACTAAAAGAAAATAGTCTGTGCGGGTCATATGAATCAAGACGCAGAGAGCAGCTGGTAGATTTATAAAGACCTTGGGTTATCTGAGGGCTAAAATCTAAGAACATATAACTAAGTACGTAGCTTTAGTTAAGTATTTTAATGTTTCATAAATTCAGTTTAGTAGTTAATTGCGAGAAATGCGAAATTCACTTCCCACGATAAACTGCTAAATAGAAACCTAAACGACTGGCAATTATTAGTGTTAAATGTCATTTCTCGGAATCCCTGGTTCAAGAAACACCTCCTAAGGTTTTCCCCACCCAGACGATTTTATAAAAAGTATATATTTCTCACATGATTTAAATTAAGAAACGAAATTTATGAATTTTTGATCGTACCATTAATATTAAATTAGTTTCTAACAAATAGTTTGGATTATCTGGGCGGCAGAGTTATGTTACGTCGCACTTAGGTATGGTCCCTCCGCCCTTACTATTTCGGCCACCATAGTGCCCCTTCATGGCAGTGAGATAATAAATTTGGTAAAAATATTTCCCCGTGTTTGTTCTGGGCTTCTTTGAAGAATAGGTCAATTGCCTTTCTGCCATGAAGGTCCACCAGGTCCAGGACCCATCTGCTTGTTTAATTAAAAACGTCATAAAATCAAAGTACGGCCGCGGTCTATGAGTGCTACACCACATATTTTCCGTAGTCGGAGATACAGGTAATGGAAAGGCGATTGCTGCAGTTTTACTGCGTTAAAAAAATATCGACAGTGATATCTAACTTGATATAAATTGTTTATCATTATTCGAATAATTTTTATAAAACTTCGAATATTTTTCGGACCTGCTATTATTTATTTTACAAATACAGTGATAAATTATCCTCATATTTTGAGGCGTTATCTAATTTTAGAATAAACGAAACGTCAGATGGTCATTTATCAAATTCAATTAATTCTTTACAAGACTAATTGTGCAATTAAACCGAAAAAAAATGCTCTTTATTCAGAATTTGATCAAATCAAAATTAACGCTAAATTTTTATTAGACTTTTAACAGTTAAGATTCCAAATGTGTAAAAATTTATATGAAATGTAGTCAGAATTTCTGTACATATTGATTGTTTTTATCATAAAGGTTAAATTTTATATCAAAACATAAACACACTTTTACGTATTTCTTTTTTGTTTGCATTTTATGTGAGTCCATTCTACGGTTAAACCACTCAAGCAACAGGTTTGTGGTTGTTATAATATCAACATACGCACTACTACAAATAAAGCCTATAAAACGTGTTGCGATTTATACACACACCAGTACTAATAAACTGGTTTGGAAGGACCACAAAATGTGATTAGTTGAATAACATTAGAGAATACTCTAGTTATTGTAGAGTGGTCGAGTAAAGTCAAGCCGTTCCACACAACAGCGTGGAGGGCGCCTCAATGAAATAGAGGCAGTATTTTTACAAATAAAATACGAAATATGTAGATTTATCTTCTGATAAGAAGTATAATCGCAATAGGCACCGATGTTAGGAATGGTGAGTTAGTGTTTTCATGACAGGTTGTTAAACCTGACGCTTAAGGTAAGATAAATAAAAATATATATACATATGTAGGTATTTCTGTGGTAAAGTTCAGCAATAATTTGCCTGGCTTTAATACCTCTAACGTACATTTTCAGCTGTAATGTCGTACTTGTCACTGTTGTGTTAGTCGTAAAATGGCCACGCCTACGCCCAGATAACAATGCCTATAGACACCAAATATGTTAATAGTGCATTACTACCTGTATGGTAGGGTTAGAATGTCAAATACGTAAGTTTACCGGCTCCCTAACTCTCCAAACTGAACCACGTCAACTACATACAAGCATCGACACGCGACGCTAGTAATATGTACGCCGATCAGGAATAGCTAGAGCGGTTGTACTAAACCCAGGCGAGACCTTACAGAACTCTACTACCTAGCTAATGGTTACGAACTTAGTATTTATTTATTTTTATTTATTTTATGTCATAAGATAGCAAACAAGCAGATGGGTCTCCCGATGGAAAGAGTCAACCATCGCCTACAGACACCAAAGATGTCAATGGTGCGCTGCTATCTTGTGGCGAGGCATAATGCCACATGCATAAGTTTACCGGCTACCTTACCCTCCAAACCGGAACACGACAGCGACAAGCACTGACGCTATTGCGGCAGGAATAGGTATGGCGGTGGTACCAGACCCGGACGAGATAATGCAGAACTCTACTACCTAGTAGCCACGATGGTAGTGACTCGATAGCCAATCGGTCGCCTTTTACGACCTGCCTGACAGAACGGCAGTTGGCCTATTCTACAAAGGAGGCCGGGACCAACACGGCGAAAAGTTAGTGACGAGTATTGGTCTTCTCTCGCCTTTAACGATGCCTAACAGTAAGGCAGTTTATGTATTCCTCACAGAGGAGCTAAAATCTACAAGGGGAAAAATATTAGCATCTTCACTGTTTATGTGGACCGTTATTTGTGTGTATCAGACGCAACTCCTGCTTGTTTTGTCGCCTTATGATATAAAAATCTCACAACATTTAAAATCACGCCTTTTGCTTTAAGTGAGCGCATAATTTAAACCTTTGCTGACCCCTACTGGGGTAATAGCCGTGACGCCACTTATAATTTCGTGGAAACAAAATGAATAAACCAGATATTTTTAAATATGTATTTCAAATAAAAATATAGATCATAACAGGCGCGTGCTACTCGGGAAGTAGCGAGCGAACTTGCGGCGCCGCGTGCGCCGCGGGGTCGTGAGGACTCCACGAGTTAACAATGCGACTATTATAATATTTATATTGTCCCACGGAAGCTTATGTTATTCATATTTCGTCATTACGCCTGAGCTCTAAAATATTATATACTTTAACTAAATTTTCCCTTTATTTAGTTTAAACTAAACATAATAAAGCAAGTACGTCGTATGACACCTCAGCGATCTTGTGGCACCAGTTTCAGCCTTGACACGTGAAGCTCTTGGTTCGAATCTCGAGTCATGCTATTTATTCTGAATGTTTAAGTTATTTTGGATATGATTTTTATATAAAACCACCATTTTTTTATATTATAAAATAGCAAACAAGCAGATGAATCTCTTTATGGAAAGAGTCAACCATCGCCTACAGACACCAAAGGTGTTAATAGTGTATTGCTATCTTGTGGTGAGATGCACTGCAGAAGTTTTCCGGCTACCTTATCCTCCAAACCGGGACACGACAGTGACAAGCACTGACGCTATTTCGGCAGGAATAGGTAAGGCGGTGGTACCAGACCCCGGCGAGACGATTTGCGATTTAACGATCTGCCTGGCAGAATGGCAGTTGGCCTATTATCCAAAGGAGGCCGGGACCAATGTACACATTTCTAACTTGTTGGTCCGGGCTCCTTTAAAGAGTAGATCATCTGCCGTTCTATCAGGTAGTTCATAAGCGGCGATCGATTGACTGTGCGAGTCACACCCAACGTGGCTACTAGGTGGTAGAGTTCTGCATGGTCTCGCCGGGGTCTGGTACCACCGCCTTACCTATTCCTGTCTCAATAGTGTCAATACTCACTACTGTCGTATTCCGGTTTGCAAGGTAAAGGTAACCGGTAAACTTATACATGTGGTATTAAGACATCGCCTCAAGGACGGCAACGCACCATTAACTTCTTTGGTGTCTATAAACGATGGTTGTCTCTTTCCATCAGGAGAACCGTCAGTTTATTTGCTCTCTTATGATATAAAAATATAACTAGTATTAAAAAGCAACTGTAATTAAATGTAATATAAATTAGTGATTTTAATCTACACATGTGTTTGTATTTCAACAAATTTTAACATCATTTTTTTAATTAAGAATCCATATATAATTCTAATTATTTTTGTTTTTATGTTTTTATAGCACTCACCCCGTGCTTGGAAAAGTTTAAAAACTTTAAAAACAACAAAGAAAAATGTCGACACACGAGACTCGAACCCGCGACCATCTCCCTCCAAGCCGGGACGCTCTGCCACTAAGCTAGTGTCGACGGACTCGACGTGGCGAAAATCTTCTTTGTTATATGATCGATTATGTCGATTGTACTGATCGCTGGATATACATACGTATAACTGGTTAAACTTTTTAATTCTGCCAAATACTTATATAATTAATTATATCAGGAAATAGCACCATTGGCACTCCATCTTTCATAATAAAAATAAGAAAGTGGCACGGAGGCCCGTGTCCGAGTCACCGCTGACAGCTCAGCCCGCCCTTTATTAGCGTCATTTTTTATCCTTCGCCGATATTAATGACCGTAAACAATGGGGAGGATACCAACACGTCATAATCGTATCTTTTTATTTGTTGTGAAAGCGAAAATGACTGTTAATTGATATATTTGTTTCGTTTTCAAGTGCCGTTCTGTTTCCACAACGTCGACGTAGCTTGTTGGCAGTGACAGTTGTGTTACATATATAATATGAATCATTTATTGCGTGGGACATTTGGAGTTTTTAAAAGTTTTGTACAAAAGGTAAGTATTATTTCTAATTACGATGAATATCTAAATAGAATGATCTAATATGGTAGCAGGTAGGGATAAAAAGGGTGAGGTGGATAAGTCATACAGGACTACACTGCTGATTGAACGTGACTTTAGTTATTCTACTTGTTTAGTTAAAAATAACTCACCCGCTTTATGGATTAGCAATGTCGGAATGGTGTTACCACTCCGGTTTTTCGGATGAGCACATAAAGCCCTCGATCCCCGTTATCGCTAGAGATAGGTATTAGATAATAGTTATTAAGCGGTAAAATGTGGCTACGGGGACCACTCATCTCGCCAATCGAAGTAAATCGGGGAAAGTGTTGAACTGGAAAGTCTATGGATTTTCGGTTAATCTGCCTGATGCCTCGTGATGATGATATATTTTTTTTAAATAATTGTCTTAAAATTAGGAAATGAAACATGTATTTTTTGCAAGTATTTCATCTATATGAATCTAAAACTGTTTTTTATGAAAAATTGCACAAATTACTTGTAACGTAGGTAAGTACAACGGCAGCGAACACTCGTGAAAGCGCAATAAAATGTCTATTTAACGGTCATTGTGATAAAAATTGTCTCGCCCGACACAGGTACAATGTTGCAAGCTGATAGCTGGGCTTGTTCGACTCACTCCAACAGCTTGTTATATAGTGCCGCTCAAGTGTTATACCTTGTAATAAAACACAATAAGTATAATATCATTGCGATGTAAGGAATGTTCTAACAGCTCAACTTAATATAACACTTATTTTGGCTATACAAGTCACTACCATCGTGACTACTAGGTGGTAGAGTTCTGCATTGTCTCGCCCGGGTCTGGTACCACCGCCTTACCTATTCCTGCCGCAATAGCGTCAGTGCTCGTCACTGTCGTGCTCCGGTTTGGAGGATAAGGTAGCCGATAAACTTATGCACGTGGCATTAGATCTCACCACAAGATAGCAACGCACCATTAACATCTTTGGTGTCTATAGGCGATGGTTAATTCTTCATCAGGAGACGTATCTGCTTGTTTGCTATCTCATGTTATAAAGAAAAATTGTCAATATCCAAGTTCATCTACCAACTAGTGAATCATACCAGGTTAACCAGAACGTTTTTTGAGGTGCGGTTCACCCTGCTATCCCATAAGGGAAGCGATGAGATCATACTTTTTTATAATCTATTGTTTTATTCGTTCAAACATCAAACTTGCGTCAGTAAATATTCAAAAGATTATTAAATACCTCATTATGCTAAAGAACGTAATAATTGTTAAAGGATTAAAAAAACGAATATCTAATGATATTTTAAATGTTCAGAAATAAAGTGAACGTTGTACTAACTAGTACAAACTAGTTGTACGAACTATCTTCACGCCCGTATTCTCGAAAAGGTAGGCAGAAGTACAACACGCTCCCACGTTTAGCCGAAGATAGTCCCGCAATGTGATAGGTGGCCAGCTTGTCGCCAACCGGGCACTTTTTCCAATCCCGAGCAACATTGTTTTTAACAGAAAAAAAAACACAACTTGATTTGCCCAACCTGGGAATCGAACCCGGTAGTACGTCGTGTGGTCAACGTCAACACTAGGCCACTAGACCACAGCGGCGATTAATATTTAGGTGTACGAAATGATGAAAATCGGCTTAATCCTCCCTCACTTTAGACAACCTTGTGAAAAAACTGAAATGACTATAATGTTAAGTCCACACGGAGACAGATCAAATGTCAATATTTTACCTGAGCCGGTGCGAGACTTTTGGGATAAAGTGTGGCGCCTACACATTAAAAGCTGTTATTTATAGTGACAGTAATAGGGTTGGGAATGTCTCTCTCCCTCGGCTGCTTTTCTATATATTTGTCTTTTTCTAACAGACAATTGTTTACCGGTTTGTCACCGATAGCTCAATAGGCAATGGTTTTTTATATAGAAAAAAACTGTAGTGTTTTGCGCAAAGGTATGGCGCGTGCGAGACGCCTTTTGCTAATGGCATTCCTATTGGCCGGACCTTGCCGGGCCTTTTTATTTTGGCAGACAGATTGCGCCGATAACATTTTACTCGTACAAATAATGCTTCGAATAATAAATTATTGTTAGTAATTTTATACACTAAAAGTAGGTTTATTGAAGTAGGTAAGTAAGTTGCTACTGTTATGCGAACCGGTAATCACAACCTTCAATAATCATCTCTTTCAATGATTTATTATACATATATTATGTGTAATATGATAAACAATTTTTTTTATTAAGTAATACCCCATGGGAACAAATCGTTTTTTGGAGTTAATATTTTAACAAACCTAGACGCAGTCTACCTGTATACTAAATTTTATTCAATTTAGTTTAGTTTTTTGCGTGATTAAACATCAAATCCAAAAATTTTATATTCATGCATAAATAATGTCGAAATAATAATCTGTACATGTAAAATAGCGAAAAATAAACCACCACTCATTTATCTCAATAAACGTGAAACACCTAGATTAATAAAACTAACCAAGTGCATGTCGGGCCACGCGCAATGTAGGGTTCCGTAGTTTCCCATCATATTAATGAGAAGTAAAAAAGGGTATTATTATTGTTTCATATTATAAACATTTAACGATTTCAACGCCAATGGCGATTATATGCGCACTACAATTCCTCTATAAGTGCATTTTATAAATAAATTGATTGACTATTACTCGTAAACTTTTAAAGCCTATTTAGCCGTGATAATTTTCCTTTTAAATTTGTTAGAGCTGGTTTGCTATCATATGCTATACAAAAAAGACAGAGTTTTGCTTTTATTATTATCTAAAATCATTTTGCGATCTAGTGTGTGTGAGGAGCGAGCTAAATAATAATATGGGTGTTTTTGTCCAGAAAAATTGTAAGGACAAATTTTGGGGAGTCCCGATTATCACCACGCGGAAATGGTAGATCTTGATGTTGAAGAAATCTTCTCTATGTTACTGCACGATTCATTGACAAATGGCAAATCCTATGTCTTGATTCCGCAAGGAATTTGCTACAAGCTAATAATTTGTTTGTTATTGTCTTTACTGTTACTCGTACAAAATGTTAACTGAACGTATGAAATAGTGAGGTGAGCGGCGTGTCCGGTCTCATGTGTACCAAACAAGTTATCGACCGGTGTCCGGTGCTGTTGGGCCCGGTCATTAATATTAATGAGTTCGGAGTGCGGACATTTCCCGGGTGGAGTATTCGTAACGCCATTGCTACTGCTTAGCGTTTTCTACAATATGTTTTATCGTACTACAACTATTTCTCTTTTGTCGACTCTACAGAGAGATAATTTCCATCTATTAACACCAAGTGTGTAAACTTGAACATAATTGGTATCTGTATATATGCAAGTTATGTCTCACTGTAAAAAGTCAATTAAACAACCAATTGTGATGGCTGGAGACGGAGTTGTAAAACTTTACTTACAACTATTATTAAACATATCAAATATGTATCATTATTAATAACTGAAATAATATATAATAATATATGATTTTTCGCCGTGTTGGTCCCGGCCTCCTTTGTAGAATAGGCCAACTGCCGTTCTGCCAGGCAGGTCGTAAAAGGCGACCGATTGGCTATCGAGTTACTACCATCGTGGCAACTAGGTGGTAGAGTTCTGCATTGTCTCGCCCGGGTCTGGTACCACCGCCTTACCTATTCCTGCCGCAATAGCGTCAGTACTTGTCGCTGTCGTGTTCCGGTTTGGAGGGTAAGGTAGCCGGTAAACTTATGCATGTGGCATTAGACCTCGCCACAAGATAGCAACGCACCATTAACATCTTTGGTGTCTATAGGCGATGGTTGACTCTTTCCATCAGGAGACCCATCTGCTTGTTTGCTATCTTATGATATAAAAAAAAAAATCATAATAATATATCACATGTATTATACAAGAAATGTCACTAATTCCCAAACTAGGTTTCCCTGTATTATGAGAAATTAGTTACACAAAAATATTCTATGTTAATATGTGCTCCGCAAAGACTTATTAAATATCAATTATATTTATTGTATTTAAGCGAGTCGTTTGTGTGGTGCAAAAACAACGTATCTGTGTGTGTATGTTCGCATGGTGTGTGAGTATGTGTGTTTATTTAAAGTTTCAGATACTTTGATACATTTTCGCTCTGTTCATAGCTAAGGGACGACGGCCACAATGTTACATTTTCCCTACATCTGAACCTGGTTAGATTAAGAATGTTAATTTTACTGTTAATCTTCTGATACAGAAAGACACTCATGTAATTGAAACATCTATGGGCAAACTTGTTTCCTGTAATAGGTATATGCCACTTAATTTGTCGGTTAGTCACGATTGCTTTTGTTTCAGCATTCTTATGAAAGCGCATGACAGTAGTCAAAATAAAGAGATGACGTGCTCGTAGTATTTTGGTCTCTGCATATAATGCTTCGGTAGGAAAACGGTAACTTTTATTAAAAGCAACTTTGAGAACTGACCTCTGGGTACGCTCCAGTTTTAATAGTTGAGACTCGTCTGCTGCTTCTTAAACTATCACCGCATAGCTAAAGAGAGATTGACATAATGATACGTAAATTAATTTTATTAGAACTTTGTCGGCAACTCTTCTCAATTTTCTCCTTAGAAAATTTTCCTTTCGTGCAAAATGTGTCATGTCCGATCTCTGCATTGTTTAAATTATATAGGTACAACGTTTAGTCATACGATGGTATTGTAATGAATGGCATTTTGGATTAGTATTGTTTATTTGGGTCATTTTTTATTTTGAATGTGTAGTAATTATAACAAAGTTATTAACAATATTTACAAATTCAACTCACTGTGACATGTATTTGCATTTGGACATATTAAAATTTTAATAACATTATTTCGCTTACATATTTTAAAATTTGCATTTAAGTGACCTGCGCACTTTTAACTTTTAAAACTTATTTTTCTTATATAACGGAGAATCTATTTTGGATTCTTGCCTATACTATAAAAATACCAGCGTATAACTTACTTTTCAAATATCTGATAGCAAAAAATATTATAAAGTTCAATTTAATTATTATGTGATTAAATTTTTTTTCTGTGAAAACGTACACGTCAACTGAAGCTTTAATTTGGTTTAAATTCCTGATATTAAATGAGACAAAACGAGCAGGAACTTGAAATTATTAAAGGCCTCGATAAACTTGTTTTAGCAAACATGTTAAACGAGGCCTTTAATGTTCAAATTATTCATAATTTTTAACACAAATGATTACTGCTATTAAAAATCCACAACACATTTCTTCAATACACCATTATAAGACTAAAAATATGTATTTAAATTAAACATTTTTTCATCGTACCATAAGGATCGAGGCACCAGACGCGCGTTGAACTCTTTTATACGGCTAGCATTATCTCTTCAAAAAGCTCATAAAATTAGTCGGTACATTAAATATCAATTAGGGTGGCGCGGCGCCCGGGCGCTCCGCACAAACATCATACTCCTAACCACAAAGTGCTTTATATATAGGGTACCTAATAAACACCGCAGCTGTGTAGCGACGCGAGCGCTCCAATTAACCATTTCTTATGTCAGAGTTCGCGTTTCCTTTTAATTTGGCGTCGAGTATCTTTCCGTATTTAATTACTCAGATATCTGAAACACAATCACACGAGACTAGCAGCAAGGTATCGTTTTCATTATAAGGAAGCAATTATATTTTATTATACAAATTAAAAGGTAAATAAATACTATCATGCTTGGTGTACTCAGTAGAGCAAAGCCATGCCAGCCCATCGCCTCCAACTTTACAAGGCCCAAATTCGACCTCACATGGAGTACTGTTCTCACCTCTGGGCCGGAGCTCCTCAGTACCAGCTTCTTCCTCTTGATCGCATTCAACGTAGAGCGGTTCGAATCGTCGACGACCAGGCTATTTCTAATCGGCTTGACTCTTTAGCGTTACGCAGAGATGTAGGCTCGCTCTGCATCTTTTACCGTATTTATCATGGGGAGTGTTCCGACGAGTTGTTCGGACTAATGCCTGTCGCTAAATTCCACCATCGGACATCGCGTCAAAATTTAAAGTTCCATCCTCACCACCTCGATGTCTGGAAATCCACAACCGTGCGCTTTTGTCGACACCTTTTGCCTCGCATTACTCCTTTGTGGAATCTATTACCCTCGGGGGTGTTTCCGAATGGATACGACTTAGGGACCTTCAAGAAACGAGCTTATTCATTCTTAAAAGGCCGACAACGCAGCTGCAATACCCCCGGTATTGCGGATGTCCATGGGCGACGGTGATCACTTACCATCAGGTGCACCATCTGCTCGTTTGCCCCCTCTACTATAAAAAAAAAAAAAAAACGCTCACACCTTAGATGTAGGCAGAGGTGTAAATAGTGCACCGAAGATTAGTTATCGAGACTAAGTCTCTTTATGTGACAGGTGACGAACCTATCGGAAAATTAAGTAAATTATTTACGAACAATTATGCAAACAAATTATGAAAAATCTAATCACTGCCAGGTTTTCCATAAAAACTAAAAAACATGTTTCAATCGAATTATCTGACCTTGAAAATGAACCCAGAACTTGATACCTTTTACCGAAGGTAGAGCAAAGGACAATAACGGTAGAGCCATTACTACATATCATTACATAATTGAACATTGATGAGACTACATTTCTTATAAATTATACAAAAGTGATTTTATGTAGCGTTATTTTTTTATAAATAGTTTATCTTAATTAATATTTCCTAAGGATGGGTAAGTGATAAGTTTATTTAGAATTTTATACTCATAAATGCCGCTAATATTACATTTTACGATTTTTTCTACGGTTAATAGATGCAAATACATGGACTAATTATGCTAAAAAAAACTTTTACCTTTTAACACGTGATATTAGCCCACGGTTAAACATATGTTTCTATAAATTTATTAGTAGGTATAATAAATACTCAGTATACAAAAAAACATAGGTGATCTTGGTGTGATCTAAAAAGTGTCTCGGAAAAATATTAACTCAGAATTTTATCAATCTAACTTAGATTTCTGAGATTAGCAGTTGTACGTAAGACACCCAATGACAAGATAAATACCTCAACACAGACTACTAAGGTGAGAACTGAATGTTAACGTTAATTTTGCCTAAATTCCAACTTAATTTAGCTACTATTCCTCAAGTTTAAAAAATATTTATTAAATGCGGATAAGGAGTTGATATAAATTCTTATATTAAACTTTAAGGTAGTAGCTAAAAAACGATGTCTGAAGTCTCGCTCGTGTTCTATAAATGGATAAATATCAATATCTTTTTTGTGACCTGCCTGGTATTACAATCCAACCCTTCCTGAATTGCAGTGGTAAAAGCCAACCGCTAGACCAAAGAGACTTTTATACATCTATTGGAAATAAAACCTTATCAATGGGTATTAATCGAGTGACATGTTTGAGAATGAGTCCACTAAGAACCGGTTAGGTCTCGACTGCCGATCAAACCGAACATATGACGCGTAAGTTCATTAGAAACGAGCAAATATCGGATCGCTCATTTCTAATGTCGGATAATCGGATCGACGAAGTCTTGAAATGTACAAAATTAAGAATTATTATGAGTACACTTATTATGATCACGATTTCCACACATTTTTATTTACAAACACAGGACATTTACAAATAATAAAAAAATAACCACTATAATATTTCCAAAAATGTCACACTATTCTACACACTAAATGGTAGAGATAGAATACACGGTCAGGTAGAATACACGGCCTTTTCTACTTCCATTTCCAAAACGCCAAGACTAGTCAGAGTTCAACGGTCTGGCTAATAGAATGGACTTGAGCCTCAGGGTAAAAACACACAAGCCAATCATTAAATTATTGCAGTTTCATTGAGCGCTTCTGAATTTTAATAATGTTTTATTATCAAAATCTATCCAGCTTGACTTATATGGTAGTGTATCGTAAAACTGCAAGTGCAGTTTATTCTGCAAAGATTAGATATAAAATGTTTTAACTTTATTAAAAAATAATACACTTATATGGATTGTCTGGTAAAAGATTGTATATAACAAAGGAGGGTGTTCAGTACATGATTCTGGTACAGAAATGTAAAAAAATATGTACTGAAATGTTGACGTAGATATCAAATAAATATATTTAATATGAGCTACCGCGCACGGTGTGTATAAATTCATGGTTTACATGCAGCGATTTACCGAACAAGTGACTAAACACATTAGTACAACATGCAGTGATCATACTTTTGAATTTAGTACACTAATTTCGTCGATGTTTACTATGTAGTTAAACAATTCTCAATTTTAATATATTTTGTTTGCTTAAATATGACCATAACTATCGTGTTCTTCAATATGTGCATTCTTTTTCCTGTCAACATGCCAACTGACAACAACTAATACAAGATATCTGTATGACTTTACATTGTTGGGTACAAAAATGTATATTAGACGACGCGTACGTTTATTTTGAAGTTAAATGAAAAATAACATGAATTCCCAAGATTAATTAGTTCTAAAACAATATCAAATAGCTCATTAAATCTATGATAAATAGATTACGTTACGGTAGCCACGTCTTAAAACTCAGACAGAAGTTAAATTAAATTAAATACATTTAAAACATTAAAAATATATTTAAAATAAACATGATATAGTTCTCATGCTGTATATTTTGGTGCAGATAAATGTGCCGCTTAGAAGTTATGACATATTATGATGTCAATGTATTAATTACAATAAATAAAAAACACAGCGCCTGCATGGTAGGTATACTATCATTGACTTCTACATTTCCTTTTTGTAAAAGATGGTAGAAAACAAGACTTAGTGTTTATGAGATATAATGTTAATGTAATAATTTATTTACATGTGCTAGAGTCCAGGCGATTTGTTTTTTTTTTATAAAAAAGGGGGCAAACAGATAGGAGACTCACCTGATAGTAAGTGATCGCCGCCGTCCATGGACAACTACACATTCAGAAGACTTGTAGTTTCACAAAGATTAGGCTTTTTCTTGAAGGTTCCTAAGTAGTATCCGTTCGGAAAAACTCTTGCCGGTAATTGGTTTCACAGAGGAAAAGTGCGGGTAAAAAAGTGCCTTGAGAATCGCACAGTTGCGGATTGCCAGACATCAAGTGGTGAGGATGAAATTTAAAATTTTGTCGAGACGTCCGATGGTGAAATTCTGCTGCAGGAATTAATCTAAACGGTTCCTCGAAATACTCCCTATGATAGATCCGATAGAAGATGCAGAGCGAAGCCACATCTCTCTCTCTCTCTCTTGTTTTGTTAGTGGTCATCTAATGGTTGAAAGTCGACCGTTAATCAAACGTAAATGTTAACTGTCGATACGCCTATGTAGTATGCCAAATAGACTTCATTGGACGTGCAGAATTTGTTCTTAATAGGAGGTTAAAATTTTTCATTTAACGTATTTATTACTAAACCAGTGATTACTCGTGACTTCATTCGCGTGACCAAAAATCATTACTTTTTTTGCTCTCCAATTGTAATGAGTTTTTAACTTTCCGCTCAAGGAACTTATTGATTTCACCCCGATTTGCAATAATTGAGTTTTCACCAAGATTCACATATTGGGGTTCTAGGAATATATTCTGACATTCTTGCGATAATATCGTATGTTTGTATGTGTGAGTATGTAAATCTCTCATAACTTTTGAACAGATTAACCAATCGAAATAGAATAGAGGGCTTTCTATTGGATTTCATTGAACATAGACAAAGAAATTAGAAAAATCTTCCAGACTTTTCTGAATGCCTTTTGAATGTGCCGATTGATTTCAAAATCTTATTAATTTTTTTTCTTAAAAACTAAGTCGAATGCCGTGACTCAGATCAAAATCGGTTCGTTCGAGAGTTATCGTCGAGGAAAAATTAAAAAATGTTTTTTTTGACATAAATTTTAGATGTTCAACCAATTAATTTTTTAACTAAAAAAATTTACATTTTTAGAATTAATAAATCTGTGTCGAGAGCATACAAAAAGGTCCCGTCTCATTAATAGAGTGAGAAAAAATATATAAATTTGGTACTCGTTTTTCTATCTAACCTATGTAGACACATATACGAAATGTATGTTATTTCTTTTTCTATCAAGAGGATATTATTTATACATATAATCTCTATTGTTAAAAGCCATTTGAAAGTTCCGAATCAATCAAAAGTTACAGCTTTTCAATACTTATAGTGTTGTATTAATTAAACTTCAGTTTTTCTGAACTCTCATATTGTATTTTTTTAATGTTTTTAATTTTTAAGATTTTATTTTTTTTTTTGTAATCTGAAAAATCAAAAAATAAAGAGTTCGAAGAGTAAAAAAATCTATGTCCAGGTATATTTTTGACTCTTAAAATACTTCAGCTTAGCGGGAATTTTCAGGGATTACCTGCAGGTTCAACCGGTTTACAATTTTTTTACTTTAACAATGAATACGTAGGTCACATTATAAGTTTTGCGTCACATAAAAAAACAACATGTTATAACCAAAATATTATGTTTATTGCTTTTCAAAATAATCTCCTTTACATTTTAAACATTTTTTCATGCAATCGAACCATTTTTTAAAACAGGAGGACCACAATCTGAAGGCATGTTTTCTACGTGCTGATTGAACGCTATCACTGCCTCTTCGGAGTTGGTAAAAGTAAAACCTCTCATCAAATCTTTGACTTTGGGGAAAATACAGAAATCACTGGGTGCTAGGTCGGGGCTATGTGCAGAATGAATGACGAGATGTACTTTTTCGGAAGCTAAAAATGACTTTGTTTTGTTGGCCGTGTGTGAAGAAGCGTTATCATGGTTTAGGAGAATGCGGCTTTTGGGTCATCTTTCGCGAACTTTTTCTAACACCCTGGGTAAACAAATGGTAGAGTACCACTCGGCATTAATACTCTTTCTTCAAGTAGAATTATACAGATTGAACCCGTAGCTAAGAAAAAAACGCGATCATTTTTTTACCAACGTTTCTCGCCTGGTTCACTTTTGTTGGCCTGTTCTCATATTCAAACACCCATTCACAAGATTGCTGTTTTTTTTCGGGTTTTAGAACAATAAATACACGTTTCGTCTCCTGTGACAATGTCATAAACACCATTAGAATGTGCGTGCTCGTATTTCAGTAGCATCTGTGAGCACCATTCCACGCGAGCCCGCTTCTGCTCCGCTGTCAGTTCATGAGGGATCCAACGAAACAAAGTTTCCGAACTTTCAAATTTTCGTGTAAAATTTTCTGAATTTGGCTCATACCAATCACCAATAGTCCTCAAATTGTCTCATAGGTAATTCGGGGGTTTTCTTCAATTAACCGCTTAAAGTAGTCACATTATTTTCGTTGACGGCAGTTGAAAGCCGCATTTCACGAAATTCGTCATGTAAAGAAACTCGACCTCTCTCAAATTCAGCAAACCATCGCCTCACGGCGCTCAAATAAGGTACTTCTCTCCCAAAATCATTTTGAAGACGAGCGGCACAGTCTTGCGGAGAAAGAGAACTTTAAAAATCATAAAAAATCATCACTCTAAAATCTTTTCGACTTAATTCCATTTTCGTTGCGTACGTAGAACTTTGTTGTGTGATAAAAAAAACAATTGACAAATCATTTGCAGATTGCAACGTTTTAAAAACATAACATTCGAAATTCAAATAGTTCTGATTAGCTAGAAGTGCAAAACTTTTAGTGTGCCCCATGTATATGCATAATGAAATTTTATTGCGTGATATTTAAGCAAAAGGTAGTAAAAAAATACACATCATAAATTTAAAAAAATAACTGTAAACAATAATTTGTATTTTTAAATAATTTGTGTTTTTATTTGTATCATAAAGTAAATAGCAACAAAACTTATGTCAAAAATTATACATTAATTAAAAAGTTGAAAAATTCTACCACAAATAATAGTAAATATGTATTATGTTTAAATAAAGTTGTAGCACATTCAACAAGCATTTAATTAATTTAACAATGTTTTAGTGATATTTTTCTTATATTTGTCAAATAATATTAATATATTAAATTGTAAATAATATATTAAATTGTGAAATGAATAAAGTTATCCTAAAAATAACAAAAATTAAAATAAAATTAACTCAGTGTACATTACACCGATTCTCAAAAACAGGAATGAGATAATAAATTAAATCGAAATATCTGTTAATTCGTAATTAAACAACGTGACATAACAAACCTTTCCGGGAATTATCAAAATTGCATTTCAAATTCACACCTTTTTTAAATAAAAGCACCACATAACATAATAAACAGCAAAATTTAAAGTCCAAATCTATTTAGTTATTTGCAAACATTTTAATGATTTGTTTATACTTTTAGGAATTTGATAGTAACGCTGTTGACAGAATTTATAAAAATAGGGCCACATATTTCTCCGAAATTCAACGTTTCACCAAGACTTTTAAGTGTCCTTTAGGTTTTCTTCGTTCATATTTTATGCCAGTTGTTATGATCCCTAGCATCTGGGTAAAATTTAACAAAATAACTTAGTTTGAATAAGTCAACGTCCAACTTCAAAACCTTCGAAAATAAATAAAACAACCGTTTTGTTCTGTATCCGATTTAAAATTCAAGTGTAATTATAACAAACCGATGTGGTAGCAGAGAAGCGGAAATTTGTTAACGATCGCGCAGCCGTCATAAATTGTAACGTAAAAAGGTGCTGAACGCGCTGATATTTGTAGCCCTATCATAGATTTATGTTCGCCATATAATTGTTAACTACACTGAACAAACTAATTATAAAATGGCCAATTAACATTATTTTATTTGGATTAACATGATTAAGTTTCAATGGAATAATTAAGGTTTTATTACTGCGTACCGCGTATCGTGAGAGCTTGGAGGTGAAACTAACTGCGTTTCGAGTCGAGTTATAAACTGAATTGCTTTAGAACTATCCTACGATATACTTCGTCAGTGAACTCAACACTTCAGAACTGTTGAAACGATTATACCATCTTCGAAAATAGTCCGAATAAGGTTGTCAGGCAAATAAGAATAGTAAAAGCTTGACGGGAATTAAAAACAATTTTATTGAAGTTTAGATTAGATGGGACAACGTCGGCTGGGTGCTTTTTGTGTTGGTTAGGGTTTTGAGTACACGTGTCCGAATATCACGTAATACATTGCTCCTAAGTCAGGAATGAAACATTAGTTGGTCGTATAAAAACTGTCGGAAATTAGAGTTTATTTAAATTTAGCATCATTATCAAAATCATCAATTTCAAGGGTTGGAGATATCTGAAGAAAAATAAACTAAATTCAGAAAAAAAATAAACTAAATCAAATTACTTACCTTACCAACGATGAAACATCAAGATTTAGTTATTTCAACTGACACAAACCTATCAAAATACCCATTATTTATATTACATGAAACAAAAGGATTCACAAATAATTGTTATAATCCTTTGCATCTTTAATATTAATTTTATATCTAATCACTTGGGATGTTTTAAATATCTGATAAACTAAGTATTAACGACATTTAATATTAATTAGAACACTGTTCGTTACAGAATAGGCCCTTAATAATAGTTTAAAGCAACATGCAAATAAAATGGTACAATAAAAACGAGTTGATACTGACGTCGGTACCCCTGACTCCCCAGCTGAACATAGTGTGAAGTGTCCCGACTGAAAATGACACGTAGTACAGGTAGGCACGTAGTAGGCAGGTGTAGTACAGGTAGGTACGTAGGCAGGTAAAATGTACTTGGAGAAGTTACTACTATAAAGGATGAATCACTATATAGAAAATTTACTATACCTTCAATTTATTATAATTAATTACCTTTCAAAACACCTATTGCTGCATTCAAAAATACGTCGAAACGTTAGGACATTAAGTTATTATTGCTTTACAAGTGCGCTGTTTTATAGTTTCACTGGACATTAGCGCTATTTCTGGTTCTGTTGCAATAGCCTTTTACCACGACTTCATTCGCGCGGTATGTACTTATATTTTTGCAAAAATTTATATCACATGTAGCTCATATTTTGCTTTAAACCAAGAAACTACCTGTAAATACTGCTCTAAAATTTGTTTAGTAATATCAGAGATGTGTGCGAACCAAACAAATATACGCAAAGACAACAAAAATAATAAAATGGTAATCTTTTTCTTTTTGATAACCTCTTCAACTTTAACATCAACCAATCAAATTCGCTTTTTAAAACTTCTATAGGAACTAATATTTTGTAGTTCGTTTTGTAATATCGTTGGATAAGTTTTTGAAAAATATTGTGGGATTTTGGAAACAATATTATAAAATTTACTTGAAGAAGTTTTTATAGGTTTGTATAGTTTAATCTGTGATATGGATATATCCGTCATTGACGTTCATAGTATGAAGAAATAAAAATAAAACCCTTTTGTTAGTTCTCGTTATTATGATGGATAATTACGGAACCCTATATTGCGTGTGGTCCGATAAGCACTTATCCGGTTTAATTTATTTTCATTTTAAAAATTAAAGCATGTCTAACTCAATGTACACAGTCATTGGTTAACGTGTCTGTTAAATACAAGAACGTTCCTCGGCGTAAGCTCTGATCTTCCTGTGATATTATGTGTAAATTGAGGTTGTAATTTAATTCATAGTTTATGTTCAATGACAAATTCGACATAACTTTAACTACAATTAACCATATTTATGAAACGAAAAATTTAAACGCCTCAAAATGTGGCGTGGACACAATTTCTGCTTTTATAAAAAGTACCAGCTTCCCCGCGCCACTTTGCACGCTAGCAGAATATTTCAACGATATGGTTTTTCATATAAACTTTCATTCCGCATTACAACCCCTTAGGGATTGATTTTTTGAAAAAAATACAAGATTATGTTTGACCTCGGATCTTTAACTATTTTCTTGCCAAATTTCATGAAAATTGGTTCAGTGGTTTAGCTCTGAAAGCGTAGCGGACAGACAGACAAACTTTCGCATTTATAATATTAGTGTGGATGAAATTAATACGGTCTAATTTATGAGCGCGTAAAACAGTTTTAATTGATTTTGGTGACATCAATCCTTTAATTAGGTTAATAATTTTTAGCTTAACATTAATTCCAGCAAAAGGCAGAAATAACACACATTGAATTACAATAATTTCACTCATAAGGTGGTAATTCAATCAACCCTAAAATTGAATTACCAGCTGTGTGGTGGGTACATATCTACACCGAAATAAATACCATAACAATAAACGTATTTATTTATTTATTATGAACCGCAAACAGAATTACATGTGAATATATTATTACATATTTAAACATTAGGTACTAAGTTTACTTATAATTTAACCTAAAGGTAGTTAGTTACATACATATTTCCGCCGTGTTGGCCCCGGCCTCCTCTGAAGAATAGGCCAACTGCCGTTCTGCCAGGCAGGTCGTAAAAGGCGACCGATTGGCTATCGAGTCACTACCATCATAGCTACTAGGTGGTAGAGTTCTGCATTGTCTCGCCCGGGTCTGGTACCACCGCCTTACCTATTCCTGCCGCAATTGCGTCAGTGCTTGTCGCTGGCGTGTTCCGGTTTGGAGGGTAAGGTAGCCGGTAAACTTATGCATGTGGCATTAGTCCTCGCCACTAGGTAGCAACGCAACATTAACACCTTTGGTGTCATCTTATGATATAAAAAAAAAAAAATAGATATACCTATCAAGTCGCAATGAAAATTTAGCATATTATTTTTAATTTTTTTTATTACTCTAGCATTTTTCATTATCAAGCATATTATCTATTTTTTCATCATCGTGTATGCTGGAATTAATTTGAATGCTTCAGTTTTCCAGCAAAAGTCGCTTGCTACTCGAAAATTAGATTCAAATATTTAATGAATAATTTTGGTATTCTTTTCGCATCGGTTTTTAGTGTCTATTCATACTGATTGTTTTGTTATGAAATAAACATATAGCAGGTACACAACTTGGTACAAATATTCAGAGTCGGCACACTCGCACAAGCATATCCTGCACTCACACACCGGCCAGTGGCCCCACTGCGACACCCACACCTGACCGCGCTGAGAGTTAACCGAAGCGCCACGAATGTGCTGCGTTTGTCTTGTTTTGCTTCGTGACGCATGCCTGTTCCACGCGGATTGTTTGGATTATTTGACTCATCGAGGACATATACTTAAGAACAACCCCCTCTAGATAATTGAATAATAGATATTAAATAAAACTGCTGAGTGATACATCATTTTAATTTAAGTACGGATTAAACCAGTTTACTTACGTACAAACGTAAACTTGATATTGTTGATTTTAGAATCCGAAAGTAATTTTGGTATGGTATTTATTACATATTATCGTTCCAGTATACTGTAAATATTTAAGTACATATACTATATATAAATATACGTATATTTACATAAACAGCGCGCCGGAAACTGTGTCACTTAATCGATACATATTGAGAAAATATTTTTAGACTGTTTGCAAATAAAAACTCAACAAATTTAAGACCAGATAAACTGAAACTGAAAAGAATGTTTGATTTAAATTAGCCGTTTTAGGCACTCTTGATGAGTCGACATTTTTAGAATTACTATCAGATCAAAACGCGGCCACACACTGAAAAGATCCGGCGGAAGAAACTTTGCCTTTTTAGATTGTTAAGAGATTGCTATGAGGAGTAGTTTTAAATCCCAGGCTTATCTGTCTTCTAAATAATCCGAGATTTTGTAATACCCTCTTTTTCTTTCGCATTTATAATATTAATATAGATTAGCTCCCCGCACTTCTTCCCTGTGTTGGTCTGGGCTCCATTGAAGAAAAGACCAACTGCCATTCTGCCAGGCAGGCCGTAAAAAGCGGCCGATAAGCTATACGTGTCATGACCATCGTGACTACTAGGTGGTAGAGTTCCACAACGTCTCGCCTGGGTCATTGTCGTGTTCTGGTTTGGATGGTAAGATAGCCGGTAGACTTTCCATCCCGCCACACGGATAGCAACGCACCATTAGAATCTTTGGTGTCTATAGGCGATGATTTCTCTTTTCACCAGTAGAGCCATCTATTTGTTTGCTATCCAGTGATATTAAAAAATTACAGTTTGATTTTGTTGCGTTTTTTAAATTTATTGACTGGTAGATCTTTTATATCTTCTAAAAGTTTATAGTAAAATCGTATACATTGCCCCAAACAGGATTTTTTTGTTTCTTGTATTTAGTGAATGTACATTACCAGGATTTCGATTTCATAATTTTTAGAGATTATATATTTTTTCGATTTCACAAATTTAACACATACTGTATATAAAAATTGCTATTCCACTGATTACAGTTGTATAAATTATATTATTACTAGCTGCACCGTGCGGGCTGTATTATAAAAGTTTTTAGTAACATTTCTCCTTACTAAACGATATCGAGAGTTCATTCAATGATACCATAGACTCAATCAATGATATCGTACACTCATTCAATAATAATCTAGGTTTATTCAATGATATCATACACTCATTCAATGATATTCTAGGCGTATTCAATGATAGCGCAGACTCATTTCCTGATATCGTAGACTCATTCAATAATATCGTGCGTTCAATCATAGATATAATATCACGATCGATGTCGCTGCACTTATGGTTTATAACTTACTAGCTGCAGTGTGCAGCCCGCTGCATTATAAAAGTTTTTTTGCGAATCCCGCGGGATCAGCAAATTTTTCCGGGATAAAAAGTAGCCTATGTGCTATTCCAGATCATCATCTACCTGTGTGCCAAATTTCATTCAAATCCATTCAATAATTTTTGCGTGATTAAGTAACAAACATCCATCTAAACATCCATCCAAACATCCAAACTTTCGCATTTATAATACTAATATAGATTATTGCAAAGTACAAATTTTATATAATATTAATTTAAAAAGAACACAGGCGATTTTGGTTTTGTACATCCCTTGTGTGTCTTTCGGAGTGACGAATATGAGATAAACTAGAATAATTTTCTACGTTTTAAAATTAATTAAATAAAATATATCTCTAGGAACAATCATATAAAAAATATTGGGACTCTAATTTGATTGACTTCTATCATTATATTTAAGTGTTACCATAGCTTTACGAAATTCATTAAATGTGTTTGGACTCCTAAATAGATTATCATACTGAATCATTATCCAATTCCAACAATATTACTTACACACATGTCTACTCCGATTCTTCGTCGGTTGATAAAATAACAACCATTTAATTTATATATAATTTTTATTTTTAATAAAAGTAATAATTTCATTACGAAGAAGTATTTATGTAGACACTCAATACCACTCTACGTATATGTATAAAACTACCAATATATATAAATTCACCAGTTTCCTGCTTGGGTAAGCAGAATGAACGGAACGCTAATATAAAAACATTCAACATATCAAAGGAGGAAAAAAAATTAATTCAAAAACAAATCATATTTTATTCCAATTTATCATTACAGGTATTCTTGCCGAGTCTGTTTTTTTAAATGCTACCTACCCAATACCTTATATTTTTTTTATATATTAGCACAGCGATTAAAGGACAAACACAAGCAGATTTATCTCGTTTACAATTTCCGAACACCTGTTGTGAAACATTTTACATAATCATAAAATTACTATTAACTTCCAAACCGTGCTGCCATTACATAACCATTCTACTATTAACTACTAAACCATACTGCCATTACATAACCAATCTACTACTAACTACCAAACCGTACTGCCATTACATAACCAATCTACTATTAACTTCCAAACCGTGCTGCCATTACATAATCAATCTATTATTAACTTTCAAACCGTGTTACCGTTACATAACCATTCTACTATTAACTTCTAAACCATGCTAGCATTACATACCCAATCTGCTATTAACTCCAAACTGTCATACAAATACATAAGCATTATATTACTGACTTTCAAACCGTGATACAATTACATAACCATTGTGCTATAATTTTTCAAACTGTGATATATAACCATTCTTCTTTTAATTTTCCAACAGTGCTATTATGACGTAACCATTCGACTATTAACTTCAAACCGTGATACAAATACATAACCATTTTACTATTGACTTTCAAAGCGTGATGCAATTACATAACCATTGTACTTTTAATTTTCAAACCGTGATATAATTATATAACTATTCGACTTTTAATTTTCAAGCTATGTTATCATGACATTACCATTCTACTATTAACTTCCAAACCGTACTACCATTAAGATGCGTCTATGCTAGGAGAGCCGAGCACGAGCGGAGCCGTTCTCGGCTTCGTCGTTCGCGGTGTCAATTGTGGACGTACAACGAACCTACAACGATCACTGTCCTCGAAAGTACTTTTCCGTAGTGAGCACGCGGCTCTTGGCGAATATGGACGATATAATATTGCAGCAGCCGCTGCTGCTGCTGCGATTATTATAGCGGTGGTCAGCAAAAATAGAAAAAGGCCAAGACGTACGGGATAAACTAATAAATTTTATTTTTGCACAATTCTAAATCCTTACCAAATTCTTGGGAAATACGAGACCATGCATCAAATTTCTTATTTTTTTATAGTAGTCCTCATGTTTTGGGGTCCCATATCAATGAATTATTTTGATATAATTCAATTAATTGCACGGAAGCACCTTCGGCCCATATCAGTTTCCATGATGTTCGTCTCGAGCTACCGACGTCTGTCACTAAACATGTCCACGCACTGCGAGCGCGAAGCAAATCCCTTTGTGTTCTTCAAAAAACCGACAAAAGGCGGAACGTATTGGAGCATATTGAACGTATTGGAGCACGAACGAAATGCTCGCAGCGCGCTCGTTCGAGACTTATAAGTCGGTCCACACTAGACGAATTATGTTCGGCTCATGCTCCGCTCGTTCTCGGCTCGTGCTCGGCTCTTCTAGCGTAGACGCACCTTTAGAATGATTATTTAGTATCACTGTTTTGATAATTATTAGTAGAATGGTTATGTTTCAAACCATGATACAATTGCATAATCTACTATTATTTTCAAACCGTGCTATCATTACATAACCATTCTACTATTAACTTCCACACCGTACTGTCATTACATAACCATTCTATTATTATCTTCAAAACTGTGCTGCCATTACATAACCATTCTACTATTAACTTCTAAACCACGCTGCCATTACATAAGCATTCTATTATTAACTTCGAAAACCGTGCTGCCATTGCATAACCATTCTAAAATTAACTTCCAAACCGTGCTGTCATTACATACCCATTCCACTATTAACTACTAAACCGTACTGCCATTACATAACCAATCTACTATTAACTTCCAAACCGTGCTGCCATTACATAACCATTCTACTATTAAATACTAAACCGTACTGCTATTACATAACCAATCTACTATTGACTTCCAAACCGTACTGTCATTATATAACCATTCTACTATTAACTTCCAAACCGTGCTGCCATTACATAACCATTCTATTATTAACTTCCAAACCGTGCTGCCATTACATAATCAATCTATTATTAACTTTTAAACCGTGCTGCCATTACATAACCATTCTACTATTAACTTTCAAAGTATGCTGGCATTACACAATCATTCCACTATTAACTTCCAAACCATGCTTCCATTACATAACCAATCTACTATCAACTTCCAAACCGTGCTGCCATTACATAATCGTTCTACTATTAACTTCCAAACCGTGCTATCATTACATAACCATTCTACTATTAACTTCCACACCGTGCTGTCATTACACAACCATTCTATTATTATCTTCAAAACTGTGCTGCCATTACATAACCATTCTACTATTAACTTCTATACCACGCTGCCATTACATAAGCATTCTATTATTAACTTCAAAACCGTGCTGTCATTGCATAACCATTCTAAAATTAACTTCCAAACCGTGCTGTCATTACATAACCAATCCACTATTAACTTCCAAACCATGCTTCCATTACATAACCAATCTACTATCAACTTCCAAACCGTGCTGCCATTACATAATCGTTCTACTATTAACTTCCAAACCGTGCTATCATTACATAACCATTCTATTATTAACTTCAAAACCGTGCTGCCATTACATAACCATTCTACTATTTACTTCTAAACCACGCTGCCATTACATAACCATTCTACTATTAACTTCTAAATCACCCTGCCATTACATAACCATTCTACTATTAACTACTAAACCGTGCTGCCATTACATAACCATTCTATTATTAACTTCAAAACCGTGCTGCCATTACATAACCATTCTACTATTAACTTCTAAATCACGCTGCCATTACATAACCATTTTACTATTAACTTCCACACCGTGCTGCCATTACATAACCATTCTACTATTAACTTCCAAGCCGTGCTGCCATTACATAACCATTTTACCATTAATTTCCAAACCATGTAACCATTACATAATTGTAATATTATTAGCTTCTAAGTAGTTCTACTATTACTTTAGCTAATAAAATAAATACAATATTAGTTAATCATATTGTATTTATTTTATTCCCTAAATTGCAGAATAAAATATGATTTGAAGACCAATAACGCCAATACGCTTACTTCTAGCAATCGTTCAAATTTTTATACAATTAAATCTAAACGATATTTTCCCAGCGGTAAGTGACCCTTATTGTTTCAGACTTGTGATCGACGTATTTACCGCTATCGTACAACCTAAAGATTTTATTTCTGCTTGTAATTGTTTAGCGACGAAAAGTGATACCGAGACTGGGGATAGTGTTCGTATTGTTACGTGATTCGACTTCGTATTGTGCAATAAAATACCACTCATCTTAAAACCATGTATTTACAACATAAATATACAATACACCACAATGCAGTACGTAAAAACACTGATAAATACTAATCACAATTACTATACTCACACTAAACTTAACCGTCTACGCTGAACTAAAACACTTCTTATATTCACTGTACTATATCGCTTCACACTGGTCGTCTCAAGTATCGCTGTCCAATCGCTGTATACAACTGCTATTTTAAACTGAGTCCTGTATGCACTCCATGAAGTAAGACCGTCAGAAGTTGGTACCTTTACCCGAGGACTTAACTGGTGAGAAAAACTATTAATGGCAACACTTGACTTAACTCCTGTGATCTTTACTTTCATGACTTCCTTCTCCTTAGTAGTAGTAGTAGTTTTTGTTGTTGCTGTTCCAGTAGCTGCTGTTGTTGGTGTCGTAGTTTATCATGTAGCTTTTGTTGTTGCTGTTCTGTAGCTGCTGGTGTTGCTGAAGTAGTTGTTGTTGCTGTTCTTGGCGTTGTGCCTGAATAGCTGACAATATGACAGAAATATCAGTAAGGGTTGTGCGCGATGATAATGACGTGCTAGCAACACTTGCAGGTTCCTCACTTGTACGTATCTCGGTGTCCTCTGACGTCCTCTATGCTTCTGCCTGGGACCTGGTGGTAACACCTTCCTTCGGAATAAGTACCTAGCATTTTTCCCTACAATCTCTCCAGTGCTCCAACTCTTCACGTTTCTAGATTATTCGCAAAAATATGTTTTGAGTTTAATCAAGAGATATTCCAATATTCACTTTATTAATAAAAATAGATATGCGTTGCTTATTTATGACAACCAACATTTTGAAATCTATATTTAATAATATAAATGCGAAAGTTTGAATGTTTGGATGTATAGATGTTTGGATGGATGTATGGATAGATGTGTGTTACTTAATCACGAAAAAACTAGTGAACGGATTTGAATGGAATTTGACACACGGATGAATTTGGCACGGGTCATAATCTATGACCCGGAATAGCACATATACTACTTTTATCTCAGAAAAAATAGGTGATCCCGTAGGATTCGCCAAAAATTTTTACAATGCAGCGGCCTTTGGACACCATTTTATTTTGACGCTATACTTTAATGTCATGGGAGACAACACTACAGAATAAAAAATATCGGTAAAAGTTCGCCTTAGTCAAATTTCTATAAAGATAATGCCGCGCCGGGCAACGGTATATTTATTATCTCATTAATATGAACCACTTATATTATTAAGCTTCTGCTTTTTCTACATAAATATATATTTGCTAATCTAAAAAATATTTAGTTAAAGCACTTATAAAATAACCTAACTCGGAGTATATAATTATCTACTTATTAAGAATAAATAATTAATTCAGGCACATTACAAGTTTTTATGAGCTCGGTTATCTCAAACTTTTAAAGTATTTAGAATGAATTATTTTTATAGTCTTTACCTAGAAACCATTTAAAATCCAAACCTTTGCTTTAGTTGTACAAACTTAACAAAGAATTTTGAATAGTATAAATATTTATTAATTTATAATAAAAACCATATATTATTATATTTATAATAAAAACCATTTTGTTGTCTGTTGTCACACATCGGACAAATGACACACACCATGTTGACAGACTTTTAGTTAAGACCGAAGTGTTGGTTCAGGTTCTAGCTATCTAAGTGCCTATCTAAGCCTATGCCTACTTCTTAAGAACTCTTCGGCTTCGCCAGGACCAGGACTACCAGGTAATCTCACACCGAAAAGTGCCGTGCAGGGTAAAAACCATTCTCGCGCCTTTATTTTCTTAAGTTAGTATTTTACACGTCACAGATGATATATATCAAAATCGTTCTCTGTGAAAAAGTTTTGAAGTTAGAATTTATATAAATTAATGAATAGTTAAATAAACATAAGATATGCGCAGACATGTATATATTAAGCTGTCTGAGCAATAGCGGTATCTCTCGGCCAAAACTCTCGAGGCTGGGACCTTACGTCAATGAGAATATTGTGTCGGAATCACTTAATGTAAATTAAATTGATACAATACAGGGTGATAAGAATCGGACATTGTCCGCGGTGGTCACCGCGCGGCGGTGGGAGCTCGCCGCGGCGGCTAACAAGGTGGGACATCGATTACCGCGGCTCGTGTGAGGGTTATTAGGCGAGGCGACGGAGCGGCGGCATTGGATGTAGGGCGCCGGCGCTATCGCCGATCGTGGCACACCGGCCTCTACCCACAACTACTATGCTTTAATGGACCACATATAATTTATTCTGAATATATTTTACATCCTAATAAATCCTAAAAATGCAAACTATTTCATTTTGATGCGCTTCCGAAAACGATAAGCTTAGTATTTAGAGTAGTTTTATTACTTTGATATTTAATGATTCTCATTAGATTTCTTCAAACAAAATGTATAAATTCGAAGATAAATACCTGACGGAAAATGAAAACCTTGTAGTAAAGGAATTGACTTGTAAACAGCCTTATATATTTAGCTATTTACTCACATACATAGCCATACACAATATAAGGATGTTTCTAGAAGAACGAAATCGTAGGAACCAGTGGAATCAGTAAGCTTGTGCAAATGCCCGGTGTGCCTCGGCCTTACGGCGGCGGCTCGCCCTCACAAGCGCCGCGCCGAGAGCCTTTCCGTGTTCCGCCCGCCTCCCCGCCGCCCTCCCCCGCCAGTACAGTTAAACGCTTTGATGAATTTCTCTCGCCTCTCCTGCATTAACCGATACCTAATTAATAGGTTTTTGGGGATAAGAGCACATATGCAGGTTATCGACCAAAATAGCATTGATCGAATATCCGCCTAGAACCTACGTTCTTGAACTAGAACTTGAATACTTTCCTGCGGCAGTAAAATGTTAATAATAAATAGCATTTGAATATAAAAGTATATACATTACTTATATTTTCATTTGGACCTAACATAACATCTCTCTCTCTCTCTCTCAACTCTCATTTGGTTCAAGTCGTTGTGATCAAAAATTCTGTAATGTAATTCAAAAAATAAAATATGTAGAGATATACCTATTTTAATCATAATAACAATTGAATATACTTTATAAAGTTATAGTGCTCATGTATAGTGTGTACGTAGGATAACTGTTACTGCATTTCTCAACGCGTCTTCCCTGTATGCACCTAGATTTTCTGCATTTTAGTTTTTCTATCTACATGTAATGTAATATCAAATCAGAATAAGTAATTCAGTCTCTACTAGGTGGCAGAGTTCCGCATCGTCTCGCCCGGGTCTCGTACCTTCGCCTTACTTATTTCTGAGGTAATAGTGTCAATCCTTATCATTATTGTGTTCCAGTTTGGAGGGTAAGGTAGCCGGTAAACGTATGCAAGTGGTATGAACATCTCGTCACACGGATAATAAAGCACCATCAATATATTTGGTGGTCACAGGCGATGGTTGTCTATTTCCATCAAGAGAGCAATCCGCTTGTTTGTTAACTTATAAAAAAATATACCTATACTGTGGAAGGAGTGGTGGTCACTACTGGCTTAGAGGGCAGAGTGCTCAAAGGAGGATGTTGACATTTTACGGATATGGGTGAATATCCTCGAGAATAGCTAAGCGATGTAGTTATTTGCGTAATAGTCACTGTGTCAATAGTCACTGAAAGTGTGTCAGTGACTATTGACAGCATGACACTGACACAGAGTTGGCAAGTAAAAATCTATGCCAACTTGTAAAAAACAGAAGTCTCGCAACTCAGTTTTTTTAACGTATAAAGGTGTGAGATCCACGTTATTCCGAGTCAGTTAATATAGTCTCTACTTATTGGACCTACTGTCTAAAGTTATTACTTTAAAATATTATCATATCAATATTAAAAATCTATTAAGTTTTAAATAGGTACATAGATTGACTTGGCAATCGTACTAAACAATTTGTTACATTGTGTTTTCATGCGATAGCCAAGTCAATCTATATATTTAAAACGTAAAAGATTTATATTGATATGGTAATAACTTAAAGTTATAACTTAAGACAGAAGATTCCTTAAGCAGGCACTAAATAATTTAAACGACATGGTTTGACATGGATCTTACAACTTTTTACCGTAGAAAAACTGAGTTGCAAGACTTGTGTTTTTTTATGCTATGTTTCTGGCGGCATTTTACTTCTTTTTGCAGTAGTCCTAATTTATTCCTTTTATATGTGATTATAAAGTTATTTATGCAGTTGGTATATTTAGATAATTGGACCAAAATTGCAGAATATTTTATTTTTCCTTACTACTTCCCCACTAAACACTAATTGTATTCTAAATTCAAAGCTTCTATGTCTTCAAGAAGTACCTTGGACTTTTGACGATCGGCCAGTCGGTCAGTCAGTGACAAAATTAAGAAATTTAGACTAGTTCTATTTTTTAAACTACTGGTTTAAATTGAATAAAATTTGAAATATACCGTGTTTATACAATGCCTCCTTGGTTACTGAAAATTAATGCTTCTAGTTTCGAAAATGATCTGAACTGTCTCGAGAAAAGGGTGGTATGGCCGTGCCGCTTTTTTGCTCGATTTGCTCGACTTGGCGGGGGGCACTACCGTACCCCCTAGATAGACGTCACCGTCTTAACAGTTAATATAGTGATTTCATCTCGACTACTTATTAAGGTACTACTACTTTCACGCCCTTTCCGATATACCTAACTCTCACACGCATACAACAGCTTCGGTCTGAGATAAACATATAATTGCAGAACAAGATGGGAGAAAAATAATTTTTAATAGTATGTATTTTATTCATATCTATCTAACCCGATAGACGTTGTCCTCTTTTAGCTATTAGATAATATAAACACATATAATAAAATAAAATAATGTGAAAAAAATCCAATCAAATGGTCTGTGCACTAAGTGAATAAATGAATTTTTTGATACAATTATTAAAAATTTAAAAAAAGGTTAATTAAATCGGTAATATCGATCGCAAGTTACGGCATGAGACGTTAATAGGGATCGATTTTTAAATATATAATGATCGTAAAAATTGGTCTTAAAATACAGAATATCCTTGAGCTAATGCGGGCGGAATAAACCACAAACCAATCAATGCCAGGTCGCCACAATTAACGAAATACGTAAGAATCCTTTTAAACAAATGAGGTTTTTTTACTAATTCACACTAAAACGTTCTTCTCATACATAATGAGAGCTTATTATATTGTATGAACTTTAATCGTATCCATATAATTTTCGTAATGAAAATGGTACGCTAAATTGATCTAAAAAGTATGGTCTCCAGGAAAATATATTTTTAACAGAATAAAGCTGAATGGCAATGCAAAAGAATGGCTGCTAGTGAGCCATCGACATCAATGTAATAGGGAATATTCATATTTTTTTCAATATTTTTATGTGATAGGTTATACCGTTACATAAAGGTAAAAATATCCGGCGATAAAAAGTATCAACAAAAAATACTTATTTAAAATTAACTACAGACTCTTTAAATACCGCGCTTGTATCTTTTGTAGTAATTATAGAAAAAAATATCATATACGGAGTGGCGTAGTTACTATGCGTGAGAATTGGATTGCGCTTGTTGTACACTTCATAGTGTGAAATTAGTAATGTCAACAAAGAAAAATATGTTAAAAAAATTGTGCTAATTTTGAGAAGAACAAATAACATTCAAATAATTCTCTAATAATAACATAAGTATTCCATATGATACTATATGTCATCATATATCATACTATATATCATACTATAATATGCTTACCTAAGTATACCTATTTAAATAATGTCAGTATTCACATAATTTGAAACATATAATTAATTTTAGATTTATGCAATACAATGTGCGGCAAAAAAGATTCATACACGAATGATATAAGCAACAAAGTCGTTACAAGCGGTGTAACGGATTTAAATCCGATAGACACAATTTGATTAAGTATTTTGTTTATAAAAATGAATCTATTTGTATTTTTATATTTTGTTTTCTTTTCTACATCTTACTTAGCGCATACTAACTTGGGCGAATGGAAACCTGAATAGAAAATATACCAATTAGAACACCATTTCTTTTTTGATGAATTTCTTTGTTAGTATTTTTTTGCTCGCCATACTTATCACAAATGAAGTTTTTGCAAAATGTGGAACAACAATATGGCGTCCTGACAACCCTATTCTCAATAGGAATGCACAGTACAACACTAGCGTTGCGTCTCAAGTGAATGTCTGACGTGAAATAATGAATATATTTTTTTCCTTTTTTTAATCAGATGCATATCCCCTAATAGTTATTGACTAGATATAAATTTACAGCCAGTACCAATAAATTGATATATTTACTTTAGCTTATTTAATTTTTCAAATTTTATTCAGACTATTGCAAACTTAATAATATAGACGCAGATAGACGTAGTAAAATTCCAACAACCGTCTTCAACCCTCTTGCATCTCTAGAAATTTGGTATCAGATCTTAACCAAATATAGGTAAATGGAACCAAATGGAAAGTATACCTTTTTAAAAAAGAAATAGTGAAATAAGTCCAATTGGTTTTATACAGATTAAAAGATGATTTCCTTAGAAAATAAAAATCCACCCATTTACTTGACCTATTATAATTAGACATAATTAATATTTTCATGTACTACGTACTACGACCCACCACAGCTTTATGCGGAATGACAGATGCCGCCATACTAAAATCCATAATTTTTTATTTCTTTTGGTTAAATTCGGAATCAATTTCCATAACATAATGCCATAAAATGAATATGGATAGAATTACTAATTAATTGGAAGTGGAATTTCGTCATTTTATTTGTGTATTTTGTAATTTTAAAACTAGAACGTCGGTTATGTGGTCTAGTGTGTGTCAGTTTTGATCACACGATCCTGAGATTGAACCCAGACATTCAATTCCAGGGTCAAATCAAAAATGTGTTTTTTGCAACCCGCCAGCGATCCGCGATGACTCTTAAACGTAACGAAAAAATCAATCAAAACGTTGCCAATTGCTAGCTGGTCACTGGATGCACCTCTTGGGATGTTATAGCACCAGCAATTCAAGCAGCAACGACTGCCACTAATATACAACCCTATTATATGTCTTGCAATAAATAATTACGATAATTGCGCATTGTGTGATACGTGATAACCCTGCCGGTTGGCGATGGGCTTGCCAACTATTATATCGTGACACTGTCTTCAGCTATTCGTAGATTCACTGAGTGTACCTCTGCCTACCTCTTCGGAGATACGGACATGAAGATACTTTAAAAGTAGAAACTTTAATCTGTTTTAAACCTTAAGTACCTACATGAGAAGAAATAAACCCGTATCCTACCCGTAGATTAAGTTTCTAATATATGCATCACATATTACTATGCCTGTCATATAAATATATCGATTAGCAATAACTAAACGTTCGATTTCAAGTTTTCTGTTATTTTTTATCCTCTAGAGTCGGCCACGACTTAAGCCCGTTATCTAAAGAGATATGCAGATCACATGCCCGATGTTTGTAGCTTTATCTGATGTTACCCGCTATCTAAATGTAATAAAAATATAAACGAAAATTAGCACAATCTGAACTCAATATTTTCTAATCAGATCATTTCAAAGACATCATGACTAAAATATTTTTATATCCCATATATGTAATTTAAAGTATAAAATACGTATTTAGTTGACATTAATTAATTTACTAATATCCATTTACGTATCTTTTTAATGAAGTTATATTTTACGGAAGTAGATGAAATGTAATCTAATATAGACGAGTATTTTATTGCTTAATAATAATAATATTAATAACTCTTTATTGTACACGATAATTATTATTAAAAAGCTAAAAACCAGCTAAGATAAAAAAAAAAGCTTCTTAGTAACTGGGTCTGCAATTACTTGTATAATAAATTATCTGCCAAAAAAGGGAACTGGCGCGATGGTATTTTGTTCATTAATTCTATTGATGATTTTGTTATTGTTACATTATATAGCAATTTTATTGTCATAAGAAAGCTAACAAGCAGGTAACTCTTCTGATGGAATTTCTCTCCTAATGCCATCGCCTATAGACACCAATGGTGTTAGTGGTGTTTTGCTATCCGTGTGGCGGGATAGCAATGCCACATACATAAGTCTACCGGCTACCTTACTCTCGATGCTGGAACACGAGCTTATGCTATACCTAATACGGTCAGCTAAAATGCGTAAAGTCAGTAAAATAGCTGCCTATTTATTTTTAATAGTTGCTTATTTATATATTTTTTAGTAGTGAGCACTGTCAGCAGGTACCTACTGCAATGTAAAACACTTTGTGCTATTACCGCATAACAATAAGCGTCTTCACAGTTGTGCCTTACGCAATTGACCACAGAGCTTGTCCGAACAACTAGATTATACCATCTATATAAATTAAACCACCAGTGATATAGTCCTAACAGATATTGAAATGTTATATTTGATTTCTGTTTAAGTAAACAACAAGGCTAGAGGACTGTAACTTAAAGGGAGAGCGATTTTTTGTTAACATCAAATCCGTTCGCGTCTGATATTCGATTTTGATGTTTGTAATTATAGAATAAGAAATTCTTTCCAATTTATTCAAACAAAAAGTTCTTTACTAAAATTTATTAAATTTTATATTTTACTGGTGCCTTCTTTAAGTGTAAAGATAAAAATGACTTGGTCAGCTATAAAACTAAAACCTTACGTTTTAGAGAGAGATTAAGAAATAATTTTTATTTAAAAGTCAACTAAAATAAAATTAGTTGATTTTCAAACTGACCACAATAATAAAATAAAGAACTTTTAAAATATAGAACGTAAATGTAGATTGTAATTTTCAGGAATTACACTAAGTTATTGACAAATTATTGTAACTAGAAAATACATATTGAATCTCTATGAAAAGGTGTTTAAAACACCATTTTATAGAGATTTACTAGAATTAGAATACTAAGACAAGTATGAAAAATAAACGCCTCCCTATGAGTATGCTATGGATAGTTTTGTTTAATTTAGAGTACGGAATTCCTCTTTGGTCAAACTCGGTTGAATTGCTACGAATTTTTAGAGTCCAAAAGAAATGTATTCGAGTAATATATGTGGCGTCAATCAGTTACATTCTGTAAAACATTTTTCAAGTCTCTAAAGGTACTTACCTACCTTGTTTGTTTATCTTGGAGGTATACGTATTTGTGAAAAAGCACTAAAAGTTATTTACAACATATACTGAAGTCACTGGCAACTCGTATTTTAGGAATAGCGAGAAATCATATGTGCTTAACGAAATCTCAATATTTACAGTAAAATGTTTATATGGTATGTAAATCAATATACACATACAATAATAGCACTGACTGATAAGTTATTATCCATAAACAAATTTCGTAAAAAATTGTTTCATTTATAAAAAAATATACAAAACATACTATACCTAATATAAGATATTTTTTGCTGGTATAATCAAATGTTAACAAATAAAAATAAATGTATATATGTACAAAAAACGAATAAAAATAACTTTATTAAATTTGCCTTGAAATTTAAATGTCATTAAAATAATGAAATTTTGTAAATAGGGATAAACTTTGTAGATCGCAGACATTTTGTAGATTCCAAACATTTCCACACATTATGTTAGAATATTGTGGTATCGTTAAATTATTTGTTATTAACATCCACATTCTTGCAAATCCATACTAATATTATAAATGCGACAGTCACTCTGTCCGTCTCTTCTTCACGCCTAAACCACTGAACCGATTTGGATGAAATTTGGTACAAAGATAGTTCAAGACCCGAGAAAGAGCAAAGGATAGTTTTCATCCCGGAAATCCCACGGAAACGAGAACTATGCGAGTAATGCCCCGGGACTGTCTATCTTTCATATCATGGTAATAAGGAATTACTTAGGCTACTTATATATTAGAAATTTTTTCCACGCGGACGAAGTCGCGGGCATAGCTAGTAATTACTATTTCTTTCTTTCAGTAATAAAACTTCTCGATATACATATAACAACTCCATATGAACAATACTTTACTTCACATTTAAAAATGATTAAATTTTAACGAAATATTAAATAACCTGTTTTCCTTTTATCACATACCCTTAACATAAAGCTAAATAATAATACAAGTCAATTCAATTCAGAGAGAGTATTTAACACTAAGTTTCAGTTTTAAGTTTTATATAAATTTAACAAATTTTATGGTATTATACTGATGAATGGACAACCAATTTAAATTTTAGTATTATAAAATAATATCTAAAAGCATTGTTCATTTTTTAGCGTACACATATAATGACTCACATCCGGATATTATTACCATTTAAATGGCGATATTAATTGGTTTTATTTCCAAAGCAGGCAGGCAGGCAGCGCAGGTGTTAATACAAATTTATTGTAAAGTCTGAACTATTCATAGGATGTGCCATTTTTTTGCAATTTTGCAATTTTGTAAATATTTCAATATTTCGAAATCCGATTATGTGGAACCGAAATAAGAGGACTAAGAAACATTTACTCAGATGTCATACTGAAGTCCATTTTTAAAGTTTCCGGAGCTAAGCAGCACGACCGAACCCTTATAATTGCGTTCTGCTCGCCGCTCTGTATATCACAAATCTATTGCTCCACAGTTTATTGACTGATAAAGCTGACTGTGTTCATTTCTGTCCTGACAAGGCTTTTAAGGCAACATTTTGGGAAAAATTGCATCCGTGCGACGACGGGATTTTCGCTTACATAGTATTAAAAACGAGCTAGTATGTATATTTTCATTGATAGAATAAATATTTTGCTTGCAGATAATAGACTGACTGCTTGATTCTGGTTTGATAGCATGCTATTTAAAATAGGTATGCTGAATATGTTCAGTCCAGACGCCGCTGGAATGACATAAATATTACTAAATTATGAATTTATTTCAGTCCTTTAAAATACTGTCCTTACCTTGTCAAAAACTTTAAAAAAAACATAATTTTATAATAAATACTTGTCACTGATAGTTCATATTTGCTTCAACAAAAACCTAAAATCTATAAGAAAAAATCGTGTGATGTATGTACGCACATCAACATTGATACTTCTTTGGTTTAATAGAGCAATAAAAGCTAAAGATTGCATCCCGCATGCCACACCTTTTCGTTTGTAAAATGAGTGATAAATAATAAAAAATGATACAACTTCCATCATGTAATTTTAAAATTCACATACATGCGCATCTTTATATATGAATAAATACAATCTTTATATATGAATAAATACAATTAATTGATCTCCACTGATATAAAACACTTGTTGCAGATTTATGAATATTTAAGAAACTACTTTAAATGCAGTTATGAGTTATTACGAAAAATCGAGAGACAGATTTTAGCTAACTTCATCATGTTGCTTTTTGACTATTGATGTCCAAGTGCATTTAAAAATATTACTCTATTTTTTGTTTCGAACCGCGTCAAAAGTTATTAAGTATAGTTTGAAAACTTGTAGTTTTAAGGGTTTTAGCACTGAAACCGTGCTAGAGTACCATTAAAATTTTATTTATTTATTCAATATTATAATATATATATATATATATATATATATATATATATATATGTGCCATTTTTTTGCTCATGCTGACATTGATTAGTGCAAGTTCGACAATCGTACTCAAACTTGACGAGCTCTACTAAAGCTCGACACCCCAATAGAATTAATTACATATTATTTAACAAAAAGATAAATAAATGGAATTGTTAAGTTGCCTCAAATTATTGTGTAGATCTAGTTTATAGATGGAAATGTAAATGTATGTATCTTATATATATATATATATATATATATATATATATATATATATATATTATGTCAGTGTCATCAACGGTTACTATAAACGGATAATATACATAAATACCTACTATTTTTGTATTAAACACACATTCTCTTTTGATCGGAGATAGTATCGACACGTAGCCGATGGCTTCATGTGGCGAAACTTTTTGTTTAATGATTGTTTCCGTTTATTGTACTAATTACTAGTAAAAATATATTTTTAAATGTTTATGAATGGTAACTCTCTATTGTGCACATAATTACAGTAAAAATACATGCTTAGTACAAATAATTGAAAGACAATTTAAAGAAGGTTCATAAAGGCGGTCTTATCGCCAAAGAGCGATCTCTACCAGACAACCTTTGTTGATGTGAACAACATTTTAAGGTAGAGTAGGATATCTGTAAAATATGTACTATTACACCTACAATAACTTAAGACTGTACATATATGCTATATCTATACATAACAATTCAGCTCTCACACATAAACAGAACAAAAAGCATAATAATACATACACATTAAGATTATGTTATATATGTATGTACTATGTATATATGTATGTTTATTGTCTGTCAATTTATATACTGTCATATTGATCATTTTAAATCATTGCCTGACAAAAAAAAATTGATTTTGTATCAGGTAAAACGTACTCTGTACGTACGTTAGAGAATGATTAGCTGATAAAGTGAAAAGTTAATATAAATTTTATTAATAAATTCGCTTATTAATAAATTTTTTTTATATCATAAGACAGCAAACAAGCAAACGGGTCAACCATCACCTGTAGACACCAAATATGTTAATGGTGTGTTGCTATCTAGTGACAAGGTCGAATGCCACATGCATAAGTGACCGCCCCGTTGGTCGAGTGCTTAGTGACCCTGACTACGATAGCAACGGGGCTCGGGTTCGATCCCCGACGAGGACAAGCATTTGTGTGATGAGCATAAATGTTTTTATTTCCGGGTTTGGGTGTTTATTATGTATGTAAAAGTATTTATATATGTATTTCTATGTATTAGTATCGTTGACTAACACCCATAACACAAGCAAATAATTTGCTTAATTTGGGGTTAGATCAGTCAGTTTAATTTGTCCCGTGAATATTTATATTTATTTATTTATTAGTTTCTCACCCTCCAAACCGGAATACGACAGTGACAAGCACTGACGCTATTGCGGCAGGAATAGGTAAGGCGGTGGTACCAGACCCGGGCGAGACAATGCAGAACTCTACCACCTAGTAGCCACGATGGTAGTGACTCATATAGCCAATCTATCACCTTTTACGACCTACCCGCCATACTGGCAGTTGGCTTATTCTTCAAAGGAGCCCGGAATCAACACGGGGAAAAAGTATTGTAATCTAAATGTTTACTTTTAAAATGATCATTAAAATGTACAAAAGTATATTTACATGTACTTAGCGCTACCATCACACGTCACCTGTACTATAACGCTCAAAATTAGCGCATAAACACATCATATTATTCTTTCCATGAAAGGCAGAAAGAACCGATATTTATTATAATATATAGGAAATTTGCACACTTTAACCAACACAAAATCATATTTTTATATACGCTCATACGTGGATATATTACAAAACAGTCACAGTAGAAAGACGGAATGTAGTTTTTCAGTATCATAGAATAGGTAACAAGCAGATGGCCCTGCTGATGGAAAGGTATGAGCATCGCCTATAGAAGCCGATCTAGACTAATTGGAACTCTACCTTGACGGGAGTAACACGTTCGACTAATCCGTTGCTTTTACGTTTCACTTTCCATCAAGAGAACCACCTGCTAAACGTCAAAAAAAATAGACTAAAATTGTGTATTTATAATTAAAGGGTAAATTAATATTAATATAATCACTACAGACTTTACTTATGATAATACTATAGTAACAACAGTTTGTTAGCAATAAAACATTCATTCATTTAATTGAACAATCTCACTTGCGAGATCAATGGTCACTTTAATGTTCTCACATATCTTTCACCATCAAAAAAACTACGTGTTTGATTTTACATATTTAAAAAAAGGGTGTATGCATGTAATTTTACGTGCGATTAAAGTTAAACATTTTCTTTTAAATAAAGATCATTGTTACTTCTTCATTAAAAAATATAATTTACTATCTTATCAAACGTTGTTTGATAAGGTTGTTGTATAATAAGGTCGAAGGTATAAGGTAATTGTATAATAAGGTCGGAGAAAAATATTTTTCTTATTAGTAAAAAACTACCGTTTCTTACTTAGAATAAGACAAATATTTCTTTCTAAGTCTGGCTGGTTTTAAAACCGTTAAATAGATGATAATATTCAATAAAAAAATAAATTTTATGTCAGCCCATGTCTATATAATAAGTGCCCGGTTAGCGATACTCGATACCTACTTATCACATTGTGGAACGTAGTATCTTCGACTAATCGTGCGTGCACTGGTTGTACCTCTGTCTACCTCTCCGGGGATACGGGTGTGAAGATACATATGTCAATAGAAGCTAAGAATGAATCTGAGTTACTCTCAAATCGAATCTAAATAAGTTTTTCTTTAAAAATATTTCGTGATATCAAAATCATGGGCTCACGAGGCTCACTAATTATGAGATTACGAAAGCAGAACTCTTTGATGAAACTGCGATGGGGTCACTTCGAACTTGACATTGTAATAATGGCTGACCTCCAAACAGTCGATCGATATAATTTAAATAAAACAATTACTTAAATACACAACAGTTTGTGATTTGCATATTTCAGTTTATAATTGGGTGTCGTTGCTCGAATGCTCCACTTAAATACTGGAAGCATTAACGTTAGATCTCATTAATATTAAACAAAGGATTAACTTACAAAATAAGACACATAATTATGATAATTGGAATTTGGTTCAAAAATAGTTCAGAATTGTAAAACCAATTGCACCTGCTGAGGAGCGTCCGCAGTGTCGTGAGGATTTGTGATGCGGTATATACATAATATTCGCCATTGACAACTTAGACAGCCAATTAATTATGTTTGGAATCATTTTTATGTTAAAACTTAATGAATTCACAAACCAGAACCTTGTGTTTTTTTAGTGTTTTTTATTATTAAATTACACATTGTGTTCTTTAAATAAAAACCATTTATTCATTAAAGCCATTGAATGGGTTTTTATACATAGTTGTTTTAGTGATTTTTTGGTGGTATGAGACAACCGCTGTCGCTGTATTTTTATTCTTTGCAAACAAGGATATTTAATGGTGTCCTAGAATGTTACTTACATTCTTTACTTACATTTTTTTAATATATATATCATGAGATAGCAAACAAGCATGTGGGTCTCCTGATGGAAAGAGGCAACCATCGGCTATAGACACCAAAGGTGTTAATGGTGCGTTGCTATCTCGTAGCGAGGTCTCATGCCACATGCATAAGTTTACCGGCTACCCTACCCTCCAAACCGCAACACGACAGCGACAAGCACTGTCGCTATTGCGGCAGGAATAGGCAAGGCGGTAGTACCAGAACCGGGCGAGACAATGCAGAACTCTACCACTTAGAAGCTACGATGGCAGTGGCTCGCATAGCCAATCAATCGCCTTTTACGACCTGCCTGGCAGAACGGCAGTTGGTCTATTCTTCGAAGGAGCCCGGGACCAACAAGGGGGAGTGCGTTAAATTGTCGGTCCCGGTCATTGCTAGCAATAAGCCGTAATCGTTATTAGTCAGTAAGATGCAGCCTTGGGGGCTGGGGCTCATAACTGATCTTGTCAAACACGAACCGTCGCATCATTGTGAACCGGAAAGTCTATACACACTCGGTTCACTCTGCCTACCTCGCATAAGAACCGGTGATGACATTTTTTCAAAAAATACGTCGATGAGTTTTGTATTGTCCTTTGTTTTGTTTTTCTTATTTGCTGAATTAAAAACCCATAGTTTATCAACACCTGGCTTTCATTTGTCCACTCCCAAAAAGCTAGTGACATAGGCATATTAATTTAAAAAGGCGGCGGGCTCGGAGGATTGATAAAGGTCCTGCTAATTGCGTCGTATCCGCGCCTAAGAGCCTTGTCACCGCTTTTTCATCCCTACAATCGTCCGGAATGCTTTTATCCCGGCGACTGACCCGTTAATGTATTAATCCACTTTGTCTTGCTTTTTATAAATAGAATAACAAAGTTTTTCATCTCGTTCGCGCTCGTTGTGTTGTCCTAGTGGTGCGAGGAGCCGGTTGTTAAAAATAATATCAATTTCGCACCCGTCAATAACAAACGTGAAATGATAACTGGTTCGTGAAGTTTTCTGTTTATGTTGTAATATAATATACTATTCATTAAATACGGCATTTTAATGATGTATTATTAACTTTTTTATAGGTAATTTAAAGTTCTATAAATGGGTCTTTGTTTAAATTATGCTCAAACAGAAAACAATCTTCTAAGCATTTATTTAATAATGTTTGTACCTATCTAGTTGAATTCAATAGAAAGTTATCAATTAGCTGCATACCCCTCAGAATATCACGGCGGTTCTTGTAGTTTTGATATTGTTTAGAAATGAAATACCTCATAGTAAACTTTTTAAGTTTTACTTATCTTTGTTAATTAACCGACTGACAAAAAATGCGGTCTTATGTTTGTTTACTCAGAACTTCCTCATTTTTTAACTATATTAATTTCTCTAACTGAAAGTAGGTATGATTCTAGATTGGTCTCATTTTCATTAAGGAAGTAGGTATTACCCATACAGAGATTTAGACATTTGTTAAAGCAAGATAGTTGGTACTAACAGTAGCGCCGTATAAAATTGTTAGCAATTGGTTACAGTGTTCTTTGAATACAGGAAAATTACTGACACACTGTCATTCGGAGTCTGCTCGCAAGATAAAATCACTACTTTACATTGATTTGCTTAATCTATATTAATATTATAAATTTCTATATTAATTAATTAATTAATATTATAAATGCGAAAGTTTGGATATTTGGATGGATGTTGGTTACTCAATCACGCAAAAACTGCTGAACGGATTTAAATGGAATTTGGCACACGAGTAGATGATGACCTGGAATAGCACATAGGCTACTTTTTATCCCGAAAAAATTAGATGATCCCGCGGGATTCAACAAAAACTCTTATAATGCAGCGGGCTGCACGGTGCAGCTAGCCTATACATATAATAAAATCGTAGGAAAGTCAAAACTGTACATTGAACATTTTTTAAATAATACTTGGGGCGTGATCCACAATCGATATCGAAGTCAAAAATATAGTTTTTAGAATTTTTGTCTGTTTGTCTGTTTATCTGTTTGTCTGTTTGTCGGTATGTATGTTCGGGGTAAACTCAAAAAGTACCGCATGGATTTACTTCAAATTTTGTATGAATATTAATAATAGGTCAGGCCAACATATAGGCTACATATTATCACGCTATCACCTAAGAGGGAGGGGCAGTGTGGAGTAAACGAACTCCGCGCGGACGAAGTCGCTGACAACAGCTAGTAAATAATAAAACGTCATCTACAATTCGCTCGCGCAAAATACTCACTTTCCGGGATATAACGTATTCAATGTACTATTCCAAATCAGAATACATATATATATATATATATATATATATATATATATATATATATATATATATATATATATGCTTGTTTGTTATCTTAAGATAGCAAAGCACTAAAGCACTGACACTATTGCGGCAAGAATAGGTAAGGCGGCGGTACCTGACCCGGGCGAGACAATGCAGAACTCTACCACCCAGTGTATGCTAAGTTTCATCCAAATCCGTTCTGGAGTTTTGGCGTCATTGAATAACAAATATCCATCACTCAATCAATCAGTGTGATTAAATCAATAATTTAATTACACTGATTGATTTAACCCCAAAGTAAGCAAATTATTTGCTTGTGTAATGGGTGTTAGTCAACGATACTAATACATAGAAATACAAATATAAATACTTTTACATACATAATAAACACCCAAACCCGGAAATACAAACATTTATGCTCATCACACAAATGCTTGTCCCCGTCGGGGATCGAACCCGAGCCCCGTTGCTTGCATAGTCAGGGTCGCTAGCCACTGGACGAACGGGGCGGTCCATCCATCCAAACATCCAAACTTTCGCATTTATAATACTAGCTGCAGCGTGCAGCCCGCTGCATTATACAAGTTTTTGGCGAATCCCGCGGGATCACCTAATTTTTACGAGATAAGAAGTAGCCTATGTGCTATTCCAGGTCATGTGTGCCAAATTACATTTAAATCCGTTCAGCAGTTTTTGGGTGATTGAGTAGCAAACATCCATCTATCCATCCATCCAAACATCCATCCATCTAAACATCTAAACTATAGCATTTATACTATTAACATAAATTAGCTTTCTGCATTTCTTCCCCCGTGTTGGTCCGGGCTCTTTTGAAGAATAGACTGGCTGCCGTTCTGCCAGGCAGATCATAAAAGGCGACCGATTGTCTATACGTGTCAATAACATCGTGACTACTAGCTGGTAGAGTTCCGCAGCGTCTCGCCCAGGTATTTGGTACCACCGCCTTACCTATTTCTGCCGCAAATGCGTCAGTGCTTGTCATTGTCGTCTTCCGGTTCGGAGAGTAAGGTAGTCGGTAGACTTATACATGTATTATTGCCATCCCCGCCACACGGATAGCAATGCATCATTAACATCTTTGGCGTCTATAGGCGATGCTTTCTCTTTCCTTCAGGAGAGCCATTAACTTGTTTACCATCTGATGATACAAAAATATTTAAAGTTTAACTGTGACAAATTAAATGATACTCCACCGTTTACGTGATTTTTGTAAAAATAGGTACAATATTTATTATTCACATATCAATATATAAATGCCACTTCCTGTAGACTATGTTCCCGTTAACTTGTCTTGCTTAAGTGTGTCTGACTGTCTACCAAACTAACTTAGACCTCTTAGAGTAAACAAAATTTTATTCTGTGCATCTGACTTTAGCCGGATTTAGCCTGGACACACTTGCTACCTTTAACTGTCAAAACCTATAGAAAAAAGTGTCAGAATTATATAATGGCGTCTTGACTTACAACGTAAAGTGGCGGCATTGGAATATGTCTTAGTATCTATAGAGTGTTCGGGTAAAATCTTACTTTAGCTGTCTTACGATCTTACATACAAACTTGTTCATCTAAGTTGTCAGGAACACGCCCTTTGGTACAGTTAAATTCATTTTAGGTTGTGGTCTACCAATGCTATTCGACTAAAATAATAAGGTTTAGGACCTGGGGACCAGAAAAAGTGTGCTGACACTACCGTGCCAAAACACATAAAGCTGTAAGTTCCGATTAGTATTTAAAATATAAAAGGTGCAGTGGAACCCTTTATACCGCTAGTTCTAGTCGGTCCACTGCAGAACGCTTTCTACATTTAAAACTAGCATTACCAATCGTTGGTTGTCACGGTTATAGCATTTCAATGTCCTTGTTTCAGGATTGGCGGCGCTTTGCTACGATAACTTCCTGACTGCATCTTCAGTAGCAGGTATAACTATTGTATATTACAATTGTTAGTAACAAGAACTCCATCCCACTCGAAAGAGGCATATAGGTAGGTCAACGACACTATAAAAAAGTGAAATAATTATATTTATTTATAAGACACATCATGCATATAACAGAAAATATAAATTCCAAGCCATACATGTGTAAAAAAATCAAATTTTAGTATTTTTTATAATCGATAGGAAAGCGCTTGACCACGGTCTCGCCTGATGGTAAGCTAAGATGCGGCCTAAGACGGAAAGCGCTTCCCTAGAAGTTACCTTTTCACTCTTTTCTTGAAGATCCCCAGATTGTACTCGTCGGGGAACACAGGCTCAGGAAGCTTGTTCCAGTCCTTTTCGGTTCGAATAAATAATGTCGAGTGGAACCGCTTTGTCCGAGTACGTGGAACGTCCACCATATGGCGATGCCTAGAATCTGTGCGCCTCTATGATCGATAGAAAAACGGAGATGGTGGAATTAATTCGTGCATTCCGCAGCGCACTCTCCAAAGTGTATCCGATAAAAAAGCTACTCTGCGGCGATGAACGAGGCTCTGGAGTTTTTTGCCTGCCATATCATCGTCGTTTATGAGCCTCTTGGCACGCCTCTCTATCACCCCAAGTGTCTCCAGCTAGTATTTGGCGTATCTATCTCAGAAGTGAGAGCAGTATTCCATGCACGGACGGACTTTTACTTGATAAAGGGTGGTAATAGACCGGCCACTCAGGAAATCTGAGGTCCGGGCTCAAAGACCAGTAGGCAGAACACACAATGGGAGCTTGCCAATAAGACTATCATGTCAGACCCTGTCAAAGGTCTTCGAAATATCAAGAGAGACAGCTAGTGCTTCACCATGATTCTCGATGGTCGCGCTCAAGATGTAGGTGGGATACGCTAGAAAATCCCCAGTGGACCGATTTCAGCGAAACCCGTATTGGCGTCACTGAGTAGATCGATCGCTTCTAGGTGTACCATTAGCCTCCTGCTCAGTACACTCTCCATAGTCTTGCAGAGTATGGACGTGAATGAAATTGGCCTATAGTTCGAGGGGTCGACATGGCTGCCTTTTTTGGGTACCAGCTGCACTTTTGCTGCTTTCGTTTTGCTGCTGCTTTGGTATCTATAGGTGTATGACGGCCCCGTTGGTCCAGTAGTTAGCGAGCCTGACTATGCAAGCAACGGGGCTCCGGTTCGATCCCCGACGAGGACAAGCATTTGTGAGATGAGCATAAATGTTTGTATTTCCGGGTTTGGGTGTTTATTATGTATGTAAAAGTATTTATATACTAGCTGTTGCCCGCGAATTCATTCGCGCGGACTTCGTTTACTCCGCACAGCTCCTCCTCCGTAGGTAACAGCGTGATAATATGTAGCCTATATGTTGACCCGACCTGTTAGTAATATTCATGCAAAATATGAAGTAAATCCATGCACTACTTTTTAAATTTACTCTGGACATACATTGACTTTCCTACGATTTTATTATATGTATATATATATGTATATGTATTTCTATATATTAGTATTGTTGACTAACACCCATAACATAAGCAAACAATTTACTTATTATGTTGTTAGATCAGTAAATGTAATTTGTCCCGTGAATCTTTATTTATTTATTATTTACTAGCTGTTACCCACGACTTCGTCCGTGCGGACTTCGTTTACTCCGCACAGCCTCTCCCCTGTAAGTGATAGCGCCATAATATGTAGTCTATATGTTGACCCGACCTATTAGTAATATTTATGCAAAATTTGAAGTAAATCCATGCAGTACTTTTTGAGTTTACCCCGGACATACATAAATGCCACATGCATAAGTGACCGCCCCTTGGTTGAGTGGTTAGTGACTCTGACTACGCAATCGACGGGACTCGGGTTCGATTCCTCATTTTTGTGATGAGCATAAATGTTTGTATTTCTGGGTTTAGGTGTTTATTAAATATATTCTATATGTATTTCGGTGAATTAGTATCTTTGACTAACACCCATAATACAAGCAAGTAATTTGCTTCCTTTGGGGTTAGATTGATTTGTGTAATTTGTCAAGTGATATGAGTGATATATTATATTATGATATGCTCTAAAGTAGCCGCGCCAAATCTCCCGATATATGACGCTGACTGTACGTTTAGAAACACTAAGCGGCTGTCAAATAATAGTTTCCATGTCGATTTGAACAGAAAGTTTAACCTAATTGTAAGGGCGACACGCTCGCGCTACAGTCTTGTAGAACAAACAAAGCTTATAAATCGTGGTTGTGACTTGCTTTATGACCTATCCGGTATTTAGGTTAAATCTACTTTTTGCACTAATTCCTTAACTTAACGTTCTGTGTACAGTACGACGTATAAAAGGACATGATATAAATCATGAAAAAACAAATTCAAATGTATAACTTTTCAACATTTGTAATTTCAATTTGAAAAATAGATTAACTGCCTACCAGGCATTACGTAAAAGGCGGGAAAAGGGTAATACGTGTCACTAACATCCTGGCTTTATTAGTCAGAATGTGAGCGACATGCCTTTTCTTCTTCAAGACGAACGAGTGACATGTTATGTCACTGGTATCATGAGCCTTAACTAGGTGGTAGAGTTCTCCAACGTTTTGACCGGATTTGGTACCACCGCCTTACCTAACTAGGTACTTAATGCGATGGTAGTTTATTTTCTGCCTAGCAGACTCGTAGACGGCATATTATTCAAGTATACCCGGACCAACATGGGCTCTAAAGAATTTTTGTTTGGATTACTAAACAAAAATAAATTTTATTAGGAAGTGGCGCTTAGAAATAATATGTATTTCATGAAAGTCTCTTTTTATAATTGTACTTGGAAAGTATATATTTTTTATTTTATTTATATCATAAGATAGCAAACAAGCAGATGGGTCTCCTGATGGAAAGAGTCAACCATCGCCTATAGACACCAAAGGTGTTAATGGTGCGTTGCTATCTTGTGGCGAAGTCTAATACCTCATAAATATATACCCTCAATTGTCACGACAGCTGGGATTTAATTACAGGTGGCTTTTGATTTAGTAATCAAAGGCTTAGCTCATTTAATACCTATTATTAATATTCACGGGACAAATTACACTTACTGATCTAACCCCAAAGTAAGCAAATTATTTGCTTGTGTGATGGGTGTTAGTCGACAATACATAGAATGCATATATAAATACTGGAATATATTTAATAAACACCCAAACCCGGAAATACAAACATTTATGCTCATCACACAATCGCTTGTCCCCGTCGGGGATCGAACCCGAGCCCCGTCGATTGCGTAGTCAGGGCCGCTAACCACTCGACCAACGGGGTTTAATTAATAATAGCGTCTCGTCTTTACACAATCTAGTCTCCATGTACCGTAGATTTGACACTTTCCATGTACCGTCCATAACAAAAAGAGGCCTATACACATTTTGAGTCAAAATGGCATAACTACGTTAAATTTAAAATTGCGAAAAGCCGTGTAAATATTTAAAATATATGCTTTGTTGGGTATTGTATGATAAAATAGTAGCGACATTGTTTTCAAATGAGTGTGTATGATGAGAGCTGAGACTAATCGCGAAAGCTGTGTGTACTGTCACTGGGCGACACATCACACGCTCATTAACGATTTTGTTTAGTGAATTGGATTAAAATTTAAATTATGGTAAGTATAAAATGCGTCTGTATAGAGTTCACGAACTTTACGTGCGTTGTAAATCGAATGTTCCTTATTTAGAAATAAAATCATCAGGTTCAGTAAATATATTATCCCATGTAAATTTATTATCAAAGCTTAATATATAAGTGTTAGTGAACTTAACATTACTTAAAACTAATACAAACTAATAAAACTGAGGTCAGACACGGACAGTGCGCTCTGCCAGCTATCATTCTCAGGATGCTGTTGTGGCTGCCACGCATAATGCCAACGTACAGCATTATTAGCACAATAGAATAATACACAGTAAATTGAGTCGTGTTTTGTAATTATATACCTACAAATGAGAGAAGCGCTAGGGTTAACTCCTACAAAAACTAGAATTTACGGTGTAAATTTTTATCGTGAGTCCAGATAAGTCTAAAGGGAATTGTCAAATTGTCAATTGTACTAAACAATAATAACTTTTGCCCTGATGATGCGTGAAAACGCGAAACCGGTTGATTTTAATAAATAAAAAGTCAAGTAAAACAGTACAAGTGCTTTTAATACGATATAAATATAAGTCTAAAAGGATAGGTAAGTAATGTATTTGCCTTGAAGTATGTAACTATGATATGCGTAAGTTATAAATATATCTTTCTATGTTCTCTTATTAAGACATATTTTTAAGACACGCGCACACAGTCACGAAAATCCTACATCATGAAATTAGCTTGCCAAATTTTTATGCTAGCAAAAGTTGTAATGCCGAAGTATAACTTCTAACGTGCGTACGTAGGTACACGTATATATATATTTTTTTGTTTTAAGAAATATCAAAATTAAAGCATGTGTGATTGTTAATTGAATTTGATTAAATTTAAAAGTAAGTGATGCAATCAACGTCAAACAATGACAAATTTCCGTGGCCCTCGGCGCGGCGTTGTGTTAACGACACGTCTGTGTGCGTGCGGCGATTCGGCCGATTCGGGCGCTCTGAATGAAGTTGTTTTACTGTGCTTATTATTCTATTGTGACTATTAGTATACGATACCATGTTTAGTCAGTTTTTACGGTAAACGCCCTAGATCAAAGTAGGTTTGCAATAAAATGGCGGTATTACACAATTGATTCGAAAGAATATAAATATCTTGTTGTATATAGCCTTATACATTTATTAGCATTTTTCAAATAGATATTATAATGAGAATATGTTAACTAAAGACTATAATGATTGTATATTTCAATACAAAACACGCGTACATTCAATATTTCAAATAGTGTTGTATTGTAATTTGTGCACAATAATGTCATTCGTACACTCAGTTGAGTCGACAAAAATTCTGAGAAAATCTTCAATTCGGCCGGGTGTATATCTGCTCTCAGTCAAGTTATGTTTTCCAGGCAAACTGCAAAACTTACTTAGGACGAATTTTTCGACTCGCGATTTGACCCCAGGACCACGTGTGTCTAAATCAAAGTCGGTACCAGTAACAGTTAATACAATCAGAGGATATTTAGCACAGAATACATGTCTTCTACAAATTCATACTTTATATAAATACATTTTACAAATTCATATAGTATTATGTCACACAAATTTTATATTTTTTTAAAACTTCCCACTTTTTGCGGTCCTTGTTACGTGTGAAACCCTCTCCTCTTAGTTTACAGTTACAGTTAACAAAATTAAAAGAGCAGTTTTTTGTTTCTAATTTAATTAAAATTAAAATTTACATACCTACCTAGAGTCGTGTCGCCTCTGTGATCTAGTGGTTCAGCGTTAGCCACATGAGGGTCCGGGTTCGATTCCCGGGTCGGGCAAAAAAAGAAGGAGTTTTTTCAGTTTTCTGAGAAACGCAAAGTTGTCCGGGATTGAACAGTGCCCCGTTGGCTTGCCACCTATCACATTTGTGGGACCAAGCATCTTCGGCTAATCGTAGGTGCATTTTTTGTACCTCAGCCTACCTCTTCGGGGATATGGGCGTGAAAATACTACTACCTAGAGTCAAGTACCTATTTTAGATAATGGACAAAGGAAGAAACTTATAAATCGAGCTAGTAATATATTGTATAAGTTTGATGTATTTATAAATTTTGCATTTAGGGTTTTTTATGTTTTAAGATGTGGTGTAATAAAATATTTCCTCCAATTCGTTTCGTTTTCTCAATTCGATTTCTTACACACAAATAAAACTACATCACAAAAACATCGCGAATCCCTAACGCATCCCGAGCTTCTCTGTTCTAATTAATTACCTCCAACATGTATCGTTGACAAAAAAACGTGATGGCGGCGGCGCCAGCGGCCCTTCCCGGCTAATGCAGGCGCCAGATAAGCCGCCTGGGAAACCTACCCCGGCCATTACTGACGCAATCCGAAGCCCACTCATTACCGTAAAATTCCCATTACTTGTACACTCACATGCATTTATATGTTGAAGTCCTGACTTCGGGGAGGAAATAAGTCTCAAATGTGGACGTACCAAGATAATAAGTAGTATGTTGCGGCAACTTTGATTGTGTTTCATTTGTTTTGTTTGGAATTTAGATTTTACCGTCGCGTCGGCACTTGGTGATTGGTATTATTATTGTTAAAACACAGCGCTGGCGCGATTCCGTAGCCTGTAACCAAGCGGAAACGGTTCTTTGGTATATACGCTAAATAAAACAAATAAATCAGCACAGGTTTATCTACTGTAGTCTCCTACGTCCTGCCTAATAACTATGTCATTCGTTTAAACTCCTTGATTACGGAAGGATGATATGATTTCCACAATATAATATTAATATGTACATTTGTGGAGAATATTGTTTTTTTGTTTTGTTAATGGCTGTGATTTAATAACAGGAAATATTGACAAAACTTAAACTGCCTCGTTAGTATAGTGGTAGCCTTTGAATCAGATCATAAGGTCCTGAGTCAAATACCTCTCAGAAAACCATGTCAAACTGTCGGTCTCAGTCTCAATTAAATTACCTATTCGTCTTTTAAAGTATTTTTGGCATCTAAAGTTATTTCAATAAAATATCTGTAAACACAGAAAAAAGCATTATTATCAATTCATACAAATAACTTACAATTGCGTATGTTTAAGTACGTTAGGATTTAATTTAACAAGTTAGTTTAAGATTTATTTTACACTCGTGGTCTAAAATGTGATAAATATACCACGTACATTTCAGGGGTTGGGCGGACGTCTTACTCATAGAAATCATATAAAGGTCGTACTCACTACACCCGCACATGCACAAGCGTACTTAACACGATCTTTTAAACTGATATAGTTAGTGACCGCCGCGCCTCGCACCCTCTGCATTATAAAAAATCATTAATCGCACGAAATTTATAATATAAATATAATAATATATATCTTCATATAATAAATATTTATCTTCAAACTACACTTCTTTACTAAGATTTATTCCACATTAATCATTTTTTAACGAACTGCTTGGCAGAAAAGCAGATGGCCTATTCTTCAAAAGGGGACCGGGACCAACGGGGGAAATAACCCTCGTTATTTCCCCCGTGTTGATCCGGACTCTTTTGAAGAATAGACCAACTGCCGTTCTGCCAGGCAGTTCGTGAAAGGCGACCGATTCGCTAGGTATACGTGTCGCTACCAGCGTGTGGCTACTAGGTGGTAGAGTTCCGCAAAGTCTCGCCCGGGTATTTGGTACTACCGTCTTAGCTTTTCCTAATGCATTAGCGTCAAACCCGGAACACGACAATGACAACATTGTCGTGTTCCGGGTTGAGGGGAGTGATTGGGGAGGTTGACAATTTTTTCTTCCGAATTGCTTTAGGGCCCTTGTGCAGAATTTACGATCCAGATCATAATTGACCTGCAAGACAAATTACCGTGCCTACTCTGGCTAGAGTTTTGAGAGACAGGGTCGCTTCCCTTATCAATATGATACTGTAAAATTAGCCCCACTTCTAGGCCACCTGTGGATTCTACCACGTCACCAGTTTGCAACTCAGCTATTTTTAGTTTACTTAATTTTTTATATGTATATTTATATTACAGATAGTTGTTAAGTTATCATCTTTAAGGTCTATTTAGATTAAAATATTTAAATACTTTTTAAACCGTACTAAACGTCATTTGAATATTATTTAAATAGTTTAGGGCAATTTGGCCTCGGTGCTAAAGTTTGGACTTGGTAAGTGTTTCTATTCGTATCACAAAACCATAATATGCTACATACTTAACTTTTCAATACATCTAGCATTCATTACCTCAATTTCATTAAATTACAAGACAAAGTGTTAAACAATGAATAACGAAATATTTGATTATGTTTCCACTTTAGTAATTCTAAGTGTTAATTGGCATCGTAAATTACATTCACTCATTTAAACCCAGCGATAAACGCTCAAGGCCTTTGCTAACTACCGAATAGAATTTTTAGAATAACATTAAAATATATTTACTTGTTTTCTAGTTTTGCTAAGCGCGGCGTGACGGAAAAGGCTGAAAATAAAAAAAATCAGATCATTATTAAATGAGCAGGTTAATATTTATTACACACCTAACGCTATTTTTTATTTTAATTACGCAGACAATTAAAAAAGTGGCAAGTGATAGAATATGGAAAAAACCATAAAACTATATACAAAATACAAGAAATCTTTCTACGTAAGACCGTTATAGCCTTCTTACAAAAAAATGGTAAAATGCGTATCGGGCCACGCGCAATGAGGGTTCCGAAGTTGCCCATCACAATAATGCAGAGGCTAAAAGAGGGTTTTTATTATTGCATACTACGAACATTTAAATTATTTAACGTCAATGACGGATATATCCGCACCACAGGTTCACGCCTATGAAAACTTCTGCAAGTACGTTTTATAAGTTGGTCGACTATTACTCAAAAACTTGTAAGGTCTTCAGAGCCGTTCCTTTTAACTTCATTATATTTACTACTACCGTGAATTTTTTTTCACCTCAAAACCAACCTTTGACTCTTTAATCAAAAAATTGATTGTATACACCTAGAATATTTTTTATAAACCTATCCAATGATACTCCACATAAGAAAAAACATGTAGAAAAATGCGGACGGACGGACGAACGGACGGACATAGCGAAACTATAAGGGTTCCTACTTTACTTTGGAACCCTATTAAGGAAGTAATGCTTTCGCGTCATACGAACGAAGTCGTGAGCAACAGCTAGTATCTTATATCATAACGAAACGTAGAAGACATTAATATATTTTGTTTTAGTAAAATTAAATTATTGACTCGATGTGAAGAAAGTTTAGGAAAAATATCACATAGTTTGGCCAAACAGCCCGTAAAAGGCAAACTTACGCCAGACGTTCCACTACCATCATACACTAGATTGTATAGTTTTCTGACGACTCTCCCAAGTTCGATTTCAGTATTTTACACATTCTGGCCACTATTAGCCAATGTTTGACATTATGGTTTCAAATTTGATGGCAAGACAGCCAGCGAACTATGAAGACGCACAGAGGGAACGCATCATTTTTTATTTCCACAAATATTGCACATACATGTCATAGGTGCCACTTTTCTCAAATATATGGCCGCAGCTGGCGCAGATTTCTTTTAATTTATAAATAAAATTATAATTACTATAAATAAATTACATATTATTACTTATAAATTAACAATGACGTTAATTATTTTTAAATTATGCCTTTAGCATGTGAAAGGAAACTTTAAATTTTCAAGGTTTTTAAAAGTTGTATTTAATAATGTTGTTATATTGTGGAATAAAGTGATATTTATTTTAACAGCCATTGAAAAACAAAAAATGCTGTGGGTCACTGAATCAAAAATGGCTTATCTAATCTCATACGGAATTCATATGTGTCATGAAAAAACATTAGTTTTAACGTATTTGATATTTTTAAAAGACATTTATTGTATTGTCGAGAGGCTAGCAACAATCAATGGGGCTAGGGTTTAACCCGACAAATTCAAAGTCAAATAAACTTTTACAGGCACCTGTTGATGCGTCCTATTGATGATTTTTCTATAATTAGTATTCGGACCGCGGCCACACACTGAGAAGATCTGATATCTTAAGATAGCAAACAAGCAGACGGCTCTTCCGTTGGAAAGAAAAAGCATAACCTACAGACACCAAGAATGCTAATGGTTTGTTAGCATCCGGCGGCGGTTGGCTAGAGAGCAAGGCAGCATGCATAAATCTACGGCTAACTTACCCGCCAAACCGGAACACGACAATGACAAGCATTAGTGCTATGGCGGCAGGAATATGTAATGCGGTGGTACCAAATACCTGGGCGAGATATTGCGGAAATATACCACTTAGTACTAGTAGTCGCCTTTTACGAGCTACCTGGCAGAACGGCAGTTGGTCTATTCTTCAAAGGAGCCCAGACCAACATGAGGGAATATATTTTAGAGTGTGTAGTGTAGCCAAGATGGACTCACTTAGATAATTGTTAACTTCTTACAAACTGCCTGGCAGAACGGCAGTTGGTCTATTCTTCAAAGGGACCAACACGAAGTGAGTCTCGAACATCGTGACTACTAACTGAGTGGTAGAATTGGCATCTTATCAGTGGTATTATCAGTGGTACATCTTGCCTGGCTCTGTTACGACCGCTTTACTTATTCCGATAGCAATAGCGGCATTGTTTACTTGCCGCTTTCGTGTTCCGGCTTGAAGGGTAGCCAATGCACGTGGCGGTCCACTTCGTCCCTGCCACACGAATAGCACCGTGCCATTAACGTGTATGCTGTCTATACGGTGGTTGTGTCCCACGACGAGTAGATACTATCTGCTGCAAACTGAAAAATGATGGCATAAATTACGATTTGGTGATACTATAACAGCAGGTACAGTATTAAAAGCCGCGGGTGCCTGCTAGTGTTGTAAAATGACACAAAATCCCGTTATTTTAAATCATACCGCAATGTAATCTACAACACTAAATGATGAAGTAACGCGTTGTAACTATTCTCACATAATTTGCACCTCCGTAGAATTAATTATCCTTATCAAACTGGTTATCAGAACACATGCTGGGGCGATAAGAAGAAAAATCGTTGCGTTTTTTTTCAAATGAATCCGTCACAACCGCAGTAGGACGTCGGTTGTTATTCATATTAACATTATTTTAATTTTCTCTGTGAATAATAGCAATATTTAACAAGTTTTAACGAAGGTGTAGGAAAAGTTTATTAAGGTACAATTTTGTGTTATTATTAGTGGTTTTTTGACCAGTTGAATTGCAGCCACTCGAGAATTAACGGATACTTATTATTTATATTTATATCAAAATCTACAATTTCTTTGTTTTGTAATATAGAAATGCGAAGATTCGATTTTTTTATTGGAAACAACCAGCACTTACCTACAAACTAACATGTGTTTTGTAGTGTTTAATATGTACCTGACTTGAGAACTTGCTACCACTTACATTAGTTTTTATATTCAAATAAATTTATCCGTGTTGATCCGGAGTCCGGACGTAGGTTTACCAGGCGGGTGATTATAACGCCTAATTTTTCAAAAAAAGTCTGTCTAAAATTTTACAAATAAATCATAAACAAATCATATTTTATTATTCTAATTGGCAAACAGAAAGTTAACTCTTGCCGTGGCCCACTTAGATCCTGACCCCACCAGTCAGTAGTACTTCGTATGCGTCAACGATGTCGCATGAAATCATTGCGTGTATTTAACACGCAATGATTTCACGCGACATGTTTAAAATGACGCGGAATATTCAAATGCCTGTCTGACCAGCGCCAGCCGGATGCCTGTCCAAACCTCAAAATGCCTGATAAGTGCGGCAAATGCTTGTCCGATGGTAACCCAATCCAGGGCCAGGGCCAATAGTTTAGCCTCAATCGCGATAGTCCCTGCCGCTGGCGTATTACGGTTTCGAGGGGTAAAGAAGGCAGTAAACTTATGCGTTTGGTATTCCATACCTGCCACTCGATTTGTAGCATCGCACCATATGAATCGCTGGTTTCTATAAGCGAAGATTTTCTCTTTCTACCAGGATTGTCGTCGACTTCGATATTTTTCAACCAATCCATTCTAAACTTTCTATTATATGTTTTTAATGCTACGTTGATATTATTACGTTTTAAACATTTAAGTATTTCTATTATATTTTAGACCTACCTACTTGAAAAATTGCATCGAATGCCGTTTGAAAAAACACAATCAAATAAAGAGTTCAAAAGTTAAAGCTTTTCAAATATTAAAATAGTGTTTATTGTTTTCAAAAAATTTACTTTGGATTTTTAAAATAACATTCAGACTAATAAGCCAGATTGAATCCAAAATCTAATTAGGTATTTTCATTAAAAACTGTGTCATTCCGTTAACCGGACCAAAATCGGTTGATTAGTTTGGGAGTTATCGTTGACAAAAAAAATAAAAGAAGGATTTGCCTGCTTTGTGTTTAAAATACCTCGTCTTAGTGGAAAGTTTGAGGGATGGCCTACTGGTTCAACTGGCTTACAAATGTTACTTTTATGTTAAATTTTAAATAAACTAGCAATCGTCCGCTGGTCGAAATTTGACAGTACCTAAGTTCAAAGTTTGTATATATTTGTCTGTATTAAAACCACTTCTAAGTTTGGCAACAGGTTTTCACCATAGAAAAATAGTATTAATGGATTTTTTAATCATGAGATAGCAAAAAAGCATATGAGTCTCTTGATAGAATGAGACAGCCACCTCCTATAGACATCAAAGATATTAATGGTGCGCTGCTATCCTTGTGGCGGGGTCCTTGTATGAATTCCTTATGAGAAGACATAAATATATATACAATTAACGTACACAAAATGCCGCTGACACTATCCGTTTAATTGTATACACTGCTTCCACTAGTCCATATATCTCAACTTTAAACTCCATTAAACATTGTAATAATGAAGTAATTGTTATATATTTTATATTTGTTGTCTTCGGCACTTGGTGAAATTGTATTTGTAATTATGTTAATACACTTGTACTGTTTCATAAAACGCTTTTTATTTTATTTATATGGCCAACTGGCTTCGCTTTTTACGCCATCATCAAGCTATTATATATAGGCTTATTTCCTGAACATTTTGTAAAAATCGAAACCGGTTGGGGATATAAATAAAAAAAGTATTTTGTGAAACAGTACAAGAGTATTTACACAACTAGAAACGATTGTGTTTAACAAAAATTAAAAAAAAAAACTTTCTACATCATATAAGAATTAAAACATTATTTTCAACCGATATCAGATTTGGTTTGTTTATATATGATAATAATTCTTAAATATTTGCACACCATGTCATAATAGAATGTGTTGGTAACTTAATTAACTTTTACCAACTTGTAATTAGATATTTTCATTTCATTTCAATACTTGTTAACTAAACTTAAATGCTATTTACATCACTCAAGATGCGTTATCATTTACGATAACATTGTTTTGGCCAGCGTAGTACTAGATTGAAAGCGAAAGAATTACAATTTCATTGGGGAACATAATATTACAACGAAATGGCAACGTTTATTAAACAGAATGTACCTACAGCATGTGCCAAAATTATGAAATCGACAAAATCGTCCTGTATCTAAACCGTCGAGTTTCTTGTGTTTATTTGTTTGTGTATAGTCTAAAAAATATTACCAAGACTATGTATCAGTTAAGTGAACATCGTCTTCTATACTCTATACACTTTCCTAAATTTTGTACAAACTATTCAAATGAAATATACACTCTCCTTGCCTTTTTTGACTTTTGCCATTTGGGAAGTTTTTATTAATATTTGCTTACACACGTTGGGGGCCCCCGTGGCCCGTGAGGCCCGTATTATTGACACGGCAGATACATCGGTAGCTACGTCACTGCATGCTGACCGCTCCGTTGGTCGAGTGGTTAGCGACCCTGACTACGCAATCAACGGAGCTCAGGTTCGATCCCCGACGGGGACAAGCATATTTGTGTGATGAGCATAAATGTTTGTATTTTCGGGTTTGGGTGTTTATTAAATATATTTTAGTATTTATATATGTATTTCTATGTATTAGTATCGTTGACTAACACCCATTAAACAAGCAAATAATTTGCTTACTTTGGGGTTAGTTCAGTAAGTGTAATTTGTCCCGTGAATATTAATTAATAATAGGTATTAAATGAGCTAAGCCTTTGATTACTAAATCAAAATCCAACTGTAATTAAATCCCAGCTCTCGTGACAATTGAGGGTATATATTTATGAGGTATTAGACTTCGCCACAAGATAGCAACGCACCATTAACATCTTTGGTGTCTATAGGCGATGGTTGACTCTTTCCATCAGGAGACCCATCTGCTTGTTTGCTCTCATATGATATAAATAAAATAAAAAATATATACTTTCCAAGTACAATAAATAAATATTTTATTTATTTATTTATTTATTTTATTATAGCACTGAATAGGAAGAGAGCGAAATTTGCATTGATTTTGAATTTTTTCTCGACGTTTAATAATTCTCCCATGTCACCCATCAAAGCTATCGCAAGATGAGATGTTTCGAAATAACTGATATATCACTAAACAAGAAGCACTTGTAGATGCACCTAAGTAAGTATATTTTGTATCTGAGGGAAGGCTCTAACAATTTGAATATAGGCCCTTGGTTAAGATTTTCCGTATTAAAGATTATCTATATCGTGTTGTCTGAAATAAACAATTCATCAAATAAAACGTGCAAAGCTCGGTCAGATACTCAAATATGATCAAGCGCAAAATTATAAAAAGACTACCGCTAGATTTCTCGGCTTATTAATGTTAATCGATTGATATGATATCTGACAAATAATTAAGATATGTTATTATTTATTGCGTTTGTTAATAACCGCGAACGGAGCAACGGAATTTAAAGGCGTAATAAACATCAAACACCCGCGTCTTATACAAGTCAGCGTTCATTCTGTCTCGTTCATTACCACGTATTGCTACGTCGTAGTCGATGCGATAGAATCAACGTTAATCTACGTATGCTTATATAGATTTATTAATAGCACCACAGCTCTCTTTACCTTAAGTAAGTATTTAACGCCGTATCTTAAACGTTGTTTTATCAAATAGCATTTATTTTGTAGATATGCGTCTCTCATTCATTTGTAGAGCAACTATCAGAGTATCAATAGTGATTATGCATTTTAGGTGATTTATTAGATAATAAATCAACTCTTCTGAGTTGAATAAATATGTTCGTACGCGTAAAATTGTAACTATGTATCTATTATATAATCTACGCGCGTACTTACATTACAATGTATACGTACATCTATTATATTATATTATACATATAATAAAATCGTAGGAAAGTCACGTATGTCCGGGGTAAACTCAAAAAGTACTGCATAGATTTACTTCAAATTTTGCATGAATATTACTTACAGGTCGGGTCAACATATAGGCTACATATTATCACGCTATCACCTACGAGGGAGGAGCTATGCGGAGTAAACGAAGTCCGTGCGGACTAAGTCGCGGGCAACAGCTAGTACAGTAATAAAATCAATACCTGTCACTGTCGTATTCAATCTCTAATAATCTCATCCATTCCGTTACAAAGCTCTAATTAATTATTACTTCAGAATAGCTGCAAATATCCGTAAAAGTATATGAGATACTGTTTTAATCAAAGAATAAATAGATATTTATTTTATTTAGTTCCAGTCGAACTATAATGTTTGTAAAATTGATCAATGTAAAAATAATTATGGAACATACCCGTATACATTAATTACTAACAAAGTAAAAAGTTACAATTACCTTTATTTATAACATCTACGTCCAATTTTTGTCCAATTGGTAAAAAATAAACGATGTGAATTAAGAAATGAGTAGGTACTGGTGTATTATTTATTACTTCAAATAGTAAAAAATAAGATATGTTTCGGAAAATAAAAGGAATCTTTCAAACGAATGCAATATAAATGTAGGAAACTTATAACTATAATATACCTACGTATATTATTTCAATTAAAAAATCTCAGAATGTTTGGTAAGTACTAATGTTTCTCAACTAAAATCTATTTATAAACCTATGATTACTGGAAGTAACACTACTAAAAATAAAAAACAAAAATAGTTAAATTAAAGATAATTTTAAAAAACCTTGACTAGAATAATGGTTCAATGAATAGATACGGCATTTAAGCGTCGCCATTTTGTTTAGTACCTAATGTAAAGCACTCAGTGATACTCGCGCCATTCATACATATTCAATGACAATATCAAAATCGTTTGAACCATTCCACAATCCATACGTGATAACTGATAATCCTCCTTTGTCGCAGTCGCCTAAAACCGTTATGAACAATTATACTTATTTGACCATTGCAGATTCAGACATTAAGAAGTTCGAGTTAAATAATAATAAATTGAGCCAAATCACAAAATTTATTATTGAATTGGAAGTAAGGCCATCGCTCTATTAACGGACGTGAGGTCGTTAGGGTAGGCACGCAGGAAGGGGGAGAGCGAGCAGGCGTAGAAAGAGGCGGGCGAGGGGCGTGGCGGCAGCCTTAGGCCTGTCTTGTGCTATAGCCTTTTGGTTTTATTGTGAGTCGATACATCACCATTGACTGCGTATGTGAACCGGCGAGTGTGTGATGCCTCCTGGCCGGTTTGCGCGTTTAATTGTGATTGTCCTTGAACATTAGAGTAGTTCAAACGTTTTACGAGACATCAAGTATTTCTAGTAGTTTTAAATTGTTATTTATCGCCCAATATTGGACTTTCATGAGTTAAGTAGTAGGTATAATTTACCTAATTTAATGAGAATATTTGGTACCTAAAACTGTAGTATACGTATAATAGCTATAGGCTTTAATAATGTTTGTTGCAGCTTTGAAAACAACAAAGATACACTTGATTGGCTGGCGGACTATTTACGTACATCTCAAACGCCTGAAATTTCTGTCACTAACATGCTTACGGTTTTACAGTTTAGTAAATATGTGCTGTGTCCGGCTACAATTTCTACCTAACCGTAATAACATTATTGCTTGTTGGTGTGGTGTTCTGGTTTAGACGGTAGCTGGTAAACGTATGAATGTACTTAATATACAGCGCAGCATTGCCACTCGGATGTGAACTTACAGCGTTAGTAAAGCATCAACTCTTGTTATCTTTTTTAAATTCTTACTGGGCACTCCTAACTCCTAATAGCTGGTAGTTGGGTATTGGGTAGAGCAGTTGGCCCGTAGGATATTATTGCAATTGGCACGTACGGTTAACGTTGCTTTCAGAAATCCTTGTGATTACTAAAAGCTTCGTATATACGGAACGAAAGGATACGTCATATTAGATAAGTTGAATCGGCCGCGGGACTGTTGCAAACCGTGCAAACAATGGTTGCGAATCGTTGAGTGAACAAAATTTAATTTACAGTTATCTATGCCTACTCCTAACAGACTAAAAAATTAAAATTATTATTTATTTTTTATTCAAATTAAAACGTTTTACGCATGAAATGAGTAACATCTTTTACAATTTAACATATCTTAATTAAGTAAACTCTCACTAAAACTATTAATAACTTTTAAAGATACTGATGAAATGTTATGTAAATTAACTATTATTTTGTAGCAGTAAATAAAATCATAGTAATATTAAACGCCGTTTGTGAAACGGTACTATCTACCATCGGTTTATTTAACTTAACCGTATATTCTAATTCAAATCTTCATGCTGTCATTTTTTTAATCATCACTGTTTACTTTCTACCTCCACGATTACGAAACGGAAGTCGCACCGACAATTTGACAGTGGGGCGTACGCTAAATATCACTTATAACCGTTATTTATTATAACGTTGAAAGTTATATAATCAAAATTGTGATAAAATTGTCGTTATGAGTTTGAGGACGCGCAGATCAGAAGAAATATTGCTGACATTGTATCTATTTATGATTATACTAATAAATCAGAGATATCCTTAACATTCTCATTTAATAAGTAATGAATTAAACTTTAACGTTCCATAATTAAAGTTCCACTCTCTAAAATTTTTAGAATTATGTAATAAGATAATAATATAGGTCTAGGTGCTCGGAGACCTACAGAACGCTGGAGTGAAGTGCTTTTTTAAATATTTATTGACATCATGCACCACAAGCTTTTTTTTTACAATGGAATACATATTTTGCTTATCTTATATATTCTTAATTAACATTTATTTACATTTTTTTCACCATTCTTAATTTAATGTTTATTTTTTGTTTTGGTTTTTAAAATTAGCTAATTGGTTAGAGAAAAACAAATCGCTAATCCTGAAGATCCTGTTAAGGATTTCCGGAATAACTAATATTGCATTGTCAATTGTCAACAGTCCTTGATAAAACTGCAAAGTTTCAAATTAATCCAACGATTTAAAGTACGTCAAATCCATGTTCAAAGTTTCCGTTAAGAGGGGATTTTTGCATTTACTCGACCACGTCAGACTAACATAGAGGGGGTACCTCGCATTGTTTTGAGGCTTTCCAACAAATATAAGCCCTTTATATAGAGGCGGGTAACTAAGGCAGAATAAAAACAAAATTCCAATAACTTTAGCTTGTGGAAATTGTCAGATTATATTTTTTTCGTTATTCCGATATAATTTTCTCTATATTAAAAGAAAATTCAGATGCTCTCGAGAATGTCAAAACAACGTTGTCTTTGCAGCTTTGTGACCCTTCCACTCCCTTACGTTACACTTGAATCGGCAGATTTTTCTCTGTTATCTATATTTTAGCTGCCAATTAACCCACCATACCTTAATCTGGCGCTCTTCAGTGTTTCCATATCACAGTTTTTTTTAAACATTTTTTTTGTCTGTAGATTTATTCCCCACCATAAAGATGAATAACATTATATAACCTTTTATTTTTCGTACAATTTATTCTACAAAATCCAATAGGTCCCTACGATGCTCGAGGAACCACCTATTTAGCTCCTCTACTATTACATACTAAAATATAAAGATACGAACAAAGCTAGTAAAAGCGTGTTAAAAATGTGCTTTGCTATTCGTTTTACTAGAAGCAAAACAACACTATATCAAGCTTAACAAGTAAATGGATCTTTCTGAATGATATAACTAGATTTAGGGGTAGGTAATTTCGGATTGTAAACGCTAATCTGATACGTACATTAACAGCTACAACCTAAAAATCTCTGAACGCTAGACTTTGTTACACGTTCTTCAAGTTATGCTAAACTTAGACCAAAAAATCCTTTGTGACGTTCTAGTAAGTTCAGCATTGAGCAATGCACGGCCAGAGCAACTCCTCAGCTAAACAAGAGGCTTTGTGTATGATTAAGCAAAGCGATCAGCTTTATCCCGCAACTTTGTTTTTGTGACATACGTACATTATTACTTCCTTTTATACAGCACAGTCGGGTAAAAAGTAGCTTATGTTACTTAATGATAATGTATTTTTACAACTATTAATGTAAGAATTTTTAAAATCAGTCTGTAGTTTTTGAGTTTATCCATTACAACAAACAAAATCTTGCCTCTTTTGGTATACTAGGGACTAATAATCTGTAGTAGTCCAAGCTCCATTTGGAAGTGGGTTGGGTTTTTGATTTATGAGCCAGCAAGTGAATGAATCAGTCAAAACTGCTGGTTTTCAATTGTCAATAAATGTTTGAGCTACATTTATGAAATTGTGGATTCTAGACAAACTCAGGGGTTTTAATAAATGTACCAGATTGTATGTATGCAGATTAAATAGGTTTCAAGTTGTGAAACGGTTAAAGTAGCTCGAAATGATTTTAATATACACGACCGTTGTGTCCCCAGTCCCATTTTCTTTGAACTTGAATGGACACGTTGCTATCTAGATATTATTGATTAGAATCTGTTCATCAAGACGGGTGAAGCGAGCTCTAACACCATTCCACAATATTTGCACTTTTGTGGTACATTTTACTGACCTTTAGGTTTGTGCTTTAACAAAGTACCTAACTTAAATTCATGTATATTCATGTTATCTGTCATAAAAATGCAATTTCATAAATATTTGAAAAATCAAAGATACCGCCATCAGTCGATAATTACAAAACTAATGAGGCATTGTAAACCTTTGATCAATTGATCTGTTATTATACTGTTACGCCATCTGTTGGTTTGGTTAAAAATATGCAGGATTTTTTGGTTAGATATAAATAAAATCCATACATTAAGGTACATTTATCTTAGTACCACTAGTAGAAATTAAGTAAAAAAACTTTTCCTTAGGTAAATTATTTAATGCATTAAAAAACTAAAACTCACAGCTACGTAACTGTATAGACAGCGCAGCCCGTATAAATGATAACGAGGGCAGAATTTTAGTTATCTAATCAGTGTCCCCCCCTTCCTGCTCTCACGACACATGGCGACTAAGTACGCAGCCATTTTGTGTGCGTACCTTTAACGGTGTGATGTCATTGATAACAGTTATAGAAAATTGGTGTTACATAGGCCTTACATTCCATTACGGCGCAACGGCTGGTGCAAATTGTTTCCGGAACATCATCAGTACCTAATCGTTTACGTCCGCAAAAGCAAAGGAACTCGATCGAGGAATTAAGTCGATGGATCCATCGACTTTAATTCCTATATGTAATGAAATGTTTTATACGATTTGTAGGATTTTTTAAACGCTATTATTTTTAAGCTTGAGTTCGTTTCGCAATCCTTATATTTTTGGATCCTTAATATTTTGGAACTGACGGGATATATTGGGATCAGTCCATTAGTTCATGAGTTTAATATTACATCCTACAAATTTCTCCTTTTAATATTAATCAAAAATGTGACACTTGACGTTGACAAAAAATAGCATTAATTAAAAGCTTTGTATTTCATAAACGGGTCTCGTAGTCTAAAAACTTTTTTCACAATCCCGCAATATTTTTAAATACCTATCCAAACGACACCCCACACTTTGAGGTACGCATGAAAAAATAAACATCTCCATTTTACCTGTATAGCCCTAAAATGTTCTTGAGGATTTTATTTTATCACTTTGTCAGCATAAATAATATGCAATTTCAAAATTCAGACCAAATTACAGGATTTTAGTACAAATAATCACTACGGACAGTTGACTTAGGAACCCTTAAATATAAGATAAAAAATCTGTAAATCGGTTGATCCTGTGACCATCCCTGGAGCTTCCCGCTAAATTGACGTATTTTAGGTTCAAAGGAACAAAAACTATACCTAAACATAGATTTTTTTCAGAGTTCTAACATCTAAATTTTTTTAGTTAATAACAGTAATTTAATCCTATATATTAATACTTGAAGGACAAACTTTGGACTCCTTTTTTAAACAATTTAGCGAACGGTGGAATATGAAATTTGGCACAGTTAAAGTTTACATTGCGGAGAGTTGCAGAAATCTATTATTTTTTGATGAAATTCATTAGAAATACATTGAATTAATAAAAATAAACATCGTACACACCACATTCATGTGACATACACGATAATATACACACGTAAGTATAATATTTTCTTTTTTTTTTATATCATAAGATAGCAAACAAGCAGATGGGTCTCCTGATGGAAAAAAGTCAACCATCGCCTATAGACACCAACGATGTTAATGGTGCGTTGTTATCTTGTGGCGAGGTCAAATGGCACATGCATAAGTTTACCGGCTACCTTACCCTCCAAACCGGAACACGAGAGCGACAAGCACTGACGCTATTGCGGCAGGAATAAGTAAGACGGCGGTACCAGACCCGGGCGAGACAATGCAGAACTCTACCACCTAGTAGCCACGATGGTAGTGACTCGATAGCCAATCGGTCGCCTTTTACGACCTGCCTGGCAGAACGGCAGTTGGCCTAGTCTTCAAAGGAGGCCGGGACCAACACGGCGTAACACGGCGTTTCTTTACGGCTAAAGTCAATTGTCAAACAAAGAGTTTTTATTGTTTAGTCTATGGTTGAATTTCGGCCACAGGCGATCGCTAGTTATTGAAAAACTGTATAATATTTTGGAAACGATGATAGACTTTAATCTTTCAAATGGCATTAAACGAAATTTTTGAGCTCTAAAATGTTTCCTTACCTACATAATCTATACGCTGAAAATATAGAAGTAAATATTGAAGTAATATCACAACAAAATTTTTTTCAAGAAATGTGGTTAGAGACAAATCCCAAACAAACCGACTGATTTTGATCCACTTTACGGTATTTGACGCAGTTTTTAGAGATAAAATCTGGTTAAATTTTTAAATCAATCGGTATATTATTAAGCTGAAAGCTATTTTGAAATTATTAAGTTTGCTGTAAACAATAAAACATTAATAATTATAAACCTGTAACTTTTGAAAACCTGATTCTATTTTTATATTTGAAAGGGTATTTAGCGTAGTTTTTAAGTATCTACCAAAAATACTGTAGGTCAAAAATGGTTGGTTAAAAAATTTTGGATTTATGTCGAAAAATCACTTTTTTCAATATTTTTCGTCAACGACTTCTTCCGAACGGATGAACCGATTTTGATGCAATTTATGCATCGGAAAGGGCTGATTCATCGGTCATTCATTAATCTGTACATTAATCTGGAAGTTACTTATATTAAAATACTGTTTCGTCAAAGTAATTTTTAGTTTTTTTCAAATTTCTAAAAATTTCCAAGACTGAATCGATTTAAATTTTTAAAAAGTCTAAGTTGAGCGGAATCCAGTCGAATGCTATCAACCACGTTTTGTTTGGACAAACCCTTCAAAAGTTATGAGATGTTTGTATACACACATACACACACATACATACAGACACGCCATCATGAAAATATTTCTAATGATAATAATCTAGAAAATCGGGGCAAAATTAATAATTTCCTTATCTACATACATAGCGGGAAGTTAAAAATCAATCAAAAATTAACAAAAAATAATACAATACAAAGCAAAGTATCTTCACACCCGTATCCCCGAAGAAGTAGGCATAGGTATGACATGTGCACCAAAAACCTTGCCAAATTTCATCCGAATCGGTTCAGTAGTTTGGTCGTAACAGCGCAGTAGACAGACAGTTAGATAGATTGACAGATAGACATACTAATTCATTTATAATATCTAGTAGGGAAGGATGGGTTCATGCAAAAAACTTACAAAGTTAAAACTCAAAAGACTTACAAAGTTATTTCCTTTATATTGATAATCCTTGACACACGATTGGGAGACGCCTTACACCGCCTTTTAAAATTACTTAGGTAATTAATTTGGTCATATGATAGTTTTTGCTCCTATTCCAACAACCACACTTTTGTGTAGTTACTATGTACTCACGTAGGTATAATTTACCTACACAACATTAAATGATGCACACTTTTTATGTAAAAAAAGTGTCTTCACGCCCGTATCCCCGAGGGGGTAGGCAGAGGTACAACAAGTGCACCCACGATAGCCGAAGACACTTAAGTCCCACAATGTGATAGGAGGCCAGCCTATCGTCAATCAGACATTTTTCCAATCCCGGGTATAATAGTTTTTTAACGGAAAACTGAAAAAACAAATTTTTTGGTTTGCCCGACCCGGAATCGAACCCGGGACCTCGTGTTTACAACGTTCACACCGAACCACTCGACCTCAGAGGCGATTATAGTACAAAATTGAAAAAATATATATGTTAATATGATTCAAACATTTAAAATGGCAGAAAAATATTCATTAACACATTATTAAGCTTTATAACAGAGCTGAATACCTACTTGAATACACTGAAACACAATCATATTATATTCTTCTTTTAACATGAGCGTATTTCTTTTGTAGAATACTATCGTAACTACGAAAATGAATGTAGGACTGAGCATTTTTAGAGTTTCTCGACAAAATCACGCAATAATATCTTAACGAAGAGAACGCGTAAGACTGGTGCGATTAAAACAGTTGAGCAGAAAGCGATTTTAGAAATAATAAGTAGAACATAGGCAAAAAGCCTCAAATAAGTGATCAAAAAAAAAAATCAAAAATTACATAGTCTTTTAGTCATATCCCTTATAGTGTAGACAATAAGTACCCTATACCACGATCCCTACAGATTTGCCTTGCTTCCTCTACCTACATTCATGATTTTCTTCATACAAAATTATTTTTTCTTGCGAAAACTCTACAAATACAGAAATCACACATTTAACGATTATTATGCAAATAGGTCTTAACGATATTTAAATATAGACATACAAAAAACACACACAGGCATTACATATGCACGTTGAATTAAATGCCTGCTCAAATCTTTAAACTCTTAGAATTTTTATATCGTAATGAGCAGCTCTCCTGATAAAACCTTGGTCTATAGACTATACAAATATTAATGAAGCGTTATTATTTGAGTAACGACTAACGCATGAAATGTACAAAAATTAAACAATTATAATACAATAAAGAAAGTAGGTATTATACGACACTAGTGAGAGTTTACCTTAATAAGTAAATATATAATTAATTAATTAAATTTTATATATTTTTATTCAAAATCCGCAAGTACCTATTTAATTTTAAAAAGTTAAAGAAACTAAATCCTGCATTTAAATGAGTTAATTTCATACAGATAAAGCAGTAGTGTTACAGTTGAAATTCATCATTATAAATTAATTTAGACTTGTTTCAGATAAATCTTAATACCGCGGCAGGTATTTAAAATTCATCATTATAAATTAATTTAGACTTATTTGAGATAAATCTTAATAATAGGTACGTCTACTTCATTACGAAGAAAGTTCTGTAATTTTCCATATGTACAGTCAGCCAGCCAGCACATGGACTATCTATATATGTTAAGTAAATTCAGTTTACTCCGGTATCTTTGCAAAATTAAAATGTAATTGCGAAAGTTCCAACTTGTGTTAGGATATTTTGCGCTTAATTACCTTACTTAAGCTAAGTCTACAAGTGTAGCCCCTAAAATTGTACGAAGCTTGAAAAAAATCATTCTTTTAAGTTCAAGAAAACCAATAAGGTAAAGGAAAATATTGTCACGTTCGAGAACATTATCACGTCATAAATAAGTCACGCGGCCAGATCTCTGAGCAATAGCAATTTAAAGATGTAAATAGCTTTGTCGTAACAATAATAAATAATAATAATTAATAAGTCGTCGTCTATCGTCGAGACTGAAGCAAAAAAATTGAATATTACATGAAAATGTGTTATCAGTACGACACTTGACCATTTTATATATGAAAATTACTAGCTGACCCCCTGACACCTGCGACTAAACATGTCGGCAATATAAGTAATTTCATACAAATGATATCACCTCCCATTTTACAATTATAAGCGAGGAGATTAGGCGAATTTTTTTTTTCATTCCTCGTCTACATCGTTAAAACAACACCTGTGAAAAATTTTAACCTTCTAGGTTCGAGGGTTTAGGCTGGGTGGTTGATGTGTCAGTCAGTGAGACAGGATTTTTTATATATGTGCAGATTTTACTCGTAAATATCAATGAATATTGCATAATGCAGTTGATGCCAGTGTGCGACCGTGTTTTGCGGGCCTGCTCTTGAAAACAATATAAATCTTAAATCAATATTGATAGAAACAATAAGTTTCGCATATCGTCAAAAAACGGTACTCTTGAAACCAAAATTGCCCACTTTGATTCAGTATAGTAACGACCTAATTTTTGGTAATAGATGTCATCGTTACATGTCAAGCTAGTGTTACAAATGGAAATTTTAAGTACCGTTATAAACAAAATAACAAATAAAAGCTTATAAAAAAGTTCCAAAAAATTTCGAAATCCGTGTGGCGCTGTCGCCGAATCCAATAATTGAATATAGTTGTCTAGAGTACGAAATACTTCAAAATTCATTAAATAATTATTTAAAATTGAAATCGGTTTTCAAGAGTAGCCCTACTGATCCGGTAGTAATAATAAAACTGACGAAGTGCGTGTCAAACAATCACTCAGAGACTACCATTTAGCCGACATGAGGGACATTTGGCTTTAGCAAAATAGTACATTAGTAAAAACAATACTGTTGTAATATTGGCGATTCTTATCACTTAAAACCCCTAAAGTTAAAACTCGGCTACCTTTACTTTACGACCCCTCAAGGTGCCTTCAACCAAATTAAAAGTGATCGAGACAGGGATAGATTAAATCCATAATAGTTACTATCGTAATTGTAGGTAGATTATAGGTAGGTAAAGCAGCCCGGGACCCCGTGTTGGTTCCGGGCTCCTTTGAAAATAGGCCAACTGCCGTTCTGCGAGGCAAGTCATAAAAGGCGACCGATTTGCTATCCGAGTCACTACCCTCGTGGCTACTAGTTTGTAGAGCTCTACATTGTCTCGCCCGGGTCTGGTACCACCGCCTTACCTATTTCTGCTGCAATAGCTTCAGTGCTAGTCACTGTCGTGTTCTGGTTTGGAGGGTGAGGTAGCCGGTAAACTTATCCATGTGGCATAAGACCTCGCCACAAGATAGCAACGCACCATTAACATCTTTGGTGTCTATAATAGGCGATGGTTAACTCTTTCCCTCAGAAGACCCATTTGCTTGTTTGTTATCTTATACAAAAAAAAAAGATGTAAAAACACATTGCTGGCATTATAGTGTCTTTCACATGAGTGAGTGCATACAATTCATGAACTTAGAGGGATATTATTTAAATTAAATTTTTAAATAAATTTTTTATATTATCTTGTAATAATTTTACAATAATAATTATAACGCATTTTCAATTCAATATTTAGTTCCTAATTTTAAGATTTGGCCGGACTTTCAAAAGTATCCCTGTATATACCTAATTGTAGTATTTTAGTCTTTATTGTTATATGGGGTATAAAAACAGAGCACAAGCGACTTTTATTACGGCTCAAACTGAAGCTAGAATGGCGTTCGCGAAGTAGAGAAGTGGGGTTTTGAAATAACAAAATGTTGCTGCTTGACTATTTGAAATTCAGCTACTTTTTGGCACTTTCTTTAAAAATAGTCCACTGGTATTTAAATGACATATTTTTTAAATCTGTTTCAGAAACACTTATTTGACTTAGAGTTTGAGCTCCTGGCCTTTACGCACCAAAGTCGTTTTGTATCTAGTCATTGTCAGATTTATATCAGAATAATACAATCAGAACATTTAAAATCTTTATTCTAAAGATGAGCAGTTACAAAACTGTTAATTAACTATATTTTCTTAAATTCATTGTAGATTATTTCGGCGTATGCTTTGTATTTAATTTTAAAATAAATAAAACTAATTTACCGTCGGAAACTGAAAGTTGGAAAACATGATAACATAAATTATAATATTTTTTATAAGGTTTAATATTAGAAATATTTTAATTCATCACATTATGGAAGGCAATTAACACTTGCTTAAATATTTTAGGCTACTATAAATATGACGAGTGAAGTATTAATAAAAATGATAAGAAGAACAATTCACAGCGTCTTAAGCAATTAATTAACGCAACAAACAGAAATATAATAACATAATTAATCATTCCATGAAACTAAAACAGTGCAAGCTTTTCATGTTACTCCTAAACGAGAAGAGACTATCACCGTAACATCTTTTCAATTAATTATCTTTTACAGAACTTACAACTAGTACAAGCGTAATGCACCTGCGCGGTGTATGTCTATTACTGTACCCACTATTATAATATTTAGTTGAAGGATACTTATCTTCAGGTAAAAAATATAGACTATAAAATGTAACACGTTCCACACACATCTTTAGTGTTGATTGTTTCTTACCATCAAATCCAATTGTATTGTTTATTTATTTATTTATTCAATTCAATTATAGATAACATGACAAAAATTAACTTGCTTATTGTAACAAACAATTATAGGTAAACACCACTTGCTTTTTTTAAAAGTAACAATTGACTGTAATACTGTAATATTCATAAAATGAATATATAAACTCCTAATTAAAAACAAAAATTAATGCAGAGCTAAACCTAATCAGTTCTATGGTTTATAAACATTTTGTGGATTTTGTTAAATGAGTCAAAATAAATGTCGATTTTTCGCTATCGAATATAAAATATATAATCGAATTGTTGCTATGATATGATATAAAATACTTAATAGGTCCGAATCAGTAACCTTGTGTACAGAGTTATAATCCTATTACTTCTATAAATAAAGCTCTCTTGACCATGAATTCAATTCGTGTAAGCTCTGCTTAGCGGTTTATGGCTGTGAGTGATTTTTTTATGATTTAAAAAAGTTGGAGAGTAGAATCCATCCAGCGAGATGCAGCGAAGCGGTTGCACCTGTGCGTCCACTTGACACCACATGCACTGGCGCCAACCGCTACTGTGTCACGGGAAAATACTTGTTATCTTGTTTCCAACAAGAGTGATAATACCTTGCGTGACTTAACCACTCGAGACCGTACACCATCTTATGAGAACCGAACAATTATACCGTTATATGTCCCATGTTTAAAAGCTATTAATTACTCTGCAGTAACTTTTTCATTAGACAAGTGTACAAGTATCTCGTACACCCGACGCGCGCTCGGTCGCGTACACTAATGTGTAAGTAGTATTTAGTTTTATTTCCGACAAAAATAGTATAATTAAGTCGTAAATGACTGCCTTTTGGTCTAGGGGTGAGCCTATTCGGCTCAGATCATGAGATCCCGGGTTCGATACCCGAGTCGGACAAAATGTTATTGAGATGTTTTTCGAAAATCTAAAATCTCAGTAGTAGCTCGGAGTTTGGCAGAGTTTGGCGGAGTTTGCCTCGGGTGAGCACGTAAAGCTGTCAGTCCCAGTTATCGCTAGAAATGTTCGATAATCCTTAACACGACGGTAAAATGCGGCGTTGGCGATCACCACTTATCTCACCAACTAACAAACCGGTGAATCTTGGTGAACCGGAAAGTCGGTAGACTTTTGGTTTACTCTGCTGGGCGTGATGAATGATGATACTTTAAATTATAAATATTCATATTAATAATATTATAAATTCGAAAGTCTGTCTGCCTGTTTGTAATTTATACGTACATTCTAGCTTGCCATTCAATATCTTTGTTTTTAGAGTAAAATAACAGCAACAGCCAGTAATATTGCCTAGAAACTAGAAAGCAAATGTTTTTTGGTACCTATGAATTCCGTTTTTAGTGATTTTTTGGTGGTATGAGACAACCGCTGTCGCTGCTATTTTTATTCCTTGCAAACAAGGATATTTAATGGTGACCTAGAATGTAGGTACATATAAATAACAAACAGTTATATTGACAGGCTTTCGCATTATAATATTAGTTTGGATAAATATATACGATATACAGTTTGGAATGCTAAAAATACTATTAAAAATAACCGTTTTAAGATATTTAATAGATTCAGGTGTTTAACTTTGCGGAAATCCATAATTTAAAGAAGAAATTGTGGTATTTAATTTGCAAAATTTTCGCGAAACCTTATATGGAACTGCTGTGATGCAACTGAAATGAAAGGCAGTGTAAGGAATGGGGCAAACTTAACCAAGAGGTGAAAGTTTGAGAAGACCACAGCGGCACAATAGTCTACCCACTTCCATCACACTTTTTTCCACGTCAGAAGCAAAGGCAGTAACACACAAATGATGTACTCAACGCACGTGTAACCCAAGCATCTTCAGAAGAGTCGAATAGCACTTTACTCTATGGAGGGTGAAGCAATAGCTAAAAGTAAAAAAAAAACTAAGCGTCGCCGCCCATGTCCAATAATCGGTGACCGATTTGTCGTCTTTGTCGGTCGGGCCGCGCCGTGTGCATTGCACTATTGCATACAGTACGTTCTATTTTTCTGATAAAAAGAATTGGTCACCGATTATCGGACGTGGGTGGTTACCCTAAGTGCTAAATAATTTTGTTAATGGAATATAAATAAATAATATATAGCACATGATTAGGACAAGAAATTCCTAAAATGTAACAACGATGTTCGCGAGTTACGACTTGTTTTAAAAATACTAAAATTCTTAAAATTTTTTACTGGTGTTGCGAAATACGCTCAGGTGCTAATTACAATCGGGCGAGGCCGCGTCAGGCAGTACGATTACGCTCACAATTTCGTAAGTGAATCAATGACTCTTTAATGTGTTGGTCCAGGCCCCCTTTGAAGACTAGACCACCTGCAACTTTGCCAGGCAGTTGGTTAGGTGAACGGTAAGCGATACCAATCACTACAATCTTAACTATTAGGTGGTAAAGTTCAGCAACGTCTCGCCCAGGTCTGGTACCACCGCCTAGCCTATTCCTGCAGCAATAGCGTCAATGCTTGTCACTGTCATGTTACGGTTTCGAGGGTAAGGTAGCCAGTAAACATATGCATGTGGCATAAACACCACACCACATGGATAACAACGCGCCATTAACATCTTTGTTATATATAGACGACGATTGTCTCTTTCCATCAGGAGAGCGATTTGCTTGTTTGCTAGCTTATAGTACAAAAACGTCTTTTTATTTTTGTATTATAGGACTCACTCCGTGCTTGGGAAAACTGGAAAATATTAAAACAACAAAGAAAAATATTGACACGCAGGGATTGAACCTGCGACCGTCTCCCTAAAGCCGGGACGCTCTCCCACCGAGCTAGTGTCAACAGGCTCGACGAGGCGAAATTCTTTTTTACTATATGATCGATTGCCTACGTCGAGTTTGAGATTACGTCGAGACGGTCGCAGGTTTAATCCCTGCGTGTCGATATTTTTCTTTGTTGTTTTTAAAGTTTTTCCACAAAAATCTTGGTCCTTACCGTGATTGTATCTCCATTGGCTTCATTATATATACCTACTACAATGGTGGATGTGCTCTCGTCACTAACAGCCGTGCTGATACAAGTGAGGAGAGGAAAGCAAATTTTAACATTTTGTTAGCATTTTCAACCAACGAAAAAACGGAGGTTATCAGTTTGACGTGTATTATATATACACGTCAAACTGATAACCTCCTTTTTATGTAGGTAATATTTTTGGAATTGGACGGTATGATGATCCATTTTGGCGTCCAAGCATGTGTACTAAATTTAGTAAATTTATGTGTCTTTGTATATTTATAAGTCTGTATGTTTAGATTTTTATGTTTAGGTAAATATATGTTCGTATGTTTGTCCATAAATTTCTCGCGAGCTAAAAGTCGATCGAGATATTTGTTGATTTAAATTATGCCTATTTCGAAGGAACTAAGTTTCATAAAAAACGGTTCAGTAGTTTTAAAGATACGAGAATAGAAGTATCTATTAATAAGTAACCTTACTGTACTTATTTTTTAAATTATTTTTATATAGTATAATATAATGTGGCAAATGGAACTATGAATCGAACAAACGTCACGTTTCCAAAATTTGGATATACTTACTTGTCCAAAATTATATTTTAGCCAACATTTTATGGCAATTGCGTGTAAGGACATGAGAAGAGGCAGAAATACGAAACGCAATATAGGTTATAATACTTTAAGATCATGATTAACAATGTCTACAAAGTTTATGGTGAACGTCACAATTATGAGCTAAATATTTCTCGAAGTCATCTGTCACATCATTTGGCGGTTAAACATGAATACTGATGAAAAAAGAAGTCGTCGCCTATAGACATCAAAGATATTAATGGTGTATTGCTTTATAGGTCTACCCGCTTCTCTACCCATCAAATCGGAACAAGATAATGACAAGCATTGACGCTATTGCGGCAGTAATAGGTAAGGCGGTAGTACCAAATCCTCAGACGAGACGTTGCGAAATTTTACCATATAGTAATTTTTAAAATACTCGTATTTACCCCTTTACTTTTGCTAAACTGGACTATACCATGTCCCATTAGCAGCGGCACGCGTTTGATGTCGTAACGACGCGACCACAGAATATGGATCTGTGACGCGACGCACCTCGACATAGGCGACTACGACTTTCTAAGGAGCCGCTTTTTACTAATACTCACATAGTAAGTCACAATTTGAAGTTGCTTTAGGTAATGTCTGAAATATTTATAATATATATGTCAAATTAATTATTTTGAGCGGGAAAATATATTTATTAATAATCAAAATAATAATGACTCATATATAATCGTATGTAGCTACCAAATAATATATATATATGGTCAAAAGCATTATTTGATATATTATTATATAATTACAAATGAGTTGATGGTTGGTGAAATCCTTTCTACTACGAAGTACTATAGTACTATTAGTTCTTAAACTATAGATACGATTATTATAGTAACGATGGAGTCGCACTGATGGTTAAAACTTAAAATACAAAAATGTCTATTTACACTACATACAGTATACATATAGTACATATAGTACTTTGCGTCAGAAACAAAACAAACACTAGACATTCGTAATCCTTATACGAAGAGGCAGTATTGAATGTAGGTTGTTGGCAGTTGGCATGCTTCTGCGCGCTGAACATTTCGGTGTTTGTTTCAACTTTGAAGTTAAGTTACTATCATATATAGTCCGCGGATAGCAGCCCTTTTGTTAAATGTTCAACACGTTGACGAATCTACCAACTTTTTCTATACGACTTTTTTCAAAGTGTAGCGAAATATAAGAGGAAGTCTTCTAAAATTTTTCAGTACGTTTTTTTTCAAAAGTGTTGCATTTTTCATCAGAAGTATGATCTTTTTTTGATGATATTATATGATGGATGATACTCAAACATGATCGCAATATGGACAAAGTAAATATCAGGTTTTTTGCATGATGGATGTATACTTTATGGTATTGCATTAACAAGATATTTTAATAAAAAATTTAAAAAATATTTGGGCCGATAAAAATGCACAAATCTGCACCGATGAACATATTATGTCAATTAGTGCAGTGTTTAACTTTAGCTACCACCCCGAACACAAGCTGTACTTACGCATACTTGTTTGGGACGTAGTTCACTTTTGCTGAATTATTTAATATGGTTAATAATGTTTTTAAGTAGCCATAGCGTTCGAAAAGTTCCCTTTCGAGTTGTTTCCGACTGATAGGCTAAATATGACGTTATTACGAGATTACGTTTCGCAGCACTCCCGAAAAATGTTGTAAAGAGAAAGTTTGGTAGACAAGTCAAAATGAAGCCACTCACGATGTTTGAAGTAGGTACCTATGTATTGATCATTTAACAAAAAAGTTGTTGTCCCACGGACTAAGAGTGTTTATGATAACATTTTCGCTTGCCATTCTGCAATATTGCTATCGCGTTAACCTTCGTTGAGTGTATAAGCCCGTATTTAAATGACTAAAATCCACTGTACTCATATTTGTGCCGTTACCTTATACATTTGTCGTAGTTTTATACTGACATTTACGTACAGAAATATATCCTGAACCACAAATAAAGAATATTTCGGACATAATATAAGACCACCATCTTTGTGATCGCATGGAGTACAGGCGTGACTCGTGAGGTACTGTTCTATAAAGCTATCGTGTACGCGCCCAGCATGCGAGTGATCAGATCAATCTGCGTAAATCTTCCAAGCGCCATCAATGTTTAGAAATATCTGTGTGGCGGGGTAGTGGTGGTGGGGGGAGGGGGGTATTGATTGATTATCGAGTGCGATACCAGATCCGGGTGACGTCACGGCGGCGGCGCCGGCGCGCCCGCCAGACGCACAAGTGCTGCTATAAACGCCGCTTGCCCTAGGTCAGACACTGAGTGCACTTATCAAATCAATTATTCATTGGACACATGCCGCGTATTTGCTTCTTGTCAAAACTCCATGCTCTTATTAGACGCTCTTAATAGAGAACTCAATAATTGTAATCCATCGAGCTTGTGAACTCTAAATAATTTCTCTACTTCCTGGTGTATACTAAACGGAAGTATATTGCTTTATAATTTCTTAATGTATAATTAATAAGTATACCTTTAATAACTTTATTTTTCAAAATTAAGCTGCGTACCGATTTATAAAATACACGTCCTTTTCAAATTTTAACCACACAGTATGAATATACTCAGAATAAAATCACTGTGATATACGGACGTACAGACGGACAGGCAGACGGACATGACGAAATTATAAGGATTCGGTTTTTTTATTTGGCTACGGAACCCTAAAAACGAAATTGCCGCCTCAGACCAACAAAATTGGACTGAGATTGTCGCCTGCAGAATCAGAGATCTTAAATGAAGCTCCGCGTGTAAATTTACTGGCTACATTACCCTTCGGTGAAACAGGAAAAGTGGGGAGTCGTGGAACACCTCCTTCGCCACCCATTGTATTATGTACTTATGTGTGTACAGGTCCCCCAGACGATCAAGCGAAGTTGGCAAGCAGTGCGCCTATGAACGTGTCGTGTGGGCGTCTTATAGCGCCAGTTATATAATCTGTTGTGCATAGGATACTGTTATAGGTACCTATTATAATACGGACTGCTAACGCAGTTAACGCAGAGTCAAAAAAATAAAGAAATGTTAAAACATCTCTTTTCAGTGGTAGGTTGGAATTCAGATCTTGCTAAGTGGCAGATGAATAATGACAGACCGAAGCGATAATAATTTGAAAAATGCTGAAAATATACAAAAGCCTGCTTAAAATACCTAATTTGCTTGGCAATTGTAGGGCATAGAATAAATGATTTAAATACCCTGGATGGACAATATAACAAGCAATATTTATGTTTCGGTGATTGAGAAGATCAATTACAAAGTTTGTTACTGGCATCTCCCTCGTAAAACGAGCCTTCCCCACCAGTGTTGCTTTCATTATTTCATACCATACTAATATTATAAATGCGAAGGTAACTCTGTTTATCTCTTCTTTACGCTTAAACCACTGAACCGATTTAAATGAAATTCGGTACAAAGATAGTTTGAGACCCGAAAAAGGATATATTTATTATTTAGGATAGTGTTTATCTCGGAAAGGAGATTGATGAGGCTCCATACAAATTTGGCCTAAAGCGCAACACATGATGATAGCCGCTTACCGTATTGTAATACATTATTAATTTCTTCTGAAACGTAAATTGTATCACGGACACTTTTAGAAATACTAAAATTCACGAAACTCCTTCAAAGATTAATATTACTTGATTTCACAATTGTTACATTCCATTTTAAGCCACTCACATCGCAATATATCGTCAACACAAATATAATTCATTTTTGTATCACATAACATGAAGATGATTTGATTTTAACCACTTAAATGTTAAAAAACGATAAAACTTTTGTTTACATAAAATGTTTATTACTCGCTTGCAACCAAGGAAGTTATATTAGACATGGGTGGAGTGTGTCTCTTTCTACTAAATAAAGCGCCAGTCGCCACATATAAGTAGCGTAGTTTGCAAATTACTACTAAGTAATTCTACTAATTTGAGAAACAGTTTTTGCATTGCATAAGTAATTAAGTAATAATTAAAATTTGGCATTTTTAGTACAATACAATACAATTAAGTTATTTAAAAAAAATACATTTTAGAACTCACTGTGTTAATTACAATACATTTTATGCTAATGTTTTTATGGACGTGTATGAATAAAAGGGATTTAACGATTACCGACTATATAAAAATCTACCATCAGATAGTTTTATTTACACTCGCAATTGCAAGAAAGGGACAACATCCACTCTTGTCGTTGTCTTGCTCAGAACGTTTTTCCCCTCTGTTAAGTAAGAAACAATAATACATTTTTCCAATTATATAAGTTCCTTGCTTGCAACTGAAATAAATGACACTTGTTTTTTTTGTTTCTTTCGGACGATACTAAGAATACCTATTTATACGGCCTGCTATGTTGTAGATTTCGATTATTTATTTATTTATTTATTTATTTATTTATTTATTTATTACCAATTAATCCACAGCATTTTTAACAATAAGATAAAATACAATTATTTTACATCAAACATAAGCCAATTACGGATTACTACTTCGTACACACAACAATTTTGACTTTCGGAGCTTAGTCAGCTTAAATTTAAATAAAAACATTACATTTTATTGAAATATAAAAACGATTAAAATTTAAAATACAAAAATTAAATAATAATAACAATAATAGAACCAAAATCTAAGACAAAAACTTTAAGATTTGAACAAATTAAATAAAGAAATAAAACATGAAATTGGAATGAATGATTATTTGATAAAATATCACAAACACAATAGGTAGTGATAAAATTCCCTAATACACATGCCATTAATGTCTATATGCATTAAAGATTGTATGTGCGTGCGTGTGTGTGACCCTGTGTGTCCGTCTCTCTCTCTCTCTATGTGTGTGTGTGTGTGTGTGGTGCAATATGATGATGATTGATGAGTAAGCGAGTTGTGTATAAAATTATTCGCTCGACCAAGACCGGTTGATATAATTATATTATTAGATTATAATAATAAATATTTTCATTTTGTTGCATTTTATACAATAGTTTGTTTAAAATTTTGCGTCTTATCTATCCAACATTTTTATAATCTGTTTGGTTGGTCAGAAATAAAAGTGTTAACTTTATGGCAGAATAGAAGAATCTTTGCTTGAATTAGAGATAAGAAAAAGCGTACAAGTTTGATTAGTTTCATGACTTTCCGACTAAAATCCTTTTAAAATTAATTTGCTATTAAAAAGTGTCCGTTGAATTCTAATATTGACTTATTGTGAATAAAATTAATTTAATAATATCGGCTGACACTATATTCTTGTAGTCCATTTAGGCCGGTCTCACCTCTCTCCTTTCACGGGAACGGGAACTATGCGGGTAAAACCTGGGACTGTGTATATTTTAAGTCATGATAATAAGGAGTTACTTACGCTACTTTTATTATAGAATTTTTTCCACGCGAAGTCGCGCACAGCTAAACGCTTATATATGTTACAACTGGAAAACAAATGAATTTGGATTTTTTTAACTGAAAGTTCATTCAGAATGAACTGCCATATTGGAACAGAGCTGAACCAAAAACGGCAAGCATTTTAAATTTTAATTAAATATTACAAATGTATTTGTAGTACAATTATATTCAAAGAAATTATGATATTCCATAGTGCATTAAGGTAAGAGAAAACATAAAATAATATTATCCCCGGCCAATAATGTCGGGTCCGCGCGCATAAGGCACGCACAGCGGCTAATGCAGCGCATAAATCTGGCCGCGGAGATGGCAGACGGGGCCGGCGGGTTATCTCGGCGCGCCGCAGACGCCTGGAGGTACGACCGCGTGGACACGCGTACAGTGATTCCCAAACAATACGCGATAAGTCGGTTACAAACGAAACTTGCATGGACACCGATTTATTCAGATCTGACTATAAATGGATACCTACCTTTTAAGTTACTTTCAAATCGCAGTCCACAATTGATTACAACTTACACGTATAAACGTCTGTGCCTTTACCGCGAACAATACTGTTGATTTAATGTCATTTGAAGACAAGCAAGTTAAATTTAAACTACCATTGAAATAATACTCCAATTTGTGGTCATCTCAGAGCAAATATCTAGTATTCTTCATCTATGAGAAACCAAGTACGTCAGTTTTGAACTTTCATTATAGTGAATTGAAGTAGTCAGTATTGAGGGTCGTCCTTTTCATTTTTTTCACGAATCCATATAATATAGGCGTCATTATGCATTTGGCAGTCATAGCGATTAGCGGTCTTCAGTAGGCCTCTGAGTTGTGGCTTTAGGTTAACATTATTTCCAACTGTCACGTGTCATAGGCATGAAAGTGACAAGATCAGTAGAAAATTACAATTTTGTGGAAGCATGATCATTAATTGGGAGTATTGAATGTCATTTCAACTTAATTTAAATTTAAAGGTATTATAAATCTAAAAGGTATTATAAATCTTCCTCCACATTCATGATCTCCATAAATTACGAAGATGATGAATGTGAAAGAATCAAATCAAAATTGCAAAGAACTTCGTCCACTGCTTGAGAGGCGTAGGCGTATTACGAATAGGTGTGTATGTAAAAAGACACCTACTTAAACTGTACTCCGCTTTGACAATCTTCTTTTTGGTTTCGAGTTTTTGTACCCGAGTAGAAGGAACTAAATTCCAAGCGCGTAATTTCTCGCCAGACATTCTTTATATCATACTCATAAGATAGCACACAAACAGATAATTTTCCTATTGTAATGACATTAAAGTGACGAAAGTGTTCTTGTGCGTTGCTATCCATGTAGCGGCGTTAGAATGCCTTATCTACAAGTTTACCACCAAGTCTACCCTCTAAAACACAGATGCCATTGCAGCAAGAACAGGTAAAACAGAGGTATCGAACTCGGAGCAGACGTTTTAAAGCTCTAGGCTACCACTTAGTAAGTAGACAAGTCACGATGTTAGTAATGCGTATGTGTGGTGATCCACAACGCTGCACTTTCCAAACCGGACTATCCCTTTTCTTCTTGAGATAACCAAGAGTGACAGCCTTACAGACTTACTCAAGGCATGAGGTGGTATCAACACCAGATTCTCAGTTCCATCATTACCATTTTTTACACAACCTTCATCGAATCCGAGACCTCATTTTCTGAAGCCGAATAGGTTAACCACGAGGCCACGAGACAGTCGAAAATATCGTTACACATAAGTAGTACATCGATTTATTTTTCGAAAGGCGGGCTAACTTTTACTATTCTGCAAGTGACTGAAAATTTCCAGTTTCACTTAAATTGAGTTTTGTACAGAAATTGACATATAATAGTTTATTTTACTGCAAATCGTTAGAATTAACGAAAATCGAATCGTGTAATCGATCCAAAATCCTAAAATAATAATTGATAGATATGTATAACCTACGAATAACTTATTTCAAGTGTAAGTTTTACCTACGAAAAATGAATATTTGAATTTTGAAATTTTGATATCTTGATTACGATTGATTACAAAACAAAATTGGAGCGACACGTTTATCTAAAATAAATCGTTTGACGTGTCGAAAGCCGATGGGTATGAAGTAGCTTTTGTACATTGAAATAACAATGTGCGGTATACACAAGTTTGTCTGAACGCGTCATATTTTAAAAATTATAGCTGCCCGTTCGATAAAGACTATATTATAGTCTTATTTTACTCATTCGCAAAAGGAATTATTGTTTAACAGTACTTTTTTATATCTTTCGATGACAAACAAACAGATGACTCTCCTCACGGAAAGCAATAACGGTGCGTTGTTATCCATATGGCGGGACGGAAATGTCACATATACTACCGGCTACATTACCCTCCAAACCGAACACGACAATGACAAGCATTATCGCTATTGCGACAGGAACAGGTAAGGCGGCGGTACCATATACCCGGGCGAGACGTTGCGCAACTCTACCACCTAATAGTCACGATGGTAGTGACACCTATAGCCCATCGGTCACCTTTCACGAACTGCCTGGTAGAATGGCAGGTGGTATATTGCTTAAGGGTGGCCCGGATCATAAAGGGAAGAAAATATATAAAGGTTTTATCAACCGTGTTCCCCCGTTCCTTTTTCCTCCGTGTTGGATCAGGCTCCTTTCAAGAATGCAATCGAATTAACAACATCCTCCTTTTTTAAGAATTCGTTTTTTTGTTTCATTTTATATCATGAGATAGCAACAAGCAGATGGCCCTTCTGATGGAAAGAGACAATCGTCGCCTGTAGATACCAAAGATGTTAAAAGTGCGTTGCACTTGCACAAAGTAGTGCCACTTGCATAAGTTTACTGGCTACCTTACTTCCTAAACTGGAACAGGACTATGACAAGCATTGAATCAATATATTTATATATGTATTTCTATGTATTAGTATCGTTGACTAACATCCATAACAGAAGCAAATAATTTGCTTACTTTGTGGTTAGATCAGTCAGTGTAATTTGTACCGTGAATATTTATTATTATTATTATTGCGACAGAAACAGGTAAGGCGCTAGTACCATCTGGGCGAGACAATGCAGAACTCTACCACCTAGTAGTCACGATGGTAGTGACTCACATAGTCAATCGATCGCCTTTTATGATATGCTGGCAGAGCGGTAGTAGGCCTATTATTTAAAGAAGCCCGGAGCCAACACGGGGAAGTCAAGCTGATTCGCATATGAAAAAAACCTTTGCCAGCACTGACAACCAGGCAATATTACCTTAAGGCTTGCGAGCTTTCTGAAAGACTGGAATATATTATACACATCATCAACAACAGGCTCCAGAGTATTTTTTTACTAAAAAAATATTAACGATCTTTGTTTTACCCAGGAATTGAATATAGAATTTCATAATTTAATAATTTATTGTGATCAGACCAAACCAGATATTCCTTCTAAAATTCTGATACCGACGCGCCATAATCGACGATACCGGACAGTATTACTATTTAGTTTTTTTATCATAAGATACAAACCAGCAGCTCTCCTAATCGAAAGAGACAGCCACTGCTTATAGACACAAAATATATTAAACGTTGCGTTGCTATCCGTGCGGCGGGATGGTAACGCCACTTGCATCAGTTTACCAACTTTACCGTGCAAACTTGAACATGACAGTAACAAGCATTGACTTTATTACGAACGGAATAGTTAAGGCGGTAATACCAATACCCGATCGAGATGTTGTAGTAATCGACTAGCTAGTAGTCACGATAATAGTGACACATATAGCCAGTGGCGAGTTTAACGACCTGCTTTGCAGAATGACCAATAATAGTTCCCCCTATGAACTAACATTTGCCATCACCTGGACCAACGCGGAAACAAGATATCGCGCTATGTCTGCATCAAATATAAATCAGGTGGTAATGACGGTAAAAGTTAAAGTTTGATCGCCGCTTACAACAAAGCACGTATGAAAATTAAAGTGAGTTTTGAATTATTTATGCGATTTCTAAAAGAAAAAAGTAATTAATTATAACGAGAAGCTCATTTAACTTTTTCACAAAAACTGGATCTAGTTCGCAATTGTCCGGAACGGCTCATTCTGCTACGTTACACAAAGTTGTGTTAAATGTGCTTAAATATTGCAACAACTTTATCACCCGCAGATAACACCACCTAGCTTCATTAACTTAAACATGCTCCTTATAACTTCTCATTAACATAATAATACCATTTTCGGCTATCGTTTTATCAATGCCGTTTAAATTTGATTACTTTATTATTAATATAAAGTGCTTTTGCAACGTAATTGCTTCTTTAAATTGCGCAAGAATTTTAAAAATTATTAATATTTGGTATTAAATCAGCGAAGCAGGCAACAGAACAAGGCTTTTAGTGGTTTTTTTTCAGAACTGGGATTTAAATCTTAATTATAAATATTAAAATTGCATTTAAACTAAGTTATTTATTCAAAAACCGCCGTATCAAGTGTAGCATTTAAAAGCAAGTACCGTTACCATCTTGTGTGTTCTCATGGAGGACATCAGTGAACACTTTACTGCCCTTTAAGTTACTTAAGTCGTCTTACAGTTAGGACTTCTCGAGTAAAATGTATTTTAAGTGGTGTATGGTGCTATACTTAAAAACTCATATTATGCTATTTTGTTCTGTCTATATTTGTGCTTGACAAAATGTTTGGACTTTATTCATGGCAACACCCAAATTTTTTAGAAGGGGGCAGAAGTAATTAAATTATTATGAAAGTAGTAGACATTTAAAAATGCTTTTTTGCATGTTCTGCGCGGCTGTAGGTAATTTAAATAAAAAGCGCTTATTTTATGGCGAAATAAAACATGATTTTTATTTCTGTTTTCTTGCCTGGCAATTCTTAAAAGCTAACGATTGCTAAACGTGTCGACTCCTTGTGGCAGAGTTACTCTTTCGCACAGTAATTTTGTTACTTCATGTTTTAAATTTTTAAGTTCGATTCAGATCAGGGTAGAGCAGATCCTTGGTCCACTGTGCCCACGCCCATAAGTTTATTATTAGATATTTAAATACGAAATATCGTCTGTATTGGTCAACCAATCAATGTTATACAATATAATTAGTTGTCCTTATGTGACGAGAATCAAAACTCGAGTAAACCACTCGCCCCACTGCTGTTCGTATATCCGGCTACAGGCCAGTGATGCACGCCCCTCCACCGGCTCCCGGTAACTTCGCATTTGCATAAGTAGGAATCTGATTTTAATATAAAATTAAAAATTGAGAATTATTTCGAAGACGCAAATAGGAGACACTCTGACTAACTGGGAGGAAAACTCTAGACTGAAATTAGTATTGTATATCATTATATTTCAATAATATTTATAATTTACCAGTTTATTTTTGGAATACAATGATGAGATCGCGGGTGAAATCATCATACGTATAAGATTCAATTGATTTCTCTATAAAGCGAAATAGAAACCGTCTTCACAAACTAGGTATACATATTATTATGACCAATATGGCAGATTCCAAGAAAAGGCCACGTATAAAAAATAATAAAGGCATTCTCACCAGAATTTCATTGCTGTGTGTTTTGTGCCGTAACAGGTTTATTGACTCTATTGTATTAGTAGTTACAGGTGCCCGTGACGTACACGTCTACTGTTATATATTTGATCGGTTATTGGCAATAAATACATAGGCGGAAACGCTACGATCAGTCAATATAATTTATTTTCCGAATAAAACTAACCGATAAATAAAAGTTGTCACCTAATGTGTACTAAAAGTTGTCACTTAATAGGTAATATTTTACACGAAACTATCCAGTTCAAACGTTAATGGCGCAGTTTCGCCGTAGATCATCGAACCCCCGACACGTGCGTAACGGGGTGAGGTGACGAGCCGCGGCACGCGCGGAATGTCGCGATACCGCATCTCGGTGTGAGCGGCTCAGGAAGGTTTTGAGTTACCCAGATTTACGACTTAACAAGCTTAAATATAGGTTCGTTGTTAGCGCGAGGGCCGAGAGGTGGAGTGGATGATGGGTCTTAAACCGCTTACAGCCTCAGATACGATTCCTAGATCAACCATTTGTCATGTGACTTTTTAATTTTCCATAAATTCACTTACCAACCTTCTCCTTGTGTTGGTCCCGGACTCCTTTGAAGAATAGGCTAACTGCTGTTCTACCAGGCAGGTCGTAAAAGGCGACCGATTGGCTATACGAGTCACTACCATCGTAGCTACTAGGTGGTAGAGTTCTACACTGTCTCGCTCGTGTCAGATACCACTGCCTTACCTATTCCTGTCATAATTACGTCAGTGTTTGTCGCTGTCATGCTCCGATTTGGTGGGTAAGGTAGCCGGTAAACTTATGCATGTGGCATTAGACCTCGCCACAAGATAGCAACGCACCATTAACACCTTTGTTGTCTATAGGCGATAGTTGACTCCAACAGGAGACCCATCTGTTTGTTTGCTATCTTACGAAAAAATAATAAAAAACAAAGAATATTTTTAAGATAATAATAACATTATACTGATTGCTTCATATAATTGCTCCGTGTTGATCGAGGGTTGCCCCGAGGGTCCCGTTTGCGCACACCGACCTCAACTGTCGTGGTAAAAAGCGAAAGAGGATTAAACGTGTTACTGACTGGTGGTTGGTAGATTTTTCCACGTTTCGCCCGGGTTTAGTACCACCGTTTTACTTTTTCCTGTCACAATAGCATTATTGCATGTTGTGTCCAGAATACAACTTATTATGTCTAGCCCTACTGATAAACTAAGAATAAGGTTGTCGGTAACATCACTGATGTCTGTAGGCGACTTTTATCTCCATCCGTCAGAAGAGCCATAATGATTGATTGCTATCTGATAATATATAAATAAAAAAGGTTTAATTTTACTTAGCTCTAAAAATACTAGTATGTTAACACTTAGTCTTTATCACATAGATTATGTAAAAAGTAGTTACTATAATACTCTCTTTAGCAACATAAAAACATTGTCATCAAAATTTAATTTTTTTAAATCGTGTTTTTGTTTTATTTAATAAGTTAATATATTTTTTCAGTTTTTAGTGGTACTTCGGCCTTTTTTTGCGGTAATACTCGTAAAATCCCTCATATCTACGTGCACATTACACTGCTAGATAACCGTGCTAATGGCAACAAATTAAACACATGTTGCCAAAGGAGGCCGACGCCATCAATTACCGAATGTCACACTTCGTGGGCCCGCGGATTACTACTGTTTTTGTTGCCTTTTTTCTGAAACAGTTCTTTTAATGGTGATAGCAGATAGCATTTGTAGAATACACCATTAGCTCGTGACTTGAGTGCGGGGTTCTAACGTGATGTAACGATGTCGAGGCCATATAGGGTCGCTATGTATTTTGTTCAACGTCAGAAACCCAATAGCAAAACTCTGCTCAATGTATTATCATCAATGTGGGATAACGCTGTGTCTACAAAGATTAATTTTTAATATAATTTAAATTTATATAAACTAGCTGACACGTTATACGATGTTCTGCCATATTGGAAGTTATTAATCTATACATATAATAAAATCGTAGGAAAGTCAAAACTGTACATTGAATATTTTTTTAAAAGAATACTTGGGGCGTGATTTACAATCGATATCGAAGCCAAAAATATAGTTTTTAGAATTTTTGTCTGTTTGTCTGTATGTATGTCCGGGGTAAACTCAAAAAGAACTGCATGAATTTACTTCAAATTTTGCACGAATATTACTAACAGGTCGGGTCAACATACAGGCTATATATTATCACGCTATCACCTACAGGGGAGGGGTTATACGGAGTAAACGAAATCCGCGCGGACGAAGTCGCAGGCAATAGCTAGTAGTGAATAGTTTGATGGGGTGGGGGCAAATGGAGTGTGGGGATAGAATGGCGAAAATTTAGGATTATAAGTATTTTTGACGCCTAATAAAAAATAGAAAAAAATGTTTGTCAAAAAAGAGAAAAATAATATGGATAGGAAAGATGCCCTAATCTCCTATCAATATAAAATATACTTTACGACCATTTCTCATTCCTATCAATAATATGTATACAAAAAAGTCATATAATATCTTTTTAACAAAAAATTAAACCAACGAATAGTCACACGTGGTTATACATTAAAATTAGTGAGCGAATAATAAATTAATTATCCTCTGGGTGGTTTTTTTTTCAAAAATTATATGCGACCTCGAATATCGATTATGTGCTATTAAATGACTTCGAAATAGAATGATATGAATGATAGAGATAATAAAAAAGAAACTCTCAAAATCGGATCGCTCTGTAAAAAGTTATATGTGGTTAATGGTCATACATTAAAATCAGAGAATGTAAACAAGGGATGATCAATTGTTCAAATCCCTTGTTTACATACCGTTATGGTTGGATTTAAAAAAAATGAGACCATCCTTGGGTTATACGCAATCCAATAAAAAATAATATCGGACTACTGTGTAAAAAGTGATGTGTGGATTAACTTAAAAAATAAACGCATCGGATTGAGAACCTCCTGCGTTTTCTCGTCAGTTGAAAATTAGTCGAGCCGTTCGGAGGAGTGTGATCTCAAACACAGTGACCCGATATTTTTTTTATTAGATGTTCTATGGGCAGATTCCCCTCTTTATAAATCTCTTAAGTTTAGTAGTCAGTCTATACGTCTTAAATCATGTAATCCCGAATTCGATTCTCTAGTAATTAGATTTTTTTCCATATTAAAAATTTTAATAGCAGTCCGAAGTCTGGTGGTAACGTGTTACTCCCCTGTGCCACGGAAAAACACTTAAAAACGCTGGTCACGGTTATGTCAAATATCAAGCGATAATCGGTGATATTTTAAAAAAGCGACGTGTGGCTCACTAGTCAGCACCTATGGTACCAGACAACAATCTGGTGAGCCGTGGTGAACCAAAGTATCTACTGACGTTTTGTTCATTTGGCCTACCCACCTAGCATTTTTTAATATAAGACATCTTCAATCGCAGCTGAAGATACGTACTAGTACTAGACGTTACATCATGATCGTCCAATTAGTCGAGGGGTTAGCAACCCTAACTACCTTACCGATGATAGTTAAGTTCAATTTCCGACTGAGAAACATATGTATATTGAACACAGATGTTTGTATTTCTACATTTGGGTGTTTACATATTATACTGGCTGAACGTAAAAGGCTTTAGCAAAAAAATAAGCATAATTTGTAAGTGAATATTATCTATATATATAGAAATCAATTGCTGTTCGTTAGTCTCGCTAAAACTTGAGAACGGCTGAACCGATTTGGCTAATTTTGGTTTCAAAATAATTGTTGAAGTCCAGGGAAGGTTTAAAAGGTGAGAAAATATAGAAAAAAATAAGAGTAATTAAAAGGCAGAACAAAGTTTGCCGGGTCAGCTAGTTAATATATATAATCATAAACAGTTTAATGTTTAAGGTTTGATGAATTCGTGTAATTTGTCCGGCGATATTTACTTTATTATTTTAAAACATCACAGCGATAGTGTTGTTGATCAACAAGAATACGCAAGCAATCACTTGTCGCAACGACACGATTTCAATGTTTCGATATTAGGTAACTGAGTCACTGTGGTAAAAAAATTTACCAACTCCTCTTCATATCTAAAAAATATCATGTTCTCTTGCGCCTTGCAATAGAGGCTATAACAGTTTAACAAGCACTTGTAGAACTGAAGTATAGATGTACACTCGGTACGTGCTATATCTGGCTGCGCGCGCGCAACTATCTCCTGCGCGTGGTATCGCGTGGCCTAATTCACTGCGTTCAACGTATCGTTTTCAAAACTGTTGATTACTTTTCTATTAGTTAGGTACTTATTACATTTTGTAGTAGTTAGTTTTTAACTCTACTATTATTTACTATTGTTAACTACTAGACGGTATATCTTGTACATAAATAAAAAGAATAAAATTTCACTGTCACTAAGTTACATGTCGGGTTAAGAAAGTAAAAATCTATACTAGTCCATACTGAGAATTCTAAATAATAAGGTAATTTATTATTTAGATTTCTGTGAATCCATACTATCCATATCCATACTAATATTATAAATGCGAAAGGCTGTCCATCCGTCTGCCTCTTTCGCTTTCACTAAACCGATATTGATGAAGTTTGATATAGAGATAATTTTAGATCTGGGATCAAACATAGGCTACCTATTTTTTTTTCATAACCAATCCCTGAAGGGTAGACGTAGGATATGAGTTTATAAAAAAAACTAGGTATATTGACGACATATTAATCTACTTACAGGCGGGTCAGCTAGCTAATCGTATTTTTCAATATCTATGGGTTTTTTTCATATATCATAAGATAGCAAACAAGCAGATGGGTCTCCTGATGGAAAGAGTCAGCCATCGCCTGTAGACACCAAAGATGTTAATGGCGCGTTGCTATCTTGTGGCGAGGTCTAACGCCACATGCATAAGTATACCGGCTACCTTACCCTCCAAACCGGAACACGACAGCGACAAGCACTGACGCTGTTGCGGCAGAAATAGGTAAGGCGGTGGTACCAGACCCGGGCGAGACAATGAAGACAAGAAAAGACAAGACAGAACTCTACCACCTAGTAGCCACGATGTTAGTGACTCGCATAGGATTGGCTATGCGAGTCACTTGAAATATACAAATTTAATCACGCCGTTTCTTCTCTCTCTCACTCTAGGAAAAATGAATAATGTGTGTATATTAGGGATGGGCCGAAATTCGTTTTACATTCGGTTTAACCGAATTTCGGCAGCTTGAACCGAACTTCGACATTCGGCCGAAATTCGGTTTAAATGCCGAACATTCGGCACTAGAAAAAAGTATCTTCTTGCACTATTTTGCTTGAAATCTACGCTAATGTTATAAAGAGGAAAGATTTGTATTCTATATTTTTATATATTGTATCATCTAAACTCAAAAACTACTAAACCGATTTGAAAAAATCTTTCACCATTAGAAAGATATTAAAGTCATTCCCGAGTCACATAGGCTATACTATACTTTCGAAAAAAATCCGTAAAACAGTTGACCTAGCAGGCCATCCCTGAAACATCCCGCTAAATAAAAAAACATAAAAACAAAAATGAAAAAACTTCAGCATAGATTTTTGAGTTCGAAGAGTTCAAAAAAAAAGTAAAACGGTTGACCCGGCAGCTCATCCCTGAAACTTCCCGCTAGATCTATATCTATATCTTAGCATATCACAGATTTTTTTCAGAGTTCAAAAATCTTAAATTTGTTACAAATATTCGTTAGTACATAGAAGTCGTAAATGACACTAATTTCAAAATTTTTGAAATGCTATATATTTTAAAAACGATGATTGATTTTTGTCTTTCTAATGGCATTAAACGAAATTTTTGACCTATAAATTGTTTTCATAGCTACAGAATCTACAGACTCAGAAATGTCGAAACAATATAAAAAAAAATTTTTTTTGAATTTTCGATATTACTAAATCCCAGATAAATCGACCAATTTTGATGCAATTTGCTTATTTGACATAATTTATAGAAAGAAAAGCTGATTAGACTTTTAAGTCAATCGGTATATTAGTCTGAAAGTCATTTTAAAAATGCTAAGTTTGCTGTAAACAACAAAATATTAATATTTGAACAGCCGTAACTTTTGAAAACTTGATTTTTGAAACTGTATTTGAAAAAATTTCGAATTTATGTCGAAAAAACATTTTTCCAAATTTTTTCGTCAACAATAACATCCGAATGGATTAACCGATCATGATAAAATTTATGAATTAGACGCAGTTTTTTAAAAAAAGAGCTGATAAAATTTTATAGTCAATCGATACATTAATCTTGAAGTTATATTAAAAAAATAGGTTTCGTCAATTTTTTTGCGATTTTTTCAAAATTTCTCAAAATATTCTAGTCCGAATTGGTTAAAATTGTTGGAAAGTCTAAGTTGAGCAGAATCTAATTCAATGCCATCAACCGCATTTCGATCGGTCAAGCCGTTCAAAAGTTATAAAATGTTTACATACACAGTACACACATACATACAACCACACACTCTCTCTCACACACACACATGCATACATACAGACATACTGACGTCATCGCGAAAATAGAAAATGTTCCATACTTAGCGGGAAGTTACAAATCAAAAGTTTGGTATAGATGAAGATGCATATATTCTAAAACATGATGATTTAGATCTTTTTAATTGCATTCAACGTAATTTTTCCTTTAAATGGTTTTATTAGCTCCAAAACCGGTAGGTTAAAAAATGTCGAAGAAAAGGTAAAAAAATAGGTAAGTCAGTTGACCCTGCAGGCTATCCTTGAAACTTCCCGCTAAATTGAGGTATTTTAGGCTCAAAGGAACAAAAACCATACCTAAGCATTTTTATTCAAAGTTCAAAATTCTGACTTTTGTTATAAATGACAGCAATTTCATTTTTAAAAAGCTGTATATTTTGAGAACGATGATCGATTTTCATCCTTCAAATGGCATTCAACAAAATTTTTGAGCTCTTAAATGTTTTTGAGCTATATAGGATAAAATATGTCGAAGTAATATCAAAATTTGTTATCAAAAATTTTCGTTATAATAAATCCTAATAAAACGATTTTCATCCAATTGACGGTATTTGACGCTATTTATAAAGAGAAAAGTTGATTAGATTTTTTAAGCGAATCGATGTATAAGCCTAAGAGTTATTTTAAAAATATTAAGTAAGTTTTATATAATCAGCAAAATTTTATTATTCAAAAGTTATAACTTTTGAAAACTTGATTCGATTTTGATTCTTGAAACTACATTTGAAGTAATTGTTTTAAGTACCACAATATTGTAGAAGGTTTGACCTTCAAACAAGTTTTGGTCAAAAAGTCTCTTATTTTATATAAATATATTTTATATAAATAAAACACTTTTTCCTATATTTTCGTCAACGATAACTCCCAAACGGATAAACCGGTTTTGATACAATTTACGATATTTGACGCAGATTTTTAGAAAGAAATGCTGGTTAGATTTTTAAATCAAGCAGTGTATTAGCCGGAAAGTTATTTTAAAAATATTGTTACGAATAATCTAGAAGCGTGTAGAGTTGGAGCGCGGGCGCGCTAACTATCTAGAAAACTCCTGTTGACAAACAAATAGTTGACCGGGGCTATGCCATAATGGACTTTGTGAGATATGGCATAAGGTTGAAATTAGCGTGTACTAGGATTTATGACTCATAACATGTTTACGATAAGAAGTGATTCATTGTTTCCCGATACATTTAGATTTTTCTGGATCCAGCTAGGACTTTCCCCTGCCTATAAATACAGAGATGTTGACAAACACAAGGCAGTTTTTATCAAGCGATCGAGAGCGATACATCAAGTGACTAGTGCGAAGCGAGAAGTGTTCTATTGTGTAGTGTTCTAAGTTCTTTGATAGTACAGCAAGTGACTATTGTGTAAAGGGTATTTTAGTATTACGTTGTGTTGTGTTGTGTAAATACACGGATTTAATATAAGTGGTGTTTTCCTACAATTGCGAACCCGAGTACGTATCAATATTAAGAAGTTTTCTGTAAACAACAAAATATTAATATTAAAAAAGTTGTAACTTTTGAAAACTCGATTCCATTTCGTTTCTTGAAACTAAATTTGACGTAGTTTTTTAAGCACTAAACTATTGTGGAAGGTCAAAAACAATTAGAGAAATTACCAAGTTATATCAAAAAACAAATTTCTAAAGTTTTTCGTCAACGATAGCTCTTGAGCGGGAAAAAACCGATGTTGATGCAGTTAATGCATTGATCGCAGTTTTTGTAGGAATAGAGCTGATTAGATTCTGTACCTAATCTATACATTTATGTACTTAGATTATACAAAGTTATTTATTTATGTATGTTATTTATGTACAAAGTTATGAGATGTTTACATATACACATACACATATATACAGGCATGCTGACCTCATTGTGAAAATAGTCGGAAGAGATTTCTAGGACCTCAAAACGTGGAGATCTGGTGAAACTCGATTTTCAAAAAACGGGGCAAAATCAGTAACTTCCTTATCTATACACCTACGTAGCAGAAAGTCAAAAATAAAAACCCATGCCTAAATTGGAACAATGCAACTCAATGTATCAAAATTTTCCTGTTACGTCACTAATTCACGTGCGTTGCGAAACCCATTAACGATATCCTATATATCCATACTAAAATTATAAATGGGAAAGTGTATCTGTTTGTTTGTCCGTCTTTCATGGCAAAACAGAGCGACGAATTGACGTGATTTTTTAAGTGGAGATAGTTGAAGAGATGGAGTGACATAGCTTACATTTTTCTCTTACTTTACGCGAGCGAAGCCGCGGACAGTATAATAGCTATATTGTATTGTAGCTAGTAGTAAATAGTAAACTAAATTTTAAGCAATTTCGTAAAAAAGTCACGACGTGTCGCTTTTAAGAAAGCGTAAAAGAAAGCGCGCCAATTAAACCGAAGTTCGGCCGAAATTTGGCCGAATTTCTTATTTTCACCGAATGTTCGGCCGAAGTTCGAATTCGGTTCAAACCACATTCGGCCCATCACTAGTGTATATATATATATATATATATATATATATATATATATATATATATATATATATATATATATATATATATATATATATATATATATATATATAACGGCGGTTGGTCTATTTTACAAATTTTATATATATATATATATATATATATATATATATATATATATATATATATATATATATATATATATATATATATATATATATATATAAAATTTGTAAAATAGACCAACCGCCGTTTTGCCAGGCAGGTATAGGTGTCACTAGCATCGTGACTACTTGGTGGTAAAGTCTCGCCCGGATAATTACCTTACCTTACATTTCCCTGCCGCAATAGCGTCAATGCTTGTCATTGTCGTGTTCCGGTTTGAAGGGTAAGGTAGCCAGTAGACTTATGCATGTGACATTGCCGTCCTACCACATGAATAGCAATGCACCATTAACATCTTTGATGTCTATAGGCGATGGTTTCTCTTTCATTCACGACAGCTATTTGCTTGTTTATCTAATGAACTTTTAAAAAAATAAGACGAAATATCTACCTCCTTATGCCAACGTGTTTGATCTTTGAATTGTAATTAGTTTTAAAATTAACAGGTGCTGTGAATAAATCTGAGATAATAGTCATAATGCCAATGTTTAGTAGAAGAGATTAAAATAGGCTGGTATTCATCATTTTCACTCGCCACAAGGAGGCCCGGCCGTCGCCCGGTTAAATGAGCTCCTAAAGTAATAACATCGCTCCTTATCAAGATGAGACACGCAAAAATAACCCTTTACAACAATACAACGCGTATTTTTGTTTCCCCACCTGATAAATCTAACATATTATTACACTTAACTTGGTTGTTACAGCTCTGAATTTGAAATATCATTGATCTTATCTAAAGATTAGCGAAAAAAACTTGGAAATTTTACATAAATATTTTTTATATTTAGTATTGATAGACTACGGAAGAGAATTTGTCTTTAATATTGTTAGCTTTAAGCATAGTAAAAGTAATTTAAAAGATTAAACCGCCTGAAATACTTGCGACTTGCGGTATTTATGGTTTGCATTTTGCGAAATCGCAAACGTAGATGGCCAGCTTTTTGAAAGAACGCAGCATTAAAGTTGCTGTTGATGCGCCATCAACAGCAACTGCTCTGAGGCGAAAGCAATAAATGCTGGTATCCCAGAAGGCTTTGTGCTATCTCCTACGCTGTATCTTTTGATAAATATCTACATAAACGATATGCTGCAAAATAACAGCATTTATTGCTACACAGACGACAGTACGGGAGATGCTGTATACACGGGCCGTACGAATCTTTCTACGGCACAGGTAATGAGAGTCGGAACAGGTTTGTTTCTGAAATTGAGACATCTCTGGGGCGAATCTTATATTACGGGAGCAAAACCATTTTGGGCGTTAATTGTAACAAGATTTTGCAATCAACTCCAGGACTCAAGCCTGCGTGTTTTCCACTAAAAAGAACCTTTTTGTTAAAGCCCCTCTCATTCAGAGTACTCCTCTTAGCATCTCTAACAGTTTCAGTAACAGTAATCGCAATTGACGTTAAGTTTCGACGGGTAAAGCTAAGTAAGCTTCCATGAAACTGAGGGTGTTAAATCGTCCTAGACGGTACTTCACGCCTCGCCATGTACTAATACTCTATAAAGCGCAAGTTCGTCTGCACGTGTAGTAACTGTTTGCACCTTTAGACCAGGGCACCCTAGTATCAAGCCCTCCAATTTAAGAAAATCCAACGCAGAGGGAGTCGACAACCCTTTTCCTACCAACGGTCTTGATACCCTTAGTCATCGGGGAGAGGTAAGATTTCTATATATGTTCTACCGTCTATATAATGGCAAGTGTTCTGATGAGCTTTTCGATTTCGTACCGGCATCCATGTTTCGCTATCGCACTAAATGTCGTAGTGAGGGATTCCACCCACACCATCTTGACGATTGGTCATCTACGGCTGTTTGATTTGCATGTACTTTCTTTATACAGACAGACAAACTTTGGAACAGCCTACCACGTACGGTTTTTCCGAGTAACTTTGATATTGTGATTTTTAAGAGTAGGATCAACAAATTCCTTAGGAGCCAGCATCACATTTGCAACTATCCTTTTGTGTTATGAATGTACATGTGCAGTGGTGAATGATTTCCATCAGGTAGCCGACCCGTTCGTATGCCTGCAAATTCAATAGAAAAAAATATCAATACTACCCATATCTCAAAAACTGAACCGAATTTGGACTTTTATCTCTGGACAATTTCACACGAATTGATCTTACCCCAAAGTAAACAAATTATTTGCTTATAATATGGATGATAGTCAACGATATTAATACACACCCAAACCCAAAAATACAAACATCTAAGCTCGTCACATAAATTCCTGCTCTTGTCAGGAATCCAACCCACTATTATGGTCGCTAACCACTCGACCAACGGGGCGGTCAAATGTCTCGATATGACCCTTTTTTACGAGAAATTCGTGGACAGTCATACAAACATACAGTCTTACGAAAGTCCAACCAAATTACATACATACTTGTCAAATTGATAATCTCCGTTTTTTCGTTGGTTGATATCGGCGAATAACATGTTTGTAAAAATATATTAAAAGAGCAGACATTGAGTAATTTTTTCAGTTATTATATACAAACTAATGCGGTAGAGGCAAGTCCAAAACAAACATAAATATTTGTTTGTTTGTCTCTAAGGATTTTTTTGTGAGAAAATCTTTAGAAATAACGAAATTTTTCAGATGAGTTATATGAGATTTCACTGATGCTTCTCTACTGGTCTACCTTATTATGAATTGCAGAGCTCAAGATGCCCTCTACGTAGAATGTGAACACATACCTGGGGTGTGCGGTACATACACACTCGTAGTGCATACAATACATATTAAAATTTGAAATTAAAATATTTTCGCCATAGAACATTTTGGATAAGGCTACCCCGAACATCTATTCTCAAATATTTTTAATTATTATATAATACTAGCTGCGCCCGCGACTTCGTCCGCGCGGATTTTTTTAAAATAAAATTAGCCTAAGCCTGCCAGCGAAAGTCCCATCAAAATCGATCCAGCCGTTTCAGAGTATGGCCGGTACAAACGGATACACAGACAAAACTTTTAAAAAATATTTTGGTATATGTACCGTGTGTATATCTATATGCATTTGGTAAAAAGCGATTATTTTAATAACTATTACAGACAGACACTCCAATTTTATTTATTTGTTCAGATGAAAATTATTTGTCATCTTATATTTTTTCGCATACGCAAGTCAATCACTTCACACCGCGCGCCTATACGCATGACAAGTCCGCATCAAGCCGAACGTTTTACCCTTATCATTATGTGGTATAGCTACCGACAGAGATTTTTCTGAACGGATATGTAGCAGTTCAAGCAATCTCTATACAAACGCTACCAGAAAAATAATAAAAAAAGGAAAAAATGAAATTCGAAGTAATAACACCTTGCCTGGCTGGGAAGATCTTCCTTTTCCCCTTCCTTGTCCTTGTGTGACGTCATCAACCTCCACAGTTATGACGTCACCTGACAAGAAGATGGCCCGCTGGTTCCATCACTGTGACCCTTCAGTGGTTCGGACCAGCGGTGCCACAGATACGACATCAAGAAAAGAGACCTTCAAGAAAAGAGCATACTCATTCTTAAATATCCGGCGATGCAACTGCAAGACCCTTGGTAGTGTAGGTAGTTGTCTATAGGCGGCGATAATCATTTAATATCAGGAGAGCCTCCTGCCCCATTACTACCCCCTCTTCTACAAAAAAATCCTAGGCGCTACCGCAATACCTTAAATATAAATTTGACCGCCCCGTTGGTCGAGTGGTTAGCGACCCTGACTACGTAATCAACGGGGCTCGGGTTCGATCCCCGACGGGGACAAGCATTTGTGTGATGAGCATAAATGTTTGTATTTCCGGGTTTGGGTGTTTATTATATATATTCTGCTATTTATATATGTATTTCTATGTATTAGTATCGTTGACTAACACCCATAACACAAGCAAATATTTGCTTAATTTGGGATTAGATCAGTAAGTGTAATTTGTCCCGTGAATATTTATTATTATTATTATTATTATATATTTTTTTATTATTTCAGATCCGAAGAATGCTCGCAGCGTGACAAGAGAGGCTTAAAGGCGTGTCAAGTACTGTAACAGTAAGGTGGCACAATGTTCGGCGGTAGCGGGAGCGGTAGCGGCGCTTACGGCAGCGGCGATTGCGCAGAAGGGTACGGACTGGGCTACGTCGCTGGTAGCGGGAGACTGCAGCAGTATGCCGCTCACTTTGCGCCACATCAGTCCTGGCACCATCACCACGCGGCTCACCACGATACCTACGGTAATGAGATAATTATGACTCCTCCGGAAACATTGAAAACGATAAACAATAAACCAGCTATCTCTGCAAACGGCAGTCTGTCTAGCGAAGGTTAAGGTTATCACCCATGTCTTCACAATACCAAGCCACGACACCGCTGCTGTACCTATTTCGTGAAAACAATATATTAACGAGTAATAAACTCGTACTTAGCATAATACCTGCATCTTTCTACGCGGATTTAAACGCATATTAAATGATTTGAGAAGGACAATATCTCTACTTTCGATATTTATTGAAGAACGATCTTCTTGTTCGCTATCTATTGCTTTGAAATATATTTCTCGTGAAGCACACATGTCTCTGCACAGCTCTTTTCGAGTCCAGTTATCTAAGTAACTGTCCATCCATCCTGTAATCCAATGGCAAAAACAAAGGCACGGCATCGATTCCTTATAATCAAATCCAGGCAGGCCTTTTTTAGCAAGTCATCTTCCTACCTGACGCATATAACTCGTCCCACTTATGAAAGATACCGTCTTGCTTTAGATTAAAGTCCGGAATGATTAAAGCCCACAGTGAGGCGGCCCTCAATAGACCGGGCTTAATCGGAAAATATCCGCCTAGATTGCTTTCATACCTATTATATCTGTACGGGCAACAGCTTGTCGACAGTGCCGTACATCACGTTTGGCATTGTCAGCGTATATGTCGCCACGCGTTATTATAATTTACATATTTTAACCAGTTCGCGTCAAGCCGCCAATCGGTTCGCGTGCTCACCTAACCATACTTCACCATTTTTACCATTAAACCATTTTAGTATAAGTTAAGCTTTCAATAAACATAATATTGAACTTAACTTGTATTTTACTCTGTACGGAACCAAACCACCGTACAATATCGTATCACACACTACAGCGAGGTGCAGCAGGCCGCATTGAGTTGCTCGGCGGTTTCGGTAAATGCGATGCGCTCTGCCCCGCGCCCATTGCAGTGTACGATGGCAAGTGAAATTACACACACTAGTTTATTAGTGTTTTGAGTATTAATCACGTAATTATAGATGAAGGATAGTAAAAAAAAACACATAATTATAGATGATTAATAATTTTAGTTCATGCTACACAGAGCTATGATGATTTGCAAGATCCACGTTATGATGTTCAGCAAATGTGAATAGCATTTAGAAGTACATACAGAAATGCTGCACTGCATTGTGCCGTAGCCTAAACTTTCAAATTTTACAGTTATGTGAATGTACTAGTATTAAATTTATACAAATAAAATTAAAAAAAAAAACAGTGAAGCACAAGTTAAGCTGTGTGTATTTTGATTGATAAAAGTTTCGGTAGCAAGGAACAATGCCAACAAAAATAACCAAGGCATTTCATTATAAACAGTAATAACCATTTAAAAATGAGAAGTTGCAATATAAGACACCTATGAGGGCATCAGAAGTTCCAAAAAAATTAATTAACATCACAAAGTGAAACTTAATTAATGGTTTTTATTAGCTATATTACCCATAATTTTCCCCGTGTTGGCCAGGGTCGTTTTCAAGAATAGATCATCTGCTTTTGTGGTAGTTTAGTTTGTTAATACGAAGATTGGCCAAACGTGTCACTACCATCGTGACTACTATATGGTAGAGTCGGTATTCGGCGCCGCCTCGACAGATTTTGTACCACCCCTTTATCTTTTCCCACTGCATTTGCGTTAACTGTTACTGGCGTGTTCCGATTCGGAGGCTAAGATATCCAATAAACATATATACACTTTGCATTATAACTTCACTGCACGGGTCGCAATGCATCATTAACATTTTGCTCATATTTCGTTATTTAGTATCGTTCTTTCTCTTTCCATCATGGAGTCGTTTACTCTTTTGTGTTGTATAAAAAAATCTTAGTATTATAAACCCTGTCATGATGGAATTAAGTGTTGTTTTTGAATGACTAGTGCAGATATCTTTAGTTTATGTATGTTAATGTAACCAATATGATGACACATTCGGCTAAGCTATTCTGTGTTCGTCACAGGATTCTATATATCCTTTAATAAAAAATATTTACCATGTTTCATTAATTAGTTATTAAAATATCAAGTTTTCTCATAATATGCTTTATAACAAAGTAACATTTATTTCCTGGTACCATAACAATGTAATAATTACTTTATAAGTAAGCTCTAAAATTTAATTAATCACTCTGCTAACGATTTATTATGTTCTCTTAGTAAGTAAAAACATACTTTTGATTTTATAGCATAGTACAGTAGCAACAATTGGACAGTTTTTCTTGTGTTGAAGATTTTTAGACCTATACACGCCGCATTTTTTTTTTGATGTCATAAGATAGCAAACAAGCAGATGAGTATCGTGATGGAAAGAGTCAACCATAGCCTATAGACACCAAAGGTGTTAATGGTACGTTGCTATCTTGTAGCAAGGTCTAATGCCACATGCATAAGTTTACCGGCTACCTTACCCTCCAAACCGAAACACGACACGATAGTAACAAGCACTGAAGCTATTGCGGCAGGAATAGATATTGCGGTGTTACCAGACCCGGGCGAGAAAATGCAGAACTCTACCACCTAGTAGCCACGATGATAGTGACTCGTATAGCCAATCGGTCGCCTTTTACGACCTGCCTGGCAGAACAGCAGTTGGCCTATTCTTCAAAGGAGCCCGGAACCAACACGGGGAAAAGATTACAGAGGCGATTGAATTAATTCTCCAAAAGGGGCACACATTAACACGGAGAATTTTTAATTATAATTAAAATCGGGAAATCCGCACACCGCTCTTAACTTACACGCAATACTAGTACCCACAAAACATCAAAACAATGTCAAAAACGAGTAAGACGGTAATCCCGCGAGGGGGAAAATTATATCGAGTGTTCCGGGAAAGCGTGATATTGAATCACCGCTGACAATGACCGTTTTACGTTTGCCATGTACTGTGATTAATTACTGGTATTGTTTAATGTTGCTATTGTAGTTGCTGCTCTGACCTACTTGTAGTTCATATTTTTTCCAGTAAATCACACACCATATGCATTATAGACCTCGTGTTAAAGTGAACCTCGCTTAAAGAATAGATTCTTTGCTCGGTTGGCGATAGGGTGGCCAATTATCACATTGTGGGACCAAGTATCTTCTGCTAATCGTAGGTGCACTTGTTGTGTACCTACCTCTTCGGGGATACGGGCGTGAAGATATATTTTTTTAAATTTAATAATTCTATGCACGTACTTGTAATTACCTATCTGCTTATCTTAGGTTAACTAAGAGAAATTGCCATTTAGTATTAAGTACACTTTTGTACTATGTGCTTATGTGTATCAATTGAAATAAATAAATAAATTGTAAACAATTAAATGTCGACGACATGGAGTTTATGGTTATGGTAAAAAATTAATATGGTATCATCAAGTGCCGACGATGAAAAGAAAAAATTATGTAATAATTTTAAATTTTTTTATGGCGATACAAAATAAATGGTTTATGGCAACTACATTATAACACTTCCTTCGTATAGGTCCAGGACACTTTTCCAGATTAGATTATCTGCTTTTCTACCAGGCAGTTTGAAAAAGACGAACCACAGACCACATAAACTACTAATAGACACGCCATTGGGAAGAAAACGTGTCGCCGCGCACATGAGCAAAGGCTCATGTTACTGTCAAAAATGTGTTACATTTGTAGATATATTATATCGTGAAAAATATAAATAAACCATGTTCTACTGTTTTATCGTACCGAATGAGATGACAAGATTAAAAAAATTACCCTTGAAGGGATTTTATTTCATCGGTAAGTAGTTTAACTCTGTATTTCTGTGTGTATTTACAAGCTACGCTGAAAAACATAGAAATTATCTTGAAAGGCGTATCCATTTAATCCGTAAGACGAACCAATGATCTAACGAGTTACTTCCATCGTGATTACTAACTAAGTGGTAGAGTTCTGAACGGTTCTCATCCGGGTTCCGTACTACCGCCTTACCTATTTCTGATGCAATTGCATCGATTCTTGTCACCGGTATATTCTGGTTTGGAAAGTAAGATGACTGGTAAACTATGTTTTTGAAAAAATAAAACAACAAACAAGCAGATGGCCCTCGGAATGAGAAGAAACGACCAGCGACCTATAGATACCTAAGATGTGAATGGTGTATTGCCACATGCATAAGTTTACCGAATGTCTTACCGTCATAACTGGAACACGGCAGTGACGCTATCGGTACTGTGGTGATATCAAATCTAGGAAAGACGTTACATAACTCTACCACCCATAAGTAATCAGTATGTTAGTGACACATTTGGTCAATCGTTTTCCTAAGTTCACCATACATAATTGTTTGTTATTGCTTAAGTAAAAAACATTAGAAAAATACAAACTAAATATAGATATAATAAAAAATATAGAATTTTTATGAGATAGCCAGTATTTTAAATATCATATCAAGATCTATGTTTGCTTGACTTACGTGCTGAAAATAAAAGGGTTAATGGATCTATATATCATAATAATAAGAATAACTTAAATTCGATGTGTTGACACCAAACAAAGGATAGCTGTGTGAGTCAGCTGATATCAGTTAATATTTAATAATCAGAAGCAATTCACAATCAGTAGGTGCAGTATCCGAGCATAGTTTTAACACGTCCGATTTATATTGACACGCTTTAGCTCGATGCTGCACTTGTAATCGGGCCAGTCCTGTTTTAACTGAATTAGACATTGTTTTATATCATAAGATAGCAAACAAGCAGATGGGTCTCCTGATGGAAAGAGTCAAGAGTCAACCAAAGCCTAAATACACCAAAGATGTTAATGGTGCGTTGCTATCTTGTAGCGACGTCTAATGCCACATGCATAAATTTACCTGCTACCTTACACTCCAAACCGGAACACGACAGCGACAAGCACTGACGCTATTGCGGCAGGAGTAGGTAAGGCGGTGGTACCAAACCCGAACTAGACAATGCAGAACTCTACCACCTAGTAACCCCGATAGAACAAGACAACCATCTCTTATAGACACAAAAGGTGTTAATGGTGCATTACAATCCCTGGAACAGGGATGAAATACGTTGCTTACTGTGTGGCGGGATGACATGCATACGTTTACCGGCTACTTTACCCTCCAAATCGGAACACGACAGCGACTAGCGCCGACGCTATTGCGGCAGGAATAGGTAAAACGGCAAAAAAATTTATCATTTGAAAGTACTACTTTGAAAGTATTAATATTAAATGTGACCCTCAAACAATTTTATATGGTGTGCCGCAGGGTAGTGTCCTCGGTCCTACTCTGTTTCTCCTGTACATCAACTGCAACTTATCTCTGAAACAAGCACAAATAGTAACGTTTGCTGACGATACAGCTATTATTTTCCATGCAAATAGTTGGAATGAAGTCATTGATGTTGCCGAGGAAGGCTTAAAGCGCGTGTCGATTTGGCTCCAACACAATCTGCTAACTCTGAATATAAATAAAACTAAATATTTAGCCTTCAAAGTTTCACAGCGCTCTGCTCCATCTTTCCCTTTATCACTAAGATTCCACACATGTAATTGTTGTATAATTGAACAATCAAATAAAATTAAATACTTGGGTGTCCTAGTTGATGACAAATTAAATTGGGTCCCTCAAATAGATGCTTTATCCACACGCTTACGAAAACTACAGTATATTTTTAAAAGGCTGGGTGCAATCGCAGACAGTAACACACTTAAACTCGTATACAACAGTCTGTGTGAATCAATAATTCGCTACTGTATAACCGTTTGGGGTACGGCAAACAAAACTCACCTTCTAAAACTAGAAATTTGTCAAAGAGGTATACTAAAAACTGCTTACAGGAAACCATTTAGATATTCAACTGAATTACTATATCGAGAATGTGAAGTTCTAAGTGTAAGGCAGATTTTCATTCTTTCTACTACCCTCCGATTTCATAAGACTGCAGAATTAACGCAAAAATCTTCAACTAGGACATATCGACACCATACTTGGAGTTACCCCAAAAGAAAAACTTACTTCGCAAGCAGAAACTATATTTTTTAGGACCATTACTGTATAACAAATTACACAGAAAACTTAATTTCCTACATGACACGAGGTATAAAGTAAAAAAAAAAATTAAGTACATGGCTGGCAGCCATAAGCTACGAGGAGACAGAAAAACTACTCATAATTACCACCGATTCTAAAAATTACCTAACAACCAGCGTTATAGCTTATATTATTATGTTATTGTTTGACATTACTTACCTACTTACTTTTTATTAAATTAAAAATTTTTACTAAACACCTAATAATTAACTCTAATAAGTGAAACTTTTTAAAGCTCCTATATTAATAGCCCTTTATTTATGAAAATTTGTGTGGACAGAGGAGTATGATATACTCAGTTTACTTTGTCTAATGCATTGTATTTAAAGGAGTATATGCTGTTCGTCGTTTCAAGATTGCTAAATTGTTATTATTATAATTTTTTTTTGTTTGTATAATGTTTATTTATCAGTATTTGATTTGTTCACTGTAAGTCTACTTAGATGTATTATTTTTTTTTCTCTCTGGATCTTACACGCACCACATCGTATTTTATAGTAATTCCTGGAAGTGAATTGTTACCCACGACACAGGGTAACCTAGTGTGGGGACAATGTATGATATAATTTATGTTGTAAACTACTTTTGGTCAATAAACTATTATTATTATTATTATTATTTACGATCTATAACTTAAAAATTAAAAATTGCTAAAAATGCTTGAAAATAGCGTATATGGTGATGATATATGTGTTGCGTACCAGTTTTTAATTGAAATTGACAGAATTGTAGTGTTGGATACTACGCGAATTTTAAAACTGGTTTTGGGTAATGAGCGAACAATTAGTTTCAATTTAGTTCAACTCCCAGCAATAGTTTTTCTCAAATACCTTCCGAGCGCAACCACAGATCCGTTATATTTTTAACACATAGATAATATTATGTTGCTCTAAATCGAGTGTCATTTAAAGTATCATTGCGCCGGTTCAAAAGCGAGGTAGACAGAGTGAATGTCTAGAACTGAATGTCAATAGACTTTTCACTCCATCAAGATTTGCCACTTCGTCAGTTGATGAGAGGGATGGTGGTCCTCTTCACCGGATTTCACCAACCTAAAAACGACAAACTTCCTTTGAAGAATAGACTACGGCTGTTGGTCGTAAAAGGCGACCGATACATGTCATTTCTAACGAGACTACTAGACAGTAGAGTTCCGCAACGCCTCGGTATTTGGTACCATCGCTGTACCTGTTCCTGTCTTAATAGCGTCAAGGCTTATCACTGTCGTGTTCCAGTTTGGAGGAGCCGGTAGACTTATGCATGTGCCATGCCATCCCGCCACACGGATAGCGATGCACTATTAACATCTTTGCTGTCCATAAGGGGTGGTTTCTCTTTCTATCATAGGGTCATGTGCCAATTGCTAATGATATAAAAAAGTCTACTACAAGTTTCTTGCGATAGCCGACGTTTTAATATGTTTCACGCGCCACCACCAGGTTTCAAACTGTTACTGATATTTTGAAATTTTAGAAAAACCTAGAAAAAACTCAATAACCTCAATAGAGTCACTAGACCATGAGGCAGTAATTCCTTATTTATTTATCGTTTTGTATTTAATAAAAAAACGCATTAAAGGTCATGAGTCAAAATAAATATTCAGCTGATTTTAGGTAAACTTATTGTCCAACTAGATGTTTCGATATACATAGATATTGTGACATCTGCTAAAGTATCTTCACGCCCATATCCCCGAAGGGGTAGGCAGAGGTACAACAAGTGCACCCACGATTAGCCGAAAATGTGATAGGTGGCAAGCCTATCGCCAACCGGGCACTTTCTAATCCCGAGCAACTTTGTGTTTCTCAGAAAACTGAAAAAACACTTTTTTATGTGCCCGACTCGGGAATCGAACCCAGGACCTCATGTGGTCAACGCCAACGCTGGACCACTAGACCACAGAGGCTATATCTGCTATAATATATGAAAAATCAAATATTTCTGCCAAGCAGTTTGTAAAAGGTAAACGATTCGTCGAACATATCACTCCCATCTTGGCTACTAGGTGATAGATTTCTACAACGTCTCGCCTGACCTAGGTATCATCGCCTCACATAGCCTGCCCTGCTGCAATAGCGTCAGTTGTTACAGTCATGCTTTAATTTGAAAATAAAGTAGCTGTATAATAATACTACGCTTTTTATGTCATAGATGGAAAGAAAAACCATCGCCTATAGACACGAAACATGTTGATAGTATATAGGTTGGCAATGCCCCATGCATAAGTTTACCGGCTACCTTACTCCCCAAATCATCGTATAATATGAACTGTCTGTCAGAACGGAAGATTGCTCTACCTTTTATTAAATTAATAACAAGAGGATTTTTCATTTTGCTGAAATGAAGTGAGATGTCATGATATAAAAGATGATCGCTTGCCATGGCTATTTCCTTCCAAAGGGCAATTTCTTTGTAGTAAATGCGCTTAAATATTCGTTGATGTTTGAGAAACGTATTCATCTGTCTGTGTTCTTTGTCCTAGCATCCAACAGAACAATCGAATGCCTTTCCACCAAGCCTACAATTTTTTTATTTATTTCTGAATAAATTTCATTCCTCGTATACGTATTGAAACTATTTCGTTAAACTTCTGTAGAAAATAATTAACAAACTGTACTGTCCTCACTGCGCTGCCGCACGTGCAAACGTGGCATAAGGATAAGCTCATGAATCAGTAGCGATAAGCGCGTTGTCGCTAGATGCGTCCTGCGCCAGTCAGCACAGTGACCTCTGACCGTCAGGTCGCGTCACCGACAGCCTGCAACATGGACTTACCCTTATCAGCTGAGACGTGGTTGCAAAACCTAGCATTGCTGGCAGGTTAGATAACTTACATTCTTAACTTGTACACTTTGTGTTTTTACTTTCACGAAGGTGAAATTTCAAGGTTGAGTCAGAAAGAGGTCAAAAAAGAAATAATCAATGTGAAAATCCATGATTAGGCCTGTTTTTTAAATCTAAGTAAAAATTATCAATACTGCAGTTTTTAAATCAGCCAACTAATGGTTACACATAATTTTGTCAACAATTTTAGTTCAAGTGAATTGTAATTACTTCGCTTTAATTATATCCTGTTGATAAACATTAATAATATAAAAATATCATCTCGTTGGTAATATTTGTGACCCTATGAAATGTGAGCCACCTATTTATATCTATTTCGTTGGTTTACAACAGCTGTAAAATATTTATAAAATGTACCTATTCATATTTTTGTGCTTCTATGTGCAAAAGTAAAAATGTGTATAACATCTACCAAATTGGAGTGATTTTTGGCGTAAACAAGGGATTGTTTTCCAATTTAGTAGATGTGTCATATTTTAAAGTTAATATTACACTAAATTCTATTTCCCTTAAGTCTTCATTATTAGCATAAAAAATCCATTTCTTATGCTATGTAAATAATTAAATAATACATCTATCCTAGGAAAAGAGACCAGTGACATAATTTTATTATTTAGATCGTTCAAGAGGCTTATAAGAAGTGTCGGAAAATTTCACAGACTGAATCCATATAAAATGTAGTAATAAAAATGTGCTCTGTGGTACAGGCAGTGGTGGGGTCGGAGGAGTAAGCGGCGTGGGCTCGGTCGCCGGGGGGCTGTACGGCCAGAACATGGTCATGGGCTCATGGTGCGCACCCTACGACGCCCTGCAACGACCTCCGGCTTACGGTGAGTTATTTTTTGAACGCATTTTAGTAGTCCAAATTAAATTACTCAAATACTTGATAAAATTAAATATTTTTCTGTTGGTTTTGCTCTACTCCGAATATAGTGATATTGATTAGTTTTTGACAGTAACAAAATATGATTGAATCGTCATAGGCGTAAAATAATTAAAGAGTAAAATAATTAATCATTACTGATAAGTTAGAATAAGATCTATATCGGTGCAATCAACACACTATATCTATGAGGGATGGGTTTCTCTTGTCATCGGGAGTATCTAGTCGTTTGCTATCATGTAATTTATTAATTATCTAACGCTCACAATATTAAGTTTTGTAAACATGTTAAAGTTCCTCTTAGTCGGATACTTCTAATAGTCATTGTATGCATCATGCTGGGAGAGTTCGCCATTCTTGTCCTACATCTCTCTCTCTCTCTCTCTCTCTCTCTCTCTCTCTCTCTCTCTCTCTCTCTCTCTCTCTCTATTTAAAGTATTCAAAAAATGGCTAGAAATTTGTAATTAAAAGAAAAATATATATCAAACTCTGAATCACGAATTCCCCTTATAATAATGACATTCATAAATATGCTACTAATAAAGTAATAAAATAAAGTAGCATATTTATGAATGTCATTATTGTTTACCCCCTTGTTAAGAGCGCTGGGGGTGCCGAGGCACAAAACCGATTTGCTGAAACAATCTGGATAAACTAAAAGGTTTTAATAAATGTGCTAAATTTCATGTATGTGGGATAAATACTTCTGAAGTGGTGAAGCCTCAAAAGTAGCTCGAGATGGCTTGTGTGTAATTACATATGGTAGCTGCGTTGCGTCGCCAGTTCCTTTTCTTTGAACTTGGCTGGACATACTACCGCGTGTCTACATTTAATATTTAAAATATAAAAAAAATATGACATAAAGTAATTACATGAGATGCAAATTACTTTTTTGACCATAAGTATTTATAAATGGAAGAGTAAATTGTTATTTATTTTTTAAATCTCTTATCACACTTGACGAATAATGTTTGGTATACGAGTCAGTATGAAAGAAATAAAAAAATTGTTCTATTCTAGAATATGTGTGCCATAACTAAAACCTCTCAAGGAAGGCATAAGTATAAGCATAATCTATACATATAATAAAATCGTAGGAAGTCAAAACTGTACATTGAATATTTTTTTAAAAGAATACTTGAGACGTGATCTAAAATCGACATCGAAGCCAAAAATATAGTTTTTAGAATTTTTGTCTGTTTGTCTGTATGCATTTCCGGGGTAAACTCAAAAAGTTCTGCATGGATTTACTTTAAATTTTGCATGAATATTACTAATAGGCCTGGTCAACATATAGGCTACATATTAGCATGCTATCACCTACGGGGGAGAAGCGGTGCGGAGTAAACAAAGTTCGCACGGACGAAGTCGTGGGCAGCAGCTAGTATATAATAAAGAGGTAGATAATTGATCATAGATAACTTAGTAGCTTTCCCCGTGTTAGTCTTGGGCTTCTTTGAAGAATAGGCGAACTGCCGTTCTGCCAGGCAGGTCGTAAAAGGCGACCGATCAGCTATGCGAGTCACTACCATCGTGGCTACTGCATGGTCTCACCCGGGTCTGGTACCACCGCCTTACCTATTCCTGTCGCAATAGCGTCAATGCTAGTCACTGTCGTGTTCGGGTTTGAAGGGTAAGGACCTCACCACATCATAACAACGCACCATTAACATCTTTGGTGTCTATAGGCGATGGTTGACTCTTTCCATCAGGAGAACCATCTGCTTACATGGTATGTTATGATATAAAAAATAGCCATTTTTAATTTAATATTGTTTAGTACACATTGGTACTTAAAATGAGTCAAGTTAGAAACTAATTATTTCATGAAAAGATACAGAGTTGTTCGATTTGTGTGAATGTGTGGTGTCGGCGGCGAGTCGCGATATCACCCACGTTTTGGCAAGGTCAACGACCTAATGTTATATCTATCGACGTACTTTATTACAAGTGCAGCGATAAACCTTTAAATATCGAAGATGTTTATCCTTACTTATAAGCTTTTTCTGTGACTTCTCTCACTTTAACTCTAGCTACATACCTTCTTTCTCTTTCATATTTACAATGGAGTTGTGTATGACTGACAACTTGCAAATATTTACAATATAGATATGTATGACTGACAATTTGCAAACTTGCAAAAAGATGCCGAGAAAGAGGTTGATAGGTGATGAATGGGCAAAATGTAAGGCTGCGCTTAAAACAATAACGTTACCTCCTTATCCTAATATTTTTTAACAATGTACCTAACCCAGTGTTATTCTTTTTATATGTATGTCATAAGAAACAACAACGTTGGTAGTGACTCGCTTAGCCAATTGGTTGTTTTTTACGATCTGCCTGGAAGAACAGCAGTTGGCCAATTCTTCAAAGGAGCCCGGGACTGATACGGGGAAAATCTTGTGGTGCGGATATATTTGTCATTGACGTTAAATAGGTCAAATGTTCATAGTATGAAACAATAAAACCCCTCTTCTTAGTCCGCATTATAATTGCGATGAGGAAACTTCGGAACCCTACATTGGGCGTGGTCCGACACGTACATTACCAATTTATTTCTCAAACATTAAATACCGTTAAGATTATTCTATATGTATAGGTAGAGGAAAGCATGCAAGTACGTACGTAACAAATTAAATACGTTAACTTATTCAGAACCAAATTTTTTGCTTATGTTTTTTGTAAATGGAAATATTACTATATATGAATCCCTATTTCCCTGGGTTGTGTCATAAATTGAGATCGACTTTTTTAATATTATAAGATAGCAAACAAGCAGATGGCTCACCTAATGGAAAAAGAAACTATCGCCTATAGACACCAAAGATGTTAAAGGCGCGTTGCTATCCATGTAGCGGAATTGCAACGTCACAAGTATAAGCTCTAAACCGGAACCAAACAATAACACTATTGCGGCAGAAAGGCATTGGTACCATGCTATTTATTAATTTGAAAGGCCTTTATCCAAAGCATAACACATATTTGTACGATAAGCTTGCCTTTTACAGAATTATATCTGTAAGACAATTAATAAACTCTATTAATCTCGTATAACGTGCATTTTTGGCTTCAAACAACCTTAAAGCGAGCGGTGTCGTCGGGGACACTAATGCAGCAATCAAAACAAGGGTACAGATAAAACAGTTGGCTATTGTGTTGACAATCTGTGATTCACCATTATCTGTCGCGGTTTGATTGACGTCAACCATTACGCCAGCAATAGTCACCATTAGACTTTAACTAACATCTTAAAAGCAAGTAGTTTTCGCTAATAATAATAACCCGAATCGATGTAAATTATTTGCTTGTGATATGGGTGTTAGTCAACTATATTAATATGTACGTAAAACAACCAAACCCAGAAATACAAACATCTATGCTCGTCATTTTTTATGTATATGAGTTTACTAAGTTATTGTATTGTTTTCATTACTCACTTATGCGTCACATCAAAGCTAATCGTTATGGGATTCCAGGATCATCAACATTTTTATTAACCACCTTTACATATTTGCTCGCTTACTTATTTACTTTGGTCCTTAGGTTGTTGGTCCGAGCGCTTTCCAATAATAGATTAAGTAAAAGGAGGTGTCAGGTGTTGTTATCCTCGTGATTGTCAACTGACAAAGATCTACAACGACTCGTCTTAGTGATTCCTGCAACATGCTTCAGTTTTTAACACTCTTGTGTTCCGGGTAGTTAACAATAAAACTTATGCTTGATCTCAACTGTTTTTATTAGTATAGTTATCTGCTTGTTTTTATCATATAATAAAACTTCCACGGTAATGTCTTCTGATTCTTTTTTCACCTCTAAGACAGTCTGTAGCTGGTTAAACAGTAGCTTATACACACCACACCGGCGAGTAATGGTGATATTACATATCACAGCCAGTACTATGATTATCTGATTATACCTATTTTTATGAGCAAGTTGAAATTTAGTAGAAACATTTTACTAACAAAACAATTGTAAAGGAGTTACGGACATGGAGTTTACATATTTTCATCCAACTGCCCTAGAACGAATGTTTTGTTTTACCAGTATGTGGATATTTCTTTGACACCCTCTGTGGTCTAACGATTTGACGGATTTTAGCTTGAGATGTGTCATTTTATCATTTTTCCCGACTGTGCTTTAAGAAAGGTTATGTTTTTTTTTGATCAGGTCACAGTCGGGTTTTTCGTTTTTATAATAATCATTATTTTTTTTAATTTAATTTCATTATTTTTTATAAAGTAAGTATTAAGTCTGTTTTATTCATATTAATCTCAAAATTGTTTTTCTAAAAGGTAAAAAGTAACATCAAGCCTACAGATAGAAAGTCAAACATGTGGTTACGTTACAACACTTGAGCGTTTCACAAAACAATCGTGTTTTTTATGATACAATAATTAGATAACCTATATATTTACTTAACAACCAAATGATTTCATCCATAAACCAGATCACAGAAATAATTTCGTAAAAGTGTAATTGTGATATTGTTACGCACTAGTTATTAAACTGATGGTATACTGTCAAATTTTCCTTCTGAACAGGAAAACACATTATATCAGTATAAATTTCAGTCTGGACAAAAGCCCCAAACCGCAGATTCGATTGGCATTGTATAAACAGATACGGCTTACAACAACAGTACGCGATACATGATATGACGCCACTACTGTATCATATTATTGTACCAATTTCCTGTTATTTACTGCAAGTCATTCATAGTCTTAGATATCATCGATCGGCTCGCCAAAGTAAAATAAATAGGTACGCTTTCATAACTCCATAAAAGCCTCTTTTGCTACATTCTACGGAATATAACATTTCGTAGAATACCGTAAACTTAACGAATAAGATATGTTTAAAAACTTCAGTTTTTAACCTACTGACGTACTTTTATCGTCTTTTAATAAACGATGGGAGATTAGTTTTCTACACCTAATTGTGTATGTTGTACACGCTGTATGTAGAGCTGATAATATATTTAATAAATACATGTGTTCAGGTAAAAGACTGAACATACTGAAGGCGAGTATTCAGTACTTGATTCTGATACCGAATATGAAAAACAATAGGTACTTAAATTTTGACCTAATTATGCAGATAAAACACGGACACTCGCGCGTAAATATTTATTGTTTATAAACATCGAGTTTCAGAACTGGTGACTAGACAAGTTAGCACATCGTTGTCGCCCGCACGGTTCTTTTTGGATATGTTTCTATACAAAATTCGTTGAGGTTTACTATGTGGTTAAGCATGTCCACCTTTTATTGAATTTTTAGGAATTACATATAACCATGAACTATCGTGTTCTTCAATGTGTGCAGTATTTTACTTGTCAACCCGCTCCATGCGCTTGCTATTAGGTATAGACCATCTTGTATAACTTTAACTTCTCGAGCTTCCGTGAAATTCAGTTTTTTTAATATGTAACTAGAGTCTGCTATACAAATAGATACAATTTGCAACTTGATATTCAAATTTAAATAAAGAACAGCTTAACAGGAATTTGTCATCAAATAGTTCAGTTATCACAAATGAATCAGGTTACTAATATAATGAGTCCATAATAATAATTATATTACGATAAGAATAAAGGAGCGACAACAGTTAAGATAAACTATTTAGGGTAAATGCTTTGATAAATTGGTAACACTATCTGAGAAAAACTAAAATTAAAATATCCTGAGCTGAGTTACTCATTATTTACATTTTAATTTGTTTAATTTAAGGTCAACGGTCGGATGTAAAGTCTATGGATGCTATTAAAAAAGCTGGCACGTGTGTCATCTCATATGTTTCAAAATTCAACAAGCATGATATGAATTATTATATTTTGATAATATTTTTTATATCATATGATAGCAAAGAAGCAGATGACTCTCCAGATGGAAAGAGTCAACCATCGCCTATAGATACCAAAGATGTTAAAAGTGAGTTGCTATCCGTGTTGCGAGGTGTTTGTGTCACTTGCATAAGTTTACTGGCTACCGTTCTTCCTTAACCGGAACAAGACTGAGACAAGGTGTCTACAGGCGATGGTTGACTCTTTCCATCAGGGGACCCATTGCTTGTTTGCTATCTTATAATATAAAAAAATGGTGTGACCTCCCTGTGGCGAGGTCTTAATGGCGGATACATAATTTTACTGGAATGACAATGACAAGCACTGACGCTATTGCGGCAGGAATAGATAAAGCAGTAGTACCAGACCCGGGCGAGACAATGCGGAACTCTCCCTACTTTGTAGCTACGATGGTATTGACGCACATTCACGGTAGTCGTTCGTCTTTTACGAGCTACAATAACAAACGGTGGCAATGGCCACTTGCTGGACGTATGTACGCCTACTTAAACTCTATCGGCTATCAGTTATCCGGCCGATAACACCGCTGCATCTGTGACAGAACGGCAGATGGTCCATTCTTCAAAGGAAGCTCCAGACCAACACGGGGGAAAACTTGTGATTCTTGTTTCTAAATACATATATTTCAAGATCAAGCTGTTGCTATAAGTTCCAGTTTTCAATTTTCTTAAAAACATAGCTAATTCCTGTTTTGTCTGTTATCTTGCCGCCCAGTACTTTTTTCAATAATATCAACTTGCCTTCAACCGAAACACGTAATAACAATTAAAAACTAAGGGTACCAAATTGTTACATAGCCATTTGTAATTTAATATTAATATATTTATAATAACTCCGGAATTCTGCGTCATATCTTTGCCAAATTAAAATAACCACACGAAAAGTATACCCTGCCAAACAAAAAAAGTATTTTCAAAACCGGTACATAAATAACAGAGTTCTATTGTGACAAATATTAAAAAATATACAGCCGAGTTAATAACCTCCTTCTTTTGGAAAGTCGGTTGAAAATTACCTTGTATCTAGTGCAAAAATTGTGTACTGCAAACCAGTGGAAAAAAAACAAATTAATGAAATAAATTTAACTAAATATAATATGCAATAAAATTAATAAATTTATTATTTTATTGTACCTATCATAGATACAATTATCCATATTTTGAATAACATATCTAAATCAAATAAAATAACGCAATAAAATTAATGTTTTGGTTGTTTGCAGATAATATAATGTTCGTATTGTTATTAATATAGTGTTCGTGTCCATAATCAGGAGTACAAATAGTTTAAAAGATAGCAAAACTAATATACAACAAATGAATGGATTTAGGTTAGCAAACAGATGCAGCGGTGTTATCGGCCGGATAACTGATAGCCGATAGAGTCTAAGTAGGCGTGCATACGTCCAGCAAGTGGCCATTGTCACCGCTTGTTATTGTTTCAAACCTTCTAGGAAGTGATAAGGGATTATCAACTTTGTAAGAATGGTTTGTCAGCACACGTCATGAGCAAACGCGATCCTGTGTTATTTGTTGAAACTTGAAGCATGATATCGTGAGATAAGACACATCGCGCTCGCTCCGTTAATGAAACTCGGCTATAAGTAATGAATATCAGTAATGGCCGATGGCATTGCCCGCTATTTTTATCAAAACGTGTAATTTCAACCGCATTAATCCTAAATACATACATTTAACATTTATATTTAACAAATGTAACAAACACAGCTATAAAAGCCGCGATATCTTTTCCTATTGCAAATGGCTGTATTATCAAATTGACTAGTACATAATATATTCAATTAGCTACACTCAAAACATTTTTAAAACCCTAAAAATATTACCACTAACTTTCCCTTACGTTGTGGCAGTAAATGTGTTTTTTTTATTTATCATATAATTTATCATAAAAAAACAAACAAGCGCACGACTCTCCTGACGGAAAGAGACAACCATCGCTAAATAACCACTTATAAACACCAAAAATGTTAATAGTACGTTGCTATTCGTATAGCGAATTGTATGGTGGTAATGCTACCAGTAGTAGATATATACTTTAGACAGAGAGGCCGGAATATGAAGTAGAGGTATCTATATACTTTACTTTTTATGAAAAAGACCGGAAATAACTAAATATTTTAATTTTGAACGTAAAATTAACACATTAGTAGCCACAGATCAGACCATATCCTAGAAGTTGATTGTATTAAATTATTTAAAAATTACTAATTATTACATAATTTAATAAAATATAAAAAGTTAGGTAAGGCTCATCAATTTTTATGTGTATTTATTTTATGTAGGTTGTTGCATATTTCGTCTGTTGTACAAAGTTCTTGAAAATGTAATAACAATTGCACATTCAATATAATTGCGTGGCTCGTTTAATAAATATGTGACTATATGACACTCATTAAACTTGATTTCTGTTTAACACTTATAATCGCTAGTTTAATGGCGAATTTAACTTTTGTTTATTTAACTATTAATCCGGAGTGTTCTGACGTATTCCTTAACACCGTATACGATAGCCATGAATGCGTATCGAGCGATGCGAATAGCTTATAAAAGCAAGCCTATTTGAGTTGTATTGAAGCTTCATTTTGATTTTTTTTATTCATAGGTACTTACTAAATACTAATACTATAGATGCAATAGTGAGTGTCTGATACGTTTTCACGGCTAATCCGCTTAACCTATTGTGATGAAATTTGGCAAAGAGATAGTTATGGACCCGGGGCACTTTTACATAACCTTTGGAGCCTCAAAAACTAAACTCGCGCTTGAAGCTGCATGGGTCTGCTAGTAATTAATATTTTATGTATTTAGTTTATCGCCTCTGTGGTCTAGTGGTCCGGTGTCGGAGTTGACCACATGAGGTCCCGGGTTCGATTCCTGGGTCGGGCAATTCAAAAATATGTTTCTTCAGTTTTCTGATTAAAAAAACGTTGTTTGGGATTGGAAAGTGCCCGGTTGGTGATAGGCTAGTCACCTATCACATTGTGAGACCAAGTATCTTCGACTAATCGTGGATACGGGCGTGAAGATACTTACTCTTATAATTCTGTTACCCCTGTAATTTCATAAAGTTGTGTAGACATTAGGACTTTTGTTTTTTGTATTATAAGATAGCAGACAAGCAAATGGGTCTCCTGGTGGAAAGAGTCGATCATCGCCTATAGACACCAGAGGTGTTAATGGTGCGTTGCTATCTTGTGGCGAGATGTTATGCCACATGTATAAGTTTACCGGCTACCTTACCCTTCAAACGGGAACACGACAGTGACAAGCACTGACGCTATTGCGACAGGAATAAGTAAGGCGGTGGTACCAGACCCGGGCGAGATAATGCAGAACTCTACCACCTAGTAACTCGTAACTGGTGACTCGTGTAACCAATCAGTCGCCTTTTTCGACCTGCCTGGCAAAACGGCAGTTGGCCTATTCTTCAAAGGAGCCCGAGACCAACACGGGGAGACTTATCAAACAACTAAACTCAAACGCCCAAATATACTTACAATCGATATAACTCTTGCATTTGCTGCTGCTAACCGTGGCATTCATGATTAACATCAGTCCAAGCGTATTGCAACGATATGTTTTCGGAGTAATTCACTTTTGACACGTCTCTTGAATCTGACGATAGTAAGAACGACAGTCTTGGTCTGCCTCGTAACTTCAGCCTTCCACGTATGCTTTTTAGGGCTCCGAAATCAACTAGGATTTAGAAACTCTTATACGTATAATTTCGTAGGGTTACGAAGTCAACTAGAAACCCTTACAGATTCACCATGTCTGTCCGTTCGCCCATTCTTCCGTCTATCCATAGCCTGGCTCAGAGATTATTCGTACTAGAAAACTAACATCAAATCTTGGAAAATATTTTTCTCGAACACCTCCTGCACTAAAATGTTAATTTTTTTGGTCACGTGACCTAAAGTGTAAGATATCGTTAAAAAGGTTTTTAGAAAATATTGCGGTTTTGTAAAAACAGTCTTTCTCTGAAGGGATTTTGATGCAACTTGAACTGTCTCCGAAGTTGGGATTTGGGATATACCTGATTTAAATCAAAAAGAATTATCCCAATATGGCTTTTAGTTCAGATGAAATTCATGGACAAATATACACAAATATACAAACATACGTACACTTACTAAATGTAGTACACGTGCCTAGACGTCTGAGTAGATCATCATACTCAAATATTATTCAATCCCAAAAATATTATGAATATTAGATAGGTACATAGGTACATACGGGTACATGTTAAACTGATTGGTGTGTGTTTTCGTCACTAAATTTGAAAATGCCTATTCAAGTATTTCAGTTTTGAGGATGTATTTTATGATCTGAATCATCGAATAGTAGTATTGACTTAATCTTTTAACATTTTGGGGTTTTTAATAAGGTCATAAGATTACTTAATGATAGGTAATGTGAAAGGTTTTGTAAATTTTGGCTGGATTGTTTGGCATGACATTTAGAGGCCATGACAGATGCCAGATAGAGGCCCTTTCCTCACTTAACGTATAACATTAAGTATTTTAATTCCGAAAACATAAACAGGCGGGCTAAAAAAATTGTCGTGCTCATTAATATAAAATCCCGCCAAGTTCAAACTGGACTCACGCTTAAAGGGTTCCGTACCATAGCGTCGTCTGTCAAAGAAAATCACATTTGTACTGAACGCACTTAGCCGGTTTTAGTATGTATTTATTTATGTATGTATGTATTTATTTATTATTTATTTATTTATTATTTATTTATTTATTTATTTATTTTCATAGCTAACTAGCTGGCACGGCAAGCGTTGTTTTGCCACATAAATTATTAAAGTACTAATATCGTTATTAAAAAATAGGGGTTGGTGATAGAAGGGTAAAAATTTAGGGTTGTATAGGGGTATGAAAAATAGATAGTAGCCAATTCTCTGACCTACTGAATATGCATATAAAATTTCATAAAAATCGGTCAAGCCGTTTCAGAGGAGTATGGGTAGCTACAACTGTAACATTATGACACGAGAATTTTTGTAGATAAATTTCCAAATACTTTTTTGAAAATATTCAAGTTTCTTTTACCTGTTCAGAAATTACGTTTGTTGTATGGGCGTTTGTGGTACCCTTTAATATTCGTTTTATTTTTATTTATTTATTTTGAAACGTAATATACAATTAATATTCTCTGAAAATTTTAAGCGTCTACCTACTTGTTACCGTTATTAATATTAAGCAAAAAAATACAAAAACATACGTTTATTGTATGGGGACCCCCCCTTAATATTTTCATTTTTTTATTTTTAGTATTTTTTGTTAAAGCGGCAACGAAAATCCATAATTTGTGAAAATTTCAGCTTTCTAGCTATCGCGGTTTATAAGATACAGCCTGGTGGCAGACAGAATACGGACAGACAGACAGCGGAGGCTTAGTAGTAGGGTCCCGTTTTATCTTTTATGCGTTAATTATTTATAGAGTTTCACACTAAAGTACATTATGCGCAAGGAATTACAGAAGTCGAAGTTTGAGTATAATATATAACTGAAATAGACTCTATCTAACTACATATACTCTTGCTCCTCCTTCTTATTGAACAGAGTTAGCGAATTAATGTTGATATAGATCGATTGTCAATACTACATAAGTATTATGAGTTTCTTACTAACTAGCTGTTGCCTGCGACTTCGTCAGCGCGGACATCGTTTACTCCGCACAGCTCCTCCTCCGTATGTGATAGCGTGATAATATGTAGCCTATATGTTGACCCGAACTGTTAGTAATATTCATGCAAAATTTGAAGTAAATCCATAGAGTACTTTTTGAGTTTACCCCAAACATACATACAGACAAACAGACAAAAATTCTAAAAACTATATTTTTGGCTTCGATATCGATTGTAGATCACGCCCCAAGTATTGTTTTAAAAAATATTCAATGTGCAGTTTTGACTTTTCTACGATTTTATTATATGTATAGATGTATAGATAAGACTAATATATTACTACTTCCTATGTCAACCATTATTAAAGAGTATTTTGTATGTAATTTAGAGTAAAATCAACAGGAAAATATTTGAATTAATGTTTAATTATTTTATTTATAAATTTTTCATTGTTACTCTCGAGTCAGGGTTATCCAGGCTCGCGTGTCACTTAACTGGCTGAACTGCAGGCCGAATCATTAGTTAAGTCATACCTAGTATACCAACTAGCCACCTAGTTATTATCGTTACGACGTTAGTGACATAATATTTGTCTATTGACTCCGCTCGTACGATTTGCCTGAGGAGGCAGGTACAGCCAACAGTTGTTACAGAAATATATTACAATACTAGCTGCAGCCTACGACTTCGTGCAGGGTTTTGTGACTATGCTCACTGTGTTAGGAAGCAGGTTTTCCGAAATTTCGTTCTAAAGAGCCATATGAGTTGATGCGTCAGTCAGGCTCGTTGACTATATTATTTAATTACAGAGTACAACTTTACTGAAAAACTTTTCGACAATCCGTGTATGTTATGTATCAATATATTTTAGTTTATAGTGACGTCTAGTCAAAAAGCAGGTGCTCAGGAAGGCAGGGCAGCAGAAACACTAGTAGGATACCAACTAATGTTGAGTAAGGTATTCTATCGGATTGAAAAGTTAAAACCATTTATGTTTATCACTCAAATGTTGACACTGGCTAGTAATGAATGGTTGTAAGTTGAGGTAGTGGGTTGTTATTCGGTGGGGTGACGTGTGGTGGCGTACAGATGGCGTCCTGGAGGCGTACGAGGAAGGGCGCGAGTGCGTCAACTGCGGCGCCAACAACACGCCGCTGTGGCGGCGCGACTCCACGGGCCACTACCTGTGCAACGCGTGTGGCCTCTACCACAAGATCAACGGCGTGAACCGGCCGCTCGTCAAGCCGAGCAAGCGGCTGGTGAGTGTCCTCCGAGCCGCCAGTAACTGTCTGTTTGCGAACAGGTGCCGATGCCGAGCTTCTCACCCGCTTCTATAAGGACGGCTCCGTGCAGAGATGGATGAGTGTGGAGGGCATGGCCAGGGGCATGAAAAAGGTGAGTCGGTGGCGTGTAGACTAGTCACTAGTGCATGTTCCTCCGCCTGTGCCCGCCTCCACGCACGCGATTTATTTTTTATTTTAACCTTCCCGGGTGTCAGAACTACACGCTACCGCTCCCCACTTCGGCGTCTGCCCTGCTCTCTTTGTTAAGTCGCGGCGTGTTCCCGTCGAGGGATTTCCGCGTCCGCGTTCATCCGAGATAGCTTATCGCGCTGTGATCAGAGAGGCCGCTCGCGTTCTGCGTTACGCGTACCTACTTTGTTGATCGGGAACGCGTCGAAACCGGCTCGTGGATAAAGGAATCGGCTTGGATGTAGCTCGCGGCGACTAGTGGGAGTGCTGGGGTGGCTGGGTGTCGTGGGGCGAGCGGCGGCGCCGGGCTATCTCGGGTGTTGGGGCGCGGGGCCGCAGCTGGCGGCTCCGCCCGCTCTCTTGTCATTGGCCGGGCGCACACTTGTGGCGCGGTGCAGCGTGCCCCTTATCTTCCCTCTTATCGGCTACTGTCTTATAGAACATGGTGACGGGAATTCGCCGCTACTAAATTTGTACATCGCAATGTTTGTATCGATTTGATATATTTAACATTATTCCTATTTACTTAACTCTGTTTCCTCTGCGCTATTGCCTCGGGTGTAAGGTTTGGCTTTGTATAATTGGTAGCGATAAGCCATTGTCACTTGTGATAACTCTATTTAATTATTGATTAAGTTACGCCGCCGTAACTAGAGCATGCCGAAATTAAAACGCAATAACTGCACATTTTAGAGCCTGAGAATGGACAATGGCTTCTCACTGTAGATCAACCGTTTGTTATAGTTGCTTGCTTAATTTTGTTGGATTATTAACATTCAGTATATTTTATTTATATTTAAATGTATCATTACATTTAGGTAGATGTTATGTTTGTACATATTCAGTCTCAGTCTGTTTTATTATGTATAATACGGCAAATAATATTACAAATACAGTATAAAGATTATTTATTTATCAAATATTAAGTACCTAACCACTTAGGTATAAAACTTAAAATTTAGGAAATTACCTACATTTAAGTAGGTACCTTACTAGGTTTCCGCACAAGGTTTCGTACGCCTCAAATTCGACTTTCATAAATATGTGTTTCGGATTCAGTTTAATTTTAATAAATAGTTTCTATACTAATCCAAGTTGGGCGTAGATAATATATATATATATATATATATATATATATATATATATATATATATATATATATATATATATATTATAATATCTATGCCCAACTTGGATTAGTCGGATTGGTCCGATAATGTTAAATTGAGCTCAGAGCTTTGACAAATATAATTATAAATGTACATAAAATGAAATAGACCTAAATACACGAACATACCTACTAAAATAATAAGACCACCAGGCACCAGAAAAGGTAACACTATAACATTTCTATAAATATGGGCCATATTCCTGGCTAGATAGATACAAGTGCAAAACTTTAAATATATCTTCCTACTTCTTTAAACATAGTTTTGTGTGAACAAATTTAAAATTAAACGTAAACGGGTTTCAGAAACAAAAAAAAGTCGTCGATCGAATCATTGACATCATACAACTATATATGAACCTAGCTACTTGTTGATTCACTTTGTAGTTTTTTATTTTTTTTAGAATTAAATTTTTCAATTCCGCTTGAAAAATTCACACCAATTGTTATATGAAACACCCAAATTTAAAAGTGTTGAAGCGTGTAGCTGTAAATTTCATTTTGTTTGATAGCATGTCGAAATTATATTTTTGCTACGTTTTTTCTTTTTCGTCGGTATTTTATTAATTAAACTGATAAGATATATCTAATAAAATTACTTGTTTATCTCGACTCATTGGGTTTATTTTATACAGAAGTATTTACTAATAGTCTTACAGTAATTATCTACTTGCTTGAAAACCGGGTTGTTACAATAGAAGACCTAGGTATTGTTTAAACTAAGGTAGATAAGTAGGTATATGAATTGTAAATAATGTGACCTTATCACATATGACGATTATACTCTAATGAAACGACTGATCGCTTATCAACTTTGCACAGCAGCTTGTGACAGCTAGCAGAGGGTGATAGTCGAGTTTTTCATTGACTTTTTTGGCTCTTTGGACATTCATCGCCTAATCCATTCATTCGTACCGAATGGTAAAGATTCCTTCTAATTTGGAGTAATGTGGCCGTAAACTTGCGCATAATAAAAGTGTTACGAATATAATACTGTGTAATTTTAAAAAACGAAACACTTGACAAACACGATTTTTCCAAACAATCATTTAAATTTTTATCTCTATCAAGGGAACAGTATCGGACAGTGTATACAAAATAAGTACCTAATTGTAATGCATTAAAAGTGCATGTTCTCTGTACGTAAGGCTAAGATGAAATGTTTCTTAAATAAAATCGTTGTAATAATACCCTTGGAATCGATTTATAAATATAGAATGTTTATAAACACCTACAGGCATCTCACTATAAAAAGGAATTCCCCAGCTACTGATTAGCATGTAGGTACATTATTAGAAGTTACCAAAGTTATATTGATTCTTTTTATTTATGGTAAAGTTGTATTTTATGTTTTATTTTATATGCATGGGTTTTGGATGCTATTTTTATCTTTTTAATGGTTACGGGAGTAGGTTACGGTAGTCAGTCAATGATCAAGAAGCCTTTTCAATAACTTAAATAACATGTAACAAGTTTTATTTAATAAAGCACTACTGATTTCTGACTATTTTAAGTTAAAATAGTTTTCCATGATATTAGTACGTAAAATAATAATAAAATGATTTTAGTGAAGTTTTCGGTGCACTATAAAAATTCAAAATAATCATTGAAAAGGCTTAACTTTTTTCCTATAGTCTTTTATAACCACTCAGTACAATATACGTTGTGAAACATAAAATATACTATTTTTTATTTGATTTTAAACACAAAAATAACGATAATGTGGATTTTTAAAACACTACCCCAACAAATACCTACATGATGTAGGTACCTATTCTAAATTTGTAATGAAGTAAAATTTAGTTTATTCCAAGGTAATGTACTTAAGTATTGGCTTATTATTTCTTGACTAATAAATACTGTTGAAATGTTACATTTAAAGTTGCGTTTGTCAGAGCATGCAATTTTATTTTTACTGCGTAGGGTATAAGCTTAAGTTAAAAGTTGTAGGGCCATCACCCTTGTCCCCCGGTTGCTACCTTGAATAAAGGGTTGCAAAGGGTTTTCACGCTGTATCTCATAAAGCAGCAACCCTACAGAAAAATTTATAAGAAACTATTCGTAGCAAATTAAATTGTCAACTTTATTTCTATTACTTTTTATCTTTTATTTTAAATAGAAAATAAAATTTATGTACAAAAATAAATGAAACATTTTGAACAAGTTTTCTTTTGGGCGTTATAACTTTTACTGGTCATTTTACAGTAAAATGGCATCAGAGCAATATTAAAGAGAGCAAACTAATTTTCAGCGAATTATTTCCAAAAAAAATGTTTTTCATTAATTTTATGAACTTATGTTATAAAAAATATAGGTAATTTTATCATTTATATGAACAGAAATAGTTTGAAAATAATACAATTTCTGGAAGCTAAGCAACTCTCAGGTACGATGCGTATACGCAATGGAATGAAATGAAATGGCATAAAATGTAAATGGTTATTAGCTAATTTAGTTGAGTGGGTGGCTAGCGATCCTAACTCTGCCTTGGGTTCAATGAGCATAAATCTTTGTATTTCTGGGTTTGGACGTTTATGAGGTATGTAGTTTAGTATGTAGGTACCTTACAGTATTTATAGATGTGCGTATTTCTATCTATTAGCATAATCGAGTAACACCCGTATCACAAGCAAATAATTTGCCTGCTTTGGAGGTAAATCAGTGTGTGTAATTTGTCCAGTGATTATTTATTTTTATCTCATATCTGTTATATAGTGGATTGGAAATAATAGTAATAATAATAATATCTCTGGCCAATTACACGAATCGATCTAACCTTCTTGTGTTATTGGTGTCAACGATACTAATAGATACATAGAAATACATATATGTAAATACTATTATATAAATAATAAACCCCCAAACCCCTGTAATACCAACATCTATGCTCACCACACAAATGTTTGTCTCTGTCGGGAATCGAACCCTAGTCCCATCAATTTGTAGTTAAGTTCGCCAACTACTCGACCAACGGGGCGGTCAAAATATTTATTAGGTATTCCCTCTCCTTCAAACACTATCCGAATATATATAAAGTAGTTTGTGTTGAGGTCTGGATAGCTCTCATAATAAGGTAAAATTATTATGTTTTGCCTCAAACTAAAAAGATTATTTACGATTGTTGTCTATAAGTCTAGATCAAAACTTCCAGCAATCAATATAATATGATGTCTCACCACGAAAGTTAACCATCCCTTGTTTTATAATTTGCTGCTAAATGTAAATTGAGAGTTCACAATAACTAAAAGTAAAAAAATATTGGGTTCCCTAGCGGGGAAGGTAACGAGATTGAACCGAACATTAATAATCGCTCAGATTGTAATTCACCAATTATAATTATCGAATGGCAAAAACAGTATTGATCCTTATTTTTGTCGCTTGTTACGTGTGACTGTTACCTGTGGAATAATAGGAATTGTACTGAGGTATGTAAACTCCGGGGCACGAGGGTGTTAACACGTCAAATTAACATTGTGAACGCATCACCACAGATTGCTGCCTAGATTATTCTAGACGGATAGGTAAAGCTCAATAACACTATTTGCTTGATATAATCGAAATTTGGCCTTACGATCTCAGCCACAAAAGTCAACGATACCTACTAGAGCAACGAGTGAATTCTTCATTTAGGTTTCAATCAAAGAATAACAAGTTTACATTAGATTAAGAGAGACATTAGTAGGTACGTCAAACACTTCGTAGGTTGCCATTTCCACAATTTTACATTTAATTTTGTTTATTGAGACGTGACTTCATAGCATAAAATATCATTTTTATTAGATGAGGAAAAAAGAGAGAATTTTCACTAGTTTTATTTTTTTTTAAATTTTAACGTAGATATTTTCATAAATAAAACAATATTGATACAAATTTTATTTCAATATCCAAGTAGACAGAGCAGTAGGTAGACAGGGCAGCTGGCAAAGTTATGTTTGTGGCATTACTCATAAGCTATTTTTTATTTGATATTTAGATATAATATACCTACTACTGAACTTGTATTTTGGTCCTATTTTATATTTTGTAATAATGCCTGGTCACTTAATTTGATCTTCTTGCTCACGATACCGTTAAAACCGTTAAAACTAAATATTATCAACTGACTGTACAGTTGAAGGTCTACGCGACTACGAAAACTGTTGATATACCTACCTAGTACCTACCTACAGTAACATTTTGATTTAAAAGCGTCTGAAATGATTGTCTAATTTGTATTCTACGATTGCTGAACTCCTGTACATAAGATGTGTTTGTATATAATATGTTAATATATAGTCCGTGTCTGTATACAATGGTGTTTAACTGGGATGTTGGTGGTCAGTCGGCAGCCCGTCGGCACGGCCAGTGCTGCACCAACTGCGGGTCGCGCAACACCACGCTGTGGCGGCGCAACAACGACGGCGAGCCCGTCTGCAACGCCTGCGGACTCTACTACAAACTGCACGGCATCAACAGGTAACCTGTCTACCGACCGAACTATACCTGTGCGACAGCTTATACACTATCTACAAAGTCATCACGTTGAGAACGAAAACAGATGAAATAATTAGTGTTAACTTCCTTCACATTTCTTCTGTATTTTATCATTCCCCATTTTCTTTTCCTCGTTTATTCTTTTGTAGGTGCGAGTATTGTTTGAATACAAAAATACCTATCCAGAATGCTTTGATTATTTGTTAATACTGTGATCGAAATTCGACCATAGACTAAACAATAAAATCTGTTTTAAGTTTGACAGCTGACTTTAGCCATAGCTTTAGCCCTAAAGAAATACATGTGTGTATATTATCGTGTATTTTACAGGAATGTAGTGTGTAATGTTTATTTTTATTATTTTTATGTATTTGTAATGCATTTTATTCAAAAACATTATCTTTTTGTAGTCCTCCGATGTTAACTTTAGATAACTGTACCAAATTTTATACTCCACCGTTCACGCAATTGTCTTAAAAAGGAGTCAAAGTTTTTACTTCACATACCTATTAATATATAGATATTCAAATTTAAAAAATGTTTTGTTCAAATATTCCTTTACAGGCACTTTTGATGAGCCGACTTTTTTTATTATTACTACTGGATTGCGGACGCGGCCACACACCGGTTATAATTCTGTTAATCTAGCAATTTCCCCTGCTGAACCAGGTCCAGCAACACCAACACTGCAAGGTAGAACACAACAACGAAAAGCACAGACTGACAGACTAACGAAACTCAGTGGATACGTTGCAGAACTCTACCTTAGTCTAAGTTATACATGTTAGTCACTTGCCTATTTGATATGTTTTTCTGTAATAACAAATCCAGTAACATTTTTGACCACTCTAGGGTTCAACTAAAAGCGTTCGTGATCTGCAACCCCACCGTGTTGGTCCGGGACCCCTTTAAAGAGAAGACCATGTCATTCTGACAAGCAGTTCGTAAAAGGTGAACGATAAGCTATACGAGGCACTGCCACTGCATCGTGACTACTAGTTGGTAGATATCTGCATTATCTCGCCCGGGTCTGGTACCACCGCCAGCCGTCTTATCTTTTCCTGGCGAAAGAATGTCAATGCTCGTCTCTGTCGTGTTACGGTTTAGAGGGTAAGGTAGCCGGTAAACTTATATTATATGTATAGTAATGTCTTTGGTGTTTATGGGCGAGGTAACTGAGCAATGGTTGTCTCTTTCTATCAGAAGAATCATCTTCTGCTTTGCTATCTTATAATATTAAAAAGTGGTATAATAATATTTACTCAATCACATTTTCTTACGTTCCAGGCCTTTGGCTATGAGAAAAGATGGAATACAGACCCGGAAACGGAAACCCAAGAAATCAGCGAATGGAGCCAAACCAGCTCAGGATTCTATCAAGAAAGATGACCAGAGCTCTCCTGGAGTTGATGGTATGTATTCAGTTAAAAAATACAAAGAAGTTATAAATAATAAATATCACTAGACATGTTACACTAATTGATCTAACCCCAAAGTAAACAATTTATTTGCTTGTAGTATGGGTGTCAGTCAACGAACGCACGAACGAACTAATACATAGAAATACAAACATCTATTATTATCACATAAATGTTTGCTCGAACCCGAGCCCCATTGATACGTAGTCAGATTCGCTAACCACTCGACCAACGGGGCGTTCAAAAGTTGTTTCAAGCTCTTAACGATGTATAATTTTTTTTAACTTTTTTTATATTATTGGCAGTGCAGCATTATTAATTTTTACATTATTGCCAGTGCAGCATTATTATTTTTAACAAATACGATCATGCCGGTTCCCTTCCACCCTTGTACTAAGGCGAGGCAGAAAGAAACGAACTTCTATAGACTTTACGGTTCTCCATACTCCAGCAGAACGTCGGTGGGCTGGATGGGTGGCGATCTCTATCACCAATATTTTACTGACTTAATAACCGGGATCAACAGCTTTACGTGCTCATCTGAGGCACAGGGTTGACGGCGCACCACCATGAGGCGCCAGGCCGCTACTGACATTTAGATTTTTGAGAAAACCCTCGAAAAACATTCGATTAAAATACGTGGAATGGATTTTGATCCATTCTAACCACAAATATGTTATTGAAACGGGCTTGAATGGGTGTAGCCTGAAATGGCAAAAATCTCGATCGATTTTTGCAAAAATAGGAAATTCAAGTTCATGAAATCTCTATCAGGGAATTTCAAAGTTTTGTCACACAAAAATAAATTGAAAGTCGTAAAAATATTTTTTATTCATTTATTTCGTCTCAAAAAGACAGAACATTAAAGTATAAGCATTTTGTGAGAAAACGGTGCAATGAGAACCTGTAACACAAGTTACCAGTGCCCTCACATTGTGGGTACAACTGTGGTACAAGAAACTTAAGATGTGACAAATAAAAATCTTAAATACATCACGTCATATTATGTTTTTTTAAATAAAAAACTTTAAAAAAAAATTAAGTTTTGCATATTTAGGTACCTACTTGGTCTTAGTTTTGCAAACTTTGCATTTGGTTTTGATCTTGCTCTAAGTTGTGCTAGTGTAAAGATTGTCTTAGCTGTGTTTTTTTGCAAGGCCAAGAGCATCTGCAATGTTATACCAACACTGCAAATGTTGTCCATAGCATTTAAAGGAAAGGGCTCATCTAAGGCTGTGTGTGGGTTAATTCTACTTTTATCCAACCCAATACGAATAAATTAACCCAGTCGGTACAAAGAAGTTTGATTTCCAAATGACAGAGAGCAAGCCCAGTATAGCGGAGGTGCCACTGCCGCTGCCGCTGACGGCGTCCATGTCGGGCCACAACACCAGCAAGCCGGCGCGCGAGCCCATGGGCGGCGCGGGCGCGGGCGCGGGCGCGGGCGCGGCGGCGGCGCACGCGCACGCGCACTCGCACGCGCACGCTCACGCGCACGCGCACGCGGGCGGGCACGCGCACGCGGGCGGGCAGTACCCGCTGGGGCTGGCGGCGCCCTCGTTCCTGTCCAACCCGTCGCTGTTCAACATCAAGAGCGAGCCCAGCGCCGCGCCCGCCTACGACTCCTACTCCTCGCACTCCTCACACTCTTCCAACGGCCCTTACCACTCCCAGCAGCATTATTTACACGCGTTACAGGTAAACATTCACTGCTATTTACGACTTGTTCTAGTACACCATGTTAGTATAGGCCCTTTCTGAACTATTTTTCAAACCATCTGCCAGTCGGCCAGTCAGTTCGTAAAAAACAAACAATTGGCTTAACGTGTCACTACCGCCACTTGAAAGAGTGGTAGAGTACTGCAAATTTACGTTCGAGCCTGATACCACCTCCTTGCTGCCACAATAGCGTCAATGCTTGTCATTGTCGACTATCGAGTTCCGGTTTCTATGGTAAGGTGGCCGGTAAACTTATACACGTGGTATTACCATCCCGCTACACTAATAGCAACGCACAATTTTGGTGTCCATAGACGACGTTAATTTTTACATCAACAGAGCCTCCTTGTTTTTTTTTTGAACTTGTTTGTTATTCTATGATATAAAAATGTAACCTAACCTAACCTAACCTGTGACGCCCAATCGCAAGCAAGTCACAGAGGGCATAGAGAAATTTTTTCCACTTAATTGATCCAAAAAAATCGTTTATGTTCAAATTAATGTATTAAGTGTAAAGGAAGAGGTATCGATAAGGCGAAAATAAGAGGTAAAGATAAGGTAAGATAAACAAAAGTCAAATAACCAGCCTTTAGGCGTCGTAATCTCTTCAAGAATATTTTGCAGTATTTGTTAATATTCAATCAACAACAAAATACAATAGTCAACTGATGTCAATGTCTACTGATAAAATTACGCCATAGATCGCCCGACAATGACTGATCTTTAGAATCAGCAATACTTAGAAAAACAAAGCAATACGTTCTTTGATGTGTTTAACTCACACTAATATGTTGTTGACTTATGAACACAGTATCCAAATAACGCACGGTTTAAACGAGAAGTGGGAAGTTAAAGTCAAACATTAAAGGGTTAAATCAAGAAGTGTCTAGTAATAATATACGATTATATTTTTTGAATTTTTTGAATTGAATTTATTGTCTTCAATATTAAAAAGTCATTTTACGAAAGGGTATGTTACGATGAGCGCATTTTTTTGGCATGATGATTTTCTTATAAGGTAATACCTAAGTTGTTTTTAAGACATCAATAAATACATACACATAAAAAATAAACTGCCAAAAAATGAGCTCATGTTTAAAGAAGCTTTACAGAGTAATTAAAAGGGTATGGAATAAAGGGCATGGGGCACACTAAAAGTTTTGCACTTCTAGCTATTCGAAACTAGTTGAATTTCGAATGTTATATTTTTAAAACGTTGCAATCTTCTTAGTAATAAAAAAAAACAATTGGGGGAAATGATTTGCAATTGTTTTTTTTTATCACACATCAAAGTTCTACGTACGCAACGAAAATGGAATTAAGTCGAAAAGATTTTAGAGCGATGATTGAAAGTGAGACAGACCGGAAACGTTGGCAAAAAATGATCGCGTTTATTTTTCTCAGCTACGGGTCCCATCTATATAATTCCACCTGAAGATCAAAAGAGTCCTAATGTCGAGTGGTATTCTACCATTTGTTTACCCAGGGTGTTAGAAAAAGTTGGCGAAAGACGACCCAAAAGCCGCATTCTCCGCATGCCGCATGATAACGCTTCATCACACACGGCCAACAAAACAAAGTCATTTTTAGCCTCCGTCTCATCTCGTCACTCATCCTGCGCATAGACCCGACCTAGCACCCTGTGATTTCTGTATTTTCCCCAAAATCTAAGATTTGAGATGAGAGGTTTTACTTTTACCAACTCCGAAGAGGCAGTGATAGCGTTCAATCAGCACGTAGAAAGCATGCCTTCAGATCTGTGGTCCTCCTGTTTTAAAAAATGGTTAGATCGCATTAAAAAATGTTTAAAATGTAAAGGAGATTATTTTGAAAAGCAATAAACATAATATTTTGGGTATAACATGTTGTTTTTTTAAGTTACGCAAAACTTATAGTGTGACCTACGTATCTATATTAAAAAGTACCTACACTTTTACAAAAAAACAAACTTTGACCCCGGTTTGTTGATTTATTTTGTGAAGAAAACGTAATTATTTGTACCTTTAATTTATTGTAGCGTTATGTTAGTGTCCTATATTTTACTTAAAAAATGAGAAATATAAAAAAATATAGTTAAATATTGTTCAAATTAGAGTCAAATTCCTTAACTTATCGATAATCTTCCTTTCATTTTATATGCCCGGTATCGTTCGACAACATACCTAGGCACGTTCAGAGTGCTAAGTGTGAGTTTTTCTTTTCGCATTCGATCGTGAGCGCGTTTCGAGTTTACTAGGAATTTGTATGTGATTTGTACAGCGCCACCTAGTGGTAAACTGGTTTCTCACGTTTACTACTAGGTGGCGCTGTAAAATTCCTAGTAAACTCCAAACGCGCTCACGATCGAATGCGAAAAGTAAAACTCACACTTAGCACTCTGATTCAGAGATTAAAATGATTGAGTCGATCAGATACGTTTCATTTTTCAACATTTCAAGTCACATGATTGATGATCGATGATCGGCCGCAATATTAAACACCAAACGATAATCCTATCATTCAAAAAATAAAAATGTAACTTGTTGGTATTGAAGACTTAATCAACCTTAGCCTTAAATTATTAATTTAGACAAAAAAAATTTACCATCATTAACGATTGGAACAGTTCACCAGAGAATACGCAATGTATCTAATCAAAATCAAACAATTCAAATAGAGAACGAAAAGCCATTTTTTTATATTAGAACAGGATTCCGAAGAAATTTTCTATTTATACCTGATATTATTTTCAGTATGGTCTCGGAAACGGTGAAGAAGAAGAGGGTAGCGGTTTCCTTCATCAGAGAAATGTGACCGCCCATGCCAAATTAATGGCCTCAACGTAGCACAAGTTACCCGTAGTAGAAATAGTCAACTTGTGAACGAAGCGTCCGGCCCGACGGATTGGCGTAGAAGAATTTCAAGAATCCGGGCCCACTGGGCCCTCAGGCCACTCCGTGCAAGGTGTTCCGTGCTTCGTAGACTAAATATAATAACAAATTTTGTCTCAGATTAATAGAATAAGATATACGTAGCAAACAATCTTATGAAGTCAACAACCAATCCGTTTTCTGACAAATATTTAAACAAAATTGAAGAAAAGCTGTAATTACATTAGAAACTTTATGACAGGATCCAATCGTTTAGTTCCGCCACATCCAACCACCACCAAACCAGTTAGTAATGTTTTATTCCGTTTTTAATATATTAAGTATTGGAAATCTATAACTTAAACACCGGAAATAGTATTACTAGTATATAATAGTAGTACTAGTGATTGTCGAAAACGGATGTGAATTGCCACGACAGGGACAGTGTCCGTATCTAAACATAAAAAAGTATTTTCGTTTGATGAGCTACATATGTCTTGCTTTTTTCTGAGGGTTAATTTGCATAGAGCTTCAATTTCAACATTGTATTTATTAAAATGCAATAACTAGGTGATGTAGATATCACACTGCTTTGCGTTTTGTCCTTGTAATGTTAGACTAACGGGAAAGGCAATAAGGCTGAATACTATGCTCTCTTAAAATGTTGGGTACGTATAATACCAAGATGACAATAATTAAAACAATCGACTATGACAATCCCATCAGCCTTGTAAATATAAAAATAGGAGGCTAAGTGTAAAGTGCCGTAGGAAACGTAGCAATGCAACCAAAAAGGGCAGGGCTATGTCAGATGTCAAAAAAACGATTAACTTCGTAGAAGACCATGTTTGTCAAACTGATCTGCATCAAATCGTACTTAGATTGTATACGCCGGAGTGTATACTTAGTGGATTATCTTATATCATCTTATATAGTGTATGCTTAGTGGATTGTCTTAGTAATTGATCTCATGGAAATCATTGTTATTAAGATATCAAATAAGTACTACTCTTTTTCTGGTTGCGCTTTGGATTTAAGACACGTTTGTGTATTATGATCAAGTCATTATTTTATTTCAACTGTTTAGATTATAATTTATTTTTCCCTGTTACAAATTGCACTTCAGACATATTTTATATTTTTTTATTTTATTCTAAGCATAACTACACCAGAGATAACTCTACATTTGTAAATACGACCAACACTAAAAATATGAACTAAAATAAAAAATGAGTTAAGTTTTTTAGAAAACACCAACTACAATTAGATACTCTATTCAAATTAAATGAAAAAGTTTGAGCGCTTAATTCTTAATACGACAAACCCACAAGGTGTCTCTGAGATTACAAAAATGCGTCCATTAGAAAATTTGTTTCTTTATCCGCAAAGTTCATTTTAAGCAATTTGTAATAAAGAAATTTCTTCGTTTCATTTTAAAGATTCCACAATCGATAGGATTAGGGAAAATCCTATTAAAGCGGTAGATAGTTTACATTGATGAAAGAGGCGGTAAAATTGACTTAACTCCTTGGCCTTCCCTGAAGTGACCTTACTCCATGACTAGTCATTTCACTTATAAAATGTCAAGTCCTCTCATCGCGTCACTTTAAATTTGTAAATTAATTTATATAATATAGGGGTTTAAATTTAATTAACTAGGTATTAATTGCATTGTAAAAATATTATTTGTAAATAAAACTTCCATTACATAATGTTTCTTTTGTGTTTTATTTTCTCCTTCATAATTTGCAGCAAGCTAGTGGCGTGTTGCTAGCAAAACATCCATCCACTTGTGCATTCTACCACAATCACCGGTTACTAGTACGAATTACGAAGTATAAGTTATAACGCTACTTTACACCGTTTCCTAGTAGTAAATCAAATACTTTTGTAAACTTTGTTATAGGTTGCTTTTAGGCCCTACACCTATAAAAGGTGTGGGACCTAAATGCAACCTAACACACATTATGTAAGAGTTAGAGCGTCCTTAACAACCCATTTATATAAGAAGCACATAATTTTAAACAATATGCTGCGAAAATTTGTTAACGTCGGCGGTAACACCATGCAAATTACGAATCTACATTCGGCGTAAGCTATTTTTTTAACGTATTTATCTTTATCTGACGACGCCGTTTGTATACGGACGAATTATAGAATTTGCCTGTAACACATATTTAGGGAATTTACTAGATGATGAAGTTAAAAAGAAAACTACCAAAGCTTAGTAAGTAGGCTTTACTAGTTTATGAGTAAAACTTATAAAATGTAGTATGAAAGAATATAAAAGCCCTCTTCTTATTCCGCATTATTATAGTATTGGAAACTACGGAACCCTACATTACGTATGGCCTGACACGCAATTGGCCGATTTTTCCTCTACCTTCTTTAGGAATGGCCATTAAAAAGTTTGATTGATTTTTTTAAGAAAGGTAAATTTTATTCAACTGGAGTCTTTAAAGAATATAATATATCTGTCTTGCTGTGGTAAAAAGTATCTCTAACATCATGACTACTAACGAGATGATAGAATTCTGCAATTCTTCGCCCGGGGTTCGGTACCACCGACGCGTCGTACTCATTACTGCCGCAAGTATTAGTGCTTGACGTTGAAATGTTCCGCTTTTAGGACCTATGCATTTGGCATTCTATCCTTGCCACCCGGACAGCAACGCACCATTAACATCTCTGTCTCTCATTCCACCAGGAAAGCCATTTGTTTGTTTGCTATCTTGTGATATAAAAAAGTAAAAAGTATTTTATGACCCCAATGAATTACCTACTAACAATAACGTGTGCGTACGCTATCAAATGTTGAATTGCAAAAATAATGAAACATTGTAACAAACAAGTCCCGATAGCTCGAGCTTTCCCGTGTTGTATAACGCACTAAACCACAGAACAAAAAACATATTATGTAAGCTTGGCCGCCGCTTATCCGGGAGCCAAATATTCAGCCATCCGGCCAAACAGCTACCCGCTTCATCTTTAATATTTAACGAGAATTATTTTTTTTTCGCTATTTGCTATTATACATCGTAGCACATTTCGAGACAGGCATTCGCAATTATTCAGGCAATTTATCAATCTTGATATGGAATTAGGTCTAAATTCAAAGATAACAGTCTCAAAGCGGCTCCTGGATATAACATGAAATTTTAAAATTATTTAAATCATTGATTTCACGCACCATGCCTTGGACGCATAATCGCGTCCGGTACCATAAAATAAAACAGGAGTGACAAACTGTTCAACACGATTTATTTTGTATAAAAATACTAAATATTAATTTGTTTGGCGATGGCACTGTAATTATAATAATAAAAAAGGATCGTGGTTGTGAAAAGATATGTGCGCCCAAACAGATAAAAATCCTTTGTTCTCCAAAGTAACCGATTCTTTTATATTGTAACGCCGCGCGTCTCAAGTTTCTGGTTTCCGGGAATTAATGCCTTGATCACACGTACCGAGTAAACGGGCGAGACAGTGCTCTCGGCCGAGTACTCGGCACGTATAAACTTAGCGCCGAGTGCTCGACCGAGCGCTCGGCCGAACAAAGCGGCGAGACAGTAGCTCGGCTCCGGTTCTACTTACTAGGCCGAGTGTCCACACTCCCGCTTCCCCGCACTGTCTCGTTCGCTCATTCGGCAGGTCTGAACGTGCACTGTCTCGCCACTCGGCCGCATGATTGTCATCACGTTGCTGCGCGCGCCTTTTATTGAGTTAATTTCTGTTAAAACAACTCCAAATAAAATAAAATACACCATGTCTGCTAATATCATTTGGGATGTCGAAACAACTATTAAATTTATTCAGTTATATAAATTACATCCAAGTCTTTGGAATTTTCAATGTCCGGAATACAAGATAAAGCAAAAACGGGACGCAGCAATAATTCGTATATTTTCGAATCATTTTTTTACTATCCATCGTGTCCGAAATGTAGTCTCAATAGAACTAAACTGACTGTGCTAATTTCAAAACGTGTGAACAGCTACTCGCTTAGATCACTGTCTCGGCCGAGAAACATTTTACTGGCTCGCCCGTTTACTCGGTACGTGTGATCAAGGCATAAGCGATAAGCGCGGCTCGCGCTTACTGGTTGACGTTACCTGCTTTACAAAAATGACCCTAGTCTGACCAATAGCGTCCTAGTAATTTATTTTGTTAAGGATTCTATTGTTTAAAAATTTTGTTACCTGGTCAGATTCCGCTCAAAATTCTCAAATCAGTCGCTATTTCGTATCGGTTCGTATCACGTGTAGGTACTCGTTCGTTTGAGTTTTGACTGCTTCTTCTGTTTGCGTCGAGTTGAATTTATTCCTCCGCAACAGTATATTGAACTTTTTTTTGGTGAACAGTGTTTAAGGACGATATTTTATCAGTGATTTTACAATACCTACCCAACTGTATTAAATCGTAAGTACCTTTTACAATATATTTATTTATACAAAATCTATGCTTCCTTATCAGTGCTCGGTGTTAGTACGAGAGCTGGCAGACATTTTGTTTGAGTTATTCTAGCTCTTATAAAAGGTTATTTAACACTTTCGTTAGTTAAAGCTACATACAAATATGCTCGTCTTGCTTATAGGTCAGGGGGCTTTAGCGACTTATAAAATTTTTAATAAGCAAAATAATTGAGGCAAAAAGGTTGCTTTAGCATTGGAAAGACTTTATACACTTTAAAATTTAATAAAATAAGAGTATAAAATTAAGCATGCAAGACGATTAGGTCGAGCCAAACAGCTAGGGAGACATTAGAAAAGGGTTTTTTTAATGGCAATTCATTATTATACAGCTTAGTTGAAATTTTTACAAGGTAATATTTAGTATTAAAACTAGTTATTTACTTAAAGAGTGACGATATTAATGGGACTTTCGCCAAAAAGACGAGTAATAAAGTACGCATAAGTGCGAGTGAGCAGCGCCATATGCAAGCCGTACGTCTGAGCGAGACGGTATATCGACAGCACAGACAATGCACATATTATAAGTAGCAGGTAGGTAAATCCGTCACGTACCTAAGTTATTGAGCATTAATTAACAAATTAAACTCTTTATATAATTTTTAATGAAGCTCATAATAGTTTTAAATACCAATCATAATATACAATTACGATTCTAAATAATAATTCTAATTAACGATTTTATTTACTCAAAATTCAAATGACGATACTTATTGTTTTTACTTTATTTACAATTAGAAACGAACGAAACGAGTGCATCATTTGCATGTTGTTAGCGAAAACTAGTTATTTACTAAAATAGTGACGATTTTAATGGGACTTTCGCCAACAAGACGAGTAATAAAGTAGGCAGAAGTGCGAGTGAGCAGCGCCATATGCAAGCCGTACGTCTGAGCGAGACGGTATATCGACAGCCCAGACAATGAACAGTCACGAAAAATACATGCAAATGATGCACTCGTTTCTAATTGTAAACAAAGGTAAAAACGATAAGTATCGTCATTTGAATTTTGAGTAAATAAAATCGTTAATTAGGATTATTATTTAGAATCGTAATTGTATATTATAATTGGCATTTAAAACGATTATGATCTTCATTAAAAATTATATAAAGAGTTGAATTTGTTAATTAATGCTCAATAAGTTAGGTACGTGACGGATTTACCTACCTACTACTTATAATATGTGCATTGTCTGGGCTGTCGATATACCGTCTCGCTCAGACGTACGGCTTGCATATGGCGCTGCTCACTCGCACTTATGCCTACTTTATTACTCGTCTTGTTGGCGAAAGTCCCATTAAAATCGTCACTCTTTTAGTAAATACCTAGTTTTAGTACTAAATGTTACCCTGTAAAAATTTCAACTAAGCTGAATAATAGTGAATTGCCATTAAAAAAAAACCTTTTCTAATGTGTCCCTAGCTGTTTGGATCGACCTAATCATCTTGCATGTTTAATTTTATACTCTTATTTTATTAAATTTTAAAGTGTTTTATAAAGTCTTTCCAATGCTGAACCAAACTTTTTGCCTCAATTATTTTGCTTGTTAAAACTTTTATAAGTAGCTAAAGCCCCCTGACCTATTAGCAAGACGAGCGTAGTTGTACGTAGCTTTAACTAACGAAAGTGATAAGTAACCTTTTATAAGAGCTAGAACACCTCAAACAAAATGTCTGCCAGCTCTCGTACGTCGTAAAAATCGACTTACCTACTGTAAGTCGATTTTTCGTATACCCTAAGAGCTGACTGAGTATTGTTTTCAATTATCACAACACAAGTGCTTATGTTACTTTAATTGGGTTGTATCAATATACTAAGTATTTGTAATACACCAATACGCACTGGGCTTGCGTGGTGAGTTATGGCCCGTTCCCCATGTATTCGTATGTTTGTATCGACAAGGAAGGCCTGAGCTCCAGCAGTGGAGACATAGGCTGATGATGAATAAAAAAAATATAGAGTACATTTGACCCCCTGCAAGGGTGTTTATAAGATTGTTACCCATTAAACGTATTGTTCAATAGCAGTTCAAATATGTCCTACTACGTAAGGTCCCATAGTGCAATGTCTTAACTAGGGATATTCGATATCATCATCATCATCACACTTCAGCCTTGAAATATTTGACATGTATTTCGCCTTTTTATTTTTTTCCCTTCCCAGATCCCCACTTCCCTTTTGCTTATTATTATTCTTCTTCTTTTTCATGTTTCATGAAACATTTGTTCTAATAATTGTTAAATAATCAGGTTTATACCAATCATAAGATTTTATTCCTAAATAATGAATTTTTTACTTACTACTTATCTACTATTTCATTTTATTTAAGTAGTTGTGTTAAGGTAAAGAAAACTATCATGTCGCTTAAAATAGTTTAATAGCAATGATAAGTTTAAAGTAAATAATCACAAACGTAAAAGTATGGTCTTTAATAAAATAGTTTCAAGTAGAATTAAGGCTTTTAAACTACTATCATGTAAGTGGCAAAAAGTGTCTCTATCTCACTTAAATCAAAGCTATTACAAATAAAAAAAAATGCGATGTTTGTTACCCGTCATTAAAATGATCAACGTAAAGTCAATAGCGCAAACTCTTTGTAATATTCCTATCTACTGATTGACGATACATTTTTGTTTGTTTTTATTTATAATTATATGTTATTTGTAAGTAGCCAGTGTAATGTGTCTTAATTAGGTCTTAAATTATTTAGATTCATATTTTGTTACAGTAAAATGGCCGACCATCTGTCAAACCCGTGGGATTCTCCCAAACCGTCGACGTCTCGGTATCCATTAGAAATTCCAAATTTGTCTCCTAATCCATCAACATCAAGAGATGTTATTTTTGATACCTTGGTATCATGGGAATAACCGGATCACAATTTTGATAGTGATACATATAACATGCCCCCTGAACCAGTATTTTCAAACATGGAATTATATGGGCTGTTAAGCGACAATATAGACGCTGAATTAGACGATGCAGATAGAAGCAACAATATAGACGCTGGACAAGACGATGCAATTGGAGGAGAAATAGAGACAACGGACGTCAATATTAGCGAAAATGACAATGCTACAGACGAAATTACCAGTCATGAAATTGAAGAGGAGTGGAAGTTTGGCCACCCAGAAACTATGAACCAGTTAGAATTTATGGCTACACCAGGAATAAAATCCAGAATGGTTAATAAACAGCCAATTGATTTTTTATTTTTAGTATTATCTCCAGCGATTTTAAATTTAATTTTATCTTGTACTAATTCCTATGGCAATGGTTTGCTAAGAGGAAATTTGAAGCCTCAAAGTAGATTTAAAGAGTGGGTGCCAATCACTTTGGACGACTTGAAAACTTTTATAGGTTTATTATACCAAATGGGTACTATAAAATTAAACAGAATCACAGATTATTGGAAAAGTCACTATTTATTTAAGACAAATATATTCACCAATTTTATGAAAAGAAATAAATTTCTGTTGATTATGAGAGCTTTAAATGTTCAAATAGAGGATGGACCGGCAAGTTTAAACAAAATTAAAAATCTTCTAGACTTATTTAACCAAAATATGGCCGAAATATACCATCCTACAAGGGAAATAGCGATTGATGAGTCCCTCTTGTTGTGGAGAGGCAGATTAAGTTTTAGGCAATATTTAAAATCAAAACGTCATAGATATGGACTGAAATTGTATACTTTGGCTGACAGAAAAGGAGTTTGCTGGAAATTGCATTTATATGCCGGAGCCAATGATTCCCTTGTAGGAGGACGGGGCCATTCAACAAAGATTGTTAAATTTTTAGTGAAAGATTTAAAAAATATAGGACATTCTTTGTATGTTAATAATTATTATAGCAGTGTTTCTCTCACTAGCGAATTATTAAAAAATAAGATGTTTTGCACTGGTACAATTAAAAGTAACAGAAAGGGTAATCCTAAAATACTAAATACAAAATTAAAAAAAGGGGAGTGTATTATCGTACATGACGCTAATAATATTATCTTAACCAAATGGCTTGATAAAAGAGAAGTTACTATGATTTCAAGCGAACACATCAGCGATTTTGTACCTGTAACAAACCAAAGGCGAGCTGTAACGTACAAACCGGAAGTAATACGCGAATATAATAAATATATGCGTCATGTAGATAAACACGATCAGTTATTGTCATATTATTCCAGTGAACACAAATCATTGCGATGGTACAAAAAAGTTATAATTCGAATATTAGAAATTGCACTGGTCAATGCATATTATTTATATAAAACATGCCATGATAACATTTCACTATATGATTTTAGAGTCAAAATATTAGAAAAGATGTTGCCCTGTCCAAGCGTTGAAGAGAATATTTCAATGCCAGTGGGTACAAGAATACACTTGCCACAAACGTTAAAAAAAAATAATAAGGGCCAAACTATGCGAAAAAAATGTGCACAATGTCTGTTGCAAAAGAAACGAGTAGATACAATATTTGGATGCCCAGACTGTCCTGGTTTTCCTGGCCTCTGTATTGCCTGTTTTCGACAATATCATAAATATTAATGTAAAAGTAACTTTAACCTACAATAATAAAGATAGGCTAAGGTTATTTATTCAATGACCGCTAAAGTATTTCTGATTGTTGATATGCGTGCCCTCTCGAGGGTCCTACCTGGAATTTTCAATCAATAATCACGACTGCGTATTAAGTAATTCTACAAATTAGAGATTGAATTTACAATTATTATAATTGGAGAACATTTACTGCAGGCTAACGTATACAAAACCACAGAATTCCAATTCCAAGTTGGACTTTCAGAGAGCACACAAACCTTCAAATTTTCCATTTCACTGATTTGTGTTTGTCGTTTCTTTATTTTTTGATTGATGATTTATACTTATCTATTGTATCCATTCACAATTACCTACACGATAAAACAATTTTCACAAAATTTTACTTGTTTTATTTCCATTACCAACGTATGATACAACTCGGAAATAACTTGTGACTTGAGTATCTGGTCATTATTATGATAAACTTAGTATTATTTCCAACCTATTTGTTGAACTTCTTTTCGCCGTCTTTTAGCACATCGAGAATTTTTTGCATTACTATATATCTTTGATCAGCATCAAATCTTAATAGTTCATTAGATACAAACTGGCCGAAATGTTTGCATCCATGCAAATCTATTATGGAGGGCACTCGGTCAATATTTTTGTCGACAATTTTTGTGCATGTAGCACTGTCCTTAAACTTCTTTTGAGGCTTGAAAATTCCATCATCTAAGTATGATTGTGAATTTTGTTCGAAAATATAATTACAAGTTTCTTCTTCATTTTCACATTGAGTTTCATCATTACTATAGTTCTCTGTTTCAGGAATGTATTTGCGTTTTCGAATTAATTCTAAAAAAAGTGGGTCAATTTAACAAAATTATCTGAATATTTATATTAAACACAACACTTTTCCGTCTAGATAGGTCTACGGCTAGCCGCGCTTCACGTTAAATCACTTGGTATGTTATTAGTTATTTCAAAAAATTAAACACCTGAAGAAAGCGCGTCTTAAATTTTTTGTTACAAATAGTAATAGACATTTAACCAATTAAATTTAACTTGCACCTTTTTAATACTTTTTCAAAGATACCTAATAAACACATTGTAAGAGGTAGTGCCATGCTGCTTTGCAACCGAATTGGGCCGGCACGACCGGGGTGGTACCTCTCGCTCACGTGATATCGGCGTAAAATGACAGCTATGCTGTCGCGTTTCGTACGATTTGTGAGTTTCCGGTGGCCCACTGAGAGGGTATGGGGAAAAGGAGGGCAACGCATCTGCACACCTCTTGTGCGGATGTTCATGGGCGTCGGTAGTCACCAAATGGCTCCGACTGCTCATTTGCCCCCCTATATTATATATAAAAAAAACTTAGCTAGTAATAAACGAATAGCCCCCAAATTTGTTCACAACCATGGCAAAAAGTATTCGAAAATGGGAGCCGCAACGAATCGAAGTAATATCAAATGAAATTATTACGGAAAATAATTTATAGTTTACAACCCCTGATTTTTATAATTTTTAAAATTTTTGTCTCCATACTACACGAATATAATTTAAAAGTATGAACAGTTGTCATAACTACCATAATTACATTATAATATCATTGTAAAAGTAAAATTTACTTACCATTGGAAGTCATGTTCTGTAGCACCGATAAAAACCACAATTACTTAACTTATAATATTTTTCAAAGCAAATAACTGGTAATGAACGTTTATAGCAGTGCACTTCAAATGTTACTGAAGCTATTTGAAAAGAAAATAGCAATTTTCGATAGAATTTAAGTTCAATGTGCCGAAAACGCGAATTCGCGTCGAAGTAACTTTATTGGAGGTGCCGTGGACGCGATATCGAGTCCAAGTTTCGTTACCGCGTTTAGTACAAGGCATACGGTACAAGTTCATAGTATCGGCTAAGGCAATGAATGGGTTAAGTAAGGGGGTAAGGGGTCCGAAATTCCATCCATCGGGACTCAAGCCAACCTCACCTGCTCGTGGTGCCCCCTGCTGAGCAACGAACGAGGACCTGGCACTCCACCAACCCGCACTGGACCGACATGGTGGGTAATGGTCCATACCCTCTAATGAATGGTAACCTGGCGAGGCTCCAAGTGCCCGGCGGCTCTAGTCGTGATACCAGCATAGACGGGCGTCGGTCGATCACGGGAGCCAGGGGTGCTAAGTATATCCGGGCGGGAAACTTCCGTCAAACGACCACGGCTTATGAAAAAAACGGACCATCGAAGTAGGCTATCACTGGTAACCTATAACGCGCGCACACTGAGGACGGAAGAGAAGCTTACTGAGCTGGAGGAAGAGAAGAACAAGTTGCGTTGGGACATTATTTTTTAATTGGGAAGAAAAGGGGAGGACACAGTGACCCTGAAATCCGCGGTGTCGAGCCTATTGTCCACAAGTCCCTAGTAAACAACGTGATATGCGTTACAAGTGTTTCGAACAGGGTTGCACTCCTGATATTCAGAGTATCCCAAAGATATCTACTAAAGGTTATCCAGGTCTATGCACCAACCTCAACGCACTTAGACGATGAAGTGGAAGCTATGTATGAAGACATTAGTAGGGCCATACATACTTCCAAAACGCATTTTACCGTTGTTATGGGGGACATCAACGCGAAGCTGGGCAAAAGAAGCGATAACGAGTTGAGAGTGGGGCAAATTGGATATGTGCAGTGGAACCCTAGAGGCCAGAGACTGACCAATTTCCTAGAGAAAGAGGGTCTCTTTATGATAAACTCTGTCTTCAAGAAGCCTCCTCAAAGAAAATGGACCTAGATGAGCCCCGATGGGTTAACAAAAATGAGATCGACTTCATTATGGCAACAAAGCGACAAATATTCAATGATGTTTCAGTGATCGCTAAGGTGAAAACCGGTAGCGGTCACCGAATGGTTCGGGGCACATTAAATATCAATATCAAGATAGAAAGGTATCGCCTAATGAAGTCCATACTCCGACTTACTGCAGCCCATGTACAAAACTCCGAAAGCTTCCAGCTCGAGTTAGCAAATCGCTTTGCTTGCCTGGAAAACTGCGTCTCAGTAGAAGAAATTAATAACAGGCTGGTAGAAACTGTCCATACTCTGGGGTCAAAACTACTAAGATCCTGCCGCAAAAATAGACCACAAAAGCTTACCCTCAACCTAATGACAGAACAACGCTCAATAAGGCTACAGTCTCCCAATAACGCGGAATCACATCGGCAGCTCAATAGACGTATCCGACAGTCTCTGCGACACGACATTCGTAACTTTAATACCAATCATATTAAAGATACGATTGAGCGAAATAAGGGCTCCAAAGTGTATGCAAGAGATTTGTCTATTGGGCAGAGCCAGCTGACGAAGCTGAAGCTAGAATATAGTATAGCGTCGACCAAGCCAAAGATATTGAAAGAGATCGAGAGGTTCTATGTCAGTTATACCACGTTGTATACCTCAGTTGCTAAACCCGTAAGAAACTTGACAAACGAGCCACGAGCCAAACTCACCCGACACCATACCGAAAATATCCTGGACATCAGTCTACATGAGATTAGAATGGCACTCAAGCAGCTGAAAAATAACAAAGCGCCGGGCGAGGATGGTATTACATCGGAGCTTCTGAAAGCGGGTGGAACACCAATAATTAAAGTCCTTCAGAAGCTCTTCAATCTCGTCCTGTTCCTCCGCCCAACGATGCGTCAGGTATACTAGAAGATCACCAGCTGAGCGGCTACGACGGAAAACGTACTGACGGTCGCTAATCAGCTGGTGTTCTTCTAAATACTTCAGGAGCTAACAATTTATAAGTGTCTCCATGATTTTGGAAAACAAGGAGGTTATGGCTATTGGCCGATAGTTTGACGGATTAGAGCGATCACCTTTTTTAGAGATGGGAAGCACTAAATCTGTCTTCCATGAATTCGGTACCACGCCGAGTGAATAGGAGAGCCGGAATAGGTGCGTCAATACTGGCGCCAACTCTGGAGCACATACTTTAAGCACAATCGGAGGGATGCCATAAGGCCCACTCAACTTGTGTATGTCCAAGAAGAGTAGTGCTTTACGCATAGATGTCTGCCGTAACTGCGGTTCTGGCATGGAACTATCACACTGCGGGATGGTAGGCGGTGTGTTCCCTCGGTCATCCAGAGTCGAGTTGGCCGCAAAGAACGAGCCCAGAAGATCGGCTTTCTCCTTTGCGATATGGGCCAGAGAGTCATTGTCTCTGTGTGTTTAAGGACTAAGCTAGTAGTGAGGCGTATTTATCGTAACAGATACAAATCACAGGTATTCGTAAATACTAGATAACAATTGTTCCTACATTATCAAATATCTGTTGAAAAATATCAGTCACAATACTGAATCACAATCTGCACTACGTTCTTCAGTCACAGTAGGTACTAGGTACTAGGTACCTACTCAATAACATATATTCGTGTTACCTGTTCTTCGTATGTATCAGTCTCTCTCACTCACACCCGCTTAATTGAATCTGCTAAAACGAGAAGCACCTAGTATTTATTATCCGAAAATTCAAATAGTAATCTTTTATAACAAAATATCTTCCTAGAATAGTGACAACTGTTTCTAGTCGTATAATCTGTTATCTGTTCCTGTTCCTTATTTTCAATTCGGAAACACTGCAAGAATACTTCTAACGATATGTTGAAATATTACGTCCTTGTTTAGGTATGTAAAAATAAAAAGGTCGATCTCAATTATTTGCATAAAATCATCAATATAGGTACTCGTACAAAATTTAAATAACGGTAAAATATTTTTTCTTCGTAGTAAAATTACAACAGAAATTATTTGAAAATTCGAAACGTTTATATAATGGCGCGTTTCCGAACGTCTTTGTTGGCATTGACGCCATTGGCTACAAAATGTTCAACGTAACTACGACTTTATGACTTAACCATAAAGGTGATATTAATTAGACACCCAGGTCATAACGTTTCTTTGGTAATTTGTTTTCTATCCCGTTTTTCGTATTATATTCTTTCGATTTCGCTTTGAATTTACTTAGCGAAAATAAAAATTGTTTTGTAAACAAAAGGTTTACTAGTGCGAATAAAAATACTTAGTAGGTATTCATATTCTTTTTGTATATATAGGTAATAAATTAAGCAGTTCTGATAGGATATACTTATTTATTAAATTTAAATAATTTAGGTTGAAGTTGTATAAAAGTTTTTATAATATTAGTTCAGCAAAATGGCAAATGTAAATAAGAGATGACAGTGTTGTGTGTGTGTGGGACCATTTTGTAGATGTAGGTGACCACTATGCGAGCTGCAATATATCTATGTAAGGCTTAATTATCTTTTGATCATCCGTATTTGCAAAAACATATGGATAAAAAGCATTCCACGGTTCGGGTGATTAGCAGAACTGGTACCTAGTTATATTTATTATAATGTTTTTTTTTTAATATTGCTTCGACATTTTTCAACCCATCGGCTATCAATTATGTAGCTAAAATAGAACTTTAGATCACAAAAATTAAATTGAATGCCATTTGAAAAATCAAAATTGATCATCGTTTCCAAAATACCTACACGGCTTTTAAAAAATCATTATAGCCTACTGTGATTTTTAACTAGCTATCTATGTAGATGTTTGAACTAAAAAAAATATATTATTATGTTTATAGTTTTTACTCATTTTAGCTTAAAATACCTCATATTAGCGGGAAGTTTCAGGTATGGACTGCAGGGTTAACCGTTTACACATTTTTTAAGATTATATCAAACAATAATCAACTAAAGTAGGGCTAACTTAAAAGGTCATATTTGTCAGATCTTAAATCTAAGAATGTGAAATGGGATCTAAAACGCAGTAGCTCCATATAAACTTGTACGTGTCTGGCATCTGCCAAATGTTGTCTACTCAAATGGCCTTAGTACTCACTACTCTCTACTCACCACAGAGTACTTTGTAATATGCTACTTACATATTTTGTACTGTACGTGAATTATATACTGAGACCGTGCTTGGAAAAATAACAGGCTGTTCTTTAGTAACAGATAATGACATCTGTTATTTTTCAGTAACAGTAACAGGATCAACAGATATCTGATTCGACCTGTTATAACCCAAGACTAGACTAAGCCGATGCCTTCTACTTCAAAAAAACAATGGTTACAATAACTATCCATTAATAGAACAGTCTGCCACCAGGAGAGCGTAAGCAACGTAACAATGAAGCGTATCGCTATTATTAATATACACTATATGTACATAATACTACCGCGATGTAATATCTTTCAGTGACATCTATTATTCTAAAACAACAACTTATCATTAAACATGCCGCCCACCAAAGACAACATTTTGTCCTTTCCATTAGGCATAACCGCCCACCATGCTATAATTATAATTACAAATCCTCCTTCAAATTACAGAATATTAAACATTTTGCAATTATACCAAATATTTAAGGTGGGAATATAGAACGTATTAACAGCATAAATTTTACAGCTTGGATATCAATTAAATTAAGTAAAGTAAAAACTATGACAAACTAACACACAATATAAGCTATAAGTCGAAATACTATACTAAATGTGAACATTGCTTTGAAACTTAAAACTATTAAAGATAAATAACTGAATACAGTTGAAAGAAAAATACAAAACTGAATAGAATTAACTCATTTGACTCCATTCTCAGAAGAATACTCCATTTAAATCGGATATAAATTCAACCTAACATACTCACTCTACCTTTATTCCTTCCCTCCTTCATCATATGCTACTTGTTGTAGCGTTCTGACTGCTAGATACGGCGCTGAGGCTGTACCAAATGTGACACGTAATAATTTAAGATGTTTTAATTCATCATTTGGAGAGTTACGCCACACAGTATCGCTTTTTTCTACCATAACTTAGCGATACATTTTGACGATATCTGAAGTTAAACATATAGGATGACGACGCCATCTCATAATAATTGTTCGAAGATCAGATTGAAGATTTGAACCTACCATTAAATCATTATTCAATGATATGCCGTTACTCCCACGACATGAAGCATCAAAAACGACACGCACCTTAGTCGAGGTCGTAGTCTTATCATTTCTCTACAGCGTGGTGTTGAAGATATACAGCTTCGACCCCACCCTGTGGTTCTGCTTGTACTTCTTGCATGTGATTTAAATCTAAATACTTATGAATTATTCTTGAATACTCTGATTTGAGATCTGGATCCTTAGACAACCTTTTTTCTTATAAATAAAACCTCTTTGTGCAATCTGTTCAGAATGGCTATATTTGTATTTAGGATCATCGTCTTGTACCGTCATGTACCGCCCTGATGTAGGTATGTCTGGAGGTAGTACTTTTATAAAATTCTTGACATCGTTTTTCCTCTTCAGACAAAATCTGCCCTTATCAATATGGCTGTATTCTGACTCAATCTCCCAAAACTTTTAATTAATTCACTGTTATTGTTATGCGAATCTACGGTTATGGTGACAATTAATTGGATCCAACTTTGGTTGTATTTGGCCTGAAAGAATCCATCCTAGAGATGTTTTTTGTGCTATTGGAGCTCCAGGAGGACCCTTGATTAAACCTTCTTCAACTATTTGACCATATATTTCTGCACCTAATAAGATATCAATCTTATTTGGTCTACCAAAGTCAGGATCTGCTAATAGTAAATTTTCTATTTTGGGCCAGCTATAATTCTTTAATTCCGTCAAAGGCAAAAACGAAGTGAGCTTACTTAACATATAAGCAGTTACTTGAGTGGTAAAGTTCAGATTATAGAGAGATTGCATTTTAAAACTAACTATAAATTTCGACGTAACTGAACCCGTTTCTCTCCCTAATCCTTTTACCAAGTTTATAGAAGGTATCTTCTTTAGGCCAAGCAACCGCACGGCTGACTCTGTAATAAATGATGCTTGAGAGCCTTGATCGATCAAAGCTCTCAAGTATTGGTAGTATTTATTTTTAGCTTCTACTTTGATAACAGCCGTTGGTAACAAAACTTCAGTATGAATATTCTCCTTAGAGAAATATGTATTAATTGGACTGTAATTGGCTTCACGTTCCGCTACGTTTTTGTTAGAAACAGTAGCGCTAGCCTCAGCCACCGGCTTAGTTTCTGTGTATGGCGGGGCTGAAGTTGAGACAGACTTAGCATTTAATAAGGAGTGGTGTTTCTTTCTGCGTACACGACAAGTAACGTTAAGGCCACAATACTTAATCGAGTGGTTGGTACCAAAACAATTAAAACATAACTTTTGCACTTTATCCAAAGATCCATTATTGTGAATCAGTGATACAAATAAGTCCCCAAATGAAGGCCACCCAGTATATTTTCCGCTAAATGTTGGTATCGTAATTTTTGGCAATTTTACATTCGTACCATTGCTAGGAATTAAATCTTTTAATGTAGAAGCTAGTGGAATAGACTGACTAAATTTATCTAACACGTACTTTAATTCAGCTTTAAAGTCCAAATAAAATTCCTCAGCTTCACTAAAAATATCGTTAACAAAATATGGTGACTTCCTACAATCTTCTTTACATTCGAATATTTGATAATGATTTTTAGTAAAATCTATCCACTTATCTTTTATCTGTTGTTATCTAGTTTCGACATACTGCTTAGTCAATCGTTCCTTGGAACATTTTCTATAATTTACTTTGACTTTGTTTAATTATGATCTTAGATCTTTTTGAATTTTAAACAACTCCATTTTATTATATCTTACTAAAGCAAATTAAATAAAAAGCTTCAAATTCAAAATAAATTGTGTTTTTATAAGTGTTTGATAAATTTTAATTCACTCAGAAATCGGGCATAGATCTCCCGTCTGAACCAAATATAATAAACTATTCTAAGTCACAAGCTAGCTAAGTTTGAAATTTCACAAGTCTTTAACACTATCACTTTTATGATGATACGGCTCAAACTCCAAATTCTAAGTTGAAATTCTTCTATATATGAACTTTAAAATGTACTCATAGTTTTAAACTTCACAAACCAAATTTCTTATTGTGACGCCACTCCGTTTATACTCCTTATTAGATCACTCCGCTTGGCGTAGATAACATCCAGTACTAACAGCAGTATTAACAGCATAAATTTTACTGTTTTACTGTTTAGGTTGACTGACTGCACTGCTGTTAAATAATTTTTGTCACAAAAATTATCCCACCAGTGGGTAATGGGTTAGTCACATCTCTACGCCGGAATTGATAGGATGATTTTTAAATTTACCTAGAGCATTAACCATAAGATCTAGAAGGTTAACCTAAATACCGAACAAAAAAACCGGCTCAGTGCGATTCGGACTCGCGCACGAATGTCCGAAATCCGAACCATCATCTTTAAAAAAAAAACGAAGACGCGTTTATTGTATAGGGGTACCCATAAAATAAACGTGTTTTTTCATATTTATAATATTTTCATTTTATTTTTAGTATTTATTGTTATAGCGGCAACAGAAATACATAATTTGTGAAAATTTCAGCTTTATACCTATCACGATTTATGAGATACAACCTGGTGAGACAGACAGACAGACAGACAGACAGCGGAGGCATAGTAATAACTAATAAGCTCCCGTTTTACCTTTAAGCTAAAAAAAACCCTAAAAAATTGTTTTATTTTTTCACCCTTACATTTAATTTTTATATTTAGTGTCTTCCCCTTGTAATATCACGTTCCCTTATGGTTTAGGCTATGTGATCCGGTGATCTATAGACTTTCCGGTTCACCACGATTCACCAGTTCTTCGGATGGCGAGATGGGTGGTGATCTCTATTGCCGCTCTTTACTGATAACAATTAGTTACCGCTTATTTCTAACGATATCCGAGATAGCACACCACCACCAGACTCCGAGCTACTACTCAAAGAGTATACAATACTACTACTACTGAGATTTGGATTTTCATTTTCGAGAAAAACGTCGAAAAACATCAATATTTGCTCGATCTAGGACTACATGGTCTGCATATTGGGAAACTATTTTTTATAGTTAGGTAAATTAAATGATTCGCGACATAATAACGCCCTCTAGTGCAAATAAAAGGTTTCCAAACTCAATAGAATATTAAATAGATGACGACACCAGTTCTAACAAAAATTTCTTGGCTATGTCGATTCCTAACATTTCCTAACATTCCTAATTTGCCGATCTGCCTCATGACTAATGACACTCATTTTATCATGCCCTCCCATCATCCACATCTTACTAATTTGCACTGGATCTACCCAACTACGATTAAGAAAAATATGGCTCAAGTCGAACCCCTCCATCACACAGCAAAACATGTTTGCCATCCGATCGCATGATGACGCCTCTCGGATTGTACTGAGACTTAACATACAGTACCTGTGTTAGGGCTCACTGAACAGGGTTCGTTGCTCTGAAATACCTATATACGAGTAAGCACATGTAGCAGAAAGATGGCTTGATGATAAAAAATACCTATGTCGGCAGTTATTAAAAAAGGTAATAAAATGATGACCATACATGGGGTATGGTCATTATTTCATTCTCCTAAGATCGAAGATATGTACTTATTTAGAAAATTTACTTTTAAGTAATAACATAGTAACCAAACAATGCCTTTGAAAATAGGGCAGGCTTTTTGTCACATTATATATATATATATATATATATATATATATATATATATATATATATATATATATATATATATATATATATATATATATATATATATAATGTGACAAAAAGCCTGCCCTATTTTATTTTATATATATATATATATATATATATATATATATATATATATATATATATATATATATATATATATGTTACTGTAAAAGCCCGAACTGTGGTAAATAAAACAAGTTGTAAAACATAAAAACTTTGTTTAATCACATAAGTATTGTTTCTTTTAAAGTTCTGGTTTATTAATATTTAAAATTACTATTTAATTTAATTGTAAAATTATTTGTATTTCAATCGGTTGATTCTTCATTAAATTTGTATTAAGAGTACAAACAATCTAAACACAGTCTTAATTATCAATAGTTACATCTCAAAAAGGATGTTTACTTCAATTGGCGTTATTAGCTGCTTCCAATAGAGAGTCACCAGTTAACCGATAATAGCACCACTCTTCAAGCTCAGTTAAATTAAGAGCACCATTCTTTTCATAAAAGGCTCTAGCTTCATTCCATTTGAGGACGTGAAAATCTAGACGGTTGCAACCACTGGCACAGGCTTCCTGAAACAATTAATTTATTGTACACAATAAGCTCTGAAACAAAACCAGAAATCAGAAGTACTTTATTCAATTAAACTTTTTACAAGTTATTTTGATGCGTCAACATTTTTTTAAACTACCTATTATCGGAACGAAAACGCGGCTACACACTGTAGCCGCCAAAAAAGTAAATACACCTTTTGAATAAATAAACAGAACTATTGGTTCATGAGGAATATACACAACTTGTGCGAATTAATGACTCTGTATCCGATACAGCCCCCGCTATCCCGCGCGACGCCGTGCCTTTGCCGTGCTATATACATCTCTGTGACCGTTGTACGTTGAGCTTTAAAACAGACAAACAATATTTTAGCACACTGTACTTTGCATAAAATTTCATTTGAGCCAAGTGTCATGTTAATTAATAATTTGCACAAGTATATAGGTAATTTAGGCAGGTATGTAGTTCATTATACCCGTATAACATAAAATGTACTGAAAACACACTGAAGATGTACTGTTTGTAATTTTTTTTATTAAAAAGCCGCCCATGAACAGCACAGCACCATAGGTCTTGCTGCGTTACTGGCCTTATTGGCCGTTACTTACTGCGTTGAGCGTGCTCTTTTCTTGAAGGTCTCTAAGTTGTATCCAACACTCCCGCCGGTCATTGATTCTTGATTCCACAGAAAGTAGTGCGTGGTAAAAAGTGCCTAGAGAACCGCACGGTTGTGGATTTCCACAGATCAAGGTGATGAAGATGGAACAAACTATTTTGTATAAAAACTATTTTTAAACGCAAATTATTATTCAAGCAATTATTGACTACACTGTGCTCTAGTGATTATCCTGCTTGGCTCAGATCATGAAATTTCATCTGTGGGTTGACAAAAAGGGAAAACGAAATGATTTATTATATTACGAAATTTTATAACTTTATCTTCTTCTTTTTATAATGCTTACTTGCGGGGCTAAAGTCCCTATTGAGCGTCTGTTTTACATTGCTTTTTTATATTTTGCATAATTTCATTAAATTATATTTACACAAAACTGTGGGGGGTTAATTATCCAGTTAATTGTTCAGTTAAGCTTTTTTAAATTACTGCTGGATCGGAATGCGGCCACACACGAAAGATAAAATGGAATAAACATAGTTGGTTTCATGGGCGTACCGCGCGGACCCCCCCCTTGCTTGTGTTTTTATCTCTATTTCAAGTACTTATTACAAATTCACAAGAAATATTTTACGTTACAAAACTGCATTTTTTCTTTATTCAAAATGTTCACAATTTACAAAGTTTAGAGAAAGGAGAAAGCTAATAGTTTATCAGTAACAACATAGTCTGCGCGACAAGTTGAAAAGTGTCTAAAATAGAGACACTGCTCTAAAATTATGTGCGATAGCTCATTGGATCCGGAATGACGCCTAAAAAATGTGCTAAGAGTCCATTAGCACATAAAAATTGCAAAATTTATAAACAATTACAGATGAGAAAAAAAAAATGGCATTTCGTTTTTTGCCGATATTTCATAAACTATTAGTATTTAAGAAATTTTAAAAAAAGATTCGGAAAGAGGAGGAAAATTTCCAAAAAAAAAATAACAATATCACGCCATAAAAGTTTAAAAAAATATTCATACTTCGCTTATAATACATAATTATTGTACTTTATCAACATTACGTGCATTTTTCACTTTTTGTTAAGTACGTATACATATAAGAAAGGCTCCACGTAGCGAAAAAAATTTACGATGATTTAACGAAAAAAATGTTTAAATAATGATTTAAACATTTTTTTTCATTTACAATTAAGACGAAAGTACGAGAAAATTTGTTAGTTAACAATCGTTTAACTTGTTGAAAAATTAATTTTAAGTAAAATTTCCAACGGAAATAAATTATTTATAATATTCAGAATACATCATATTTTTTTCAAATTTCAAAAAGAACATTCAATACCTTAAATAAACTAATTTATGTGTCGTACTCGTTTTTGAGGCCGTACTCGCAACCTAAAAATGTCGTGCGGAGACCCATTTTCAGCGTTAAATTTAAATTATAAATAATGGAGATAGAGTTCCAAGATCTAAGAGTTTTTCCTTGGAAATTTCCTGGTCTTTCCGAATCTTTTTTTAATTTCTTAAATATTAATAATTTATGAAATATTGGCAAAAAACGAAATGCCATTTTTTTCTCATATTTAATTGCTTATAACTTTTGCAATTTTTTATGTGCTAATACACGCTTTTAGCACATTTTTCTAAGCGTCATTCCGGATCCAATGAGCTATTTCACAAAATTTTAAGAGCACTTTTTAACTTTTTAACTTGTCGTGCAGACTGATATGGGTGTTACAAGTTATACAATTTAATGATATTTACCAACATATTCTATCATATATGGTGCACAAATTACATTTTTCAAATTGAATTTGTTTTCAAATTTTCAAATTCAAAGTAATTTAAATTCATTAATTACCAGGTTTTTTTATAATTATACAATAAAAGGGTTATTATTAGGTTTATATATAATGTTTGGGTAGTCCCTAGTAATGATATGACTGATATAAAAACTGATATAAAACTGATATATGATAGTCTGATAGGCGAGTGATCCTGCAGCTGATGACATATGATATACGGGAGGAAAATGAAACCCGATTGACTGCTTATTGATCACTGGCCTATCAGACTATCATATACCAGTTTTATATCAGTTTTTGTATGAGTCATATCATTACTAGGGACTACCCAAACATTTTTTTTTGGTCCTTCAACTGTCAAAATCAGTGACTGATACCCCTATTAAGGCGGTGATACCAAACCCGGGCGAGACAATGCAGAACTCTACCACCTAGCTAGTAGCCACAATGTTAGTGACTCATATAGCCAATTGGTCGCCTTTTACGACCTGCCTGGCAGAACGGCAGTTGGCCTATTCTTCAAAGGAGCCCGGGACCAACACAGGTTAATATGATGGAAAGAGTCAAACATCGCCTAAAGACGGGGTCTCCAGATGGAGTCAACCATCGCCTATAGACACCAAAGGTGTTAATGGTGCGTTGCTATCTTGTGGCGAGGTCTAATGCCACATGCATAAGTTTACCGGCTACCTTGCCCTCCAAACCGGAACTCGACAGTGACAAGCACTGACGCTATTGCGGCAGGAATAGGTAAGGTGGTGGTACCAGACCCGGGCGAGACAATGCAGAACTCTATTACACAGTAGCCACAATGGTAGTTACTTGTATAGCCAATCGGTCGCCTTTTACGACCTGCCTTGCAGAACAGCAATTGGCCTATTCTTCAAAGGAGCCCGGAATCAACACAGGGGAAATTTCATTTTCTCAGTAAAAAATTCATTCACTTTATAGAAAGATATGTCTAATAGTAAATCAAATGGTTGTTTGCGGAATTTATTAAGAAGTATTGAATTAAGACTAACTATCAGGAATATAATTGTATGTTCCAAGAACAAAATCTTATGGAGAAATCAGACGAAATTAGTTTTATAATAAAATTCGCATTAAACACGCATAAAGCTACAAGACAATATATGTTTTATATTTATTGGTCTTTTTTTTGGAAACACTCAAGTGAACATCATCTTATCTACAATGTACTCTCACAAACAAACATATTGTAATTTGGTAATTTTGTAGATACAATTTTGTTCTTGGGACCCGTTGAATTATATTAATTGCCATACAATAGGCATTTCTTTTAAAAATATGAAATCTTTCGCTGGGCAATGCAGTTTCTCATTGTTTTTGAAATATGTGTTCCTTACCTAATACTTCGGCATTTGTTTTAAACAAATGTTGATGTTTTTTTACAAATATGCATACCACCAGATCATAAAGACAATGTAATGGTAGAATTATAAGAGTTTTAATAAGTTGTTTACAAGAATAAAGTGGATTAACATTAAATAATGTATGTATACATTTCTTTTGTATTCTACATATTTTGATTAAATCTACTGAGTTTCCCCAAATAGGAATTGCATATTGCAATACAGATGATACATATCCATGATATGCTAACAAAGCAGTATTTAAGTTTGCTACCTCTCTTATTCTTATCAAAACATACAAAAATCTATCAATTTTGTTACAAAGGTGATTAATGTGTTTAATTACATTTTTATATAAAACTGTGGGGAATTAGAATTAAATTTTAATTAATTATATGGCTAACCCCCATAGTTTTATAATTATTCAGTCTTTACATTTAACAAATTCAGGTTTAGGAAATTATTTGTAATTTTGTAAAGGACTTGTCAGAATAAAGACTGTTGTAACTAACATAGGAGCTAAGTATGTTATTGTTACATCATGCAGACCTTGGCAACAGCATTAAATAGTTTCTGACCAACACCACGCCGTCGTTCAACTGTCCTCACATATAAATCTTCAAGCATCATAGATTTGCCTTGCCACGTAGAATAGGTGGGAAAATATAATGCATATCCTATGACTTTACTTCTACCAGATTCTTGTACATCAGCAACTAAACTATGAAAAGCTGGAGGGTGTAAATCAAAACCATCTCGTTGCAAATCTAGAAAGAAAAGGAAATCAACGTTGAAATGTGTACAAATATTTTAACATCTACTACCTATCCTTTATACCTTTTGCCTTAATTTGTGGACCATCTGGCATTTTTTCAAAGTCAGCAAGTTCCTGAAATAGAAATATGTTTATCTATTTTAAGGTTTGTATTTTAACAGTTTACAGTTTAATTAATCCAGCCAGCTTAGATTACATTAAGTTCCAGAATTAGGTTAAACAGTTTGTTATCAATGATATCTTTAATTTTTCTGTCAGAGACTGGATGTGTGTTTTTATTAGTAGAAAAGCTATCGGTCACAGACCATTGACTATATGTGAATGCACTGAGGTGCATTCACATATAGTCCTGCTTACGACCTCAAGGGTATGAACATGTTTGACATGAGTTATTATTTCTAGAATTTTAAAACCTATTAAATACATAATATTTACAAATTAAATACTACCTATATAATTATATAGGTAGTATTTAATTAGTAAATATTATGTATTTAAAAAATTATATAGGTAGTATTTATTTGTAAATATTATGTTTTTAAAAGGTTTTAAAATTGTAATTACAATCAAATATTACCTGTATCATTTCCTCCACAGCAACCATATCGTCTTTCGTCGCCGGTCGAATACGGACTTCACTCATTTTAAAATTTAATTAGGTGTTTATCAGTTATTATAGACCAGTTTGTCGGTGCTTTGAGCTAAATACTCAGGGTTTATATATAAATAATTATACTAAGGTTAGATTTCGTGTAGTAAAAGTGCAGCGTGCCGCACAAACGGTACAGTATTTTTTCTATAATAAGCTTAATAGGTATAAAAATTATAAACTTTATTTTAAACTACGTGAATTTTCACATCTTTAATAAACAAGAGACTGTAAAGTATGTTTTACTCTACACGTGTATTAATTTAACACAAGTAGCTTCTTTGACACTTTTGTAAACCACAAAATATATTTGAGAACACTAGGTATCTAAGCTAAGCTCTAAATGTTAACCACAATTAATGTGTATTAGTATTAGTAATTAATGAATATTTTATCAGCTGAAGCAGAGAGTATACAATACTAAACTATGACTAAATCAGCACTCAGCAGAAGGTTATTTGCTTAATAGTTATTCTCCGTTAGGATTAGGAGTATATTGTTCTATGATAGTTATCACTTGTCTTATCACTTGTGACTTGACACAAGTTATCAGTTGACAGTTATCACATCAGCTGTTTCCCGTTTAGTATTTAGCTAGTGATGTGCGCAGTGTGAATTAGTCGATTCGGTCATCATTTTAAAATTATTTAAACATTTTATTGCACAAAATCAGTAGGTACAAAAGGCGTAACTTAATGCTATTAAGCATTTTCTCACAGTTTACCTTTATTATGCTCAGAGTAAAAACCTTCTATTGCGAAATAAAATAATTATATTACATTATGCTTAATTGATTATCAAAATGTTCATTTGTAATTGAGTAATTATTAGGTATGTAAAAAAAATGGTTGATATTAGAAACGGTTTAAATATTTTGATCGCATTGCAATTGATTCACGGGCTTCACGATTTAAGTGTTACTAAAGAGGGGTTAAATAGAAACTAGAAGTACCTACGTGTTCATGGGTTATTAAGGGGCTAGGCTTGACTTTCCTACCCAAGGATCTTAGATAGGTACTACTCTCATCTTCTTGGGGCTAAAATTAGTTAACCGTGATGCTTCGGTCTGCCAAAAACTGTTGATCTAATTATCTAGAGTAAAAATGTTAAATGGTATTTTAAGTAAATTGTATCCATGGTCACGCAGTCAACATTGAATCCCGTTTGAACATTAGCAACTTTTCCAGTTAATTTAATTATATTCTTATAAAAATTATCTTAAACATGTCCAAAGCGAGCGAGAAATATGGAAATCAAAACAATTATACAAAGATCACCCACGAATTTGCACCGAAAGATTATCAACGATTGCTAATGATCTCCTTTTTTAATTTCCGATTAAACAAAAGTACAGTCATTGAACTGATTTGAGAGAAAAGTTAGATTTCACCATTAATAAATAAAACACCTTAAATTATTTATAACATCAGCGATTGATTTAATTATTACTTTTACTGCCTGCTTCCAGTAAGGCATCACCCATCAGCCGATAAAAACACCACTCTTCTAGCTTAGTTAAATTAACTGCACCCTTCTTTTCATAAAAGGCTCTAGCTGCATTCGATTTGAGGACATGAAAATCTAGACTCTAAATGTTAACCACAATTAATGTGTATTAGTATTAGTAATTAATGAATATTTTATCAGCTGAAGCAGAGAGTATACAATACTAAACTATGACTAAATCAGCACTCAGCAGAAGGTTATTTGCTTAATAGTTATTCTCCGTTAGGATTAGGAGTATATTGTTCTATGATAGTTATCACTTGTCTTATCACTTGTGACTTGACACAAGTTATCAGTTGACAGTTATCACATCAGCTGTTTCCCGTTTAGTATTTAGCTAGTGATGTGCGCAGTGTGAATTAGTCGATTCGGTCATCATTTTAAAATTATTTAAACATTTTATTGCACAAAATCAGTAGGTACAAAAGGCGTAACTTAATGCTATTAAGCATTTTCTCACAGTTTACCTTTATTATGCTCAGAGTAAAAACCTTCTATTGCGAAATAAAATAATTATATTACATTATGCTTAATTGATTATCAAAATGTTCATTTGTAATTGAGTAATTATTAGGTATGTAAAAAATGGTTGATATTAGAAACGGTTTAAATATTTTGATCGCATTGCAATTGATTCACGGGCTTCACGATTTAAGTGTTACTAAAGAGGGGTTAAATAGAAACTAGAAGTACCTACATGTTCATGAGTTATTAAGGGGCTAGGCTTGACTTTCCTACCCAAGGATCTTAGATAGGTACTACTCTCATCTTCTTGGGGCTAAAATTAGTTAACCGTGATGCTTCGGTCTGCCAAAAACTGTTGATCTAATTATCTAGAGTAAAAATGTTAAATGGTATTTTAAGTAAATTGTATCCACGGTCACGCAGTCAACATTGAATCCCGTTTGAACATTAGCAACTTTTCCAGTTAATTTAATTATATTCTTATAAAAATTATCTTAAACATGTCCAAAGCGAGCGAGAAATATGGAAATCAAAACAATTATACAAAGATCACCCACGAATTTGCACCGAAAGATTATCAACGATTGCTAATGATCTCCTTTTTTAATTTCCGATTAAACAAAAGTACAGTCATTGAACTGATTTGAGAGAAAAGTTAGATTTCACCATTACTAAATAAAACACCTTAAATTATTTATAACATCAGCGATTGATTTAATTATTACTTTTACTGCCTGCTTCCAGTAAGGCATCACCCGTCAGCCGATAAAAACACCACTCTTCTAGCTCAGTTAAATTAACTGCACCCTTCTTTTCATAAAAGGCTCTAGCTGCATTCGATTTGAGGACATGAAAATCTAGACGACTACAACCACTGGCACAGGCTTCCTGAAACAACATTATATTACGTACTTATTGACCCCCGCAGCTTCACCCGCGAACCAATCATGTCTTTAATGTAGGAAATATCAAACAATCGACCTTTCATTCCCTTTTTCGGACCCTTAGGGATTGATATTTAAAAAATAAAGTAAACTATGTTAGGACGCGTGTATTCCACTACCTCCTTTTTAAAATTTATCCCAATCAGTTCAGTAGTTCAATCGTACAGACAAACAGACGGACAATCAACCTTTCGCATTTAAATGATATGGATTATATAAAAGTCATTGCAGAACAAAAATATGCACGTGTCGTAATAATAATATGTAGTATCCATTAGTACTCCGTAGTATTTGGTAGCTAAATTTACCTGATACCCTGAAAAATTCGCTGGTTTTAAGTGTTTTAGTTATACTGAATACAAAATTACTTTGCTGAAATCCTCAATCTAAAGTGGAATTAAAGGTAATTTAATTTGTAGTTTACCGCAAATTTTGTATATGACCACTGATATGCCGACGATACCATACTAACAAGCATTGACACCATAGCGGCAAGAATAAGTAAAGAGTTGGTACTAAACACGGGTGAGATATTGCGGAATTCTACCACCTAAAAATCAGAATAATAATGACTATTTTTTTCATTGTTTACCTTTTCCAAATTGTCTGGCAGAATAGCAGATGATCTGTTCTTCAAACAGAACCACAGGACAACGTCGGGCAATCTTAAAAACTAGTTTAAACAAAAAATTATTAAAACTATCGTGAGACATTATTAACTATTAATTAAAATCGGCTACACTCACGTTTAATCGGCTTAAGCTCCGACTAGTATCGGACCTATATGAGGTCCTTCCTCAGGGTGAGTTAGACGTTCGCTCGGTAGTGTCTCGTCTGGAACTGCGGGCGGTAGCTCGTCGTGCGCGGTCCGTTGAGATTGGGGACGTTTGTTTTGTTGCGTTTAACAAGACAGGTTTCCAAGCAGGTGGCAGTGTCCATCCCCTATCTCTATTAAAATTAGGACGACGGTCAATCTCGATGGCCTTAATGAACTTACGCGACACAAAGTTCTTTTCGCGGGCCAATACTTTTACCATGTCGAACCCAATATAATGTGACGTATCCGAGTCGAGGGCATATACCGCTACTGCCGAGTTAATGTAATCTATTTTACGCACATTACGGATATGTTCGGCGAGCCTGATTGTTGAGTCCCGGCATTATTACCATACATGAAAGGGATGACGGATCAAATTGGACACCTGTTTCGCCGTAGATACAGCATCAGGACAGTTTTCCGCCCCATGACACAAATCAAAAAACTTTTACGATAACAAAAAATAACCCGGGCGTCTACGAAATTCCATGCGATTGCGGCATAAGCTACATTGGAGAGACAGGACCAAACAGAGATAGGGGATGGACACTGCCACCTGCTTGGAAACCTGTGTTGTTAAACGTAACGCGAAAAAAGAACAACACGGAAGATGATAGTATAGTAGACGTTGTGAGTGCATTTTGTGCACATTTAAATTGTAACACTAATTTAAACGCGAAAACTAGACATTATGCACCATCTTCGCCGGCGACGCTTTTCACATTCCCGAGCTCAACGGACCGCGCACGACGAGCTACCGCCCGCAGTTCCAGACGAGACGCTACCGAGCGAACGCCTAACTCACCTAAGGAAGGACCTTATATAGGTACGAAACTAGTCGGAACCTACGCCGATTAAACGTGAGTGTAGCCGATTTTAATTAATAGTGTTTAAACAAAAATTTGACTTTAAGGACTCGCAGTGGTATGAATTAAATTATTAAACATCCATACTAATTCTTGTCCATACTGTCTTCTCACCAAATCCAAGCGGAGTACACAAATAAACAGCCAGTCTCACACACCAAAACACAGGCAGACATGCCTCGCTTCCTTCATGATACACAAGATTATCTGCATACAAACATGCAGGTTTTGGAGACATGATAATACCACCACATGATTAACATATTTTACCTACAGTATAAAATTATGTAATTTTGAAAATACATAAAAATACCTACTGACCTTAGCAACAGCATTAAAAAGTCTGTGACCAACTCCACGCAATCGTTCAGCAGTCCTCACATATAAATCTTGAAGCATCATTGATTTACCCTGCCAAGTGGAATAAATAGGATAGTAAACGGCATATCCTATGACTTTTTTATTAGCTGCGCCTTGTAATTCGGCAACGAAACATCTGAATGCCGGAAATTGTGAATCAAAACCATCGCGTTGCAGATCTAGATAAAAATAAATTAAAATTTAACAAGAATATTTTATACTGTTTTCAATAACTCAACCAAAGACTTTTAACCTTTAACTTTAATTCGTGGACCATTTGGCATTTTTTGAAAGTCTGCGAGTTCCTGAAATTAGTAGAAGAATGTTTGTACACACTAAAAATAATTTATAAATATAATAAAAATATAAATAAATTTAATTAATAATTATGATATAACACTTGTAATATATATCGTTAAAATGAAATATTACCTACTCGTGTCATTTCTGCCACAGCAATCATATCATCTTTTGTAGCTGATCGAATACGGACCCCACCCATTGCAACACTAAATTGCCTCTAATTAAATTAACTAAATCTGAATCTGTGTACCGAGCTGCTGTTGCCTGTAAAATAATTATGAACACACTTAGGAATAACTTAGTCATTCCTAGTGTTCTACTGTGGCTACGATACATAAAACAGTGTTCAGCTCCTTAGCGTCGAATTTTGTAAAAAGGAGGGTAAGTCTGACCTCGGGTCTTCAACTTACTCCTTGCTAAATTTCATCAAAATCAGTTCAGCGGTAACAGATAGACAGACCGAATTTCGCATTTATAATATTCATGTGGATACTAGTCTTTTTTCTCAAATGAACTTAAGCAGTTGGTCCAAATGACCGCTACTACAAAACCAGACAAAACCGAACACCCGGTTTTGTAGTAGCGGTCATTTGGACCAACTGCAAGGCGGAAGAAATGAAATCTGAGCCCTTGTAAAAGCTTCGCGGCCATCAGGGAGTTGCGCCTCACACTTTGAAAAACATTGGTCTAATTATTAGTACAAAACAGTTAGTCTTACACTTTCCGAAACTATTAAAAAAATGTAGGTAGGTATATCCATGAAGCTGTATTATATCTGGAGGCAACATTTCCAATACCTGCTTGAAACACAACTTTAAATACTGCTGTCATCTTCTGAGGTCTCACCCTCTCTGTTTAACACAGCTGTATAATAAGAGTTGGGGAGACCTCAGAGAATGAGATATAACGTAGGTATTTGTTTCAAGTGATTAATACGAGTGTTAGCTCCACTTATACCTAATACTTCATGGGTATATCTATTAAAATAGTGCCAGATTTACAATGGAGCATATTTCTCTGTCAAAACACATAATAAGAATAACGTAATAAATACTATACGAATTAAAGTAGATATCGATATCAATTATTGTGCGGTAGGTAACTACGGCACTATCGTGCATTCGACACTCGTCATTAAAAGATAAATTCAACTCTAACCTCCATAAATCTTCATATTAATATGTGAAGGAAGAGAAATCCCTGTAACCTTTTTTTGGTGGTGTATGAAATTTGGCGCAGTTAACATTGCGGAGGAGTGCAGAAACCTAATATTTTCAAATAAAATGCATTAAAAATACTTAGGGTAAACAGACAGTCATTGGACACTGAATAGTTATTGGACATTCGCTAATGATTTTCAAAAAATAAGATAACAACAAACAAATAGCAACATCTATAGTTATTGATAAAATCTATTAGTACTTAGCATTGTTTTAATTCATAGATTTTATAACATATCACAGTAACAAAAAGTCAAAATAATTATTTCCCGGCGGCTATCACGGAAACGGACAATCGTCTTGAAAAATATTTTTTTTTATAAGATTGAGTCAAGTGTTTTGTTACGATATTAGCATAGTGGTAAATATTATTGTTTCGGCTGTTTGCAGATTGGTAAGATATCATACAATTTACATAATTAAATGACTTTTAACTCATAAATGTTATATTTTGAGGTTATTTTAATCTGTCCAGTGATTGTATGACACAATTAGTCGTGGGCGTTTAAACGATATAGGCTTAAAAAATTAGGCTTTTCAAAATAAGCCCATAAGCGCGCTTACGGATTTAAGCTGTTTTCGTTTAAACGTTGTTTAAGATACAAAAATTTAAATACTATATTAGCATGATTGAAGAAAAGTAACCTTATTTCAATAACGTTAAAAATCAAAATACAATAGCATAAAGAACCTTATTTCTATACTCTAAAACTCAATATAATTTTTCATTTTATTGGATTAACAACCTTATTACGATTCATATAAGAAACGATAACAATTTGGATTGGTTATCGTATTATGCGGCTAAATTATTTTCTACTTGTTTACGCAATATTTGTGTCGGACTGACAACGCTTCGTTTTTGGTTGGTTAGTAATTTTTACAACGAATTGACAACTTATTTTTTTCAAGTTCTGAGTTCCAGTACGCTTTTCGTTGTTGAAGCGATTCGACGAGCTCATTAATTGTTTATTTTACTTAGCGCGCGTAAGAACATGACACGAATCCCTTTACAAATTTCCAACGTAATTTTGTTTATATTAATTATTGAAATTACGTGATGGATAAAAAAGTATATATTGTGTTACTATTCATTTCAGACAGTCCTAAGTCTGAAAAGTACGAAGGGAAGTTGATTGATTGAGAAAGTACCTTATATATAAAATTCTCGTGTTACAATATTATTTACCATACTCCTCCGAAACGGCTTTACCGATTTTCATGAAATTTTATATGCTTATTCAGTAGGTCTGAAAATCGGCTACTGTTTATTTTTTTATACCCCTAAGTGATAAGGGTTGTCCACCCCTAACATTATTTTTTTATTTTTAAGACATTTTTTTTATTTTTATTGGAACGAAGTTCCTTATCGCGCGTTGTGAAAGAGGGCTAGACGGAAAAAATTCTTACGAAAAGTTGTCACGACACTTTTTGCTATAGTAAGGTATTGTAAGCACAGAATATCCAGCCACTTCCCTTTAGCTCGTGCATTGAAAGTGAAAGAGTCTATCTACTATTTGATTGAGTTTACTTTTTTTTCTAGTGCCAAATGTTCGACATTTATACAGAATTTCGGCCGAATGTCGAATTTCGACCAAAAGTTGAATTTCGACGGACAGTCGAATTTCGAACGAGTGTCGAAATTCGACCGTGTCGAATTTCGATCGGTTGCCGAGTTTCAACCGCCGGTCGAATTTCGACCGGGTACCAAAATTCGACCGCAGGTCGAAATTCGACCGGGTGCCGAAATTTAACCGTGGGTCGAAATTCGACCGGGTGCCGAAATTCGACCGGGTGCCGAAACTCGACCGTGAGTCGAAATTCGACCGGGTTCCGAAATTCGACCGGGTTCCGAAATTCGACCGGGTGCCGAAATTCGACCGTGGGTCGAAATTCGACAGGGTGCCGAAATTCGACCGCGGGTCGAAATTCGACCGGGTGCCAAAATTCTATTTCGCATTGAACAGTGTGGTGTCGCGACGATTATTTTTGTTGAGTGTATACAGGTTTTTTGTAAATAATAATAAAAGGAACTTCGTTCCATTCTGGTGTCCCTTGACACCTCTCAAGTTTTTTTTTTTAAATTGTGGCTTTAAAAATACATACAACCCTCATATTCACCCTTCTATCATCAACCCCTATTTTTTAATTCAATAATTTATATGACGAAACAACGTTTGCCGGGTCAGCTAGTATTGTATACTAATTTGTATTGTATTTGATAACACGTCATTTCTATAACCTAGTAATAAGTAATAACACTAACAAAACCACAAAACATTAAACGCTTTTCTCGGCTCTCGGCTTTATCGGTCGTTACTAATTCACTTAAATCTTCGATTTATAATTGACCTTCTCAACGATCAACAACTTTTGTTTAAAAAAGCGTTTAAACGAAAAGTGCTTTTTTAAGCACGCTTAAAAGTATAAGCAAAACGTTTAAACGTGTTAATAATTAAAAGCCGTTTATCACATCTCTAGACACAATCTTAAAAAAACTGTTATTGGACAGTGTCCAATGACTATATTTTTTCAGCGATTTAAGTTTCAACGATTTTTTTACTTTAACTTAATATCATTTAAATTCCTTATAGCAATACTTTCAATTTCAAATATCACGGAATTTTCTGTCAGTTATTGGACGCTGTCCAATAACTGTCATTTATTGTGTCCAATAATTGTTTGCTTGCAGGTCTCAAAAATGCCTAAGGGAAAAAAGATAAATTATGACCCAAATAATATGAATTTAGCACTTAGGGAATTACGGGAAGCGGAAAACCCTAAGATAAGAGAAATTGCCCGAAAATATGACGTTCCAAAGTCCACTCTCTATTTTAAATTAAAAAAACCCTGATCATAGGACTTCCTTCGGACCGCAACCAGTTTTAACAAAAGAAGAAGAATCTATCTTAGAACTTTAGATTAAAAGGTTAATGAAGAAAGGTTTCCCTTTAAAAATTGAAAATTTGCAACGTAGTGTATCCAAATTTCTTGAGGAAAATCCTCGGCCAAATCCTTTTAAGGATAGTTATCCTGGGGATGGGTGGGTAAAAGCATTTTTAAAAAGACACCCTGATATCGTTCAACGGACTAGTGAGGGAGTTACGCAGTCTAGCGCAAATATCTCAGAACTAGACATACGGAAATGGTTTACTGAGATTCACCAGTATTTAGAAGAAATTGGTCTTTCACATTTGTTGGATGACCCTACTCGAGTATTCAATGGTGATGAAAGTGGATTCCAGTTGTGTCCAAAAACAGGGAAAGTACTGGCTGTCAAAGGAACTAAAAACGTATACAGCATAGACACCAATAATTCCAAAGAGTCCATTACGGTAATGTTTACGTTTTCAGCTTCTGGAGAAGCCTGTCCACCTATGGTTGTCTATAGCTACCAAAGAATTCCACAAAAAATTTCTGATGGGATTCCAAAAGACTGGGGTGTAGGTCGTAGTGATAATGGGTGGATGACTTCAGAACTGTTTTTTGAGTACATAGGAAATGTTTTTTACCCATATTTACTCAAAAAAGGCATTACACTGCCAGTCATATATTTTCTTGACGGACACAAAACCCATCTCACTTATAGTGTAAGCAAATTATGCAAAGAATTGGGCATTGAGCTTATAGCGTTGTACCCCAATGCAACGCGCATTCTACAGCCGGCTGACGTAGCTGTTTTTCGGCCGGTTAAGGCAGCATGGAAAGATACAGCAAGGACCTGGCTTATGAATAATCCAGGTGAATCAATAACAAAGATGAATTTTGCTGGTATCCTTGATGAAGCTCTTAAAAAATCTATAAAACCTGAAACTTTGATCAACGGATTCAAAGCCTGTGGTTTGATACCTTTTAATCCTGATGCGATTGATTACGACAAATGTTTGGGCAGCAATAAGCATAATCAGACTAAGAACCACCAAAATCAAGAGCGTGTTTTAACATTTTCTCAATTCAGTCAAATAGTTGGATCAACGAAATTGGCGCAGTTGGAAACTTACAGAAACTTAAAGAGTACTAATGAAGATTTCCAAATTTTACATACTATTTACAACGCATTCACATCATCATACTAATGAAGATTTCCAAATTTTACATACTATTTACAACGCATTCACATCATCATTTTCTAGTTTTGAAAGACGTCGTTCACCAGTACCTGAAACATCCATTTTAGCACAGGATACTACTCATCAAGCACCTGAAATTGATCCAGAGGTCCAAGTGCGGATACCACGTGATGATTTAATACAAATTTCAGATCTAGTTGATTTAAACTTTTCTCCCATAGAAAGAATCAAATGCTGCATGTTCTGTACAACAATTTTCACAAGATCAACCATGTATACCAATGGTTAGTGCACCAGTTAAAGCAAATTTTACTCCTTTTTTGCAAGAAAGAGGCAAAGAAAATGTATCTAATAATGTAAGTTTAGTTGAAAAAAGTCCTGCATTCAAAATTATATCGAACAGTCAATTTTTGCCATATTTGACAATGCCTAAAACGCCTGAAAGAAAAGGTAAAAGAAATTCAGTTAGATTTCCATACGCAATTACATCAGATAAGTACAGAGCGATGTTTAATGAACAAAAAGAGAAAAAAGAATCAGCACTGAAGATAAAAGAAGAAAGAAAGAGAGTAAGAGAAGAAAACAAAATAAAAAACAAAATGAAAAAGATAATAATGTAAATTCAGGTAGAAAGAAAATGAAGGAAAGTACAAATACCTGCAAAATATGTTCAAAACCAACGAAAACGAGCAATCGTTTGTGTTGTGATATGTGCTCTTCGATATTTCACATTAAATGTGTTCCTCACAAACACCAAGAACATGTGCCAGAAGACATAACAATAGATCTTTTTGTGTGCCATGTTTGTTACAGTGAAGTGAACAATAATGATGACGAGGATGACATAAGCTTGGAGGAACATTCTAACAATGAAACAAATAATACCGTCGAAGACTTAGAGGCAAAGATGCTGTTTGATATGTACCAAAAAGAAAAATTCTGAAATTTGTAGTTTGTAGAAAAAATTAGAAAAGCAGTTTGTGTACTAATAATATTAAAATAAATGTTTTTATGGCGTTTTATTACTTGTTTCACCATTATTTCATTATATTCACCGACTGTCCAATAATTGTTACCGACTGTCCAATAATTATAAATTTTGTCCAATAACTGTGTTTTTTTGTTCATATTTTTAATACACTGATATTATTCAACTATTCACAAGAGGTAAGATTTTTAAGTGATTCTTATGATCGATCATTTAACCTAGTTTCAAAATATCTCTACAGTTTCTAAGGTACCTAAATGGTCAAACGAAAAAAAAATTTCAAACTATTTTATTTACTTAATTGTCCAATGACTGTCTGTTTACCCTACATTAAATTAATAAAAATAAACATCACACACTAAATTCCTGTAACGTACACGATGATATACACACATGTGAACTATTTTCTTTACGGCTAAGGTCAGTATTCAAACTTAAACGAGATTTTATATATTGTTTAGTCTATGGTCGAATTTCGGCCACAGGCGATCGCTTCTAGTTAACCATCCCTGCATCTCTAAGCAGTAGGGAGGTACCTACTACCTAGCCTGTGTCCTGTAAAAGTATCTTTCTAGTAAGTAAGTAAGTTTCTAGTAACTAAGTACGTAGTAAGCATATCTGTAAAATAATATCTACTAAAACGTAGTGATTATATACTTACACTTTGACGTGCACTGTTAGCAGTTATCATCTAGTTAACATTTTGTGATTAATTTAGAGTAGAAATTTAAAAAATCATATTTTTAATCTTACTTCTATGCATAGATATAATAGGTAGATAATTACTGGAGGAAGTATTATATCTGTATCTCCACGTTCACCTTTAAAAAAAACAACAAAATAACTAACCCTCAGTATATAATATTAGTCTATACTACTAACACAAAAAAATTGGTACGTACCTACGATCATACAGACATAATATTCCAATTAATAGCTGCGGCAGTATTTCATATGGATCGATGCTATATTACGTACCTACACCAATGTTACATTTGTTATCTTTCAAGATAACCGTTTATCTTAATGATTGCGTAAGCTAGAGGCACTTCTATCGTCCCGAAGTTATATGCACGCTAAGGCATACGCAGTCCGGAATGTATGCAACAATAGCTGGTCACATCTGTATTTATCGTGTCATTACACGAAGCTTTGTGACGATAGACGCAATGCGGCTCCAGCATTAAAATGAGACCGAAGCACTCGTAGACACCGCTACACTTACTATACCTACACGATTCACTCGCTGTACCAACCTACATACATTTACTATTAAAATAAAATTATTTTATTATAAAATTCAACCGCTTTTACGTTAAACTATAGGTAACTATCGTCTATCAGTACACATTAAATTGTTTTCCCGCACGTTGGTCCGCTCCTTTCAAAGAAAATACAGTTAGTAAAAGGCGACTAATAATTGGAAAATCTGTCACAAATATCGTGACTAGGTACTAGGTAAATCCTTAAAAGTTCTGAAACGCCTCGCCTCAAAACTATGAACTGGATTCTGTGGGCAATGCAGTGCCCCGCCATTCGAGCAAAAAAGCGGCACGGCCGGCACACTGTGGTCCCAATTTCGACGCTCATGCTCATAGAACTCGATTGTTGAAAATCGTTGTTTTTTTCATCAGGAACATTTTATGGCATTGTCTTACTATAAATATTATTATGATATAAAACTCCTAAGTTCATTTGTGTGCGTAATATAAGCGTTCAGTATTTTTTTGTATGGAAGAAAATATTCAAATACTTTTATTCCGGACAGGTATCAGATGACAGCTTGGGATTCACAGGCATTGTTGTTCTACATGAGAAGCATCCTACAAGCTATAACACTTGTACCCGTACTTGCCCGTTTGGACGTGAGTACATAATGGCGGCAGTGCTATCAATTTTTGAAGCAGTTCAGGCAATTTTCGACCCCCTTAGAACTTCGCTGTCGATAAAATTAGAAGCCTAATTTTCAGTAATCAATCAGGCATTGTACATATAAACACGGTTTTGATACATATAAACAACCGTGCGCTTTTGTCGGTACTTTTTGCATCGCACTACTTCTTTGTGGAATCAATTACCCTCGGGGGTGTTTCCGAACGGATACGACTTAGGGACCTTCAAGAAACGAACTTATTCATGCTTAAAAGGCCGGCAAAGCAGCTGCAAGACCCCCGGTATTGCAGATGTTAATGAGCGACGGTGATCACTTACCATCAGGTGCAACACCTGCTCGTTTGCCCCCTCTGCTATAAAAAAACCGGTTTATTTTCATTTAATTTGAACCAGTAGTTTAGGAATTATGCATGTGGCATAAGACCTCGCCACAAGATAGCAATGCACAATTTAATAGATACCTTTGGCGTAGGTACCTACCTATATATAGGCGACGGTTGACTCTTTAAGGAGACCCATCTGCTTGTTTGCTTTCTTATAATATAAAAAAATTATAACTGGTCAACATTTCTTTATTTTTTGTCAATCACTCGCTCACTCACTGACTGACTGTCCCATCATCACCATCATCAAAAATCTTTTCACTTCAAGCAGACGTAGAAGCTTTAACTAGTGCTTAGTACCTACATAAATCAAGGAAAAACTATTTCGGTCCAGGTTTCTAGATACACCAACTGCATAAATAAATTTGTAATCTCATATAAATTTGCAGTGAATGAAACAGTGTACCTACCGGGATATGTATAACACAATGGAATAATTGTAAGGTACATATAATTATGTTTAAAGGTACCTAACATATAAAATGACCAACGAAATGAAAAAGCAAGATTGGGACATGTCCTATGAAGTTGGACCTACCAAAATCACGCGAAGAAATTGCCATAAAAGAAAATAACACTTATAATCGTAATAGCGGCCGGTGAAGGTGGCTTGCCCACGCTACGGCTTCTGCGCTTTCCATCCGTCATAATAGTAGGTACACGGTCATACCAAGTCGGTTGATTTATTCAGTCACTATAACATATTAAACTTATGACCATATCAATATTAAAAATCTTGTTTTAAATAAATAGATTATTATTATAGTATATTTGATATTATCTAGAACTAACTAGCTGAACCCGCGACTTCGTGTGGAAAATTTTCGAAAGTAACAGTAACCTAAATTACTCCTTATTACATCAGCTATTTGCCAGTGAAAGACGCGATATCTCGGACTGGTGCGGAACAAACTGTCCCGAACCATTCCGAGATATCGCGTCCGTGAGAGGTGTCTATGTGTGTTTTGCTCGAATGTCCCATGTATGTAGATTGACTACTGTTAGTCTCCAGTATACTGTGCTGTGTGCAACTGCGCTGATAGAGTCTTCTTTATTTTCCACAAAAGTGTTTGTTCCATTTCTGATCTTTAGGGTTCCGAAGTAAACTACGAACGCTTACACTTGCCCTATGTCCGTCCGTTCGCGTGGGTCGCAGTCTAGCTCAGAGATTCCTAGTAGGAACTAGAAAGGTGTAATTTGCCATTGATATACACATTAGTCACGGAAACAAAATGGTAAGTAACTTAACATTTTGAAAAAGATTTTTTTAGCGTAGCTTCTCTACGTGTAAAGTGGGAATGACAATTTTTCTCGTGTACCCCTTAGTGTGGGGTATCACTAGGTAGGTTATTAAAAACATTGTAGGTAGGTTTGTGAAAACAATTTTTCGACTAATCACCATTGTGGTCCAATGGTCTGGTGTCGGAGTTGACCACATGAGGGCCTGTATTCGATTGCTGGGTCGAGCAATTAAAAAAAATTTGTGTCTTTTTAGTTTTTTGACAAAAACAACGTTACCCGGGATTGGAAAAAGTGCCCGGTTGATGATAGGCTTGCCACCTATCACATTGTGGCACTTAGTATCTTCGGCTAATCGTGGGTGCATTTGTTGTACCTCTGCCTGCCTTTCGGGGATACGGGCGTGAAGATACTTTAAAAAGTAAATTTTCACGACTTAAAAGGCGTTATAAGTTTTTGAGTAATACTCGACCAACTTATAAAATGTAATTGGGAGTTTTTATAGGCGGGGAATCTGTGGTGCGGATATATCCAACACTGAATTAAAATAGCATAAATGTTCATAGTATGAAACAATAAAAACCCTCTTCTTAGTCCGCATTATTGTGATGGGGTAACTTCGGAACCCTACATTGCGCGTGGCCAAACACACTATCAATTTTTTTTCATGGCATTGCAGAAGTCACATATGAGCTCGTTGAAAGTGGCATATTAAATGACGTTAATTTTTTGAGAAAATAAGTGGACTACACTCGTGTAGTTGATAGGCGACCGTCGCTATAGCACTGGTAGCGGAGCGGTGACACCGAAACTTTATGGAACCTAGTAATCACGATGGTAGTGATACAATTAGCCTTAGATAGTCTTTTAAAAGGTGTTTACGCAAGCTAGGAATATACTCAAGGACGGAATGAACATTGAGAATTAGACTGTAATAAATATAATAATATAAATAATAAATATTCACGGAACAAATTACACTTACTGATTAACCCCAAAGTACCTAAGAAAATTATTTGTTTGTGTTATGGGTGTTAGTCAACGATACTAATACATAAAAATACATATATAAACACCAGAATATATTTAATAAACACTCAAACCCAGAAATACAAACATTTATGCTCATCACACAAATGCTTGCCCCCGTCGGGAATCGAACCCGAGCCCCGTTGACTACGTAGTCAGTTTCGTTAACCACTCGACCAACGAAGCGGTCGAGTGGTTAGCGAATAGCGATATAATTTATGCAAAGTTTTTGAAGCAAGGAGAATCATAAAAGTGAACTCAAATGTTCGTTCATTTATCAATAAAAAACTACTACTTGGAATAAAACAATCATTTAATAATTAAATATTTAATAGATCATATGTATTGACGTTATATAGTACAGTTCATAACAATATTATTACCTTATAAATTTACAAGTTCCAGGTCAGGGGACCGTTACATTAATATATCAATAGAAAAATATCTCATAATCTAATACTTAATTGTAAGCTATCTAGTATATTACAGGGTGACCTAGTCCGCCATTACAGGACCACTATATCACCAATTCAAGTCAGTTACCCTAGTCAAGTGCATTCTTACTAGAACTTAGTTAAAAAATTACGAAAGTGACATTTCGAAAATTTTAATATCGCAGTCCGTGACTTTGTTCGCGTTTTAAGGTTAACTTTTTTATTTGCATGGCATAAGGTACATGATTAATCTTCTATAGTATGTTCCTGAACTAATAATCTGTACGAAACCACGCGATATCCTCATAAATTATATCTCATGATGCCTTTAGTAATTCACCTGTGCTTAACATAGAATATTACTACACAAAAATCCAAAATTTTGCATATTTTATAGTAGTAATAAATATAAGCATAATTGTCATTAGTCATGCATTAGCAAGAAAACTACATTTAGATACAGTGAGATTGTCACTTGACATGGGGAGAGGTAAACAAAACATATTATTGCAAACGCCAGGTTATCTGAACCTGAACATCTAATAGCAGTATTACTTCATGCTTTGGCTTTGACTATTTTTTTATCTTGGAATAAGGATGAAGAGGTCAAACCAATCCCACCAAAGCTAACTATTTTCTTTTAAAATGTTGCCAAGAGACCACGTGGCTCGCACTGTCAATGAGTTATCAGATCTCTTGTAGATCAAGCTGCTAACTCTACAAGCCCTAACTTCACACACTCTTCTTCTTCACCTTATATGTGGCTTTAACCCTTTTCTCACTACAAGAATTATTGTAAAACAGAAAAGTAATGAACAGTGAATATTTTTTTTACTTTGTGCCCATGTGGCGGTTGCAAGAGATCAAAATAAATAGATAATTTGTTATCTTTTATATTTGTGAGTGGTTACGCAAAAAGGGACCTGAAGGGATTGGAAACGGTTTTTTTTTTTTTGATAAATTCTGATTCTATGGTCCTTCATCTTTGTTTTGTTCTAATCAAAATAATTTTAGGTGCCGTAGTTTTTTTTTAATGATTTTTTATGTAAGCCGAGGCAGTTTTGAAAATATTACACCTTATACACAGCGCACACTAGTTTCTTTTTCTAGCGCGCACATAAAGACAAGTAAAAGACGAATAAATAAGTCACCAATAATACAGCTATCGCAAACACGTGCTATTTCTCACTGACGAAGTCGCTCACTAACGACACTAACATAAAACACCCCGCGCCTCTCTCATTTCGACTCAACATTTTAAACGTGATTTACTCGAAATCAATTATTTTCCCTTGAGGTCCCTTTTTGCGTAACCACTCACATTTGTATCAGAAGATTCATATTATTCAAAAAGTGCTTAACTGTCACGAACTTTACGCAGAGATGTAAGTTCGCTTAGCATCTTTTACCGCATATATCATGGAGAGTGCTCCGACGAACTGTTTGAACTGATCCCTGCCGATGAATTTCATCATCGAGCATCGCGGCAAAATTCAAAGATCCATCCTCATCATCTCGATGTCTGGAATTCTCTAGGCACTTTTTACCATGCACTACTCCTCTGTGGAATCAATTACCGGCGAGGGTTTGTTTCCGAACGGATACGACTTAGGGACCTTCAAGAAAAGATCATACTCCTTAAAAGGCCGGCAACTCAACTACAAGACCTCTGGTGCTGTGGCTGTCCATGGGCGGTGGTAATCACTTACCATCAGGTGAGACTCCTGCTCGTTTGCCCCTTTTTTCTATAAAAAAAAACTTAAAAAATCATAATAATTATTACACACAAAGTGTTACAATTACAGAAAAATTAAATCATTATCGAAACGAAATAAAACTGCCATTAGGCGTTGATTCTTAGATCTAATACAAATAAATGATATTTTTACTCTATATTAATATAAATAACATTTTCATATGAGTTCAATATACTTATCAGAGAACATATTATGGAACATAAATTAAACAAACAAAAGACGCCCCTATATTAAAGGTAAACTGTCTGGGCGCGTGGCGGCTTCCACGTGTCGTTACGTTATATTTCAGATCATCGCGTTTCGTGCAGTGCATTAGAATAACGTCTAGTGCACACTCTTTACGGACAGACACACATGTCGGCTTTTCAAAATAATACTAGTAAACAAACAGCTCTGATGATTTACATAATAATGTAAGAATTACAACAATTATTATAGGAGTTGCAACAGGTTCTTACCACAGCTAGCGACCAAGGTGCTTGAATCTTCATCAAATTATCAGAAAAAACAACATAAAACTAACCATATACTAATTATATTTATATATTTTAACAGAAGTAGCTCCGTTAAGAACCCGTTTTTGAGACAAAAAAAAACTTAGAGATATTCACCAGGTGGTGACTATCGTATATAAGGTAATTTCAAAATAAGTGAACATATTTTAACACAACGTTCGGTGCGTCTAACTAAAGATATCTACCAGAAAAATAATGCGATTCAAGGGATTAAAACATTTTGACTTACGAATAAAATAATTTTGTCTCAAAACACTACGCCTTTCCGCATAAAATAATCCGCCAGGTTATTTACTTTATTAGTCACAACGTTTTAACGTTGTGAGTGTAGTCAAGCAGATGGTTTTTCCATTTGCTTGTTTGGTATTATATGTTGTAAAAAATACAAATTAGTCAACACTAATAATAACTTAAATACATTTGATATCACAAAGTGAAGTAATTATGAAGAAAATTTTATTTAAATTGTAAATGCTGTAGTTATTTATAATTTTGGTCACAGTTTTTTACTGTAGTGTTTTAAACGTAATAAATTCGTTAAATTAAATTAAGTAATTATAAAAACGCATTAGTTATAGTTGCATAATCGATTTCCAACCTTCTGTAGCTATAACTGGGATTTCGAATCACATCTTCATTAAATTTATATGGAATCAAACGGGAAACATACTCACCCAAACAAAAAAGTTATTCGAATCGGATAAATTATTGGCGATTTTTGAGGTAATAAACATTCAAAATTTAAAAAATTAAACCTAAAAAGGAACCATCATTTTATTTTTGGGAAGTCGGTTAACAAATATGATTACGTGCGTATGATATAATATTAAAATATTAAAAAATAGGAGTTCATTTAAAGTACGGTTCAATTGCAAAAAACGTACATCTCAAAGACTCAATCCAACGGAGGTACTGATGGGAATGAGTTATGACCACGTATTTTACGAGTGTAAAGCTGATGTTTGTTATATTTTGATGAAGTGATATTGAGTGTTTGACTTTGTACATTGTCGGTGCGGTCAGTTTGGTCACTGTCGGTGACGTTTATAGACGTTTGTTTGCGGTGAGCGTGGTGAATGTGGTGAGTGTGGCGAGTGTGGTCAGTGCGGGAAGTCGGTCCGGATGCCGAACTCGAGCGCGTACGCGCCCGCCCACGCCGCCGGCGCCGCCTCGCCCATCGGGGACGACGCTGGCACACACACACACACACACCTCACTACATAAATATACTCTGTTTCTTTTTAACAAACGAGTACTGAGTATGTCCTTCGCACATTTCTAATATTGACAGAATGACATGGATGAGGCTTGTTGTTTTTGATTACCTAGACCAATAGCAACGCAGTCAAAATTTTCGATACTCGTTTGTTAAAAAACAGACAAACAACAATTAGCAGACAAACAACAATTAGCAGCAATTAGAGAGCCTGTCGCTCGGCCAGTACCAAATTATGTTTCAGTATGAGTTAAATACCACTACACAGTGGAATGAATACTACAGAGCGACAAACCTATTGCAATCGTGATATCACATAATCTAATTGAAAAACCGAGAAAAATAATTTCAAAACTCGTAAAAAATGAATGATAACTTTAATTTATACTTTGATAGTCCACAAATTACAATAGTTGTAAATAAAAAACAAAAAACAAAAACATGTTTAATTTTTTCTTATATAACAATAAAACTATAAATAATAATTACTATCCAAAAAGGTTCAAAAAACGAAGCAAACTTGAGATAAGAAAGTTCAAACTCTCGGAAGTTTATCTTCATTATTAATACTTAATAATTTAACTTGCGCGCGCTGCCCCTTACATATATTTTTACGAGACTTGAAACTAATTTTTCGAGTTTTCAACTAAACTAGCATATTTAACGATAATTTTACAATTAGAAATTAAGAATTGTCGTAATCACAAATCAATCAAAACCGACTAACAAAACGCAAATGACGTTTCGACAGTCAACACAGAAGACCAACACGAGAACAAATAGTCCAATTAAGTTTAAAAGCATGAAAAACAATGTTAAAGATTCTAAAAATATGAGTGATAAAATATTGGATAATGATATCGAGAAAAATAAATCGGATAAGTTTGTGAGCACGTAAAAAAAATAATACCAAATAAAAATATATCTACTGATTTCAATTTTTACAGAAATTTCTACAGAATCTGTCTCAACTCTGGGAACTCTATCATTACGCGACTGCGATAACTTGAGCGCGCCGCCTCAAAAATAAAAACATCTCAACTTTTCTTAAAGTTTAAAATACTTTATTTACTTAAAAAAATCTGAAAAATGTTGACCCTGCATGGCATCCTTGAAACTTCTCACTAAATTGAGGTATTTTAAGCTCAAAAGAAAAAATAAACTACATAAGCATAATTTTTTAGAGTACAAAAACTAAATTTTCTTTTGAATGGCATTCAACGTAATTTTTTAAATCTAAAATGTTTTCTTGGGTACATAATCTATAGGCTGAAAAACGTCGAAGACATATAAAAACATTTTTTTTAGATATGTTCGTTATTGACAAATCCCAAATTAATCAACCGATTTTGATCCAATTAACGGTATTTGACGCAGTTTTTTAGAATGAAAAGCTGATTAGATTTTTAAGTTAATCGGTATATTAGCCTAAAAATTACTTTAAAAATATTAAGTAAATTTTCTGTAAATAAAACGTATTAATATTTTAAAGCTGTAACTTTTGAAAACTTGATTCGATTTTGATTTTTTAAACTGCATTTGATGTATTTTTTTAAGTGCTAAAATATTGTAGAAGGTTGAAAAATGATTTGTTAATATATTATATCTGAAGTTATGTCAAAAATACTTTTTCCAAAATTTTTCGTCAACTGTTTTTGATGCTACTTTTTATGTTGCTTGGATAGGCAAACTAGCAGACGTGTCACCTGATGGTATGTTAAGTGGTCGACGTCGCCCATGAACATAAACCAGTTTACCTGGAACTGACCCAGGTAATTTGTTTAAGTGTTGCTTATCCTGAGACATTAGGTGTTAAGTCTCGGTGCCAGTAATTACCCTGTCTGTCTTGCTCTTCTCTCCGAAACATAGCGCTTCTGTTTCATGGGAAAAGCAAGTAAGGTGGTGGTACTATGAAGCCGGGAGCGCGGCACAGCGCATCCCTCCCACCGGTGAAAATATTATAAATAAATATCAATATTTATACATTGGATGCAGTTTTTTGAAGAAGAGCTGATTAGATTTTGTATTTAGCCGATACATTATTTGGAAGTTATATTAAAAAGTATTGTTTCGCAATTTTTTGAGGTTTTTTCAATATTTCTCAAAACCTCCTAGATCGCATTGGTTCAAATTTTTAGGAAGTCTCATGGCCGGTTTCTGAGGTACTTTTAACAGTAGTTTATCCTTTCGTTAACACTATCGGTCCGATAACTACAGGAATTGCGTTTCTGAGCTACGCATTGTAACACAAACTCCGTTTAAACTTAGGTTAATGTAACCGGCCAAATTTGGCGGTTTATCGATTCCATAACTTTATGTAACGCTTTTTGTTCTTGTAGGTAGCTTCTTTTTTAATGCACATAATTATTTTAATAGTTTTGTTTGTCTGTTTGTATGTTTGTACTTACATTAAAAAAATTGCTGTACGAAGTACAAACGTTGTTTTCACAGCAGCTATAAGATATTTGTTTAATATTGTCATGATAGATAATTAAATTTCATCCTTGCAAAGAGGAACAGGTCACTAGACAGCTTTTACTTGGATATTTGTTGGTTAAGGCAATTCAAGCTTATTTCTAAGCTTCTACAGAATTCCTACCTATATTTTTATATACACAAATTCTTTTACCACTTAAAAAAAGCGTCTTCGCAAATAAAATAATTACTTTTTGTTTTCTCTCTTTCTGTAAAATTCTTACTGCGCTTTCGAGTCACCATTATAATGATTTTATATTAACTTAAACATACCACAAGTCGATCAAGTAAATGCAAGTAACAACTAACAATATCTAAAAGAGAAATTGACGCAAAAAGAAATATTCTTAATTCAAAGCAAACGACAATCATTCTTTAGATAGGTACTCAAACTAACTACATTACAAAATACAAAATATTTGGTGACTACTCACTACTGAGTACTGACTAGTGACTAGTGTAAAGCTCTCTCATTTCTCTTTAATACAATGATAGTTCCCTCTCTTTCTGCTACCTGATTCGAAATCATTCTTTTCATTCAATTCCACTAATACCAAATTCATACGAAAACCTTCTTTCATGGTAGGGTATAAAGATTTAGTTTGAATGCTTTAGCGTAACTGGTATACAGACATAGTAATCGTCGTGAATTACATAGTTTCAACTAAAACCTTCTTTAAATACTTATTTATGTTAGATGAAATATTACCACAAATAAAAATAATCATACAGGGGAGTAAAATTACCAAAATAGCATTTTATTTTCTGCATTATAAACAGACCCATCTAGTGGTGGACTTAAAAATGACCTATCGGTTCAATAGTTATTGAACCGTTCGTTGTGCCTTCAGAAACCATCTACGAGATAAACGAAGTTTATCCTCTTGCTAACTTTAAACGATCAATAGTTGTTAATAGTTTAACTGACGACTTCAGAAACCGGGCATCAGTTGAGTGGAATCCAATTGCAAGCTATCAAACGTGTTTCGATCGGCCAAGCTGTTCAAAAGTAATGAAATGTTCATTTGGCATTTGCCCTTTCTTATTTTTGCACCACAACTTCAAATACAACTTCTCTCCCCCTTCAGTGTTACGAACGCAATCCGTGAGTGCCAAAGCACCGACGCTGTTGCGGCAGGAATAGATAAAGCAGAGATACCAAAACTCTATTTAGTCTTTTCTCATCAATTACGAGATGTCTAACAGTACGGCAGTTGTCTATTTTTGAAAGGGGCTGGAAGTATTTTTTTAGTGGGAGAGCTTATCTACATTAACATCAGTAGCCGTTAAATTGGGCCGGCTCGAATTGGCTAGTTACTACGCTCTCACAGGATACCGTCGTGAAACAGCAGTATATCAATGCTGCTGTGTTTCGTCTGGTGAGAGTTCCGGAAGTCCATAGAGGGGAATTGGTCTGGGTGATTGCGCTTCGTTAGAGAACCGTTTCGGTACGCAAGTTATTGATGCATCAGGTGACTCGTTTTGCAGGTCAGTGGAATCCGAAAAACGGTGGTCCAGTGGACGGGCGTGGTTTGCAGGGGCCCAACTAGCGTGGTGGTAACCCTCCCCCCCCCCCGTGCCGCCGGGACTGCCGGGGGGTGTCCGCGCCCTCCATGCGACTCCCCCATCGGCATATTTTTTCTTGCGGGTTGCTTGGTTCCTAATGCAGTACAATCCCCAACTTCTGTCCCCTTTCCTTATTCACTCTACTAAAAAATCACTATGAGTAAGTCAAGAAAGCAAAGTAAGTTTAAACAGCGGTCGCACTTACTCTCCTTTAAAGTGCATTTCTCTAACATCCGAGGATTCAAATCTCAATCTCAAATCTCAATTATGTCCACCACCATCTCGAGACTGCGAGACGACACCTACTCTTTCTTACGGAGACGCAGATTAGTAATCCGTCTGATCCAACATACCTGCAGTACCCCGGGTACATCCTGAAATTTCAATTTTATCCTCACGCGGGCGTGTGCGTATACTTCAGGGATGAGTAAACGCACTTCGATCTAAGAAAAAACATATAATGCAGCCGCTAAAGCCTGTAAAAAGCAATCAGAAGAGCACGGTTTGACCACATTGGTCGTATAGGGGAAAAGTTATCTTCCTGTCCCTCAGGAAGTAAGGCTTTTTGGTCTCTCACCAAGTCGGCTGAAAAGGACTTCTGTCGCTCTTCACTGCCACCCCTAGTTAAACCTGAGGGCTCTTTGACCCACAGCAGCAAGGAGAAAGCAAATTTATTTGCCAATCTTTTTAACGAATATTCGCATCGACAGCAAAGGTAAACGTTCACCTTCGTTACCTCCGCTCGGCCCTAAAATGAGGGCCGTTAAAATCCACCAAAAAGAGTTTGCTGAACTTAGACGTTACCAAGGCCAGCGGTCCTGATGGTATTCCTACAGTAGTGCTGAAGCGTAGCGTACCCGAATTGTCTCCTATTTTGAGACACCTCTATCAACTCTCTTCGAAAACTAGCAAGGTCCCCAGATCCTGGAAGCTTGCTAACATTCAACCCATACCCAAAAAGAGTAAAAAATACCCATTGTTCCTGTTACACATTAATGATCTTTTAACACCTGACATTATTGGCTACGCCAATGACTGCACCGTAGTAGAGAGATGTATGTACAACTCGCAAACAAATTCTCGTGAAATACAGTCCTTGAGAGAGTCTATGATTGATCGGGTTAATTTAACATTGCAACAGGTGTCCGAGTGGGGTGACGCCAATCTTGTAAATTTTTACCCTTCCAAGACATAGGCCTTTCTCTTCTCTGCCAAAAAGAGTAAGTTCGATATAACACCCAAATTACGAGATGTATCCATTCCGCTTACTAACTATCTAGGGCTTTTGGGCATTAACATCTCGTCCAATCTCAACTTCGGCCAACAAATTGAGTCTATGGCACACATAGCTTCCAAAAAGTTAGGAATCATTTCGAAGGTCCGGCGGTACTTCAGCTCTGAACAGTTACTAAACCTGTACACGGCCCAAGTTCGATCATGCATGGAGTACTGCAGTCGCCTTCTGGAGGGTTCAGTCAAATATCAACTAGAAGCTTTAGACTCTGTAGACCGAAGAGCCCATAGGCTAATAAACGACGACAAGCTTACAAACAGAAAATTACAAACACTTGAGCATCGTCGTAAGGTCGCTAGCCTATCAGTTTTATACAGGATGCACTTTGGTGAATTTGCGAAAGCTCTCTTCAAACTTGTTTGACCCTCGCCATTCCTTTATTGGACTACTAGACGCAGGCAGAAGTTCCATCGGTACGTTGTTGATATACCAAAAAATCGAACAAAATGGTATAACAACTCTTTTTTGGTTCGAGTCGCCAAGGCTTGGAACGAACTGCCTGCGTCTCTTTTTCCTGACAAATATAGTCCTGGAACATTTAAGAGTAGAGAGAATAAGTTTCTTTTGGATGGGCGTGTACCACTTTCGTCTTCATCGACACATTCCACCAAGTGCGATGGAAGACAAACGCCTATTACAATTAAATCTTTTTAAAAAAGAATAAACTCGTAGGAAAATAGTGTCGTAAATCTTTATGTTATGAAAAACCGTTTCGATTCATTTTCGTAGACGCCATATTGGAGCCGATGTGCTATCACTCATATTTTCAGATGCTTTATTGCTATTTTTCACGTTTTAGAACTCGTTGACTAGACTACAAATATATTCGTTATTTCGCTGCTTAGATCACGTTAAACTAAGCAATGAGTAAAATCGTGTCAAGCCCGACATTCCACATTCGTTCTTCATCCAAGCAAAAGTCAATCATTGATTAATCCATACTAATATTATAAATGCGAAAGTCTGTCTGTCTGTTGCGCTTTCACGGCTAAACCGCTGGACCGATTTTCATGAAATTTGGCATGGATATAGTTGAAGATCGGGGTCAAACATAGGCTAATGTTTTTTCAAAAATCAGTCCCTGGAGGGCTGAAATAGGGGATGAAATTTTTATTAAAAGCTATTTGGATACTTATTAATATAACCGCGGGCGAAGCTGCGCGGGTCAGCTAGTATTTTTATAACTAACTAACCGACTAAGGTCTCTGTGATTTTAATATTTAAATTCTGTTCCTTATATCAAATATATACGTAGGTCACTCGATAAGTTTTGAAATGTTCGAAACATAAAAATGGAACAAGCCAATGTTATGTGTTTATAAAAATATTTTTTTTTAATGAATTAGCTCAACTACTGGTCCTGCAATTTTTTTTGGAACAATGGAACTAATCCGCGAACATTTGCGTGCATATTTTAAGATTTTAATTTTGGTTTAACCGAACCACTAACTTGACATTAAATTAATGAGCATTTGGGGACTTCTCCGTCCTGGGCATCAGTTCTAAACTAACCTCATAAATGGCTACAGAAGCAGTCACTTGCAAACAGCAGTAACTGGAGAAGACGTGTGAGAAGAAGACTACTAAAATGTTGGTACGAGAAGATCCAAGAATAATGTATGTAACACGGACTTCGAGAATATCCTAGGCGTCAATTTGAGAAGCGATAATATCATTCTACATCAACATCTTAAAAGCGAGTAACATCTGTTTTTGTTGGATTCAGGGTCTGCTCTCTGAACCTGCAGAACAGAATCTTGTAGATTGGTTTTGTGAAATGCGTCAACTGTTTGAAAACGACACTTGACATATTTCTAAAATCATCATAGGTGACGAATCCTGAATTTATCTGTACGATCCAGAAAGTAAAAAAGTATGATAATTCGTCAAAATACCTATGAGAAGACCCCTTAGAGGGAATGTTACCGAAAAAACTCCAAAGACCTCATAACGTTGGCAAAACAGTGATGATTAGTTTTTTCTCGGAGCGGACATCTATTGGTAACCATACTGAGTTATATATTTTAACATTCCGAGGTCCAAGTTAACAGAATTCGGATTAGTAGACTACAATTAGTAGATAGCATCGCCGAAAGTTTTCCAAGCAGTCCAAGAGAAGAAACCGAAAGCTAGAATTCGGGATATCATGCTCCATCACAACAACGCCTCTTTATACATATATGTACGTACGTCAAAACAAAACCGTTTATTGAGGATTTTGGTATCGAAACCCTACCTCACCCAGCCTACAGCCCCGACTAAGGTCTCTGTGATTTCTTTTTGGTCTTGACAATAAAAGAAAACAGAAAAAGGTAAATTTTTTCGAGTGTCAAAGAAGTCATGGCTGCCTATGAAGTAGTAATTACTGACATATTGGACTGAACTGGAAAAAATGTTTCCAAAGTTGGTTTAGACGAATGAAAATTAGTATAGAAAATGACAGTGATTATTTTGAAAAAAATTAAAAGGTCTTTATTAAACTTATCGAGTGACCCACATAATAACTCAAATTGACCCCCTTCTTAAATTTATAAGGTATTGGGTTCGATCTCTAGCATAAATGTTTTACCTGGTAATAAGATCAGAATTATTAAAAACAAAGAAACATATATTGCTATCTTCGAGCCAAGGATGTAAATACCAACGCATAAAATTTTTGACTGCCACAGCCTTCAAGCCAGAACACAACTCGTCTTGTCGATTACGACCCAATTCAAAAGACATTCTTACTGTTTTAGCATTTATCCGGTGCTTGGGAAACCTTTAAAAACTCCACAGACATTCTTCACTAAATCCACACTGGCACGGGAAAAACGGGTAATACTACAAAACATAATCAATATATTCGCGAATGTAATATAGTGAGGAACTTACATTGAGAACCAACTTTCTGCGATAGTGGTGGAGACTTGGTGTCTGGGCTATGGCTATTTTTTAAATCGTCATCTGAAATAAGAAAGCAAAAAGGTTAAATAATTAAATTAAAAACAACAAAATAAAATAACACTTTAATTTGCATCGTGGCTTAAACGCTGACCTGTTAGGCTCAGACCATGAGGTCTCGTGTTAGATCCTCTTAAGTTTTTCTTCAGTAGCAGCTCGAAATCTGGAAAGTGGCGTGTTACAACTCCGTGCCTCAGATGAGAACGCAAACTTGTCGGCGCTCGAGCATAATGTAGTGTGTAATTGTGTGGTGGTCAGCGGTATGTTGATTTGTACTGACCCTGTCAGCGGTGTGCGGGTTTGTACTTTCCCTATCAACAGTGTGCGCGTTGGAAGTGTCCCTGCTGCGCAGTGTGTGTGTAGTGCCCCTGTGCGCATGTGCTGGTGTATACTGCCCCAGTGTCCTGTGCTAGTGACTGTGCGGTGTGTACTACGGTGTGTGTGTGTGGTATGTACCGTGACACAGTGTGCGGTGTACTGACCCTGCCTGCGTGCGGCCTGTGCCTTGAGCAGTTTGCTCATGGTGTAGCGCGGTGTAGTGTGCGGTGTGAGTGCGGCACTGACCCTGCCTGCGTGCGGCCTGTGCCTTGAGCAGTTTGCTCATGGTGTAGCGCGGTGTAGTGTGCGGTGTGAGTGCGGCACTGACCCTGCCTGCGGGCGGCCTGTGCCTTGAGCAGTTTGCTCATGGTGTAGCGCGGTGTAGTGTGCGGTGTGAGTGCGGCACTGACCCTGCCTGCGTGCGGCCTGTGCCTTGAGCAGTTTGCTCATGGTGTAGCGCGGTGTAGTGTGCGGTGTGAGTGCGGCACTGACCCTGCCTGCGGGCGGCCTGTGCCTTGAGCAGTTTGCTCATGGTGTAGCGCGGTGTAGTGTGCGGTGTGAGTGCGGCACTGACCCTGCCTGCGTGCGGCCTGTGCCTTGAGCAGTTTGCTCATGGTGTAGCGCGGTGTAGTGTGCGGTGTGAGTGCGGCACTGACCCTGCCTGCGGGCGGCCTGTGCCTTGAGCAGTTTGCTCATGGTGTAGCGCGGTGTAGTGTGCGGTGTGAGTGCGGCACTGACCCTGCCTGCGTGCGGCCTGTGCCTTGAGCAGTTTGCTCATGGTGTTGCGCGGTGTAGTGTGCGGTGTGAGTGCGGCACTGACCCTGCCTGCGTGCGGCCTGTGCCTTGAGCAGTTTGCTCATGGTGTAGCGCGGTGTAGTGTGCGGTGTGAGTGCGGCACTGACCCTGCCTGCGGGCGGCCTGTGCCTTGAGCAGTTTGCTCATGGTGTAGCGCGGTGTAGTGTGCGGTGTGAGTGCGGCACTGACCCTGCCTGCGTGCGGCCTGTGCCTTGAGCAGTTTGCTCATGGTGTAGCGCGGTGTAGTGTGCGGTGTGAGTGCGGCACTGACCCTGCCTGCGTGCGGCCTGTGCCTTGAGCAGTTTGCTCATGGTGTAGCGCGGTGTAGTGTGCGGTGTGAGTGCGGCACTGACCCTGCCTGCGGGCGGCCTGTGCCTTGAGCAGTTTGCTCATGGTGTAGCGCGGTGTAGTGTGCGGTGTGAGTGCGGCACTGACCCTGCCTGCGTGCGGCCTGTGCCTTGAGCAGTTTGCTCATGGTGTAGCGCGGTGTAGTGTGCGGTGTGAGTGCGGCACTGACCCTGCCTGCGTGCGGCCTGTGCCTTGAGCAGTTTGCTCATGGTGTAGCGCGGTGTAGTGTGCGGTGTGAGTGCGGCACTGACCCTGCCTGCGGGCGGCCTGTGCCTTGAGCAGTTTGCTCATGGTGTAGCGCGGTGTAGTGTGCGGTGTGAGTGCGGCACTGACCCTGCCTGCGGGCGGCCTGTGCCTTGAGCAGTTTGCTCATGGTGTAGCGCGGTGTAGTGTGCGGTGTGAGTGCGGCACTGACCCTGCCTGCGTGCGGCCTGTGCCTTGAGCAGTTTGCTCATGGTGTAGCGCGGTGTAGTGTGCGGTGTGAGTGCGGCACTGACCCTGCCTGCGGGCGGCCTGTGCCTTGAGCAGTTTGCTCATGGTGTAGCGCGGTGTAGTGTGCGGTGTGAGTGCGGCACTGACCCTGCCTGCGGGCGGCCTGTGCCTTGAGCAGTTTGCTCATGGTGTAGCGCGGTGTAGTGTGCGGTGTGAGTGCGGCACTGACCCTGCCTGCGTGCGGCCTGTGCCTTGAGCAGTTTGCTCATGGTGTTGCGCGGCGTGGGCGGCGGGCGCTCGAGCGCGCGGCCGTGCGCGGCGGCGCAGTGGCGCTCGAGCTGGTAGCGGCGCTCGAACCGCTCCGGGCAGAAGGCGCAGCGGAAGAAGCGGCGCCGGGGCGCCGCCGCCACCGGCGCCGGCGCCGCGTGCGCGCGCGAGTGCGCGATCAGGTTGTACCTGCACCCCACACGCACACTATACTTTACGTATACATATACATATATAAGATCTTTCCAAAATAGGTAAATATAATTTAACACAACGTTCGGTATGTCTAACCAAAGATAATGCGATTCATAGGAATTTAGTCCATTTTGATTTTTACGAATAAAATAATTTTGTTTCAAAACATTTTACGCCTTTCTGCATAAAATAATCGACGAAGTTATTAACATTAGTACTTCAGTGGTCAGGTAAATAGCCTCACGCCATATCTGTGGGTCTGACGCCATTACGCTTTAGGTCGTATAATTACGTCAGACGCGGCCTTACCGACCTAACTTATTGACTGACAGCTGTAACAACAGCTATAACAGTTATTTCTAATAAATATTAATGATTCTAATTTCCCATCACACCAAAGATGTTAATCGTGAGTTGATATCTGTGTGGCAAGATGACAATGCCGGCCTGAGTTTACCGGCTACTTTACCCTCCAAACTGGAACACGACAATAACAAGCGCCTGTAGGCGCTTGCTATTGTCGTGTTAGGGATAGGCAAAACTATATTGCGACAGAAATAGGCAAAACGATGGTACCAGACCCGGGCGAGACGTAACAGAACTCTATACCTAAGACAAATGTATATACTACCTAGCTACTACCTAGTAGTCACAATAGCGATGTCACGTATAGCCAATTGTTTGCCTTTTCTCAAAAGCCTGTCAGAATGCCAGATGATCTGTTTTTGAAAGAGAATATGGACCAACAAGAACAAATCATTTTGATAAAATTTGACAATGGAGCAAGGTCACATCGTGCATTTTATTTTTTATGTTAGCACATATTACATATTTACTTTAACCTAGGAAGAACCTTTCAGAAACATTAACATAGAAAATTTTCAAAAATAAAGGAAGAAAATAATAAGAAACTGATAATAAAAATATTATTTTGTCTTTTAAACTGAAATTTAAAACTCTACATTTGCCTCTTGATGATTTAGAAAACACGTAATCAATGCACTTTTTTGTCGATATCGATAACAAGCATCAAACCTTTTGTATTGTTTTTGTGCAACAAACATATTTAATGTAAATATTAAATGTAAATAGTTTAAGTAAGGCAGGATAAATTGTTTATTTCATTTGTAAGTTTTCTATAATAAATAATGTTTGTTTTCGTCTTTTATTTGCCCTAAGACCTACATACAGCTTTACTGTATAGAAATAAGAAAGCTTTATGTAGGTAGTTGAGATGATTGCCTATAGGCATATTACGAAAGAAAATGGTTCCACGCAGTCGACTAACTAACAAGTCGACTCTTGCGCGATTGTATTTATATGCGGGAACCCAGACTTGCGAAAATCCCGAAAAGTGCAAAATTTATGTGAAAATGAATGTTTATCGAATGTAAATGATATGCACAATGTAAATATGATTCTTAGACATATGTTCACGCACTTTTCGGAAAGATAAAGATAGATAACAGGATAGTAATACCTGAAAAGACGTACAACTCTATGATTGTAAGTTTCCGAGGTCTTGAAAGAACTGTAATGTATATAACTATCTTGTTTGTTGTTATATAAGTTTGTATGTATTGGATCTTTGTACATAGACAATAAATAACAGTATGTAATTAGTTTTAGGTAGGTCTTAGGGCATAATGTATTTTGTTTTGCTTATATTTGTAAAAAGAAAGTACCGTTGCACTCACCAGAGGGCCATACTAGCTAATTAGAAGTAGGAGAAGCTACCTAACATAAAATTATCGTGGTAAGATTACGAGAAGTAGGGTTTTAACAAATTCCAGACATTGTAGCGCCATCCGTCTTTGTCGGCATGTCTGGCCGCTCGTTATAAATACCGCCGGGCGCGGCCATACAAATCAGTTCCGTTTCGTTTCAGTTCAGTTTCGTTACGTTACGTCTTAAGAAATAAGATTAAGTTTCCCAGACAAGTTCCTGGGCTTTGTTATACCTAAAGGGTACCGACATTAGAGTAGGGCAATGGTAGGAAAAGTAGTGGCTCTCTCGTAGAACAGAAAATTTGCAACGGTGCTGGCTTTATTTGCCATTTCTGTTTCGTTACAATAAAGCACCTTTGTAAACGAAAGTTGTGGTTTCGATTTATTCTTCTCGACATCCGGCTCACCAAAGCACTACGTCTGGTGGGGCATCGAAGAAGAACCAGATCTACAGTCCACTGGCTCCCCCGGCAGTAGTGCACAGTTTTCATTTGTTATTTTCTGTTATGCATTTTTTGGTATACAATTAAATGTTAAATAAACAAATAAATGTCATCACAATGCATGCCATAGTTATCGGGATTTTAAAACAAACTCGATCATTCGGAAATCTTCGGAGTGATCACACCTTTCTTTTAGATTCACGTGTATTTCTTATTATTATTATTATTATACTTATGGATTATTTATTATTATAAACTGCGTGTAACGTCGAAATACGTTGTATTTCACTCAATAACAAATTAGTACTTTGCCGGGCCAGACAATGAAATTGTATTTTAGCCACTTACAATCTACTACTATGAATGAGACAGTGATACCGTTAAGGATTCCGAATCATGCATAACGACGACACCTGCACTTAATATTAGTAAACAAAATTGTAAATGATGTTTAAGTTTTGTATAAAAATGAATCACTTTCTTCGATATTTGGTTTTTTATTTTAAGTAAAAATAACTATTTTACTATTACGAAGTATTCACATATGTATATGGACTTGTGAAATTTGTGTTCAAGTTGTCAGCAGAATTTCGTATAACAATAAATCAAATGATCGTCTCAAAATATTTAAAGTTACAATCTTATAGTGTACCGGTAACTAACTGTGCACCGATCTTAAGCTTTGGCTAAACACACTGCTCGCCCTCGCTGGGCCGATGTCATAGTTGCCTGTCAAACTAAGCATAAAATTTTCATAAAATTTTCGAAAAAAATCTACAAGTCCTTAGTCGTTGTCAAGTTTTAATAGACTAGCTAGTGTCATTTTCAAAGTTTAGCATACTGGATATAGTTAAAATGACGTATAGTGTAATGTAGAGTTGTATAGTTATATGTGGGGTAGCGTGGTGTGGTGTGGTGTGGTGTGGTGTGGTGTGTGTGGTGTGGTCACCTCTCGCTGAAGCGCTTGCCGCAGATGGTGCACTCGTGCCGCTTCTCCCCCGAGTGCACGCGCTTGTGCCGCTTGAGGTGCGAGCTGGTCATGAGCGCCAGCCCGCACACGTCGCACGAGTGCGGCTTCAGCCCCGAGTGCGCCAGCTTGTGCATCTTGAACGACGACGTGTGGATGAACGACTTGCCGCACAGGTCGCACTGCCAACGCAAACGCAACGCCCTGCTCGGATTACTCGCTCACACCCGACACATACATACACATCCGAGTACTATGGTCAATAGAACTAAGTATACTCACACATTTTCCTATAACTCAAATGATAAATCAACATGTTGTACCTGCTGTCAAACAATTACCAACTCACGTGAAAAACAAAATCCACCAACGCATATATGATACTGGCATTATAATCTTAAACGCAAATAAACAACACGCCAAACTTTTTGAAGAATTCATCCAATTTGTGTGATTCTCCACACCTTTTTTTTTGGTTCGCATAATTATTCTGTGAAACCTATTCGTGGTTAAGCGAGTATACACACATACACGCTTAACCACGAATAGGGTTAAATTATTCTACTGTTGCAATCAATCAACTAAATTAGTAGTAGTGCGATACTGCAACTGTACCTGAATAGACCGGCATGCTCTATTCAGCTACAGTTGTATATCTCTCAATATCGACGTAAAGCAACAGCTCCGCCGTTATGATTCATCCGATTTGCGGGTCCCGGATGCTTAATCCGAAGAGAATTAGACCTCCAAAACTCTAAATTGTTCCTAATTTAAAGGTACTTTACCCCAGGGGATACTACTTGTTAAAGCGATGGAGAGTCCAATTCTTCTGGGCATCCGTGCTCTGGATTTTTTAAGTAGAATGTCATGTCATGGCGCCGCCACGCTCGTAGCGCGGGCAGATGCATCTACGTCGAGAAGGTATCTGTTTCCATTCACGTATCTACGTATGCCTATACAGGTCCCATAGCATTAACACTGAAGTTGACCGGCACGTTGAGCACCTACAAACGATTGTAGATACCTTGTTACAACGAATCCCCTCCGCCTAGATCGTAATCTTAGACGATTTTAATGCCCACTACTCTGATAATCCGTTCACGATTTTGCCTTGTATGTTCTGATACAATTGCTAATTTCGCCTACGCGAATTCCCGATGTGGATGATCATACACCTTCAATGTTGGACATTCTGTTGAACTCTCATCCGGACCCTTATCAGGTATCTGTGAACATTCTTCTATTACGTCAAACCACTGTCTTATCCGGAGTAACACGTCTGTTCCAGCTCTCCTACTCACTCGGCGTGGTACCGAAATAATGTAAGACTTTAGTGCACCTCCTCCCAAAAGAAAAGAGATCACTCTAATCCGTCGGCTATCGACCTATAGCCATAGCCTTCTTGTTTTCCGAAATCATGGAGACAATCATCAACTTTCAGCTCCTCAAGTATTTATAAGAGTGCCAATTGATTAGTGACTGTCTGTAAGGTTTCCGTGATGCTCGCATAGCTGGTGATCTTCTAGAACATCTGACACATCGCTGGGCGAAGACAGTTGAATCCAAGGAGGAAGGATTGTAAGTACATCCATTCAGGCAAGTTTGAACATAGCCAGTCTTTGATCGGGTATGGTACAAAGCGTTTCTCACGAAACTGACTTCCTAAAGAAGGGAAATTGTGCTAGTGGATCACTAGTTTTTTGGCTTATCGAAGCATCAAAGTTGTCGACGGACCTAAAACTTGTTAATGCTGCGTTCCTCAAGGCTGCGTGCGTGCAATGCCATGTTGCGAATTAGTAATTACTAGCTGTTGGCCGCGACTTCGTTCGCGTGGACTTCGTTTACTCCGCACAGCTCCTCCCCCGTAGGTGAAAGCGTGATAATATGTAGCCTATATGTTGACCCGACCCCCGTAGGTGAAAGCGTGATAATATGTAGCCTATATGTTAGTAATATTCATGCAAAATTTGAAGTAAATCTATACAGTACTTTTTGAGTTTAACCCGGACATACATTGACTTTCCTACGATTTCATTATATGTATATAGATTACGTCGACTAAATGACAGTCACACATCGGTTGATAAATGTGTTTTACTAACTGTAATTTAACTGGGTTTTACATTAAGCTTAAATACTAGAAATTCACGTGTATGCTGCGTGATAAAATGTGATAACGATGGTGCGATAAGTGTGCGCGAGCGTGTTCTATCGTTACATTACTAATTCGCAACAGGCTCAGCCAATTCTGGAATTCTGGGAGTCAACATATCGAATAAGTTTCAGTTTTGCGGTCATTTGGAAGGTAGGGTTAAATTAGCCTCCAAAAAGCTCGATACGCTCAGCAGGGCGAAACAGTACTTCTTGCTAGCCCATAGTCTCCAACTTTATAAGGCACAAATTCGGCCTGTCATGGAGTACATCTCACCTTTGGGCCAAGGCTCCAGAGTATTAGTATTTTCCTCTTGATTTCATTCAGCATAGAGCGGTTCGAATCGTTGAAGACCAAGCTATTTCAAAGCGGCTTGATTCTTTGGCATTATGCAAAGACCTAGGTTCGTTCTGCGTCTTCTATCGCATCTATCAAATGCTTCGAATATCGAAAGTGTTCCGACGAGTTGTTCTAAATAATTCCTGCTGCTGAATCCCATCCGTGCGTTTCTCGGCACATTTCCCTCCTTTGTAAAATTATTACCGGCAGGGGTGTTTCTGAACAGATACGACTTGGAGACTCTTCAGAAAAGAGTTTATTCAGTCTTAAAAAGCCAGAAAAGCAACTGCATGATCTCTGGTATTGTGGATGTTCATTGGCGGCGGTAATCTCAATAAAATGCTATTTAAATATATAATAATTGTATAGTATAAGTAGTATATGTTTATATTTATTAAGAACTAGCTGACCCGTGCATAGATTTCGCACGGCGCTATCTAGCGTTCTTCAAGTATAAAACTCTGTTAAGATGTTAGATGTATCACCAACAGATGGCGCTCTTATAAAAATTATAATTATCTAATTTTTAACAAAAGAGGTTATTTTCGATTTTTTCACATTTTTCGCACAAAGTAGAAAACATAAGCTTTAACTGGGTAAATTTTTAGTTAAAGAGATAGAGCCACTCCGAGAAAAAATACATTTTAGAAATAATATATATGATTATGTCCTTGTTTGACATATATTTTCTGAGGCACCGTTTACATACTTTCTGTTCGCCTAAAGGTTGACTGCAGGAGAATGCCGATAGGCATTAAGTCCGCATTTTGTACAAACTTATTTAAGCTGTACAATAAAGTTAAATAAATAAATAAATCTCTGACCGTTAGAAGCAGCTCCTGCTCGTTTGCCCCCTCTTTAAAAAACTAATAAACACGGCTTTTAGCACCACAGCACATAGTTAAAGCCTTTTTTTAAAATATATAAACGGGTCTAAAACGCGTACATATATAGAACTTACTTGTAAAGTTCGACGTGTCGGCCAAGTTACACTTATCGTGGTCCGCTCGTGACCACGGTCAATGTAAATTGGCCAAAACATCGAGCTTTATTATTTTTATATTTAAAATATTTTTTTAAAAATGATAATAGAATGCGTTAGTTTAAAAATTCATATAGTGAAAGTCTTACTTACAAAAATAACCCATGCGGGTAACATGGTAATAGTACACAATATGTAAAATATGTATTATAATTACACACTTCATACGGCATTACTGCCAATAATCAACCTGAAAAGCTTGTGCTGAAAAGCTAATGAATTGTTTAACGCACAGTACTGCCAACAATGTATAAAGTCTAATCAAAAACATACTTGGCAATGTGATATGAAACAAATAACACTTAAGGAAAAAACAACTCTTGAAATGAAGTTATAACTTTCTTTACAATTACCATTTACTGCACGGAACATTAAAAATTCAATTTAATTTTTGTACTTAATTCAATATTCTTTTTAAATGTTGACTGAGTAAATTAAAACCATCACAGTTACATTATCGAAACGCACGACGACAATCCTCTCTCTCTCCTCTTCCCTCTGCCGTATGCCGTCAAGCGCACAGCCAGTCGACATGTTGCAGTGTCCTCTGTGCCTACAATTGTCATATATTACGCTAATCATAGTATTTACCTGATAGTTGAGTTTGCCCGTGTGTATGTTGTTATGTCTCTGTAAGGCACCTTTGGATGGGAACAGTCGGTTGCACTCCTCGCACTTCCAATCGCTAATGCCTGTAACATTCATTCACATAATCATTATTTACTGCAACAATAAACGAAATAATGGCTTTAGGGAAATGGTCGCAGGTTCAAATCCCGCGTGTCGATATTTTTCTTTGTTGTTTTTAAGGTTTTTCCAGATTCCCAAGCACGGGGTGAGTGTTATAAAAAAAATAATTAGAAAATACGAAAGTACTGATCAAAATTTTAAATGTGAATTTTATCTGTAACGATGAACTCATTTAACTAGTTATACGTATGTATAGCTAGCGATCAGTACAATCGACGTAATCGATCATATAGCAAAGAAGAATTTCGCCACCTCGAGCCTGTCGACACTAGCTCAGCGGAAGAGCGTCCCGGCTTTAGGGAAATGGTCGCAGGTTCAAATCCCGCGTGTCGATATTTTTCTTTGTTGTTTTTAAGGTTTTTTAAGGTTTTTAAGGAAATAATGAAAAGCAGCACAGAGAGCTGATTTATGTCTCTAGAGGTAAGGATAGAAGTCTTATAACATAAATAAATATATACTGCCCGATTGGCGATAAGCTTGCCACCTATCACATTGTGGGACTAGGTATCTTCGGCTAATCGTGGGTGCACTAGTTATACTTCTGCCTAGATACTATAAATACGGCAAACAATAAGTAACCCATTCTGCTAATATCTGGGAATGGGAATATAAATGTTTCCAAGGTTTTGTTTTAGTTTTTATATCTTCAATGTGCAGAAGCCCCAAGACTATAACATGGGGCACACTAAAAGTTTTGCACTTCTAGCTAATCGGAACTATTTGAATTTCGAATGTTATATTTTTAAAACGTTGCAACCTTCTTAGTAATAAAAAAGCAATTGGCGGGAAATGATTTGTCAATTATTTTTTTATCACACATCAAAGTTCTACGTACGCAACGAAAATGGATTTTTTTTTTGATTTTAAAAGTTCCCTTTCTTCGCAAGACTGTGCCGTTCGTCTTCAAAATGCTTTTGGGAGAGAAGCACCTTGTTTGAGCACCGTGAGGCGATGGTTTACTGAATTTGAGAGAGGTCGAGTTTCTTTACATGACGAATTTCGTGAAGGGCGGCCTTCAATTGCCGTCAACGAAAATAATGTGGCTACTGTTAAGCGGTTAATTGAAGAAAAACCCGGATTATCTATGAGACAATTCGAAGATTATTGGGGATTGGTATGAGACAAATTCAGAAAATTTTACACGAAGAATTGAAAGTTCAGAGTTGGATCCCTCATGAACTGACAGCGGAGCAGAAGCGGGCTCGCGTGGAATGGTGCTCACAGATGCTACTGAAGTACGACCACGGACATTCTAATGCTGATTATGACATTGTCACGGGAGACGAAACGTGGATTTATTGTTTTGAACCCGAAAAAAGAACAGAAACCTTGTGAATGGGTTTTTGAAAATGAGTACAGGCCAACAAAAGTGAGACAGGCGAGAAACGTTTGTAAAAAATGATCGCGTTTTTTTCCTCAGCTACGGATCCCATCTGCACAATTCCACTTGAAGATCAAAAGAGTGTTAATGCCGAGTGGTATTCTACCATTTGTTTACCCTGGGTAAACAAATGGTGTTAGAAAAAAATTGCGAAAGACGACCCAAAAGCCGCATTCCCGTACACCATGATAACACTTCTTCACACACGGCCAACAAAACAAAGTCATTTTTAGCCTCCGAAAAAGTACATCTCGTCACTAATCCTGCGCATAGACCCGACCTAGCACCCTGTGATTTCTGTATTTTCCCAAAATCATCTTTGATTGATTGACGAGAGGTTTTACTTCTCTCTCTTTACTTTAATCACCTTGTCCAACTTTCTTTCTATTCTGAACTTTACATGTTCCAGTCCTATCCTTATTCTTCGTGTTAACCAAGGCTCTTTTCTAAGAACATATTCTAAAATTGCCTTACTGCTAAGCATCATTTAAAAGGCGAGAAACGTGTCACTAACACCGTAACTACTAACTAGGTAGAGTTTTGCAACATCCTGACTGCGCTTTGGTACCACCGGCTCACTACTGTTAGATCAATTTTGTAATTTGTCCAGCAATATTATTATAATTATTAATTTCGAAAAAACTACTACTATGTAATGTACTATGTGTGATATTTACATAGTTATTTTATTTTTTATATCATAAGATAGCAAACAAGCAGATGGGTCTCCTGATGGAAAGAGTCAACCATCGCCTATAGACACCAAAGGTGTTAATGGTGCGTTGCTATCTTGTGGCGAGGTCTAATGCCACATGCATAATTTGGGATGTGTTCTGATGTCAGAAATTTTGAAAATCTCATTAAAAATAATATTTTTATTAATCATATCTATGAGTAAAAGTAAAAATACTGTTTGATTCACGCAAGTTTGCCACTTGTAAGGTTCTTCACCAACAGTATGTTCTCAGCACCACAGGACACTGACATTAACTGTAACACAATCATTTACACTAGCCTCCGAGTAGCCAACTTATGTGAATTTATAATAAATCACCTTTATGAAGAGCAACATGTATGTCGCAAGCTCTCTTGTGTTTGTAGTGGGCGCCACACACCTCGCATATGTATGGCGGTTTAGAATCATCGTGCTTCTGTTTGTGATGTTCGAAGCGCACTGCAATATTATTCATTTATATTAGGAAACAAATGACAACTTAAAGTACAGAAAGATAAAAATATTTTATAGATTCAGGCATCACTTTACAGAAAGCTAGTATACATACATAATAAACAAAAAGCCTACAACGTGGAACGTGTATTTCTGCTAATTGGATTTTTCAGTGTTATATTTACTTTTTTGCTGATTCCAGACTCCTTTGTAGAATAGACCAACTGCCGTTCTGTCAGGCAGGTCGTAAAAGGCAACCGATTGGCTATGCGAGTCACTACCATTGTGGCTACAAGGTGGTAGTTCTGCATTGTCTCGCCCGGGTCTGGTACCACCGTCTTACCTATTATTGCCGCATAGCGTCAGTGCTTGTCACTGTCGTGTTCCGGTTTGAAGGGTAAGGTAGCCGGTAAACTTATGCATGTGGCATTAGACCTCGCCACAAGATAGCAACGCGCCATTAACATCTTTGGTGTATAGAGGCGATGATTGACTCTTTCCATCAGGAGACCTATCTGCTTGTTTGCTATCTTATGACATAAAAAAAATAAAAACAAAATATGAGTAGCCCTCCTATACAGTTATGTTACTTAAAGTTCTAAGAACCTAATATTATTTTTAAGTCAACTTTGAATGGATAAATATGTGAATAAATAAATATGTTATATGGAAGTAAATGGGTATCAGACAAAGTGGAGAGTTTCATCTTACCATAAACAATTCTACAATCTACAGTCGATTGCACTTGTAATCTATTGCTTAAATTATTTCTTTATGGCAGGAATAATTTTATGGGTAGATTTCAAGTAGGATTATATTGTTATGTTACAATAGAATCATCAACTTATCCTTGAATTATTTATTTTGAGATGTAGTTGTTATACACAGCAGTCATCCGCTTCTATTAAGAGTTTCATTAACCTGCTAAACATTTTAAATTGAACTATTATTTGTATTTAAGAGAAATATACTCACCTAGAGATGTATATTTGGCATCGCATTGATCACACTGTAAAATGGTTTTGGGGTTTCGTTTTTTCTTAGGTTCACTTTTGGACTTCTTTTTATTCACAAGAACAATTTTTCGTTTGGTACGTTTTCCATTACTTACTTCATCTGGCATATAATTTGAACTATCATCATCATCATCATCGCCAAAACCATCTGCCTCAACTGTAAAAGAGTCATCCATCACATTTGGAGGACTCTGAGACCTGTAAGAAATTAATGAATATAAACATAAATTATGATATATTATGTTAAAAAATTAAATTGGTATCCTGATCTCACATTGTGAATAATTCTTTTATTATAATATATGGTTTGAAAAATAAAAGTCTTTTTAATATATGAGAACAAATTGTGGCTAGTTCTGGCTACCTCGCATTATTAAAAAAACTGCTTTGTGTTAAATTAAATATATCTAAATTGGGCTTTTGTAAAGTGTGAATAAGGACATTACACAGTAAACATATGTATAATTGAATTGTGAGTACTGGCACCAGCAACGGCTTAACTTTATTATTAACTTATATTTTTCTCAGTAGAAAATAAATAACTATTCTAAAATTGCCAACATTTCAACAATTTAGGCACTTTTCCCATTTTGAGCCATTTATGTTTTCCAGAAAACGTAAAAAAAATTTACTAAGAGTAATTTGCCTGACCTAGAATCTAAATCCAGAACTATGTCTTAATACTAAACCGGTTATAGAAGACCACTATGGCGACTTTAATTTTTTGGTGTTTGTTAAAGCTAGCTATTACTATTGGCTATAGGCTAGGGTAGATAATTTTTGAAACAAAAGAAAATCATAGTAGGACGAAATCCATTGAAAACTGAAGAAAAAATTGTCAAAATAAGAGGAAAAATAAATTACGGGCGATTTGAGATTGGGAAGTGTGAGGGATTTGAAGGGGAAAAACGAATTATCACAATTTTTGGCAAAACTACGAGTCCTATCGAAAAAAGTTTAATGGCAAAGTTGTCAGCAATAAGAAGATCTACAACTTTTGTATACACACTTTTTTCATATAACTTAAGAACTTACAATTTACAATTAAAGTATAAATTTTAATAAATAGCTTAAAATTTTACATTATGATGAAAAAATAATTTTTAAAACAGAGTTCTTTCATTATTTTCCATTGTCTGTGAAAATTTTCTACAGGGTTGTATATTTTTTGATACTATCAGAAAGAAGAGATTCCAAAGAATAAAACGAACACCAATTTTTTGAAAACATCAGATATTTTGATGTGTGAATTTTGATTGAAAATAATGATGTTTTTTAATACGAGGGTGGGTTGAAAAGTATTTGGCCTAACCAAGAAAATAAACACATACTAAATCAGTTATATTTTTATTTTTCTACATAATCACCATCAAGTTCGATGCACTTTTACCATCTCCCATTCAAAGCATTTAGACCATTGAAAAAAAAAAATTCTTCCTTAGAATAATACCTACGTTAAACCTAAGTTAGCAACGCACCATTAACATCTTTGGTGTCTATAGGCGATGGTTGACTCTTTCCATCAGGAGACCCATCTGCTTGTTTGCTATCTTATGATATAAAAAAAAGATAAGTATTCCTGTTATTGAACTAAAAAAGAGAAAGGAATCTTTAATGACATTTCTTACGGCTCTAAGAGATTGTACGTCCATCTTTATTAACCGCTCACACCACCAGCCATTTTCGTATTTTTTTCTAAAAACACATGGACCGTTATGCGCACGTTTCGAGTCCGTTCCGGTGGACCGTGGTCACAAAAATGGTTTATGAGTTGTTTGGATTGAATCCGATACTGTAAAGCGTATATTTTTTAAAAGGTCTTGAGCACTGCAATACATTGGTGTTAAAATTGTTTAATTTAAATGGCTTAAGCTACAAAATAATTCAGGTGTAACACGACATTTTGAGAAAAATATGACTACTTGTTAGTCGAGGATTTTTAATTCAAAAAGTAAATCGATGACCTATGCTTTTATACTTTTTTTATATAATTGGTAAACATATACATACGGAAAAAAATAAACAACATATATTATAGTACAAAAATATTTATTTACATAAATATTAATATCTTTTTTTCATAATTATGCGTAATTTTTTTCGTAATTTTTAAATAATTTATTTCTTTTTCAATTTTACAGCTGTTTAATTTTTTTAAAATATTGTTTAGAATATTTCACATTCACATCATATGATTTTTTTGAGATCATAGATATCAACACTAAAATTTACGAAAATAAATAAAAATAGGTACCATCATACCCAAAGCGCTGATATTATTAAGTTGGTCATTAACGAAATATATGTTTTATTAATTGATATTTACGGTTTTTTGACAAAATTATTATCTAAACTGTTAGATCTTGAACTAATCTTGATTATAAATAAAGTTTACTTGTTGATTAATACGCCAAAATACTTTTATAATTTAAAAGTCCTACCTGTATCATAAAGTGCAACCAACACATAACACACAGCACTAATCAAAATGGCGAAGTAAGTTTTTTTTTTCCCCAAGAGCGTATTTGAAAAAAGAATGCCAATTGGATGTTATTCTATACAATGTTTCGTTCGAAAACGATAAAATACCATAGAGTATTGTATTGAAACTGGTAAATAGTGAAAATGATGTTTTTTTTTAATGAAGTTAGCATTGGTCCCTATAGAGACCACAGTGTATTAACGAATTTTCTCAGATGTCTCATTAGTTACCAAAGTGATGTGAGCGGTTAAAGAGCCAATGCAGAATGGTCAATACACCAATATATAAACAGAAAAATTTACAATTCACTATGTTGGCCCAACATATTGCCCAATGTGTACAGCCACTATTAGGCCGAGTACTTTTCAATCCACCTTTGTATTAAGTCAAAACAAGGAGAAAAAATTAAAATTTTAAATAAAAAGAATTAGTGTATTTGGGATATAAAAAGCATTTTTTTACTAAGTTTCGTGAAAAAAAAATCTATTTTTGTAGGAGAAAAAAATAAAAAACCAAAAAGTCAGTTTTTCAAATTTTTTGCATAATTTTGAGGTTATATGAAAAAAGCTTATGTGTATGCAAAAGTTGCAGTTCTTATTGCCGATAACGCGTTGACTTACCTATCAGGTGACTCTTCTTTCTTGACATTTCCTGTAACAGTTGTTGAAGTTATAGAGTGTGTAAGAAGTATATGGGCTGTTAGAGCTTCTTGACCTCCCTCCTGTCCACTGACTTCACATTCAGTACATTCCCATCTATATAAAAAATGTATATTAAAGAATTACACTCTTTTATATATATATATATATATATATATATATATATATATATATATATATATATATATATATATATATATATATATATATATATATATATATATATATATATATATATATATATATATATATATATATATATATATATATATATATATATATATATATATATATATATATATATTAAAGAACTACACTCTTATACCAGAAATAATTATAGTAAAGAAAAAAATGTAAAAAATGAAGTATTTTGAAACTGTTCAACATTTTGCTGTTTTATATTTAGACTACAAAATATGCATGCTTAAGGAGGATAATTTATTACTCAAGTTTTATGTTGATGTATGTGTCCAACAAGGCTGGATATTATTGTAATGTGTCGAGCTAGCGACCGGTCGTGCTCCGCGTTACACACGCAGCAAATATTAATTAATTAATATTATCGTAAATCGCGCGGCACATTGCCGCTGCACGTGACCATGGCGCTCGTGGCCAACGAGTTGCTGGCGTTTATCCAGCATGCCATCGACACCATGGACGAGGTCAGCATCATGCAGATCTGCAAGTCTTCCTTTACCAGTGAGGAGATTTGCAAGGGCAAGCAGCTGCTGTATGAGACGCTCGGCCAGAGCGCAAACATGCCATCGCGAAGAAGAGATGGTACAGAAAGTAGCGTGCAGGACATCATCTCCCTGCTGAAGCAGACGGATCCGGATGAGGTGCCGGCTTTTGTGGCGAAAGAGTTACACAAGCTACCGCCCGTGACACTGGACCACGTCGACGTCGTCTGCCTACTGAAGGACATCAGGTTCCTCAAAGAAGAGCTGACCGTAGTTAAGGGTAGACTACAGGCGTCGAATATAATAATACGAATTGAATTATCGCATTTAAAAAGTGTTAATTCAATATGTAAGTCACCTGATGCAGCGTACGTCACCCGTCGCCGAGGCGCGCAAGCGGTCACGTTTAGCCCGTCAGCAATATCCGATGGAGCAACGAACACCGCCGCTGCCGCCCCCACCCGCCTTCCCCTCCCGGTTGCGCCGACGCCGAGTCCACAGGCGACTCAGCAAAACTTTGCGACTGTTGCTGGTCGCCCCGCACCTCCCCCGCAGGCGAATAAAAATGGGGACAATGACAGCCGCAAGGCTACGAAGAGTCGCAAGACTAAGGAGAGCCGGGAGGCCACAAAGAGTAAGGTGGAGTCACGTCGACCTGGCAAGGACGAGAGCAGGAGGTGTGATGAGGAGGGCTTCACACTGGTGGAGAGAAGAAGAAAGAAGAAGCCCACCGCCCGCAACAATCGCGGCACCGCGCCATATGTACCCGAGCTGCGTCTGCGGAGCGAGGTCCCCGCAACGCCCTTGTACATATCTCGTCTGCACTGGTCCATGAATGTCGAGGACGTCGTGGACTACATCAGTAAGAAGACGTCTCTCCACTTGAGGGTCGAGCGTCTGCAGTCTCGCCACAAGGTCAACTTTAGTTCTTTTGTGGTGAGAGTACCGACGCATCTCCTGTCGACCTTTGAGGTGGGGGAATTCTGGCCGACTGGTGTGGTCTACCGAAGGTTCCGGGGGAGACTCCGAAACAAAGTGCGTGTTACGTCGCCGGCAATACGTGACAAAGTGTAGTTTTTAAGTATATTATATTAATATGTATGTTAGTCTATAAGGTATTTATAATATGGGCCATGTTGCCTGAATTAAATGATTATTATTATTATTATTATCAGCTATATTTTTTATCTTGTATTTGAAACAGGGTATCAAGAGGTTGAGATCAAAAAATGTGGAAATGAAGATAGGTGATGATATAATAAACTACCTAGATTACACAGGCTGTGCTTTTGGGATTCAGACCGTCTAAGCAAAAACATTGATTGGTAATTTTTATGAGTGATGAATGTAAGAATACAGCCTTACAATTGAAAGGGAGGAAAATGAATGTACTGGTGATTAAAAGAGAATTTTAGAAATCAGAAATCAGAAGTACTTTATTCAATAAAACTTTTTACAAGTTATTTTGACACGTCAACATATTTTTTAAAAACTACTACCAGATCATAAGCCCGGCCACACACTATCTAAGCGGAAGTAACTAGAATATATAACAATAATAAAAAATATCACTAAAAAATGACATGAATCAACCTGTCCCAAATTAAGCAAATTATTCTCTTATTTAATGCTAACACAGAGTACTTAATATAAGTTTCTGAATTGTTTTAAATAAACAGCAAACCCAGAATTGTAAGCATCTATTGCTTTTCGCAAGGATAGCTGTGAGATGGTTGAGCTTCATCTTAATTGCCAGTTTTCATTTCCTTCAAAAATCTCATTCATTAAGTACAAACTCAGTTATTGATAGATAGAATCTTTCCTTTTAAAGATTATAATTAGTCCTTTAAAAGGAAAGATTTTAAATTTTGCCTTGTACACCATAACTAGTGTGACTCGATAGCACATCCATACTAAGGTCACACAAGCCCAGCAAGTTGCACCACCTATTCCAATCTATGCTAATGATGTATATACAGCATGTAAGGGATGGGCTACCAAAAAAAAAAGAAAACATGCCATTATTACGTTCTAATCATGATAACATATCCTTTTTTGTGGGAAATGCAAAAATTTATGTTTAATGATTTTGTCTTACTTCAAGCTACATAACCTAAAGCGTACATAGCCTGGACTTATCACGACAGCAGAACTCTTGAACCAACAGTATGCATGCATGCACAGCATGTGGCACATACTACATTGCTTATTTTGTGTATATCCTAAAATTTTATTATTTTTTAGAAAAAGCAAAATTAGGTAAAAAACCATCAAAAAAATAAAATTTTCCACAAAAATTTCCAACAGTTTTCATCTCAGAATCATGGTCTAAAGCTATGGTTCTGTTTTTCAATAAACCGTCCTTACACCCCACATATTTTAAAAATAGAAAAAGTTAAAAATAAATCAAACAAATAGAAATTTAATTAGGTAAATACAGAATAATTTTAGAAGCACTATTTGCTGTATATACAGAAAAGAAAACCCCATCTGATCCAAAAGAGGTATATAGGTAGGACATGACATTATAAAAAAAATATATATTTTTATTAAAATAAGAAAATTTCCTAGTTTTAAGTGTCTCATTTTAGTTCTAAAATTGAGCAACTCCCCCTTAAATCAAGCAAATATTTTGAACATTTATGTACGAATAATCATAAAATAATGATTCAAATATGTTTGTATTAAGCTCATTTCACACTGTATAGTACATAAAATAGGTGTATAAAGTGCTTAAAAACCTAGTTTTCCCTGTGTCAGTCCAGGCTCCTTTGAAGAATAGGCCAACTGTGATTCTTTCAGGCAGGGGCCTAATTAAACCTCAACTGAGAGTCGAAGCGTTTAAGACTCTTGTACACATTTTCTTACATATTAGCCACATAATAGCACGTCTCAACATTCTATTGTATTTATGTGCATGTAAGCTCTAATCCCATTGACTCAATTATGTGAATTGGGGGGCAGGTCGTGAGTGACCTATTAGCTGTTCGAATCACTAACATTGTGGCTACTAGGTGGTAGATTATATTGTCTCACCCGGTCTTGGTACCACCACTTTACTTATTCCATCCGCAATATCAGTGCTTGTCACTGTCATTGTTCCTGTTTGGAGGGTAAGGTAGCCAGTAAACTTACACAGGTGGCATTAGACCTCACTATAAAGATAGTAACGAACAAAGATAGCACTTTTAGCATCTTTTGTGTCTATATGCAATGGTTGACTCTTCCCATCAGAAGACTGATCTGCTTGTTTACTATCTTATGATATAAAACAAAATAGTATATTGTTAGAGAGGTAAACACAAAATGTAAAAATGTACAACATATTTCTTTATGTGAATTTGTACAATCCTAAGTTCAAAAATTAAATATTACTAACCTCTCTAGGTCATTTTCTTTATTATTTACTTTACGTTTGCTGGGGGCAAGAGGCTTTCTTTTTCTCTTATCAAGTTTACTGTTTCTTTTCTTTTTAGTCAAAGCCAAAGGTTCATCTTCAGAGTCATTATTAGTATCTATTTCTACTTCATTTTTGACTACACTACTTTCTATCGATACGGTTGGTTGAGCCGCAAATAAGGGATTTTTACTGATTATGGAGTCGAAAGCTTCTTTGACTTTAATGTATTCAAGTTCTGCATGTTCTAGTACATTAACAAGGTCTAAACAAATTTTGCAAATATACTTTGGAGAAATTGTTGAAGTAAACAACTGAGTTTGAGAAAATTTTATGAGGTAATCTTGCAATAAAGTTCCAGCCTCTGTCTTGGTACAACTGATGTTATTTTGTTCACTGATTCGGACCAAGCATACAACACATTCAACTGCTTCGATTTTAATAGTCACTTCATGTTCTTCTTTAACACCGACATCGCTGTTATCCTTAGACGTTAAATATTTGCTTTCAATTATAGGATCTTCCACACAGATTTCAGTCATTTCGCATAATTTATTTTAAGTAAAATTATATATTATAATTTACACTGAACAAATGATAATGCTCTTTCCTCGTTATTTTAATAACTTTATTAAATTATTCATATAAATTTATTATTAAAAAAACAAATTGAACTTTACGCTTGCTTTAAGTGACAGACGACAGTTCTAGTTCTACTTCAATTATCTCCTTCTTCTTCATTATACGAAATACGAATGGCAATTATCACAGAATTCTGCCTGTGTCGAGTATTTCAATTATATTATCTATGTGGTTCCATCATCCCCATAGAAATATGATTTAGAGGTCAATAATCATCCCGTATGATCCCGCATCCGTCATAACCACAGAAACTTTTCTCACTTTCGCCGTGTTGGTCCCGGCCTCCTTTGAAGAATAGGCCAACTGCCGTTCTACCAGGCAGGTCGTAAAAGGCGACCGAATGGCTATCGAGTCACTAACATCGTGGCTACTAGGTGGTAGAGTTCTGCATTGTCTCGCCCGGGTCTGGTACCACCGCCTTACCTATTCCTGCCGCAATAACGTCAAGTCAATAATCATCCCGTATGATCCCGCATCCGTCATAACCACAGAAACTTTTCTCACTTTCGCCGTGTTGGTCCCGGCCTCCTTTGAAGAATAGGCCAACTGCCGTTCTACCAGGCAGGTCGTAAAAGGCGACCGAATGGCTATCGAGTCACTAACATCGTGGCTACTAGGTGGTAGAGTTCTGCATTGTCTCGCCCGGGTCTGGTACCACCGCCTTACCTATTCCTGCCGCAATAACGTCAATGCTTGTCGCTGTCGTGTTCCGGTTTGGAGGGTAAGGTAGCCGGTAAACTTATGCATGTGGCATTAGACCTCGCCACAAGATAGCAACGCACCATTAACATCTTTGGTGTCTATAGGCGATGGTTGACTCTTTCCATCAGGAGACCCAACTGCTTGTTTGCTATCTTATGATATAAAAAAAAAAAAAAAAAAAAAGAAAACCTACATGATACTAGACATGTGTAACACTGCGCTGCGCCGCGCAATTGCGCTAACTCAATTCACTGATTAAGTGATAATCAAAATGTGTTAGCGCACGGCGCAGCGTAGTTATACCACAGACTACTTAGAGACTATACGCAGTAAACTCTCATTCATGTGCACAATTATCATGAGTCATGACTCTCATGTGTCGCGACTCACTCGCTGAGTTTCCAATGAACCAACGCAATTCATGCGCTGTGCGCTGTTTGTGTTATGAATCTGTAGCGTGGCGCACGGCGCACGTTTCGCTCGCTGCTCACTTCTCTTTACCCGTGGGCTGCGTCAGATTTGTTGCGCCATGGCGCAATTTTGAGTTAGCGCAATGAGCCGGCGCAGTACACTGTGCTTGAGTTAACACAAGGGATTTCGCTGAGTTATCCATGTCTACATGATACAGCCTGACAAAAAAGAGTAAAAAATAATTGAGGCCGCCACTATCGTTTATATGGTTTCGCATATACTGTACATACCTAATTGTTTTTGATACTTCGAAAGTTAACTACAATCATGAAGCTATACCTACAACTGGCTACAACACACAAGATTTAATTGATAACATTAATTGTTTGTTTCACTGAATAAGCTCCAAAACTACTAGACTTGAATTATAATAAAAATGTGAAATTATTGGAAAAATACCTAGCAAAAAACAATTGACGTTTACGACTCGAATCTCGATAACTTTAGTGTTGCCATAACTAGTGTATTTTGGTTCAATCCGTCACCGCAACGCACTCTTCTACACCTACAGTTCCAGAAAATTTCCTTCTCTCTTTGAATCGTTTTTCAAATTTAAAAAATCTCAAATAGTTTTTGTGATATTTGCGAAAAACCAAACCCCCTGTTTTGTTTTCACTTAATTGTTTATAACTTTTGCGAGTGGCATTTCAATTTTCTCAAAAAGTTTCTACGTGCCATTCCGAATCGAATGACACCTAAATCATATTTTTTGGAAAATTAGAAAAAGTTTTGACCTAAAAAGCACTTGTTAACCAGACTAATTAATTTGGAAGTTATGTTAAAAATGTGTAAGCGGTTGACCCTGCGGGCCATTACTGTAACTTCCTACTAAATTAAGGTATTTTATGCTTAATAAATCTATTTTGTTAAAAATGGCAGTATTTATTTTTGAAAAGCTGTATATTTTAAAAACAATGATGGCATTCAACTCAATTTTTGAGATCTAAATTATTGCTCTAGCTAAATAATCGATAGGTTGAAAAATTTCGATGCAATGTCAGGAAAATTTTTTTTTTTCTTCATTGATAAATCCCAAACAAATTGACCGATAATGATCAAATTAACGATATTTGATGCAGTTTTTAAAGGAGAAAAGCTGATAAGATTTTTAAGTCAATCGGTGAATTAACTTGAAAGTTATTTAAAAAAAAAATATTTGAAAAACCAAAGTTAATGTTTGAAAAACTATAAGTTTTGATAATTAGATTCGATTTTGATTTTTGAAACGGCATTTGACGTAGTTTTTTTAGTATTAAAAATCGTAGAATATCAAAAAATGATTGGTTGAAAAACTTCGAAGTTATGTCAAAAAACACTTTTTTCAAAATTTTTCGTCATCGATTACTCCCAAAGGGATAAACCGATTTTGATACAATTTATGTATTAGACGTAGTTTTTTGAGGAATAGACATGATTAGTTTTTGTACTCAATCGGTACATAAATCTGGAAGTTATATTAAAAAAATACTTTTCGCCAAATTTTTTTTTGGTGTTTTTTCAAAATTTCTCAAAATCTTCTGGACTGAATCGGTTCAAATTTTCAGGAAGTCTAAGTTGAGCGGAATCCAATCGAATGCCATCAACCGCATTTCTATCGGTCCAGCCGTTCAAAAGTTATGAGATGTTTACACACACGTACACACACACACACACACACACATATACACACACACACACACACACACGCACGCACGCACGCACGCACGCAAGCACGCACGCACGCACGCACGCACGACCACCCGCCCGCCCGAAAAAACATGAAGAGTAAAAGTCCTATTTCGTTTTTCAGCTTTCAGTCGTGTATGTATTTCATATATACTAATTGCTGCGAGGCAGTTTACGCGTGTAAGTATAATATGTACTAAATATATTCCATAATATTAATTATAGTCAAACAAACATTTATGCCTTCATACAAATGCCGGATTGTTTCAGTAGACACAGAAGTACGTTGCTGGCACAATTATGTTAACAGAAAGTCTAATATCCTTTAAATGTGCAGGTGGCTAAACTACTCATATTACCACAATCTACATTAGGTACCTTGGCCCTTGACACATGGTGTTCATCAACAGCTGTTGTTTTTGGTGGTAACCAGTTTTTTTAGCTAATAGTAATAATAGCATTAGCAATATTGCGTATTATTATGTATAGATATTGATATGACTGATTTGACTACAAATATTTAAAAATCAGACAAACTCAGGTCGAAGTTACCAATTCACTGTATTATCATTAAAGAAACAATACCAATTTCATGTCAATCGGTGCCAGTTGCCAAGTTCATTTCATTGAGTAGAAATAGTTACTTATTGTCCATAAAATATCTGAAACGATTTTTATAAGCCAGAACCACCGCTAGAAAACCTGTTTTTATTTCTTCTAATACCTATAATTATAAATATCTATATGCAGCGATTACCTGTTTATCTGCTTGCGTGCCTTTCTTACTAAGTACTATAAAAATGTTAACCTCCAGTCTCGACATCTACACCAACAGCCACGTATCGCACGTATGCTTTAGATTCTCTCTCTTATAAAGATGTTTCGAAATTTACTATTTTTTTGTTTCTTTTTTTTCATTATTGTAATTAAACTTATTGTGTCGACGACTCTGATGCCCGGTAAAACTCGCAAGAGTATATGTGGTATCTTTAATATTATTGATAATGTATTAAATTGTATTGAAATAAATAAATAAATAAATAATCATTTCGACATCATCAATAACTTATTACCTATAGCTCTTATAGTACCGCTTTGCCCGCGAGCAGATTAACATGTCGTCGACATAGTTCGTCATACAAATTTTCAGGCCCTATTTCAGTTCCAAGGTTGATTTTTGGAAAAAAATTTTGGAAGTAGCTTATATTTGACCCCGAATCTTTAACTATCTTCATGAAAAATTTCATGCAAATTGATATAGTGGTTTAGCCGTGAAAGCGTACATACTATCGCATACAGACAGACATCCCATTTCTAATATTAATATAGATTAATATACCTGCGGGATGAACCCTGGCACAGGTAGAGCTAATCTTCAAACCGAGAAAAGTAGTTAGAAAGAAATTTTGTTAGTTTTAGTACCCAAACTGATTATTAGGACGAGCGAAGCGAGCCCTACACTAGGCCACTTTCTATGCACTTTTGTGGTACATTTTACTCAAATATTATCGGACTTTTAGGTTTGTGCTTCGACGTAGTAGTTTAAATTCATGTCTAGATATGTTATCAACCATAAAAATAGAGAGAGGGAGAGGGAGGGGGAGGGGGAGGAAGAAGGAGAGGGAGAGGGGGAGGAAGAGAGAGAGGGGGAGGAAGGGAGGGAGGGAAGGAGAGGGAGAGGAAGGGTGAGAGGAGAGGGAGGGAAAGAGGGAGAGAGGGAGAGGGGGAGAGGGAGGGGAGGGCGAGTGGGAGGGGGAGGGGAGAGGGATAGGGAGAGGGGGGGAGGGGGAGGGGAGAGGGAGAGATGGAGAGGGATAGGGAGAGGGGGAGGGAGAGGCAGTTGAGAGAGGGAGAGAGGAAGAGGGAGGGGGAGAGGGGGATGGGGAGAGAGGTAGGGGGAGATGGAGAGGGGGAGAGAGAGGGAGAGAGGGAGGGGGAGAGAGGGAGGGGAGAGAGAGAGGGAGAGAGAGAGGGAGAGAGATAGGGAGGGGGAGAAAGGGAGAGGGAGAGGGAGAGAGGGAGAGGGAGGGGGAGAGAGGGAGAGGGGGGAGAGGGAGGGGGAGAGAGGGAGAGAGGGAGAGGGAGAGAGAGGGGGGGAGAGAGAGAGGGATATGGAGAGGGAGAGAGGGAGAGGGGGAGAGGGACAGGGAGAGAGGGAGAGGGAGAGGAAGAGGGATAGGGAGAGGGAGAGGGGGAGAGAGGGAGAGAGATCGAGGGAGAGGGGGAGGGGGAGGGGGTGAGGGGGAGGGGGAGATGATGAGGGGGAGAGGGAGAGAGAGGGGGGAAAGGGGGGTGGGGCTGGCTGGCTGGCAGGGAACAGAGTGAATAGAGCGTTAGTTTTAAGTCAGGTTGCCCCTCTTGCCCTGCATAATCATTCCTATGCATGCCTATCCCAACGATATTGTATGAAAGTGAGAGTTGGGTATGTTAGAAGGGCATGAAAGTATAATCAACGCAGGACCAGGTTCGTAATGTTGAAGTGAGAGAGAAGTTATGCTTGAAAGAAAGTGTTGGTGTAAAGATGAGAAAGGGCATGCTCCGTTGGTTCGGACATGTACAAAGAATGGTAGGTGAAAGATTAACAAAACAGATATACAATGCGAGAGATGAAATACTTTATTATTTATTTTTCTATACATTAAAAGATTATAGACTTTATTATTATAAATAAAGTCTATACATCAAAAGATGTAATTCTCATAAAAATACTTTTCTAACAATATTACTAGATAGTATAACTTTGCGAGCCCCTACAAAGCTCTGCTTTTTGCTAGTTATTATTATTTTTTTAAAATTTATTTAAACAAATATTATAACATATGGTAACAATTAGCATTGCAAAAACTGTATCCCGATTTGTCCGCAAGCTTGCACTTGTCTCGCATATAAAATACATATAAATTTATAACTTAAGGCGAGGTATTTTGACGCGCGCCTATATTTTAGGAAGTGAGGTGTGGAGGGCCGCACGCACACCCCGCACTCAGTGCACCGTTTATTTTTCGTAATGTTAGAACTACGCCACAGTATAAAATATTTCAGTAAATTATTTATTTTAATTTTACGTATGTATGTATATTACGTATGTTTTGCGTATGACTGCCCCGTCTGTCGAGTGGTTACCGACCATGACTGCGCAATCGACGGGGCTCCGGTTCGATTCCCGACGGGGAAAATCATTTGTGTGATGAGCATAAATGTTTGTATTTCTGGGTATTGGCTTTTTATTAAATATATTCTAGTATTTATATACGTATTTCTATGTATTAATATCGTTGACTAACACCCATAACACAAGCAAATAATTTGCTTATTTTGGGGTTAGATCAGTAAGTGTAACTTGTCCCGTGAATATTGTTTTATTATTATTTAATGTAAAAATATGTAAGTTTAACGTGTATGTTAAAAAACAAATAAAAGTATGTGCCTACTTATCACTTTTGTATAACAGAAAAATAAACAAGCTGGAGCTACAATCTATATAGTTATTTACAACAATTAATTGTAATTTAAAAAATGAAACCGACTTCAGTAACTGTCTATACCCATATCTCAAAAACTACTACTAATTTTTGAGACAAGAAAATTTATGAAAGAAAATGTTTTAACACCAAATAAAATGTTTTTTATGTTCCTTATTTTTAGGACAAGGTTTGTATGAAGAAAATGTATGAAAAATTAAAAAATAGTATAAGTAGGTAATAGGAAGGCAGTAAGTAGATAGTTAGTAGTAGACAGGTAATAGGTAGGTGGCTGGTAAATAGTAGGTAGGTACGACAGGACAACATCGGTCGGATCATTTAGTTAAGTTATATTTATGAAATAAAAATACTGCAACTAATAAGTATATTTTGTTTTATTAAAAATAAATTCATCAGTATTCGTTAAAATCGTTCGTAAGGTTGAGGCTTACATGGGTGCACGTTTGCATCATATTTGTCGCGCTGTATATTGGATTTAGTTTCTATGAGTGTATCTTTCGATTTTAATGTCTCATGTGACAGATTGATAGAAATATTTTATTAATATCTTCTAATGTTAAATCCCTTATGGCCATGCCACGAATTTGTCACGAATCAATAATTTCTGGTATTAAGTATTTCAAGTAAAAGTTCACAATTTTTTTCTTTCTTTTCTTCAAACTGAGATAAACCGATTCCGGTCGTCATTATGCCAGAGGTAGCAGCAATATTTACATTGATCATCTCTGTATTTTCTCATTTTTCAGGGTCCAGCATAATAACTGTTTTGCACATATTGCATTTAAATTTAAATGTTGAAATCAAACCATTACGCTTCTCGCCAATCAGCTGAAAATACCCCGTTTTGCAGTCAAATAAATCGCTATGGTGAGATTTTTCTTGCAGTTGGAGCAATAGATAATTTATGTCTACAATTCGTCGCCCTTTGACAGGCTGATAGTCTTCGGTTTCAGATTCCACAATCAGTGTTATCCACAGAAGTGTTATGTAATTCCTCCATAGCGCTAAAATATTAAAAGATTGTTTTATTATAATTGACAAGTGAACGAGTTTAGCAATCGGTAACTCCCCGCGTGTGGGTGCGGGCTCCTCTGAAGAATAATCCAATTGCCGTTCTGCCAGGCAGGTCGTAAAGGCGACCGATTGGCGGCTGCACGTGTCTCTAGCATCGTGGCTACTAGGTGGTAGAATTCCGCAATGTCTTATCCGGGTATTTGGTACCACCGCCTTACCTATTTCTGTCGCAATGGCATCAGTGCTTGTTAATTTGTGTTTCAGTTTGGAAGGTAAGGTAGTCGATAGACTTATGCATATGCCATTGCCATCCCGTTACATGGATAGCAACGCATAATTAACATATTTGGTGTCTAAAGGCGATGGTATCTCTTTCCATCATGAGAGCCATCTGCTTGCTTGCCATCTATTGATATATAAAAAAGGTATGAATTTATTTGGGGTTTTGTGTATTATGTCACTAATCATGACGTTATATACTTAGACATTTAAAGTATTTTGAGGTAGTTCATCATAATATTCTGCACATCTTTTATTATCTGAAGTGTTTAATATTTATTATCTGAAGTCAATCTGAAATAGTGAAATTTGTTAAATTATTATATTTTTTTATTTAATAAATATAATACATCACACCAATACCTACTTACTCATCTATTGTTGAAATATTGATATTCACAGGTTGCAATTCTTCTAATGGAGTGGTCATATTAGACACCCGTGGATGCTTTGTTGACCTAAAATAAAATAGTATATTCAATACAGGACTATTTTTTAGGTTTATCTAGATGATTTGAGGCTGCATTGTATCCATACAATAAAAACTATAATTTATGTATATACAACATCATGTTCACATTCTATGTCAAATAATTGCGAAATCTAAAATTATAAAACGTATAAAAAATCTTAATTCATTCATTACATGTGACAATTTTGATTATACTGATATATATTTTAGACTGTGTCATCAAGAAATTACAAAATCAACTAAAAATCTTAAAAAAAATGCTAGTATACCTAAGTGGAGAAATTACTCTTGAGAATCAAACGGAAATGAGTAATACAAATATAAAATCTGTCGTACTCTTTCTAATATACCGCCTTACCTATTCCTGCCGCAATAGCGTCAGTGCTTGTCACTGTCGTGTTCCGGTTTGGAGGGTAAGGTAGCCGGTAAACTTATGCATGTGGCATTAGACCTCGCCACAAGATAGCAACGCACCATTAACATCTTTGGTGTTTATAGGCGATGGTTGACTCTTACCATCAGGAGACCCATCTGCTTGTTTGCTATCTTATGATATAACAACAATAACATGTAATGAGTTAGTACATTCCTTAGATAATATCTTCAGGTATATCGTGTAATTTTTGTAAAACCGTTATTTAACAATCAATATATAAAAATGTGATTAAGCAAAACAGTTTTTTTTCCTTTTGTCTCCGATGCATCGCCGCCGCTACTTCACAATAAAAATAACGATTCATTTTATTTTTAAATAAACTATTTGCATACACTAACCTACAACATAACCAAGTAAATTAATTACTTTTCTATCTACGTATTAACCTATCTACAAACTAGAGAAAAACATAACAAAAAGCAAACTAGGTATCTAGGTATTAAACTATCTATAGAGCTAAAGAACACCAAGGAACACTACTTTCTCGCTAGTTAAATTAATACAAAATGAAATACGGGATATATTATGTTTCGGAATAATTATTTTACGACGTGAATATGTACACATTTATTATAAATGTGAAAGTCTGCCTGTCTGTCTGTTACGCTTTCATGGCTAAAACGCTAAACCAATTTTAATGAAATTTGGCATGAAGAAGTTAAAGATCAGCACTTGGCGAAATTCCATTATCTTTAGATACATAAATTGAAATGCACGCGTATTTTTAAATATCACGAGATAGCAATCTAACAAGTGGCCCTCCTCATAGAAAGGGACTATCATCTCCTATAGATATCAAAGACGTTAATGATACGTTGATATCCGTGTGGCGGAGTTGCCACATGCTACCTTACCTTCCAAACTGGAACACGACAATGACAAGAATTGATGCTATTGCGGTAGGAATCGGTAAAGCGGTGGTACTAAATACCCGGACGAGACGTTGCGGGTTTCTACCACCGGTCGGTCACCTTTTACGACCTGCCCAGCAGGACGACAGTTGCTCTTCTTTAAAGGAGCTCGGACCAACACGGATAACTTTACCACTTATAGTTAGTAATGATGATGTTAGTGATATAAATTAGTCTTCTCCCGCCTTTTACGAGCTGCCTAGCGGCAAGGCAGTTGGTCCATTCAGACTCAACACAGGGAATTATAGTGTACTGACTGACTCACGCAGGTTCGACAGTAAGCAGATTAACATGTCGATATCATTATTACAGTTCCGTACCCAAAGGAAAAAAGGCGACCCTTTTACTAAGACTACACTGTCTGTTTATCTATCTGTCTGTCACCGTTACACCTCATGAACTCTAATAGACAGTCAACATTTTAACAGATTATGTATTTCTGTTGCCGCTATAAAAACAAATACTAAAAACAGAATAAAAAAATAGACCGTGATCCCACAAACAAACTTTTTAACTTACCACTACGTATGTAGATAAGGAAATTACTGATTTTACCCCGATTTTCGAAAATCGAGTTTTCACCAGATGTACATGTTTTGAGGTCCTAGGAACATTTTCCGACTATTTTCACGATGACGTCAGTATGTCGATATACGTATGTGTGTGTATGTATGTATGTTAACATCTCATAACTTTTGAACGGCTGGACCGATCGAAACGCGGTTGATTACATTCGATTGCATTCCGCTCAACTTAGACTTCCTGAAAATTTGAATCGATTCGGTCCAGGAGATTTTGAGAAATTTTGAAAAAACACCAAAAAACTTTTTTGGCGAACCAGTATTTTTTTAATATAACTTCCAGATTTATGTACCAATTTAGTACAAACACTAATCAGCTCCATCCCTCAAAAAACTACGTCTAGTACATAAATTGCATCAAAATCGGTTTATCTGTTTGGGAGTATAATCGTTGACGAAAAATTTTGAAAAGTGTTTTTCGACATAAATTCGAAATTTTTTAAGCAATCATTTTTTTGTATTCTATGATATTTTAGTACTAAAAACTACGTCAAATGCCGTTTCAAAAATCAAAATCGAATCTAATTATCAAAACTTATAGTTTTTCAAATATTAAAATTACGTTGTTTTTAGCAAACTTACTTAAGTTTATTTAAACTTTCAAGTTGATTCACCGATTGACTTAAAAATCTTTTCTCCTTTAAAAACTGCGTCAAATATGTAGGCCACACTATAAGTTTTGCGTAACTTAAAAAAACAACATGTTATAACCAAAATATTATGTTTATTGCTTTTCAAAATAATCTCCTTTACATTTTAAACATTTTTTCATCTGATCGAATATTTAAAACAGGAGGATCAGAGATCTGAAGGCATGTTTTCTACGTGCTGATTGAACGCTATCACTGCCTCTTCGGAGTTGGTAAAAGTAAAACCTCTCATCAAATCTTTGATTTCGGGGAAAATACAGAAATCACAAGGTGCTAGGTTGGGGCTATGCGCAAGATGAGTGACGAGATGTACTTTTTCTGAAGCTAAAAATGACTTTGTATTGTTGACCGTGTGTGAAGAAGCGTTATCATGGTGTAGGAGAATGCGGATTTTGGATCATCTTTCGCGAACTTTTTCTAAGACCCTGGGTAAACAAATGGTAGAATACCACTCGGCATTAACACTCTTTTGATCTTCAAGTGGAATTGTACAGATGGGACCCGTAGCTGAGAAAAATAACGCGATCATTTTTTTTACCAACGTTTCTCGCCTGTATCACTTTTGTTGGTCTGTTCTCATTTTCAAACACCCATTCACAAGATTGCTCTTCTTTTTTCGGGTTCAAAACAATGAATCCACGTTTCGTTTCCTGTGACAATGTCATAAACAGCATTAGAATGTCCGTGGTCGTATTTCAGTAGCATCTGTGAGCACCATTCCACGCGAGCCCGCTTCTGCTCCGCTGTCAGTTCACGAGGAATCCAACAACAACAAAGTTTCCGAACTTTCAATTCTTCGTGTAAAATTGTCTGAATTTGTCTCATACCAATCCCCAATAGTCTTCGAATTGTCTCATAGATAATCCGGGTTTTTCTTCAATTAACCGCTTAACAGTAACCACATTATTTTCGTTGACGGCAGTTGAAGGCCGCCCTTCACGAAATTCGTCATGTAAAGAAACTCGACCTCTCTCAAATTCAGCAAAACATCGCCTCACGGTTCTCAAACAAGGTGCTTCTCTCCCAAAAGAATTTTGAAGACGAGCGTGTGCCGTCTTGCGCAGAAAGAGAACTTTTAAAATCATAAAAATCATCGCTCTAAAATCTTTTCGACTTAATTCCATTTTCGTTGCGTACGTAGAACTCTGATGTGTGATAAAAAACAATTGACAAATCATTTCCCGCCAATTTTTTTTTTTATTACTAAGAAGGTTGCAACGTTTTAAAAATATAACATTCGAAATTCAAATAGTTGCGATTAGCTAGAAGTGCAAAACTTTTAGTGTGCCCCATGTTCGTTAATTGAATCAGAATCGGTCAATTTGTTTGGGATTTATCGATGAAGAAAATTAATAACAAAATATTGTTTGACATTGCGTCGTAATTTTTTAACCTATTGCTTAGCTAAAGCAATATTTTAGATCTCAAAAATTGAGTTGAATGCCGTCATCGTCTTCAAAATATACAGCTTTTCAAAAATTAATGTACTGCCATTTTTAACAAAATAGATGGTTGAACTGAAAAATCTATGCTTATATTTTTTACTCTTTTGAGCTTAAAATACCTTAATTTAGCGAGAAGTTTCAGGGGTGGCCCATAGGGTCAACCGTTTGCACATTTTTTTTATTAATAACAAGCTGATTTTTTGTGAACAGTATCGTTTTGACGAGATAACCATCTTTTTTTATTTTCAAAAAATCTCGAATAAGGTAAGTAATAAAGTTTTAAAAGTTTTGATTAGGTGAAGGAAAAATATTTATTAATAACAATAATTATATGGGAATCCATCCTAATATATATTCCACTTTAATCGCTTGATTATATTATGAAAAACACGATGAAGCTTTTGTCCTACACATCCCATGGTTTTTCCGTCGAGTCCTCCACTCTAAAGTTTCAGAATTATGAGATTTTTAAATTGATATTAATCAATTTAAAAACAACCTAATTTTGATGATTAAATGAGATTTTTAAATTGATATTATTCAATTTAAAAACAACCAAATTTTCTTACAACTGCTTGTTAATTATTATTATTATTCAAGGATTATTTTGTCCTACACATAAAGTTCAAATTTTTCTTAGTCCGACACTCTGAAGTTTTCTTTTATATCTATCTTTATTAGTTACCCAATTCAAGATTTTTCGAAGATAGAAAAGATGGGCGTCTCGTAAAACGATGCTTTTCACAAAAATTCAGCTTGTTATTAATCAAAAAAAGTTTGTTCCTGGGACCACTGTCTAAAATATTTAAGGGAGGCTCCCATATAACTAATGTGATTTTTTGTGCAACTTTAATCTCGACATTAATAAAGAAACCTAGTACACACTGCAAATATTCATACAATATTTAGTAGTATATTAGTAGTATATAATATATTCATATTCACTTTAAAAATAAATAATCATAAGATAGCAAACAAGCAGATGGCTCTCCTGAAAGAAAGAGAAACCTTCGCCTATAAACAGCAAAGATGTTAATGATGCGTAAATCTACCGGCTAATTTACCCTTCAAATCGGAACACAATGACAAACATTGACGCTATAGATAGCGGCAGGAATAGGTAATGCAATGGTACCAAATACCCGGGCGAGACGTTGCGGAGAGAAGGTCGCAGGTTCAAGTTCTGTCATGTCAACAGTTTTCTTTGTTGTTTTTAAAGTTATTCAAGTTTTCCCAAGTATGGGGTGAGTGCTAAAACACACATATAGTTAGTAACATCCATGTTTCATTAATTTTCGTTTATTATTTTGATTAATTTTAAAACAAATAAATTATAGGTAACAGATATTGTTGTAGGCGGTTAGTCTATGCGACCGTTTCAGCGCAATTAAGTTTTTTGGCGAGCCGAGTGCTCAGCCAGAGTTTAAAGTAATCAATTGTTAAGTCTTACATATTTATTAAAACAAAAAATATCGTAACGGCCGGTTTCCTTGCGAAGTAGGCAGAGTACCCGAATGTCTATAGATTTTCCACTTCATCACGGTTTACTAGTTTGACAGTTGGCGTACTGAGTGGTGATCAATGATGGATGAAAGTCAAAACTGTACATTGAATATTTTTTTAAAAGAATACTTGATCTACAATCGATATCGAAGCCAAAAATATAATTTTTAGAATTTTTGTCTGTTTGTCTGTATGTATGTCCGGGGTAAACTCAAAAAGTACTACATGGATTTACTTGAAATTTTACATGAATATTACTAACAGGTCGGGTCAACATATAAGTTACATATTATCACGCTATTACCTACGGGGGAGGAGCAGTGCGGAGTAAACGAAGTCCGCGCGGACGTCGTCGCTGGCAACAGGTGAGAGGTGTCTATGTGTGCGTTGCTCGAATATCACATGTATGTAGATTGACTACTGTTAGTCTCCAGTATACTGTGCTTCAGAGTTTAGATGTTCTAGAAATTCGTGGATAAATAAACGTTCTTGATGTTTTAGTTTTGGTGCATTTTATTGTCACTGGAGATTAGACTTTAAAATTTTATTAGCATCACTATAATATCTAGATTATAGCTTGAAAGCATAATGTATATTAATATTTAAAATTATTAAAAGTAAAACTTAATATATAGAACTTAGTTGTTTTTTTTTTTTGATAAGTGAACACGACCCCAGGAGGAAGCAGCCGCGTTCCGCCTCAGTTCACATTGAATTTCGTGGGCAGGTGAGCGGCAGGCGGCAGGTTCTAGCGCCGTCAGTTAAGTTCACCCGCAGCACCGTATCGACGCGCGCCCGGTCACCGCTAACCGTCTCGTTACGCAGTGTGAGCTTTGCATATAAGTCTTCGCCGTAAACCACATACTTGATTGTTTTTTCTACAGTGTGTTTCGATTGTCCTTGGATTGGCAGTTCAGTGTATCTCTGAGTATTATTCTCAGAAATTGTAAGTGCAAATATTTTATTGTATTTTTCAAAAACTTTTCGAGGAGTATAAACTTCAAACTTCGTTTTCTATAATCGAGTTTGGCCTAAAAATATTTTGACTTTTGTATTGGTAAGACTAACGACATAATAATTACCCATAGGCTAGGCATCTCAGTTCGATCGCTAAATGTTTTTTTTTTGAAATTCAACTTGATATCCAGTTTGCCCAGGATAAAGTGTCCTTATGTATGTACCTGTATGTTAAATAAGAACATGTTCTACGTGTATTAAACTTGACATAACAAACAAAAAATTCTGCCAAATTGAGAACTTCCTCCGTTTTTGGAAGTCGGTTGAAAAATCCTTACGGTCGACTGAATATATTACGAAAATCCAAACATTTAAAGATCCAAGTACCTTCACAAGCTTTCGCATGGAATATGTTGGCATTTGCAGTACAGGAAGACTAGGAAGTTTAATAAGCAACCCCCCAATTCACGTAACAAAACGTCTCTCGAGTCGAAACACTTAAGGCTCTTACGCACATAAACTCAATACAAAAACACGTCGTCGTGCTACGACTAGGCATAATATTTAGGAAAATGTGTAAGTTATTTTTATATCATAAGATAGCAAATAAGCAGATGGGTCTCCTGATGGAAAGAGTCAACCATCGCCTATAGACACCAAAGATGTTAAAGTTGCGTTGCTATCGTGTGGCGAAGTCTAATGCCACATGCGTAAGTTTACCGGCTACCTTACCCTTCAAACCGGAACACGACAGTGACGAGCACTGACGCTATTGCGGCAGGAATAGGTAAGGCGGTGGTACCAGACCCCTGCGAGACAACGCAGAACTCTACCACGTACCAGTATGTGTTTTAAACGCTTGGATTCGATTGCATTTTTGTTACGTGAATAGGGCTCAATGGTTTACAATTTTACCGTTTCACGCCCTGGACACGACAGCAGCAAGTAGTACCCTAACGGCAGGAAAACGAAATACTGCTCTGGATACGGAACCTCAGATACTTTAAACAGCCTTAATGCTACAGGCTTTTGCAGAAAGTGTCCCGTTTGAAGAATGGACCATCAGCCATTCTACCAGGCACTTCGTAAAAGGCGAAAGATTGCCTATGCATGTCACTGTTATCGTGAATATTTTCATGTGATAGAGTTTCACAGCGTCTCACCCGGTAGTACTATACGTCGAGTTTGCTGTCGAGTTGTCGAGTTTCAGTTTAGAGAGTAAAGTAGCCGGTAAAATTATGCATATGGTATTATAATAGAAGAAGGTGGACCACGAATGCCGTGTGATTAATGCACTTACGAGCAGTTAGCGAATTTAAGTCTTTGACGTGACTGGGAACGGGCTCATCGAAAAATCCTACGAATACTCTAAGTTTTAATTTTAAGAAATTTAAAAAATATTCTTGGTTTAGTAGTTTAGCCATAGTCATTAAATGCAGCGAGAGGATCATTAACTGTCTTACCAAACAACAATCTGGTAAATCGTGATGAACCGGAATGTGTATTGAAATTGATGCTTGGATCACAAATCAACATTGCTACGAAACTATAATGCTACCAACGAAATATTATAAAACCTAACATTATGCAGTTACTTGTTGGTATTTTACGAATGAGTCAACTCTTATTGTACAAGTTTCTTACTGGTTCATATTAAATATTTAAATACCCGTAATACCCGTGTTGAAACTAATTGTCAGAGTTGGGAATAGTGTTATATTTCTGTGAATGTCGATTTCCAGACAATATGTCGATATTTCACAATGAACTTCAGCAGGTGGAAGAATTTCGTTAATCTATTGACAGTTGCCGACCGACGGAGATAACTACATAATTTCCCGGCAATCCCGTGAATAGAAATCCGCATAGAAAGTTCTTTAAACTATAACCAGCCAGGCTTGTGGTAAATACTTAACATTTGGTACCGATTCCTCTGTCCACCCGGCGATTTAACAGATAAATTAGAAGCCGACCGATCGGTTCACCACCGAGGGATTTCGACGGAAACCATTTTGATGTTTAGCAGATAAGTCCTAAAATTTTGTACCAATAAAACGTAATAAAAATGTTTATGTACGCACACACGCGTCCAGATATCGAAATTCATTGTTTACAAACAACGATTTGCCGAACCTAGTACTAGACGCATTAGGACGCCGCGTGAAATATTTCTACACTAATCTCGTTGAGGCATACTACGTGGTTAAGCAATATTATCTTTCCATTATAATGGTATTGTTTACATGTGACCATTAATTATTATGTCCTTCAATATGTACATCTTTTGCCAGTCAAACTGTATACACTCGTATCATGCCTGTCAATACTGCTTCTGTCATTTTGAACATATGACAGGTGGTAAAGACACGCTAAGATGTTAATTTATTTAATATTTTATCTTTATATTAATACTTGAAGGAAAAACTTTGTACCCCTATTTAAGACAATTGCGCGAATGCGGAGCGGGGCATGCGGAGTATGAAATTTGATACAGCTAAGTTTACATTCCGAAGGACTGTAATATTTTTAAATAAAAACATTAAAAATACATTAAATTAATAAAAATAAACATTACATACACTACATTCATGCGACATACATGATCATAATACACACATGTATACTAGGTATTTTCTTTTGGGATAAAGTCAGTTATCAAACTTAATATTTTATTTTTTCATCTATGGTTGAATTTCGGCCACAGGCGATCGCTAGTATCATTACATAGCAAATAAGTAGATGGCTCTCCTGATGGGAAGATATATCCATCCACCCAGACACCAAGGATAATGATAGTGCGTTGTTACCCGTGTGAACGCGGTGTTAATTACTCATGCATAATATTATCGGCTACCTTACCCTAAACTAAAACACGAAAGCGAACGTTATTGCAGCAGGAATGGGTAAGTCAGTGGTACCAAAGTAAACCTGGTCGAGACGTAGAGGAACTCTACTACCTAGCTAGAGTAATAGCCTTTTCTCGCCTTTTACGAGATACCACACAGTAAGACAATTATTAATATAATCTAAACGTGGTCAACACGGTAGGAACTGACTTTAACACAAAAGTAGGCATGTTTTCGTAGCAACATTGCAAATTAGCACGACGTTGGCACTATTTTATTGGATGAATCTCTATTTATTGACGTGTATACGTCATCATTAAATTTTTTGTTAAAAATGTATTTTTCCAAATTCTATTCCAATACTAATTTTATTTAATACAAAAACTGGGTACACCAAACAAAGTGACAAATCGCATTTCTTTTTTTTTATGTCATAAGATAGCAAACAAGCAGATGGGTCTCCTGATGGAAAGAGTCAACCATCGCCTATAGACACTAAAGATGTTAATGGTACGTTGCTATCTTGTGGCGAGGTCTAATGCTACATGCATAAGTTTACCGGCTACCTTACCCTCCAAACCGCAACACCACAGCGACAAGCACTGACGCTATTGCAGCAGGAATAGGTAAGGCGGTGGTACCAGACTCGGGCGAGACAATGCAGAACTCTACCACCTAGTAGCCACGATGGTAGTGACTCGATAGCCAATCGGTCGCCTTTTACGACCTGCCTGGCAGAACGGCAGTTGGCCTATTCTACAAAGGAGGCCGGGACCAACACGGCGAAATTTCTGTATTTTATATTTATTCATGTCTTGTACCTACCCATGTATATGTACCCAATGTCGTACACAATTGCCCACGAGATGCCCGGACATTGGAAATAGCGTATGTCGTTGGTCAAAGAAAACTGTTTACATGGAGAAGAAACAGGTATTTTGGTGTGTGTTACATTACAGAATATAATAGTTATGAAAGTGTGCACTTTCTTGCATGTTCCAGTGCCCACGCGCGTAATATACTTAGTATCATTTGATTCAATCTCTTAATGAACTGCTTACTAAATACGTACACAACACCCGCTCGCACTAAATGTTCAAGTACGTATACAAAAACTAGGTGGAAGAATTCTTTAACGTCTCACTCGGATGTGGCACCACCACCTTACACAATATATCTGTCGCAATACCGTCAATGCTTTTCACTGTCATGTTCTGGTTTCGGGGGTTAGGTAGATACTATAACCGGTTAACTTATGCTTATGGCAATATGATCCAGCAGTACCGGTGGCATCGCACCGTTAACATATTTGAGTAGATGGTTATCTCTTCTCATCACTATAACTAGAGCACGAGAGATTGCTAAGTTAAGAGCTTTCTCTGGGACTATGATGGCCCCATTTGGAGAATAGTTCATCTGCCAGTTCGTTAAACATAAACGATTAGCTTGATTCACTAGGTGGCAGAGTTCCTCAACGTCTCGTTGAATGGGTACGAATTTTTAGAGCCCAAAAGAAATGTATTCGAGCAATATGTGGTGTTAATCAGTTACATTCCTGTAAACCACTTTTCAAGTCTCTTAAGGTACTTCCCTTACCATGTTTGTATATTTTAGAGCTTATGCGTATTTGTAAAAAAGCACCAAAAGTTATTTAAATCAAATGCTGAAGTCACTGGTAACTCATATTTTAGGAATAGTAAGAAATTATATGTGCCTAACCAAAAATTAAATATTTTTACAAAAAATGTGTATTGTATGTCTATTATTATATACAATCATATTCCTGATAGTCTTAAATCATTGCCTATAAATAAATTTCGCAAAAATTTGTTTGTTTGCTGTTAGATAAAACTTATTATGATATTAAAGAATTTTTAGCCGATAAAATTAAATATTAATGGATAGAAATATAAGTTTGTTGAATTGTCCTTAAAAAAATTTCAATGTAGTAAAAATTTTGTAAATGGTGAACATTATGTAAATTGTAAAAAAAAATAATTACTCAAAATATGAAACTTGTAATTATAAAAATAACTTTGTAATATGGAATCATCCTTGTATATTTATAACAAGAACATAAAATAGAGAAAAAAGACCAGCCCGCTGAGTTTCTTCCGCCGGATCTTCTCAGTGTGTGGCTGCGTTCCGATCCGGTAGTAATTCTAAAAAATCGATATAATTTATAGTTTTAAATGCAATACTAACTATATAATGACATTTTTTAAAAATATTTGCACACCATATATTGGTAGAATATGTTGGTACCTTAATTTATTTTTAACAACTTTTAACACCCATATTCTTGCAAATAAATATTTTCTTTCTTTCTTTCTTTCTCATCCGGGTCTTGATACCACCGCATTACCTGTTCCTGCCGTAATAGTGTCAGTGTCAAATAGAATTTGATTTGCATCACCGCAATAGCCACTGTGATGACTATAGTATATTTTGTTATTAGTAACCGTAACAAGAAATATTCTGGTATGCTTCTAACCGATAGCTCTTCGGGCTCTTCGAGGCACACAAGTATTACGATACTACCAGCAGGCTCTAAACTACTAGCAAATTTTAGATAACAAAATAACCTAATAATATTTTTATTCTATTTGAGAATCAGGCGTGACTCATTAAGTCCTTGTGGCCATATCTCCGATCCGGCAGTGACTTTTAAATTAAATATTAAATAAATTATTTTAAAAAAGGCCAATTGCTAAAAAAACTGATGAAAAAAAACAAATCCTGATATCCATACTTTAGCTATATCAGTACAAGTCTAATTTACTGTCTAGAATCAGGCATACACAGGTACATATTACATAAGGTCAGGTACCGGCACAGGCCAAATACACAACCCCTTCTTTTGCCTACACCAAAATCGGGTAAAATATTTATGACTACGATTTAAGACTTAAAATAGAATGGGCTAACCACTATCAACAGGTTAGTTATAGGCATTTGAAAAAGCTCGTCTCAAGCGTCACCTGTGAGCGCACGCGGCACGTCAGAACGCGAGCGGGCCGTCCGCGCGCGAACCGTGACGCCGCAACGGGCGGACCCACTTCGAGATAACTACGTCATGTACTGCTTTGCGAACATCAGATAATGATTTTAATGTTTTTTGAAAATCAAGTTTATTTATAAGTTAAAGCAATGACTACTTATACCTTACGAACACTCAAATCTCAACATCTTGTACAGTTTTCACAAAACCATTAAGCAATTTATTGGTCGCATTTGAAAATTGACATTCTGCCCTTTTTCCAGGCTGTTCACAAAAGGTGAACAGAGCGAGTCAGTTATAAATATGCATGTAGTAAAAATATGTAGTAAAAATATGCATGTAGCACTACATCCTTGCCTGCGTCAAATTGCAACATACCATTAACATATTTGGTATCTATAAGTGATGACTATTTCTTTCCATAACGGTTTGCCATTTGCTTCTTTGCTAACCCACGATATAAAAGAAATCTGTAAACCGGTTGATCCTGCAGGCCCTCCCTAAAACTTCCCGCTAAATTGAGCTATTTTAAGCTCAAAAAAGCGAAAACTATAAATAAGTTAATATTTTTTTTTAATATCCCTAGATAGCAAACAAGCAGATGGGTCTCCTGATGGAAGGAGTCAATCATCGCCTATAGACACCAAAGACGTTAATGGTGCGTTGCTATCTTGTGGCCAGGTTTAATGCCACACGCATAAGTTTATCGGCTACTTTACCCTCCAAACCGGAACATGACACTGACAAGCACTGACGCTCTTGCGGCAGAAATAGGTATGGCGGTGATACCAGACCCAGGTGAGACAATGCAAAGCTCTACCACCTATTAGCCACGATGGTAGTGACTCGCATAGCCAATCATTCGCCTTTCACGACCTGTCTGGCAGAACGGCAGTTGGTTTATTCTTCAAAAGAGTCCGGACCAACACGGGGAATATAATATGTATAGATTTTTGAGCTCAAAGAGTTCGAAAACCTAAAGTTTGTAAATATGACAGTATTTTAATTTTTGAATATACGTATATTTTTATAATGATGATCGATTTTGCTTTTGAATTGAGTCCAACATTCTTTTTGAGCTTTTGTATTATTATAATAACTGTAATATCGATAGGTTAAAAAACTAGAAGAAATGTAAATAAAAACTTTTTTTTAAATTTTCTTCATTAGCTAATTCCGAACTAATCAACCCATTACCATCCGATTTACTGTATTTTTACGCAGTTTCTTAGTAGAAGAGATTATTAGATTTTTAAATAAACCGGTATACCTAAGGCCTGAAAGTTATTTTAAAAATATGAGGTAAATTTGATGTGAATAACCTAATTTTAATATTTGGAAAGCTTTAACTATTAAAAATTTTATTCGATTTTAATTTTTGGCACAGTATTCGACGTAGTTTTTTAAGAAGGTACTAAAATATTGCAGTAGATTAAAAAATGATTGGTTGAAAAGCTTCGAAATTACGTCGAAAAAACTAATTTTTCAAAATATTTCGTCAACGATAACTCCTGAACAGATAAATATTTTGATGCAATTTACGGCATTGGACCCGTTTTTCAAGGAATAAAGCTGCCGAGATTTTGTGCTCAATTGGTACCCAATCTGGAAGTTATTAAAAAAAAGTGCTTCGCCGATATTTTTTTTTGAGGTTTTCCCAAAATTTCTCAAAACTTCCGGGCCCAATTGGTTTAGATTTTCAGGAAATCTAAGTTAAATGGAGCGTTTCGATTGGTCAAGCCGTTCAAAAGCTATGAGATGTTTACACACACACACACACAAATGTTCCTAGGACCTCAAGACATGGAGATCTGGTGAAAACTCAATTTTCAAAAATCTAGGCAAACCAGTTTACTGCCTTACCTACATACATAGCGGGAAGTTAAAAATTGTAATCTCAAAGAGAATACCACATTGCTGTCGGACTCCTAACGCCTCTTTTTTTCAAAGAACACGAGGTTGACTCAGAATTTCAGATTTAGATTCAGAATCAAGTTTTTGTTGTTCACATAATGAGCTCTTCTTATACGAATCAGGGTGTCTTATATAATACGAGATGAAAATTTAACAAGCATCGATGTCCGATTAAAAAGACAAATAATATTCGTTTGTTACGTGTAGGTGCGTCGCAAAGCTGCACAGGCATGACCCCCTATGTGCATTGCAAGTGATAGCATGGCACTTTGAAATCGTCTTGCATGAAAGCATTTGCTAGCTGAGCATATTATGTAGTGTTCTACGTTTAATCAGTCTGAGTAAGATTGAAAGAATCACGTAAGGACACTTAATGACGAAGTAAATAGACAGATCCTATTGCACAATCATCATATCAATATGTCGTGTACATAATTAAAAAAAAAAAATTCTAATACACAAAATATTTAAAAAATACGAGCCTAGTAGTATTCTCAGACTGATAAAATTTTTAGACTAGCATATCTTAGACTAGTTTTTCTTTCAGTCGCAGAGGTTAAATGTGCAAAGGTTGCTATTCAAATTGACTTCGTCTTTGCGTCTACTATCAGGCGCGCTAGTCTGAGCTAGCGCTCGTACCGCCTCGCATTGACCGCGTTGCGCGCTTCGCCGCCCTTCCAAGTCGCCCGGAACCATCTCACTGTTATACATCGCTGGAGTATGTAAATTCATGCGCCCGATACCTTACCTCGCACACACTTCATTTGTATTACCTCAACAATAACTGGAAGCGAATATGTTTTAACACGACCGCCTCGCTGGAAGTGTTTTTTTTATATCATAAGATAGCAAATAAGCTGATGGGTCTTCAGGAAAGAGTCAACCATCGCCTATAGACACTAAGGATGTTAATGGTGCGTTGATATCTTGTGGCGAGGTCTAATGCGACATGCATAAGTTTACCGGCTAACTTACCCTCCAAACCGGAACATGGCAGTGATAAGCACTGACGCTATTGCGGGAGGAATAGGCAAGGCGGTGGTACCAAACCCTGACAAGACAATGCAGAACTCTACCATCTAGTAGTCACGATGGTAGTGACTCGCATAGCCTGATGCGATGTACTGCCTGGCAGAACGGCAATTTGCCTATTCTTCAAAGGAACCCGGACCAACCGGGGGAAGTGTGGTTAGCGTATACGTCTAACGGTGTCGATTGTTACGAGGCAGATATAATTTTTCCCCGTCTTGGTCCGGGCTCCTTTGAAGAATAGACCATCTGCCGTTCTGCCAGGCAGGTCGTAAGATGGAAACGATTGGCTACGCGACTCACTACCATCGTGGCCACTTGTGCTTCTGCATTGTCTTGCCCGGGTCTAGTATCACCGCCTTACCTATTCCGTCTCTGTCGCCTAATTGCGTCTCTGTCGTGTTCCACTTTGGAGGGTAAGGTAGCCGGTAAACTCATACAAGTGACATCAACATCTCGCCAAATGGATAGCAATGCTCCATTACCATCTGTGGTGACTACGACGACAATTGTCTCTTTCCATCTGGAGAGCCATCTACTTGTTTGCGATTCTATGATATAAAACAACGCCAATACGTACTAGAAGTCTGCGCTAATTTCGACCACTAACTGCTAGAGAATGCTAATAAATTAATTATTGATATATTAATAACAGTTGCGTAATCCGAAGAGAAAGCATCGTAGCGTATCGCTGGCGTATTACAGGTAACGAGTCGCGAGGCTCGGATAAACAATGTGCTACATGCAAATGGCTGCCAGAAGAAAGTAAAATTAGTGCTAACTTTGCGGAGATTTTGGTATTTTTTCCGCTTTCTACGTGCGATCCGTTAAGCTTAGGCAACCGCAATAAGTAATTTAATTCATGTAGTTAATAAGTTTACATAACAGACACACCAGTATTTAACTGAATGTAATTTTTTCCGCATTTTTTTATATTTTCAATGTGGATTATATAATAAAAACCTTTAAATCACCATAAGTAAACATTAAACGAGGACTGTATTTTTAAAAACTAGCAGAATTAGACTTAATTCAGTGGCATATGCAGTTTAAAAAATAAGTCAGTTACCTAGTTGATGTCACTGTAAAAAATGTGTTAAAGGTTGGCCATCCCTGAAACTTCCCGCTAAATAAAGGTATTTTAAGCTCAAAAAAGTAAAAACTATAAACATAGATTTTTTCAGTTTAAGCATCTATTTTGTTAAAATAGCAGTATATTGATTTTTGAAAAGTTGTATATTTTGGAAAATTTAGTGTTTAAATATTTTGAAAATGTGATGTCACAAAAGTTGGAACCCCTCCCCACCCCTTGTCACACAACGTCACACTTCGTCGAACCCCTCCCTCCCCCATAACGTGTGACGTAATTTATGGATGGCCCCTAAATACTAGGTGGTAGAGTTCCGCAACTCGTCTGGATTTGGCACCTATCGCAATAGCGTCAGCTCTTAATTTTTGTCAGCGTTGTGATCCCTTTGGAGGCTAAAGTAATTGGTAAGTTTATGTTTAAACATGGCTATTGTTTGAACATCATGAGATACCAAATATCGTATTCTCTCTCATCGGCACAGCACGGCAAATACAGCCATCGCTAATAGCCACAAAATATAATGGCACGTTTCCATCTGGGTGGCGAGATGGAGTGTTTAAATACATAACTTTACTTATAGGAGAGCGATCTAATTATTTGATATCTCATGATTATGTAAAAAACGATTACACACATAAATGCTAGAACACACTTGTATGAAGCAGGGACACAAACGCAGGGCAGAGCTGCTACGCCGCAGCCACTATTCTAACGTCGTGTTCCGGTCTGAATGATAAGGAAAACTATAATTCCACAGTACCATACATTATTTTATAAAATGGGTTTACGTACACTCGCCTTCGTGAGCAAAGATACACTTTTCACCTGAGGGTTTGAATTTGGCAGCGCAGTCATTCATCTAAGGTGGTCAAATGCCCTGTATTTTACGGGTTCCCCTGTATTTTGTGCTATAAACATTCAGGAACCCGTAATTAACAAAATTGTATACGGGGCAAGTAAAACTCCCTTAATTCTTACAAATTTTCTCATTGCTGGATAGCGCAATATACGAACTTACTGTCTGTCCTGTCAAGGCTGTTTGACTTTAAATTCGTTCGTTCGGAAGTTTTTTAGAGCAGTTTCATTTCCCAAGTAAAACAAATTTAAAAATTACAGGTTTTGCTATAAACCTAGGTTTTGCTATAAAATAGTGCTGCTTTAGTATCTCTTGTAAAAAAAAATAGCTCATTTATTGATAATGATAACCCCTAACTCAAGAAGTGGTAGGTGGCAAGTCTACGTTCCTCCCTATAAACAAGGTGTTATGATTTTTGTAGATATTATTTAAGTAAGTATGTTGTCATATGGATTTAGAAGTTTGTCTCACTTCACAACATCCACATATCCTCTGAGTTTCTAATATTAAAATTCTACTAAAATTATATTATTATATTAAAACTAGTTAATACTAATGTTATACATTGGAAATTCTGTTTGTTACGTTTTCATAGCGAATTTTGATGTAATTTGGCGAGGATACAGTTGAAAATTCGAGGTCAAACTGGACACTTTTTTCGAAATTCAATTATTAACATGCTTAAATAGGGGATTAAAGTTTGTCTGAAAGATTTTATCGACAACGCGTTACTCTTCTCGCATATGAAGCTGGGCGGGTCAGATTATATTTTTAAAATATTAAGTGAAACATGGTACAATAAATTTTTATGTGACGAGTTTTTCATTTTTGGTTAAATAGTTCTTTCTTAATGAAATTCAAAAATATTTGCCTCATCTGTATCATGGTAATTGAGATTTTTTTTATATCATAGGATTGTAAACAAACGGCTCTGCTGATGGAAAGATATACCTATCACATAGTTATCGCCTATAGATACCAAAGATGTTAATCCATGTGACATGTAGTCATGCCTCTTGTATAAGTTTAGCGGCTACCCCAGCGGACCCACCGAACCGGAACACGGCAATGAACATTGCCGTTATTGCGGCAGGAAAAGTTACGGCCGTACAAAACCTAGTACATACATACATACATGTCTTCAGGCCAGATCCCTTACGGGGTAGGCAGAGAGAACCGAGTGCCATACATCACGATCCTTGCAGGCTTGTCTCGCTTCCTCTACTCCGTCTTACCCGGTACCTACATCCTTCCACATTCGTATTCAAACCTAACCTCTCTCTCACTTCCACAATAAAACCTAGTAACGTTGAAAAAAGTACCTATGCTAAATATATACATATATACATATACATATATACATATATATATATATATATATATATATATATATATATATATATATATATATATATATATATATGACGGCGTCCGCGTCATCAAATGCAAGAATATTGTAAACAGGTGTACGCCTGAGCCACCGAGCGCATTGTTCGATATCCCTACTACTCAAATTGTTTTGCTACCTGTATAAAAGGCACTGAGCGCCCCCCGTTCGGGCAGTCTTGGCTCTGGCGTGGCTCGGTACACTTGTTGTATCTTGCTAGTAGCTTATCCTTGACTCTTGGATAATTAATTTGTGCAAACAAGTTAATTATTATTGTCAACTATAAATTAGTCGCAGTACAATTTATAATGGACTATCTATTGCTCAAATTATGACTTATTTGTAATAAGGAATAATTAAGTTACTTGGAATTGTTAAACGAGAACTAGTCATTAAATAATGGAAAGCTTTAATAGTGATCTTATGTTATTTTTTGATATGATACAAGTTGAACAAAATATAAAGAGTTGTTATATCACCACATCCTCATTTTATTTATCGTATCTGACCCACTTCCTACATCAGAAGTGGGATCGGATTCACTCCCACTTCAGCATCAAACTATTTCGGTTAATTATGTAGAACAGTAAATGTCTCTTTTCGCTTGTGATGTGGAAACTATTCTTTGAAAAATAGTAGAAAATATTAATTCACGTTCTGTAACTCCCATTAAATTGATACACTTTGATTCTGATGAAGCAGACGATTATGACTAACTGGTATCCTCCTACTTGCTTCGTATTCTTCATTACTGAGGGTCGTAACCTCCTCATTACATCGTTCTTGATAGCACAATATTACGCCATTGGACTCTATCTTCAGCGGCGTGCAGAGAATCATAAAACTTTTTAGACATGAGATTGGTGCAAACCTGGTCTGACCATCGCATAGGCGTACGACCACGTGGTCTTTTGTCTTCTACTTTTCCGGTCACTATTAGCTTTTCGAAATTGTCTCCCTGCTTTCTAGAGATGTGGCCGAAGTATTATAGAATTCTTTGAAGGCACGTAGCAGACAGTCTGGTCTTTACTCCAAGTTGTTTTAGTATGAAGGCGTTAGTCCTCTGTGCTGTCCAAGGGATACGTAACATTTTCCTCCAGCACCACATTTCAAACGCATCAATGCGACGTCTGTCTGCAGCTCTTAGTGTCTATGACTCTGCGCCGTACGTAAATATGGAGAACACCAGCGTACAAACCAGCCTCTGCTTTGTTTTTAATGAGATGCTTCTGTCGTTCCAAAGACCCTTCATCTGACTCGTAGGATTTTTGTCGTGTAATTTACTAGCTTGTGTACCTCAAGTAAAATAAATATAGAAAAGAAAAAATAGACGGGGTTGATCTGATCATTGTAGCTACTCACTCACTTAAGAGTCATGCCGTCACCTACTTCACAAGGTGCTGTCTTGGCAAGCTATATTATGACTTGAAGATCTCTTCCTTTTAAACTTAGATATGAACCGATTTAAGAGCACCACTGTATTTCGAGGAAGTTACAATTTTTGTGATAGAATCGAACATCGTAACAACTATTGCCGTGATAAACAGAAACTTATCTCAAATAATTTTTGCTTGCAGCGAAAGCAGGTCATCTACCACTATCTCTGGTGGCGTGTCCAGTGGCCGACCACCAGTGGTCTGCTATGTATGTTGTGACCCCGGCCCAGCCACATAGCTTCCATTTGTCCGAAGCGCTACAAGAAGAAAGAAGTTGCCACTTCGAGTTCCGAAAACAGAAAACCAGTCAACATCTGTTCCAGAGCGTCACATGGTGTATTACACTAAGTGAAATTTAATTACCTTTTATATTTGACTCTAGTTCAGAATGCCATATCAAACAAATCTCTTGTGATTCCTTTGTAGGAGAACGGTGTTATGAACAAGAATCTAAGTAGTAGCTTGTCCTGGCGTAGTTTCCACTCAACCGATCAAATTCTAACCACAGGGCAAAATTTAAATTTGGAGGTTATATTTCACGTTTAACCTGATGAGCCTTAATAAAAATGTTTCGTTAGGCCGCAAAATTTTGGAGCGAGGTAGAATAGGAACTAAGCAACAACAGGTTAATGCTTAACAGTACTTAAAGACTTAATCCTGCTCAATTTTAAAATCTGTTAGCAAGGGTGTGGTAAACACTGACCTTGTAAGTAAAGATAGAGAGCGATTAGTAGATATTTTTAAAAAAACAATTGACAACCAATTGAATTAAATCCGGCGAGCTTAAATTGATTTAGTGGACCCTTTGAAGACCGTTTATAACGATCTTAAAGTTTATTACCAACTGAACTCAATTTAATATTTTAAAAAAAATACAGATTTACATCTTCTTGCGACAGGCACATATAGAGCTAACAGTCAGTCCCAACGTGTGATGCGAATCTTGTAGGGTTGAATAATGATAGCGGAGTATAACTCTGACAAATCATGGCAAGAGCGGTTAGGTAATATTCAACACGCGCTCAACAGCATTAGGTATAGGGTCTCTGGATTTGCCCCGATTGATTTGACATTCAGTATTCAAGGCAACTAAAAACTCACAAAAGTATCTACAAGCGTTGAACATCCAGTGTATCCAATAGAATCAAAAAATCAGCCCAATCGGACATTTTACGGTTGAGTAGAGTTAAAAAAAATATTTTAGACCTTTTAGTGTAGATGACATTGTCTTTGTTAGGAATGAAGAACGACACTAAACGAAACTTGATTCAAAATATAAGGGCTCCTTAAAAGTTACCGCAATTTTAGAAAACAAGTGCGCCCATGATAGCCTCTGCGAAGTTCCCCATATTCCTGTAGGGTTTCTTGAGGTACCTATATGAAAATTATAACAAGGATGACGTGACGGCGTATACTCATGATAATGATCTTGTTCATAAAACTGGTCCAAACAATATTGATAGAAATGCAGTGTATATTGTAAATAGTTATAACAGTCAGAGTTTAATATCTTCGAACTACCTGTGAAGGAGATTATCTAACCTTGTAATAACTAATGCCACTGTTCATGAGGTTGCATCATCAGCAAAAAAATACGATATAAAGTAAACGAAAAAAAAAATTAATAAAACGATAATAAAAAAAATATCACTAAAAATGTAAGTAAAAAAAAAGCAAAAAAAAAAAGTAATGGGAGTCTTATAAAACTATGAGAAGAAATCAATGTAAAAAAAGTAAAAGAAGTAATTTAACAAAAAATTTAGGATTGACAAAAGATGCAGGATTGACAAAAAATGTAGGGAGATGACGGCACACTCCAGTCTCCGGTTTTGAACTGATGAGAGGGAGCTTAGTAAACTCCAGTCTCCGGTTCTAACTGATGAGAGGGAGCTTAGTGCACTCCAGTCTCCGGTTTTTAACTGATGAGAGGGAGCTTAATACACTCCAGTCTCCGGTTTTTAACTGATGAGAGGGAGCTTAGTACAATCCAGTCTCCGGTATTTTTAATTGATGAGAGGGATTCCTAGCTTAGTAGAATCCAGTCTCCGGTTTCAAAACAGACGAGAGAGTTTAATAGTTGTAGTTGCTGAAGGGGTTGCCGGACCAGCACACTATTGTAACATTTCGCTAAAGATCAAGCTAATTATAAAGTTGTAAAAAAAATAAGATTACGTTTAGTTTTCTAAAAGATATGTCAGGATGAACGAGGCGTTCCTTGTCCTCAGATGTATAAAGATGCGCACACGAGGACGTGTGCATGTCAGTATGGCCGTGACGGCGTCCGCGTCATCAAATGCAAGAATATTGTAAACAGGTGTACGCCTGAGCCACCGAGCGCATTGTTCGATATCCCTACTACTCAAATTGTTTTGCTACCTGTATAAAAGGCACTGAGCGCCCCCCGTTCGGGCAGTCTTGGCTCTGGCGTGGCTCGGTACACTTGTTGTATCTTGCTAGTAGCTTATCCTTGACTCTTGGATAATTAATTTGTGCAAACAAGTTAATTATTATTGTCAACTATAAATTAGTCGCAGTACAATTTATAATGGACTATCTATTGCTCAAATTATGACTTATTTGTAATAAGGAATAATTAAGTTACTTGGAATTGTTAAACGAGAACTAGTCATTAAATAATGGAAAGCTTTAATAGTGATCTTATGTTATTTTTTGATATGATACAAGTTGAACAAAATATAAAGAGTTGTTATATCACCACATCCTCATTTTATTTATCGTATCTGACCCACTTCCTACATATATATATATATATATATATATATATATATATATATATATATATATATATATATATATAAACTGTTATAATCCGGCACTATATAAGCTAACCATCATTTAAAAAAATACACACTTTTCATATAAAATAATATTAGTCTATATAGATTATAGGTACCTACATTGATTATAGAACTATCTAACCTAAACATTTTTTCAGTCTGTAGTAGTTTACTAAATTGTTGACGCGTCACAAAACCTGTGGGTGAACACTTTAATTGAATAAAGAATTTTTGATTTTTAAACAATGTTTATCTAATTTATAACTGTCTCTTAACTGATCTAGCGGCCTCGTCAAAGACGCAGGAGAGTTTCGCTCGAATTCTCGATCAGGCTATTCGTTGTGAATATTTTTTCAACATTTCTGGAAAACTTGTCAGAGACTGGGCTGGTCACACTATGAGACAATACTGTTGGATATTCTGGGTGCATTGCATCTCTGACCACTTCTTCGGGGATATAGGTGTGAGACTATTAAATAGTCTCACAAATGTATCTATTCGAAAATAAATGTTATTTTCGAATAGATACATTCCAAAACTATCGTGTAAAAAATGTCCAATGTCATTGTCCATTGTTTAAATCTAGTACACTAAACTTTTTTCCGACAGATTGTGTTTAAGTTCAAGATGCCTTGAGACAAACGTTTGGTGACAATTACGCCAATTCCCCTATCCGATCCTGATGATCTCATCACAGTCTACACTTCAAAATTTACTCACACGCGCCAAAGCTCCGCCGGCGGTGTCGATTCCTGATGCCCCTTACGCTCCCACACATCGTCAAGATATGAGGTTCCGTCTCACAGGAGACTGCTTTATTCAGAATTAGATTTCAATATAGGAGATTTTAGTGACTACTTGTGGGATGCGTAGTGGAGCGCCGTAAGATTTATATCTTGGAATCTGTATAATAATCTGTGGGCGGGTAAGTCAATGAATCTGTGTAACGAGTGTTTATCAGCATTATTAAAGGCTCAAATAAAAAAGTTAAAAGAAAAATAATTTACCGATATCGATTACAAATTTTTTTTTTAAACAATTTACCAAAGACCTACCAAAATATTTTTTGTAGGACTTTGCAATTTACTGGAAATAAGAGGTGGAAGGGGGAACAAAATGTTTATAGTTATAATATGCAACGTTATATTTAGTAAATTATATTTGAATAGCAACTTTAATGTTAATTTATTAGATTTTTGATTGGCTAAATGTTTTTGTTAACTTCCCGCTTCATATGTAGATAAGGAAGTTACGGATTTCGCCCCGATTTTCGAAAATCGAGTTTTCACCAGATCTCCGCGTTTTGAGGTCCTAGGAACCTTTTCCGACTATTATCACGATGACGTGTGTGTGGGTGTGCATTCGTGCTTAATTGATTTGCTTTTTGAATAGATTTATTTTATACATCGCAGCGCCACCTTTTGGCGATTTGCGTCAATGTGAATAGTGTAATAGTTTTCTACATACTAATTTTCATGACAATCGGTTAAACGATACGGAAGTCGGTACATTGCAGCGCCACCTGGTGGCGTGTTACATCAATGGAGTTAGCATTAAAACCTTCTCCGTAAAAAAATACATATACATGTCAATTTTCATAATGATCGGTCAAATAGTTTCTGGCTCTATCGATTTCAGAAATATAAACATCCTCTTATATATACATATATAGATTTGTAATTTAATTTTAATTATAAGACACTTATGCTAATTTCACTATGATTTGTAGTTATTTTTGAAAAACCATAAAATTAAAATCCCTCAGAATTTTATTTCTGTTAATCTTTATATAATATACCTACCCATAATTATTTTGTTCCTTTGTATGCGAATGACTGAAGTCCTCCAAAACGACTGTATTGATTTTGATTAATTTCATGTGAGTGTTCAAGTGGATTAGAGAATGGTTTAGGTTTACAATTAAACTCGATATGTGGCACTGCGATCGGATTCAAATTGTGTTACGGATAAATCGCTGAACCGACCCGGGGTCAAATATAGGCTAACTTTTTCATAAAACAACCCCAATAGGTGTTGAAGGTTTGATCTCTCGCTAGGTATCTACTCGCGGGCGAAACTGCATAAATAAAAAACATAAATAAATGACTATGTATAAATGTAAAATGTAGGTGAATAAAAGTATAGATACTACCTACGACTTGCCTTAAACAAGGTAAAAAAAACTTGAGAGGTGTCAAGGGACACCCGGATGGAAAGAAGTTCCTTTTATTATTATTTACAAAAAACCTGTATACACTCAACAAAAACAATCGTCGCGACACCACATTGTTCAATGCGAAATAGAAATGAAAATATCTGGCTTGCTTTCTATAAGAGAGAGAGAGAGAGAGAGAGAGAGAGAGAGAGAGAGAGAGAAACATGCGCACGCCGCACAGCTTACTATAGCAAAAAGTGTCAACTTTTCGTAAGAATTTTTTCCGTCTAGCCCCCTTTCACAACGCGCGAAAAGGAACTTCGTTCCAATATATACCACTTGTATTAACGTGAACTATGAAGGAACCGCTAAAATGAGGGCAGTTACCGTTTGCTTCAAATTAAATTTAAAACCGTTCCACGTTTGTGTTACACTTCAAATTGTATTATTTTTGTAATAATCTGCATCAGTCACGATATCGTCACAGTTTCCGTCGGCCTGATAGCATGCGCGCACGCATGTCTCCCGCTGTTGCGACACTTATCTACCTACTCGGGTATTCTTGGACAAAGTAACAACACAATAATTGGTAAAGAGCCTGACGGGTCACGTGCAATGTAGGGTTCCGAATTTGCCCATCACAATAATGCGGACTAAGAAGAGGGTTTTTCTTTAGTTTCATACTATGAACATTTAAACTATTCAATGTCAATGACAATTAAATATATATCCGCACTACAAGTTCACCGCTTATAGAAACTTTTCCTTAGTACACTTTATAAGTTGGTCGATTATTACTCAAAAACTTGTAAATCCTTCTAAGTCGTGATAGTTTTCCTTTTAACTTCATTATATTTACTACTACCATGATTTTTTTCTACCCCCAGAACCAACCGTTTAGCTTGCAGTGGGGGGGGGGGGGGGGGACGACAATTGACTCTAACGAAAATTAGCACTTTAAAGCTTAATATTTTACAAACGAGCCCCTTAATCGAAAACATGTTTTCATAAATCTACAATATTTTTAAAAAACCTATCCAACGATACCCCATACTATGTGGTACGTGAGAAAAAAATCGGGAATGTTAATTTACATGTAGGGGAGCTACCCTGAAATAATATTTTTCAATATTTAATATTACCTCTTCGTTGCCGTGACTAATATGTATATTCAATTATTCATGCTAAATTACAGCTTTCTTGTATTAAGGACCTCTGAGATATCGTGCGGTCGGACGAACAGACGGACATAGCGAAACCGAAAAAAGTTTGTACCGTATGTATTAATTTACTTTTCGGGCGAAACTATAAGGGTTTCTTTCTTAACCCTAAAAACGGATGTTAGAAAAGAATGAAATGTACAGGATTGACATAAGCCGCGCTAAATCACGTGGTCCATCCTCATCGACATCATTATATTCGGAGACAATGGGGAATGTAGATATCTTTTTACTACGAAGCGATGTTACTTTGCCTAAACCCCCTACTAATACATCTTTTTTTTACCTGTGGGGCGAAATGCGAATTAGAGAGAAATGTTTTCATATGAAATATATAAACGAACGTTCTCAAGCTGTTTTCGCGTAACATTCTAAGCGAAATAAACGCCATTATGTCCTATGCCACCGATGTGTGGAGATCATATCCCGCCACTTGTCTTCCTGAATGATTGAAGCTTCTTTAGGCGGGTTGGTTATTTTTTGAGATATTTTTAATTTTTGAGATGTAATTTAACCACGGAATTTAACCGACACCTATGTGTATAAGTATGTACCTATACATATTATGTATCTACGTACATAGATACAGTGGAAAGAAACTGGTAGCGGGAAGGTAGGGGTTAAGAGATGAAATAACACAACACATTAATTTGTGCTGCTTTTTATCAGCCACTTTTAAGGCAGCGATCTCGAATCTGATTATTTTTATCGAACTGCAAATAGGTACAAATTGTCGGTTGCTATTGAGATACCTATTTAGAATATCTTTTTAGCAACCGAAGGACATACTTATAATTTACTAGATCAGCTAGATCCGACAAACGTTGTTTCGCCATACAAATTGCTAGCATTGAATTTTTGGTGGGGTACTTAAGAGGGGGGAAGGGGCAATTGAGATAAAAACTATCCTATCTCTCAAGTTGAACCAAACAGTAAATATCTCTACAAAATATCTTTAAAATCGGTTCAGTAGTTTCGGAGTCCAACGTGAACAAACAACGTGATACGTAATTTGTATATATTAATATTTTTAATACCACGTATGCGGAATTTGAATCTATACGGCAAACATATTAATCACTAGGGCGATGAAACAGCACTGTCTCTATAAAATGTAGTGTTCTATTTGTGTGCGGTATATAATGTGTGATGGTCATTTGTTTGTGGTGTCAGGTGGCAGCTGCGGGCGCGCGGGCCGCCAGCATGCGCGGGGCGCGGTAGCGGCAGGATGGCCGCGCTGCTGTGTGTGGCGGCGCTCGCCATCGGGGCGCGGCCGGCCAACACGCAAGGTAAGCTGACTTTATTTCATCAACTTAAGGCGATTACAGCTGCGAACGACCTTGAATTTCTGACAGGAGCAGCGCAAAAATTATATCGCGCGCTAGCTTGCTCCAACGTCAAAGAGTATTTACAGTGAATGCAGATACCTACGTTTTAACATTTTTGTTCACCTATATGAACTTTTATCATCATGAATCGACTGAATGTTGTCAAACTCAAAACCAATAACCAGTAATCGCTCATTTATCGATTACATATACATTCGTTTTAAAAAAACGATAAATATCTAAAGAAAAAAAATGTACCGAAAATCCACAAAAAATCATATAACAATTTACGCAATAATAACACTTTCGTTTCCTATTTCTTTGAAAGTGTTGTAATATACAATACATCCCGTGTAGCACTTTATTTTAATACATACAATCGACAATTTATATTTAACAAAACCTTTCAAAATTTGATTTGGTTAAATATAATCTCTTGAATAATATTTTAAAACTAAACTAGCTTCTTAGTTTTTGTTTCAAAATCTCGTAATAAAAAAGAAGATATATAATTTGATTTAATGTTTAAAGAGGAAACTACTAAATAAGTTGATTTATTTAGACTATTTGTATGTATAATATATTTTATTTATTTATTTTTAGTTGCGAAGTCCTTCTTCTTCTTCTTCTTCTTCTACTTCAAATAGTACTAGTTTTTTTTCTTTAGAGTTTTGCTTTTTATTCGCTTGTTTGAATTATCTTCGTTGTTTATATGTTTTATTTTTTATTTATTTTTGTACATTTATACAAAATATTGACAAAATACTTATCTATCTAAAGCTAATAAAACATTCAAGCGTAAAGGTAGGAAAGCGTAAACATGAATAGTCTCAAAATATTATTCAGCGTCTACTCGCAAACAAAACTATTTATAAAGTACTAGCTTTCAGCCCCTTTAATACCCTCTTTTACCTCTTTAAGAGATAAAACTCACAGCATCCTTACATTCACGTTTATTTAATTGAATTAAAGATCATGACTAATAAATTTGAAGAGATTTTGATTAAACATATTTTATTTTTTCTACAAACTTTACCACTTTTTTCATCCTTTGAAGAGATGACATTTGAAAACCTTAAACTCGTATTCATTTAATTGTATTAAAAAATCACAAATACTATGTTTTAAATAATTTCTATAATATTCTACATAAAACAATCTATTTTTTATACAAACATCAATGCTTTTTTTATCCTTTAAGGAACAAAATTTTAAAAAATCCTCAAATATATGATTCTTAAAATGTGTTGAAGATTATAAGTGCCGAATTTCAAGTTATTTTCACCATAAACCTTTGATTTTTCATATAAATTGTAACACATACTTACTCCTTTAATGGATGAAACTTCGAACATTACATGCATGTTTCTTCAATTTCGATTGAAGAGCATAAGTACTAAAAAAATCCAAAAATTCGTACTTCTTAATTGTATTAAAAATCATAAATACTAAATTAAAATAATTTAGATTTTATAGTAATGCAATAAATAAACAATTCATTTATGATACAAACTTAAAAGCCTCTTTTTACCTCTCTATAGGCTAGAATTCCAGAAAATATTAAATTTATATTTAATTTTTTTTCAGTTAAAGGATAATTTAATTACGGCATATCATTCTATTTGAGTTGTAATAACTCAAAAATGACAGAGTTTCAAACAAACTTTCACCCCCTATTTCACCATCTTAGGGATGAATTTAAAAAAATCCTTTCTTATTCCTTGTCTATATCATAAGAACAACATCTGTAAAAAAACAGACTTCTCGGTCCAAGCTCATTATTTACTATAAAAAAACATCCAAGCGTAAACGAAATCTTCAATTTCCAAACGGCACAATCTTACTATTGTGCCAAACGTTCTATCTGTACTATTACTCTTTGACTCGAATATGGAGAGCGGAGCATGCTAACATGCGACACAGCCTCCCCGTATGAACGCTACCGGGAGACTGACTTTCGATGCGAGCGCTGTCCGCGAATTAAATAATAAGGTTTTTATTGATTTAATAGCACACTATAATGGTTTTGTAAAATTTTTAACTTAAATTTTATAAAGCAATAAATTGTCTGTAATAAAAAGAAAAAATCATCAAAATCGCTACAGTAGTTATGAAGTTATAAGCAATTTTTTGTGTAAAAATAAGAAAGATATTCGATTTTTTTCCGACAAAAATAACAATAAAATTTGAAAAAACGAACTTAAAATTTAAACTTAATTATATTATACGTATAATGCATATTTTTTTTTAATTATTGGACCAATCGGTTAGCAGTAGTAGGCTTTCAAAGAGGTGTCTATTTCGTAGTTTGGCATTACCTATCGCCTTAACGAGATGAAGCGGTGAAAATGCGAATAAAAACAATTTAGTGCTCGAGCTAGCGTTTCATCTTTAATTTAATTTACGAAATGACAAGCATTGAAGCTATTGCGACGGGAAGACGTTGATATCATAACTGAGCGAGACGTTGCAAAATTCTATAATCCCGTAGTCCTTTTTCTTTTTTTATATCATTAGATAACAAAAAAGCACATGGCTCTCCTGTTGGAAAGGGAAGCCGTCGCCTATAGAAACCAAGGCTGTTAATGGTGCGTTGCTATCCGTGTGGCGGGATGGCAATGCCACATGCATAAGCCTAACGCGTCCTCCTACCTCCAAGCAAGACAATGACAAGCATTGACGCTATTGCGGTAGGAACAGGTTAAGGCGGTGGTACCAGACTCGGGCAAGACAATGCAGAACTCTATTACCTAGTAGCCACAATGGCAGTGACTTGCATAGCCAATCGGTCGCCTTTAAGACCTGCCTGGCAGAATGGCAGTTTGGTGTCTATAGGCGATGGTTTCTCTTTCCAACAGGAGAGCCAGCTGCTTGTTTGCTCTCTTATGATTAAGAAAAACGACAGTGACATTTCTATCACTGGTAACAGCTAGTAATTATATATTAGTAGACGATCCACGCAGCTTTGTCCGCGAGATCGCCTGGTACATGGATAACATGCTACATGTTCGCAGAGTTTTTCGTACAAACATTTATCCCGTATTTCAGCATCTTAGAAGTTAATTTTTTGCAAAAAGTTAGCCCCTGTTGAACTCGGATATTTAACTATCTTCATACCAAATTTTATTAAAATTGGTTCAGCGGTTTAACGTTGAAAGTATAACAGACAGATTTTTGTTTTTTTAATATTAGTATGGATTAGAACCATAATAAGGAATTACTAGCAGATGGTAAATCTATTTTAATGGTTGGTCTTCGATGTATAGGGCTTCACATCTCCCTGGAGCCGAGCTGCTACTTTCTGATATAAAAAATATATTATCTAACTAACAAGTCATCCTGTGATGAATAGTCTGAAGTGATAACACCGTTAATTGAATTGTGAGTGCCCTGACGCAATCAAGGGTTCGATATCCGACACGGAGGGACACTTGTGTAATGGGCATAGATGTTTGTGTTTCTGGGTTTCGGTGCTTATTAATATATTTCAGTAATTATATAAGCATTTTATATACCTATATATATATATATATATATATATATATATATATATATATATATATATATATATATATATATATATATATATCGTCAACTACCAACCACACGACAACACGAGCAAATAAATTGCTTCCTTTGGGGGTACAATTCGTGTTATTTGTTCACCAATATTATTATTATCGTCGTTTCGTTATTCACTTGTCTTAGTGTATTTTTTTTCGTGCAGTAAATAATGTATTACATGGAAAGAAGTTGTATTCAAAGCCTTACGGACTATTAACATAATTACCATAAAAATGTAGGTGAAGTAATTTTACACATGAAGAACGATTAAGAGTCAGTACGGGTCATTGTAACCTGTCGGCGACGGTGACGGACGGCGGTCCGCTCTCGCTACCCCTGCCGTGGGGCCGCGAACTCCGACCTACTACTGAGGAAATACGCTATTGTACTTCCAACGTCGTAGGATACTATATTAACAGATAGCTCTCTTGATAATGTAAGATGAGTGTCTTCTATAGAAACAGAGATTAGAAAAAAATCTTCGCTGGGCAAATCACATATTAAGGTTTGATTAACCCAAGGTTATTATTATTAATATATATATATATATATATATATATATATATATATATATATATATATATATATATATATATATATATATATATAATTATTTGCTTGTGATATGGTTGTGAGTCCATACATAATATTAATTAATATATAGACATACTAAAACATGTTTGATAAACACAACATAACTGATAAATACATTTTAACAAATTCTATATCAAGTTCTTAGTAAGTATTTGCATGTGCTGTATAAAATTAAATGAATACAATCTTCAATTGAAAATTTAAATCAAAGTGTGGATTATTCGTTAAACTTTGTTTATTAAACGTTAATTCGTCCACGTGAACGCTGTTTTAGCGGCTCCTCGAAGGGGTGGTAGCGGCCATTCACTCGCGACCATCCACTCCACGAACGAGGTCACTCGCCACTCGCCATGCTTTACGAGGCGCTTACTCATTCAAATAAACCAACATCCATTCATTTTCTTTAAGTTTTTCCTTTAACATTAATTTTCAGTTGACATGCTATCTTACTTGTTTTATTTTTTGTTTTAAAGAGTGTGGCAAAAGAACACTCCGTTTTTCAGCATATTTAAGTATCGCTAGGTTGGTATATACATATAGTATCTTTTAGGTTAGGTTTCATATCGCAGGCTGCGCTTCATTTTGGTAAAAAACAATGTAGTACCTAATCTCCATTAAAAATTTACACTTCGTGTTTCAAATACTAGCTTATGTTTGAAAAATATAAAGCCTTAAATTGCCTCAGGGTTTTTATGGTTCCGAAGTCAACTTTTAGAAATCCTTAATCCCAATAGTTTCGCCATGTTCGGCTGTATAATTGGCCGTCCGTTCGTATGCGTTGAATTTCTCACTCTCATTACCATGTGGCTCATGTAGTTTATAATCTATAAACTAAACTACCTGTTATTCGCGACTTCGTTCGCGTGACCAAAAATCATTACTTCCTTTTGCTCAGTCGGGTAAGAGGTAGCCTATGTCACTCCTAAATAGTGTAGTTTTCTAATGGTAGAATAATTTTCAAAGATGGGTCTAGCAGATTTTGAGTATTCGTTACAAACATACAAAAATTCTAACATATTTTGTTCATAGTACTATTATTATATATACATAGTAGTATTAGTGTACTTAGATAAGATATTGCCATTTCTACAGTTAATAGTTGTGAATATTAATAAGTACTAACTCCCGTATTCGTCCTGGCATTTGATCAGTGATGACAAGTTTAGCCTTCGCTTACCTCGTACGAACTTTCTCGCAGGAAGTATATGGTCCATTTGACACAGGAACAAAGTTAAAATTGTAGTATGTAGGTACATTAATATCAGATACATATGTAAAATCTGTTTAGTTCCGATGGCAGTACGTCTCGACAGCAGGTCTACTGCCATCACCCGTTCGCCAGATTTTTATAACGTAGTATCCTTTTGTTACTTGCATACGTTTGCTACACTCATTAAGTATTTTGTAAAAGTATGTAGGTAGATGACTGAAAATAACCGGATTACAACATTAACGATTGAAGTTTCCTAAACGTTTAATTGAATCACCCTGTTTATCAAACAGTTCTGGTTTTTGCCACAGTCCTCAAACTCAACAACTATTTATTTTGCCAATTAGGTCGGAGTTGGAACACTTATATGATTTTATAATTGTGCAAAAGTTACTTTTTGTACTAACAGACACATTAATGAAGGGAAGACGTATAGATAACCGGTAACCACTGTCCATTGACTTTTGCATTTCAGAGACACAATACGATGGTAATGAAACGATTAGCTATTGTTCAGAGGCTAATAAACTTCCAGTAAAAAGGCACAAGATAAATAAACAAAACAATTAAAATGTTTTTAGTAGTTGGCTTTCCTGATGGTAAGAGAAACTGTCGCCTATAAACACTAAAGATGTTAATGGTGCGTTGCTATCCGTGAGGCGGGATGGCAATGCCAAATGCATAAATCTACCAGTTACCGTACCCTCCAAACCGGAACACGACAATGACAAGCATTGACGCTATTGCAGCAGGAATAGGTAAGGTGGTACTAAATACCTGGGTGAGACGTTGCGGAACTCTACCATCTAGAAGTGACGATAGTAGTGACACGTATAGCCAGTAGGTCACCTCTTACGACCAGCCTGCCAGATCGACAGTTGATCTATTTTTCAAAGGAGCTGGGGCCAACACGTTTGTAAAAATAAATTAAACTTATGGAAGTTACCGCTTCGCTTTCGTGCTCTGACTAATTTTGGCATATGGTAGTCTAGGTTCCTCTTGAATCTTTTATTTCTCGCAAGACAAAGCGTAAAAGGCGAACTATCATCTATCACTAACATCGTGGCTGTTAGATAGTTGAGTTCTGCAACTTCTCGCCTGTGTCTTGTACCACTGCCTTACCTACTTCTACCGGAACACCTTAAGTACTTGTTTCAATTTCTGTGGATATTACCTAATTGCAACTCTGTATTACTCCATACATAGGTCACCTTTTTGCTCCATATGTGTCTCGTTGTAATTTATCAAGAAGTTGTTTAGTCTGCAGACTTTTCTAATTACATCATCACGACAGATCTAGGACTAAAAACAATGATAAACATCCAATCACAATCAAAACATAAAATAAATTTAAATCAACTCAATCAGTAACTAATAGAAAAGTTTTTACTCGATGGAAGAATATGAACATGGTAGAAGAAATTATTTTATTTATCTATCTAACTGAGGTCTTTAAATGAGCAATTCTTTTTTATATATAAATATATATTTTGCATCTCGGAAACGGCTACAACGATTTACATGAAGATTAATATGCAGGGGTTTCAGGCGCAATAAATCGATCTAGCTAGGTTTCATTTTCAGAAAACAGAAAAATCTTGTGATATCGTCGACACCAGCAGGCCTATTCTTGAAAACAATATAAATCTTAAACCAATATTGATAAAAACAATACGTTTCAAATATTGTCAAAAAACGGTACTCTTGAAATCAATATTACCCACATTAATTCAGTATAGAAACGACCTAATTATTGGAAATAGATGTCATCGTTACATGTCCAGCTAGTGTTACAAGTGGAAATTTTAAGAACCGTTTTAAACAAAATCTATACATTAATAAAATCGTAGGAAAGCCAAACTGTACATTGAATATTTTTAAAAGAATACTTGGGGTGTGATCTACAATCGATATCGAAGCCAAAAATATAGTTTTTAGAATTTTTATCTGTTTGTCTGTATGTATGTCCGGGATAAACTCAAAAAGTACTGCATGGATTTACTTCAAATTTTGCAACAAAATGTAGCCTATATGTAGGTCGGGTCAACATATAGGCTACATATTATCACGCTATAACCTACGGATGAGGTGCTGTGCAAAATAAACGAAGTCCGTGCGGATGAAGTCGTGGGCAACAGCTAGTAACGAATAAAATCAATAATGAGTAGTCCCAAAAAATTTCAAAATCCGTGTGGCGCTGTCGCCGAATCCAATAATTGAATATAGTTGTCCAGAGTACGAAATACTTCAAAATTCATTAAATATTCATTTAAAATTGAAATCGGTTTTCAAGAGTTATCCTACAGATAGGAACGAACAGCTTTTGTTTAAAATTACGGACGTATTTTGCCGGCTGGGGTACTCTTCCGCAACACCCCATAACTAACGTCGTTCCAAAATATTCATACAGGTACTATAAATTTAATAAATTTAATTCGAAAAAATAACTCTCCATTATATGGTTGTTATTTAATTGCAATGAAAATAGTTATAATTATTAATTTGTAGATATTATTGACATATACACATAATATATTGATATTTTGTAATTATGATGTGTTAAATACAGATATTTTTATTACCCCGTGTTGGTCCCGGGCTCCTTTGAAGAATTGGCCAACTGCCGTTCTGCCAGGCAGGTCGTAAAAGGCGACCCATTGGCTATACGAGTGCACTATCGTCCTGGCTACTAGGTGGTAGAGTTTTACATTGTCTCGCCCGGGTCTGGTACCATCGCCTCACCTATTCCTGCCGCAATAGCGTCAGTGCTTGTCACTGTCTGGTTCCGGTTTCGAGGGTAAGGTAGCCGATAAACTGATGCATGTGGCATTAGACCTCGCCACAAGATAGCAATGCACCATTACACTTTTGGTGTCTATAGGCGATGGTTGATTCTTTCCATCAGGAGACCTATCTGCTTGTTTGTTATCTTATGATATAAAAAAATACTATAATTTTAAATTTCGTTATTATTTAAAACACAATACCAATATTTCTAATTTTCAATTAAAATAATTATTGTTATCGACATTTCATGTATGTGCACACTCAATGAGTAGAATAAGTTTGGTTCTGTTTCAATTGTATCATTCGGACCTTATTCTAACAAATTAATAATAAAGTATCATCTTATTTTATGTTTGTAACAGAAAAATCGGTTCATCGTTTTAGGAGTTATGATGCTACAAACAGACTTACACACACTTTAAACTTATCCCACTTTTTATCATACGTCGAGAGTTAAAACCTATGAAATAGAATTTTGCATTGAATGTTAGTATGGATTGCAATAGTGTCGTCACAAGCGTGACGCCACGGGATGTTACGACAGCACCGGCAGCGGTAGCCGTGCCGGCGCTCCGGCCGTGCCCATTGTCGGAGCCCGCTGTACCGTTTCCCTCCTCACTTAATGAAAACTTACCGTCTGCGTAAGAGACATTTAAACACTGTTATTTACGAGGACGTTTCATGTGATTGCAGTCCCCATGCGACGGCCCTTTCACTACAAATATTACCCGAAATATCATGTATACATCGGCTATTACATGCTTTGGTTTAGAGGGTTGAATCCTCTAGGTAAAAACATAATTTATTAACCGTGTTGCCAACTTATTTTTTTAAGGTACTTGGATAGGCAAACCGGCAGACGTGCCACCTGATGGTAAGTGGTCAACGTCGCCCATGAACATAAATTAGTTTACCTGGAACTAGCCCAAGTAACTCATTTATGTATTGCCTATCCTGAGACGTAAGGTGTTAAGTCTCGGTGCCAGTAATTGCACTGTCTGTCTTGCCCTTCTCTCCAAAACACAACCAAGATGGTGTTACCCATGCAGCAGGGAGCGCGGCACAACGCATCCCTCCCACCGATATATTCAGCTGTATTGATTTATCTGTTTTCTAGAATGCTGGGGCTGTACTAAAAAGTAAGATAAGGTAATTAAGCAGTATTTTAATACTGTTAAATATCTTATCATATATTTGGTTGGTTCGGGCTCCCTTTAAAGGGCATCTGCCGTTCTACTAGACAGTTCATAAGAGACGAACAATCAGTCAAACATGTCACTACTATCGTGGCTCCTTGGTGGTAGAGTTCTGCAACAGAACCAGCTGTTTATTTTGTGCTATACGTGGCGCATATACATTGCTTAGTTTACCTATGTGTATATTAAAATAAATCAAGTTAAGAAAAAAATATCCAAAAAAATCACAAAGTTCCCACTCAGACCAACGATTTTATCTCAGATACATGGTTTCGATTTTCGGTAGACCGTCTCTCACACCCTGTATTATAAGGATAAACAAAAGCAACACCAGTCATATTAGTTTTATTGACGTTTATAAACAGAGTTATTATCTTCTTTACAAAATTACATCTACAACACCTACGAACATATTCAGATAAATAATTGTAGAGAAGAACGGGACTTATTTAATTGTTGGGTGGCTAATGGTTTTTTATAGAAAAAAGGGGCAAACGAACAGGAAGTTCACCTGATGGTAAGTAATTACCACTGCCCATGGACAGCCACAGCACCATAGGTCTTGCAGATGCGTTGCCGGTCTTTTAAGAATGAGTATGCTCTTTTCTTTTGTCGGTAACCCCTTCACACCCCTGTCGGTAATTGATTCTACAGAAGCGTAGTGCGTGGTACAAAGTGCCTAGAGAATCGCACGGTTGTGGATTTCCAGACATCGAGGTGATGAGGATGGAACTTTGAATTTTCCCACGATGTCCGATCTATCCTCTTCTTCCTTTCCCCTTCTTTATCCGATCTATCTTCCTTTTCCCTTCCTTGTCTTTGTGTGACGTCATCGACCTCAACAATAATGACGTCACCTGACAAGCAACTGTGGCGCCGCTGGTCGCTACCGCTGAAGGATCAAAGTGATGGAACCAGCGGGCCAGCTGCTTGTCAGGTGACGTCATTACTGTTGAGGTCGATGACGTCACACAAAGACAAGAAAGGGAAAAGGAAGATCTTCCCAGCCAGGCAAGGTGTACTGCCTGGGGACCGAAGTCCATTTGATAAACGTGGAAACTTGTATATAGTGTACTTGTACAAGATAAATAATTGTGATATCGCGATTCAGGATTTTATTTTGAATTTCATTTTTTCCATTTGTTATTGATTTTTGTCCATTTTTTATTATTTTTTCTTGTAGCGTTTGTGATTGTTTTTGAGCCGCTACATTTAGCATGTAACTTTACTTTTTAGAACACACAAATAATCATGGAAACTGATTCTGCTGTTATCAGAGTGAGAATATGGCCATATAAATAAATATAAATAAATATTCACGGGACAAATTACACTTACTGATCTAACACCAAAGTAAGCAAATTATTTAATATTTAATTACTATGATATAAACATCATCTGACACGATAACATAAGCTAACGTGTAAAGTTTTAAGCGTATTTTATAAGACATTACCTTTTGAATACGTAGCTCATTATCACCTTCCCAATTCTCACACGGATATTATTAATTACATAACACAATTAAATCGTCGGAATTGCATTGTTGTTTGGATGTCGACTATGCATACTCAGACAACTGTACAATGAGTGATGTTTCCTCACTAGATAAATAGGTCTGTTCAAGGCTGTATGCCGACTGTGGCGCTGTCTCTGAAGGTAGCTTATGTGTGTAATCCAATACGTGGCATTAAAAAAATACAAAGCATTGATAGCAGCAGCTATTGTGGCAGGAATATGTAACGCGGCGGTACTGTAATAGTCGTTGCAGAACTCTACCACCTAGTGGTCACGACGCGTATATAGCCCATCGTTCGCCTTATACAAACTGACTGGCAGAAAAGCAGATGGTCTATTGTTCGAAGGATGCCCCAACCTTTGTTCTTCTAATATACGCAAATTACTGTACAAGTTAAAAAGTCAGCATTAAAGAGATAATTTGTATTAGGTATCAAACCGTTACTATCGCACTGGCGTTGCTATTTGTGCGGCGAGCTATAAATGCCACTTACATAAGTTTACTGGCTACCTTACTCTCAAAACCGGAATACGAGTATAACAAGCAATGACGCTATTGTGGCAGGAATAGATAAGGCGGAGTACCAAATACCCGGGCGAGACATTGCGGATCTCTACCACCAAGTCACGCTGTTAGTGACACAGCTGATGTCTGATGCAGTGACATGAAAAGATGGTCCATTCTTCAAAGAGAGTCTCGGAAGAGCACGTGTAAGTAATTGGCTCGTCTAGCGCAAATAAGAAGCAATTAAAGTTGTTAAAGTCAGCGATGCAGAGCACCGCTCATTTCGCCCAGCTGACACATCGATAAATCAAAGTTTTTTATATCATAGTCTTCATAGATACCAAAATAGCAAACGGCTCACTTATTTGATAGAGTTAACCATCGCCTATAATATACCAAAGATGTTAACGGTGCATTATTATCCATGTGGTGGGATGGCATTGTCACATGCGTAAGTTTACCGAGTACGTTACTCTTATAACCGGACCACAAGTGATAAGTATTACGCTGTAACAGTAGGAATAGGTATATAAGATACCATATTCGGGTGACACATTGTGGGCAGGCGCCAACAATGTATCACCCGAATATGGTAGTACTTAGTCCAGGTAGTAACGAGTAGTGACGCGTTTGGCAAATCATTCGTCTTTTACAAAAAGGATAAGGGTTTATACAAGAAAAGGGACCCAGACCAACACGGCGAATTAAATGTTCAGCTCATTCTCCCTGTCGCGCAATTAAATAATCCATGTAAATATGTGCTTCTCTTGTTGAAATGTTTTAATCTTATAGGATGGAGGATGCTACTTTCTTATCGGACTGCACAAAGATGGTGATATTTGGTGTACATAATATTAATAATATTAATAATAATCTTTCTCTATTGTATAGCTAAAAATATTGTCTATGTGATTGTCCAAAGAATAATCAGTATCAAGCGATGCTGAAAAAATGTTTTTAATAAGAAATTACATCCGGTAAATTTTAAGTTTAAATTTTGTTTATGATGTTTCTTGGCAAAATATTCGGCGAAAGTGGCCGAATTCCGAATAGTTTCCAAATATTGGTATAATCTATATAATCTGTATAATCTATACATAATACCCATAATACGTAAAATCATGTGGTTTTTGTGATATATTTTATTTTAATTGGAATAACAGCCTTCAAATTAAATATGAGTCATTAATGCAACTCCCATTCTTCGCTCTCTTTTTGTGTTTAGGTTGGCAGATTCCACCGCTATATTTTATATTGCTTTTTCTGTAAACTTCCTAATCAAAATCAATAATATAATAAATCTTCGCCTGTGATGTGACTGAACGTAATCAAAGAAAATGTAAAGTCATAACATGTAATAATATACAATATTTTCTCTTGAATATGGCTAGTCGTATTATAAGATGGACTAACACTTAGAAAGGAGAGTTACGTAAATGTATCAACAATTGAATTGCAGAAAATTGATTCAAATCCGATATGGCCGTAATGGCTAAATTAGTTTCGAATTATTTGAGATTTAAATCGTATTTACGTAACGGATTAATTAGGATTCCACAACAAACTAGGCAATGTTGCAATAATATCCCCTGTGTAATTGCGCCACCGTTACCGTTTTCTGTTTCGTTATTTGAGAGCCGGTATGAAGTCATGAATATTTACTAAAGATGAGCGCATACGAACATCATTTTTGGTGAATCACTTTATTTATTTTTGTATCCACTTTCAATTAATTTTATCCAGTTGCCACGTAGTTACAACCAAAAGTCAAAATGTAGTCTACATACGTGTTTAACAAACTTGGTTTAACAATTTTTGGATGCTAAGATTATTTGGAGCGAGATGTCTGGTAGGTACCTAGGTACTCAATCGTTTTTACCAACCAATGATAACAGTACCTTACGTATTTATTCTTTACTTAGTGGATGCCTATCTAATAAGAGAAAAACGGGTGCAAAATTTCAAGTGTACCTAATGGTTTGGTCTGTGCGGTTATAAAATATATAAAACTTTCATCCTCTATTTTACCCTCGTGGGATCGAATTCCGAAATACGCTTAAACACGTGATTCATTATTTTTTTGTACTCAATCCTTACGAAATTTCATACAAATATGTCCAGGAAATAAAAAGTTTCATACAAACCTTTATCCCCTATTCCACCTCTTATTTCACCTCTTTCCGGGTTGAATTTTCAAAAATCCTTTCTTAGTGGATGCCTACATCACAAGAGAAGTAGGTGTTTGAAATTTCAAGTTTCTATCCCTAAGAGTTTGGCCGGTGCGTTGATACATAGGTCAGTCACTTTTGCCTTTTATATATATATATATATATATATATATATATATATAGAAGATAGATAAACAAAATATTATTCGTTTGATCACAAATTCTAAGTGTGTCAACAGATTTTAACACTGTATAAACCTATACCTATATATACGTAATATACGCATGGTAGTGTTTGTAATGACTTTTTTTATAATTTAAATTCATTTCTAATGCATCTTATATAAAAATTAACTTTCCGCGCTTCGCTTCTCTATATAAACATTAATTGTGCAAAATTTCAATGCCACATGCATAGGTTGACTGGCTTCCAAACCGGAATACCGTGGACATTGACAAGCATTGACGTAAATAAGGCAGGAATAGGTCGGGCGGAGGTAGACCCGGGCGAAACGTTGCAGAACTCAGCAGAATAGTGGTCACGATAGTAATGACTCATATAGCCAGGTGTTTGCCCTTTACGACGCAGTTGCCAGCAGGGTCCGAGCTTATAGATAGTTGTCTAGTGTTTGCAGATTGACTACAGTCTATTCTTCAAATGGGGCGTGGACCAACATGGCGGAAAATTAGCAATCTGAATTCAATATCTATTTCAAATATCGTTTGCATAAATTTATGTGTGTTCTTTAGGTATGTTGCCTTGAAGCGAATTCCAAGATTCTATGCCACCAGGAAATACCGTACTGTTTTAATGAGTGATTATATCACAACCAAATTCTAAGTAATGTATTTTTAATACTAGCTTTTGTCTGCAGTTTTGCGTATTAAACAAATTAACCCGTCCGTTTATACATAATACTAGCTGACCCGGCAAACGTTGTTTTGCTATATAAATTATTAAATTTAAAAATAGGAGTAGATGGTAGAAGGGTGAAAATTTAGGGTTGATGTATTTTTTAATGCCACATTATAATAAAATTTGTCCAAAAAAGTAAAAAAATAATGTTAGGGGTGGACAACCCGTATAACTTAAAGGTATGAAAAATAGATAGTAGCCGATTATCAGACCTATTTATTGAATATGCACATAAAATTTCATAAAAATCGGTCTTAGCCGTTTCAGAGGAGTATGGTAACTAACACTGTGACACGAGAATTTTATATATAAGATAAATGCCAATTTTAACCTAAAATCGCAGTTTATTTTATTTGACTATTGGTTAACAGCGGTTTTCTCCACCAGATAATGGTCACAGGATTTTTAAATTCCGTTTAAAGTTGTAAAATACCAGCAGAGCTGTAAGACATAAATATCCACAAAGGATGTGGTCAGGAGTGCCGCGAGTCGCGTCGTCGCGTCGGGTTGCGGAAGTGCGCTTGGAGGCGCGCGACCCCACCGACCCGACCACCGACCCTCCCTGTCCTAGCTCCGTCACAAGTTACAACTCGCTAGGAATAAATCTGTTTTTTATACCAATTTTTCGTAACACTTTATTACAGTATATTCCAGTATTTCTTTTATGTTATTGAAGTTTTATTGTTCAAGTCCGTTTATATTGGGACAACAAGATAATGCGTTTTCATATCATTAGATGGCAAACAAGAAGATATAGCTCTCCTGATGGAAAGAGAAACCATCGCCTACAGACACACAACATACAAGATGTTAATGTTTACAATCAGCGTGGTGGGAAGACAATGCCACACTAACACGTAGACGAACACAGGGAAAATGCACATCTGCCATTCTGTCAGGCAGTTCGTAAAAGGTTCACGAAAAAATGGCCAGATACCGCTACTATCGTGATTGCATGGTGGTAGAGCTCCTAAATGTTCGCCCGGGTATATGGTTCCACCGCCACCGCAACAGCTGTATATATACAGGTATTTTCTCTAGTTTAGGCTCCAATCCACTCTACATTAATTAAATCAAATTGTAAACCATATTCCCACTGTAGTGGTAAAAAATATGGACAGTGACAAGCACTGACGCTATTGCGGCAGGAATAGGTAAGGCCGTGGTACTAGACCCGGGAAGACAATGTAGAACTCTACCACCTAGTAAAATGTCACAACAGGTTCATATTCGACTCCAAAGGTGGTAAAATAGGGGTTTCATGGGTTTATATGGAAGGAACGGAGCCTTGGTAACACATCAGTTTAACCATAAACTATTGCAGTCCCAGGAGCATGTACCTAGCTTTACAGTAATTCCGAAAATATATGCTATTTTATGCGCGTAATTAAAACAGGTTTATTTAAAATTTAATATAATTTACAGAAATGCCAATAATTTCTTTGTGTGACTTTTATATATATATAAAATTTATGGTATTTATTGTTCTGTTTTCCCTACCCCTTAACCCCATTCGGTCACCATTTTGAATAGTAAAGAGCGGAAGTGGCGTTTGGCGAGGGGATTTATACCGATGGTATCCGGCGGCCGGCGCTCTACTTACGGCAGGTGTCTACGCACTGACCTCATATACCTACACACATACAGCTTTAATATATTACATGTTCAGCTAATGGTCTAGGTTAACGACATTATCCGTAAACGTCAGATTTTAATGTAAAAACAGGTGTGTGTTGATCGTAAACGACTTTGTATATAACAAACAATTCCTTAAAGCGTTAAATCTGAACGGCACAATGACGTGAAAGCATAGATATAGTATGTCATTCCATTTTAGTCATTTTTTACTGATTATGACAAACACTTCATTTAAATTAAGTAAAAATTTGTTTTTACTGTGATACGGGAGTATTTAGTTATATGAGTTTTATTAACAATAAATAAGCTCATAATTTTTTTAAATGTAAGTAACCCCATATTAAATTAAAACCAAGACCAAATTATTTGATCTTGGAATGGCTCTAATTGATAAGTCTAGTTTACTAGGTTTTCATATCGTAGAATACTAAACAAGCAAATTAATTTCCTGATGTAAAGAGACAACCATCTCCTAAAGACACAAACCTGTCAGCTTTTACAGGTGAATAACAAAAACCATATCCGACAGTCAAAAGCATTATTTGGTGACTTATGTGACTTATTAATATGCGATATTTTTCCCGAACAAGACTTAACATTTTTAAGTATTTCCTATGGCAACATAAAATATGTGACATGTAGTGCATGTAGTCTTAATAAAAATGCCGATACAAAGTTGCCACCACTGCAGACGAGACGTGGTGAGGTCAGCTTTACAATATTTGCCAAATTTTAAAGAAATCGAAGCACAAATGTCAAAATACTATAACATTTTTATTTTGACCAAATCTCCAGGAATATAGCAATATAGATGTTATAATTTACAAAGATTTTAAGGATTGGATTGGATTCAAAATTGCGACTTTCGCTTAATTGTATGTAATTAAATTTTGAGACTAAACTATTGAATGAAAATAGGAGCGACGCAACCACCCGTGCTTGCAGCCATCGCGCTTTCCATACGATCTCGACGTAAGTAATTTTAGTAGAGTAGTGACTAGTGACACAGAATAATTGTTGGATCACACTGCACTATTTACATCATTTTGATTCACATTTATGTATGTCAAACCACGTTCTCGTATGCAACAGAGTCTATAGTTAACACTTAGCACGGCGTCAATATCATATCGATACACGTTTACTGCACTTTAGTTTTTTTAATTATATATTAATATACAATATCTAGTAAATATGAAATATTTAATTATTTATAAACTAAAACATCAATGTTATCCATGAAATAATGTATTAAATGTTACCTCTGGATTTTAATAGCTAAACACAGTTTTTTAGAGTAAATATTTATTAAGATGCAGCTAGTTAAGCTCCTGAGGCATAGTCAGTAGTAAGTGTGGTTTTATAAGGACGCTTTCGCCAGCGCGGATGGTAAGCACGGCCTGTAGGCGCGCGGATGCCCCGCTCGAAACTACAAAATGAGAGTCGCGCAGTTTGCTGACAGTCGTTATCGCAAAGTACTTTAAATATAGCGTGATCGGTTTGCCGCCTCATGCAGTCGTGATGAGACTTCTCCTATTTATTACATATGGAAAAAAAGGCAACGACGACGACGTAGTACGTACACAAGTTCATCCTTACAATGGCACTAGATTCAAAAGCGCGACCTGATTGCCAGCGCGTTAGCGCGGGCCATCCGCGCGTGTTGCTACTATGTAACAATCCAAGAGATGCAAAGCTCGTGGCTAGCGACGCTTACCAACCGCGCTGGCGAAAGCGTCACTATAAAACCACGCTAAGTACAGCTGTACATTAGGTACACTTAAATTGTTAAAATACAGTAAACATTTGTTGGAACAATTTTTACATAAATTAAATTCGATTCTGAAATTAATCACTGTTGTTGCGTAAAATAAAAATTATTATTAAAATCTGTAGCTTAATGTAACTGATTTAGCTCCGTATCCTTAATTAATATTTTTTATATTCTATCCGATATAAATTCTACTTACCAATTTCCCATCGCAGCCACTGTTGAGTAATTACAGAATAACTTTCGTTCATTAACCATAACTTTTCCATGCGAAAAAGTACGACCTAAGATTATTATGCAAATAATGAATCTTTACCTCGCAAATCTTTGTATTTAACGCACGTAGAAGCTTACATGTAATATTTACTACACCTATATTAAATGTAATACTGACATATACAAAAATACAAAAAGATAGTCGAAATGCGTAACTCATCGACATAGTAATGATTTCGCTGGCGTAACTTAAATAACAGTACAGTATCAAAATTAGCTGGCACGTAACTCGTTAAGTAAATCAAATTATGTTTGAATTGACCGTGCGAACCCGAGTGTAAGGTCACTCCTCAACACTGTAGGCCACGTGAAAGTGTCGAAAGCTGCCCGTAATGGTGGTTATTATGGTAATGGACGATGTTCCGGTATTTGGTTCTGATTATTGTTTTCATTACGATTTACAGCAAAAAATAATCAGCTTATCATGTAATAATCGGGTTGGATCTATCCGGCCGTGCTGAGGTCTAGGATATAAGATGTAAAACGTAGAAGAGTTCTGTGTATTGAGCGAAGATATCTATGGGTAGAACGAAGCGTTGCTACTTATGGTATGGCTACATTATCGTGAAAAGATTTTTAGCGCGTTATCGCGATGAAACGTCGTGGTTATCTTACGGAGGACTAAACAGTCATATATACTCCATTGAAAATTGTATGTCTTGCGTCAACTTGCGATAAGCACTAATGCAAAAAAACGAAATCACTTTAACTGCAGTAGAAAACTGATAGAAGCCCGAAGTTGCAGCGAGACGGTTGGTCACACACTTTCGTTACGGCTACATATCGCTCGAAGGTTCGTGATGTGTTATCGCAATAAAACTACGTGGTTGTAATACAGTGAACTAGGTGGTCACATATGCTCCATTAATTATAGTTTGTCATGCTTCACCCTTGATGCTAATTGCTAAAGCGAGATGAATTTATTCGCTGTAGAAAACTGGCAGAAGCCCGAAAATATAACTAAGTGGTTAGCCACACACATTGTGCAACGTAAAACGATAGCGATAGGGTGATAATGTAGTCAGAGCATTCGCGGAAACGCAAATCTTCGCCATAGGGCGAATGTAGCAGTGATATTGCACAAATGACAGGGTTTAACGCGATCTATGGGTTTTCACCCACGCTTGCTCCAACGTGTCCTCTCGTCTGCGCTGTCCTCCTCTGCCAGCTGGTGAGGTACCTACAGCTGTTCTGATTGCGTTGTACACTAAGACCATTTGTTCTGTTCAATCGTATCTATTAATGCTAAGAAGTTAAGTTCGGCCGTAACACATCGCTTACAATGCTCAGAAGTCTACAGAAAATCTGACAATGAGGCTTCCTAGCATTCAAAATGAGAATTCATTGGTAACACATTTACAGGTGCAGATGTGTACACGCGACACCTTTTACCACACAGAGATTCTGCTTCCATCCCTATTCTTAAAAATATCTGAAATTTGGTCTCTGCCAAAGCAGTTTTGTGCATTTTTGTATTGAATTTCAAGTTCACTTTCATAAATTTACTCAAGTATAATCTGTATGGTGTTCATGAATACATACTCGTTAATCCATTATTACAGTTCTTGCATGAAGAGAATTATTGCGTTCATACATGTGCAGGAAGCAAGGCAAGTCTGGCTGGACCGTGATGGATACATTCTCTCTCTTCACTCAATTTTCTCTACCTACGCCTTCGTAAAGGATTTTCGTAAGATATGTTAAACTTATGCATGTGGCATTAGACCTCGCTACAAGGCAACGCACCATTAACACCTTTGGTGTCTATAGACGATGGTTGACTCTTTCCATCAGAAGACACATCTGCTTGTTTGCTATCTTTTGATATAAAAAAATGTTGCTGTTGTTGATGTACAGTTACAGGATTAAAATTCAAAATGTCTTTAAAAAAAAAAATAACCGGCCAAGTGCGAGTCGGACTCGCGCACGAATGGTTCCGTACCATGCCTATTCAAATTTTTACCTGTTTATTAAAATCGAGTAAAAATTGCTTAAAAATTGCGTTTGTTTTATGGAAGCCACCATTTAATATTTACTTTATTTTCATTTAATTCATTATTTTGAAAGGTAATATACAAGTGAATAGTTTGTGAAAATTTTATGCGTCTACCTGTTACTGTTGTTACAGAGTAAAAAATACGAAAAAGCACGTTTATTGTATGGGGACCCCCCTTAATATTTTCATTTTTTTATTTTTAGTATTTGTTGTTATAGCGGCTACGGAAATCCATAATTCGTGAAAATTTCAGCTTTCTAGCTATCACGGCTTATGAGATACAGCCTGGTGACAGACAGACAGACGGGCAGACAGACAGCAGAGGCTTAGTAATATGATCCCGTTTTTACCTTTTAGGTATGGAACCCTAAAAAGCCGTAAGACGCTGGACATCTTTAATAATTACCTGAAATGCCTTGAGATAAGTTAATTCATATTTATATCTAAATATATAACAATTGCTGTTCGTTAAAAAACTCGAGAACGGCTGAACCGATTTCATTAATTTTGGGTTTGAATTAATTGTTGAAGCCCAGGGAAGGTTTAAAAGGTGAGAAAATATAGAAAAAAAGTAGTTAAAAAGGCAGAACAACGTTTTCCGGGTCAGCTAGTAATATATTAATTTGTATGCTTATTATGCAAGTTTTATACATTGTTATAACACTTCTCTATATTCTCGCCTTCCTTCAGAAACTCATGCGTTCTGGGCTCTTCTTCTGTCTACCCTCCTTTCCACATTTGCATAAAGATGATGGCTCTCTAGCCCATTCTGCAAAAGAGAAGGATGATCTCTTGAGCCAACTTTTTGCAGCCAACTAGACAAGTAAGGGAATCCTACCACCTACCATCCCGCAGTGACACTTCCATGCCGGACGTAAAGTTCTTCCAAAATGCAGTGTGTAAGGCACTTGTTTCTTTGGACGTCCATGAGTCGAGTGGGCCTGATAGCATCTCTCCAATCGTGTTCAGGATGCGTGCTTCAGAGTGTGTGCTACCTATATGGCGTCGTATCCAAAATTTTAAAGACCGCATTAGTGCACTCAACCCCTAAGAAAGGCAATCGCTCGGTCCCGTCCAACTATGGACCTATAGCGATAACCTCTTTATTCTCCAAAATAATGTAGTTCATTATTAACTGCTAGCTTCTGAGGTATATAGAGGAGCACAGCTAATTAGTGACCGTCATTACCGCTTTTATCGCGGACGCTCAGCTGGTGATCTTTTGGTTTACTTAACACATCGTTGGGCGGAGGTAGTGGAAAATAAGGGAGGGGCACTGGCAGTTAAATTGGACATAGCAAAAGCCTTCGACCGGGTATAGTACAAGGCGCATGTTCTGACCTTAAATTCGTCAATGCTGGTGTTGCTGCTGAGCCAAAACCTCCTTCATAGTCACATGGTGCTGGAGGTGAACAGCAGCATGTATTCCAGGTCTCGAATCCCATCAATAAACGCCTGGACGATAGTGTTGTTTACTGTGTTAGTGTCGGCTGAAGGATACCCTTTCCTCACAAGTTTCTCAATTTCTACGGCCCATTGTTGAAGTCCTTCGCCGCTCTTCTGTACACGGTCCTTTAATTGGGAACAAAAAACATGAAGTGACATTCACTGCAGCGAGCTTGCAATGCCTCTATCAAATCAGCGAACTGATACTGCTTAAGCATTGCATCCAACGCACTCCATGAAGTAAGACCATCATAAGTGGGTACCTTTACACAGACAGCCACAGCGGATTTTTTCAGGAAAACGTCAATGAGTGCTGGAACAAACTTGTGACAGAAATTGACACACACATGGTTATATACAGAGACTATGTTCTATTTGTATGTTTTTTTTAGTATGTTTAGCATTATTATTTTTTACTTAAGCTTTTAATATGTTATTTGTGTCTCACTGTCTTAAAATAATATATTAGATAAATGTTTATTTCTTTCTTTCTTCAAATTGAAGAAAGAATTTTCGTAGCGTTGGAGTGGGATTGATTAAATTTGGTCCAGTTTAACTGCATTAAGAAACAAGTTTGTGCGTTTACCGCTAAAAAAATCACTCGTTATCGTATCTCCTCGTTTTGAAAATATACTTTAAAGTTACTTTAAAGTTTAGTTTGAACTAGATTCTACAATTTTTTGAGAACATATAGGTTACTGCTAGAGCACTTGATATTGTTCCAGACTGCTTTTGCAGAATAGGCCACCTTGTTTCCTGCCAGACAGTTCGTAGACATCGAAAAATTATCAGGTGGTAGATTCTGATACTTTTCGCTCGAATTTGGTACCACCGCCTTGATCAGGAGAGCCATCCGCTTGTTTGCTGTCTTGGAATATAAAAAAATCACAAAAGAATATTGATGACTTAAAAAATAGTAAGATGTACTTACCTATAGATATATTATAATAATATGATAATATGATCAATAGGAAAAATTAAACATTTTTAGGAATTAGTATTAATTAAAAATAAGCTCTAACGGTCAAGGACACCAAATGTTTGCGCTGCAATTATTGCATTGGCGCGGCCGTTAGCTGCAATACATTCAAATATCAAAGTAAACAGCGCTGCGAAATACGCTAGAGGCTTTTTAAACTCGTTATAAACGTTATACAGTGCCGTTGTTAAGGGCAGGTTTGAAGTAAACTGGTAATATTAATTGCAATGTTATAAAATAATAAAATAAATATATATATATATATATATATATATATATATATATATATATATATATATATATATATATATATATATATATATCCTATACTAATATCATGAAAAGGTAATGTTGTAAGTTAGTGAGTTTGTTTGTAGGATTGGTAAGTAATTTATGCAACTAGTGAAGTGTTACCGATTTTGAAAAGTCATTCACCAGTAGAAAGCTACATTATCCTTGAGTGATATTAGCTATATTTTGTCTCAATTTTCCTTATTCCCGGGGATTGGGACCTTGGGCTCATACCTGCGGAAACGGCTAGTATGATTATATCTACAGCTTTATTTTATATTTTATTTCTACCATTTAATTTAATATGATAGGTTTATTATGTTACAATAATTATAATTCACTTTTCAACTAATTTCAACATTTCACGCTCCAGAAACGTTTGTCTGTGAATGCAACTGATGCGACAGATGATTTTACCGCCGCCATTAGTGGAATATTGTTAACAATGGCCGTGCTAATGAAATAACACGTTATCATACGTTATCAGACAGTCGTTGTTTATACAAATTAAAGCAGGATTGCAATTTTGAAAAATTAATAGATATATTTTTTCCCGAGTTGATCCGGGTTCCTTTCAAAGGAAAGATTTACTGACGTTCTGTAGCAACGCACAATTAATATCTTTGGTGTCTATAGGCGATGGTTCTTTTTCCACTACGACAACCATCTGCTTGTATGCTATCGAATTAGAACCCTCTCACCTACCGGAGCAAAACCGTTCTCAACACCACATTTCCATCTTTTAAGCCAGAATTCTCTTGTGACGAGACTGGTGGATGTTATTAGTATTGACATAGCTATATTGACTACGATTTTAAACCAGGAGGTACTGAGCTAACAAGCTGTTTTAATGATGGCCGATAGATATAAAAATAAACGCCAATGATATTGCTTTGTAGAAGCTGCTTGCTACCGCCTTGTACTCATGATAGAACCTACTATGCGTTCCAACTGAGAATAGGATTGTCAGGATGACATACTGCGCCACATATTGCAAAAACTTCATAAGTGATAAATTAGGTGTGCAAAAAAATTCTAACAAAGAAAAAGTTAAAAAAATATATTTTCATTGTAATTGCTATATTTTTTATTCAGATTCCCATCAGATCATGTTATCATGTATTATAATAAGGTGTAAAATAACTAACATGACTTTTATATATACTTACATATTATTATTTAAAAAAAGTTATATACATATACGATAGATAAACAGCTAGACTGCTACATTTTACTGTTTTTTTTATTGATGAATATTATTTTTTAATACTTTTTAGCCTATTCTGGGCCACTCAAACCCGAAAAAAACAACAATCTTGTGAATGGGTGTTTGAAAATGAGAACAGGCCAACAAAAGTGAAATAGGCGAGAAACGTTGGTAAAAAAATGATCGCGTTTTTTTCTCAGCTACGGTACAATTTCACTAGGAGATCAAAAGAGTGTTAATGCCGAGTGGTATACTACCATTTGTTAGAAAAAGTGCGCGGAAGACGACCCAAAACACGCATTCTCCTACACCATGATAACGCTTCTTCACACACGGCCAACAAAACAGTCATTATTAGCTCCGACGACTTCCGACGACAATGTCATAAATAGTATTAGAATGTCCGTGGTCGTACTTCGGTAGCATCTGTGAGCATCATTCCACTTCCAGCCCGCTTCTTCTCCGCTGACAGTTCATGAGGGATCCAAAGACAACAAAGTTTCCGACCTTTTAGTTCTTCATGTAAAATTTTCTGAATTTGGCTCATACCAATCCCCAATAGTCCTCGAATTATCTCATAGGTAATCCACATTATTTTCGTTGACGGCAGTTGAAGGCCGCCCTTCATGAAATTTGTCATGTAAAGAAACTCGACCTCTCTCAAATTTAGCAAACCATCGCCTCACGGTGCTCAAACAAGGAGCTTCTCTCCCAAAAGCATTTTGAAGACGAGCGGCACAGTCTTGCGGAGAAAGAGAACTTTTAAAATCATAAAAAATCATCGCTCTAAAATCTTTTCGACTTAATTCCATTTTCGTCGCGTACGTAGAACTTTAATGTGTGATAAAAAAACAATTGACAAGTCATTTCCCGCCAATTGTTTTTTTTATTACTAAGAAGGTTGCAACGTTTTAAAAATATAACATTCGAAATTCAAATAGTTCCGATTAGCTAGAAGTGCAAAACTTTTAGTGTGCCCCATGTATTTTGCTCTGCAAATGGTGCACTTTGCACATGAAGCAGGAAGGTGATTTTCTAATTTTGAGTTATAGGTCAATTCAATACGGTCAATTATTTTCACTTTTTAAGTTGAAATGCACTTGTACTATTTCACATACACTTTTTCATTAAATTTAAAGTATTTGTCCATCTTCGCATTTAATGTCGAACATACTGTAAAAAGCGAATCTGTTGGCATATAAAAATTTAATAAAAAGTGTTTTCTGATATAATAGGTACAAGTACATTTCAACATGATAACGACAAGACGTGTTGGCGACAAAAAGTAAAAAGAAAAACCGGCCAAGTGCGAGTAAGACTCGCGCACGAAAGGTTCGGTACCATCATAGCAAAAAAATACGAAAAAACACGTTTATTGTATGGTGACCATCCTTAATATTTTCATTTTTAGTAGTTGTTGTTATAGCGGCAAAGAAAATACAATTTTTGTGAAAAATTCAGCTTTCTATCGCTATATATAGCTATCCCGGTTTATGAGATGCAGCCTGGTGACAGACTGACTGACAGCAGAGGCTTAGTAATAGGGTTCCGTTTTACCTCTTAGGTACCCTAAAAAATACAGTACGATCACACCAGACGGACACCGATACTTTGAGATTTTAATATCAAGACAGTACACTACTGGCAAATGTCTGTACACCGCTGGGTATGTATTTATGTATTTTGCAATAGGTATGTATAAGTAATACAGTTTAGAACCATTATAGTTATTTTAATAACTATAATGGTTCTAAATGTGTGGCCGTTCACGACACATTTAGTGAGTTCCGTGACATGGACATATCGACTTTCGATATATTTTTGTCATGCTCCACATTTTTGTTTCCATTTCATTTTGTTGTATTCACGCAATGAACACCTAATTACACGCTAGTTATTGATTCCATGGGACATAATTTTTCACATTTAGAGCACGTAATTGGTGAATAAATATTCGACATTTTTTTAATAATTTTAAGCCATGATATTAGATACAAGGCTCTACTACTTTGCTGCTGTTAAACGTATGAATGAATTATTATGCTTTTATCGTTATTTGTGCTTTTAATAAGTGAATTTAGGTCATGAATTATCTCGATGAAACATGTTACGCTATACTAATTTATTGAGCATCCTCCAGTAGATATAATTTATTTATAAAACTTCTTGCCGCTGTGAAAGCTTCCATGTACACTGTACAGGAACTTTAAAACTTGGGTACCATAAAAAAAAACATTTTTACTAAGAATAATTTCCCATACGTACCGTTACATTATGGCTCGTTCTGAGCCGGATCCCTTTTGAGAAATAATCCATCTGCCTTCCTGCCAGACAGTTCGTAAAAGGCGAACGATTAATCAAACCTGCCACTACTGTAGGGACTACTTTGTGGTAGAGTCCTGTAACTAAAAATGTTTGGTACTGCCGCCTTCATTTTTCCTGCCGCAATAGCATGAGTACGTGTCTCTGTCATGATTTGCTTTGAAGGATAAAGTATACGGTAAATGTTGCGCTTGATCCCCGCCACTTGAATGGTATTGTTTCATTAATATATTTGCCATCTATATGGTATGGCCAATGGTTGTCTTATTCCATCAAATACCCATCTGCTTGTTTGCTATCTTGTATAGGATTTTGATTAGTCTTTCAAGTCCAGTTCTCCCAGGAAGCTATATTATTTCAACGGCTTTAGGAAGTTATATTATTTAGCCATAATATTTCAACGGCTCATATGTTTTTATATGGGGTAATTCATGTATCAATATTAAAAATTGCCTTTAACGTTTATTTATAAATATATATAGTTGACTTACTTCACTGTTAACTTTCTATCGTGTAACTTTTTTATTTTTTACATATTTAAATTTGAATGTTGGTTAGAGTTCAATGGAATAATTTCTTGATTCCAGCAATTCAGGACAGCCGGTGCTACCTGATGAATGGCGGCGCTGTCGAAAGCTTCTTTATCAGCGAGGATACACCCGTCGGCAGTATCATAGGTTTGTATTTGTATAGAATAGCAAAATATACCCGGATTTATTCAAAAAGTACATGAGATGTATGTAATAGTAAGTGCCAAGTTTTTTATAACATTAGATAGCGAACAAGCAGACGGCTCTCCGTATGAATCTACCGGCTACCTTGCTCTCTAAACCGGAACACGACAATGACAAGCATTCACGCTATTGCGGCGGGAATAGGTAAGACGGTGGTACCAAATACCCAGTCATTGAGCATCAGGTAATAGAGATTTGGAGTTCCAGTACTAAAAGTATTAAGTTAAGTAACGGTATCTTTTACTACATGAAACGTTGCACAGTTAAATCTTCCACCATGTTACCTTTCAATGTACGTCATGGTAAATTTTTAATTGTCGTCATGATACGAGTCGCCTAGATTTAGGATAATTGACTACATTACATTGTTTTGATGTAGTATAATAAGTATTTTATTTTACTCTCTGTTTCGTCACAAATGCAGGCTGCAATATTATCCTGCTTCTACCGGTGAGGACTACTGAACATTTGATTACAAAGAAGTGGTAGTTATATATATATATATATATATATATATATATATATATATATATATATATATATATATATATATATATATATATGTCGCAATGAAATTGTCAATAGTCGTTACATTATAATCTACCTAGGGATTTTATAATTTGGTTAGGTTAGGTCAGCAGTTAAATTATAAAATCACTTAGGTAGATTATAATCTAACGGTATTGACAATTTTATTAATATTTATGTAAATAAATAAAAATAATAATAAAAAAGCGAGAGATATATATATATATATATATATATATATATATATATATATATATATATATATATATATATATATATATATATATATAACTCGCTTATTTTATTAATATTTATGTAAATAGTACTACTGCAATATCTGATTGTGCCCCCACAACGTCAGAACTTGCAAATATTCACTGTTGTTGCCAGAGATGTCTGACATATGTGTCTTAACATCATGAACTAGTTTGTTGTCTTGGGGAATCTGACCTCCCGTACTACGAGCCAAAATTTATATTTCTATATAATAAAAAGTAGTTTCTGGGAGTTACTCTAATGATAAGCTCTAAGCCAAGGTGAAGGTATAATTTTTGGACCTCGATTCTGTATCTGTATGTTTCTATACGTTTGCCGTAAAACAAGATGGCGTATAATTTAGATCGTCCCTTACGTTGTTAATATTACAGGAACCCTTGGCGTGAACGGAGATCCAAGTGACACGGGTGATATAACCTTAAAGCTGCAGGAGCGCAATGCGGCCGTGGCTATCGCTGCGGGCTCCAAGAACCTGACGCTGCTGCGTGCGCTTGACCGCGAAGAGCGCACAGGGCCTGCCAGTGTCTACGTCAATGTACGCTGCGACAGGCGACACACTGCTGACCCTGTAAGTAATTTATTGTCACCCTGAAGTTAAATTAGGTGTACATCCATTTTTTAATCTACTCTATATCCGCCTATTCGTATAATTTACTCGAATAACTGTGGAATCCCCAAAAAATGGACTACATGCGCTATGATTGGAGAATAAATGAAGAAAGAAACGAAATTTTGTTTTTCTTTTTGTTTCGAAGCTTCTAGATATTGTTTTTTTGTTCTGTGAGAAAAGTATCGGAAAAATGTATGAACACATTTAAGTTTATTTGCTTTTTAATTTAATTTGGCTTCAAATTGTCTTCTTTCTTCAACACAGTTTGGTTCTTTGGTTCCTTTTTGCTTAGGTATTACGTCTTATTTTTCAAACATTATTTTGATACTCAAATAATACTCCGTAAGGTCCGTTCAGTCTTATTTAAGCATTTCTTCCAACCTCCGGCATTTTATGTACTCTCATTTTCCCCGTGTTGGTCCCGGGCTCCTCTGAAGAATAGGCTAACTGCAGTTCTGACAGGCAGGTCGTAAAAGGCAACCGATTAGCTATGCGCGTCACTACCATCGTGACTAGTAGGTGGTAGAGTTCTGCAGCGGCTCGACCCGGTCTGTTACCAACGCCTTACCTATTCCTGCCGCGATAGCATCAGTGCGAGTTACTGTCGTGCTTCGGTTTGGAGGGTAAGGTAGCCGGTAAACTTATGCATATGGCATTAGACCTCGCCACAAGATATCAACGCACAATTAACATCTTTGGTGTCTATAGGCGATGGGTGACACTTTCCATCAGGAGACCCATTTGCTTTTTTGCTATCTTATAATATAAAAAAATAACGTTCCTCTACATGCCATGACACGTCCAAGATAATCAAATTTGATCAAATCAAATGTTTCGTTCTGACCGTTACATTTATTTACAAGGTTCCACTTATTGTAATTTGCTTGTATTCTTTACGCTATTATTCTTTTCAAAGAAAAGAAATACGTTAAGAAACAGACAGATGAATTGCGCCAATATGAATAGTTTAAACGACATTCAGTTTTTTCTTTCTGCCTAACTCACAAGGAGACTAGATAAAGTGTTAAAGTCTCCAGTTGAACAGATAAAATGTTACTGGTTTTTTTTATAGTATAAGATAGCCAACAAGCAGATGGGTCTCCTGATGGAAAGAGTTAACCATTGCCTATAGACACCAAAGGTGTTAATGGTCCATTGCTATCTTTTGGCGAGGTCCAATGCCACATGCATAAGTTTACCGGCTACCTTACCCTCCAAACCGGAACACGACAGCGACAAGCTCTGACGCTATTGCGGCAGGAATAGGTAAGGCGGTGGTACCAGATCCGGGCGAGACAATGCAGAACTCTACCACCTAGTAGGCACGATGGTAGTGACTCGTATAGCGAATCGGTCGCCTTTTACGACTTGCCTGGCAAAACGGCAGTTGACTTATTTTTCAAAGGAGCCCGGGATCAACACGGGGGATTATTTCTATTTAGAATATCTCACAGCGTAGTAACATCACTGTGTCTCAGAAAGCACCTAAACGTCCAAGTAAGAAGCGACAGTTTTAAGTTGATCCTCTACCTATCTCACTTACCTACCTACTGATAAAATCAGTCGGATAATATGTGAAGGTATATTTCATTCGCTTTTTAATAGACCTTTTTTCGAATATCAAGTATTAAGTATATAATAAATTTAATATGTAGGTAGGTACTTTTATTCGGTAAAGTTTCACGCAACGTTCGAATGTATTAATAAAGTTGGTTATCCCCGTTAGAGCTTCGTGATCCCGGTGTCGGTGCGCGTGTGGGACGTGAACGACAACGCGCCGGCGTGGCGCGGCGCGCCGTTCCGCGCGCGCGTGTCCGAGCTGGCGGCGCCCGGCGGCCGCGTGTTAGCCGCGCCCGCCGCAGACCCCGACCAGGCCGGCCCGCACGCCACCGTGCGCTACTCCGTGCTGCCCTCGCCGCACTCCGTCAGTACATACTCGGACTCCTACCACACAACCACCCACTCATCTCCTGAATAACATTCCTTTCATTTCATTAAGAGAAGGCCAGACAAACCAGTTAGACAAACCATTTAGTCACAAACACTAATATCAATATCTTTTAGAAATCGTATGGTTATAAGCTGGACGTGTATTCATTTGAGATTTGTATTATGACATTGCATTTACTATAACAATAATAATAATAATAATAATAATATTTTTATTTGCCAGAATAAGGTATACAAGGTTGTCAGATAGGTACATTTCAATATAGCTCTACTTATTCTACCATTTAAAGGTGTGCAAATCTTAATTTCTTATCACTAAAATACTACATAACATTGCTATTATTAGTTTAATTTTAATTTATATTTTATTATTTATTTTTAAATTAATAATATGTCATTTGATTTTGTTGATTTTGCTTATTTGATTTTAATTATTAATATATTATTCAATTTAACTAACAATTTAATTATTAATTTCCTCATGATATAAATATGTCTTCATCTAAATATTTATTAATCTAATCTATTATACATTCCATTTATATTATATCATTAGAGATAATCGTATCACGCATAATAACTAACAAACACTAAATCTGTATACATTAACATTCTTATTAACTATTTTAGGATCTGACTAGATATTAATTGCATTATCTTTACAATTTAAATATTCTTCCACAGAGTAGAAGCATTTTGTAATTAGCCATTTATGCAGTTGTATTTTATACCTGTTTATCGGCAGCGATTTTATTGTGTTTGGTAATTTATTGAACACAGTAATACACATATGGAAAGAATTTTTTTTTACCATTGCTAGTCTACACTGTGGCACATAAAGTTTGCTTGCATGTTTGTTATTTGTGCCAAGTTGTTCTGCATTTGTTTTAAAATATTTAGGGTGTTTTCTAACAAATAAACAAGCTGCCATAATGTACATGCAAGGAAGTGTTAGTATTTTCAGGTTTTTAAAAAAGGTTTACAACTTTGCATTTGTGTGATGTTACATATGGCCCTAATGCATTTTTTTTGTGTTCTAAAAGCACGCATCATATCCACAGAGTTACCCCACATAAGCAGCCCATAGGAGAGTACTGATGAAACATATCCAAAATACGCTGTTAATGCTGTTTCCTTTGATATATGTAATCTAATTTTACGGAGAGCAAATACAAATCTATCAAGAGTATTACAAATATTGATGATATGTTCCTTCCAGTTAAGATTTTTGTCAATAACTATACCTAAATATTTTATATATTCTACTTCTTCTATAGCATTATTATCATATTTTATATTAAGATTCAAAGATATTTTATTATATGTCATAAATTGTAAAAATTTTGTCTTTTTTATATTTATATGTAAATTATTATTTTCCATCCACTTTACTTTAAATTACATATATCTTGGTATTATAGTCACAAAAAGCAATACATAAATCGGCATAGATAAATGGCACTATCTTGAAAAACAAAAACAAACGGCTTTCGTCTAAATCTAAGTCGTACATATCTTGCTATAATATAAAAGATTTATTTTATTTCTTACATAATTATTGTATACATAAAAAATATAAATTTAATTCAAAATAATTGTAAATGAATTTGCATGCTAACGTATAGCGGAATAGGCGAATATATATAAAAAAAAATTGTGGCAAATAATAGCATCTATCGACGTTATAATATTATCTCACAAGTAAATCGGCGTGATTATATTAATCCGTTTATTTAATCTTGTTACTGCAGATACTTATTGAGGAATTGAATTGTGTTAATGCCTCGTGTGCTAATTAATGGCACTAAAATGCCAAAAACTGCAATTGTATTATTTTTTGCTATCAACGACCACACAGCTTGGCTTATAGTTCCGATATAAATGTCTACGCGCCAATTCTCAATTAATGTCGCCCAATTAGATGCTCTGTACATCACTATCTTTCACTGTGGCCCTGGGTTAGCTACATAATTACGGCGTTGCAACCCCGCTTCGTCTTACCTCAGCTAGTTGCCAGAATTAATTCAATACGGAAAATCAAACATTAGGCGTCTATGGGCTGTATCATGAAACAAAGAAAACTTGTTTTCTGTGTTCCATGGGCTGTATGGTAGGTGGTTGCTAGTGCTACCGACACGTGTATCCCAACAGAAACCTTTTTATATCATGAGATAGCAAACAAGTAGATGAGTCTGATGAAAAGAACAACCATCATCTATAGACACTAAAGATGTTAATCGTGCAATCGATAGTTTTTAGAAAAAAATATTTTTTAAATTTACTATTTTACGAGCAAAATATTATTAGACATCAGAAAAAGCACCAAGTTAAATACAAATAGGTAAAATTATTATGAACAAATGATTCAAATATGTTTATAGTTGCATATTATACATATTTTCGGAATCTATACTTATTTGCATTACTTGTATCAGATATTGGTCTTACGGGCACATATACTGCTCTCTCTACTCTATGTTACAACAATTGTTTACAGGATTACGTAGGCTTCTTAAGCGAGCTCGATAGCACGGTGGTGGTGAAGAAGCCGCTCGACTACGAACGTGTCCGAAACTTCACCGTCACTTTACGTGCGCAAGATTCCGGCAATCCGCCACTGTATAACGACACCACCCTCACGGTCGAAGTATTGGACGCCGACGACCAGAACCCCAAGTTCACATATGACCACTACACTGCTGTGCTATTGGCTAACGCGACAGAGGTAAGATTGTGGGTTCACCTGTCATCTCTCATATGACTTGTAAATTATTGTGAATGTGTAAAGGACTACCGACCTATATAGTTTTTCGATTTTTTGAAGATTTTCTAAGATTTACTTGAACTAACTTAAATTCATTAAATAAAAGTTAAAAAGGGTTTTAGCTTTCTACTTTTCTGAAACTATATTACTACTCGTATTTTACCACTTTTTCAAAGCTATACTGATTTCTAAAAACATTCATATTTTAAATGTGAGCATTTTACGATGGAAATATTTGTGACTTAATCTGGAGGCATGGTAGTGCCCCCGCCAAGACGAGTCAAGCGAAGCTCACCTTTTCTCGAATCGTTTCGCCGAATTTTTGAACCCTCATAGCTTCGGTCTCGATAAAGCTAGATGAACAAAATTTCCACAATACCATCCATAGTACATTTATTAAACGTGCCAAATTTCATTAGTATTACTGTTGTAATTTAGATTTTATTAACATGTAAAAAACCTCAGTTTCATCACTCACTAACTGACTTATGATCATCAAAATTATAGGCCACTTCCTGATGTCCTAGAAAGCTGAAATGTGGTATGTAAGGTAATACCCGTACACAAACAAAACAATTCCAAAAGTGAACCTAACCTAACCCAACCCCTAAATATAGAGGGTGTAAGTTTGTATAAGACTTCCGCTGTGTTTTTATGCTACAGACCTAAAAATTGGTATTTTCAGATTTTCAGATTTCAGATTTTCTAAAATCACCTCTCAACACCCTAAACTAAGGTGTGTGTTTGCACAGATTAATAAAATGTAACTATATACGTACTATGTTATACTAGATGGCGAAAGAAGTGAAAATTTAACACACTAACGGTGTGTTTTCACAGTCTTACCTAGTCTGTTTGTTTATTCTCTATTTAGTTGCACATAAAAAATAATACTACGCCACTGTCACTAAACATCAGTAACACAGATCTAATATAAAAAAAATATTTTTAATTTTTTTTCATAACTTTAGTGTATTACAAATAATATGATTTTTTTAAATTCCTTAATAACAATTTATAATTGTTTACTAGCTGACCCGGCAAACGTTATTTTGCCATATAAATTATTTCTAAGTAAAAAAATGTTAAGGGTGGACAACCCTTATCACTAAGGGGTATGAAAAATAGATGTTGGCCGATTCTCAGACCTACGCAATATGCTCATAAAATTTCATGAGAATCGGTCCAGCCGTTTGGGAGGAGTACGATAACGAACATTGTAACACAAGAATTTTATATATAAGATAATCGTTTTTTTATATGACTATTCTTTAAGTAGTTAGTTAAGAAATTATTTTTTCTAAAAATCATAATTGACAGTCCTTTATAAAGTAGCAAACAAAATTTTTTATCAACAATTCCATTGTTTATTAACTTACCAATTTGTTATAATCAAATTTTTAACATTGTTATAATTTTTTCTGAAACTTCTAAAATTTACAAAAACAACCATATATAACAAAATACAGATAAAAAATTAAAAAGTTAGAAGTCACGAAAGTTCAAAAAAAAATGTTTCGTTTTAAATGTTTCGTTTCGCCGTTTCTTTAATGTAGGCACTATGACTTAACAAAAAAATACCATCACACTATACATAAATCAAATGCATTACATGCTACTTGGTACATTGAAACGGCCAAATCACACATTTTAATTAGAGTGTAGAGTTTATAAAGTTTGAGCTTGTAGAGAATTAGGGTATGTAGAGTTAAAGCACGTAGTGTTAAGGCATGTAGAGTTAGTTCATTGTAGAGTTTTGACATGTAAAGTTAGATCATGAAGACTTAGAAGCTTGGCGTTACATAAGATCTGATAACTTTTTTTCAGTGCAAACCGTGTGCACTCGGCTTGAATGAATGAATGAATGAATGAATTTATTTGCCTTGAACACGGTTATAGGACAGGTGTACTTATATGATTTTTATTACAGATCTCGAGTTCCACCACTTGGATGGCACGCAAAAATATCTAATTTAATATTAATTTACTACATAAAAAATGAAATTCGCGCGCACATACACACACGCACGCATATACGCACATACATACACACACACACACATACACACACACAAGCACCGTATCTCCGTAATGTAAGAATGCGAATTTTATTATATTGTGTAAATTTTTAACATAAGTCTTTATTTTTAATTTTTTTATTTTTCATCTTTTTAATTTCATTTTCAATGGCGCTACAAATCCATGATATGGGGTTAACGCTATTTTTTCTTCAGATATCTGTCTTAATCAATAAAGAGCATAAACGTAATAATTTACATTAATACACAGTTTTTCTACATGTTCTTTCCAATTACAGTGTTTATCTAAGACAACTACCAAAAATTTAAAAGTATTTGTTTCTTTTAACGTATTATTATTATATGTGATGCACGTATTATCATTATATTGTAATCAGACTGTATTTGTGCCTTGTTATTTGTTACTGCAATAGATATATCATCTACGTAAAGATAGCATTGATGTGTTGTACTTTTAGGCAAATCATTTATCCCAACGATTAAAAAGATAGGCCCTAAAATACTACCTTGTGGCACACCATACTTAACTATTTTGTATGAAGACAACACTTGAAAATGTTTTTTTTTTTTGGGATACTACTTACTGCATGGGCTGTTTAGATTTGTATGATATTTGACACACACACAAATTGACTTTAAGAGATCATTTGTAACTTTGAAAAGTAAAGTTTACGTGGAATTTAAGTGTACAAATAGTAATGTATTTATAGTCACAGATTTATAGGAAAAATGAAAACGTAGGATTTTTTGAACGATCCGAAAATAGATTAGAAAAATTGCAAAGTTTCAAATTATTAAAACAAGTAAACTATTGCTAAGACATCGCGATCGTTCTGGGGATCTTCAGTGCTTAGACAAAGTTTTCTTTAGCTAGTTTTTAAATATTCGGTAATAATTCGGAAAACCATAATCATAGAATGATGTTAAGACATGACGTTGCCGTCTGCCGATAATCGTGCTAATAGCACCCATACACAATATGAGTTTGAACTGTTTCAGGGAACAATCTTGGAAACATCTCCAGGCCCTATTTCTGCAGCGGATCAGGATGTGGGCATCAACGCGCCGCTGTACTACGAGGCGCGCGAGGAGGGCGGCGCGGCGAGCGCGGTGCGGCTGCTGCGGGACTCGGGCGCCGCCGTCGTCACCGAGCGGCTGCTGGCGCACGCGCTGCCGCTCACTGTGGTTATTAAGGTACACTGGTTAGGGGTCCCTACGAAACCCTCCTACAACTATACTTTTAGCGCAACCGGACAGCTTCAGCTGCAAGCTGCGCTTCTTGTGACCATATCTTAAAGGTAGAGTTTAGTTTGCGAGTCATAATAGAACCAACCATAATCAGGACAAAGACAAAATTTGACAGAGTTACCGTTGCCAGATATTGCGCGAAGGACTACATACTATAGATACATACCTACGGTGGTTGGAAGTGTTTTCACTTTTGTTTTCTTTCCATAAATGTGTATTATTAAAATATGTATTTGTTGTATTCTCAGGCGACACAAGTGGATAATCCTGATCGGTATGCATTAGCGACCTTAACGATTCGGCGTGGAGAAGGCGGAGTTCGGTTCACGCGGCGGGTGTACAGCATCAGTGTGCCCGAAGACAGCGCGCCGGGGACCGTGCTGGCCGCGCTCACCACCCGGGCCGGACAGGTAACTTGGGACAGACGGGGCTCTGTGTAGGGTCAGGGGGTGGGGACTATATAATACAAGAATGTCAAGAAATGGAGGACTTTGTAAAGAAAGTGTGGGTCAAGGGATAATAAACTATATGGAGGAAGGGAGGTTAAAGAGGGGATAATCACGTGTGGCCAAATATGCGAAAGAGGAAGTTTTTATGGAATACGCGATTTTGTAAGGGAGACTAAGAGTTAACGGATGATTACAAGATAGGAATGTCAAGAGGAACAAGTACTATGTAATAAGAGTGGGATAGAAGACAACTTATAATGCAGAACTGAAGGAAATTAGGGGCGAATATACGTTGAGTAGATAAAAGTCATAGGGTATCCAGTTGGAGATACACACAGTTATGTGGGACACGCAGGTCATATGTGTAGTCCAGCTCAAACAATATTTAATTTTAAAAATAAACCATGTTATTTATCACACAGCACCCTCTTCAATTCTACGTGTCAGAGCGCAGCTTCTTAGAGAAGTTCGCGATCAACAGCGCCGGAGAAGTAGTTCTGCGAAAGACTCTCGACTACGAGGAGGCTGATTCTTATTACTACCAGGTCATGGTTACTGACGGGAATGCGGTAAGTCTGAACATAACATACAGCCACAATGTAAAATAACTAACTACACTATCTCGATACGGCGATATTCACGTTGTCATGATATGTGTAGTCAACGCATTCGCTGAATCGGAATTAAGCGAGTTAACACAAAGTGCCGCGAGATTCCGTCGATGTTAGAACGTGACTAAGTTCATCTCGCTTTTGGATTAGTGCTCATCGCAAGTTGAAGCGAGATAGACTAATGACGACCGAGTATATATATATAATATTATGCGATGTGACTACGTAGTTCACCGTAGCATGGACGTACAACAATGCTTCATACATCTTAGCGCTATAATGTGGCCCCGGCCAAAATTATAAATAAAATTACAAAAATTGTTGAAAAGAAAAAACATCTGGTCGTGGTTGGAGCTGTGTCGGTGCACACGTCTATGGCAGGGAATCGCTTTGTGTTAAAGTAAAATAAGCTTGACTTGGCTCTAAATATTTTAATAGCTATAGGTATTTCAATGCAATATTAAATGAGTAGAGCCTCCCAACTCACCCAACCCATGGCCCTACCAACCATCATGGTTATACGGGCCTAAAATCTGCGCAGAGTCTGCTCTAAGGCTCCCCTCTCTACGCATTACTTGACTCCATACAAGTTATTTAATTCCTGAGCTCTAGTCCCTTTGACACTCTCCCCCGCAGGGGCAGTCGACAGCCTTCCTCAATTGGGGTACACGGCACAAGCACGACGCTTCTTCGCCACTCAGCCTAAAAATCTTTAATTCCTCCTGTTAGCATGACCCAGTTATGTCTTATCCTGTGCGTGGTCAATCTCCAGCTGTCCCGAATCGCTGAGAGACATATCTCTCTGTCTTCCTTTAAAGCAGCCGTGACCGGTTAATATTTGCGATATCGCATGATCCGGCTGGATCCACTCCGCCCGCAGTCTTCCGCAACCGTCTGGAAGGAAGTAATAAAGGTTTCGACCGTCGTCACTTCCCTCCCAACGCTCCTGCCAATTGGCTAACACCCTGTCGAAAATGCTGCGCTTCACAGCCTTAGCCTCTACCTTACCTATGCCTGTCGACTTATGCGCCGTTTCTCCCGCAGCTCTAACCTGCAGGTCAGCCGGTAGTACACCTGCTAGCAATAGGAGAGCCATGGTGCTGACCGACCTGTAAGCCTTAGTCATAAATATCAGAGGTGCTAGTAAAAGCTCAGCAGTAAAGATCCTCGCAGAACCGGCGTCGCTATTTTGCGTGCCTTGACAGCTTTGAGCCGCTCTCGAAACCGCCTCGCTCATTCAGCGCCGAACATGGGGGACTGTGCGTGCCCAGTAGTTTTCTATTTTTGATGATAGCCAAAATTGACATTTTTTGCAGACTCTTGCACGGACAAAGTCTTACATATTGAATTATTATTGTTTTTCATAGGCTGTAGCTATTTTTAAGTTTAACTTTTGTCTAAGTTACGTTTAGTTTGATTTATATCGATTCTTCTAAATAAGCTCAATAAATACACGCTATTAATTATTGTGAGTCGTGAGTTATGCCCCCGTCATATAGTCCTTATGCCAACTGAGGGTCACAAGTCACTTATGTGTGACTCACAACACCCATAATGACATTAGATTTATATATTTTGTAAATCTAATAGTGTTGTAGTTATTAAGAGATAGGGATATTATCCTTAAATAATATCTGTAGAATATTCTTAAATTCCTTTGATATTCTATATTGTAACATTTTTTTCTTGAGCATTGAGGCTTATTTGACATTGTATATACAATAATTTAAAAAAAAAAATTATATGACTGTCCTCAGAATGACACGGCTTCGATAAATATAACAGTGGTGGACGTGAACGAGTGGGAACCGCGGTTCCGACACGCGCACTACGAGTTTGCGGTGGAGGCGGCGCCCGGGGGTGAGGAGACAGCACGTGGGGGCCCCGGGGGCGCGGGCGAGGGCCCCGGGGGTGCGGGCGGGGGCCCTGGCGATGACGTGGGGCTGCGTGCCGGCCGCCTGCAGGCCTTCGATGGGGACACCAAGGACCGGCTTGCGCTGCATTTGTCCGGACCTGACGCTAGGTATAATTTTTTATCTTTACTATTGAGACAACTACTTACTGGTTTACTAAGACCGTATACGTATCTATAAAATAGTAGGTAGGTTTCAAAATTTTGTATCCTGTGGTAAATACCAAGCAAAAGGTAGATGGGTGACATATGTTGTATATTTGCAGGTACTTCTTCGTAAATGACGTGGGCGAGGTGTTCTTAAAGCGCAGTGCGCTTGCTACCCTCAACAGTAGCGTGCTACACGTGGTCGCCACCGCCACGGACTCAGGCTCGCCGCCGCGACAGGTGACCACAACACACAGCCGCGACCGCACATCACACATACACGCCTAATTTTATAAACTTATAAACTATTGGAATAAAGCTTGTCCCATGAATTGCAGGAAAGCGAGAAGAAAGATATTACATATCGAAAATAAATAAATGCAAAAGTTTGGATGTTTGGATGGATGTTTGTTACTCAATCACGCAAAAACTGCTGGACGGATTTGAATGAAATTTGGCACACAGATAGATGATGACCTGGAATAGCATATAGGCTATTTTTATCTCGGAAAAATTTGATGATCCCGCGGAATTCGTACAAAAACTTTTATAATACAACGGGCTGCACGCTGCAGCTAGTAAAATATAATTAAATGCAGCAATATGTACATGGAACACACTAAAAGTTTTGCACTTCTAGCTAATCGGAACTATTTGAAATTCGAATGTTATATTTTTAAAACGTTGCAACCTTCTTAGTAATAAAAAGAACAATTGGCGCAAAAATTATTTGTCAATTGTTTTTCACACATAAAAGTTCTACGTACGCAACGAAAATGGAATTAAGTCGAAAAGATTTTAGAGCGATGATTTTTATGATTTTAAAAGTTCTCTTTCTCCGCAAGACTGTGCCGCTCGTCTTCAAAATGCTTTGGGAGAGAAGCACCTTGTTTGAACACCGTGAGGCGATGGTTTGCTGAATTTGAGAGAGGTCGAGTTTCTTTACATGACGAATTTCGTGAAGGGTGGCTTTCAACTGCTGTCAACGAAAATAATGTGGCTACTGTTAAGCGGTTAATTGAAGAAAACCCCCGGATTACCTATGAGACAATTCGAGGACTATTGGGGATTGGTATGAGACAAATTCAGAAAATTTTGACGAAGAACTGAAAGTTTGGAAACTTTCTTGTCGTTAGATCCCTCATGAACTGACAGCGGAGCAGAAGCGGGCTCGCGTGGAATGGTACTCACAGATGCTACTGAAGTACGACCACGGACAATCTAATGCTGTTTATGACATTGTCACATGAGACGAAACCTGAATTTATTGTTTTGAACCCGAAAAAAAAACAGCACTCTTGTGAATGGGCGTTTGAAAATGAGAACAGGCCAACAAATGTGAGACAGGCGAGAAACGTTGGTAAAAAAATGAGCGCGTTTTTTTTCTCAGCTACGGGTCCCATCTGTACAATTCAACTTGAAGATCAAAAGAGTGTTAATGCCGAGTGGTATTCTACCATTTGTTTACCCAGGGTGTTAGAAAAAGTTCGTGAAAAACGACCCAAAACCCGCATTCTCCTACACCATGATAACGCTTCTTCACACACGGCCAACAAAACAAAGACATTTTTAGCTTCCGAAAAAGTACATCTCGTCACTCATCCTGCGCACAGCCCCGACCTAGCACCCTGTGATTTCTGTATTTTCCCCAAAATCAAAGATTTGATGAGAGGTTTTACTTTAACAACTCCGAAGAGGTAGTGAAACATGCCTTCAGATCTGTGGTCCTCCTGTTTTAAAAAATGTTTAAAATGTAAAGGAGATTATTTTGAAAACCAATAAACATAATATTTTGGTTATAACATGTTTTTTTTAAGTTACGCAAAACTTATAGTGTGACCTATGTATACGTATATTTTTTGATTTGCCAAGAATTTTGTCATTTTTTGATTTTCATTAAAATTAGTATACAGATTGCAGGGGTTTTCGAGGGCGATAAATCAATTTAGCTAGGCTTGATTTTTTTTAAAAAAAAACGTTTTTATCAAAAAAATGGTCGGTTGGCTCGATGATCCATGTACTAAAATTAATCTAAAGCATTATTATTTTTTGAGAAAGGATAATTTTATTTTTTATTTATGTATTATGAAATTAAAATTTTTTATTCACACTGTGGCCTTCCTGTTTTAAACTAATTTTCATTTTCTCATTATATAAATAAATAAATAATAAATATTCACGGGACAAGTTTTACTTACTGATCTAACCCAAATTTTTTGCTTGTGTTATGGGTATTAGTCAAAGATACTAATACATAGAAATACATATATAGATACTAGAACATATTTATAAACACCCAAACCCGGAAATACAAACATTTGTGTTCATCACACAAATGCTTGTCCCCGTCGGGATCGAACCCGAGCCCCGTCGATTGCGTAGTCAGAGTCGCTAACACACAAGGGGCGGTTATTATGTCGATGATATTTTCGAGTCAAAGTCAAACCATTTTTATTCAAATTATTATCCTTTACAGGCACTTTTGACGAGTCAATATTTTTTGAGTTACTACCAGGTCAGAAACGCGGACACGAGATGGACAATATTATGCGACTGTTCCGATCACTAGTTGATATTTTGTATTGACAATGATACGTGTTTAATAGTCGTCAGGTGTGAAGAAATATGCAACACATACAACTCGCGCGAGTTAACACGACACGTGACTCGGTACTCGATACTCCCCTCTGTTCCCCGCGCGGCGCCCTGCCGTCGCCATGCTAGGGAAGTAGCGATAGTATCTCTGTTACCGATGTACGTGTATTTGCGCTTTAAAACGTAAAATGAATCTTTTTACACACAGTATTTTGCATAAGTGTCTTTGGAGCCAGTTTTCATGATAACTCGCACGAGTTACAGATGATTTGATGTTGGGTGTGTCGCAGTCGTCGGTGCCGGTGTCGGTGCGCGTGGGGCGCGTGGAGAGCGGAGCGGGGGCGGAGGCGGGGGCGGGGCGCGCGGTGCTGGCCGGGCTGGCAGCCGCGCTGGCGCTGCTAGCGCTGGCCCTGCTCGCGCTTTTTCTCTATCTCTGCCGGCTGTGAGTACCGCCACACACTCACGTGCTCACACATTGCCTATTTATTTGCTGCTGGAAGTTGGTAAAAATTACAAAATGCAGCACATATGATATCTGTAATAACATTCTAATGACAAAAGTATATTAATAGAAATTCATAATATTTATTTATGTATTGTATTTCAAGTACAAATTATTTACCTCTGAAATATGAACTCTAAGTTACTGATCAATCTAATGCGTTCAAGTATTTAAATATGTGTTAAACACTTATCCCGTGCTAAGGCGATAAATAAATATTCAGTATGCACCATGGATCGGATAATACATTTCAAAATATTTAAGAGCTAGAAGTTAATAATTGACTTTATAATTGTTAAAGACAAGGAGACTATTGCTATAGGTAGGTATATATGCCTCCAGCATTAGAGCGGTTTCCATGTACAGAGATCGGATTAAGGATGTGGTTAAGGTTCCCAATACGATGCCAAGTGAACATCAGAGCATAATCAGGCGTGTTTAAGCCAAATACCAACTCCAGAGCACTTAATTTAATAACCAAAAATTAAATAACTTCTAGCACAATATTATTACAGGCGCAAACGACAAGTACCAGAAAAATCCGCAGTAGTGGCAGTGAGCGGAGGAGGAGGGGTCCGGTTGGCGGCGAACGGGGCGGGGGAGAAGGGCGGGGGCGGGGGCGGGGGCGGGGGCGGGTCCCTGCTCAGCGTGTCCGCCGGCGCCAGCAGCATCCTGGCCGCCTCCTGCTCCAGCCTGGAGCTGCAGCCAGGTGCGTACCTCTACACTGCTACACTGGAGCTTCACACTACTACAGTGCTAGTAGTTCAATCTCCAGCCGGCTAAAAGATTTCGGGAAAGAAGAACAGGGTGGGTTCCCACTCAACGAATTCGCTGATGGTCTCACTTTGCTTGCCATCTCATCCTAAAGTTTGGAGTATAAAGTGAATGAATAGGTACTGTGGGAGAGGAGAAAGTGAAAGATCCCGGCTCAGCATTCTTCTTGGCCGTGGCAGTAGTCTGGCTGCCTCCAACCCGACTTGAACTCCAGTCTGAGTTTCTAGTTTGAAGTTGGAAGGAGGCAGCAAGGGACAAACGAAACTTTAACTTTTCTGCTGCTACTAGCGGTATCCTGAGCTGTTTTTTCAAAAAGGTAGTCCCAGTGCGTTGAAAAAGGGCCTATAGGGTAAGAAGAACGTGAACTGGTCCTTATTGAATAAGTCTGCTGTTGCTACCAGCGTTTTGGTAGCCTCTGTTCTCTTGTGAATAACAATTTTACTGTATTTTTTAAATAAGTATTTTCTATACAAGCAAAACTACAAGTGTTGTGTAGATCAAATAGATGCAACCTTACAAAGACGGACTTAGTAGTAGTGTATAGTCGTGTAATAATATGAAATACGCTCGTAAACAAATTGTAGATAAAATATATATTTTTTTATATTATAAAATAGCAAACAAGCCCAATCACCAAAAATTCAAGTTATCAATAGATTGTTCATGAATTGTTTTCCCATTCCTGTGGCAATAGCGTCGGTGCTTGAGTCATCGTGTTCCGATTTGGAGGATAAGGCAGAAGCAGGCAATGAGGAATACCATAGCATAAGTTTACCGGATATCATGCCCTCCAAACCAGAATAAGACAAAGACAAGCATTAATACTATTGCGATAGTAGATATTAGGTAACACGAAATAAAGAAAAGAACGGAATTGGCAAGTACAAACATTTGTATCAGAACCGCGATCGCCACACTCACACATAAAATAAGCATTATTGCATATAAACTACTAATGCAAACATTGTTTCATTGGTCGTTTTCATTTTAAGCAACAATAATCCGAAACACACAAACAGAACATTTAAAAATATACCAAACTGCGTTACAATAAATTTTATTTTGCTACAAAAAAAAAGAGTATTTACGTCCTTTTGTAGTCTATTTAAAATAGACTCATCTATTTGTACAATAGTGAAACTTAAGATCGTAATAGTTTCGCTATTCTACAATAGATGGCAGCATTGATTTTTCCGTAGTTTTCAGTTGATCATATTTGAGTAGAGAACTTTCTAGAACGATATACGTAATGACTGTCATTACGTATATCTTTCTAGAAAAATTAGGTCAACCTAAAATGAAGTTTATATGTAAGGTGTACGGCTGATTTTAGCTTGACTTTCTATTATATCATTAGAGATTATATTAAATCAGAAATTTAATTAAAATAAAATGAAAATTGTACTTTCGAATGATATGAAATATCTCCATTTTTAATAATCTGTATTCTACTATCATTTCTGCATTCAAGGATGGCACAATACGGCATAATTCAGTGTATAATAGATTTTCGCACGACGAGTATCTCCTAATGATATGGTAAGTATCACTAAGGCAATTTAGAGTAAAAGCGCATAATAGTGACGCACGCGGCACGCCCACTCTTCACTTCCCCTTGTTTTCTTTATTTCGTGTTAGGTAAGGTATTGGCCACATGAATAGCTAAGCATTATGTTTATAAAAATAATTTGTTTTTAAGATCTTTCAAATTTGCAATAGCAGGATTTTTGTTTTCATAGTTTATTCGTTTAATATATATCAAGAAGTTAAAGTGCTGGCTATCGCTTAATATTGATTTCAATCATTCGAAACTACGGCCACAGTACAGCGGTTTTCATTATCATGCACAAAAACAAATCCTTTGACAAATCTTATGAAAGGAGCAATTGGCGCACTATTATTTTTTCCAAAACCTCGATTACTTATTCTATTTCTATTAGAACCCGATTACACTTTGATTATTGCGAGTGCGAATGTTTAATGCAGATGCTTTGTATTAAGACAAAAATACGTGAAGACAGCCGTTGATCAGTGCGAGTGATCAGTAATCAGTGTCTATTTACTTTCTATCGACGGCTGTCTTCACGTATTTTTTTGCTTAATACTAAGCACCTGCATAAAACACTCGCACTCGCACTAATCAAAGTGTAGGTAATCAGGTTCTAATAGAAATAGAATAAGTGATCGAGGTTTTGGAAGAAATTATTAGTGCGCCAATTATTGCTCCTGCTGCATGCTGCGCCATCCAGATACAATCAGCAAATCAGGAAGCAGTTGATGTATCACTTATTTCCATATTACAGATTGTTAATAACGATTCGATTCGATAATTGAGATTTATAGTCTTATTTTTCTGGGGTTTCAAAATTTCAAACGAAGGGTTGCTTCGAGTATAATAATGCCTAAATTGATATTTCAAATATATTAGGAACGAAATCACAGCGTAGTAGCGTGGGCAAGAATCGCGTCAGTCCGAGCGGTGGGAGAATCGAACAGGCTCATACGGTGGGAGTACCGACAAGTGAGGACGTGGTCGACACGGGCGTGGTCGCGGCGCGGCTCAGCGAGCACGTGGGCGGCGTGGGCGCGGCGCGGCTCAGCGACCACGTGAGCGGTGTGGGCGCGGGCCGCTCGGGCGTGGCCTGGCCCAGCGCCACCATCCCCGCGCGCGTCAAGAAGCTCAGCTGGGACGACACCGCGCAGGTACAGCCAGGCCACACTACACCACAGACCCACGCTCACATCACACAATCTTAGAATTAGCCTCTATGACACCTACGTCGTCCCGTGTACGAATATGATACTTTTATTAACAAAATATACCTGTGCCTACTCGTATACATTCCTCGTAATGATCCGAGCCCTTTTCGGAGAATAGAATAACTGCCGTACTGCTAAGCATCTCGTAAAATGCGTAGCAAGACTATAATATGTTACTAACTTGCTGACTAATAACTAGAGCTCTGCAACGTCTCGACCGCATTGTGGCATCACCCCCTTACCTATTCCTACCGCAATAGCGTTGACGGTCGTCGCTATCGTGTTCCTGTGTGGATGGCAAGATAGCCGACAACTTATGCATTTAACATTCCATCCCTGACACACAGAAAGCAACGCACCACTAACGACTCTGGTGTCTATTTATAGAAAGCTACAACCATCATCTATAAAAACCAAAGATGGCTCGTTACTATCCGTAAGGCGGGATGTAATTCCAATTGCATAAATTTGCTGGTTATCTGCTCTGCAGCCCAGCACAGGTCAGTGGCAGGCACAGATGTTATTGCGTCAGTAATAAGTCACCAAACTCGGGCGAAACGTTGCGGAACTCTACCGAGTAATGATCACGATGGCTATAGTTAAATCATTCGCTTTCACAAACTGCCTGGCAGAATGACAGGTGGTCTATTCTTCAAAAGGGGCTCGGACCAACACAAACCAGTACATGCGATAAAATAATATTTTTTTACGTTCACTTACCTACGCGGTGACATGTTTTCGTGTCGAGTGGGCTAATGGCAAGAGACAACCGGTAAAACAACTTAAAGACGACAAATATATTAATGAAAAGTTTTTTTTTTATTTATGTATTTATTTATTTGTCCCTCGTCTCGTCGTTACAAATTTGGCTGGCTTAATATCTATTTGTACACCCGTTTGTGAGAGACTGGTGCCTGAGGTAGGTTCTAGAAGATCCTGTAATACAGACCGCCAGCCCCCCACTTCGCGGTTTCAATATATTTTATTTGCAAGAATGTGGGTGTAACAAGTCATTAAAATTAATCTAAGATACCGTCATATTCTACCGTGATAAGGCATGCAAATATTTAAAAATTATTATTTATTACATATCACCATTGATATAAAAGAAAACCAAGATGCACAGTCTTGAACAAAACTGTCACTCAAAACTGTCCCTAATTTCACATAAGTAGTTAAAGATAATGTAAAAATATATGTTTTTGCATATTCAACCTTAAGCGCAAGATTGATAGTTGATTTTAAAAAGCAATGTACAAAAAGTAATAAAATTGACAGTGACGTGATCGACGCGATTCTATTTGAAACGAGCGCACAATTTGAAATTGTACGCTCATTTTTGAGGACGTTTTTGAGACACTGATTGTACATCTTGGGTTTTTTGTATCAATGCATATCACATATAAATTAACCATATTATCATTAAGCTTAAAATTTAAATGTCAAAATTTTATTATAATTAAAGTTGTTAGAAATTGGATAATTGTTACCAACGATAGTGTCAAGGAAAAGTAAAAGCAAAACATATCTTTTTTGACTGCCCCGTTGGTCGATTGGTTAGCGACCCTCACTACGCAATCGACGAGGCTTGGGTTCGATCGGCCGGCCGACCGGCGGGAACAAACATTTGTGTGATGAGCATAAATGTTTGTATTTCCGGGTTTGGTTGTTTATTAAATATATTGCAGTATTTATATATGTATTTCTATGTAATAGTATCATTGACTAACACAAACAAATAATTTCCTTACTTTGAGGTTGGTAAGTGTAATTTATCCCGTGAATATTTATTTATTATTTATATAATATGATGTCAAGGATACAATTCAATAATAGTTATTAAACAACTTAAAAATAAGAGAATGGTTAATAATTAAAGAAATATAATAATTAAAGAAAATACTAATTAACTATTTCAGTGGTCAGTGCTACAATTCAACTTGAATAAACTATGATAAAGATATTTTCAGAAGTCAACGAAATCAAAACAATAAATTTGCATATTACGAGTATGTCAACAACAAACACTATTCAATGGTATTTTGTTATCGTGGTTGCTGTGATATGTAAAAGTTTACCGTCTGATCTAGCTATTAAGGCGGTGACACCTTGTCCAAATAAATGGTCGCAAAACTCTACCACCTATTAGTTACAATAATAGAGATACATATCCCTCCTAGGTCACTTTTTTAAACTAAAAAGTATCTTCACGCCCATATCCCCGAAGGGATGGGCAGAAGTACAACAAATGCACCCACGATTAGCCGAAGATACTTGGTCCCACAAATGTGATAGGTGGCAAGCCTATTGCCAACCGGGCACTTTCCAATCCCGGGCAACTTTTTGTTTCTCAGAAAACTGAAAAAACACTTTTTTATGTGCCCGACCCGGAAATCGAACCCGGGACCTCATGTGGTCAACGCCAGCGCTGGAGCACTAGACCACAGAGACTTCTTGAAGCTGCCGAGCAATAAAACAGATGATTTTTCATGAAACCATGCTCATATCTTAATAAAGAGAACGTAATATAAATGTCGCAATAAAATCATACTCTCCTTTTCCACCCTCGTCAGGAGAATGAGCATCGCGAAGTGAACGAGGCCACCAACGCCGCGGTCGCCGACCACATGAACCTCACCGTCTACTTCTGAACGTGTCCGCCGATGTCGGGGAATTTCATCACGTTATATACTTATGAAAAACATCAGAAAATCTGTGAACTTTGAATGCTATTTAAGGTTTTATTACCTTAAATAAAATGGACAGGCAGGTAACGTAGAAAGGAACTAGATATTGGAGATTCAAATAGGCAAAGGAGGTTGCAAAAATTAAAGTAGGTTATATATAAAAAAAATTGTGGTCAGGGGACCCCCGTCAGCAACAACGTCAGTAACGCTTCTTACGTGACAATTTGTCAGTTCGCTCTACTATAAGCCGCATAAAGGAACTTCGTTACAACAAGTTGAGCGTACTACTAATAATAAACGTTTTTTTTTATATAAGATAAGATAGCAAACAAAGGGAAGGGTCTCCTGGTGGAAAGAGTCACCCATCGCCTATAGAGACCAAAGATGTTGATGGTGCGTTGCTACCTTGTGGCGAGGTCTAATGCCACATGTATAAGTTTCCCGTTACATTCCCTCCAAACCGGAACACGACAGTGACAAGTACTGACGCTATTGCTGCTGGAATAGGCAAGGCGACGGTACCAGACCCGTGCAAGACAATGCAGAACTCTACCACCTAGTAGCCACGACGGTAGTGACTCCAATAGTCAATCGGTCGCCTTTTACGACCTGCCTGGCAGAACGGCAATAGACCTATTCTTCAAAAGAGCCCGGGACCAACACTGGGAAAAACGAAAACATATTTCAATGTAGAGTGTTTTAAACCATGTTTTAATATAGACGTATGTCGCTAAGGTAATAACGTCAGTCTCATCGGACTTAGCAGAACGTAACGTAAGGGGAAATGGGAATTACCGCTCCAGGCTTGATAATTGTAATCTCGACTAGGTATTTGGCTTTCAATATTTTAATATCGTGAAAGAAAAGCTAATGAATTTAAATTTCTAATTATTATTTAAATTCAATTTCTTTGTTTGCATATTCTAAGAGCCAAATGGCTATAAATATCTACATTACATATAATTAAAGCAGTTGAGCATTTTTGACATAAAGAGGTTCAGCTATAAATAGTTCTGGCATATTTCATTAATATCAAATTCTGACGCATAAAGAAATTTCTATGACACCATTTGTTTTAGTATATGCATGATTTAACCTTTGTTTCATTTTCCTTTTGTTATACCTATCGAAAGAAAACAGGTAAACTTGATAATATTTAGAAACATGAACTTCCACGGAGATATTTATATACATAACTTATAAAAAAGAGCCTGATAAACTACTCTAAATAAGACAAACAATTAAAGAAGTATTATTAGTTAAGATGAGATCCATTGTTGTACCCCGGACAGTAGTTATCTAAGGTCAATTTGTATTTACTGTTAATGACAATCTACGACAATGATTGTTATTAACAGTAAAGACGAAACGCCCGGTTTTGCAGTAGCGGTCTATTGGACCAACTGATTAAGTTCATTTCGGAGAAAAATCATTATCATACATTTAGTTAATTTAGACTTGTTGGGTTGGTAGGTAATTTGATTGTCAAATCTTCGTGGATTGATGGATGAATTCAAAGGAAATTCATTTAATCATTACGACAAATTTTGTAATTTACCTACGACACAAAGCATCAAAAAATTGTACAAGATCTTTAACCCAAATGTTATTATAATAAATTTTTTTTGTACATAGTTAATAAGCTAGTTTGAAATGACCAAACAGATATGTAAATATTTAGTTCTAGCGAATGAGAGATATTTGATATTTTAAGTTAAGCTGACACATTGTTTATTTTCTGTTTAGAAATGCTGATCTTTACAACAAACTTGAAGTACGGCTTGTAAAGTGTAAATAAACTGGAAGAAGGCTTGTAAAGTACTCATTTTTCGATTGTGAACATTATTAAATAAATTTCAAGAAAATTTATGACATTTGAAAATAAATTTGAATGTTAACACAAAAACAGTATTTTTGTTATATGGAAGATATTATTTTGTTTACATAATTTTAAAATTTTGGCGTATTATCATTCAACTCTGGCATACGTTTTAGAAGAACCTTTATTTCCTCGACCACACAGCCCATATACGCCTAATGTTCGATTTTCCGTATTGAATGCATTCTGGCAACTAGCTGAGCTGAGCTGCAACATCGTGATTGGCTTACTCAAGGCCACAGTGAAAGATAGTGATGTACAGAGAATCTGATTGGTCGACACTGATTGGGTATTGGTGCATGGACATTTACTTCGGAACTATAAGTGTTGACAGAAGCCATTCGCCTGTTATTAGGGGTCTATGGGTTGTGTGGTCGGTGCTTTATTTATTCTTAATTTAAAATGGCTTAAATCAAATTCTTCAGCGGACTGTAAAATATCTTTAAAGTGACTTAAAGCAAGGGAGAGTATATAGAAACCTATGGATCCAATTAAAGTGAGAATACTAGGTTAAATAAATGGTTTCCCTTGTACATAACATGTTACAAAATTGTAATTTATTTTACCATCGTCTTCAAAGTTTATTGAAAGAATAATGATGTTAAATATTTATGCATACGTGTTAAGTACCTACAATAAGGATAGTTTTTAAATCTTGCTCCAAATCTATAACTATTGTTAATTCAGATAATATTCAGATAGGTATGCCCAGTAAGTAGTGATGTGCTAACTTCTAACTACACTACACTGTTACTCAACTCACATATCTGCATCCTGAATCTGCATACTATATAAATAAACACCCAGTGTGACGCAATGAACATTAAAATTTGTATAATTTATTTATCTCTAATCTCAACAACTGAAAAGCAATAATAGTAATTTAAACATTAACTCCACTTTAAATATCAACTTTACTTATATCTCAAAAACTAATAAACCGATTTTGATAAAACTTGGACTGTTCCCTAAGTTGTAATATACCTGATGTAAAATAAAAATATCCAGCATCTACTGACCTTCTACTATTGACTTCCTACCGGTTATCTGCTTATTTTTTGCTTTTCAGTTATTGAAATATGTAAAATGTAATCGCAGCCAGGGTTTTTTAACATTTTTAATTTTTTACTAATAAAACATACTTATTGATGCCTGGAAAATGTTGTCGACAATTATTTATATCCTGCACTCGTCAACTTATAATTAACATTCGCATTTTCCTGTTACATTTTCCTTCAAACAGGAACATGACAGTGACAATAAGTGGCGTTATTGCGAAGGCAATCGGTAACGTACCAAATCCAGGCCAGACGTAGAACTGTTAGTAGTCACGATTATATAATGACACGCTTGACCAATAGTTCCGCTTTTACGAATTTCCTTGCAGGATGGTATTCTTTAATGAGGGCCCAGACTAATATCACAATTTTTGATGAAACGCTTTTACAGAAATGTTTTATACTATTTGATACGCTACTGAAATTATAACGCTTTTTAGCTGATAACAAGACTTTACGTTGGTTATTAGTATTTCTGAATAATTCATACTTTTATTAGTTTACACTTACTATTCCGTTAGACATAGAGTTATCGTAAAGTTTGCGATATTTTACCGATAATTTATTAAATGTTTGTTGCTATCGATTCTTTATATTTTATTACAATAATTAATTTGTTAATAAAAATCTCTGTTTTATATATTTCTTTTATTTTCATTCCATTTAATTAACTTTAGTGTTTATGAACTTACTATATTGCACTAACGATGTTACTCTATCTGTACAAAAGATCTTGACTGAAAGATCAAGTTCAGTTCTAAAAAAACAAAAGTAATTGCTGTAATGACCGACAAAGCTCTTTTATCAAAGCTGGCCGTTCTTTTCGCAGTAAACGAATGCATTTCTATATTAAATAACACCCATTATATTTATAAGAAAAGCTGCTACCATAATGTTAAACTTGTCTGCAGTACCTACCTTTAAATAATGTTTAGCAAAAGCAAAAATATTATTTTTCTATTTGCTAAAAATTAGAGGCCTTGATCGATAGATGAATAAAACAGAGATGTAGTCCGTCAGGCTCATTGGTATATCACTGCCATACCACGGTTTTATATACCTACGACCTACGAACCTGGCTCGCGGCTCGTCTTTTTTGCTACATTTTTCCACGACTCTTCAGTTACGACAATTTTGTCGCTAGTCGACCAGAAAAAAGGCCGTTGTTCTTTAAAACAACGGTAGGTATAAACTCATATACGTCGATCAGGACCTTAAGAATTAGTGACTAAAAACATTTATTTTTTTTTATTAACATTAAGCTGCATTCCAGTAATTTCAGGAAGATTAAAATGACATACGTAAGTATATATGTATGTTATATTTGCAATAACACCACTGGATGTTTGGGATCCTTACTGAAGTACAAACAATCATTAAGACAAATAATGTCAACATATCCCTGGAACAGTAGGCAGAAATGCAAATCGTGCACGCAGGGTGAGCCGACGCGACGGTATAAAGTTCCGTTTCGTGACAAGTAGCAGGGCAGACATTTTTCAGTTTAGATCTAGTCATAATTTTCATAAAAGTTCAGTCATTCAAAACGAATTAATCGGCCGGAAATTGAGTCCTCACACACCGAGGCCGGTGGCGCCTCACGACTGAGGAGTCTCCAGTATTCTGTCACTGAAGCATATATATATATATATATATATATATATATATATATATATATATATATATATATATATATATATATATATATATATATATATATATATATATATATATATATATATATATATATATATATATATATATATATATATATATATAATATTATGCGATGTGACTACGTAGTTCACCGTAGCATGGACGTACAACAATGCTTCATACATCTTAGCGCTATAATGTGGCCCCGGCCAAAATTATAAATAAAATTACAAAAATTGTTGAAAAGAAAAAACATCTGGTCGTGGTTGGAGCTGTGTCGGTGCACACGTCTATGGCAGGGAATCGCTTTGTGTATATATATATATATATATATATATATATATATATATATATATATATATATATATATATATGTATGTATATATATGTATATATATATATATATATATATATATATATATATATATATATATATATATATCCTGACGGGGACAAGCATTTGTATTATGAGCATATATGTTTGTATTTCTGGGTTTGGGTGTTTATTAAATATATTCAAGTATTTATATATGTATTTCTATGTATTAGTATCGTTGACTAACACCCATTACACAAACAAATAATTTGCTTACTTAGGGGTGAGATCAGTAAGTGTAATTTGTCCCGTGAATATTTATTTATTTATTTACAACTGTATCTCAACGGCGATGAATACTCCTGTTTCGCCTTGCTCCTAGCTCGGAGCGAAATGCCACTACTCCCCCTCCTTTTTGAAATCGCAAATAATCGCAAAATATGCTATATGAGTACAGATAAGCGGACTACGATGTGATTCTATAAGAGTCCCGTTTTTCCTTTTCAGGGACGGAACCCTAGAAAATGACAAATGTCCAGGCTACAATTTCAAATTGGGAATCCAATATCCTGGGCACGGCCCACCTGGCCCCCTCTCTTTATACGCCAATACGACTAATTCTGTATCTACTTGAGGTCTACTTCTATCTTTACTCGATGCTGACTTTCACAAGTGTCACAGATAAATTATCTGGGAAGTTAATAAAAGTGTATTGAAGAAACTTCTAAAATAATTTATTTTATACTATCCATTGTTCCATTGTCGGCACTTGGTAAAATTCTATTGGTATTAGACACTACTACTATTATTACACTTGTGTGTCCTTTAAATTCACTTCGAAACATATATTTTTTTTAAATATATTATTACTCAACCGATTTTTAAAGCATCTATAGGATGCAATATACCTATTTAATTAAATAGTTAAGTAGGTATATTTCATCCTGAAGTTATATATGTTTTAAAGTGGAATTAAAGTACAAGTGTAATAATAATAGTGTCTAATTTAAAATAATCATTTGTATTAAAAATAATATTTTTAAAAGAGAAACTAAGTCTGGCGCCAACACAGAGATCTTGCAGCGAAAGTTGTTTACGCTAAAGTGAACTTGTTATTTTATAACGAAAAACAACAAGTCTTCCTACGAGGCAGGTCATACCAAGCAAACGACTGATTAAACATATCTCTACACTACACTGTACGATAACTGTGACAAGCACTGACGCTATTACGACAGCAAAATTGAGGCAGTAGCACCAAACCCGGGCGAGATGTTGCAGAACTCTAGCACCTAGCAGTCGCGATGGCAGTTACATGTTAATTTCCTTCGCCTTTTACGAACTACTTGGCAGGAAGGCGGATTATCGATCCTACATAAGTGGGCAGAACCAACACGGAAGAGCAACTGATCCTGCCTAACATACCGCCGTTTATCTTGTCCCTCAACGATATTGTAATCACAACTACTTAGCAAATATACTTTAACTGTCCGATTGATCTGGGCTCTTTTGAAGCATCTACTATTCTGCCAGGCAATTTATAAAAGCCGAACGGTTGGCTATTATTACATGTCAGTACTAACTACTAGATGGTAGAAACCTGCAGCGCCTCGCCCCAGTATATGGTACCAGTGCCTTACCTATTCCTGTCGTAATAGAGTCAGTGCTTTTTATTGCCATGTTTCGGGTTGGAGGGTGAGGTGGCCAGTAGACTTATCCATGTGGCATTGCCATCCCATCACACAGATAGCAACGCATCATTAACATCTTTGGTGACTATAAGCGATGGTATCTCTTTCAATCAGGACGGCCAGCTGTTTGTTTACTGTCTAATACATAAAAAAGATTTATCTATTTATTATTTTAATTTTCCGACTAAAGTGGTATTCTATGCAGTATAGCTTAATGCGATTGTTATACTGAAATGTGATTAACCAACTCGTTTAGAATATGCTTAAAAATAAACTAAATAATAAATATTCATGGCACAAATTACACTTACTGATTGTGCACTACAGCCGGGGGAGCCAGCGGACTGTAAATCTGGTTCTTCTTCGACGCCCCACCAGCCGTAGTGCTTTTTGTCGTGAGCCGAATGTGCCGGAGAAAAAATCGAGACCACAACTGTTCGTTGCAAAGGCGCTTTATTGTAACGAAATAAATAGCAATAAAGCTAGCACCGTTGCAAATATTCACTATTCTAAGGAGAGCCAGTACTTGCCCTAACACTGCCCTACTCTAAAGCCGGTACCCTATGAATATACTAAAGCCCAGGAACTTGTCTGGGAAACTTATTGAGTCGTAACGAAACTGTAACTTTATCGGAACGGAACTGATTGTATGGCCGCGCTCTCCGATATTTATAGCGCGCGGCCAGACGGGCGGCGGAAATCTACAAAGACAAATGGCGCCGGGTGTGGCGCCACAATGTCTGGGATTTGTTAAAATCCTACTTTTCGTAATCTAATCTTAATAAATTTATCTTAGGTAGCTTCTCCTACCTCTAATTACCTAGTGTGGCCCTCTAGCGAGTGCAAAGGTACTACCTTTTTACAAATATATGCAAAACAAAGTACGTAATGCCCTAAGACCTACCGAAAACTAATTACAATGTGTTATTTCTTATTTATATACAAGGATCTAACACAAGCAAACTTATACAATAACAAACAAGAGTGTTATATACATTGTACGTTCTTACAGGACCTCGGAAACTCTTACAATTACAGAGTTGTACGCCTTTTCAGGTCGTACTATCCTGTTATCTATCTTTATATTACCGAAAAGTGTCTAAACATATGCCTAAGGCTTATACTTACATTATACATACTATTTACAATCGTAAAACATTTGTTTTAACAAAGAATTTTGCACTTTTCGGATTTTCGTAATTGCGAGTTCCCGCATATAAATATTATCTCGCAAGAGTCGACTCGTAATGTCGTCAACTGCGTGGAACTCGTTTTATTCGTAATATGCCTAATAGGCAACGATCATAGCTACATAAAGCTTTATTATTTCTATACAACAAAGCTGTATGTAGGTCTTAGGGCGAATAAAAGACGAAAACGAACATTATTTATTATAGAAAACTTACGAACTAAACGAAATATACATTCTATCCTGCCTTACTATCTATTTACATTAATATTTACAATAAAACATGTCTGTGCTGCACACTGATCTAACCCCAAAGTAAGCAAATTGTTTGCTTGTGTTATGGGTGTTAGTCAACGATACTAATACATAGAAATACATATATAAATACTAAAATATATATTTAATAAACACCCAAACTCGGAAATACCTACAAACATTTATGCTCATCACACAAATGCTTGTCCCCGCCGGGGATCAAACCCGAGCTGAGCGATGCTACATGATAAAATGTTGTCGTCTTGCCTCCTCAGTATCTATATATACTTGTCATCTGCGTCTAGCATGGATGCGCACATAATTCGATTAAAGTCGGGTAATAGTAACTTTTAGGTAAACTTGTAATTATTGTCGATGGTCGCCTTGCCTGTGTTTTTTAAACCATAAGATACGAAAAAAGCAGATGGCTCTTGTAATGGAAAGAGAAACCTGCGCCTATAGATACCAAAGATGTTACGGTACATAGCTATATGTTAATTTCATATGCATAAGGCTACCGGCTACTTTAGTTTCCAAACTGGAACACGACAGTGAGTAGTACCTCATAAGCTTATATTTTTAATGAATTCAAATAATGATTGCATTGTATTTACACTTCTCCAAGATATAAAAACAAAACAAGTTTTGAATGTGTTGTGTAACAGTGGATTCACTTCATTGTAAGAGTTCTGAATGAGAGAGTGGTGCCGTGCAGTGAGCGCGACTCCTCACGCGAGGCGGACGTCAGCATTTCACCAACAAGAATCTCGAGTACGCGACCCACGGAGCTATATGTGCTTCGACAATGTAAGTTTTGCTTTTTTTATTTAATAGATTTAAACAATTTGCAGACATTTTTTTATTTTACTAGCAGGGGTCTGCAGTCCACTGCAATATAAAAATTAACCGTAACTCGCGCGAGAATATTTTTTTTCAGGATAAAAAACTATAAGTAAGAATTTAGTTTTATTCCAAGTCATAATCTATCCGAACCCATAAAGTACCTAGTTTTCGCGCATTGAATAAGCAACAAATATTTACACAAATATACAAACTTTCACATTTATACCTACTGATTGTTTACATTACATTTACATACATTACACACATACCTACGTTTACCTACCTGCGAAATCAAGGTTTAATGTATTTAAAGGCATAAATAACATTTAAAAAATTCATAAGACTACTGACACAAACTAACATTTTTAAATACAGATCTACGCACTTTTAGAGGTATATTCCTGTACATATATAAAATAAATAAATAAATAAATATTCACGGGACAAATTACACTTACTGATCTAACCCCAAAGTAAGCAATTATTTGCTTGTGTTATGGGTGTTAGTCAACGATAGTAATACATAGAAATACATATATAAATACTTGAATATATTTAATAAACACCCAAACCCAGAAATACAAACATTTATGCACATCACACAAATGCTTGTCCCCGCCGGGCATCGAACCCGAGCCCCGTCGATTGCGTAGTCAGGGTCGCTAACCACTCGACCAACGGGGCGGTCATATGATAAAGATATATGATAAAGAAAAGAAAGTTAAAGTATATAGGTATAATTGTACCTACTAAATTTGGCTAATAATGGGTTTGTCATTCTATTTAATTTGTCCTGTAATTTACTTATTGACATAATACCGCCAATATTCAGCCTAAACAACTGTCCGATGTCTACAACACAGTGATTGCCTGCATCTCAGCAGTAAGCAGCATTGCCTTTGCTGGGAAAGTTTGGGCGTGTATATTTTAGGTTACTTATAAAGCAGAAGAATTGTAGGTACCTAGTGGAGTCCGCCTAGCTTATTTTTACTAGGTACTTTACAGCCTAATGAACTTATTTCTGTTATCTGGTCTATGTTATTGAGTTTTTCCTGGACTACGAGTTGCTTAATACCTATCATCCAGAATAATATTTGGAGTCTCATTTTTAAATAACATAAACGTAACTTCTTCCTGTCTGTCTGTCTGATCGTCCTTACGTCACAATCATTTTAGTCAGATGTTTGTGTATAATTATAATATTATTAGTAAATTTTTGAAAAAGGCCAAGGTTTGCTTGTTTCACATAATTATTAAACCGACCACTACAGTTGGAAATATGGTGTAGTACATGGTAGGCCTACCAAAGAGGTGGTACCAAAAGATAATATGATAGATGTAGGTGAGCAAATCTCTTTCCAATTCAAATTAAATTTTCCGAAATTCCTAAGAGTTTTTAAATCGTCATTAAAGAGTCGTAAAAAGTTCTATTTTTTTTATTTCGGAATACGAATTAATATCTGAACAAATGTCAAGTTACGACCCTTCCTAAAAAAATTGTGTTAAGTAATAGAATAGTTTTTAAATATCACTAGTATATCATTAAAGGTAGGACAAGCAGATGGCTCTCATGATGGAAAGAGACAACCATCACCTATCACCAAAGATTCTATCCGTGTGGCGGGATGGCAATGCTTTCAATGCTGCACTTTCTGTTTGCCCAAAGGTTTGGAGGAGAATGCCAATAGGCATTATGTCCGCCTTTTGTACAAATTTATTTAAGGTGTACAATAAAATTAAATAAATAAATAAATGCTACATACATAAGTCTACCGTCTACTTTACCCTTTAAGCACTTCCTCTATTCTACCAAGCATTAACTCATTGCGGCAGGAATAAGTAAGGCAGCGGTACCATATATCCAGCCGAGACTCTACCACCTAGTGGTCACAATGGTAGTGACACGCATAGTCCATCGTGCGCCTTTTGCTGTCAGATCAGACCAGACCAACACAGCATACATAAGCTAGTTCCGTTTAAAAACAAAGTTATAAGATCCATCTCGGATTGCGGCGACTGTCTCACAGTGATACTTAAGTACCTACTCAAAACTCTATAACAAATAAAGAGTGAAATAAATTCATAATTATTAATATAATATATTATAGGGAGTGGGTGTATATAGTGAGTGGGTAAACCCTGCATGCGTCAAGCGGATACGAGTCCACTTTCTCGTTGCGTAACCGCCGCGTAATACCGCCGTGACCTCCGGCGCCCGCGCCGGCTGCAATCTGCCGCCCGTGCTGCTACTGACTAATAATGTTTACCCTCGATCCTGCTTTGCTTAGCTATTTGCTCATTAGCAATAAATTATTAATGTTATACACATACAAACCCTGCATGAATTCTATGGATCCAATGAAACGAAAGGAGTTGTTGAGATTATTTTCATTTTTTTATTTAAGTGACCATAAAGGATCACTCTACAGTACAATTACGGTCGCGCCGCGCCGCATTTCGATTTCATAACTAAAGTAAGTGGTCATTAAATAAAGAAATATCACTCGGATTTATCGCCTCTGTGGTCTAGTTGTCCGGTGTCGGTGTTGACCAAGTGAGGCCTGGGGTTCGATTCCCGGGTCGGGCAATTCGAAAAATGTGTCTTTTTCAGTTTTCTGATAAAAACAACGTCGCCCGGGATTGGGTAATTGCACGGTTGACGATAGGCTCGCTACATACCACATTGTATGACTAAATCCGCCGTGTTGGTCCCGGCCTCCTTTGAAGAATAGGCCAACTGCCGTTCTGCCAGGCAGGTCGTAAAAGGCAACCGATTGACTATCGAGTCACTACCATCGTGGCTACTAGGTGGTAGAGTTCTGCATTGTCTCGCCCGGGTCTGATACCACCGCCTTATCTATTCCTGCCGCAATACCGTCAGTGCTTGTCGCTGTCGTGTTCCGGTTTGGAGGGTAAGGTAGCCGGTAAACCAATGCATGTGGCATTAGACCTCGCCACAAGATAGCAACGCACCATTAACATCTTTGGTGTCTATAGGCGATGGTTGACTCTTTCTATCAGGAGACCCATCTGCTTGTTTGCTATCTTATGATATAAAAAAGTAAAAAAAATACCTTCAGCTATTAGTGCACTAGTTGTACCTCTGCCTACCTCCTTGCAAGTGATATAGCGATATAAAAAGAATCTTCACGCCAGGGGATACAGGCGTGAAGATACTTTTTATATCGCTCGGATTTTTTTAAATTATGGTCTAATTGGTTAGCTTATGTAGTCTAAATTATGATCTTACGGGCTCGATTCACTGGTCAGGAAAAAGTGTTATTAAGATTTTTTCTAGTTTTTCCTCAAGCTCGGAGTCTGGTGATGATGTGTTAACACTATCATATTTTGGGTGAAACAAGCGCTAGTCGTCTGGTCTGTAAAATGGGACGGTAGAGATGACCACCAACCTCGTCAATCGACACCCGATGAATCGTGGTGAATTGGAACGTCTTTTAACGTTCGGTTTCGCCTACCTACACCGCAAGGAAACCAGTGTGTAGAGCGTGTAGATATTTATTTATTTGTTATTATATTCTTGAGGCACGTGGATGCAAATCAATCCAAGCAAAATCGGTCCAACAGTTAAGTCGTGAAAACGTAATAAACAGAGAGATATATTCTACACTTTTCATCGTCGGCACTTCGTGAAACTTCATTTTAATGTAGTATTTTATCACATAACACTTGTACAGTTTCACAATTAATCCCGGGCTCCCTTGTAGAATAGACCAACTGACGTTCTGCCAGGCAGGTCGTAAAAGGCGACCGATTGGCTATACGAGTCACTAACATCGTGGCTACTAGGTGGTAGAGTTCTGCATTGTCAGGGTGAGACAATAGGTCTGGTACCACCGCCTTAACTATTCCTGCCGCAATAGCGTTACCGTCTGCTAGTTACCGTCGTGATCCTGTTTGGAGGTTAAGGTAGCCGGTAAACTTATGCATGTGGCATTAGACCTCGCCACAAGATAGCAACGCACCATTAACATCTTTGGTGTCTATAGGCGATAGTTGACTCTTTCTATCAGGAGACCCATCTGTTTGTTAGCTATCTTATGATATAAAAAAAAAAGATATTACCTATACAGGCAGACAGACTTTCGCATTTATAATATTAGTATGGATGAATTGCGTCACTATTTGGTTTGACCTCTCTTAGTTAAAAGCCCCACCTAACACAGGTTATTATAATTGCAGATGGGGGTGCTTCTACTCACAATAGCACTATTAATGAGCTTCGTGAACTCTGAAAATGTCACTTTATCAGAGCATTCGGACACCTATGAAGACGAGATCCAAGGACCATGGAGCCAGGCGCTTGAAGATTGGGCCACTTCAGCGATCCCACAGTCAGAGAGACACGGTAAGTATTAGTAAGTGGTGGTAATAGTTAAAAGGCTTTATGGGGAGCATACACATAATACGTAAAGTGAGATTATGTTATTAAATTTTATACATAGTATAAATGTAAAAGTTTGTTTGTTTAGATGTTTGTTACTCAATCTCACAAAAAAAGTCGATTTGGATGAAGTTTTGCAGACAAGTAGATGATGACCTGGAATAGGAAATAGGATATTTTTATCCCCAAAAGTAAGTTGTTACCGCGAGATTCACTAAAAACTTTTATAGTGCAGCGAACTGCAGGGTGAAACCAGATATTAAATGTCTACAGCTGATCGAGCAACTTCGCCAGGGAGTAGATTAACATGTCATCGATATACTTTTTTTACAAACTTTCATTCCCTATTTCAGCCCTTTAGGCAGCGATTCTTTTTTAAAAAGTTCACGTATGTTTGTCCCCGGATCTTTATCTCCATGCCAAATTTCGTCGAAAGTGGTTAAGCGGTTTAGCCATGAAAAATTAACAGACAGACAGCCTTTCGTATTTATAGGTAATATTAAAAAATAGTAAGGATTAGCAATAATGTCCTAACCTGTGGTAGCTGTATACATATGTGTATGTTATCATGTATGTCACACGATTGTAGTGTATGAAATATTTATTCTTATTAATTCATTTTATTTCTAATGCATATTACCTATATGAAAATAGTTTCTGTAGTCCTTCGCAACGTGAACTTTACCGGTGTCAAATTTTAAGCTTCGCGTAATTATCTATATATTAATTTAATATGTAAAGCAAAAGCTTTGTACGCCTTAAAAAGGTGTACAAAGCTTTTGCTTTACATATTAAATTAATATATAGATAATTAAAATGTCTGTAAAATAATTAATCGGCGTAATTTTCGATATGAATTCCTTCAAATAAATTGAACGAGTTTGCGGTTTGATGTAGGAGACAGTCTCGCTCTCAGTAGATATTAAATACAATACAATTTTAAATAAGTTATTTCTCACACCTTTATCTCGTCATCCGTTCGTATACAAATTTTTGAAGAAAGTGGGGAGTAAATGTTTAAATTATCTGGATGCACATATAACATAATAATATTATATACGTGATTTTTTAAAATTTGACTCCAGGTAGAGTGATGGTGTTAGCCCCGTCGATGGGTTACTATGTGACGGAGCGCATAGACAGCCCCCTGCTGAGTCCCCCCCCTCCCCCGCCGGCGCTGCCGCGCGTGCCGCCCGGCTACAGCGAGTGGGAGGCGCCCGGCGGCAAGATCATCAACAGACCTAACAAGGACAAGTTTAAACCGAGCTACGTAAGTTTTACTTTTAACATAAAAAACCAAACAAATAGACGGCTCTCCTGATGGTAAGACACCAAGATGTTTAATAATGTGCTGCTATCCGTAAAGCGGAGGTTAATGCCATATATTACTCTAAGGCCATATGTATATGTTTACCGGCTATCTTTTGGTTGAGTGCCTCTTTGGTTAGTGATGAACGAACCTAAATAGGAATCGAGGGGGCACGGGTTCTATTCCCGACAGGGACAAACATGTGTGTTGAGCATACTACCTAGGTGTTTGTATTTCTGTGTTTGGGTGTTTATTATGTATTGGTATTTATATACGTATTTCTATGTATTAGTATCGTTGACTAACACCCATAATAATAGCAAATAATTTGCTCACTCTGGGGTTAGATCAATTCGTGTAATTTGTCAATTTATTTATTTATTTATATCTTACCCTCCAAAAAAAACCGGAACAAAACAGTGATAAGCACTGCCGCTATTGCGTTAGAAATAAATAAGGCGGTGGTACCAGACCATGCAGAACTTTACCACCTAGCAGCTACGATAGTGCGTCCGGCATAGCTAATCACCCACTTCTTACGAACTGCCTGGTCAAACAGTAAATGGTATAATCCCCAAATCTAATCCAGACTAACAAGTTAGTTCACCTGAAGCGAACAGACTATCTGCCTGCCGTTTCCATCAGACAGTAACGTAAAAGGCCTAAAGTGAAATTAAGAAGTGGGTCTTTACCACTGAATCCGTAACATCTGAGGTACCACAAGGATTACTTTTGGAACCACTTAGGTACATCACAATAGTTCATATCGTATGCTTTTTTGTTTTTCGGAATGTCTGTATGGCTACTGGCCTAATGAACCTTCACGGCTTCACTGGTAATGATTTTTTGTCTATACATATATACTTTTATTCAATATTATTTAGACCTACATAGAGTTCTATTATGCATCAGACATTGCACTACAGCGATGCCACAGAGAAATAAATTATCTTTGGCGACACCAACGTTGAACGCACAATTAACATTTCTCATATCTTAAGCGACGTTTAACCTATTCAGTTTTTCTTTTCATTGCAGCCAGCTCCTAACCCCATGTCCAATCAGTACCCCAACAGCATAGACCGTGTAGGAGAGGTTCCCAAGAAGCAGGTATCGGAAACGGACCTATACTTACTTAGTGCCATCGAAAAATTGGTATATCGGGCAGATATCATGGAGAAAAGATTGCGGAAGGTTGAAGAAAGTTTGCATCTTTTAGTGGCCACTACCGAAAAAAGACCTGGTAATTTATTATTAAATAAGTATATTTTTCAACACGGTTGTTTTTCATCATCATGGTCACATTGGAAATATTTAATATTTAGGTACATGACAGTATTGACATTTCGTTTTCTAATATATATATATATATATATATATATATATATATATATATATATATATATATATATATAACTCGACCAACGAACCCCACTTAATACGATTTTTTTAAGAACAGAACATCCAGGACGACCAGGACGACACCTGAAATGAGCAGAGCCTCCATAAGGATTTACGAAATATCTGTAATCATCACAATGTTTCTAATTATCTTGATATATTCTACACTTAAGTTCAGTTTTTATAATTCAGACGCAATAAAACTGCAACAAACGACTTCTCATTTCCTGTATATCCGAAACCCTGCATTAGATCTTCACCAAAATAATATGGGAACACACGAGAAACACCCTCTGAAACATAAAAAGAATTTTCAACATCGGTTAGTAAATAACTGAATTCTGAGGTAACAAACATATAAAAAAATCAGCCGAATTGATATCCATCTCACTTTGGAAAGTTGGTTAAAATATACTGACATTATACCTATATACAACATTATTTAGTAGCATTGGAAAATTGTGTACTAGTAGTAATTCGGAGTGAACCGGTTTTTTAACGGTCAAGGCGTGAGAACTACAAATACCGAAAAAAAAATTGTAATCCATTTTAGCTTTACCGCAAACGTGGTATCATATTATTATCGTGAAGCAGATTGTACCACTTTTAATCACGATCTTATCAATGAATGGTGCAATCATGTCATCGAACAAATATACAAACGTCATCTTCGATACAGCACCATCACTTGGTTCGCTCGGTTATATATATATAGTTGATTTCCAGATCCTTGCGCTTCCAACTTCACCCGCGTGGGCGACAAGTGCTACTGGATATCCGAGGAGAAGAGTGACTGGAAGGACGCCAGCAAGGCGTGTCGGGCGCGCCGCGCGGCGATGGTGGAGCTGGCCAGCCGCGAGCAAACGCGCGCGCTGCTCGCCACGCTGCTGGCCGACAGCGCGCTCACAGGTCACGCAGCCGCTCAATATTTTATGAACGCCTTTAGAAGCTAATGTAAAACTTAATTGAATTTCTCATAAAAAACGGCATACTTAATTGCTACAGAACGAAATGCTTTTCAAAAAAATAAATCGACATCACTTGCTATACTTACTCCTAAGTAAATCCTATCACTAAATATATTGATAAATAGATTCCAATTTTAACAATTCTGTTACTGAGGCATTCGCTTGTGTAGATAATAAATTAATTTCAGCTGTAAGAAAGATTAAAATTTAGAGACATTGCATTTAATTGGTTAGAAAGTGACCTTACTGACCAAAGTCAGTACGTAAAACTAGATGATTAGTAAATGCAAGTCAAGTTCCTTTTATGAACATAAGAATAAGAAATCGTAGTACCACAAGGCAGTATTTTGAGGTCTTTAGCATTTTTACTTCCAATGGTAGATCATTTATTGGAAGTAGAAATACTAAGGACCCCAGAAAAAGCATCAGACCTCTTAGAAAAAGCATCAACTCTGGCGATATATATCTTATTATTCTAAATATAAACTTGTAAATTAGTTATAAGACTAAAGTTAATGATACAGTTAAATAAATATGTACAGTTAAAAAATATATACTGGCTTAAAAATAGCTTAAGCTATCTAAAACAATATAATATAAAATTTTGTAATGGAAAATCAAGTTCTCTAAAAGAAATCATTGAGGCAACATTATTGGGAGTTGTAATACAAATATAGTATTTTAATCCAAGTAAATATAAAAGTGCAAAATAAATAATAGCACAAAACTTAATCCATGTAAAATCGGCTTTAGTAAAATACAGCTCGCCTATACGTAAAATACAGATTTCGATAAAATACAGATACAGAGACGATTCAATTTCTAAAGAGAACGTTGTGCTTGTTTTGCATCAATTTCTAAATTATTTGTTTAATAATATTTTCGTCAAGGGCCTAAGTATTGCTACCTACCTAAGAACCGTTAGCTAAGGAGATTTACATAACATGAAGTGTATTAAGAATAATGTTGTTTAAGCAGGCGACGACTACTGGACGGGCGGTCTAAACCCTGGTCTCCTCTGGATCTGGTCGCACTCGGCGCGGCCCGTGCAGGACAACTCGACGTCCGCGCCCATCACTATCTCGGGCTCGGGCCGCTGCCTGGCGCTGGCGCACGAGCCCGCCGCGCGCGCCTACATGCTGCGCGGCGCCGACTGCGCGATGCCGCTGCGGTACATCTGCCAACTGCTGGAAGACCAGCTACAGATCTCCAACGAAATACAGAAGACGGCAAGGATGCTAATATTGGACAGGCATTCTAAAGAGCCGAACCTTCGTGCGCGTGGTGATCGACAGAATACTACGAGTCTTAATGTGTTCTAATGCTTTAGTAAACAGAAAGAATTTCACAAATACCTGAGAAAATCTCAACACGAATACGGCGCACTTAGTCCAATAAAGCAATTAGGACAATAGTTTTTCAAATTAATTTTGCGAAACACGCTTATCGTGCCTTGCAATGTTTCAGACACATCCAAAAAGAACTTGAAACCTAATGACAAAATTCGAGAACAACGCAGTGTTGCTAAACACATCGTTGGAAAGCTCCATGTCTTAACAGTACTAGATATTTCAGAAATCGAAAAAATACATTGTATCAATATCTCTGCTGTCTCGATAGAAGTTCATAACTATTTGAGGTCTTACATATTATGGCCAAACGTGGGTGCAACACTGGCACTTACAACTCCAGAAGTCTGATAAAATTATAAACAAATCTCAATATTAAAATCAAGTGCATAATATATAAATTTATGTACTTATGTGTGACTTCTTCGTTAAAATAACAGGACAGATTTGAACGAAATTTAGAGTATAAGTAGTAAGTACTATATCTATACTCAGACTTAACAGATAGGCTAAAAGTAAGTCAATGGGCTAAACACATATTATCATAAAAAGTCATTGTTTCTGTAAGATTAACTTTTTTCAACACACAGTAAGTTGTACGCCCTTACATATTTTGAGAACATATTGATGCCAGTTATTTACCATCAATTCTCGCACAATTTATCAAGCAATGTTATCTGTAGAACATATGACTGATCATTCCTTATAGCAACATTTTTAAACTTTTTAGTCCGCGGACCCCTATAAAATGAAAGCATAACCCTCAAGAACCCCCTTAATAAAAAACATTGGCATTTATTTATTAATTCAAATGTTAATAGATAAGAGAGCGGACCCCCGTACACATACTCGCGGACCTAGGGATCGTGGACTACAGGTAAACACTGCCTTAGAGTATTAGGATTACACACTTATTATGCAAGGATAATTATTTTCTTAACTACTGACCGACGTTCCCACCACGACTTAGATAAAGGATAGCTTTAACTTGTTACCTATTTATTTATTTAATAACCACTATAAAAATAAATAATTATTGTTGGTATCGTTTGTTTACTTTTTTATCCTCACATCATGTGATGCGTTAAGTAAAAAATAAATATTTTTTATCAAACCTGAATCGAAAGTTCACAACTTCACAGCTTCAATGCATTCTGTCCCTAAAAAAGAAGATCACTCTAATCCGTCTAACTATCGATCTAAAGCCATAACCTTCATTTTCTCAAAAATTTCACTTATCCACTGACCGCTCCTAAAGTATTATTAGGAGCAAGAGCTGATTATTGACTGTCAGTACGGTTTCCGTCGTGGCAACTCAGATGGCGATCTTCTAGTATACCTGACCTGACGCATCGCTGGGCGGAGGCAGTTGAGTTCAAGGGTGCCATTGGCAGTTAGATTAGACATAGCGAACAAGATCGGGTATGGTCCTAAGCGTTACTTTCGAAACTGCCTTCCTTTGGCAGTCCTATGGCATTGAGTCGCGCGCGCGCATCGGGAGTCGGGACGTGTTGACGCGTGCATGCACAGCGAGTGCGTTGTAGTTTTCGAAAATTAAGTTAAAGTATAATAACTGTAACCTCGTTATTTCCGAGCTTCTAGCTTATTTACAAAATAAAATATCTATTGCGGATGAAGATAATTTGGTACGGTACGATCGACGTTCTCAACGAACCAGATCGAAGAAGCGTACAATTTGTTGGTCGATTTCCGACCTTGAAAAATTACCGCCGATAACTTTCGACCATCTAGATGTGTCAAAGCTCTTCAAAGATTTAACAGTCGTGTAAGCTGAAATAACAGCCATCAAGTCGTCTTATGTGACTATGGAACAGCTGCAAGTTGTGAAGAATGTTTAAATTTTAAACCATGTTCACTGCCGTTTTCTGCTGTTAAGGTTAATATGAGGAGGGGGGCGTAACGCGACAGTGGCCCTATTGGCTTGTCTCATCAGATGACACATTGATTTCAAACCATGTTGATCGATCAAACGGTGAATTGCAGTCAATAAATGATTATAGAAGCATAAATATAAATCCTAGCGAGGGTAGTGCGTGTATAAACGAGGGATTGAAGCATCAAACGGTCGACCGGCGCGTCTCGAACGGGGAACGAGAGAGCACCGGTGAACCCGGAGGCAGTGGTGTGGAGAACGAAGTATCGTCTCGGCCATTGAGTGAGCCGAGTATTCAAATGAATGAGACATCTAACAGGCACACACCGCCGGCGTTATCTCTTGCAGAGGTAACAACCGAGCGAAAATGGAAAGTTGTACAGTAGGTACGTCAGAAAAGTAAAACTAACTCTTATCGATATTAGACAACTAGAGTGGATATGTGCAGGTACAGCTTTTTGGTTTAGTGTCAGGAGCTTATACTTTTGATAGTGAGGCTCACGGTTAAAGACAATGGCTGGATCATTGTGTAACCACCCAGTCCTCACTGACGTCTATTTTAAATATTTATGTTGAATATGACGTATTTTGGTCTGACCATTATCCATTAGTAACAGAATGTAATTTAGATTGTATTAACTCGAAAGTAGTTTTTAATAGTAGATTAGTAGGTAACAAAATACTATGGGGAGACCATTGATATAAAAAATCCAAGATGCACAGTTCCGTACAAAACTGACACTCAAAACTGTCGCTAATTTCATACAAGTATTTGTAGATATGGCAAAAATGTATGTTTTTACATATCCAACCCTAAGCACAAGATTTATAGTTGTTTTACAAAGCAATGTACAAAAAGTAATCAAATTGACAGTATCGCGATTGACACGATTCTATTTAAAAAGAGCGCACAATTTAAAATTTTGCGCTCATTTTTGGAGGACGGTTTTGAGACACTGTGTATCTTGGGTTTTTTATATCAATGGGGGAGACCGAAAACCGGAACAGATAGGATTGTACCGTAAGCTGTGTAATGAGAGACTGGGTCTTATCGAACTTCCTAATGAAATTTGTTGTTCAAACTATGTATGTAGAATTGCTGATCAACTGTACCTATACAGGGTGTCCCAAAAATGACACGTCACAGTGACACTGGAGGTAGACAAGCACAAGAGGCATCGAACCAGCCCAACATGACCTCAGTAAAAGTTGCTCGGTTTTCGAGATATTGCAAATTTAAACTTTTTCTAAATTTTCACGTTTTTTAACGTATTCATTGCTAGTATTAAGTTAGATAGCCCTCATGTTTGGATGTTTTTGTTTGTACTCTACTACGATTAGTTAGTTAAGATGATAGAAGTGTTATTTTATCGATAACTAAGGTTAAATGTGGAAAAATACTGGATTGAACTTGAAATAAATTAACAGCAAAAAATTACTTCCAACTTTGACCACTTGCCGTGAAAAAAAATACAAGAAACTAAATGAGCAAATCATTTCAAAAATTTGCATGTTTTATGCCAATTCCAAAATGGTATGACACATGTATCTTATTTCAATAATGTAAGATTTTTATTGCCCCATTAAAACTAGGCACCCCGCAAGCTACCGCTAGCAGGTAAAAATTAATGCCGTACGCTACGATAAGGCATTGTTATCTAGCTTTTTTATTTGTCAAATACATGAGAGCGAAAGAGAGTGTTAATTTATCACCCTTTTGACGGTTATTGTAAGCAAATAGCTTTGACTCTGACGCACGTGTCGTTACTTTATCATCTTTCCAAAGAAAGGAATGGATAGAGGTCATGTCATTTTCATTTACATGTAAGCACATGGTCCTGCACTGCAAATCAAATCAGTCGACATGACAATTCGTTACCTTACGTTTCGTGCGATAACCGTGTTTTCTGCGCTTGTTTTGTTTTGTGTTTTTGTGTTTCTTCACTTAAATTGAAATGGCTTTTCTCTGAACTCTGATTTCTGTTTTGAACGACAACTTGACGCTCTATTGGACACTGATATTGCTCTGCGGAGCTGTCTTATTAACGATGGCAAATCGTGGTTTCCAGTACGCTCACCGTGACTAGTCGGACATGCACTTTATTTACGGCGAAACTAGGCAGATTTCCAATTGAGGCAACGTTTCATACAACGCAACATTGGCTGCAATATTATACTCCAAACGATATTCAAACCCTAATCCGACGACTTACGAAGTGATTTTCAGAGTTGTGAACGCTTATCGCGAATTAGAACGAGAACTAGAACGAGTCACTCAGAAGGAAGATCTCGAACTGTTGACGATGACGTGGTCTTAGATCAAGTACGAGAGGAGCCAGGAACTTCACTGCGAATTATTGAACGCTGCACTGGTGTACCCAAATCTTCGGCACAACGAATTTTAAAACGTCACAAATACCATCCCTACCATATCCAGCGTATCCAAGAGTTACGGCGACGTGTATTCGACGCAGCCCGGACCATATCGGAAATCAGTTTACGAAAACTGAACCGTAATTTTATTAGATGGTGGCTTATAAAATTACAGTTACTTATGCATAAGAGTCCAAGGAAGACAGTTTGAGCATTTACTCTGAACTAATAAAATAAACTAATGAAAATTAAATAAGGATTTTTTGTCATTGAACTGTTATCCAACCATTAGCTTGACTCCTAGTTTTAACGGGGTATTAAAAAATCCTACATTATTGAAATAAGATACATGTGTCATACCATTTTGGAATTGGCATAAGACATGCAAATTTTTGAAATGATTTGCTCATTTAGTTACTTGTATTTTTTTTTCACGGCAAGTGGTCAAAGTTGAAAGTAATTTTTTGCTGTTAATTTATTTCAAGTTCAATCCAGTATTTTTCCACATTTAACCTTAGTTATCAACAAAATAACACGTCTATCATCTTAACTAACTATTCGTGGTAGAGTACAAACAAAAACATCCAAACATGAGGGCTATCTAATTTAATACTAGCAATGAATACGTTAAAAAACATGAAAATTTAGAAAAAGTTTAAATTTGCAATATCTCGAAAACCGAGCAACTTTTACTGAAGTCATGTTGGGCTGGTTCGATGCCTCTTGTGCTTGTCTACCTCCAGTGTCACTGTGACGTGTCATTTTTGGGACACCCTGTATATTAATAATTAGTTATACACCGATATTGTTAGGATCTTAACGGGAGCCGCTACCGAATCCGGTGAACGCAGTCAATATGGGGGGAGGCGGCTAGTAGTTGGGTGGAATAGATATGTTGGCGACGCCCGTAGGAAGGCTAGATCTGCGTTTTCGATGTGGATGATGTATAGAAAACCTATTAGAGGTCATGTATTGACAAAATGCAGCGAAGCAGGAGTATCTTTAAGTCTCGGTTAAAGTGGTGGTAAAATCATAGTGAGCAAATACGGATGGATATTCTTGCTTCACATCACTCAAAGCGTGACTTCTGTAATTTTTGGAAAGCCACAAATAATCAAATGGTAGACCTAGTCTTCCGGTGATCGTTGAGGGCATTAGTGATCATAATCATGTGGCCGATTTAAGGATCATTTTACAGTGAAATCACCCTTGAAACCATCACATTCGGAGGGGGTTGGGGGGATGTCTGGTCAGGAGATTGGAGTACGATTTACTGACAGTGACGTTAACAAGTTATTTACCTCAATGTCGCGAGGTAAGTCTCCTGGCCATAGAGAAATTTAAATTATCTTTGCTCCTGGCCATGACGGGCTCAGCATAGAACATCTAAAATACGCTGATCCTCAGCTACCCAGTGTTAGCGATTTAATTTTGTACAGTACAGTTATGCTCTGCTAAGCACACCGAGCTAGTAGTTTAAGGAGGCTAGCAGCCGTACCTTCCAAATGACCGCAAAACTGAACGTTATTTGATATGTCGACTCCCAGGATTTCAATTCTGGTTAAGGCTGTCAGAATATCCTCCAAATTAAAATGATACGATAAAGGGTGTAGTGGTAAACGCGCAAAGCTCTCTTCTTGGAGAAATACGGTTTTATTTTAAAACTAGCGACCTGCCCGCGGTTTCACCCGCGTATTTTTTTTTCAGTGGGAATATCGTAAAGGTTTACATACTAAAACATTCTTCAAGAATCAATCTATCTATTAAAAAAACGCATCAAAATCCATTGCGTAGTTTTAAAGATTCAAGCACACATAGGGACAGACAGAGAAAGCGATTTTGTTTTATACTACGTAGTGATTACAGAGTTATATAAAAATATTACGTCTCATTTATCAGACCAAAATTTAATGGCCAACGATATTCCAGTTATGCAAAAACAAACATTTATAGCTACCTACGACGTTATACACACAAGCGGCGAATTGTTCTAATAAACTCGGATAGCATTTAAAAATTTATACCACTATAATAAACTATCCTTGATAGGACCATAACCGATGAAATACCAAGGACTTGGTTCGTGGACTACGGTAGAAGAATTTCATTTTATTTAGGTTAGGTTTAGTATTTGCGAGTTGAATTAACCGGCTATAAGCTAGCCGGTTGATTTATACGCCAGTTGAAATTTATAATTAATTTCTGTTTTAACAAATAATAATCATTAAAAATAAACTGATACTGACTGATAAACTTGATAGAGCGGTTAATCAATGAGTTAAATTTAACCGGAAATAGGAATGATATTAACCGTTATATCAACACCAGTTCCATGCTCTGGTCATTAGTATATAATCAAAAGTATTTTGAACAAATTTAACAAAAATAAATTACCAATTACACTCCAATATATCGTGTGTAAGATTTCTGGCAATTTGGTCGTTTGTGTGACGGTTGGGAAGAGACAGGAAACAAATAAAAGCGACATCTTGTAAATCCTTATATTATACAATATTTACAACGTTGGGCTACAACAACATAAGTTACTTATAAATAAACAATTTGTAACAGCGAGCGCGGCTCAACCCTCACTCCGTTGCGAAATGAACACTGCCGCATGCCTGGCGGGCAAGCCTGGCCTGGCTGGCATACCTGACCTGGCTGGCATTCCTGACGTGGCTGGCATACCTGACGTGGCTGGCATACCTGACCTGGCTGGCATACCTGACCTGGCAGGCATACCTGACCTGGCAGGCATACCTGACCTGGCTGGCATACCAGGCCTGGCAGGCATGCCTGACCTGGCTAGCATACCAGGCCTGGCTGGCATACCTGACCTGGCTGGCATACCAGGCCTGGCAGGCATACCTGACTTGGCTGGCATACCAGGCCTGGCAGGCATACCTGACCTGGCCGGCATACCAGGCCTGGCAGGCATACCTGACCTGGCTGGCATACCAGGCCTGGCAGGCATACCTGACCTGGCTGGCATACCTGACGTGGCTGGCATATCAAGCCTGGCAGGCATACCTGACCTGGCTGGCATTACTGGCCCCGGGACACAGGCATTACATCGTATCTGCCTCCCGGTATTTCTCTTATTTGCCACAAGTCTCATAAAATGAACTAAATCAATATAATACAAATGTCAGTAATCAAAGTATTTCTACATCATTGCAGTCCATTTCCTTAATATCACAATGACTTACTGATCACTTATCAATTTTATTATATTCTACTCGGTGACAAGACGAGTGGCTAAAGGAAACTATTGGTCATGTAAAAAGTCAAATGTATTTGAGTCGTTAATCTTCATGGAGTTAGAAATCAGAGTGCTAAGTATGAGTTTATCTGTTCGCATTCGATCGTGAGCACGTTTGGAGTTTACTAGGAATTTGTATGTGATTTGTACAGCGCCACCTAGTGGCAAACTGGTTTCTCACGTTTGCCACTAGGTGGCGCTGTACAAATCACATACAAATTCCTAAGAAAAGAAAAACTCACACTTAGCACTCTGGACTTGAGAGTGTAAGTAATAGTTATCACTTATCACACACTATTATTAATTTGTGTGATTTATTCTCCATTTCATGAACTTACTCAAGGGGGATTCATTTACATTACATAACTGAGACAGAGGTTAGTTACTAACATTTTGATTCAAATACAGCAATCATATAAAAGTTTGTAAGTATTTAGAATTTTAAAAGTCAACAGACGTAATCATACTACGGTTCCGATTTAATGACTAGCGGAAAATATTATTTTGGCAAATATATACAGGTCGACTGGTAAAAGACTATTTTTATATATACAGGGTTACTTTTAAAATCCGATTTAATTTTCAGAGGCTGTTCAGAATCGATAATATCAAATATGTTCGATTTATGTAATAAAAAATAATTTAAAAAAATCGAAATTTCATTTTTATCCGACACAAAAACACAACGCATGGATATAGTTTCATTAAGGCAAAAATGTTGAGCGCGGCCCGAGTAGTGTTAGTGTCCCGCGCACACAGCCCTGCGGCACGTTCATACGACTCGGTGCACGCAATTCATAACTTTAGTGGAACATTTTTAAATTAATATTTTTATATTATCTTTCAATAATTTTATAATCAATTCAATTTAATATTTAGTTATTAGTTTTAAAATTTGGCCAGACTATTAAAAGTAACCCGTACTGAAGGACTAGTAAATGGACACAAGTAAACAAAAAACTATTTATAATGAAAAGACAATATTAACTACTTTGCAAACCTCAACGAAACTAGTGTAGTAAAATTAAACAGTCACCATGCGCGCGTCTTGACTTACACATGCCGCGGCGGCAAATCGTCTTTTGTAAACAATGAAGTTTTATATCTATATTTTATAGATTCAGGCGTTACTTTGCGGAACTAAAACAATGAAGTTCTATATCTATATTTTATAGACTCAGGCGTTACTTTCAGACGAAGAAAACTATTTTTTTTACAACCTTATAAAGTCCTCGGAAATTTGCAAAATAACTAGTTTTCTTCGTCTTCTATATCTATGCACAGTTGCCCACGCTTAACATTGTTATTGGATAATTATATCAAAATTTAAGTACACATATTCGGTATCACAATCGAGTACTGAACAGTCTCCTTCAGCCTGTTAGTCAACCATTATATAATCTCAGCCCAAAATAAAAATGATCTTTAATGACAACGCGTAAAAATGTATCTCATTATACAAGTTGACTGATAAAAAACTTCACACCGACGGAGAGCGTACGGTACTCGATTCTGATACCGAGTATTATGTAATAATAGCTATTAAAATTTAACCTAATTATCCAATAAAATTATTCAGTATGGACACCCGTGCACGGTGCATACAAGTTCATTGTTTAATAACAGCGAATTTACTTCACTCACAACTAGATTCGTTAGTACGGAATCGTGCGGAGACCATACTTTTTAAAATTAATAAACTAATTTCATCGCGGTTTACTATGTAGTTAAGCTTATTGTCATTTTATTATATTTCGACGCGTCCCAAGAACAAAATCGTATGGAGAGATCAGACGAAATTGGTTTTATAATAAAATTCGCATTAAACACGCATAAAGCTATAAGACAATATATTTATTATATTTATTAGTCTTTTGTTTTTGGAAATATTCAAGTGAATATCATCTTATCTACAATGTACTTCCACAAACAAACATATTGTAATTTGGTGGTTTTGTAGATACGATTTTGTTCTTGGGACGTGTCGATTTTAATGGTATTGTGGTCATTATCCTGTCCTACAATGTGTTGAGTATTTACCAATCAACCTGTAATATTAATGCTCCTCATTTCTAAGGCCCTTATTGTTTTCCTATTGTCCCCGTCCCCTCTCTGATGGCCAGTGACGGCACATTTGACTTTTCCATGACAGAGTTCTCGCTCAGAAGTCTTCTCAGACTTGGGAGCAATGTGTATTATGCAAGCACTTATTAACCTTTATTAAGATTACTAGACTATCTTGTATATGGCTATTTCTTCTAATATTTTATTTTAGATTTACTGCTGATAGGTATGTTATGCTGTGACGAGGGTATCACAGACCCCAGTTGGAAACTTCCAATTTGCTTTAGTATTGTATACTATACTTGTTTAAAATACAGTAAGAATATAAAAAATACTTATATACAATAAATAATAAAAATCCTGTCCAATAGACAAGATCTAGTAGTGATTATGTGATGGGACATTGATGGATACATTTTTTAAGGGAAAATGATTAAATTTTGTTACTTGAGACATTTTAAAATACGATAACATTTTCATTTTTATAAATGGAATCATAAACGACTGGTAAGACTGTACATATTGAATGATGGTGTTCAGTGTTCGATTCTGATACCGAATATGTAAACAAATATATACTGAAATTTTAGCCTATTTATGAAATAGAAATTTTATGTACGGACGCCCGCGCACGGTGTACTGAATTTCATTGTATACAAATAGCGATTTACCGAACTAGCGACTAGACCCGTTAGTACAACGTGCGGTGAACATACTTTTTAAAAAATTACTATACTTATTTCGTTGAGGATATTTTTATTGTTTACATAGAACCGTTAACTATTGTTATCCAATATATACAATCTTGTATCAGTCAACCTGTACACAGACATTTTTTTAATATATTTTTTTGTATATTTTAGGTGACTGAACCTACCTAAATGTATCTTGGGTCTCACATGTTTTTATTACTCACTGTATATTTATAAATTGATATAAATATTTTCTTGTAAATAACAGTGATAAGTGATCGAACTTATTACGTGGCATTATCTACTTGTAATAAATACTACATCATTTCAGTATGTTAACAGCAATACGGGGGTGATCCTAATGTTGTGTGTATTATATATAATCCTAATGTTGTGTGTATTATATATATATATTTGTAACGCTTAAAAATTGAAACAAACTCATAAGAGTCAAAGCTATGAGGCTAGTCCGCACGGGCAGAGGGTTCGCTAGGCTCTAGGCTCTAGTCTGCCCGGGCGGACCTAGCCTAATGGTGTTTTTGCTTGTCTACAATTTTTTGCATTTTATCTGAATTTTATTTGAATGTATTATTTAGGCGAGTCCATGTTTTCAAATAATTATAGCTCCCTAGTTATAATTACATGAAAACGTTGATTAGCCTAAACTCTTTGTCATGCCCCACGTCTGAACCATATAATATTATAATGTTTCAAAGCTGTGGATATACACTGCTCTCTACATTTTATCGGACATACGCAAATGTCTATCGGAGCCGCTAATGCACTAAAATAATGTCGGTTAGATGTTTACGTTACTTATTCCCTCACTAGAGATATGATAGGTGTAGGACCGTCCCCACATCACACGCAAAAAAGGCCTAATAGTCGAATTTTGGAAACCCGCCTATGTAAAGAAGTGTATTCTGATTTAAGAAAAACTACAAAATGGATTGATTTTAAAGGCGGTGCTAAAGAATAAAAATTACTTTAAATTATATATTTTATACTTTTAGATCACCCCTCGTCACACATGGATTTCCTTTATCTTGCATTATTGCATTACGATTCAGATAAGTGTGCCGCTTGGAGATCATTTACGAATGCCAATGCAGTAGGTGGTGTCTCTATTGGTCCTGTATAATCCATTGTACATTTGTAAATGAGGACTACACGCGCTCAAGCGACAAACTTATTGGCATACCGTATTATAAAATTTTATTTCAGAAAACAAAACTTTCCAACAATAGTTTTTTTATTTTTTTTCATACATTTCTTGAAACATAATAGTTTTAATACTATGTCGCAAAATATTATAAAAGTATGCTTGAATATTAATGTGAATATGATGTTGGACGGATTTGTATAAAAAAATTCCTAAATTAGAAATTAGCTTTCTTGATGACATTTCTTATTATTTGTCTTTTAAACATTTTCCAATTAGATCTCGATATTTGACATCCATGTAATGTTTTGACAGAATTTAGTCGCAGAAAACTAATATTTACAAATCCAATCACAACATTGTTATAAAATTATTTACTTTTTATAGATTTATTGTCTTGTTAATGCAGAAATTAGACATTGTTTTAGTACATACGATTAAAAATACAACAATCCAAAAAACTGGCCATTTTGTTACAAAGCTCAAACGAAAAACAAATTTAATTATTATGACAAATTATGTTATAATGACTTCAAATGTATTCAGGTAAAGAAAGACTAGGTGAGGTTTTTACAAGAATTCTGTCAATATTGAGAAGAAATATTTGAGAATTAGATTTTTCAGTTTTATTTGGTGGTCTGTTAAGACTGCTCGTGGCTTAAATAGAGACAATCTGAACAGGCCACAAATTCACATACAGTAACTAAATCACTGTCCGATCGTTAAAGGCATTGTTATTATATTATTTTTTAGATATAAGTAAATAGATATTTTTTTCTTGACCAAAAGAATGTTAAATTATATTTTAAATATCACTATGGAAACATAAAATGTCGATCAGAAAATATAGAAAACCCGGCGGGCGAGTCCAACAGGAAAGAGGAGGCTTGGCCGTCCGCACGCCCGTTGGTGCCATGGTGCCATGGTGTTGTCTAGCTTCAATTATTACCTCAAATTTAGGGAAATTGCGGGGTAAAAACGAGCATTTTAAAATTCCATATTCTTAATTTTTATAAATAGAATCATTTCGTTGCTTTTTTGGTAATGTCCACCACTTTTAGATCGGACAGTGCTTTTGTTGGTCACTGTGTTATTTATTCTTGTTTTCATTTATATTATTTTATAATAATTTTATAAATAATATATTGCAAAAACAGTTGAATTTTATTTCTCTCGGTGTCAGTAATATCTAGTACAGATTGTACATTCTTTAGTTTTCCACATTTTTAAGCTGTATTATGTGTTAAGTGATGTGATTTGATTGCATGAATTTATTGAGCAAGTACAGGTAAATACTTTATTGATACAAAATCAAAATAAAAATAATTAATGAGTTCGTCATTTTTAAATAAATATGATGTTATATTAATGTTATTAAGTGATAAATTAAAAAAAATTAAACGATTGGAGGATTGTACAAAGATTTTTTTTTGTTTTATTTAAAGTTTTTTAGTATTTAGGTGTGACAGATGTTGGTGAGTTGGAAACGTTATTATTATTATTAAAGTATTTCCCTGTGGCTGCTCGATGTATGCTATTAATTATAACTAAACAACGCATGGATCGCCAGGTACACGATACATTGCTTCCGTACGATACTTGGAAGAGCTGTTCTATAAAAATCAGCAATGTACGCCTTGTGATTTCCGTTCACACGTGCCAAGCTTATCACACATTAACAGTCTTTTGATCTAAAACAATTAAAATAAATTTCATTAGCATAATTACTTTTAGTTTCCGTAAGATTTATTGGTAAAGCAAAATTAGAGGGTATTAGTAAAATATACACACGCCGCCACATACACATATGCGCTGTATTCTTTAAATGATAATATGTATATTAAAATAAATTTAAAAAAATCTTAAAATCGCGACAAACGGGAAAAAATCCAAAATATGGTGATATTTAGTTGTAAATACAAAAAGAATGTGCTAAAAATTTTGGTTTTCAGCTGAAGTCCTATATTTATTTATCCGAAAATTTTCACGTTTCCCAGCGGTTTCAGAACATACCACGCCGTCCATTTTCTATAGAATTGACGCGCGTCGAAATACCTCGCCTTAAACGTAGCGGCTAATGAATCCACATAAATAAGTCGCAATGACGTGTATCTTACACTTCAGAATAATATCACCACCTTATCGAAACATTTAGTAGCAAGATTACTGACGACAATCGTGATGTCTAACATAGCCTGATTCATACTACCGACTGATTTCCCAGATAACTTAATTGTAGGTGGCCTCTTGAAACTACTTTTAGTAGTCATTTTTACTTTTGCGAAAAACTGAAACGATTCCGTCTTCACCGTTTCACTGTAGACTGCAACGCTATATCCGGCTTTGTGTTATTTTCACTGTGAGCCACTGTATACTATGTGTAGTGGTAGGCAGTAGCAGTAGGCAGTAGCAGTAGGCGGTGTGGGCACTTACCTCAGTTGAAGTGGAACTTGAACTGGAAGGGGCTGCCGTGCTGGAAGTGGTGGAAGGGCGACCCGCCGCCGAACGGGTTGTGGCGGCCCGCCTCCGGGTCCAGCGGGTCCGAGCCCGCGTCGAACTGCGCGCGCTTCTCCGGGTCCGTCAGCACCTACACACACACCCGCTTCTACATTATCATTTTCAATTATTTATATAATTAACTTGTTTCAATAAAGTTTTCGAAAATGAAGGCCCCACTGGAAAAATGTAATTTAAACAAATTTTTAGTACTTTATTTAAATTTATTTAATCGTCGTTTTTAGCGATAAAACCGCCTTTGCGTATAAGTGACAGTATTATCGTGATAGCCACTTCATTAGTTTCAATGTGTGTTGACAAATGAAGGATTGTGTGTAACGTGCGGGCGGTCCGCGCGGGCCGGCCACGTCACTCTCACCACTCACCACTCTCACCACTCCCACCCCTGTTCACGTTACAATTTCCTATGCTATGAGTACATTGTAAAATGTCGTCCAAGCCGAGTCGATACTATTTTACAATCAAAACCAATCACGAACACTGCCGACAGAAATGTAAACTTACACTTGTATTTTGAATTTTTAAACTAATTGTAATATCCAAAAATTAAAATTTCATAACTTTAAACATTTGACCGCCCCGTTGGTCGAGTGATTAGCGACTCTGACTACGCGATCGACGGGGCTCGGGTTCAATTCCCAACGGGGACAAGCATTTTTGTGATGAGTATATATGTTTGTATTTCCGGGTTTGGATGTTTATTAAATACATTCTAGTATTTATATATGTATTTCTATGTATTAGTATCGTTGATTAACACCTATAACACAAACAAATTATTTACTTTGAGATCAGTAAATATAATTTGTCTCCTGAATATTTAATTACATACATATCTTCACGCCAGATCCCTTACGGGGTAGGCAGCTCACGATCCTTGCAAGCTTGTCTCACTTCCTCTATATTCATCACTCTCTTCATACACAAACGCCGGTTGCGAAGACTTTTGACACCACCTTCGGATATTACTCGATCAATCTGATCGTGGTATGTCAGTCTTGGTCTTTCCTGGTACCTACATCCTTCCACATTCACATTGTATATCTGTTTTGTCAACCTTTTATCTACCACTCTTTCTACATGTCCGAACCAACGGAGCATGCCCTTTCTCATCTTTACACCGACACTTTCTTTCAAACCTAACCTCTCTCTCACTTCGACATTACGAACCCGGTCCGCGAGTGTCAAGATATACAAACTCATCCACTTGTTCCAGCACTACATCATCGACCACAACTCTTACATCCGTTCTGGTTGCTTCTCTTTCAAATACCAAAACTTTAGTTTTCTTCGCATTCAAATGTAAGCCCATACTCTTACAATCCTCATTCATAACTGTGACCAGTGTTCGCAGCTCAGATGGAGTTGAGCCTAAAAGTACAGCGTCATCTGCATAACGCAGGCAGTTCACCACTAGATCACTCATGCGCATTCCCACATCAATGACCTCGATCTTTGGAGACACTTATCCAGATATAGAATAAACAGACGAGTTGACAACACACAACCCTGCTTAACGCCGATATTGACATCGAACCAGGGCGATATGTTGCCGTCCACCCGCACACATGCTTTGCAATCCCAGTACATGGAATGCAAAGCAAGCATCAGACCCCATCTATCCCATAACTGGGTAAAATGTCCCAAAGTTTCTTTCGCACAACTCTATCAAACGCTTTCTCCAAATCCACAAAACCGCAGAAAACCTTCTGGCCGACAGCCAGATGCTTCTCTACGATGTTGCGGAGTGAGAAAACTTGATCCATACATCCTCTTCCAGATCTGAAACCCCCTTGTGCCTCCCACAACATTCCCTCGGACTTCCCTTGCATTCTCCTTTCATGATCTTACCATACACCTTCGATGCTAAGCTGATCAAACTGATGGCCCTATAGCTATTGCAGTCTATACGTGAGCCCTTGCCTTTATACAAGGGCACGATGATCGCGCGCCGCCAGTCTTCGGGTACTCTACCGGTCCTTCCAACATGTATTGCAGAGGACCCAAAAAGAGTCCCAGACGGCAGGACCACCGTATTTGATCATCTCAGCAGTCACCTTATCTTTTTCCGCAGCCTTTCCATTTTTCATACTTCTAATCGCCCATACGATCTCTTGCATAATAATGTCCTGGCACGCTTCCACGGTCTCTAAGTCACTTACTGAGTCAGAGACGGAGGCAGCGTCCTGAACAGCATCATACATATCTCCAAAATATTCAATTTATCGTTTTAACACGCTTTCTGTGCTTGTAAGAATGTCACCATCCTTAGATTTAATCCTATTCATTCTGGAGGCTGCCGAACAACTCCTAGACTTCTTCACTTCCCTCCAAAAAAGTTTGGTGTTTGCCTCGAAGTTGCTCGCCAGTCTCTCTTTCGCTTTCAAACATTCTCTTTCACGCTTTCTTTCACTAAGGTTTTAGTGGCATTCTTACAACAACGATACAATTCTTTCTTCTTGTCTTTCATACCATCATTCGCTTGCAAACATAATACATAGTCTAGCCATGCTTTCTTCTTTCTCTCAATCGCAGCTTTCACTTCATCATCCCACCATGCATCTCCTTCCACTGACTTGCACAGTTCTGCACTACGACATACTTCTTTCGCGGTTACTATCATACTATCTTTCAAAACTTTCCAACATTCGTCTACATCCAAGTCCGGTAGGTTCACCCTCTCCAACCTATCTCGGACCTGAATCTCATACATACTCCTTATACTTGGATCTTGCAACTTTTCGCTCTTTATCCTTTCAAGCTCTCCGAATGGAACACGCTGTCGCCAATGTCTCCAATTCTTAAACAGACCCCTATATCGGCTTACTACCAAATAGTGGTCTGTTTTCAGATTGGGATCTCTGTAAGCGCGCGTGTCCATTAAACAACTGCGAGTCTACTATCAATCAAAATCAGATCTATCACACTCTTTTGGTCATTCCTTCTCCATGTATATAAATGTATGTCCTTATGAGGGAATATTGTGTTAGCCCAAAGGAGTTTCCTTTCCATGCATAAATCCACAATGTGCTTACCGGCGTCGTTCACTCTACTGTCACCATACGGACCAAGTACGGCATCGAAACTAGGCCGCTTAGTCCCGACCTGTCCATTCAAATCACCACACAAAATGACTCTTTCATTGTCATCAACCATATCCAGAATATCCCTTACAGAATCCCAAAACTTTTCCAGGTCAGTGGGCGACGAAGAGCTTACTGGTGCATATATTGCGACCAAAAAGACTCTCGTGATTCCTAGTTTGATCCGGACCCAGAGAAGTCTCGAACCAGCCATCCCATAATATTTCAGACCCGAGACTAAGCGTGACGATAGAAGAATACCTACTCCGGCGCCAGCATGATCGCTCTGGGGCACACCAGACCACAGAGCCATCATGCCACCGGGAAGGTCAGCGGATTCGCTACCCTTTCGTTTAGTTTCCGTTACACGTAGAGCATCCAGACATCTCTCATTTATTACATCTATCAACTCATTCATCTTATCTTTCAACCTATCTGTCACGTTTCACGTGCCTATTTGGCACTCTGCTCTCATCACCTTGCCTGTTCGGCCCCCACCGCCGCCGTGCCGCCGGGGGCGGGTCCAGGGCCCGCCCTAACCCGCACTGCGGTACCACTTCAGGCTAGAATTGCAGTCCAGTAGACTGACAGGGGTCGCGACGAGCACGCTTCTGGTCAATTATATATTTATTAGCATATTACTAACGTAAACTTATAATTTTTTTTCTGTCAAATATTATCTAACGCATCTATAGAAATAATCACTTCAAAAATTTTTCCTAACACTGTGTAATGGTTGTATATTATGTGGAAGCTGCTCTATGATTATATGAACTCTTTGTGAAAATTTGGACACAATGTGGAAACGACTAGATGACGGTGTGAGACCTGTGTGAAAATTTGAATGCGATATAGAAGCGGTTCGACGGCGGTGTGAAAACTGTGTGAATGTTTGGATATAGTATAGAGACGCCTCGAAAGTGGTGAATAGCCAGATAAGTGTAGTACGTATAAAATATAAATGTAGTGTGGATACAGTGGTGGTGTAGCACGGGTATAGTGGTGATGTAGGTGTAGTGGTGGTGCAGTGCGGGTGTGGTGTCGGTGTGGTGTCGGTGTGGTGTCGGTGTGGTGTCGGTGTGGTGGCGGTACCTCCTTGGCGGCGGCGATGTCTATGAACCGTTTCTCGGCGACCTTCTTCTCGTCCCCGTGGTAGTTGTCGGGGTGCCACTTCTGCGCCGCCTTGCGGTACGCCTTCGTGATCTCCTGCTTCGTGGCCGACCTGACACACACACACACACATCACACCGCTGGCCCACACCCACACCCACACCCACACACGGGCCCAGCGGAACTTACTACTTAACTATTCACTTATAGATGTGGCATTAGACCTCGCCACAAGATATCAACGCACCATTCACATGTTTGGTGTCTATAGGCGATAATGACTCTTTCCATCAAAAGTCTCATCTGCATGTTTACTATAGTGCGCGCGGAACTAGTTGGCCGCGCCTTAGATGGTGACAGGGGTAAGGGGGCGGGTTGTCAACTGCTCGCAATGCACATGAGCTTAGACAGTGATGACCAATCTGAAGATATCGTGAACAATATTTTTTCATTTATTGAAAAGAATAAATAAAATACAAATTGAACTTGGTAATGTTAGTTCAGTAATTTGGTAGTTTTACCTGGAAAGTTTTCCGGTAGTTTTGAAAATTGCTTGTTTTATGGATTTCGGTATGCTCTTTTTGAATTTCAACTTTGCCACCTCGTATCTCCGCCACTCGCGCCGCCATATTGAAAAATGGCGCCTAAAAACGGTTTTTTTGGGAATATCTCCTTTACGACGCATTTTACGATAGTACATTCGTGTACTAAATTAAATTAGAGGAAATTTCCTACACTTTATGTACTAATATTTTTTTTCATAAAATCAATAGTTTTGGCGTACGAGCGTCAAAAAGTATTATTCGTTCCGTTTTCGTGCACCACCACGTGTTTTTCGTATATTTTTCTAAAATATTCTACTATTGCCGCCGATATTAGAAAAGCAGGTATAAAGGTAATGTGTCGCCTTTGTGTTGGGTCCCTTTCTCTCTATCTATGGGTCTCTTTCTATCTCGATCTTCAACGAAACACGTGTCAGTGGAAGTTACGAAAAGTATTTAGTTCAGGCTGAGTCATCAGTATACGTTTATCGTGATCGGCATTGAAGACACTCTGCGTTGAATGCGTTCAAGAGGAAGGAGCTGTTATTGTGGAGCCCCTGGCCAAAGATGAGAACAGTACTCCTATGAAGCCTGATTTGTGACTTGTAGAGTCGCAAACAATCGACTGTTTTGCCCTGTTCAGAACAACAAGTTTCTTGGACGAAAGCTTTGCTTTTGCCTCCAAATGACCACGAAACGAGATAATGATGAGTTATGGATGTGTATTAAATATGTGTATTATATAATAAAAATCAGAATTATTCAAATCGGTTTAGTAGTTTTTGGGATTACCACGTTCAAACAAACAAACAAACTCAATTCTCAGAATCACTTGATTCTGAACTCTCTGAACTTGATTCAGAATCATCTTGTAAACTTATAATGATTTGGTCCATCATAGTATCAAATTTCATATCATGATTCCAGTATTCCTGTTCATATTTTTGTACGTGGTCATCGCATTTTTGCCATTGTTCGGCAGAGAATTCGGAAAATAGCCTTGTTAGTATTGTCATTTTCTCGTCCAATGTAGCATTAATGTGATCTCTGGCCAGGCAATTTTTAATATTTGCCCACACAAGCTCGATCGGGTTGAGGTCTGGATGATATGGAGGTAGTCTGAGAACAGTATGACCTGCAGCTTTCAGAAGTTCGTCAATCTTGAATATTTTTTCTGATTGGGTCGCATTAATCAACCTCAGGAGTTCAGCTTTGATCATCGTGGGAGAAAATGTTACATAATGATTTTGCAACCAGTTCTGCATATTAATTTTCAAACTGGACATAGTCGGTTTCTTCTCAATTTGCACACAATGATAGGCAGCATTATCCATAACTATGACTGAGTTAGGTGGAAGTTTAGGTATTAATTTTTGATCAACCCAGTTGTAAAAATTTGTAGAGTTCATGTCTCCATGATAATCCCCCGTTTTTGAATCTGATTTAAAAATTAGCAAAGCATCGTCAACTAACCCATTCCGGCTACCAGCGTAAACTATTATCAAACGCCTTCCTTTGCCTATATCTGTATAAATTCCAGGCTCCGACGAAGATTGCCAACATTTTTGGACATTGTGACTTTGGTTAACGTAAGTTTCGTCCAAAAAGAATATATTTCGTTTGTCTTCTCTGAATTTTCTTATAGCCCTCATATATTTCACTCGTCATTCAACAATATTTGGTCTCTCTATTAAAAGGCATCTCTTCGATTTACATTTTTTAAATGAATATCCCAGTTTGTGCAAAAGTGTTCTTAAAAAAGTCAATCCGCAGTCTAAAATATTATCCTCTTTTAACACAGCATATAGTTTTCGTAGACTTGGAATTTTTTTCTCTACCGTATAAAACTGATTTATTTTTCTTCTTATCACTGCTAAATCAAAGTCATCAACTTGTATTTTCTTTTTTATTTCTTTTGGTCTACGTGGAGAACTAAATCTTGCTTCCCCTGTATTTTGCAACGATTTTTTACTTTCAGCAATCACTCTCCTACCACTTCGTTCTGATATCCCTGTTGCTCCTGCTACTAGTTTATGTATATTCGCATCAGTTTTATATTCTAAACTATTGACATCGGCTTTCCGTTTATTAAAAAATGTATGCACTTTAAATATTATTTCCTTAGATTGTCTTTTTATCGGCGGACTCATCTCGCTATTGCAATCTTATGTGCGTTTTGTCTAAACTAGCCGGAACTTTCAACGCGTGTTGCCGTCGCAAAGTACGGCGCCGCACTGAGTAATGACAGCAAGCGCCCCTGCCTCTCCGCCCCACCGTTCACATACCTAACGCGCGGCCAACTAGTTCCGTGCGCACTGTACCTTATGTTACAAAAAATATAAAAAAAAATTGATTCAAACGTTAATAATTGTCATTTGCACCAGCTGCCACACCAAGAGCAAAACAGAGCAAAACACATTCTGAGAACATTGAAATATTAATGTGTTCCTAAACACTATGCATCACCATACGGTGATCGGACGTCGTGTCTTGAATTACCTACGTTTCCCTTGGCACTATATGACAAGTCATAAAGTTAATATTATAGCATTCTCAGAAGATGCTCTGCTTTTGCTCTTGGAATTCCTTAAATTACCTTTATTACTTCTTGAATCAAGACTCCTGCACACCAACATGTGAATCCATAATTTAATAGGGCTTGATCATGTTGGGCATTAAAAATGGTGCGATTTCAAACAATATTATATTAACCTTATAAATATTTCGATGACCCGGGCAGCTTCACCCACAAATAAAGTAACATATCATTATTCTAACCTATCATCCCTTATTTTAGTCCATTTACAAGTAATTAAAAAAAAATAGCCTATGTTTGATCCTGAGTTTTCAACTATCCCCTTTGCAAATTTCTTCAAAATTCGTTTATTATTATAGTTAGTATATAATATACTTACCTCTTAACCCCTAATATTTTATAGTAATCCCTGTGCTCGGATTGCTTCTGCAGTTTCTGCGCCTTACTCAGCCCCTCCTTGGCCCTCTGGAACCCTTCGTCCAGTTCCAGCGCCTCCCTGTACGCGTGTATGGCTGCAAACAATAAATATTCATTGCTGTTGTAAAATAAATTTTGCCCTTTGTCGATTGGCACAACCCTACAAGTGACAAACGTCACTATGCATATTGTCTTTGTTCTTTCCTTTGTAAGCTCTCTCAAATATAACCACGTTCGTTGCACGTGTAGTTTTTCTTTTACTGCTCGATATAATTATAAAACAACAATTGCAATCAAGTTTTGGTAACACAAGTTATCCTTTTAATTGATAACTATAACCTTTTCCGCTTATAATAAACGGTGTGTGATAGATTTAGAGCTTTGAAAGAACTTTTTTTTAAAAACTGTCGGCGAACAGCCTTGAAATAACTGTCGGCCCGCTCGCACAGTACCACTAGTGCTGTGCCGCAGTACTCACCGTCGTCGTACATGCTGAGCTGCAGCAGCGCGTCGGCCCGCTCGCACAGTAACACTAGTGGTGTGCCGCAGTACTCACCGTCGTCGTACATGCTGAGCTGCAGCAGCGCGTCGGCCCGCTCGCACAGTAACACTAGTGCTGTGCCGCAGTACTCACCGTCGTCGTACATGCTGAGCTGCAGCAGCGCGTCGGCCCGCTCGCACAGTAACACTAGTGCTGTGCCGCAGTACTCACCGTCGTCGTACATGCTGAGCTGCAGCAGCGCGTCGGCCCGCTCGCACAGTACCACTAGTGCTGTGCCGCAGTACTCACCGTCGTCGTACATGCTGAGCTGCAGCAGCGCGTCGGCCCGCTCGCACAGTAACACTAGTGCTGTGCCGCAGTACTCACCGTCGTCGTACATGCTGAGCTGCAGCAGCGCGTCGGCCCGCTCGCACAGTAACACTAGTGCTGTGCCGCAGTACTCACCGTCGTCGTACATGCTGAGCTGCAGCAGCGCGTCGGCCCGCTCGCACAGTACCACTAGTGCTGTGCCGCAGTACTCACCGTCGTCGTACATGCTGAGCTGCAGCAGCGCGTCGGCCCGCTCGCACAGTAACACTAGTGCTGTGCCGCAGTACTCACCGTCGTCGTACATGCTGAGCTGCAGCAGCGCGTCGGCCCGCTCGCACAGTACCACTAGTGCTGTGCCGCAGTACTCACCGTCGTCGTACATGCTGAGCTGCAGCAGCGCGTCGGCCCGCTCGCACAGTAACACTAGTGCTGTGCCGCAGTACTCACCGTCGTCGTACATGCTGAGCTGCAGCAGCGCGTCGGCCCGCTCGCACAGTAACACTAGTGCTGTGCCGCAGTACTCACCGTCGTCGTACATGCTGAGCTGCAGCAGCGCGTCGGCCCGCTCGCACAGTAACACTAGTGCTGTGCCGCAGTACTCACCGTCGTCGTACATGCTGAGCTGCAGCAGCGCGTCGGCCCGCTCGCACAGTACCACTAGTGCTGTGCCGCAGTACTCACCGTCGTCGTACATGCTGAGCTGCAGCAGCGCGTCGGCCCGCTCGCACAGTAACACTAGTGCTGTGCCGCAGTACTCACCGTCGTCGTACATGCTGAGCTGCAGCAGCGCGTCGGCCCGCTCGCACAGTAACACTAGTGCTGTGCCGCAGTACTCACCGTCGTCGTACATGCTGAGCTGCAGCAGCGCGTCGGCCCGCTCGCACAGTACCACTAGTGCTGTGCCGCAGTACTCACCGTCGTCGTACATGCTGAGCTGCAGCAGCGCGTCGGCCCGCTCGCACAGTAACACTAGTGCTGTGCCGCAGTACTCACCGTCGTCGTACATGCTGAGCTGCAGCAGCGCGTCGGCCCGCTCGCACAGTAACACTAGTGCTGTGCCGCAGTACTCACCGTCGTCGTACATGCTGAGCTGCAGCAGCGCGTCGGCCCGCTCGCACAGTACCACTAGTGCTGTGCCGCAGTACTCACCGTCGTCGTACATGCTGAGCTGCAGCAGCGCGTCGGCCCGCTCGCACAGTAACACTAGTGCTGTGCCGCAGTACTCACCGTCGTCGTACATGCTGAGCTGCAGCAGCGCGTCGGCCCGCTCGCACAGTAACACTAGTGCTGTGCCGCAGTACTCACCGTCGTCGTACATGCTGAGCTGCAGCAGCGCGTCGGCCCGCTCGCACAGTACCACTAGTGCTGTGCCGCAGTACTCACCGTCGTCGTACATGCTGAGCTGCAGCAGCGCGTCGGCCCGCTCGCACAGTACCACTAGTGCTGTGCCGCAGTACTCACCGTCGTCGTACATGCTGAGCTGCAGCAGCGCGTCGGCCCGCTCGCACAGTACCACTAGTGCTGTGCCGCAGTACTCACCGTCGTCGTACATGCTGAGCTGCAGCAGCGCGTCGGCCCGCTCGCACAGTACCACTAGTGCTGTGCCGCAGTACTCACCGTCGTCGTACATGCTGAGCTGCAGCAGCGCGTCGGCCCGCTCGCACAGTACCACTAGTGCTGTGCCGCAGTACTCACCGTCGTCGTACATGCTGAGCTGCAGCAGCGCGTCGGCCCGCTCGCACAGCACGCGCACGTCCCGCTGCAGCTCCAGCGCGCGCCCGCACTCGCTCAGCGCCTGGCTCCACTCCTCGTCCTGACACAACACCAAACTGTTACACACCGCACCACACCACACCACACCACACCACACCACACCTCTACTCCACATCTTCAAACCAGAATACAACTGACATTATACATACAGGTACATGTATACCTGAGTAAATTGTGGCAGAGCTCTATCAATTGTAAAAATACAATTAATTTGACTGTGCTCATGTCTTACAAACTTTCTAACAATGAAATTCAATAACAGGCACCAATTTGAACAAATCTTCAGAACTCTCCCCAGAACATGAGACTGAACACAGAGTGAACCTACATCTCAAAGCAGTACCAGAGAATTAAGCCGGTTAGAAATAGCCTGGTCGTCTACAATTCGAACTTATTTATACCACAGTATACTGGAGACTAACAGTAGTCAATCTACATACATGTGATATTCGAGCAACGCACACATAGACACCTCTCACGGACGCGATATCTCGGAATGGTTCGGGACAATTTGTTCCGCACCAGTCCGAGATATCGCGTCCGTGAGTGGTGTCTACGTGTGTTCAAGAAAAGAATTGCCCACACTTGACAAGTTGCTAGTGGCACTAAGAGAAGCTAATTTATATGACGGCGGCCGAACCTCGCTGTCAAAATTGTTGCGTGAAATTGGATTTCATTATCAAAAATTCAGTAACCGCAAGATTCTTATGGAATGACATTCCCTCAAACGAGTTGATTTCTTCAGAAAACCCAAAAATATTACCGATTGGGAAAAAGTTATTTTTAGTAGTAATGTTCAAGTGCGAGCTGCTTGGCCTGGTGCCAAACACAAACCGAGGGAGCCAGTATATTTACTGGACGAAGCATCAAAGCAACGGGGTCACACAGTGATCAGATTGCCACGGGATACGTTTAAAACGCATAATTTTTTTTCCTAATTTACTTTGTCATAATGAATATAGCATAATATGTAGTGTCATTATATAATTTAAGCATAATCTTTTTTTTGCGAAATGTGTTTTAAGCATAACAATCTATTGTACTACATTTAATTCGACTATTGATGATACACATAATAGTCTTTAGACATTTTTTTTATTTTTCCTAATGTTATCTTACCATAAAAACGCATGGCATAAGCCCCCCCATCACAAAGAAACAAAGCTATCCAATGCTACAGTTGAAGTAGGTTAGTTAAGTTCTCTTTAGATCCCACACCCAGAAATAGGAGCCCCGCGTAGCGGGGCTCCGTCGACTTGGTCCAACCCCACTTGTTACGGGAATAGTATGCTGCTACAATACAGTCTGCTGTTTGATCTTGCTATTTATGCAATGCTGCTACAGTCTGCTATCCACCTATTTCTTGCATTTTAATTAGGACTTTTAAGTGTATGCCGTTGATCATTATGTTTATGTATTGTTATGCTTTCCTGTGTTTTTTGCCTTTTTGCCATTGGTGTGCCTTTAAACATTATGCTATGTTATCTTTATGCTACATAGGGTTATGCTAGTAAAAATTATGCGAAAACAGTTATGCGTTTAGTTGTTATGGTAAATTATCATTAGTTGTAAAAACGTGATGCCTACTTAAAATAGTACAAAAATTGTTATGCTACTAAATATAGACCCGATTGCCACCCTATCACTGTCAATATAATGCCATAGAGCTGATATGGGCACAAATCAAAGGTCAGTAAAAAGATCTTTTTTCTTGATAAATTCTTTAACATCTATTTCATTAATAGTATTATTTTAACAATCACTTATTTCATTCACATAATACTCAAAGGAGCTAAAAGTATACTACAACATAGATTTTTGAAACTCAAAGATTTCATAACTCTAGAATTTAATAAAAATATAACTATTTTCGTTTTTGAACAGTTGTCACCTCTGTGGTTTAGTAGTCTGGTGTCGATGTTGACCGCATTAGGTACTAGGTTTAATTCTCGTGTCGAGCAATTCGAAAAATGTGTTTTTTTTTTCAATTTTCTGATAAAAAGAACATTTCCCGGGATTGGATAAGTGCTCGGTTGGCGATAGGCTTGCTACCTCTCACATAACGATTATCGATTTTGATCCTTTGAATGGCACTCAACTCAATATTTGAGCTCTTAAACTTGTCTTAGCTTCAAAATCGATTAGTTGAAACATAACAAAATAACGTCAAAAAGTTTTTTTTTTTTAATATGAATGTCGTAAATAAATCCCGAACGAATCAAGCAAAGCAAAAGATTCAAGTAAATTAAATTTATGTTATTTGACCAGTTTCTTAAAATCAGATTTGAAAAACGTGAAGTCTTAAAATTATTTTAAAAATATGAAGAAGATTTATTAGGTTTTGGTCACGTTAGTCAGTTTCAATCTCAATTGAAATGGTTGGACTTGCGTAACCGTCGGAATGATCATATTATTATATTGCTTTTTAAATACGCATGATCCTTTCTCTCCGTCATATTTACGTGAACGGTTTTATTACTTTTATACCCAGGGTCGTATTCAGCGCTCTATATACACTAATGTCCTTTTGGTCCCAGTCCACAACAAAGTTATTTGGAATCTTTTACGCTTACAGTAATACGTCTCTGGAATTATCTCCCAAATTATATTCAAGAGGTTCCATCAATAAATACAGGGTTACATCTAAAACACCAGCAAGCTCGCAGGACTAGATACCTAACATTATAAATAACAACATTTGTTGTATGACTTTTGATGTAACTCAATACATTAAATAAAAATGATTTTTAAAGTTTTCATTGTCCTGTCGTGACATTTCTAATTCTTCATTTGGATGCGCTGCCAGTAGTAATAATAGTACTTTCCTACCTCTTAATCTTTGCGATACACGTAGAATTAAGAACGTTCAAGCGAAAAATGTAATTCATATTAATTTTTGTATGAAAGTAAAATTCAACAAATGATCAAAAGTCGTAGAACAAATGTTGTATATGATGTTAGCTACCTAGTCCTGCGAGGTTGCTGGTGTTTTAGAGGTAATCCTGTATATTTCAATCTAGAATATATAATTTTGTAATTATATATTCTAGATTGAAATATACAGACTAGATTGAAATATACAACTTTAAGGTTAACTGGTAGAAAATGTCTTCAGACGTTAAGTTCACCTTTTGTACATTTTGTGTAATAAATATTTTAAATAAATAAAATTTGTTGTAAATGGCAAAATGTTTATAATTAAAAAGCTGTATGTCACAAAACTTAATTCGATTTTTAGCAGTTTTAAGTACATATTAAAAAAACGTAAAATATTGAAAATCGACTGGTTAAAAAATTAAGTCAAATCTTTCATTGCTACCTTGCATATAGCACCCTCCCTAACTACTTTTTCAGGCCGTCAAATTGTTGTTCTTATTTTAAATTTCACGCACCACCGATTTCAATATAACAATGCGATGTTTACCCAATCAGGGACGAGCAATGATCATACCGCCAATCATTATTACTTGATGGTAATAAAAAACAAACTAGCTGTTTAAAGAAAACAAATGTCGTGGGGCCGTTTATGAAAGACATTTTGTTTGAAGTTACGAGTCTAGAGGTATTCTATGTCGATGGACTGTCCACTTCGACAATTTTATTAAACACGAAATAATAATTGAATTTCGAGATGATGACACAAACTCCGACGACTTAGGTGATGATGATCTTGGCTGTGCTCCTCTTCCTTAATAAAAAGTAAAAACTGTTTTTAAAGATAAAACTATTTTATTTTTCAACCTTAATTTTTAGATACAGGTTTATTTTTGGACCTCCCGTCAAATTTAAATAGGTGGTTCAGATCATGAAACTAAACAACTTTTCCGCACGACATTTCAAGGTTGCGCGCACGGCCTCAAAAAACACTATCCTCCATTTGATTATGGATTGTTTAATAACAAAACAAACAAACGGAAGAACAATGTGAAGTAAGTAACATACCTTATTATAGCAGGTACAAAGCCACTTCCTGGCCTCAAACACAACAAGCGTGACCTCATCTTCGATCTTCAGCACTTTGTTAGCACTCTCCACACAGCCCGCGTAGTCGCGAGCTTCACTTTTCTCTTCACACTCTAAAAGCAACTTGTCCACTTTCTTAACCTTCTTATAAAATGGGAAACATTGCTTGTGTTCTGGATCTAGTTTCAAACATTCACGGATTTCCTGCAACATAATACAGTTAATTGATATATCAGATATTTTTGTTAGTTTTTCTATGGTATAGACATAGTTAGCAAGAGAACCTTACAGCCTATAACCGTCTAAGAAGATAGTCTATAATTTAACAAAGCGGACATTACGGGAATCCATAATTTAATAAAGATATAAAGGAAATTTAATATGAATTACCTAAATTTCCACTTTTCATTAGATTAAAATTTCCTTAGCTTACTACTCAACAATTTTTGCTTAATATCTTAACTTCTTTTAAATATGCTAAATGTGCATGTGTATGCGCTAAGGAAGCAGTTATGGTTGTGTAGATTTTGCGACCAAACAAGCAGATGGTTCTCCTAACGGAAAGAGATAAACATTGTGTATAAACCTAATGATAATGATGTGATGTTTTAGTATGGCAGGGATGAAATATCACATGCATATAAATTCACACTGGGATACCAAATACAACAATAGGAAAGGTGGTGATACCAAACCCGAGCAAGACGTTGCAGAACCCTACCACCCTGACATTATGTATTGCCATCCCACCGCACAGATCAATGCACCATTTATATTTTTGGTTTCTATAGGCGATTGTTGTTTCTTTCCATCAGGAGAGCCATCTGCTTGTTTGCTATCTTATAATTTATGAATAGCTTCCTTAGAAGCTGAATATAAAACCTCAAAATCAAACACACTTATCTATTTGTACAATAGTGAAACTATAATCTTAATAGTTTCGCTATTCTATAATAGATGGCAGTATTGATTTTTCCGTAGTTTCAGTTGGTCATATTTGAGTAGAGAACTTTCTAGAACGATATACATAATGACTGTCATTACGTATATCTTTCTAGAAAAACTAGGTCAACCTAAAATGAACTTTATATGTAAGATGTACGGCTGATTTTAGCTTGACTTTCTATTATATCATTAGAGATTATATTAAATCAGGAATTTTATTAAAATAAAATGAAAATTGTACTTTCGGATGATATGAAATACCTCCATTTTTAATCATCTGTATTCTACTATTATTTCTGCATTCAAGGATGGCACAATACGGCATAATTCAGTGTATGATAGATTTTCGCACGACGACTAAATCCTAAAGATATGGTAAGAATCACTAAGGCAATTTAGAGTAACAGCGCATAATAGTGATGCACGCGGCACGCCCACTTTTCACTTCCACTTGTTTTCTTTGTTTCATGTGAATGACAGTTAATAATTAAGTTAAATATGTTACAAATAACTGTTATATGTGATAGCACATGTATAATAGTTAATAATTACATTTAAAATAAATGTTATTAGTAATGTTATATGAATGATAGTTAATAATAACGTTAAATATGATACAAACAACTTATCGGTGACGTCACATGAACGGTAGTTAAAAATTACATTAAATATAAGTAACTTATTGGTAACGTCACATGGATGATAGTAAAAAATTACGTTAAAATATGATATAAATAACTGTTATCAGTGACGTTACACGAATGATTGTTACATAACATATACTTTAATCTTTATTACAGTCTCTTCTATTATTATATTGAATTTGGGGGAAAGGTAACCTTTAATTTTACAGCAATTAAAGTGTGTTACTTATTAATCCAAACTAAAGTACAGTGAACACCATATTTAAGGCAATCAATCATTCAAGAATACAATCAACATTAACAAATTTAAATTTTGAGTTTAAAATTTTTGTTTAATAACTTTGTAAATATTAAGTAGATATCAGTTATTATATTTGTTTATTTATTATAATAAATACTGCCAACAAGACATACATTATTATATTCGACATGACACATCCATTACAAAGCAAGACAAATGTCTCATTTACAGGCAATAATTAGAATTAAGCAAACACATCTCATAAGTATTATTACAATATATAAATTACAAAACAAATACATATAAACTACATCTAGTCGTGTATGATTGAATGCAAGTAATGATAAAATAAATATATTGAGGGAAAAAAATTGAAAATTAAAATATGATATATTACGGAAAAACAATCATTAAACTAAAAACAAATTGCATGAAAAAACTGAATATCTAAATTATAATAACAATATTATTATAAAAAATATAATTATAAAAAACAATAAAAACAATATTATTATAAAAAATATAATTTAAAAAAAATAATGGCGGCGGCGGGCCACACCCGATGGCGCGGGCACACCGCACACGTACACACCATCTGTTAAGTGCTGAGCATTTGTCTAAGTTTGACTTTGAGGTCATTGAATTAAAAAGTTGTGATTTGCCTGAACGAGTGATATAGGATGGGGCAGATATTGTAATATCTGCAAGAAGCTATGGAGCATCGACAAGGCCTCTTATTAACTTAAAATAAAAACGTTTACCGTTCATATGTCTCTGGTATGATGATGAAGACATTTTAAATTGACGGAGATGTATTATAGAATGTGAATAGTTTTTAATGGACAAAAATTATTCAACCAGGTCAGATGTACATACCTTAAGAGAGTCACTAACATGTCCCAGCTTGTACAATAATGTGGCCAACTCATAGTAGCCTTCGGTGGAGTCTTGTTCAAGCCGATTCACGGAGCGTATGTCAGACACTGCAGCAAACAGGTCTTCCTGGCAACACAGTCACAACCACTATATCAATTGCAATTTTATCACAATAACCATTTATTAAAACAAATATGGACATAAAGGTGTTACATTTATTATATACAGTGTGTAAAGAAAACCCTGTCGGATAATTAAAGGTGTTATTTGGTACCGTAATATAGTTACATATGTATAATTATTTTATAGATATTAATTAATTAGTTTTCCCAATAAAAAAAACTTAAATGATATTTTCATACATTAAGTATAACAACACCAACAAATAAATAAATTCCATTATCAAAAAATGCCGCGCAAGTCGGATGCTACCGAAGGATACGCGGCGCGTTTAAAGTTCGTTAGTAAAAAGCCGACAAACGGACACCACGCCTTCGCACGGAGTTTATGCGAAAGCCGCCAAAGCGAAACAATGGAACAAACAGCGACAAGGTGTTGTCATTTTTAAAATATTTGCTTAACTCTAGGGAGGTATAAGTAAAAATACGAATATTAAAAAAACGATATCTTTTTTATTTTCAGAAATAGTCATTTTAATATTTTTTTTCAGTAATGCCTTTAACCAACCTATATGCCTCTTTAGGATCGGACAGGGTTTTCTTTACACACTATATAAATAATTATCATATTTTGCACTAAATTAAAATTTGGCAGATTCTCTTTAATTCTTTTAAAAATTATAATAAGTATATCCTACAACATGTCACAGAATGAGCGCACACTATGAACCGCGCCAATTAGTATTTTTTTAATAAAACCATAAATTCGGTACTGAAAATCTCTTATCACGATTTTAAACATTAATAATAATAAATAATATAATATTCATGGGACAAATTACACTTACTGATCTAACCCCAAAGTAAGCAAATTATTTGCTTGTGTAATGGGTGTTAGTCAACTATAATAATACATAGAAATACATATATAAATACTGGAATATATTTAATAAACACCCAAACCCGGAAATACAAACATTTATGCTCATCACGTAAATGCTTGTCCCCGTCGGGGATCGAACCCGAGCCCCGTCGATTGCGTAGTCAGGGCCGCTAACCACTCGACCAATGGGGCGGTCATTGTTTTTTTATTAATTCGTTTAACCCTAAGTGTGTGCATAACTTATGGATACTGTGAAATCAGAGCAAATCCAGAGGATTAGGTGCACACTAAGATGTTTGTATTTGAAATTACTATTAAGGATTAACAAATCAAACGTTAAACTTTATGTCAGCTCATTATGAAAGGTGTCTATTATTTTCCTTTTTAATTTTTTTATGTATAAAAACATATGTTAAAAATGGTTGCAATGGATTAAGTCAGCTTCTCGACCGAACTACTTTTCGCTCTTACATATAGTTCTGTGACAGGTGTGGGCGGCAGTTACACTGTGTACTGTGGCACTGACACTGTGGCACACTCACCAGCGCTATGTAGCACTGTGCGCGCAGTCTCCGCAGCGGCGCGGCCCAGGGGGACAGCTCCAGCAGGCGGGTGGCGGTGTGGGCGGCAGTTACACTGTGTACTGTGGCACTGACACTGTGGCACACTCACCAGCGCTATGTAGCACTGTGCGCGCAGTCTCCGCAGCGGCGCGGCCCAGGGGGACAGCTCCAGCAGGCGGGTGGCGGTGTGGGCGGCAGTTACACTGTGTACTGTGGCACTGACACTGTGGCACACTCACCAGCGCTATGTAGCACTGTGCGCGCAGTCTCCGCAGCGGCGCGGCCCAGGGGGACAGCTCCAGCAGGCGGGTGGCGGTGTGGGCGGCAGTTACACTGTGTACTGTGGCACTGACACTGTGGCACACTCACCAGCGCTATGTAGCACTGTGCGCGCAGTCTCCGCAGCGGCGCGGCCCAGGGGGACAGCTCCAGCAGGCGGGTGGCGGTGTGGGCGGCAGTTACACTGTGTACTGTGGCACTGACACTGTGGCACACTCACCAGCGCTATGTAGCACTGTGCGCGCAGTCTCCGCAGCGGCGCGGCCCAGGGGGACAGCTCCAGCAGGCGGGTGGCGGTGTGGGCGGCAGTTACACTGTGTACTGTGGCACTGACACTGTGGCACACTCACCAGCGCTATGTAGCACTGTGCGCGCAGTCTCCGCAGCGGCGCGGCCCAGGGGGACAGCTCCAGCAGGCGGGTGGCGGTGTGGGCGGCAGTTACACTGTGTACTGTGGCACTGACACTGTGGCACACTCACCAGCGCTATGTAGCACTGTGCGCGCAGTCTCCGCAGCGGCGCGGCCCAGGGGGACAGCTCCAGCAGGCGGGTGGCGGTGTGGGCGGCAGTTACACTGTGTACTGTGGCACTGACACTGTGGCACACTCACCAGCGCTATGTAGCACTGTGCGCGCAGTCTCCGCAGCGGCGCGGCCCAGGGGGACAGCTCCAGCAGGCGGGTGGCGGTGTGGGCGGCAGTTACACTGTGTACTGTGGCACTGACACTGTGGCACACTCACCAGCGCTATGTAGCACTGTGCGCGCAGTCTCCGCAGCGGCGCGGCCCAGGGGGACAGCTCCAGCAGGCGGGTGGCGGTGTGGGCGGCAGTTACACTGTGTACTGTGGCACTGACACTGTGGCACACTCACCAGCGCTATGTAGCACTGTGCGCGCAGTCTCCGCAGCGGCGCGGCCCAGGGGGACAGCTCCAGCAGGCGGGTGGCGGTGTGGGCGGCAGTTACACTGTGTACTGTGGCACTGACACTGTGGCACACTCACCAGCGCTATGTAGCACTGTGCGCGCAGTCTCCGCAGCGGCGCGGCCCAGGGGGACAGCTCCAGCAGGCGGGTGGCGGTGTGGGCGGCAGTTACACTGTGTACTGTGGCACTGACACTGTGGCACACTCACCAGCGCTATGTAGCACTGTGCGCGCAGTCTCCGCAGCGGCGCGGCCCAGGGGGACAGCTCCAGCAGGCGGGTGGCGGTGTGGGCGGCAGTTACACTGTGTACTGTGGCACTGACACTGTGGCACACTCACCAGCGCTATGTAGCACTGTGCGCGCAGTCTCCGCAGCGGCGCGGCCCAGGGGGACAGCTCCAGCAGGCGGGTGGCGGTGTGGGCGGCAGTTACACTGTGTACTGTGGCACTGACACTGTGGCACACTCACCAGCGCTATGTAGCACTGTGCGCGCAGTCTCCGCAGCGGCGCGGCCCAGGGGGACAGCTCCAGCAGGCGGGTGGCGGTGTGGGCGGCAGTTACACTGTGTACTGTGGCACTGACACTGTGGCACACTCACCAGCGCTATGTAGCACTGTGCGCGCAGTCTCCGCAGCGGCGCGGCCCAGGGGGACAGCTCCAGCAGGCGGGTGGCGGTGTGGGCGGCAGTTACACTGTGTACTGTGGCACTGACACTGTGGCACACTCACCAGCGCTATGTAGCACTGTGCGCGCAGTCTCCGCAGCGGCGCGGCCCAGGGGGACAGCTCCAGCAGGCGGGTGGCGGTGTGGGCGGCAGTTACACTGTGTACTGTGGCACTGACACTGTGGCACACTCACCAGCGCTATGTAGCACTGTGCGCGCAGTCTCCGCAGCGGCGCGGCCCAGGGGGACAGCTCCAGCAGGCGGGTGGCGGTGTGGGCGGCAGTTACACTGTGTACTGTGGCACTGACACTGTGGCACACTCACCAGCGCTATGTAGCACTGTGCGCGCAGTCTCCGCAGCGGCGCGGCCCAGGGGGACAGCTCCAGCAGGCGGGTGGCGGTGTGGGCGGCAGTTACACTGTGTACTGTGGCACTGACACTGTGGCACACTCACCAGCGCTATGTAGCACTGTGCGCGCAGTCTCCGCAGCGGCGCGGCCCAGGGGGACAGCTCCAGCAGGCGGGTGGCGGTGTGGGCGGCAGTTACACTGTGTACTGTGGCACTGACACTGTGGCACACTCACCAGCGCTATGTAGCACTGTGCGCGCAGTCTCCGCAGCGGCGCGGCCCAGGGGGACAGCTCCAGCAGGCGGGTGGCGGTGTGGGCGGCAGTTACACTGTGTACTGTGGCACTGACACTGTGGCACACTCACCAGCGCTATGTAGCACTGTGCGCGCAGTCTCCGCAGCGGCGCGGCCCAGGGGGACAGCTCCAGCAGGCGGGTGGCGGTGTGGGCGGCAGTTACACTGTGTACTGTGGCACTGACACTGTGGCACACTCACCAGCGCTATGTAGCACTGTGCGCGCAGTCTCCGCAGCGGCGCGGCCCAGGGGGACAGCTCCAGCAGGCGGGTGGCGGTGTGGGCGGCAGTTACACTGTGTACTGTGGCACTGACACTGTGGCACACTCACCAGCGCTATGTAGCACTGTGCGCGCAGTCTCCGCAGCGGCGCGGCCCAGGGGGACAGCTCCAGCAGGCGGGTGGCGGTGTGGGCGGCAGTTACACTGTGTACTGTGGCACTGACACTGTGGCACACTCACCAGCGCTATGTAGCACTGTGCGCGCAGTCTCCGCAGCGGCGCGGCCCAGGGGGACAGCTCCAGCAGGCGGGTGGCGGTGTGGGCGGCAGTTACACTGTGTACTGTGGCACTGACACTGTGGCACACTCACCAGCGCTATGTAGCACTGTGCGCGCAGTCTCCGCAGCGGCGCGGCCCAGGGGGACAGCTCCAGCAGGCGGGTGGCGGTGTCGGCGGCGGCGCGGTACTCGCCCCCGCGGTAGTACGCCTGCGCCAGCCGCAGCTCCTCGCTGAGCGCGTCCACTCGGTGGTACTGGGACACCGCTTCCTCATTGTACGGGTCTTCATATGTCTTCAAATATATATAAAAAATATTAGGCACCATTCTTACAGACAATGTGCTCAATATTTTAGTTTAATGCAATAAACATGTGGGGATAGCAATATTATGTGTACTCTCAATATAAATGACTACAAGAAATAAATACAACCAGTTGGCATTCGAACCTTACATACATACGAATACAAACATAAGTCAAATGCTTATATTCTTTCTACAGATTTATTAAAAAACATATGAAATACTTCTCAGGGATTTTAATTTTGAACATATAAAAAACACAGTTAAAATTATAAAAAATTGGAATTAGTTGTCTTATCCCCATAAATTGGGAAATTATGAGACAACTAATTCCAGGTAGCATTATCACCATATTCAATTTTGCCATCATTACGATAGCGGCAACCACACACACAATCACAGTTTGAACAATAACATAAAAATAAACTTGCAATTTATTGACAACTGAGACTTTATATACTAGTCTCAATAATAGCAATTGACCATTACAATTGATGAGGCAACAGCTATAAACTTTCATCTAAGAGAACATTCTGCTGGTTTGCTTGCAAAAACAAAATCAAAGCAAATTTGACTTACAACTTGTAGAAAATCTTCTTTAGCTTCCCTGTATTGTGCTAATTTGAGGTAGACGTTGGCTCTGTGCAATCTGGCTGTTGTAAAATCTGCTTTCAGCTCCAGAACCTGTGTCAAACATTTTTGATCACAAAATGCAAATGGTATTCAATTAATACAGATCAATCAATGTATTTCTGAGTTTTATGTTCTTCCTTATTATTGTCATCCAATTCATTTATGATCATTGTCATCAAATTCAATTTATTGTGACTTGTTGGTTAGTATTTTATTTTCTGTATTATTTTAGTTCAATTCTTATTTTAATTTTGGATTGTTATTTTTCGTGTTTTTTAATTCATGCATTTTAATTCAATTTTATTGATCTAAAAAGTCTTGTCAATATTTTTAACTATAAACAAGGTTTGTCATTACAAATTGAAAATATTTAATTGGCTCGTGATGTGATTTTATTCCAAAATTTATTTTATTGTGATTTGCTGTGGGTTTTTGTTCAAAAATAAATTTAAAAAAAAAAATTGTTTGGTTTGTTTCATATTTCCTTAAAATTTGCATTTATAAGAAATTGTACATACATAATATGTAAAAATATTAAATTGATTGATTTTAGACATTGTTATAAGAAAAACTTGTACTCATGTTGTACTTGCATCACCATATTATTTACATTCTATTGTCATTCATTATGTTGTAATATTTTGTAAGTTTTCAGATAACATTATTACAAAATTAGCTGACCCATGAGAGAACATTGTTCTTCCATATAAAATATTTGATATGAATATTTAGTGGCATGCAGGTTAATGGGGAGTGGTGGCAGGAGAGTTAAAATTTGGGGTAATAGGTATTTTTGATGCCAAATAAAAAGAAAATGATTTTTGATTTGTAATTGATATAATGACCTCTTTGTCTTAGAATAAATTGCAAAAAAGGAAAGTCAATGAATTGAATTATAAATTCTAAAACTCAGATAGAAATAACAGAAAAACTTGTCAAGTACAAATCTCACTTTTTGTACCATACAATAATTAAAAATTAGTTCTTTAAAAAAGTATTTGGAAAACTGAAAAAACTTTATATGATGAAATTGGATACATCTCCTTGTTTTATGATTTCACTTAGTCCATTGTTATGTATGATAATATTGCTTGTATTAATTGATTATAGATTATATTAATAATCAGTGGGTATGTTCCCAAGCTTATAATATAACTAAGGGACCTTCAAGAAAAGATCTTACTCTATGCTAAAAGACAAGCAAGACAACTGTAAGATCTTTGGTATTGCTGATATCTATAAGCAGTGCTGATCGCTTACCAGCAGATTAGTCTTAGGTAATTTGGAAACCCTTCTACAAAGAAAAAAAATGATGGTAAATATTTTAATGAGTGCCTCCTGTGGATGACAACGCAAAGTTCCTTAACAGATAGACTGAAAATAATGGCATCATAACTTGAATCATAAAAACTTACCTTGCTAAAGTCTTGTAATGCAAACTTTGCTTTTCCAAGTGCATAATACACAGTACCTCTTTTGAAGTATGTGAGATAATTATTGGGATCACCCTCTGGAAAACAATGTATAAAACTATTATTACTAAATTTACACAGTTTATGGTTGGGAATTAGTAAAGGTTAATTGTTAATAACAAAATAATACTTCTTTAAATTAAGGATCATGCACATTAGGATGGGCTGCAGCAGGGCAGTGCTATCAGCATTGTAACTAAACATTTTTATTTAGTACATTAGTGATGTTCCAGAATACGGTGCATTGACAAATTTTGAGTACAGTATATTGGTGGATGTTGTGACCACTCATTATAAATAGTAATGATGATGAGCTTTGTACAGCATACTGGTGGACATCATGACCACACAATATAAATAGTCCTGATCAGTGAGCTTTTCCTAATGGACATACAAGGTTCCTAATTCATCAGAATCTGTTTTATGCATGTTCCCAAATACTCAAAAATGTGTGGACTTATTTGGAAAATTCTTCTTTTTATGGGAGGGTATAATAAAAAAAAGGGTATACTTCTTAAGTGGTCCCATATATATTTGGTTAAGCTGAGATTGAGTCGATTGTTGCACTTTGAATTGAACTCACCATTGCACCATATTCCACAGCACAGCAAAGCGAGGCTGGCCACATCTCACTCTCCAAAATCCAATATTTGCCTGCTGCACCCCAGCATAGTGTGCAATATTTCTTATGAAAGCAATCTAAATAGACTTTGAAAATGTAACCTGGCCCGCTGCAGCCAGTCCTAATCTGATTTAAACTTTACACAATAACTTTTACATATATACCAATCAGTTTTGCTTTTACAGCATCTTCAGGGCTGTATCACTACATAAGGTAGAGACACCTTATTTGCTACTTGTGCCAATTTGGTGGTAATTCTAAAAATGTTGACTCGTCAAAAGTGAAGGTTTCTTTGAATAAAGTATTTTTCAGTTTAAGTTGAGCTAATTTCATCTCTTACAGTCCAAGATAAAAAATAAGCAAGTTACTGTTGATATAACAACTCTTAGTCCTTATCATAATGGTTGACATGTGAAACCTTTGCTTAGAGCAGAAAATCTGTAAGAACAGCAGCGAAATTCTTAATAAAAAATAACAGTAGTCAAAATTAGGTGGCTTTCGTTTTTATCCCGAAGTAAAAATGTTCATGTCAATAATTTAAACATAGTGTATTTTAGTATACTTCTTCATACGTACCAACGGCTGCATGATAATGGGTAAGAGCATCAGACAATTGGCCACGAGCTAGAAAATCTCTTCCTAATTCTAAATGTTTATTGACTTCTGCTTGAGTGGTGCACTCTGAAACTTTTACATATGGTTCATTATTAACCCGATCTAGTTATAAATGAAAATAAACCATACAATAGCAAACAACTTCTTACAGTCTAATAGAACTTCTAATACTAATAAAACGAGACAAGGTGTGACTTTGTTCCAATTTATACTTGATAAGTATTCCATTATATGTGTAATATTTTAACTCCTTATTACAACTTTTATCAAAACGATTTCAATATTCATTGTAAACTAATTATTTGACAATGTAAAAACTAAAAACCCATCTCTCGTTGATAATTTTTCGTGGTCTGATTTGATTGGTCCAAATCAGAATATTTTGAAATGTGAAGGTTACACAGATAACTTATTTGTACAGATACTTAATGTTGTGTCGATATTGGATGTATTCCTGACTCAGACTTAAATCATTAAACTCAGACTTGTAACATACTTACAATATTAGTCTATGCTTGTAAGAAAATTGAGAGATGGCTTACCTAAGATAATATTGCCAGGACCGGTGGCAATGCAAATGTGAAAGGATGTAGGTACCAGATATGACCAAAACTGACGTACTTGATCGAGTACTAGTACATATCACTTTATAATTTGTGTGATCGAGTACTGTCCGACGATGGTACCAAGAGTCTTAGCAACCGGCGTGTGTATATGAAGAGAGTAGATAATGAAAGTGGAGAAAACGGGACAAGCCTGTAAGGATCATGATGTAAAATCGATACCCTCTGTCTACCCCATAAGAGATTTGGCATGAAGATATGTACATGTACATTAATATTGTATATAGATGTACGGTAGGGTTTTAAAATAGCATTAGGTTGGCTCTAACTTTTATTAGAGTTATTTTTAAATGTTAATTTTAAGTTTATATCCTGAGAATACAATATAGCTTTGGATATAAAGAAAAGGCTGTATGTGCCTTTTCTATGTCCTTAGATGAAGGAAACTACTACTAGATATGAAATAACCAAGGTACTTCTATACGTTAACTGGAATTATACGAAGCAATATTTGAAAAATAAAAATGTAGGTATTTTATTTCGTTACTAACAAAGTTGACATTTGTGTCTTACTTAACAGAGAGGAAAAACATTCTGAGCAAGACAATGACAACAGTGGATGTTGTCTCTTTCTTGCAATTGCCAGTGTAAATAAAACTATCTGATGGTAGATTTTTATATATTCGGTAATCGTTAAATCCCTTTTATTCATACACGTCGATAGATACATTAGCATAAAATGTATTGTAATTAACATAGTGAGTTCTAAAATGTGCTTATTTTAATTATTAAGTAATTACTTATGCAATGCAAAAAACTTTTCTCAAATTAGTAGAATTACTTAGTAGTTATTTGCAAACTACGCATGGCCGCACTTATATATGGCGATTGTCGCTTTATCAAGGAACTTATATACTATAACTGGAATTGTTACGAAGCAATATTTGAAAAAAAAATGGTACTTTATTTCGAAACAAATAAAGTTGACATTTGTTTCTTACATAAAAGAGGGGGAAAACGTTCTGAGCAAGACAACGACAAGAGTGGATGTTGTCCCTTTCTTTCAATTGCCAGTGTAAATAAAACTATCTAGATAGTAGATTTTTACATATTCCGTAATCGTTAAATCCTTTTTATGCATACACGTCGATAAATAAATTAGCATAAAATGTATTGTAATTAATATAGTGAGTTCTAAAATGTGCTTATCCGCTCACACCACCAGCCATTTTCGCATTTTTTTCTAAAAACACACGGACCGTTACGCGCATACGTTCCGAGTTCGTTCCGGTGGACCGTGGTCACAAAAATGGTTTATGAGTTGTTTGAATTGAATCCGATACTGTAAGGCGTATATTTTTTAAGAGGTCTTGAGCACTGCAATACACTGGTGTTAGAATTGTTTAATTTAAATGGCTTAAGCTACAAAATAATTCAGGTGTAAAACGACACTTTGAAAAAAATATGACTACTTGTTAGTCGAGGATTTTAATTCAAAAAGTAAATCGATGACCTATGCTTTTTATATTTTTTTTTATATAATTGGTAAACATATACATACGGAAAAAAATAAACAACATATATTATAGTACAAAAATATTTATTTACATAAATATTAATATCCTTTTTTTTATAATTAATACGTAATTTTTTTCGTAATTTTTAAATAATTTATTTCTTTTTCAGTTTTACAGCTATGTTAATTTTTTTTTAAATATTGTTTAGGACATTTCGCATTCACATCATATGATTTTTTTGAGATCATAGATATCAACACTAAAATCTACGAAAATAAATAAAAATAGGTACCGTCATACCCAAAGCGCTGATATCATTAAGTTGTCATTAACGAAATATTTGTTTCATTAATTGATATTTATAATATAATTGGTTTTTGACAAAATTATTATCCAAACTGTTAGATCTTGAACTAATCTTGATTATAAATAAAATTTACTTGTTGATTAATACGTCAAAACACTTTTAAATTAACCTGTATCATAAAGTGCAACCAACACATATCACACAGCACGAATCGAAATGGCGAACTAAGTTCTTTTATTTTTCCCCAAGAGTGTATTTGAAAAAAGAATGCCAATTGGATGTTATTCTATACAATGTTACGTTCGAAAACGATAAAATACCATAGAGTATTGTATTAAAATTACTGGTAAATAGTGAAAATGTTGTTTTTTTGTATAAAGTTAGCGCTGGTGGCTATAGAGACCATAGTGTATTGACGTCATTTTCTCAGAGATATCATTAGTTACCAAAGTGATGTGAGCGGTTAACCGCTCACATCACTTTGGTAACTAATGATACCATACCATGAGGCATTCTTTTTTCAAATACACTCTTGGGGAAGAATAAAAGAACTTAGTTCGCCATTTCGATTCGTGCTGTGTGTTATGTGTTGGTTGTACTTTATGATACAGGTTAATTTAAAAGTATTTTGACGTATTAATCAACAAGTAAATTTTATTTTTAATCAAGATTAGTTCAAGATCTAACAGTTTAGATAATAATTTTGTCAAAAACCGTAAATATCAATTAATAAAACATATATTTCGTTAATGACCAACTTAATGATATCAGCGCTTTGGGTATGACGATACCTATTTTTATTTATTTTCGTAAATTTTAGTGTTGATATCTATGATCTCAAAAAAATCATATGATGTGAATGTGAAATATCCTAAACATTATTTAAAAAACAAATTAACATAGCTGTAAAATTGAAAAAGAAATAAATTATTTAAAAATTACGAAAAAAATTACGTATTAATTATGAAAAAAAAAGATATTAATATTTATGTAAATAAATATTTTTGTACTATAATATATGTTGTTTATTTTTTTCCGTATGTATATGTTTACCAATTATATAAAAAAATATAAAAAGCATAGGTCATCGATTTACTTTTTGAATTAAAAATCCTCCACTAACAAGTAGTCATATTTTTCTCAAAGTGTCATGTTACATCTGAATTATTTTGTAGCTTAAGCCATTTAAATTAAACAATTCTAACACCAGTGTATTGCAGTGCTCAAGACCTCTTAAAAAATATACGCTTTACAGTATCGGATTCAATCCAAACAACACATAAACCATGTTTGTGACCACGGCCCATCGGAACGGACTCGAAATGCGTGCGCGTAACGGTCCGAAGATGTTTATTTATAATAATAAATATCTCTTTCAAAATAAAACTTTCAAACGATAATTAATTCTAATTATGATATATACAATAATTTAATTGAAAATAATTATAGTTTTGGCACTGATAAAATAAAAAATTTTCACGGATCTGCCAACACTATACACAAATCACAAATTGCGCAGCCGCAAAGTGGCCGCTAAATTTGCGGCGCAAATATCTTACGTAGTATTGTAAACCACAGTTGTAATTTGTATACTCTTTGCGCAAATAGGTAATTGCACAGATTACTTATGTATAAAGGTAATTGATTTGAAGTTTGGCAAGTGGCAACACCTCTGTCCTTTTTTTCTTTTGTGAAATATAGTGTTCGGTTAGTGTTTTTATAATTATTAAATTCTTTAATTGTAAAACATTATTTATATGAAATATGTAGTATTTGTTCGTTATGCTTTTGTGTAGATATTATATTTTCCATAGTTAGATCCGGATTTATCCCTTATAGATAGATAAATCTTGATAACATTCGTCTTGAATGTCAACATAACCTATAAAGTCGTATTTTATACTTTATATTTGGTCTTTCAAGGAATGGCAGACGTGCCATCAACAGCGCCTAAGGCAAAGGCGCCCAAGACCAAGGCTCCTAAAGATAAAGCAGCAAAAACTGCACCAGCGGCCCCTGCAGAACCTGCAAAAACTATTCGTAAGGTATCATCAAAGCCTCGTCATGGAAGACTTTACGCCAAGGCAGTCTTCACAGGATACAAACGTGGGCTTCGCAATCAGCATGAAAACACAGCACTTTTAAAGGTTAGTATACTTTGTATTGTAAAAAAGTAACAGAATTTAAACTGTTTGTAACTCTATCTTGGGACAATTAAATTATGTTATAGGGTTTTTGTCATAGCGTTTACTGTAACAAACAGTTAATCGTACATCATTTGTTTAAATTTTTTTTTTTGTATTTTATTAATTAGATTATGTGGGTATGTAGGTGTATGATATGGAACACTAATATTATTGTAGGATCATTTAATGTTATTTGTTCTTTAATAAAATGGCTCAATTTTTGTAACAAATATTTTTTTTGTTGACATTACTAATTTTACACGAAGTTTACTACAAGTGCAATCCTATTCTCAGTTGGAATGCGTAGTACTTTGATTATAAAGGGTTGTCATTTGAAATTTGCATGTTGATTTAAAGGTTGAAAGGGGGGTGGGCGGAAGGAGGGAGGTTAACTACCCCCTGTATCTCCCCCCCCCCCCCCCTCTCCGCGAAAACCTATGGTTGATATGCATGATCAAAGTTTTGAGGTTATGTCACCTCTGGACCATTATTTTCTATCAGGGATTGCATTAGAAACAGGCCGCACGAATTTGCCACTTATCTAGAACTAATGGCCAATATCATTAACATTATCTTACGACAATCCTAAATAGTATGCTGTCACATTCTTTTCATTTAAGACAAGAAGTGACAGCACACTATTTAGGATTGTCCTTAAGTAAGATAATGTTATTGCAATTGGCCATAAGTATCTTCGGCTAACAGTGCGTGCACTAGTTGTACCTATGCCTACTGTTTCGGGGATACGGGTGTGAAAATACTTTTTCATTTACCTTAGTTTTTTTTCAAATAAAATCCAAAGGTTGGCTTGTGAATAAACATAAGGCTTATTTACAAACCAACCTTGTTGTGGGAAATGATTTGTCAATTGTTTTTTTATCACACATCAAAGTTCTACATATGCAACGAAAATGGAATTAAGTCAAAAAGATTTTAGAGCAATGATTTTTTATGATTTATGATGACAGTGAATTTCTGTAAAAGTTTTCTTTCTCTGCAACAATGTGCTGCTCGCCTTTAAAATGCTTTTGGGAGAGAAGCACCTTGTTTGAGCACCGTGAGGCGATGGTTTGCTGAATTTGAGAGAGCCCAACCTAGCACCCTGTGATTTCTGAATTTTCCCTAAAATCAAAGATTTGATGAGAGGTTTTACTTTTACCAACTCCAGAGGCAGTGATAGCGTTCAATCAGCACGTAGAAAACATGCCTTCAGATCTGTGGTCCTCCTGTTTTAAAAAATGATTCAATCTCATGAAAAAATGTTTAAAATGTAAAGGAGATTATTTTGAAAAGCAATAAACATAATATTTTGGTTATAACATGTTGTTTTTTTAAGTTACGCAGAACTTATAGTATGACCTATGTATATGCCCCCTAATTTTAAAAATGAAATATAAAAACTAGAGATGGGCCAAATGTGTTTTGAACCGAATTAGAACTTCGGCCGAACATTTGGTAAAAAGCAAAGATTCGGCTGAACTTCGGTTTAAATTTGGTGCGCTTTCTCGAGAGCCACACATCGTGATTTTTTCCACTAATTTACTTAAATAATATATTGTTAATGGTTTTTGCAGCGCACGAGAAATAATGACTTATCTGCAAACTTTTGATACTTTGGGTTACATTGTTCCAATTAGGTAGGGATCTCTAATTTTATTGAAAATATAATACCTATAGCCTTACTCAGGTATGATTTAATATCTCTCTAATGGTGAAAAATTCTTTCAAAATGGTCCAGTAGTTTTTGAGTTTATTTGATACATGTAAAAATACAAAAATACAAATCTCTTTTTTTTTTTCAAAATAGTGCAAGTAGGTATTTTTTTCTAGAGCCGAATCTTCGGCCTTTAAACCAAATGTCGACTGAATGACGAAGTTCGGCTCAAGCTGCCGAAATTCAGTTAAACCGAATGTAAAACGAATTTTGGCCCATCCCTAATAAAAACACATTTTTGAATTGAATAATTTGCCAATTCTCATTCAAAATTGCAATTGTGAGTTGTACATTGGTCATGTACCAGCTCACTAACAACAGTTACAGCTAGCTGTACAATTTTGGTTTTCGTCAAATTGTAGTTTACGTAGATGGTGTTGATTTATTGGTAGTATTTTTTTTAAGCTAAAAAGCTTGACTTGTCATCAAAAAACAAATAATCAGTCTACAATGTCTCATATCCTAATCTAAATCTAAACTAATATTATTAAGAGGAAAGATTTGATTTTTTGTTTGTTATATTTTAAATCCAAAATTACTTAATAGATTTTGAAAATTCTTTCATTGTCAGAAAGCTATTTTATCAAGGGATGACATAGGCTACTTTTTTACTCGACTGAACTAAGCAAAGGAAAGAATGAATTTTGGGTGAAGTTACGAGTAACTGTTAGTCATATATACAGCTCCTAAGGCACAGTGCACTGGTACACTGAATTATTATGAAGACTTTTTAAAGTTCTAGTCATAGTGGCAATTCCTTTTTTTTTTGTGGGAAATGCAAAATTTCCATTTTATGTTTTTTTTATTTAATTTTCATACCAAGCAATGTAAAGCATACTATGCTCTAATTTATCACATGCACAGATCTCTCGGTTCAGCTGTTTATTTTGTGCAATATGTAGCACATAATCCATTGCTTTGTGTATTTTCTTGTTTTACTATTTTTTAAGAACAAGCACTGTAGAGTATTAACCGATATATAACCAAGGAGGCTTGATCGAGGCGTGCCAATATTTTGTGGAGTTTGGTTGACAACCAATAGGCCCGTTTGAGCCATGCTCCCATTTGGTTTTGAATCTTCAATAAATACTGAATATTAACGGGACAAATTACACTTACTGATCTAACCCCAAAGTAAGCAAATTATTTGCTTGTGTTATGGATGTTAGTCAATGATAATATGTAGAAATACATATATAAATACTTTTAAATACATAATAAATACCCAAATCCGGAAATACAAATATTTATGCTCATCACACAAATGCTTGTTCCTGACAGGTATCGAATCTCAGCCCCGTGTATTGCATAGTCAATGTCGTTAACCACTCGACCAATGGGGTGGTCAACTACTTCAATAATTAATAATACAGACTACTTTGGTATGTAGAAGTTGTGTGGTTTACCCTCTGGTATATTTCCTTTATAATTCATTCAAAATATTAAAATAGTCTATGATTATTATATTATTTTAGTTTATTGGATTATCACATGTAATTACTGTGTTTTAAGCTATTGCATAGCTTCTATTGCGGGCCTTGAGTGTGGAGACTGTATTCAGAAATTCTGTAACGAAAAAACCTAACACGCCCACTCCGACCGGCACAGGGGTGATACTTTTTAGTTTTTCCATCTATCGATAAATATCAGAACTTTAATGACTTTTTGAAATATCACGCTTGCCTCTTTAGTTCAGCAACCCGCCTTTAGGTGGCATTGGTTGTATTGGAAAACTACCGTAATCAGCTGTTTGTGAGAAAGTATATAGGTGTATAGGTATTTATCATCTACGTACAACAGTGAATTTCTGTACTCGTATAATTTGTGTACAAAGTGTTTTAAATATGAATAAACAAAAAAAAAATACTGCATAAATAAAATAAATATATAATTGTAATTGCATAAGTTGATAAAATATGCTATGCAATAGCTTTACCACGGCAGTCTCCGAGTGCCACACATCTTTTTTTTTGGTATAATAATAATAATAAGCTTTCTGGCAGATATTTCACAGTTGATTAGGTTCTTTAGTTTTATTGGTTATAATATCTGTGTGCTTTTTTGTGGCCCCGTTTCCGATCCGGTAGTAGTTTTAAAAAAATATGTTGATGTGTCAAAATAACTTGTAAAAGGTTTTATTGAACAAAGTACTTCTGATTTCTGATTATAGGGTACTTTGGGTTGACAGACTTACTAAGAAAATTTAGACTCTAATCTTTGTTTTATGTAATCAAATATTTTTCTGAAACTATATGATAGATTAGTTTTTTTATATAATATAATCATTTATAATAACATATTTTATCTAATATTGTATAATTATTTTTGACCAAATTGACATTCAAAATCATCAATTAACTTTTAAACGTTTCTATTGTAATAATTCAGAATTTTAAATGATTTAAGGTATAAGATAATGTATTTACATTATTTCTTTTTTTCTATGATATTGTAATTGTTATAATAGTTTTATAATTGTGATAATAGTTTTGAAGTTCAAAAATGAATTTTATATACATACTCATTTTGAATTAAAATATATTCTATTCTGTTTTACTCTATTCTGTATATAGCTATATACCTAAGCCTATACTCTTAAATAATTTTAATCTTTTATTACTATTTCAACTCTCAAATACAAGAATCTTGAACGAATTTTTTTTGACAATATTCTGATAGTTCTGGTAAAATGTTAAATGAAATATTAAATATCAATGATTTTTTATTACATGATGTCTTAGACATTTGAAACCTGAATATTCTGTGTGGTCAAAATTTTACTGATTTTATAACAATTTTTATTTATTTAAATATTTATTATATTGTATCCTAATAAAATGATTTATCTTTCAGATTGAAGGTGCTCGTGGCCGAGACGATGCAATGTTCTATGCTGGCAAGAAATGTGTATATGTGTATAGAGCTAAAAAAAGGACACCTATTCCTGGAGGTCCTCGTGGCAAGAAGACTAAACTGCGTGCTATCTGGGGAAAAGTGACAAGACCTCATGGAAACTCTGGGAGTGTTAGGGCTCGCTTCAAGTCAAATCTTCCTGCTCAAGCGATGGGACATAGAATAAGAGTGGTAAGTGACTTATATATGTGTAATGGAAGTACCACTTAAATCAATTATTGGCAATATATTCATTCCAAAACTGTGGTAAACTCCTGTGTGAATTAACTGAATCAATATCTGTACTGTAGTAGTGGCCAATGATCACTGGTGCCCATGGACATCTGCAATATCAGAGGACTTGCATTTGCATTGCTGGCCTTATAAGAAAGAGTAAGCTATTTTCTTGAAGGTCCCAAAGTTGTATCTGTTTGGAAACATCCCTGCCGGTAATTGATTCTACAACAAAGTGAGACGAAAAGTGTTGTGAGAAACGCACAGCTGTAGATTTCCAGATATCAAGATAGTGATGGTGGCACTTCTAATTTTGACATGATGTCCAATGACGGAAATCGGAGGCAGTAATAAATCCAAACAGCTCGGAACAATCCCCATGATAAATACAATAGAAGACGTAGAGTGAAGCTACATCTGCATGTGAACACCCAGAGCCTCATGTGGTCTACACCGACATCACACCACTAGACTAGACTCATCTGTATTTTAAACCTATTCTAAGTTTATATGATGCTTATGACATTTGAAACCTGAATATTATGTGGACATATTATTGTTACTGATTATACCCTGTTAATTAATAAGCAAAACTTTATTAAATTAGGTTTTTATTCTTTATTATCTTGTTTCAGATGCTGTATCCATCGAGGATCTAAGACTCCTGTTTATTATAAGAATAAAATGAAAAATCCAACTTTTTGTTTTTATTAAAGGATCTGTTGGCCCCATACAGTTATGATTGAAATGCAGTGGGTTATATCTCAATACATTAACTATGAGAATGCCTCTAAACATTGTCTCTGCATAAAGTAAAACAGTATGCCTTAGTTGAGGTCAAAGTTTTAACTGTTGTACAATTAGCACACATTGTGGCACTAACTTCTATATTAATATAAAGGACATTGAGTAATGTCATCAATAATAACATTTTAACTTTTTACTTCCATATGATTAGGGATTGCAATTACTGGATCCAACATCCAGCTGGATCCAGCGCCTTTTTTTGACATGCTGGATCCTGCAAACCGTGCTGCACACGTATCAAATTAAAAAAAAAGTTACTTTATGTCTGCAGTAGCCGCTTTTAGCAATAAAAACTTCTATACGCACCCTTGACTTGGGGAGTAAGCTGGGGAATGCACGACGAGTGTTATGTAGTTCTGTGCGAAGTAGGTTAAAATATATGACCATTGATAAAATATGTTTTTTAAGGTCTCACTTTCAGAAAAGTCAAAAATCTAAATATTTTTTTAATTTTTTGTTTATATTGATTACTTTTATTATTATTATTTTTTATTTCATTTACTTCCTGGAACATAATGAACAAGTGATTCTATTTGTATTGTTATTTGAAGTCAATTATTTTGATCTTAGTTATTAAAGAATTAAGAAGCAAAATTTATATGGTTACCACCAAATGATTATAATATTTTATTAGTTTGTAGTAAAAAGCTTAAATAATAAAAAAGCAAATCTATACATATGATAAAATCGTAGGAAAGTCAAAACTGTACATTGAATATTTTTTTAAAAGAATACTTGGGGCGAGATCTACAATCGATATCAAAGCCAAAAATATGGTTTTTAGAATGTTTGTCTGTTTGTCTGTATTTATGTCTGGGTAAACTCAAAAAGTACTGCATGGATTTACTTCAAATTTTGCATGAATATTACTAACAGGTCGGGTCAACATATAGGGAACATACTATCACACTATCACCTACGGGGGAGGAGCTGTGTGGAGTAAACGAAGTCCGCGCGGACGAAGTCGCTGGCAACAGCTAGTAGAAATATAAAAATTATGTAGGTATTTATTTTGATTCCATATTTTGCTGGATCTGCACTGGATTCAGGCTAATCTTGCAAAAATCCAGCTGGATTGAAAATGCTGCTGGATTGCAATCCCTAATTGTGATGTTAAAAAAATATTCAACAAAAGTGTGTTTTACATATATATGAAGTGTTGTGCTCCCTGGGCATATGTGCTAGTTGAAGTGTGTGTGCGTCGTTATTTCAAACATTTCATCAAGAAGTATTCTAGGGGCAGCTTAAGAGCATGTTCATACCATCACTTGAAACTGGTTTCAAAAATATCGGTTAACTTTTTATTTTTTTTTATTTTATGTCATAAGATAGCAAACAAGCAGATGGGTCTCCTGATGGAAAGAGCCAACCATCGCCTATAGACACCAAAGATGTTAATGGTGCGTTGCTATCTTGTGGCGAGGTATAATGCCACATGCATAAGTTTACCGGCTACCTTACCCTCCAAACCGGAACACGACAGCGACAAGCACTGACGCTATTGCGGCAGGAATAGGTAAGGCGGTGGTACCAGACCCGGGCGAGACAATGCAGAACTCTACCACCTAGTAGCCACGATGGTAGTGACTCGATAGCCAATCGGTCGCCTTTTACGACCTGCCTGGCAGAACGGCAGTTGGCCTATTCTACAAAGGAGGCCGGGACCAACACGGCGAGAACAGCGGTATTTAATGGTTTTTATAAAAGATTTTACTTGGAGCATATCTGAGATGAGAGCGTTTTATAAATCGGTTTAAACGAAACCATGGAATTGTATATCATGTGCCGTGCGGACAAAAATTGTGAAACATCATCAAAGAAATACTTTCAAAAAAACCTCTACAATCTACATACCGGTTTATTAATTCAAAACCCTTTTCTTTATAAGGGAACAGAACCTTAACAAAACGCTCCTTATGTCCTTGTGCTGATTTAGGTTTGAAATTAACTGGTTAACAAGCCCTGGTTCATATCGTGTGTGTGGTAGAGGGTGAGGACACGATCAACTCATATAGATGCTCAGAATGTTAAAATATTGTAAACCAAATAAATATTCTATTTTTTTCAATGTTATATACCAACAAAAGCGTAAACAGAAAATGATAAATAAGAATATGCACTAAGCGCCGACTAAAATAGCATGTATTTAAGAAATAACAAGATTATTATTATACAATTATTGATAACCCGTTAATATTAATTACATGCATTTAAAGATAAAAATCAAAATAAATTATAACTTAGATAGGTAGGTACTAGTCTTATATATAGTTAAAATACTTATGAGTGCTTACAATATTTTAAATAAACAGTATTATGAAAAATAGACAGCAAATAATCTTAATATTATCATCTGTATCAGGATTCAGGAATGTCTCTTGTATTCGATTGGATATTAATGGTGTCACATCAAGACAATTGTGCGGTAACAACAGCCAGAATAACGACCATGTTGAGCGGGAATTTGTATGTGATTTGTACAGCGCCACCTAGTGGTAAACTGGTTTCTCACGTTTACCACTAGGTGGCGCTGTACAAATCACATACAAATTCCGAGTAAACTCGAAACGCGCTCACGATCGAATGCGAAAAAAAAACTCACAGCACTCTGTTCACGGAAACGAACTAGTGGAGCGCTCTATCACACAATCGTTTACAAAAGGATGCAAAACTGCGTCACACGAGAATGGGGGCGTGCTTAAAAATTAATTTTTAAGCACGCCCCCAGTGGGTATATCCAATATATATTAAAATTAAAAATTAATTTTAATATATATTGGATATACCCACTTAGTCTTTTTAGTATTTATTATTTATTTTGTAATACATCATTGTACAAAATGTATTTATTGTTAGATAAATGAAACAAATACACCTTTATTCTCAAAAACCTCCTAGGTAACCTCTTAAATATATAATATGATAAGGTAAATCATAACAGATAACGCAATGTTATAACTTTGAAAAAATTATAATTTACCACTTAAAAAAGTAAAAAATAGAATTACAAGTACGGTATAAACACGCCAAGTCGTTAGTAATACAATCAATCTCAAAATCCAAACTTCCAAACCAAACAAAACAACAACAGCAATAGAAGAAACAGTCCAAAGTTATAAAATCCAAAATATAAAATCTATCACAACGCTGTAGGGGCAGAGACATCTGAAAAGCACCGAATCATATGAACATACTTAAAAAATAGCGTACTGTGAACACGGCCTAGCGTTCTTACTTCAGCCAATGATAGAACAGCTTATTTTGTCAGTACAAGTTCGTTTCCGTGAAAAGAGTATAGTGTAAAATAATTTTTTTTCTGATTTTGATATTCTGATTTTCAGAAGACCTAATTTTTTCTTCTTATGAATAATGACTTTACTTTTACTAAAGGCGCCTTATAATTTTTTATACTTGACGCACCTGATTAGCACTAATTCCTTGTAATCGTATATTTATTTTCGCATATTTAACGCAATCCATTTATCGTATATTTAATATCGACGCTGCGTTGATAGCGATGCGTTTTGTAACAACTCAAATTTCAACAGTTCATTGTGAAAATTTTAGAGCACCTAATTTAAAATTTGGCATCTAATTAGTACCTAAAACATTTAATTTTAGATTTTTCTAAATGCATGTTTGTCTTTGCGTTGCTAGCGAGACGGAGCTTATTTAATGCTTTATGATAGACCCAGCTATCATCATTGGCGTATTTGTACTGGTATGATGTAGAAATGTTTTAGAATTGAGGGGTAGGTAATGCCCACATTAATAGGTAGGTACGACTTTTTTCTTATCAAACGATTACATCAGTGGAATATTTTTAGTGTAATTTCCTTCCAAGTAAGTAATTCATAAAAATGACACACTATTATTATGATGAGGGCATTACGAGGTTTTTCTGTCAATTGAGTTTTTCTAAACATTGCGAATAACAATAGATAAGTGCCACAATTTTCTCAACATCATTATCAAATTCACTTCGTCCTGACATTTTTTAGGGTTGCAACTATCTTATGAGATCATTATTATTTTTTGTGTCTCTCATAACAATCTATTTTCTCATGGGCTATGTTCATAAACTGCTATGAACGTTGATTGAAGCCCTGTGGATGAGATCAACATTCATAGCAGTTTATCTCATCGCCTGGTTTCGGGGCTTACTCCAAACTACTTTACTATACGGCCAGTCCGACACTGACTGGCTTCTTCCACATTCATAACTCTTTATACAGTAGGTATGTAACAAAAACCTTGTCTGCCTGAAAGGGGCAAGTAGGTAGTTCGATGACATATTCAAAAAGAATGTAATGAAACGATTATATTTAAAAAAATACTGATTATCCTTCAATTTTTCTATAACATTTTTAAGTAGACCACACCACGCTGAGTCAACGACTTCGGTTTATTTGATGTCGCAGTCACCTCAGTGGCTAGCGAAATTTTTGGAAAGCGACAGGCGCGTGCAAAACACAACACACTAAAAACACAACACACTAATAAACGAGAAGTTCATGCTTGTTTAAGCGAGGAATTCACTAGACAGACATGCCCGTGGGCAAGCCCGCAGACATGTCCGACAGACTGCTACTATAGGCCGGACGGCCCGCTAGTCGGTGAGCCAGTAAGCAAGGCGCGTGGTAATGGATGGCTCGACTAAATTATTATAATTTTTGGGGTTTGGATCACCTTCGTCCGTAGGAGAACACCCGGAATCCTGTGGTCCTTGGGTGGTGCTAATCAGGTGATATGTTGGGAGACAAATGTCGAGGCTATAAGGACTACCCATTAGCTGAAGTTGTGTCGCCAAGCGTCCTTTTTCCGTCACGTTAATGCTGATGTAGCCTTAGTGCAGACGGGTCGGATCAGTCGCGCCTATACAATCTTGACGATCTGATTCACACTGACGTTAATGCATTTGGAGACTAATCATGGAGGGTAGCGGGATCCGAGGCACGGTGCACCGCTGGCCGACCGTTAGTCAATAGGGGGCCCAAGTAGCGTGCTAGCCACACGCAATAGGCTGCGTGCCCAACTAGCGAAAAATCTCAAAATGCGCCATAGTGCCGGTCGGCGACCGGATGAGAGGGCCCTATGGACATTCTTGGGGGCTCGGGCGTCCACGCAATCTCCAGACTAGTCCCCATTAATGTAACTTCCAAGTGTGGGTCTCGGGTCTGGAAGTATAGCGCCTCGATTCACTGCCGTATTCGTAGTAGCAAAACATGAAACAGACAAGATATAAGAGTAAGTACCCAGTGAACATATGACTTTAAAATTACGTCATATATAGGTCACACAGAGGTCCAAAAAATTTCACGTATGACATAATAGTGACTATGGTTGATGACTTTTATTTGAAGTCATGTTGTATTACATCACTTTGACCTCATATTGACATCAAACTTGACATTGATATGATGTCATTTGTATGACTTAACTTTTACGTACATATATTTTCATCATGCTATGACGACACATTGGAGTCATAATTTTATGTATTACTTGTGTAATTAGTAAATCATACGTTACATAAGGTACAGGTCAGGTTCCTGACGTAGAAATGATATAATAATGCCATCATATTTGTATGTAAGACAAAAGTCCCTACTTCTACGTAAAACTGATCTTACAAGAACAGCATATGATTACATCAGTTATAAGTTATTTGTTTACGTACAAATTATTTAATTTTTTTTTTGTTATAGCACTCACCCCGTGCTTGGGAATCTGGAAAAACCTTAAAAACAACAAAGAAAAATATCGACACGCGGGATTTGAACCTGCGACCATTTCCCTAAAGCCGGGACGCTCTTCCGCTGAGCTAGTGTCGACAGGCTCGAGGCGGCGAAATTCTTCTTTGCTATATGATCGATTACGTCAATTGTACTGATCGCTAGCTATACATACGTATAACTAGTTAAATGAGTTCATCGTTACAGATGAAATTCACATTTATAATTTTGATCAGTACTTTCGTATTTTCTAATTTTTGTTTTTGTTATAGCACTCACCCCGTGCTTGGGAATCTGGAAAAACCTTAAAAACAACAAAGAAAAATATCGACACGCGGGATTTGAACCTGCGACCATTTCCCTAAAGCCGGGAAAGTTTTAGGGAAATGGTCGCAGGTTCAAATCCCGCGTGTCGATATTTTTCTTTGTTGTTTTTAAGGTTTTTCCAAATTATTTAAAATGTTACGCGAAATAGTTCGCTATTGGTCTAGATGTCGCTGCACACAAATAGATCACGCTAGTATAGCTAGCTTGTGGCTATTTCATTAGATAATGTTCTGTATATTTTTATAGTTCTGGGCTCTGACTGAGCACTTTGCTCGCCGAAAAGCAAAAGTTTCGCAGTAACGGTCATTTGGACCAACTGCTTAAGTTCGTTGCGAAAAAAAATAAAAAGGTATATTTATATAGTTTATACCCGAACTGCGAGGCCCAGGTTCCGGAGGCCTCGCCAAGTACTTTCCTATCAGTATTATCCTATAATCAGATCAGTCATAATGATGTCAAATGGACGTCATATTTACGTCACATATTTTACGTAAAAGTTTTACGTCAGGAGGTATGGAATACTGAGTCATATGTGACTTACATCTTACGTAAATCATGACATAACATGATCTGAGTGCTAAGTGTGAGTTTTTCTTTTCGCATTCGATGGTGAGCGCGTTTGGAGTTTACTAGGAATTTGTATGTGATTTGTACAGCGCCACCTAGTGGTAAACGTGAGAAACCATTTTACCACTAGGTGGCGCTGTACAAATCACATACAAATTCCTAGTAAACTCGAAACGCGCTCACGATCGAATACGAAAAGAAAAACTCACACTTAGCACTCTGACGTAATTTTACGTAAATGTGTTTACTGGGTAGAAACGTTATACAGCGGCAGCACTCCCTCTCAATGAAAGTGGACCGCACTAACTAACAGCTCACTGCAGTCCATTTCCACCTAGAGACTCATAAACCTTGTGCCTTGTTCCTCACGGAGACGCAAATAAGATGCCCGTCTGATTTGGCATACTTAAGCTATCTCGGCTACACCCTGGAGCATAATTTCAAAGCTCGGTCAGGGGTGTGTGCGTACGTCCGTAACGACATCTGCTGTCGACGTCTCCGATATCTCGAAGACCTCCGCTACTCCGTACTATGGACACTGGTGGACACAGGTCTAGAGAAACTCCTCTACGCCTGTGTCTATCGTGCGCATAGCGGAGACCAGGAGATGATCAGGCTCACAGAGTACCTAAGTGAGGTGGCGGATGCTGCTCAACACAAATACCCTTCCGCTCAGCAAGTGCTACTGGGGGATTTGAATGCTCACCACCAGGAGTGGCTATACTTATACCAGTGCACTGACCTCGCTGGGAGAGAGATGCGTAAACTCGCTATAATCGTGAAACCTGTATCTGTCTACTCGCCGCCCGATCCCAGTCCCAGGGGCTCTCGGCGCGTGTGGCGATACAAGTCAGCAGATTGGGTCGAAATGCGTTCCTTCTTTGCGTCTTATCCCTGGCGGCCTGTCTTCTGAAAACGCCTCGACCTGCGCGGATGCTGTGACTAATGTGCTGCGACAGGGAAGAAAGCAATAAAGTACTTCAACTTTATTGCTTTCTCCGACTTAGCCATGTCCATCAAAGCTCAGCCCTGGTTGAGAGCCGATTGTAGACGCGCTGAGGCGCTTAAGCGTGAGGCATATCTGGCTTGGGCAGATGCTCGCCACCGCAAGGCCAATGACGTATCGGAGAAGCTTCGCAACCGAAGCATCTTCAGGAGAGTCGTATAGCACTTCACGCTATGAAGGGTTGCGAAGTGAAACGTGTGTTGAGTACATAATTTGTGTGTAACTGCCTTAGCTTCTGACGTGGAAGAAAGTGTGGTGGAAGTCGGTGGAGTATTCTGCCGCTGTGGTCTTCTCTAATTTCAGACCTTGGATAAGTTTGCCTCATTCCTTACACTACCTTTCATTTCTGTTGCATCACAGCAGTTCCATATAACATTTTGCGGGCATTTGCAAATTAAATATCATAGTTGCTCCTTTAAATTATAGATTTCCGCAAAGTAACGCCTGAATCTATTAAATATTTTAAGTGTTTTAGTAACACCTAAATATTTTTGTTTGCAGCCTGCGACACCATAGCAACAATCACGTAATATTTAACGCGTAACCAGGGCTTGAAACCGGTTTTATAATTACCGGTTAATAAAGATACTTATTTAGTGGTTTTTTTAAAAGTTTTCGCTCGTAACGTATCTGAAATGAAAGCGCTTCATAAACCTTAATAAACTGGTTTAAGCCTGTTGGCTTAAACCAGTTTATTTAGGTTTATGAAGCGCTTTCATGACACCATTACCGTACGTAATGGACAGAGAAGATACAAATTAGGAGTGGCAAACATCAAAGAAGAATATTTAAAAAACCTCTATAAACCTGTTCATCTATTTAATATGCTTATTATTTTACTCCATAAGGAAACCGGTATTTTTGAGGTTATGGTACAACCAAACCTTTACTTAAAGTTCTTTATGTACTTACACTTATAAAGGTTTGAAAATTACCCTATTAAGAAGCTCGCCCCTGGCGTTTTCGACCCGTTTAGTAGTATCTTCACGTCCGTATCCCCGAAAGGGTAGGCAGAGGTACAACAAGTGCACCCACGATTAGCCGAAGATACTTGGTCCCACAAATGTGATAGGTGGCAAGCCTATCGCCAACCGGGCACTTTCCAATCCCGGGCAACTTTGTGTTTATCAGAAAACTGAAAAAACACTTTTTTTTAAGCGCCCGACCCGGGAATCGAAACCGGGACCTCATGTGGTCAACGCCAACGCTGGACCACTAGACCACAGAGGCGTTTATTTTTTAAAAACGATAGTGGAACGCATTAGTTTAAAAATTACATAATATTAGACAAGCGATGATACTGTGGATAGCATTAATAATAACGGGCTAGCACGTGAGCGCTCGGGCGGTAGCGCGCACGTTGTTCTGACTGACGCGGTGCGCTCCGTCGAGTGATTTATCGTACCTTGTGTTTATGGTGCAATTAGTCATGGTCGAGTCGAGTTCATTATGTATAACTAACCGCAGTATTGAGTAATTCCTGGCCCGCAGCTCTACCTCTACAGTACTGGACGACTCTGAAGCACGTTGTCTGCCGACGTACCTACTGCTATAACCTTTATTCATACTAATAGTATAAATAGGAAAGTCTGTCTGTCTGTTGTTACGCTTGCACGGCTATACCATTAACTCGATTTTGATTTTTATTTCTTAAGTAACAATTCGGTTAATAAAAGGTCGCTCAACCATAGATGCTGGTGTCGAATTTACTGAAAAACCTGCCTAGGAAAAGCCTGGGAGGATTCACAGGTGTGTTTGGAGTGTTTGTCTAAGGCATTTGATTGTGTAGATCATAATATTTTAATCAGGAAGTTACACCATTACGGAGATCGAAATAAGGCTCTTGATCTTCTGATTTCTTACTTAAATGAAATAATTGATATTAATTCGAAACGGTCCCCTGGTGCTGCTGTAACTTTGAGTGTCCAGCAGGGATCCATACTTAGTCCGTTCTTTTTTCTGATATGCATACTTGACTTGACTTACTATGCTGGGGATAAACATGGAATCGTATCTACTATTTACGGATGAAACATCACTTTTATGCAAAGTGAAAACACGAGTTGGTAAATATGACGAAGTGAATAATGCGATTTTAAAACTGGTTTAGTACAAATAATAAATGATAACACGCAAAACATGGAAATTAAACACCTTTGGTTAAATGTGTTAAATTTTCATTGCCTTAATGTAAGCCATATAGATACCAGTGTACATCTGGATGGAAACAAACTAGATGCGAAAAAAAGTGTGTTGATGGTATTTGAGACTGAAGTAAAGTCACATGACAAGTACCGCCCATCATTCTCAATGGTGCTCAACTAGAAAAAGTATATCAATTTTAATATTTTGGGCATATTTGAACCCCTGACCTCAAAGACGACGTCGATATCGAGAGGGAACGGAGGGCGTTGTCAGTGAGAGCAAAAATGCTGGCTCGCAGGTTTGCTCGTTATTCAATTGATGTAAAGACAACGTTGTTGTTCAGAGCTTATTCATCAGTTTCTACTCTTAAAACCTATGGGCCAAATACCCGCAGAAGTCCTATAGCGTCCTCCAAGTCCAGGACAATAAAGCGTTCAGGGTGCTGATGGGTCTACCTCGTTTTTGTAGCGCATCCTTGTAGAGCATCATTTTGTACTACGATGCGCAAAAGACGTGGGTCCCTGGTGCACAGATTACGGGGAGCCACCAACAGCGTCCTGAATTTGATCACAAGCTGAATAGACTGTAGGTATGGGGGTGCTGTGCGACTTCCAATGGGATGGCGCAGCAAATATTCACATTTATTTATTTATTTATTTACGAACTATTAGTGATAAGCACAATTACTAACATAGTAAGTTTATGTACTAACATATATAAGTCTGGTTACTTGAAATAAATGTTTATTATTATTAGTAATAAGTTAGCAATTAGGCTTAGTTCAGCAGCTTATGTCGTTAAAAAAATGAGACTGTTAATTGACGTCGACACAGGAAGAGTTATGTGCTTTAGTTACTTCCACAGCATTGTGCCATGCGAGACTCTTCTCTAAAGAAATTCTGCTGAAGTTAATGCTAGATATATTTGTATATTGAAAAGAGCTATTAGGATAATTTAATTAAATTTAGGGGTAAAGTGATATATGTTTGAGAACTTGATGTGCGTTCGTAAAAATATTCGCTTGTTTAAAAATGGTGACGTACGTTCACATAATAATACAAGAAACAAAAACAATCTTGTTGTGCATGCAACTCATCTTCACAGAATAAGTAACTCTTTTATGGGGCAATATATATACTTTTATAATAAACTTCCCGAGACTTTGTGAGATTTACTTGTAAGGTAAATAAATTTAAAAAATGTGTTAAGACAAAGCTGTGTAAAAGAAGATATTATAAAATCTAATATTGTTTAGCCCCTTGAGCTAAATAATAATCTTAGATTTTGAGCTAACATGGCCCCTTTTGGATATAGGCCTAGTTGTCCCTATTTTTTCCTGTCGTTAGCTGTTTTCATCCAGTCTCGTACTACCAATTAAAGTATGTCTTCTATTCAGCGAGTTTTTGGTTCCCTCCTTTTGTCTTTTGTCTCCCGGACTTGTCTGACCGAAATCAACCATCAAGAGGCTGAAATAGGGGATGAAATTGAAAGTGGACTGTATTAAAACCCATATCGACGACATGTTAATCTACTAGCAGGCGTAACGGCGCGTGTCGGTTTCATGAACTGATCTCTACTATGAAAGCATATTTAAAGGCGTATTCACGTCAATAAAGCTCTTGAATAAAGTATTTATCTACAATCTGTACAAGGTTATATATCAGTCCTGAATAAACGGAGCAGGTGTGATTGATGTCGCGATGGAGAACTGGGTCTATGTGTCACGGTTGCCCACTGTTCCATTATCTTTGTCATGCCATGCTCGGAATTATAGGAATCCAGCACCTGTATAGGCCTTAGTAGACTAGTTATATACAGTACTCTCATGAAAATACTTTTAGAATTAATTAAAAATAGAGTATTTGCAAAAAACAACTAATTCAAAGATAAATTCAAATATTGGCGTATATTCTATACGGCGTGTAAGTAATTATTTAAAAAAGTGCTTAAATCGTTGGGTGCAAAATTGGGCCTTTTATGTTTTTACTATTAACTAAAAATTTTAAAATATTTAATATATACCTATCTAATTTATTTAAGAGTCTTAAACTGTATTAACTGAATACATGTCACTTTTACTAAAATGATATTTTCAAATTAGCACGGTTTAAGAACTTTCCATATCAAATCCATAGTAAAAGGTTTCTTTTAAAGTATTCACCTGATTATAAATCAATGTATAGTCACCAACATATTCTAACAAGACAGGGTGTTAATATTGAATGATTTGACATTTAATAGGTAGTATAAAACTTTAACTTGCGACTTGCCCCAGTATCGTACGTTTCTTTTATTGAAAAGGAGGCAAACGAGCAGGAGGTGCACCTGGTAGTGAGTGATCACCGCGGCCTATGGACATCCGCAATACCAGAGGTCTTGCAGTTGTGAATCAAGAATGAGTAAGCTCTTTTCTTGAAGGTTCCCAAGTCTTATCCAATTGGAAACACTCCCGCCGGTAATTGATTCCATAACAGAGTAATGCGAGGCAAAAAGTGTCGAGAAAAACGCACCGTTGGGAAATTAAAGATATCGAGATGGTGAGAATGGAATTTCAAATTTTGACGCGATGTCCAATGATGGAATTCAGTAGCACGAATTAATCCAGCAACTCGCAGGAATAATCCCCATGATAAATACGATAGAAATTGCAGAGCGAACCTATATCTCTGCGCAATGTCAATGAGTCAAGACGTTTCGAAATAGCCTTGTCGTCAACGATTTGAACCACTCTATGCTGAATACGATCAAGAGGAAGAAGCTGGTACTGGGGAGCTCCGGCCCAGCGATAAGAGCAGTACTCCGTGTGAGAAAATATCGAGACGCGGGATTTGAACCTGCGACCGTCTCCCTAAAGCGCGTGTCGATATTTTTTTTGTTGTTTTTAATGTTTTTCCAGTTTCCCAAGCACGGGGTGAGTGCTATAACACAAAAATAATTAGAAATACGAAAGTACTGATCAAAATTATAAATGTGAATTTCATCTGTAACGATGAACTCATTTTAACTAGTTATACGTATGTATAGCTAGCGATAAGTACAATCGACGTAATCGATCATATAGTAAAGAAGAATTTCGCCGCCTCGAGCCTGTCGACACTAGCTCAGTGGAAGACCATCCCGGCTTTAGGGAGACGGTCACAGGTTCAAATCCCGCGTGTCGATATTTTTCTTTGTTGTTTTTAAGGTTTTTCCAGTTTCCCAAGCACGGGGAGAGTGCTATAACACAAAAATAATTAATTTATACATTTTTTTCTAGTTATCATAAATGGCCATTAAATGGCTAAAGAAGTTTTGACGTTCAAAAAATATATTTTATATACTTATTTTGACTTAAAAATATTTTCTATTCTGTTCTATTCTATGTTCCTAAATGCAATTGTATATTTTTATACACGGAGAAACGGCATGTCTACGTAAAGACGTATATACGTCTTTGTTCTTCTCATCAACAATGAAATATCTGCTTTTGTTTGATTTGCTATTGGGGGTGTAGAGGGTGTAAGGGGAGGGACTTACAATACAAAGCACCCCTCTCGAAACAAAAAATCAATTCTCTGTCGATGCTAATAAAATATGTAATTGAAACTTGTTTTTTGATTTTTATACTTTTAAATAAAATAATAAAGCGAGACTTGTATGGATTGTGGTGTTCGCCACTCGCACTCGGTGCTCTCTCCTACTTTGTAATTTTTTTATATCGCTAGGTAGCAGACAAGCAGATGGCTCTCCTGATGGCAAGAGAAAATTTTAATGATGCGTTGTTATTCTTGTGGCGGGGTCTGAATGCCACATGCATAAGTTTTACATTTCTTCAATACGTTGCGTTCGTGGAACTATCGAATCAGCCGTTCTTTGGTGTATTTCTTTAAATTTTGATATTTTTTTAGAATAAGCTCCGTAGAGTACATATTACAATAAATCAATTATACTAAGTTAAGTAAAAAAAAATTAAAAAAATAACACAAATTTCTCACATTAATTTCCTAATGCTTTTATCTTATGGTCCAAATCTATGGTTTCGATTTTCGGTAGACCGACGCTTAAACGCTGTATACAACCTGTCAGTCTTCAGTTTAAACTATTTCAATGTTTATAATTTCAACGTCTCGAATCTCACGGGATTTTTTTATTGCAGATGTATCTTGAATTTGTAGATCATCCGGTGATACCTAAAGGCACTTGATCTTTATCGATCAGTCCGGTTTCTATGTTGTTTATTTATGGACAGTATATCTCTGAGCTCCTCATTCATTTTTAAGCGTTAGTCGCTTGTTTATACTGTAAGAGAAAGCAGATAGCTCTCTTGATGAAAAGAAAAAAACCGTCGCCTGTAAACACATAAGATTTTAATGGTGCGTAAATCCTTGTGGGTAGGTCTTACCGTCTCTACCTTATACTCTAAACCGGAACACGAGAGGACGGTATTGCGGTAGGAATATATAAGGCGGTGGTACCAGAACTAGACGAGATAATGCAGAACTCCCCCATTAGTTGCTATGTTCGTAAGAGACGAAACAATCGTTCGTCTCTTACGAACTGTCTGGCAGAACGCCAGGCAGTTCGTAACGTTCTTCAAAAGGAGCCCATACCAACACCGGTAGATGCATATGATTTATAATGCATATTATTTTAATATATTAGGTTTCTACAGTCCTCCGAAATGTAAACTTTAACTGGGCCTTTCCTACTTCACAGTTCGCTTAACTGGCTAAAAAAGGGGTAAACAATTTTTTCAACATTCACGTATAAACATATGTAGATAAATATGAAACAATTAAATTGAAGTATCAGCATAATCAACAAAACGGTACACTTGTAAATGTTTTCATGTTTAATATCTTTCCTCTCGCTTTCCTGCAATCTACGGGAATGATTTCGTAAAATGCAACGGAAGTGAAGTGTGTACCAGAAGTCGGGGATGCCCGTCCTATTTGCGGTGCGGCGTGCGGTGGTAGAGTTGGCCTTCAGACTGAACCAATTTAATCAATTAGATGTCCCATCATACATACGACTATCGTAAGGTTCGCTGGTTTTTTTCAGTCAGAACGTCACGCAGTTTAAAGTTGGCAGCAACCTTGCCCGTGATACATAATATCTTTCTATCATAACAACATTGCATCATTAAAATATCTGAATTCTAAAACCGCTAGGAGATCCGTCAGCTTTTTTTTATAACAATTGCGAAAAAATAACGCATCCAAACTCAATTGTAATTAAACATCGTATTAAATCGCTCGAATATTGCTGCGCGAACGCAAAAAACGTTACATGACTGTTTTTACATAGTACTTATTTGGTGTTATTTCGCTTAACATTGTAAATTGTACCTTAAATAAATATTTTTGATTGTTTAAATAAAAAACTTAGTGAGTTTTATATCCAAACTATAATTGGTAAAAATAAAAAATATTGTTATGTGAATAAAATGTGGACATTTTTGTGTCAGTGTTTTTTTGAAAACTCATAGCATAATATTGAAAGAATACTCGTAGGAAGTTGAATATATTGCGCTTCACGTCGTCGGTACTTGTAAGTAAAAACTATACATTGAATATCTTTTTAAAAGAATACTTGGGACGTGATCTACAATCGATATCGAAGCCAAAAATATAGTTTTAAGAATTTTTCTGTTTGTCTGTATGTATGTCCGGGGTAAACTCAAAAAGTACTGCATGGATTTACTTCAAATTTTGCATGAATATTACTAATAGGTCGAGTCAACATATAGGCTGCACATTATCACGCTATCACCTACGGGGGAGGAGCTGTGCGGAGTAAACAAAGTCCGCGCGGACGAAGTCAAGGGTAACAGCTAGTATACAATATTTAACAATATATATTTTTAATAGTTTTATATTAATGTATTAAACTAATACACTGTAATAGTAATAAATGTTACGTGCAATAGAAAAAATGTTTTTTTTCCTTGTAATAATATTTAGGGCAAGACTATGTATATTGACTGCTTCGTGGCCTAGGGGTAGCCTGTTCGGCTCAGATCATGAGGTCCCGGGTTCGGTCCCCGGATCGGACAAAGGTGTTATTGAGGTTTTTCGAGGGTGTTCTCGAAAATCTAAAATCGCAGTAGCTGCTCGGAGTTTGACGGAGCTGTCTATTACCACTCCCGTGCTTTGGATGAGCACGTAAAGCTGTCGGTCCCGCAGCGTTATTACGTAACTCGTAATGCGCAATTATCGTAATTGTTTAGTTATTGCAAGACATTAAAAATAGCGTTGTATATTAGTGGCAGTCATTGCTGCTTGAATATTTTGGTGCTGTGACATCCTAAAATGTGCATCCAATGACCAGAAAGCAATTGACGACGTTTTTGATGATTTTTTTCGCATCGCTTAAGAGACATCGCTGATTGCTGGCGAGTTGCAAATGTTCGGTGATACGCATGCCGTATATCGCTAGAAATAGATGGTAATCGTTAAAATGTTGGTAAATGCGGCGACGAGGATCACCACTTATCTCGCCAACCGACGAACCGGTGAATCGCGGTGAACTAGAAATTTAGTTCAGTTTACTCTGCCCACCTCGCAAGGGAATCGGGCGTGATGATACTTAACTATGTATATTGCAGCGGCCTGTGGCCAGACTGCACTAGTCTGTGAATAAATAAATTGTGTATTTTTGTGTTCACAATAACTTTATCTTACAATTTAATATCATCCATGTACCCCTTTTTGGTCCACAGATCCTTTTGGTCCTTTTGGTCCCGGCAGAATGACCATCTGTCATTCTGCCGGGCATTTCGTAAAAGGTGAACGACTGGCTATACGTGTTACTACCATCGTGACTATTACGTGGTAGAGACTAGAGTTCTGCAACGTCTCGCCCGGGTTTTGGTACTACTGCTTTAGGGGGCGTCCATAAATTACATTAAGGGTATTTTTAAATTTTCTGTACCTCCCTCACCCTCTGGTCCTCTGGTGAGATGTCGTGAGACTTTATTCAAACTCCTCCCCCATCCCCCAATCTCACGTGAGATTTTTCAAAATGTGGGTTTCTTAAATATGTAAACGCGTTAGATCGTTATTGTAAAAAGAAAAAAATGCTTCGTGCTTTTATTTACGACAAGTTAAGACTATATAACGTCGAAGTATGAATCAAATTATTTTCTTTCGAACGAATTACTGAATGATCTCAATCGTTAAATCTTAAGCATGTAGGTACAATCTGGATAATGGACCTAAACAGTATATTTTTTTTTGTTTCAATCAGAAAACATGCGTGATATTTGCCGAGACCCCCCCTCTCTCTAACGTAAGATTAGATGAGATTGACTCGACCCCTTCTCCCCTTTAAACATCTCACGTAATTTGTGGACGATTACTAATACCTTACCAATTCCTGCCACAATACCATCAAAGCTTGTCACTGTTGTATTCTGGTTTGGAAGGTAAGGTAGCCGGTAAACTTGTGCACGTGGCAATACCATTCCAGCATACGGATGGCAAGTATTAATTACAGTTTTATCATATTTATAGTTCATAATTAATTATTTCTCTTTCCATATCTACTCCTATATCAACAAACAAAAAACACGAAAGACAATCACTTCAAAGGAACTATCACTTCACCTTTGGCTCTTGTTGATTTATTCCATTAGCAGGAGGCTCGTCAGTGCAACCAATGAGACCGACCTCGCCAGTATATTACATCTAGAAATACATGGCCAGTTCAGAAATAGCACGCTCAAGCAGGATTTCAATGATTCGACGGTTATTTTTAGACCCTGAATGAAATAAACACGATGACAAATGTTGTTTACTAAACGGCTTATTTTAGCATACCGGAGTTAAACTTTAAAGAGAGGAATCCTATTATAAAGAATAAGGTATCTAATAAAATTGTTTTCATATGGCAGTGGTTTCGAACTTGGATGAGATATAGAAGTCTGAACCCTACAGACTAGTATTCAAGTTGGTATTTACATGCTTCACGAATCATTCGCATTTATGAAATGCCTGGCACTAAGCTTTGCTTTGACAAAATGTTTGGTAAGAAGTTATTCTTCAAAATGGTCCCGCTCTAACACGGGGATAACCACTGCCCGTATAGGTACACCAATTTTTTAATTCACGGGAAGACATGTTTACTGGTTGTATTTAGGGAATGTACCTTACATTCTTCTTATTAAAAAAGCAATAGGTATTTCTACTAAAGTATATTAATATAAAGACGGAAAATTAACTTCAGTGAAATTTTTCATACTTTTTAGGGTTCCGAAGTAAACTAGATCTTCTCAATCTCAATCTATCTTAGATATACTTACTTAGCACTAGAAAGTCAAGAAAATAAAGAAAATATCTTTCAATTGTAGCTAGGTATATGTAAAGTGAAGATGTTAATTTTTTTTTCGTGTATGGGGTAGTGTGGGATATATTAAGATAGGTTTTATAAAAATGTTGTAGGTTTGTAAAGATCAATTTTCGATTAGTCGACTAACTTACAAAGGAGAAGTTTTTATGGGCGGTGGATCTGTGGAACGAATATATCCGTCATTGACGTATAGTATATATGTAACGTATAGTATGTAACGCAAAATCCCCTGCTTAGTCCACATTACTGTGATGGGCAACTTCGGAACCCTACATTATGCCTGGCCCGACACGCACTTAATCAATTTTTTCATATTTAATGTTGATGCCATCGACTCGACGTAGATAGGAAGTAATAATTTATTGTAGCCCTCGGGTATGCCTTGTATTCTATTCTATTAAGCATATTCTAAATTAGCTGTTGGGTTATAATTCGGTACACAACTACGTTGCCCCGTGTTGGTCTGGACTACTTTTGAAGGATAGACCATCGTCGTTTGGTCAGGCAACTTATAACAGAATAATTGAATATACGTTATTAAACCCGGCATCACGAGTGAAGCGCGGAACGTCTTCTACAGGTTCGTCGCTAAGTCAATGCGATCATTCGCTAGTCTAGTCTACCGTGTGTTTTTTAAAAATGAACTATATATTATATTTGTAACTTCTATACGTTACAGCGGATAGCAGCGCAACGTTAACATCTTTGGTGAATGGTGTCTATAGGCGATTGTTGTCTCTTTCTCACTGGCCTGTTTTTTATTCGTATTAAAAACATATTATATCATATGTTATATTACGTGATACGTAATATATAGATATGATATATATTACGTGATACGTATACGTGAAGAAATGAATATGGGCCATTTTTTAAGACAATTAATTGCGCGAACGGTGGAGTATGAAATTAGGCACAGATAAAGTTTACATTGCGAACGAGTGCAGAAATCTGCAGAAAATATTAATTTTTAAAAATAATGAATTAGAAATACATTAAGTTAATAAAAATTCACATTGCACACACTACATTCATGTGATATACATGGTTATATACACACATGAACAGTATTTTCTTTACGGCTTAATTCAGCTGTCAAACATAAAATAGATTTTATTGTTTAGTCTTTGGCCAATTTCGGCCACAGGCGATCGCTAGTATTTTTTATTACGCAATTTGTAACCAATTACAATAATTGTTAAAGATTAATATGAGGGGCAAATTATTACTAAGCTTTTTGTCTTCCAAAGAATCTAAAATTTATTAATCTTATACGAGTTATAAAGATTTTGCGCAATTATGTTTTTACAGATTTATGTTATTAACTGAGGAACTTCTTATAGCTTCGGTCAGTTTAATGTAAAAGTAAAAGAGGTTTCTATTCTGTGGCAACGATAGGCATGCAAAAGATTGTTTTTGGTAATTGCACTAAACATTGAACACTTCGATTTTTAAATTTACGTAGATTAAAGAGTAAAACAGGACCCTTATAAGATCACCGAGGTCTCTGTTTGTCTATCACAGCTCATATTAGCATCAGTATCAGCAGCTATAATTTGCTCTGAAACTACTTGACCAATTGTAAGTTGGTGACCCAAACACGAAATGTATTTTTTATGAATTGATTTTTCAGAAATGTTAATCTAATAATACACTTGTACTTTTAACTTTCCGCTACGTTTGCAGATAAGGAAGTTACTGATTGTGCCTTGATTTTCGAAAATCGAGTTTTATCTCCACGTTCTGAGGCCCTAGGAACCTTTTCCGATTGTTTTCACGTTTTACGATGTTAGTATGTATGTGTGTGTGTCTGTGTGTATATAAACACATACATAACTTTTGAACGGCTTGACGAATCGAAACGTACCTACTTAGTTGATAGCATTCGATTGGGTATTGCTAAACTTAGGTTTCCCAAAAATCTGAAGCATTTCGGCCTATGGAATTTAGAAAAATTTTGAAAAAACCTCAAAAAATTTGTGAAAAAGTATGTTTTTTATAAAAACTTTCCCACCGATTAAAAAATATTATAAAATTTAATCAGTTTATTTTCTTCTTTTTCAAACTACGTCCAATGCTGCACATTGAATCAAAATGGGATTTTTCGTTCGGGCGTTATCTTTGGTGAAAAATTTTGAAAAAAGATTTCCGTTTCAAAAATCATAATCGACTCAAGGTTCCAAAAGTTACAGCTTTTCAAATGTTGCTTAAAACTAACTTCGTCAAAAGTGGTCTAATATAGTACGCTCTCTCCTAATATAATTTTATTGACATTCTTTTATTGTGCTATTTATTTATTATTTAAAAATAATATTGTATAACGGAAGTAACTTCGTTCCTGTAGGGTGTTTTCCGACACATCTTGTTTTTTGGTTCATTTATTTTTCAAAGCTTTTTCTTACATTTCTACACGTATTTATAAAATTCAATGGTTTTCTCAATATTATTGGGAAAGTTATTCAAAAGGCGTATGCCCACATCTTAACACGACAGGATTGCTAATGTGGAGACGAAATAAATAAAGCACAAGTAGGTATTTACGTAAAAGTAGCACGTCCCTCGAGTAGGTTTTCAATACTTTTGCCGGTTATTATAGAAATACTAGTTGCATACACCAGCATCGCTGTTTCTTTTTCCTTTTTTTTGGTTATATAATTATTAATCTATGTCTAAGGCAAGAATACCACTAATACTCCGTGATGTTCCTGTCTATCTTTGAAGAATATATTATTTGCCGTTCTGTCAGTTCGTAAGAGGCGAATGCGAGTCACTAACATCGTGGCTACTAGGTGGGAGAGTTCTGGATTGTCTTACCCGGGTCTGCCTTCGTCAATAGTGTAAATCACTGTCATGTTTCAGTTTGGATACCCTCCAAACCGGTACACGACAGTGACAAGCAGTGGTAGCCGGTAAACTTAGACATGCGGCATAAAGATCCCTTCACAAGAATAACAACGCACAATTACCATTTCTGGTTATTTTATAGACTCAGGCGTTACTTTGCGGAAATCTATAAAATTAAAGAAATTAAGATACTTAATTAGCATATTTCCGGAAAATCTTATATGAAATTGCTGTGATGCAATTGAAATAAAATATAGTGTAAGGAAGCATGCAAACTTATCCCTGGTATGAAAATGAAAAGAGACCCGACACAATATTACACCACCAAGTAACTCACAAAATATGTCCTCAACGCACGTTCCAGTTCGCAACCGAAGCATCAACAGGAGAGCCGAATTGCATTTTACTCTATAAAGGGTAAAGCATTAATGACATTTTTGGTAGATATAAGCGCTGGTTATCTTTTTCATCAGGAGAGCCATCTGCTTGTTTGTTATCTAATGATATAAAAATACTAGTAGATATATAAACCTATATGTATATACATTATACATATTGTTAGGTTCGTTTTTAATAATAGTTTGACGTACATAGATGTTTATTCTTTCAAGACTTACAGCAGAATGGGGCGAGTAGTCTTCTCACGCCCTTGTATAAGGGAGGGGAAATGGCGTCGGGGTTGATGGCTCCTTTGCCATGAAGTCAACTGCTGGCCGTGAATACGGCCAGGTCATTGGGATTGGACCACCGGTTTAGACTCGTTGGGGAAGTTCAGCGGAGACCGACCAGCGATCACGGCGGCGACTTTGGTGGGAAGGTGGTGAGAGAAGAAGAGGTTGTCAATGGGATACAAGGTCTCGTGGGTATTGCCTCGCGTCTGGAGGGCCGAGTACCATGGGGCTATATCTACAATGTGGGGTTGGGATGACGAGTCGGCGCGATTGTACATCGTTCTTGCTATTTTCTTGATGAACACTTCCAGGTCTTCTATTTAAAAGGTCCCTCTGGATGACGGAGTTTCTCACGAATCTTGGGGCGTTCACTACCCTACGCAGCGCTGTGTTTTGTTGCCGTTGTAGGGATTCTCTTGATGTGGCTGAAATGAGATTATCTAGCAGCTGCGTAGGTCAGTCTGGGCCGGACGTATGTTTTGAACACCCCCAGTTTTATGTTAGTAGGTAATCTGGACTGCAGGATCGGGCGGATTGCCGCCATTGTTGTCCGTGTCTTGTTGATGGTTTTTCTTACGTGTTCGCTCATGGTCAATCTTCTGTTAATCGTCACACGTCAGAAGAATAGGTAAGGCGGTGGTACCAAATACTCGCGCGAGATGTTGGGGAAATCTACCACCTAGTAGTCATGATGGTAGTGACACGTATAGACAATCAGTCGCCTGGCAGAACGGCAGTTGGTCTATTATTTAAAGGAGCCTGGACCAACACGGAAGATAGTTTTATTTTTAAATTCCTAATATATGTATATTATTACCGGGATTTTTTTCACACATCAGCTTAATATTCCACATATCCCTGAATACCTGCAATATTTTAATCTAGAAGGCAATGATGTCTGAAATTATACCTATCACCTGCGCAAGTTTATCGGCTGTTCCGCCTTTTAAGTCGGTATACGAAAGTGACAAGTAGATACTAATGTTATTACAATAGGAAAAGATAAGGCGGTACTTTACCCGCAGGGCTGAATTTCGGAGGTCTGGAGACACTGGGACACGAAGAAGCGGAAGACATTAATACTCGTATTTTATATATATACTAGCGGCCCGCCCCGGCTTCGCACGGATATAAAATATACAGCCTATGTCACTCAGTAAAAAAAATGTAAAAATCGTGAAAATAGTCGGAAAAGATCCTTAGGACCTCAAAACGTGGACATCTGGTGAAAAGTCGATTTTCGAAAATCGAGGTAAAATCAGTATCTTCCTTATCTACATACGTAGTGGGAAATTAAAAACTGGTTTGCTAAATCACGTTTTTTTACATTGATTATTAAATAACAATTTTACAAAAAATATACTGAAGATATTATCTAAGGAACTTATTACATGATATAATGTACTTTACTTGATCATATAAAATTCCGAAAACAGGCTAAAAATCTCTAAAACAAATAATTTGTTAATACTATTTCTAATCATCCACGTGATTTTTATATACCTAGTGATATTTAGGTGAAAAAAAAAGAATATACTAAATTTTGATTTTCAGCTGAAGTCCTATATTAACGACGGGTCCCAAGAACAAAATCTTATGGAGAGATCAGACTAAATTGGTTTTACAATAAAATTCGCATTAAACACGCATAAAGCTACAATATACTTTTTATATTTATTGGTCTTTTTTGTTGAAATGCTCAAGTGAACATCATCTTATCTACAATGTACTCCCACAAACAAACATATTGTAATTTGGTAATTTTGTATATACGTATTTGTTCTTGGGACCCGTCGGTTTATTTATCCGAAAATTAACACGTTTCCCAGCGGTTACAGAACACGCCGCGCGCGCGCCGTCGACCGGCCGGTAACCCCGCAACCGCTATGGCCCTGCATTTTAAATTAAATCTGTAATATCTTCGAAAATATTCATTTAAATTACATGCTGTAAACGGCCATATTGCTCTATATTAAATCAGCAATATATTTAAGGTATTTAATTGGATAAGGATTAGTGCTGTATTGCTTAAAATTGCTTCGAAAAAAAGCCATTATTTCTCGTAAAAAGTAAATGACAAAAAAATGCTATTGTGGGTTATCCATAAGAGATAGATATATACCATCGCGGAGTTTTCTGTAGACCTTTTCAAGGTGTACAAATACTTAGTACATTATTTTGATAAATCTCGTAGGGTTTAGCCAGCGTTTGCAATGTAAGCGCAAAAAAATATAATTATTTACGACATGACATCAGAAAACTCAAAAATTGCAGTATTTCTCGACTCTATATTGAATGTTATTATACATACAAACCTTCCTCTTTAACCACTCTATCTATCAAAAAAACCGCATCATAATCCGTTGCGTGGTTTTAAAGATTTAAGCATACATAGGGACATAGGGATATAGGTGCAGACAAAGAATGCGACTTTGTTTTATACTATGTAGTGATTTATTGTTGTTCAAGTATTGAAAATAAAAATAAGAAAAAAATACTATTTGAAAAAAAAGGAAAAATTGTTGATTGGTTATATATTTTTTAATCTTTACTGTTGGTGCTCTTCCCGTTTGGAAACTACGGTAGCACCGTATACCTTGCCCTAAATCCGGCCCTTCTTCCCCGGATGAAGCTTCGCAGAAGACTATCAGCTAAGGTTCACTCCTGGGAAAAGTGAAATGTTTAACTGACTTATGCAAGTTGTAATAGGTATAGTTGTAAGTTTTTAGAGGTAAAGTAAAAATAACGATATAAGGATATGTTGCTATATCAAAGAAGAAAAACTAGTCCAACTAAAGCTCTACAACCTCGTAAAGGGTAACCCTCGTCATGACAGCTATTATTGTCACAATTTGTAATTAGCGCACCCAGTCTGTGTGGTCTCCAGCACATGGAAGCCGCAGCTTGCTTGCTGTGACTGGCCGTTTCCGACATCACGTGTCTATTAATTAGTTTTACAGCTCTCAGTTCTTGAGCAGTAGCAGATGAGATGCTTGTCTTTGGTTGGTTTGAATCCCAGATCGGACGAAATTATGATTTTTGGAACGAAGTTCCTTATCGCGCGTTGTGAAAGGGGGCTAGACGGAAAAAATCTTACGAAAAGTTGTCACGACACTTTTTGCTATAGTAAGGTATTGTAAGCACAGAAATATCCAGCCACTTCCCTTCAGCTCGGGCATTGAAAGTGAAAGAGTCTATCTACTATTTGATTGAGTTTACTTTTTTTCTAGTGCCAAATGTTCGACATTTATACAGAATTTCGGCCGAACGTCGAATTTCGACCAAAAGTTGAATTTCAACGGACAGTCGAATTCCTAACGAGTGTCGAAATTTGACCGAGTGTCGAATTTCGATCGTTTGCCGAGTTTCGACCGGGTGCCGAAATTGACCGCGGGTCGAAATTCGACCGGTTGCCGAAATTCGACAGTGGGTCGAAATCAACCGGGTTTCGAAATTCGACCGAGTGCCGAAATTCGACCGTTGGTCGAAATTTGACCGGGTGCCGAAATTCGATCGCGGGTCGATTTTCGACCGGGTGCCGAAATTCGACCGTGTTCCGAAATTTGACCGGGTGCCGAAATTCGACCGTGGGTCGAAATTCTAAGAAGTTCCTTATCGCGCGTTGTGAAAGGGGGCTAGACTGAAAAAATTCTTACGAAAAGTTGTCACGACACTTTTTGCTATAGTAAGGTATTGTAAGCTGTGCGGCGTGTGGATATTTCTCTCTCTCTCTCTCTCTCTTATAGAAAGCAAGCTAGATATTTTCAATTCTATTTCGCATTGAACAGTGTGGTGTCGCGACGATTATTTTTGTTGAGTGTATACAGGTTTTTTGTAAATAATAATAAAAGGAACTTCGTTCCATCCGGGTGTCTCTTGACACCTCTCAAGTTTTTTTTATATTATAGGACAATCAGATGTTTCTTCTAATGAAAAGAGATAAGAATCGCAAGTAAAAGTAAAAAATGTTAATAAGGCTATGTCAGGGTAGGGATGTAATGTTGATAACAGCCATAACTTTCAAAACGAAAACTCACTATTGGAGCAGGAAAAGGCAAGGCGGTGGTACCAAACCTGGGCGTGACGTTGCTAAGTTGTAACGTCCATAGGCTAAAATGCACGGTTGTGGATTTTTAGACATTAATGCTGGCCGCATTTGCTTTTTTTCCCCTACCTTAATATTATAAATGCGTATGTAAGTTTGTTTTTTACGCTTTCAGGCGAAAACTTCTTAACCGATCATCGTGATACTTCGTACACATATTCTTGGAAGTATTAGAAGTACCTAACATATCCTATGTTAGGTACTTCTTTATTCTTTTATTTTCAATTAAAAAAATCTTAAATGCAAGCGAAGCTGCGGGTAAGGTCTAGTAAGTTATAAAAGTGTATCCCGATATCCAAGCATACTGAATCATATCAGTTTTTTTTTTCAATTCAAAAATTGCTCACCCAGAAGCTGTCAATCCTGGCTGCAACGAGTGACGAGCGATAATTATTTATGTGGCAAACGCGGCAACGTGGATCTCCATACGTGCTTGCTCATTTACGAAGTAATGAATCATGGTGAATGTTTAACGACTTGATGTTTGCTTTGTCTATTTCGCAAGAAACTCTCAAGTCCCAGCAACGGTAACGATTCATATTTTACTTTTAAATTTTCGTTCAGATCACAGATGGAGAACAAAGGTGCGTACGCAATTAAACTCTTAGATTATTGCTATTTTTATGATAAAATTTTGTCTTTTGAAAGTTAGTTGAAAGTCAAATCCTAATAAAATAGAAACGTGCGGCAGTAAAACGGAACGCTTCTGTCTACATCTGAAGCATTCCGCTGTTTATGTGTCTCGACTCTCGCACGAAAACTATAAACTGTCTATCGCACTGTTCAATTACAGAGTGCAAATAAACAAGCAGATTGCGCTGCAGATGGGAAGAGACAGCCATCATCGCATTTTTGTTAGAATGCGAGACGGTAAAAGGCTCAGGTTAAAAATTAGCCTGCAAAACGATACACGGTGATAGCACTGATACTATTTCTATATATGCATAATACATATATACATAAAGAAAACCCTGTCCGATCCGAAAGAGGCATATAGGTTGGTTAGGTTAGGTTAGTATAGTAAGGCATTACAGAAAAAATATTAAAATGGCTTTATTTCTGAAAATAAAAAACATGTAGTTTTTTTAATATTCGTATTTTTACTTATATTTCCCTAGAGTTAAGCAAATATTTTAAAAATGACAACACCTTGTCGCTGTTTGTTTCAGTGTTTCGCTTTGGCGGCTTTCGCACAAACACCCGAAGGTGCGCTGATCTATGTTCGAAAAGTATTTGCTTAAATAAGCAAGAAAAATGATGATGTTGTGCCAGTACAACGGAAAAATTTTTGTTGTCCATGTATCTCGTCTCCACAGAATAAGTAACTCATTAATGAGACAGTGTAAACGTTTTTGCAATAAGCTTCCCAAAGATATAAGAGATTTACCAGCGAATACATTTAAAAAATGTGTTAAGTGCGTGTCGGGCCACGATTAATGTAGGGTTCCGAAGTTGCTCATCGCAATAATGCGGATTAAGAAGAGGGCTTTTATTGTCTCATACTATGAACGTTTAACCTATTTAATATCGATGACGTATAGTAAATATATCCGCACCACAGGTTCACCGCCTATCGACTATTACACACTACTATTACACAAAAGCTTCTAAGCCGTAATAGTTTTCCTTTTAACTTCAATATATTTACTATTTCTATTTATATTAGAGATGGGCCGAATGTGGTTTGAACCGAATTCGAATTTCTGCAAAACATTTGGTGAAAATAAAAAATTTGGCCGAATATCGGCCGAACTTCGGTTCAATTTTGGCGCGCTCTCTTCATTTACTTAAATTATTTGATACTAGCTGTTGCCTGCGACTTCGTCCGCGCGGACTTTGTTTGCTCCGCACTGAATGTATAATATAGCCTATGTTACTCGGGGATGATATTCCTTCTAATGGTAAAAGAATTTTTCAAATCGCTAAAGTAGGTTTGAGTTAATTCGATACATATAAAAGAAAAAATACAAATCTTTGCTCTTTATAATATTCGAGTAGATTTCAATAAAATAGTACAAGTAGGTACTTTTTTCTAGCACCGAATGTTCGGCATTTAAACCGAATTTCGGCCGAATGTCGAAGTTCGGTTCAAGCGGCCGAAATTCGGTTAATCCGAATGTAAAACGAATTTCGGCCCATCCCTAATTTATATTTCTTTTAATTTACTATTTCTATTAATTTACTATTTGTTGTTTGTATTAACACAAAGTGTTTAACTTGCAAAAAGGGGGGAGAGCTTGACTTTAACAACAAATTTGCACTTTAAGCTTAATACTTCACAAACGAGTCTCATAAAAATTAACATCCCCACCTTACATATAGAGGGGCTAGCCTAAAAACAATATTTTTTAAAATGTTATGTTACCACTTTGTTGCCATGACTAATTTATGCCAAATTACAGCTTTCTAGTACTAGTACTAAAGATCTCCGAGTTAGTCTGCGGACGGCGGACGCACGGACGGACAGACGAAGGAGCGGACGGCCATAGCGAAACTATAAGGGTTCCTAGTTTACTTCGGAACTCTAAAAATGTACTAAAACAAAAATGTGTAGGGTATTATAAAATTTCAGATTATTTGGAAAACAAAAAGGCCTGGGATTAATTGCTCCTGATACCAATCTGATTATTCCTTGTAAAATGAAATGATTAAAATATAAAAAATAATGAAATAATTATTGTAATATATTAAATACCCCTATAATAATTATCCCTACACCAATTACATGAACTGATCTAACTCCAAAGTAAGCAATTTATTTGCTTGTAGTATAGGTGTTAGTCAACGATACTAATACATAGAAATACATATATAAATACTCAAATAGATATAATAAACATCCAAACGCAGAAATAAAAACATTTACGCTCATTACATAAATGTTTGTAGGGACAGGGGTCGGGATTGAAACCGAGCGCCATTGGTGCGTAGTCAGGTTCGCTAACCATTCGACCAACGGGGCGGTCAATATTAAATATTTAAAAAATATAAGATAAAAGATAATCTCGCTGAGTTTTTTCAGCCGGACCTTCTCAGCGTGTGGCCGCGGTCCGAGTTCTAATTATAGAAAAGTCATCAATAGGACGCATCGACAGGTGGCTGTAAAAGTTTATTTGAATAAAACGTTCTTGAGTTAAACCGGAGCCCCATTGATTGTTGCTAGCCTCTCGACTGACGGGGAGTTCAAAATACAATAATACAATAAATGCCTTTTAAAAATATTAAATATGTTAAAACGAATATATATTGCTTTTTATTGTGATAGACAGAAATAGATTTCTGTGTCTAGCGATTACTAGTTAAATTTATCCTTCTCGATAAACTAGAAAAGTTTTTTCCCTGTTGCTAGTAGTGCTAAAATAGTCAGTTCGCCAACACACCGTGACCGATTCGAAAAAATCCGTTAAGCAGTTGACCATGCAGGTTTGAATCTTCAAAGAGGTATTTTAAGCTCAGTAAAAAATATATATATATATATACTTAAGCATAGATTTTTGTTAAAAGTAGCTAGTCACTGGGCAAATCTAACGCGAGATACTTACAGCCTTTTTATTAAATATATTAATTTACTAGCTGTAGCATGCAGCCCGCTGCATTATAGAAGTTTTTGACGAATTTCGTGGGATGACTAATTTTTCCGGGATATATGTAGTCTGTGTGCTATTCAAAGTTATCATCTACTTTTGCGCCAAATTTTATTCAAATCCGTTCAGTAGTTTTTGCGTGATGGAGTAACTTTTACATTTATTTATAATATTAATATAGATACTGTTTATACAGTTACAGAACAGGGTAGTTTAATTTAAATTTTTACAGTACATGGTAGGATTGTTGCAGTGTGAGTCGGAATCGCGCACGAAGGGTTTCGTGCCATCATTGCAAAAAAAATACGAAAAAACACGTTTATTGTATATGTAATTTCAGCTTTCTAGCTATCACGGTTTATTAGATACAGCCTGGTGACAGACAGATGGACGCACAGCGGAGGCTTAGTAATAAGGTCTAGTTTTACCTTTTAGATACGAAACCCTAAAAATGTCGAATAAAATCATAGGGTTGTCATAAGGAACGGCCTGCACGATTTTTGGGATTCTAAGGTATAGTTTGGGGTTAGCTCTTTTTATAATGATACTACTCTTACCCTGCGGCGTTGACTAGTTTTGTATGCGTATTTTTCCGAACAAAAAAGTAAAATACCTGTTTAGGTTATAAATAAAAAAATATATAGAAAGGATTTCAAATTAGTCAAAACAGACATCACAAAAGGAGCGCCTACATCTCATAAAGATAGTGGAAAATAATTTAAGATTGATATTTTAAGGGTGGATTGCACCAAAATGCTTAAATAATTTTTAGTCACTAAATACGTTTAAAGTGACAGCATTTAGAGCGGCTTGCATCAAAACGCCTAAATCATTTTAAGTCACTAAATACGTGTAAAGTGACAGCTTTTAAGGCGTTTTGACATTTGCTAAACATGTTTAAGGGACTAAATGCATTTAAGCATTTTGGTGCAAGCCGCCCTAAGTGTTTTTAAGTAATAACATATATTTTGAGGTTAGGTTAGTTTTTGGGCTATAACTTTTTGTCTTCCCGCTATGTATGTAGACAAGGAAGATACTGATTTTGCCCTGATTTTCGGAAATCGAGTTTTCATCAGATCTCTACGTTTTCAGTTTCTAGAAACACACAATGACGTCAGTGTGTCTTTATGCAGGTTTCTGTGAGTGTGTACCTAAAACATTTTATAACTTTCCAACGGCTCGATCGATTAAGGCGTATTGCGTTTTGGCTTAGGAGATTTCGAGAAATATTGAAAAAAACTCAGTTTTTTCTGAAAAATGGTTTTTTTAATCCAAATTAATGTACTGATTGATTACAAAATTTTATCTTATTTGATATCATAAGATAGCACACAAAATGACACTTTATGGAAAGAAAAAACCATTTTCTATATACTACACCAAAGATGGTAATGGTGATGATTGTTTTGGCACAGAATACTGCAGACTAACAGAAGTCAATGTGCATACAAATAATATTCGAGCAACGCACACATAGACAGCTCTTACAGATGCAATATCTCTGAATGGTTCGGGACAAACTGTCCCAAACCATTCCGTGATATCGCGTTCGTAAGAGCTGTCTATGTGTGCGTTGCTCGAATAGGTATTACTTGTATGCACATCGAATTCTGTTAGTCTCCAGTATTCTGTGGTTGTGGTCACGATGCTAGTGACATATTTAGCCAATCGATCACCTTTTGTGACCTGCCTGGCATAACAGCAGTTGGTCTCTTCTTCAAAGGAGCAAGGACTAACACATTATTTGACAATTTTCTCGAAAATCTAATATCTCAACAGCAGCCCAGTTTGTTCGTGTGTCATACGAGCATGTCAATCGGGTGCCAGATAACGACAACAATAATCGTTACTAGGTAAGTACCTAATGGTTGTCAGGGGATCACGACTAGAAACCGGTAAATGGAGGTGAACCGGAAAGTCTATAGACGTTCGGTTTGGTTCCTTTACCTACTCTGTAAGAAAACTAGACGTAATGATACTTTTTTAAATTTAAAAGCAACATTCCTCAGCAACATAATAGTAGATACCCTGCATGTTTAGTATATGTATAAGGGAAATTTGAAATTATAAGGAAAACAAAGATGGTTTACTATCGCAACGAAATTAATTAAAATTGTCAATTAAACCTGGTACCTACTTCAAAATATTCAAGGGCTGATTGATATAGGCCTAGAAAGATAGATGTTGATGAATTGTAAATAAATTGATTTATAATATTCCATTTTTTTTATCTATTCGTATATACGTCTCATGCGACAATTTGGAAAGATATGGATAAATAATTTGGCAACGGACAACCCTTGTCATAAACGCTTTGTTGAGGTTTGTTCGGGAAAGAGCAGTAATCGTTAGGAAACATTGCCCGATAGTTTTATTTCGAAAATAATTATACCTACTACACTCATATATTTTAAACACAGACGCGATTGCCACAAAACTTTGTTGTTGCATTTATTAGGTACGTATTTTTACTATTCATATTTGCTGCAGAAATCGATAAGGGCAATGTTGGCCAAAAGTTTAGTTTATTTTGCCCGTACTCAAAATCTAAAGAAAAATGATTTAAAATGTCATTTATTGTCAATTTCACAAAGAAACTGATGTATATCATTATATGTTTGCTGGAAATAGAAAAATGTTAAAATGTTCCAATAGAAAAAAAAAATTATGCCATTTTAACTTAAAATGTGCAAAGTTGACTTATTTGACGTTACTTCATAAATAGTAATATAGTTAAATAATAATGTGATTTTTAATTTTTTTATCCCATTTTGTTACGATTTTACGCCGTGTTGATTTGGGCTCCCTTTGAAGAATAGATCGACTGTTGGCCAGGCAGGTCGTAAAAGACGATTGATTGGCTATACGTGTCACTGCCATCGTGACTACTAGTTGGTACAGTCTTATAACGTCTCGTCCGGGTATATGGTATGTAATAAGGCGGTGGGCCTTATCTATTCCTGCCGCGATAGCGTCAATGCTTGTCATTGACGTGTTCCGGTATGGAGGGTAAGGTACCCGATAGACTCATGCACGTGGAATTGCCATTCCGCGGCAAGGAGAGCAACGCATTATAAACATCTTTGGTGTCTAAAGGCGATGGTAAGTCTTTCCATCAGGAGAGCCGTCTGCTTGTTTGTTATCTAATGAAGTAAAAAAGGGGCGTACAGACAGACAAACAAAATAAATATGATAATGGTCTATCGATTGTGCAATCACGTGTTCTGACTGTATCAATAAGCATCAAGATCTGTCGACCCTTAAAATTAATGTCAGTGAGTCTTAAAACGGAATATTTATTACAAAATACTACGATAAAACAAAATGACATACAGACGCTATAAATTTGTATAGAGGTGTACACGTTCAGCATACATATACCTTAAAACATTAAGCGTTGCCTGATCATCAGGGGAAACTGTTCAGTCGTGTTGACTACTTTATTGTGGTTTTAGGTAATGACAATTGTAACAAAACATATAAAACTTATTCCGCGGTAATTGCATGGGAGCACGTTGCAAGGCTCGTGATGTTTGTCCATCAGCAGTAGGGTTAACTATGTGTGACTAATTTCATTGTAATAAGCTATTTTGAATCGGAAATATCGAGTGTGAGTTGTAGTCGGACGCGAAGGGTTCCCTACCACCGTACAATATTTAACACTAGCAGTTACTCGCGTATTTGTTCACATGACTGAAAATCATTACTTATATTTGCTTAGGTAAAAATGTAGCCTGTGTCACTTCTGGACAATGCAGCTTTCTAAAGATGAAAGAATTTTTAAAATCGGTCAAGTAGTTTTTGAGTGGAGAAATCTTTCCTCTATAATATTACTAGCTGCGCCGTGCAGCCCGTCGCATCATAAAGTTTTAGTGAATTCCGCGGGATTAGAAAAATTAGCCTATGTGCTATTCCAGTACATCATCTATGTGTGTGCCAAATTTCATTTTAAACCGTTGAGTAGTTTTTATAAGTAACAAACATCAATCCATCCAAACTTTCACATTAATAATATGAATATAGACTATAGTTTACATTTCATATTATAATTTACTAGCTGAGCACGCGACTTCGCCCGCGTGGAAAATGTTATATATATTCCATGAGCCTGTGTTTTTTTGTGTTAGAATGGTCATATACCTTACAAAGAGTAGTTTGAGAAGTTTTGGCAGGATATCGTCTGTTAACTCTGTCTGTCTGTCTGTCTGTTACGCTTTCACGGCCAAACCACTGAACCGAGATTTCGAACCATCATTATCTAATATATCCAACACATCCTGGTGAAATAATCTTTTAAATAACGAGAAAACTACTTAACAAACAAACAACAAACGGGTATAATTTACATCGCGTAATAAAAAATACCTAGATCTACGAACTTTGTGAATGGATTTTACCTCAAGGCGAGGCATCGGGACAAACGGGAAAAAACTGGTTTGCTAAATCAAGTTTTTTTATATTGATTGTTTAATAACAATTTTACAAAAATTACACGATATACCGGAATATATTATATAAGGAATGTGCTAACTTTTTACATGATAGAATGATAGAATGTACTTTACTCGATTACATAGAAATCCAAAAACAGGCTAAATAAATTTCTAAAATAAGTAATTTGTTAATAATATTTCTAATCTTCCACATGATTTTTATATGGTGATATTTAGTTTTAAATACAAAAAAGAATGTATTAAATTTTGGTTTTCAGCTGAAGTCCTATATTTATTTATCCGAAATTTAACACGTTTCTCAGCAGTTTCAGAACATGCCGCGCCGCCCATTTACTATAGAACTGACGCGCTTCAAAATACGTCGCCTTAATCTACCTATTTTTTTGTCTGTTCTACGTATTTTTAAAAATTCAGGTTAGCAACCCTTCGCACAGTCCTGATTTAAATCAATACAGCTAAGAACCCAAATTAAAATAAGTTGGCTGCTTCTACATACGTACGTTGTTAGATGTTTCTTAAAAAACCAGTACCTCTTTATGTCGTAAAATCAAACGTCATAAATTGATGGCCGATATGACAGATAATATGTGGATTATATATTATACAGCGACTTCTATGTACTACGTAGTGCATTAATCTCTTTGGTATTAAAAGCCAATATATACTCAAAAGTTGGAATAATGTGAAATGTCATGACTAATATGTACATTCATGCCAAATTATGGCTTTCTAGTACATCTGGCTCTGGCATCATAGTAAAACGTAGTGATTATATACTCTTTGCTAGTAGTCTAGGATCTCCGCGCTAGACTGCGCACGGATGGACGGACATAGTGAAACTATAAGGATTCCTAGTTTACTTCGGAACCCTAAAAAAGTGGGTGGTATCAATCATTCAGATAGAAATTCGTGACTCCATAACATCCCTCATAAATATTATTTTATAAAATACGAAAAGTAATATTCAATAAACAAATGTGAATTTCACCTCCACCGTTGCACTTATTTATCTACTTTATACTAATTATATAAAACAATAGATGCGTTGCCTGAATTCCAAAATGGCAACATAGAAGCAAGGTTAGCAGCTTACTTACCTGAACTGTAAAACTGAACTAGATTTATGGAACCGTCACTCTGCGAGTTTAATTCGCACCATTATATATTTACATGAAAACGAACATACACGAGGTAAGAAGTATTTCCGTTATTGAAATCGACTTGTAAAAAGAATGTAATTCCAAAGCGATCTATCTATTTGTTAGTTTTTTTAGATTTTATAGAGTGGAAAAAATTGTTTTTTACATTGGTTTTTATTGGTATCAAGACAAAAACTGAATTGCACGCGGTCTAACCGGCAGAACAACTAATCTATCATAGGAATGAAAAAAAGGTGAAAATAATTAAATTTGCTATATATATATATATATATATATATATATATATATATATATATATATATATAACAAATTTAATTAGTTTTACCTTTTAATTATGGATTTCGGCAAAGGAACGCCTGAATCAATAAAATAAGAATGAAAGTTTCGGGATAAATAGTAAGTTAACAATTGTTATGTCGTAATGTCACCAAATTATTATCAATCAGTATTTTAACTTTTGATTACTATCAAAACCATATTTTATGTTTGCGGGCAAATTGCCAATATCTGGTAAAATAATGTAACAGGTGCGTAACTCTATATGTTTTGTTTGGCCCGTTTAAATATCTCTTTGGGTTGGTCAGGTTATAAATGGAAATGCATAAGATTTCATCTTATTTCCTGTAGGAGGTGGAGTCGTTCTTATTTGTAAAATTATATTTAGTGACATGATCCCTGTTTCTCTGATCGTCAAAGAATACAAGTGCGCAACAACGATGAGCGTGTTGGTCCAGGCCCCCTTGGAAGAATATACATTTTCTGCCATTCTGCCAGGCAACTCGTAAAAGGCAAACAATTGGCTATTTATTCGTGTCTTCCTTATCCTTACTACTAGTTTTTTTCATGTTAGGTAGGTACTTGGGTAGGCAAACTGACAGACGTGCCATCTGATGGTAAGTGGTCGACGTCGTTCATGAACATAAACTACTTTACCTGGAACTAGCCCAGGTATTCCATTCGTGTGTTGCCTATCCTGAGACATAAAATGTTAATTCTCGGCGCCAGTAACTACACTGCCCGTCTTGCCCTTCTCTCCGAAACACAGCAAAGCCGTTTCACGAGAGAAACAAGCAAAATGGTGGTACCCATGCAGCCGGGAGCGCGGCACAGCGTATCCCTTCTACCGGGATAGAGCTTTGAATGTATCGACCGCCTTGGTACAATGGCTGATTTTATTACTGCCGCAATAGCGACATTGCTTGTCACTGACGTATTCTGATTTTTAGTGAGCATTCCAACCCCACCACATGGATAATAACGCACCATTAACGTCTTTGTTGTCTATAGGCGATGGTCACCTTTTCCACAAGAAGAACCATCTGATTGCTTGTAATATTTATGATAATAAAAAAACGTGACAACGATGAAAAGAATAAAGTATAACTTTATCACAAAATTCTATTTAGAGAGCCATCTGATTGTCTCTTTACACCAGGAGAGCCATCTGCTTGTTTGTGATCTTAATGATAATATAAAACATACCAACGATAAAAAGAATAACGATAGGATAAGAATAACGAAGAACCGTGTTGGTCCCGGGGTCCTTTGAAGAATAGGCCAACTGCCGTTCTGCCAGGCAGGTCGTAAAAGGCGACCGAGTGGCTATGCGCGTCATTACCATCGTGACTACTAGGTGGTAGAGTTCTGCATCGGCTCGACCGGGTCTGGTACCACCGCCTTACCTATTCCTGCCGCAATAGCATCAGTGCTAGTCACTGTCGTGTTCCGGTTTGGAGGGTAAGGTAGCCGGTAAACTTATGCATGTGGCATTAGACCTCGCCACAAGATAGCAACGCACCATTAACATATATGGTGTCTATAGGCGATGGTTGACTCTTTCCATCAGGAGACCCATCTGCTTGTTTGCTATCTTATAAAAAAAACCATTTACTACCAAATTTTATATACATACTTAATAATTAAGCACATACTTATTATTCTAAGTAATTAAGTAATAAACAACTTGTTTATCAATTATTTCACTGACAAGCGTGAAACGTTTCATCGTCAGTTACAGTAAACTGATTAAAATCTAAATGCTTCAGGCGAAACTTTAACGTATCAGCCAACGCGCTGCTTTGTTTTCTTTGTTCTGTTATACAAGTAAATTATTGTGACGTTAGCTTGTCCTAAGACTTTGTAGTTTGTGATTAATACGAGTAAATACCAAGGATTTAAAACGTTATCAGATAACATAACTTATTTTACGATACTTATCGTTATTATTGTAGCGACACCTCAGTAACAAAATTATTTTTAAACAACATTTGTATCGCTACTCAAATAACAGAACGAAATTGTTAAGGCTAAATAACGTTATAATATAGCGTTTCATGCGGTTTTGTGATTGGTTCGCCACGTTTCATTTTGTTTCGTGATTGATTGGACAACTAGCGTAAGAAGACAACGTCATAATACCATATACTATAACGTTAATTCTTAGTGTATAACACAACGTAATGTATAACGTTATTAAATAGTAACATATTCTGTATCATTTTCGGATAACGTTATGCTTGAAAATAACTTTGTGTCATGCCGCGAGCAAGAACGTTACCACAAAATATCGATATTTAAATCCTTGATAAATACATAAACATGGAATGCGAAGATTAATGTTACGAAAAAAAAAATGTATTTTATGAGCAAAATCAAACATGTGTTATATTTTAAAATGATTGGATAGCAAACAAACCTCTCAACCATGGCTTATAGACATTAAATAATTGCCTTGGCGCATGTTCTCGTACAATGGTAAACATCGCCTATGAGAGTTTCCAATGTGGATGACCATACGCCTTCACTGTTGGAACTCCTGCTGATCTCTCATCCGGACCATTATCAGGTATCGGTGGAAGTCCCACTTGGACGCTAGACCACTGACTGATCCGATATAATGTGCTGGTCACGAATCTATCACGGCCTCCTTTTACAGGTTGTCGTTGATATTGACTTTATACTGAGGCAGACTGGGGCGGGATGCTGTCTTATTTTTTGCTTCTTACCCATGGGGCGGATATGCTTAACGTTGGATGGCGAGTGTCGTTGCTATCTCTGTCACTCATGTGGTGAAGAACTGATGAAAGAAAAAGTTCCAACTTTTCATTCCATCTTCTGCGGTACCCAGTGGTGGCAAATCTCAGCTTTGGTTTGGTCACAATTGCAAAACGGCTTTATACCGTAAGGAGGAGTGGTTTTACCACTACCGGGATTAGGATGTTGCGTCGGCATCTCGTGATGTAAAAACCAGCGCAATGCAAAATGAGTAAAATTCTTCCTCGAGGTTCTTCAAAAGAGCTATCGCTAAGGCAAAATCGAAACACATTGGCAGACTTGGTGAGAAAATTGTTCGCCTTCTTTAGGGAGCTAGTGCGTTTTGGTCTCTCACCAAGGCTGTCTTGTATTTTTTCCATCCTAGAGGCGATGTCTGTGGCCTATACCGCCAAGGACTTCTCCTTTGGGCGCTAATCTTTTGCTAACTCAACTCTAAATGACCAAGGGAACGCATCAGCTATCCTGCAGTGTGATAGTTTCATTCCGGAACTAAAATTTTGGTAGTCTTCTATGCGTAAAGCACTATTTTCCTTGTACATTCATAAGTCGAGTAGATCGGAACACATCCCTTCGATTGTGCTCAAATTATGTGCTCTTACTCAGCGTGGTACCGAATTCACGGAAAACAGGTTTAGTGCATCCTATCCCTAAAAAAAGGTGATCGCTCTAATCCGTTATACTATCGGCCAATAGTCATAACCTCTTTGTTCTCCAAAATTATGAGGATACTTATAAACTGACAGCTCCTGAAGTATTTAGAAGAGCACCAGCAAATTAATGACCGTCAGTACGGTTTCCGTCGTATCCGTGATCTTTTAGTATACCTGACGCATAGCTGAGGTAGTTGAGTCTAAGATGGGAGGCATTTACATTTAGTTAAGACATAGTGAAGGCCTTTCTCAGAGGCTCAGAGCAAACTTATGTGGTATACATATGTTTGAAGTTGCATAGATCATCTGGCTTCCTGTTAGACAATTAGACAAATCGTCACATACAAATTATTGGCCAAACCAATTACTAACATCGTAATTTTTATGCCATAAAGTCAGTGCTAGCCGTCGGTATCCCAGTTGCGGGATAAAGTTACATGTAAGCTTTTGGGTGGGATGTGTTGTCTCCGCACATATCACAATATAATAATGAGTTAAGTCTAACATCTTTGGCGTTTAACCGTTATCTATATTTACATGACTTATTGTGATTAAAAAAATGTAATATAGTTAATCTAAAAAAGTATATAGGCGGGGGAGTGTAGCTGTAGGGATAGAATTTTCAGTTCTCCACGATTCACTGGTTTGTCGGATAGCAAGATGAGTGGTGATCGCTGCATTTTTATGGCCTGATACTGATTACCAACTATTTCTAGCGATAACCGGGTCCGACGGCCTTACGTGCTCATCTAAGGCACGGGAGTTTTGGATTTTCGAGAAAATCTCGAAAAACCTCAATAACGTTTTTGCCTGACCCGGGGATTGAACCCGTAACCGCATAATCTGAGCTGAAAAGGCTATCTCCTAGACCACGAGGTAGTCTCTCTTATTTAAAAGGTTATTTCTATTACGTCTAATTTTCACTTTATAACAATTATTTGAAAAATGCTTTTAGTAAAATATTCCACACAATATAGCGCGGAACATTCCACTATAAATTGTAAATTGACTGAAATTTGAAAGCTCGAGGCTATTTGTTAGTTCAGTAGACGCGGCGCTTTCGTGGAGGCCGCCCGCCTACGCCGTAGCGCCCACAACGAACGGCCAGCGAACGAACTTTACTGTGCATCGCGATTTTTGTATCAACTCGGTAAGTTTCGTGGTTCGTTTACAATTTTTTTTAAAACTTACTGTAAAGTAATATGTCTTAATATTAAGGATATAGCACTTTGAAGATTGAGGTTTTAACATTTATTACTAGGTGGATTAAGCTGAAATATGGCAGTTTGATAGTTACTATTAACGTAAGCGTTTTTAAAAATCCAGCTTCAAATAAGGTAAGTCTAGACTGGGGCTCAAAACTTTTAGTCTGGATTTATATTATTAAAAAACTCAAAGTTTGTTCGAGTTATTTGTGTATTCTTTTTAATGACAAGCTTGATAAATTTATTCGAAGCATTAGTAAAGTAAACCTCCATATACTTAGGTTCTATTGGAAAACTTGTTATAGCAACAGAAGTAAGAGAAGCTGTATGTTATATTTTGCTAAAACATATTACAAATGATTATCAATATTATAATACTTACAGTTAAAAAAGTGATTCCTAACTAAGTAGCTAAGTAACTCAGCTACTGCGTATCTGGTAAAGAGTTGAAGAGGAATATACTTTTCTATTTAAGTAGTATTTTATTTATTTAATTAGAAAGTATTGTATTATAATAGGAGGAAACTTAAGGAGTAGTTTTGCAAAATTTGTCCTTTTAACATTTTATTGTGCTGTTAATGCGAATGACGTAGCTGGCTAAGGAAGGGTAGAGTGATTATAATTATAAGTAACTACAATATTCTTTTAATTTTTGCGTTTTTATGATATGCGATTAGAATAACGAAATAAAATATTACAAAAACATGTTAGTAAAAGCCATCGAAATACTATGTTACATGAAAGTATCGTGAATCTTGAATAAAGTATTATCATTGTAATGGAAATCTACCGTTATATTATCATCTAAGGAGAATATTAATTTTTGGCAAGGTTTTTTTTAATCAATCGGGCTTAATCGGGTTAAATTTAAAATTTTCCAAAATTAAAACATAATTGTCGATCCAGCGTTTATGTCACATTATATTTATGCTAACTAGTTTTGTAGATAGTACCTACCTATTTTTAATGAATATGTGATATTTAATTTCAGTGGCGAGTTTGATTTTGTAATAACTTCTTTTGTGAAGTATCACGACGAGGACGTGGTGGCACCTTCGTATGGTTTAGGCAGGAAGTTCTTCCTGGCCAAGTAAAATTTTATAAATAGTCCAAATTAAAAAAAAATTAAAAATAGTTAATTGTCATAATTGTTGGTTACGTATTACTACACCGTTTGATTACTTCAACATTGGATTTCTGTCATATTCAGACTGAACATTTGTAGCTGTTGTCCGCTTGCCTGTTCGTATGTTTGCGTACAAACACGCGACAACTTCAAACTCTACTAATGCGATTATGACGCTGTTTACAAAATAAATGTACGTCCTCCTCACTGCTGGAGCTTTAGCTTCCTTTCATTAGCTACGCGTATAATAAAAATAAAATTGGTTTTGTAGACAAAGCGCAAAAAAATTCAAACTCTTATTGCAGGCGTATGAAGCTGCACAGCTAGTATTCTTAATACATTCTAGTATAATAACTCTTTATCATTGTGTGAAAATAGCTAGTCAAGCTATACACCTTCTCTGAAATAAAATTGTCCTGATATAGAGATTTACCTTACCGAAACTATTTTTACCAGTCACTTAGTGGTAGCTTCGAGAAGATCATTTACTCGAGCTTACTTAAGTGACCGATGACATAATTTGTGCTTGATTTCTTTCCCCCGAGTTAGTACTTCGCATGACTATAACGCCTCCCGAAATGATTGTGGCCAGGGTTCAATGATAATGATATTAATAGTACTACGAGAGCAACTTTTCTCTATTTTACAGAACATAAACCGCCTCTACCAGAGCTTCTACTTACTTCACACCGTAAATAAAATCAAGTCAAGTTAAAAATTTACCTTAGTGGAAAAATGCCAAAAAATACATGTGACGGAAATCTAGGAAATTTTATACAAAGTTTCTGAATGGAAGACAATAGCCTTTTCGATTTTAATAATTCAAAGCCGTAGAAGTGATTCTTCACTGTAAGGCAATCACCATTTGGCATGGCCCCGATTTCAGGGCACTTTTATTTTCAGACAGAGAATCAAAATATTTATGGTAGACATTAGATATATTCGGTTCCGTGTTTATTTGGAGAAAAAATCCAACAGATTTACAAGAAATCGGCGAGTTGAGTAAAGTGAAAGACAGTCCTTTGCGCCAAACCATAGACTTGCTCTGCAAAACTCAATTTTGTTTTATATGGAGTAATGTTCGCTTTAATAATTTTAGCGGACTTTTGAGCGGACCCGAATGTCTGAATATGAAAATATCGATGATCTGAAATTCGCTAATCACCTTAATTCACTTTTTTGTAAAACGTAGGAGGGATACATAGTACTAAGTATCCGGTATAGAGTTTATAGTGAAAAATGTTTAGAAGAGCTGTTTAACTATATTTTCTACTATGAAAGTTTGAAAGAAACTTTGAAATAAATCGATTTCTGATATCAGAAGATAGCAAACAAGTTAATGACTAATTAATGTAATAATGGTAGTTTTAGTTTAAGCGTTCGCTGTTTTCGCTTGGACTGGATCGAAACGCCATACGTTCTCTTTTTTACTAGACTTTTCATAAAATAAATTTTACTAAACATTACAAAAATTATTTTTTACAATAATATACTTATTGGATATTAACTTAATGATACAGAAATTGGTACGAGGAGAAATTAATTCAAAATTGTTGTCTTTGAAATAACGTATTAACTGATTGTATTATAAAATTTCTCTTATAAGTTAGGGAATAGGGAATTTAATTTTGAGAGCGTCCACATTGCCCCGTGACAGAGTTATATATTCCGTGGAGACGGATGCACGCAGAACATTATTGTTTTGGTTTCTTGTGTTTAACGAGTACAGAATACTATATTTCTTCCTCTTTGACACTACAGTAATAATATTAATTTTTTCTCAGGCAAACCCCTGATTTTAGTCTGTAAGATCGTAAATTGCCCTTACAACACTTTTAGGGTTCTGAAGCTTTAAAGCTTTAAAGTGCTAATTTTTGTTACAGCCAAGTGTCCCCCCTCTTTGTCAGCTAAATGGTTGGTATTGGGATTGTGAAAAATTTACCGCACTAATAAATATTATGAACCAGTTGTAGCGTGCAGCCCGCTGCATTATAAAAGCTTGTGGTGAATCCCGTGGGATCACCAAATTTTTCCGGGATAAAAAATAACCCATGTGTTATTCCAAGTCATCATCTACCTGTGTACCAAAATTCATTCAGCTCCGTTGAGCAGCTTTGCTTGATTGAGTAACAAACATCCCTCTATCTAAATAATAAATAAATAAATATTCACGGCACAAATTACACTTACTGATCTAACCCCAACGTAAGCAAATTATTTGCTTGTGTATGGGTGTTAGTCAACAATACTATTACATATAAATACATGTATAAATACTGAGATATATTTAATAAACACCCAAACCCGAAAATACAAACATTTATGCTCATCACACAAACGGTTGTCTCCGTCGGGGATCGAACCTCCCTCCCTCCATCTAAACATCCAAACTTTCGCATCTTTACATATTATATTATAATAAAACTGTAAGAGGTCGAATTTCTGTACATTGAAGATATTTTAAAAATTTTTTTGGAAAAAAAAGGCTCTATTTTATCGATACTGAAGCGAAAACTGTATTTTTTTCATTTTTGTCTACCTGTCCGTCTGTCTGTCTATACCAAGGCCGCGCATCACAGCGGATCTACTGAATAGATTCAAATGAAATTTTGCATGATTTGAGTTCATACTTCGGAGAAGGTTATAGCGTACTTTTTATCCCGAAATTCAGTACGGTTCTCGCGGGATAGGGGATAAAAGTCAAAACATATTCTTAGCTTTAATACATTAACCTGTAGTCCGAAATCCTTTATATTTTTTTTGTTCGAAAGTAAGTACTATAAAGATTACGCTTTAGAAATTTCAAGGTTATCAGTTTTGTGATTCAGAAATTACAGACATCACAAGTTTCAAACGTTTCCGGGCGGCAAATCCAGTTAACCGTGACACCCGGTTTATATAGGAACTTTTGAACATACGGCTTAATATAAGTTAGCGTGTTATTTCATAGTGTTTATTTAATGTATGTATCCCGAGAGAATCAGTTCAAAACTATACCCGTTTTTTGTTACGTTATAACTGCAATTTTTCTAACTTAAAAAATCGTTAATTATGTGTACAACGTAAGCCTAACATCTTGGCTCCTTAGGAGGCCGGGAACGTCAATTTATAAAAACAGAAAACTGATAAATTATATCAGTTTTTTGCCAACATCTCCAAAAATAAGCGTCTAATCGACATAAAGTACACATATACTAACAGAATTTGTTCTTGATTCTGGACCGCTCCGTTGGTCGAGTGGTTAGAGAACCTGACTACGTAATCAACGGGGCTCGGGTTCGATCCCCGACGGAGACAAGCATTTGTGTGATGAGCATAAATGTTTGTATTTCCGGGTTTGGGTGTTTATTATATATATTCTGGTATTTATATATGTATATCTATGTATTAGTATCGTTGACTAACACCCATAACACAAGCAAATATTTGCTTACTTTGGGGTTAGATCAGTAAGTGTAATTTGTCCCGTGAATATTTATTTATTTATATTTATTTATTTTTAAAATTTCACGTGAGAATAGGCTATTTGTTTTTATATTTTGTTTTTATATTGCAAAATTAGACTAGAACTTAAAAAATCCAAAATTAGTTTTTGAAAATAAATGTCACTGAATAGTGTAGATATTGGAGTGTCTAACTTATTATTTTTTTAGTCCTCCATAAGACTACGAAATCATGGGATGATTTATTATACACTCTGATTTAAATGTATGAGGACGTATAATATTGTACAGAGTAATCCGATTTTGATAATTCTTCTTTTATTAGTTAGAATATATTTCGGGAGTTGTCTCATATCATTTTTGAAAAAAGAAAACCACCCAAAAGGGTACGAAAACAGAGGATGACTGATTATACACTCACTGATTATAATGTATGACTTTTCGTCGATTTAATATGTTATTAAAAAAATATTATTCAATGAATAAGTCAAACTATCATAGGGAGTGTTCCGAGGAACTGTTTAAATTAATTCCGGCCGCAGAATTTCATCATCGGTCATCGCAACAAAATTCGAAATTTCATCCTTAACATCTGGTCTGGAAATTCTCAACTGTGCCATTCTCGCAATTTTTTCCTCGCACTACTTCTGTATGGAATCAATTGCCGACAGGGGTGTCCTCGAATGGGTGCAACTTAAGGACCTTCAAGAAAAGAGCTTACTCTTTCTTAAAAAGCAACTGTAAGTCTTCTGATAGTGTAGTTGTCTGTGGACGGCGATGATCTCTTACAATCATCAGGTCAGCCTGTTGTACGTTAGCCCCCTTTTTCCATAAAAAAGATGTTAAGTCAAAAGCTATTTTGTTTTTTATGAATAACAAACTAAAAAACCAAAAACCACTAAACGACTAAGTAAAAGTATTACATTTTGATTACTTTTTGTCTCATGTCGATATCTTATTAGAAAATTAGATAATTTGAATACTTATACAATTTCGAAAAGCTTACCTTTTTACGTTAAAGGATAATTTTGCGTTTCAAAACCGCCCTAAAAAGTTCCTTCACAAATCATCATCTGTCAATACTGTGGTCAAATATGAATAATTATTCTACGGGGATTGCAATCGCGAACGAAGTCACGGGTACAGCTAGTTTATAATATTAATATAGATTTAAATCAGAAATCAGAAATACTTTATTCAATAAAAATTTTTACAAGTTATTTTGACACGTCTACATTTTTTTTAAACTACTACTGGATCGGAAACGCGGCCACACACTGAGAAGATCCGGCGGAAGAAACTGAGCGGGCTTGTCTTTTTTCGTATAATTTTTTAAATAAGATATTACATCAAGTTTAATTAGTAAGTACCTATCTAATTATATCTCTATCTATCTAAAATAAAAGAAAATCTATCCCAGCCTAGGTGGTTTATCAGGTGCGGATATATCCGTCATGTCAATTAATGTCAATTAAGTAAAATTTTCATAGTATAAAACATTATAAGCCCTCTTCTTAGTTCGCATTAATGTGATGGACAGCTTCGGAACCCTACATTGTGCGTGGCCCGATACGAACTTGCCATTTTTTATATACGGTATTTTTATTTCAATGAATTTTCTCCGGAGAATAATCCCACAAGACATGATGAGTATAGTAAATAATCTGCTTGTTCTAACTTTATGTGATAAATTCATTACATGGAATAGGTAGTATAATGTCATAAAGTTTCTGTCATAAATGTATAAAAATAAAGAACTGGCACGCGATCGCGATATATCCGACATTGTTCTCAGTGAAGGCCTACTATCAGGGATGTGCCGCAAATTAACACATCTCATTCATTGCATTTTCACACGGAAACAATATATAATAAACGATGTCTTCCATAGTACCGCATATTACATAAATTATAGGAATATCACACGTACTTACGACTAGTACATTCCAATATCAGTATTTATGTTTTGTTTTTATATCATAAAAAGGGTTTTATTTACTATTAGATAATAATAATAAATATCACTGGACAAATTACACTAATTGATCTGACCCTAAAGTAAGCAAATTATATGCTTGTAGTACGGGTGACACCCGTGCTACAAGCATACTACTACATAGAACGATACTAATACATAGAAATACATGTATAAATACTCTAATATATATAATAAACACCCAAGCCCAGAAATACAAACATCTGTGCTCATCACACATATGCCTGTCCCTGCCGGGAATCGAACCCGAACCCTATTGAATGCGTAGTCAGGGTCGCTGACCACTCGACCAACGGGGCGACCGAAAACATACTATGGTTTTATCTAATAGTAAATCAGACATCTATCAGGAATATGATTGTATTTATTAATTGTCATAAAAAATGCATTCTTTTTTAAAATATTCAGCCTTTGGCTAGGCACATTACCTTGCACAGTGCACTTTCCATTTGCAATATTTGTCAATTAATATTCCTAGTAATTAAGTATATACAGTGTTTTCTATATTGATATTGTTAAATAATATATTTGATTTTTTAACTCTTGCTATAACAAATTTGAAATTCAGCTATGATTGTTTTAGCCAAGTTAATTTTCTAATTGTTCTTTTTAACAATTTTCCTTTAAACATGTTTTTTTAACGATTTTTATTTTAAAATTGAACAAGGAGTGTAATACTAACTGCGAGTAAGAATGACTCATATTGGGTAATTTCTAGCAGATCGTTGCTATAAGTTAAAAAAGCAAGGGCTCTCAAATACTTTCTTGTGGTATTTAACAGTCACTATGGCTATAATTTGAAGTATTTGTTTTTTTCAGAATTTTTTGCATTTTTAACACATTGTTCCTATTATTATACGACTTACTAAAATAACTTTGTATCCAATCTAATGATTTTCCTCTGATACCGTATTTTTCAACTTTTGTCATCAGAATTCTATGTAAAACCAAAATAAATGCCTTACTTAATGTGTAAAAATATACAAAGTGGATACCTTTCTGTGTTCAGGCTTCTGTTACACACTTTACCAATTCAAACATGCTAAGGTTGTCGACCTACCTTTTCTAAATCCATATTGATTGTTTTTTAACAATTTACATTTCAGTTAGTCAGACATATTATTACTATGGACATCGGGTCTCATACTAAAATCACGATAAAAATGTCCCAATGTCCCATCATTAAAATACATATGTTAACAAGGTAATTTAAACCCTAATTCATTAAATCAAGGTTTAATTCCGACTAACGCTGAATTGTAATCGTTTTGCGTTTTGTAGTCATTTGCCTGGTACATTTTTTAGCGCTGACCTGACGTGATATGTCAATGTTTCAGTCAGTAACTATAAAGACCTTCACTAATAACTTTTTCAAAAAATGTATGCTGGAATTAATGTGATAAATTCCAGTTTTTTTAAATAATGTTCTAGCTATGGACTTTTTAGTCGTTCTGAGTAGTTCCCTTTAAAAATGACAAATTAATGATATGGCTAAGAAGTTTTGCTATTAAAGTAGCAACATTTTTGAGTAGTTTCGATGTTAATCTTATCATAAACCACTTGTATTTGTTACAGAGTTTACATATCTTACATACGATCTAGTAGTAGCTTAAAAATTGTTGACATGTCAAAATAACTTTTAAATTTTTAATTTAATAAAGTACTGATGATTTCTTCTTCTATATTCTTATTAACTGATTTTGATGATTTTTCAAACGTTTTCCCAAAAATCGGCCAAGTGCGAGTTGGGCTCGCGCACGAAGGGCTCCGTAGCATCATTACAAAAAAATACGAAAGAAACACACGTTTATTGTATAGGGACTTAATATTTTCATTTTTTATATTTTTTTTTAAATATTTGCACACCATATATTGGTAGAATATGTCGGTAACTTAATTTATTTTTAACAACTTGTAACACCCATATTCTTGCAAATAAATATTTTCTTTCTTTCTTTCTTTCTAGTATTTGTCGTTATAGTGGCAACGGAAATACATAATTAGTGAAAATTTCAGCTTTCTTGCTATCACGGTTTATGAGATACAGCCTGGTGACAGACAGACAAACGGACGGACAGGCGACAGCGGAGGTTTAGTAATAGGGTTCCGTTTTACCTTTTAGGTACAGAACCATAAAAATGAGGATGTTCTCAAACCGGCCGTATTTGTTACCGATTTGGAAAATTCCTTTTTTATTGATAGTTGGCCCTATTTAAATTTGAAAAAGATTTAATCCAGACTTCCGAGATACAGGAAATAGGAAGTTGGTTGTTGTAGTTGCATTAGCCCATAGCATTAGCGTTTAAATTATGGGCTAATGTAGCCACTAATGCCGTAGGTAACCTGATATTTTGCGCTTTTATCGAGATCCGAAATAAGCAGACGGAGCGGAGTCCTCTAGCAGCGTTATAAATTTTAATGTACTTAATTGCTAAATAATTTGTTTTTCTATCATATGTTTGGTGAATAATTATTGTTTATAGTATGTATGGTAGAAGTACCGGTTTTGGCTATCTTAGTACCGTATTTGGCCACTTGAAATTTGAATCTGTACGAAAAATTAAAATGTTAAATATTATTTTTATTAAATTTTGAAACTTTGCTCTTGAATGAATCAAATGTATAAACATATTGTATACATAGAGTATTCTTTTATAAAATATAACATTAAACGATACAGTGGCTTCTACCCTACTAAACAAAAGTTGTTAAGGTAAATAAATGTTGTGATTGGGATCATTTTCCATCTTTTCGGCCGAAAAACTAGTAATTCGTGGTGAATTGAAACGTACACTGCAAAAAAATAATGCCTTATAATAAGTTTGGATAATATAAATCCACCTAGCTAGGGATCATATAACAAAGAAGAATTTCACCACGTCGAGCCCGTCGACACTAGCTCAGTGGCAGAGCGTCCCGGCTTGAGGGAGATGGTCGTGGGTTCGAGTCTCGCGTGACGACATTTTTCTTTATTGTTTTTAAAGTTTTTCAAGTTTCCCAAGCACGGGGTGAGTGCTATAAACACAAAAACAAATATAAATCCACGCTTCAACGCTAATCCAAAAATATCAAGTAGCTCATTAAACTACCAAGTGGTAGAGTTCCGCAATGTCTCGCCCGGGTATTTGGTATCATCGCCTTCACTATTCCTGTCGCAATAGCGTCATTGTTTGTCATTGTCGTGTTCCAGTTTCGAGGGCAAGGTAGCTGGGAGACTTATGCATGTGTCATTGCCACCCACCACAAATAGCAAAATCTTTGGTGTCTATAGGCAATGGTTTATCTTTCCATCAGGTGAGCCATTTATTTATTTGCTATCTAATGGTATAAGAAGAAAAGATAAAGATATACGTGTCGATACTCTTAGCCTGCTCCTTTACCTATTGGTAAAGGAGCAGGCTTGCCTGGGTAGAGCAATACCACCATATTTGTTCAAGCCACCTCGAAGTTGCATTGACATTGAGGTGGCATAAGCAGATGAGTTTGTTATTGTGGTAGGTATTATAATTTAGAACGGACTTATCGGAAACTTTATGTTTTTGCGTGAAGTTTTATGTATTTATTCCTGTTGTAATAGGATTGATGCTTGTATTTCCGTTCGGAGAGTAAGATAACCGGTAAACTTCCTGGTAACCGTCCCGCCATACGAATAGAAAAGCACTATTAAGATATTTGGTGTTTAATGTTTATAGACGATGGCTGTCCTTGCCATCAAATGAGTCATCTGCTTATGTACTATCTTACGATATAAAATGTTACAGCCGCAGAGTTGATTAAGTTTAAAAGATTGATTAATATTTTACCTTATTGGGTACGAGTATATTCACCAAAAAACTATTTATTTTGTAAATATTTTTTTATATCATAAGATAGCAAACAAACAGATGACTCTCGCGATGGAAAGAGAAACCACCGCCTATAGACATCAAAGATGTTAATGGTGCGTGGCAATGCCACACGCATAGGTAAGTCTACCGGGTACTTTCCACACCAGCACATGATGATGCCAGGTATTGACGATATTGCGGCAGGAATAGGTAAGGCGATGGTACCAAATACCCGAGTGAGTCGTTGGGAACTTTACCACCTAGTAGTCATAATAGTAGTGATACGTATAGCCAATCGTTCGCATTTTACGACCTGCCTGGCAGAACGGCAGTTGGCCTATTCTTCAAAGGAGCCCGGTCCAACACGGGGGATTAATTTTAAACGCGAAATATTTATTATAAATATCATACATATATAATAAATATTTCGTGTTTTTAAATTTTAATGTGAAAATGCTCTTGACCGTCATGGCGTCTTGAATGTCATCATGTCATAACCATAATATACAAAGTACATACAGTACAGTCTTTGGATTCTGTGAAAATGTCAACAATAACATAACGTTTACCTAGGAGTGACGTAACGCTTCCTGATTTGCGTCACGTGACTTAATGTTTATTTTGCCGAATTTATATTTTAAAAATATTATTTATCATTATATTTTATATTAAATGTTTTAGTTTTTTGTTATGTCCATATCGTTATTAATCATTAAAACCTGCAATATATCCCATACATCCATTCTTAGTGGACATAAGTCTGTTATAACAACTCAGTATAAACATTGTTGATGTATAATGTATACGTGACGGTTATTTTCTATCAGAGAATCTCCCGCTTGTTTCCTACCTTATCTATACATATAATAAAATCGTAGGAAAGTCAAAACTGTACATTGAATATTTTTTTAAAAAAATACTTGGGGCGTGATCTACAATCGATATCGAAGCCAAAAATATAGTTTTTAGAATTTTTGTCTGTTTGTCTGTTTATCTGTTTATCTGTTTGTCTATTTGTCTGTTTGTCTGTTTGTCTGTATGTATGTCCGGGGTAAACTCAAAAAGTACTGCATGGATTTACTTCAAATTTTGCATGAATATTACTAATAGGTCTGGTCAACATATAGGCTACATATTATCATGCCATCACTTAGCGGCCAGGTGCTGTGCGGAGTAAACAAAGTCCGCGCGGACGAAATCGCTGGCAATAGCTAGTAAACTATAAAAATGCTTACTGAACGTGCCGTGTTGTGTCAACCCTGTTAGCTGAAAACCCTGAACGCAATAAGTGCACTGTCAATAGGATGGCTCTGCGTCCTTGCCCCAAGATCATTACCAGGCGATATCGTTACACGACATCGCGTAATATTATAATTGTCTTTTAGAGTTCCGTTACTCCTGCACAACCCTTTGCCGATACACTTGAATCTATATATGAATATGTGAAGCAAAAAGTTTGCACCCCTTTTTAAGACAATTACGCGAACGCTGGAGTATGAAAATTTTACACTACGAAACACTGTAGAAACTCAGATACTAAAATTAATAAAATTAAACAATATACACACTAAATTCATGTTGCATGCATGATAATATAGACACATGCATGCTATTTTCCTTGGCTTAAGTATTTTGTCAAACTTAAAAGAGATTTTAGTTATTACCGCGGTTTTGCTTGTTATATGCTAGCGACCTGCCCGCGGTTTCACCCGCGTAGCTTTTGTTCCCGTGGGAATATTGGAAAGGTTTATATACTTAAACCTTCCTCAAGAATCAATCTATCTATTAAAAAAACCGCATGAAAATCAGATGCGTAGTTTTAAAGATTTAAGCGTACATAGGGACAGACAGAGAAAGCGACTTTGTTTTATACTATGTAGTGATGCGCCACGCAGTCCGCTGCATTTTACAAGTTTGTCTTGCTAAAATCCACGGGAACATTAAGGTTTTTCCGTGCCAAAAAAGTATTGTTTCAGCTTATAATTTATGTGAGTGCCAAATTTCATCTTAATCGGGTTAAACGTATAAAAACAAACATTCAAAAATTTACTGTTCACATTTTTAATATTCGAGGGACTAACACAAACTGAAAATATGCTTTATTCAAATAAACCTTTACATATAGACTGTTGAAACTGATAAGTTTTTACAATAAACTTCCAAATGCTATTAAAGATCTACCAATATACAAATTTAAAAATGTTTCAAATCTAAACTTTGTAAAAAAGGCATGAGGTTAATGGCTCCTCATAGCAGTCTCACAGTAATTATAATATATTATTCATAAATTATTGTAAATTATTGTTGTAAAAAGAAAATGTATATGCACAAAAAAAGATAAGCCCGCTGAGTTTCTTCTCGTCTCAGTGTGTGGCCCCGTTTCCGATCCGATAGTAACAAAAAATGTTGACTCGTCGAAAGTGCCTGTAAAGGATAATTTGAATAAAAATGTTTGACTTTGACTTTGAGTTCTCCAGTGAATATTGTGCTGGTAACTAGGTTTAATATTGGGAAAGTAATATGAAAATTAATCTCAGCTAGAAACCATTTTCCATAAAAATAAAATGACAAGGGTCTGACGTTGTTCCCGCATTACGTACCTATCATGACCAGGATGGATTTTAGTTTTATATATAGACAGTTTATTTTTTTATTATTAATTTTATTTCGTATATGAATTTTCTCCAAATTTGGTCCGGGCCGCCTTCGAAGAATAGACCATTTTCCGTTCTGTCAGGCAGTTCGTAAGAGGAGAAGGATTTGCTATGGTAGTTATTATCATCGTGGCTGCTAGGCAGTAGAGTTCTGCATTGTCTCATATAGGTCTGGTACCACCGCCTTTCCTATTCCTGCCACAATAGCATCATTGTTAGTCACTGTCGGTTACCTGTTTAGAGAGTTAGGATTCTTAAAAGTTTTTTTTTACAACAAGCAAATATATTTTGTGATGGAACATAAGCAACTAAGTCCAGAAAAAAGATCTTGTGCTTTGTCATCCGTGCGGTGGGTATAACAGTCCATCTATGAAATGCCCAATGTATAAGTTATATAAAACGTCCACATTTTCCCAAGTTTTTTTACCATTCAGGCGGACGCTTTGTAATTTCTTCTTCTTCAAACAAGTAGATGTGTGTCCTGATGGAAAGAGTCAACCGTCGCCTATAGAAACCAAAGATGTTAATGATGCATTGCTATTTTGTGGCGAGGTCTAATGATGATATGCATAAGTTTACCGGCTACATTAAGCTCCAAACCGGAACACGACAGTGACAAGCACTGATGCTATTGCGGCAGGAATAGGTAAGGCGGTGGTACCAGACCCAGGCGAGTACCATGTATTCTCACGGGTTATATAAAACCGCACACATTGTTTTAAGATTTTGTCTTTACATTCCGGCGAATCCTCTGAATAGTCGTAGTTTATTATAAAATGTATCTATATTAAACTGCGGCTGCTGTTGGTCTACGAAAATTAAAACTTGAAAACTGAAGTGTTTTCTAGTATTAATATTAGTATTTAGGCGTAACCCCTGCAATTATCGTTGGTTTACAAAGCCATTATTATCAAACGTAATTTAAGATCGCTAGAAATAATTTTTGATCGACACTCGAGATGAAGGAATCATTTTCCTTTGTTTGGGGGATGAGTTGATTGAAATTAAATAATAACCTAATTTTATGTGTTTTGTTACAATCGGCTTTTTATATCATTAAATAGCAAACAAGCAGATGGCATGGTTTATATTCATATATATGTATATTTGTTTTGTTCGTTAGTCTCGCTAAAACTCGAGAATGGCTGAACTGATTTGGCTAATTTTGGTTTTGAATTAATTGTTGAAGTCCAGGGGAAGGTTTAAAAGGTGAGAAAATATAGAAAAAAATAAGAGTAGTTAAAAAGGCAGAACAACGTTTGCCGGGTCAGCTAGTCTTAGATAAATAATTGGTCCCGCTGCGCGCTGGTTAGCGCCGCGAGACCAATCATTTATCTATGGTGTTAATATTATCACTAATGTCACATGTAGTGTGTATAATGTTTATTTTTATTGATTTAATATATTTCTAATGAATTTTATTTAAACATTTTAGTTCTTTGCAGTTCTTCGCGATTTAAACTTCAGCTATATTAAATTTCATACTCTACCGTTTGCGCAATTGCCCTAAAAGGGGTACAGAGTTCTTCCTCCACGTATTAATATACAGATTGATTGTAAATCAAATTGATCTAAATGTAAACAATCTCAGGCGAAGAACGTATTCAAATATGTATCACTACAGGCATGATATTGCTTTCCGTGTTGAAGTTAGTATATCTGATAATGTATATAGAATTCATTCCAGTATTTGGGGAAGCTTACTGATACAGATCTATTGAGGATTTATTGCATTCCAGTGCGCCAAGACAAGAGAGGCTGGCTCGCCGCTCGGAACAGATTAAACGAAAACACGACCAGATGGAAATTAGGTTGTTTGTAAAGATGTATCTAAATATAACGAAATTCGGATATATTTTTTTACAGAAATTGCTAGAAAAGTCACACGTATTGGAAAAATATATTACTGTACCCATTCGCTAGAAGAGAGGTAGTGTTAACTAAATGCCCAAAGACGGTTCTGGTTTGCCTGAATTAGCCGACTTGCGTCCTCTCGTAATGGATGGTGATATTCATCGTTGCATTTGCCAACTTTAATTTAAAAAAATTATATCATTAGATAGCAAACAAGCAGATGGCTCTTCTGATGGAAGGAGAATCGCCTATTGACACCAAAGATGTTAATGGTGCATTGCTATCCGAGTGGTTGGATGGCAATGCCACATGAATTACTTTAACGACTACCGTACTCAAACCGGAACACGACAATGATAAGCATTGACGCTATTGCAGCAGGAATAGGCAAAGCGGTGGCACGAAATACCCGGGTGATACGTTGCGGTACTCTACCATCAGCTCGTGCCAACATGCGGGAATTTTCACTGTCACTTCAATACATTATTTCAATTTAAATGTATTGAAGTGACAGTGAATGTGTTACTAAAAATATGAAAATAGAATTAATGCAGTTGCAGAAAATACAAAATGTATACTCGCGGATTGCTTTTGTAATGTCATAGCGAGACGAGGCTTGGATGCTTTCTTGGTTTAACGAAGAGGAAAATATAAAATGCGAATATGAAAGTTGATCTGATCAGACTTGTTTGTCTGTGTCTAAGAAAATCTTAATACAATAGTGACACTGACATGAGTATTTTTGATCATTAATTAATTCTGAGAGAAGAGTTTCCGTATGGACAAATTTACTTTTTGGAGGAGAGTAAACATGACTTGCTTTAGTAGCATAGTTAACAATTGTGTTTATTTTAGTGAGGATAATATTATAATAATATTATTATTATTGTTATATATATATATATATATATATACTACGTCCGCGCGGACTTCGTTTACTCCGCACAGCCTGTTAGTAATATTCATGCAAATTTTGAAGTAAATCCATGCAGTACTTTTTAAGTTTACCCCGGACATACATATAAACAAACATACAAACATTCGAAAAACTTTATTTTTGACTTCAATATCGATTGTAGATCACCCCCCAAGTATTCTTTTAAAAAATATTCAATGTACAGTTTTGATTTTCCTACGATTTAATTATATGTATAGATATTATTATAAGATTGAAGGTAAAATTAATGATGATTATTAACAAAATTTTAACATTTGCACGCTACAAAACAGGCAAAATAGGATTAAAGAGCAACATATTTTTAAATGATTAATTATGTATCATATTTTATGCAAATAAAAGAATAGACTTAGGAACTGGTGATATTTTTAAGTTCCCACTACGTATATAAATAAGTACTGATACTGCCTCTATTCGAATGTCGAGTTTTCACCAGATCTTAAACTTTTTGAGGTCCAAAGAATCTTTTCCAACAATTTTCACGATGAAGTCAGTATATCTGTATGTATGCGTGTGTGTATGTATGTAAACATCTCATAACTTTTGAACGGCTTGACCGATCGAAACGTGGTTGATGGTATGGATGGGTGCAGCCATACTTAGACTTTCTGAAATATATCGATGACAATATGTTAATTTAATCGCGGGCATAGCTGCACGAATCAGCTAGCGTAAAATAATCCGTATGACGTAGTTTCACTAAGCGTCGACGATGTGGAGTAGAAATTATATCTAGATTGATAGATTGGTTGTCATATTCCAGATGATGCATTACGGGCCCCCTACCTGATTGACTAACGACTCTATCAAGGTCAGACATCGAAAGATCACGAGTGTGGGGATAATTAGCATGAGACAATAGCTATCAATACACGAATCATTTTAATCACGCCAGTTAGTTTGCTTGCTAGAGTAAGCCTCTAAATAGTTCTGAATAACAACGGCTCCCAGATTCTCAGCTAGCGAGATGTGTGATATTCACCATTATCGTATGCTAGTCCTAACGGCTACCGCTTGTCGTTTGCGATTACCTAGCCTAATCGCTCCGAAATATGGGTTGTTAATTCACTTCCAAAAAGCGAGCTGTTAAAAAGATTTTTCTAGAAATTATCCTAATAACTAAAAGAGAACTTTTTACCTAATAACTAAAAAAAAGCGTTTTCCACTGGTCGTACTAATAGTAGTAGTGATTTAAAAATTGTTGATGCGGCAAACGTAACGTAACATATTGCAAAATGTGCTGGCGATTGGATAATGTTTTTTATATGAAAACAGATTATCGCGCAGGTCGTCTGCCTCGTATCTCATGTGCCTAGATCAATTTAAGTGGTAAAATGCTATCTAAATCTATCTAATGCTAGCAAATGGCATCGCCAGATTGCGAAAATTAATACGTTTTAGAAAAAGCCTTACGCCGAATGTAAAATGTCGTCATTATATAATATGCATGATATTTACCGCCGCTGTTAACAAATTGCCGAAGTTGTTATATTGTTTAAATTACTGGTTATGTAAATGGGTTTTTTATTTAAAAATAAAACCCAAACCGGCTTCTTAGTTACGAAAGTAGGTTTGTTAGATTGCCTTTAGATACCCCACCCGGAAAAGGGGACCGTCGGCGACATCGGATAGTTGACATTGATGCAATTTTTCTTCGGCAATTTGTATTGAACGTTTACGTTTTTAAAATGACGACGCCGTTTGAACAATAAAACATACATATTGCCTGCGATATAAATACGAAAGAAACCCGTCATATATAAATATACAAGAATTGCTGGTTTGAAGTAAATGTTACGATAGTGTGTAACTATTATATTATAATCTGTGTATTATAAATATGATGATTTGTTTTTTTTTTATATCATTAGATAGAAAACAAGCAGATGGCTCTCCTGATGGAAAGAGATCACCTGTAGATGACACACACACATCAAAGATATTAATATCCGTGTGGCAGGACGGCAATGCTACATGCATAAGTCTACCGGCTACCTTACCCTCCAAACCGGAACATAACAATGTAAGCATTGACGATATTGCCGCAGAAATAGGTAAGGTACCAAATACTAGGGCAATACGTTGCGGAACTCTACCATCTAAAAGTCATGATGGTAGTGACACGTGTAGCTAACCGGTTGCTTTTTACGACCTGCCTAGCAAAACGGTAGTTGGTCTATTCTTTAAATGAATCTGGACCAACAAGAGATTTGTTTTATTTGTTTACTAATATTAATATATTAATAAATCATAAAGTCCTGGGAGCAATTACTATTACGTTAGGCAAAAAAGACATTGCTTTTTCTATCTAAACCCACCTATCTAACTGCGATCAATAAACGTCATTGATATTTGCCAATTTAATAGAGGAAGTCTCGTATTATACTTTCTGGAAATTCTTTTGAATTGATGTATTAATTGTGGCACAGATTGAAGTATGCCTATTTCTCAATAAACGTCTTCAGATTGAGTTTTTCTTTGAATCTAGTCTCAGATTCTATGAATAAAATTAATATAGATACCTTTATTGGTACCTGTGACGGGTGTTATATTTTAGTTGAGCTACAAACGTGCGTGAAATACAGCGAATTGGTTTATGCAGCGATATATTAAACGTTGTTAGCAATTCTCGTTTGAAGTTCTCGAAACTTCATTCGCAGATTAGTTTTACGAGTGATGAGCAACTTGTATAACGCAGGAAGTAGGTATATGGTGTGTTTGGTCAACCAGTTTATTAGCGGTTATTAAAGACGATTTGCAGAATTATTATGCACATTGCTAGTTGTAAATTTTAACATGTTGCTGCTATGTTAAATTTACAATTAGAATGTATGGATATTTTATTTACATAATAAGTATGACTGAAACCTGTTATTATCTTATGATATAGATGAATGTCTGTTTGGTCTAACGCAGTGGTTTCTTTTCTGCGAAGCTCTTCAAAAGCTAACTCTATCTCGAGTTCCCATAAGCAACGAATGACATGTACAAAAACGGTTGGACCAGACTCCAAGGCTCATTCTAGCGAAAAAAACAATTGCTTTCCTGGCAGAAAGTTCATAAAAGGTAGTTTTTATATCACAAGATAGCAAACAAGCAGATAGGTCTCCTGATGGGAAGAGTCAACTATCGCCTATAGACATGAAAGATGTTAATGGTACGTTGCTATCTTGTGGCATTAACATGCATAAGTTTACCGGCTACCTCACCTTCCAAACCGGAACACGATAGAGTCAAGCACGGAAGCTATTGTGGCTGGAATAGGTAAAGCAGAAGTACCAGACTCGGGCGAGACACTTGCATAGCCAATCGGTCACCTTCTACGACCTGCCAGGCAGTTCGGCAGTTGGCCTATTCTTCAAAGGAGCCCGGGACCAACACGGGGGAAAACCTAGTTTACAGCATTTTTTAATTTTTTTTAAAACGAATTCCTAAGAACTCTATAAGTATATTTTTCGACTATTGTTGTTTGTACCATTGTTTATTGCTGAACTGAAATAAACTGAAATAACTGGTTTAAGTGATTCAATAGAAGACTGCTCCTTTTTGTAACTGTATATACCCAAGGGGTACGCATATCGCCAATTGGGAAACATTGGTCTAAGGCAGGGGTCGGCAACCTAAGACTCGCGAGCTACATGTGGCTTTTTGGATGTGAATCTGCGGCTCTTTAATTTCATACGCAAATATTATTTATTTTATAAAAAATATATATTTAAAAATCGTCTAAATCGATTAACGAAGATCAGGCACCATATATATCTCTATGTATATTGTATATCTCTCAGGCAATTGTACTACCTTTCGCCAAACCCCTTCCCCGCGCTCGTGACACGCGTTGTCACCATCGACCATCGTCAGTCGGTCTGAAGCTCTTGAATGACGCCGTCGTCGGATGTTTCTGTGTAGGTTTTAATTCGCTTTCGACGCATGTCATTTTTTTTTTATTCATAACATTGATTTTTTCAATCAAAAACATTTGAATTGAAGCAGTATTATTTATTGTTGGCAAGAAATTTTTTGTGCCTAAAAACTTTGAAATTTTGTAAATTGTAATTTTTGACTCTTTCGACTCAAAAGGTTGCTAACCCCTGGTCTAAGGGATTGTCCACTAGGGTTAGATCATAAGCTTCCAGATATACCCACAACGAATGCGTCGTGATGACATAGATATATATATTATTAAAACAATATATATACACAAAAGTAGTTTTTACTTACCTTCTATTCAATTGCACATAGTAAAAAATATTTTTGTACAGTAGATATAAAAAATGTTCCTCTCTTTAACTTTAACCATTTTCGTAGGTTATAAGACATACTTTTGCCGCCCCGTTGGTCGAGTGGTTAGCGACCCTGACTACGCAATCAACGGGGCTCGGGTTCGATCCTCGACGGGGACAAGCATTTGTGTGATGAGCATAAATGTTTGTATTTCCGGGTTTGGGTGTTTATTATGTATGTAAAAGTATTTATGTATGTATTTCTATGTATTAGTATCGTTGACTAACACCCATAATACAAGCAAATAATTTGCTTACTTTGGGGTTAGATCAGTAAGTGTAATTTTTCCCGTGATTATATATATATATATATATATATATATATATATATATATATATATATATATATATATATATATATATATATATATATATATAAATTCCTCTATGAATATATACGAATTTCGTGATCAGTTTTTGCTAAGGGGTACGGCACCACCGCACGCGTGAAACTGCAATATGAAAATTCTACTCTGTAATAAGCATGGGCGAGTGAAAAAGACACCACTCACGCTACCGTGAACTTATTTTCGTCCACAATACCTATTCCGACTTTCCGCTTGCTGCGCCCAACATGGCTGCCTCTAAAGTCGTAAAACATCGTAGCGCAGCAATGGACAGGATTTATGTATTAGACATGTATAATGTAACACTATCTTATATCAAAATTTCAACTCCGAGCTAAGCCCCTCCTCGCCTTCTATCCCCGTGAGATTAATACCTAAAATAATTTAAAAAAACTTATTGAAGTCCTTTGTAAATTATAAGAACTCGTTGGTAAGGATAACGTTTGTTTTTTGTTACTAATAAACCTGTTTGATTTTTATTCAAACCTTGATAATTTCTCACGATAATATCTGATACTTCGAATACAATTTAAAAATAAGTCTGTGGTGTTTATTGTAAAGTTGATTTATATTTAATGATGTTTCATTAAACACTAGTAGTTACTAATCAAACTAGCTACTAGTAATAGTAACAACATAAAAATAACTACCTTTTTGCCATAGTTCTTAGTTGTTTAACGGAGGAAAGGGAACGGAATGCTATTTTGATGACAAGGGCAAATGGCCATCGCTATTGAAAGCTGCAATTCTCAAAACGTTGAATATTGGAACATAAAATTTATTAAATCATAATATGTTATTAGTAGACATCAGATAATATGCACTATCAAAATGCCAAAATATACATGCAATATGCGCTATAAAAAGGGCCAAATGTGCACGGACAAAATACTAAGTATAATTTACGATTATTTTCCCAATATAAATATGAATCAACAGTTGCTATTCTTATTACAATATACAACTAAACTTATTTCTAGATTTTATAAGGTAAACTTGTGATATTGGTGATAATGATAATTATGGAACAAAAAACATAGTCACAACTATAATATTTTCTGTTCCATAATTATTGCCAATATTTCTAAGGACTTGCACAGAAGTTTTTTCGTTTCTAGTCTTCCAATGGCGTAGAATATATTGCTTTAAAAGATAGACACACAAAGAATTTTTAAATACCAGCTGACTTTAATTAATTGCAGTGGCTTTTGATGAGTCAAATTGACTTCTTATTTTGTGCCTCAAAATTTTGAATATAATACAGCTTTCGATCAAGTTCCCAACACGTTAATATTGATTCTAAGGCTAGTGCTAGGTTAGGAAATCGCAAATTGGGCTCCCGATGAGGCTTATAAAAACGCGTTTATGGTAAACGCTATAAAATAGTGTTTTATGCATTTGCATATGCAAAAATGCATATGATCCGATGTCCAGTTATTAATCAAATTAGACCGAAATAAAGTAAGGGGATTAGCAAATAAGTAGTTGCACAGTTGCTCGGAGTTAACAACAAAGTTTAGAAATAAATAAAATTTTAAAATAAAAAAATGTATAAAAAGTATGTAGTTTTGGATACCTTATTAATAAATGTGGTATCGATTAACGAAGTGTTTTATAAATATACAGGAGATATTTTTTCGATTTCATAATTGCTATGCAACCTATATATTCTTTGTGCTAAACGTAACCATTTCATTGTAATTTTTTTAAATGAAAACTAGTACTATGGTCTACGTCAGTTATCAGTGAGATTGTAATTATCTTGCTTTCAATCTAGTATTACGCCGGCTCAAACAATGATATCGCAAATGAAACGGTATCGTGTTTTAAGTTGTATATAACAACAAATTAGTTTCTTTGAAGTTTGTTTTTTATTTCAAGTAAAAACAATTATTCCATTAGTACAAAGTATTTATGTGGACTAGTGAAAGCCCTTAACATTAATAATGTCTTTGGTGTCCAAGGAGGTGATTGTTTCTCTTTTCATCAGGAAAACTATCTGCTTTTTGCTATTTAATTATATAAAAAATATGTTAAAAATTTAAAGATCGTAATAACTTCCAAATCGTGTCATAAATAAATTAGCAAAGTTCTTGAATGGTATGCGAAGAATAGCAATTAAATAAAGGTAGTAAGGTAAGCACATTTAGTACAATAGATTGTAGAGTCCCTGTGTCAATCATCAAAATATACACAAATATAAAAGCTTAAAAACGAGGTGCGTTATATTTACACAACGTTTTGTTCAGGTGATGAAACGTATAGCTGAACTAAGCTGAATTCTTCAGATGTAAATGTTGATATCCGTTACGTAGGATAGTATTGACATATGTATAAGTTTTCGCCTAGCTTCTCCTCCTAATAGGAATAAACCAACGACAAGCGCTGTCGCTATCGTGGTAGGAAAAAGTAAGGCGGTGGTACCAAACCTGGGTGAGATGTTACGGAACCCTACCACCTAGTAGTCATGCTAGTAGTGACACGTTTGACTGATCGTTCACCTTTTATTTATTGACTGGCAGAATGTAACCTGCCAGGCCTGCCCTGTCATCTGGCAGGGCATGACCTGGCCATGCTAGATATCCGATCTATTCCACGAAAAGGCCTTTAGTTTAACACATCTGTAGTTTATTATGTACTAGATGGAAACCCAGCTTTGCTCAGAAGTCTCATAATACGCAATCTTATATGCTAACTAAAATAGTAGACATGAAAAAGTAGCAACACTGTAGTGACGTCTTCTTTCAACTATTACGTTGGCTTAATAAAGACAACACTACGGCGTTGCTATTTTTTAATTTCTGCTCTTTTCAAAACAAAATAAGTTTCACGATAACCTGCACTTTGTTCTACGATACTCAATGACGTGTATATAATAAATAATACACGTCATTGACGATACTTTAATAAATACTCACGCCATCTACACTACATATTTGTAACCTTTAAAGAAATATGGCCGATTTGTCTGTCAACACCATTAGAATGTTTAATCATTATTTTATCAAAATACTCGACAATCCGAATTTTGCGGATATATGTTGTCGACTCAAAATTATTATTTTTTTACGCTTCATAGTTTACGTAAGGTTTCGATTGAGTCTACCGTAACCCTTGACGAAATTATTAATATAGATATGGCAGTTAGTATTAAAAATTAAGAATATTAAGATCGCCATTGTAAGAATACCATTGACATGTATAAATACATGTCAATGAAGAATACCTATCGGTGTTTTTGTTTCGCGTTTGGTCGATTCCAAGGTCAGGTAAGTGAACTTTTAAAAGCGGCATTAAATACTCATTTTTCAAACGACTTCCCAAGAACCCCCTCCGATTCTCAATTCGGATGTTCATATGTTTTTTTTTTGTATGTTCGGGTATAGCACCGTCATATATAAACGGATTTCAAATTTTTTTTTGTTTATCGTCCCCGTAATGGGAAAATTAAATAAGTCCGAATTTGTGCGATATTGACTTGATTTTTAATGTGTTATTTAGTTATAGTAAAAGATAAAAGATAGAGTTCAGTTTGTTAACGATAATCAGGCCCACAAAAAATAAAATTATCTACAGTAAAATTGTCTCACATTTTATAGCAAAATGTACATTTACTAAAAAAAATACTAAATCGCGTTTATCTCAGGACTACAAAATCAGAGTTATTTAATTTTTCAACTACGGGGCGATATTTCCGATTTGGTACGATTTAAATTTGGTGAAGATATGACGCAGAGTTCGAGAGATACAGGTGATAGGAAGTCGGTTGTTGCTATTTTACTGCGTTTCAATTATTTCAACATACAATAACAAAAAAAAACATTGTCCGATCGTCAAATGCACAAGGATTGATTGTCAACTTGATTAATGGGGGAAGCTTGATTTATGGGGAAATTCTTTAAGTTTAGTACTAAAATGAGGCACTTTAAAATACGATATTTTTTATTTTTTATTACCTATTTTGGCTTGCCAGGGTCTGGTACCTCCGCCTTACCTATTCCTGCCACAATAGCGTCAGTGCTAATCACTGTCGTGTTCCGTTTTGGAGGGTAAGGTAACAGGTAAACTTGTGCATGTGGCATTAGACCTCGTCACAAAATAGGAACGCACCATTAATTTTTGGTGATTAATTATTTGGTGTCTGTAGGCGATGGTTAACTCTTTTTATCAGGAGACCCATTTGCTTGTTTGCTATCTTATGATATAAAAAAATATTTTCTGATAATGTCATTAGTTTCTCTATATACTTCTTTCGGATCGAATACGTTTTTTTTACCACATATGTATATTTACATTAGGAACAACTAATACATGGTCATTTAAAAATGGTCATTAGCATTACAAGAAGTTAATGTTTGAAGTCATCAATCAGTATGATTTATATTATTATGATAAATTATCAAAATTTCGAAAAAAATTAAAGGAATAAATTGTATAAAAAATAATTAACTTTGTTCCGAGGTTTGGCAAATAGCGTTGTATCCAATTGTACCTATTGCTTGGATGAGTGTTGCTGGAATATTGGAAAACTCGTCTTGTAAATCTTATTGGAATTTAACATTTTAGAACTGTTATCATATATTGAAAATCTATATGTTTCTCTTAATGGATAGCCTAATGGCTTTCTGAATTGAACCGATTTCTATAAAAATAGAAAAGAAGAATATTTTTAATTAACTCAATTTTTAATAAAATGATTACGGATAACAACAGGGCCGCTACTTCGGAGGGGATGAAATATTTTTTATATAATAGGGAGGAAAAGAGTTTATTTTTTTATTAAACTAGCTAGTCTATTATGACTAGCTGTGTCCGCGACTTCGTCCGCGTGGAATTCTTTTTAAATAAAAGTAGCCTAAGTTACTCCTTATCACAACAGCTATTTGCCGGTGAAGGTCCCGTTAAAATCGGTCCAGTCGTTTCAGAGATTGGCCGGAACAATCAGGCAGACAGACAGATAAAAATTGTAAAAAATGTTATTTTGGTATATGTTCCGTGTATACATCCATACGCATTTAGTAAAAAGCGGATATTTTAATATTGCAAACAGACACTCCAATTTTATTTATTTATACAGATGTATAGATTAGCAAGTAAGTATATGGTTCTCCTGATGGAAAGAGATAACCATCACCTATAGACTTCATTAGGCGGGGTCGGGGCGCCACATGCGGGCATTTCTTACACTGGTGACCTGTTAATCAGCTCGCGGGTGAAGCTGCGCGGGCCAGCTAGTTAATTATATAACAAGAATGACGAATTTACCTTAACAACCTCGTAAATTAATGTCGTGATGTGGAATTAGGAAGTCTGTGGTTACCGGGAGAGACCTACACTGATGTACCGTTATCACATTGCTTACGTGGCGTCCAAGGGCGATGTCAAATGTTTCCAAAACTGGCGTGTGTGAATGGAGTTATGGATGTTGAGGTACCAAAGCGAGTCTACCGGGTTCGTGGAGAATGACTCTCAATTCACTTTGTCTACCCCGTGAGGAATTTAACAAACCAACTCAAAAATGGTTTGATATATTTTATTGATTCAGGCGTTACTTGTTACTTTTTCGCCGTGTTGGTCCCGGCCTCCTTTGAAGAATAGGCCAACTGCCGTTCTGCCAGGCAGGTCGTAAAAGGCGACCGATTGGCTATCGAGTCACTACCATCGTGGCTACTAGGTGGTAGAGTTCTGCATTGTCTCGCCCGGGTCTGGTACCACCGCCTTACCTATTCCTGCCGCAATAGCGTCAGTGCTTGTTGCTGTCGTGTTCCGGTTTGGAGGGTAAGGTAGCCGGTAAACTTATGCATGTGGCATTAGAACTCGCCACAAGATAGCAACGCACCATTAACATCTTTGGTGTCTATAGGCGATGGTTGACTCTTTCCATCAGGAGACCCATCTGCTTGTTTACTATCTTATGACATAAAAAAAAAAAAATACTTTGCGGAAATCCATTATTTAAAAAAAGTGAATTAAATTAAATTGGCTATTATCCGCGAACTGCTCTATGTGTCCTCCGCGATGGCACCGAAAAGGAAGACATTGGTTTAATAAATGGATAAAACACACCGATGGTCCGGACAAAAAAGAAGATCCCAGCAGCACAATTTTCCACCCACATCCACCACACTTCCTGCACGTCGGCACCAAACACAAAAGCACACAATTTACGCACTCAACACACTTTTCACTGCTATGGTTTGATATGGTTTCATAACCATCTTACGGTATATAAATATTGTTAGGAAATATTTGCTTATTTTCTTTTTTTTTGTATAGTTGTTTAATTATTCCATCTTCTCAATCTAACTTTACTACTCTGGATCCCTGGAAGTCGATGTTGTATCGGTGCGGGTCACGGTCCGCGAGTGTCACGCCCTCTGTGAAAGTACTTAGGACTTCACGTCACATTATCTTTGTACGTGTTTATTAACGTAGAAAGTTACTATTCGAGTGCATCGCTCGTTTGTTTGTTTTGTAACCGGTCGTTGTAAGGCAGATATTCGTTTATTACTGAAGTTGCCGTGGACAAAATTCTTTCTAGCAGAGAAAAAAGCAGTTTTTACTAATTGAATACCCCGTTTTCAAATGGTTAACAATCCTGATTACGCAATCGATGGAGCTAGGGATCGATTCCCGATAGGGACAAGCATTTGCGTGATGAGCACAGATATTTGTATTTCTGGGTTTAGGTGCTTTTAACTAAATTTATCTCTTTATAATATTATTAATTGTATATTGTACCTGCATCTATTACAAAAAATCTCTTAACTAACTGACTTAAACGTCATCTTATTTTATCTCAACCATTATTATTTATACTCTCCATCGTCGCAATTTGGAGAAACTACATTATATTGATTGTCATAGATCAGAACTGTCCGGCGCTCGGCCTGCGGGCAGCATGCAGCCTACGGCTTGCAATTGTGTGGACCGTGAAGTGGTTTTAATCCACTGAAACATCCACAAAAATTTAATGACTTCTTCATGCAGGTTAGCTGAAAAAAAAACTCACTACGAGATAAGCTAGTTTTCTTTTAGTATTATTTATTAATTTTTAACTGTATATTTATTTAATAATTTTCCACAATTGTGAAGTTTTTTTTTTTAAATTATAGTTTGTTTATTATTTGAAAATTTTATGATTGGTCTATGCGGCCCTTCAATCTTTTTAGTAATTCATATTAGCCCGGGGTGGTATTTGGTTTGAATAACCCTGTCATAGATAACACAATTATGGCGTTTGAAACATAATTTAAATGTTTTAAAGCCACTGCCCAAGCAGCAATCAAGCATGTTTAATACCCATAAAGCAGCTCATATATTACTTAAAGTTCTATTCCAGCTGTACAATGGTGTAAAAAGATGCTTTTATCGGTATAAGAGACCTTTATGAGTTTTTTTACAGCCTAATGCTGTACAAGGCCTTTCTTAGAGTTTCGCGTAAGCTTTAGGCGTTATATCTGAATATTAATACACTACTGTACAACTTTAAGTATTTTGTAACACATTAAGCTTATTTTAACAGTTAAAGCTGTACATTAGCTGTATTATGTTTAGCGCGGGAATTTATTACATCTTTAAGTGTTATTATAGTATCACTCAACGCTTATTTCTGTAAAATGGGAGATGCAATCACCGTTCTACAGCTAATATTTATGGCGTAATTGTAGACTGTTATGCAGCCAATGGTATTAAAAAATCTGCATATACAGCTGTAGTGCAGCTCAAGGCTGTATTACTGATTTTGTTATTTGCTGTTTTTATATCTGCATCGTTGATATCATGTGGAAAAAATCAAGAGGAAGATTGAAAAGGAATATTTAAATATTATAAATTACCAACCAAGTAATAGTGATGAAGATAAAGCTAAAAAATTACTAAATCAGGTAACCTACAATCGTCATTTTTATTAATGTTCAAGGAAAAGGGTTCCGTAACAAAAACATTAAAAAGTGATTGTAGGTTACCTGATTTATTATTTTTAGGCTTATCTTCTTCATTAAGGTTATTTGGTTGGTAATTTATAGTATTTTTTTTTTAATGTCATAAGACAGCAAACAAGCAGATGGGTCACCTGATGGAAAGAGTCAACCATCGCCTATAAGCAGCAAAAATGTTAATGGTGCGTTGCTATCTTGTGGCGAGGTCTAATGCCACATGCGTAAGTTTACCGGCCACCGGAGCTAAACCAGAACATGACAGTGACTAGCACTGACGCTTTGCAGCAGGAATAGATAAGGTGGTGGTACCAGACCCGGTAGAGCCAATGCAGAACTCTATCCCCAAGTAACCACGATAGAAGTGACTTGCATTGCCCATCGGTCGCCTTTTACGACCTGCCTGGCAGATAGGCAATTGGTCTATTCTTCAAAGAATATATAAAAAAGAGTTAAAAAGAGAAATAAAAATCATTACACTGAGAAAATATATATATATTTTTATTTTTAACTTGCTACTATACGGAGTGTTACAAAAGCGGTATAGTAAGCCGAAAGGGGGTGACTCAGAGGGTCATTCTGAACAACTTTTGTTCAAAGATTTGTGAAAATTCGCGAAAAACAATTTTGTTTTTCCATTGTGAAAAATCACGTGACCAACAAAATTTCTATGGAGAATCAATATTTTTTCGCGAATTTCCAAAAGTCGTTAAACAAAAGTTGTTAAGAATGACCCCCTGAGTCACTCCCTTTCGGCTTACTGTACCACTTTTGCAACACCCCGTATATATGTATACTTACAATCATTTTAAAAATATTATATACTTAGATACAATTACAGGCAAGAGAGTATGTGTTTCTCTTTGAAGAACAAATAATATTAAATCACAAGCACGAAATAACGTATTCTTTTTAAAAATATTTTTGTGATAGACCAATCTTTAAAGGGCTAAATTTTTCGTTCTTGATCAACTTAGTTATATCATTGTTTTCTTGGCCATTATAATTCACCTTTATCCTCCCACAAACTGGATACGATGCAAATACAGTTTTGGCTTCTCTCAATTGTTTTTATTATTTTATAAGGCATATTTCCCTGAAAAATAAAGTAAAACATGATTGAAATACATATCCCATAACTTATAGTTAACAATAAGTTGGTTTAGTTGTAAAGTCAAACGACCGACGTCAATACATCACAATAGCGAAATCAAGTGATATATGTTTTGTATTTAGGGTTCTTCAATTTTTGTACGCATCTCTAAACATAAGTTAAGTGATTAAAAGCCAATGACTGTACAATAGATTTATATAGGGACTTAGTACAGCCTAAAGTGTATTTGGACGGTAATTAAAAGCCAAAAGCGGTATAATAGAATAAAAAAAAGATTCAGTACAGTTATTTGCAGTATATCACCCTCCAAATACACTTTAGGCTGTATAACAAAGCGTCGCCATTATTGTGTATTAAAAACAACATTAAAGAAATATATTGTTAAATAAAAGATATATTTAGCAATAGCTAAAGCTATATCGTGATAAGCAACTTATATTATGATCAGTATGCCTTTATATACAATATTGTACCATAAATACTTGTATATTCTAACCTTAAACACAAACACTTACCGTATTTTGCAATGATTTATTTGTGTTATCTTGATTACTTCGTTGGCGCGTGAATATTTTGAGAGAAAACATACACGATTTTACAATGATTTTGAATTTGCACTTTGAATACACCGTTCAATAGTGCTCCAAGTCCAAGAATTTATCGTTTATTAATATATTTTTAATTATGGCGTCTGCATATACGTGATATAATTAATGTTATACAATATCAAAAACAGATTGTTACTTTTTATCATTTTCAAACACCTATTAAGAACATTTAGCTGTACGAGAGAGTATGTTTAGTGTTACAGTTTCTTTATACACCGAATGACAGCCTTTGTACAGCCTATAACAGCTTGTACAGCTATTGTGCCGCTTATTTAACACTTAGCTATACAAGACGGTTACAAGAGAGTATCCTTAGTGTTATAGTTTCTTTATACACCAAATAACAGCCATTGTACAATTTATAACAGCTTGTATAGCTATTGTGCAGCCTACATAACGCAATAAGCTGTATAACTTGGGGCCCTTTTTGGTGTTATATCGGCTGTAGAAGCGCTTCTACAGCCTTTGTACGGCTTAGTATACAGCTTTAAGTTTAAAAATGAACCTAAATGCAACCTATATACAGCTTAACGTGCTACTCGGATGGTTTCATGTCTTAGAGCATCATCAGGGTTTTAAGTGTTACAGTAACTCATCAAAAACTCATAATCACCAGGATTTAGTTTTAAATAAACTAAAAATAAAAAAAAATCTTATTACCCTGACGATGCTTTAATAAGCGAAACGGGTTGGTATTAAAATAAATAAATTAAGCGTCACAGTAAGAGTGGAATATATGAAAATTATTATTATTGGACATTATTGTTTTTATAAGATAGCTTACAAACAAATGGTTTTCCTGAAAGGGTCTACCATCGCCTATAGACACCAAAGATGTAAACGGTGCGTTGCTATCTTGTGGCGAGGTCTAATGCCACGTGCATAAGTTTACCGGCTACCTTACCCTTCAAACCGGAACATGACAGTGACAAGCACTGACGCTATTGCGGCAGGAATGGGTAAGGCGGTAGTGGCAGACCCGGGCGTGACCATGCAGAACCCTCCTACCTAGTAGCCACGATAGTAATGACTGGTAAAGCCATTCAGTCGCCTATTACGACCTGCCTACAGAACGACAGTTGGCCTATTCTTCAAAGAAGCCAGGCACTAACACGGGGATAAAATTGAAATATTGTTCAGTTTATTATAAACAAACGACTCCCTTCCTTGTTTGTCATAAGTCATAACAAACGTCTTCATTTTGTCAAAAAGAAGTAGACTTATTTACTTGAGAGGTGTCAAGGGACACCCGGATGGAACGAAGTTCCTTTTGATTAATTAAAAAAAAACCTGTATACACTCAACAAAAATAATCGTCGCGACACCACACTGTTCAATGCGAAATAGAAATGAACATATCTGGCTTGCTTTCTATAAGAGAGAGAGAGAGAGAGAGAGACAGACAGACAGACAGAGAAACAATTACAATAGCTTACTATAGCAAAAAGTGTCGTAAAAATTTTTCGTAAGAATTTTTTCCGTCTAGCCCCCTTTCACAACGCGCGATAAGGAACTTCGTTCCAAAAATAATGTTAAATGTAGGTACTTATACATAATACGTCGGCTGAAGGATTTTTATCAAGACTAATGAAACAAACACAAACAAACACTTGTTTGTGCTGCATGCAAATGGGATTGTATTGGTAATGTCATTTTTCTTGGTATATTTTCATAACTGGCTGATAATATTGACATATATGATAATATATTATAATATAAAAGATTGACAAAACAGATGTACATGCTAACTTCTGAAACCGGTGTTTATACCAATGTTTATATGAAGGGAGTTATAAATGCGGACCGAGTAAGGTCTCTAATCTAGAAAAAGAAACTTTCTGCTTTGACATATGATGAAACTGAAAATAAATGACTAAAAAACATCATCACCCAACGAAACAATTTAAAAATCCAATATAAAAATATATTTTTTTATTTCTTCTGCTGCAAACTGTAATGTTTATTTTGTGGAACCATATATAAGAATATAGATGAAAATTTAAAAGACGATTGTTGATTGAACAACAACAAAGTCAGCTGCTGTGGTAATACACCGTGAATCGTGATGTAATATCGGGTACGTGACGACTCACTAACCGCAGACTTGTGCTTGTGTTCCTGTAGTGAGATATCAGCGAAAATATATTTAAATTAAATTAAATAAATAAAAGACGAAAAAGACAACCACCGTCTTTAGGCGCTAAACATGTTAAAAGCGCATCACTATGTATGTAGAGGGATTGAGATTCCACATACATAAGTTTACCTGCTACCTAATCCTCCAAACCAAAACACGATAGTGACAAACATCGACGCTATTACGGCAGGAATAGGTAAGGTGGTGGTACCAAATACTCGGGTGAGACTTTGTAGAACTCTACCTCATAATTAGTAGTCACGATCTAAATGATATATAAGAATTTCACGAGATGGTAACTTTCAGGGTAAGCAGACTAAAACTATCTAATATCATTTAGGTTAACTATTACGCGCTGGTTGTCGCCATCGCAGTAACAGTCAACGATGAAAACTAGTTAATTTGCAATTTTCTGTAAACTTTTACGTGTATTCTTGCGATGACACTGAAAGGAAAAAAGACGCTGTAAGAAATAGTAAAAACCATAGGACTGAAATTAACAAAGACCCCAGCTACACAAATATCCCCCTCGTCCACCACATTTTACATCACGACAGTAGCAAGCACGACAGCACACAATATACGCACTCAACGCACATTCTACTTCGCGAAGTATTACTTCGTCTCTTGTTGAGTGAAGTAGTGTTCGTGTTTTCTGAAGATTCTTGGGTTGCGTTGCGGTTTTATTTTTTCCTCTTTCAGTCAGCGAAGTCAAATCACAGTAGCATCGCAAGGCTACACGTAAAAGTTCACGGAATTTTGCAAATTAACTATAGTCTAAGATCCGAAGTAAAATCGACCTTCACCCATCTGTTTAATGAATGAAAATAATTTTATAAGTAATTTAGTATGTTAAAAAATGGGTTGACTGAAAAAATCCTGGCCAGGCTATAATTAATTAATGATTAAAAAATCCTTTTTTTTAATTTCTACTGATATCATATCATATCATTAAGATATCATGGGGTTTGCAACAAAACAGCGCTTATTTTTATGTTTAATTTATAGATTAAACAAGTAGGTGAAAGTAACTAAGACCAAAATACCTGTTTATATCTGTCAACCCAATAGTTAAGCCAGGGAAAATACAGTCAACCCTACGTTTGCATACTTTATAGACTTTGTACTTACGGTTGGTGTACAATTTTTTCGTTAAACATATCGGTAGAAATTAAAAAAAAGTGATTTTTTAATTATTAATTAATTATAGTCTAATATAGAAAGTATAATTTTCAGTCAACCCATTTTTTTTTATAATTTTTAACATACTAAATTACTTATAAAATTATTTTCATTCGTTAAACAGATGGGTGAACAGTTTTCTTTGTTGAAATAGATTTCCGCATAGTAACGCCTGATTTTATAAAATAGCTCGCAATTGTGTTACCATCACTGCGATTGATAATTTTTGACTATTACTTTTTATTTGCAGATCCATACTTATATTATTATTGCGAAAGTAACTTTGTCTGTCTGTCTCTTTTCCATGTCTCAATCACTAAGCATTAAGACCACGCCACAAGGCGGGCACCGCATCATTAACATATTGTTGTCTCTTTAGATCAGGACAGCCATCTGCTTATTTGCTATCTTAGGATATAAAAAGAAATAAAAAAAATATCTTATACAAACATATTTATAGCCTCAAACAGATAAAAATGTATAGTTTTTATATGTAACTAGATTCTGCGTGCAGCCCGTTATAAAAGTTTTTGGCGAATCCCGAGGGACTACATATTTTTTCCGGAATAAAAAGTAGCCTATCATAAGGTCATCATCTATCTGTTTGCTAAATTTCATCCAAATTCGTTTTGTAGTTTTTGCGTGATTAAGTAACAAACAAACATCCATCCATTCATCCAAACATCCAAACAACCAAACTTTCGCATTTATACCCGTAATACTACTAATATAGACAAGCTGACCCGCGCAGCTTCGCCGGCGGGTATATTAATAACATGTTGCCAATGTCAAAAATTTCATACAACATTATACCATCTACTTAACCATCTAAGGGGATGTATTTCGAAAAAAATCTTTATTACTACCCCTATAAAATTTAGCCTTCTTGTTCCAAGGGCTTAGGAAGGACGTTGAAATGTCAGTCGTGAGTCAGGTTTTTTCTTTTTTATACAAAGATGACAAATACACAGTTCATTTCGGCTTGGTTAAAGAGCAGCAAGCCCTGGACTGTTTTATCAATTCAGGCGCTACTTTGCGGTAGACCAGAAATCGTAACATTTTGGCCGTGTTAGTCCGAGCCGCTTTCAAGTATTAGACCATCTATCGACGATCATAAAAGGCAGACGATTCGAACAAATTCGAAGCTCACAAAAATCTTACGGTACCCCCTGCCACTCCATGTGGACTTTGCTAATATTATTGCACGAGTTTGTGCTTGCGTCAGAGCAGATATCTATTCTTGAAGTCTTAGCAGCCTCGACGGACCAATGCATCCTCTGGCTACGTGTAGATTGCGACGACTATTCCCACATCTATGCATGCCTTTACAGATCCCACAGCGGAAATTCCGAATCAAACCGACTCTTTGAGCATATCCTGATTGCAACAGATTCCGTGCTGTAGAAGATCCCCTCTGCAGAGATCGTGATCATCGGTGATTTCAACGCTCACCATGCCAAATGGCTCGGTTCACGTACTACCAAACATGCGGGGAGATCTGTTCACGATTTTGCTTTAGCGTATATGGTATAACACAGCTGGTTACTTCGCCTACGTGGGTTCCAGATGTGGACCACCATCTTTCTTCCTTGTTAGACCTTCTGCTGACCTCACAACCGGACAGTTATCAGATTTCTGTAGATGCTTTACTTGGTTCATCGAACTACTGCCTAATTTCGAGCAATGTGCCGGTTACGCGCTTATCACGGCCTTGTTTTTCAGATTGCCGCCGCGTTTGACACTACAGGTCATCAGACTAAGAGAGGGTGCGGTCCTTTTTTGCGTCGTACTCATGGAGGCGTATGTGCTTTTCGCTGGAATATCCAGAAGATCCTGTCTCTCAATTAGGTCGCCGCTTAATAGACTGTACTAAAAATTGCTTCCTGTCTGACTCGCAAATGATGTTTCATTCAATAACATCATTTTAATTCAACAAAATTCACTTACATCACCTAAGTACTTAACTCAAGCAGGTACAATCACTAATAAATAATAATGATATCAAAATAGTTAGAATAAGTTTTTATTTATTTATTTCTTTGTAAGACAGCGGTCATTTGATGCAAGCTAAACTTAGCGCTCGCGCCGTTCCGGCTCTTCTTCATGTCTCTCTGTTTCTTATTACCGATTGGCAGGGCGGCACTCCTTGCCGGGAGATCAGAGTTTCTCAATCGCGCTGTCTGGTGACTTTAGCTCACTGTTTCTTATTACACCTTTCTTTCCCTGTAATAGGTGCTAACCACTCAATATCTACCCAATTTCTCGGGCGCTATTGACAACGACAGTAATACATAATTTTTTAAGCGCTGTCCTTAAAAGAAATAAATAATGGGTTACTTTTTGTGACAATTTTGATTTCATCATTAATAGGTACTACCTGAGTTACTTAGGTGATGAAAGTGAATTTTGTTGAATTAAAAATCAATTTTTAGTCAAACAGGAAGCAACTAGGTGACAAGACACGCGAGAGTCAGAGCCCTAGAAATCGTGTAACTTAGTAGGCATTTTAAAAAACATATCGCTAACTAGGCCAGACTTATACATCCCCACGACTTTCTAATTCCCAAAAAAGGGAGTTTCTCAATTTAGCTGGCTATATTTATTGTACTTTTTGGCATTGGAAATTGGTGAAACTCTATTTACTTGATTAGAATGCACTTGTACTGTTTCACAAAATACTTTTAATTTCGTGTATATCTGCCAACTGAGTTCGCCTTTTACGGCATTTTTTAAATGTTTGTAACCTCAGAACTCGGTCATTTCTTAATCGATTTGGAATTCAGCCTTTGTTTGGGAGGATATACGAGTAGGTACTTCACATTTGGTCCCATATAAATTTGGTGAAGATCTGAATCAATATATAATAATACTAGTTGTGCCCGCGACTTCATCCGCATGGGAAAAATCTAAAATAAAAGTAGCCTAAGTTACTCCTTATTGCCATGGTTTAAAAGATAGACAGTTCTGGTGTTTTACTCGCATAGTTCCCGTTCCCGTAGGATTTCCGGGATAAAAACTATTCTCTGTCTTTACTCGGGTCTCAAACCATTTTTATAACAAGATTCATTTAAATCGGTTCAGTGGTTTAGGCGCGAAGAAGAGACATACAGACAGATAAAGTTACTGACGCATTAATAATATTAGTATAAATAAATATGGCCATAGTTAAAGTAAAAAAACTTGAGAGGTGTCAAGGGATACCCGGATGGAACGAAGTTCTTAAATAGTTCGACAAGCTAATTAATTAAAAATCAAATAATTAGATATCGTGAAATATCTCGTGAAATAGCCTGCCGTTCGTCGAGTTTAGTAACACTGATTATGCAATTGATGGAAGTAGGATTCGGTTCTTGACATTAATTAGAATTTTTGTGGTACTTTTTAAAAAAAGTAAAATTGATAAAGTGTGTGTCAGGCCACATGCATCGTTTTGTATTTATAAACCAGTTTATAGTCTTTTTGTTATACCACCTTAACTATGATAGTACCTAATGACTTGTAAGTATAGCTAATCGTTAGTCTCTTACCAACCTCCTGGAAGAACTGTAGACATTTTTCAGACAGGCCCCGGACTATTGATGAAAGTTGCCGGCAATATTTCCAATGTTACCAAAGTGCCTCGAATGTTTCTACACTTGCCGGTAAAAAAGTTAAGCTTTTCTATCACAACAAACATTGTTATAAAAAAACTTGAGAGGTATCAAGGGACACCCGGATGGAACTAAGTTCCTCTTATTATAATAATTTACGAAAAACCTGTATACACTTAACAAAAATAATCGCCGCGTCACCACACTGTTCAATGCGAAATAGAAATGAAAATATCTGGCTTGCTTTCCATAAGAGAGAGAGAGAGAGAGAAACATGCGCACGCCGCACAGCTTACAATACCTTACTATAGCAAAAAGTGTCGTGACAACTTTTCGTAAGAATTTTTTCCGTCTAGCCCCCTTTCACAACGCGCGATAAGGAACTTCATTCCAAAAAAGAATGAAAATCAAATGCACAGGCTGTTCTCGCAATTTGGATCCTGTGTACCCCTGATCTAGTGAATTTAAGGTTACGCAATGATATAGAATTTTAGCTTTCCAAATGGATTGTTGAATATATATAGTAGAGTATGTATGTAGTATTTGATGTGTCCCGCAAATCGCTTGTCGATCACGTCCCACTAGCCGGCAGCGTCCCCTCTGTCGTTAATATGCGCACCACATCCTCCGCGGACGATTGCGTGATGATGCAATTGCGCACAAAATTAGTCTACGTCTATCTTGATTCCCGTCTACATCACTTAAATCAATGGCGACTTTATAAATTTTTTTTTATATCTGTAATAACCGAAAGCCATAAGTTACAACCCATTCGTATCTTACTATTTCTATATACACTACCATCGTGATTAGTAGGTGGTAGAGTTTTACATGGTTTCGCTTGAGTTTGGTACTACCGCGTTACCTATTCCTGTCGCATATGAAATTAAGATCCCGCCACAAGGATAGCAACGCACGGTTATAATTTTGGTGTCTATAGGCAATAGTTTTCTCTTTCCATCAAGAAAGTCGGTCTTATAAATCATCTATCTCATAAAAAGTACTAGATGGTAGAGTTCTATAAAATTTCTCTCAGACTTGTAACTACCGTTTGACTTTTTTCTGCCGCAAAAACGTCAATGCTTGTTACTAAAGTTATTTTTAATTTTAACTAGCTGACCCGGCAAATGTTGTTTTGCTAAATATATTTATAACAGTATTTCTCTGATAGATAATGGATGTTATTATACATAAAATATATCTTCCTTTTGAATCTATTAGAAAAACCGCATCAAAATCCGTTGCGTAGTTTTAAAGATATAAGCATACATATGGACAGATAGTGGAAAGCGACTTTGTTTTATACTATGTAGTAACTTCCCGCTACGTAGTTATTGTTTTAATATAAGTTACTGATTTTGCCAAAATTTTTGAAAATCGAGTTTTCACCAGATCTCCACGTTTTGAGGTCCTAGGGACCTTTTCCGACTATTTTCACGATGACGTCAGTATGTCTGTATGTATGTATGCGTGTGTGTGGATGTAAACATCTCACAACTTTTAAACGGCTTGACCGATCGAAATGCGGTTGATGGCATTCCGATTGGTTACAAAATCTTATGTCCAATACATAAATTGCATCTAAATCAATTTACCGTTGAGAGCTATCATTGACAAAAAAATTGGAAATAAGTGTATTTGATTTGAGGTAGCCAGTAAAGTAATGAATGTATTATTTTATTATCATTCTGCTACATAGATAGCAACGCATCATTAACATTTTAAGTGTATACAAGCGATGGTTGTCAGGAGAAAGAATCAGGAGAGAGGAGTCTTCCATGAGGAGAACCATCTACTTGTTTGCTATCTTTTGATATAAAAAAATACCTAGCAGTAAGCAGGGCCCGTTGCGGCCCGTCAGTGCGCTGGATCCTCAAATGGCGTAGTTATCTATGCAATGAAGCACAGTATAATTAATTAATTGGTTTCGCAGTTACTTGCAAGGACGATGGCAACAAATACGCGTGGAAGATCAGTGCTCTGATTGGTGCTCTATTACTGCTGGAGTACCACAAGGTGGTGTATTATCTCCACTGCTATTTTCCATTTATATAAATTCTGTCACCTTCGCACTGTCTTTTCCTTACCACCTTTATGCAGATGATCTTCAAATTTATACTCAAACTTCGCTCGATGATCTCTCTTCGGCAGTTTCGTCGATGAATACAGAACTTGCTGCCGTGTCGGGATGGGCTCGTCAATATGGATTAATACTCAATCCCACTAAAACCCAGATTATGCTTGTCGGTAGCCCTAACTTTATTTCAAGGGTTAATTGGGCTAGCATACCTAAGATTAATATTGACGGTATTGATATTCCGTTCAGTAAATGCGTCAAAAATCTTGGCATATTCATTGACGAAACGCTGTCTTGGAGTCAGCAGATAAATAGTATTAGTGGCAAAGTGTTTTCAGCTGCCGCTGCATTAAGGCGGTTACGTAATTTTCTTCCAATCCATACAAAGATCATGTTGGCTCAATCTTTGCTACTTCCACTTCTTGACTATGCCGACGTTTGCTATCCTGACTTGACTGAGGCTCAACTTGATAAACTTGAGCGAATCCAAAATTTCTGCATAAGATTCATATTTGGTTTGCGCAAGTATGATCATATCTCTGAATTTCGTTTTCAACTCAAGTGGCTCCCAATTCGTCTACGCCGGAATGCTCACATGCTTCATTTACTGTATCGTGTCCTCTTTGATCCGGCTGCTCCTCATTACCTCAGGAACCAATTCAACTTTTTGGCCTTTCCCAGTAAAGCTTCTCGCACTTTTAATAACCTTATTTTAAAAATTCCTACTCATTATACAAAATTTTACTCACAGTCATTTGTTGTGCAGAGCATTAGATTATGGAATGCTTTACCTGTTAACATTCGAACAGCGCATAATTTAGCTAGTTTTAAACGACTACTTAACTCCCACTATCTCTCTATTATGAATACCTGAAAAGCAATAACAAGGATTAATGTTTTCAAATTATTAAAATTACATTGTTTTAAGCAAAATTACCTAGGTACTTAATTACATCCCGTTATTATTATTTTTTATTATTTATTTTTTATTGAACGAAGTTCCTTACGGCAGGCTTGGAGGGGATAGGGATTTTGCTGCGCGACCGAACTGAAAAAAATGTGATAGTAAAACCGTAAGAAAAATGCGTGGAATAAAAGCGTTAAATGAGACGTGCGCAGGCGCGACAGTCGCGTACACATGCGAGTAGTGCCGTTTAGCTGAAGGAAATTCGTTCCTACCTGGTGTCCCGCGACACCACATCATTTTTCTTTGTTTTTTTTTATGCTGAGCGTGTTGTTCTTGTAACGAGTCATCACTAATCTCATATTTGGTTTATGTTTTTGCCTTTTAGTAAGTACATAATATGTATGTATATGAGTATGTATGTATGTATGTATGTATGTATGTATGTATGTATGTATGTATGTATGTATGTATGTATGTATAAATGTATGTATGTATATATGTATATTATATATATGTGTATGTATTTATGTAAATGTAAATATTTCCTAAAGTCGCTGGTTGTCTGGAAGAGATCACTGATGGGTGATAAGACCGCCTATTTGTACTCCGTTCCTTATCGTACATTGTTATTTTCTACTGTAAATGATGTGTGTTGTGTGCAATAAAGTATATTATTATTATTATTATTATAATGAATATGTGGATCGAGCGCGCTGCTTGGGCGCTTTATATGACTATTCCTTAAATGTTCATACCATTTAATGGTGTATCGTAGATGCAGCGGATCGAGCGCTTTCTACTAGTCCCTAAGTTTTAGCCCAGTGACAGGCAGGTGCTATAGGCTTGAGGTTTAGTCTGCATCACAGTCTGCATACAGTTGAACCCTAACAATAAATAAATACAAGAATATTTTATATCATATTTAAATAATATTTAAATATAGATAATATCGCGTGACCGGTTAACACGGCATGCTGATACTAATGTAAAGAAGCGGTCGGCAACATTTCAGCAAGCGAGCGCCATGTAATGGCTCAATTAAAATGTGATATTTAAGTTATAAAAAGTAGTTTCACATGCGTATCTCCTTATGTAAATGTATATATAATTACTTTGCGGATATAGATAGATAAGTTTTCGCTGATCAAATTAGGTAATTAATTTTATATGCCATTTCGAATATATTAAATATGGCCACACAAAATGCGGGACAAAAAATGGCGACAGACATACGCGACTGCGAGGCTTCGCTCGTTTACTCGGAGTGTTTGTACAATTTGAAATATTCTCTGAATTTTGGCGAAATTGAAGGTTAAGCACAAGGATTTCAAAATTCCACAATATATATTTTTAAATTAGAATAATTTCATTATTTATTTGATAATGTCATCGGAATACTTTCGAGCCCCTTTCGAGTTGAGTTGGGTTTTTTTATACGCTGTGTATTAATTTATTCTATGATGGAGCACTCAGCGCAGTTGTATCATAATGTCATAGATTTTAGTTTCGGAACGATATTTAAATAATCTGGGGAAAGTACTTCCGTGACTTAAACTTTTGTAAACCATCGCCTGGCAACAAAGATGTAAATGGTACATTGCTATCAGTGTGATAGCATCGTAATACAACGCGCATAAGTTCGCCGGCTACTTTACCCTCCAAACTAGAAAATGAGCTCTACCACCTAGTAGTCACAAAGATAGTGACAAATTTTACGAAATGAACGGCAGAATGACAGATTGCCTATTCTTTAAAGCCCATTCACAAATCCCTCGAGCTTGTTCCAGTAATTTGTGGTTTTATCACTTTTATGAACCGTTTTTCATATCGTTTCTTTTACATTATTTGTATATTTTGGAGATATGCGTATATTTTGTAAAAAACAATACTTTATAATTTAAATAATAAAACAACTTTTGTAGTCACTAGTAACTCATATGTTAGGAATCGTGGAAAAGTGTATAATGTATATCAATCATATTTTGATATTCTCAAACCTTTATTTATAAAGGCATTTCGTAAAAAAATGTTTATTAAATCAATTTTCGTTTTTGTTTCTTACCTAAAAACTACATAGCAGGCTTTGACAAAAGAAAGATAAGGACTTGGCATTAATTTCTATAAACCGCCGTGTTGGTCTCGGCCTCCTTTGTAGAATAGGCCAACTGCCGTTCTGCCAGGCAGGTCGTAAAAGGCGACCGATTGGCTATCGAGTCACTACCATCGTGGCTACTAGGTGGTAGAGTTCTGCTTGTCTCGCCCGGGTCTGGTACCACCGCCTTACCTATTCTTGCCGCAATAGCGTCAGTGCTTGTCGCTGTCGTGTTCCGGTTTGGAGGGTAAGGTAGCCGGTAAACTTATGCATGTGGCATTAGACCTCGCCACAAGATAGCAACGCACCATTAACATCTTTGGTGTCTATAGGCGATGGTTGACTCTTTCCATCAGGAGACCCATCTGCTTGTTTGCTATCTTATGATAAAAAAAAAAACAATAAAAATTATAAAATTGCACGCGTTCCAACGCTGAACATATAAAAATGGCTTTATCTCTGTCTAACAAGTTCGAATTTTCATAACAGACAAAGCTACAAAAAATTTGACAGTGTTCTAATTTTAAATCATTTGAGAAAATAACGTCACCTTTAACAGCTTGCAGCCAATGCGCCATTACTAAATACGCTCTCAATGTACGTAGAAAGTCAAATAGCCCTTTGTTTACAAAATATTAAATTGATTTGAGCGTTCATTTGTATTTTTCTATAATTTCAGTGTGTGCCTTAAATCTCAAATAAAAACTTATTGTTAAAGTAACATGCCCAATTGTAATATAATTTATCAAATTGTTATATAGACAGTAAACAGCTGTTCTTAACACCGCCATTAACGGGACATTTTCGTCCCACAATGGTGGGACGAAATTACACGGTTTTCACTTAGTTATTTCATAGGTATCTAGTAGTAGTTTCCTTTATCTAAGGTTGCAGGTAATAAAAATGATGGCCACATGCCCGGGTTGCCGACCGCTGGTAATGAATTCAGGTTACAGTCTCGAATTAACACTATGCTTATTATGCATTCATACTATGACGTCTGTTTCATTATTTAATTTATGTGGTAATCAATTTTAACAATCTGAATAATATATTTTCGGCTTGGCAACTTAGAATAAGTCTATTATTCTTCGACACTAAGAATCCAAGCGTGCCAGTTTTCTTTAAAACTATTTGACATCGACAAACAGAGCAAATACTTAGTCAAAAGATGTCTCCTTGTATCATCTATATTAAAAAATCATTTACCAAAATCTCTAGGACCGAGTCAGTTAAAACTTCCGGGAAGTCTAAGTTCTCGAAACCAAATCGACCATCGAATGCCATCAACCGCGTTTCGATCGGTCAAGCCGTTTAAAAGTTACATACGTACAGACATACTGACGTCATTGTAAACAATTGTCGAAAAAGGTTCCTAGAACATAAAAACCATAAGTTTTTGGTAAAAACTCTATATTTGAAAATGGGGACAGAATCAGTAACTTTATTGTATAACTAACATAGTAGGAAGTTAAAAAAATCTAATGTTAAGTAAAATATATGATTGTTAAGTTTGTTTATTATGAAATGTCCGAGTGCATGAATAATATTAAATAATAATTGTTAAGCTTAGCACTGAGGATAGATTATTTTTATACCCAACGACTTTATTCTGTCCTTATAACCTTGGCAGTAAGTCATTCACATTTAATTTATCTTAAATTTTTTAATAAGATTTGTTTTTTGGCAAGTTTATTTTTGGAAACAGCGCTGGAACTAGCGAACCGTGATTTAAAAATACAAAACAATATCGCCACACCTACATCGCCGAAGAGTAAAGCAGAGGTGCAACTAACGTACAATTATACGTTATTCTCATTGTAACATCCCCATATGTAACAGGGAGGCAATTATTCAAAGTCAAAGTCAAAATTATTTGTATTTAAATTATTCTTTACAGGCACTTTTGCCGATATAGTACGGATCGAAAACGCAGTAACACATTGAGAATATCCGGCGGAAGAAACTCAGTGGGCTTGTCTTTTTTGTGTATATACTTTTTTAAAAGAGTATAATATGTATAATAATTTACAAATCTATACATATAATAAAATCGTAGGAAAGTCAAAACTGTACATTGAATATTTTTTAAAGGAATACTTGGGACGTGATCTACAATCGATATCGAAGCCAAAAATATAGTTTTTAGAATTTTTGTCTGTTTGTCTGTTTTTCTGTTTGTCTGTTACATACAGGGTCCGGGGTAAACTCAAAAAGTACTGCATGGATTTACTTCAAATTTTGCATGAATATTACTAAAAGGTCGGGTCAACATATAGGCTACATATTATCACGCTATCACCTACGGGGGAGGAGCAATGCGGAGTAAACGAAGTCGCAGGCAACAGCTAGTAATATAATACAATTAGTCCAATGCTTTATTATCTTTCAAATATTCAGATATTTTATAATATCCTTTTTTGTACAGTTTTGATTTTATATACGGTACATATTTGCATTTTGTTTATTAGTAAATTTTTATTAACATTTGTAACTTTATTGTAAAAGCAATTATAGACTGCTCCAAAGAATTACTCGCTTATTTCGTGGAGATGCAACACCCGCACAGCAAGCTTGTTTTTGTTCTCTGTGCTTAAATTATGTACGTAACACAGACAGACAGACTTTTGGATTTATATTATTCGTATCTAATTATTGATATGGAAAATGTCTGTGGAAAGTTGCAAATTAATTAAATAAATAAATTAATATTCACGGGACAAATTACACTTATTGATCTAACCTCAAAGTAAGCAAATTATTTGCTTGTGTTATGGGTGTTAGTCAACGATACTAATACATAGAAATCATTACATAGTATAAAACAAAGTCGCTTTTTCTGTCTGTCCCTATGTCTTTATGTCCCTATGTATGCTTAAATCTTTAAAACTACGCAACGGATTTTGATGCGGTTTTTTTAATAGATAGATTGATTCTTGAGGAAGGTTTTAGTGTATAAACCTTTCCGATATTCCCATGTGAACAAAAGCTGCGCGGGTGAAACCGCGGGCAGGTCGCTAGTATATAATATATAAATACTGCAATATATTTAATAATCACCCAAACCCGGAAATACAAACATTTATGCTCATCACACAAATGCTTGTCCCCGTCGGGGATTTAACCCGAGCCCCGTCGATTGCGTAGGCAGGTGGTAGGCAGGTCGCTAACCACCCTACCAACGCGCAAAGGGGCGGTCTAATTTACTTAATTTATTCAATTACCTTAATCATCTTTCAATTATGGCGTAGGGATGTGACGACCCCATCGCCCACCGGAGGGATGATTTTTGTTACAAAAATTATTCTGTCGGTGCAGTCAGTCGATTAGTGGTAGTGCCATGCTGTGCTTACAGCGGAATAGGCCGGCACGCCCGGGGAGATACCACTCTTTCACTTAACACCGACGTGAAGTAACAGCATAGCTGTTGCGTTTCGTCTGGTTTGTGAGAGTCCCGGAGGCCTACTTCCCCCTCCCCCGCATACATGAAAGCGCAATTTAAAGGTGTTTTACTCCAGGGGGGTACCACTTGCACTAGCGGTGGAGAATCCCTCTCTGGGCGTCCATGCTCTGGATTGCTTGAACAGCCAAATCATGGACGCTCAGGCTGCCCTGCGTACTCTGGGGGGGGCAAGATTGCGCTCATTAACCACACTGCACGAGGCAAACGAAGCAAGGAACTTAAGGCATCCCCCACCACGCTTGTCGTGGATTTTTGCAATATTAGGGGGCTTCACTCAAACCTTAACGCCGTCCATTACCACCTCGAGACGGCTAAGCCGGCCTTGCTTTTCTTGACCGAGACTCAGATATCTTCTCCGGCGGATACTTCCTACCTCGCCTGTCCGGGGTACAAATTGGAACATTCCTTTGTACCGCGGGCTGGTGTGTGCGTATACGCCAGAGAAGATATCTGCTACCGGCGCCTCGGCAGTCTTGAAGGTCGGGACCTATCCATCTTATGGTTACGCGTAGACTGCGACGACCATCCCCGCATCTACGCGTGCCTATACAGGTCCCATAGCGGGAATACCGAAGTCGACCGGCTCGTCGAGCATTTGCAATTAGCTGCAGATTCCGTGCTTCAAAGGACACCTACCGCAGAGATCGTGATCCTAGGTGATTTTAACGCCCATCACACCGATTGGCTCTGCTCACGTACAACCGATCACGCGGGGAGGTCTTTTCACGATTTTGCTTTGGCGTATGGTCTTACGCAACCGGTTACTTCACCTACGCGAATTCCAGATGTGGATGACCATGCACCTTCAATGTTGGACCTTCTGCTGACTTCTCACCCAGATCAGTATCGAGTATCAGTGGACGTTCCTCTCGGTTCGTCTGACCACTGCCTGATCCGGGCCAAAGTGCCGGTTACGCGCCCGTCACGGCCTCCTTTTGTGGGCTGCCGCCGCGTTTGGCATTATAAGTCAGCAGATTGGGACGGGATGCGGTCCTTCTTTGCATCCTACCCTTGGAGGCGAACATGCTTCTCGTTGGATGATCCGGATGTCGTTGCTGATTCTGTCGCTGATGTAGTGCTGCAGGGTATGGAACTTTACATTCCGTTCTCTGCGGTTCCCATCGGTGGCAAGTCTCAGCCTTGGTTTGGTCGCCACTGCAAGACGGCTGCGCGCCGAAAGCAGGAGTGCTACCGGGCCTGGGCTGCTGCATCGGCATCGTGTGATGAAAAAACCAGCGCCTTAAGAAAGGAGTATAATAACGCCTCCAGGTCCTTCAAAAGAGTCATCGCCAGGGCAAAATCGGAGCACATTGGCAGAATTGGTGAGAGATTAGTTCGCCTTCCTTCGGGCACCCGTGCGTTTTGGTCTCTCGCCAAGGCTGCCTTAGGGAATTTCTGTCAGCCGTCCCTTCCATCCCTGCACAGAGAAGATGATTCTCTGGCCCACACCGCGAAGGAAAAGGCCGATCTCCTGGGCTCATTCTTTGCGGCTAACTCGACTCTGGATGACCAAGGAAACACACCGCCTACCATCCCGCAGTGTGATAGCAATATGCCTGAAATAAAATTCCATCAGTCGTCAGTGCGCGAAGCACTGTTTTCCTTGGACATCTATAAGTCATCTGGGCCGGATGGCATCTCTCCGATAATGCTTAAAATATGTGCTCCAGAGTTGACACCGGTACTGACGCGTCTGTTCCAACTCTCCTACTCACTTGGCGTAGTACCGAAATCGTGGAAGACGGCCTTAGTGCACCCTATACCTAAAAAAGGTGATCGCTCGAATCCGTCAAACTATCGGCCGATAGCCATTACCTCCTTGTTCTCCAAAATCATGGAGAAGATAATTAACTGCCAGCTTTTGAAGTATTTAGAGGAGCACCAGCTGATTAATGACCGCCAGTACGGTTTCCGTCGCGGTCGATCGGCTGGTGATCTTCTAGTATACCTTACACATCGCTGGGCGCAGGCAGTTGAGTCCAAGGGGGAGGCATTGGCTGTTAGTTTAGACATAGCGAAGGCCTTTGATAGGGTTTGGCACAAAGCGCTTCTTTCAAAGCTTCCTTCTTATGGGCTTTCCGGGAAATTATGCAAGTGGATCACCAGTTTTTTGGCTGATCGGAGCATCAAAGTCGTAGTCGACGGTGCGTGCTCCGACCTTAAATTTGTCAATGCTGGTGTTCCGCAAGGCTGCGTGCTATCGCCTACACTGTTTATTCTGCACATCAATGACATGTTGCGAATTAGTAATATTCATTGCTATGCAGATGACAGTACTGGTGATGCTTTGTACTCCGGTCATAGCGGTATTTCTCGGGACCACGTCAATGAGAATCGGGACAAGCTAGTGTCTGAAATCGAGACTCAGCTCGAAAAAATCTCGGAATGGGGTCGACTCAACTTAGTCCAATTCAACCCCAGGAAGACACAGCTGTGTGCGTTCACCGCTAAAAAGTCGGCCTTTGTCGTATCACCTCGCTTTGAGAACACTCTCCTGACAACCTCAGCTAATATTGGAATTCTTGGCGTTGACATATCGAACAACGTTCAGTTCTGTGATCATTTGGAAGAAAAGGCTAAATTAGCCTCAAAAAAGCTCGGTGTGCTCAGTAGAGCGAGACAGTACTTCCTGCCTTCTCATCGCTTGCAACTTTACAAAGCGCAAATTCGCCCGCACATGGAGTACTGTTCTCATCTCTGGGCGGGAGCTCCGCAGTATCAGCTTCTTCCACTTGATCGCATTCAGCGTAGAGCGGTTCGAATCGTTGACGACCAAGTAATCTCCAATCGGCTTGACTCCTTGGCTTTACGCAGAGATGTAAGTTCGCTTAGCATCTTTTACCGCATTTATCATGGAGAGTGTTCCGACGAACTATTTGGATTGATCCCTGCTGTTGAATTTCATCATCGGACATCGCGGCAAAACTCAAAGTTCCATCCTCATCACCTCGATGTCTGGAAATCCACAACTGTGCGATTCTCTAGGCACTTCTTACCACGCACTACTCCTCTGTGGAATCAATTGCCTGCGGGGGTGTTTCCGAACGGATACGACTTAGGCACCTTCAAGAAAAGAGCATACTCCTTCTTAAAAAGCCGGCAACGCAGCTGCAAGACCTCTGGTGATGTGGCTGTCCATGGGCGGCGGTAATCACTTACGATCAGGTGAGCCTCCTGCTCGTTTGCCCCTTTTTTCTATAAAAAAAAAAAAAAAAAAAAAAATTATGGACGCTCCGAGCCTTCTTTGAACAATAGACCATGTGCCGCCCTGGCAGGTAATTCGTAAGTGGCGGACGATTTCTTATGCGAGTCGGTAGTGAGTCGCTTAACCAATCGTCCGTGGCCACCAGCTAGTAGAGTTCTGCATTGTCTCGGCCGGGTCTAGTACCACCGCCTTACCTATTCCTGTTGCAACAGCGTCAGAGCTTGTTATTGTGATGTTTCGGTTTGGAGAGTAAGGTAGCCGGTAAGTTTATGCATGTGACACCAAGACCTCGTCACAAGGATAGCACCGCACCATTAACATCTTTGGTCTGTAGGCGATAGTTGCCTCTTTTCGTCAAGAGAGCCATCAACTGCTTGTTTGCTAATCTTACGATAAAATAAAAATGGAATTCTGCAGAGTAACGCCAGAATATATTTACTTTTGTTGACTCTAGCAAATTACCTGTTTTTTTTTTATGTCATAAGATAGCAAAGGGTCTCCTGATGGAAAGAGTCAACCATCGCCTATAGACACCAAAGATGTCAATGGTGCGTTGCTATCTTGTGGCGAGGTCTAATGCCACATGCATAAGTTTACCGGCTACCTTACCCTCCAAACCGGAACACGACAGCGACAAGCACTGACGCTATTGCGGCAGGAATAGGTAAGGCGGTGGTACCAGACCCGGGTGAGACAATGCAGAACTCTACCACCTAGTAGCCACGATGGTAGTGACTCGATAGCCAATCGGTCGCCTTTTACGACCTGCCTGGCAGAACGGCAGTTGGCCTATTCTTCAAAGGAGGCCGGGACCAACACGGCGAATTTCCTGTCATATTTTTTTAAGTTCGAGAACAGGCTTTAGCCGTAAAGAAAATAGAATATGTATATGTACGTGTATTATCACTGTAGCGGCTCAAACAATCACAAACGCTACAAGAAAAAAATAATAAAAAATGGACAAAAATCAATAACAAATGGAAAAAATGAAATTCAAAATAAAATCCTGAATCGCGATATCACAATTATTTATCTTGTAACACTATATACAAGTTTCAACGCTTCTCAAATGGACTTCGGTCCCCAGGCAGTACACCTTGCCTGGCTGGGAAGATCTTCCTTTTCCCCGCCCTTGTCTTTATGTGACGTCATCGACCTCCATAGTAATGACGTCACCTGACAAGCAGCTGGCCCGCTGGTTCCATCACTATGACCCTTCAGCGGTACGAACCAGCGGCGCCACAGTGGTTATCCCGACGTGATCATCACCACTAACAGCTATTAACATGCCACAGTGGTGACCCTCAGCAAAAACAACACGCATATCAGCCTTCTGACCATTAGCGTCTAATATACTCCCCTCTGCTTCCAAACAGCCATCAGCCAGCTTCACAAGCTACGCCTCAACTACGCTTTCCGGAATCCACTTCGAACTGCCTACGTTCACTGGATCTCCATGCAGCAACTCTGTCCCGCTCGTTCCGACTCATTGCGAACTACAGCGGAGGCGCACTCGTCCCGACTCACCGAGGACCGCGCTTATTCGGCTCGTCTCGACTCACCGCAGACTCGAGCACTCAAGGCACATACGCTTCACTGGCTCAACTAGATCGACCTTCGGTCTTGGGGGAGAGTATTGTAGCGGCTCAAACAATCACAAACGCTACAAGAAAAAAATAATAAAAATGGACAAAAATCAATAACAAATGAAAAAAATGAAATTCAAAATAAAATCCTGAATCGCGATATCACAATTATTTATCTTGTAACACTATATACAAGTTTCAACGCTTCTTAAATGGACTTCGGTCCCCAGGCAGTACACCTTGCCTGGCTGGGAAGATCTTCCTTTCCCCCTCACTTGTCATTGTGTGACGTCATCGACCTCCACAGTTATGACGTCACCTGACAAGCAGCTGGCCCGCTGGGTCCATCACTATATCCCCTCAGCGGTACCGACCAGCGGCGCCACAGTGGCGCCGCTGGTCGGTACCGCTGACCGGCTGACCGCCTCACCACTGACCGCCGCTACAATCACGTATGTCACATGAATGTTATATGTGTAATTCTCTCCGTGTTGGTCCTGGGCTTCTTTGAAGAATAGGCCAACTGCCGTTCTGCCAGGCAGATCGTAAAAGGCGACCGATTGACTATACAAGTCACTACCATCGTGGCTACAAGGTAGTAGAGTTCTGCATTGTCTCGCCCGGGTCTGGTACCACCGCCTTACCTATTCCTGCCGCAATAGCGTCAGTGCGTCAGTGCCCGTCACTGTCGTGTTCCGGTTTAGAGGGTAAGGTAGCCGGTAAACTCATGCACGTGGCATTAGATCTCGCCACAAGGTAGCAACGCACCATTAACATCTTTGGTGTCTATAGGCGATCGTTGATTATTTCTATCGGGAGACCCATCTGCTTGTTTGCTTCCCATCTTATAAAAAAAGTGTAATGTATATTTTTATTAATTTAATGTATTGACCGCCCTGTTGGTCGAGTGCGGACAGCAAATGTTTGTATTTCCGTGTTTGGGTGTTTATTTAATACTAGCTGACCCGCGCAGCTTCGCCCGCGAGAACGATTTTCATGCTTTCATCCCCTATTTCATCCCTTTAAGAGTTGATTTTTGCCTGCAAAATTAGCAAAATTGCAAAATTAGCCTATGTTTGATCCCAGATTTTCAACTACTTCCACGACAAATTTCATGAAAATCGGTCTAGCGGTTTAGCCGTGAAAGCGTAACAGACAGACAGACAGACAGACAGACAGACTTTCGCATTTATATTATAGTACTAGCTGTTGCCAGCGACTTCGTCCGCGCGGACTGCGTTTACTCCGCACAGCACCTCCCCCGTAGGTGATAGCGTGATGATATGTAGCATATATGTTGATCCGACCTGTTAGTAATATTCATGCAAAATTTGAAGTAAACCCATGCAATACTTTTTGAGTATACCCCGGACATACATACAGACAAACAGACAAAAATTCTAAAAACTATATTTTGGGCTTCGATATCGATTGTAGATCACGCCCCAAGTATTCTTTTAAAAAATATTCAATGTACAGTTTTGACTTTCCTACGATTTTATTATATGTATAGATATAGATAAATAGTATAATAATAGTATATATAATATATAGTATATACTATATGGTATGAAAGTATGGATATTCTTGCATTTATATATGTATTTCTATGTATTAGTATCGTTAACTAACAAACATAATACAAGCAAATAATTTGCTTATTTTGGAGTTAGATCAGTAAGCTTAATTGGTCCCGTGAATATTATTATTATATCATTATTGTATATTATTTCCAATGAAGTTATTAAAAAATATCGTGTTTCTGCAGTCCTCCGCAATGTAAAGTTTAAACTTTAACTGTGCTAAATTTAATACACATGCGTTCGCCTGATGAGAGACATTGAGGTCCGTGTGGAGTGTGGACAAAGCCGCGGGCAACAGCTTGTACACCCATAAACATTTACAAACATTGTAATGTTGTAATATGAGCTAACCGGTAGTATGTGGTCAGGTGCTATTTACGGCTGTCACGGCGCTACAGAGTACAGGGTATAACCAGATCGCTTAACAGCGGTTTGAGGTTAACTTGATAACGCTGATCGGAATTAGTTGCCTATATTATTACATGTTTGCATTGCATCACCTATTAAACCTACACTAACGATCACCTAATGGACCATGGACTAAACAATAATAAAGTTGTGAAAGTGTTACAGACAGAACGACAGACAGATAGACGGACAAATATCGTTTTTCTAATATTACGGGGTGACGCACGCAGCTTCACTCGTGTGTAGTTTTACATGTACTCGATATGGTCGTCCATACTAACTTTCATGCCCTATTTCTGCACATTCCCAGTAGTACCATTGTACTATTAATGGTACTACTGAGTACAATTAGTACCATTACAATAGGGTAATGCCCGTTTTGTTATTACAGTTAATTTACTAATAAAGAGCGTCTGGCGCTAACGGAGAAGTATCGTGCCACGTTTTAATAATAACTCATAAAAATTATAAAAGACATGGTGCTAATGAGAACAAAAAAAAACAATAGTACAATTTTATTAATAGTACTAATGAGAACAAAAAGCTCAATAGTACCATCAATGGTACTAACAAGAATAAAAAACCTAGTAGTACCAAAATTTACGGTACTACACAATGGTACTACTGGGAATGTGGGCCTATTTCAGGGTTAATTTCAAAGAAAAGTTAGTCTATGTTTGACCACGGATGTTTAACTAGGTATTTCTTTGACGAATTTCATTAAAATCGGTTTAGCGGTATAACCGTAATAGCGTAACAGACCGACAAGCTGACAGACTTGTGCAATTATAATTTTAGTAAGGAAGTATGGAGTATGGATGCCTACTTACGGTTACCCATCCTAAGCTTGATCACTCAGAACGTTACTTAAGGCGTTACTCTGGCCTTGAGCATTCATTTCCTCTTTATCGCACCTCCTTTACAATAACCCGCGCAGTAGTGAATACGCAAGGATTTTAGAATAAAATCTATATAAAATCAAATTTGGGCATTTTGAAATAAAATTATTTTTACGAAATGTTCATTATAAAACTGTCTATCCATTAGTGTCAAGAGAAAAATAAAGTAATGTTTACTTTACGCGGATATGCATATTACTCAATACTTTTTATTGCGTCATATGTTAAACATTTATAGGTGTTTAATAATACATTCTAGGACCTACATTATGTACCCGATAGATGATAGGGTGTAGCTACGTAGAGGCGGACCGATTCACTTTTCTGAATAAATATATGTTTTTTTATTAAAAGGAGACTGATGCCGTTCCATACAATCTTGGGCCCTCTTGTAATAGGATGAAAATTATGTCAATTAATAGCTAGTTTAACGTTATATAAATACTGCAATTTTTACAAATTTTAACAATCTGAGAACAGAGATATAAGATATTAAGTAAAACAGAGGTTACGGTGCTACGGTATAGTTTAACCGTTTACCATTATAAGAAGAACTAATACTTGTAATACAGGAAACTCTGTTTCATGTATTTAATTTGACTCTTGCGCGCCGTCACTTTTGGCTGTATTAAATCTACAGACATTAAATCGTATTAAATTTGATGTAATGTAATCAATTGATTATTTAAATTGTATCAATTATAATTTTCTTTTTATATTATAAATGGTTTGTAACATAATTATGGTACTTACTGTTGATTAAACTAAATAACACTTTTACATAATATATCTACTTACGAGCCTCCATTTCGATTAAAATTATTTATATTAAATCGATTATAATTTTATCGATTATACAATTATTGTACCACAAACTTATTTTCGTGATTTCTTTTTTCTCAGAAAGCGGATGAAGCTCATATTTTGAACTTTTTTTTTGGAACAAGCAGATGGGTCTCCTGATGGAAAGAGTCAACCATCACCTGTAGACACCAAGTAGGTAAATGGTGCGTTGCTATCTTGTGGCGAGGTCTAATGCCACATGCATAAGTTTACCGGCTACCTTACCCTCCAAACCGGAACACGACAGTGACAAGCACTGACGCTATTGCAGCAGAAGTAGGTAAGGCGGTGGTACCAGACCCGGGTGAGACAATGCAGAACTCTACCACCTAGTAGCCACAATGGTAGCCAATCGGTCGCCTTTTACGACCTGCGTGGCAGAATGGCAGTTGACTTCTTCTTCAAAGGAGCCCGGAACTTTGAAATAGAAATATAGTATCATCTTTTTTAACCACACTTCAACCCTTTACATTTGGGCCCAAAAATCCTCCTCTCCTTTATCGTTCAAAAATTCCTTTAATGTGTAGTAACATTTATTTGTCAATAGGTTTTTAATATCACGTAGAAATGTTTTTTTCCACCGATTTAAATTTTTCGAGTACTTTTACAACCATAACGTTTTTGCATTTTAAGGTTGGAAATTGGTAATTCTAGGCTATATTTGAATCTGGTTGTAAGTTTTCGTGGGTTCAGCTCAGTTTGTTTTTTTTTATACTGGGGATATTTTTGAACAAATTTAAATATTTCGAGTATATAAATTGAAGGAAACGTTAATATTTTTAGTTTTTTGAAATGTGGTGTACAGCTTTCTGGTTCTTTAATGTTCGCAAGAATGCGGATACACTTTTTGGGATATAATAAGATCCGTTGCATTTACACTATTGCCTCATAGTATAATTAATAGTACAATAAACATTAACAATTATTATTTCTGATTTTCGTGATTTCGTTGTAAGGCGATTATTTAAAATGTATTCCTTTAAAAATACCGTTATGTAATCAATATTATGTAGAAGTTTAATATATTTTATTAGTTCAAATTTTTCTTTTCAATACCAAGTAGATAGCTCCAAAAGGTTGCACAAAAAACGACTAGTACGTCGTTTTGGCCAGGAAGGCTCCTTAACAGTAGCACGTAAACTAGTTTCTTAACACATATTACAAGTAATACTAGTCCATCCGGTGAGTCAGTGCCCAGCGGTCAAGTGGCAGTAATGAATAAATCCAGTGCGCACGCGGAGGACAAAGAGTCGCCAGGATTGGAGGAAGTGGCGCGTCACATTTGGCATATCCAATTGCGATTTAACGCTCACCGGGGACACCTGTGCGATAAAATCGTTGACCTTGACTGAACACTAGTTATTTGTTCTTCATTACAATTTACAACATTGTACAGCGTTGTTAACGTAATATGGATACGTTGCTGCCCTAGAGGTAGGGACACAACCTCGGATTCAACGTTCAGGGCACGGTGGGCATACCCACAACGATAATGTGGTCGATATGGTAATTTATGCTAGCTGTTGCCCACGACTTCGTCCGCGTGGACTTCGTTTACTCCGCACAGCTCCTCCCCCGTAGGTGATAGCGTGATAATATATAGCCTATATGTTGACGCGACCTATAAGTAATATTGGTGCAAAATTTGAAGTAAATCCATGCAGTACTTTTTGAGTCTATCCCAGACATACATACAGACAAACAGACAAACAGACAAACAGACAAAAATTCTAAAAACTATATTTTTGACTTTGATATCGATTGTAGATCACGCCCCAAGTATCCTTTTAAAAAAATATTCAATGTACAGTTTTGACTTTCCTACGATTTTACTATATGTATAGATTATTCAATGCCCAATCTTTCTGTACAGTTGATATACATCAAAGGATAATTTATGAAAATAAGAATATAATCAAAGTTCCAGTAGTCACTGAATCTAGGTTTAGGTTTAAAGATACTTTTTCTCATTACAGACATAGTCACTTACATGAGAAGAAAACTTACAGCTAATTTTAATAATTATATAAGTCATTCGCACTGCACAGAATATTCACTTCACTTTAATTATTTATTATAAACTTGGCCATATCGTGTTTAAATTTATTAATGAATCATTCATTATATTATGGTACTAGCGGCCCGTTACGTGCTTCGCTACGTATCGCCATTTATTGAATTCATTTGTTACAAAAAAATTGATAAATGAAGAACCGCTCTACCGATTTTGTGTAAACTTCATATAAACCATCTACTAAACAGTCCGAACAAACTTAAATATTTAGTTTGGATAGGTGAGCCCGTTCTTGAGTTATAAAATTACAATGAAAAGTAGCATTGATTTTTATATATACAGATTGTGATGTATTAACTATTTTTTTTTGTAATAATTACATATTGTTACGAGCAGCGTCATACTTGTTATAAGTTTTCAATATAATATCTATCGCCAGCGAGTCCGTCCCCGACAAGCACTTGGTTGTTTTGGGTGGCCGTGATCACAATCTTTTTGTAGGGCTGGATCCACGCAGGGGTAGAGATGTACACAAACGCCAGCTACATTAGACCTATCGACAGGTATGCGGCAGACGACAGTGACTAAACACTGTAGTTTTTGCGACAAGAAAAGACATAACTTCAGTTGATCAAGCACTAAATACTTGATAAGTTACCGCTCCGTTGGTCGAGTAGTTAGCGACCCTGACTACGCAATCGACGGGGCTCGGGTTCGATCCCCGACGGGGACAAGCATTTGTGTGATGAGCATAAAAGTTTGTATTTCCGGGTTTGGGTGTTTATTAAATATATTCTAGTATTTATATATGTATTTCTATGTATTAGTACCGTTGACTAACACCCATAACACAAGCAAATAATTTGCTTATTTTGGGGTTAGATCAGTAAGTGTTATTTGTCCCGTGAATATTTATTATTATTATAACTGAATTTCAATAGATAGCTATTTACAATCAATATAGTGAGATCCGTCGCTCGCGGTCGTGTTGGTCGTGTGCTTTGCCAGCTTTAGTTCTGTATCGAATTAAATATATTTTTATGTAGAAAAACATGTAGAGTAGATATAACATAGATATAATAACGAGTAGATATAATATTTTTCCGTGTTTTTCTATTTGAAGAAAAGGCTACCAATATTTCTGCCAATCCGTTTATTAAAAGAAGTGTTAGTGGTTGAACATGTCACTTATTTGGTGTCAATAGGTGGAAGTAGTCTTATTCCTCGAGTAACTACAACAATTCGCTTAGTTACTAGTTTATTACTAAAAATAAACGTGAACTGATTTTGTTTTTTATGCGATAATGATATCTGTTTTTTAATGTATAATTAATTATAATATAGAAAATTATATAAATTATAATTATAACATAGAAAATATCGTTTTCCTTTTAAGTACTTAATTCTATTTTAAAATTGCCCAAAAGTCAATAAATTACTGTTCACAATATAAATAAGACGCAATTTGCGAATAAAACGGGAAGTTCATTCAGGCGTGACATGACGAGATGTGTGAACATTAGGCAGCCAAGATAATTTACCCATGGCATAAAAACTTTAACCAAAATGAAACTCTACCGGAGTGTATAAAGGACTGAAGTAGGTTGCATCATTGTAGCAGTTTGTTTGTAAGAAGCGACACAATTCATATTTTCGCACATGTACAATACAATTTTGTATCATTGTAAATCAGCGTTGTAAAGGTATTCATGTCAGTGTGTTTACATTTAAACAAAATATGATGATGATAATAGCCGCTTAGGAACGTTTTGTGGTTTGCACGTCTCTCATGTTTTATGACTTATTGTCCTACTTTAATAAGAGAAGATTCTTAACTAGCTATTAATAAATAAATATAAACCGGATATCTTAATTAATTGAAAGAGGTATATCTATTTCATCCCATATATTCATGTAGGATAGGATTTTGAAAGCGGCTAGTTATAACGATTGGTGTTATGAGTTTCTTTTATTTCATAGAATACCAAACAAGCACCAACCATATAACCATCGCTCATAGACAACGAAGATGTTAATAGTGCGATACCATACGTGTGGCAGTGTTGGGATTAATTGACGAATGAATTTAAAGGCCGGCAACGCAAATGCAAGACTTCTGGTAATGCGGATGTCCATGGGCAGTGGTGATCAGTTACCATCAGGTGCATCCCTTGCTCATTTGCCCCCTCCTTTATATAAAAAGAGGAATGTAATAAGTACAAGTTTACCGGCTACCTTGTCCTTCAAAAACACGATAGCCACATGAACCGACGTTATACCACATACCATATCATATGTCTATAACTTACCTATGTAAGGCGATGGTGCCCAACGCGGCCCAGACATCGTACGTACTTTTAGCTATCTTTATGTACCTAACGTGTTTTACACTGGCTTCGCCCGGCAAGCTACTGCGCGAAGATCAAAGATTTTTATGAAAATATCACAAACATTTTTTTGAGAGAGTGATACAAAATTCCATTCCGTCATGTTCACGTGATGGAGTAACAAACACTGAAACATTCAAACAAACAAAATTTCACACTAATCATACGAGTAACCAGCGCTCGCCCTCTGTTTGAAATTCGACCATACCCTGTGTGGTCACTTAATAAAAATTTAATAATTCATTTAATAAAAAATTCTCTTCTCAGTTTGACAACACACTTAGTCATAAAATCAGTAGATACACGTCATGTGTGTATATTCAAATAAGCCGTAGCGTATGTAATGTTTTTATTAATTTATGTGTTTCTAATGCATATTATACAAAAAAAATGATGTGGTGTCGCGGGACACCAGGTAGGAACGAACTTCCTTCGGCTAAACGGCACTACTCGCTTGTGTACGCGACTGTCGCGCCTGCGCATGTCTCATTTAACGCTTTTATTCCACGCATTTTTCTTACGGTTTTACTATCACATTTTTTTCAGTTCGGTCGCGCAGCAAAATCCCTATCCCCTCCAAGCCTGCCGTAAGGAACTTCGTTCCAATATTAGCTTTCTACACTCATACATTTCGACCGCCACGTTGCAACGGGCTGGTCGCCAACATGTTGGTCGAGTGGTTAGCGACCCTGACTATTCAATTGCGTCGATTGCGACGGGGCTCGGATTCAATCCCCGACGGGGACAAGCATTTGTTTGATGAGCATAAATATTCGTATTTCCGGGTTTGGGTGTTTATTAAATCTATTCCAGTATTTATATACGTATTTCTATGTATTAGTATCGTTGACTAACATCCATAACACAAGCAAATAATCTACTTTGGGGTTAGATCAGTTGGGGTTAGATTAGATCAGTCAGTGTAATTTGTCCCGTGAATACTTATTTATTTTTTCCTCAAGTATAGGTACTTTAACTGTGATAAATTCCATACTTCTTCGTTCGTGTAATGGGGAATATGCAGGCAATTTTTTTATTTTTTTTTATTCAATATTCACTTCATTTTGATATAGAAAAAAAATAAACATAGCTGTAAGAGTAGTAATTATTAGAACGAAGTTCCTTACGGCAGGCTTGGAGGGGATAGGGATTTTGCTGCGCGACCGAACTGAAAGAAATGTGATAGTAAAACCGTAAGAAAAATGCGTGGAATAAAAGCGTTAAATGAGACGTGCGCAGGCGCGACAGTCGCGTACACAAGCGAGTAGTGCCGTTTAGCCGAAGGAAGTTCGTTCCTACCTGGTGTCCCGCGACACCACATCATTTTTATTTCATAAAATCTTAAAAATATTGGTTTAATTTGACAGGTTCAAACGCTCCTATTTCTCGTGCGCTTGAGGCGTGACGTTATAGGGCACGTCCTGTCAGTTCATTGTTTGCATCGAGAGTTAGTTTGATAGTTAACAAGTGGCAGTGGAAACACAGGTGACTGACAGGACATGCCCTATGACGTCACGTTTCATTTCGAACAATGGTGGGACATTTTACAAATTTGAATTTCGCTCGTAAATTTTTCACTGTTTGATTTATGTTTTAAAAAATTAAATACATATTAAATTAGATAATATCGAATTGAGTGTAATACTAGGACTACCTTAAAAGGACAAAAGGCTCAGGAAAAAAATCAGGCCACTTTATTTTTTATGCATATTCTCTATTGTCATAAAAAGGCATTAATATTTAAATATACTACATGTCGTGGCCCGATCGCAGAATTGACCACATCATGAAATGCTCGAGAATTTCATGAAATGATGGCATTTCATGATGTGACCAACTAAAATTGACTAGATCGTTAAATCATTAACGTTTCACGATGTTATCATCCACGATTGGCCATATCGTGAAAACTGGATGTCCATAAGATATTTCATAAAAACCCAGTATATATTAGTACCTTATTGTTTTTGAATACGACAGACATTTATAATAACTAGTAACGCTAGGAAATATTAAAAGTCCTTAAAACATAATTAACAGGTCATTACTACATAACACATTGAATAAAATTCTCGACCATTTTATGATGTGGGCAATTTTACGATCGGGCCACGACATACACAAGAAACCAGTTGCATTAGAAAAACATTACTGATATGTAAGGAATTATCAAATGATAGTAATCTCAAGTGTGAACTATCGAGTACACTAGACAGTATTGACCTAATTCCCGGCTTCTTCTCAACGTTGAGAAGATAGCGATAAGTTCGCCAATAGATCGGGGAATCTTTGTTTCGAAAGCTTGTCGAGTGCTGCTCGTGACGTCGAGGGCACGGGAGATAAGCGAGATGACTGATATGAAATAAAACTTTATAAATAAAATTATCATATGTTTATATCATAAGGTAGCAAACGAGCAGACGGCGCTCCAGATGGAAAGAGTTCATCATCACCTAGACATCGTGTGGCAAGAATAATAATATACCATATCCAATTTAACGGCTAATTTTTAGGGTTCCGAATCAAACTAGGAACCCTTCTAGCTCCCTATGTTCCTACTAGAAAGCTGTAATTTGGTATGAATTTACATAATAATCACGGACGCAAAGTGGTAAACTAAAATCTTGGACAATAATTTTTTAATGATAGCTCCTCTACATTCAAAGTGGGTATGTTGTTAGGATGAGATGGGTTTTTCTCATGTATCGCTGGGTATCGCTGGATATATTTCAAAAATAAATAAAAAACAATTTTTCGATTAAGGGACTGGTTTGAAATGTTAAGCTTTAAATTGCTAACACTTTAAAGTGCTAAAATTAATGTTTGTTAGAGTCAAGTGTCCTCTGCCAGCAAAACGGTTGGTTTTGGGAGTGGGAAAAATTTATTGAAGTTAAAAGGAAAACTATCATGGCTTATAATAATAATAATAATAATAATAATAATAATAATAATAATAATAATAATAATAATATTTATTTGCCTAAAATGTGTGTACAATAATGGGTGTTAGAAAGTAAAACGTTCTACACATTTAGTCAAAGTATTGACATGCAAATTTTAACCAAAACATTATGGTAGTTATATATAATTGTAACAAATTATATTCAATATGTCAAGGGGATAATATTGTTATTTAACATTAATTTTAGATTCAGATTAGGCAATTTTATAAGATATTCTGCTTAGAAGCTCCATTTAAAATACATTACTTCTCAACCCTTATTCACCTATTGATTATGAATAGGTGAAGGCTCTATAAGTTTTTTAATGTCGACCAACCTATAAAATGTACCTGGATAAGTTTTTGGGTGAACCTATGGTGCGGATATATTCGTAATAGACGTTAAATAGTTAAGATGTTCATAGTTTGGAATAAAATATACCCTCTTCTTAGACCGCATTATTGTGATGGGAAACTTCGGAATCCTAAAATTGCGCGTGGCTCAACACACAGCTTACCAATTTATTAATTGACAGTGACAAAGATGCCTCAATCTTTGTCACTGTCACTTAAATTATTAATATTACGATAAGAAAATGATGTCAAAAACCGGGTGGCAGAACCCGGGTGGTTACAGAACTCTACCAACTGGTAACCACGATGAAAGTGAGAAGTTCAACCCTCGATCACGTTTTATAAACTACCAGAAAGAAGGCTAGATGGTCTATTGAGGGCACAGCGACGAATAGAATAGAATAGAATATTATTTATTTGCCATATTGAACGAAACGAAAACTCAAATAAGTCGACAAAAAAGGTTAACGATGATGTTCTGAAATTTTTTCCTTCTACATAAGATAGTAAACAAGCAGATGGCTTTTCTGATGAAAAGAAACGACCATCGTTTTTAGACATCAATTATGTTAATTGTGCGTTGCTGTCCGTGTGGCAAGGTGTTGATGCTACTTGCACAAGTTTACCTACTACCTTACTTTTTAAACCGGAAAACGAAAGTGACGAGCATGACGCTGTTACGCCAAGAATAGGCAAGGTAGTGGTTCCAGACCTGCAAGACAATGCAGAACTCTACCACCTAGTAGCCACGTTGATAGCGACACGCATACCCTCGTTTGCCTCTTACGAAGTACCTGGCTTCTGCCAGGCAGGTGGTCTATATTCTTCAAAGGAGCCCGGACAACACGGGGGACATTTACTACTAACTAACTACTAACAATAATAATAATCATTATGATATTTGATTATCCATAAATTGGCTATTGTATTAAATTAGACTCTCTAATTAATTTTGATGGTTATTAAATTCTAGCGATCGCCTGTGGCCGAAATCCGACCATAAACTAAACAATAAATTCTCTTTTAAATGTGACAACAGACTTTAGCCGCAAAGAAAATGGTATACATGTGTGTATGCCACATGACTGTAGTGTGTCTAATGTTTATTTTCATTTATTTAATATATTTCTAATGCATTTATTTAAAAATATTAATTTTCTGCAGTCCCCTGAAATTAAACTTTAACTATGTCTTTTATACTCCACTGTTCACGCAATTGTCTTAAAAAGGGGTCCAAAAATTTTTCCTCCGCGTGTTAATATATAGATAATATAATGTATACATTTTAAGTACAATTGATAAGTATATTATAGTATGCATATATTTATTTTTTATAATTTATTTACTTAGTTTATGCTATTATTTTAATTCTATATTAGTAAATACATATAAGTATATTATATTTGTATAGACTTACATATCTTTACGCCAGATCCCTTACAGGGTAGGCAGAGGGAACCGAGTGCCATACATCACGATCCCTGCAGACTTGTCTCGCTTCCTCCACAATTACTTTCTTCATACAAGCACGCCGGTTGCGAAGACCTACTACCTACCACGTATGTGCCAAAGATACGTACATAGTCCCACAATAATGTGGGATATGTTCGTATCTTTAGCTAATAGTGGGTGAACTAATTGTTCCTCTGCCTAACACTTCGGAGATACTGGCGTAAAGATACTTTTTTTTCTCTTTACAATATTGATATAGATTACAGAAAGATTAAAAATAGTGTTTAGTGCATTGCAAGCGATCCAGCTATGATACATAAACGTGAAATTTCACTTATTACAGATCCCACAGCGAGTGTGATGTTAAGTGTACATGGCCTAGAAATTTCACAACATAATTCACTATTAACTTCGTAATCGTGGTTAATTTATTCGTCACGCTGGTGATCACAATGAACCGCCCGTCGGTGCACCAACAGATTAGAGTGTATTGTGTGGATATACCGACCGGCTGAAATGTAGAGCTCACTACAGCTTATGACTGCTTTCAACCTTCAATAATTTAAACGAAGCAAAATTGCAACAACCGATTTCAAATCTCCTATTTCTGCAGAATTTGTTCGTCCAGGCACCTTTATAGAATAGACCAACTGCCCTTCTGTTAAGCACGTCTTATAAGACGACCGATTGGCTGTACGTGTCATTACCATCATGAACACTAGGTGGTAGAGTACGGCAACGTTTTGCCCAGATATTTGGTACTACCGCCCTACCTATTCCTGTTGCAATAATGTCAATGTTTGTCATTGTCGTGTTCCGGTTTGGATGCTAGTGTAGCCGGTAGATTTATGCATGTGGCATTGTCATCCCGCCATATGAATAGCAACGCACGATTAACATCTTTGGTGTCTACAGGTGATGGTTTCTCTTTCCAACTGGAGAACCATCTGCTTGTTTGCTATCTTATGATATAAAATATATATGTACATTGTGTAAACTTTAACATACATATATCGAGTTCTTATCGAGTTAATCCGGGCTTCTTTTAAATAATCCATTTCGGAAAACACAAAATATTGCCCAAACATAGAAAAGAATGGAGTAGAACAGAACAGAAGTTATTTATTTAAGACATACACCACAACACTACAGAAATGAAACATACCAAAATTAAAAAAAAAAACAAAAATAAGGGCATAAAACAAAAAAATACACTAAAGAGTTACCGGACAATATGCTATATTGTAAAAAATGTAGAAATACATAACAAAACTTAAAAATAAAAAATAGATTGTAATAAAAAATAATACATAAAAAGTCAGTACTAGTAGCCATTACATTATAATAAGACGAGTAAGTAATTAAGACAATACATGTCATTACCGTCGTGACTACTGTAAAAATAGAGTGCTGTTACATTTCTTCTGAGATTGGCACAACTGTCTTACCAATCCTACCACAACAGCGTCAGTGATTGACACTCTCGTGTTCCGGCTTGGTGGACAAGGTAGCCAGTGAACTTACGCATGTGACATTAGGAACCCGCCACAAACATAACCTCGCACCTTTAACATCTTTAATATTTATAGAAAATAGTCGTTTCTTTTTCGATGAACTCTCTAATTTATAAGAAGATACATCTGGATGATACGGTTTCATCTCCTTGAAGCACAGTAGATGTTCTTTAATCAAAAACATTCATATTAGGTTTTAGACTGTCATTCGTTCAGCGATTGTCAACCCGTGGCCCATTTGCCGCATACGGACCGTGACAGTCATTCTTGCGACCTGCAACTACTTTTTAGATATTTAAAAAAAGGTCATGCTCATCTTTATGGAATATTTTGATTTCATTCCAAAAAAATATAATTCGCGCCCAGTTCCCTTGCGAGGTTTTTTTTACCGGTGGAATCAATTACCCGTGGGGGTGTTTTAGAACGGATATGACTTGGGGACCTTCAAGAAACGAAGGCCGGCAGCGCAGCTATAAGACCCCCGGTGTTGCAGTTGTCCATGGGCGGCGGTGATCACTTAACATCAGGTGTATCCCCGCTCGTTTGCCCCCTCTACTATAAAAAAAAGTTGGGCAGAGTAAACCGAACATCAATAGACTTTTCATACAATATTTGCTAGCTGATAACACTTGTACGGTTTACAATAAGATAATTATATTTAATTTCTAATTAAATATATATTTTTTTATAATTATCTTATTGTGAAACAGTACAAGTGTTATCAGCTAGCAAATATTGTGTTAAAATGTAGTTTCACCAAGTGCCAACGATAAAAAGTGTAGAATATAGACTTTTCGGTTCACCACGATCGATTTACCGGTTGTCAGTTGACGAGATGAGTGGTGATCTCCATCGTCGCATTTCACCCACCTGATAACGATTGTAGACTATTTCTAGCGGTAACCGGGATCGCCGATAGTAAAGCCGTTGTTACGTGCTCATTCGAGGCACGGGAGTGGTTAGACACTACTCGCTGACTCCGAGGTGCTACTAAGTTTGATTGTGTGTACGTGTTTTATGTATGCCAGACGCATGGTAGTGCGTATAGTGTTTTTTTATTAATTTCATATATAAAAATACTACCCTACACCGTTTTAGGTGAATCCCGCGAAAACAACATTTTTTTATATATATAGGTGAACAGCTAGACTGATGTTTTTTACAAATTATTTTATTGATGAAAATAATATCATTAAACGTTATTTGTTCTTTAATAAATCAGCAATATTTTTTGAACTTATATTTTTTGCTGACATTACCACGAAATAAAGAAAACAAGGGGAAGTGAAGAGTGGGCGTGCCGCGTGCGTCACTATTATGCGCTTTTACTCTAAATTGCCTTAGTGATACTTACCATATCATTAGGAGATAGTCGTCGTGCGAAAATCTATTATACACTGAATTATGCCGTATTGTGCCATCCTTGAATGCAGAAATGATAGTAGAATACAGATGATTAAAAATGGAGATATTTCATATCATTCGAAAGTACAATTTTCATTTTATTTTAATTAAATTCCTGATTTAATATAATCTCTAATGATATAATAGAAAGTCAAGCTAAAATCAGCCGTACACCTTACATATAAAGTTCATTTTAGGTTGACCTAATTTTTCTAGAAAGATATACGTAATGACAGTCATTACGTATATCGTTCTAGAAAGTTCTCTACTCAAATATGATCAACTGAAAACTACGGAAAAATCAATGCTGCCATCTATTGTAGAATAGCGAAACTACTACGATCTTAAGTTTCACTATTGTACAAATAGATGAGTCTATTTTGAATAGACTACAAAAGGACGTAAATACTCTTTTTTTTTGTAGCAAAATAAAATTTATTGTAACGCAGTTTGGTATATTTTTAAATGTTCTGTTTGTGTGTTTCGGATTATTTTTGTTTAAAATGAAAACTACCAATGAAACAATGTTTGCATTAGTAGTTTATATGCAATAATGCTTATTTTATGTGTGAGTGTGGCGATCGCGGTCCTGATACAAATGTTTGTACTTGCCAATTCCGTTGTTTTCTTTATTTCGTGGACATTACTAATTTCACACTTGTGATATGAAGTTAATAACAAGCGCGATCTTATTCTCAGTTGGAACTCATAGTAACTATTATTTTATACTAGATGCACCGTGCAGCCCGCTGCATTATAAAAGTTTTTGGTAAATCCCGTGGGATCACCTAATTTTTCGGGATAAAAAGTAGCCTATGTGCTATTCCAGGTCATCATCTACTTGTGTGCCAAATTACATTCAAATCCGTTCAGTAGTTTTTGCGGGATAAAAAGTAGCTTATATGTGTAATTTGCTTTAAATTCATTCTGTAGTTTTTGCGTGATTGAGTAACAAACATCCATCCGAATATCCAAACTTTCGCATTTATAATATTAATCTACATCTTTCTGCGCTTTATCTCAATTTAAAGTTTAATTGTGTTTCATACACCTCAGTCTGGGTAAATTTAGTAAAAAGTGATACAAAGTATTTGCTTCACGTATAAATATACAACAAAATAAGTTGGAATAATTTGCACAGAGTTGCAATAGCCAATAATTGTGCTGAAAATTGTGCTAGAAATAATTGTAGCTATTTGGAATTTAGTTCTAGTTGAGAAGATTTACACATTAATTCTATAAATAGTGATATTACATAACTAAAGAGATTGCGTTTGTGTGGACTTGTTTTTTGCCGAAACACTCAAGACTGATGTAAAAGAACCTGTACAATAAGTTTTTTTTTTATTTAACAATTTCTTGATCTCAAGCAGGTTCTGTTAACATCACATCCAATCCAATTCTTATTTGGGGGGCTCAGCTGCGATCAACTAATACCATATATTATACATATTATCTTATAAATTTTACTAAAGTTTATTTCTAGGAAAATCGTCGTTTTATCTGAGCTGTGTGGATGTGTTCATTTGATTTCATAATTATCCTTTACATGTTGAGCTGCTCATCTTCGCCCGCGAATGTAGTTACACCTATAAGGAGCTCACAGAAATCTTGAACACTACTGTTACTTTATTATAAAATGCAATGTCTCACAGGTAGTGATGGGCGAAGGATAAATACTCAACGGATAAATACTCGAGTATTTTTCCAAAGTGGATAAATACTCGTTTTTGTCCATTTTTATCGGATATTTACTCAAAATGATGGTTATTTATATTTTTTTGGCAAATCGGATAGTTCTTTTTAAAGTTTAATGATCAATAATGTTATTTGGACTTTCGAATACTACGCTATTACCTAAGATTATATATTGTCTTGATAGAGTGTTCCCTGCAAATGTAACAGATTAACAGGGCAGATTTAAAACACTTTATTGCGTATTATGCACCAAGCATCTACTGTTTCACAATGTATAAGCTTGCTACTGATTCTGAGTGTTACCAGTTTTCGAATATTTCCTCAAACCTCAAAATCTAATTATATTTTTACTGTTACTAAAAGTATTGATTTAAATGTATGTATGTAAATTGCGTTTTAAATTTAATTCCATTAATAATTGATTTCCTTAACTTCCCGTTACGTGTGTAAATAAGGAAGTTACTGATTTTATCCCGATTTTCGAAAATCCAGTTTTCACCAGATCTATACGTTTTGAGGTCCTAGAAACATTTTCCGTTATGTCTGTATGTATGTGTGTGTGTATGTGTGTGTGTATGTAAGCATCTCATAACTTTTGAACGGCTTGATTGATTGAAACATGGTTGATGGCATTAGATTAGGTTCCGATTAACTTAGACTTCCAGAAAATCTTAATCGATTTGGCCCAAGAGTATTTGAGATATTTTGAAAAAACCTAAAAAATATTTTTTTCTTCCAGATTAATGTAGTACTAATTGAGTGCAAAATTCAATCAGTTCTATTCCTTAAAAAACTGCATCCAATGCCGTAAATTGCGTCAAAATCGGTTTATCTGTTCAGGAGTAAACTTTGACGAAAAATTTAAAAAAGTTTTTTCGGCATAACTTCAAAATTTTTCAACCACTCGTTTTATGATCTTCTGCAATATCTTAGTACTTAAAAAATTACGTCGAATACTATTAAAAAAATAAAAAAACATTTTCAGATTTTCTAAAGTTATAGCTTTCCAAATATTTAAATTATGTTGTTCCTAGCAAAATTACTTTTTTTATATTTCTTCTGAAGCTTGAAGCTTATAAAACAATTCCGAGCTCAAAAATTACGTTAAGTGCTATTTGAAATATCGAAATTGATCATTATTTTCGAAATATACATCTTTTAAAAAATTGAAATATTATTTTGTTATTTTTACAAACTTTAGGTTTTTAACTCTTTGAGGCCAAAAATCTATGCTTAGATATAATTTTCGCTAATTTAAGCTTCAAATACCTACATTTAGCAGGAAGTTTCGGAAACGGCACGCAGGATCAACCGGCTTACAGATTTTTTTAATCACATGTAAGAAATTTGTGTGCAAGCACATCGTTTCATTTGAACTCCCCGCTGAAGTAAGTTACTGATTTCATCTCGATTATTGAAAAAAAAGTTTTCGCCATATTTCTACGTTTGAAGGTCCAAGGAAACTTTTATGACTATTTGACCTCAAGCACAGACCTCAAGTCAATACGAAATCTCGAAAAATGGTCGGTGAAACATTTTTTTCAAATCAAAAGCATCAAAATGGGCTAACCCATTTCGAAGTTCTCGCCGTGTTGGTCCTGGACTCCTTTGAAGAATAGGCCAACTGCTGTTCTGTCAAGATAGTCGTAAAAGGTGACCGATTGACTATACGAGTCACTGCCATCGTGACTAGTAGTCACGACGTGGTAGAGTTCTACATTGTCTCGCCCGGGTCTGGTACCACCGCCTTATCTATTCTTGCTGCAATAGCGTCGGTGCTTTTCACTGTCATGTTCTGGTTTAGAGGGTAAGGTAACCGGTAAACTTATGCATGTGGCATTAGACCTCGCCATAAGATAGCAACGCACCATTAACCCTTTGTTGTCTATAAGCGATGGTTGACTCTTTCCATCAGGAAACCCATCTACTTGTTTGTTATCTTATAATATAAAAAAAGAAATTTCAATTGACGAAAAATTTTAAAACTGTTATTTCGATGTTCCTTTAAGATTTTTCATCCAAATCCAGAATCCGAATAAGTTCCAGATTATTGTACCAATCGATTACAAATCTAATCAGCTCTTTTTTGTTAAATCGCATTAAAATAGGTTTATCCGTTTAGAAGTTACCTTTAACAACAAAGTAGAAAAAAGTTTTTTTGATATAACTTCGAGATTTTTCAACCAATTTATTTGGTAGCTAAGAAGCCATTTAGAGTTCAAAAACTGCGTTGAACGCCATTTGAAAGGATCAAAAATTAAAATACTGACGTTGTAAGCAAATTTTTGAACCCCTTTGAAAATTTATTCCTAGGTATAACTTTTACTCCGTTTAGCTTAAAATATCTTAATTTAGCGAAAAGTTTGACGGATGGCATGCAGGGCGAACCGGTTTACAGATTTTTTTTGTACTGGAGCGTGCGAAAATTTCGATACTCAAATATGAGTTGCACTTGACAAATTTTATTACCTTCTTAATATCATTACTTCATAAGATATCAAAAAAGTAGATGGCTTTCATATGGGAAAATTACAACTATCACCTATAGGCACCAAAGTGGGTGCGGTGCTATTGGCTGGGTTGGTGGTAATGCCACATAGGTACATAAGTTTATCAGCTACTTTACCTATTTAACTCCAAACACGACAGTGATAAGCACTGACGCTATACCACAGCAGCAAGACGTTACGGAACTCAAGCACCTAATAGTCATGATGATAATGACACGTAACGTCGTTCGATCGCCTTTACGAACTGCAGTGTAGATTTGCAGATGGGCTATTCTTCAAAGGGAATCCAGACTAACGTAGGTTTACTTGAGTATCTGGGATACATAGTTGCTACGGTCACAAGAAACCTCTAAATAATAAATAAAATAAATAAAAAAATATAATTATATTTATTATAAAATTATTAAATTGTACATGGTATGAATGCATTGTATTGGATAGTGTGGAATTAATAAACATAGTGTTGAATTTTACGTATACGAGCATATTATAGTACAGGTACCTTCTACAGATAAGAATGTATATTTAGAGGGTTTTTGTGACCGTAGCAACTATGTATCCCAGATACTCAAGTAAACGTATGTTAGTCTGGATTCCCTTTGAAGAATAGCCCATCTGCAAATCTACACTGCAGTTCGTAAAGGCGATCGAACGACGTTACGTGTCATTATCATCATGACTATTAGGTGCTAAAGTTCCGTAACCACTCGACCAACGGGGCAGTATAATTTTATCTCACTTTACCAGTGTTAGACAAAAATATTCATGATTGAGTACCAAGTGCAGGCTTTTTGTTATTGTTAAAGTCATTAAAAAAAGCACGGTACTCATATATTTTCAGATTTTCATATATTTTAATCCTTTTGTTTCAAAAATAGCAAAATTTATGTAAAAAAATGCAATTAAAATTGTAATTAGTTTTTATTCGCTATTTGGTATAAATACTCGAGTAAAAACGGATATTTATGAGTATTTATCCATTTTGAGTATTTATCCGGATAAAATCCCAACACTACTCACAGGAATAAAAATGATGTGGTGTCGCGGGACACCAGGTAGGAACGAACTTCCTTCGGCTGAACGGCACTACTCGCTTGTGTACGCGACTGTCGCGCCTGCGCACGTCTCATTTAACGCTTTTATTCCACGCATTTTTCTTACGGTTTTACTATCACATTTTTTTCAGTTCGGTCGCGCAGCAAAATCCCTATTTCTCCAAGCCTGCCGTAAGGAACTTCGTTCCAAAAAGAACTTTATACTTGGCTGTTTCTTTACTTGTTAACGTTACACAATCGGAACCTCCTGGAGTAATATTGTTCTGTGATCAGTACTGTAATAAAACAAAATCTACTTTCTTACTGCTGTTGTCCGTTAGTTACCAAAGCTCTGATTGGTCATTTGATAAACCATCGCGTGCATATCCAATAGTATAAAAGTAGTCAATTGAGCAAAATTTTTATGACCTAACGTATATTCCAACTCACGCTCTCGTGTTTAATGTACAATTTCACTCTTGTTGAATATATTAATAAATATTTCAGTTTTCTGATAAAAACAACGTTGCTCGGGATTGGAAAGTGCCCGGTTGACGACAGGATTGCCACCTATCACATTGTGAGACTTATTATCTTCGGTTAATCGTGGGTGCACTTGTTGTACCTCTGTCTACCCTTTCGGGTATACGGGTGAGAAGATACTAAAACTATATAAGTTACAATTCTAGTAGGAATCAACACACTTTATCAATATAATCTTTTGTACATATCTTTATCCCCATATTTCAGGTCCATAGAGGTTATTTTTTTAAATAGTAGCCTTAGCTTGATCCTCGTCTTCAACTATCTCCTAGCTAAATTTCATCAAAAAATCAAAAGGCGTAATAGAGGATAATCTTTCGCATTTTGACAGACGCATTTATTAAAAATATAGTTGATAGTCATCTATTCAAAAAAACTCAAGATACACAGTATTTCAAAACCGTCCTCTACAAATGAGCTCACGAAAGGAATGGAAGCACTAAGGGATCAAATAATCTCTGGAAGATTGCCGCACGGGTTTTGAAAGGTTTTTCGCGGCTGAGCCGAGTTGTTCTGGTCAAGTGAAATAGTAATATCATGGCTCTACAGTGAATGATGGTTGCATTGAGGGTTAAAATGGAAAGTAAGGTGAAGTGAAGTTGAAGGGTGTTAAGAAGTGGAGAATTGTTCATGTCTATTTGATGGTTCGGTAGGTTAGGGCTACCTTTTAGTCTATTTGTTTCTGGGGCTTCAGGTGCATTGGATCTTCTGCCTTTGCTGCACGAGTGGATCGGTTCTGGGTGTATTTGGGGATCGAAGGAGTGCCCTCTTCCACCAACATCTAGTAAAGGCAGTCTTCAATATATTATGCGCTTCACATGTATAAAATATGTCTAAATCACTTCCTTTAAAACTATTTGACGATTTCCGCGTTCGAATATCATTACCGTCGATTGTAAAAAATTAGCACGCTTGTTTTTTATGGATGAAGGATACACGCGTCTTCTAACTGCATCTATTTGATGTATGATTTCAATAATATTTTTAATTTCCCGCTATGTATATAGATAAGGAAGTAACTGATTTTGCCCCGACTTTCGAAAATCAAGTTTTTACCAGATCTCCACGTTTTGAGGTCGTAGAAACCTTTATCGACTATTTTCACGATGATATTAGTATGTTTGTTTACATATACACATACATGTATATAGGTGTGTATATAAACCTTAAAATTTTTGAACGGCTTGACCGATCGAAACGTGTTTAATGGCGTTCGATAGGCTCCCGACAAACTTAGACTTCCTGAAAAAGGAAAAAAATCCATTAGAACAGCCATTTGCTTATTTATTATCTTATGGTTTTAAAAAGATAGAAGCTATTTTAATTATTATTGTCCATTTAAAAAAGTTAACGTATGTACATTAAGGTATCACGATTTACGTAGAAAGGTTATCGTATGTTTTGTACACGTTTTCATTCACAGTCTACTAATTTTAAATCATGAAATACATATTTCATACATTAATATGAAGTAGGTATTTCCATGTCGCATATTTTTGAAGTCACAGCATTATTAAAACTTCTCCTTAGTAAAGGAATATTTATCGCATAAGAAGTTTTTCAATAATAATATAATTACAACGGTATTAGTATCTTCACGTCCGTACCTACTAGCTATGCAGTGGTTTAACCAGTGCACTTATGATTAGGGGAAGATTCTTAGTTCCACAATGTGATAGGTAGCAAGCCTATCGTCAGCCGGGCATTTATTAAATCCCGGGCAACGTTGCTAGTATCTTCACGCCCGTATCCTCGAAGAGGTAGGCAGAGGTACAAACATTGCACCCAGGAATAGCCGAAGATACTTAGTCCCACAATGTGATAGGTGGCAAGCCTATCGTCAATATAACACTTTCCAAGCCCGGCAACATTGTTTTTATTAGAAAAATGAAAAATACTTTTTTAATGGCACAACCCGGGAATCAAACCTGGGACCTCATGTGGTTAACAACGACATCGGACTACTAGGCCACAGAGGCGACGTTGTTTTTATCACAAAACAGAAAAAACATAGTTTTAAGTTTTGCCCGACTCAGGAATTGAACCCGGGAACTCATGTAGTCAATATCGACACGGGACCACTAGACCACAGAGGTGACGAAAACAAAAATTGGACAAAATTTGATCAAAATTGGAAAATCAAAAAATATTAAAAAATTGTATGGCATTTAAAATATATTTTCAGACTTTTTATATCCACTCTACCAAACTCTACCAAAAGATAGGCAAAATGTATTTTATTGCGCCGTAAACATTTTGTATACAATATATCCATATAAGATCTCAATTGCCCCTGTCTACATTCTTATTGCCTTTTACGTATTATTTCCTTTTGTATTACAGATGAATGACAGCACGGTGGATTAACGTCTCTACATAAGTCTCGGCTCATTATCAAGTTGGGATCAAGTGACCGCTGCGCCCGCGCACCCGTCGCATACCTCCGTAGATCGCGACGCGGAATACACGCGTTTATCGTTTCACGACAAAACATTTCGAAACTTGTTTCACAATCATATTCACGCGTAATACATTCACAGACCTGTTGTTCAGGAATTTAAATTGGCAAATTCATCGTTAGTAAAATTTTAACAAGTGCACTAGACGTATGAAAGGCTGCATTCCTAACCGGTGTCGTTCTTTAATGGTCGGTGTGTACTACTGTGTGTTGCTAAGTTAGAATAACTGGTTTTCTAAGTGATATTGAAACGATATATTTTTGTGTGTGTAAAACAAATTCACATTGAGCACATGATGTAAACAATTAAATTGACACAGACGAATCTGAAGCAATTATGGCTCGTGGTGGTTTAAGTGAAAACGAACGCTACAATTTGGATGCAAGTTCAAAAAATCAACTTGAACGATCTCAAGAGAGTGAAAATACGTTCAATGACTTTAAAACAAACGGACTTAGAGTTCGATTTATAGACGAGGAAGGAAAAACTGAGAGGACTGTAAGTGCTGATGTCGTAGATTCCACAGTATCTCGTGTCAAAAAAATTCACATTTTAAAGAACAGATCCTCCAGTGAAACAAGTATACTGCTTAGAAACCCATCTTTAATCAAGTTTCGTTCTAATAATGAACGTAGGTACAGTGATGGGCTCACTGACACTCTTAATAACAACAACTTGAGTGAAAATTTAAATGGAAAGCGAAGTACGGAAAGTATTGATAAGACTGAAGATGAAACAGATTTAACCAAAGAGATCACAGCTTTTAGAAAGAACTGTAATGTATACAGTGTAAACCATGCAAAAACTCTAACACCCGAGAGAAAGAAATCAATACCGAATCTAACAATTCCAAAGTTAATGTATCATAAAGAGAACGCGCAAGTAAAATCAATTTTGCCCGCTGAAGTAAGTTTAGCAGATGCCGCATCTGGAAAAGATTTTACGACACGTACCATTGGCAGATTGTCTCGTGGATTAGGACGGCTATTACGGCGTACCAACAGTGTGCGTATCAGCGAACCTGATCCTGTCTACAAGGTGGCCTATCTCGGCAACGTCCTCACCGGATGGGCAAGAGGTAAGTCTTAGATTCGTCAACATACTCATTATAATTCATGTAATATATACCTTGCGTTTAATGTTATAAAACTGGAATAATATCCAAATCTTACCTTATTAGAGTACTCTTTCTAACGGTTGAAATAGGACTACATATAAAAAAGTTTCAGAAGTTTAAAAAACAAAGTAGTAGAATATTTTTCTTAATTCTAAATTGCTTAAACTCAGTAAAATTGTCACAACAGATTTTTCACTGCCTTAAATCCCTGGATACAATAATTATAATTGCAGATTTCTGATTTTCACTAAGTAGATTTATATCTAATTACTTTTTTTAAGAAGAATTACTCTTTTTGAGAAATGTATATATTATACTGTGTATAAAAATATAGGGAATTAAAAAAAACGCAGCAAACAATACTAAGATCTTTTCATAATTGCTTCACGTAAACATTAACAACAATGTGTTTATTTTTCATCTTGAAATAGGTGGTAAGTAATTAACATAAAAATACAATATATGGCAGTCATAAAGAAAACAATATATTTATTTTGTGTTATTTTAGGACACACATTTATAGCAATCATTTGCTATAAATAAAACAGTGGGCTTTATCCTGCCAATTTATTATCTGTTTAACGTTAGTTTGTGAATTGTGCAGTAAATTACAAAATTCCTAAATTAGTGTAGGTATTTTTTGTATGTTTTGTTATGTAACGGAGGATACCTAGTCCTCTGCGGATATAACTTGTACAGTGTCTTTGGCATCTCATACTTTATTTAAAGTTTGTGTTATTGTAAGTCGTATCCTTTTGTTATAAAATATATTAAATTATATGAATATTTTTACTGCTTGACGTAGTTTAATTATGTCTCAAGAAGCGTTTAGGAAAAACTAAAAAAAACTAATTTGAATGTCTATTGTCTAGAACACCGATTCGAAAAGTTGCAATTCGCATGGAAGATACTTGCCAAGAAAACACGTTCTTGTTTTTAACAATCTGTTCTGGTATCCCGAATTAGAACATCGTTAAACTTTTCTTCCACCAACCATGCAAAACGTTCTATCCAATAAAAAAAAACGTTCTTCAGGATATCTTACGTGTTTTAGTTTCTTTGAGTGACTTTAATGTGCTGAAACTGAAACCAATGAAATTGATTTACAATAGACGAAAGTATCTGAAAATTTATATAATACGTGATGATATAAAAAATAAGAGTAAATTGTCCAAATGGCTTTTGAAATAATGATTCTATCACGCAAATTAAAATATAAATATGTAACTAATACAAGCAAATTGAAAATCTAATGAAGAAATAAAAATCATAAATTACCACTAATATTTTTTACTAATTAAAAATTAGTATTGTTATTTAATTTCTTATTTTATATTAGAAGTCGAAGTACGGAGTCGCTGGCATTAGACCCGCGACTTCGTCGTAAATCGTAATTACATAAGGTTTCAATGCTTTTTATTAGCTGAAGATTACAAGCTTAATTTTATTTCATGTAAAGATCGTGTACCTAAGGTGTAAAATTGAAAAAGTATTGAGATTTGAAAAGTATAGTAATTTTCGATTAATGCGCGCGTAATGTTCGACCTTTATAATTTTAATTGGATATTTCAGTTGAAATAATTCTAAATTTTATCATTTATTACGTGAATTTATAATTATAATTTTATTTAAAATCAATTCGACCGCCCCGTTGGTCGAGTGGTTAGCGACCCTGACTACGCAATCGACGGGGCTCGGTTTCGATTCCCGACGGGGACAAGCATTTTTTGTTCTGTGTACAAAGTGTAATTTGTTCCGTGAATATTTATTATTTATTTATTTAAAATCAAATTTTATTGTTACTGACTTTTTTAAATTCATATTTATCCAAAATTTAAATATCAGATACCGAATAAAATAGAGGCAATTTATATCAATAAAGAATTTTGTAGGACAAAAAATGTTGATCAGATGTGACTTTTATAAAGTACCCATATTTTAGATTACTTATGTCTAAAATCGTTACGCCCAAGAACAAAAATTATGCAACGATTATAAATTTCACTCTTATTGTTCGTAAAATCAGCAGTTATATAAAAATTCGATTTGATTATGACACGGATTCGTTACTTTCAATGGTTTGTTTCGCTTTACATTGCATTGTTCAGACATCGTACTAAGCAGTTTACTAATTTCTGACTATATAAGATAGATAAAATTAGTTGTACCATTGTTTATTGTTGAATTACTTCCCATCGGGTAAATGCTCATAATCAAACGATACAATCAAGAAATGTTTTTACATGCTTTCTAAAGATTCCATATATATAAAAATTTAAACTTTCCGGACTGTATGACGAATAGACAAACTGCCTTACTGCCAGGCAGCTCGTAAATGGCGAGCCTAGGATAAACGCAATGATATCCAACTCTATGACGTTTTACTTGGGTACGTTACTATATTGTCAGTACTTTTTGGTGATCTTCTGGCTTGAAGGGTAAAGTAGCCGGTAAATTTGCGTATTTAGCTTAACAACTCAAAGACGCGGAGCTAAATCATTAATGATCGTTAATGTAAACAGACAATGATAGTCTGTTACCATTTGAGAAAATGTTTAGTTGATGGCTTATCTTAAGTCATAAATATATAACAACATTTCGCAATGTAATTTGTAACTAAGCAGAAATCGTGCGTCCGCAATTCGTCCGACAGAGGTAATTTTTTTGCGTTATTGCGAAATATATTAACAAACAAAAAGATAATTATTTTGACCGCCCCGTTGGTCGAATGGTTAGCGACCCTGACTACGCAATCGACGGGGCTCGGGTTCGATCCCCGACGAGGGCAAGCATTTGTGTGATGAGCATAAATGTTTGTATTTTCGGGTTTGGGTGTTTATTAAATATACTCTTGTATTTATATATGTATTTCTGTGTATTAGTACCGTTGACTAACACCCATAACACAAGCAAATAATTTGCTTACTTTGGGGTTAGATCAGTAAGTGTAATTTGTCCCGTGAATATAGTCTTTAAACTTTTTCGAAAATTTAAATTTAATAAAAAAGTGAAGTAAACTTTTTTCGAAATGAACTTAAGTAATAGTAGTAGTAGTTTGTCCAAGTGACCGTTAAAAATGGTCTTTTTGGGCGAGCAGAGTACTTATCCAGTGTTTGAGTTAAGTAGGCTTAGAGCCTGCCCAAGGGTATTTCCTGTGAGACTGACCCTCGGCTTAGGGCAGTATCTTAACGATAAGTAGGAGAGTAAGTTTTTTTTAAATAATATAACATAGCAAACAAGCAGATGGGTCTCCTGATGGAAAGAGTCAACCATCGCCTATAGACACCAAAGGTGTTAATGGTGCATTGCTATCTGGTGGCGAGGTCTTGTGTCACATGCATTAGTTTACCGGCTACCTTACCCTCCAAACCGGAACACGACAGTGACAAGCACTGACGCTATTGCGGCAGGAATAGGTAAGGCGGTGGTATAAGACCCGGGCGAGACAATGCAAAACTCTACCACCTAGTAGCCACGATGTTAGTGACTCGTATAGCCAATCGGTCACCTTTTACGACCTGCCTGGTAGAACGGCAGTTGACCTATTCTTCAAAGAAGCCCGGGGTTAACACGGGTAAGTGGCATCAGGATTTCGATTTGTTAATAACTAGGATCTCAACAAGAATGTCTAAGCTCTGTTTACCCTGCTTATTCCACGACAAGTCTGTCGTGCTGATATACATTTTAATATTCTTGTTTACTAATATTGTCACCTGTGTTAAAATATCACGCTATCAAACAAGCGCTGCGATCACAAATTAATCACGTTTTTCCTCGTAAGCACGTTCGTTTGTGCAGGAACAGAAATAGGTACATATAAGACATTTGACAATATCTATGTGATTAAGTAATGCCTTATAATGTTTTGTTTTGAAAAAAAAAGTATAAACATGTTCTAATTATCATTATTTTATTAATCAATCTAATGTTTAAATCTAATCTAATGTTTTTTTTCATAAACGACTTGACAACTTTGGTTTGTTTTTTTGTACTTTTCGGATCATTTTTATCTACAGTTACGTCCGGTGCGGATACTGTTGTCCGAAATCTATTTTTTATGTCTTAAGATAGCAAACAAGAAGACAGTTGTCCTGGTGGAAAAAGAAACTATAACGCATATAGACACCAAAGATGTCAATGGTGCGTTGCTATCCGTGTGGCGGGATGGCAATGCTACATGCTAACCGGTAAACTTGGTTTACTGACAAACTTATCTTAAAAACCGAGCATTTACGTTATTGCGGCATGCATGGGTAAGGCGGTGGTGTGGCGTGTTGATGGCTGCTAGTGGTGAAGATCACGTCGGGATGATCACTGTGGCGCCACTGGTCCGTACCGCTGAAGGGTCATAGTGATAGAACCAGCGGGCCACTATTGTCAGATGACGTCATAACTATGGAGGTTGATGGACTATGACGGGAAAAGGAAGATCTTCCCAGCCAGGCAAGGTGTACTGCCTGGGGACCGAAGTCCATTTGAGAAGCTTTTTTTTTCCGAAATTAACTTAAGCAGTTGGTCCAAATGACCGCTACTGCGAAACCGGGCTTTAATTGAGAAGCGTTGAAACTTGTATATAATGTGTAAAAGATAAATATAATCTTGATAACGCGATCATTGATATAAAAAACCCAAGATACACAATCAGTGTGTCAAAAACGTCCTCCGAAAATGAGTGCACAATTTTAAATTGTGCGCTCATTTCAAATAGAATCGCGTCGGTCGCGACACTGTCAATTTTATTTCTTTTCGTACATTGCTTTGTAAAAACAACTATAAGTCGTGCACTTAAGGTTGGATATGCAAAGATATATGTTTTTCCCATATCTATAACTACTTAAATGAAATTAGGGACACTTTTGAGTGTCAGTTTTGTTCGGGACTGTGCATCTAGGGTTTTTTATATCAATGACCGCGATTCAGGATTTTATTTTGAATTTCATTTTTATTATTTTTTCTGGTAGCGATTTGTAGATTGATTAAACCGTTACAGTGGTACCAAATACCCAGGCGAGACTTTGCGGAACTCTACCATCTAGTAGGCACAATGGTATATTCAACACGTATATTCAATCGGTTGCCTTTTAAGACTAGCTTGAAAGAACGGCAGTTGGTCTGTTTTTAAAAGGAGCCCGGATCAACACGAGAGATCTAGAATCAGATAACGATCACCTGTAGTGTCAATTAGTGTTAACTATTTTATAATAAAATGCTGTTGGCAAGGCGAAGAAAATCGACTTATGTTTAATGTCAGTTACGAGTTAAACTGGAGCTGACTAGTTAGGGATGGAACATATCGAATATTTTCTAATTAGATATTTGTTAAGTCAATAGCTTTTTTACCAAACCTAGGTTGATAGTTTATATTTCGACCCCACTTTCAATGCGGAAATTGCAAGATTGTCTCCTATTTTAATTGATTAGTTCGCATGCTTCAAATTTCTTGCTTATGCGTAAACGTACGATTTTATATTAAAATGTCAAATGCCTTAAAATGTTAATGTTAATAGATTTACAATGTCTATTAATTTAATAATTTGAAATAATTTTTAGAGTTGTGTAATATCTGTGTATGTAGTGTAAAATCTGTGTAGAGATTTGATGTAAAGTAGTATGCGCACCACGGGAGGAAAGCAAGAGATTGCAACCCGCGTTTTTATCATACCGGTTCATGTCATAGTAACACACCAGTTTCAATATCATACATTTTTTATAGTATAAGATAGCAAACAAGCAGACGGGTCTCGTGATAGAAAGAGTCAACCATCGCCTACATACAACAAAGGTGTTAATGGGTGCGCTGCTATCTTATGGCGAGGTCTTATGCCACATGCATAAGTTTACCGTCTACCTTACCTTCCAAATCGAAACACGACATTGACAAGCACTGACGTTATTGCGGCAGGAATAAGTAAGGCGGTGGTACAAGACCCGGGTGAGACAATACAGAACTCTACCACCTAGTAGCCACAATGTTAGTGACTCGTATAGCCAATCTGTCGCCTTTTACGTCCTACCGGGCAGAACGGTAGTTGGTCTATCTTCAAAGGAGCCCGGGACCAACACGGGGAAAATTTTCTTTCTTTCCATGTTAAATTAAAAATACAAAATCTTTATTATTGCGTTAATGCGATACCTATTTAAATTACAAATATAAAATGTTTGTTCGATAATCACTACATGTTTAGTATCCGTATATTTATATATATTTCCAATAATGATTGAACCGGTTTATGTTGAAGCATCTTATCTTCATATCCGCAAGCCACAGCTCAAAATTGAAATGCCAAATTGACATTCATTAATATAAGTGCAAGAAGTGTTTAGGCATGTAACCTCTTCACGCTGACACGGCTGTATGGCTTACGCAAACATGGACGTGTACGCCATATTTAATTTTGTTGTAAATCGTAAAAGCAATTAAAATATGATTTCATCCCAGTTGTAACACACAAGCTGTTTAATCCAATTTGTTGTGATTCAACAGCCGCACTAACTCGAGGGCCGTATCACTGCGGTATTTAATTAACACTCCTGGAACTAGCGAGTGCCAACAGATAACTAGCACAAACACGGACTGTAATTGTTTTAATATGTGATTTTAACAAGCTAATGTTATTTGAAACGTAATAATAACGGGACAAAACGCGTATACATGATCGTCCTAATTGAATTATTATTGGACGGAAGGTTTGATTCTATTAATTGACTTAAGGCGAAGTATTTCGACGCGCGTCAATTCTATAGGAAATGGGTGGCGCGGTATGTTCTGAAACCACTGAGAAACGTGTTAATTTTCGGATAAATATTTATAGGATATCACCTGAAAACCAAAATTTAGCACATTCTTTTTGTATTTACAACTAAATATCACCATATAAATCATGTGGAAGATTAGAATTTTTTTTTTTTATATCATAAGATAGCAAACAAGCAGATAGGTCTCCTGATGGAAAGAGTCAACCATCGCCTATAGACACCAAAGATGTTAATGGTGCGTTGCTATCTTGTGGCGAGGTCTAATGCCACATGCATAAGTTTACCGACTACCTTACCCTCCAAACCGGAACACGACAGCGACAAGCACTGACGCTATTGCGGCAGGAATAGGTAAGGCGGTGGTACCAGACCCGGGCGAGACAATGCAGAACTCTACCACCTTGTAACCACGATGGTAGTGACTCGATAGCTAATCGGTCGCCTTTTTAAGACCTGCCTGGCAGAACGGTAGTTGGCCTATTCTACAAAGGAGGCCGGGACCAACACGGCGGTTAGTTAGATTAGAAGATTAGAAATATGATTAACAAATTATTTGTTTTAGAGATTTTTTAGCCTGTTTCCGGAATTTTATATGATCAAGTAAAGTACACTCTATCATATAATAAGTTAGCACATTCCTTAGGTAATATCTCCAGGTATATCGTATAATTTTTGTAAAATTTTTATTTAACAATTAATACAAAAAAACGTGATTAAACAAACCAATTTTATCCCGTTTGTCGCGATGCCTCGCTTTAATATAGGTTAGCGCGCAAGATAACATTTTTGGGGCAAAATCTTTTCCCCCATGTTGGTCCAGGCCCCCGTTAAAAAATACACCATCTGCCATTCTGCTAGGCAGTTTGTAAGAGGCGAACTATTAACTATGGGATCCACTACCATCATGGCTACTAGATGGTAGAGTTTTATATTTTCTCGCCCCTGTATGGTACCACCACCTTACCTTTTCCTGCCACAATAGCGCCAGTGCTTGTCACTGTCGTTTTCTAGTTTGGAGGGTAAAGTAACCGGTAAACTTATGCACGTAACATTAAGACCCCGCCAAAAGGATAGCAACGCACTATTCACATCTTTGGTGACCACAGGCGGTGGTTGTTTCTTTCCATCAGGAGAGCCAGCAGCTTTTTTGCTATCTTGATATTAAAAAAAACGAAACATAATACAAAGTATATTATGTATAGATTTTTGTTCCAGAAGTAAATCTGTTTCCCAAGATTTTGTTCCAGGAGACAGAGGTGCGACTTGCGTATTCGTGATTAGCCAACGGTATTATAAATTGGGAACATATTGTACTGTTTGGGATACGTTAAACTGATTATAAAAATTGATAAACTTATTGAGAAATAGGAATACTTGGCGCAGAATTTGAACCCAAATTGGTAAGGATAAGCATATGAGATATGTTATATAAGAGAGAAGATTTGTCGAAGTTGAAAATATTTAATTTACCTTAATACTTGTCATTTAAAACATTACTCTACCAAAACGAACCTTATGTCATAAATGTGGCTGTCATAAACAAAAAGATTTTTTTCAAATCCAGATGTTTCATCCAGAGATTAGCGAGCTTAACCAAACATACACAAAACATAAGTTTTATTATATTAGTATAAATATAGGCCATGACGTATGTATATTGTATATTATTCATAATACGGGTTCAACTTAGTTTGGACTTCTGTCTCCCCAAACAATCCTACGCCTACTAATATTTTATTGAATGTACAGCTGTAAAAAAAGGGAGAAATTAATAAAGATATTAATAATAAATAAAGATATATTATTATTTCAACTTCTGACATATTAAGTTGAATAATCTGTGCTGGCATGTTCAATGTCAATGACAAAAACAAGGTGACAACATTTTCTCACATTGTTTATTCTAAGTGGGCTAGACCTCATTCATCGACACCGATATCAGTACGGGCAGTGCAATTAGCAAATCTAAAAAATGTGTATCACGTAGCGTTTGGTCCATTATTATAATTAATTAGGTTTTGTTATAGCATGCATTAAACATCTGTATGATGTAATATTTGTATATCTATCTATGTCTCACAGAATAATAATACACGCCTCACAAAACGCGAGGTGGTAGAGGTAGTAGGTACTTTAGACTCGATTTATCAAAATCAAGCAACTTTGCTATTTTTGAATGTGATTTATATAATACTTATAGCTACAGCGTGCAGTTCGTTGCATTCTCATTTTTCAGAGATAAAAAATAGCATATAGGTATGCTATTCCATCCAGGCTATTATCTATCTGTGTGCCAAATTTTATTCAAATCCATTCAGTATTTTTGGCGTGATTGAGTAACAAATATCCATCCATACATCCATCCATCCATCCATCCATCCATTCATTCATCATCCGTCATCCGTCATCCGTCATCCATAATATCCATTCTCTGGACTGTACCGTGTATTTGTCATGCCGAGGCCACATAATCGTCTGTACTCTGAAGATTCGAAGTAAGTTATCGCAATATACCTTCTTGGTTGTGGTATGGCAAACTAGGTTACAAATACAATAGCATTTCTCACTTCAACTTGCGATACGCATCAACGCTTAAGCGAAATGAACTTAGTCATGATATAAAACTGACAGAAGTTTGAAAATTCGCCATTCAGCGAATGATTGACCATAAAGATCGTGAAAACGCGAACCTTTGCTGCACAACGATAATGTAGGCTCACAATTATTATAATTGACACATTCTCTTAACACTTCTAATAATCCATTTCAGCTCTCGCCTAGCAACATTTTTACCTCTCCTTTTTATATATATTGTAAATAATGTGTTTTGCTTAGCAGAATTAAAATAAGCTTTATTTGAAATGTAGGATATCTGGTATCTCCGGTTTTATTACGGTGACATTCTTGATTATGCCAACTGGTTTGTAAATGAATTGATTTTTGCTCACACTCCATTGGTGGATTTAAAAATGAAAACAGCCTTTTTATGTACAGTATTTTATAATCTTGTTGAATACAAATATATATCACGATGATATATTTGTTTTTAACGATATATACATGTTAAAAGGACCCGCGTTTCTTAAACTCTGAATCCGATCGTCAAGAAACTGAATTTAAATAAACCCAATGTTCTAAGTCTTTTTCAATAATAAAAATTAAAAACATGCTTAGCATGCTTATTATTATAAGGACTTTTCTGACTTTAAGAAAATATTACATTCGCATATGTATATCCTCATGCTAAATCAAGACAGACTCGCCTAATGCTTTGCTTCCTCCACATTCATAATGTTGTCACTATGCAAACACGCCGGTTTTGGAAACTCTTGACATCACTTTCAAACAACACCTGAACAATTTGAGCATGGTACTTCATGGTACAGTCTTGATCTCCTCTGATACCCATATCCATATAACTGGCGTCTGTCCTGTGAATGTTTTTTTGTTTTGTATGTTTTCCTTAGTATTGAGAGCTTAAACACATAATATACTGTTACATACATCTTCCGTCGGGAACGGACAAACTAAATCAGCATTTGATTCAAAATAACACATTACGTTGTGTTACCGGTTCTAAGGTTTAATGCTTCAACTTAGTAACTAAACCTGTTAGGCGCCATTATATGAGACGACTTACATTTGTACTAAACAATTTTGGAGTGTGATTTTGCAGTCTAAGATCTTGGTTTAATTAACATTTTTCATTGAATTTCCTAATGAAATGAATATTTTATGCACTGTAATAAGTAATTAAAAAAACGTAATTAGGTCATCGTTGCGTGTCCATGCATAACTATGTTTAATTTAAAATGAGGCGATAGATGGTTTGTTAGAATTAAATATGATATTTTTTATTTTATGCTGTTGAAAAAGTGAACAGTATTGACAAAAGCAGCATTGAAAAAAGAAATCCTACCTTTTATTAATTTTTCATTATAATATTGTACAAAATATTAGTATTATTCGGAAACTCGATGAGGGAGGGTTAAGTGACTAAATTAAGTGCTAGATCTTATACTAATACTAGCTATGATACCCGGCTTCGCTCGGAAGTTAATATGAGATTACGTGGTAGTTTAAATATAACAAGTGTAATTTAAGACTATTGAAATTGGAATTTATTATACATATACACATGCTGCAATTGCTCGCAGCGCCTTTCGAAATGGAACCCAAATAATTTAAATGAAGCTCAAATACTCGACAACAGATGGCGCTACCACACTTAATTTCCAAGTTGAAGGTTTGGAAAAGCCCTCATATCTTTAAAAACACGCCCTTTAGGTTAAAACGGGAACTTTCTTGTTAGAGGGGGATAAGGGGCTATTTTCAGTGAAAAAATGTATACCTACTTGTCATCGGCTCTTGGTTAAAATCAATTTGTTATCACATCAAAATGTTTCACAAAACACTTTTTGTTTAGTTTATATCTCCAACAGATATCGCCTTTTATGGCATATTCTTCAAAACAATTATAACATAATAACTTAATAAAGAAAATTAAAAATATCTTCTTTTTTAAGATGCAGTTTACACTTTAGACCAACTTTTGACGAGAAATCAAAATTTTCCAACTCCTAATTTTTCATATTATAAGGTACTTTTATTTAATTAAATGATACCATTAGATATTTTAATCTTTTAAATATTGCCTCAATGAAACAGATTTTTTAATCATCAATTGTATTTCTTGTAATAAATGTTCTCCGAAAACAAGTTTCGACTATTACGCAAGGAAGCTATTTTTCCAAAAGGTATTGCTACTAATACAATCAACAAACTTAATTAGACAAAATACTAAATTACCAGAAACAATTAAATTTTGCCTGAATATGGATTGAATATGCCCGAATGGATTACTTCTTTCCTAAAAGATCTATAACTATATCTAATTAATTAAACAAATATGCCTATTTTAATGAAAATTAACGAAATATTAACTGGGTTTTTTGTTATCAAATATTGACATTTTCCTATAGAAATTAGCATAAAATAAAACTATATTCTATTCTTATGCAAAAGTAAGTCAAATAATATTCATTTATTTTTATTTCAAAAATAAATAAAAGAAAATAGTACAAAATCCGCTTCGTCCGTGTGCCAAAATTAAAACCGCGCAGTAATAAAATAATTAAAATATTAAAAGTATTAATACTATTTTCATTTTACCAGCACTAGGTGCACTGTGTGGACGACGACGTCCAGCTCTCGCATCGATTAGAAAATACCTAAATTTCAGTTGGGCGATTTTGTGAAATGGTTCTTAAAAACGTTTGGTAAACGTTTAAAGTTTGTGTTCACAATAAAGAGGAAGATAATGATTAATGATAAAAGAAAGTGTCCGTGTATAATAAGAAAGTCTTGTTACATCATAGCTATTAATAGTGGTCAATATAACGCATAGTGTTAAATTATAGCCCGCTATGTATACTCAACGTATAGCGGACGTTATTGAGATTCGCATTAGGCGCTATAACATAACGCCACGTTATTTACCTAGTGGCTAGCGTTAGCCGTAGTTATAACATTATACGTATATACTACATAGTTACGAACTACGCGATCTAACAAGTAACGTGCTAGATCGTAGACGCTAGATGTTATAACATAATTGATGAGACACGCGCTATCTCGGCCGGCTCGCGTGATCAGTGTCCAGTTACACGTTATAATATAGTTTATAGTTTATAACGCGCTATCATTAAATAGCTTATTTAAACAATACTTATAGCTATATAGATAGCATATAAGCAGATGGCTCTCCCAATTGAAAGAGGCAACCTTCCGATTAGACCAAAGATGTTAATGGTGTGTGGCAGGATGATAATGCTACATGCATAAGCAAACCGTCTCTCTTACCTTCCAAGTGAAAAGTATTTTAATTACTTTATTTTACTTCCAAATCGAAACACGAAAATTGCTTTTGAAAAAGAACAAATCGAAACAGTACAAATGAGTACAAACTCGATGGTTTTAATTTGTTTAGTTTAACAGTTTCTATAGCCACTTCCCAGTTCTATCATCGGGTCCTAGAAATTAACCAGCGCCAAAAAGCATGCCAAAACAAACTGAATTAGCCCACACTCAATGGGTTTATCTGGTTTAGCTTAGGAGTTTTCAGCTCCAAAATCCTTAAAATAACAAATCAAACAACCTGAAAGTCGATGGTATTGCTCCCTTTTATTTAAAAGTTCCTATGATCTCCTTCCAGCTCCATAATGAGGCCCTGATATTTGTCTAGCACTTGGATGTTTGTAACAGAACAAATGAGTCCAAACTAGTTGACTTATCTTGTTTGACTTAGAAGTTCCCATTTCCCATGCTCAACTTCCACTTCTAACATCACTAGAAGACATTCAGCACCTAAGGGTTTGCAAACACAAGACATTTGAGTACTAACTTCGTAAATTTACCTTGTTGAAATTAGAAGTTCATTGTCTTAGAGTTATGCACCAAGATTCGAGAATTTCTATCTTCAGAGCCTCGAAACCACAAAAAAGAACTTATTTCAACAAAACAAACCCATCTAAACTCCATTATCTTAGAAATTTCTATCTGTGAGTTTTGGTAGTATTCTTTCACCTCCATCTACATATCCTCGTAATCACGGGTGCTGATTAAATTTATTATGTACTTATAGCCACACACCCAATTAGTCATAACTCTGTTGTCTCGTCAAAACTCTGCATCTAAAATTCCAGTCCCTATATCCAGGCTACATCATGAGATCAGCTGGATGATACCATAATATTACATTGTCACTGAACTTACACAAGTTTGCCAAGTTTTAATACAAATACATATCAGAAAGTCGTTGAAAAATCATTTGTAATATTTAGAAAATCTGCTATTTACATACGAACATTCTAGTTAAATAAAAGTTGCTGATCCTCGAATGGGGATCTTGCAGTATCGGTTTAGGGTTATCATGTCATTGCAATATAATTTAAGTAACAGAATACAATTTTAATTGTCGATAAAGTTTTTACAAATTGCTTAATTCCTTTTATCTATTTGAAAAGAGTTGGTAAACTTGAAATGACCGAACAAATTATTTTGAATAATAGCTAAGAACCACCTCGCAAAATAGGGCTTGCCTTTAAAAAAAAACTGCAACCAAATCGGACCATCTTCCGGGATGTTACGATGCCACGAAAAGACATACAGATAAATACACACATACTCAGATACACAGATACACAGATCCACAAATACACAGATCCACAGATACACACCTGAAACTTATAACCCCTCGTTTTTGCGTCGGGGTTTAAAAAGTCATACGTAGGTATTTGTAGGAATCAACTTTAGGTGGGCTACTTTTTATTAATTTGGTTTACTACTATTAAAGTACCTAATTGTAGAAAATTAGCGAAAGAGGAACAATTTGATAATCTACGAAATTCTATTCTTTTAAATGTTAGCGGGTATAATTATTACCCGGTACTATTAATTAATGTTAATCTTGACTTTTAGAGCTTGATGTTTGTCTTTAATGCTATAAATTAGCAATGTATTCAATAAACCCGTGAATTAATAATGCAGAGATGGCAAGGCACGATATAATAAATTATATTGTTATAATTTGATTCCGCAGAGAGGACATCGTGTTAATAATATTAATTAGATAGCAGGAACTTAGCGATACTAATGAGATATAATGGCGTCATTTGCCTACTGGTACGGGTTATTACCACTCTGCCTTCCTGAATAAAATAATCTATATATGAAATTAATAAAATGAAAATCAAATGAAAATTCTTTCAATACAACTCAAGCTATCTTGTTTATGATAACACATAATTTTATAGACATTATTAATTTTACATTGTTTGTAGTAACAATCTTTTAGTTCAAGTGATATAGATACAAGAATAAAGATATTGCATGTGGGCATACGTACCGAGGAAAATTTTGCAACAATAAAAGAAGGAAAGTTATAAAAAAGCTATATTACGAAGTATAAAGCCTACAAAGACTAGAACGACAAACCCAAACTCATACTGGCTAAAGTAATTACAAAAAGTAACACGAAAGGTTAATAAACTTGAGATAATGCACGCGTAAGTAGTTCAAGGCTTGTTAATAGAGTGTTGAATTAACATATTTATAACGTTTTTACACGCAGATATGAATCGCATAACCTTTGCATAGTTCGATTATGAAAATATAGGATAGAAAGCGTTTTTTTATAAGTAAGTAGTTGTTTCTAAATTATGATGTAAAATTTATGTAAAATCGAAACGAGTCTCGAATCAAAGCGAGTTCATTACTAAATGAGGTTGAATAAAAGATAGCTAAGGTCTGCTTGCATTAAACTATATACAATTAAAATACTTTTACTACGGTTAAATTCATATAAAACTATTTAAATAGCTTGGTGAAAGCGGACATAAGTTTATCCCTTCCGATAAAATGAAAATAATACTTGCTATCCTAAAGCTACAGAAAATTCAAGAGGCTACTAAGAATTTGTCAACAATTTTAAAGTATTCAATATAATTGCCACGATGGAAATTTAAAGTTTAATTTTGCGAATTCTTACGAGATGTTTTGTAGGACAGTGAAAAACGGTGATAAAATCTATCTAATTATTCAAAGATATGCAGTGTTGTTAAAATAGTAGCATCTTCAAGGATTCAAAATAATTTATTCACGTGAATCTATCAAAGTTTTTATAGATTGTAAAGTATGAAAAAGTCTGTAACCGGTTTGAAAGACTGGTTCTACGTTTGATGTACTAAAAATTTGAGACGTATAACAACTGCTTTATTAATCTCTCAAATATACAGCGTATAAGGGACGGTCTACCGAAAATCGAAACCATAGATTTGGACCACGATTCTCAGATGAAAACCGTTAGAAATTCGTGTTGATCATTTTTGATGATTTTTTTACCTTAACTTTGTATAATTTAATTTATCAATCTTCTTCTAAAAAGATAGTAAAGTTTTAGAAAAAATCAAAATAAGTAATGTATTATGTGACATATACCTATGGTGAAAAACAAACACCTAGTACGCGGGTTCTCCGGACGCTACGAATGAGAGCATTGTATGTATTACGTTGTGTGACATGAAAAGAAGAAAGAAAACGCAAACGCACTTATCTCTATTAGTTAAGATTTTTCCAGTTAAATAAAAATAGTACATAATATACGAATTTTCACATAACACACACTAAGAATACAAACATGATATAACTAAAAACAACACTAGTAAAATCTAGAAAGTGATTGTTCCTATCAATTAGAACAAAAAATGTTTTGGTTTCACTCATTGTATAACTACCTAGCATGTTACGTTCTAGCGACTTTAACTCACTGTCATTAGCCATTAGTTCTAACCTCGTCCAACCACGGAGTTACTATAGAGACAATGTATAATTACAACAATCAAATCTTTCCTCTTTATAATATTAGTATAGATATAATTATTGGATAATATCCTCCTCTCTTCTAAAAATGTTTGCTGTGCCCTGCTAGGTCCATAATGATTGACAACTGTTTTGTAACTAACATATTACATTGTGGAATGCAAATAAATAAATAAATATTTTATGATATAAAAAATAAAACAAATAATAATAATTAAACAGGTTCCCTTGCGGAGAAGACGGTCAACTAACAACTGTAATGTCGCTAAATTAAATTTATCAAAATGCTTAATGTAATTATAATTCGAAAAGATCTTAGTGTTTTAACTCGATTAGGTAACCTTCGTTAATTCGCCAAGCAGAAGGCAGATATCATCATGGTATATGTATGTACATCATGCTACAATAGTTTTCTTTTTCCATCTATATAAAACCGCAAACAGCATCAAGTCAAAACAACAAACAACCATTAAGATATTTAAATATAAATTATTAGAACTACATATTTTATTTTCCTAATGACTGTGAAGATGACGCACGAAATCGGCTCACTGGAACCAGATTTACTAATTTAAATATTATAAATCTTGAGAGCATCACACGAATAATATCAAAATATTCCTAATAGATATGATAACATTTCCAGATATTCTGTAAACACAGAAAATTTAGAAAAAAGTTCTAATTACCGAAAAACTCCTAAACGATTCAGTAAATCTGTTGTTACACATATATTTAAAAAATTGGTAAAGTGCGTGTCGGGCCACGCGAAATGTAGGGTTCCGAAGTTGCCCATCACAATAATGTGGACTAAAACAGGGCTTTTATACTTTCACACTATGAACAGCTATTTAACGTCAATGATATATATCCGCACCACAGGTTCACCGCCTATAAAAACTTCTCTGAGTACATTTTACAAGTTAGTCAACTATTACTCAAAAACATGTACAAACCTACAAATTTTTTTATATGTCTAAAAAAGTTAACAACCCCACTTTACATGTAGGGGAGCGACCTGAAAATCTAAATTAAAATCATTATGGACCCAGCAGGACACAGCAAAGAGGATATTATCCTTTTTATTACTTATTATTATCCTTATTATTTATTATTAATTTAATTTAATTATTACTAATTAATTAATAATTATACTATATATATATATATATATATATATATATATATATATATATATATATATATATATATATATATATATATATATATATATGTATATATATAGTATAATTAATAATTAATTAGTAATAATTAAATTAAATTAATATATATACTATACTAATTATTAATTACCAATAATTAATAATATCTATACTAATATTATAAAGATGAAGATTTATTTGTTTGTTTGTAAAGATTTAACTCCAAAACTATTCGATAGATTTTAATAGTCCTCCTTTCACCTTTAGCAAATAGCAAACAAGCAGATGACTTTTCTGGTGGAAAGACAAAACCATGCATCGTCTATGTATACGAAATATATTAATAGTACGATGTAATCCGTGTGGCGCGGGCGGGGTGTTTTAATACCACATACACAAATTAACTATATTTTACCCTTAAAACCAATACAGAACAGTAACGAACATTAAATAAATTTATTTGCAAGAATATGGATGTTACAAGTTATTGAAATTAATAAAAGATACCAGCATATTCTACCATTACATGGCGTGCAAGTATTTTAAAATGATTTTAAAAATATATACTCCATTTATGTACACATATTATTTACATTAATTACATAGGTATATCATGTTGAAATTTTATTAAATTATTTTTAGTTACATTCAAATGTAAAAAAGTATCTTCACGCTCGTGTCCCCGAAGGGGTAGGCAGAGGTACAACAAGTGCACCCACGATTAGTCGAGGGTACTTGGTCCCACAAATGTGATAGGTGGCAAGTCTATCGCCAACCGGGCATTTTCCAATCCCGGACAACATTGTTTTCATCAGAAAACTGAAAAAACTTTTTTAACTTTTTTTAATTGACCGACCCGGGAATTGAACCCGGGACTTCATGTGATCAACGCCAACGCCGGACCACTAGACCACAGAGTCGATACAAATAATTCCGACACTCTAAAGTTTTCTTTTTTATGTATCTTTATTAGTCCCGATTCGAGATTTTTCAAAGATAGAAAAGATGGACATCTCGTCAAACCGAAGATGTTCACAAATATTCAGCTTGTTATTAATCAAAGAAAAGTTTATTTCTGCGACCACTGTCTAGTAGCGCGTCAGTTAAAGCATTGACGCTATTGCGATAGTTAAAGGCAAGGTCTCAAACCTGTTTCTTTAATTACTATAAAATGAACTAACTGTGCGTTATGCGCATTTTTAAACAATAATACCGCCTGTATATATTTCAGGATACGCTAAAACTGAATTATCATTAATCTATTTGGTGCACCCAGGGCCCGAAAAACTCGTTAATTTAATTAACCTTTTAGGTGTTAAGCCGTTCGAGTGTCGATCATTTCGTTGGGTTAACCCTCGGTCGGCTTTATTTGTATAATGGTAAGCTTTTCAATTGGATTAACCCTAGCAAACCCAAGGTTTATTTGCAAATGCTTTTGAATGGGTTTTTAAAAGGGTTTTAAAGGCGTTTTGTAGGGATATGTGCCTGATTTAGCCGGCACGGAAATATATATTTATTTAAATTCTTTATTGCACAAAAATGGTACAAAGGCGTAACTTAATGCTATTAAGCATTTTCTCACAGTTTACCTTTCTTGATGCTGAGAGAAAAAGCTTGGGTAGTGCATAATAAATTAATTACGAGCTATCAATAAAACTAAACACTACTACTAGTACTGAATTATCATAACTAACCTATTAATTATTAATATAATATAGATATGGTCGTACTTTTCACTTAAACTGAAAGTGTTTCATTCCAAACAATAATTACCCAACAACTATTCTACAGCAATGATATTGAAACCAGTCGTATCTTTGAATGAGGTAAGCATTTCTTAACAAATATCAAAGCGCAACGGTTGCGACACTAGCTTCGTCTGCGTCGGCTTGCATTTTTATTTTATACTAGCTTTTGCTCGGGCTTTGCTCACGTTAAATGGGAAGTGGGGGTTAGAAAGAAACAAAAAAGAGACTATGTCACTCTCAACCCCTTCAACTATCTCCACTTAAAAAATCACGTCAATTCATCGCTCCGTTTTGCCCTGAAAGACGGACATACAAACACACATACACTTTCTCATTTATAATATTAGTATGGACCAGCTGACCCACATCGCTCCGCCTGCGAGTAAATCAATATGTCTTTAATATAATTTTTCATACAAACCTATTTTAGCTCCTTAAAAGATGATTTTAAAAAATACCCTATGTTTGACCCTGGATTTTCAATTATCCCCGTGCAAATTTTCATAAAAATTGGTTCTGTAATTTAGCCATGAAAGTGAAAACAGTGAAAAAGACCGACACTATTACGGTAGGAATAGATAAAGCGATGGTGCCAGACCCGGGCGAGCCAATGCAGAACTCACCACTTAATAGTCACAATGGTAGGGATTCGCATAGCCAATCGTTCGAGTCTCACGAACTGCCTGGTAGAACAGCAGATGGTATATTCTTCAAAGGAGCCCAGACCAACACGAGGGAAAATATACACTGTCAAGAAACTATGATTTTTAAACGCATTATGCGTTTAGTAGCGTGTGACATAATAACAGATGAAGTGGCGGGCAATAGATAGTATATGTAACGAATATACCTTATCCAAGTGTGATTACATATATTTCAGGAATTGCTTAGCTCACGCGAACACAATTACATGAGACTTTTTATTTATCAAACGATCATATAATTTGCAAAAAATATTAACACCTTCAATGACCTTTTAAAATTTATACGTACTTATAAAACAAAGTCATGGTAGTTTCATTATTTATAATTCAAGAACCTTTTTTATGGTTTTGTGTGTTTTGGTTTGTATTCAACCGGAATAGGATAATAAGTATTAAAATCATCAATAAACAATTATCTTGTGGATAAATTTATTTTTTTAATATTTTATTTATATTTATTACTCTAATGAAAAATTGAATTTAATAATTTAGTATTAATTTTAAAACCCTAAATCTGTTTATTCATTGACTGTTAGACAAAACGCAGTCCGCCGAGTTAGGTAGTATTTTACAAATAAAACAGTTTATTTGAAAAACCGAATTTTTTAAATGACTTCTTCGTACGATGGGAGGTAGACATTAAAAATGAATTAAATATCATTACGCCAGGATTTTAATGGAGTAATCAGAGTTTACCCGATAAGAAACAGGTTCTTATGTGGGGCCCATATTGTGGTTCGAAGCTTCGTGGTTTGTTGTCACGGTATAACTTCGTGGTTATGTTACGGCGAAGTAAATGGCCTCAGGTAATCCGTCGGAAATAATCTGTCTCACTTCAACTTTCAATAAATACTGCTGCAAAGGCGAGATGAATTTAGTCACAGTAGACAACTGATAGAAGTCCGTAGAATCGGAATTTAGCAAAGTGATTGGTCACACTCATCGATACAACGCGAATCTTAGACTAAGCGCGATAATGTAGCCGCGACATTAGTAAATAAGTAAATGCACTTGTACTGTATAGTACTTTATAGTATTTGTAAAAGTATCGTAGCCCTGAAGATGGCTTAAAATGCGAAACCGGTTGGCGATATAAATTGAATAAAAAGTATTTTGTGAAATAATACAAGTACACTTACATAATTACAGACAGAGTTTCACCAAGTGCCAGTTTTGAGTGTGCCAATTTCACCAAGTGCAAAGTTTCACCAATGTAATACGCAACATTAGTCACCACGACTTACCGTTTTGTCGGTAGCAAAATTACACGGTTCCCTTTACTACCCTTTTCCCGGTCTTAACGGCTTTGTTTGGCCACTGGCGGTATTATGATGTACACGATTGTGCTTTTTAAATTACTTATTGTTTAAATCAAAACACTTGTACTATATCATAATTCAGACACCATATTATAGTTTTTATAAATTAAATAGCCAACAGGTTTCATACTTTACTGCATCATTTATTTAAACACTAATCGACCCACGCAGCTTTGCCCCCATTTCACCCATTTAAGGGTTGATTTTTGAAACTACCCTTTAATTCTGGGTTTTCAACTACCACTTTGCTAAATTTCATCAAAATCAGCTTAGTGATTTAGCTGTTAACGCATTTCATACAGACAGGCACTTACCCTCTAAACCGGAAGATGACAGCGACAAGCGTTTACACTATTGCGGCAGGAATACGTAAGGGTTGATACGAAAACCCGTTTGAGAGGTTGCAGTACTCTACCACCTAGTTAGTAATTACGATAACAATAACACGACTTATCCTTTTATCGCTTTTTACGTAACACCTAGCAGCATGGTGGTTGATCTCTCCTTTGTTATAATAATAATAATAACATTTATTTGCAAGAAATAGGGTTACAAAGTTGTTATGTCTAATTTAGTTTCCTACCTATTTTGCTACACATTAGCATGCAAATTCATTATTATAGGTACAATTTTATATTACATTTATAATATTTCAATTACTAGTATTCAATCTAAAATTATTTTATTTGAAACTTATTTTTAATATGTGATGCCATTTATCTATGCCAATTTATTTATTGTTGCGTGTGACTACAAATTGAAATGTTGCTTCTTATTATGTAATTGAATAAATATAATGTCATAACGTAAATTTAAAAAACTAAGTTGTACCATATGATAAAAGACTGTTTTAAATAATGAAATAGATTATTCAATTAGATAATATAACCAAAAATCATTACAATATAATATTCATTATTACATTGATAGTTTATTTACAATTTTTTTTTATTAAATAGATACTTTGTAAAATAAAATTATTAAATAAATATATTAAAACTTTGGGGTCCTGATCGACACTTGGAATTAAATTTAAATATGCGGAATAAAATAAATCGCATTTAGTAAATGCGTAAAAAATTATCATCATCAAGAACTTATCCAATTATTTCTAACATATTATACAGTGTAATTTTATGTGAATGTTTCCGTTAGTAACCTTGTTAACCCAGCAAACTCAGTAGTTAATCATAGCCATTATTACATTAACTGGTTCAGGCATATAAATCGCAGTCCCGTAAAATATTAAATTTGAAGATAATATTATGACCTAATCCATTCTTAAAAATATTAAGTCTCTCTTGCGATACAATAACAAAGAATCAAGAAAATATTTAACTTCGTATACAGTATAATTGCAAATTTTATATCTTTAATAATGTAATTGTAAAGTAAATACACACACTCGCATAATAATCTTACCCAATACATTTAATTAACAGGTTTATCTTTCCAGATTTGCTTTATTGACTCTATGTAAATAAATACTTATTTCTTCACCTCTACGATACATATAATTCCATTCATTTAAATGTAAATAGATTGGTATGCTTTTGTAGAAAAAAATCGAACTAAAATTTATAATTTGACTTGAGATTTGAATCTTAAACTATTATTTATCCGTTTTCCACTACCACTAAACTTAGAAGGTAATGAATAAGAGAGTAAACTGAAATTTAGTCGGTGTTTATTTAGTATTTCTCTTGACTGTGGTGTTTATAATTTTACACCAGTCTAACTCTCTACAGATGGCGCGCTAATTAAAATTATAAATTAAGTATGAAATTAAAATTTTAAAAATAAAACCGTGACAGATCGATTTCTCGATTAAAAAGATCCAAAATTTAGGAATTATTTCTTTAACATGTTCTCTATTTATAAATTGTATTTATTAATTTATATCTTAGTACCCGTTTTTGGCATTTAAGGTGAATCGATTTACAACAAATTTTAATGTTTTAATATAATTAAAATGTTATTAAACTTTCAATCTTCCGCATTTATATAATTCAAATATACGAGGATATTGTATTAAAAAAATTACAATAAACGGCTACAAATGGTATAGTGTCTACAACCGGTACTTTTACCCTATATTCCTATTGAGAATTAAATTCTGACTATTTGTCCCCTCAGACAAAATCTCTCTGAACTAAGAGATCTCTCTCTCTCTCTCTTTCTGTCTCAAAATCTTAAAAAAGTCTAGCGGAGTCAGTAAAGTTAAACAATCATGAGATTTTAAATTTTAATAAAGATCAAGAAAATTGTTCTAAGTCAACCTGACTTTAAAACTTTTCAAAAATAAATCTTGAACGTGCCTTGTTATGTCAATGTATGACCATCTTTCACATCATAAGGTTTCAATGCTATTATGAACATAGCAGTGACAAATATAATTCAGTTTAAATAAGTTTAATGAAATTTGCTATAATTCGGTGTTTACAGTATCTTTGCTACCCTTTTTAGAGTTCCGCAGTCTACACTTGGACTCCTTATAATTTCGTCATTCCCGTCCGTCTATACGCAACTTGTCTCAGAGACTCTTCTAGTACAAAATCATTCCTTTGGCATCAATATATACTAATTACGTCGATGAAGATGTAATATAAAGTATCTTCACGCCCGTATCCCCGAAAGGGTAGGCAGAGGCACAACAAGTGCACCCACGATTAGCCGAAGATACTTGGTCCCACAAATGTGATAGGTGGCAAGCCTATCGCCAACCGGGCACTTTCCAATCCCGGGCAACTTTGTGTTTTATCAGAAAACTGAAAAACACTTTTTTTTTAAAAGTGTGACCCGGGAATCGAACCTGGGACCTCATGTGGTCGCCGCCAACGCTGGACCACTAAACCACAGAGGCGATATAAAGTATTGAAAAAATTGGGTATTTCCTTTTCTGCGTACCCCACGGTGCGGGGGTGCGGGGTGTCGTTGAATGTGTTCGATTAACGAATTTTTGTGAGAAGTTATCGGCGTTGAAAAGATTAAATATTTATAGTATAAAACAATAAAAATGCCTTTTTCGGGGTCCATTATTGTTATGGGCAACTATAGAATTTTACATTACGCATGGACCGACACGCATTTTTTCTTAAACTGTGTGCATAGATATATTGCAAATTTGTTTAAATAGTTTGTTTTAGTAGATTTTAAATGTTTTTTTTTTATATAGGTTGAGTATCCGAGTGTCTGCAAGATACAAGAAAAACAAATATATTAAATGACATAAGATTAATGGATTCTCGTAATTTAAATAAAAAACAGACAGCTATTTTACATATTGAATTATTTAAGAATATTATTTATTAATTTTTTCCACAGTCCCAGTCTCAATCAACCTGTCACATTTTTGTTATTTATAAGATGTTTAGTAGGTACTATTCTCAAGCTCAGATATTAATAAAACAATAAAAGTAATTCAAAAATTTAAACCATCTGTGAAGTATAGCCATACCTCTAAAACTGCCGCTCTGCCAGGCAGGTCGTAAAAGGTGGCCGATAAGCTATAGGTATGTGTCACTACCACCGTGATTACTAGGTGGTAGAGTTCCGCAATGTTTCGTTTGGGTATAGGATACCAGTAAGGTAGCCGGTAGACTTATGCATGTGGCTTACCATCCAGCCACACGGATAACAACGCACCATTTAACATCTTTGGTGTCTTTCTTTCCATCAGGAGAGTTATCTGTTTGTTTGCTATCTTATGATATAAAAAAACTACTGAACCGACTTTTTTTTTATTATCGATAGGTAAGCGCTTGACCTCGATTTTAATGAAACTTAGACATTTACAAGATTTAAATTAAAAAAAATATTTCGATATGGGTTTTAGTTATCAAGAAATTCGTTGACAAACATACAAACGTACATACCTACAAACATATAAACATACAGACGTACATACGCTTATGAAATACACTTGCTTGAAAGCCTAAATAGATTATCATACATGTTAAGCTAATAATACATATTTCGTCGATTTAGAAAACTTTAAACAGGTGATCATCCCATCGTTTTATAATATAATATACCTCTATAACTAAATATACCTCAATGTTTTTCCACACTCCACAGATGAAATATTAATTTATGTTTTTGTTGAATAAATTTGTGATTTGCCTCTAATTTCATGTGAATTTGCTGTAATGGTCTTGACTTTAAGCTTCTTTGCGACGTGAATTAAAGTTCAAAGACCAATGAACGTTTTTACTACATTATCATTAAGTGTATGTGTTGTTTCCGTCGGTCATTACTGTCAAATTTGCCTCTTTTTACTGAGATTGTATTTAATACAAGACATTCAGGTATTAATATATTTATTACGGGCCATACTTTGAATTTAAGCTATTTATATATGAAAGATATGCATCTAACCGTTTGAGGATACAGTCAGTTTGTTTTACATAGAATAAAAATATGTACATATCTTCACGCCAGATCCATTACAATAAAAACAATTATACCAAATATCTAACAATAAAAAAAGACTTTTAGTACATATATAAAAAGAAGTGAATAAATATTAAATACTGGAATGTATTTACACCCGGACACAAATACAAGCATTTATAGTCATTCCACAAATGCTTGTCCTTGTCGAGAATCGAACTTTAGTGGTTAGCGCCTCTAACAATCGATGGCGATTGTTAGAGGCGCTAACCACTCGATTACTATCACAATTAACTAATAAATTAAAACAGCTAAGCTCACATTTAATCGATTTAGCCCACTGGTTTCGGACCTATATGAATTCAACCGTATTAATTATTTAGTTCAGGGCTGTCCTAGCCAGATACCATCCCGGGCTAAATTAATATAGAGAATGGACCGCAAAGAAAAATCACAAACTTTTAAGTCTTTACTTTTACTTTTAACGGAATCCGCTCCATCTATCTCCGTCTTTCCAGTTGTGGCCGTGCCGATAACTGACCACCTCGAGATCCTTGCTATCACGTTAACGCCTACTCTCAACTTTGGTTTGTATATCGAATTTAAAGCCCAAGTTGCTTTAAAAAAAATTGGTATTCTGGCGAAGGTGAGACAGTATTTCAGTCCGGGACAGTTGCTCAACCTTTCTAAAGCACAAGTCCGTTCGTGCTTGGAATACTGCTCTCACCTCTGGGTTGGATCCGCTAAATACCAGCTGGAGACACTTGAGGCGATAGAGAGGCGTGCCAAGAGGCTTATAAACGACGATAATCTGGTAGGCAAAAAACTCCAGAGCCTCACTCATCGCTACTCTGCAGCGATGAGTGAGGCTCTGGAGTTTTTTTAGTTTATCGGTTTTTTATCGGATACACTTTGGAAAGTGCGCTGTGGAATTGCACGATTTCATTCCGCCATCCCCGTTTTTCTATCGACCGTCGAGGCGCACAGATTCTAGGCATCGTTATATGGTGGACGTTCCACGTACCCGGACAAAGCGGTTCGACTCAACATTCTTCATTCGAACCGCAAAGGACTGGAATATGCTTCCTGAGTATGTGTTCCCGGGCGAGTACAATCTGGGGATCTTCAAAAGAAGAGTGAACAGGTACCTTCTAGGGAAGTGCGTTCCATCTTAGGCCTCATCTTAGCTTACCATCAGGCAAGATCGAGGTCAAGCGCTTACCTATCGATAATAAAAAAAGTACAAAACAAATAAAAATTAAAAAAAGAACTTATTTGCAGTTAAGGAAAACGCACATCTATACAGATAGGGATTTTCATTAAATAAAACATAATATTACAAAAGGCAAGCTAATATCTCGTAGGGAGATTTTTTGCAGCTAAACCGCGCGAAGAAGTGTGTACTGCATACAAACATGACATGTTTATTATGACTCAATTTATCTTCAAATCAAGGTGCCGATCTTGCCCTACAAAATTATGTGCTTGTCCCAAACGCTATTATATGGAAGTGACAGTTGGGCATGTCAGAAAGGTCATGAAAGCAGATGATGAAAGATGAGACTGCTACCAAAAATATGTAGCGTAATACTCGCAGACCGGGTTCCCAATATTTAAAAATGAAAAAAGTGTCGTTAGTAAAATGCCATAAATTAAAGGTTAACAAAACGGATATTATACATATAATACGAATGTAGGGGGCGCAATGATCTTGTCATGACACTCGGTTCACTCTGCCTACCCATTTTTGTGTTATGTACCTATTTATGTTACATTAGATTCAATAATAATAAAATAATGATAATAAAAATCATTCATTTTCATTAACGCAATTTATTTAAAAACGCTAGAAGAATTACTAGCCGCGAGCCGTGCGCTGGACAGCTCTGATTTAGTTAATTATGTCTCGAAACTTTCAATAATCCACACTAATATCATAAATGGGAAAGTGTACGTGTGTAATTGTTTGTCCTTCTTTCACGGCAAAACGAAGCGACGAATTGACATGATTTTTAAGTGGAGATAGTAGAAGGGATGGAGAGTGACATAGACTACATTTTGTCTTTTTCTAACACCCCACTTCTTCCCCGAATTTAACGCGAGCGAAGCCACGGGCAAAAGCTAGTTTAATATAATCTACTTTTAAATGTCCGACAAAATAATCAAGTCTGTTTCTGTCATCATAGCGTTAATGATTGCCCCAGTTTCAGACTAAGGGGGTTAAATAAATTCTACCAAATGCAAGACTTTCACATAAAACTATATGAAGTCGATAACGAAGTCTCAAGGATAGTGTTACTAACATGATAGCAACAATGACGCAGCAATATGTTAGCGACAGATATATGAATGATATTTTTACTGGTTTGGCTTATTTCATCCGTTGTAAAGCAGCCACAGTTGACTTTGAATTTTGTGGAAAAAATGTAGACATGCTGCAATTATTTTTCAGACTAAAATTATGTGTGTTAGGTCAAAATAAAAACTAATATAAATATTCACGGGACAAGTTACACTTACTTATTTAGATAACCTCAAAGTTAGCCTCAAAGTAAGCAAATTATTTGCTTGTGTTATAGGTGTCAGTCAACGATACTAATACATAGAAATACATCTATAAATACTAGTATATATAAGTAATTGTAGACGATTAGATATTTTATAAATGATATTTCTACTGATTTAGTCATTTTTATCTACAGAAAAGTCAAATGTCAGTCTTGTAGAAAAAATATAATCATACAATCATAGAACCTTCCTCCTTATTAGATGGTTAAAATGGAAACTAACATACGTAATTGTAGATAGAGCGGCCACTGAACAAATATGTACAGATAGAGTTTGTTTACATTTGGCATCGATATGCGGGTCAGGTGTACAAAGATCAGCAAGTGAAAGTCACTCGTCAGCATCTTGACGTGAAATTTGAGCTCAATTGTAAGACAATACGCGGTATAACATATCTTGAATTAAATAAACCGCCTTGTACGTGAACACTCGAGTGAAAGTGAATTTTCTATGGGAACCATAATTTATCAATCAAGTAAATGTTCCGCCTTAGCTGTTACCTAGACATCTGTGTTGGTCAGGCCTGGAAGTTGCCTGCAGCTGTATTTTTTTATATTACAGGATAGAAAATAAGCAGACGGTTCTCATGATAAAAAATGTACCCATCGCCTATATATACCAAAGACGTTAAAGGTGCGTTGTTATACATATGGTGAGATGGCTACATGCATAAGTTTCTCAGCCAACTTACCGTCCAACCGGATTTTGACAATGAAAAGCATTGACGTTATGGAATTAGGAATAACTTAATCGATGATACCAAAGCTTGTGTTAACATGCAATAATGTATTATTATATTGTAGCATTTAGATGCGATTTTTTGACAATACTTTCCCATTAATGGTCTCACCCTCTTACCTATTTTCGTCGCCACATCAGCGATTATTATGTCGTCATATTCAAGCATTAAAGTTAAAGAAGCCGGTAAATTTAAGCATCTTTGACATGTGGATAGTAATACGATATTACTATCTGTGGTGTTTATAAAAAAAGCACAGTTAGCCCTCGACTAGAAAACCATCCTTTTACGTGTTATCTTCTGCTATTACAATTTAAAATTTTGAATTAATAATCTCACTGATACAATGATACTCTACCTGAGGATGTTATTTAAGTACTCAAACAAAAAATATCGAACATCTTTATATTATTTAATTTAAAATTATCTCTAAGTTAAATCATGATCGAATAAGATGAAGTATTATAAATTTTAATTTCGTAAAAGTAGTAGACTCCACAGTGTTTTGAGGTATAGCACTTAATAAGAAAATACAATGGGGACCACACATAGATAAGTTAGCTCAAACAGACTTAGTTTAGCTGCTTATGCAGTAAAAAATGGAAAATCTGATGTTGACATTGATCGGATTGTATATTTCAGTTAGTCTCTCAGCATTATGTTTTATAGAATTCTTATGTTTTTTTTTATATCATGAGATAGTGAACAAGCTGATGGGTCTCCTGATGGAAAGAGTCAACCATCGCCTATGGACACCAAAGATGTTAATGGTGCGTTGTTATCTTGTGGCGAGGTCTAATACCACATGCATAAGTTTACTGGCTACCTTACCCTCCAAACCGGAGCACGACAGTGACTAGCACTGACGCTATTGCGGCAGGAATAGTTAAGGCGGTGGTACCAGACCCGGTCGAGCCGATACAGAACTCTACCACCTAGTAGTCACGATGGTAGTGACGCAAATAGCCACTCAGTCGCCTTTTACGACCTGCCTGGCAGAATGGCAGTTGGCCTATTCTTCAAAGGAGCCCGAGACCAACACGGGGAGATATGTGGAGTAATTCCGCTGATATAAATACAATATTTGTATTACAAAGCAGATCTGTAAGGACAACTTACAATCTTGGCCTAAGAGTTTACATGTACCTCAATCAATATTTTTACTGTATCTCAATATATATTTAAAAATGTAATAAATTTTCGTAAAAATATAGGCTCATAGAAAAATGCTGGTGTTTACTAGCTAAATACAAGGAACATAAACAATTTTTTGTGCATGCATCTCGTCTCCACGGATCTTCGCATTGTGAGACCGCGTTCGATCCAGTAGAAGCTATAAAATTGTCGACCCTTCGACAACTTTGTTCAAAAAGTTATAATAATATTTTTTTATTATACGCCAAAAAGAACAAGAGAATAAATCATTTTTAGATTTATACAATTTGGTGGTCTTATCGCCTAAAGCGATCTCTTTCAGACGACCAGTGCAGGTTAAGGATTTCTTGCGAAAGAATCAGAAACGTGCTAGTTGGCGCACAAACTACACGATAATATATATGTTACAGTATATTAAATTACAGTTACCATAGATACATAAACATATATACATTGATATACATAAACAATACATAATATATATTTGATTGACTGAGTAATGAGGTATGTGTGCAGAGTTTATAATGTGGATTGACTCGCCTTTTAAAGGAGAAAAGATTAGGAGCCTCTCTAATGATCGATGGAAGAGAATTCAAATTTTTTATTTGTCTAATAGTACAGGAGGAGTTATAAAATTTGAATAAATGAGAAGGGTACTTTAAAAAAGGTTTTTGTTTGAACGTTGTGCTTTATCAAAAATTCAAAATTGCCTTTTAAATAGAATGGAGACCATGGATCGATTAAAATTTTATATAATAGATGAAGGATAAGACTATTACGACGATGTTGTTACGAAGAGTGCTTGTAAAAGTTAATTTGCATAAAAAAATTAATTTGACTTCAATTGATTGATGCTCCGTTAAATTCGAGTCACACATCAAAGTCAAACTTTGATGTGTGACTCGAATTTAGCGGAGCATACACGAATATTATTTGGGGCTAGGTTTCCGTGGCCGAGCAAGCTTTCAAATTTAATTAACAAAGCGATATAAATAAAAACAAATAAACTTGTTTACGATTTCGTATCCACTTTACTTATATCCACTTCACAATTTATCAAAGCTACTAAGAAGGCAAGTAAAATTAGGCCCAGTTGTATTGAATACAAAAATACAGTACGAATTTAGACCATTTAAGCTACCAAGAGGAACAATACTGACATACTATAATCAAATAGACCACATTTTTTGAGGTTGACTAAAGTTTTTGAAACCAGCAATGAAAACAGTCATTAATTCAAATGAGAAGAGTTATAAGCAACACAATGAACTTCTCACGTTGGTTCGCCTGCAGACATCTAAGATATTGATGGCGCGTTAACATTACCATCCGTATTGTTACTAATCATGTGGAAGGAATATAATACTCGATTATCTCTTTTATCATTAGAGCCATATGTCTTATGATAGAAAAATAATAACTTTAGTGATTCTTATTTTCTCTACCTGCTACAATAGAAGAACAGCGTACAGATATACATACGCATGTATAGCCACTGATTAACTATTGTTCATTATGCTTATATGTATTATGTATTATGCATATATTATGTAGTAAGCTATACAGATTACTTAATAATATTTGCTTGTATATAATTTAATCTCTCGATTACCATGACAATGTTTGCTAATCGTGATGTAAGATGGCAAAAATTTAAGACGACTTGCGTCACCACGCTCGTCGTGTAATCGCTGTTTAACCAAAATATTTGCGGTTTGCCTTTTGTTACCGAATTAACTCTAATCTTATTTTTAATCCAACAACAAAGTCTGCTTTAAAAATTTTCTTATAAGCAACTGGTTCAAAATATTACGTTTTGTATTATTCTTAAATATCAACATTTATTAATAGTGCATTTTATTTTCATTATTAGCACATCGAAAAGCAGTTACTGAATTTCCTACACTTCATTACCCGTACACGTTGGTCATATTAAAAAAAAAACATAAAATTTTGGAAAGTATATATCTTCGTAATCGGTTAATTATAAGTAACGGGTTTCCCCATGTTGGTACGGGCTTCTTTGAAGAATAGACCAAATGCTATTCTACCAGGCAGGTCGTAAAAGGCGACCGATTTGCTGTATGTGTCACTACTACCGTGAGTGGTAGAGTTTCGCAACGTCTTACCCGGGTATATGGTAACCAGCACCTTATCTATTTCTACCACAATGGCGTCAATGCTTGTCATTGCTGTGTTCCGATTTGGAGGGTAAGGTAGCCGGTACACTTACGCATGTGGCATTACCATCCGCCACACTGATAGAAACCCACCGTTAACATTTTGGTATCTATAGGCGAAGAGCTGTGTTTGTTTACTATATTTGTAAGTCAATGACTAACTTATAACTGTTATCTATGGGCATACAAATATACAAATGTATTTTTTTGTACCATATGGTGTTTTAGAATGCCACATCGTCTACTTTACTCTCCACGTACAAACACCAACACGTCAGTTACAAGAACTGACACTATTGTCACGGTAATGTTATCTATACAGTATTATAACTCGACTACTACTATAAATACTTACTTCGTAATATTAAAACGATTAAATTTCAAATTTGAAACAAAGTAATTCATTATTACATGAGGAGGACAGGATTACACCTAGTTTGGAATAAATGTAATGTCGTATTATACAATTCGAGTTGCTGAATACACGAATCTCGGTTACAAAGCGGAAAATTTAAAATCATTATATTAAATAAGCGCATCATACAAAACTTAACATCGTTGGCAATATTTATTTATTAACTAGCTGACCCGGCAAACGTTGTTTTGCCTTTTTAACTACTCTGCAATTGATGTATATATATATATATATATATATATATATATATATATATATATATATATATATATATATATATATATATATATATACATATAGAGCGGAGTACTATATGGTATGTGGCTGCATTACAATTTCATTGCCTGGCTCAAATTAGTACTAGTTTGTTACTGAATGAATTACAACGCATTGTTGTAACGCAATGTTTAGTACACAGGATATAAAACGTGTGTAAAAATTATGTGTATGTGTGTAAAAAAGATTAATCTAAAAAACGTACGGGCTAATAAAATATTACCAAGACGTGTCAATTAAATGGAAACCGTTTCCGGCACTCAGTATCAAATAAGTTATTCCGTTAGTGTGTGGCCGTGATTATGATCCGATAATGTTAAAAACTCGTCAACCTGACCAATACATAGTAGGTACAAGGTAGGTACGAGTACATTTGAAATAGGGCTTTCAATTTTTGAATTTCGAATTGCGATCAGCGTTAAAATTATGGTTAAAATAATGTGAGCTTTCTCTGCAACGTCACGACGAGCGTTGTTATTACATTTGTGGTGTTAAAAATCTGTGAACATCTTGTCTGCGGTTATGACGAACGCTATTGTTTTAGATCAATGAGTATGAATGAATAAATAAATAATACATGTAACTGGTGTGGTATGTGAACCATTGTGCTGTTGTTAGCTATCGACAATGGCATGTGTATGACGATCACGAGAGCGTTCAGCGTCACCTACAGACTAAAGGTACCTGAACTTCTATAATTTTGAATAACAAAAAGACCGCCCCGTTGGTCGAATGGTTAGCGATCGTATCTATGCAATCGATGGGGCTTGGGTTCGATTCTTGACAGGTTGAAACTCGAATGATGAGCATAAATGTTTGCATTTCTGGATTTGGATGTTTATTAAAAATATTTTAATTTTTATAATTTGTATGTACTAATATCGTTGACTAATACGTAATCTATATTAAAATCGATTAATTCGCTTACTTTGGGGCTAGATTAATCTGTATTATTTATTAACCTAAACATTCGTAATACTCTCCAATATATTAATTGAGTCAGAAAATTTGGGCTAACATTAAGTGAATCGGAAGGTCATGACTAACATTCACATCAGGAGATCAAAGCTAACGATAAATTTATTATATTCAATTTTCGAAATTTTATACCCTTCAATTTAACTGAATCATAACGTCTGAGTTAACAGTAATTGCACATTTATAATTAACCCAGCAAAATAAACTGCCTTACCAGCCGCATTCCGGAGAAAAATTAAAATGTTCGAATTTAAAATGATTTACTCAATTTATAGTTAAATAAAATCATAGTTATTGTTTTTAAGATACTAAACAATTGTATAATATTGAGTTATACACAGTATATATAACAGTTGTATAGTAGTATTTTAGTTACTCGACAATGCTATACTTACCCATGTCCATAAATGTTGTTTATAGCACTATCTATAAAATAGTTTTTAATATGTTTTGATAGATTTTGAATAAATGGCACAAAATTAACTTAATTCTACTTGAAATGTTAAGCAAATAAAAAAAATGTTAATGCTACTATTCTTCTTTCCATAATTTAGTCAATACGCTATATTAAGCTGAAGTCTGGTCTCTCAGGAATTGAAATTAAAACTCTGGCTTAGCATTCTGCTCGCTCGCTAGTCGATGTCGCTGTTGCAGCCCTTGAGGCTATTAGCTATTGTCATTTCGAAAATAAAAAACCTATCACTGCCATCATGACTACTAGGCTATAGACTTATGCAAAATAGCACCAGAACATTGTAAAATCTAATTTTCTGGCCACAATAGCATCAGTGCTAGTCCACTTTTATATTTAGAAGACTAACGGCCGGATTCTGAAACTTAATCTGGGTTTTAATAAATTTTTACAAGCAAAATCTATGTTTAACACAGATTAATTGCTTGTTAAAATTAATTTGCGTGTCAGAAACTGGCCGTAAGGCAAATATCGTTACTAAGTTTAATGCCTGCTACAACGAACAAAAGATGTCTCTAAAGTTTCTTTTTACTTCACAAAATTCCATTAAAGTTCTATTTTAATAAATAACAAACTTTAAATTGAGAAATTCATTGTTTTCAGTTTAATACAACTGGATTTACTAAAGTGTTTAATTTATCAAAATAGATCAGAAAATTTGAAGTAGATCATGACAATTTCAAATGGATAGTGCAAACAAAACCATACCAGTGGTATTTATAACGGGTAGTGTTCCCTCGTGCTGGTGGCTCACTTTAAAGAATATACCATCTGACGTTCTGCCAGGCAGGTCGCAAATGGTGACCTATTTGCTATAGTGTAATTACCATAGAGGCCACTAGGTGGAAGTGTTCTGCATTGTCTCGCCCGGGTCTGGCACAACCGCCTTACATATTCCTGTCGAATTAACGTCAGCGCTTGCCACTGTCGTGTTCCGTTTGGAGGGTAAGATAACTGATAAACGTATGCATGTGGTATCACCATTCCACCACACGGGTAGCAACATATATGTTGTCTGTAGACGATGGTTGTATCTTTCCATTAGACAAACCATCTGCATGTTTGATATCACTACATAGTATAAAACAAAGTCGCTTTCTCTGTCTGTCACTATGTACGCTTAAATCTTTAAAACTACGCAACGGATTTTATTGCGTTTTTTTTTAATAGATAGATTGAGTATTGAGGAAGGTTTTAGTATATAAACCTTTGCGATATTTCCAATGGAATAAAAGCTACGCGGGTGAAACCGCGGGCAGGTCGCTAGTCTTTTGATATAACGAAAAACAATCTCACACGTTTTTATTATCCTCTACAATTATATAATGTTTTTAACAGATTAGTATTATAGATACAAGTATTTTTTGTATTAAAACCAGTATTAAATAATTGCTCAATTAATTTTATAAAAGATTTTTTGTGGGTATTCTAGGTTTTGTTTTTGACAGATTTTCAATACAAACACTAATTCTGAGACGTTAATTTTACGAAAACTATATTTATAGTTAATTAAATATCGGTTTGCTTCCATTGGGACAATGTGCGTCACGCGAAAAAATATCACGCCTTCTTATCGTGACAAAGACAATGTAATAGCAATAATATAATGACGTTTTTGGTTCAAAAAATTATTGACATACAACGTCGGTATTTTATAATTATACATGATCTCATATTAACAGATATTTTGTAATTCAATATTTTTTTGTCCCTGTGTTAGTTCGGACCACCTTTGAAGAGCAGCAGATCGTCAGCAGATGGATGGCAGATTCGTGCATCCTTCAAATTTTCAGGAAGTCCAAGTTGAGCGGAATCCAATCGAATGCCATCAACCGCGTTTCGATCGGTCTAAAGTTATGAGATGTTAGCATACACATACAAACGTACTTACAGACATACTGACGTTATTGTGAATATTGTCTGAAAAAGTTCCTAGGACCTTAAAAAGTTAAAATCTAGTGAGAACTCGATTTTCGAAAATCGAGCCAAAATTAGTAACTTTCTTATCTACATACGTAGCGAAAGGTTAAAAAAGGACAGTAAATTATACAAAATCATCTCAAATTTTCTTGAATTACGTATACTAATGTTACCTGAGTTAGAAGGGCATTTATCGTAAAAAGAAATTAAGCTAGGTTTTTCTGGGACTTCTTTTGCGTGATCCGCGCATATTTATTAACTCTTTTACTCATTCGGGGAATGAGATACCTATATTATTTCACTCAGTGATAAATGACAATGTAACTTCATATTGGTGATAGAATTTTTTTAATCGGTTAAGTAGTTTTTGCGATTATGCATTTGAAAAAAAAAACATACCCCTATTATATTGGTGTACATACTAATTACATACTGATAATCACCACATAGTATAAAACAAAGTCGTTTTATTTGTACCTATATTCTTTCACTCAGTGATAAATGACAATGTAACTTCATATTGGTGATAGAATTTTTTTAATCGGTTAAGTAGTTTTTGCGATTATGCATTTGAAAAAAAAACATACCCCTATTATATTGGTGTACATACTAATTACATACTGATAATCACCACATAGTATAAAACAAAGTCGCTTTATTTGTCTGTCCCTAATTCCCTATGTCCCCATGTTACATGTTTAAATCTTTAAAACTACGCAACGGATTTTGATGCGGTTTTTTAATAGATATATTGATTCTTGAGAAAGGTATTAGTATATTAACTTTCCGATATTCTCACGGGAACCAAAGCTATGCGGTTGAAACCGCGGGCAGTCACAAGATTTTAAGATTATAATTTACAACTGATTATTGTTCATTGGCCACAAAATGAGTACCATAAAATTTGACGACATGACTTTTTGTGAAATTGTCAGCGTAAATGATATGCTCTTTATAAATTTTTTTCAAGATAATTTCCCGTGTTGGTTCGGGCTTTTTATGAATAATTGACCATCTGCCATTCTGCCAGGCAATTCGTAATAGACATACGATTGGCTTTATGTGTCACTACCATCGTAACTACTAGGTGGTAGAATTCCACAACATGTCACTCGGTTACGGTACTATCAGGTTACCTATTCTTACTATAATAGCGTTAATAAAAAGTATCTTCACGCCCGTATCCCCGAAGTGGTAGGCAGAGGTACAACAAGTGCACCCACGATTAGCTGAAGATACTTGGTCCCACAAATGTGATAGGTGGCGAGCCTATCGCCAACCGGGCCCTTTCCAATCCCGGGCAACTTTGTGTTTATCAGAAAACTGAAAAAACACTTTTTTTTTAATTGCCCGACCCGGGAATCGAACCCGGGACCTCATGTGGTCAACGCCAACGCTAAACCACTAGACCACAGAGGCGACTGCGTTAATGCCAGTCGTTTCCGTGTTCCGGTTTGTAGGATAAGGTAGCCGGTAAACATATGAATGTGGCATTACCGTCCCACCACACAGATAGAAACATATAAATAAATATATTTAAATATCAACCTTTAAGGGCGGCTTGCACCAAATGCTTAAATGCATTTAGTCCCTTAAACATGTTTAAGGAACTAAAAGGGTTAATCATTTTAAGTCATTAAATACGTTTAAAGTGACAGCTTTTAAGGCGTTTTGACATTTGCTATACATGTTTAAGGGACTAAATACATTTAAGCATTTTGGTGCAAGCCGCCCTAATCCATACATCCATACTAAGATTATAAATGCGAAAGGAACTTTGTCTGTTACGCTTTCACGGCTAAACCACTGAACCGATTTGGATAAAATTTAGTACAAATATAGTTTGAGACCCAAGAAAGGACATAGGATAGTTCTTATCCCGGAAATCCCACGGGAACGGGAATTATGCGGGTTTTTATTTTAGAATTTTTTCCACGCGGACGAAGTCGCGGGCACAGCTAGTGTTTTATAATGCTTTTTATTTATTTCATTATGGTTTAAATGACTCATTCTTTTATTTCTAATACAACTTTTAGTGACTAATAACCACATTGAAAACGTAGTCACCTACACATAATACAGATACAGGATAGTTTCCGAGTAAAATAACAAAATAACCGGACGACAGTTATGTTATAATTTCAGTTTGAAAAACAAACTATAAGTTTAAAAATTTACCAGTTCCTCAAAGGAAATTATTTATATTTAACCTGAGAAAATTGTAGGATATTTCATAATTACATAAGAGAGCACATCGCCACAAGCTATCTACAGAACTCGAAAGCCTATAATTCGAGTACTTATAAAACCTGTTATTTATTCTTTGGGCTCCCCAATACCACCTGAGACCCTCGGTGAGCGGAAGTGCATTACATCCTCCCTCTCTTTCCCGCCCATACAGACCTCTTACACACCATTCTCGTATCACATTCCAACCATCATTGTTAGCTCGCTCCCAGAGACACGCTTGGTAGCGTCTGCGTTTCAATTCTCTAAATTACTAAATTCAATCTTATGACAAAAGCCGAGAATTAGTATTTGATCAGCGTAATGGGAGCTGGTCTACTAGTTCTGTGGTATTTATCAGCGTTACTCTATAAAAACTAAATCAAATAGATCCTTTTTTATAGACTCTTGTGTTGAAATATTAACCACTATTGGTGTATCAGCCTGAAAGTTATTTCAAAAATGTTAAGTACATTTACTAAAAACAACGTAATTATCATATTTGAAAAGCTGTATCTTTTGAAAATTGAATTCCTGAGTGAAGTTTGAGACCTGAGTAAGGACAGAGGATTGTTTTTATCCCGGAAATCCTACGGGAACAGGAACTATGAGGGTAAAACCTCGGGATTGTCTTTAAAAAAAAATTCCACTCGGACGAAGTCGCGGGCACAAACATAAAATCAAATCTTTTTTTATAATATCAGTTTAGATTAAGTAGAGGTATAGATATAGAGTATCTTCACGCCCATATCCCCGAAGGGGTAGGCAGAGGTACAACAAGTGCACCCACGATTAGCCGAAGATACTTGGTCCCACAAATGTGATAGGTGGCAAGCCTATCGCCAACCGGGCACTTTCCAATCCCGGGCAACTTTGTGTTTCTCAGAAAACTGAAAAAACACTTTTTTTTATGTGCCCGACCCAGGAATCGAACCAGTGGTCCAGCGTTGGCGTCGACCACATGAGGTCCCGCCTCATGTGGTCGACGCCAACGCTGGACCACTAGACCACAGAGGTCATTTTTGTTCTCCTACGAGGAATGAAAATTCTAATAAATATGTTTTAAGCTGTGTGCTCATGTCATTATCTTTCAAATGTCATCTACAATAATGTAGGTATATTGTTTTCGAAACAATTAACTTCAATTGACCTTGTGGGTCGTGGTCGTTACTGCGACACCGAACTTTTCGGGAGTGCTCAGCCAGTCGTTAAAGGAGATTGATGAGCTCGGCCTAAATGTCCTGCAAGGATATAAACCAAAACTGAAATCAAATTAATTTCATGTACTATAAGCCTATATTAGACATCATCATTCTCCTTCGAATTAGAGGCCATAACGCCCGCGCTAAGGGCTGTCTCCTGCAAGACCGAGCTTCGACTTAGTGCGGCGTTCAGACTAATTAGTTATTGAGGGCAGAGTCGTGGAATAGCGGTCTGCGTTAAGCGCCGGGCGATAAAAAATCTTCGTTGTAGAGACCGACGCCGTCGGTGTCTTGCGTTTGTGTCAATTGTGACTAATATTACAGAGGAAATATTGGATAATATTATAGAAGAAATATTGGATTGGACTGTGAGTAATCTTGTACAATAGTTTTAATGGCGTTATTACCAATTATTTCACAATGTTACTCAAGTGTTGATCTGGACCCCTCTGAGAATCTGCTATCTGTTGTTCTGGAAAAGCCATACGCGCCGCTACCACCGTGACTATTAGATGGTAGAGTTCTGCATTGTCTCGCCTGGGTCTGTCACCACCGCCTCATCTATTCCTGTCGCAATAATGTTAGTGCTTGTCAATTTCATATTCCAGTTTGGAGGGTAAAGTAGCTGGTAAACTATAATGTATGTGGCATTAAAACCCCATCACACAGATAGCAACGCACCATTAACATCTTTGGTGTTTACAGATGATGGTTGTTTCTTTCTATCTAATCATTTCTTGTTTGCTATTTTATGATGTAAAAAACTCAGAAATTTCTGAACTGATCTTAAAACATCTTATACCACCGGAAGGCTATTCAGGAGTAATATATTGGTTATATAAACAAAAGTAATAAATCTGAATCACGCGAATAAGGTTGTGTATTTCAGCTTATCATATAAGAATATAATGGCGGGGCGACTGTCAAAGTTGTTTAAATTGTGTGTTAATAAAGGTCTGTATAATCGATAACACTTTTATCTCAAAATGTTCAAAATGAATTTTTGAACAGCTTGCGATAAATTACGATACTTAGTTTTAAAGCGGTACATAACAAGCTGTCTTTGATCGTGAAAATTGTTATACTAGGCCAGGATACTCGCTACATTGCCTAAAGTTTCGTCTGTGAAAAACAATTGTTCACGTCTCTATCGCGTTACTTATACACCGTTAAAAGAAAACCAGCCCGTTCTTGTTTTATATCCGATCCTGATCATAAAATCACAGCCTACGTCGCCGGCGTCGCCGCTGACGGTGACTTGACCCATTATTTCGGCCAGCTAACACTCGAGACCTTGGTCAAAAGCTATTAACGAGTCAAAATCTGGAGGCCACTTACTCTCCCACTTATCGTTAGGATACTGCCGTAAGCCGAGGTTCGGTCTCACGAGAGACATTGTTAGGCTCTAAACCTACTTATCTTAAACTCTAGCTGAGCCCTCTGTTTGCCCAAAATGTCCGGTTTTGCAGTAACGGTTTTTTAGAAGATTACTCCTAATAATTCACATAATATCATATCTTCAGTAATTTCCCAAAAATATAACTGATAAACTTGATTAATAAAATATATTTTTTGTAGCGTTGACATGATAAATATGACCTAAGCGAATTTATTTCATTCAATTCATTTATCAAGCAGTCACCGTCTCAGGTCGACTAGTAATCTCGTCTATATATTAACACGTGAAGCAAAAACTTTGTACCTCTTTTTATGAACGTCAAACGGAGGAATATGCAATTTGGTGAACAATTACAAAAAGCTAGTATTTAGATATAATATGTATTAGAAGTACATGAAAATAATAAAAATAAATATTATACGTACTAATCCATTTATATAATATACAAACATGTATACAATTTTGTTTATGGCTAATTGCGGTCGAATTTTGAATAGAGGGCGATTACTAGTTGTAATTAAAACTTTATATTTTATCCGTCATTGTTTTTTTACAAGTACCATCCATTTTGGATAAAAAAAAGTAGTAAAATGGGTGGGTAAACAGAATTAACAAGTTTAGTAGTTGACCAAATAATCTATACATATAATAAAATCGTAGGAAAGTCAAAACTGTACATTGAATATTTTTTAAAAGAATACTTGGGGCGTGATCTATAGTTTTAGACGTGAAAAATATAGTTTTTAGAATTTTTGTCTGTTTGTCTGTTTATCTGTTTTTCTGTATGTATGTCCGGGGTAAACTCAAAAAGTACTGCATGGATTTACTTCAAATTTTGCATGAATATTACTGACAGGACAGGTCAACATTAGACTACATATTATCACGCTATCACCTACGGGGGAGAAACTGTGCGCAGTAAATGAAGTCGCTGGTAACAGCTAGTAAAATATATTTTGCTAAGACACAATAATTTTTTTACTGAAAATTACTTAAAAGTTGCTAGCTATGTTAATGTGGACAACCACAGAACCCTACAGTGCGTCTTGCCATATTCATATTTGACTGGGTTTTTACTTACGTTTCTTATAGAGGTGCGAATAGTAACTAAAATGTTTAACGTCGTTTTTTATATTGTTTGTTGTTAACAAACACAGAGAATCTTCTAGTACCAATCAAAACAAACAGTGAAGAATAAATTGTTTGTATTACTGAATTGTTTTTGTTGTACGATATAGCCAGAAACAAAAACTACTGCTTCTAAACTTAATTATGCATTTAAATCCGTAACATTAGACATTTACAAGGATTTCCACCGTGTTGGTCCAGGCTCCTTGAAGAATAGTCTAACTACCTTTCTGCTAGGCAGGTTGTAAAAGGCGCCCGTATATTGATTCTTCTGATGCGAAACCCAACGGAAATTTGTATAGGAAGTTTTTGCCGATTTACTTACTCTAACTTTTTTTTTGTATAAACTGGTTTATTTTAATACTTTACAGTGCTTATTCTAAAAAAAATAGTAATTTTTAAGGAAATACACACAATAAGCAATGTATTATGGGCCACATTTAGCGCCAAATAAACGGCTGGTTCAAATATCTGCGGGTGCAACGACTTTGAGCAATGTACGCTTTACATTTTTACATTGCATGGCTTCAAAATAAAAAAAAATCATAAAACGCAAATTTTGCATTTCCCACAAAAAAAAGGAAATTGTCATCATGACTAGAACGTAAAAATGAGTAAAATGCGTGTCCGGCCACGCACAATTTAGAGTTCTGAAGTTGCGCTTCGCAATAATGCGGACTATAAGAAGAGAGCGTTTATTATTTCATACTATAAACATTTAATTTGTGTAACGTCAATCGCGGATATATCCGCTCCACAGGTTCACCGCCTGTAAAAACTTCTTCAAGTACATTTTATAGTTAGTCGACTGTTACTAAAATTTGTTAAGCATTCTAAGCCTCGACAATTTTTCTTTTAACTTTACTTAACAATTACCGTGAATTTTTTCCACCCTCAAAACCAACCGCTTAGCTTGCAGAGATGGGTGAGGATTGTTTCTAACAAAAATTAGTACTTTAAAGCTAATATTTCACACACGAATCACTTAGCCGAAAAATTGTTTTCAAAAACCTATCCAACGACACCCCGCAATATGGGGTAAACGAGAAAAAACTTAACATCTCCACTTTCCATGCACAAGAGCTATTCTAACTAGTACGATTATGTGTTTTATAATACACCAGCTGTTGTCAGCGACTTCGTCCGCGCGGACTTCGTTTACTCCGCACAGCCTCACCCCCGTAGGTGATAGCGTGATAATATGTAGCCTATATGTTGACCCGACCTGTTAGTAATATTCATGCAAAATTTGAAGTAAATCCATGCAGTACTTTTTGAGTTTACCACGGACATACATACAGACAAACAGACAAAAATTCTAAAAACTATATTTTTGACTTCGATGTCGATTGTAGATCACGCCCTAAGTATTCTTTTAAAAAAATATTCAATGTACTGTTCTGAATTTCCTACGATTTTATTATATGTATAGATAATCTAACTAGTACTATTCTGCCGTAACTAATATGTATATTCATGCCAAATTACAGCTTTTAGTACTAAGGATCTCTCAGCCAGACCGCGGACAGACGGACATAGCAATCTGTAAGGGTTCCTAGTATTCTTCGGAACCCTAAAAACGAGATAGTTTCTTAATTTTTCAGGAGACCGTCCCTTACATGCTGTATATATATTTTTACATACATTTCTTCAGCCAGTTCCATTAGCGCGTTATGTGCAGTTTATGAGTCATGATGTTCAGTATTATATTGTCTCGAGAATAGATGGATAAATATGGTGCTTTCATCTGTTGATAAGTAGGTCTTGTTCAATTTTCAACACTTAGGGGAGTTCGATTTTCCAGATACGGACTACAATTGATTTTTAGATGGCGTAGAGATCTACGTATTACTTTTATACACCAATTAAAAACTGGCGTTATTATGGGAATACAATTGAGGAGTACATGTGACTACAACAAAGAACTGATGGCACAGAGTTTAATCCACATATTACTTTTTAATTAACTCATAAAGTATAAACACGACACAAATATGACAAACAATTGGCCATTAGCGTCTCGTTTCACGAACAAACACGACTTTAAATAGATTATGAATCCAGCCTACCAATGCATTATTTACCATACGACAATGAGCAGGTATTGTTATGATATCGCATTTGACTTGCTAATGCCTCCGAAATATTTGCATTCTATTCAATTGAATTTTCAATCAATTTGATTGGTAACGTAGATCTAGGAAGGAAATTGGACTTAATATATAAAGAACACACGAATTCAGTGGATTTTTTATTAACACCTCGTGTTGGTCCGAGCCCCTTCGAAGAATGGACCAAGTGCCGTTCTGCCAGGCAGGTCGTAAAATGTGACCAATTGGCTATACAAGCCACTACCATCGTGACTACTAGGTGGTAGAGTTCCGCTACGTCTCGCCTTGGTATATGATACCAGCATCTTACCTATTCCTGTCGCAATAACGTCAATGCTTGTCAATGATTTAGAGAGTAGGGTAGTCGGAAGACTTATGGATATGGCATTGTCATCCTGCCATATGAATAGCTCCATAGAGAACACTCCATTAACATATTTGGTGTTTATAGGCGATTATTTTTGGTTGGTAGATAATCTTTCCATTACGAGAGCCATTTGCTAGTTTACTATCTAATGATATTAAAAAAAACACATAACTAATATTATAGACTAATCTATATTGATGGAGTTGTTGATGAACTCTACTTTTTTATATCATAAGACGGCAAACAAACAGGGTTTTTTATGGATAAAGCCAGCAATCGCATATAAACAAAAAAATTTATTATGGTGCGTTACAATTTGAATGGCGGATGTAATGCATAAGTTTATCAGCTTGCTCTCCAATCCGGAACACGGTAGTGACAAACACTGGCGAAAAACTGCAGCAGGAAAAATGTAGGAGGTCGGAAGTCATTTTTTGTAGAGTTTAAAATATCTTCCATTTATTCATATTAATTTAAACAATAAATATCAGTATTCACGAATTGATATAACCCCAAAGCAAGCAATTTATTTGATTGTGATATTGTGATATTGATATTGACAGTAAGACAAACATATATGCTCAACACACAAATGTTTGTCCCTGTTGGATTTCAAACCGGAGCCCCATCGATTTGTGATCAGGTTCGCAAACCACTCGACAACGCAGCGGTCAAATTATTTAAATTTAGTTAATGTACTCATAGTATTTACGCTATGGATGTATATATACAAAAAATGTCGTACACAATACTTTTTGATTAAACATCTTCATGCACTTGTAGGTTACTAGCGACCGTCTGTGGCCGAAGTTCGATCATAAACTAAAAAATAAAATCTCTTTTAAATTTAACAACTGACTGACCGTAAAGAAAATAGTATATGTGTATGTATATTATCGTGTATATCACAGGAATATAGTGTATACTTATAATAGTTATTTTTATTATTTAAATGTATTTCTAATGCATTTTATTTAAAAATATTAGGTTTCTGCAGTCCTCCGCAATGACAACTTTAACGTACAGTTAACGTACAAATATACCTGTACTGTTTATATAAATATATATAATACAGTACAAGAAACCTACAAATTTCATACTCAGTTCCGTTCACGCGATTGCCTTAAAAAGGGATCTAAAATTTTTCTTCACCTCTGTGATTTGTAATAAAGTAAATGTACGTACGTACGTACGCTTCACGTATTAAAATATAGATATGCAAGAGAAAAACAAAAAGCAATAATACGGAAAAGCATAACTTTCCGCAGGCTAAATGTCGACCTTTTAGCAAATGAATTGAAAAGAATATTATCTACATAGTAGAGTGCGCGTATCTGACGCATGTGTATTTACAATGTTTAGTTGTTATGCGGCGGGTGAACCGCCGGCGATGTTTCCGCGAGAGCGCGTGTTCGTGGCAGCCTCGGACGTGCTGCGCCTGCCGATACGCGCTAAATTCAATTTATTGTGTCATTTGTAGGGAAATAGCTTTTAAATAGAAATCACCCATGGTAACCTGACACAGAGAAAATGTATTTATTTAAAAATAACCTTTGTTAAAGAATAGACCATCTGCCAATATGTCAGGCAAATCGTAAAATGTAATCGCCTCTGTGGTCTTGTGGACCACAATGTATTTGTTATGTAATAATGTTATTCTTTAAACTTATGCTAATTTATTAATAACTGAGTATTTACTAAATGAAAAAGATTTTTGTCTTTTATTGATTATTTATTTTTATTATGGCGCGGCCATTGATCATACTTATGCAAATCAAAACACAACAACAATACTAATGAAAATGTTCTCTAAATCTAAGATAAAACCTATTAAAATGTCGCGTAACAAAATTGTAGGACTTCAAAAAAAATATAAATAAACTAATGCCATAACTTTTTCCCCGTGATGGCCCGGGCTCCTTTGAAGAACAGATCAACTGCCGTTTTACCAGACAGGTCGTAGAAGGCGACCGAACGGCAATACGTATCACTACAATCGTGACTATTAGGAGGTAGATTTCTACAAAACTTGCCCGGGTTTTTGGTACCACCCCATTACCTATGCCGATCTAAAATTTTGCTTGCTTACCATTACTTTACCATTACTGTGTTCCGGTTTGGAGGGTAAGGTAGCCGGTAAACTTATGCATGTGGCATAAGACCTCGCCATAAGATAACAACGCACCATTAACACCTTTGGTGTCTATAGGCGATGGTTGACACTTTCCATCAGGAGACCCATCTACTTGTTTGCTATCTTATACTATTTAAAAAAAAGAAAAAACTTTTATTTCCATTCTTTGAAGCCATTGCAACAATTACTACCGCTAAAAACAAAGATTACGTTAATGCAAACACCGATTCTCGTAATAATTGACCACGTATGTTTTTCTTAATGCTACCGAAGGGTTAGTGGGTAAATTTGAGGGGATGCAAAATTGTGCATTCGTTACATTTTTAGTCTTGGTAAATATGATCATATTTTGGGATTCCGAGCTCAACTTAAGTAGCTACTTATGGGTAGTAACCCATACGTCTTCGCAGAAATGCTCATGTTCTTTGTTTACTTTATAACATTAATATCTGGTCGACCGAGCTTTACTCAGTTTTTCACATACACATATCTTGGGAACCGAGCTTTTCTTGGACCTGGAACCTTGATAAATCGATTCCTTGACCCGAAAAACCCCTAATTTGTGACTTTCATGAAAATCGTTGGAGCCGATTCCGAGATTCCAATTACACACACACATATATATATATATATATATATATATATATATATATATATATATATATATATATATATATATATATATATATATATATATATATATATATATATATATATATATATATATATATATATATATATATATATATATATATATATATATATATATATACATATTGCTCGTTTAAAGGTATTAGATATATAGCTGTTGCCCCCGACTTCGTCCGCGCGGACTTCGTTTAGCGGATAGCGTGATAATATGTAGCCTATATGTTGACCCGACCTATTAGTAATATTCATGCAAAATTTGAAGTAAATCCATGCAGTACTTTTTGAGTTTACCCCGGACATACATACAGACAAACAGACAGACAAAAATTCTAAAAACTATCTTTGGCTTTGATATCGATCGTAGATCACGCCCTAAGTATTCTTTTAAAAAAATATTCAATCTACAGTTTTGACTTTCTTACGATTTTATTATATGTATAGACTAGCTGTACCCGCGACTTCGTTCGCGTTTGGCCATCCTTGCAGAGTAATTATTAGTAATTGACCACAGTATTTCTCGTATTCAGCAATACTTTGGACGGCGAAGCACTTTTATCAAAGGAGAAATATTAAGAAAGGATTCTTTTAGTGTGGATTTGAAAACACGTTCATTTTGATAACGACCCTTGTGCCTTATAGGGCTTTAAGCAGTGTTTAACTGAAGTCACCTCGCCTTTTATTTTCTACAGTCATGCTTGAAGTTTTATTTGCCTGACTTTATATACTCATTCCATATGACTAAATTTGACTAAAGATCATTTTTACAAAACCTATTTTTTATTGGGAGAAAGATCACACTACCGTGAAGCAAAAGTCTTTAACTGTATTGTCATTTTTAAGCATGGCTGGGGCTATCTTTCCACCGGATAAAAAAGATTGAAGGTGAAATTATCGGCTTGTACCTAGGTTCTTAATGGGCAACGATGATTATTCAAGCTAGTTTGAAATCTGTGGCGTATGTCTGATAAATAACAATATCTGACTCCTTTGCAGTAGGCTAAATTTGACGACAGACCTATTAGTCAGAGAGAAATAAATAGTATTTGCTTGCAGTAAAGGTTATAATTGCAATGTTATTATTATTAAGCATAATATCTTGACCGTGTAGGAGGTTAGGAACATTTTGTTTAAAACAATTAAAAAACGGCTTTTTGCAATTTTTTGCCAATATTTCGTAAAATATAATATAAACATGTTTTTTTAATTATCTATAGGGAAGCGCTTGACCACGATCTCGCCTGATGGTAAGCTAAGATGCGGCCTAAGATAAAACGCGCTTCTCTAGAAGGTACCTGTTCACTCTTCTCTTGAAGATCCCCAAATTGTACTCGACGGGGAGCACAGATTTAGGAAGCATGTTTCAGTCCCTTGCGGTTCGAATGAAGAATCTTAAGTCTAACCGCTTTATCCAGGCATGTGGAATGTCCACCATATTATGGCGATGCCTAGAATCTGTGCGCCTCAACGATCGAAAGCATCTATATTAATGTATTTGGTCTATAAAATTTCACGTAGTGGTAGGCTATTGTCAAAATTTGCAATATTTGTTTTTATGTCGCAAAATTAGCATTCAACGCAAAAAGGAACGAACGGATCAATAAATTTTGATGCAATTTATGCATTCGTCGCAGTTTTTTGAGATGTAAAGCTGATTAAATTTTGTACTCTGTTACTCGGTACATTTTCAGGAAGTCTAAGTTGAGTAGAATCCAATCGAATCCTATTAACCGCGTTTCGATCGGTCAAGTCGTTCAAAGTTTTGAGGTGTTTACATACACACATACACATACACACACACACATACACGCGTACGCACCACACATCTTGAAAGTAGTCGAAAAAGGTTCCTAGGATCTCAAAACGTGGAGATCTGGTGAACACTCGATTTTCGTAAATCGGGGTAAAATCAGTAACTTCCTTATCTAGACACGTAGCGGGAAGTTAAAAATATATACCTAGTTAGAAAGATAGCCCCTATCTTTCCACCGGATAAAAAAGATTGAAGGTGAAATTATCGGCTTGTACCTAGGTTCTTAATGGGCAACGATGATTATTCAAGCTAGTTTGAAATCTGTGGCGTATGTCTGATAAATAACAATATCTGACTCCTTTGCAGTAGGCTAAATTTGACGACAGACCTATTAGTCACAGAGAAATAAATAGTATTTGCTTGCAGTAAAGGTTATAATTGCAATGTTATTATTATTAAGCATAATATCTTGACCGTGTAGGAGGTTAGGAACATTTTGTTTAAAACAATTAAAAAACGGCTTTTTGCAATTTTTTGCCAATATTTCGTAAAATATAATATAAACATGTTTTTTTAATTATCTATAGGGAAGCGCTTGACCACGATCTCGCCTGATGGCAAGGCTTGAAATACCGGTATTTATGGGAACCGATACCAATGATCTTAAGCGATACCGGTATCAGACGTAGTACCTGTACCACCAGTACCGGTACAATTTTTAAGTACCGGTACTATACCGGTAAATTTGAGTACCGGTACTATACCGGTACTAGTACCGGTACTAATCAAATACTTCAAAGTCAGAGTGAGAAATCAGATTTAGTGAAAAAGATGACGAAAATAACTTCATCGATCTTAATCACAAACTCGGACGACATCAACGCGTATTGTCATATATCGTGTAATTCAGTGTTGAGGCACCGGTTGTACTTATTATATATATATATATATATATATATATATATATATATATATATATATATATATTTGATATCTTTTGACGTATCCAAAGACACAATGACCCTACGCTGTTTACGCTAGTCTGTCTACTATACATCACTTGTCTATTAACCCACGCGGTGAGGGAGTTCCTAGTAAAAAACAAACAATTGAAAAAAATAAGGATGAAACTAATTACCTTTATTAGTTTGTCACAAATCAAGCATTTAGAAGATTTTTCATCTTTTTTTTTTATAGAAGAGGGGGCAAACGAGCAAGACGTGCACCTGATGGTAAGTGATCACCGCCGCCCATGGACATCTGCAATACCAGAGGTCTTGCAATTGCGTTGCCGGCCTTTTAAGAATGAGTAAGCTCTTTTCTTGAAGGTCCCTATGTCGTATTCGTTCGGAGATACCCCTGCCGGTAATTGGTTCCACAACAGAGTAGTAGCGAGGTAAAAAGTGTCGGGAGAATCGCACAGTTGTGGGTTTCCAGATGGTGAGGATGGAACTTCAAATTTTGACGCGATGTTCGATGGTGGAATTCGGCGGCAGGAATTAATCCAAACAACTCGTCGGAACACTCTCCATGATATCTATACATATAATAAAATCGTAGAAAAGTCAAAACTGTACATTGATTATTTTTTAAAAGAATACTTGGGGCGTAATCTACAATCTTTACAAGTTTTTAGAATTTTTGTCTGTTTGTCTGTATGTATGTCCGGGGTAAACTCATAAAGTACTGCATGGATTTACTTCAAATTTGGCATGAATATTACTAACAGGTCGGGTCAAAATAATACCTACATATTATCACGCTATCACCTACAGCATACATACTATCACGGAGGAGCAGTGCGGAGTAAACGAAGTCACTGGCAAAAGCTAGTATACGATAAAAGACACAGAGAGAACCTACATCTCTGCGCAATGCCAAAGAGTCAAGCTGTTTCGAAATAGCCTGGTCGTCAACGATTCGAACCGCTCTACGTTGAATGCGATCAAGAGGAAGAAGCTGGTACTGAGGAGCTCCGGCCCAGAGATGCGAACAGTACTCTATGTGAGGCCGAACCTGTGCCTTATAAAGTTGAAGACGATGGACCGGCAAAAAGTACTGTTTCGCTCTGCTGAGCACACCGAGCTTTTTGGACGCTAGTTTAGCCTTGCCTTCCAAATGACCGCGAAACTAAACGTAATTCGATATGTGAACTCCCAGGATTCCGACACTAGCTGAGGCTATCAGGAGAGTATCCTCAAATCGAGGTGATACGCCAAAGGGCGTCTTTTTTTGCGGTGAATACGCAAAGTTGTGTCTTCTTGGGGTTAAAAGTAACCAGGATTTGGCGACCCCATTCCGAGACATCGGTAAGTCGATTCTCGACTTCAGACACAAGCTTGTTTCGGCACTCTTCGACGTGTTCCCGAGAAATACCGTTTCGGCCGGAGTATGTAGCATCACCAGTACTGTCATCCGTATAGCAATGTATGATGCTTATTAGCATCATATCATTGATATGCAGAAGGAACAGTGTCGGTGATAGCACGCAGCCTTGGGGAACACCAGCATTGACAGATTTAAGGTCGGAGCACGCACCGTCGACAACGACCTTGATGCTACGGACAGCCAAAAAACTGGTGATCCACTTGCATAATTTCTCAGGAAGCCCATAGGACGGCAGCTTCGCGAGAAGCGCTTTGTGCCATACCCAATCAAAGGCCTTCGCTATGTCTAAACTAACTGCCAATGCCTCCCCCTTGGACTCAACTTCTTCCGCCCATCGATGAGTTAGGTATACTAGAAGGTCACCAGCTGAGCGGCCGCGACGGAAGCCGTATTGACGGTCGCTAATCAGCTGGTGCTCTTCTAAATACTTGAGGAGCTGAGAGTTGATGATTGTCTCCATAAGTTTCGAAAACAAGGAGGATATGGCTATGGGCCGATAGTTAGACGGGTTAGAGCGATCTCCTTTTTTAGGGATGGGATGCACCAAAGCTGTCTTCCATGAATTCGGTACCACGCCGAGTGAATAGGAGAGCCGGAATAGGCGTAATAATACTGGTGCCAACTCTGGAGCACACATTTTTAACACAATCAGAGGGATGCCATCCGGCCCACTCGACTTGTAGATGTCCAAGGAAAGTAGTGCTTTATGCACAGATGACTGCTGAAATTGTGGTTCTGGCATAGAACTATCACACTGCTTGATGGTAGGCAGTGCGTTCCCTTGGTCATCCAGAGTCGAGTTGGCCGTAAAGAAGGAGCCCAGAAGATCGGCCTTCTCCTTTGCGGTATGGGCCAAAGAGTCATCGTCTCAGTGCAAAGATGGAAGAGAAGGCTGTGAGAAATTCCCTAAAACAGCCTTGGCGAGAGACCAGAACGCACGAGTCCTTGAAAGGGAGGCGAACTAATTTCTCACCAATTCTGCCTATATGTTCAGATTTTGCCTTGGCGATAGCTCTTTTGAAGTACCTCGAGGCGGAATTTTACTCCTTACGTAATATGCTGGTTTTTTCATCGCAAGATGCGGACGTTGCAGCCCAAGCCCGGTAGCACTCCTGCTTGCGGTGCGAATCCGTTTTACAGGAGTGACCAAAACAAGGCTGAGACTTACCACCAATTGGTACCGCAGAAAATGGAATGAAAAGTTCCATGCCCTAAAGCACCACATCGGCAATAGAGTCAGCGACGACATTCGGATCATCCAGCGAGAAGCACAACCACCCCCACAGGTAAGACGCAAAAAAAGACCGCATCCCGTCCCAATCTGCTGACCTAAAGTGCCAAACGCGACGACAGCCTGCTAAAGGAGGACGTGATAGGCGCGAAACCGGCACTTTACTCCGGATCAGGCAGTGGTCTGATGAACCAAGTGGGACTTCCACCGATACCTAGTAATGGTCCGAATGAGAGGTCAGCAGAAAGTCCAACAGTGAAGGCGTATGGTCATCCACATCGGGAACTCGCGTGGGCGAAGTTACTAGTTGTGTAAGACCATATGCCAAGGCAAAATCGTCAACAGACCTCCCCGCATGATCGATGGTGCGCGAACAAAGCCATTCGGCGTGATGAGCATTAAAATCGCCCAAGATCACAATCTCTGTGGAGGGGATCTGCTCTAACACGGAATCTACAGCCGTTTGTAAATGCTCAACGAGCCAGTCAACGCGTAATGGCACGCGTAGCTGCGTGGATGGTCGTCGCAAGCTACGCGTAACCAGAGGATGGATAGGTCCTGACCTTCAAGTCTGCTGCTAAGGCACCGGTAACAGAAATCTTTTCTGATGTATGCGCACACCCCAGCCCGTGGTACAAAGGAATGTTCCAGTTTGACCCCGGGTAGGAGAGATAAGAAGTATCAGCCGGTCAAGATATCTGTGTCTCGGTCAAAAAAAACAAAGCTGGCTTCGCCGTCTCGAGATGGTAGTGGACGGCGTTCAAGTTGGAATGAACTGCTACTTTACGTCGGTGTTAAGTGAGAGAATGGTATCTCCCCGGCCGTGCTGGCCTATTCAGTTGCAAAAGCAGTATGGCGCTACCACTAATTTCGTTGACTGACTGCACCGGTGTTAAATAATTTTTGTCACAGAAATTATCCCACCAGTGGGCGATGGGGTCGTCACATCCCTACGCCGGCAATATCATCATCATCTGTGTCATACTCATGATACTTATAAACACAAATTATTTTTTTACGTCCCATGGCATTAATTGAAATTCGCAAGATACATGCTTGATGTGACAAGTTGCAAATTCCAATATCGTTTGAGTGCGATCGCTCGCGCCGACTCGCACGCTGCGCATCGCATCGGTAAGTCCCCGCGCACGAAATGGCAACGTCGCCGCGCCCGCCTCAGCGTCGTTGTTTTCACTCGTTCCGCACGCATTCAGTACCTAAATTAGATACCGGTACTTTTAAGCTGGAGTACCGGTTCCCATCTAGAACCGGTACACAGGTACCGAAATGAAAAGAACCTGTAAGTACCGGTATAGTACCGGTATTTTTGGTACCGGTTCCAAGCCTTGCCTGATGGTAAGCTAAGATGCGGCCTAAGATAAAACGCGCTTCTCTAGAAGGTACCTGTTCACTCTTCTCTTGAAGATCCCCAAATTGTACTCGACGGGGAGCACAGATTTAGGAAGCATGTTTCAGTCCCTTGCGGTTCGAATGAAGAATCTTAAGTCTAACCGCTTTATCCAGGCATGTGGAATGTCCACCATATTATGGCGATGCCTAGAATCTGTGCGCCTCAACGATCGAAAGCATCTATATTAATGTATTTGGTCTATAAAATTTCACGTAGTGGTAGGCTATTGTCAAAATTTGCAATATTTGTTTTTATGTCGCAAAATTAGCATTCAACGCAAAAAGGAACGAACGGATCAATAAATTTTGATGCAATTTATGCATTCGTCGCAGTTTTTTGAGATGTAAAGCTGATTAAATTTTGTACTCTGTTACTCGGTACATTAATCTGGAAAATTTTCAGGAAGTCTAAGTTGAGTAGAATCCAATCGAATCCTATTAACCGCGTTTCGATCGGTCAAGTCGTTCAAAGTTTTGAGGTGTTTACATACACACATACACATACACACACACACATACACGCGTACGCACCACACATCTTGAAAGTAGTCGAAAAAGGTTCCTAGGATCTCAAAACGTGGAGATCTGGTGAACACTCGATTTTCGTAAATCGGGGTAAAATCAGTAACTTCCTTATCTAGACACGTAGCGGGAAGTTAAAAATATATACCTAGTTAGAAAGATGAAAGTTATTTATTCAGTTTTATTTTTTTGAATCATTTTTATTTAAGGCACTTTTTGTAGCGGGAAGTATAAAAATAAAATAATTAACACATGGCTTTGTGGTTTGTTATTAATAAAAAACAAAATAGCTTTTGACTAAGAAGCTTATCTTTTTTCATTGAAAACAATTTGCAGTAAAAAATTTATTATTATTAAATTTATTTAATAATAATAAATTTTTCTTAAATTTATTATTATTTTTAAATCTCTAAAAGATGTTTTTAATGTAAATTTGTATAGTTTTCAAGTAGCAAGATAAACAGTTAAGGGTTTTTTAATTAATAACAAACTACTCTGCCTTGTGGTCTTGGGATAGCCTATTTGGCTCAGATCGTGAGGTCTCGGGTTCGATCTCCGGATCGAGCAAACGTGTTATTGTGATATTTTCGAGGATTTTCTCGAAAATCTAAAATCTCAGTAGCAACTCGGAGACTGGTGAAGTGGTGTATTACCACTTCCGTGCCTCAGATGAGCACGTAAAACTGTCGGTCCCGGTTATCGCTAAAAATAGTCGATAATCGTTAACGTGTCGGTATATGCGGCGATGAGGATTACCATTTATATCACCAACGGACAAACCGGTGAAACGCGGTGAAGGGGAAAGTCAATTTTTTCTGTAATATGGTGATCTTATCCAGGCCTGAAGTTATAAGTACATGTTCGTATATTCTACTTAACAATTTTTTAAAAAGTATTTTGGAGTCTGACTTTAATGAGTACTCTAAATAGTTTAGGCACTCCAACATCTACACTTCGCAGAAATTTCATTCATTTTCAAAGAATTTTGAAATATTCACCGTGTTGTTAAGTGATCCGGTGTCATCGTTGACCATATGAGGTCCCGGGTTCGATTCCCGGGTAGGGGAAAACAAAACGTGTTTTTAACTTTTCTGATAAAACAACATTGCCCGGGATTGAAAAGGACCCGGTTGGCAATAGGCTTGCCACTTATCACATTGTGTGAGATGGTATATATGGCTAATCGTGGGTACACTCTACGTATTCCGGGTATGGGCGGTTAGATACTTTTTTACCCTTTTTTACGTTATGCAATGTAAAAACAAAATAGTGAATTTTCCCAATAGCCTATCCTTACGTAAAATTTTGTAAAAAACAAATTCTATTAGTATACTTAATGTCGATTAGATGCATATTTTCTAAGATATTGGCAAGAAACTTATTTTCAAATGTATTATAATTCTTATATAAATAAATAAAATGTTTAGGTTTACATTTTACACATATTTTATTCATTTTTAGGCTAGTAAAAATGCATTTATAACATTTTAATAAAACAGTATACATTCTAGAACTGATTCTCTCGGGTTATGTCCATTATACAAATACTGTGAAATGATGAGGCTAACTTATAATGAGCCGTGCGTTCAAAGGTTTTGTATACATTCCGGGTGTCACGTTCAACTGGACATTCCATCCGAAACCGTTGAAACTTGCGATGTCTGTAACTTCTAAATTATAAAACTCATGACCTTGAAATTTTTAAGGGATAATCTTTATAGTAGTTACTTTTGAACAAAAAAATAATAAAGGATTTCGGATGACAGGTTAATGAATTAAAGCTAAATATACGTTTTTATTTTCATCCCCTATCCCACGGGAACCGTACTGAATTTTGGGATAAAAAATATCCTATAACCTTCTTCGGAGTATGAACACTAATCGTGCTAAATTTCATTTGAATCCGTTCAGTAGATTCGGCGTGATGCGCGGCCTTGATACAGACAGACAGACAGACAGACAGACAGACAAAAATTAAAAAAATTACATTTTTCGCTTCAGTATCGATTAAAGAGTATCTTCCAAAAAAAATTTTTAAAATATCTTCAATGTACAGAAATCGACCTCTTACAGTTTTATTATATGTATATGTATAGATAATCCTAGGTCAAAATTTATCTTCGTGAGCGTTTTCATTTTCTTCATGCCCAAATATTACTTGACGTGCTAATGTCAGAACACTCTTACGTTTCCCTTTCTTCAAATCTAAATTTTTCTCTGATTCCTTTTCTAATCATGCAGTTTGGCTATGGAATTCACTTCCAAAATATATTCATACCATCTAATCAGTGCCAATCTTTATAACACGATTAAACGCGAAATATTTGACGCAAAAGTAGTTCAAGTTAGTAGATTAATTTCGTAATTTGTGTATTATTTTCTTGTCTTTTAATGAGTCAGTATTTTTGTCTCTCTTCTCTTTAGCTTTTTTTCTTTCGTTAATAGCTCTAAGATCACATTTTTTGTTCCATAGTCGTTGTTGTGCACAAATGTCTATGTTTATTTTCTGTTTTCTTCATTATGATTAGCTGGAAGAAATCTCCATATGAGATAAGCTCACCTTTTGTTTTAATATATATCATTTTAATGTTTATTGTAACTGTTTTGTGTACAATAAAGTGTTAAATAAATAAATAAAATGACGTCACTTAATCTCAGTAAATTGTACTACCTATTCAAATCTATTTACTATGCACTGGACAGACAGACTGGGTTCATACCATAGATTATGCAGTTAATTTCGGAATTAATTTCTAATTGAGTATTAGTTAAAAAAAATATTTATTTTTATTATCATTTTGATTTCTAATTAACTTTTAGAAATAGCATCCTTATGATATTGCAAATGCAAATAACTATTTCCACAACGGGAAACCGTTGGCGAGGCAGCCGCCAGCACTTCCGGGCGTATGTTTGGCTTTTACCTGTTCATCGTTTACTTGCGGATGAAGGCTGATGAACAAGATAAAAATACATTATTGTTGTCTTGAATATTCTCGGTTTCTTGTTTTTGTGTGGTACCTTTTGTTAGTAGGTTGGTGTTGAGAAATCGTTATTTTACCGGCATGGGCATATTAAAATTGTGCAAGTCGAAAGATACTTTACTTCGGCCATGACCTTCATCAGAAGAGCTAGATGATCAGTTTATTTCGTTTTTAAAAATATATAAACGGGTCAAAAAATATAAAAACGGATAGTAGAACGCGTTAGTTTAAAAGTTCAGTTTCTTTCGGTCGACGCTTTATCATCATTAACAAACAACATAAGGTGGTAGAATTCTGCAACATCCCGGCTTTTTTTATAGCAGAGGGGGCAAACGAGGGCCTGATGGTAAGTGATCACCGCCGCCCGTGAATATCTGCAACACCGGGGGTCTTACAGCTGCGTTGCCGGCCTTTTAAGAATGAATAAGTTCGTTTCTTGAAGGTACCTAAATCGTATCCGTTCGGAAACACCCCCGAGAGTAATTGATTCCACAAAGGAGTAATGCGAGGCTAAAAGTGCCGACAAAAGCGCATGGTTGTGGATTTACAGACATTAAATTTTGACGCGATGTCCGATGATGGAAGGGTTGTTTTTTTAACAGGGGGTGTTTATAGACAAGGAATAAGAAAAGATTTTTTGAAATTCATCCCCTATAATAGTGAAATAGGAGGTGAAAGTCTGTATGAAACTGTCACTTTTGAGTTTTAATGAATGAAACTTGGTAATTAGCCTTTGAATAAAAAATAATGTAACTCGTATTTAACATTTTTCGAATTCTATCCAGTGAAGGAGTAAAATAGGGCTTTAAAGTTTGTATCAAAAATTAACTGTTCACTGTATTTCTACGAATTCTAACTTATTTAAATTTTGTACTTATGATTTTTAATACAATTAAAGAAATGCGTATTTTAGGATTTTTTTATTTTCATCCCTTAAGGGGGTGAAAAAAACTGTTAAATTGTTAGAATTTGTTTTCAATAATAATTATAGTGCTCTGATTTAAGTTCTGCGTCAGATGACTGGTATAACTGTTTGCAAATAGTTTAAAACGAAAATAGATATGTCAGTTATTATCTAACTGGTTAACATAAATGGTTTTCAAGAAATTTTGCATACTTAATATCCGGGGTACAGAAAAGAGCATAGGTTAGCAATACGGCGGTTTCTTTGAGCATAGGCATAAAATGCCTGTTGTCAAAGAAAGCGCCGTATTGCGAATTCCACGCGGACGAAGTCGAGGGCAACAGCTAGCATTATATATAAAGTTGTCTTCGGGATAATAATTGTAATTATCTCACGTTATTTTGACACGTTTATTATTATTATTTTGGCAAATATTAGATTCACTCGTGTGTATGAAGACGAGACCAGAACTTGTTTTGTTACTTTTATATGTATTACTAGCTGTACCCGCGACTTCGTTCGCGTTTGGCCATCCTTGCAGAGTAATTATTAGTAATTGACCACAGTATTTCTCGTATTCAGCAATACTTTGGACGGCGAAGCACTTTTATCAAAGGAGAAATATTAAGAAAGGATTCTTTTAGTGTGGATTTGAAAACACGTTCATTTTGATAACGACCCTTGTGCCTTATAGGGCTTTAAGCAGTGTTTAACTGAAGTCACCTCGCCTTTTATTTTCTACAGTCATGCTTGAAATTTTATTTGCCTGACTTTATATACTCATTCCATATGACTAAATTTGACTAAAGATCATTTTTACATAACCTATTTTTTATTGGGAGAAAGATCACACTACCGTGAAGCAAAAGTCTTTAACTGTATTGTCATTTTTAAGCATGGCTGGGGCTATCTTTCCACCGGATAAAAAAGATTGAAGGTGAAATTATCGGCTTGTACCTAGGTTCTTAATGGGCAACGATGATTATTCAAGCTAGTTTGAAATCTGTGGCGTATGTCTGATAAATAACAATATCTGACTCCTTTGCAGTAGGCTAAATTTGACGACAGACCTATTAGTCAGAGAGAAATAAATAGTATTTGCTTGCAGTAAAGGTTATAATTGCAATGTTATTATTATTAAGCATAATATCTTGACCGTGTAGGAGGTTAGGAACATTTTGTTTAAAACAATTAAAAAACGGCTTTTTGCAATTTTTTGCCAATATTTCGTAAAATATAATATAAACATGTTTTTTTAATTATCTATAGGGAAGCGCTTGACCACGATCTCGCCTGATGGTAAGCTAAGATGCGGCCTAAGATAAAACGCGCTTCTCTAGAAGGTACCTGTTCACTCTTCTCTTGAAGATCCCCAAATTGTACTCGACGGGGAGCACAGATTTAGGAAGCATGTTTCAGTCCCTTGCGGTTCGAATGAAGAATCTTAAGTCTAACCGCTTTATCCAGGCATGTGGAATGTCCACCATATTATGGCGATGCCTAGAATCTGTGCGCCTCAACGATCGAAAGCATCTATATTAATGTATTTGGTCTATAAAATTTCACGTAGTGGTAGGCTATTGTCAAAATTTGCAATATTTGTTTTTATGTCGCAAAATTAGCATTCAACGCAAAAAGGAACGAACGGATCAATAAATTTTGATGCAATTTATGCATTCGTCGCAGTTTTTTGAGATGTAAAGCTGATTAAATTTTGTACTCTGTTACTCGGTACATTAATCTGGAAAATTTTCAGGAAGTCTAAGTTGAGTAGAATCCAATCGAATCCTATTAACCGCGTTTCGATCGGTCAAGTCGTTCAAAGTTTTGAGGTGTTTACATACACACATACACATACACACACACACATACACGCGTACGCACCACACATCTTGAAAGTAGTCGAAAAAGGTTCCTAGGATCTCAAAACGTGGAGATCTGGTGAACACTCGATTTTCGTAAATCGGGGTAAAATCAGTAACTTCCTTATCTAGACACGTAGCGGGAAGTTAAAAATATATACCTAGTTAGAAAGATGAAAGTTATTTATTCAGTTTTATTTTTTTGAATCATTTTTATTTAAGGCACTTTTTGTAGCGGGAAGTATAAAAATAAAATAATTAACACATGGCTTTGTGGTTTGTTATTAATAAAAAACAAAATAGCTTTTGACTAAGAAGCTTATCTTTTTTCATTGAAAACAATTTGCAGTAAAAAATTTATTATTATTAAATTTATTTAATAATAATAAATTTTTCTTAAATTTATTATTATTTTTAAATCTCTAAAAGATGTTTTTAATGTAAATTTGTATAGTTTTCAAGTAGCAAGATAAACAGTTAAGGGTTTTTTAATTAATAACAAACTACTCTGCCTTGTGGTCTTGGGATAGCCTATTTGGCTCAGATCGTGAGGTCTCGGGTTCGATCTCCGGATCGAGCAAACGTGTTATTGTGATATTTTCGAGGATTTTCTCGAAAATCTAAAATCTCAGTAGCAACTCGGAGACTGGTGAAGTGGTGTATTACCACTTCCGTGCCTCAGATGAGCACGTAAAACTGTCGGTCCCGGTTATCGCTAAAAATAGTCGATAATCGTTAACGTGTCGGTATATGCGGCGATGAGGATTACCATTTATATCACCAACGGACAAACCGGTGAAACGCGGTGAAGGGGAAAGTCAATTTTTTCTGTAATATGGTGATCTTATCCAGGCCTGAAGTTATAAGTACATGTTCGTATATTCTACTTAACAATTTTTTAAAAAGTATTTTGGAGTCTGACTTTAATGAGTACTCTAAATAGTTTAGGCACTCCAACATCTACACTTCGCAGAAATTTCATTCATTTTCAAAGAATTTTGAAATATTCACCGTGTTGTTAAGTGATCCGGTGTCATCGTTGACCATATGAGGTCCCGGGTTCGATTCCCGGGTAGGGGAAAACAAAACGTGTTTTTAACTTTTCTGATAAAACAACATTGCCCGGGATTGAAAAGGACCCGGTTGGCAATAGGCTTGCCACTTATCACATTGTGTGAGATGGTATATATGGCTAATCGTGGGTACACTCTACGTATTCCGGGTATGGGCGGTTAGATACTTTTTTACCCTTTTTTACGTTATGCAATGTAAAAACAAAATAGTGAATTTTCCCAATAGCCTATCCTTACGTAAAATTTTGTAAAAAACAAATTCTATTAGTATACTTAATGTCGATTAGATGCATATTTTCTAAGATATTGGCAAGAAACTTATTTTCAAATGTATTATAATTCTTATATAAATAAATAAAATGTTTAGGTTTACATTTTACACATATTTTATTCATTTTTAGGCTAGTAAAAATGCATTTATAACATTTTAATAAAACAGTATACATTCTAGAACTGATTCTCTCGGGTTATGTCCATTATACAAATACTGTGAAATGATGAGGCTAACTTATAATGAGCCGTGCGTTCAAAGGTTTTGTATACATTCCGGGTGTCACGTTCAACTGGACATTCCATCCGAAACCGTTGAAACTTGCGATGTCTGTAACTTCTAAATTATAAAACTCATGACCTTGAAATTTTTAAGGGATAATCTTTATAGTAGTTACTTTTGAACAAAAAAATAATAAAGGATTTCGGATGACAGGTTAATGAATTAAAGCTAAATATACGTTTTTATTTTCATCCCCTATCCCACGGGAACCGTACTGAATTTTGGGATAAAAAATATTCTATAACCTTCTTCGGAGTATGAACACTAATCGTGCTAAATTTCATTTGAATCCGTTCAGTAGATTCGGCGTGATGCGCGGCCTTGATACAGACAGACAGACAGACAGACAGACAGACAAAAATTAAAAAAATTACATTTTTCGCTTCAGTATCGATTAAAGAGTATCTTCCAAAAAAAATTTTTAAAATATCTTCAATGTACAGAAATCGACCTCTTACAGTTTTATTATATGTATAGATTATTGCACAAAATAATTAAACGTATATGTTATAAATTATAAACTATTTTTTTATAAAATTGAAAATTAATATACATTTTTTGAGTATCAGAAAATTTAATGTTCAATGTATGTATATGATACGGTTAAAATCAAAAGTACGGTTACCTGTACCTAGTTTTAGCCGGTTAGAACTAATCACAGGAATTTACTGTGATTAGTTCTAACCGGCTAAAACTTCAATTTTTTTTTTCTTAACGCAGGGGAAATGTATTTACTTACGACCACGGCCACTAAGCGCTAGGCAGAAGCCCTGGGCGGCAGTTGCCCCTCCCCTCGTGGCCATTTTTTAACGAGGTTGGCCTTCCTCATACACTGGGCGCAGGCCAGGGCAGAGCCCTCGCCTTTGCACCACGGGCTTTACAGGCCCGCCATCCTACGACCCGAAGGTCCCAGAGCCGAAGCTCCCATTGCGCGCAAAGCGCGCTGCGCCCCCCTCTACCCCCTCTTCAAGAAGAGGGGTTCGAGAGCGCCCACCTCGGTCCAATAAGCTTCTCCAGGGTGCTGGATTGCACCCCGGATACTGAGCCCACCCGCCACGATAAGGCTTGGAACCATAGGGGTAACCCAACCTAACCTAACCGGTTAAAACTAGATACAACCATACCTTGGCTTTTAGTTTTAGAATATTTAAATATATGAGGCCCTATAACCTACTTTATAGTAACTCTTTATGAAAGGCTTCTGCGACACAGGAAATTGTCAAATGCGCCACAAATCCACAACTGTGCGTTTCTCTCGGCACTTTTTGCCTCGCACTACTTTGTTGTGGAACCAATTACCGGCAGGGGTGTTTCCAAACGGATACGACTTGGGGGGCCTTGAAGAAGAGCTTACTCATTCTTAAAAGGCCGGCAACGCAACTGCAAGACCTCTGGTATTGTGGATGTCCATGGGCGGCGGTGATCACTTACCATCAGGTGCACTTCCTGCTTGTTTGCCCCCTCTTCTATAAAAAAAACAGGAGCTTCATTTTAAATGATCAAATGACAATTACAAGTATGTATTAGTTTTCTGGTGTTATTTCTGGTGTTATTATATTTGAAATGTAACAAACGCTACAGACAGCGTCGCTTCAAATTTTAGCGGAAATTTGAATGCAAAATGGACGGAATGCCGACCTACCAGATGTGTAGCTATTATGCCAGGCGACGCCACAGTAAGAGCAATTTTTTATCAGGTAGCCTACATTCTATCTTCAACAATTATTTTAAAACTAGCTGTTGCCAGCGACTTACTCCGCACAGCACCTGGCCGCTAGGTGATAGGCGTGATAATATGTAGCCTATATGTTGACCCGACCTGTTAGTAATATTCATACAAAATTTGAAGTAAATCTATGCAGTACTTTTTGAGTTTACTCCGGACATACATACAGAGAAACAGACATACAGACAAACAGACAAAAATTCTAAAAACTATATTTTTGGCTTCGATATCGATTATAGATCACGCCCCAAGTTTTTTTTTTTAAATATTCAATGTACAGTTTTGACTTTCCTACGATTTTATTATATGTATAGATAAGTTTTTACCACAAATAAGACAAAAATGCGACTTCGTTTAATCTTGAAACAATCCGCTACGTAAAGTCGTAAAGCGTTTTGGTTTAAAAAATACATAAGAAAAAGAAAATGAGTTTTAATTTAAATTACGTAATATGCTTCCAGTCATACCTCATTCCAATTAACCACTTGCTTCGAAAGTAACATTACTTTTTATTCGAAAAGCCCGACCCTTAAAAGCGTTGCCGAAATAAAGAAGATTTTTTTCGAAATCATTGAATGCTTGGTTGGTTGGTTGGTCGTTCGTCATAGGAAGGTAAGGTAGAGGAGGGTAAGTAAGGTAGGTGAACATGCATGTGGCATTAGACCTCGCCACAAGATAACGACGCACTATTAACACCTTTGGCGTCTATAGGCGATGGTTGACTCTTTCCATCAGGAGACCCATCTGCTTGTTTGCTATCTTATGATATAAAAAAAATACAAAATTAGTAATAACCTTCTTGTATAATTATGTTACGTCTGAATACTTCAATACTTTAGAAGACGTTCACCTTGCCGTACCGTTAGTAATACAATACTTTACATACAATAAACAACTTTTTATTTTGTATGCATTTACGTTGACATTATTTTAAGTCATTGTATCAATCACATTTCTAAAAAGGTGTTAAAAATTAAATATCGTTACGCCCAAATCCCCTAATAGGACTAAACGGTGTTTAGTTCTATGATGCGACAGGTTGCACTTCACTACATAGTATAAAACAAAGTCGCTTTCTCTGTCTGTCCCTATGTCCCCATGTCCCTATGTCCCTATGTATGCTTAAATCTTTAAACCTACGCAACGGATTATGGTGTGTTTTTTTTAATAGAGTGATTTAATAGGAAGGTTTATATGTATAATAACATTTAATATATAGTAGAAAAATATTGTAATTTTTGAGTTTTCTGATGTCATGTCGTAAATAATTATATTTTTTCCGCTTACATTGCAAGCGCAGGCGGAACCCTACGAGATTTATCAAAATAATGTACTAAGTATTTGTACACCTTGAAAAGGTCTACAGAAAACTCCGCGATGGTATATGTCTATCTCTTATGGATAACCCACAATAGCATTTTTTTGTCATTTACTTTTTACGAGAAATAATGGCTTATCTTCGAAGCAATTTTAAGCAATACAGCACTAATCCTTATCCAATTAAATACCTTAAATATATTGTTGATTTAATACATATACATATACATATACATATACATATACATATACATATACATATACATATACATATACATATACATATACATATACATATACATATACATATACATATACATATACATATACATATACATATACATATACATATACATATACATATACATATACATATACATATACATATACATATACATATACATATACATATACATATACATATACATATACATATACATATACATATACATATACATATACATATACATATACATATACATATACTTATCCATATACATCACACAAAATTACCCAAAGAAACAAAAATCAGTTGAAAATTGGTCCAAAAATATTTTTTAAAATTTCATGGGATTATCCACCAGGTTAATTCGAAGATCCGTTTTAAAATCTGTAGCTTACTTATGACATGGGCTTTTTGCATATATTAGATTCATTCTTTTTTAAATTAATAAAAACTGAATTAGATATTGAAGCATCTGCTATAAAAAAAAGTAATAACTACACTGTAGTAATGTTAAAAAAATGAAAGGCTGTCTGTAACTCTGTCCGGTTTTGATGAAATTTGGCATGGCGATGGAGATTCGGATCAATAGGATATTTAAAAAAATCAACCCTAAAGGGTCTAAATTGAGGATGAGAAATAATTTTCTTATATTGATCAGTCAGAAAGTTTACAACCACAAATAGTTCATGCAGCGTTAATTTTAAACTTTGTTATTTATTATCGAAGGCACCTGCTGCTGGCTAGGGGGACAATGACGTAACCAGATCGACACTATGTATTATGTTTGATATGTCAGTTTCCGTGTCGTGGTGTCCATGGTCGCGGCGTCGCGATAAAAATAAAGGTTGTAAAGGATCAGCAAGAAACCTTCAATCAAAGTCATTTGTCAATATTATTCCGTAGCTGGAACTAATTGTGTGAAGGATTTTCTATTTAAAAATACGGCATATTTAAAACGATGAAATCACTTTACACATTGTCCCGTTAAATGACAGGTTAACTCCTTATCTATGCTATCGATGGGAGTTGGGATCGATTTCCGAAAGGGCCAGGTATAAACGAGTACTTCTGGGTTTCGGTGATTATTAAATATATTTGGGTATTTACATATTATGTCTAACATCGATAACACAAGTAAATAGTTTGTTTGCGTTGAGTTTAGATCAATCAGTGTAATTTTTCTAGTGATATTTATTTATAAATAATCACATATTCAGTCGAACGCAACACATGTAAAGATCTTTTGTGATACAAGAGTCGGTGCCTACTCGGGCGAGACGTTAAAGAACTCCACCATTTAAGTCTCAGTTCAATTTCAGCGAGCAGAAAACTGATCGTCTATTGTTCATAATGATCTCTACTCTACACAGTGTATGTAGTTCAAACGCGTGAATGTAATTTACATTTATGAATTAATGTGGACGTAACTTATAAATTAATCTAGCCAATATTTTCATGCTTAAAATATGCCTGAAAATCCACATAAATGACATTTTAAGGCACCGCATTACCTGATTGTAAAACTAGGTGTTGATGAAGGTGGGGAAAGCAGTATCCTTTACTAATAATCCAAACGGGGACCGCCAAAAAGGGTGATGACCCGTAATAAGACAAAAAAGGACCTTATTGCTTTTTGGATATATGACAAATAATAATCGATCGGTTTATTTATTTATTTTATTTATTTATTTGACACATCAACAACAGTACATACAATACATTTAAATATGATCTTACATTAAAGTAGGCTCTTGTATGCATGCCAATAAAAGACGTGTACAACATTCTCTTAAAAACTACGACATGTTATTGCAGATAACAGAAGTAAAAAATAAAAACGATAAATTAACCAATATACTATAACAATAACAAGAATTATATATATAAAAAAAATTGTAATTACCTACTTAGAAAGCAAGTACGCAGACAACTTTTTTTGATACCTAATAAAGTGTCGTGAAAAATGTCAATATTGATGGACGCACATGCTCGATTATATTCGGCACAAATCCTAGGCAGAGGTGAATTATTTAAGAGGCTTGTTCTACTGACAGAGATATAAAAAGTCTTAGTTATAGGATGCCGTGGATAGTTGTATGGGACATTTATATAAACACTTTGAAGTAGGTGGTCACAATCTATGATACCAGAAATTATCTTTTTTAAAAACACAATTTATTATATATTAATAAGAAAAGGCAAAAAGTTAGAAAAAAATATAAAAAAACTGAACGATATACATTAGGTTTGACGATCTGTATATCGTTCAGTTTTTTTTATAATTTTTTCTAACTTTTTGCCTTTTCTTATTAATGCGTCAAACCAATTCTATTCAAAAAAGAAAAGAAAAACAAAAATTTTGACATTTGGTTCTTACCAAGAAAATTTAGAATTGAAATAAAAATTTTGAGGGTGGTCTAGTAAAAGTTGACACAACTGTTATAATAAAAATTGCATTGGCTCTCATCTCATCACTCATCAAGACATCTTCAAATGATAACGTTTTACTTATGTCTTACACATACATTTTACAAAACAAAATTAGGAAAAGCAAATTTCTAACAAAAAAGGACAATTTACCGATCGCCAGACCGATGGATTATTATTACCTACTTGTCTAATGTCCAGAAATCAATAAAGGCCATTTTTGTCCTTATTCTAGATATACCCGCTTAGACTATAATATGCTGGCAACGCAAGTACCAGATCTCTGTAGCTAGCAAATGTCCAATGCCGGTGACTAGCATATCTCATAACGCGAGTCTCTGCGCCCTCACTTTTAAAACACCAACTGTCAGATATGTTGTTTGTATACATGACAATTGTTAGATCTTCTTTTGAGAAGAGAAGAGAGAAGAGTACCTTTTTTACGAAAATTACGCGAACGGAGGAGTTTGAAATTTGGCACAGTTAAAATTTACAATGCGGAGACGTAATAATTTTAAATAATATGTATTAAAAATACTTTAAATTAATAAAAATAAACATTACACCCAGTAATTTCAAGTGACATACATAATAATATAAACACAATTTCTTTACGGCTAAAGTCAGTTTACAAACCTAAAACAGGTTTTATTGTTTAGTGTAAGGTCGAATTTTGACCACAGAGTGATCGCTAGTATAGTGAAATATGTAAAAGTTGCTTGAAACAATGTGCAAATAAAATCAGAAACTAAAGCTAAACGTTCAATCAAAGTCAAGTAATCGTCAATATAACTATGAATAAAACAACAACATTTTATCGAATTGCGACCGGAAATCCTATATTGTGTTCATAAAGCCGGTATGCGACTTAATAATAAAAATTGAGCCAAACTTTTGATACTGTCGGTTATATCAGTAATATGTATTATAATTTAATTGAAATCCTTGAAGATCTGTGATGTAGCTTCCTTCATGTGAGTTTTTATTTAAATGAGTGCGGTGTTTTGGGGTCACGTTTATCCATCTTCCGTCCGACTTCGTATCCTTAAGACGGTGTCTAATTTATTTGTATTTGTTTATCATCATTTTGTTATGTTCCCCGTGTTGGTCTGGACTCCCTTTAAAGTATAGAATATCTGCCGTTCTACCAGGCAGTTCGTAAGAGGAAAACGATTAGCATATATAGAATTAAGACCTCATCACACGGATAGCAACGCACTATTAACGTCTTTCGTATCTATAGGCGATGGTTATCTCTTTCCATCAGGAGAGCCATCTGCTTGTTTGCTATTTTACGATATAAAGAATCATATAATATATACACAATGACGCGATTCATGTAGATGTGACCAGGTATTATTAGCTATTGACGCAAACATTTCGACTGCGTGTGTCGTAGTGCGATAATAATTAATATCTTCGATACACATAGATGCGGGCGAAGGGTTGAAGGGTTTTGGGTTTTGTAACCACAAATATACTTAAGCTTAAATTTTTTTATACAAAACAGTTTGTAAGAAGGTAAATGCGAGTCATAATATATACATAGAGAGAATAAAAAATGTTCAAAAATGAATTACGAAATCAGTTACATAATTAATATAAATGTTCATATAGGGACACAGTAGACGTGTTATTTGCTGAGTTTTATTGACACGGTTGCGTGGAAGCACATTCGCTAGTAGACACTCGTTTCCCCCAATAAGTTCCACGTCGTCAAGCTCCACAATAAGTTCCACGTTTCAATTTTAACCATAAATTCCTGCGACCGCTCGGCGGAAACCAGAAGCCATATAACATATCTTAGTATGAAAGTTCGTTAAAAGGGTTTCTTTGGTAGAGCTAAAATATTATTTCTCTATTTTCCGTTACAAAATTAGGTAATAAACTTCATATGGTAATTAATATCTAAATACTGTCGGGCTTTACAAATGTTTGAATTGTCGAAAACACGTTTCTACTGGTTTTTTTATATAAGATAGCAAACAAACAGATGGGTCTTCTGGTGGAAAGAGTCAACCAAGGCCTATAGACTCCAAAGATGTGTAATGGCGCGTTGCTATCTTGTGGCGACATCTAATGCCTAATGCATAAGTTTACCGGCTACCTTACCCCAAAACCGGAACACGACAGTGACAAGCACTGATGCTATTACGGCAGGAATATGTAAGGCGGTGGTACCAGACCTAGGCGAGACCATGAAGAACTCTACCACCTAGTAGCCACGATGGTAGTGACTCGCAATCGGTCGCTTTTTACGATCTGCCTGGCAGAACGGCAGTTGGCCTATTCTTCAAAGGAGCCCGGAACCAACATCAGTAAAGATGACTCGTTTTAGTTACGAACAGTAACATTTTTTACGAGACGTAAGCTAAAATTGTTTTTATAAATGTAGTTTCTATAAAAATAAAGAAACTATCACCTATAGACACCAAAGATATTAATGGGGCGATGCTATCCGGGCGTTGGAACATGTATAAGTCTACCGGCTACCTTACCTTCCAAACCGGATCACGACAAAAACAAGCATTGGCGCTGTTGCGGCAGGAATAGGTAAGGCGGTGACACCATATTCCCAGGCGAGACGTTCCAGAACTCTACCACCACCTAATATACTATCTTGGTACGATCTCTACCTCTATCCTCTACATAATTATCACACATTAACTAACATTGGAAACTTTTGGCAACACTTTTAACGTCCTTGTCATATTTAGTATTTATATATTTTTTTATCATATAGCATAGCAAACAAGGGAGACCATGAGAGCTTTACAATGAAAGTCCCTTACTCAAGCTCATTGAGTAAGGAACCACGGTCACCTTAACCTGATGCTGCAGGATGCCTTTCGAAGATCGTCAGCTCCTTTCACATTTTGCCCTTAAAATAATGCATAATATGAGGTAGAATGAATGGTCTAACGATAAGAAAATGTGTCAGGTTTTTTTCAATTTTTAATTTAGAGTTATATTTATTTTATATTTAGAAGCAACATTTTGTAAAATTAAATTATATAAGTGGGTTAGTTTCAAGGCTGGGACTACGCCAATCGATAATTTCGCCAAAAAACAAAGGTTGAACAAACGGTATAACAATTAATGTAATCAGAAACCGTTGCTAAGCAGGTCCACCCATCTTGTATCACGTGATAGAGTACGTTAATGCAGAGTTAACAACACGTAAGGCAATAAAAACATGTCTAAAAAATTGTTTATACCTTGAGATAAGCCTGACCTCGGCAACATACCATGCTGTTAATAAAACATCTCATATGTAAGTACCCAAATGTGCCCTATTACTTTCTTTCAAGTGCCATAAGAATTCAAGACAACAAAACGTACATAAATGTATGCTAATATTATACATAGTTAAAGTTTGTGTATGTTTGTTTGTTGAGAGTATCTCTGAAACTACAGTACTGTTTTGCAAAACTTTTTCACTTGTAGAAAGCTATATTATACGTTACCTATACGTGATATAACACAGGAAGTGGCTGGTATAAAATTAATATTTTTGTGTGTAGTAGAACATTTATGTGGCAACATAAATGTTCTACTATATATATATATATATATATACTATATAATATATACTATATATATATATATATATATATATATATATATATATATATATATATATATATATATATATATATATATATATATATATATATTATTATATAGGTATCTTGAAAAAGGCGAGATTTTGATATGTTAAACGCCCTGGGTAAGGTAAGCAATGGTATTTTTATATCATCAGAGAAGCAAACTAGTAGATGATACTTCTGATAGAAAGATATAACAATCGCCTATAGGCAACAAAGATGTTAATGATGCGTTGTTATCCGTACGATGGGATGTTAATGCCACATGCATAGTAAATGATCTACTGTGCTAAAATATTTATACATGATGCCAGGACTCTGCGTATAAATCATACGTTAGTCAACAATATTATGTCATAAGTTAATGAATACTAAACATGAGCTGTGCAATCAATTATTAAATCATAATACCTAACAGAACCTTGACCTTCTTATTAAAACATTGATGGCGCGAAATCAATCTCATTAGGCAACAAGCCATGACCTCGATACACTCTGGATTGTTTTGTGCACGGATAGGCTCTGCCCTAGCGTGTTGGATATTGTTTAATTTGAGAATGTATTCCGAAACCTTAGTGGTTGTACGCACAATTTAATATTCTGTAATAAAAAAACTATTGTCAAATCCCTTGTGAATATTTTGTTGTCTTCATCAACTTTGAATACTCTACTTCACTTATCCCTGTTGATATGTTAACTAATGCTCGATTTCTACACCAGGAAAACGAGTAATTTTACTTGAATAGTAACATTTACGAGGCGGAAGCTAAAACTGTTCATATAAATGTCAGATTACCAAATGTCCAAACAACTTATGCAAGTGGCATTAAACCTCGCCACAAGATAGCAACGCGCCATTAACATCTTTGGTGTATAGACACCAAAGATGTTAATGGCGCGTTGCTATCTTGTGGCGATGGTTGACTCTTTCGATCAGGAGACCCATCTGTATGTTTGCTATCTTATAATATAAAATAAAAACTTGTGGAATTTAATAGTTTTTGCTCTGAATGACGGTTCGTTGACTATAGTGATTGGGCATAAATTTTAGTATAAGTTTTTGTTAAAAATGCTTTATTTCAAAACCTATTTTCTCACCTGATTTTTTTAGCATTTGTCACTATTATGTCATTAAAAAAACTAATATAAAATTAAGAAGAGAAGAAAGAAAATGTACCTTCTAGGCAAGCGCGTTCCATCTTAGGCCGCATTTTAGCTTACCATCAGGCGAGGTTGTGGTCAAGCGCTTCCCTATCGATAATAAAAAAACTATTGCTTCAATGATGTGTAATCTCTGATATAAGTGATTAATATGTTTTGTACATTCTTGCTTTACTTATCACATGACAGTGTTTGTTTGGTCACTTACGATTATCTAAGTGAATATCAGATTCAGAGTTCTAAACATAAGGAAAGTTGGAAGTGGTTTGTGGCCGTTTTACTACGTTATTGTGACTCATTTAGGAGGAAACGAAAGCTGAAATATTATTCTAGATGTTACTGAAGTATTAAATACTGAATAAACTGATTACTGATACTGATTGAGGTACTGAAATACTCTCAAAACCTCCGAAAATGTTGTGTTTTTGCAAACTAAAATTAAGAAGGCACTGAAAAATGCGTAAATACAAACACAAAAATCTGCTTTTTTGAAAACTTGTCAATACAATATTTACACTAAATTATTTAATTTTATCGACCGGTTTCGCTTTTTAAAGCATCTTAGGACGTAATATTCTTTACTGTACAAGTGAGTGATAAACTAGTTTCAACTAAAAATAATGGAATTTCACCAAGTGTCGACGATTGAAAGTGTAAAATCTACAATATTTACAAACCGAAAACAATTATATTTGTCCGTGTCTGCACAATTATATAAAATTAAAAAGCTTTTTAATATAGAGACGGTTGCGTAACCGCAAAAAATCCGTATAAATTTCCTGCTTCAGTAATTTAAAATACCTAAAATTGAATTCAAAACTTTAACAAAAAATTACCCATTTATCCTGTTACTACACTATCTACTTAAATTATAGTTGAAATTATTAGGTATTAAAACTCGTTGGTTGAGTGGTTAGCGACCCTGACTACACAATCGACGGGGCTTGGGTTCGATCCCCGACGGGGACAAGCATTTGTATAATGAGCATAAATGGTATATTTCCGGGTTTGGGTGTTAATTAAATCTATTCCAGTATTTATATATGTATTTATATGTATTAGTATCGTTGACTAACACCCATAACACAAGCAAATAATTTGCTTACTTTGGAGTTAGATCAGTCAGTGTAATTTATAAATATTTATATTTGTCAAAAAGTTTTTGTTTGTACATCGTGTGTTCGGATCTCGGGTCTGAATAATGAAATGTTGGAAATATGGTGGTATGACAGGAACCCCGTGTTAATACAGGCCTTTTTCGAAGAAAAGGTCGACTACCTTACCGCTAGGCATCTCGTAGTAAAGCGAACATTATTAACATCATGACTACTAATCAGGTGGTAGAGTTATGGAACGTCTTGCCCAGGTTTTGTTGTCATCGCTTTACCTATTCCTGACACAATAACGTCAGTTGGGTCCATTTTCCGGTTTGCAGGGTTAGTCGGTAAACGCATGAACTTGGCATTCGATTTTTGCCATGCGGTTAGTAACGCACCATTAACATCTTTGTTGTCTATAGGCGATGGTTGTCCCTCTCCGTCAGGAGAGCCATCTGCCTGTTTGCTATCTTAGCATATAAATGTATTTTACATTTACGTGATAAACATAGATGTTTGGTCGTTTTTAAAATATGTGTTAGTATCGTTGACTAACTCCTATTGTTATATAGGACGTTGTTATATAATTTGCTGATTTGGAGCTATAACAAATCGTGTGATTTATTTATTCAAAAAATTAACAGCGTTACATTATTACAAGAAATAATTTAGGTATATTTTATATTTGTAAGGCTAATAACAGGTTTACCTTAAATTATATAAAACATCGGCTAGTGCAGATTTTAGAGTTTCGAAATGTTTAATGGGAGTATGAAAAAATGAACAAAACAAAACAGTGCTTAAGGAAAAGGAAAATTACGTGTGATTGATACATTTTTGTACAATTCTATTTTTAAATACATGCTTAGGTAAATGAAATATGTTAATATCTCCAAAGTAGGTGTTATATGTGCGTGCAATCCGCGTAAGTACAGAATTGATGGCATAATTGAGTAAGTAGGGATGTGCAACATTAGCGTATGACGGGTGCGACGTAATGGTAAATTAAATTTCACACTTCGTCCAGCGATATTCTCAACTCTGGCAAAAAAATGCAGATCTAGGGATCAGATAATGGAAAAAGACGCACGAGGATATGCTAGTGATAAAGAGTAAATAAGCTAATCTTTCCGCTACACAGTTAGCAACACACCATTAACATCTTTGCTGTCTATAGCCGATGGTTTTTCTATTAAGATAGCCATCTGTTTTTCTGCTATTTAAAACGTTTGACTTTTTTTTACCCCACGTCACAGGAGGGTCAACGTAAAGATATGTTAAATTAATTACTAACCCGCCGCCGCTTAGTTTGTTGCATAAAGGCTAGAATTTGTTAGAGCTATCTTATTTTAAAGTATTATTTCCACAGTAGGTAGGTACTTCACTTGGTCGTTAAAGCTTGGACCACAAATTTTCGATAGTACTTGGCCTACTTCCACAACGGAGAAGAGCTCTTAGAATTATCAATTACAATTAATGAATTACTATTAATAAAAGAAAATTTAACACTAACACCCGGTTATCTCAGATTTCGAGCTGCTATTGCACGATAACGTTTATCGAAGATATTACTTTTTTTATATATATATCATAAGATAGCAAACAAGCAGATGAGTCTCCTGGTGGAAAGAGTCAACCATCGCCTATAGACACCAAAGATGTTAATGGTGCGTTGCTATGTTGCAGCGAGGTCTAATGCCACACGCATAAGTTTACCGGCTACCTTACCCTCCAAACCGGAACACGACAGCGATAAGCACTGACGCTATTGCGGCAGGAATAGGTAAGGCGGTGGTACCTGACCCGGTCGAGACAATGCAGAACTCTACCATCTAGTAGCCACGATGGTAGTGACTCGATAGCCAAACGGTCGCCTTTTACGACCTGTCTGGCAGAACGGCAGTTGGCCTATTCTTCAAAGGAGACCGGGACCAACACGGCGTAAAAGCCTTAAAAATACTTCAGTATATCAAACCTGGAATCTCATAGTACGAAATGCATTGCTCAACTCATACAATACAAGGCGGTATATTTGTTTAGTAGGAGCATCTGAACGCTAATTCCCTTGCAGGATAGGCAGAGTCTATGGACTGTCCAATTCACCACAATTCAATGATTTTTCGATTTTCGAGATAAGTCCATCGCCATTCATCACATTTACTGTCCTAACAAAGTTTATCGCTTTTTTCTAAAATAACTGAGACCGACAGTTTTACGTACTCATTTGAAGCATGGATATACTAAACACCGAATTCCGACTAAGATTTGGAGTTTTTCTTAGATAAAACGTCGATAATACTCTTGCCCGATCGGATAAAACCCGGGTCCTCATGATCTGAGCCGAAAAGGCCCACCCCTAGACTATAAAGCAGTATATTTGTGTACGCTATTTTTAACAAGAAATGGTAATGTTATTTGAGGTTTATGCTCATTGAAGAGCAATCTCTTAAACACATTACGGGCTGCGTTTTAAAGTTATCGGCACTTACTTGCTTTCACTTTGAAATGCATCAGAATAAACTGAGTAACGGCGTTCCGGTGGTAATAAACCGGGATTGGTGCACCTGCGAAGGAGGTCGCCGTGGTACTTAATAATATCCGCACTTTATAACGCAATACTTCAGTGGATTTACCGAGGATTTACTGTTGCTAATAGTTTTCAAAAAAATATAAAAATCGTTCAATTTTCATTCGAGCCAGGAATATAACCCGGTATTTTATGGTCTGTCCAAAAACAGACTAATTACAAGACTTACGGATCAGCTGATTTACAACATTAAAAATGTATCTATATTAATTTATGTGTACTCCAAGGCGAGACAGAAAGAGAAGAGAAAATCTTCATGATCTGCTGATCTCATTAAGAGACATTTTTATTTTTGTATTTTTGATTTATATCAAGTTATTTGTATGAAAGTATCTTATAGATTAATGTATTGAGTACAAAATCTAATCAGCTCTTTTCTGAAAAAACTGCATCTAATGCATGAATTTCATCAAAATCAGTTTATCCGTTCGGGAGTTATCGTTGACAAAAAATTTTGAAAAAAACTGTTTTTTGACATAACTTCGAAATTTTTAACCAATCATTTTTCGATCTTCTACAATATTTTAGTAGACAATTTTGATGCAATTTATGCATTAGATGTAATTTTTTGAGGAATAGAACTAATAAGTTTTTGTACTCAATCGGTACGTTAATCTGGAAGGTAGGTAGGTATATTAAAAAAACTGTTTCGTCAATATTTTTTTTGGGTTTTTTCAAAATTTCCCAAAATTTCCTGGGCCGACTTGGGTCAAATTTTTAGAAAGTTTAAGTTGAGTGAAATCCAATCGAACGTAATCCGTCAACTGAGTCGCGATCGGTCCAGCCGTTCAAAAGTTATGACATATTTACATACACACACTGATACATACATACAAACATACTGACGGCATCGTGAAAATAGTCGGAAAAGTTTCCTAGGACCTCGAAACGTGGAGATCTGGTGAAAACTCGATTTTCGAAAATCGGGGAAAATTCTATAACTTCCTTATCTACATTTTTTTATATCATAATATAGCAAACAAGCAGATGGGTCTCCTGATAGAAAGAGTCAACCATCGCCTACATTGGTGTCCAAAGATGGTAATGGTGCGTTGCTATCTTGTGGCGAGGTCCAATGCCACATGCACAAGTTTACCGGCTACATTACCCTTCAAACCGAAACACGACAGTGACCAGCACGGACGCTATTGCGGCAGGAATAGGTAAGGCCTAGGAAAAGTACCAGACCTGGTCGAGCCGATGCAGAACTCTACCACCTAGTAGTCACGATGGTAGTGACGCAAATAGCCACTCAGTCGCCTTTTACGACCTGCCTGGCAGAACGGAAGTTGGCCTATTCTTCAAAGGAGCCCGGGACCAACACGGGGAGAGAGAGAGAGAAAGAAAGAGAGAGAGACACGGGGAACGGGAAGTTAAAAATCTTAAAAAAACAAGATTAAACTAACCTTTGCTTCGGAGATTTTTATATCAGTATTTGGTATCTGTTATAACAATATATACCAATACTATAAAAAAGTATGTTTTTAAGTTTGCGAGTTCGTAGAAAGCAATCTTAGAAATTATAGAATCAATATTGAAATTCTTTCACCACTACAAAGTTACATTATTTACTGAGTGACATAGGCCTTTGAGGGTTTTATCACAATTTCTCCGTGGGATCAGGACCAACACGGGTTATGTCGCTTGAAAAAGGTAGTATATTAAAAAAAGGATAAAAAGCAGATGTTTTAATATGACGAGGAATGGAATGTAACGTAGATATGTGAACCCACTTTCACCTGACTCCAATGCAGCGTGAGAGTTTGAATGAGATGCGTTCATGTCTTATTTAGGTCACTAGAGAGATTGTGTCTGCTTAAGCATAGGCATAAACTTGCACTGCTATATTTAATGCATTATTAAACTTTATTGGAATCAAATAGTTTAATGTACTACGTTCTAAAAAGCTCTGCTAAGTAGACGTCGTGTTCCATTTCGTTAACACTCGCTACAGCACTGAAATAAAAATAAATCATCCAACCAAAGTCAAAAGTAAACAGCGCTGCAGCGTATAATAGAGTATAGTAAATATTTGCGACCAGAAGTTCGTAACCGTCGTGAATTTCAAGGCTCTTACGTATTTCATTCAACTCTGACGTAGCTACAGTGCATGGACAGCACTTTGGTAGAATATATGTGCCGAGGCCATTGATATAAAAAACCCTAGATGCACAGTCCCGAACAAAACTGGCACTCAAAAGTGTCCCTCACTTCTTTTGAGTAGTTATAGATATGGCAAAAACATATGCCTTTGCATATCCAACCTTAAGTGCACGACTTATAGTTGTTTTTGCAAAGCAATGTACGAAAAGAAATAAAATTGACAGTCACGCGGCCGACGCAATTCTATTTGAAATGAGTGCACAATTTAAAATTGTGCACTCATTTTTGGAGGACGTTTTTGACACACTGATTGTGTATCTTGGGTTTTTTATATCAATGCCGAGGCGCATGTCTTGTCTAGTATATTAGTACATAGAAGACTTTGATTGGAATTCAGTTGGTTTTGGGTAGGAAATAAACATTTTAAATTTGATTTCATCCTCTAAATGCACTTGTTTTCATTTCGTATATTAAGTATGTACTTCTTTTTTTTAAATTTTTTATCGCATAAACTCATAAGACCACATGATATCGACATATCAATGATTGGTATGTGTCAAAACTCTGAGCATGATTCTCGACACGATACCTAATTTATCCCTCCCTCGAAGCAGGTGGTAATAATGAAACGCGTTACTCTATCCCCACCACATAAGCACCAGCTTGATGATATTTATAAAGAATATGTCATACGACATGCCCAATGAATATTTGCTATATTAATTTAGTTATTTTATATTGTCTCAATAAATTCTGAGATGTTGTTTTATTTGTTCCAGGTAAATATGCGGTACAGACAGCCGAGTGACTAATGTGTCAGTGGCAATGAAGGAACTTAGCTGTTCCTCATTAAAATATAGCCATGGCTCGCTGGCCTCAATTACAATTAATCCTTTAACTAATATTTGGCCGAGTCACAAGTAAGTCAACCTTACATGTAATATTTTTTATGTTTAATTACCATTTGCATTTAACAGCAGCACAACATAAAAACGCGGTACTCTTTATTTAAAAAGCAACAGTTACCAATTCCAACATGAAATGTTAATGAGATTTCAATCGACATATAAAAAATATAAATTAGTATTATCATAAAAGTTATGCATGTAACAGCATGTTTATAGACGTGCTGTTACATGCATAACTTTTATGATAATACTATCGATAGATAAAGGATGAATTGTGATGAATAGTAGCAAAGACTATCAGCATTTGATGCGTACTTTAAACGCTTGATGATATTTGTATATCAATGCCCCTTTTTACGAAAATCACACGAACAGAGGAGTATATATAATAAGGAACACTTGCAGTTTGTATAAATAAGAAGTTCAAAAAGCTAAGAATCATTATAACGTTTAAGCAAATACCTCTAAAACACATAGACACATGACACATTTTATAGCAAAATATTCATTGATTGTTGCGAGATGCGCGTTCAAAAAAAACAGCTACTTATATTTTTATAGATATAAAGATGTATTAGAAATAAATTAATTTTATAAAGTATCTTATTCACACTACCATGCGACTGACATTACGCTGGACACACACACGTATACCTTATACTGTATGCTCTTGTTTGTGGTTTATTTCTGTGGTCAAAATTAGAAGAGATCATTATTATGATCTCTTAGGATAAGGATAAGGATAAGTAAACTATATTTAGTTTACTTATCCTTTAATTTGTCTAAAAATATATTTTGTGCTTTACCAGAGTGTGATTAGTAGGTAGTTTATTTAATTTTGCTATAAAAATAAATTGTTTGCTAAAATGACTGAATGAACTATAAATTGAAAGCAAGCCAAATTAATTTTGATGCTATGTATACGATTATAATAACGCAAAAAAAAAATATTTCAACTTTCCGTGAATATGTGACTTCTATAATGCTACTGAAGCAAAAAATTGTGTAAGTAATGGAACAAACTTACCCAAAGTCTGGAAATTAAAGGAAACTCCAACAGTATAATTAGCCTCCCTGGTCCACTACGCTTTCCTCCACGCCAGTAACACGAACAATTTTTATGTGGGATGTTCTTTACGCTCCGGACGCTCGGTGAGCTATGGATTTCCGCAAAAGACGCCTAATTTTTTGGTTCGATATCCGATCTCTGAACCTTCCAATCCGATTTCAAATTATATTAGCAGTTAAACAACCTATATTTTGAAGTGATATGATATAAGATTGCTTATAAGGTACCGTGCCTATATCATACATATCTACCACCACGACCCCCATGATCAGCAGACGGGGACAAAAGCACGCGGAACAAGAGATTACCTAATAATAATAATAATATCTATTTGTTTCTTCCTTTATTTGTGCGTGCGCTTTTATGCACATTCACAAATATCTAAAGGCATGCGTTGCCAACTTACATGATTAAATAAGAAACCACCCGAGCAAAAAGAACGCGTGATTACAAAATACCAGGTTTGATTAGTTCCATTTGCAATCACACCTTATCTACATTCATAGCGCATAGCAATCGCACCGCTAATACGTATATGTATATGTTATTCAAGGCATTTCAAAATGCATATTAATATTTTCTTTAGTTGTTAGTCGCCGCAATGGCGTAGCGGTGACGGCTTCAGTAGAGACGCACGACGGACTCATAGTCAGGCTGGTTTGAATCCCTGGGATGCGCAATTCGTTGTAAATTAATTTATCTAAATTTCATAGGATAACAATCAAGAAGATGGTTCCATTGATAAAAAGAGATAAGCATATAGACACCAAAGATGTTAATGGTGCGTTGCTATCTTGTGGCGAGGTCTAATGCCACATGCATAAGTTTACCGGCTACCTTACCCTCTAAACCGGAACATGACAGTGAGTAACATAGACACTATTGCGATGGCAATGGCTGACTCTTTCCATCAGGAGAACTATCTGATTGTTTACTATCTTGTGACCGCCCCGTTGGTCGAGTGGTTAGCGGGTGGTTATCCCTACGGGGACAAAGATTTGTGTGATGAGCATAAATGTTTGTATTTCCGGGTGTTTAAAATTATAAAGTATTTATATATGTATTTCTATGTATTAGTATCGTTGAATAACTAACACCCATAACACATCCAAATAATTTGCTTACTTTGGGGTTAGGTCAGTAAGTGTAATTTATCTCGTAAATATTTATTATTTATTATTAATTTTTATTATTATGACATGACTAACCGAACCAATCATCATATATTATGTATACATAATGTCATAACACGTCAAAGTTTGCACACCACAATTTGCACAAACATAATCCATTATTTCGGGCGGCCAATACTCGAGACCCTTGTCGAGGCTCGAGATTCGGTAACGAGTCGAAACCATGATGTCACCAACTGTTCCAACAGTGTTCAATATATTGTCCTTATTTCAGGCTTCGTTACACAGGAGATACCCCACGGATAAACATTCAACCCAAATCTAACAAATAATAAAAAAAGTATCTCGTGTAAAATAAAGAAAGTTTAGACAAATTGAGATTTTTTTTTTTTTTGGAAGCGTGCTAAAAATGTCTACATATTAAAATAACTAGCTGCTACCAGCGACTTCATTCGCTCGACCTAGAAACATTACTTTCTTTTACTTAGCCAGGCAAAAAACCTCCTCTTAAACCTCTTCGCATTATCACCTTTCAAATGATTAGTTTGGAGCCAGTGTCGGTCGGATAGTTTTAAAGTCTATAACGGACATTGGCAGAAATATTTTTGCGTTTTACAGACATATGTAGATTGGACATTATGATGACTGTTGTGACAGCAGAACCGCTGTTGGAAACATTTTATAAATGAACATAAGATAAGTAACTGATTCTCCAGATGGAAAGAGACAACCATCGCGTTTAGACACCAAAGATGTTAATGGAGCATCAAGGCAGGGTGGTAATATTACCTATATGCGTAAGTTTATTGGCTATCTACCCTCCATATTGGAATACGTCAGTGGTAAGCTTTGACGTTATAGCGGTAGGAATAGATAAGACAGTGGTACGAAAACCGGGTGAGATGTGGCTGAATTCTACCACCTATTGGTGACGACGGTAGTGACAAATATAGTCAATTGTTCGCCTATTACGAGTTGCGTGGAAGAATGGCAGATGTTCCATTCTTCAAAAGGGAGCCGGACCCCGTGTTGTTCCGGGCTCCTTGGAAGAAAAGACCAACTGCAGTTTTGCTAGAAAGGAGGCTGATTGGATATACGTGTCACTATCATCGTAACTACTAGGTGGTAGAGTTCCGTTACGCCTCGCCCGGGTATTTGATACCAGCGCCTATCTATTCCTGCCACAATAGCGTCATTGCTTGTAATTATCATGTTCCGGCTTGGAGGGTAAGATATCCGGTAGACTAATGCATGTGAATTTCTATCCTGCCACACGGATAGCAATGCACCATTAAAATCTTTGGTGTATTTAGGCGAAGGTTTCTCTTTCCATCAGGAGAGCCATCTGCTTGTTTGCTATCTACTGATATTAAAAAAACACGGGAATGATACACGGTAAATGAAAGGTTTTGATATTTGTTAGAGTTGGTACATTATAATTTTGGATTTTAAAAAGAATTAGGTAACTCTGTTTACTCCGCAAAAAAGCTCGTAATTGCTTAACACCAAAGAGATTCTACGAAGAAAAGTACATAGAAGGCTTAACACGTTCTATGACGACACTTACTAAGGAAATTCAAATGTACAAAGCGTCTAACATGTTGTGATGTAAACGCGTTACGTCGACGGCAAACTAGTTACACGACATGTCCTGGGCCTGTGGGCACTGGCCGGTATTCGATCCCGTTACCCTAACGGGAGGCACGCGTAGCATTAACCACTTAATCGATGGGCCTGCAATGCTATCGAGCTAATTCATGGATTGCTTTGCATAGAATGAGCTGTACATGACCATTCGAGTGCGAATATTCAAATTAGGCTCCCTATAAACATAGCGGACGAGTTTCAGACCATGGATTTAGGTAAAATAGATGCGGATATCGACTGTAAATAAGGTCTTGTTGTTGTCAAGCAATGTTATAGAAATTCATAATAGCACCAATAACTTATGTGATGAGCACAGATGTTTGTATTTCTGGGTCTATATAATATATATCATGGTACATGGTAACACTGACCGGAGGCTGCAGGATTCTTATTCGGAGATTATAAGCACTTATCCTGGTTTACTCTGCAAATGATGGAGGCAGAAAGGTCTTATGAATGTGTCTTGTTTTTTTAAAATGTTTTTATTTTTAAATTTAATTAACCTAGAATTATATGACCGCCCTGTTAGCGTTAGCGATTAGCGAAACTAATAGCAAATTGATGGGGCTCGGGTTCGATTCCTGTCAGAGAAAAATCATTGTGTGATGAACATATATGTTTGTATTTCTGGGTTTGTGTGTTTATTATCTATGTAACAGTATTTATATATGTATTTCTATATATCGTTGACTCGTTGACCAACACCCATATCACAAGCAAATAATTTGATTACTTGGGAGTTATATCAATTGAGATGGTTTTTCCAGCGTTATTATTATTTTTTTTTTGTTATTATATTAATATCTGGGGACAATACACAAATCAATCTATATATTTGCTTGTGTTATGGGTGTTAGTCAACGATAATAATACATAGAAATACATATATAAATACTTTTACATACATAATAAACACCCGAACCCGGAAATACAAACATTTATGCTCATCACACAAATGCTTGTCCCCGTCGGGGATCGAACCCGAGCCCCGTTGCTTGCATAGTCAGGTTCGCTAACCACTCGACCAACGGGGCGGTCTTATCCGTCTGGAGTGCTATCTACTTGTTTGTAATCCTATGATATATAAGTAAAGAACTTATCACGGTATGGAACTGATGTAATGATATTTATAATAATAATAATAATAATAGCAATATTTAAAAAAACTGTTACCGACCTCTGTTATTAGAAATAAGCTCGGCGGGGTGATCACGTAACACGCAATGCGAAATTATCGTAATTGTTTAGTTATTGCAAGACACATAACAGCCTTGTACATTAGTGGTAGTTGTTGCCGCTTGATTAGTTTTGATGCTGAGACATTGCAAAAAATGCATCTAGTGACCAGCAAGCAATTGGCGACGTTTCTGATGATTTTTTCATTACGTTTAAGAGTCATCGCTGATCGCTGGCGAATTGCAAACGTTAGATGATACGCCTACGGGCATTGCGCTGTTTTCCTTCAGTATTTATATGTTTAAATGTTTTTGTAAGCAATAAAGAATGAATTAAGTAAGTAAATTATACCATAGAAATGTAAAAAGTGCTTCATTAAAGTGCTGTGAATATTATTTATTAATTAAAGCGTTTGATGTTTGCCAAGATGTCGACATAAGGTGGTCAAAACTTTATAACAGGAAGATATAATTTACACAATTCATTGTAAAACTGGTTTTGTCAGCATGTGAATTCACGCGTTTTTTTGCTGTATAGAAATATACTATGTTAATTTTTTTGTCTTGCTGTGTGTACCTACCTGAATTAGCGCAAGTAGTACAGATTCTAACAAGCGGTAAGCTTATTGAGTAGGTATATCAGTCAGAAAAAAATGATTGTCTTCACTGGATGACGATCATTGAGTATATGAAATAGATATTTATGATTATGATTAAATTCATTCTTACGAATAGATGTTATTATCTATTCGTCTATCTATTATATACAGTGTGTAAAGAAAACCCCGTCCGATCCGAAAGAGGCATATAGGTCGGTTAAAGGCATTACTGAAAAAAATATTAAAATGACTTTATTTCTGAAAATAAAAAAGATATCGTTTTTTTTAATATTCGTATTTTTACTTATATATCTCTGAGTTAAGCAAATATTTTAAAAATGACAACACCTTGTCGCTGTTTGTTTTATTGTTTCGCTTTGGCGGCTTTCGCACAAACACCACGCGAAGGCGCGCTATTTGTTTTTCGGCTTTTTACAAAGAAACGTTAAACGCACCTCAAACGCGCCGCGTGTTCTTTGGTAGCATTCGACTTGCGCGGCATTCTTTGATAATAGAATTTATTTATTTGTAGGTGTTGTCATACTTAATGTAAGAAAATACTATATAAGATTATTTTTTTATTGGGAAAACTAAGTACTTGATATCGATAAAATAATTACACAAATGTAATCGTATTACGGTACCAAATAACACCATTAATTATCTGACAGGGTTTTCTTTACACACTCTATATAATATATCTAGAATGTAATTTAAGAATGAAGACACTCAGAACTGTTAGCTATTCTACTCGGAACCATACTAATATTAGTAACGCAAAAGTTTTAAGTTTCAATATTTGTTACTTAGTCATATAAAAACGTCTGAAAGTTTGTTGATGAAATTTGTTTGTTGATAGTATACGTGCAGTAATTGAACTGATAGCATTAACTTTTGGTCATGTCCATCCGTGCGCCTGTCCGCAGCTTAGCTCAGAAAATAAGTACCAGAAGATGTAACGTGTCATGGATAAAACCTACATATATTAGTCACTCCAAAAAAGTGGTAAAATAAAATATCGAAAAAAGTTGGGTACCTTAACAAGATACCTACCTTTGTGTGTGGATTGCGAAATAGGTATGCTTGGATAGGTTTTCAAAAAGTATTGCGGAATTCCCGCAACAACATTTTCGTTTGTGAACGAAAAAAACGAAATTAAAAGAAAAACTGTTACAGCTAAGTAGGCTTTACAAGTCTACGAACAATATTCAACAATCTTAAAAAATGTACTTGATGAAGTAAAAACAGATATATCCGGCTTTGATTTTGAAAAGGATAAATGTACATAGTATAGCCGCCGTCGCCTGCAAGCAAAATTGAAAGTTATAACCGCGTGCGAACTGTGAATTTTATTTGCGCACGCCAGTTTTATGGCCGAGCTGCGAAAGGTGGCACGGGATTATTCGGAGGTTTTCAGCACGGGTACCTACAAAGTTTTTGTAGGTACCTAGTTAATGTAGTATGCGCTAGCGCTATATGACTGTGACTGTCATGTGAGCCGAGTGACACTGCCACACGCCGCCCGGGCGGCGCGCGCTGTCGAATATACCTAAACTGCGGAGTGATACGGCCCTAATAAAACAATGAAAAAGACTTCTTTGTAAGCATAATATAGTGATGGGCAACTAGGGAACACTACATTGCTCGTGGTCCGACATGCGCTTGGCCAATTTTATTAATACATAGGTACATTAAATTAGTGTAAATGAGCAACACTGTTGAATCAACTTGATCTAAATCGCAACACATGTTATATAATACGGTAGTTAGTGTGAGAAAATGTGTGTGCTGCGTCCGGTCAATGGCGAGGTCACACTTTATATTTTTATCTCGGTTTATGTTGCTCGTTAATTACGACTTATAAATACAAAATCACTGGCTCAATTTTCACATATAGATGAGAGAAAAAGAACCTATATATATATATATATATATATATATATATATATATATATATATATATATATATATATATATATATATATATATATATATATATATATATATATATATATATTAGTGATGGGCCGAATGTGGTTTGAACCGAATTCGAACTTCGGCCGAACATTCGGTGAAAATAAGAAATTCGGCCGAATTTCGGCCGAACTTCGGTTTACTTTTGGGGAGCTTTCTTAAAAGCGACACGTCGTGACTTTTTTACGAATTTGATAAAAATTTAATTATTTTATACTAGCTATTTTACTATTTACTACTAGCTATTATATTGTGCGCGGCTTCGCTCGCGTAAAGTAAGAGAAAAAAGTAACCTATGTCACTCTCTATCCCTTCAACTATCTCCACTTAAAAAATCACGTCAATTCGTCGCTCCATTTTGCCGTGAAAGACGGACAAATAAACAAATACACTTTCCCATTTATAATTTTAATATGGACTAGCTGTGTGCCCACGACTTCGTCCGCGCGGACTTTGTTTACTCCGCTCCTACTAGTCGTATCAAGATGTTATATAGCCTACAACCGTCCTCGATAAACAGGCTATCCAACGCAAAAAGAATTAAACAAATCGGTTCAGCAGTTTACGAGATTACCGCGTACAACCAAACAAATAAACAAACTCTACAATTTTATAATATTAGTATAGATATATAGGATATCGTTAATGGGTTTCGCAACGCACGTGAATTAATGACGTAACAGCAAAATTTTGATACATTGAGATACATTGTTCCAATGTAGGCATGGATTTTTATTTTTAACTTCCTGCTATGTAAGTATATAGATAAGGAAGTTACTGATTTTGCCCCGATTTTTGAAAATCGAGTTTTCACCAGATCTCCACGTTTTGAGGTCCTAGAAATCTTTTCCGACTATTTTCACAATGAGGTCAGCATGTCTGTATATATGTGTATGTGTATATGTAAACATCTCATAACTTTGTACATAAATAACATACATAAATAAATAACTTTATATAATCTAAGTACATAAATGTATAGATTAGGTACAGGATCTAATCAGCTCTATTCCTACAAAAACTGCGTTCAATGCATTAATTGCATCAAAATCGGTTTTTCCGCTCAAGAGCTATCGTTGACGAAAAACTTTAGAAAAGTGTTTTTGACATAACTTAGTAATTTCTCTAACTAATTTTTTTTGACCTTCCACAATAGTTTAGTGCTTAAAAAACTACGTCAAATTTAGTTTCAAATCGAGTTTTCAAAAGTTACAACTTTTTTAATATTAATATTTTGTTGTTTACAGAAAACTTCTTAATATTTTTAAAATAACTTTCCGGCTAATACAAGGCTTGATTTAAAAATGTAACCAGCATAAAAATCTGCGTCAAATATCGCAAATTGTATCAAAATCGTTTTATCCGTTTGGGAGTTATCGTTGACGAAAATTTAGAAAAAAGTGTATTATTTATATAAAATAAGAGACTTTTTTGCCAAAACTTGTTTGAAGGTCAAACCTTCTTCAATATTGTGGTATTTCAAACAATTACGTCAAATGAAGTTTCAAGAATCAAAATCAAGTTTTCAAAAGTTATAACTTTTGAATAATAAAATTTTGCTGTTTACAGAAAACTTACTTAATATTTTTAAAATAACTCTTAGGCTTATACACCGATTCACTTAAAAATCTAATCAACTTTTCTCTTTAAAAATTGCGTCAAATACCGTCAATTGGGTCAAAATCGGCTTATTAGGATTTATTATAACGAAAATTTTTGAGAACAAATTTTGATATTATTACTTCGACATATTTAGCCTATAGACAATGTAGCTCAAAAACATTTTAGAGCTCAAAAATTTCGTTGAATGCCATTTGAAGGATGAAAATCGATCATCGTTTTCAAAATATACGGCTATTTAAAAATTAAATTACTGTCATTTTCAGAAGTCAGAAGTCAAAAGTCAGAATTTTGAACCTTGAAAGAAAATGATTAGGTATAGTTTTTGTTCCTTTGAGCCTAAAATACCTCAATTTGGCGGGAAGTTTCAAGGATAGCCTGCAGGGTCTGCTGACTTACCTATTTTTTACCATTTTTTCGACATTTTTTAACCTACCAATTTTGGAGCTAATAAAACCATTTAAAGGTAAAAATTACGTTGAATGCAATAAAAAAGATCTAAATCATCATGTTTTAAAATATATGCATCTTCATCTATATCAAACTTTATATTTTTAACTTCCCGCTACGTATGCAACATTTTCTGACTGTTTTCGCGATGACGTCAAATGTATGTATGTATGTGTGTGTGTGTGTGTGTGTGTGTGTGTGTGTGTGTGTGTGTGTGAGAGAGAGAGAGAGAGAGAGTGTTTGGTTGTACGTATGTGTGTATGTAAACATTTCATAACTTTTGAACGGCTTGACCGATCGAAACGCGGTTAATGGCATTAAATTAGATTCTGTTCAACTTAGACTTCCAAAAATTTTATCCAATTCGGACTAGAATATTTTGAGAAATTTTGAAAAAATCGCAGAAAAATTGACGAAACATATTTTTTTAATATATCTTCCAGATTAATGTATCGATTGAGTATAAAATTTTATCAGCTCTTTTTCTTAAAAAACTGCGTCTAATTCATAAATTGTATCATGATCGGTTAATCCGCTCGGAAGTTATCGTTGACGAAAAAGTTTGGAAGTGTTTTTTCGACATTAATTCGAAATTTTTTCAAATACAGTTTCAAAAATCAAAATTAAATCAAGTTTTCAAAAGTTACGGCTCTTCAAATATTAATATTTTCTTGTTTACACCAAACTTAGCATTTTTAAAATGACTTTCAGACTAATATACGCCACGCCCATATCCCCGAAGGGGTAGGCAGAGGTACAACAAGTGCACCCACGATTAGCCGAAGATACTTGGTCCCACAAATATGATAGGTGGCAAGCCTATCGCCAACCGGGCACTTTCCAATCCCGGGCAACTTTGTGTTTATCAGAAAACTGAAAAAACACTTTTTTTTATGTGCCCGACCCGGGAATCGAACCCGGGACCTCATGTGGTCAACGCCAACGCTGGATCTATAGACCACAGAGGCGATTATCACTTTCAGACTAATATACCGATTGACTTAAAAGTCTAATCAGCTTTTCTTTCTATAAATGAACTCTGAACTCTGAAAAAATCTGTGATATGCTAAGATATAGATAAAAATCTAGCGGAAAGTTTCAGGGATGACCTGCCGGGTCAACCGTTTCACATATATTTTGAACTCTTCGAACTCAAAAATCTATGCTGAAGTTTTTTCATTTTTGTTTTTATGTTTTTTTTATTTAGCGGGATGTTTCAGGGATGGCCTGCTGGGTCAACCGTTTTACGGATTTTTTTCGAAAGTATAGTATAGCCTATGTTACTCGGGAATGATTTTAATATCTTTCTAATGGGGAAAGATCGGTTTAGTAGTTTTTGAGTTTAGATGATACAATATATAAAAATATAGAATACAAATCTTTCCTCTTTATAACATTAGCGTAGATTTCAAGCAAAATAGTGCAAGAAGAGACTTTTTTCTAGTGCCGAATGTTCGGCATTTAAACCGAATTTCGGCCGAATGTCGAAGTTCGGTTCAAGCTGCCGAAATTCGGTTAAACCGAATGTAAAACGAATTTCGGCCCATCCCTAATATATATATATATATATATATATATATATATATATATATTCGGCTTTCTATTAGGCATTTGATAATAGAACATAGATTTCTTGGAATTTCTGTTTAAATTAAAAATATAATTTAGTTGTTATATCGAATAGGTGAATACCTATTTATCGCCGTTCCTTATGGCGAGTAGTCCAATAACTCGCTAATATAATTCGACATAAAATAAAGAATATGTCAAGTAATTTATTTATCATCAAATAATATTACACTTTTAGAATCAATATACAGCTGTAATCTATAAATTTTATAATGTTATGAGAAAAGAAAATAAAGTTAAAGAAATCATTTTGATATTTATACTGATGTTATATTTTAAAGGCAACAGGCAACTCTTTTCTTGTACCGTAAATATGTATTTTTAATGAAAATGAAAAATGAAAAAATATTTATTTGCAAGAATATGGGTGTCACAAGTTATTAAAATAAATTAAATTACCATCATATTCTAGCATAATATGGCGTTCAAACATTTGAATTTAGGTCAATTTCTTTTATATCTCGTTTATCGGAATATCTCGTTTTGTTTAACCAACTCGGGATATCAAAACTTATTTTGATAATAATTAACCTAAGTATGGTTGATTTTTAAGTTATCATCACGCCTATATCTAGAAGGTTAAAGTAGATGTGCAACTTATCATGTGTGCCATATTTCCTGCAAGTGGTGGGAGTGATTTCGTGAAATGCGACGGAAGTGTGTAACAGGAACCCGCGCGCTATTTGAATTGACCAATAAGCGCGTGCCATTTGAATGAACTAATTAACGAGCTCGCGTGGTGGGACAGTTCACCGTCAGACAGTAAAAAATTAACCACTTAGATGTCGTATGCTACACATTACAAGCAACTACTGTAAGGCTCATTTTATTAACCGTATTGTCATGATATTACAGATGACAAACCTATCAACAAATCGGGTTCCCATTCCGGCACGATGTTTCAGGAAAAATCTATCATAATAATTTGCACGACCTGGAATATGAATCCAGAAACACATACGCTTAAACTTATAGTGATGACAAAGGTATAAACTCAACTAAAAAAACCAAAACTGGACTTGATCAGAAACAATACTTGAAAGAAAACAATTAATATTATTAAGGAAATTATCATCATAAAATCAGTCCTATTGCGTGTCCGTATGTGTAGAGGAGGCAATAAATGCCGTTAAGGCGTGTCTCCTGCTACTAAAAATAATAAAACAAACCAACGAAACATGTTAGCTAAACATGTTAGCAAAACATTTCGACTGCGACTTTTAATCGCGAACATTTAATGAGCTTGGCTTGGAAAATGGCTTCAAACGAAGAAGACGTAAGTACTCGATGTTCTAGAAGTTTTTTTTCTCGCGTTAAATTAACCACGGAGACTTGTCCACTTTGTATTTACTATCAGTTTGGACACCTCTTCAATAGCTTTATATTTTTTATTTTTTTCTTGTGATCTGATAATGAAGCATCCCAAATCACAGGACACTCGCGTATTAAATCGATAAAAACGTATTGTCTTTATTCTAATTCATTTTAACAAACACAGTAAACTGTAGGTAGTTAAAATAGGATTATACACAGGAAATCAGTAAATACAAAACGCACAACCTCAATTTTCGCAAGCAACGATGACATGAAATTACCTCTCGCCCGTAGGCGAACGCGGGAATGTTTTCCGTTGCCTGGGATAACATGTTAGTATGTTCGCGTTAGGCATGGCACCTTTCACGCATCACTGGTTATATATCACTTGTTATAAAATAATTCACGTGTCACACTAGTATTATGCATCGAAACCGTCCGTTACATATTTATAACGCGAGTGTGATTTAATTTCACGCGGGCGAAACTACTACTTAAGCTTTAATTCGCAGAAATCCATCGTGCGAAAGAGACAAAGTAACAACATTTGAGCAACATCGTGCCACTAGCTTAAACAGAAAATATGTTTAATATGTTATTTCACTTTACAAATCACTTATAAATAGTAATCACTGCACGGCGATGTAACATACGGAATAAAATGCACCCACTGTGACGATAATCGTCACTAATAAAATATAACGGTCTTGATTTATCACCCGTGATATAACTGTGACGAAAAATAAATAACTTCACGACGTGATAGTGAAATAAAAGTAGCTATGATTCCCATCGCTAGTTCGAGCTAATAAAACAGGACCCGCCCATATTTTGTTAGAAGTTTGATGTTAGGTGTTAGAAATTCAGAAAACAGTGTCGCAGGAGACTCGGCTTTATATATTTCAAATGTTTATTTGCTGACATATTAAATGTTTTTTATTTTTTCCGGTTAGAAGAAATATGTGTCTAAGACTAGAACATTGTTTTTCGTAACATCAAGGTACCGAAGATAAGATAGCTGATAAACTTTACATAAGTTGAGTGTGGCATTCCAATCCTGTCACGTGTTTGTAACATCTTTGGTATCTGTAGGTGATGGTTACCTCTTTCCATCAGGATCACAATCTGCTTGTTAGGTATCCTATAAAGACTAAGATTTTAGTATTTTGCATCGCTGTTTGTAACAATATAATTGGTTGCTATCTATAAACTACTCATTTTCAACGTGATATATATAAACAACACCAGTAATGATGTAACGAACGACCTACTTCAATCAAGGCAAGATGACGGCAATTACAAATTCATTAGGAGACCCTGATTAAAGCTTAGTAATAAGTCACACGCACACATACATTTATCTATAACGTAACATTATTCTGCCGCGAAGTTTTTGTTGCTTCACGCATGCTTTTGCTTGCTTTGGGTTTAAATTTATTCTTGTAGTTTGGACTCTGAAATCAACCAATTTGTTGCGGATGACATGGCAGCCGTGTCATGATTGTTTTTTACGTATGGCGTATGACAAGGGAGTCATGTCATTTTTAAATCGATTATATGTCCCTCAAATTACAATTTAAAAGGTTTGTAGAACCTTTTAAAATGGCGGCTGCAATGGTAATCGTGTCATCAACTTATATGTTGTTCGACCACTTACCACTACTAAAAGTTTTTGATAACATGTGCCGCAACGAATCAATTAAAGAAGCTTAAGGAGTTTGGTTTGGGTTTCCTTTAAAAAATATACCTACTGCCGTTCTGCCAGGCTGGTCTTAAAATGCGACCGATTTGCTATATGTCTATATGTATATATATTACCATCGTGACTACTAAGTGGTAGAATTTCGCAACGCCTCGCCCAGGTATATAGTATCACCACTTTCCTATTCGTCGTGTGTCGTGCTCCGGTTTGGATAGCAAGGTGGCTGGTAGACTTATGCATGTGGCATTATTATCCCGCCACACGAATAGCAACACACAATTAACATGTTTGATGTCTGCAGGCGATGGTTTCTGTTTACATCGGGAGAGCCATCTGCATGTTTGCCATGCATATAAATAAAATAACCCTCCGGTTTTGAGACAAAGTAGCCGCTAAACTTATGCAAGTGACATTAACATCTCGCCTCGTGGATAGCACGGAATATTAACATCTTTGTTGTTTGATGGTTGTTTCTAAGAAAGAAAAAAGAAAGAAAGAAAGAAAGAAAGAAAGAAAGAAAGAAATTATTTATTTGCTAGAATATGGGAGTTACAAGTTATTAAAATCTCTCTAGCCATCAGGACAGCCATTTGCTTGTTTTCTGTCTGCTACAGCTATACTTAGCAAGAAACTCGTCTGCTTGTTTGCTATCCTGATCAATGAAAAACGCATGTTAAATAATTGTGTGCATCGAAAATTAAACTATATCCAAGCAGATGCCAACATAGAAGTGAAAGTAATATTTTTTTGCCTGTATGTTTGTTCCGCTTTCATAGCTTGACGATTTTCCATGAAGTTGTTTACGACTTTATATATTGTTTAGTGTTAACTTTAATCGACGCTACATTTTACGTTAGCGGCGAGTGTTTCTTTTATCAAAGAAAGTATTATTCTAACAAGGTCAGCCAATAATTATAAATTACAAATATTTGTTTTAACGGTGATTAGAAACGGCAATGCTAACCTAACTAATATTAATAATAAACTAATAACTCTGACGCGTATTTCAGTCTTTATTTTTTGTAAAAACACAAGTACATCGTTTTCTTGTTGAAAAGATGTAACCTATAAAAAGCCTATATACACCAAAGATATTAATGGGTCGTGCTGTTTAAAGCCCATGCGTAAGTTACGCGGCTATTTTGACAAGGACCGACGCTATTACAGCAGGAATAATTATAATAATAATCTTTATTTTCATTAATAAGTCTCAATTTACACAAGTTGTGAATACAGTATTTGCTTACAATTATTTTATGCTATTTTATATATGGCTAATATTATACATATAGTGTGCGACATGTCTCGCAGTACCTAAACTAAGTTATTACTTGTGCTGTAGTTTACTGCTAATGGGAATAGGTAAAACCTCCAAAAAAAGTTATTTGTCGTCACTGTGGTCTATTAGTCCGGTTCCGATGTTGACCACATGAGGTCTTGGGTTCGATTCCTGAGTTGAGGAATTCAAAAGTATTTTTTTTAGTTTTCTGACAAAAACAACGTTGTCTCGAATTGGATAATTGCCCGGTTGGCGATAAGCTTATCATCTATCACATTGTAGGACCAATGGCCAATTGCACTAACATTGTATTAGCTTAGCACAATTCCAAATAGTATATTGTCACATTATTTTCATTTTATTTCGTGTTGGTCCCGGGCTCCTTTGAACAATAGATCAACTGCCTTTCTGCCAGGCAGGTCGTAAAAGACGACCGATTGGCTATCGAGTCACTAACATCGTACCTACTAAGTGGTAGAGCTGTGCATTGTCTCGCCCGGGTCTGGTACTACCGCCTTACCTATTCCTGCCGCAATTGCCTCAGTGCTTGTCACTGTCGTGTTCCGGTTTGGAGGCCAAGGTGGCCGGTAAATTTATGCATGTGGCATAGGACCTCGCCACAAGATAGCAACGCACCATTAACGCCTTTGGTGTCTATAGGCGATGGTTGACCCTTACCATCAGGAGACCCATCTGTTTGTTTGCTATCTTATGATATAAAACGAAATAAGACCAGAAGTGAGAGCATACTATTTAGGCATAGGAACATACTATTGTCCTAAGCTAAGACACTGTTAGTGCCATTGGCCATAAGTATCTTTGGCTAATTATGCGTGCACTAGTTGTACCTCTTCGGGTATACGGGTGTGAAGATACTTTTTTTTTCTTTTTATGGGCGAGGCAGTGGTACCAAACCCGGCCGAGACGTTGCAGGATTCTACGTTGTTAGCAGTCACTGAGTTAGAGACACGTATTAGATTTCTCTCGTCTTTTACGAGATGCCTAGCAGTAATACATTTGATATCTTCTTCAAAAGGGGCCTGGATCAACTCTGGGAGAATATAAACAGCCAAATATTTTCATTTACAAACTAGGTGTACTACTCAACTCGCTACGTGATTAATAAATAAATGAAATCCGCGGGAACAATGTGTTTTTCGGGAAATTAGCCCGTGCAGACTATCCGTATGCCTCTATTGGTTTACTGAACATTTTAATGATATCGAACAATGTCATCACGTTCCGTTTTCTCGCTATCTTTTAATTAAAATAGTCGGGGAAATATTAAAAGCAAAATAATACTATTAACTCAGTTTTGTATAGCTGGCCTTTAAACTAACATTTAATATTCTATTCTATAATATTCTAGTCTATTCTTAACTATTCTTCAAAAGAAAAATAAACTATTCTTAACTATTCTTCAAAAGAATAGTTAACAATAGACATGTTAGTTTAAAGGGGAATAATAGAAGGCAAATACCACTATTAACGCAGTTTTACTTTGCAGGCCAATCCAACATATCTATTCTTCAATGGAGTCTAAGACTAACACACGTTCTTTTTTTTTCCTTAAAATCTCTGTAGAATTGTCCTTAGCATGGAAACTATGCAATAGTTATAATAGTATAAAACATAATTGTTAATTTGTATAAAGAAATTCATGTTTTCCCAGTGTAATCTTTAAGGATAGAAATCATGGACTTTTGATATTAGCAAATAAATCTGCCAAGATTATATTTAAACTGGTTATCCCACATCGCAAATCATTTTCCTTATAACATCATTTTTATTCGTATGAGGCAGTTTTATTGAGGTAAAAGTTTTAAGGAACTGATCACGCTGGTACATCGATAATGGCCTTTGATGTGTCTTTAAGAAGCTTTAATGCTTTATAACAGTGATTCTCAACCCTCTTAGGCTGAACAATGGCTGAGTTTTCACGAAATTGTAATAAATAGGGTGTCCCGTAAATCGACGTCAAGCCGTAAACCCGTGATAGGCCAAGTTATAATAGTTATCAGAAAATTAAAAAAAAAAAACAAGTAATGTGTCTCAAAAAAAACAAAGCTTTTAAAAAAATTCGAAAAATCGACACGTTGTGATGGTTTTTTAGTCCCCGCACTACAAAATTTCTAGATTTTTGTTATTTTTTTTTGTATGTAATCCTGAATAATGATGCTTTAGTAAACTGGTGCCTAAAATTTAAATCAAATGACTCCGACTTGAAAGGAAATGAGTCTTTTTGCTCAAACCAATGATTCGAATTCAATAGTTTTCTCAATTTCAACTTAACTTAATTACTTGGTTTTTTTTATTTTTCTGATAACTATTACAACTTGGCCTATCACGGGTTTACGCCTTGATGCCGATTTACGGAACACCCCGTATTACAGAAGTTAGAATAGCTATTGGGGTTGTAAGAATAAAGATTGTTGCAAAATACATTTGTCATAAAAAATTACAGTATCTATCTCAATATTATGGTGACCAGTATCTTATTTAAAAGCTTTATCAATGCAGTTTACTTATAAAGTATAGTTACTTTCAAAGCAAATTAAGTAGTTAAATATTTTTGGTGTCTTTAATATGTAGCCTACATGTTGACCCGACCTATTAGTAATATTCATGGCAAATTTGAAGTAAATCAATGCAGTACTTTTTGAGTTTACCCTGGACATACATACAGACAAACAGACAAAAATTCTAAAAATTATTTTTGTCTTCGATATCGATTGTAGATCACGCCCCAAGTATTCTTTTAAAAAAATATTCAATGTACAGTTTTGACTTTCCTACGATTTTACTATATGTATAGATATTTTAGTATTTATGTTTGTATTCCTATGTACAAGTATCGTTGATCAGTGCAGATTATGATCTAGTGTGTATTTAAATACGAATCTCATATTGAATCAATATCTGATAAGAAAATAAAATGTACCTAATTTATGTAATATTACGTACTTTTAATGTAATGTAATTGATATAGAGAGTGGAGCTAATAGCGCAGGTGCATTTTATTGTAATAATTTAAATGGTAACGATTTACTGAGTGCTGACGTTCGAGGGTATAAAAATGTACTTGTTGTTTATAGAATATGTAAGTATGTTTTGTCAATGTACGAGCATTGAGCGGTGTATGGGTTGGACGCTACTGGTTCTGAGGAGCAGAGTGGTCGGCCGTGACCGCCCTCTGTCCTCTGCATCTTCGGTAAATGCACTTGTAAACCTTGCGACGAGTTTAATTGTACAACCAGTACACGCACTTTCCTTATTACACTCCATATGTACTGTCAAATTGCTATTTTTTTATCGAGTTTTAAATGTTAAATTTATACAATTCGCTCTTAGAAATTAAATAATCAATATTGTTGGGCTAATTACACGGATCGTTTTCTCCAAAACAAGCAAATTATTTGCTTGTAATATGGGTGTTATCCAACGATATTAATACATAGTAAGACATATTATATACTCAAATATATTTAATAAACATCCAAATCCAGAATTACAAACATTTATGCTCATCAAACAAATGTTTATCCTTTCCTGTCAGGAATCAAATTCGAGCCCTAATTCTAACTTTTCGATGTCTTATATCTTTTTTTTAAATGTGATATTAATAACAATGAGCGTTCGCCCTCTGGTCGAAATTCTACCATAGACTAAACTCTCTCTTACGTATACAAATGTATATGAAAATCTCTTTTAAGTATGACAACAGATTTTAGTTGAACCCCCCCCCCCCCCCCCCCCGTGTTGTTCCCGGGCTCCTTTGAAGAATAGGCCAATTGGCGTTCTGCCAGGCAGGTTGTAAAAGGCGACCGATTGGCTATATGAGTCATTACCATCGTGGCTACTAGGTGGTAGAGTTCTGCGTTGTCTCGCCCGGGTCTGGTACCACCGCCATACCTTTTCCTGCCGCAATAGCGTCAGTGCTTGTCACTGTCGTGTTCCGGTTTGTAGGGTAAGGTAGCCGGTAAAATTATGCATATGGCATTAGATCTTGCCACAAGATAGCAATGCACCATTAACACCTTTGGTGTCTATAGGCGATGGTTGGCTCTTTCCATCAGGAGACCTATCTGCTTGTTTGCTATCTTATGATTGTAAAAAAATTAATAATTTTTGAAAAGACTTTGTATTGCAGCTGTTCCCGTGTTGCTGTGTTGATCACTTACCATTAGGTGAGCCTCTTACCCGTTTGTCTTTATCCCATAATGAAAACGCCAGTACTGGTATAGTCTTTAATCACTAAAATTATTTCAATTTTCTTTAATTATGTCTATAAATTAACGCCTGTTATGTAAAGCAATAGCCTAAAGCCATCCCTACCTATCGGTATAAATTAAAATCACTTGCTAAAATGTGGTTTTTGTGTATAATTTCTAAGCGGTCACACTCATTGGGCTATTGGGCATACACTCAAAAGTGTCCCTAATTTCATTGAAATAGTTATAGATATAACAAAAACATACCTCTTTGCATATCCAACCTTAAGCGCAAGATTTAAAGTTTTTTTTTTACAAAGCAACGTACAAAAAGAAATAAAATTCACAGCGTCGCGACCGTCGCGATTCTATTTGAAATGAGCGCACAATTTGAAATTGTGTGCTCATTTTTGGAGGACGTTTTTGAGACACTGATTGTGTATCTTGGGTTTTTTATATCAATGTAAAATATCATATTAGTCATGGCAACAAATTGGTAATATAAAATGTTGAGAAAAAAACATTTTTTTGGGTAGCTCCTCTATATATATATATATATATATATATATATATATATATATATATATATATATATATATATATATATATATATATATATATATATATAAAGTGACGTTAATTTTTTTCTTGTGTACCCCATAGTGTGGGGTATCTTCGAATATGTTTTTAAGAAAATATTGTAGATATAACAAAACAAGTATTCGATTAAGGGACTCGATTGCCATTAATTACGCTTTAAAGTATTAAGTTTTGTTAGATTTAAGTGCCCCCTCTGCCATCTAAACAGTTGGTTTTGTGGGTGAAAAAAATATGTAATGTAATGTAATGGTAATGAAGTTAAAAGGAAAACTATCACCTGTGATATATCCGCCATTGGCGTCAAATAGGTTAAATGTTCATAGATTGAAACAATAAAAGTCCTCTTCTTAGTCCCCATTATTATGATGGACAACTTCGGAACCCTACATTGCGCGTGGCCCGACAAATACTTAACTAATTTATTTTTTTGTCTTTATAATAGTCTGGATCAGATTAATTGTATATGAACGAAAATATTCAAAAGTCTGTCTATTACGTTTTAACCGCTATAGCGCTAAACTAGTTTTAATTAAAGCTAACAATGAGATAATTGAAGACCCTCAGTCCAACATAGGTTATTTTTCTTTACAAAAAGGGCTGAGATAGAAGATTAAATTTAGTATAAAATATTATAATATTGATTATATGTCACTCCAATATTTATATATAATATAGCTTGTGTTACTTTATAATGATGCAGCTTTCTATTGGTATACTTACATATTTTTTAATTCGTTAGTAGTTTATTTTCTTTCAATAATCCTATATTACCTTTATAGCGAAAATTTGGATGTTTGTTTGTTTGTTTACTCAACCACACAAAAACGGTGGAATATATATATATATATATATATATATATATATATATATATATATATATATATATATATATATATATATATATATATATATATATATATATATATATATATATATATATAGGTATTATAAACGCAGTAATCGATAAAAGTGAATAAAATGAGTTTGAGACTTTTAATAAAGCCAATGTGGTAGTCTTCTTATACATAGAGTATTTTTTTCAGGCGTTACTTTGCGAAAATCCATTATTAAAAAGGTGAAATCAATTAAATTTCCGCGAATTGTTCGCCAATAATAGCAAATTTAATTGATTTCACCTTTTTTATTTTTAAGTAAATATAAATATTTTTATAGAACGGTATAACAATGTGAAAAAAGTACCTACATATTAAAGCATTTGAGATATTTTAATACCAACAATTTTTACACCTATTAACGTCTCTTAAATACAAATTTGGTGAAGATCTGATCCAGAGCTTCATAGATACAAAAGATTGGAAGTCGGTTGTTACAGGTTTATTGCTTGTAAATTATAGTTTAAAATATTTCCAGTGAAAGACAAACATACTTTCGATTCACGTGCCACTCCGCAACTCACGCAACGTCCATTATCGGGAGTTTATCTAAGCAGATAATTAACGAGCAGCTGGTACATCTATTTATACCGCGAATAAACAACGTGGCTCGTTTATCCAGCGCACCACCACGCCCGAGGGTTTACTTAGAAACATCTATTAGTACACTTGCTATCTGGTGGCTTGTTGCTCTATTTTTGCTTCCTCCTGAGAAACTGATATTTTGCACGCCGAAATGAAATATTAGTGTTGCCGATGGTACAATTTTTTTCCAACTAATTACAAAACTATGGAAGAGCTTTAACTACTTATTGCTTATATATATTTATATATATGTATATATATATATATATATATATATATATTTATAAATATATATATATACATATATATATATATATATATATATATATATATATATATATATATATATATATATATATATATATATATATATATATATATATATATATATATATATATATATATATATATATATATATATATATATATATACGCACACACACAAACACACTCTTTCAGTATTGTAAGACCTTAGTTTACAGAAAATATTTTTGTTATTAGAACGTTATCTCATAAAGGATATTTTATTACGCGTATCTTGGAAACAGCTCTAATAGTTTCGATGAAATTTTGTATATAAATAAGATTTTTTTATTTTTAATGTTTTTTAAACTTTCCTTATTTGTTTCTTATAAAAACGCTATTTTCAAATAAATTTCGTTTACCGTCATGTCATTAAATGTGATCTTTGATCAAATATTTTTGATGGAAGTTTGTGGTAGTTATATTGACGACCAGGACGTTTGTGGTGGAGGACGACACTAAAATCCATATTCCTATGAAATTTCTTTTTTTATATCACGAGATAGCACACAAGCAATGGCTTCCTTGATGGAAAGAGAAACCATCGCTCATAGACACCAAAGATGTTAATGGTGCGTTACTATTAGTTTGGTAGGGTGGCATTAGTATATGTATACCGGCTACCTTACCCTCTAAAGCGAAACACGATAATGACAAGTATTGACAATATTGCGGCATTAATAGGTAAAGTGGTGGTACCATATGCCCGGGGGAGACGTTGCAGAACTCTACCACATGCCTAGTAGTCACGATGGTAGTGACACTTATAGCCAATCGGTCGCTTTTTACCACTTGCCATGCAGAACAACAGTTGGTCTATTCGTCAGTGTTACTTGTTGCTATATTTTTGCAAATAAATACAATTTTACAAATACTGATACGGAGAGAAGCTCGATTGCACAAGTACCTATATGGTTATCAAATCTACTTTTAATACATGACAGGTAGCCCTTCAGCAAGCGGTCAATAGAAAATATAACTAATTATTCCTGTTATCGTGTCTATAAGCTCTGGAATTTTCGTACAAAATAACGTTCACAGCACTATCGGGAAATGCTCGGAGGAATATCGTTAATGTAAAACGAAAAAAATGTAGTTATAAAATGTATAACAGTTACGACACCATCGTGCCATGTAATTGATTGAATCTGGATGTAAATAAATAATTTTATATAAGAGATTATAAAGAAATTATATTTGCTAAGATGGCGCTTCCGAATTTACAAAAGCATAAACTTTCCTCCTGCTGAGTAACTACTAGGTGGAAAATTTTCTAATGAGCTCCATGAAATATAATCATAAACTTTACGCCGTAAACACTGCGTGGTCGAGTACGTAATAATAATTTTATGGCAAGTTTACTCAAATGTCTGTTTAGATGGAAATTTGTAATGGATTTATACTATAATATAAGAAAGAAAACAACTATTTTTTATAATTATATTATATTTTTTAATATATATTAATATATTTATTTATTTATATTGATGCACACCAAAAACGTACATAGGTTAAACTTAACGCCTAAGGGCATTCTATCCTAGCCAACCTCGTGCAAAACAGAAACATGACTTATGGAGGTGGTGCATCTAAATTTACTTAAGAACAAAGTAATCTTGTAAAAACAAATCAGAGGAAATCAAAATAACAAACTAACTTATACATACATACATAATACATATATACATAAAACATAAATAAATAACATAATATATAGATAATATTTATACAAATAAATTTGGAGTGTAATATGTAAAATAACCGCTTGTTACTAAATGCATATAATTAAAAAATGTTGGGTTTCTGCAGTCCTCAGCAATGTGAACTGTAGTTGTGGCAAATTTCATACTCCACCGTTCGCGAGTGGAAGTTTCTCCTTCAAATATCAATATATAGATATGTCGCGATAAGCTTTTAATGGTGGCGTTATTATCATGGAGCATATTATAAAATGACAACGCTTTTCATTCGGCGTAAGGTATTTTTTAGGTTTCCGTAGCCAAATGGTAAAAAACAGAAACCTAATAATATCGTCATGGCCTTGTGTCTGTCTGTCCATCCGTCCGTCTGTATGACACAGTCATTATACTCGGAGATTCCGAGTACTGTATGTTTTAAATTTGTTAAATAGGTGAATTTTATGAACCGATACAAAATAATGCAGTACGTCACAATAAATACACTCAAATTAATAATAATAGTAATAATAATAATAATAATAATAATAATAATAATAAGATTCTTTGAGTCCTCTTTGGTTCTGTCTTGCCCTTAATCCATTGTCAACGCTTCTTAATAAGTCTCAATATGGCTACAAAGTATCATACAATCGTGTAAAACAAACTTTGAATCATTTAATGTACATGGATGATATTAAACTATTCGGTGCCACATTTAAAGAAATAGAAAGACTTGCAGACATAACACAGACATTTTCTTCAGATATCCAAATGGAATTTGGAATCGATAAATGCAAAATTCAATCAGTGCAAAGAGGCAAAGTGCAACAAAATACTTATCAGCTCAATGAATACCACCAAATTGACCCTGTGGATGAGAGAGAAGGGTATAAATATTTAGGATACCAACAGTCACAGCAAATTCACACTAAAGAAACCAAAATATCAATAGCACAAAATTTTAAATGCAGGCTAAATAAAATTCTTAACACGCACTTAAACTCACGAAACACGATCAAAGCCATTAATACATATGCCATCCCCATCCTAACTTACTCCTTTGGAGTTATACACTGGTCGCAAACCGAGTTAAAAAATCTCCAAAGGAATATAAATACAACCATGACCAAACATTGTAAACATCATCCGCGTTCTTGCATCCAGCGGCTTACTCTTCCGCGAGAAGAAGGCGGTAGAGGACTTATTGACATTCAACATCTACACAATAAAATTGTAACAAATCTTAGATCATTCTTCTACAAGAAAGCACAGCAATCCTCACTTCATCAAGCTATAGTCCAAATTGACTTAACCTATTCACCTTTAAAACTAAAAAATAGTGATTTTAATTTCCCTATTACTAATAAACACGATAAACTTGACGCATGGATAAAGAAGTCCCTTCACGGAAGACACCGCCTCGATATACTCAACGAAAATGTTGACAAAATTGCGTCAAACATCTGGTTGAAACGCGGGGAATTGTTCCCTGAAACAGAAGGGTTTATGATAGCTATACAAGATCAGGTCATTGAAACTAAAAATTACAGAAAGTTCATAACTCACGACCCGAACTTGTATAGCGATATCTGCCGCCGTTGCCATAGTAATTCTGAAACAATTCAGCACATAACAGGAGCCTGCAAAGCTATCGTTCAGACGGACTACAAACATAGGCATGATCAAATAGCTGCAATTATCCACCAGTACCTAGCATACAAAAAGCTTTTGACACGGTCTCTATCCCCCGCTTACTATACAAACTAGAAAGATTAGGAATTAGAGGAATTCCATTAAAATTATTTACTGATTACTTGACTGACAGACGACAATGTGTAAAATTTGATAAATTTCTTAGTAATGAACTTAACATAACGCATGGCGTACCGCAAGGCAGCATCCTAGGGCCAACGTTATTTCTGATCTACATAAATGATCTTTGCAATCTTCAGGTTTCCCATGGTAAAATAACAACGTTTGCGGATGACACCGCTATAACTTTCAAAGGCGATAGCTGGACTGATGTATTTTTTAATGCTCAAACAGGAATTAACCAAGTAAACAAGTGGCTACAACATAACATGCTGTCACTAAACGTAAGTAAAACTAAATATATAACTTTTGCACATAAGATAAATTTACTCCCAACGGTTCCCTTAAACATCATAGTTCACAAGTGTGTTAGTGACAGCATTTCATGTTTATGTCCTGCCCTTCAAACAGTTAACTCTCTTAAGTACCTTGGTATCGTCATTGACCAATTTTTAACCTTCAAACCTCATGTTGAAGTCTTGGGAAAACGTTTACGCAAATTGATTTATATCTTTAAAAAAATCAGACACTCAGCTGGCCAAAAAGTTATTAGGATAATTTACGATGCGTTATGCCAATCGCTAATAAACTACTGCATTACCACGTGGGGCGGTATTGCAAAATCTCACCTTATTATTGTTGAAAGAGCACAACGCATAATTTTAAAAGTAGCAGCTAGTCTCCCTTTTCGCTACCCGACATCTGAATTATATAAAAAATGGGATATACTGTCAATAAGGCAAACTTTTGTACTGCAAACAATAATCAAAAAACATTCTCAATTAGTATATGACCCGAAAATAAATCTAGATAAACGTCGTAAGGGTAAAGTTTGCCAAACACATTCTTTTCATTTAGCACATTCTCATAAATTTTTCTGTTTCCTCGGACCGTATCTGTATAATAAATTAAATCATAAACTAAATATATTTTCGTTAAATAAATATAATTGTAAATTAATAGTAACAAAGTTCCTCAAAACTTTAAATTATGATCAAACAGAATCACTCTTAACTCATGCCATATAAGCGCAATAAATCATAAATATTATTCAAATAATACTATTTCCCCCACTATCCATGAGGTAATTTAAGGATTCTTATTAGATTACCGTTAAACTGATACGTTAAATATCATAAGCTCTCTTGGCTAACACGGTTTAATACTCGGCTGCGCACAAGTTAATACGTAGGTAAACACACACACACACATACGCACACATGCTTACAAATACATATACATACGCACACACACACACACACACACACACACACACACACACACACACAAACAACACTAACGCACATACGATTCAATGTTCAAGTAAATCCACAACCTTATAGCATTTAACTTAAACGATAACATACAAACTAATAATCTTATGCATTCGTTATAGTGGCTTCATTAAAAAAATCTAATTGAAGAGTGGCTTCATTAAAAATTTAATTCTAATTTGTATATAGCACAGAATAAGCTGTATACAAATTAGAATAAGTTATTCATAGTAGATATGCTTCATACTTTTTCTTTCGGTGGGAGAGCGCTGGTGACCTGTGTCTCAGGTTTTCTTATATACCTTTTCAGGCACCAGACTCTCACAAAGTTGGAATAAGCTTCAAAATGTAATAAACTAATTTATAAAATAAACTAGCCCAGTACATGTTTTGCAACCTGTATAATTAGAAATTGTACTTTGTGATGAGTAAATAAATTATATTATTAAAAATATTATTAAATACAAATACAAATTAATAAGCGAAAAAACTTCCTATTATAAATATACTCCTCAAGTAATTTTAGAATCTTCATGTTACAAAATGTACTGGGATAGAACAATTTTAACCGACGGAACTATACATTTTAATAGACCTGATATTACACTCCATGACAAAGTTAACAAAGTAGTCTATCTGATCGATATTGCGGTCCCTAATACCCATAACCTCCAGACGACGTTCACGGAAAAAATAACAAAATACACAGATCTTGCCATTGAACTAAAAAATCAATGGAGAGTGAACACAGTTAAAACTATTCCAATCATTATTTCTACAACAGGGGTGATTCCCAAAACACTACACAATAGTCTTGAACAGTTACAAATACACCCACTTACTTATATCCTCATGCAGAAAGCAGTTATATTAAATACTTGTAGAATCGTTCGTAAATTTTTATCTTCTCAGAACTGAACACAATACACTCATACAATACACCTTACTTCTGCTTGGTCAAAACCCGTAGAAGAAGGTTCTAAAACCCTTTATAAAAAGGAGAAAAATTTAAAGAAAATGTAATAATAATAATAATAATAATAATAATAATAATAAGGTTTTATCTGTGCGATACAAGATCAGGTGGTTAAGACTAACAATTATAGGAAGTACATCATTAAGGATGGTACTAATGATATATGTCGTATGTGTCACCGCAGTGGAGAATCTCTCCGACATATTACTTCCGGTTGTTCTATGCTTGCCAATACTGAGTACTTGCACAGACATAACCTAGCAGCCAGAATCATCCACCAAGAGCTCGCTCTGAAATATGGACTTCGTGAACAGAAACTGCCATATTATGAGTATTTGCCTGAGTCGGTCCTCGAAAATGACCGTGCCAAGTTGTACTGGGATCGACCCATTATCACGGATAGAACTATTCTAACGAATAAGCCTGATATCGTGTTGATGGATCGAGCATCTTCCAGAATTTTCTTAGTAGACATCACTATTCCTCATGACGATAACCTTGTTAAAGCCGAAGCAGATAAAAAGCTCAAATATCTGGACTTGGCACACGAGGTTGTTGAGATGTGGGGTGGGATGTCTGCTGAGATAATTCCAATAGTTGTTTCTACCAATGGGCTTATACCTTCCTCTTTATGTTTTTATTTAAGGAAGTTGGATTTACCAGCCAAGCCTATTATTGCAGGCATCCAGCGGGCAGTCCTATTAGACAACGCTCGCATAGTCCGCAGATTTCTTACTCAGTCGCCTTAGGCGCCGGCCGTTTGGACTCTCAGCCGGAGTTATATACACCGCCACAAGGCGAGATAATTTTTTCTCATAATAATAATAATAATAATAATAATAATAATAATAATAATAATAATAATAATAATAATAATAATAATAATAATAATTCTTTATTTGCATGAAATAGGAGTACAAATAGATCTTAATTAGCTAAAGAGTAACAATCCTTCCTACTTCACCATCAATTGATATGCAAATTTTTGTTTTAACGTTAGTTAGTACCTATGTATTTTTAGCAAAACTATAATATTTAACGCGGGCGGGGGTGTGCGCATACGTCAGAGAAGATATCTGTTACCGGCGCCTCGGCAGACTTGAAGGTCAGGACCTATCCATCCTCTGGTTACACGTAGCTTGCGACGACCATCCACGCAGCTACGCGTGCCTATACAGGTCCCATGGCGGGAATACTGAAGTTGACCGGCTCATTGAGCATTTACAAACGGCTGTAGATTCCGTGTTAGAGCAGACCCCCTCCACAAAGATCGTGATCTTGGGCGATTTTAATGCCCACCACGCCGAATGGCTTTGTTCGCGCACCACCGATCATGCGGGGAGGTTTGTTCACGATTTTGCCTTGGCGTATGGTCTTACACAACTGGTAACTTCGCCCACGCGAGTTCCCGATGTGGATGACCATATGCCTTCACTGTTGGACCTTCTGCTGACCTCTCATCCGGACCATTATCAGGTATCGGTGGACGTCCCACTTGGTTCGTCAGACCACTGCCTGATCCGGAGTAAAGTGCCGGTTTCGCGCCTATCACGGCCTCCTTTAGCAGGCTGTCGTCGTGTTTGGCACTTTAGGTCAGCAGATTGGGACGGGATGCGGTATTTTTTTGCGTCCTACCCATGGGGGCGATTGTGCTTCTCACTGGATGATCCGAATGTCGTCGCTGACTCTATTGCCGATGTGGTGCTGCAGGGCATGGAACTTTTCATTAAATTTTCTGTGGTACCAATTGGTGGTAAGTCTCAGCCTTGGTTTGGTCGCTCCTGTAAAACGGCTTCGCGCCGCAAGCAGGAATGCTACCGGGCTTGGACTGCAGCGTCCGCATCTTGTGATGAAAAAACCAGCACATTACGTAAGGAGTACAATTTCGCCTCGAGGTACTTCAAAAGAGCTATCGCCAAGGCAAAATCGGAACACATTGGCAGAATTGGTGAGAAATTAGTTCGCCTTCCTTCGGGCACTCGTGCGTTCTGGTCTCTCGCCAAGGCTGTCTTAAGGAATTTCTCATAGCCCTCTCTTCCATCCTTGCACGGAGACGATGACTCTCTGGCCCATACAGCAAAGGAGAAGGCCGATCTCCTGGGCTCCTTCTTTGCGGCCAACTCGACTCTGGATAACCAAGGGAACGCACCGCCTACCATCCCGCAGTGTGATAGTTGTATGCCAGAACTACAATTTCGGCAATCATCTGTGCGTAAAGCACTACTTTCCTTGGACATCCACAAGTCGAGTGGGCCGGATGGCATCCCTCCGATTGTGATAAAAATGTGTGCTCCATAGTTGGCACCAGTATTAACACGCCTATTCCGGCTCTCCTATTCACTCGTCGTGGTACCGAATTCGTGGAAGACAGCTTTGGTGCATCCCATCCCTAAAAAAGGAGATCGCTCTAACCCGTCTAACTATCGGCCCATAGCCATAACCTCCTTGTTCTCCAAAATTATGGAGACAATCATCAACTCTCAGCTCCTCAAGTATTTAGAAGAGCACCAGCTGATTAGCGACCGTCAGTACGGTTTCCGTCGCGGCCGCTCAGCTGGTGACCTTCTAGTATACCTAACTCAACGATGGGCGGAAGCAGTTGAGTCCAAGGCATTGGCAGTTAGTTTGGACATAGCGAAGGCCTTTGATCGGGTATGGCACAAAGCGCTTCTCGCGAAGCTGCCTTCCGATGGGCTTCCTGAGAAATTATGCGAGTGGATCACCAGTTTTTTGGCTGACCGGGGCATCAAGGTCGTTGTCGACGGTCCGTGCTCCGACCTTAAATCTGTCAATGCTGGTGTTCCCCAAGGCTGCGTGCTATCACCGACACTGTTCCTTCTGCATATCAATGATATGATGCGAATTAGCAACATACATTGCTATGCGGATGACAGTACTGGTGATGCTACATACTCCGGCCAAAGCAGTATTTCTCGGGAACACGTCGAAGAGTGCCGAAACAAGCTTGTGTCTGAAGTCGAGAATCGACTTACCGATGTCTCGGAATGGGGTCGCCAAAACCTGGTTACTTTTAACCCCAAGAAGACACAGCTTTGCGTGTTCACCGCAAAAAAGACGCCCTTTGTCGTATCACCTCGATTTGAGGATACTCTCCTGACAGCCTCAGCTAGTGTCGGAATCCTGGGAGTTGACATATCGAATTACGTTCAGTTTCGCGGTCATTTGGAAGGCAAGGCTAAACTAGCCTCCAAAAAGCTCGGTGTGCTCAGCAGAGCGAAACAGTACTTTTTGCCGGTCCATCGCCTTCAACTTTATAAGGCACAGGTTCGGCCTCACATAGAGTACTGTTCGCATCTCTGGGCCGGAGCTCCTCAGTACCAGCTTTTTCCTCTTGATCGCATTCAGCGTAGAGCGGTTCGAATCGTTGACGACCAGGCCATTTCGAAACAGCTTGACTCTTTGGCATTGCGCAGAGATGTAGGTTCTCTCTGTGTCTTTTATCGTATATATCATGGAGAGTGTTCCGACGAGTTGTTTGGATTAATTCCTGCCGCCGAATTCCACCATCGGACATCGCGTCAAAACTTGAAGTGGATGGAACTCACCATCTCGATGTCTGGAAATCCACAACTGTGCGTTTTTCCCGACACTTTTTACCTCGCACTACTCTGTTGTGGAACCAGTTACCGGCAGGGGTATTTCCGAACGGATACGACATAAGGACCTTCAAGAAAAGAGCTTACTAATTCTTAAAAGGCCGGCAACGCAACTGCAAGACCTCTGGTATTGCAGATGTCCATGAGCGGCGGTGATCACTTACCATCAGGTGCACCTCTTGCTCGTTGCCCCTTCTTCTATTAAAAAAAAAAAAAAAAACATGCAAGCTTTAATTTTCACAAAAAATTAACAAAAATGTAGCTGAAGGAGTAAATCTTTTGATGCATATTTCAGCTGGCGGACACTCAAATCCCGAAAGGTGTCGGACTATTGGCTAACATAATTGAGCGTAATAATTTAAGCAAACTCAGTCTAGACAGATAATATGTGTAAACCAGTTTAAAAAGGAACCGAAAACAAATATGATACCTTATATTTTCCACAACCTTGAACAAATATCTCGGAACAAATGACATAATACGAGCGGAAAATTTGTATAATCAATAATGGGCCACAAAAACATTTCCAACTCGATTAAACACCATTTACATGTGATCAAATTTAATCGTTACATTGAAGTGAAAACTTATTTAGCTTGAACGGTTTTTTGGTAGGAGCAAAATTTATGGAGCTTATGGATTTACATCACTATATTAGACTGCTTCAGAAAAATGTTTATTTTATGGCTATTAAAATATATAATGCTATACCAAATAATGTTAAAAATCTACCAATTAAGAAATTTAAGAAAGAAATAACGACATGGCTGTTAGATAAGTGTCTCTACGATGTGAACGAACTTTTCCGTAACAAAATGTGACGTGAACACATTTTAGTAGTAATAAATTCTCATTCATGAAAACTATTATTATTAAAAGATTCTTGAATTAATAATTATTATATTATATGTAAATGAAAGGAGTATCTAATGATAAAATTACAATGAAGTTAAATTTGGTTATTTTTATTCGATATGAATTTATTTAATAATTATATTTCATATATTTGGAAATGTAAATTTAAAAATGTAACTTTTTATCGCTTACTGTTAAATAGTATTTTATAAAGATTTGCATGTTTCTGTTAATATAGTTTTAATAAAAGTGCACATTAAATAACAAAGAAACGAAAATTTGCATGCCAATTAATGGTGAAGCAGGAAGGAATGTAATTTTTTAGCTAATGAAGATCTTTTGTAACTCCTATTTCATGCAAATAAAGAATTATTATTATTATTAGCGTGACGGTAACGCGATTCCCTCCTGCTAAAATTATCCTGTTGGGAGACGTATTTACAAACGTCTCGTAATAGTGTTAACTTAGCTGTGTATTGTATTTCAGTAGTTTACTTATTGGATATAAACACCAAGGATGTTAATAGTGCGTTGCTATCTTGTGGCGAGATCTAATGCCACATTCATAAGTTTACCGGTTACTTTATCCTCCAAACCGGAACACGACAGTAACACTGACTGACTCAGTACTGACGCTGTTGTGGCAGGAATAGGTAAAGTGGTGGTACCAGATCCGGGAGAGAAAATGCGGAACTCTACCACCTAGTAGCTACGATGGTAGTGACTCTCATAGTCAATCAATCGCTTTTTACTACCTGCGTGGCAGAACGGCAGTTGGCCTATTCTTCATAGGAGCCCAGACCAACACGGGGAGCCGTAAATATAAAATACATTAATATCTATACATATAATAAAATCGTAGGAAAGTCAAAACTGTACATTGAATATTTTTTTAAGAGAATAATTGGGGCGTGATCTACAATCGATACCGAAGTCAAAAATGTAGTTTTTAGAATTTTCGTCTGTTTGTCTGTATGTATATCCGGGGTAAACTCAAAAAGTACTGCATGGATTTACTTCAAATTTTGCATGAATATTACTAATAGGTCGGGTCAACATATAGGCTACATATTATTACACTATCACCTACAGGGGAGGAGTAGTGCGGAGTAAACGAAGTCCGCGCGGACGAAGTCACAGGCAACAGCTAGTATAAAATATTGTATAAAAACAAATCAAATGTTATTAAAATATTATAAATTTGCATGCTATTTGTAGCTAAATAGAATTGTACATGTACTAACATTAGGTAAGAGTTATTGTAAAAGTATTTCAGGCAAATAAAGAAATTTAGCTTAATTTAATGCTTGTCATTGTCGTGTTCCGGTTTGGAGGGTAAGGTAGCTGATAAACTTATGCACGTGGTATTACTATCTCACCACACAGATAGCTACGCATCATTAACAAGTTTGGTGTCTATAGACGATGATTTCTCTTTTGTTCATGAAAGCCAGAAGACTCGCCAACGTTAAGTGCTACGGAGCCAGTGTTATTGTTTTCTTACTGATAATGTAGCTTTCTATAAGTGATTTATTTAATCGATCTAGTAGTGCTAGACTTTATAAATAATATAACAAATAAATAAGAAACTTTTTCGCTTTATAATAATAGTATACATGAAATACATTACACTAAGCGTCGACTCAAAAATCTCGGAAGAGTCATCAATCACTTTCACTTTTCACGAGATAAAATTTAGATGCTAAAAGTTCTTTGTTGTTTAAGCGTCTGGAATGCTATCGTCATTTAAAGGTGCCTCGTCAGGGTCGCAGTAAGGTCAACTACTTAAACGCAATTACTGTCGTCGGCATCAGGTGCATGCCCGATGACAGTGTCACATTACCGTCTGGTATGGTCTGGAATATGGACCTTTATGCTAGCGACACATGCATAGAATTTTGTTAAAATTTTTATAAAACTATATATTAGCTTTGTGCGTCACTATTAACCATCAAAACATTTTCCACTTGATTTATTTCCTTTTGAGTGTTATTTGAACGTTTTTGAAGGCTTTCGCAAGGCAAGGTTTAGGCACAACGCTAAAACTTTTCATGTTGTTTCTTTAATGCTTATGACAGATAACCCCCAATGTTCATCCGGGCCCTATTTGCAGAAAAGATCAACTGCCTTCCTACTAAATATCTAGTGAAATATGAAAGAATGCTAACCCATCATTACCACTAACAAGATCGATCGAGTTTTGGTATCACCGCCTAATGCAGCAGAAGTAGTTAACTCCTGCCACATTAACTACGCCTGTCAGTGCTTTTCGCTGTCCTGTTCCGATTACGAGGGTAAGGTAGCCCGTAAACTAGGTGGTAGAGTTCTGCATTGTCTCACCCGGGTCTGGTACCACCGCCTTACCTATTCTTGCCGCAATAGCGTCAGTGCTTGTCGCTGTCGTGTTCCGGTTTGGAGGGTAAGGTAGCCGGTAAACTTATGCATGTGGCATTAGACCTCGCCACAAGATAGCAACGCACCATTAACATCTTTGGTGTCTATAGGCGATGGTTGACTCTTTCCATCAGGAGACCCATCTGCTTGTTTGCTATCTTATGACATAAAAAAAAAAAAACTTATGCATTTGGCATTGCCCCGCCAGGTTGATAGCAACCCGTATTAAACATCTTTATTATCTACAAGCGATGGTTCATTCTTTACATCAAAAGAACCATTTATTTGCTTGCAGTCCTATGAAATAATATAAATAATTTTAAAAAAGTTGGAGCCAGTCATGAGTAAGAACTGTTGACAGAAGTGAAAACTATATTTTGAATTTTCAAACTGATTTTATTATCAGAAAATAAATTTTCAATATTTTACTTTAAACATAAGTATGTTGCTGACACGAACACATAATATTTGTTCATAACAAAAATTGTCTAAATATGAAATGAAAAAATATGAAAGACAAAATTGTGGCTGTGGCAAGGATTACTAAAAAAATTGTACAGAAATGTGTAATATATTTTAAAAGCTATCGCTGTTTTTTATAGTCATAACAAATTAAATGAAACAAACTTGATTTAATACGGTAAACATGTTCTAACAGTCTCCGCAGTTTTCTGAAAAACATTCTGGAACTGGACAGGTTTATCCGAGTGTTTCTCACCTATCACAGCATGAGGCAATCCAATCTTTAATGTTTAAAATTTACCTCTGCTTACTCTTATATGGATAATATATTTAAAAATGGCGTATCATTTCCGAAATTATTTAACGAACCTTGTCGACTTCGTCGTTTCGTCAAGAGTTTAATAAGTTTGCAGCCTTATAGAAATTCAGTTTATTCATAACTTTGAAATGTAAACGTCCTTTTCCAACTTTTTTCCTTAAAATCCTTTTGTAAATTGTTCTGTTCCTAAATGATAACGGTTTTTTGTTCAAGAATTATAGATATACACATCTGTAATTATATATATATATATATATATATATATATATATATATATATATATATATATATATATATATATATATATATATATAACCTATTTGACGCCAACGGCGGATATATCACCGGTGATATATCCGCCATTGGCGTCAAATAGGTTAAATGTTCATAGATTGAAACAATAAAAGTCCTCTTCTTAGTCCCCATTATTATGATGGACAACTTCGGAACCCTACATTGCGCGTGGCCCGACAAATACTTAACTAATTTATTTTTTTGTCTTTATAATATATATATATATATTATTTTTGTCTTTATAATTTATATATATATATATATATATATATATATATATATATATATATATATACATATATATACATATATATATATATATATATATATATATATATATATATATATATATATATATATATATATATATATATATATACTGTGTCTAATCAAGAATGCGTTGTAATTGGTTTTGGATACCACTAACGTAGACATTAAAATGCATTTGCACTTTACAATTAATTTACATTTCGGAATTGCTTATCTTAAACGTTCTTTAACATTATCGTCACGTTTTGATGAGAGTTTTCTTGACGGCACATCTGCAAGCCAAATTTAGACTTTCTATTGCAAATCGATGAACCAGGTAGAAAGCAGGATATCCACTCATTACGAAAATCATGTTTTATTTGTATTGACATCAATCCTTGTTTGTATATATTGGATATAACATAGTATAGTAAATTAAGCAGATGGCTCTCCTGATGGATAGAGAAAGCCAAAATCTTTAGTCCCCATGTTGGTCCAGGCCCGTTTTGAAGAATAGACCATTTGCTATTCTGCTAGGCAGTTCGTAAACGAAAAAGGCGAACGATTACGAGTCATTACCGTGGTCGCTGCAACGTCTTGCCTGGTACCACGTTACATACTCCTGTTGCAATAGTGCCAATGTTTGTCATAGTCGTCCGGTTTGAAGGGTAAGGTAGCCGGTACAATTTAAACTACCATTCCGTAGCACAAGTCTAACCTCGCTTAATTTTCCAGGGTTAGAAATTGCCAATAATTAATCATAATATATGCTATTTTTGATATCACTAACCGTAAATCGTCGGCGTTTGTGTTCGACTTGCGACTTGATTATCATATTTTATAATAAATCAAATATCTGTACGTTTACATAGTACTGTTAGATATATTGTGTGTAATAAACACTATATCTGATTGACGGAGGAATATTTTGCTAGCATAATTAAATCATAAATGTGTAATTATGAAATTCACATATATAACTTTTGCCAGTCAAAATAATTAATCTGTAATAATATTAAATATTAATTATGGCAACAAAAAATATAACACGTCATGAATATTCTTTGTACGAGTAAAAGGCTGATAATGATACAAACACTGCGCTGCCGCGGCTGGCGCGGCGTGGTGATGTCTACTTTAAACTATTTGCAAAATTTTAGGGAAATTGAAGACTAAATACAATTTATATTATGATTAGTTTTTTTATAATATCGACCTGCAGGTAACTATACACCTTTCGGTCGGATAGTTAGATACTTGCTGTATAACACTAAAATAATAAAAGTACAACAGTTCTCATACGGAGTTGACAGACCTGACGACAATAAAAATTCTAATTTACCACAATTCACCAGTTAGTTAGTTGGCGAAATAGCTGGTGATTCTTGTGGCCACTATTTACCAATCCGATGATTACTGTTTGTTTGGTGCGATAAGATAGCTCAGTGACTGACAGTGACAGTGTCAGTAAAACAATGACCGATAGTTTTAGTGCTTCTTTGAGACTTGGAGGTGTTAACGTACAACCTACAGATTCTTAGATTTCGATTGTCAAGAATAACCTCCAAGAAAACCCAGTACCACTCACTCGTCACACGAAACGAAACTAGGAACCTTGTGATCTAGATCGCTGATCGAAAAGCTAACTTATAGACCATAAAGCACTGACGAATAATTTAAGACTTATTAGGTATATTATAACCATATAATAAACATATTGAACATTCGAGACCGTTTGAAGTTGATTTACGCATTACAAAGAAATTCGAGAGAAACCGGTTCTCATTTGTTGTTAAACCACTATGATAATTTATTAAAATTATTCCTCTATAAACACTATATTTTCTAGAACATTTGAAATTTTTGGTTAATTCAATTAATAAACAGTTTTCCATTAATTTTATCTATAATTAAATGCTACTGATTCCAATCTCAGAAATCTGAAATCAGAAGTACTTTATTCAATTTTGACTACTACACTCTAGGACACAAATGCGTCCATTTAATGTCATTTTTTTATAAAAATAATTCTATATGTAAACAACATCCTAATTTTGATCGATTTAAGTGCGAAAAGGTAAAAATTTAATAAAAATATTATTTAACATTTAACTTTTTTTATACATTGATTCTTTCAAGTTGGCTACTTTGGCTACCACAAAAGGTTACCTACTAAGATTGTCAAAACTGGTATTTCTATATTTACATATCTAATCGTTGGCACACGGCGAAATTCCATAAACTAGAAGTAAATACTATAGTAAATAATGCACTTGTACTTTTTATTAATCTATACACATAATAAAATCGTAGCAAAGTCAAAACTGTACATTGATTTTTTTTTAAAAGAATACTTGGGGCGTGATCTATAATCGATATCGAAGCCAAAAATATAGTTTTTAGAATTTTTGTCTGTTTGTCTGTATGTATGTCCAGGGTAAACTCAAAAAGTACTGCATGGATTTACTTCAAATTTTGCATGAATATTACTAACAGGTCGGGTCAACATATAGGCTACATATTATCACGCTATCACCTAGCAGGGAGATGCTGTGCGGAGTAAACGAAGTCCGCGCGGAACAAGTCGCTGACAACAGCTAGTTAATTAATAATTCACTACATATGTATGTACAATGTACGAGTACATACATAGTTTGTAAAAAACAATGAATCAACTTTGCTTTTTAAAGCATTTTTAAGATAGGTATAATATCATGCTTTAGAAATGCTGATTAATTTAATAAACTTTTGTAAAGTGAAATAAAACTTAAGTATTTACCTCTAAAAATGCTGTAGTACGATTTAGCAATATGTATAAATCACTACATAAAACAAAGTCGTTTTCTCTGTCTGTTCCTACGTATACTTATGTCTTTAAAACTACGCAACAGATTTTGGTGGATTTTTTTAATAGATATATTGATTCTTGAGGGAGGTTTTAGTATATAAAGCTTTCCGATATTCCTACAGGCACAAAAGCTACGCGGGTGAAACCGCGGGCAGGTCGGTATTATTGTAATATTTTATATATTAGTAGTAGTAGGTAGTATTGTAATATTTTATAAAAAGCACTGGTGAAAAAACGACAAGTCCGCTTAGTTTTTATTTCTGCCGGATCTTCTCTAATTATTTCTCATTTCTGAAGTGGATGACGAGTCGTTTCATTACTGTACACACAAATTCCGATCTTCGGTTTGAATTTTGTAAAATATATTATGTACGTCTAGGATTAGAGATTTTTTTAAATGTTTGAGTGATTAGCCGATAGACAACATTTATTTTATACACATAGTGTATCATACAAAATAGTTTTTTTTTCTGAAGTACAGGGCAAGAAGCTCACCTGAATCTGATGGTGAGTAGTCGCCACCGTCCATGAACTGCTGCAATGCCAGAGTTCTTGCAGGTGCGTTGCTAAATTTTGAATCCTAAGATTTATCAGTTTTGAAACGTGTCCGCTGGCCATTGGTTCCCCAAAGTAGTCGTGCGAGGCAAAAAAGGCCTTGAGAACGCAGTAGTGAATTGTCAGACATAAATATGGCGAGGATGGAATTTCAAATTTTGCGTAATATATGGAATTCTGCGGGAATCGAGCCAAACAAATCTCCGGAATCCCCATGATAAATGCGATAGAAAATGCAGAGAGAACTGACATCCCTTCACAACGCCAAAGGATCAAGTTGATCAGAGCCAGACCCCATGTCGGTTCGGGCTTCCTTTGAAGATTAGACCATCTGCTATTCTGCCAGACAATTTGTTAGTGGCGAATGATTAAAAATACGTGTCACTACCATTGTGACTATAAGGTGGTAGAATTCTGCAATGTCTCCTCCGGGTCTGGTACCACCGTCTTACTAATTCCTACCGCATTACCATCAATGCATGTCACTGTGGTGTTCCGTTTGGACGGTAAGATAGCATGTATACTAATGCATGTGGTATTAACACCCGCCACAAGAATATCAACGCACCATTAACATCTTTGGTGTCTGCAGGTAATGAACGATGGTTGTCTCTTCCCATCTGGGGACCCATTTGGTTGTTTGTTATCTTATCACTACATAGTATAAAAACAAGTCGATTTCTCTGTCTGTCCCTATATCCCCTATATATGCTTAAATCTTTAAAACTACGCAACGGATTTTGATACGGTTTTTTTACTAGATAGATTGATTTTTGAGGAAGGTTTTACTATATAAACCTTTCCGATATTCCCACGGGAACAACAGCTACGCGGGTGAAACCGCGGGCAGGTCGCTAGTCTATTATATAAAAAGAACACATTTTGTTCAGTAATATCTAGTGACCGAATTATCCAACGTGTAATAATCTAGTACAAGGGAAAGTATACGAGTGTCTGCCTACGATATATTAATCACGATACTCTTTTGTACAAATCTAAAGGAAGTCACGTCCGGCGCCGGCCGCTCTGGGCTTCCGCGACAGACACACGATTATCAAAACTTGCACAGGTAGCGGGTCATCGACCTGAAAACCTGATAAAACAAACCTTCGCCGCGGGAACTCGATATCGCCAATAGTATCGAATTTCTTTTGTAAAGGGATTAGATTATATGAAGTGTGACCAGAACCTGCTTATACGATATACACGTCTTGTTGTTAGAGTTGATAAGGATAAAGAGATTGTTTTTCTATAGATAAATTCTTTTGAATTCTGAAAGGATTACTTGAAGGTTGTCTGTTTGCGTATCTGCCTGTCTGTATGTCTCAACTCACAGGTAATTTGCTTTGAAACTACAAAAAAATAGATTGAGTAAAAATCTGGTATCTGATTAATAAATGAATTTAAATACGGAGTCCACTTTTGGGGGACTAAATTTAAAAAAAGTTTTGCAAACTATTGGGTTTATCCTATCGTGTATAAAAAAACTTCATGTGAAAATATCAAATACCTAGGTTCATTATTTTATATTTTTTAAATAAACAGTTTTGAAGTTATTTAAGAAATTACATGAAAGTTAACTATGTGGTCTGTGACTGTACCCTTTTATTCAACCGACAGAACAAACTTTTATCCGAAGCTACGGGGCTTAAAATTTTGAACAAAATAGGGTCAAATAAACCTGTAGATCACACGAAAACATTTAAGAAGTCTATGGTATTTAAGAGACGATCATGTACGGAACGTTTATCACACGAGTTTAATTTTACTTGTTTGTTTTTTTTTATTGCTTTGTTAATGGTAACAAACGCCTACCATTTTATATTTACGGCAATTACATTTGAATGGAATCAAATACAACGTAAGGCTTTAATAGTCTCATAAAGTTAGATTTTTATGGTATATCTATATCTATATATAGTATATACATATAATAAAATCGTAGGAAGTCAAAACTGTACATTGAATATTTTTTAAAAGAATACTTGGGGCGTGATCTGCAATCGATATCGAAGCCAAAAATACAGTTTTTAGAACTTTTGTCTATTTGTCTGTTTGTCTGTTTATCTGTTTGTCTGTTTGTCTGTTTATCTGTTTGTCTGTATGTATGTCCGGGGTAAACCCAAAAAGTACTGCATGGATTTACTCCAAATTTTGCATGAATATTACTTATAGGTCGGGTAAACATATAGGGTACATATTATCACGCTATCACCTACGGGGGAGGAGCTGTGCGGAGTAAACGAAGTCCGCGCGGACGAAGTCGTGGGCAACAGCTAGTTATATATAAATACCTTGTATATATAATAGACAAGTATCTTAGCTAATTGTAAGTGCACTTGTTGTACCTCTACCAACCGCTTCCGGCATACGGGCATGACGATTCTTTTTAATTTTTATAGGTAAGGCCACCCGGATACCACCCAGTACTCGGGTGGTACTTTAACAATCTGCCTGGCATAATAACAAATGGTCTTTCTTCAAAGGGGGCCCGAGCCAACACGGGGTATTTAAAAAAAAAATTCAAATCGGTTCGGTTATGTCGTAGTTTATCCAATATAAGCCAACACAACATTTTTCTTTATAATATTACTAGTTGAGCCTGCGACTTCGTCCGCGTGGAAAAATTTCGAAAAACAGAAGTAGCCTAGTTATCACATCAGCTATCTGCCAGTGAAAGTCCCGTCAAAATCGGTCCAGCCGTTCCAGAGATTAGCCGGAACAAACAGGCAGACAAGACAGACAGAAAAAAATTGTAAAAAATATTATTTTGGTATACGTACCGTGTATACATCCATATGCATTTAGTAAAAAACGTTTATTTTAATATTATAAACAGACACTCCAATTTTATTTATTTATATAGATAATATTACTATAGGGGGATTTATTCCGTGTGTTTGTTCTGGTCACGTTTCTAGGAATAGATTGTCTGTGAAGCAATTTATAAAACGTGAACATAGGCTTAACAAGTAACTTCCATCGCGACTTTAACACCGTCTTCCATATTCCTGTCGCAATAACGTTAACGATAGTCACTCGTGTTTTTTTTTATAATAATAATGTCATTTGTATCTTTTCAGGGTTCCGAAGCAAACTAGTTTCGCTATGTCTGTCCGTCCGTCCGTCCGCATGATAGCTCAGAGGTCCTTATTACTAGAAAGCTGAAATTTAGCTCGAATATACATATTAGTCACGTCAACAAAATGGTAACATAAAATCTTGAAAATTTTTTTTTTCAGGGTAGCTCCCCTACATGTAAAGTAAGGATGTTCATTTTTTTCTCACATATCCATTACGTTTTTAAAAAATATTGTAGGTTTGTGAAAACAATTTTTCGATTAAAGGACTAGTTTGTAAAATATTAAGCTTTTAAATGCTAATTATTTTTGTTAGAGTCAAATGTCCCCCCCCCTCCCCCCTCCTGCAGGCTAAACAGTTGGTTTTGGGGGTGGGAAAAAAATCATGGTAGTAGTAAATATTATAATGAAGTTAAAAGGAAAACTATCACGGCTTTGAAGGCTTTACAAGTTATTATCTCGAGTTAACTCGAGTTGTGCTTAAATCGAGTTGACTCGAGTTTGATTTGCCTTAAATCGAGTTAGTGTTGCAAACTTTGAACTTTCCCTGTGCGCGAGCGAAAGAGGAAAGCACGCGATTTGTATTTACTATACAAAGTATGTAAAGCAAAATTGAGATAGAATTTAAATAAAAGTATCATTTATTTATAACAGTTATTATTTTCGATATTAAAAACCCTGGGATCTTAAAAGAAGTTATGTTTAGAACGAGTTTCAATAGCCAGAGAGTGGACATGTAAGTTATAAAACATTTTGAGATTCGTTCAAATATATGGGGAATGATACAACCACGTTATTTAATCGCATTAAAAGAAGCATTCAAAGTTATTGTTGGAAAAATAGTACTTTAACTAGCCCTTATTAGCGAATGGAAATAATATTTACGTTGAACCTTCTACATCGGAGAAGTCTTTTAAAAAAATTAGGCAAACTCTGTCGCGCTTGTCCGCTAAACATAGGCGCTTATTCTAAAAAGCTATACGACATAAACATAAATACAGAAGCTTATAACAATTACTATAAACAACTTTTTATCAACTACTTAATGTAGTAATGATAATTGTCACAACATAATTATACGAGTTAAGAACTATTAAAAAATTAAGCAGTCAAAAACAATTATTCTATTCAAAGCCTCGTTCTGCTAAGCCTCGTTCGAGTTTGATAACTCGAGTTCAACTCGAGACTCGAGTTAAGTGAATTTTAAGTCGAGTTAACTCGAGTTGTGTTTTTTTCGAGTTGGCACATATAGTTTTAAGGTCCTAGGAACTTTTTCGGACTATTTTCACGATAACGTCAGTACATCTGTATGTATGTATGTGTGTGTTTCATTTCATATTTTTTAAACAGCTTAACCGATCGAAACGCGGATGGCAATGGCAAATGGTATTCGATTGGGTTTTGCTTAACTTAGACTTTCTCAAAATTTGAACTGATTCGACCCAAAAGGTTTTGAGAAGTTTTGATAAAGCCACAAAAAAGTTGGTGAAACAGTTTTTTTTAATATAGCTTTCAGATTAATGGGCCGATTAAGTACAATATCCCATCAGCCCTATTCCTTAAAAATTGCGTCAAATGCATAAATTCCATAAAAATACTATTTATCCATTCGGGACTTATCGTTGACGAATAATTTTATATGAAAATATTATATATTAGTATATAATTCACAAATATGCATTGCTATGTATTCGCTAGCTAGTTTAGTAGCTAGAGAATTAGTATTCGCTAGCTAACACCCACTTCACAAGTAAACAATTTGGGTTAGATAAATTCGTGTGATTTGTTCAACGATATACATATATAATATATTAATTACCCACTTCTAATTCTAAAAGCCATTAAGCATAAACATAACCACTAGTGTCAACAGAGTGACTGATGAATAATTAATTGTTATTGAAATTGAGTGAACTATAAAGGAAAACAGCAAGATATTTGAATGTTAATATGTGTGACAGCCGAGCTGCAGTTATCGATAACTCGAAGTCGGAAACGACTGCAGCGGCCTCTATTGCGTCTGGAAACGAGGTCGACTCGCCGTCGTTATCAGTATCACAGTATAAGCCTGCTTACACTAATCTAACCAGCGCGCATACCTCCAGCACAAAAATATATTGCTGACTTATTTCACATACGTATATATTATATTCAAAAATCAGAAATCAGAAGTACTTACTTTATTCCATAAACTTTTTACAAGTTATTTTGACGCGTCTACAATTTTTTTAAGCTGCTATCGGATCGAAAACGCGACCACACACTGAAAAGATCCGGCGAAAAACATTAAGCGGGCTTTTCCCATGTATCAATTTTAGTTAATTCCTTTACGGAGAGGTCAATGTGAACCAGGGACCCTACACTACCTTGACTGCTTTAAAATAGTCGTGTTTTTCAACCGGCTTTCCAAAAAGAAGAAGGTTCTCAATTCGATTTTTTTTTTAATGTAAATAACCTCGGAGCTCGGTAATTTATGAGCCGAGTTGAAAAACTATTTTTTGTTTGAGAAGATATAACTACTTCCGTGTGGTCCCGTTTATATTTGGTTTAAGTCTGATTTGAGGTTCTAACGATACAGGAAATTATGTCAGTTGCTGCAGTTTTATTGCGACTTTTTTAAATAATATACTATAATCATATTACTATATACAGTCAAAATGGCTTCTTGTGCGTTTATTTTATAATAATAGACCGGGATCCCAGGAACAAAATTTTTTTGATTAATAACAAACTGAATTTTTGTGAACAGCTTCGATTTGACGAGACAACCATCTTTTCTATCTTCGAAAAGTCTCAAAATGGGTAAATAATAAAGTTATGGGGCTTTGAAAATTTTGATTCTGTGAAGGAATAATATTTATTAATAACAATAATTATTTTTCGACTTTAATCGCTTGATTATATTATGAAAAATACGATGAAAATTTTCCTACACATTCGATGGTTTTTCTGGCATGTCCTCCACTCTAAAGTTTCAGAATTTTGAGATGTTTAAATTGATATTAATCAATATAATAACAACCTAATTTTCTCACAACAGCGTGTTAATTATTATTGTTATTCAAGGGTAAAATTGTCCTACACATAAAGTAGAAACTTTTCTTAGTCCAACACTCTAAAGTTTTCTTTTTTATATATCTTTATTAATTACCAAATTCGAGATTTTTCGAAGATAGAAAAGATGGTTGTCTCCTCAAAACGAAGCTGTTCACAAAAATTCAGCTTGCTAATAATAAAAAAAAGTTTGTTCCTGGGATTCCGGTCTATAACTTTTTTCATTATTTATTACCAATTTATCCTAACCAATTCTACTAAGTTACAATTTCATACAAATTATTCTAATATATATGCTGTAGCTTAGCATTTAACGTTTAAATATGTCATATATACTAAATATTATAAATGCAAAATTCTGTCTGTCCATTAAGCTTTCACGGCTAAATCACAAAATCAAATTTTGACGAAATTTGCCAAAGATATAGTTAAAGACCTGAGGCTTAACGTAGGCTAACATTATTTTAAAAATTAACCCTTAAGGGTCTAAAGTAGGGGATGAAAATAGTATTATAGATTATATTAATCATCTATTACTGTCCACGCGAGAAAAGTTATATACGTCAGCTAGTATCTTCATAATTCACATGAATTTCGGTGGTGGTTACAACATACAAACGCGTTAACTCTGGAAACCCGATACCCTTACATAAGCGTCGATGTTAATTCAATATCAACATTACAAGACGTTCATAATAGATTTCTTCCGAATATGTAATAAGCAATAGCTCCCTTATAAAAGAAAATGTGTTACTTTAGAAGAAAAGTGACCGTTTGATCAATCTCATCGGTTTTTTCACCATAAAAAGGCAGAATACTTAAATATTTTTCGACTATGGTCGGAACCCATTGATATAAAATACCCAAGGGCCAAGATATACAATCAATGTTTAAAAAACGACCTCATTTCAAATAGAATCGCGTTGGTCGCGATACTGTCAATTTAATTACTTTTTGTAAGTACATTGCTTTGTAAAAACAACTATAAATCTTGCGCCTAAGGTTGGATATGCAGAGACATATATTTATATCATATCTATAACTGATTATGTGAAATTAGCGACACTTTTGAGTGTCAAATTTGTTTGGGACTGTGCATCTTGAGTTTTTATGTCAATGTGTGAACTACAGAAAATTACCACGACCAAATTGTATCTAACCTTTCATCTATTATATCATACTTCTTCATTTATCCTCTCAGTGTAAAAATTCATTACAAAAAATTGAGTAGAATTTACAACCGATGCCATTATCATATGGCAGGACGTGCGCACTACAGAAATAAAATCATTTGGAACTATTAAAAGTGATATATTTAATTAATTAATATATGTAAAAAACTGGCTTCAAGGCCAGGAGCCCACGTCAGCGGTACTTTGGTCTAGTACTATTAGTTCCTTTTTCAATAAGCAGGCCTTGAAATTAATTTCAAAGATCACGAGAAAGCAAGGTCATTCTCGATTTATGTTTTACTAATATAACGTCCGCCGGGAACCTGCTAAACAGATAAATCGAACTCAAGTCAGTATTAAGTCTAGAAGAAATTGCATAGGTCTAGAAAGAAGATACTGTTTTTGGTAATCAGGCATATGGAGTATCTTAGTTGTAATGTTTTGTATTGATATAAACAACTAAATATCTTAAAAACAAAAATCCAATGAATCCGACTTATTATAATAAATATCGTTTTCCCCGCGTTGATCCCCGGACTCCTTTAAAAATAGATCAACTGCCGTTCTGCCAGGCAGGTTGTAAAACACGACCGATTGGCTATACGTGTCTCTACCATCGTGACTACTAGGTGGTAGAGTATTGCAACAACTCGCTGAGGTATTTGGTACCAACGAGCGAGGGTAATTTAGACGGTAGACTTACGCATGTGACATTGCCATCTCGCCACACAGATAGTAACGCACCTTTAACATCTTTGGTGATAGGCGATGGTTTCTCTTATCATCATCATCAGGAGAGCCACCAGCTTGTATGCTATGTTATGATGTAAGTGGCAGAAAGTTATTTTAATAAAGTCTGTCACATCGGATAGTTTTAGCTTACTCCGGGTTAGCACGTAGAGAAGTCAATCCAGGGGCCCCAACTTATGTTACGTTACAATATGTCAATCAAGTCTATTACACATTTTCTTACATATTATGCCGCGTTGTAGCACGATGCGTCGTTGTATCGTTTTTACGCTGTATGTGTAAGAGCCGTAAGCGCTTTGGTTCGATTGACGTTTTATTACGTGAATTTGAGAGCTGGCTACTACCATCATGAATACTAGGTGATAGAGTTCTGCATCGGCTCGACCGGGTCTGGTACCACCGCCTTACCTATTCCTGCCGCAATAGCGACAGTGCTAGTCACTGTCGTGTTCCGGTTTGGAGGGTAAGGTAGCCGATAAACTTATGCATGTGGCATTAGACCTCGCCACAAGATAGCAACGCACCATTAACACCTTTGGTGTCTATAGGCGATGGTTGACTCTTTCCATTAGGAGACACAACTGCTTGTTTGCTATCTTATAATATAAAAAAAAAGTATCTAGAGAAAATGCAGCGATCTCCACTTGTCTCGCCGACCGATAAACTGGTGAATTGTTGTGAATCAGAACGTCAATAGACGTCTTAGAGTTGATATGACAGATATCACAAGGTATATCCTAGTGCAGGCACCTGTCTTTCACAATTTGTTGCTTAAGCTTATTAATTATATTAATATATTCATTATATTAATATAACAACAGTTAATATACTACGCGGTTGTAAATAAATTTGAATTAAACAAACAAATTTATATCAAACAAGCAACAAAAATATATAAAAAACGTTACCAAACTAGTTCATTGATTACATTTGACTGTAGTTATTTATTTAATTAGAATATTAATCATATTAATATGCAAAAATTAGCACAACATAATATGTCTTATTATTACATTATATTTATATTTAAAATTTAATGTAATTACTTAATTATCACAAATAATTACAAATTGCTAAAATGTACATTGTAATAAACTAAATTATGTAGCAAAAAAGGCAAATACTTAGAATATATAACGGCAAATCTATATTTATATCAAGAAGAGAAAAGATAAGATTATTTGTTTGTTTATAATGAATAAAAGCAAAAACTGCTGGACTGATCTTTAACATTTTTACCATTAGAAAGCTTCACTATCCAGGGGTAACATAAGCTACTTTTTTAGGTAACTAAGCATATTCATGTAAAATATTTTATTGCAATCATATGATAAACATTATTAGGTTTTACTTACTATTTACTGCAATATAAAACGAACATAAACCTTAGCAGGGTGTAGAAATATAGAGGCAATCTATTTAAATTTAGTCAATATTTTTTTAATTTATGATTTTAAAGTCACCTATCTTATATTTTTTATCAAATGCTAACACTGTTTTATGTTGAAAGCTAAATAATGATAATCCTTTTGCCATTCCCGAAAATGAAACCTAGGATCTCACGATCTTCTAGTGAATAGACTAATCACTAGACTACGAGGCATTCAATTCAACACATAAATGAAATATTAGACTTAAAATACTTGTACGACATTAATTATATCAATATGCATTGGTGATTTCCATACATGATTTCCTAATGAGCAGCGAGCCGGCGCGGCGCGGGCGCGTATCCTCTTGCAAAACTACGGACACGCTTCAATAACCCAGTGTATTTCATCAGTGACCCGCTCCAATCACTCATAGACACCGGCGAATTTTACATTTATTTACAAACGAGCTGCCCGCTGTATAATAAAAATCATTTGGCGAATTCCATACAAGCAACTTATTTTTCTGGGATAAAAATATCCTATGTGCAATTGACTGCCTCGTGGTCTAGGGTAGCCTATTCCGCACAGATCACGAGGTCCCGAGTTCGATCCCCGGGTCGGTCAAAAGTGTTATAGACATTTTTTCCAGGTTTTTCTCGAAAATGTAAAATCTCAGTTGGAGCTGTATTACGACTGTCGGTTCCGGTTATCGCTAGAAATAATTGATAATCGATAACATGTCGCTAAATGCGGCGATGAGGATCACCACCTATCTTGCCAACCGACACAAAAACACAGTGAACCGGAAAGTCTATAGACGTTCGGTTTACTCTGCCTGCCACGCAAAAGAACCGCGCGTGATAATACAATGTATAATTCCAGGTCATCATCTTCCTGTGTGCTAAATTTTATTGCAATTAATCTAGTTTTTTTTTGTGATTCAATAACATTTTTTTTTTATTTCGTAAGATAGCAAACAAGCAAAGGGTCTCCTGATGGAAAGAGTCAACCATCGCCTATAGACACCAAAGATGTTAATGGTGCGTTGCTATCTTGTGGCGAGGTCTAATGTCACATGCATAAATTTACCGGCTACCTTACCCTCCAAACCGGAACACGATAGCGACCAGCACTGACGCTATTGCGGCAGGAATAGGTACGGCGGTGGTACCTGACCCGGGCGAGACAATGCAGAACTCTACCACCTAGTAGCCACGATGGTAGTGACTCGCATAGCCAATCGGTCGCCTTTTACGACCTGCCTGGCAGAACGGCAGTTGGTCCATTCTTCAAAGGAGCCCGGAACCAACACGGGGAAAAAAATATAAAAAAATCACATTGCTGCATCACATTTAGTGGATTAACATGTCGTTGATGTAGTTTTTCAAACACACTTTCATGACCTATTTCAGCCCCTTAGGGATTGAATTTTTTTAAGTTAACCTGTTTTCATCCCGGATCTGCAGTTTGGCATGGTGATTTTGCATGTCTCTTTGCTCCCTCTTCTATAAAAAGAACATGCGTGCAATACTGATAGTGCCGGTATAAGTTTCTTTTTAGGGTTCCGATGTAAACTAGGAACCCTTATAGTTTCGCTATGTCCGTCCGTCCGTCCTCAGCCTAGCTCAGAGATTCTTAGTACTAGAAAGCTATAATTTTGCATGAATATACATATTAGTCACGGCGACAAAGTGATAACATAAAATCTCGACATTTTTTTCAGGCTAGCTCTCTTATATCTAAAGTGAGAATGTTAAATTTTTTCTCACGTACCCAATAGTAAGAGGTATCGTTAGGTTTTAAAAAATATTGTAGGTTTGTGAAAACCATTTTTCCTTTCGACTCGTTTGTGAAATTTTCACTATGAAGTGCTAATTTTTGTTAGATTTATGTAATTTATACTTTCCATCGTCGGCACTTGGTGAAACTCCGTCATAATTATTGTTTTAAATTTTACACTTGTACTGTTTCACAATTCACTAATTATATATAATATATACATTTTTATTTAAATAGCCAACCGGTTTCGCATTTTACTGCATCATCAGGGCTAAAACTTAAATTGTCAATTCAAAAAAAAAAAAGTCAAATTAAAAAAAAAAAAGTATATATTATATATAATTAGTGAATTGTGAAACAGTACAAGTGTAAAATTTAAAACAATAATTAGATTTATGTGTCCTTAAATCTCTTCTTTGCCCGCTAAATGTTTGATTTTAGGGGTAGAAAAAAATTCACGTAGTAGTAAATATAATGAAGTTAAAAGGAAAATTATCACGGTTTAAAAGGCTTTACAAGTTTTTGAGTAATAGTCGACCAACTTATGAAATGTACTTTAAAAGTTTTTATAGGCGGTGAACCTGTGGTGTATTGACATTAAAAAGGTTGTGTCATAGTATGAAATAGTAAAAGCTAAGAGGCTAGTCCACATTATTGTGAAAGACAAATTTGGAACCCTACATTTCGCGTGGCCTGACACATTTATATATGTTAACTAGCTGTTGCCCACGACTTCGTCCGCACGGACTTCGTTTACTCCGCACAGCTGCTCCCCCGTAGGTGATAGCGTGATAATATGTAGCCTATATGTTGACCCGATCTATAAGTAATATTCATGCAAAATTAGTAGTAAATCCATGCAGTACTTTTTGAGTTTACCCCGGACATACATACAGACAAACAGACAAAAATTCTAAAAACTATATTTTTGGCTTATATCGATTGTAGATCACACCCCAAGTTTTCTCTTAAAAAAATATTCAATGTACAGTTTTGACTTTCCTACGATTTTATTATATGTGTATAGATTTTTAAATCATAAGATAGCAAATAAACAGCCGATGGCGAGGCGTAGTTTCTTATATTCGTAAGATAAATAATATCATAGAAGTTTATTGAACCCATTTTACTGCAGTTTTGTTTAAAAAAGTATAATTTGATCGACTTTCATTGATTGGAACCTATGACCTCACAGATCGTGCTTAGCATTTATATTCATTTGAGACGTTTCTTTTTCTGAATTTTTCTATGTGATAACCATGAATCAATATTTGTTTTAGTAATTCATCTATACTTTACACAATTTTAAATTTTATCCGTGTTATTCCAGACACCTTTCAAGAATAGCCCCCATTTCCCCGTGTTGGTCCTGGGCTCCTTTGAAGAATAGGCCAACTACCGCCAGGTAGGTCGTAAAAGGCGACCGATTGGCTATACGAGTCACTACCATCGTGGCTACTAGGTGGTAGCGTTCTGCATTGTCTCGCCCAGGTCTGGTACCACCGCCTTACTTATTCCTGCCGCAATAGCGTCAGTGCTTGTCACTGTCGTGTTCCGGTTAGGAGGGCGAGGTAGCCGGTAAACTTATGCATGTGGCATTAGACCTCGCCATAAAATAGCAACACACCATAAACACCTTTGGTGTCTATAGGCGATGTTTGACTCTTTCCAACAGGAGACACATCTGCTTGTTTGCTACCTTACGATATAAAAAATAGACATTTTCGCCTCATCACAAAGTATACATTATTTTTTATCGCAGTAAAACTGCAACAACCAACTTCCCATTACCTATAACTCCGAAACTCTGCATTAGATCTTCGCCAAATTGAAATAAAACTCCACGGGGAGTATATCCTCTCAAACAAAACAAGAATCATTAAAATTGGTTCATAAACGACGAAGTTAACACACACATAAAAACATATATACGGTCGAATTAATAAACTCCTCCTTTTGGAAAATCGGTTGATTATATTATAATATACTTGTTCTTATAATATTATAAATACGAAAGTATGTTTTGATGTGTGGATGAATCACACCAAAACTACTGAACAGATTTGCATGAAATTTGGCACATGTAGACGATTACCTGGAATAGCACATAGGCATTTTTATCCCGGAAAAAATAATATTGTTCCGGCTGGATCCACCAAAAATATTTATAATGCAGCGAGATGCACGCTAGATAGCAAACAAGCTGTTGCAAGATAGCAAACAAGCAGATAGCTCTCCTGATGGAAAAGACAACCATTGCCTATAGACACCAAAGATGTTAATGGTGCGTTGCTATTCGTAAAGCGTAATAAGTAAGGGGGCGTCCACAAATTACGTGAGATGTTTAAGGGGGAGAGGGGGTCGAGTCAAATCTCATCTAATCTTACGTTGGAGAGAGGGGGTCTCGGTAAATATCACGCTATTTTTTCTGATTGAAACAAAAAAATATACTATTTTGATCCATTATCCAGATTGTGCATGCGTAAGATTTAATGTTAAGCGTAATCGGAATACGATTAAGATCATTCACTAATTCTTTCGAAACAAAATAATTTCATTCATATTTTGACGTTATACAGTCTTAACTAGTCGTAAATAAAAGCACGAAGCGAATTATATTTAAGAACCCTACATTTTGAAAAATCTCACGTGAGATTGGGAGATGGGAGAGGGGGTTGAATAAAATCCCACGAAATCTGACCAGGAGGGGAGGGAGGGACAGAAAATTTAAAAAATACCTCACGTAATTTATGGATGCCCCCTAATGGTGTAAGCATAAGTTTACCCGCTACCTTACCTTAAAGTTCACTCGAAAGAAGTCGTGGACAAAAATGTCCCTATTATAAAAATCGCTAAAATGAAATATGTAAGGACTTAGAAATATGGAATGAAATTGATGTACCTACCTACTTATGATATTTATGTTGGAATCTGCAAGTTTTTGTAACAGACAGTTATTCCAATTAAAATAAATGTTATTTAAAATATGGAGGTGCAGATTTATTGTCATTCAAGACATTCTTAGAAGCGGCGATAAATCAAGATTGCATAACGCCTTGCAAGATTCGGCCGTAATGCCATTGACTCGGTTTACTTTTTCAAAATGGCGTTTAGCCTAAAGAAGTGTTATGCAAATTATCTTATACGTTGGACATTTTATTTATTCCTCTTCTATAATCATTAGACACATTTGTTTAGTTGCAAAATCATTAGTTTAAACACATTGTCTGGCCTGGTTTGAATAAGTATGGACACAAGACGAATTTAATGACGTATTATTTATCAACATCTGTTGAGACGTTAATTATTTACGAGTGGACATAAGAACGGGCATTAATATTATATGCATAATATGTACATAGGTACAAGTCATACCAATAATCCTTTTTTTTATGTCATAAGATAGCAAACAAGCAGATGGGTCTCCTGATGGAAATCAACCATCGCCTATAGACACCAAAGATGTTAATGGTGCGTTGCTATCTTGTGGCGAGGTCTAATGCCACATGCATAAGCTTACCGGCTACTTTACCCTCCAAACCGGAACACAACAGTGACGAGCACTGACGCTATTGCGGCAGGAATAGGCAAGGCGGTGGTACCAGACCCGGTCGAGCCTCCTTAGACTTCGATTAACACGAAATAAAACGAAGCCAATAACTGTATAAGTACCTACTGCCCTAAAATAAAATATTGACAATAATGCAGAAAACAATCACCTCTGTGGTCTAGTGGTCCGGTGCCCGTGTTGACCACATGAGGTCCCGGGTTCGATTCCCGGGTCGGGCAATTTAAAAAATGTGTTTTTTCAGTTTTCTGATAAAAGCAATGTTGCTCGGGATTGGAAAGCGCCCGGTTGGCGATAGGCTTATTACCTATCACATTTTGGGACTATGTATTTTCAGATAATCATGGGTGCATTTGTTGTATGCGTCTGACTATTTCTTTGGGAATACGGGCGTGAAGATACTTTCATGTAGAAAATAAAATTTATCACGTATCTATTGTCAAACATATTATGTGCCCATGGAATACAAATTATAACATTTTTAAATATATGTATTAGTACTACGAGGGCGGATAACCACGAAAACGGTATTGAGCAACCTTAAGAAAATTAAAAAAAAATATTTAGAACAAATCGATTTACCGAGAATTCGAATCGAAGCTCGGCGCAGCTTCGCCCGCGAGTAGATTTTAAGACGAAATATTAACCTCTATATAAGACCCTTGGGGGTTAATTTTGAAAAAAGTTAAATTATGTGTGGCCCCAGATTTTTGACTAAGTCATAGAACAGACAGATAGACTTTCGCGTTTATAATATTAGTATAGACTGGTTGATCCGCGCAGTCATACAAACGTTCATCCCCTACTTCATCCCCTTAGGCATTTACTTATGAAAAAGTTGGTCTATATTTGACTATGGATTTTCGACTATCTCCGAACCAAATTTCATTAAAATAGGTTCAGTGATTTAGCTGTGAAATCATAATAAACAGAATTTCGTGTTTATAACAACTAGCTACACCTTGCAGCGCGCTGCAATATGAAAGTTTTTAGTGAATCCCGCGAGAATAACTTCATTTTCCGGGATAAAAAGTACTCTATGTACTGTATCAGGTTATCATCTAACTGTGTGTCAAATTTCATTGAAATCGGTCCAGCCAGTCGACTAGTATGTAACAAATATTCAAACATCTAAACATACAAACTTTCACGCTTATAATATGTTTGAAATGAATGGGTTTTGTATGGAAACGAGGTTCAGTGCCTTATAATTAACAATCCAAAAACTTTTCGAGTGTCTTGAATAAATTTATCGTTAGTTTATAATAATTGTTCGTAGTCTGTTTTTGTCGTGGAGCAAAAAACCTCCACGGATAAGGATACATTTAATATTTTAAAACAAAATGAGAAGGTATTTTGAGCACATTATCATTAGCCATGAACAGGACTGGTAGATCTAAAATTGGCCATATATTTAGGTTCAATAACACTGACCACTGAATTGATTATAGGTGTGTACTGTGTACATTTAATAGCGTCGCGTCGTTGCGAGATATATTCTCATGGATACCATTAGTTACTGGCAAGTGTTGCCAGTTGCAGTAATTTTATAGCTCCTCATATTATGGGGCTTTTTCTTCTTTTTGAACAATGAATTATTTCTTCTTTCTATCGGGCAGTTTATAAAAGGTGAACTATTAGCCAAATTCGTACAGGTAAAAATAGAAGCTTTCTTTTATCCTTTCACTTATTGCCGATTTAGGCGGCCAACCATCAAAAAGTAGAGATGTGTGCTATTTTGACTTCAATATATTCGTTTGGATTAGATATGAGATTTTTGATTAACAAGTTGTCCCACTGCCGCTAAGGAAGTGGTGTACGAATCAAGCAATATTCAACGCTACAAAACAAATTAATTTAATTAAAAAGTAAATTCTAAATCACGCTATAACATTTTTATATCTTGTAACAATATAATATTCAAATTTTATCGCATCTCAGATGGAATCGGTTCCCAGTCAATGCACATTACCTGACGGAGAATATCTTCCCTTTTCCATTCTTGTGTGACGTTATCAACTTCCACAACAGTGACGTCATCTCGATAAGCAATTTCTCTTACAATAGAAACTGTAAGTTGTCAATCATGTCAGTATTCAATACTAAACAGAGTCAAGAAAATACAAATTTGTACTAAGAAGGTTTCAAAATATGTTGGTTTATTTTTCATCGCATAAAGTTGCTGGTCCTGGATATCGATGATAACAAGCTAATGTCCTTAAAGTTTAATGCGGCTTTGAAGATCACCAACTATCTACCAGCTGATAAAACAGTGAATGTAAATGTGGATTTACAGCAACACTCTGTTTACATATTTAGAGATCTAACGAGGTTATTTTTGTTTGATTGTGTAAAATTTATAACTAATATATATTTTTTTTATTTCCAGGTAAATATTTATGGCGATCAAAGCAACCTGTATGCTACATAAGGGTTAGTCACCTCTTCAGTTAACTACAATGATTTTATGTCTACAAAATAAAAAATCAGGCCCCTTTTGATTAATAAATTAATTATCTTACTGCTAGGCATCTCGTAAATGTCTAAGAAAGGCTTATACATGTCACTAACATTGTAACTACTAACTTAGTAGGGTTCATGTAGTGTTCCAGCTTAAACGGAAGATAGGTGGTAAATTTAAACATGTGGCATTGACATTTCGCTACACGAATAGCAACGCACCATTAATATATTTGGTGTCCTTTGGCTGCTTCCTCTCTCTATCAGGAGATCCATCTACTTCTTGTAACGTTTGCTACCTTACGATATAAAAACTACGTAATATATTTACAATATATTAATACAGAATCTTTTAGGACGTAAAAATATTACGTACTGAAGATGCTTTTGATAGCGAATTCGGTCGATTAATTTAAAATAATGTAGTCTATACCTATTGTGAAATAAAAGTACAAGTGCATTACAAACTAGTTTCAACTACAAGTAATGAAATTTCATCAAGTGCCGATGATTGAAAGTGTAAAATCTGTTCAACAAAGTGTTATTGAGTTTGATGATAGAGTCTGGTGATGATGTACCTTAATATCTCAGAAAAGCAGCTTCAAGCTGCTTATCCTTATCCTTAAGTGAAAAATATGATATTATCGCTGGAGTTCGGAAATGCCTTGATGCTAATCACCACCCATTTCGTTAATTGAGAAAATGAAGTATCGTATTAAAACTGAGAAACTAGAATCGTCCGATTTACCATACTTACACCGCAACGGAGCTGGCATCAAGATATATATTTCATTCATTTACTGCGTTTGTAAATCGCAACTCTAATATTGTGTCTTTAATTGTTATGCTTGGTTAAGATTTAACATTTTAACAATGCAGAAACCGTATTACCTTAACTGTTCAAATAATTAATTTATGTATGATCCGATAACCGCTTTGCTATGCATGAATGGGGGCCTTATTACCGATATTACTATTCAAAACTTATCCTTAACCTGTATACATAAAGTTTAAATTCCAATCTGCTAACACAAAGGCCTATGTAATTGGTGGGCGCTAATAAGGCTTTTGACACATAGTACTGTAAAAACGAAGCGAATCGGTGTATTCGTTATATGATGTTCAGATTTCTTTAAGACCTTTATGGAGGAAAGATCACCTTTTTTCTGGTCAAGCAGTAAGTAAAAGGCAAGGTAATTTTATGATGATCACAAATACGCTACGATTTTGTTTTGACTCGTCGAGGCACTATAAAACTACATATCTATACATATAATAAAATTGTAGTAATATCAAAACTGTACATTGAATATTTTCTTAAAAGAATAATTGGGGCGTGATCTACAATCGACATCGAATCCAAAAATATAGTTTTTAGAATTTTTGTCTGTTTGTCTGTATGTATGTCCGGGGTAAACTCAAAAAGTACTGCATGGATTTACTTCATATATTCTATACTTTCCATCGTCGGCACTTGGTGAAATTCCATTATTACTAGACACTTTTACTTTTCCACTTGTACATCAATTTCACTTTACACAATTTTTATTATATTACTCGACCGGTTTCACTTTTTAAAGCATCTTCAGGATCTGATGATGAGATCCTGAAGATGCTTTAAAAAGTGAAACCGGTCGAGTAATATAATAAAAATTGTGTAAAGTGAAATTGATGTACAAGTGGAAAAGTAAAAGTGTCTAGTGATTTACTTCATATTTTGCATGAATATTACTAACAAGTCGGGTCAACATATAGACTACATATTATGACGCTGTCACCTATGGGGGAGAAGGTGTGCGGAGTAAACGAAGTCCGCGCGGACGAAGTCGCGGGGTAACAGCTAGTTTCTAATAAAATTACATCAGTACTAAAACTGGCGTGCCTTTTTGCGGTGATTAAGTTAGGCAGTAAACTTTTTCGTGTAGGTTTCTACTCAGCCTTAATCATTAATTGCTACATCACTACATAGTATAAAACAAAGTCGCTTTCTTTGTCTGTCCCTATGTCCTTATGTCCCTATGTATGCTTAAATCTTTAAAACTACGCAACGGATTTGAATGCGGTTTTTTGTAATAGATAGATTGATTCTTGAAGAAGGTTTTAGTGTATAAACCATTCCGATATTCCCATGGGAACAAAAGCTACGCGGGTGAAGCCGCGGGCAGGTCGCTAGTTATGCTATAAAAGAAACATGGACAATATAATAATATTTGAAATGCTACAAAACACACAGAACGCAGAACGAGTTCGTAACCATGTTATTAAATATGCGCGTGCAAAATTAATTTACACTCAGTGTATCAACTTGTAAAATTGCACTGAAATGACACTAAGCTAAGCCATTTCTGCTTTCTTGTTGTGGATTTGTATTTAAGAGATAAGCCTTGGACAATAAACCGCGTTTCGATCCGTTAGTAATTCTAAAAAATCGATACAATGTTTTAAATTTCATATTATATAATGATATTTTTTCAATATTTGCACATCATATAATGGTAGAATATGTTGGTACCTTAATTTATTTTTGACAACTTGTAATATATATATATATATATATATATATATATATATATATATATATATATATATATATATATATATATATATATATCATATTGACTGTTGTTATTTTATGTTGTTATTGACATGAAGTTTGGCTGGCTGTTTTCCAGGCTGTCTGACTTTGGCCTAATTACTAGATTACATTCTGTATAATTTATATAATATTATTTAACCCTAATTCCGATGCGAGCGTAAGCATTTGCTTATATTTATTTATAGGATATTGGTCCCAATTTGTCAAAGAAGGTATAATGTCTCGACTCTTCCTGCTACAATAACATCAGTGCTATGGTTGCCATGCACCAGCTCAGAAAGCAACGCATTTTAATATATTGAATGTATATTTATGGCGATCTTTTACCATTAGGAGAGCTTTATTTTTTGATTTATAAACAATGCAACTAATAAAATGGAAAAATGTAAGCAAAGTTGAGGAAGTCCAAAAAATAAGACAATGGAAGACAGATTTTGTTAGGAAATGGTTCGCCTCGTCTACATTAGTCTATCATGTACTTCGGTCTTTAAACGGCGGCGCTTTGCAGTTCTAATTTTATTTCGTTATACGTAGTGACTTGTGATAGTTTTACATTCGCTTAGTGTACAATAGGCCTAAGACAGAGCCATATAGGGCGGAACCTGTTGCGGAATGCAAGATTGAATAAACCTTTACAGATAGCCTTTGCCTACAATTGTGTATTGAAATTATGTGAGCACTAGTTGTTACCCGCAACCTGGCCTGCATTAGTAACATGATTGTCTCTGCTGTCCTACCTAGCTGTTCATTCATTCGCATGTTTATCATGAGATCGAACATACAGTATTTCATCGTAAAGTAATGATTCATAAGACTATAAAAATACTTACAAATGTTACCTATCTGTATGGACTGTAAAAATGAACTAGTTTTACTGAGTGCCTACAATCGCAGCCAAAATTCATTTTGATTAATTTACCTTTACATAAGCCAAGCGGTTTTAATTCTGACAACAAGTCTGGTCAACAAGTTCTTAAACGTGCTGAATTTCACTACAGATGCTTTATCTAATTTTTCCCTGTCAGTCCGGTACCCTTTAAAGAATAGGCCGTTTGGCATTTTGCCGATTGGGTATACGTGTCATTTTTTTTTTTTTTGTGTGTGGAAAAAAAAAAAAAAAGGCACCTAGTTTTTGTTAATAAATCTGAAACTTAATAGTCATGAAATTTAAAAAACCGGCCAAGTGCGAGCTGGACTCGCGCACGAAGGGTCTCGTACCATCCCTATTCAAGTTTTTACCTGTTTATCAAGATCGACTAAAAAAATTCTTAACAAGTACATTTATTGTATAGGGACTCCCTTTATATTTGCATTTTTTATTTTTAGTATTTTTTGTTATAGCGACAACGGAAATACATAATTTATGAAAATTTCAGCTTTCTAGCTGTCGCGGTTTATGAGATACAGCCTGGTGACAGACAGACAGACGGACAGACAAACAGCGGAGGCTTAGTAATAGGGTCCCGTTTTACCTTTTAGGTACGGCACCCTAAAATGGTTCCTTAAAGAAAAGAAAACTTCTAATAAAAATGTGGACTTCTGGAGTTCTATCCCTATCATTTAAAATTTTAATTTGTATATTTGTAACTAAAAATGTAGACTTCAACAACGAACAATGAAAAATAAACAATATCTAACTTTGTCTTCATATTTATATTTAAGCGATCATCGCGTCCTTTGGGATTGGCAAATTGTTTGCTATATATGTACATTGTATAGGGGAATGCGATTCAATCAGCCATAATGTGTAGACACGACCTCAGATCAAACACAATTTAGCAAACATGCCATTTTCTCACAACTTTTAAATGCAAATATATTAAACGTTGAAAGCTTTTAAAATATTACTGCATTATTTTACTATAGATTTGTTTTTGTTTTCTTCACACTTAAAGTATTATAATGGATTTAGGGCGGCTTGCATCAAAATACTTAAATGCATTTAGTCCCTTAAACATGTATAGCAAATGTCAAAACGCCTTAAAAGTTGTCACTTTAAACGTATTTAGTGACTTAAAATGATTTAAGCATTTTGGTGCAAGCCGCCCTTAATGTCTTTTTAATCCTTATGATCTACTATTTTTTATCTGTTGCCTCATAGTTTCTTTTTTCGTAGTATATGTAATATAGAATTTCAGTTGACTGCCTCGTGGTCTAGAGGTTAGCCTGTTTGGCTCAGATCATGGGATTCCAGGTTTGATTCCCGGGTCGGGAAAAAGTATTATTAAGATTTTTTCGAGGGTTTTCTCGAAAATCCAAAATCTCAAAAGCAGCTTACACGGTGGTGTGTTACCACTTACATGCTTCGGATAAGCACGTGAAGCAGTTGGGGCCTGTTATTGCTAGAAATAGTTGATAATCGTTATCAGGTCGGTAAAATGCGGCGTTGGAGATCACCACTCATCTAGCCAACTGAAAAATCGGTGAATCATGGTGAACCGGGAAGTATACGGACGTTCGGTTTACTCTGTCCCCGCAAGGGACACGGTGCAATGATATTTACACAGAAGTTCATTAAGTCCATTTAAATTTTCGTTGTTTTGTTTACATAAGGTTAATTTTATCGAATTTCATTGATTATTCTTTGGAATAACATTGGCAAAGTTTTTTTTTTACCATTAGATAGCAAACGAGCAGATGTCTCTCTTGATAGAGAAAAAACCGTCGCCTATAGACACTAAACATGTTGATGGTGCGTTGCTGTCTTTATGGCGAGGTCTTCGTGTCACATACATAAGTTTCTTTACTCTTGAAACCAGAACACGACATTGACAAGCGCTATTGCGCCTGCGGCAGGAATAGTTAAGGCGGTGAAACCAGACCCGGGCGAGACTATGCAGAACTCTACCACCTAGTAGCCATGATAGTAACAACTCGCATAGCCAATCGATCGCCTCTTACGAACTACCTGGCAGACTAGCAGATGGTCTGTTCTTCCAAGGGGACCCGGACCAACAAGGGGGAATAATGATAATTACTCTCCTATTAAACAGTTCATATCTCTCAAGTTTAATTCTGCCTTATTAATTTTGACTTGATTACAATAGACTTAATTCTGACTCGTAATTTTCTTATCCGTTAAAAATGATTAAACGTTACGTACAAAACCATCTGCAATTTTAATTCGCAAACTATTTCCCTAGAAACTAAATCACACGATTGTGTGTTAAACAATTTGAACAATGATTAATAAAGTGACGCAACGCCGACAAAATGGTAACAAGTTTTTAATCTTGTTACGTTATGCAATACAAATGTTTGAACGTTAAATTGCATAAGTGACGTTTATAGTTACTTCCAGGGGTTCGTCTTTGCGTTAAGCTTTAATCCAAAATGTTCTTTAATTAAATGTTGCACTCTATAATAGAACATGAATTTGAATAATAAAATATAATCTTAGCCTAGTACTTATATTATATATATATATATATATATATATATATATATATATATATATATTATATATATATATATATATATATATATATATATATATATATATATATATATATATATATATATATATATATATATATATATATATATATATATATATATATAATTTTTTAACAAATTCGGAAGAGAATTGTTTAATAATATTGCAATATACAATTTTAACAAAAATTGATGCACAGCGAAGGTACGTAAAGGTACGAAGATATCTATCAATTTGAATTGCAAGCATGCAATTATTTAGACCACCATTTTTGAGAATTTGCGTCAGTTCAATCAAGGCACAATTAATTTTATTAGAAATTAAACTGCTGTCATCGAATGAAATTCAAATAACATCAGTTCATTTTATTGTCTTTATTTAGTTTTATATAAAGACTATTAGTTTTTATCAAAACTAAACAATAGTTTTATTGCCTTATTTTATTTTATTAGTTGGAGGAAATTTGAGTCCGTGACAAAATTGGACTTAATGTTGTTGTAATTGTAACAATATGTGCTATAAAATAATAATTATTGTAAAATAAATAATTTGTATCACATATATTATTGTAAAATAAACATTGTATAAAAAAAAACAAGTATTATAAAATAATAATTGTTGTAAAATATAAAATTGTTACTATTACAATAAATAAGTTTTCCTTGATTTTTTAAACAATCAAAACTTTTTACGTTGTTAGGAAGAAAGAACAAGCATTTATTTATTTTCTGGAATAAGATTGACAATAGTTGTAATTTTTCCATTTTTATGATTAAACACATTTATTTATACTTTACACACGAATATTATCAACCATTTGTAATTTTTTACGTCATATATACGGTTCAATTTAGATATGTAAAATTATATTTATGTCGGGTTCACATGTCAAAATAACTAAGAGAACATTTCAAATACTTCCACGTCTATGGATTAGAACTCGACTGTTTTATGTAAGTCATTACTTTTATTCTAGGGCACTAAGCACTTGCGCGCAGTCCTCAATCTCGGCATTACACAACACATTCTGGGAGAGGGAAGTGGGAATCTGTCTCCGCTCGTTAGACAAATATTTGTACTCTGTACTAACACCGAGCGTCTCATGTTCGGTGAGCGTATAGTCACTACAAGGAAAGTTTGAGAAAAGCTTGCGAATTTTTTCGAGTTAGACCTCTTTATATGCATTATCTATCGAAATTATAATTAATTTGAATCACAGAAATTAGATAGCCTCGTTCTTTTGCTGCCACCGCTATCAAAAGTTGTGCGAGATATTAAAAAAGCACATTCTCCTGATGGTAAAGGAAACCATCGTCTATATACACCAAAGTTGTTAATGCATTGCTATCCGTGTAGCGGAATGACAATGTCATATCTATAAGTCTACCGGCTTCCTTGTCCTACAAACCAGAACACGAAAATTGTAAGTATTTATGGTATTACGACAGAAATAGTTAAGACTGTGATACCATTTACTAGTACAAAAAAAAGATTACCTCTACAACGCGCCTTTAACATCTTTAGTGTCTAAAAGCGATGGTTGTCTCTTTCCATAAGAAGAGCTATCTGCTTGTTAGCTATCTTATGATAAAAAAAGACGAGCTGCGAGGCGCGTCTAGTAATATATTATTATGATTATTGATTACACATCATATCGATCATTATCATGTGAATAAAAAAGGAGAGTTTTGCGTTCAACCGTGAAGCTCATGTGAGAATGTAGGCCGTCGTACGATACAAGGTCGCCCGTTCTAAACTACCTTGCCTTATGTGTAGATAGTTTTTAAATGCGGGCTTGCATAATACTTATTTGTGGACAAAAGAAATCTGCGTTTAAATATGCACGATTTCACACTAAATACAAGAGGTTAAATTTTATTGTGTTTTTATAAAAAAACATAGGACGTACATGAACAGCACCTAATTGAAAATTGTTGCGGTTGTTAATACACATCAATAACATGAGAGGTCTTGAGTTGTATGAACTTTCAAGAAACAAAAATATGTTAACTCTTTTCTTGAAGTTCTTTGGGTATCATAATAACGTAATATTTATCACTACCATTTTATATATTTTATATTTATACTCTTGTACTGCTTCACAATAAGACAATTATAATTTATTTCCAACCGATTTCGTTTACACAAGCATCCTCATGGTATTTACAGTTACAAACTAAAAACAAAATCTAAATGTCACAAAATAACGAAGGCAAATGTACATCCTACCCTTATAATGAATATTCATTGCATTGACCAGTGTAGGGTTGTTCGCACTATTGGGGATGACTTTCCCCTAAGTAGGGAAAACTTAAGTGTTCGTAAAAGTTGCCTCATGTCACTAAAATTAAATCAAATTAAACAAATTGTCGCACAGTAGTTAAAAACACACAAAATTATAATAACCATATTGAATCTGCTTAAATGGCCATAATTTAAAAAAAATGTCACTCCCTTATAGTTATAAAATTACTAAGTATTAAAATTATTAATGTCAGTAATTAAACTCATTATACCATATAAAAAAATAAAAATAATAAAAAGTTAAATAATCCCAAGAAATTGCAACACAAATTTCAACTTCTTTTTACTCGTAAAATTAATATTAAAATTTTTTTTAAAAGGGCTAATGGCTCACCTCTTGTTCCCACCACTATAACTTCTGTAAACCAGAATCAACAGAATCTGTAAATTAATATTACTGTACAAATAAATAATATGCGATTAAAGAGAAAATTCAGAATTATATCAATTTTACTAGTAAAAATAAGTGCATGAGTGAAGTTTTTTCATAGAACAAAAAGTAAACGAACAGTATCTATATAAGTTATCAATATTGTTGTTTATGGACATTGTGGACATCTGCAACATTTGAGTTCTTAATTTGGGTATCCGACCTTTTAAGAATGTGTAAGCCCGTGGCGTAGCGTGCCTTTAACGTATCAAAGTTAGTTGGAGGGGAGGAAGGAGGAGAAAATGAAGAGTTATATAATGTTTCACAAAAAGAACAAAATAACGCTCGCATTAAATCATAACAATTATTTGTAGCGGTCAAACAATTAACAACGCTACAATACAATAATAATAAATCCTAAATCGCGTTATAACAATTGTACTAAGTTGCAATGCTTTTCAGACAAATTTCGGTCCACACTCTCCAGGCAGGCAAAGTGATACAGGCTGTGGAAAAAAGTCACTATTTTTAAAGCGAGTATGAACTCGCGTGCCCAGTAACGTCTCAAGATTTGTATAATAATTGTAGACTCCCAATATTGAGATGTTAAGGATAAAATTTAGATAATTGACTAGGTCTAATTTTGTCATTTGGTAAGATGAATTTTCTTGTTCTTTTATTTGTAATAACTGAAACTGACAACTTTACGTATTTTCTGAGAAACATCGATGTTAACTAATTATTATTAATGATAATAATTAATAGCAGTTAGTTATTTACTGCTTATAAGGATAGTTCACAAACATTAGTATGACATAGTTGAATAACCTATGAATTACGAGCACGCTCTGGGTTGCTGCTAAGTTATAATTATACGTAATATATATTATGTAGATATTGTAGAGCTTTTGTATTCTCGAATTTTATGGACGGCGATGATCACTTACTACCAGGTGAGGTATGCGTTTGGTTTTTCTTCTACAAAGAAAACACAACAGTTTGTTTATTTTGTCTATATAAATTCGAGTTCATTGTAATTTATATCAATAAATTATTCTGTTGTGCTCCTCAATTATTGGTGCTTGTTGAATTTTTTAAACTGATAATTTATTTTTACCTTATTTAAATACATAAGTAACATTACAAGTATCTAAATTTAAAATATATGATGGAGTTTCATCAAGCGCCAACGATGGCGGGATGGGGTGGGGGTGGGGGTGGGGGGTTATAATATAAATTACATTCTACATACATGGTAAATGTATGTTAGCTAGGCTTGTGTCCCTCTATTCATTCTTTGCTTTTTACAATCATGCTGGTTTCATAGGATAGCAAACAATCTGATGGCTTTCCTTCCATCAACCATTCATCCATCCAAGAAAGAACCGAGAAACCATCACCTATAGACACCGTGCTAAGTCTACCGGCTACCTTATCCCCCAAACTCAAACACGACAGTGAAAAATGAAAATAACCTAAATTATTTTGCAGAAATAGGTAACAAGGTGGTACCAAATACGTTGCGGAACTCTACCACCTAGAAGTCACAATGGTAGCGACACGTATAGTCAATTGGTCATATTTTACAACCTGCCTAACAGAATTGAAGTCGGTCTACTCTTCAAAGGAGTCCAGATCAAAACGGGAAAAAGCCTTCTACCGTACCTTCACATTTAAATAAATTTAAGAATCTTTATTACAGTTCAATAACACTAATAATACGTGAATAATACTAATGGCATTGTGCCGACGACCGCGTTCAACCGTCTTTATGTCTTGAGAATGTGACAGCTGACAATGCATCAATAACGGGACTGGCGGCACAAAAACTAGGCCCAAATACTCGGGTTTACGTGGAATTAGCGACTCGCCTACTTTGTAACGTCTTCGAGTTTTCTACATTGTGCATCTTGAGGTCGTTTCTCACGACCACTCTGTATGAGAGACGTCGGGAAAGTTTTCCCGCATGGTAAAATCGAAGAGACAACGGCAAATTTGCTTGATTGGTATATTTCAGCTATAAGTTAAAAAAGTAATTCCGATTTCCGACTTGGGTCCCTGCATTAGAGCTTTGCCAGATTTAAAAATGACTAAATGAGAAGTATACCGTTAGGCGCAATACTAACAATACAATTATATAAAATATATTCACCCCGTGTTGGTTCCGGGTTCCTTTGAAGAATAGACCAACTACCATTCTGCCAGGCATGTCGTAAAAGGCGACTGATTGGCTACGCGAGTCACTAACATCGTGGCTACTAACTAGGTGGTAGAGTTCCGCGTTGTCTCGCCCGGGTCTGGTACCACCGCCTTACCTATTCCTGCCGCAATAGCGCCAGTGCTTGTCACTGTCGTGTTCCGGTTTGGAGGGTAAGGTAGCCGGTAGACTTATGCATGTGGCGTTAGACCTCGCCACAAGATAGCAACGCACCATTAACACCTTTGGTGTCTATAGGCGATGGTTGACTCTTTCCATCAGGAGACCCATCTGCTTGTTTGCTATCTTATGATATAAAAATATATATATACCCAAAGAGGCAGGCAGAGGTACAACCAGTGCACTCACGATTAGCCGAAGATAATTACGGCCAGTTTCCGCAACGCAAACAAATTTTAACAAGCAATTAATCTGTGTTTAACATCTGTTAAATCGTTTGCTTGAAAAAATTATGTTAAACACAAATAAATTGCTCGTTAAAATCAATTTGCGTTTCGGAAACCGACCGTTAGTTTCACAATGTGATAGGTGGCAAACCTATCGCCAACCGAACACTTATCCATTTCCGGGCAATGTTGTTTATATCAGAAAACTGAACAAACATATTTCTGAATTGCCGACCCGGGAATCAAACTCTCATGTGGTCAACACGGACACCGGGTCACTAACTACAGAGACGATACAGTTACATCACAACTATATAAGTATCATTTATTAAATAAAATATAAATACAATTATATTATAATACACAGTATAATAATAAAAAAAAGTTATACCCTCTCAAACAATAATATAATTTTCTAAATTGGTTTAGAAATGATCGTGTTCTTAGGTAGCGAAAAGTCAAAGTCAAGCATTTTGACTAAAGTACTTTTGTCATAAAAAAAACCATAAAAGTACAGCCAAATTAACCACCTGTTCTTTATTGGCAGGTTGATTGTGAAGATGTGTTTTTTTTTGTTAAACGTGGGTAACAAGTTTAATCATGACGAAGTTCTTGTATCAGAATAATACATCAGAAAAATCGTAGATTATTTATAACTTTGTGCATGTCTTATTTTTTCAATAAACGTGTAAAAGAGTAAGTACCTAAAACAAAAGATCTGAATTTTTTTTCACTTTTCGACCCGTGTTTCTTTGGGAACGTTGTTTGAACATATGTATATATATATATATATATATATATATATATATATATATATATATATATATATATATATGTATGTAAAATGTGTATATAATATGTCACGTAAATTTCAAGGCTAGGCTTACCAGACTGAGCAAAATAAAGTATTTATTTTCCTACAATAATAGTCATTCACTTACTAACTACAAGGAAAGTTCACAAAAAATAGTAGGTATGACAGAGTTGAATTAACTATATTGTAATACAATACCTATACGTGTCGCTACCATGACTGCTACGTGGTAGAGTTCCGCACTGTTTCGCCCGGTTTATGGTACCACCGCCTTACTTATTCCTACCACAATAGCGTCAATGTCACGTCACGTCATTGTCCTGTTCCGGTCTGGAGGGTAAGGTAGACGCACCATTAACTTTTTTGGTGTCTATAGGCGACGATTTCTCTTTCCATCAGAAGAACCATCTGCTTGTTTGCTATCTAATGATATAAAAAAAATTAATATAAAATCCTGTCTTGAATTTAATAAAAACAAAACATTAATCTAAAGAGGCGTGCTAATTATATTACAATATACTATATATTTTTATGTTCTTTGTTTACTGAAATGCTGAATTATTCATGAAATCACAGACGAACAGTCGCAGCGCACGAATCAGAAATAATTGCAGTAATTGTGATAATTAGAAAATGTTTTTTCAGAAATACGTTTTTAGTTTACGTTTTTGTAATTCCTTTTTGGAATTACATATTATTTGGGCCTATTTTGGAGACAGGGTTTAGTTTTCACTATCGCAACCAGCAAGAGGTATTCACTGCATAACCTACTTTTGTAGTCTTAGTTCGCTGTCCACCTTAATTGCGTATCCAAAGTCTTTTTGATTGCTTTCTTTCTTGTACATCTATATTGTGGTGGTCGGTATAATATAGTGTCTAGTCTTATTGACATTCTACAACCACCAGGAACTCTTATCAATTTCTCCGTGATGACTTAAGCTAGTACAGTCTTTGTATTTTGACAATTTGATAATATTTACCAGCCACTTATTACTTATTTTTGAAGGTTTAGTATGTTGTTGCTTTTTAAATATGTACTACTAACCATCGATCGCCTGTGACCGAAATTGGACCATAGACTAAACAATAAAATCTCTTTTAAGTTTGACAACGGACTTTAGTCGTAAAAAAATAATATAAGTACATGTGTATGTTATCATTTATTATTTATTTATTTAATATTTTACTGTACACAACTTAAGAGATTTCACAGAGAAAAAATATTAATTAAAAACGTACTAAAGATAGACATATCGCACAGAATTGCGACTTGTTTAACCAATTGTTCGCCTCTTACGAACTGCCTGGCCGAACGACAGATGGTGTTAAATTCTTAAATTACTATATTACAGGAGATTCTCAAATTATATGCAAAAAAATTCTGCTAACATTAAATTATAATAATTGAGTAATATCCCGTATTGTAAATTTAATCTTTGTAATAGCCGTTATAAATTGCTGTTTATATTCAATAATTATTAAATTAACCATATTTTCCCTAAGAATATTTGAACTGATGTCAAATTAGGGTTGTATGTAATATAATATTTTTAATATAATATGGTAAGCAATATATTTTAACTTGATAACTATATTCTTATTAGTTAAAATAGTAAAAGTATATACATTATACTATTACTAAAAGTCCTGTGCAGTTTCATCCGCGAACAGATTAACATGTGGTCTATATAGTTTTTCATATAAACTTTCATCCCCAACTTCAGTCCCTTAGAGGTTGACTTTTCAAAAAAGATTAGCGTATGTTTGACTCAATTTTCAACTATGTTCATGCCAAATGTCATCGAAATTGCTTCAGCAATTTAGAACTTTTAGGTAACAGCGTATAAGACCGACATACAGGCAGACTTTCCGATTTATAATATTAGTACGGATTTTACTACACATAAACTCATAGTTAGGATTGATTACCCATGACTATGAGTATATGTATTTATATTTACCCGTCCATTATTTGCTGTTTTTAACTAACAACAATAAAATTTTACCAAATGTCGACAATTAAAAATTTAAAAAAACTATATTTTTTTTCTTAGCAGTATACTTTTGACATACAAGTATGATTTTGAATGATGTTTACGAAAATCTTGACTACTAGGTTCTGTAACGTCTCGTCCGAGTTTGGTAGTAGGTACTGCTTTCAGCTATTCCTACCCATGGAACATAGAACAACGGAATTGGCAAGTACAAACATTTGTATCAGGACCGAGATCGCCACACTCACACATAAAATAAGCATTATTGCATATAAACTACTAATGCAAACATTGTTTCATTGGTCGTTTTCATTTTAAACAACAATAACCCGAAACACACAAACAGAACATTTAAAAATATACCAAACTGCGTTACAATAAATTTTATTTTGCTACAAAAAAAAAAAGAGTATTTACGTCCTTTTGTATTCTATTCAAAATAGACTCATCTATGTGTACAATAGTGAAACTTAAGATCTTAATAGTTTCGCTATTCTGCAATAGATGGCAGTATTGATTTTTCCGTAGTTTTCAGTTGATCATATTTGAGTAGAGAACTTTCTAGAACGATATACGTAATGACTGTCATTATCATATATCTTTCTAAAAAAATTAGGTCAACCTAAAATGAACTTTATATGTAAAGTGTACGGCTGATTTTAGCTTGACTTTCTATTATATCATTAGAGATTATATTAAATCAGGAATTTAATTAAAATAAAATGAAAATTGTACTTTCGAATGATATGAAATATCTCCATTTTTAATCATCTGTATTCTACTATCATTTCTGCATTCAAGGATGGCACAATACGGCATAATTCAGTGTATAATAGATTTTCGTACGGCGACTATCTCCTAATGATATGGTAAGTATCACTAAGGCAATTTAGAGTAAAAGCGCATAATAGTGACGCACGCGGCACGCCCACTCTTCACTTCCCTTGTTCTATGTTCCATGTTCCTACCACAATAGCGCGAGGGCTTCTCCATATCGTATAAGAGTTCAATTTCTCATATCTGTTAAGAGGGTAGAGGTAGGTATGTAGCATTACACCCCCACCGCGCGAATACTATCGCACTATTAACATAATATTAATGTCTATAGAGAATAAACGATGGATGTATCTTTTCATCAGAAAAGCCATCTTCTTGTTTTTTTTTTATATCATAAGATAGCAAACAAGCAGATGGGTCTCTTGATGGAAAGAGTCAACCAACGACCCGGTCGAGGCGATGCAGAACTCTACCATCTAGTAGTCACGATGGTAGTGACACGCATAGCCACTCGGTCGCCTTTTACGACCTGCCTGGCAGAATGGCAGTTGGTCTTTTTTTATATTATAAGATAGCAAACAAGCAGATGGTTCTCTTGATGGAAAGAGTCATCCATCGCCTATAGACACCAAAGATGTTAATGGTGCGTTGCTATCTTGTGGCGAGGTCTAATGCCACATGCATAAATTTACCGGCTATTTTACCGGCTATTTTACCTTCTAAACCGGTACACGACAGCGACAAGCACTGACGCTATTGCGGCAGGAATAGGTAAGGCGGTGGTACCAGACCCGGGCGAGACAATAAAGAACTCTACCACCTAGTAGCCACGATGGTAGTGACTCGATAGCCAATCGGTCGCCTTTTACGACCTGCCTGGCAGAACGGCAGTTGGCCTATTCTTCAAAGGAGCCCGGGACCAACACGGGGAAAAGTTTCTTACTTTCTTATTATGTAAAACAAAAAAAAAAACGAAAAATATTCTAAGCAAGCAGCCCAATACCTCTTAATGTATAGGATTAAAATGAGTAAAGACTTATCAACTTCTTAAAGACTCCGCATACTTCATATTACTTCATATTTGAATTAATATTTGGCTCCAACGTAGACTGGGCTATGAAAATGAGGATTAGTGGTTATATTTCACATTAACTGATAAAGCTATTGTTCCTTTTCTTAGCGATGACGTCGATGTTAATATCGTCTATACAAGTTGTAAGAGACAGTCTATAGAAAATCAAAACCATAGTTTTTGATCATGATTCTGTGATGAAAACCGTTGGAAATATTGTGTGGATTTTTTTATTTTCTTGATGATTTTTTATCTTAATTTTATATAGGTAATTTGATTTATTGTATAATGCTACGGTACTTTTTCTAAAAAAATAGTAAAATTCAAGTAAATACACAAAATAAGCAATGTATTATGCGTCACATGCTGTGCATGCATGCAAACGGCTGGTCCGAGTGTTCCGCGGTCGCAACAAGTCCGGATAATGACATTGCTGGCTTCAAAATAAAAAAAATCATAAAACGCAAATTTTGCATTTCCCACAAAAAGAAATTGCCATCTTGACTATAACGTAAAAATTACATGTTTTCCTAATTTTTCGATACACCTTCCTATACACGCTGTACGTATATTCAATAATTTTATGTAATAGTTTAGAGTAATTTCTGTTTCACGCTACATCTCTGCAAAAGCAGAGATGTAGCCTATGTAGCCATCGAGGCTATTTCTAAATTGATACGGCTTAGGAATTTATAAAAACGCTGTTTACACAACAATAAATGTTGTTTGCAAAAGTTTATACAAAAGCATTCTGCCCGTATGACGCTCTGCAGTCTGCTATAAATAATCATCAGAAATACAATAGTCATCATCCAGTTGTTCTCACTCTCTCATCTGATAATGAAGAGTACTAATTAAGAACTTATCGACATTGTAACGTGATCATAGGTCAAGTTTAAATATTGTTTTTTTTATGTAAACTTGTGAAACTTGACCTTAGCTGACCCTAGTGTGACGATAGTATGCAAAATTACGTTGCCCTGATAACGACAAGGTGATGTTTAGGCGATGCGTACTGACTTGTGCGTATGTAAATGTAAATAAATTCTAATCATTTATTCTATATTGCACCCAAAATTTATAAACATAAAGATAAATATAGCAGGAAAATGGACTTTGGATTTTAAGTCAAAGAAGGTAGATACATATCAATATTTTAATTCTGGGTTAAGTGCCATTTGTCTGTTTTGCTTCAATTTTAGATGCCTGAATAAAGTCAAATATAGTATGATCGATACGTCGCTAAACTAGCAATTAGTTTTTTGAAATAACGTCCAATGTTCACTTTCCTACTATTTTTATGTTTTATTTGTAAAATCCGACTATTATAAAAAGCACATAAATAGCACAAACTTTTTAATATGAAGTACCAAATTTTCATAAATTAATAAGGCAAAAATAGTGTTGGAATAGTTCTCTTTCCCATCTCATATTATCGGAATATTTTGGTAAATATGTCGAGAAAATACAAGCCTTCTAAGTATCTTCGTGGAGTGCGGCGGCTATTCGAATACAATTGTAACTGAAAAAAATGTTCACTATATAAAAGTTAAACCTATTAAAAATACCTACACTATGTTTGAGTAAAAATACCGTGACCTTTTAGAACATTGTGTTCTAATACATCTAATACCTTTATATATTATTTATATACTTATTTCTACTAAAAGACCATAGTTAAATATCAATATTAAAACAATATTAATTTTTTCATTACATTGGCGTTATACATTGTTGCTATTTAAACATTTGACAAACACTAATAGGTAGCTTAATAGATTTAAGCTTAGAGTATATACTACTATGAATTTAAGTAAGGAACTAGTATTTAAATTTAAACACAACCACAAACATATCAACAAAACCAAGTTTTATTAGTGTATGTGCATATGTGTGTGTGTTTTAGAATATACTTAATTAGTTATGTTTATATATTATATATATATATATATATATATATATATTTGTTTATTTATTGTCCCCTTCGTTATCGTCTTCACGTGTTAGTAAATGCAAAGATCATATTGTAACGACATTATTTTTATAATTTTAATTGGATAATATTTATTATCAAAGTACGAGTCCGTTTTAATTAGCCTTTTTATTACAAAGGAGATTACACAAAAACTAAACAAGCTTAAATACACAGATATCCTTGAGATTGAGATGCAAAGTTTTTTATTATAATGCGTTTACTAGATTAAACAACAAGAAAAACAGAAAGAGGGAGATGTTGTTAGTAATATCAGTCGCTGTTTAGGTTTTCCTCCGTTCCTATCAGGCACCTCCTAAAATGCGAGCAAAGGCCAAACATGTCGCTATCGAACTACTAGGTGGTTAAAGTGGATTTTTATTGTATTAAAAGCACTTGTACTGTTTTACTTGACTTTTTATTTATTAAAACGCGAAACCGGTTGGTTTTAATAAATAAAAAGTCAAGTAAAACAGTACAAGTGCATTTAATACAATAAAAATCCAAGTTAACATGGAGTTTTACCAAGTGCCGACGATATTCAGTGTTCAAAGTAAAAAAAAGGTGGTTAAAGCCTTGGAGTATTTCCCTTGAGACGATACCGCCTACTTCATCCTTGCCACACTAGATGCCCGAAATCTGGAACCTCTTACCCGGGTTTGGTACTACCGCCTTCCCTATTCTTGCTTGTCACTCTCGTGCTCTGGCTTGAACTTTTAATTAGGAACCGATTAGCAATTTTAGCTGATGAACCCATCTCGTGATCAGCAAAGCTTAATAACAACTTTAATATCGATAAGGGCCGTTATTTCTTACCACCAGAAGAGCCATCCACTTGTTTGTCATGATAAATTATAAAAAGTCATAAAATATATTGTCATATAATAAACATGTTGAACTACGATATTATATGTATCCTTATAGATATTCCCACGGACCTAGATATCTCGAGAGCAATGACTTCCGAAGGAATCTGTTTATCAAACTCGTCGCACGGAGAAAGCCGGCCGGCTTTCCAATTGCTTGTCTTCAGGAATTGAAGGGACAGCGCTAACGTGGACATTTAAATTGATCTGAAGGAAAAAGTATTAAAAGATAAATAACTGTTGTGTAGATTATTAATCACGCGAGCGTTCTTATGTTTGTTCTTATGTTTACGTATGCATGTGTGTGCGAATATGTTCATTAGTACGGACTATATCTTTCAGAAAAACATTTTATATGTCATTATAGGTTCAAATTCCTTTTCAATGAATTTGTTACATGCGAATTAGAATAATACATTTAGTTAAGATGCACACCATGCAACACAAGCAAAAAATATATAGTAAAAACAATCAACATTGTTACATCTATAAAAACAAAAAATAAAAAAGAGAGATATAACAAACACATAAAAAAGAGTAAATAATGGTATGCTTGCCTTGTCTGAAAATGTATACTTATCAGAATATATTGGAATAACATATCAATCTTAATTCAGATTTTCTGTGGTAGCCAAAGTTAATCGAAACAATTTAATCGCAGTAAAAACCGACAGCCGAATTCCCATTTTCTGTATCTCTGGAACCCAGCGTGAGATATTCACCAAATTTAAACGGGACCACACGGGAAGTAAACGATTCCATACAAATTGATAACATCCTCCTTTTGGGCAGTCAGTTGAAAAGATGGAAATAGTATTAGTATCTGATTTCACACCGTAGCCTTATATACACATATATTAATAATTATATTTTATATAAAGGTATGGAGTGAAGTATAATTATTTTAATTTATCAATGTATCTTCACGCCCGTATCCCCGAAGAGGTAGGCAAATGCACAACAAGTGCACCTAAGATTAGCCAAACATACTTTGAAGAACACATTTAAATTGCCCGACCCGGGAACCGAAACCGGGACCCTATGTGGTCAACACCGGCACCGGATCACTAGACCGCAGAGGCGAGATTTTAATTTATAATTATTATTACATTGCGTATTCATAGATTGATATATTTACATATGCATACATACAGATAGATAAACATATATGCATTATGCACACGCATAAATATAGTTAAATTCATCTGAGACTGTTATATTATATACTTAATCCACATGCAAATTCATATTAATTTGCATGTGGATTAAGTATTGCTTATACACATTTTATTTCTTTTAACTTTGTATAGTTTTTATATGTTTATTTCATTCTATATATTTATTTTTCTGTAAAGATAATATGTTCCTCGGTAAGTGCGCACTGGCATACTATAAAATGTATTATATATATATATATATATATATATATATTATACTCCTTACTTAAACATTTATTACTTGGATTATAGAAGTACCGGTTTTGGGCATCTTAGTATCTTTTTGGTCAATTGAAATTTGAATCAATGTACGAGTACAATAATGATATTTTTATTAAATTTTCAAACTTGCGCACTTAAATGAATCAAATTCATAATGACACTGTATACATATAGAATTATTGTTATAAAATTTATAATATTAAATAGCCACAAATGGTACAGTGACCTCTATCGGTACTTCTACCCTATATGAAAAGGAAGCTGTTTTTTTGCCAGCTACGTTATAGATTTTGGCTAATTCCAAAGAAACAGTGTATTTCTTTGCAGTAATCATTAACCTATGACCAAGTATAGGTCACAATCTACCCGTGAGCCAAATTTTATTCAAATCAGTCTAATATTTTTAGAATAATTGAGTAATAAAAATCGAAATAAACTTAAAACATTTCATATTCATGATATTTCTTGGAATTTTGTGCTTTTTATTATTACGTTTCTTATATATAATTCAGTTATAAATAATAGAATAATAATTTAGCAGTGTTTCAGCGTAAAAGTTATTTTTTTACAATTTCTATGTATAATATTATTAACCGTTTCTATGCAGAAATAAAGGCTATAGAAGTGCTAGTTAATTATTAATAATCAAATCGTTCAAAGCACCAGCAAAGCATTAATGCTTCACCCTTCATAGAGTGAAGTGAATAGACTATTCGACTCTCCTGTAGACGCTTCGGTTACGAAGTGAAACGTGCGTTGAGGACATAAATTGTGTGTTAATAACTTTGCTACTTACGTGGAAGAGTGTGGTGGAACTATTGTACCGCTGTGGTCTCCTCTAATTTTCAGACCTCGGATAAGTTCGCCCCATTCCTTACACTACATTTCGTTTCAGTTGCATCACAGCAGTTCCATATTAGTTTTCGCTGAAATTTTGCAAATTAAATACTTTAATTTCTTTTTCGACTTATGGATTTCTGATAAGATAACGCCTCATCCGAAAAGATATTTCCAATAAGACTCTATAAAATAAAAACATTGTTGATCGCTAAATTTATATGTGGGTATTCTTCTAAAATCACTTTTGGAAGTACACCCACATATAAATTGTGTAATTGTGTAAAAAATGGTAAAGTATTCGCAACAACCCTACGGATCCCGCTCAGCTCATTCCCCCAGTACGATCTCATTATTCACTGGATAAACTCGAAATTATATTCGCAAGCTTTATATTTTAGATTGTGTGTACCATGAATACCAGATTATCTTGTTTTAGTGGAATTTGAATAAACTATGATGCTTTGATGGTATTCGGTACATTCGGACCTAAATAAATAAAAGCTAAAACACGGCAGGAATTTGAATTAAATTTTTCTATTATAACAATTACTTAATAAAGATATATTCCATTTTTCTTTATATCAATCTCAGACCCCTTTTGAATAATAGATCACAAGCCTTCATTTCTTTTTTTTATACCATAAGATAGCAAACAAGCAATGGGTCTTCTGATGGAAAGAGTCACCCATCGCTTATAGACACCAAAGGTTTTAATGGTGCGTTGCTATCTTGTGGCGAGGTTTAATGCCACATGTATAAGTTTATCGACTACCTTACCCTCCAAACCGAAACACGGCAGTGACAAGCACTGTCGCTATTGCGGCAGGAATAAGTAAGGCGGTGGTACAAGACCCGGGCGAAACAATGCAGAACTCTACCACCTAGTAGCCACGATGGTAGTGACTTGCAGAGCCAATTGGTCGCCTTTTACGACCTGCCTGGAAGAACGGCAGTTGGTCTATTCCTCAAAGGAGCCCGGAAGCAAAACGGAGAATAATCATTTTGCATTTTATACAATAGTTTATTTAACATTTTGCGTCTTACCTATACGACATTTTTCTAATTTGTTTGGTTGTTCGTAAATAAAAGATGATGTTAATTTTATGTCAGAAAAGAAAAATCTTTGCTTGATTTAGAAATGAGAAAAAGCCTACAAGTTTGATTAGTATCATGACTTTCCAAGCATATTCCTCTTTTTACTTGCTATTAAAAAGTGCCTGTTCAATTTTAATATGGGTTTATTGTACAGTTGGTAATTTTGGCTGATGCTATACTTAAATTTATTACACACTAAATGATATTATAAATATATACTATATATAAATCCAAGAGATTACCTGGAGCTCTGCAGTACAGGTCTCGACCTAGTTCGGACTCCAGACGCTCACAATGATTTTTTTTTCATGTTTTAAGTACGTACACTCACTACGCTTTGATTAATTTGCTATCAAAAACTTTCACACCTCTGATTGTATATTTTCCTCGTGAGCAGTAAATAAATAATATTATTATAATTATTATTAATAATAATATTATTATCGTTATAGCATTTTGAGGCCGATCTCATCAATCTCCTTTTGATATTTTGAAGGTGATTAGGTACACGAATAACAAACGTTATTTCACATGCAAATCAAATTTTACTGACAAATGTTTGGAGAGTGATGAGATCGGCCTAAAAGAACTACAAGAATATGGCGTCATCCGAAATTATTACATTAATTTAATTTATAATTTATACTTTCCATCGTCGGCACTTGGTGAAACTCCGTCATAATTATTGTTTTAAATTTTACACTTGTACTGTTTCACAAATTCACTAATTATATATAATATATACTTATTTTATTTTATTTTTTTTAATTTGACTTTTTTTTTAATTTTTTTGAATTGACAATTTAAGTTTTAGCCCTGATGATGCAGTGAAATGCGAAACCGGTTGGATATTTAAATAAAAAAAAAGTATATATTATATATAATTAGTGAATTGTGAAACAGTACAAGTGTAAAATTTAAAACAATAATTAATTTAATTTACAATAAGTCAATATTAGAATTCAACGGACACTTTTTAATAGCAAGTTAATTTTAAAAGGATTTTAGTTGGAAAGTCATGAAACTAATCAAACTTGTTCGCTATTTCTTATTTCTAATTCAAGCAAAAATTTTTCTTTTCTGCCTTAAAATTAACACTTTCTTTTATTTTTGACCAACCAAAATAAATTATAAATATGTCGGATAGGTAAGACGTAAATATTTAAACAAAATATTGTATAAAATGCAACAAAAATTAAAATATTTATTATTATAGTCGAAACAAGGCTGTATAAACAAGTACTCTCAGTATCATCCGAAACAAACAAGAAAAAAAAACAAGTGTCATCTATTTACATTTTAGTTTTTACACCGTGAAGCTTTGCTGTGAAGTGTGAACGAGTGATAAATATTTTAATGTAAACAAAAGTTATAAGTTATATCGTTTTTTAACTTTTAAGTGGTTAAAATCAAATAATCTTCATGATAAGTAATACAAAAATGAATTATATTTGTGTCGACGATATATTGCGATGTGAGTGACTTAAAATGGAATGTAACAATTGTAAATTCAAGTAACATTTCAAGTAACTCTTTGAAGGAGTTTTGTGAATTTTAGTATTATAAAAAGTGTCCGTGATACAATTTACATTTCAGAAGAAATTAATAATGTATTACAATACGGTAAGCAGCCATCATCATGTGTTGAGTTTTAGGCCAAATTTGTATGGGGCCTTATCAATCTCCTTTTACTGAATGATTATTAACAAATGGTGTAGTTACATCATGTTACGTGTAACGATAGTCCATATATTAGTTATAGTACCATACCATAGGTTAATAGGCAATTGTGGAAGCGACACTTTATGGCAGGTTAGCTATTTAGTGTCATGGTGGCAGGAGTGGTTGAGAAACCCTGCATTTACTTTCGAAACCTAAAAGTCTACTTATTCGGAAATGCAAGTGAAATAGAAAGTAGTTTCACTGTGTTTTAACTGTACACCTATATATTGTATAATGTGTGGTACTGACCGTTAATCAGAATTGCCGCATTTGTGTCTCGCAAGTCGCAATATTTATTTTAATTTTTGTATTTTACAGGACGGCAAACAAGCAGATGGTTTTCGTGGTGAAAGAAGATAACCATCGCCTATATACACCAAAGATGTTAATGGGGTGTTAATATCCCTGTGCTAGAGTTGGAATTGTTGGAATGCCACATGCATTGGTTTAGCGTCTTTACTCTCCAAACCGGAGCACGACAACGACGAGCATAGACGTCACTGCAATAGCAGAAGGTAATGCGTTAGTACTAAACCAAAAAGTATTCTAATTATTGTATTTAACACAGGCGAGATGTTGCAGAACACTATCGTTTAGTATTTTTTTTGTTTCTTGTTTTTTTTTCACATAAATCCTTGCCATTTTTGCCATGACCATGACTTGCCAAACCGCCCCGTTGGTCGAGTGGCTAGCGACCCTGACTACGCAATCAACGGGGCTCGGTTTCGATCCCCGACGGGGACAAGCATTTGTGTGATAAGCATAAAAGTTTGTATTTCCGGGTTTGGGTGATTATTATATATATTCTAGTATTTATATATGTATTTCTATGTATTAGTACCGTTGACTAATACCCATAACACGAGCCAATATTTGCTTACTTTGGGGTTAGATCAGTAAGTGCAATTTGTCCCGAGAATATTTATTATTATTTATCTTTTAGGCGTCATTGTTTGAAGTTTTTTCCATCACAATATAGCAAACCAACAGATAGTTTTCCGAATAATCATCACCTATCGACGCCAAATATAATAATGGGGCGTTGTTATCCATGTGAGTGGTTAAAATGATACACGTATAAGTTCAACATCTCACCTCCTGAATTCAAAGTACCTTGACATTTTTTATTTTAATGCGTATGTATGACATATATCAACAATGTTAAACATACAGACAACATTGTTTACTTAGCTATGTGAGTGTTGCTACGGGTCATTGCACCATCGGGATAATATGCTCTATGAAAGTGAAAGCTGTAGCGCGGTGCCGCCGGACGGTCGTTACCGTCAGTGGTTACACAACTAGTACACGGAAGGTATGCATCAATCTCTATGAGAGGAGGTCGATTGTAGAGGCCCCGAGCGATTTACGCTACTTACGAGTACTGGTTTTTTAACAACGGAACCATAAAAAACTACAAGAAAGTAAAATCATCATCAGTCTAGCCGTTCATTTAAATATACGTATATATAAAAGTCGTGTTTGTTATTTTACACCTTATTTTAATACATGGATGGGAATCTAAATAAAAAATATACCTACCAATTAGAATGAAATTATTTTTTCTAAGTATTTCTTTGTTAGAATTTTTTTGCACACCTTACTCAGCATTTACGAAGTTTTTGCAAAATGCGGAGCAATATGACATCATGAAAGTCCTATTCTTATTTGGAACGCATAGTACTATATATAATATAACATGATACTCTCCTGATGGACAAAAATAATAATCTCTTATAGACACCGAAGATGATCGTAGTACTTTATGTACGATAGATAATAGTAACTTTTTTATATCATAAAATAGCAAACAAACAGATGGCTCACCTGATGGAAAGAATGGTGGTGATGGTTTATCACCTATGGACACCAAATAGATTAATCCGTGTGGCGGGATAGCAGTGCCACATGCTTAAATCTACCGGCTACCTTACCTTCCAACACGACAATGGCAACCATTGGCGCATTTGCGGCAGGAATAGGGAAGGCGGTGGTACCAAATACCTAAGCGAGACTTTGTGGTAGCAGTCACGATCGTAGTGACATATATAGCCGGCCTGTCGACAACGGCAGCTGGTCTAACTTCAAAGGAGCCCGGATCCACACAGGGTAATTTAATGTATAAACTTTAACTATGTAGTTAATTCTTTATTTACGTCCGCCATTTATAACACTATAAAATATATATATTGTATATAGTTTAAAGATAAATAAATAAAATATAACAAAAGCTTGTAAGTTATTCAACACAATTTTATTGTTGTCTTATTGTTTTCTTGATTACACACAATGAACACTACATTGAAAATATTAATATCTTATTGTATTTCATTTTATAACTTTATTGTGAATCTAGGTTGCTTACAGAAATTTATTCAGTGTCGATATCTAGATACCTAGATATCGACTCAACTGAGACACTATTATAATATTATACAAACGTAGATATTTAAAAATTAATAAATCGTGTGCGCTTTCCTGTATTCCTGGCACATCCCCTTAAAATGTTTCGTATTTAGGTAATTTTTTTTTTATAAAAAAGCAAATTATTGCTTGGAAGGCGCCCGGAGCGCAGCCTATGTGCTTTTATGATTTCTTGTTTGCTTAAACTAATTGGCTAATCGTAGGTAATTAGCACGTCCATTCTACCTTTCGGAGTATGGGCGTGAGAGGAGATTTATGGTCAATTGCACTAACCTTGTCTTAGCTTAGGACACTCTTTAGTAACATGCTGTCACATTCTTTTCATTTAAGACAATAAGTGACAGCATATTACTTAGAATTTTCCTAAGCTAAGATAATGTTAGTGCAATAATTGACCGTTAGTATTTATTTGGCGTAAAGACTCAAAGGGAGTCTTAGACAACAGCATCAAAAGTTTAATCTTACCAGTAATCCTGTAGAATATGTAAACAAAAAATGTAAATAGAATATAAAAATAATAAATGTATTAAAATTTAATATGTAGTATTTATTCTGAAATGGTAGCACACCTCACATTAAGTAGCGCGAATCGTGCGAGTGATCGGTCAACGACATTTATACATATACGGATTTAGCCTCTTTTCGTATTGCATAAGTGTGCGTGGTGTGGCCAATACATGATGTAATTGTGTCGTTTGCTCGTGAATACATAAGCAAGTGTTCAGGTGACCACGTCTTGTCTATTTACATGGAACTCAACATGAAACAAAGAAAACAAGCTTGTTTTCTGTGTTCCATGGGACTCAAGAATGAAAACAATATTTAGACCGTACAATTAATTTCAACTGTTGTGGTGCGATAACAACCCTGCATTAATCCGGGACCTTTTTGAATAGATCAACCGCCTTAATGCTAGACATCTCGTAAAAGGCGAGAAGAGGCTAATACTAATACATACATGGTAGAGTTCTGTAACATCTCACCTAGGTTTTAGTATCTGCACCTTAACTGCTCGTCACTGTTGTATCCTGGTTTGGAGACTAAGATAGCCCGCAAACATATGTTTTTAGAATTCCATCCATATGACAGGGATAGCAATACATTATTAGCATCTCTGGGGTATAGGCGATGGTTGTCTCTTTCCATCAGAACCACTGCATGTTTGCTATATATGATGTAGCTTTTGCCCGTGGCTTCGCTGGCGTAAAGTAAGAGACAAAAAATAGCTTGTATTACTCTCCATCCCTTCAACTATTTCCACCGTTTGCCGTTAAAGACGAACAAACAAACACACACACACACTTTGCCATTTATAATATTAGTAGAGTTAAAAAAAACGAAAATATATTGTTTTCAAAAATAAATGTTTTTTGGGGTAACTTATAAAATAAGGTATTAAAATAATATTAACTGGGAAAAGTCGATAGTGAACATTAGTTTATCAATAATTTTTAACCGTTGATCTTTTGCGGTTTACACGCGAAAATTGATGACAAAAGAAATAAAAATATGTTTTTTAATATTAGGATTGTAGGCAAGCAAAAAAATTCTTTGTGGATACGACTTTCGTGTTTATACGCTTCATTTCTCATTTGAAATCTATACACAAATAATGTAAATGGTGCCGTACACGCGGATGTGTGGCAGGGATATAATGCATATGTTTACCCGCTAATAGTTTACCCTCCAAATCGCAAACATGACAACAACTAGCACTGGACCAATCTTGGCAAGTATCTATAGATAAAACGTTGGTACCATATTCGGGAGACACGTCGCAGAACTTTACAACCTAGTAGTCATGCTGATAGTGACACGTTTGGTTAATCTTCCACTTTTTACAAACTGCCTGGTAAGACGGTAAATGATATTCGATATTTTAAAGAGGCATGACCCAACACCGGGGCGTGTATTCAGTAAACAACTTGTACAATATTAATTAATTGTATGTTTATTATGTTCCAACAAAAATAAATATACATCAACATCTTTGGTGTCTATAGGCGATGGTTGACTTTTTCCATCGGGAGACTCATCTGCTTGTTTGCTATCTTATGATATATGAAAAAAAAACATATTTGTGGTCTAAAGGGGCCGCAGCGGGACGGGCCTCATTGCAAATGCCTAGGTTAGGTCACTTTCATACATTTCATATGAACTATCATTGGCTGCGGCAGGGTACAGCAAAGCGGATTTTTATGCGGCGGATTTCGGTGAATGCGATACGGCCTGCCCTTTACATAACACTAATTTTATCAGCTCAAGCCAGTCATGAAATATATTGTAAAATGTAAATTAGAATGATAAAACACTAAGTTCAGTACTAAGTAAAGCAATTATTTAACAAAGTTATTTTAAATTTGACTTTCAAAACGCTAATTAATAAGTATGTATTTAGGATTCAAATAAAAATTTTATTCAAATAAAAAGAATATTACACATGTTTCTGTTGACCGATTCAATTTAAATTGATTTAACCATATATGGAAATACAAAATTAATCATTCTATAAATATTATTTCTGGATATATTTATTGTTTATTTTAATAGTAGTGACTCGCTCAACGTATCCAATGAATAAACATTTCTGTCTGTTACCAAATTTCCAGTTGTAAAAATTCGTCCAGCATAAATAGGTAACAAACACGAACACAAATTTTCACATTCATGATATTTGTGCGATTAGTGATTACTAAGCTATAACACTCCCTTCCTCAGAGTAGTCTGCGTCGACAGGTTACTCCCGCTGTAATTAAAATCCACATTTTCATTTTAAGCTTTATGTATCTTTCGAGGCACGAGACAACACACCACCATTTTCTGCACTGAGAAAGTGAACCAATTACATTTTAGGACGAATCTTAGAATTGAAACCGAAATATCATGATCTGTTTTTATTCAGATAAGACATTTTATTTTAAATACTGTTCATTGAGGCATAGTTTTTTCATAGCGTGTGAGACAATTTTACAACGGTCTGTTAATCATCGAAACAAGCGATATTTATAATTATTTTGACCTTATAGCTTCATATACACACTGCCTTACGTTTCTAAACAATAAAATCTCCTTTAAATTTGACTGGAACCATTAAAAAAATAGTATATAATATTTATGTGTGTAAATTGTTATTTCTGTCAAATAAATAGAGCGTAATGTTTATTTCATTAATTTAATGTGTTTCTAATGCATATTTTATATAAAAAATGAAGGATCTGCAATATAAACTGTAACTGCCAAATTTTATATTCCTCCGTTCGCATATTTGTCGTAATATGGGTATACAGTTTTTACTTCCCGCATTAATGTTTACCAAAAATATGTTGCTAATTAATACGACATAAATAAATAAGTCAGAAAACGAAATAAAAATATTGGATCTTTATAGATTCCATTCCGACTTCCATTATTTAAATTTGGTTTTATCTACGTTAGCGATAATATTTATTTGTATTTATTTTATTTTTATTATTAGACAACAAACAAGCAAGTGGTTCTCCTCATAGAAAGAGACAATCATCGACTATAGAAAAATGCTCCGTTCAAACCCACCGATGGCAACACATATCAGCGGTGGGATAGACCAAAATATCACGGCATAAATTTACCAGCTACCTTACCTTCAATTTCAAAAATATTCAATCGAATAAATATTTATTTACACGCGCTTTTGATGGGATGACACTTTTTTATGATTAACTAGCTGACCCGGCAAACGTTGTTTTGCCTTACATACTAGGAATCCATAGCGGACGAACAACGTGACACGTAATTTATATAAGACTACGGGATTGTCCTTCCACGCAGCCGAAATGGCATTAAACTTTATATGGTGGTTAAGTATTCTTAAATTTTTTAACTTTCCGCGCAATTTTCTTATTATTTTCTTTTATAAGAACGTTCTCTTTACAATTACAAACACAACAAAAAAAAATTACCGAAATTGGTCCAGCCATTCAGGCGTGATGTCGTGACCAAGGAAAATAGGGATTGATTTTTATATATATAGATTACAACCAGATCGGAACCCAACCGCGCTGAACTTGTAAACTACATTAATATCAAGTTATTTTTTGTAGGTCTTTGTGTCAAGTGTCTCAGAAATTTTTGTGAGTTTTCGAAAGAAAGTTTGAACACTTATCGAATAGCTAACTACACGTATTATCTTAAACATTTGTAACAGACAAAATTAAATAATAATGATAGAAGCGGTTGTGCTCGATGTTTTTTAAATTTATTACATAATGCGCTCCGTAATTCTCATCAAAAATATTTAAATTATCTATAATAGTGTGTACATTGTGACACATTATTATTGTTGAACATACATCACAGTATCATCGCTTTTAATAATACATGAGACAGTTACTTCATATTTGAGATTATTGTAACGAATACGTAACGTTAGAGCAATGTTAATGATATGTAAATTGAACCTTACTAAACGGTTGTAATTTACTGGCTCACGTCGTCACGTTAGCAGTGCAAATAATAGTCATATATCCATTATTGGACCAAAGTTATACAAATCTGAAATATATTAAATCTTTTTGCAATGCTAATAACGTTGTAAATTCGATGTAATCAAAGACCACGTGAATACTGATGTAATAAAGTATACCTACCTATCTTAAACAACAAGTTAAAGTAATTTTTTTTTTATATCATAAGATAGCAAACAAGCAGATGGGTCTCCTGATTGAAGGAGTCAACCATCGCCTATAGACACCAAAGATGTTAATGGTGCGTTGCTATCTTGTGGCAAGGTCTTATGCCACATGCACAAGTTTACCGGCTACCTTACCCTCGAAACCGGAACACGACAGCGACAAGCACTGACGCTATTGCGGCAGGAATAGGTAAGGCGGTGGTACCAGACCCGGGCGAGACAATGCAGAACTTTACCACCTAGTAGCCAAGATGGTAGTGACGCGATAGCCAATCGGTCGCCTTTTACGACCTGCCTGGCAGAACGGCAGTTGGCCTATTCTTTAAAGGAGGCCGGGACCAACACGGCGCAAATATCAAAGCCTAACAAAAAATGAAATAATAATTCAAATGCATACTATTTAATGGTGTATATAATACGCCTTGTTTATGAAATAAATTTCTCTGCTTGTTAAAAGGGTTTTTGTAAATTTTATATTATATACTGATGACCGTAATGGATTCAAAGGATTCTTGTATATATGATTGTATTCTTGCCCGGCTCTGGTAGCACAGCCGTATTCCGGCCACAATAGCATCAGTGCTTATCACTGTCGTGTTCTGGTTATGAGGGTAAGGTATCCGGTAAACTTATGCATGTGAGATTAAGACTCCGCCATAAGGATAACAACAACACACCAAATTATCTTTGGTGTGCATGGGCAACGGTTGTCTCTTGCCGTTGGGGGAGATGTCTGCTTGTTATGCTGTCTTATCATATACAAAGAATATAGAAACATTAATTTCAAGATTTTTTAGTATTAAATGAAGTATTCAATATACTCGTTTTGATGGTGATATCATTAATTGTATATTTCTGTTTATTTTTAACGATTTTGGTTGTGACCAGGTATTGTCATTTGTTGTATAAATAAATATGTTTTTTTTATATCATAAGATAGCTAACAAGCAGATGGGTCTCTTGATGGAAAGATTCAACCATCGCCTATAGACACCAAAGGTGTTAATGGTGCCTTGCTATCTTGTGGCGAGGTCTAATGCTATATACATATACTTAACTCACGGGGTATAGGTAACTTATTATGGTCTAGGCAGGCTTGATATGCTTCTTTTATATTCATGGTATGTTCTCTATACATAACTATAGGTACTGCAAATTAAAGGTAAGCTTAAATCCGGTATAGTTCTTACCATTTTTTTTCTAAATATTATTAATAATAGCAAAAACTTTAGCTGTAGTTTTTGCTATAATTATTATTAAATTATTGCAATTAAGTGATATTAATTTCTTAACGAATAAATAATTTAAAATTACAATACGGATGCTACAAATGTTAAACGAAAAAATTAAACGATTTATAGATAAAAAAATTACTACCTACACAGTTTCTTGACGTTGAAAAGTAATCGGTTATAATTATGGCTATAGGCTAAAAAACATGAGGCGGTTGAAGATTTCTTATTAAAATATACGTAGCTAACAGTACATATTATATAGTATGTATTACGCGTTATAACTTAATCAGATTACAGCTTTTTATAATGTGTATATTAGTTGTACTTCGCACGGATGTTGTGCTTAACGAAAAAATGAGAGGAATTCTTCCATTTATAATAATCAAACTGTAATAATAATATCTCCGGACAAACTACACGAATCGACCTAGCCCCAGAGGATGCAAATTAGACAAATCTAATAAAAATAATTTGAACATTTTTTATTATAACATATTGAAAAGAAATCATTTATACGTTCTGACTCTGAATCTTTTGACTCATAAATTTTGACATTAAGAGGTTATTAAAAACTTTCCCGTACGATCTTTAAACATTTATTTTATACAAAGTTTGTCCTGATAATACGGAAAACAAGAAAACAAGATTAATCCAAATTGGTGCATTCACTCCGAAATAATATACTAGTAAATACATCAAACGTACACACATTTCGCCAATTTATTTCTAATTATATAGATTTTGTGTTTTTTTATTCTAACATGAGGTATTTTTAAAATACGTTTATACTAATATTAGGATACAATATTGTATCAATATAAAAAAAAAAATTATAGAAAAAGAAAACATGTTAGTATAATAAAACAAAAAACCTTTTTATTTTAATGCTTAAATATCTAGCATATTGTGTAAATTTTATAATCTCACTAGTTAAATAAAGTATCATTTTAGAAAAGTCTAAAGCATAACTAAAGCAAAACATATCTGTAAAAAGGATTTTAAGAAATAAGTATAAATACCTACTATTTTTACTGTGACGAAATAGACGACACAAAGGAGATATGTTTTCAGAGTGGACATTGAAAAAGTTTCGTTTTGATTCTTTAAAAAAACGAGTATGTTTTGGGTTTTTCAATATAAAACCAAAAAATGCAAATATGTTTACCGAAATAACAAATAAATGAGGCCACTACACACATTTTATGTTTTTATGCAATATAGTGACATTAAAACGAATTAAAATAAATACAAATAATTCCTCTTGAATGTTAACCTACATCGACGAATTTATCTTAAAGAATATTACATCATAGAGCGATGTGACAAAATTTTTCGTGACGCAGTTGCCAAGCCGGTATTGAAGAGGTCGGAGTCGTAATATTTCTATCAACAATTTTAAGCTTGATGGATTTGCGGTTTTTTTTTTGGTAGAATTTTGAAAGGAATAACTAAAATATTAGCTACAAAGGTAGATGGTAAACTTATGTATATGGGCATTACTATCCCGCACCACGGATAGCAATTAACACGACATGTTCATTAAGAGAGCCATCTGCATGTTTACTATGTTATGATAGAAATATATAATATTTAAAAATAGTTTTATTTTAAAAATACTGGGTACAAAAAAAAGGTTTTCTGTGTACCTATTTACGCAAGCAAGAATGTACACAAAACAATAAATAGATATATTTTGGAAAATTCAAATTAAAAAATGTTCTGTTTAAATAAACATGTATAAGCGCTTTTGACATGTTGGGATTTTATAATTATTGCTGAATTAGAATTCGAAATCCAGCCAAAAACTGAGAAGATCCAGCGAAAGAAATTTAGCTTTTCTTTATCATGTTTTTGTAATTAATATATTTCATTAATTATTTTATATAACAAAATAAATATGAGAAATTAGTTGAGATGCAGTCAATCCCGGGTTTTTTGTTTTCTTACTAATCTGAGATTTCATAACAGCCTGTTTTAAAAAGTTTTGTTTTAACACATTTTTTAAATTTGTATTAATCTTTTACAGTTTCGGGAAGCTTATTGTAAAAGCATTTACACTGTTCTATAAGGGAGTTACTTTTTCTCTAGAGACAATTGAGAGAGAGATTGATTATGGATAAACATATGTTAGATATGTATGAAGAAATACGGGAATGAATATGAATAAATTCTAGCTGACCCAGCAAACGTTGTTTTAGCAAAATACTTATATTAAATATTTCGGTGGGAGAAGGGGGGTCGAGATAAAAACTATCTTATGTTTTAAGTTGAACTAAGTAGATATCTACAAAATTTCATAGAAATCGGTTCAGTAGTTTCGGACCATCGCTGACAAACAACGTAACACGTGAATTATTGTATATATTAGGATATATATTCGCCACACCCGGGTGCCCCTGACCTTCTAGCCCCCCCCTGACCTTAGTTCTACTACTATTAGTTAGATACTCGTAGCCAACATCAAAAACAAAAAAAAAGTTTTTTTTTAACCTTTACAGTCACTTTTGACGAGTCGATATTTTTAGACTTTCCACTGATCAGAACGCGACCACATATTGATCCGGACCGAGTTAACTAATCACTGATACATTATTGTATCAAATAAATAAATAATAAATTAGATGTACTCCAAATCTTCAACTATCTCCACGCCAAATTTCATTAAAATCGGTTCAGCGAGTTCAGCCAAACTAATCCTTATCAGACGTACAGATAAACAGACAGACTTTCGCATTTATAATATTAGTATGAATTTCGCGTATCTCAACAGCACCAACGATTCGGATGCAATTTTATTGTTAGATAAAATTTTCATTTGTTAATATACCTATGAAATTATCCCCGATAAAAATGTAATTTTACAAAAAAATAAAAATCATTTGTTCTCCTGCTATGAATGTCACCTTCCTATTAAACTGAAAACAAAAATTCAATTTGTTGTTGCACTTGTTTTTCTTTTAAATATTATAGGCAAAGAGAATGGGAATATTGTATTTTTAGGATACCAAACCTTTCTGGCAGAAACAAATACCTAATCATCACCTATGAAAAACCAAATATATTAATGGTGCGTTGCAGCTATTCGGTTCATATTGATCCGAACCGAGCTAAATAATCACTAATATATTATTGCATCAAATAAATAAAAATTAGATCCATTTTTCAATTTACTGTCTCTGTGGTAGTTTGTGTGATATGTTTGTATTTCTGGGTTTGGATGTTTAAAAAAATATATTTTTAGTATTTATATGTGGTAGTATCTTAGTGCGAATCTGACTTTGTTTTTGATAAATATTCGGGTTATATACTGATATATATATATATAGCAACAAGAAAACCACGTCCGTTCAGTAGCACCTTTAATCGCAGAGAGGGAGACCGTTACACGTGAAACCTCAGGTAGCTCGCAAGTCTACCCTCTACACATAAATATAAATAATTATATCCCTGACATACATTACAGTTTTATACCATTAAATATCGCATATTTGCGATCTCTGCCAGACAACCAGCGGATATTGGAGATACTGCAAATGATTGAAGGGTAGTGAAACGTTTAAAAATATAATATAGGTAAAAATATATACAATGATATTATTTCTTTAAGTAATATTGTTACAGCTTAATTGTTTTTAAATAATGTAAATATAAACGAAAGATTTATGTATTAATATGTTAAGTGCGTCGCAGAAACTGTCGTTCCAGATCAGTCTACACTCAAACAAATGACTCGCAAATTGACTGCTTCCGTCTGACCTCAACGATAATTCATACCTCTTAAACTTGAAGGAAACCGCGGGAGGTGTAGATAGTTCGTGTCTCATCTAACAATTGAATTGTATCCATATTAATATTACAAATGCGAAAGTTTTTCTGTCTGTTAGTTTTGCTTTCAAGCATAAACAACTTAACTGTTTTTTATGAAATTTAACATGAATATAGTTGAAGATGAGGAGTCAAAATAGGCTAGTTATTTTTTAAAATTCGGGTTGAATTTTAATTTAAATTAAAGAGCTGAAAAAAGGGGATGAAATTATATATCAAAAACTATATGATGACATGATGAGCTACTCGTGCAAGTTGGGTGGATCAGCTAGTCAATTTATATAACAACAGCTTCGCTCATTATAAGATCAACTCCGAATCTTCAACTATCTCTACGTCAAATTTCATCAAAACTGGTTCAGCGATTTAGCCAGACATACAGATAAACAGACAGACTTTCGCATTTATAATATTAGTATGAATTTCGCATATTTCGCAAACATCACCAACGATTCGGATGCAATTTTATTGTTAGATGAAATTTTAATTTGTAAGTTTACCTATGAAATTATCCCCGGTAAAAACGTAATTTTACAAAAAATAAAAATCATTTGTTCTCCTATGAATTTGAACTTCCTATTATACTGAAAACAAAAATTCAATTTGTTGTTGCACTTGTTTTTCTTTTAAATATTATAGGCAAAGAGAATGGGAATATTGTATTTTTAGGATACCAAACCTTTCTGCCAAAACATATACCTAATCATCACCTATGGAAACCAAACATATTAATGGTGCGTTGTAGCCAGTCGGTTCATATTCTAGTGTTTTTACTGATTGCTATAAAAGCAGAATCTTTTAATAAACGGATGTTTCTAATACGTAGGATGTAAAAACACTATTATATACGATCTCGCTTTTTTCGCAGCTTATACATGTAAAAACAGCGAGATCGGATATCACAGTTTGTGTCACTATAATCCATAAATTGTAACTTGACATATCCCATTCGCAGTAATTACACATAGCCTGTAGCCCAAAAACCAATCAGTAGTTATCGTGGAGCAATCAGCACGATGAATTGCGATAGTAGCTCGTCGGTTGACCTTTGGGTTGGGTTAAGAACACTTGTGAATCTCATGTGGCCGCGTGCGGGCGAACGGCCTTATCCTATTACTTGTGCTTAAGTAAAAGTTTCATTCACTTGAACATGAGGAAATTATTTTATTGCAAAAACTACGAATTCAGATGCAGTTTGACCCAAATAAATTCTGTCAAAAAGTATTACTGAGATTGTTTCCTTCTAGTAATTTTTGCTAGCAAGTTGGAATCTTCTTGTAATGTATGGATATCCTAAATCCCCGCAAAGTGAACATCTTTCAATAATTCTGAATATAATAATGGCCGCTAACGTTTATTAAATCTAATAAAATTGGTTTCACTCCACTTAACTACAAAAAGAAACGGCGTGATAATATGTATTTGTTCTTTGATACGAATCTTATTATATATTTTTTTAATGATTCAAAGATCGCATTAGTTTTGATTATAGTTGCTAATATCTTGGAATGTGTATTACAATTTAGATCGGATTCATTTTTCTTAAAATAGTAGGGTAAAGATAATAATATACTTATCTATATATTAATACGTGAAGCAAAAACTTTTAACAACAATTACGTCAACGGTGGAGTATAAAATTTGGCACAGATAAAGTTTACATTGCGAACGACTGCAGAAAATAATACGCATTAGAAATAATAAGCTAATACATATATTTTTGTTAATAAGTAAATTTCCGTGTAAATTATTAGGTTTTCGAAACAACACAGGCTGTAATTTCTCCCGATTAAAAAAGAAAGAAACCACTCTAGACGCGATATATAGTATATAGTAGTTTAAAAAAAAAAATATTCACGGGACAAATTACACTTACCGATCCAACCCCAAATTAAACAAATTATTTGCTTGTGTCATGGGTGTTAGCCAACGACACTAATACATAGAAATACATATATAAATACAAGAATATATTTAATAAACACCCAAACCCGGAAATACAAACATCTATGCTCATCACACAATTGCTTGCCCCGTCGGGGATCGAACCCGAGCCCCGTCGATCGCGTAGTCATAATCGCTAACCACTCGACCAACGGGACGGTCATGGTAGTAAAACGTATAGCAAATAATTCACCTTTTACGAACGGCCTGGCAGTTGGTGTATTCTTCAAAGGGGCCCGGACAGCCTGAATATAATAATATAAAACTGTATTCATTGACTTAAATTAACACCAACGTATGTACCTATAGTCGTAACTCGTAACATACATACATACGTATAGCTGATTGTATCGGTACTGTGGTTCACCTCGATGTACCGCCAACTCGAATAACTACAGCAAGTCAAATCATTAATCTTATAACATTCGTTTAAATAAGTCACTCACCCACACTCTTGCACATAACGCATATAAACAATTTAACACTAGGCCTTTGGCAGGTCCAAACTATCGCTAATTCTGAAGGTCCTAATAAGGATACCGGGACAATTATTATATTATTGCATTGTCATCGGTCATTGATAAGTATGTAAAAATTCAAATTAGTCGGACGTTTTAAAGTAAATCAAAATCATGTTTAAAGTTACATACTAACATAAGACCGAAATTAATAAAAGCTTGTTAAAAATGCAGCCTAATATTTTTAATGATTATAATAACTAAGTTTTTGTAAATAAATAAAATTGTTAAATATGTTGTGTGCAACACCACGTTATGGTAGAATATACTGGTAGCTTTAAATAGTAACTTTAACAACACGTGTAAGTGTATATAAGCCTCCTTGTGCAACTTTTGAGGAGTTTTCTAACAAAATGGAGGAGGTTATGTATAAAGCCTCAAATTCAAAGATGAATATTGTTATCTGTGGAGATTTTAACATTAATATTTTAGAACAATCTTCTTTATCACATAAGTTTATAAATCTATTCAAATCTTATAATTTACACAAAATTTTCTATGAACCAACTAGAATAACTGCCTCTAGTGCTACTTGTATAGATAACATATTTTCAAATATAACACCTACAAATAGCTCAATTATAAATACATTAGATTCAGACCATACTGGGCAATCAGTTCAATTTTTGAGAGTACCAAATAAACTTCAGAGAAAAGAAATTGTTTTTGTTCCTATAAATAGTAGTCGATTAGAACGTTTTAAAAAAAATTTAGCTGCAAAATTGCCTGAGATGCCCTTTCAAGAAAATCCAAATAATTTATATGATACATTCTTTAATTTGATAGATACAGAATATAGGCAAATATTTACACCAAAATCTATATCTGTAAGTAAACGCAGAGGTTTTAGTGAGTGGGCAACTGCAGGAATTTTTAAAAGCAGGAATCGGTTATTTGATTTATATTATGAAAAATCTTTTAATCATAGTACTGAATTCAAAGAGTATGTCAAAAATTATTCAAAGATTTTTAAAAGAGCTTGCAATGCTGCCAAGTCAATACACATAAAAAATATGATAAAACACTCTTCTAACAAAATAAAGGCAACATGGAACATCATAAATTGTGAAATTGGCAAGACTAGTATTTTTGATGAAGAATACCAATTAAATGTAGAAGGAGTCAATGTTACGGGACATTTGGAGGTAGCAAAGGAATTTGAAAAATTCTTCTCTAATGTGGCCATCAGGACAACTCAAAGTCTAAGCTCTTCAGCCAGTACCGCGGAATTATTATTGAAGCAATGTGTCAACAAGTGTGAATCAAATTTTGAATTTTCTTTTATTGATTTTAAAGATATATTAAATGCTTTCAAAACACTAGAAATTAAAAAAACTGCAGATTTATGGGGCCATTCCCTTAAAATCATTGCCTCAGTAATAAATATCATTGCACCATACTTAGCTGTAATATTTAACTGCTGTATAACAAATGGTGTTTTTCCTGATTTAATGAAACTCTCAAGAGTAATTCCAATATTTAAGTCTGGCTGTAAATCAGATCCCACTAACTTTCGGCCTATCTCGGTTCTGCCTTCCCTGAGTAAAATATTTGAAAAAATAATTCTTAATCAAATGTTAAAACATTTTAACAAATTTGAACTGTTTCATCCTAAACAATTTGGATTTACAAAGGGTCGCTCAACCGTAGATGCTGGTGTGGAATTATTGAAAAAAATCTATGAAGCCTGGGAGGAATCACATGATGCAATTGGAGTATTTTGTGATTTATCTAAGGCATTTGACTGTGTTCATCATAATACTTTAATCAGGAAATTACACTACTATGGCATTAGAGGTAAGGCCCTCGATCTTCTGACTTCGTATTTGAATGGAAGAACTCAGAGGGTCGATATCAATGGAATAAGATCAAACGGTGCCACTGTCACCATGGGTGTTCCACAAGGATCCATTCTTGGTCCGTTTTTGTTTTTGATATATATAAATGACTTGCCCTTCTTTGTTGGCGATAGGCATGGAATCGTACTGTTTGCGGATGACACTTCACTTTTATTTAAAGTGAAAAGACGAGTTGGTAAGTATGACGAAGTGAACATTGCGATTTCAAAAGTTGTACACTGGTTCAATGTAAATAACCTCCTATTAAATGGAAATAAAACCAAGTGTATTAGATTCTCAACGCCTAATGTAAGGCATATAGATACCAATGTACAACTTAACGGGGACAAATTGGATCTTGTGGACTCTACTGTCTTTCTAGGGATTACGATAGATAAAAAACTACAGTGGGGACCACATATCGACAAATTAACGAGTAGACTGAGTTCAGCGGCATTTGCAGTTAAAAAAATGAGACAGATTAGTGATGTAGACACTGCGAAAATTGTGTATTTTAGTTATTTTCATAGTATTATGTCTTATGGGATTCTACTATGGGGAAATTCCACTGATATAAATACAATCTTTGTTTTACAAAAAAGAGCTGTAAGAGCTATTTACAATCTCAGTCCACGAGTTTCCCTAAAAGAAAAATTTAAAGAAATTAATATTTTAACCGTACCATCACAGTTTATATTTGAAAACTTGATGTATATTCGTAAAAATATTTCTTCATTTAAGAAAAATAGTGATGTACATAATGTAAACACAAGGAACAAAAACAATCTTGCTCTGCATGTATCACGTCTCCACAGAATAAGTAACTCTTTTATGGGGCAATCTATACGCTTTTACAATAAACTTCCAAATGCTATTAAAGATCTACCAATACACAAATTTAAAAAATGTATCAAATCTAAACTTTGTAAAAAAGGTTACTATAAAATATCTGAATATTTGGATGATAATAAGGCATGGGATTAATTGCTCCTCATAGCAGTCTCATAATAATTATAATATATTATTCATAAATACATTGTAATTGTAATTGTAAAAACATTGTTTAAAAAAATGTATATGCACAAAAAAAGACAAGCCCGCTGAGTTTCTTCCGCCGGATCTTCTCAGTGTGTGGCCGCGTTTCCGATCCGGTAGTAACTCAAAAAATGTTGACTCGTCAAAAGTGCCTGTAAAGGATAATTTGAATAAAAATGTTTTGACTTTGACTTTGACTTTGACACATTTACCACACCATACTCTGTGCTCCAGCGTTGGCGTTGACCACATGAGGTCCCGGGTTCGATTCCCGGGTCGGGCACATAAAAAAGTGTTTTTTCAGTTTTCTGATAACCACAAAGTTGCCCGGGATTGGAAAGTGCCCGGTTGGCGATAGGCTTGCCACCTATCACATTGTGGGACCAAGTATCTTCGGCTAATCGTGGGTGCACTTGTACCTCTGCCTACCCCGTCGGGGATACAGGCGTGAAGATACTTTACCATATTATTGCAATAAAAAATGTTCGTTCATTGACATAATATAAACCTTTCCAATATGTTGAATGTATTTATATTGCCTCATGATGATCCGGCCCCCTTTGAAGAATAGACTGTTTGTAATTCTATCAGGCATTTTGTGAAAGACAAACGATTGTCTATGCGTGTCACTAATATCCCGAAACGTCTCACCCAGGTTTTGGTACCACCACCTGACCCTTTTCTGATGAATGGTTGATTAGTGTGAACTGAACTGTCTGTAATACAATAACCTTTATACCTAATTATAAATAGAATAGTCAATAGCCGTTAGATTATAATCTACCTAGGGATTTTATAATTTGGTTAGGTTAGGTTAGCAGTCAAATTATAATATCACTTAGGTAGATTATAATCTAACGGTATAGATAATTTCACTGCGACATATATGTCTAATGTGTCCTTTTGTTGCAAACATATTTTCCTATCTAATTATTTACATTTAATGAGACCACCTCAACTATCCGTCTAATAAGGTATTTTTGTAAAATATGTTTATTAATATTTTTATTGTCTTCTTTACAGGTGAAGGCTGCATAGAGAAACCACTGGCAACACTATGGCGGAATTATCAGCAATCAACAAAACCAGACGTAGTGATGAAACTATCCGTCACCAATTCCGGCTTAAAAGGCTTTACCAAAGAACACGGTCTAACTGAATACTGGTCTCACCGCATCACGTACTGTGCCAGCCCACCACATTACCCTAAAATTTTCTGTTGGGTCTATCGTCATGAAGGCAAAAAACTGAAACATGAGCTCCGATGTCATGCCGTATTGTGCACCAAAGAAACTGTATCAAAAAAAATCACTGAAGAACTACAAATCAAATTAAAACAAGCATTAAATGAATTCAAGAAAGACAGAATCTCTAAACAAAACGCGAGGCTAAGCCTTGCTAACAGTGTTTATGATAACCCAAGTATGCCTCGTAGGAAGATACTTCTTAGTGTAGGAGCAACAAATTACAGGCCTCCTCTAGAACGGTCTAAATCAGCTCCTAAATTGGGTGCTATTGAAGAACTTTGTTCTGAAGAAGACGAAGAAGAAGCAAAGATGGATGAGAAACGAGAAAAAGATATTTTGGCAATGAATTTATGTTCATCCAAGATTCTAGATAGACGGCGACCGGAATCAGAATCTCCCCGTAAATTATCATGCCCTGAAGGTGTTATTGACAGGTTACGGATGGAAAGGCTAGTTTCAGAAAAGAATTCTGATTCTACAACAGATGAACTTATTGAAATTTTGGTAAAAGAAAGTAAAATGAAATCTGAATCGGATAAGCAAAATGTAACTAGTCAAAATGAGGTAGAGAAATTAGAATTAAGGTTAAAACCATTAAGGCCTATCACAGAATCAGCAGAATTAAACGATATTACGATGTGTAACCATAGTAAGATGCTCTCCCAAAGTAACTACCTCGTCACTGATAGCGACGATGGTTCTGTTTCTTCAGGGTGTGAGACAGCAAGTACTGTAACATCTTCTGATGCTGAACCAACTTCACTTCCGTCACATTTCCCAACAGAAGAATTATCGAAAACGACAGATGATGAAACCTCTTCAGAATTCAATGGAGTAAATGAATTTGAACATTCAGCAGTAAGCGATTGCAACTACGTAAGCTCTATACAAACCCTGTGTGATGTAGGAGTGTCTTCTGATGAAGTAATTCATGTGCCGATTGGAGAAAAGAATACATTTAGGCGACGTTCGACTTATCCACCAATCGGTGCTGATTCAAGCGTTCTATCCAATTTAGAGGGCAAATTCGAATCTCTTATCGATAATATGACGGATGTTGATAGTTTGAACTCGAGTATGGATGTAGAAGTATTTAAAAATACAGGTGATAACGACAGCGCATGCAGCGATGAATCAGGTTATTCAGAATTGTTGGATGGTAAGGAAAGTATTATTGGTAATACTATTATGGTTTAAAATGCTTTGACTATTAAGAAATTTAGTACATAAAAGCACATACTTTGCAAATAACAGGGTAAACGTACTTTATCCAGTGGATATGTATTATTTTTGTCTAGAATTTTGTAGATATTGTAAAATACGTGAGGTGTAAATTAGTTTAGAAGAATATGAGAATTTATGTATAAAAAGGAGCAGATATCTTTTATTTCTTGTTTTCAAGACTATATTTATTTTCATTTAATGTAGTTCTTTAGAAGAATGTTAAAAATATGTTGGTTATAGGTACTTACACATTCCATTCTTGAACTATGTTATGCAAGTCACAAGTCACTCATTTCGTTTGTAAATGAATATTTTAATGAAATATATGATGTGCAAAAAATCGTGTTCGTATTATTGAAATTACTTTTGATCTATACTAATGGTATAAAGACGAAAAATTAATAAACTTATTTCTAGACAGTAATCTCTGGAAGCGCTAAATCAATTTTAAAACAGTACTTCATGACAGCCGACTGTTTATGATTCTGTGGTGAGACAGCTGCGTTTCAAACTTAAATTTATTATTAATTTATTTATTATTAAATAATTATTTTTACATATGTACAATTAAGCGCATTTCATCATATTCGTAAGTCGGTTAAGGCTTACGAGTTACAAGACTTCCTACTAACACATAAACAATAATTGCCTCAAAAACGAATGATGACCTTGCTGAACTTGCGGATAAAATACATGATGTAGTCACCACAAGTCCACACGTTGCCGCCTGTTCCTGTGCCTCTACTTCGACAGCAGGCACCTGTCATACACAGATGGACAATGGCTTTTTGAGCAAGCAGAGTGCTCAGCCAGAATTTAAGTTTAAATTTGGGCAATAAACACCCGCGCTAAAGGTTGTCTCCTGTGAGACCGGACCTCGGCTTAGTGCGTTGTTTTGACTAATAGTTGGAGGGGAAGGAGTGGTGGCATTTCGCTCTGCGCTAGGCGCGGGACGGAATAGAGGTCTTCGTCACCGTTGTGACCGGCGGCGGCGACGGTAACGGTGTATTTGTGTTGTGTGTGTGTGTGTGTTTTGTAAAGGATTTGCGGCTTTAGCCGCCGTTATGGGATCGTCAGGATCGGTTAGTACATTGCGGGGCCTCCTATACCTAGGGACGGGGTCGGTATCGGCGACGTAGTTTGCACGGCTACTACTAGTGGGTTTGGGTGGTCGGTTACTTTTGTAAAGTATGTTTTGGATAGTTCTTTGAAATGTCGGGAGTTCTAGCTCTCTATGTAGATCCATGTTGCGTATGTACCACGGGCAGCCCTTGGCAGTACGCATGGATCTATTTTGGATGACTTGCAAATGATGTAGTACGTTAGGGGACGCTTGGGCGAAAGCTACGCTTGCGTAAGGTAATAGGACGGAATGCGCGACGCGGCTATTGCTGCAGGAATAAGTAAGGCGGTGATAGCAGAAACCGGGTGAGACGTTCTAGAACTCTACCACCGTGTAGTCATGATGGTAGTGACATGTGCAATACAATCGTTTACTTTTTACAAAATGCTTGAAAGAAAGTGTTGGTGAAGTGAAGTGGCCCAAAAAAACACAATGGCTAAACAGATTGCCGCATTAACTGCTCAAATAAAAAATATATCAACAGATCTCGGTAGAAAATCAAGGTCAAGGGATAGATCTAGACATACACGTTCACGTTCGCAATTTACTCGCTCGCACTCAAATTATAAAAGACATCCGGTATGTTGGCACCATTTTAAGGTCAGGGAGAAGGCAAAAAGATACATTGAACCTTGTGATTTTGAAAAATCGGAATACTACCGGGGTAGTCCGTAATGGCGACTAACGCCTGCCCCACTCCTACTGGTCGTCTGTATATTGCTGATCGTCGATCGAAAACACAATTTCTTATCGATACCGGGAGCGATGTATGCGTACTTCCCCGGACAGCTCTAAGAGAACGGCGATCAAAAACAAGTCCATCATTAGACATTGCGTCAAATGTTAAGTTCCACCATCTCTATCTCGATGTCTGAAAATCCACAACTGTGCGTTTTACCTCGCACTACTTTTTTGTGACATCAATTATCGGACCGGGTTGTTTCTGGACAGATAAGATTCGGGAACCTTCAAGAAAAGAGCCTACTTATTTTAAAAGGGTCGGCAACGCAACTCTAAGAACTCTGGGTTTTTTTTATATCATAAGATAGCAAACAAGCAGATGGGTCTCCTGATGGTAAGAGTCAACCATCGCCTATAGACACCAAATATGTTAATGGTGCGTTGCTATCTTGTGGCGAGGTCTAATGCCACATGCATAAGTTTACCGGCTACCTTACCCTCCAAACCGGAACACGACAGTGACAAGCACTGACGCTATTGCGGCAGGAATAGGTAAGACGGTGGTACCAGACCCGGGCGAGAAAATGCAGAACTCTACCACCTAGTAGTCACGATGGGAGTGACTTACAGAGCCAATCGGTCGCCTTTTACGACCTGCCTGGCAGAACGGCAGTTGGTCTATTCTTCAAAGGAGCCCGGGACCAACATGGGTATAGCAGTTGTCTACGAGCAGCAGTCGTCACTTACCATCAAGTGCACCTTCTGATCGTTTGCCACCTCTACTATCAAAAATCCAGTATTTCACTTGATTAGTTCCACTTGCGCCTTATTCGACACCGAAAAATCCGTGGGAAGTCACTCCTTATATTACGTTAATTTAATATTTGAATTATGGATTTTCGCAAACCTACACATGAATTTATATATTATCATTAGAAAATCTGACATCGAAGTGTTTGTGCTAAAGTTATTAACATATCCTTCCAACAAGTGGGTAACGGTCTGTGACGCGGCCGTATGTGAAGGGGGTCACGCAAGCAAGTGTTTCGAGAAAAGGGGTGGCAGCTGCAATTTCCGTTAAAATATTTAAATTGAAAGTTTCACAAATATTTTATAGGTTGGACCAAATACAACATTTATGTATTTATAAATACTAGCGATCGCCCTACGGTCGAAATTCGACGATAGACTCAACAAAAAATCTATTAAGTGCTACAACATACTTAACCTTTAAAAAAAATAGTAATTATTAATTACTCCCGACTTCGTTCGCGTGATCCAAAATCATTACTTCCTTTTGCTCACTCGGGTGAAAAGTAGCCTATATCCTGCCTTATATAAAAGTCACATAAAAGTGTGTGTAATGTTTATTTTTAATTTAATGTATTTCTAGTGCATATTATAAAAAATACTAAGTGTGTAAAATACATGCTGCATAAATACATGTTCAGCATAACGTATCAAAAATATCTAAGGAAAAACTGCACGAATTCATCTAACCCTAGAGAACGTGATTTGCCTGAGATATAGGTTAACAACAAAAAAGAAGATTAGCTTAAATGATAGCAATAATGTCAGCGATAGCAATACACAAGAATAAATATACAAATAATATAACTAACACCTAGATCCAGAAATACAATATCTACACCACTTCATGTGGTCTGTGATCTACACCCATTATATAAACGTTTGTTCCTTTTTTATAAGGTCGGGGCAAAAGTATTTTCGTATTGTTCATACAAAGGAAAATACTTTTTTAAGTATATTTTTTTATTTATTTATAATATGTATTTGCCGTTTTAATCGATGAATTGTTGCCATTTTGTGGGTAGTGCCATGATCCCATTCCTGTATAAATTTTGAGATTTTTGATTAAAAAATTCTGACAGGTTGTATTCACAGTGTTTTTTTGAGGTTAGCTTTATACTTCCTAAAGAGTTCTGCAATGACCGAAACAGATGGAAATCTGATGGAACAAGGTCAGGGCTATACGGAGGATACATCAACACATCCTAGCCAAGCTCTCTCAATTTTTTCTTTGTGACTATAGATGAGTGCAGTCTGGCGTTATTATGGTGGAACACCACGCCCTTCCTATTTACCGGCTCCGGCCGGTTTTTCTCAATAACTTTTTTAACCTCATCAGTTGATGACAGTAGAGGTCAGAATCGATAGTTTTACTCGGTGGCAAAAGCTCATAGTGGACGATTCCTTTCCGATCCCACAATACACATAACATCACTTTGTTTCGAGTCTGGCCGGGCTTTGCCACGGTCTGTGGGGCTTCTCCATGCTTCGACCATGATCTTTTTCGCACATTCTCATCGTAAGTCAACCATTTTTCATCACCCGTAATCACCTGTTTAAGAAATGATTCGGAATTGTTACGTTTCAATAAAGAATCGCAAATGGAAACACGTTGCATTAGGTTTCTGTCAGTGAGATTATGTGATACCCAAATGTCAAGTTTTTTCTTGTACCCAGACGTAAATATGTTTTATGATCAACATCCAGTTCTTCAGCAATGTCGTAGCTACTAATATAACAATCTTGCTCCATTTTCTCAAAGATGGCACTGATTTTATCTGTGACTGTGCGCCCAGAGCGACCTCATCTTTTATACTAAAAATGCCAGACTTGAAACGCTTGAACTACATTAATTGTGCTACTCTTATTGATACCACATTAGGTCCGTAAACCGCACAAATTTTATTTGCGGTGTTCGTCGCATTTTTACCTTTTTTTGTAATAAAACTTTAAAAAGTACTGAATTTCTACGTCGCATACGTTCATGTTGCTTGCTTGAAAAACAATTGAAAAATGGCGGAAACTAGTTTTTTTTAAATTAATTTTTTAAATTTATTGTATATTAGTTTTTTTTTTAATTTATTGTATTGATTATGTAGATACTCATGCAAGATAGGCGCTTTAAAATATCTATCAACAACTTCGTTACAAAAAGTTTAGCTTGGTTTTAGTTTGAGAAACCCGCTATGGGAACAGAATTCTAATTCTTTTTCTGTAAAAATTACAACAGAAAGAAAAGGACAATGAACTACAGTACCCGGCGATAAATATTGCACATCGACCTTTGGAAAGAGACAATCGGCTAATTTCGGCTTCGTAGAGCGTTATCTCTGTCGCACAAAATACAAACAGTCCGGTACCTATTAGGAGCTGTTAAAACAAGTATGATTTGCTTCTTTTGATATTTTTATTCTTTGTATAAAATACACTAATTTTTCTATAAGTGATGGCTTTAGGTTGGGGTAAAATAAAATAAAAAAACATTTTTACATTATGTTTACGTATTTAATTATTTTGGAACATTACAGCTTTAGTGTACATAATAAACACCATTATACCTATTGCTAAAATGAGACATTGCAATAAAAATAATAATAATTCTAATTCTCAATTACTTCCATTTCACTATCTGTGCTCTCAAAGAGGTCAATATCACTGTCACTATCAGCCGTATTTATTACTAATCTATCAGTGTAATTGTCTAAACTGTGTTGAATGCTTCTATATTCATTCTCACATTTGATTGCATGATCGCAAACCTTTTTCCACTCTTCAGCGCCGATCATGTTTACTTTTTCAGTCAATAATGTTTTTACTGTAGTTAAGTTCATACCCACATTTCTAGAGGCTACATAGCCTTTCAGTTGAGACCATCTACATAGTCATTAAATCTATCAGCTTCGCTTACAAAGTATTTATAAACATTGTAGATAATTTCACGTGACTGACCTCGTAAAGGTTTCCCTCTTTTTCCGAAAGATGCCATATTACAACTTTAAATTATTTAAATTTGTGGGTGTTATCAACTCTAAATATATATTTTTTTCGGGACGCGACTATATAAACGGCGACTATATAAAATCGGCGACGATACAAAGAATAAAAATATCAAAAGAAGCAAATCATACTTGTTTTAACAGCTCCTAATAGGTACCGGACTGTTTGTATTTTGTGCGACAGAGATAACGCTCTACGAAGCCGAAATTAGCCGATTGTCTCTTTCCAAAGGTCGATGTGCAATATTTATCGCCGGGTACTGTAAATGTTATTTATAGATTACATCAGTATTTGTTAATGACATAATCATGGTGTAATCCATGAGTAACTCATGTACGAAACATTATTTTTGTAAAATAATATATTATTACCCCATTTTGGTTTTAATGTAAAAGTTTGTGTGTGAGACTGTATGTATGCACATACCTGTGTTGTAATGCGTTTGAATGTACGTATGTGTGTTTATTGCTTCTTCACGGTCACAACTGAGTATGTTTGGATGAAACATAATAAAAGTATGATATATGTACAGGTGGTGTAAGTCGAGGTTCAGTGTAAAGCTATTTTTGATCTTAGAGTATTGTTCCTCGTGAATTCCTTGATTCACAGTTAATTTTGATCGCGCAACCTGGCTTTGTTCTAAGCAAATTTTGGAGAAGCAGATCATTTTCCTTTCTGTTGGGTGGTTCATTCATTCAAAAAAAGCCGAACTATTGGTCTCTTCTACTGCGACTACTAGATGGTAGAGGATTGCAAATTGCAAAGCCCGAGTTCAGTACCACAGCCTTACTTATTCTTGCCAAAATAGCGTCAGTCTTGTCAATTTGACATAACATCCTTACGGCTCAGCTGGCGACGTACTATTAAAATTTAAAAGCATCGGTGTCTAAAGACGTTGCTTATCTCCTTCCATCAGAAGAGCCATCTGCTTAAATATACATATATACGAATATATACTGATTGATGGGTAAACGAAGACATTAGAGTACGTTGGTCGAGTGGTTAGAGATCAACGAGGCTCGGGTTCGATCCCCGACGGGGACAAGCATTTGTGTGATGAGCATAAATGTTTGTATTTCCGGGTTTGGGTGTTTATTATATATATTATAGTATTTATATATGTATTTCTATGTATTAGTATCGTTGACTAACACCCATAACACAAGCAAATAATTTGCTTACTTTGGGGTTAGATTAGTAAGTGTAATTTGTCCCATGAATTATTATTATTATTATTTATGTTGATATCTAATTCGAATGTAAAATAAATAAAAAGTTTAAGTAATATGTACTAATTTGATCTAAAGATATATTAGACTATCTGTGCCCGTGACTTCATCCACGTAAGAAATTTTCTAATAAAAAAGTAGCCTAATTTACTCCTCATTATATCAGCTATCATCCAGTGAAAGTCCCGTCAAAATTGGCCGTTTAAGAGATTGAATTGAATTGAAATTGAAGACAGAAAAAATTATAGAAAATGCTATTTTGGCATATGTACCGTTTATACATCTATATGCATTTAGTAGAGGATTTTTTACATACACTCCAACTTTATTTATTTGTATAGATAAATGTAAATACTAAAATAAAATTAAATTGCTAATTAAAAAATTAAATTGTTAAATAATTGAATATTTACATACAAAGTGTGGTGTGGTGTAATTAGTCATAGAATTGCTGTGTTATCCTGCGGCAATCGCTCCCAACGAAATTTTAATATAATGGTTTTTCGAGTTCCGTACCTAAAAGGTAAAAACGGAAGCCTAATACTAACTCTCCAGTGCCAGACAATTCCCAGCGTCTCATGATGGAGCTGGAAGGAGATCATGGGAACCATAGAACAAAATTGAGAAATACCATTGACTTTGGGGTCGTTAGATCGGTTTTCTCAAGGACTTTTGACCAGGATGGCTTCCAAAGCCTGATGTTAGGGCTAAAACAAGTTTATGAGAACTACTAAGCTAATCTAAATAAACTCATCGAGAATTCAATATATTTTATTCAAAGTAGGATATAACACAATCACTTTTTAAAAGTCAAAAAGATAAAGTTGGGTAAAACATTATACCAAACTTAAAATTAATTTACTATTTGAAAAATACAGCCATAAAATAAAATTTAAAATCATTATACAATAACAAAAACAAAGCAATGTCAGTCTCAACTAATTATCAAAATAATGCATTAAAAATTGGTATGTATGGGCTCATTCGGTTGATTTTGACATGCACTTTGGTGCTGGATGATTTTTAGAATCCGACAATGGAATTGGAAGATGGCTAGGGGAATTTCTAAACTAAACAAGATAAACCTATAGAGTTTGGACTCATTTGTTTTGTTTTGACAAATACTTTGGTGGTAGATGACTTCCAGTATTTTATGATGAAGCAGGAAGGAGGCCATTGAAACTTTTAATTACAATTGAGTAGCACCATACATGGGCTTATTTGATTCATTCTTTTAAGAGCTTTTTCTTTCTTTTAAGAGCTGAATGGTTTCCAGTGTTTAAGGATACAGCTGAAATAAGTCCTATGTGAAACTAATTAAACTCATGGAGTGTGAGCTAATTTAGTTCATTTTGGCAAACTCTTAGGTGCTATACGTTTTCTAGGATCTGATGATAGAACTGGAAGATGGCCATCCGAGCTTGGGCTGATATAGTTGATCTTTATTGCTAGAAGATTCACAAGGATTGATGATGGAATTAGAAGGTAGCCACGAAACGCCTAAACTAAATAAAATAAGCCCATCGAGTGCGGTCTAACTTGTTATATTTTGGCAAATAGGTACTATAAATCAGAATTATTTTCAGACTTACATGGTAAAGCTAAAATGAGGCCATGGGGGCTTGCAATAAAACAACTCAAGCTTGTTAATCAACTTAATCAAGGAACCATTATAACCTTAACCTGATGCTGCAGGAATCCTTTTCGAGGATCATCAGCTCATTTTACGTTTTTCAATTTTCTATTAAAATAATGCATATATAGCGGAATACTGGCCTGGGGATAAAAAAATGCGTCGGGGGTTTTTGAATTTTTTAATTTTATATTACTTTTTCTAGGTAGGTACATTGCTTTATGAAAATAACCAAAGATCTTGCGCTTAAGGTTGGATATGCAAAAACTATATATGTATGTATAACTATTTATATGAAATTAGCGACAGTTTTGAGTGTCAGTTTTGTTCGGGACTCCGCATCTTGGGTTTTTTTATATCAATCATCGAGATATTGGCGCGAGATTAAAGTAATCCTATTTTTTACTGCAAAGTCTATGGCGATAACAGTTTTATGTGCCAATCATATTATCCATTCCAAATAAACTAGTTCTGACGTGATGACACTTCCACAATAGATATTATATGCAGACTAGTGGAGGTCAGCAGGTGAACAACCCGCTTTATATTTCAGTAAGTAATGCAGATCCTAATGGTTCGCAATTGTTCTACGATAAGGCTAATTGTTTTTAGCCTTGAACGTCGCTAGTATTTTATTGTAATAAGGCATATTTGCGGAAATTTCCATCTTTTAACATTGACATTTGAATATTTTAGAATATGGTAATAATTTTTGCAACATTGCGCACATGAACAGGTAGCATTACATATTGTTAAGCTATAGCTATAAGCCTGAGCGTAATCGCACGCTAATCGTCCGGCAAATCATAGGTGCGGAAAACTCAAAGTATTTATAGTTCTAATTTGGTGAAATGGCAATATTGACTATCCTCACTAATAAACACACACACCTGGATGGGAAGTAAAAATATGTTTAAAATTATAACCTAGGTAAAGAAGGTATGCGCAACACCACATCGACCTATATATTTGGATATCAATAATCCATTTCCACCGTCGAACAGCCAAGGAATGGCGAAGTTCATATTTTATGTAGTTTTTATATTTGGTGAAATGTTTTAAACATAAAATATAGAGGCAAGGAAGACCAACTATGAAGTTAGAAGAGTCTGTCAAAAATTATCTAATAATGGTCGTGTTTCCAGTAAAATATTAAAATAATGCTACAAGCACACTTTACTCCGTCTACAATGAAAATGAAAAAATATTTATTTGCAAGAATATGGGTGTCATAAGTTATTAAAATAAATTAAATTACCATCATATTCTAGCATAATGTGGCGTGCAAACATTTGAATTTAGGTCGATTTCTTTACAATTACTACCGGATCGGAACGCGGGCACACACTGAGAAGATCCGACGAAAGAAACTCAGCGGGCTTCTTTTGCTCTATTTCACGTGTTACACTTGTATGTATTGCAAATTACTAGAATTATTTCACATCAAAAGTTATTTTTACAATTTACAAAATATCATCTTATGCTCAATCCAAATTTTTACAATTTACAAAAAAATTACAACAGCTAAGTTCCTATCATAGTGTATCCACGTCAGCACCAATCTGGTAGGTATTTAAAGCATTGTTTTTAAGATTCAGTTGAACATTGTTACGAGCTTTCTACTTGTATAAGTTAATGACATTATTTACAGTAATTATTTTAATATATAGCTCTTTATTTGTCCGTTTTTAAATTGTTACTTTGATTAAAATGTATAATGTACGTACATTTATATTTATTGATAATTGTACTATGACTGATAGTTACCTAAGCTTTTATGTATATTTGTTTTTAAGATTGACGTTCGAAAAATGTATCATAGAAATACTTATTTTGAATAAAAGCTTATTCTATTCTATTCTAATCTATCCTAATGATCTTGGCCTCTATACTCTTATTTCTATTCTATCCTATTCTAAATTTACACAATAACGTACAAAATGTACGCGCCTGTCAAATTAAATTGGCAACTCTAGCAAATACTGCTTTCTGTTTGCCACAGGACCTAAATATACTTTTAATTTAACTAGGTAGCTGTTGTTACCTAAAAACATTACTCCCTATGTTTACCCCGAGATATTGTAGCTTTCTTAATATAAAGTAATTTAAAAGTTTGTTCAAACAACATTGATATATAAAAACCCAAGATACACAATCAGTGTCTCAAAAACGTCCTCTAAGAATGAGTGCACAATTTAAAATTGTGCACTCACTTCAAATAGAAGCCCGTCGCTCACGTCATGGCCCGCGCGTCAAAAATACAGAATTGTTCTCTGATAAATTGTAAAATACAACGTTAGAAAAATATAACATATTGTATTTTCGGTAAGTATAAGAGTTTATGGATTTATTTTTGTCGTTTATATTACTAAATATAGGGTGTAATGTATGATTTTCATTTTATTTGTCTTAAAAATGTACTCGACGCTCCAAATATAATACGACATAATGTCAATGGTCACTTTTTCAGTAAAAGGACAGTGCATTACAATCTCCTTTTAATTTAGTCGAATAATACAAATTGATCCTGTTATTATTAGTGGAGTTGATTTTTTTTCATTAATAAGTCAATTTTTTTTAATAAAATTAATTTTTTTCATTAATAATTTTGAATAACTTTTATACTTATTAACCAACTGCCAAAAGAGAAGAGGACATCAATTTGACGATTTTAAAATGTTTGATTATATTGATTACTTATTTTGAGGACCAAGTTAGGTGAATCTTTTTATTCTATTTGTACGAATATAAAATAACAATAAATAATTGTGTTTCTTACGATGAACTTTGGAGATATATTACGAAACTTTTAATATAACAATAGGAAATCATAAGTAGCATCGAATTTTGTTCTGTTTACACGTGTTGTTGATAACGATTTCTTAAGTGGAAGGCACAGATTGCATTAAGAATGTTTATTTTTTTATTTAATAATTTATTTTTAATAAAATGTTGTTTTCGATTGCGGATATCTTATACTATACATATTATAAATGTTAAAGTTTGTATGTTTGAATGTTTGATAATCAATCACGTAAAAAATGGCTGTACCAATTCGGATTTGGACTCGGATATAAGATGACCTCGAATAGCACATAGAATACTTTTATCCTAATGCAGAGATCTGCAGCTAGTCTCGTATAAATTTTAAGTGACTGTTTATATGTACGAGTTGTTTTATTTGCATACTAGCTGTTACCCGCGGCTTTGCTCGCGCATATTTATTTTAGAACTTATTTAATCTTTCTTTATTTTATTAAAAATCTCTACATTGCCGGGTGGGCCGCTAGTACGTTAAAAATAATATTTACATATTCATCTTAATTATTTATATACGACATTTTTGTTATTAAAATGTAAGTAAAAAACGTAAGACCTGAACTTTCTATAATTTCTAAATTTTCTATACCTAATATCATAACTAACTATACCTCAAACTAAAATTACCTATTAGTAACACACCTATTGAAAAAACTAACGTAATTATAAAAGAAATTTATAATTAACAGGAAATATCTAATCTAAAATTACCTTTGGCAATAATATTATAAGTACTAAACTATAATCCAAACTAAATATACTTATCTATTAGGATTTCCGTGTATGTAACACACCTATGTAACCAACTAATGTAACTATATTAAGAAAATCTGTGAGCTGGTTGACCCTACAGGCCACCTGAAACTTTCCGCTAAATTTAAGTATTTTAACCTCAAAGAAAAAAGCTATGCCTAAGCATAGACTATTAAATTAAAAAAGTTCAAAAATCCAAAGTTTTTTTTTTAAATGATACTTAGTTATTCAGTATTTGAAAAGATGTATATTTTTTCAAAATCATCAACGAGTTTGATCTTCCGAATAACATTGAACACAATTTTTAGCTCTAAATTGTTTTACTGGAATTTTTATACGAGGTACAATAAAATTTTCAGAAACCGACATCGCATTAGTAACTAACCTATTGTGTTTCAAATGTCTATGGGCAGTATTCGCTCGTACGTCTGCAGATACTATAATTAAACAAATGTTCGTTTACATAATATTGCAAAAAAAAACAGAAAAACTGAAATCTAATTCAAAACGAGAATTCTACAAAAAGCTAAACTTATTTCTAGGAAATTAATGCGTTTCCTTACTATGTTGTCGATACATTACATAATAAGTCTGAAAAAAAATCGTGTCTGTTATCATGTAAGAATCTATGAACTTTTAACGTAGTCATAGTCACCATTGCAGTAAATTTCCTATTTCAGTATATTCTAAATCTTAGATTGAATTAGACTATGCAAACTAAATGTATCAATATCAAGCGTCAAATACTACATGGCTATAAACCCACAGTTTGCCTATATGTGTAGGTTCTGTGTAATAGAACCAATAACCTATAACGTTTGAAATATAAATAAATTATTTTAATGGTCATTATTTGTTTTATTGATATATAAATGTTCTACGCAAAAACAGATTTTCGACAAGATTTTTTTTTATGTAAATTTTACAAACCCTTAAAATACTACCTCAGTGCATAAAAATATTTATATTCGACTCCACATGTGCCTTGTCCTACCGGCTAACTTAAGTCAAAAATTTTATTGCTTTTTGTACATTGTTTTTTAAAAATGAATTTAAATAAAAGTGGAAGTGCTATGCTTAGCTGAATGGGCCGGCACGACCGGGGCAATACCACTACCTCACTTAAAACCAACGTAAAGTAACAGCTTTGCTGTTGCGTTCCGTTTGGTCTGTGAGGTTCCCGGAGGCCCTTTCCCCCCTCCCCCTAACACTATGGAAGTGTGATTCAAAGGTAGTAGTTTACCCCAGGGGGGTACCACTAGCGTTAGCAGTGGAGAATCCCCCTCTGGACATCCATGTTCAGGAATTTGTCATCAACCTAATCATGGATGCCCAGGCTGCCCTGCGTACTCTGGGGGGGGGGGCAAAATCGCGCTCACACACTTCGCTGCTCGAGGCAAACGGAACAAAAATCTTCAGGCATCCCCTACCACACTCCACGTGGACTTTACTAATATTAGGGGTCTTCACTCGAATTTAAATGCTGTCCACCACCACCTTGAGACGGCCAAGCCGGCTTTGTTCTTTTTAACCGAGACGCAGATATCTTCTCCGGCTGATACTTCATATCTCTCCTACCCTGGGTACAAATTTGAGCATTCATTTGTACCCTGGGCGGGAGTTTGTGCTTACGTCAGAGAGGATATCTGTTCTCGACGTCTCAGCAGCCTTGAAGGCAAGGACCTATCCATCCTCTGGCTACGTGTAGACTGCGACGACCATCCCCGCATCTATGCGTGCCTGTACAGGTCCCACAGCGGAAATGCCGAATCGGACCGACTCATAGAACACATCCAAATTGCAACAGATTCCGTGCTGCAGCAGATCCCCTCCGCAGAGATCGTGATCATCGGTGATTTTAACGCCCACCATGCCGAATGGCTCGGTTCACGTACTACCGATCATGCGGGGAGATCTGTTTACAATTTTGCTTTAGCGTATGGTATGACACAACTGGTTACCTCGCCTACGCGTGTTCCAGATGTGGACCACCATCTTCCTTCCTTGTTAGACCTTCTGCTGACCTCACACCCAGACAGTTATCAGGTTTCTGTACACGCTCCACTTGGTTCATCGGACCACTGCCTAGTACGGAGCAAAGTGCCGATTACGCGCTTATCACGGCCTCGTTCTTCAGGCTGCCGTCGCGTTTGGCACTACAGGTCAGCAGACTGGGACGGGATGCGGTCTTTTTTTGCATCTTACCCATGGAGGCGTGTGTGCTCCTCACTGGAAGATCCAGATGTCGTTGCTGACTGCGTCGCTGATGTGGTGCTGCAGGGAATGGAACTTTACATTCCGTTTTCTGCTGTACCCGTTGGTGGCAAGTCTAAGCCATGGTTTGGTCACCAATGCAAAACGGCTTCACGCCGAAAGCATGAATCCTACCATGCCTGGGCTGCAGTATCGGCATCTCAGGATGTAAATACCAGCACACTCAGAAAGGAGTACAATTATGCCTCTAGGTCTTTTAAAAGAACCATCGCTAAAGCAAAATCCGAGCACATTGGCAGAATTGGCGAGAAGCTAGTTCGCCTTCCTTCGGGAACTCGTGCGTTCTGGTCTCTAGCCAAAGCTGTTCAAGGTAATTTCTGTATGCCCTCTTTTCCACCTTTGCACAAAGATGATGGCTCTCTAGCCCATTCTGCAAAGGAGAAAGCTGATCTCTTAGGCTCATTTTTTGCAGCCAACTCGACTATAGACGACCAAGGAAATACACCACCTACTATCCTGCGGTGTGATACTTCCATGCCGGAGGTAAAGTTCTTGCAAACTACAGTGCGTAAGGCACTCTTTTCCTTGGACGTCCATAAGTCGAGTGGGCCTGATGGCATCTCTCCAATCGTGCTAAAGATGTGTGCTCCAGAGTTGGCACCGGTTTTAACGCATTTGTTCCGACTCTCCTACTCAAAAAGCGTCGTGCCCATAACTTGGAAGACCGCCTTAGTGCACCCAATCCCTAAAAAAGGCGATCAATCGGTGCCGTCCAACTATCGGCCTATAGCGATAACCTCCTTATTCTCCAAAATAATGGAGTCCATTATTAACTGCCAGCTTCTGAGGTATCTTGAGGAGCACCAGTTGATTAGTGACTGCCAGTACGGTTTCCGTCACGGACGCTCAGCTGGTGATCTTCTGGTTTACTTAACACATCGATGGGCGGAGGCAGTCGAGAATAAAGGAGAGGCATTGGCAGTTAGTTTGGACATAGCGAAGGCCTTTGATCGGGTATGGCACAGGGCACTTCTTTCCAAGCTTCCATCCTATGGGCTTCCTGAGAAATTGTGCAAATGGATCACCAGTTTTCTGACGGATCGGAGTATAAGGGTCGTTGTTGATGGCGCATGATCTGACCTTAAACTCGTCAATGCTGGTGTTCCTCAAGGTTGTGTGCTATCGCCTACGCTGTTTCTTCTGCACATTAATGACATGTTGCGATCGAGCAGCATTCATTGTTATGCGGATGACAGTACGGGCGATGCTCTGTACTATGGCCGCAGCGGAATTTCTCGGGAACACGTCAACGAGTGCCGGAACAAACTAGTGTCAGAAATTGAAGCACAACTCACTGTTGCTTCGGAGTTTAAATTTGGTCCAATTCAACCCCCTTTGTCGTATCACCTCGTTTTGAAAACACTTCCCTGAAAGCCACAGCCAGTATTGGAATACTTGGAGTCGACATTACGAGTGACGTTCAGTTCCGCGGTCACTTGGAAGGCAAGGCTAAATTAGCCTCTAAAAAGCTGGGAGTTCTCAGTAGGGCCAGGCAGTACTTCACACCGGCCCATCGCTTATTACTTTATAAGTCGCAAATCCGGCCTCATATGGAGTACTGCTCTCATTTATGGGCGGGAGCTCCTCAGTACCAGCTCCTTCCTTTTGATCGAATTCAACGTAGGGCGGCTGGAATTGTCGAGGACGAGACTCTTTCAAACCGGCTTGATTCTTTGGCGTTACGTAGAGATATGGCATCACTCTGCATCTTTTATCGGCTCTACCATGGGGAATGTTCCGAGGAACTGTTTGGACTAATTCCTGCTGCCGAATTTCACCATCGGACATCGCGACAAAATTCGAAGTTCCATCCTTACCATCTCGATGTCTGGAAATCCACAACCGTGCGATTCTCGAGGCATTTTTGCCCCGCACCACTCCTCTGTGGAACCAGCTATCGGCAGAAATTTTTCCAAATGGATACGACTTAGGGACCTTCAAGAAAAGAGCTTACTCATTCTTAAAATCCCGGCAACGCAATTACAAGACCTCTGGTAGTGTGGTTGTCTATGGGCGGCGGTAATCACTTACCATCAGGTGAGCCTCCTGTCCGTTTGCCCCCTCTCCTATAAAAAAAAAAAAAAATCTTGCTTTTAAGGTTGAATATGCAAAAACACGTTTGTGCCATAACTATAAACTTTTTAGAATGAATTAGCGACAGTTTTGAGTGTCAGTTTTGTTCGGAACTGTGTATCTTGGGTATTTTATATCAATGTCAAACAAAGAAAAATATAAATCTGCCAGCATCTATTTAACTGGCCATGTTCATATGTAAATAACAGATTTTCTAAATATTGCAAGTCCCTTTTTAACGACTTTCCGATGTCCGTTTCTACAAAAACTTGGCAGACTTGTGAAAGCTCAGTGACAATACAATACTATGGTACTGTAACGCCGCCCAGCGTACTACGTGCTGGACGTGTTACTTTGCCGACGATATCCCTTTTTTATTCAGGGAACCTTCTTGATACTCGCTTTGCTGCTCGAGGTACTAATTAGTAGCAGGACCTTTTGGGATTCTTTTAAGAAATTAGACTTTTCGTATATATCTTCGTTTATTTTCAGAGACGTCTAACTTACGTCAAATCTTAAAAGATACTCCTATTCTAAAAACAATTTATTCTTTCTCTACATACTAAACAGTTCTACATTTGAAAGTCGACAAAATGGCCAGTTCGTATGTAACACCATAGAGGTGTTACATCAGCTACCCCCCAAGGTGGGAGCAGCTGAAACTGGATGGGCATTTGTCTACCTTCATATGGTCTACCTATCCTTATCCTGATTGCCCTACCTACGAGGGGAAGGTACATTTTGGTGGGACTGTCTTTTCCTAAAAGATAGTTTGCCCCATGTGTGGTTCGGTTCATTACCACCACACCATGGCACAAACTTTGGTCTCCCAAAACCCCTCTAAAAGACAGACCACAGTCCCCTCACCTAACCTATCCTACCGCAAACATTTTTTTTATTTTATTACACTTTAGCCTGAAGGGCTCTAGCTGTATAAGAGATAAGAGATGGAAAGGCATAACAATTCAAACTTCTTTTCCTTGGTGGACCAAAAGAAAAAAGATTGAAGTATTACTTCCTCTCAACATCGAGCTCGCCCCAATATATATACCACGATCATAAATATTCCTTACTCTGAACCATATCAATACCATCATTATAATGTCTCCCATAACTATCCGAGTTCATGTATATCTTATACAGATATCCTTTGTGTCGACTATGTCGTACTACAAAGTTGAACTCCCCTTCAAAAGACTTTCAACCCTTAACCTATACTGACTCTTTCGACTTCATACTAAGGCGGCTCTGTCCCTAGTATACATTATACCCCCATAAGACTTTATTATTGAACGGAAGAACTTGAGAGGAATACATTGCTATTGGAAATATGACATTTCTTCAATTAATATTCTTTTGGTCATCTTTTTTCTTTTTAGCCTCGGTCCATCATCACAGCATTGGTCGAGCCCCATCATATTACATGAAACAAATACAAGCATTAGTATTCTCATATATAAGCCCAAACAAAAGTAATGGTCTAACATGTAACAATTTTTATTACAATGAATGACTATAAGTACACTATATATTTTTTTTACATACGTACATGAAATGCTTTCAACCTATTTATATGTACAATATCTCTATATCTCCTATTGCTTAATTTCGTAATTACATAATTTACATTAGATATTCTTTCCACTATTCTGAACGGCCCCTTATATAACCTACATAATTTCAAACTCCTATTGTCCACCCGTCTTGGTGTATAAACTAATACTAATTGTCCCGGTGAAAAGTCCTTTACTTTAGCCCTTTTGTCAAAATATCTCTTTTGCCTAACTTGTGCCCTCCTAATGTTTTGTACTGCCTTCCGAACTAACGCACCTTGTAAATTATGTCTCTCGGCATAATTTACTTCTCGGCTTTGACTATCCTTATTTACCCCCATGTCGCTTTGGAATATCGGTTCCCTAGCGTACATCATCATATATGGTGAAACTTTAGTGGTTGATTGTTTGCTAGTGTTATATGCATGACATACTAATGGCACAAATCTACACCAGTCTCGTTGATCCCTGGCAACATACATCGATAACATTTGAACCAGCGTTTTATTGAACCGCTCTACTAACCCGTTCGTTTCTGGCCTAAACGCCGTACTATATCGCGACTTTGCCCCAAATCGATTCACAGTTTCTTTCACTAGGTGTGACGTGAATACTGCTCCCCTATCAGAAATTACTTCCTTAACACCTCCGTATCTACAAAACACCTCCTCAATCAGAAATTCACTCACTTTCTCTGCCGTAACTCTTTGTACCGCTTTACATATCGCATACTTCGACACATATTCAACACATACTATAATATATTTATTTCCATTTAAAGATTTTCTAAAAGGCCCTAAAATATCGATTCCTACCTTTTGCATCATATGGGTCACAGTTATAGGTTGTAGTTCAGCTACTTGTCTGACCTTTTTTCTTTCTTGACACAACCTACACGTTTTTACATACTTCTCGATCTCCTTCTCAGCATTCTCGCAATAATAACTATCTCTGAATTTACATAACGTTTTTGCCAAACCCAAGTGACCCCCTGACCATGGGTCATCATGCAGTTCCTGTAAGATCTCACATAACAAACCCTTTGGTATAACTACAAGATCCTTCATAACATGTCCACGCTTTACTCTCTTACACAAAACCCCTTCTTTCAAAATATACCCCTTATATATTCCGGTATTGCTCATCCTTACTCGGGATAACCAACGCCTACATGACTCATCCATCCCTTGCTCTTCTTGGACCTTTATTACCTCTAATTTATATACTTCCAAACCATCCTCTTGTTCTTTCTGAGCGTTCTCAGCTGTACTCTCCACACTCAACGGGTTTCTACTTAAAAAATCGGCAACTACATTCTCTCTGCCTGCACAATGCACAATATCGAAATCATATGCTTGTATGCTCAGTGACCATCTTGCCAACCTTCCATTCATATCCTTCCTATCTCTAAGCCAACATAACGCCTTGTGATCGGTTACGACTTGGAACTTCAATCCCCACAGAAAATGCCTAAAATAATTTAACGCCCACACTAGACCTAAACATTCTTTCTCAGTAGTGGAATATTTCTTTTCTGCCTCACTCAATTTCCTCGACGCATACGATATCGGATGCATCTCTATTTTTCCCTGCATTAAACAACATCCCAGAGCTTCTCCACTAGCATCTATATACAACCTAGTTAAAACATCCTTATCACTAGAATAATGACTTAAAATAGGCGGGTTACACATTCGATCTATGATAATGGAAAACGCGTTTTGATGTTCCGAGGACCAACAAAACTTCGACCCCTTCTTTAGTAATTTTGTTAAGGGTAGAGCAATTTTGGCAAAATTATTGATGAACTTACGGTAATAGGAGAATACTCCCAGTACCGATTTTACCTGTTTTGCATTTGTAGGTGCAGGCATTTCTTTTATCGCCTTTAATTTCCTGCTATCTGGTCGAATACCAACTCCCGATATTTCATGCCCTAGCACACTTATCTTTCCATACCCAAAACTACATTTATTTGGTTTAAGCGTAAGGTTCTCCTCCTTAAGGCGCATTAACACCTTTTCTAATGCTTCCTTAAATTCTGCGAAAGTTTTCCCCCATATTAATATATTATCAACATAACAGATGGCATTCTTGTATTTGATATCCCCTAACACCTTATCCATTGTACGCTGAAATACTGCCTGACTTGTTTTTAAGCCAAAAGGTAACACGTTAAACTCATACAATCCTGACGGTGTGATAAATGCCGTTTTATGCCTATCACTTTCCGAAATCATAAGTTGCCAATAGCCAGAATTTAAATCTAAATCAGCGAAATAGTGGGCACCTGACAGATATATTAAAATGTCCTCTATAATAGGCAATGGATAGCTATCTGTCACCACCTTTTTATTCAACTTACGATAGTCCACACAGAATCTCCATGTGTTATCATTCTTCCGCACCAACACTACTGGGGAAGCATAAGAGCTTTTAGATTCGCGAATGACACCGTTGTCTAACATTTCTCTCACTTGTGTATTGATTATTTCTAGTTGTTTAGGTGAGACACGATATGGCGGGTGGTGTACTGCTGCCTGGTCTACCGTTTTTATTTCTACTTCTGTTAGTTTACACCTACCTAATTCTGTGGGCCTAAATGCGAAACATTTCCTATACTTACTAAACAGATTTCGTAACATATTCTTTTGCTTTTTACATAATTCCGGATTAATGTTAATTTCATCCATTTCGCATTCATTGTTAGAATTTACGTGCGGATATAATTTATCCTCATTTTTCTCTACATAATTCACATAATACATGTAATCCGTTTTTAACAAATTATATGATTTATTTACATCAGTGACATTACTATTTATAACGTTTCTATGGTAGCCGTCCATACTGGAACGATCATCATTGTTTCGTAGCAATGAGGTATTAATGAAATCTACATAGCAACGCTGTTTAAGACATATGAAATTCTTTGAAAAGTCTATTACAGCATCATATTTTTTCAGAAAATCTCGACCTAATATAAGTTTAGTTTTAATATTCTCTATTATTAACATTTCATTCGCAAAAATACTGTTATCTATCATTAAATTTACACACGTCTTTCCTATCACATTTAGGTTACTAAATCGATCCTCCTAGCGATTTTACAAAATGCCTATTGGGTGCATCATCTTTGAATGTTATTTTTAGATGTTCCGCGAGATCATTTGACATGCACGATATATCTGCTCCCGTATCGATTAACGCCGAACACGAATGACCCTTAATTATGACCTGTATAAATGGACTGGACAAACCTTTGCTTTCTGCCGGGAGATCTTCATCTGTTTGGGACGCAGCTCTCATCTCCCGCGTTTCATTTCTTTGGTGGCGTCCCTGTACGTTTGGGTGTTGTGGTGTCAACGGGCTGCGTCTGAAATCATTACGTGTGTTTGAGGCCGTTCTTTCATAACGTCTCGGCCTTAAATTATACCGGGGCGTGTGAAAAACTTCCGACGGCTGTGGATGTTCTGCCTGCGAGCGTATGGGCGTACTGGGCAGGATGTCTGGTTCCTCCCTGAATTTCACCTTCTGTTGTACCCCCATTGGCGGTTGTAAAGGAAGGTTACACGCTGTCAATTGACCCCCAAAGACCTCGTTGTATTGAATGATTGTGTTTCGTAATTCTTCTCGTGACGAATACACTCTCATCCCCAGTTTTTCTTTTAGCGAGGGTAACATCGTTTTGATGAATTGTTTTACAAAAATTACGTCTGAAATTTCAGCTTTGGCTGCGGTGTCGCTGAGTCTGTAAAAATAAGTTAATAGTTCCTCATCACGGCCTTGCTTAGATACATAAAATCGTTCCACATAATCTATTGAAACAGGGAATTCGTTTTCAATTTTTCTACATAATTCATCGAAATTGGCCGTGTCGGTATATATCATTTTATAAAATGCCAATGCCGGACCGTCGAGATATAGTCCCAGAAGTAACGGTAGGCTCTCCATGTCCCATTTATTTATCGCCGCGACCGTTTTGAAGTCTTTAATAAACTCAGCGAACGCCAAGTTTTGCGTTCCGTTGAAGCGCTTGATGGCCTCCATCTCAACTCTTTCCCTATGACACCAATACTTAGCTCTCCTGGTTTTTCTAGCGTGGTGATTGTGCGTAGCGCCTGAACGTGGGGACTTCCGTAGCCACTTCACACAGCGACTTCCCGCAGCGACTTCCCGCAGCGACTTCACACAGCAACTTCCCACAGCAACTGCACACCGCGACTGCACGGCGCCTCCGCCAATTTGTAACGCCGCCCAGCGTACTACGTGCTGGACGTGTTACTTTGCCGACGATATCCCTTTTTTATTCAGGGAACCTTCTTGATACTCGCTTTGCTGCTCGAGGTACTAATTAGTAGCAGGACCTTTTGGGATTCTTTTAAGAAATTAGACTTTTCGTATATATCTTCGTTTATTTTCAGAGACGTCTAACTTACGTCAAATCTTAAAAGATACTCCTATTCTAAAAACAATTTATTCTTTCTCTACATACTAAACAGTTCTACATTTGAAAGTCGACAAAATGGCCAGTTCGTATGTAACACCATAGAGGTGTTACAGTACCTTCCAAGTGAGCTCATGATGTAGCCTGGACGTAGGGACTGGAACTCTCTGATGCAGAGTTTGAACAAGACAACCTTGTTTGGACTCATTGTTCTTATTGCTACAAGTATTAAGTTTGATTAGTGCTCATGATGACGAGGAGCTAAATGCGTACTGTACTGTTCTGTATGCGTGAAACTCATGCGTAGGATGTAGAAAGATGTAAGATTTTCAAGTTTTTCAATGTCAGTGTCAATGTACAAAGATGTTAGATTGTCAAGATTGAAATCTACTACGTGTACTACGTGTGTGTCGAATATCTGAAGATGGAGCCGTAAGAGTGCCATTGTAACTCACAAATAGAAATTGATAATATAGTGGAGTTTGGAATCATTTCATTCGTTACAGTAAGTTCTTTTTCGTGATGACAACTCTCTGTTGATTGAGTCGAAAAACTAACACTGGAACTTCAAGAATCCGGATTCAAAATGCAACTATAATGAACTCCTAAACTTAACGGGTAATGTTTTCGAATTAGCAATTAATTGTCTTGTATTGGCAAACATATTATATTAAATTTTAAATACAAAATACATAACTTATTAAACTTTATTATTGTATACTAGCTGACCCGGCAAACGTTGTTCTGCCTTTTTAACTACTCTTTTTTTTTCTATATTTTTTCATCTTTCAAACCTTCCCTGGACTTCAACTACTAATTCAAAACCAAAATTAGCCAAATCGGTTCAGCCGTTCTCGAGTTTTAGCCAGACTAACGAACAGCAATTGATTTTTATATATTATATAGATTAAGCAACTTCACTTCTCAATGTCACAAACACGAATGTCTCGAAAACATATCATATACTCATTATATGTATATTTGTATAAAATATTGCCAACACACCTTACTGCTGGATGATTTTCAGGACCTGATGATGGAACTGGAAGGTAACCATGAGAACTCCTAAATTAAATAAGATAAACTAATCCAAATTGGACTCATTTATTCTGTTTCGACAAACGCTAGTGCTAGATGATTTCCAGAGTCTCATAATAGAGCTGTAAGTGCGTTATGGGAACTTTGAAATAAAATAGAGCACTATCGACTTTGGGGTTGTTTGATTCATTATTATAAGGACTTTGGAGCGGAATGGCTTCCAGTGCCTGATGATAGAGCTGGAAGATGCACCCGAAAAATCCTAAGCTAAATCAGGGTAGCCCATTAAGTGGGGAATAATTCGGTTTATTTTGGCAGACAATTTGGTGCTGTACGTTTTTTTGTCTTATATCAGATCATGGTAAACATAGGAACATCTAAGCTAAACAACATAAATTTATCGAATTTGGGATCCTTTGTTCTGTTTTAACAAACATCCTGGTACTAGACGATTTCCGGGGTCTTATAATAGAACTGATGATAGAGGTCATGGGAACTTTGGAATGAAATGAACTTTTAAGCAAATCCAGAAAAACCTATTGAGTGTGGGTTGCTTCGGTTTGTTTTGGCATATTTTTCGGTGCTAGATGATCCCAAAATGCGCCATGGTGCCGGTTGGCGACCAGATGAGAGGGCCCTATGGACATTTTTGGGGACGCTCGGGCGTCCCCGCAGTCTCCAGACTGGTCTCCAACAGTGTAACTTCCAAGTGTGTGTCTCAGGTCCGGAAGTATAGCACCTTGATTCACTACCGTCTTCACACCTACTACACTCACGCTCTTAATGAAAAAGACAAGGTACAAGAATAACGTTGTACAGCAGCAGCACACCCTCTCGATGAAAGTAGACCTCACTAACATCAGAGGTTTACATTCTAATCTCGCTGCAGTCCATTTCTATCTGGAGATTCATAAACTTTGTATCTTGTTCCTCACGGAAACACAAATAATATGTCCGTCTGATCTGGCGTACTTAAACTATCCCGATTACACCCTGGAAGATAATTTATACTACACCTATTCGGAAAGCACATTAGTTCTTACTTGAAAAACGAGAAGAAAGTACCTAATTCCAAGCGAACCAATATGCGGGCGGCAAAAATGTATGGGATTTACTTTCTCCCCTTGGGGAGAAAGTAATTTTCTCCCCTCCTTTAACTTTTTAAAATTCATAAGTTTTTATCTCGAAGCACATCAAAATGTTACTGGCCACTAGCATTTACTAAGGAAACTTGGCAGTATGTGCTTTATTTCATTTGCCTCCTCGATATTAAAAAAAACGATTGTACACGCGAATTTTCTTTTTTATTGTAACTTCTTCTTACATTCCGTTCTGATGTCTATGTCTAGTAGCGAGAATGAAGGTTTATTTACGCTGCCTGAATTAAAAGAAGCTGCTCAAACAGTCATTTTAAACCTTTTACCAGAAAAGTCCAAGCATAAGTACAACAAAACATATGAAGAATTTATGGAGTTTCAATAATTGTAATAATTTTTATATAAATTTTAACTAAAATGTTTTTATTTTCCTCATTAGTGTAGTATAAAGCAGTATGTATCACTCGGGAGAAAATGCGATACCTAACTTGAGTGTATTGAGGCCCTCAGCTGCGCTTCCGGCCTCAAACTACACTCTCGTAAGGTATCGGTCATTTTCTCGCCTTGGTGAACAAACTACTATTTAAAGCTCGGGCAGGAGTGTGCGCGTACGTCCGTGACGACATCTGCTATCGGCGTCTCCGGTGTCTAGAATACCCCCGCTTCTCCGTACTATGGACACTGGTTGACACAGGTCTAGAGAAGCTTCTCTATGCCTGTGTCTACCGTGCGCATAGCGGAGACCAGGAGATGATCAGACTCACAGAGTACCTAGTGAGGCAGCAGATGCTGCTCAACACAAATACCCTTCCGCTCAGCTAGAGGTTCTGGGGGATTTCAATGCCCACCACCAGGAGTGGCCCTTACCAGTGTACTGACCTCGCTGGGAGAGAGATGCGTAAACTCGCTATAGCATTAAATTTCACCCAGCTAGTTCAAAGAGCGACGCAGGTTCCTGATGAGCTGACTGGCGGTCTGAGGATGTGTCGGGGGTTTCTAAAATTTTTGATAATGGTCAGAGCCAAACATCTTTGACATTAAACAGCAAACGCCAGTACATTTGCTAGCCTACTTCCACTTCAGCTTCAGCAACCGACTAGTGGCAGCGCAGTTCTCTATCAATAAACAGTCAAGATTGTACATGGATAGCTTTAAGAGTTAAAAGGATGGCAAGAAAGCAGGTAATCTACTCTTTCGGAGGCATCCGGAAAGGGAGAAGGCGTTTAGACAAGAAATACGATAGTGTTGCAGCGGCATACGTAGGCTACTCTACCCTCTAAGCCAGAACAAAACAGTAACAAGCACTGAAGCTATTGTGGCAACAAAAGTGAAGGCGAACTGAGCAGGACGAGATTTTATAAAACTCTATCATCTAGTAGTGAAGATGTGATAATATGCTTAGGCTTCGGTTGACACAACTCCAGATCTGAGGTAGAGCGAAATTAGCAAGCGCTCCAGTCGCTAGATGACAAGTAGTGCTAAAAGAACAAATCAGAAAAGTGACCGACAGATATATTAAATTTTCGACATACTTCTCATTTCTCTTTTATAAGATATTTCTGCCTGACTTGCAGAAAAAAAAACACGGAAAGCACTGATGGTTTTCGAATGGCAACCCTGCAGCCTCCGATCAAACTTAGGTACCATATCATTGCAATAGCATTACAATAAAAGAATACAAAGTTTCGTGTAAAAAAGAGCCATGAAATGAGTGATCTGAATTCAATAAAACTTATCTAAGAATTACCGCTTAAAACCAGCTTTCAAAAAACACATTCAAATCGGTTTACCTATTTAAAAGTCATGGTATCCCCCTTTTATGCATCAGAGGTTAAAAACAATTGAATTTAAATAATGACAAGTGTTATCGCCTTTGGAAAAGTGCTAGATTTCATGGCGAAAGCGTTAAGCAAAACCAAAAAGAGCTAAACAACCACCTTAAGGATCGAACACACTGTGACGGGCTGCATCGCAAATTCCAACTTATATATAGCTTTCATACATTTTATATGAACCATTGCACACTACGCCGTGGCACAGTAGGGCGGATTTCGGTGAATGCGATGTAGCTCAGCCTGGCCCGCTGCATCCGTCACCAGTGGGTTATATGGTGAACGGTATTCCCATAAATTCCTCCGTGATTTGAGTGTTAATTTATAAAATCACGTTATTATGGATGGGGAACAAATAATAATTTTAATTCAAGGTTACAACGAGCTATATGATTTGCAAGACGTTATGATGATTAATGAAGTGGCGATGAAATATTTTATAAAAATAGGGAAATACGCTACGTTACGATGCAGTCCGCTCCGCCCTGCTGCGGGCCAACCCAGTGTATTTGATCCATTACTTTACGCTGTTCGAGGGCCGACGCTAGTTCGACTCTTGGTTCAATAGTACCTGTACGGAAGGCAAAAAATCTGTTCATAACAAACATGGAAAAAATATTTGATTAAGCATGTTACATTATAATAACATAGAATTCCGTGAATCATTGCATTAAAAATTATTACAATTACCACTAATTAGTGTCTAGATCACGCATCACGAACACTGACAAGCGATAATGAAAAGTGGAGACATGTATTGAGGCTCACAAATTGGTGCAATCAATTACAATCTCGTACCTAATTCAATTAGCGCGTAAGAAATAAAATGTTAAACTCAGTTCTCATGTTCTGGGATGTTTTAAATAGCTTTGATTTGTTGACGAATTATTAGACTTTTTGTGATAGATTGATTTTTTTATATCAATAGAAAGGAAACACTAAAGACGTTGATTAATAGTGCATTACTTTTCATGTTGCGGGTTGTGAAAGTCTACCGCCTACCTTTCTCTTCAAAGTAGCATGCGACAATGATAAGCACTAACGGTATTGCGGCAGGATTATCCGGGTGAGAGATTGCGTAACTCTACCACTTAGTATTCACGATTGAAGTGACAAATTTAGCTAAACGTTTACCTTTTACGAAATGCCTATCAAAACGGCAGAAAATCTATTCTTCAAGGGGTGGAGGGGAGGGTGGGACGCAAAGCCACCGAGAAACGAATTTCTTTTCAAATACAAGCTCAAAACAAGTATACTAATTATTATCTATCTACTTCAGGTTCAAAACCCATTTTCAATTTAAATTAGCGTACAGCAAGTTTTATTATACTAAATGATTACTCTACCTTTGCAGCTTACATTTTATGTAGTTTTTGTTTAACGTAAGGTGTAAGTTCTTATTTTTTAATCACAAAAGTAATTTAAAAGTAGCAAACCAGTAAGCTGCCTACAGGAACATAAATCTGGTCCAACTGGTAAATAGTTAGGTCAATAACATTATCAAAAAATGAAATAATTCTATTTATAAAAATAGAATTATTTCATTTTTTTGACGCGTGACGTCGATAAATCAATGATCGACGTCACGCGCGATTTCTTCGAAGATCGTTTATTCGTAGATGTAGGGCCTGTATCAGGATGGAGGGAGGGCAGACAATTTGAACAGCTGCTCTAAATTATTGTAATGTGTATGCAATAAATATCAATGGAATCATATTTTAATACCAATAGTTTAATATTTTTTCATTACAACAAGGACATATTGCATCTTTTTAAAATGGCATTAAACCAGGAATATTTTGAAATGATTGGCCACTGTTACTTTTATATTTCTTTTACGCCAGAGCTGTTCAAAGTTCCACATCACAAATATTTCTTCAGAAATTTTACACAAATCAATAGTTTAATATTATTTTTTGAGAAAAATACTCCAGTTAGCTATTTTATGTGATAGTTATTCACTGATGCGGTTAATATTAAATGTTTAAGCACAGAAATAATTATGATATTAACTGATTTTACCTCGTTACGAGTAATGTTTTTTAAAGCGCCATATTTCTAGCAGTGTAAGGGTATAGTTCTTTTTAATATGTTTTGGGCTTGCCTTTAGTTCTACTATTAGCCTTACAGAGGTTATCCATTCTTTCCTGAAATATATATATATATATATATATATATATATATATATACAAACTAAATTACTCCTGAAATGAATCCATTAAAACTCCTAAGCTCTTTCGCTGCCAATTTATCTTATCACCATAAATCTTAACACGTGACGGTAGGTTAATGCTAGTCATCTTGTTACATAATATTTCGTAGTTGATTATGATCTGTCTCATTGCAGAGCGATGTGTAGAGGGCCTAGAGGGGCGGGCGTATTTCTTTAATTAGCGAGTTGATGGTGTCACGACACGCATTATTTGATTACGACAATATGAATTACTACTAGCATTATAAGTATATAAGTATAGACAAAAATATTCATGACAACTAACCTCTTATAAAATTTACGTATAAATTGCATTTGTTGGTGAAATATCATAATTTTTCTAGTAATGTGTGTGAATTTTTCTCTTGATTAGGTATTCGGTATTTTCCCCTATCTGCCAGGCAGTTCGTAATTGGCTATGAGAGTCACTACCATTGTGACCTTTTCCCAGTGCTAGTCCGTGTCCCTAAGAAGAATAAACCATTTGCCGCTCTGTCAAGCAGTTTGTAAGAGGCGCCCGATTGGCTGTACGAACCACTACCTTTGTGGCTACAAGGTGACAGAGTTCTGCATTGTCTCGCCCAGGTCTGATATCTCCGCCGCCGCCTTACCTATTCCTGCCGCAGTGGCGTCAGTGCTTGTCACTATCGTGTTCCAGTTTGGAGGGTAAGGTAGCCAGTAAACTCATCCCTACTCTGATGGATAGAGAAAGCCATCGTCTATAGACACTAAATATGTTGCGTTGCTATCCGTATGGCGGGTTCGGAATGCCACATATATAAATTTACCGGCCATCTTATCCTACAAACTGAACACCTCAGTAACTAAGTATATGCTAACCCCTTGATCGCGGCGGGTCAAAGGGGCTAATTTATTCTCGTGAGGTTCACAGACTATATAAATATTAGATGCGGATATTTGCGAGTTACATCTTTTGACGAAATATAAGTTTTAGAGCAGCTCTTAAATTATTTAGCCAACAGCAGACGAGAATGTTACTTAAAAGTAATTTGTTGGATAAATGATTGTCTCATAGTGATTACAGCTTTGTGAAGTGAAGAAAATTGTTTACTGCGATACCACAAGATTTGATAGAGCCTGTAAATTACGAGTCTTTTAACATATGAAATATGATTAGACGTATTTGATATAGCTGTAATTACTTATTTGTTTTATATTTTTCATAGGTTAACAAGAGACGGCTCTCCGGATGAAAGAGACAACTATCGCCTATAGACACCGACCACACAACCCATAGACCCCTAATAACAGGCGAACGGTTCTGTCAACACATCTGACTTATAGTTCCGATGTAAATGTCCATGCACCAATACCCAATCAGTGCCGACCAATCAGATTCTCTGTACATCACTGTGGCCTTGACTAAGCCAATCACGATGTTGCAGCTCAGCTCAGCTAGTTGCCGGAATGTATTCAATACGGAAAATCGAACATTAGGCGTCTATGGGCTGTGTGGTCGATGCCTATAGACAACAAATATATTAATTGCGAGTTGCGCTCCTTGTGACAGCGGCTTGCTATAAATACGACATGCATAAATTAACCAACTACTCCACTGAAATACGACAGTGACAAGCACTGATGTTATAGCGGCAGGAATAGGTAAGTCAGTGGAACTAGACCCAGGAAGAATGCAGAACTCTATCACCCTGTAGCCACAAAGGTAATGATTCGTACAGCCAATCGGTCGCCTCTTACAAACTGCTTGACAGAGCGGCAAATGGCTTATTCTTCAAAGGGACACGGACTAGCACTAGGAAAAGGTTTCTTTAATTTCATAGCGTAGCAAACAAGTACATAGCTTTCGTGATGAAATAATATTATTACCAGATACTTTTTAAGATAATTAAGATAATATAATTGGTGTTTTAATTGGTAAAAGTACAGCTTTTTTTCCTTTTTTATAATATTGTTTGGTGTTTTCACTTGTTATTTACGATTGAAAGTAAGTTTTTAAAACTGTTAACGAGTTTACTCAGTGTCACGTCGGACGAGGGTAAAGTTTCCGTCGCCTTTAGTTAGATAAATACGGACTGCCCGAGTTTAGCTTAGGAGTTTTAATGGGTTCATTTCAGGAGTAATTTTGTTTGGCAGCATGCGGCTTCTCATATTGATCCAGGCTCCTCTCCCTGTACGTAATATATATATATATATATATATATATATATATATATATATAATGTAATATATATATATATATATATATATATATATATATATATATATATATATATATATATATATATATATATGTATATATATGATGGCGTCAGCGTCATCAAATGTAAGAATATTGTAAACAACAGGTGTACGCCTAAGCCACCGAGCGCATCGTCCGATATCCCTACTACTCAAATTGTTTTGCTACCTCTATAAAAGGCTCTGAGCGCCCGCCGTTCGGGCAGTCTTGGCTCTGGCGTGGCTCGGTACACTTGTTGTATCTTGCTAGTAGCTTATCCTTGACTCCTGGATAATTAATTTGTGCAAACAAACTAATTATTCAGACTTTCACTCCAGGAACATTGTTTTTAATTGCTATGTCGTCAAATTATATTCGTCGAATTTTGAAAATTTTCACTTTTCTAGTGGGAAGTTTAAAAAAGGATTCTAAAGTAAAAGTATTAAGGCACTATTAAATAGGTAGGTACCTAATAAACCCAACTACCTAACGCCCTGACCGCCCCGTTGTTGCTTAAGTAGCGACCTTAACTACCAATCAACAGGGCTTGGAGACAGATTTTAATAATATAATGGCTACTATTGTAACTTGGGTTTGATTCTCAGCAGGGACAAGCATTTGTTTGAAAAGCATGTATGTTTATATTTCTGGTTTGAATGTTCATTAAATATCTAAGCGAAGCTTTGTGACGATAAACGCAAGTGCGGCCGCAGCATTAGAGATGCCGTGAATAGTGATTTTGGTGAATATTTGGCGATGTATTTGTTCTATCCGTGATTTTTTTTTTTATAGAAGAGGGGGCAAACGGGCAAGAGGTGCACCTGATGGTAAGTGATCACCGCCGCCCATGAACATTTGCAATACCAGAGGTCTTGCAGTTGCGTTGCCGGCCTTTTAAGAATGAGTAAGTTCTTTTCTTGAAGGTCCCTATGTCGTATCCGTTCGGAAATACCCCTGCCAGTAGTTGGTTCCACAATAGAGTAGTGCGAGTCCGCAAAAAAAGTCCGCATCCCGTCCCAATCTGCTGACCTATAGTACCAAACGCGACGACAGCCTTCTAAAGGAAGCCGTGATAGGCGCGAAACCGGCACTTTACTCCGGATCAGGCAGTGGTCTGACAAACCAAGTGGGACGTCCACAGATACCTAATAATGGTCCGGATGAGAGGTCAGCAGAAGGTCCAACAGTAAAGGCGTATGGTCATCCACATCGGAAACTCGCGTGGGCGAAATTACCAGTTGTGTAAGACCATACGCCAAGGCAAAGTCGTGAACAGACCTCCCCACATGATTGGTGGTGCGCGAACAAAGCAATTCGGCGTGGTGGGCATTAAAATCGCCCAAGATCACGATCTCTGCGGAGGGGGTCTGCTCTTACACGGAATCTAGAGCCGTTTGTAAATGCTCAATGAGCCGGTCAACTTCAGTATTCCCGCCATGGGACCTGTTAGGCACGCGTAGCTGCGTGGATGGTCGTCGCAAGCTACGCGTAACCAGAGGATGGATAGGTCCTAACCTTTAAGTCTGCCGAGGGGCCGGTAACAGATATCTTCTCTGACGTATGCGCACACACCAGCCCGCGGTACAAAGGAATGTTCCAGTTTGTACCCCGGGTAGGAGAGGTAGGAAGTATCAGCCGGAGAAGATATCTGTGTCTTGGTTAAGAAGAGCAAAGCTGGCTTCGCCGTCTCGAGAAGGTAGTGGGTTAGGGTAGGAAGGTAGTGTTCCCGGGCTTCTTTGAAGAATAGGCCAACTGCCGTTCTGCCAGGCAGTTGCCAGGAGGTACAGGTATTATTTGATTATGATGATTGAGTGCTTTAAGCAGATGGCTCTCCAGATAGAAAGATAGAAAGAGAAAACATCGCCTATAGGCACTAAAGATGTTAATGGTGCATTGCTATCCATCTGACGGGATGGCAATGCCACATGCATAAGTGTATCGGCTACCTTACCCTTTTAACCGGAACACGACAATGATAATCATTGACGCTATTGCGGCAGGAATAGGAAAGGCAGCGATACGGTGCGGTAAATACCCGGGCGAGATGTTACAGAACTTTAATAACTAGTAGTCACGATGGTAGTGACGGAAATAGCCAATCGATCGCCTCTTACGACCTGCCCGGTAGAACGGCAATTGGCCTATTCTTCAACGAAGCCCGGGAACACTCCCTTCCTAAAGAAGCCCGGACCAGCACGGAGTAAAAACTACTGAACCGATATTTATAAAACTTGGACAGTTCCCTGAGTTGTAATATACGTTGTTTTAAATCAAGAATAATTATCTGGATATGTCTTTTATTTCCCGAAAAATTCCTGGACAAACATACAAATATACATTCACTTGCGCAATTTTAGTACACGTGCTTGGACGCCTAAATATATCATCATAGTCAAATGTTATCCAATTCCAACAATATTATTACATACATACATATCAAACTGATAACCTTCATCTTTTCGTCGGTTAAAAATATTGTCTAACTGATGATAAATACTGATTAATGTAATGAAGGCCGAATAACAAATACCGAAGTAGGTATATGTATAGGCATGTATAAAGTACGAGAATACAAATAGGAAAATTAACTTTAAATCATAACATATCCTAAACCATTATTTAAAAAGAAAAACGATGAATAAAACTCAAAATGATTTTTAAATACCTATTCAACGATACCCCACATGATATTGTTCATCAATATATATTTTTTTAATTTTGACAATATGGCGCCTGGTGGTTTCCATGGTAGGTTCTTATAAATGTCATGGCTTTACTGACACTCGCAAGATTAAGACGAATCGATTGACATACGATACATCAAAATCAGCCTACGCGTTTGGCCTCTAGAATGCCACATAGGAACAAACATACATACATACATACATACATACATACATACATACATACATACATACATACATATATAGACTGATAAACCCAATACCCTCCTGCAGTCGGGTAAAAAGGAGAAAAAGCTGTACTTTGACTAATTAAAACACCAATTATATTATCTTAACTAGCTGACCCGGCAAACGTTGTTTTGCCTTGCATATTAGGAATTCATAGCGGACAAACAACGTGACACGTAATTTATATAAGACTGCGGGATTGTCCTTCCACGCAGCCAAAATGGCATTAAAATTTATATGGTGGTTGAGTATTCTTAAAATTTCTAATTTTCCCCGCAATTTTCTTAATATTTTCTTTTATAAGAACCTTCTCCTTACAATTACAAACACAACAAAAAAAATACCGAAATTGATCCAGCCATTCAAGCGTGATGTCGTGACCAAGGAAAATAGGGATTGATTTTTATATACATATATAGATATATAGATATGTAAGACTACGGGATTGTCCTTCCACGCAGCCAAAATGGCATTAAACTCTATATGGTGGTTAAGTATTCTTAAATTTTCTAATTTTCCGCGCAATTTTCTTAATATTTTCTTTTATAAGAACCTTCTCCCTACAATTACAAACACAATAAAAAAAAATTACCGAAATTGGTCAAGCCATTCAGGCATGATGTCGTGACCAAGGAAAATAGGTATTGATTATTATATATATAGATTATCTTAAAAAGTATCTGGTAATAATATTATTTCATCACGAAAGCTATGTACTTGTTTGCTACGCTATGAAAGTAAAGAAACCTTTTCCTAGTGCTAGTCCGTGTCCCTTTGAAGAATAAGCCATTTGCCGCTCTGTCAAGCAGTTTGTAAGAGGCGACCGATTGGCTGTACGAATCATTACCTTTGTGGCTACAGGGTGATAGAGTTCTGCATTCTTCCTGGGTCTAGTTCCACTGACTTACCTATTCCTGCCGCTATAACATCAGTGCTTGTCACTGTCGTATTTCAGTGGAGTAGTTGGTTAATTTATGCATGTCGTATTTATAGCAAGCCGCTGTCACAAGGAGCGCAACTCGCAATTAATATATTTGTTGTCTATAGGCATCGACCACACAGCCCATAGACGCCTAATGTTCGATTTTCCGTATTGAATACATTCCAGCAACTAGCTGAGCTGAGCTGCAACATCGTGATTGGCTTAGTCAAGGCCACAGTGATGTACAGAGAATCTGATTGGTCGGCACTGATTGGGTATTGGTGCATGGACATTTACATCGGAACTATAAGTCAGATGTGTTGACAGAACCGTTCGCCTGTTATTAGGGGTCTATGGGTTGTGTGGTCGGTGTCTATAGGCGATAGTTGTCTCTTTCATCCGGAGAGCCGTCTCTTGTTAACCTATGAAAAATATAAAACAAATAAGTAATTACAGCTATATCAAATACGTCTAATCATATTTCATATGTTAAAAGACTCGTAATTTACAGGCTCTATCAAATCTTGTGGTATCGCAGTAAACAATTTTCTTCACTTCACAAAGCTGTAATCACTATGAGACAATCATTTATCCAACAAATTACTTTTAAGTAACATTCTCGTCTGCTGTTGGCTAAATAATTTAAGAGCTGCTCTAAAACTTATATTTCGTCAAAAGATGTAACTCGCAAATATCCGCATCTAATATTTATATAGTCTGTGAACCTCACGAGAATAAATTAGCCCCTTTGAACCGCCGCGATCAAGGGGTTAGCATATACTTAGTTACTGAGGTGTTCAGTTTGTAGGATAAGATGGCCGGTAAATTTATATATGTGGCATTCCGAACCCGCCATACGGATAGCAACGCAACATATTTAGTGTCTATAGACGATGGCTTTCTCTATCCATCAGAGTAGGGATGAGTTTACTGGCTACCTTACCCTCCAAACTGGAACACGATAGTGACAAGCACTGACGCCACTGCGGCAGGAATAGGTAAGGCGGCGGCGGAGATATCAGACCTGGGCGAGACAATGCAGAACTCTGTCACCTTGTAGCCACAAAGGTAGTGGTTCGTACAGCCAATCGGGCGCCTCTTACAAACTGCTTGACAGAGCGGCAAATGGTTTATTCTTCTTAGGGACACGGACTAGCACTGGGAAAAGGTCACAATGGTAGTGACTCTCATAGCCAATTACGAACTGCCTGGCAGATAGGGGAAAATACCGAATACCTAATCAAGAGAAAAATTCACACACATTACTAGAAAAATTATGATATTTCACCAACAAATGCAATTTATACGTAAATTTTATAAGAGGTTAGTTGTCATGAATATTTTTGTCTATACTTATATACTTATAATGCTAGTAGTAATTCATATTGTCGTAATCAAATAATGCGTGTCGTGACACCATCAACTCGCTAATTAAAGAAATACGCCCGCCCCTCTAGGCCCTCTACACATCGCTCTGCAATGAGACAGATCATAATCAACTACGAAATATTATGTAACAAGATGACTAGCATTAACCTACCGTCACGTGTAGTAGATTTATAGTGATAAGATAAATTGGCAGCGAATATTCGGAAACCAAATATATGGTGCTTCGGTCAAAGGCCGGACTTGATATTCGGTATTCGTCAAATTCACTATTCGTGACACCTCTAATCGTTGTGGCTGTTTTTTTTCGTAGGATTAGCAAATTGTGTCTTTAGACGCATCGGTTCATTCGTTCAACGATTTTTATTAATTTTTTGTTTGACAGAATGGGTGATTCCTATTGCCGCATTTTATCAACCCGATAACGATACATAGAAACATTGCAAGACAAAGCAAAGTATAGCCGGATTTAGCTAGTAAGGAATAATCTTTAAAGCATAGGTATAATAAGTCGTACACAATAAAGAAACTTGCAACAACGGCCTCTACCTAAACCATTGACATTTAAGCCTTCAATTTGGATAATTGTTTCCAATTAAGTGTATTTTTCCGACAATACATTTCGAAGAAGTGCGCAATTTCTGCGACTTCCTTGTTAAATTATGTGTCATCGGTAATGTCAGAGTTATTTGCACGTTACTCTGATACGTTGTATTATAAAAACTGTCATAAAATTAACGAGCATTTTTTATTATTTATTTAAAATTTATGTACAAACATATACAGAGTTGGACTTAATGCTGCATGACTTCTCTACCAGCCAATAATCAAATGAAAACACTATTTAGGATTGGGTGCACAGAAAAACTCGTGCATCTCATTATTTACATATATACATTTATATATATATATATATATATATATATATATATATATATATATATATATATATATATATATATATATATATATATATATATATATACAGGGTATAACAAAAATAAGCACTAATACTGAAGGAGCGTTCAGGATGTGTGGTTAGCTCTTTAATTATACATTTTTAATAAATAAAAACTATGAAATTTCTGAGAAAATGAATGTCAAAGTTTTTTTTCAAAATGATCTGTGGCAGCCCTGAAGTATAGCACGCAGTAACGTACGCGCACGGTTTACGCAGCTATGAAAGGTCACAATCATATGATAGATGTCAATGAACTGCTAGACGCACAACAAAGTACTAATTACTTGACAGAGTAAATAATGTAGATATTATTTAAAGAGTTTTTTTATATTTTTTTCTACCAGGACTGATGTTGGAATAAACCCATGAGGGTCCTTAGTTTGATTACCAGGCTGGACAATTTGATTCATAGGTAACTTAACTGGGTTTTGATAGCCATAATTATTACATTATGTTAAAAAAAACACTGTCCGACTATTGGTGTCACTCGATAGCATATTACGATCATATTAAAATAATTATTAATTACTATACTCATATTCAATAAAAAAAATCTCATAAAATTTTATTAATCGTAAATACCTACCTAGTAGTCTCATACCTAGTTTACGTAAGGCAAACCTGCGGCTATTAGGCATTTCATGCAGGAAAATCTCCCGCCTGGCAACAAAATTATATCAGCTGTGTACCTAAAATTTATTGTGACCTGGATTATTATTTCTAACTCTGAGTGAAACTATTAGTTTGGTACATACATTCTAAAACAATCGTGGCAAATAATCCAATATAACTAATTAAGGTATCTTTTTGTTATGAAAACACATTACATAAATTACTTCATCACACAATATCCACCTTCAAAGTCAACTATTCACATGTGTTTTCAGTGTAGGTACCTAAATCTATTCCGTGATTTATAGGCATTTTACAATGTATTATCTGGCATGGTTTCAACTTACAAACTGTTTTAATGGCATAATACTTACCTCTAGTACCTACCCTGTTTGCTTCTAACTTCACATAACAAGGTGTCTAAATAGGTAATTAGTTTTTGAGCAGGTAAATCATAGCTATTATCACTTTTTTTACACACAATTCTAAAAACTTAGTAAAACTTTCTCGTTGATAACACGACACTTCGCAAAATAAATATGCATTATCATTAAGAATTAAGACACAACACAACCTTTTATAAGCATTTTTGACAAATAAACCTACGCATTGATTAGCCTAGAAGTCCTTTGATTTGAAGTATTACCGACATCGCGCTAGGCGTCTCAACGCGGCGCAACGCGGTCTCAACCAAGCGCCCGACTTAAGGCCTTGCTCACACACACTACTGAATATTTTCCGCGGGAATTTTAATTGCGCAAATTAATTTTCGTTACATATGAAATTTGACATGGCTAGCACTGCTAAAAAAATGTCAAGAATCGGAATGTTCCCGGTGAGTTGATAGGCTCGTTTGTCACTATCACTACATGGCTGATGGAACTTAGTACCTACCTAAAGTTTGTTTTAGGTGCGCCTCTTCTTACCTTTTTTTATGTTATTGAGATAGGCAAACTAGCAGACGTGCCACCTGATGGTAAGTGGTCGACGTCGCTAATGAACAAAAATGGGATACCTGGGCTGGAACTAGCCCAGGTATTCCATTCATGTGTTAGAGACATAAGATGTTAAGATCCTGAGACATAAGATGTTAAGTCTCGGTGCCAGTAATTACAGTGCCTGTCTTGCCCTTCTCTCCGAAACACAGCAAAGCTGTTTCACGGGAGAAATTGGCAAGACCTTTCTAAGTAGTAGTTATTTCAGGAAAAAGATAATTTTTGACTACGTTTTTTTGATTACATTTTAGATCAAAGATTTTATAAAATACTAGCCGTTGCTCGCGGCTTCGCACGCGTGGTTAGAGTTTTTTGTGAATGTCAAAAATAAACCACGCAAGCGAAACCAACGAAAACTATTGCTAATTTTAGCGATTGCCGGGATTACATATCAACCTGTTCATTCATTCAGAAAAATTAATCTTTTTCATCAAAATATTGTTTATCATACTGGAAATGAAAAAGTATTAAGTTAACTTTAAAGCCGCCGCCGGTCGTTTGTACAGGCCTTTAGAACTTACACGTGTTTTGCGGCTTATACAAAGTGCAACGAAACGCTTTGATTGGCGAAAAGACCACTTTCGGAAAGAGACAAGACACTCCCTTTTTTCTGCCATTTTGTTTTTATGTAAAATCATACTAATATGTAGTTCCGTATAGTTTTAGTCAACATTTTTGTCACTTTTATGATAAGAGTGATGCCGGTTTAGGCGTTTCTTCGTAAGGTACTGGGTTCGATTCTCAGTTCGCCTGGTAGAATGGAGGGTAATTCTTCTTAAGGCACTCAAACTAACACGGGAAATGATTTTTGAAGTGAAAACTTCTTTAGGCGCGTTGAGCGTTTTGGTAGAGGGTAAAATCCTCGTTTCGCGTCACCGACATGCTAATGATAATAGTATATCTATAGCTATGTTTTGCATATAGTTTTAATTACTCTCAACTTAATAGTTCCGTTTTCACTTCTATCGGCAGTCCCACGACTGCTACTGTTTTTTTTTTTTATTTATGGTGCAAGGGGTCCCACCACCACCTTCGGGACCCAAGACAACCTGACTGCTGTACAATGAAAGAGGTCCTGGCACCGGCTTCCTCCAGAGAGGTTCGGAGGTTAGACGACAGTCGCTACGGCAAACTCAAACTCGTTCCTAGCGCAAGCGTGGAGAATAACCGGAATAAACTCTAAGATGAAGAAGATTATTTTTAAATTTGTTTCACTGAACCCTAATTAGTTCGGAAAAGTACCTAGATAATTGTAAAGGAATTTTTATTTTTTTATTCAGTTGCCGTTTGTCTTTGGAGAGCGTAACTATTGCTATTATTGCCGATTTTTTATGAATCTTACTTAATACCCATTGATTGGAAATCGCGATTTTAAAAATGCCACGTAGAAATAATAATGACCGTCACCTTTACACTAATAGTGAATTTTACGAAATGATGCTATGTGTTGGTGCTGCTAGGAATGGTAGCATTAATGAAGCGAGGGAGATTTACCGACAACGGTTTATTGATGGAAGGCCACCAGCAGAACAACGTCATTTACCTCCGTACTCAGTATTCCGTAACATGTGTTTACGACTTCAGCGTACTGGTTCCTTCCACCGCGAACGAAACGTTGGACGTCCTAATTCAAGAGTAGGTACTGCTATTGAGACTCGGATTCTAAATCATTTTGACGAGAATCCTCGGACCAGCACACGCCGATGCAGTGCTATGTTAAATGTAAACCATATGGTGGTGTGGCGTACTCTGCAGGATGATGGACGACATCCCTACCATTTTTCAAGGACTCAGGAGATAGGACTTGCAGACCATATGCCCAGAATGGACTTTTGTAGGTGGTACCAGAACCGTGCTGAAGCAAATCCCGAATTTGCTTTTAATATTTTATGGACAGATGAGGCTTCTTTCACAAGAAATGGTGTGCTCAATTTGCACAACGAGCATGTGTGGGCACATAATAACCCGCATGCCTCGAGTGAAAGTAGCTTTCAGCACCAGTGGAGAATTAATGTCTGGGCAGGCATCGTTGGGGACTATGTTTTGGGGCCGACTATTTTACCTCAGGGTCTTAACGCTCAAAGGTACCTACAACACCTGAGAGAGGATTTAGAAGAACATCTGGAAAATCTTCCACTGAATGTATATCGTAATATAATTTTTCAGCACGATGGAGCACCCGCTCACTTTGCACGCCCTGTGCGTGATTATTTAAACGATCGATTTGCAGAGTGGATAGGTCGAAGTGGCCCGGTGCCTTGGCCACCTCGTTCTCCAGATCTCACGTGCCTAGACTACTTTTTATGGGGTTATGTGAAAAATAAAGTTTACTCTGTGGAATGTCATACACGTGAAGAGATGGAAGGTAAAATTAATGCAGCATTTAGGTCCATAACCCCACATATGTTGCATAATGTAAGGTTATCAATGTTACGCAGAACTGCTCTTTGCATTGAGAAGGGTGGTGGTCATTTTGAACCTTACTTATAAATTAATTTGAAGACAGTGTTGTTTTATTATTGCCTGTAAATAGTGAATTTGGATTAATGTATAATAATTAATCAGTGACGAAAGTGATATGTAAAAAATTGCTTATTAAATGTGTGTAAGTACAAGTACGCGGTATTCTTCATGTCTATGTGTGCGTCACGCTATTCATTCAACGTGTTGCTGACGTCACATCACTTCCATCTTCAAGGTAGGGGTGTGAAAATAAACTTTAATTTCTTATTTTACTAAATTTATATGAAACAAAAAATGTGTGCCTTTTGGTATAATATTTTACCAGGTGTTTGTTTAGTTCATGTACACGTATACCCTTGAAAGTTAGTGCTTATTTTTGTTATACCCTGTATATATATATCACTACATATAATAAAACAAAGTCGCAATCTTTGTCTGTCCCTATATCCCTATGTCCCTATGTATGCTTAAATCTTTAAAACCACGCAACGGATTATGATGCGGTTAAATGCGGTTAAATAGGAAGGTTTGTATGTATAATAACATTCAATATAGAGTCGAGAAATACTGCAATTTTTGAGTTTTCTGATGTCATGTCGTAAATAATTGTTTTTTTTTTCGCTTACATTGCAAACGCTGGCTAAACCCTACGAGGTTTATCAAAATAATGTACTAAGTATTTGCACACCTTGAAAAGGTCTAGAGAAAACTCCGCGATGGTATATGTCTATGTCTTATAGATAACCCACAATAGCATTTTTTTGTTATTTACTTTTTACGAGAAATTATGGCTTTTTTTCGAAGCAATTTTAAGCAATACAGCACTAATCCTTATCCAATTAAATACCTTAAATATATTGCTGATTTAATATAGAGCAATGTAGCCGTTTACAGCATGTAATTTAAAAGAATATTTTCGAAGATATTACCGATTTAATTTAAAATGCAGGGGCATAGCGGTTGCGGGGTTACCGGCCAGTAGGCGGCGCGCGCGCGGCGTGTTCTGAAACCGCTGGGAAACGTGTTAATTTTCGGATAAATAAATCGACGGGTCCCAAGAACAAAATCGTATCTACAAAATTACCAAATTACAATATGTTTGTTTGTGGGAGTACATTGTAGATAAGATGATGTTCACTTGAGCATTTGAACAAAAAAAGACCAATAAATATAAAAAGTATATTGTAGCTTAATGCGTGTTTAATGCGAATTTTATTATAAAACCAATTTAGTCTGATCTCTCCATAAGATTTTGTTCTTGGGACCCGTCGTTAATACCTATAGGACTTCAGCTGAAAATCAAAATTTAGTATATTCTTTTTTTTTAACTAAATATCACTATATAAAAATCATGTGGATGATTAGAAATAGTATTAACAAATTATTTGTTTTAGAGATTTTTAGCCTGTTTCCGGAATTTTATATGATCAAGTAAAGTACATTCTATCATGTAATAAGTTCCTTAGATAATATCTTCAGGTATATCGTATAATTTTTGTAAAATTGTTATTTAATAATCAATGTAAAAAAACGTGATTTAGCAAACCAGTTTTTATTTTCCCACTACGTATGTAGATAAGGAAGATACTGATTTTACCTCGATTTTCGAAAATCGACTTTTCACCAGATGTCCACGTTTTGAGTTCCTAAGAACCTTTTCCAACTATTTTCACGATGACGTCAGTATGTCTGTTTGTACGTGTGTGTGTGTGTGTGTGTGTGTGTGTGTGTGTGTGTGTGTGTATGTAAACATGTCATAACTTTTGAACGGCTAGACCGATCGAAACGCGGTTGATGGCATTCGATTGGATTCCGCTTAACATAGATTTTCTGAAAATATGAACTAGAAAAATTTCGATCTAGAAGATTTTAAGAAATTTTGAAAAAGTACCAAAAAAATTTGAAAAAACACCAAAAGAAACAGTCGTTTTTATTATAACTTGCTGATTTATGTTACGAGTACAAAAATAATCAGCTCTATTCCTCAAAAAACTACGTCTAATACATAAATTGCATCCAAATCGGTTTATCCATTTGGGAGTAATCGTTTACGAAAAATTTTGAAAAAACTCTTTTTTCGACATAGCTTCGACATTTTTCAACCAATAATTTTTTGGTGTTCTACGATATTTTAGTACTAAAAAAACTACGTTAAACACCGTTTCAAAAATCAAAATCGAATCTAATTCTCAAAACTTATAGTTTTTCAAATTTAAAATTACGTTGTTCTTAGCAAACTTACTTAATTTTTTTTAAATAACTTTCAACTTTCAAGTTAATTTACCGATTGACTTAAACATATTATCAGCTTTTGTTCTTTAAGAATTGCGTCAAATACCGTTAATTTAATCAAAATCGGTCAATTTGTTTGGGATTTATCAATGAAGAAAATTAAAATTAAAATGTTTTTAGATATAACACCGAAATGCTTCAACCTATCGGTTATTTAGCTAAAACTATATTTTAGATCTCAAAAATTGAGTTGAATGCCATCATCGTTTTCAAATATACAGCTTTTCAAAAATTAATAATACTGCAATTTTTAACAAAATAGATGATTGAACTGAAAAATCTATGCTTATAGTTTTTACTCTTTTGAGCTTAAAATACCTTTATTTAGTGAGAAGTTTCAGGGATGGCCCGCGGGGTCAACCATTTACACATTTTTTCGCATTAATAAATCGCAGGATCAAACCTTCAACGTTGCTGGCTTAGATTTGAGCGTTGACTGTTTTTCACATGGTCAACTTATATGTCGCTCTTTCAAGAATAACCTTTAAAGAAAACATGTTTATATTGTCTAACTAGCTGTTGCCTGCGACTTCGTCCGCGCGGACTTCCTTTACTCCGCACTGCTCCTCACCTGTAAGTGATAGCGTGATAATATGTATCCTATATGTTGACCCGACCTCATAGTAATATTCATGCAAAATTTAAAGTAAATCCATGCAGTACTTTTTGAGTTTACCACGGACATACACACAGACAAACAGACAAACAGACATAGAGACAAACGGACAAAAATTCTAAAAACTATATTTTTGGCTTCGATATCGTTTGTAGATCACGCCCCAAGTATTCTTTTAAAAAAATATTCAATGTACAATTTTGAGTTTCCTACGATTTTATTATATGTATAGATGACAAGAAAGCTGTGAACGTTGTATATAAAGACATTTTGTAATATATTAATGGGAAAAGTAAAAGAAATAGGTAAAAATGTAAAAACTAAAAATGTAGTACTTATATGAATTTAGATGTTCCAAAAATAGCAGGAAATTTAGATGTTCCAAAGATAGCAGGAAATCTTCATGGTATAGGGAAAGGGGAATTGTTTGCGGGCCACGGGCAGTAGTGAATAAATCAAAACTACTTCATCGATTTTAATCATTTTTTTTTGCTGAGCGACATAGGCTGTATATTTTATACCCGTGTGAAACCGGGGTGGGCCGCTAGTATATATATATATATATATATATATATATATATATATATATATATATATTTATATATATATATATATATATATATATATATATATATATATATATATATATTTATATATATATATATATATATATATATATATATATATATATATATATATATATATATATATATATATATATATATATATATATATATATATATATATAAAACTCGAGAACGACTGAACCGATTTCGCTAATTTTGGTTTTGAATTATTTGTTGTTAGTCTGTCTGTTTGTTCCAGATAATCATTGGAGCGGTTGGACCGATTTTGATGGGATTTTCTCTGCTAGATACTAGATAACTGATGTAATAAGGAGTAACTCAGGCTATTTTTTTATATCATAAGATAACAAACGAGCAGATGGGTCTCCTGATGGAAAGAGTCAACCATCGCCTCGCATCGACACCAAAGGTGTTAATGGTGCGTTGCTATCTTGTGGCGAGGTCTAATATTACATGCATAAGTTTACCGGCTACCTTACCCTCCAAACCGGAACACGACAGTGACAAGCACTGACGCTATTGCGGCAGGAAGAGGTAAGGCGGTGTTATTAGGCCCGGGCGAGACAATGCAGAACTCTACTACCTTAAATTACTCAATCTTACTGGATCACTTACAATCCAAACGGAAGCTCGATAGCAACAAACACACGTAGTTGCGATAAATATAAGTAAGGCGGTGGTACGAAATCAAAAGAGGCGTTCCTGAATGCACCATTAACTTCTTGGTGTCTATAGGCGATGATTGTAGTTCTCTCTCTAGAGAGCTATCTGCTTGTTTGATTACTTGTAATACATCACTATATACACCAATGTTAATGGTGCATTGATATCCATAAAGCGGGATGGTAATACCAACGAATAAATTTACCAACTATTTTAGCGTTCAAAACGAACATTAAGGCGGCAGGAATAGGTAAGGCGGTGGTAACAAACCCGTGCGACATGACATCATCATTAATTGCTAATTGTCATCATAATAATCCGGTAATCAATAAATCAATCATTTTTTGTACGCCATAAAAACGTTTAAAAAAATAACATTTCATTGCATATAATTTGGCAGACTTATTTTTTTTTTTTTTATAGAAAAGGGGGCAAACGGACAGGAGGCTCACCTGATGGTAAGTGATCACCACCGCCCATGGACAACCACACCATTAGAAGATTTGCAGTTGCGTTGCCGGCCTTTTAAGAAAGAGTAGGCTCTTTTCTTGAAGGTCCCTAAGTCGTATCCGCTTGGAAAAACCCCTGCCGGTAATTGGTATCGTATCGTCTGAAACGATGTCTACCAGTCAACCAATGGATTAAAAATTTCTTGCAAAGAAACAAAAATGTAAGTTGGTGCACAAGCTACACAATAACATAAATTGTAATTACCGCCCATACTTGAACAATAATTAAGTATAGATATTAATTGGTAAAAGATTGTACATGCTGAAGAAGGGTGTTCAGTTCAATTCTGATACCGATTAAGTAAAAAATAGGTACTTAAATTTGGATATAATTTTTCAACAAAAATATTTACTATGGATGGTGGCGTGTTACATGCGCACCCTACATGGAGATCGCTGATGCTGCCGCGGCTACACGCGTAGCCTTACACATGAGGGATGCTGACGACGCCGGCCGTGTTAACTCAGCGTGCGCCCTCAATTTTGATGTCGCTAATTGGACATTAGCATTTTAATTATTCTCTTTAAAATTTTAATTTGGATTAATGTTCATTATATAGTTGGTACTCACATCGACCACTAAACTCTTAGTTAAGTTTTAATTGTAATATTTAGTAATTTAATAGAATAACTGTAATTAATTTACTTTTTTAAGTCCTCCGGCTGTCGTTAACGTAATTCGCGCACAGCGCATAGAAGTTCGGTGTTTAAAAATAGCAATTTACCAAACTCGCAACTTCACTCGTCAGCATATCGTGTGGTGACCATAATTTTTGACTTCACGAATTTTATTGAAGTTTCCTACGTGGTTGTGGCGACGGATTATATAAAACTTTTATGTTATTATTTTGTTCTAGAAACGTCAGTTTTTCTTTTTAGAAACTACTTTTTTAAATTAAATTCCTTAATTTGCCTGAGTCACAGTTACAAGATATAATGCTAATATTTAAGCCTATTAGACAATCCAGTCTCAAATTGTACACTGTATAAGTTAATTTGAATTTGATTTGTTATGAGTACGTTTTCGCCTACCAAATTAAATGATGATATGTTCAAATCTAAATAAATAAACGAAATACCAAAAACCGCTTGACGTAGAAAAATTAACTTTGGCAAGGAAGTAGTTTATAGTTAGTAGACATTTTATAAGAGCGGATTTTATGATAGAGTAGAGAATTACAGAGGTCTAAGGGCTCTCGCAAGTTTGTATGAAAGTCCTTAATTTTTTTATGTTAAAAATTAACTGCCTCGTGGTAAAGAGGTAGCCTATTCGGCTCGGATCATGAAGTCCCGGGTTCGATCCCCAGGTCAGGCAAACGTGTTATTGAGGTTTATCCGAGGTTTTTCTCGAAAATCTTAAATCTTAGTAGCAGCTCGGAGTCTGGCGAGGATTATTCCAAAAATAGTGTATTACAACTCCCGTGCCTCGGATGAGCACGTAAAGCAAATAGCCGATAATCGTTAACATGTTGGCAAATGCGGTGATAAGGATCACCACTTATCTCGCCAACCGACAAAGTCGAGTTAAATGTCATTCGAAAGATCAAAATCGATCATGGTTTCTAAAATATACAGCTTTTCAAAAATCAATATAGGTACTTCCATTTTTAACAAAACAGATGTTTGAACTAAAAAAATCTACGCTCTTTTGAGCTTAAAATACCTTAATTTGGTGGAAAGTTTCAGGGATTGCCTGCAGGGCCAACCGTTTACATTTTTTTTTTTGGTGACATTACTAATTTGAAATTAGTAATTTCACACTTATGATATGAATTTGACAACAAACGCGATCCTATTCTTAGTTCAAACGCATAGTATTATCCTACACCCTGTCAGGATTGCAGAAAATTGTTTTGTTATAATTACCATGTGGCGTCGCTGCATTGGTCGCCAGTGTAAAGCTCATCACACATGGCTAAGATACTATAATATTTGATCTTAAGATGCCTTAATATAATATTAATTAAAGCAAATTTCAGAAATCGCTCACCATACAAATCGTATGAACCATCACACACTACTAAGATAATATATATTTTACCTTTAGTATCTTAAGATACCGAACGACGAGGAAATATATATTTCATGCGAAGAAATGTATATTTCATGATCTTAAGATATGAATTATATATTTCTTCGTATCTTAATATAAATACATGATGTTTTTATTTAAGGATATGCGCGGTCGCAGTGCCTTATAATCTATAATATTATAATGTTATAAATGCGAAAGTTGGGATATTTGGATGGATGGATGGATGTTGGTTACTCAATCACGCAAAAACTACTGAACGGATTTGAATGTAATTTGGCACATAAGAAGATGATGACCTGGAATAGCACATACGCTGTATTTATCCCGGAAAATTAGGTGATCCCGCGGGATTCACCAAAAACTTTTATAATGCAGCGGGCTGCACGATGCATCTAGTACCTATAATATAATAGTTACTATGCGTTCCAACTAAAAATAGGATCGCGCTTGTTATTAACTTCATACTACAAGTGTGAAATTAGCAATGTCAGTAAAAAACATTTGTTCAAAAAATATTGCTGATTTATTAAACGTTTTAATATTTTCATCAATTAAAAAAATTGTAAAAACATCATAATATTATATAAAAAAGTTATGTTAGTTACACCACTTATAAGTCAAGAAGGATATTTTATATTATTCTATATCAAAATCGTTGTCTGAGGAGCTGTCTAACAAATTAAGAAGTAAGGCCGTATCACTCATGGTTAATCAACCTGTATATAGAACTCCAACGACGCAGACTAATATTATCGTATCTTAGCCGTGTGTGATACGTTAAGATACTATAACATTTTATATGAGGGCATCTTATGATCAAATATTATAGTATCTTAACCGTGTGTGATGAGCTTGAAGGTGGTGATCACGTCGGGATTGATATTCCGGTCGATAACGTCACGGAAGGATGTGGAAGGGGAAAAGTAAGATCTTGCCAGCCAGGCAAGTTATATTGCCTGGGGACCGAAGTCCATTTGAGAATCGTTGTAACTTGTAAAGATAAATAATTGTAATATCGCAATTCAGGACTTTACTTTGAATTTTATTTTTTTTAATAATTTTTCTTGTAGTGTTTGGAGATTGCTTGAACCGCTACAACCAAATGATGGTTTGTAACTACATATCGAGTGTGTTTGACACTGTCTTTAGAAAGCAAACAAAAAGGTAGGTACATAAAATAAATTAAATTTTATTAAAATAAGTAAGTATCTTCACACCCGTATCCCCGAAGAGGTGGGCAGAGGTACAACAAATGCACCCACGATTAGCCGAAAATACTTGGTCCCACAATGTGATAGATGGCAAGCCTATCGCCAATCGGGCACTTTCCAATCCTGGACAACGTTGTTTTTATCGGAAAACTGAAAAAACACATTTTTGAATTGCGACCCAGGAATCGAACCCGGGAGCTCATGTGTTCAACTCCGACACCGGACCACTAGATCACAGAGGCGACAAAATAAGCATTTGACTTAAATTTACTACAGAGTTCAAAAAACCAACTAGCTGAACATTAATTGCTTGGTAAACGTGAGATTAAAAGTATTATAATTAAAACATGTAATTAAAACCGCTATAATTACATATCCAACTATATTTTAGTATGTAATATTATTTTTTATTACGTATAAATTATTTACTAGCTGTTGCCGGCGACTACGTCCGCGTGGTTATAAAGATATGTATGAAGTACGCAACATAAAATGCCTATCAAACTGAGTAAATTTTTTGAGGCACCAATCGATTCTGTGGTCTTACGGTCCGGTTTCGGTGTTGACCATATGAGGTCTCCTGTTCTATTCCCAGGTTGGGCAATTCAAAATGTGTTTTTTCAGTTTTATGATAAAAACAGCTTTCCCCGGGATTGAATAAGTGCCCGTTTGGCAATAGGCCTGCTATATTGTGGGCCTATGTACTTCGGCTAAGCGTACACATATATAAATACTGTTACATACATAATAAATATCCAAACCCAGAAATACGATAGACAACCATCACATATCAATTAACAACAGACATCAGCTTTGTACGTATCAATTTTGTGCCACGGGCAGGAAAATGTATGGTGGTACCAAACCCAGGCGAATCGTTGCCAATCATCTAGATATAAAACCTATCATTATTAAGAAAAATATCTTCACGCCAGTATGCCAAAGAGGTCGGCAGAGGTACAACAAGTGCACCTACGATTTAGCCGAAGATACTTGGTCCCACTATGTGATAGGTGGCAAGCTTATCACCAACCGGGCAGTTTCCAATCCCGGACAACATTGTTTTTGTCCGAAACCTGAGAAAACATACCTATTATACGTTTGAAATATGTAGTTACATCTGCTATGAATCTCCTATATTAAGTATATGTTTGAAATATTATGATTATGCTATTTATATTATTTATCTTTCATATAAATCACCATGCTTTTAAGTAAGTAAGTACATATGTAGGTAAAACTATTAGCTTAACAAGTTGCATTTTCCAGAAAAATGAAAAAATCAAAAAAATAAAACGATTTGCCCAACCCAAAGATAGTCATGGGTCATGGTCACCAACTACTCAACCAGTGGTTCAAATACAGGTATGAGAGCAATAATTATATTACAATATTTTAATGATGACTGTAATGTTTTTATCAAAATGGCTCAAAAACAATGAATGTATTAGCTTTGAATTAATCATGAAGTCTCCGTAAACATAAAAACTCCATAGGTTACAATATCATTATCAGAAAGGTTGTTTTATTTTAAGCGCCAAACAGCGGGTCGATACATAAATAACTAACGATTCTACTACTGTGTTGTGCCGCCAGTTGCCATGCCGACGACCTGGTTCGATTCCCGGCCAAGGAAAACCCAATTCAAACTCGTTTCAATTAGGGTAATTTTGATTCTTTTGAATTAATCTACAAATTGCCAAATATATATAGCAACTAACTACCTACAGTGGTTCGAAATATAAAGATACTATAAAAACTTTATTCATCAATAGACTGTTAAATCATAGTCTGTTAAAAAACTCTCATTTGTAGGAGTTTCAGTATTTTTGTATCGAAAGATAGCAAACAAGCAGATGGTTCTCCTAGTGGTAAGAGATGATCACCACTTATAAACACCAATGATGTTAGTGATACGTACCTACGTTGCCATCCGTATGGCGTGTTTAAATGGACACACAGATAGAGCCTTACTGCCTGTAAGAGGAATGAACTGATTATGAGATTGATCATAAATTATTCATTGACGTATGTAATTCATAATTTCCATTATCAGCATGTATTGATCACTGTTAGACTTAATTTAAAATACACTTGTAATTTTGCTTTACTTCCCAACGTTTCTAGGTACCTATATATTTTTAACACGTTACTTAAACGGTTTCCTTTACTACTTAAAAATAATTACTTACTTAAAATAATTTGCTTACTTTGGGGTTAGATCAGTAAGTGTTATTATTATTGTTATTATTATTTAAATGGTTCAGTGCATCGGCACCAACTGATTAGTTGCTGCAAGCGAATAGATCGCCAGAAGTAAAAAAACAGTAACAGTATCTTTCATTGTAGTGTCACTTATAATTTTTGGTGTCGGAGCTAGAGACAGTCTCACAAACTAAGGTATATTTGTATATAAAATTTTGTACATATAAGTTTCACCCAAATGCGAATGCGCGCTAGAAGAAAGGCTAGATTTTTGGATCGGTTAGCAGTGGTGTGGTTTTTAAAGTAATTACTTTATGGGACTAAATACTGGCGACATTAACCTTCTAATCGATGCATGACAGTACCGAGCACGGACGCTAAAACCAGAAAGAATTACGCACGTGGCACATTTGGTGTCACCATAATGACAACACCACTATTGACATATTTGGTAACTATAAGCGATGAATGTCCTTTTCCTCCAGAAGAGCCAACTTGTTTGCTATCCTACGATATAAAATAAAAAACTCCTGCTACACGGATAGCAGGTAATGCACCCTTTACATCTTTAGTGTCTAGAGGCGTCCGTCTGTTACTCTCTGAAGGGTCATCAGTTTATTTGCTATCCTTTGATTATGTTCTAATCAAAGTTGATATCACTTTTTGATATAAAAGATACTGCTTTCTAGCTAGTAGTAGTTTCTAGTTTCGCGTTCTAGTTAAAACAACCATCGTTACTTAGTTTAGGTTTAGGTAGGTAAATACCGTAGACCACATGAATACTAATAGACGCCATTGGGAAGGAAACGTGTCTCCGCGCATATGAGCAAACGCTCTTATTACTGTCAACAATTTCATACATTTGTAGGTTATATTGTGAAAAATAGAAATAAACCATGTAATATTGTTTTATTGTAACGAATGAGATGACAAGGCTTAAAAATTACCCTTGAAATAATTTTATTCTATTGGGAAGTAGGTAGTAGGTGTAACTCTGTATTTCTGAGTGCTAAGTGTGAGTTTTTCTTTTCGCATTCGATCGTGAGCGCGTTTGGAGTTTACTAGAAATTTGTACAGTACCCGGCGATAAATATTGCACATCGACCTTTGGAAAGAGACAATCGGCTAATTTCGGCTTCGTAGAGCGTTATCTCTGTCGCACAAAATACAAACAGTCCGGTACCTATTAGGAGCTGTTAAAACAAGTATGATTTGCTTCTTTTGATATTTTTATTCTTTGTATAAAATACATTAATTTTTCTATAAGTGATGGCTTTAGGTTGGGGTAAAATAAAATAAAAAAACATTTTTACATTATGTTTACGTATTTAATTATTTTGGAACATTACAGCTTTAGTGTACATAATAAACACCATTATACCTATTGCTAAAATGAGACATTGCAATAAAAATAATAATAATTCTAATTCTCAATTACTTCCATTTCACTATCTGTGCTCTCAAAGAGGTCAATATCACTGTCACTATCAGCCGTATTTATTACTAATCTATCAGTGTAATTGTCTAAACTGTGTTGAATGCTTCTATATTCATTCTCACATTTGATTGCATGATCGCAAACCTTTTTCCACTCTTCAGCGCCGATCATGTTTACTTTTTCAGTCAATAATGTTTTTACTGTAGTTAAGTTCATACCCACATTTCTAGAGGCTACATAGCCTTTCAGTTGAGACCATATATTTTCAATTGGATTAAAATCCGGATGATATGGTGGCAATCGCAACACAGTGTGCCCATGTTCGGCAAGTATTTTGTCCACAGAAAACTCTGTATACCTCTCCTTGTGCTGACATATAATAGCGTAAATCTGGGTTTTTGTTAATTTTGGATCAACTGGAATTTCATGTCTGTTTAACCAGTTGATCATTTCCCGTTTAATGGTGTTTGAGTTGGGGGGTCTCTCAACATACTTGTTGTGATAGGGTGCGTTGTCGATAACTAGAACAGAATCACTGGGTATATTTGGGATTAATTGGTTAACCAGCCATTTCTCATAGTTATCGTTATTCATTTCATTGTGATAGTCACCTGTAGTGTCCGTGGATTTATACCTTAAAAAAGCACCGGGTACAAAGCCTTTTTCATTTCCCGCATGAACTATTATCAAACGTTTACCTTTTGAAATTGGCTTTTATACTCCTTTTTTCTTATCGTCACTCCAAGATTTCCCTTTAGTGTGGGATGCATGTATATATGACTCATCCATGTAGACGATAATTTTTCCTGTTTCGCGAAATTTGCGTATTTTATCAAGGTATTCCATTCGTTTGAGACTAACGTCGTGCTTTTCCATTAGAATTTTTCGATTATCTTCCATTTTAGTGAACTGAAATCCCATGTCATGAAGTATTTTTCTCAACGTTTTTTCAGACCCATTGTAATTAATAGCTTCAGATAACTTAGCTTTTAATGATTTTATTGTTGGCAGTTCATTAAATCTTAAGTGAAAATCATACACCATTCTTCGAACAACATCGTAATCAAAATCGTCCATATCCAAACGAAATTGCTTTTTTGGTCTCCCTTTTTTTGGAGTGCTGAACTTAATTTCAGTCGAATGTGTTTCAGTACTGACTTCGTTTAATATATTGTTCAAAGTTCTTCTTGAAATTCCAGTGGCATTTGCAACTCGCTCTTGAATCTTCTTAAAATAACAACTTACATTTTCATCTACTTTTTTTTTAAATCTATCAGCTTCGCTTACAAAGTATTTATAAACATTGTAGATAATTTCACGTGACTGACCTCGTAAAGGTTTCCCTCTTTTTCCGAAAGATGCCATATTACAACTTTAAATTATTTAAATTTGTGGGTGTTATCAACTCTAAATATATATTTTTTTTCGGGACGCGACTGCACTCTATCGTACTTGAACAACGACTGACTAAACGTCACATAGGTAGTGTGGGACAGAGATAACGCTTTACGAAGCCGAAATTATCCGATTGTCTCTTTCCAAAGTTCGATGTGCAATATTTATCGCCGGGTACTGTATGTGATTTGTACAGCGCCACCTAGTGGTAAACGTAAGAAACCAGTTTACCACTAGGTGGCGCTGTAACATTTTAAGACTATTTTTATCTTAATATCTACAAGAGTAGATAGCTAGTAGAGAGGGAAATTGATTCCAGGGGGGCAGCTGCCCCTCCTCGGTACGTCCATGACCATGTTCTTGTTTGGAAGCTAAGGTAAACTTATGTTTGTGGCATTACCAGCGCTGCTATACGAATAATAATGCACCATTAACATCTTTTGTGTCTAGAAGCGATGAATAAGAGCCATCTTGTTTGCTATCCTGTGATCTACCTATACATATAATAAAATCGTAGGTGCGTCAAAACTGTACATTGAATATTTTTTAAAATACATGAGGCGTGATCTACAATCGATATCGAAGCCAAAAATATAGTTTTTAGAATTTTTGTCTGATTGTCTGTTTGTCTGTATGTATGACCGGGGTAAACTCAAAAAGTATTGCATGGATTTACTTCAAATTTTGCATGAATATTATTAACAGGTTGGGTCAACATATAGGCTACATATTATCACGCTATCACCTACGGGGGAGGAGCAGTGCGGAGTAAACCAAGTCGTGGGCAATAGCTACTATAAAATAAAAACTGTTCTTTGTTTGTTGCCCTGTCATATCAAAAAATAGCATGTGTTAATGTGATAACCAAAACAATAAATGTGGAATAGAAATTTAGTGAAGTAAGGTATAACATCTATCCTATAATGTACGAAGATACAGGAAATTAAGAGGATAAGGTAAATACCTCGGAGATTAGAACCATAAATAAATAAAATTTCATATATTTATGGTTATAATATTCTTTTACTCTTCTTTTCAGAGAACTCAAATCATTTTATTTAATTTGATAGACTTGGCAAAAATAATTAAAAACATTACTCTAATGAATGTCGGATAAAACTTTTGTATAATGTGCTATAAGCGCCATCTCTTACAACACATTATAACTACTATGTAATGTAATGAACAGCATTGTAAATTGAAGATAAAAATGAATAATAGATGTCACTATTCGCATTTTCGTATTACCAAGTGATGGCGGAAGCTAAGGTATCAAAATATTACTGTAAATAACTGGTAGATGGCAGCACTTATATTACTTACTAAATTAGTATTGCTTTTTGTTAATTTTATATAGGTACCATAGATAAATATGTGTATTATGATAGGTACCAGTTACTCATTAAAACACATTAATTTTCAATTTGATCTCTTTAATACAATAATACAGCTGCTTATTGTAAATACATATTTCAATGATTCTATAATGAATTCCGGTAGCGCATTCTTAAAATAGTGCATAACCTATTTTTTAACAGCTTTCATTTAACCATCCTGAATTTTGGTCGAGATTTAGCGATCGGTGCTAGGTTCGATTTCTGGCAGAGGAAAGCGTTTATATGATAGGCGATAGCATAGGTGTATTCATTTCTAGATCTAAGTGTTTATTTAGCATATTTCAATATATTACACGTGTATTTTTTTGTAAGTATATGGTTGGTGTTGTGACTTGTATGTATTATCAATGACAAGCAAATACAAAATAGGTATTTATTTTGGGGTAACAGTCACTGTCACTGGTCTAGTAATGGTTATTTATCATATATTTATTCTTAATTAGGTTATGTTTTATTATAAATAATATATAATTCGTTATAAAGAACAAAAGAGGGGCTTTTTTAATCGAACTATTTATTTTAAAAAACTTCTAATTTAATTGTTTTGTGAATAATTTTCATAATAGATGGTAAGAGTTCTGCAACTTCTCGTCCGGGTGTTTGGTATCACCGCCAAACCAATTCCTGCCACAAATTGTGTCAATGATTGTCATTGTCGTTTTCCGGTTTGGAGGATAAGGTAGCCGGTAAACTTATGCATGTGGCATTGTCATCGCACCACACGAATAGCAACGCACCATTAACATCTTTGGTGTCTATAGATGACGGTTTCTTTTTCCATCAGGCGAGCCATCTGCTTGTTTGCTATCTACTGACATTAAAAAAAATAATACAACAATGAATTATTTTCAATAGTAGATTATTATTTGAGTCATTTTTATTTGCTATTTTTATTTATATAAATCGCCTCTGTGGTTTAGTGGTCCGGTGTTAGAGTTGACCACATGAGGTCCCGGGTTCGATTCCTGGGTCGGGCAACTCAAAAATGTTTTTTTTTTTCAGTTTTCTGATAAAAACAACGTTGCCCGGGATTGGAAAGTGCCGGTTAGCGGTAGGCTGGTCACCTATCACATTTGTGGGACCAAGTATCATCGGCTAATCGTGGGTGCACTTGTTGTACCTCGGCCTACCTTGCGTTCGAGGATACGGGCATGAAGACACTTTTTTATTTGCTGGTTGCTTTCTTCTACGCAAGACTAGACATGTTGCCATTTCAGTTATACAAACTAGTATAGCGACTGAACTTCGCTCGGATGATATTTTTTAACGTGAAAATCGATCATCACGACGATCACTCACTAAGATCTATTCTAATAGTAAAAGACTATCTGAATACAAAATTTCGTCAAAATCGTTAGAGCCGTTTCGGAAAATTTTTCGTTTAAATTATAGGATAGTGGGTTTCCCTAGTACCTTATTTGCATTATTTTATTAACATATTATTATTTTAATACAAAAATAATACTCAAATAACAATAAATAATATGGGAAATATTTTATTTAGAAAAGATTTTTTTTGATCAGACTATTTAATTTATATACTTAAAGATATTTTTAAACGCTTTGTACAAAATCAGAGTTTACCTTAAAAAATGTTATGTCAATTATTGTACGATGTAAAAAAAGAAAACCAAATTCAATAATAATGTAGTACACTGTCATTGACCAAATTAATTAATATTGTGCTCTCGAGTTTTCATTGAGTAAGTTGTCTTTAAATTATAGTGGACTTGTTTATTTTACTTTATTTGGAAGACAAACAGTGATTCTTAAACAAACTAGGAAACAACTTCAAAACTATCCACCATTTATAAGTCTCCGCATATACACAGTATCAAAAAATATTTTAAACAATGGATTCATACTCGTAAAATACTACTAAATACTGTCCGTCGAGCCAGATACACATAAAAAGATTCTGAGTAAAAGAAAAAATAAAATTATAATAATTATAATATAAGGATATGTATACTTACAAAGAGTTCTCATTTATCCATTATTTTTAATATTTTTCTAATACTATAAGAAGTATTAATAAAAACCGACCAAGTGCGAGCTGAACTCGCGCACGAAGGGTTCCGTACCATCATAGTAAAAAAAAAAGGAAAAAAATACGTTTATTGTAAAGCGACCTCCTCAATAGTTTCATTTTCTATTTTTAGTATTTGTTGTTATAGCGGCAACGAAAATTCATAATTTGTGAAAATTCCAGCTTTCTGTCATGGTTTATGAGATACAGCTTGGTGACAGAAAGATAAACAGACAGCGGAGGCTTAGAAATAGGATTCCGTTTTACCTTATAGGTATGGAACCCTAAAAAGGTCCAGTTCCGACGGGATAAAATTTTGAAAATGATAAAATTTTGTCCATCCATTTTCCCGTCTTGAAGACTTGTTGGTCTGCCGTGTTGGTCCCGGCCTCCTTTGAAGAATAGGCCAACTACCGTTCTGCCAGGCAGGTCGTAAAAGGCGACCGATTGGCTATCGAGTCACTAACATCGTGGCTACTAGGTGGTAGAGTTCTGCATTGTCTCGCCCGTGTCTGGTACCACCGCCTTACCTATTCCTGCCGCAATAGCGTCAGTGCTTGTTGCTGTCGTGTTCCGGTTTGGAAGGTAAGGTAGCCGGTAAACTTATGCATGTGGCATTAGACCTCGCCACAAGATAGCAACGCACCATTAACATCTTTGGTGTCTATAGGCGATGGTTGACTCTTTCCATCAGTAGACCCATCTGCTTGTTTGCTATCTTATGATATAAAAAAAGACTTTGTCTCCACTTGCTACCGTATTGAACATGTCATTCGATAAAAAAAAATTTTTATATCATAAGATAGCTAACAAGCAGACTGCTCTTCTGATGGAAAAACACAATCATCCCCGATAGACACAAAAGACGTTTATGGTGCGTTACAAATTTCAATCTACGTGGCGGGATCTTAACGTTTCGTGCATAAGATTACCGGCTACGTTACCGTCCAAACCGGAACACGATAGTGACGAGCAATGACACTACTGCGGCAGAAATAGGTACGGCGGTGGTAAAAGACCCACGCGGGACAATTCAGAACTCCACTAATCAGTAGTCAAGATGTTAGTGAATCGCTTAGACAATCATCCGCTTCTTACGAACTGCCTGGCAGAATGGCAAATCGTCTATTCTTCAAAGAAAACCCAGACCAACAAATGGTAAAATAATTTTTTAACTTCAAATAAAGGAGGTTATTTATTTATTTAAAATTTATGCAAACCCATGTACAGAGATGGACTTAATGCTACATGACATTCTCTACCAGTCAACCTTAAACAAATATAAAAACAATGTTTACGATGGGGTGCACAGAGAAACTTATTACAATCGTTTACTAATAATATACCTTCTTAAATATTATTAAAGTGAATAAAAATTAAAAAAAAATAAAATGATGTGGTGTCGCGGGACACCAGCTAGGAACGAACTTCCTTCGGCTAAACGGCACTACTCGCTTGTGTACGCGACTGTCGCGCCTGCGCACGTCTCATTTAACGCTTTTATTCCACGCATTTTTCTTACGGTTTTACTATCACATTTTTTTCAGTTCGATCGCGCAGCAAAATCCCTATCCCCTCCAAGCCTGCCGTAAGGAACTTCGTTCCAACAATAAGATATACGATATTGCAATATACTTAGATATAAGTAATATATTACATATACTAGCTGTTGCCAGCAACTTCGTCCGCGCGATCTTCGTTTACTCCGCACAGCACCTCCCCGCTAGGTGACGGCGTGATAATATGTAACCTATATGTTGACCCGATCTGTTAGTAATATTCATGCAAAATTTGAAGTAAATCCATGCAGTACTTTTTGAGTTTACCCCGGACATACATACAGACAAACAGATAAACAAACAAACAGACAGACAAACAGACAAAAATTCTATAAACTATATTTTTGGCTTCGATATCGATTGTAGATTACGCTATAAGTATTCTTTTTAAAAAATATTCAATGTACAGTTTTGACTTTCCTACGATTTTATTATACATATACCTACATAAATATAGGTTATCAGTTTGTCATGTACGTGTTTGTTGGAATTGGACATGTCATTCTATTGTTGGAATTGGATAATATTTAAGACGTATGGTCCTCTATGATTGTTTACTAATTTCTCGGAAACTAAAAGTTATATCAAGATAATAGCTTTTGATTTAAATTAGTTACTGATATTCCAACTTGAGGAACTAGCCGAGTTTCCTCAAAATAGATTAGTAGTTTTTTAAGAGATAAGTATCCAAGCATTTCTGAAAGGGCAATTATAAGTTAACATAATATTTAAAGTCAGGTTAATTTTTATGAAACTAATTTTACTGTCGTCAGTATTTTAATTCGAATAGTGAAACTGTACTTTTTATCTTAAGATAGCAAATAAGCAGATATATCTTCTGACGGAAAGAGTACGTAAACATCACCTGTGGATTTCAAAGACTTATAGTGGTATGGCTGGATGGTAAACTCTCTCTCTCTCTCTCTGAATCATAATACCAAATACATATAGGCGCTAGTTGTTTCCACCAGAAAATCCTTTGGTTTGTTTGCTATCCTTTGATTTGAAAAAAAAAAACAAATCCGTGCTAATATTATAAATGCGAAATTAACTCTATCTGTCTATATATTTGTCTCTTCTTCACGCGTAAACCTCTGAACCGATTGTGATGAAATTTAGTACAAAGATAGTTTAAGACCCGAAAAAGAACATTGGATAGTTTTGCCCCAAAAATCCCACGGAAACGGGAACTATGCGGATAAAACGTCGACACTGTCTATCTTTTAAGCACGATAATAAGGAGTAATTTAGGCTACTTTTATTTTAGAAATTTTTACACGCGGGCGTAGTTGCGGGCACAGCCAGTGAAAAATATATATTTAGCATCGATGTACCTACAGATAAAAACTCCTGGAATACAAAAGCAATAAATCTATTGCACCGAACAAGTGTGAAGGCGACAGGTTTACATCAAAACTAAAAAGGTAGCGATTGAGAAGCATTGTTTAGGTAAATATTTTGGCTTCTGATTGTTCAGCGATAAAAACGCAGCGGGATCTCTCAATACCTGAATTGCTTTTGTGCAATTTTGTATTTTTTTCTGACAACCCTAAGGTGCGTTCCTCAATTAGTCTCACCTTTTGATTTCACGCACAAATTCGAATCGCTCACCTTTTTAGGGTTCTAAGTGGACTACTGTGTTACTTTTGTCACACAATGGTATAAAAAACTAACAAGACTACTGGGTTACGTGCTATGAAGCTAGTAAATATTTCATCCCTCACTGCTCTAAATGCTGAAGCCTTCGCTTAAAGGAAGATAAAGCAATCTTGATTGCTTTTTCGGTGACAAAATACGCTTCGATTAATGACATTCACACACACATTGATTCGGTGACAAAACTGCTGTACATAAGTTCGCATGTTGCATAATCGTATAATATTGTCAAGTGTTTTTTTGAAATTATTTATTTTATCGTTTTGACATTAAAATTTAATTTCATTTAATCTATAAAATTTTGTTCTTACAAATTTATTCTGTATTTTATGAAACTTAGTACCTGAAATAAAAATATTCATAATATTTCTCAGTATTTGTTCGGGCCTCATCCTCAGGCCCGGGCCTTTGTCACCTCAGTGCCTAGTGATCCTGTATCAGTGTCGACTACGTAATGTCCCGGTTCGATTTTCGGGTCGGCCAAGTAAAAATTGTGTTATTTTTCGTTTTTCTGATAAAAAGGACGTTGTCCGGGATTGAATAAGTGCCAGGTTGGCGATACTATCTTCTACTCTTAGAGGATAAGTGCATGCAAGAAGATACTTGTCCAAGCCTCCTTTAAAGAAAAGACGATCTGACATTCTGCCTGATATTTTGTAAAAAGTGAACGATTAGACAAACGCGTCAATATCATCTTGCATACTAGGTAGTAGAGTTTCGCAACGTCTCACGTGTCTGATACTACCGCCTTGCCTATTTCCTGCCGCAGTAACGTTAGTACTTGTCACTGACATGTTCCGGTTTAAAGGGTAGGTAAGGTAACCGGTTAACTTAAGCATTTGATATTTCCATCTATCTATACGGATAGCAACACACCATTAACATATTTTTGTGGATTTGTTGGATTTCTTTTTCACATCAAGAGAGCCATCTGCTTGTTTTCTAGCCTGTTATAAAAAGATACTTAAAATACTGTAAATTAAGAGGTGATAAAGCCTGTAGTTTGACATCAAAACTGTGGTTGATCACTTGACAATAAAATCTGATCTTTGGATTATGGTAAAGCCTTAAATAACAATTGTCAGTCGATATGGGGAATGGGAAATATAGGAATGTGGCAAAGTTAATAATTCTTGTAAGAAAAGTGAAATAAGAAGAAAGGGACTCTTAGAGGTGTTGGTCATATTGTAGATTGGTATAAAATCGCCTGGAAGACCGATATTTTTGTGACGTTAACGAGAATAATTTTTAAAAAATAATTTTCTTTCATAGTCCATATGTTTATTCTGAACATTTTTTCTGCCTAATTAACCCGAATAGACCGCCTCGTTGGTCGAGTGGTTAGAGACCCTGACTACGCAATCAACGAGGTTTGGGTTCGATCCCCGACGGGGACAAGCATTTGTGTGATGAGCATAAATGTTTGTATTACCGGGTTTGGGTGTTTATTATATATATTCTAGTATTTATATATGTATTTCTATGTATTAGTATCGTTGACTAACACCCATAACACAAGCAAATAATTTGCTTACTTTGGGGTTAGATCAGTAAGTGTAATTTGTCCCGTGAATTATTATTATTATTATTATTATTATCCGCTGTGCCACTAGATGGTTCCAAAAAGGCATACAATTGGTTCAACATGTCACTACCATAATTATAGATGAGTTTTACAACGTCTTTTGAGTTTGTTATCACTGTCCTGTCGTATTAATATCTTAAAGGATAAAAATAATAACTGTTTTATTTATCAGGCAATATGTACTATACTATATTTATTTATATCGCATGCAGTAAATTATAACAAAAATAAACATACAAATGATAAAAATACAACAAATGTAACAAAACATGAAAACAAAAAAAACTTAAAACGACATTGATAATAAGCTAATAACAATACGTAAATTATTTACACATACATGTCTATCTGTGTATGTTGCTGTTGTGTTTCAGTCCTGAAGTTAAGTTAGCCGGTAAACTTGTACCCATCACACGGACAGCAATTCTCAATAGTTAACTTAATTTCTTTGGTGTCTATGGTTCACCAGGAAAACCAGGTGTTTGTTTGTTGACCTATGATATAAAAAAAAAAAAAATTCCCTATATACTCAATTTAAAATAATTTCAACTGTATTTAGCGTAAACCTACATAAATACACAATATTTCACATTTGTCATTATTGCTGCGGACCACAGTCTGCTGTATAATTTATATAACTTAGCATAGAGACAAAACTTAGCCTATATTTTAAGTCTGAACAGGGATAGTGTGTATTCTAAATGTCATTCAAATTCACGGACGGAGACATTTCAGCATGAATATAGAACAAACATATTGATGTAACACACATGGAAACAAACGTAGTGGACAAAAATATTGTTAAGATTTTCAGATAAAAAAATCTCTTAATAGCTGCTACTTTGAGAAATGATGTGCTGCCAGTCCTAGTTACAGCAAATAAATCAAGCCAAGCTACTAAGATAAGATTTCAACGCGCGCTAGATCTAATCAAAGATAGACGACGTCAAAGAATATAATAATATTATAATATATGTATATGTATATATATGTATATGTATATATATGTATATGTATATATATATATATATATATATATATATATATATATATATATATATATATATATATATATATATATATATATATATATATATATATATATATATATATATATATCATAACATAAAAACAAGCAGATGGGTCTCCTGATGGAAAGAGTCAACCATCGCCTATAGACACCAAAGATGTTAATGGTGCGTTGCTATCTTGTGGCGAGGTCTAATGCCACATGCGTAAGTTTACCGGCTACCTTACCCTTCGAACCGGAACACGACAGTGGCCAGCACTGACGCTATTGCGGCAGGAATAGGTAAGGCGGTGGTACCAGACCCGATCGAGCCGATGCAGAACTCTACCACCTAGTATATATATCGTAGTATTATATCGTAAAAACTGATGACTATTCAAATGAGAATAAAAAATCGTCTATTTTTCATTGAAAATATTGGTGCTTAACTCAATACCGTTAGGTAAAGTAAAATAAACAAAATTTGTTTTATACACAATAAACTTTATACTCTGACGTTTGTTGTAATTTCACCACCCCGTTGTTTGAGTGGTAAGTGACTACACAACCGTTAAGGCTCGGTTTCGGATCCCAACAATGACGAACATTTATTTGTTGAGCATAGATATTTCTGGACTGACCACAGTATTTAATTAATATATTTGAATGTTTACATATGTATTGATATCGTTGACTAACCCATATAACAAGCAAATAATTAGCTTACTTTTGGGATAAATTAATTGCATTTTTTTAAAAGATATCAAACAAGCAGATAGCTCTTCTGATGGAAACAAACAAAGTCGTATAATGTGTTCAGTTAATACAGCTCAGACAATACTTACCGGGCATGGCTGTTTTAGGAAGTGCAGATGAATATCTGTATCAGATAGCAAGACAAGAGCTTAAAAATAAGTCTCATCATAGTAATCACAGGGTTGACACAGCCCAGTGCAATCTAAAGAAGTACCCAGCCTGGGAATACGAGAGACAGCAACTGACCAACGTGATCGGAGGTGACTTGCTTCTTGATTGTATTCAGACTGATGTGCCAAAGGGAGAAAAAATGGAGGGCTATAGGGGGTAGGGTAGGTAGGTAGAGGGGTAGGGGGAGGGGCTGTAGCTCATGGGTATGGATTTCTGTGACAAAAGCATGTTGCAGAAAGAAGCGGCAGAGTAGCAAAAATACCAGGACGCTGAAACTTCAGATTCATCGTCAAAGGGTTAGGAGGAGAAGAAGAGAAGGAGTCTTCATGTATCTCCCTATATACGGTGTCTTGCTGGTAGTAAAATTGGAATTCAGTGATGAGCCGTAGTTTTCAGTTCATCGCTTTGTTTCAACTCACCCTGCGATGTTGTGTTGTGAAGAGTCTGCAAGAGCGGATAACTGCCAACGGAGCTGTGGTAAAATAGAAACATTGATCTCATAGCCCTCTTACCAAGACAGACCTGAGAACAACATGGGGTTTTAGATTTTAGGCCCCCTTGGGAAGGTAGTTCAATATAATACTTTCATAATACCTCCGAGATGTTACCTATAAAGGGTTTCCCCATGTAAAAAAATATACAAATAAAACTCAGACAATTATGTGCCATAACTGGCTACAACAGCAATTATTTTGCAGAGTCGGCAGAGTGAGCCAAATAATAATAAACGCTCCAGTTCACCAATCACACGTCTACTTTTGTGGTGATTCCCAACATCATATTTTACTAAAAACTGACCGATTATTAAAAAAAAATGGGACAGAATACTTTCCATGTTCACCTGAGTACGGAGTCATTAATAACACCACTACCAAGCAACGGGGACCTATTTAATTTTAATAGCACCCGACGAACGATTCGCGGGACTTCATGATCTGAGCCGATTCGGCTAACCATTATAAGAAATTATATCATTATGTAAATTCTTTTGCCTATTAGACAGAGTGAACTGAACGTCTACTTTCCGGTTCACTATGATTCACCGGTTCGTCAAACGGCAAGATTAGTGATTCAAAAGATTCAAAATTCAAAAATTCAGAATTATTTATTTTGCATAAATCAGGGTTACGTAATATGATGATGATTATTTCTAATTATAAGTACGTTTAGCTTGCTTTGCTTGGAGCGCAAAAAAATACATTTTTTTATATAAAATTAAAGATTACGTTTTTAATACTTTTAAAATCAATAAAAAATATCAAATTAGAATAGATTTAAAAATTAATGTCAAATGAGTATTAAAATAAATAAAATTAGAATTAAGAACTGTTATTTTAAACGAACATGCGTCACATATTAATATTAAATCTCTATCGTTTTTTCCGGAATGTCTGAATTACTGCTGGTCTTAAGGGCCGTCACAGCTTCACCGGCCGCGGGGCCGAGCAGAGTGCTCAGCCAGAATTTGGTCCCCATCACCTCATATCGGTTACCGCTTATTTCTAGTAATAGCTGGGACCAACAGTTTATTTTGCTTATCCGAGGCTCGTGGATATAAACATACCATCAGACTCCGAGGTGCTACTGAGATTTTGATTTTCGAGAAAACCCTCGAAAATTCTTACTAATATTTATTCCGATCCGGGACCACATCAACAGAGCCGAATAGCCTTGCCCTTAGACCATCAATACTTTTTAATCTAAAGCTACAAATTAAATATTTGAAACAAATTAAACCACTCGTACATAATCTTTAATAGATCAAAAGAACCATACTTCTTCTTAGAATCGTGCAGCAAAATGGGTCAACGTCTCATTCTTTTAATGTCGGAAGCAAACCCGAAAACTCCATGAAATCAACGTGACATGACAATATAACAATACACACAGCTCCTGTATCTAAAACAACAATACCCACCTTTGCACAATTCGACAGGGAACACAATGGGCCTGCCCACGGCGGTCTACGTGATATTTCTTTTAGTCCACTAACATGTCGACACGGACTTGAAAAATTGATATTTTAATGCTATTGAAACGCGTTTTATTTATGGTATTGAAAATAGGTAGATAAGATACGGAATTGATCACACTTAGATGCGCCTAAATATTTACCAGCTACATAAATGTAAACTTGCCATTTAATACAAATTTTAATACGTTTTTCTACATATTCATATATGAAGTGAAATCTTATACCCCTTTTTACAATAATCCGCGAACAGTGTAGTATAAAATTCGGCCCCATTAAAGTTCACATTACGAAGCACTGCAGACACCTAATATTTTAAGTAATACTAGCTGTTGCCCACGATTTCGTCCGCGCGGACTTCATTTACTCCGCATAGCTCCTCCTCCGTAGGTGATAGCGTGATAATATGTAGCCTATATGTTGACCCAACCTATTAGTAATATTCATGCAAATTTTGAAGTAAATCCATGCAGTACTTTTTGAGTTTACTAGACATACATACAGACAAACAGAAATACATACAAAAATTCTAAAAACTATATTTTTGGTTTTGATATTGATTGCAGATCACGCCCCAGCTATTCTTTTAAAAAAATATTCAATATACAGTTTTGACTTTCCTACGATTTAGAAGCACTAAAATTTGTACCACCTAATAATCTAGAAATATGACACATTTGCGTGCGTCTTAATTTTGTAATTTTCTTACAAATGGCGCGACTAACTAGTAACATGTAGTTTTATGAAATTTTTCAACACTTTATTAACATGTTTAAATACTAAAATAATTATGGATTATAAATCATTTATATTACTTTGTTTAATTCAAATCTTTCACTTAAACTTTTAATTTTGAACAAATTGTTGTTTTTTTTTTCTAAAAAAAACAACAATTTGTTCAAAATTAACTTGTTTCTTTCTATTTTGAGTTGTTTTATTTTTGTTTTACAAGACATTCTAAACTTTGCAAATCTTTAAGTTTCAAAAAGTAAAAAAACTTTTAACACTTACATTTGTTTGACAACTAAGCAAACGTACGGGAAATGTAACGTACGAGAGTTTTCTTGAGAAGAAAATTCAAAGAAATCAATATTTTAACTGTAATATTCCAACAAGTATATTAGAACTTAAGGTCCGTGCGTAAAAATATTTGCTTGTTTAAAAATGTGATGTACACTTAAATATAAGGAACAATATCAATTTTGTTATGTATACGTCTTCATAGAATAAGGAACTCGTATATGGGACAACGTAGATACGCTTTTACAATAAATTTTTCGAAGCTTTAAGATATATATTTACCATTAAGTAAATTTAAAAAATGCGTTTAAATAAAACGGTGTAAAAGGGTATTATAAAATTTCAGATTACTTAGAACACAAAAAAGCCTGGAATTAATTAATCCTCATACCAATCTCTTATATATTTTTAGTCTGAAAAAATTGTTGTAACCTTGTACCTACTTAATCATGAAAAAATTAAAAGACAAGTCCGCTGAGTTTCCTCCGCCGGATCTCAGTATTGTGCCGCGTTCCGATCCGGTATTAAATAAAATAATTACCTACATTTACCTATTATTTTCGCTTTTCGAATTTGCAAAAGTCTACCTTTGATGGTTTTTCAACTTTTTTAAACGATTCGAGTTACACAAATCTAATCCGAGAATAATAATATATGTATATTAATATAAAACTTAAACATATTAAAATATGGGACACAAAAAAAAAAATTATAAGCATAGCGTGTCAAATTATCGACAAGTACAAATTATCTATACATGCCCTATGAATCCCGTAAAATTGCACTTGTACCAATAATCAATGAGAAAAGTGCATATCTATCGCTGAGCGATTCATTGCACGTCACACGCGTAATGCAGTGCATGACTCCAGTTATTAATAAGCAATGTACGTCAATACTGTAGCGTTAACGAAGTCAATAATTTGCCATACTTTTGACGGTGATACGAGTGTTCGCTCATATGGCCGGCTATACTTTTATTGCCAAACACCGTGTCTGTAGTATTCATATGGTCTGTGGGTAAAACAGAAAATTATAACCGTAAAAACTACAAATTTAGAGTGTCGGACTAAAAAAAGTTTCTACTTTGCGTGTTAGACATAGTTACCCTTGAAATGAATAAAAATTGGCAATGAGGAATGTTATAATTCAATTTTGAAATCTCATTATTCCGACATCTTTAGAGTGGGGGACTCGTCAGGCAAAATTATCGAATATCTAAGACAAAAGCGTTTTTTTTTGTATTTGTCATAAAATAATCAAGCGATTAAAGTAAAAATTTTGTTCGAAGCCCCCTAACTTTATTAGTTACGCGATAAGAGAAAAGATGGGCGGGCGTCTCGTCTAAGCCAAACTGTTTACAAAAATTCAGCTTGTAATTAATAAAAAATAAAAATGTTCCTGGGACTACGGTCTATTGGGTATTTGATAACATCGTGACCACTAACAAGGTAGTAGAGTTCTGTAACGTCTTGTTATTTCCGTCGCAATACCAATTGCTCATATGTGTCGCTTTAAGAAATTTTATTGATTCAGGCATTACTTTGCGGAAAATCCATTATTAAAACGGTAAAAATAATCAAATTGGCTATTATCCGCGAACTGTTCTATTTATCCACCGAAATGGTACTGAAAAGAAAGACGTTGGCTTAATAAATGAATAAAACTCACTGATGGTCCGGACAAAAAGAAGACCCCAGCGGCACAATTTACAATTATAAAACAGTTCGCGGATAATAGCATATTTAATTAATTTCACCTTTTTCATACGAGTCGCTGCAAACTTGACTAGTAGAATTCTGCAACGTCTCGCTCAAGCGATCTTTTTCCTTCAAAATATCTATCTTTTGTTTTTATTTAATTCTCCTAATAAAAAGAGACGATCATCGCCTATAAACACCAAACATGTTAATGGTGTACTGCTGTCCTGTCCGTGTGTGGGGTGGTAATAACACTTGCATAAATTTACCAGCTACCATACCCTTTAAACCGGCACACAAAGGTGACGAGCATTGACGTATTTATGGCAGGAAAATGTAATGTGGTTGTACCAAAAACTGGGATAGATGTTATGAAACTCTACCACCTAGTGGTCGCGATGGTAGAGACGTATGGCCGATCGTTCGCCTTATGAGTATGTGAACTGCCTGGCAAAATTGTAAATCTATTTTGTTCTTCAAAAGAGGCCCGGACCAACCGGCTTCAAAAATACTTATTGAATCTTCATACTTAAGGGATCGAATGTTAAAATACTGAATCAAGTAACTAAGTATTGTACGAACAAAATGTCCGAATAGTCGGAAACGGTGTCGCTCGCTCCACTTGCAATGTAGGCTATGCTCGCGCGACTGGCCCGCCGCCCGCACTCGTCTTAGTAGTCTTAATACCAACTTGCGTTTGATTCTTATTCTTTATACTCGTATCACATACTAGGTGGTAGAGTTCTGCATCGGCTCGACCGGGTCTGGTACTCCTGCCACAATAGCGTTCGTGCTGGTCACTGTCGTGTTCCGGTTTGGAGGGTAAGGTAGCCGGTAAACTTATGGATGTGGCATTAGACCTCGCCACAAGATAGCAACGCGCCATTAACACCTTTGGTGTCTATAGGCGATGGTTGACTATTTCCATCAGGAGACCCATCTGCTTGTTTGCTATCTTATGATAAAAAAAATGATAACAAAGGCCCTTGATTCTACTAATGAAAATAGTGACTATTTGATTTGGTTGACACCTTCGCCCATTGACACCAAGTGCGTTATCAATTGCCATTCGTATGGTAAGTTTTCGCCGTGTTGGTCCTAGATCTATTGAAGAATAAGCCAACTGCCGTTCTGCCAGACGGGTCGTAAAAAGACAACCTGGCTACACGTGCCACTACCATCGTGACTACTATGTGGTAGAGTTCAGCAATGTATCTCCTGGGTATTCGGTACTACCGTTTTACCATTCCGACCGCAATAGCGTCAATGGTTTTCATTGTCATGTTCACTCTAGGAGGATAAGGCAACCGGTAGATGTAGTAGTGATGTAGTAGTATGCATGTGGCATAGCTACCCCGCCACGCGGATAGCAAAGCACAATCAATATCCTTAGTGATGGTTTTTCTTATCGCCAGGAGAGTCATGTGCTTCTTTTCTATCTATTAACATAAAAAAGAAAGGGATGCAGTGCGACAAGTTTTACGGTTATACATACAGTCACAAGCACTTATAAACATACAGGAATTATAATTAATTTTCTGGTTTTCACGAAATTTTACGGTGAAATAAATCATTGTTTTAAGAAATTGAAGCCATAAGTATCGAAACGTTTGCTTATATTATAAACATTTGAACTTGAATTGTTCGTTGTATTTTCAGTGAAACAAATTGTGGTTTTTGGAAATCCTTAATAATAATATATCTTATGTATATATATATATATATCATCATCAATCAATCTCAAATTGTAAACGGTTGGTGCTAACACCCGACTGAACTTTTACAATCTATGTGACGGAGTTGGAATGCCGTAAAACATGACAAGCACTGACGCTATTGTGGCAAGAATAGGTAACACCTTTTCCCCCGTGCTAATCCGTGCACCATTACCGCCTTTTGCCTTTTACGAGACGTCAAGGGCAGTTGAGCATAGAGTTGAGCATAGCATAGTTGAGAGAGAGCATAAATGGCCGAGTTCTGAGGTAACAAATATTTAAAAAAAATACAGCTAAGTTCACTCCTTCTTTTCGAAAGCCATTTGAAAAATACGGAATCGTGTATTGAAGTTTTAGTCGACAGGAAAACCTCCAAAATTACTTTTTCTGTTGAATCTAGGATAAAAATCTGGGCTTATATCAATTTTTTTCTACTGAAAAGTGAAACCACAGATTTGGACCACGATTCCGAGATGAAAACCTTTCGAAAATTATGTGGCAATTTTTTATGTCGATTTTTTTGCTTAAACTTATTTGCTTTATTCTAAAACATTATTATTTCTAAAAAAGTAGTAAAATTTAAGAAAATATACAAAATAAGTAATGTATTGTGTGCAGTTAAATACGGCTGGTAGGGAAATTCCGCGTGTGTAACGAATTCGATCATTTACTAATTAATTTAATAAAAAATCATAAAACGCAAATATTACATTTCCCATAGGGAATCGCCATCATGACTAGAATGTAAACATGGTATTTTTTTAATTTTTCGGTACACCGTCCCTTACTCACTGTATTACATGCATGAAAATTATTATGTTAATTTAAATTTTTTCCCTTTCAAGAATATACCTTCTGCCTTTCCACTAGACATTTCGTAAGAGACAAGCAATTGGCTATAGTCATCATATATATATATATATATAGTCATCATCATTAAGACTATTAGGTAGTCCTATAACGTCTCGCCCAAGTTTGATACCACTTCCATACATATTCCTGCCATAATAGTGTTAATGCCGCCATTGTCGTTTTCAGTTTGGAGGGTAAAGTAGCCGGTGAACTAATGCATATTGTGCTTTTAATATGCCATTAATATATTTAGTGATAACTGGCAATGGTTGTCTCTTTCCATCAGAAGATCTATTTGTTTGTTTGCTATCTTATGATACAAAAAAACATTGCGTAGACATGTCTCGACTACTAGATATTCTTTTAAACTTATATCAAAGCCCACTTTTTGTAAGTGACTTAAAAACATACACTGTCATCATTTGATCGCTTTTCTCATTTATTGGTTGTTTCCAGTTTGTAATAGCTATTAAGAATAGTTACACCGTACACCACTCATTGCAGAAAATTTATGTTTTTGTGATGCATTTTTTTACAAATTTCCAACGATATTTTGCTATTATTTAATACAAAATAATTAAATTTAACTTGATTCAAAACGGAAAAACTTGTTTGATTCATGCATTTGAATCAACCGAGGACTAAAATATTAATATATATATTTTGTTTTCAAACATTTCCTCTACTTTATACTGTAATTATCCTATTTATTTCTATTACAAATAGATTGTATTTTTTTATATCATAAGATAGCAAACAAGCAGATGGGTCTCCTGATGGAAAGAGTTAACCATCGCCTATTGACACCAAAGGTGTTAATGGTGCGTTGCTATCTTGTGGCGAAGTCTAATGCCACATGCATAAGTTTACCGGCTACCTTACCCTCCAAACCGGAACACGACAATAACAAGCACTGACGCTATTGTGGCAGAAATAGGTAAGGCGGTGGTACCAGACCCGAGCAAGACAATGCAGAATTCTACCACCTAGTTCAAATAGATAGTATAATTTATAATATTATTAGATATATGTATAAAAAAAACTTTAAGACCAAATCTTTACGAAAATAATGATCGACACGTGCCAACAAGTATTCCTAACAACTATGACATCTTTCACACAATACAATAAAAACCTTATTTAATAGCAAACATAAATATTTTGTAGAGAAAAAAGACACGTGTTTTTTATTATTGCGTGAACGCCAAAGTCAAAACATTTGCGTTTAATGTGCTAACATGAAAGAAAGTTTAATAATTAGTGAATTGAAAGAGAATGGTCGATGATTTTACGCTTAAATGTCTGTAAAGCGCACACATGGCTTGGGGTCTATGAACAAACGGAGAACAAATAATTATTGATGTATTTAAAGTAATAAGCATTGTAGGCTATGTTTTAACAGTTGGAAACTAAAAAATTTAGACACGGTTTTTGTAAAGGAATTTTTAAATAAACTAACTATCGCCCTGTGTATGAAAATCGGCAACAGACTAAACAATAAAATCCTTTTTTAATCTTGTCAACACACTAGCCGTAAATAAAATAGTATATATTTTATGTGTTTATTATCATGTATGTCATATGACACATATACACTACATGTGTGTAATGTTTATTTTTATATTATCAACGTATTTCTAATGCCGATTATATAACAATATTATTTTTCTGCAGTCCTTTAAAATCTACCTGTCTACCCGTAATCGTAAATCTACCCATAATCGTTTTAAAATGGGTTATAAAGTTTATGCTTTATGTAATAATACATAGGTAGAATCTCTTAAAGTATTTCTGAGTTACAATTTTTTTGCATAGTATCTTTTTTTTATATTATTATATCATAGATAGCAAACAAGCAGATAGGTTTCCTGATGAAAAGAGTCACCCAAAGCCTATAGACACCAAAGGTGTTAATGATGCGTTACTATCTTGTGGCGAGGTCTAATGCCACATGCATAAGTTTACCGGCTACCTTACCCTCCAAACCGGAACACGACAGTGACGGGTCTATATTTTACTAAATATAGACCCGTCACTGTTAAACTGCATAATATTTTTTGTACTATTACACTGCATAACAATTTTTGTACTATTTTGTACTATTTTTGTACTATTACACTGCATAACAATTTTTGTACTATTTTAAGTAGGCATCACGTTTTTACAACTAATGATAATTTACCATAACAACTAAACGCATAATTTTTACTAGCATAACCCTATGTAACATAAAGATAACATAACATAATGTTTAAAGGCACACATTGAGGAAAGCATAACAATACATAAACATAATGATCAACGGCATACACTTAAAAGTCCTAATTAAAATGCAAGAAATAGGTGGATAGCAGACTGTAGCAGCATTGCATAAATAGCAAGACCAAATAGCAGACTGTATTGTAGCAGCATACTATTCCTGTAACAAGTGGGGTCGGACCAAGTCGACGGCTCCTATTTCTGGGTGTGGGATCTAAAGAGAACCTAACTAACCTACTTCAACTGTAGCATTGGATAGCTTTGTTTCTTTGTGACCGGGGGCTTATGCCATGTGTTTTTATGGTAAGATAACATTAGGAAAAATAAAAAAATGTCTAAAGACTATTATGCGTATCATCAATAGTCGAATTAAATGTAGTACAATAGATACAATGCTTAAAACACATTTCGCAAAAAAAAGATTATGCTTAAATTATATAATGACAAAGTAAATTAGGAAAAAAAATTATGCGTTTTAAACGTATCCCAACAGTGACAAGCACTGACGCTATTGCGGCAGGAATAGGTAAGGTGGGGGTACCAAACCCGGGCGAGATAATGCAGAATTTTAGTTTACCACTTAGTAGCCACGATGGTAGTGACGCGCGTAGCCACTCGAATAGCCAACCTGTCTGTAGATCACCATGATTTATCGGTTTGTCAGTTGACGATGAGTGGTGATCCCCATTACCGTATTTTATGACCTGATAACTATTACGCTTTATATTTAGCAGTCCAGGGCCGCTTTACGTGCTCATCCAAGTCACAGGAGCGTTAACACATCAGACCAGAGATATAGGATTTTCGATAAAAACCTTATTAACACTTTTAAATGACCCAGTAATCAAACACAGTACCTCATTTCATGATCTGACCTGGCAAGGCAAATCCCTAAATAAAAAGTTTATCACAACTTTAAACTTTATTAATCTATGGAAGACAGTATGGAAGACAGTCTATGAACAGTATGGAATTATGATATAGAAGGAAACTACATGGAATCGCATGGTCTAATGTTTCCAGTGTCGGTGTTGATCACATGAGGTGCTCGGGTTCGTTTTTTGATTCGGACAATTCAAAACTGTGTTTTTCCAATTTTCTGATAAAAACAACGTTGTCCGGGATTGCATAAAGTGCTCGGTTAGCGATAGGCTTATAACCTATCACATGGTCACACCCAGTATCTTCTACTAACATTGGTGCACTTGATGTCTGAGATACCTCTGTCTCCCATTCTGGAAATACGTGTGTGAACTATTTTTTTTTCTTTTTATTGGACAGTTCAATAAAAAATATATAATTTTTTCATTTTAATTTTAATTTTTCAATGAGCAGTCTAATTGCCACTCGGCTAAGCTGCAGGTCATAAAGTCCAAGGTTTAATTACCGGGTCAGCTACAATTATGTGGTAGATGGACATGTCAATTTTGTAGAACAAAGTCAAAAAAGCTATCTCACTCTTTTTTATATTATAAGATAGCAAACGAACAGATGGCTCTTCTGATGGAAAGAGACCATCACGTATAGACACCAAAGATGTAAATGGTGCAATGATATTCGTGTGGCAAAGTGTTAATGCCACTTTCATAAGTTAATCGGCTACCTTATCCTCAAAAATGGATCGCAATAGTAACAAGCATTGACGCTATTGTGGTAGACTAGGTAGGTAAAGCGGTGATACCAAGACCTGAATGAGACGTTGCAGAAATCTACCTGCTAGTAGTCACAATGGTTGGTACAGCTTTTACAAGCTGCCTGGCAGAATGGCAGATGTTGAATGATTCTTCAAAGGATCCCGGACTGACATAGGTTTCTAAAAATATACGAATCCTACCGTGTTTTAAAATTTAGTAATGCCATGTACTATCAGCGAGGAAAACTATAAATGGCAAACAGGGGTTGTAGATTGTACGACAACATGTTTTCCGGTAGGAATGTGGTGATTGCCGGTGGTCAAATGTACCTAAGTCAATCACCAGTCCTCCCACTATTTCCACACAAAACATCATGTCTCTCCGTCTCTCTGTTTTGAAGCGAAAGAAGGATAAACAAACTAACACACTTTATCATTTACAGTATTAGTAAAAGAGTATAATAAGTATGGACTTTATAAAGTCACGGACAAGACTTGATTATTTCATAGACTATACAAATCGGGTTTGAATATCTTCACAAACGTCCGATGCGCTTCGCAGATTCGCCGGTATGACACCTAAGTCTTCCAGCAATACAGCGCCTTGAAAAATGCACTCTATATATAATTTTATCAAGTCTAACACGTTAGCTGTTTTAGCGCTTTATTAATGCTCATAATTGAACTTGCGTGTGTATACGATCAAATAGTTTTCAGTTTAATATTATGTATATATGAATGAACTTAATAGAGCGTAACTTAGACCGGTATATATGAAATAACAAAACAACAAATATCATCACTCAGATTCCTTTTCGGGGTAGATAGTGTGGCAAAACGTTCGAAGATGCTTCTGATTCATTAGTCAATTGGTTGGTGACTGCGGGCTATTGTAATATTTTGTCATTTGTTAACAATTTTCGCTAAGAAAGTTATTGCTTTTAACCCGACTTTCGAAAATCGAGTTTTTGATATATCTCGAGGTCATTGGGTTAAAGGAAGCTTTTTCTGTCTACCTTTACCATGACTACAGTATATCTGTATGCACGTATGTACGTATGTGTTTATGTAAACCTCTCATAACTTTGAACGGCTTGACCTATTAAATCAAAATTAATGACAATGGCGTTCTATTGAGCTCCATCAAAACATACAGAATTCCTGAAAAATTTGCATTTATTCGTCGAAAAAAAAATTGCTTAAACAATGTTTTTTTATTGATTCAGGCATTATTTTGCGAAAATGATTTAAACGGTGAAATTTGCTGTTATCCGCAAACTATTTTTAACTTCCCGCTACGTATGCAGATAACGAAAATACAGATTTTGCCCCGATTTTCGAAAATCAAATTTTCACCGGATCTCCCCGTTTTGAGGTCCTAGGAACCCTTTTCGACTATTTTCACGATGGCGTCAGTATGTCGGTATGTATATATATGTGTGTGTGTGTGTATTTAAATATCTCAACGTTTGTACCGTTTGACAGATCGAAACGGGGTTAATGGCATTCGATTGAATTCCGCTCAACTTATATTTCCTGAAAATTTTAAACCAATTCGATCCAGGAGCTTTTGAGAAATGATGAAAAAACTTAAAAAAAATTGATGAAACAGTGTTCTTTTAATATAACTCCCGGGTTGTACCTATTGAGCATACAATCTGATCAGTTCTATTCCTCATTAAACTCCCTCCAATGCTTAAATTAAATCAAATTTGGTTTATGCGTTCGGGAGTCATTGGTGAATTTGAGAAAAAGGGTTTTTTCAATATAAGTTCATTTTTCAACCAATCATTTTTGATCTTCTGCAATATATTAGTACTAAAAAATTACGTTGAATGCAATTCCAAAAGCTTAAATCGATTTTAAATATCAAAAGTTAGAGCTTTTCACACATTAAAATTACGTTGCTTATAGCAATACTTACTTTTTTATATCATAAGGTAGCAAATAAGCAGATGGGTCTCCTGGTGGAAGGAGTCAACCATCATCTATAGACATCAAAAATGTTAATGGTGCGTTGCTATCTTGTGGCGAGGTCTAATGACAAATGTATAAGTTTACTGACTACTTTACCCTTCAAACCGGAACACGACAGCGATAAGTACTGACAAAAAAAGGTAAGCCAATGGTACCTGGGCGAGACAATGCAGAACTCCACCTCCTAGTAAATTAAATTACTAAGTACCATTTTTGCAAACATTAGATTGTTTTGAACTCTTCGAATCCAAAAATCTATGCTTAGGTATAGTTTTTGCTCTTTTTAGCTTAAAATACTTCAATTTAGCGGGAAGCTTCAGGGATGGCGTGCAGAGTCAACAGTGTTCCAGATTTTTTTAATTATATCCAGACAAAAAAAAATGTTTTTTTATTACTTCCAGACTACTGCACACATTATTTTAAAACTTTAATCAGCTTTTTCCTTATAAAACTGCATCAAATTCGGAAATGATCGTTGACGAAAATTTTTTGTAAAAAGTGTTTTTTTTTATCGATGCAACTTCAACAATCGATTTTGTACCCAAGACAACATTTTTAGAGCTCAACGATTAATCTTATTAATCTTGTTCAAAAGTTATATCTTTTCATAAATGAGAATTGTGTTGTTTTCAACAAAGTTTTATTTTGAACTTTTTGAACTCATAAGTCTAGGTATTGGTATATTTTGAGCTTACAATACATCGAGATGATTAGTTTGAAATTTTAGAGATAGCCTGCAGGTTCAACCGGTTCACAGTTTTATTTATATAACAATGGATCCGCCTCTCGTTTATAACATTCTAACTTCAGTTAACGGCGACAATGGCATTAATCAGAAGTAGAAGATATTTTGTCGATTCAAGTGTTACTCTGCGGAAACCCATAATTTAATTAAGAAATAAAATTAATTAATTTACAACTTTCCGCAAAATCTTTAACGTAACTTCTACCATGCCACTGAAACAAAACTCTGGAAATTAAGGCAGTAGGCTCCAACTAATGTAGGTACAAACAAAACAATAATCGCTCAATTTTTTAAATGAATAAATTGAATGGGTAAATATACCGAGATATTTAGGTATGCCGCAATAAATCTCCATAGTTATTTTGTTTCAAGCCCTTTCTTTACGAATCTCAGCCCAACAAACACACAAAGAGAGTTTACCAAACAGAAACTGCACAATAAAGTCCTAAAACTAAGACATTAAAGTTCGAACAAAGACACATGCGTCAATTGTACAGTGTGCTGACAGGTATTCAAGTACTGTCAACATCGTAATCCTTTGTTAAGTTTTTTAAATAAATCTTAAACGTACAAGCAAAAATACATAAATTAAAAAATATTTATATGAGATTTATTTTTTTCATACGTTGTAAATAGCACCCTTGATCTGGCCTCTAAGAGCAGCTTTCTCGATTTCTATCTCTCTCATATTTTAGTGATTCCAACCGCTTGCGTACATTTCCTTTAAACTTGCAGGCTTAGGATAAGCACAACGAGATATATATCGATCGAGAAAGTGACGTTTGCTTGACATTTATTAATATCTCGATGGACGTTATTAAGCATGCCACGATAAACATTTAAAACGTCATAGATAAATTAAACAAAAAGTTTACTCGAATAGAGAAATAAATGTTGTCACTAGAAGACATAGATATTATACTAATTCTGATTTTTAAGATACACCTTTGGTGCATTTAACTTGTGGTAATCATTATGAGCTTTTGTTTACATTTATAACTTCCTGTCATCATTTCTCTTCTTTGTCAGAGTCGAAGGAAATATAACCAAAGCCTATTGTAGCCGTACCTATTTACAATTGTAATTAAAGATATTTTATTGACCATCAAAACTAGTTTTTTATTCTATAAAGCTGAAACAATGAATTATGATTCATAAGATGTTTTAATGTAAAGGGCAATTAAGATGCCAGCGTGTATTTATTTCTGGGTGTATAACTGCGTAACTAATTATGCGTAAAAGTGCGTAACAATTATTATTAACAAGCTATTTTTTTCCACTATAATTATTCTTTTCAATTATAATTCTAACATTATTGAGTAAATTAACATCTTTTAGACTAATCAATCAACATTTTTGATAAATTTTTTGATGAGAAACTTCCATAGAATTGTTGTGATTTGACAATGACACGAAAATGCATTACGATAAACAAACATAAATGTATAGTATTATGCCAACTAGAAAATAAGATAGAACAGAATACAATTCACAGTATTTTATGTTACAAATAATGTTATCTATTAATAGCTCCAAAAATCAGCCAGATGCAAGCAATCCAACCTAAGACTTACTGTTAGACCGTGGTCTCCAAGAACAAACTGAATTTTTGTGAACAGCTTCGTTTTGACGAGACAACCATATTTTCTATCTTTGAAAAATCTCGAATCGGGTAACTAATAAAGATAGATAAAATAGGGAAACTAGAGTGTCAGACTAAGAAAAGTTTCCACTTTACGTGTATGACAAAGTTACCGTTGAATTACAATAATAATTAACAAGCTGTTGTGAGAAAATTAGGTTATTTTTAAATTGATTAATATCAATTTAAAAATCTCATAAGTGGGATTCTCAGAAAAATCATCAAATATGTAGGACAAAAGTTTCATCGTAGTTTTCATAATATAATCAAGCGATTAAAGTCGAAAAATAATTATTGTTATTAATAAATATTTATTATTTACCGAACCCAATATCTTCGCAGCATTAACTTTATTAGTTACCCGATTCGAGATTTTTCGAAAATAGAAAAGACGGTTGTCTCGTCAAAATGAAGCTTTTCACAAATATTCAGCTTGTTGTTAATCAAAAAAAAGTTAGTTTGTGGGACCACGGTCTGTGATTTACATCTCAAGAACGAAAAACATTTTTCTTCGACTTTTCAGTTTATCTCTCTTTGATTCAAAGACTTACTCAAAGAGTATATAAATTTTATTTTATTTTGTCTTCTTACATTTACTTCTATCGAAAAAACGAGTGTGAGCTACACTCGAATTTTTTGTTATTTTTTATTGATTAATTAATATTTTGATTATTATAATATGTTTTTATGTATTATTTTTCCTGAGTATATGTTATTAATAGTAACATTAAATAATACAAAATAAGCAGCAGCTTTAAATTAACCTTTTATTTTACATTTAGTTTTCTACTGAATTTTGTAGAAAACCTTGTAAGTAGTTGTAATTTTGAATAGAGTTGGTAACACTGAGTAGCACGAGAATTCGTAGAATTATTTTCTCTATACGAAAAATTAAAAGTTTATTTACATTACGTCGAAAAGTATTGTACTTTAACTAATTTGTATTTTGTAATTAATTATAAATTAATTAATTATCTAACCATTACGTACAAGGAATTATTGATTTATACTGTTTTGTTCTCACATCTCTAAAATCATCATCATTCTTCCGATTCTAGTACAAAATTAAATTGTGTTAAGTATGTGAAATGGGAACACAAAATAAAACGTAAGTAGTGTACTTCTTTATACTTATATTTTTTAAAAGCCTATATAGGTTATTAAAAATAATTATGATTTTCTTTTCAGGATAAGAAGTAATAAGCATAAATTAACTTTGTCACCATGGTGGATTCATGGACTAGACTTGTAGCACCAAAGATTAAAGTCTTTAATATTGGGAAAGCATAATATAACACCATATATTCTACAAATACTTCATACATTATAGTTTCTAGAGGAAGAAAGGAAAACAATGGAACACTGTGTAAGTATTTATTTACATACATATCTCCATGACAAATCATCTAACAAGGTAGACTGAAAGAATCAAATTTTAAACATATTTTAATATATTTCTTTCATTGTAAAAGTTGTGGTTTTTTACAAAATTAATATCATAAATTCAAGATTATATCAAAAACTTGATTCTTTGAAAAAAAATCCTGAATAATATGAGAAGCTTTCTCTGGAGAATAGTGAAGGCTTCTTTCACTCCCTTTTATAAATGTAACCAATTGTTTTTTCGACCCCATTATATAATTTACAATGCAAATCTATATAACACTACACAAAATGCAACAATGCAAGAGTGGAGTCATAAGTCCTGAGTTAACTGACAAAAAAATATATTAAGTAAACATATATAACAACATTTTGATAAGATATATTTGTTTACAGGTTGACTAAACAGCGAGTAATGGAAATAGAATAAAGAAGCCTTTCTATTTATTACATTTTTTGAAATTGTTGATTAAGAAGATTTATAAGTTAATGCTGAATATTATATTTTTCTTGCTGCTTTTAATGGTTGTGCAAGATTGAAAAATAAATTTTAATTTGTAGAAAACAATTAAGTTTATAACATGATAGTCTTAATGTACCTAATATGTGTAATTTTTAAAATTTAAATTAATAGAAAGTTAATGTTACCTTAGGAAAAAATATTTTACTTGTTGATTTTTTATTTTCAAGTGAAATTCCATACTACTCATACTATATAGTAAACTAATTTTTGATATTGAATTTTCATTACTGATTAATTATGCGAGATAACAAGAGATATTTAAATTGTAGAAAACATTTAAATTTAAAATATAATAGCTTTAATATAGTGCGTGTAATCTTCTATAAGTTTGTTATATTAATGAAAATTCAAAGATACATGTTAATAAATTTAAGTCATAAGGTGATAAATTGTGAAAATTATTTATCTATTCTGAGAAGTACAAACATTAATAATAATTGTTAGTTTAGTAAAGTAGATGTGTTTGTATATTTTTTAAAACTCAAATTTAATTTTCTTTACAAGACTGCTTCATATTACACACTTTTTATAATTATTCATTTTGTATTTTGTGTGATTTATTCATTTTGTAACTTTATTAAAGAAAATAAAAATTATTTCGCAAGACTTTTCCATATAGTAAAATCTATGTTTGGCATTAAAACATTAAATACTATGAATAGTGTGTCATTAAACTTATACTTAAAATTAGACATTGATGACTATAAGTTTCATTTTTATTATATAAAATTTTTAATACTTAGATAGAAGGTTTGCCTAGAGTATATATTTTTTTAAATAAATCTTATACAACACTAAAGTATTTTATTATACCAATAATCCACTAAGTATTGTTACTACCAAAATCACTTCGATTAAAAAACAACAACAAAAGTAACAAAGTTAACACTTCTAAAAGAAAATAATTGTAATTATCATATCGAAGGGTCCTACGTATACTTGTGCAAGTGCAATGACACAACTTTACTGGAGGCCGGATTAAATGTTCTGTAGCTTGTAATCTATACCTTCATATAATAAAATCGTAGGAAAGTCAATGTATGTCTGGGGTAAACTCAAAAAGTACTGCATAGATTTACTTCAAATTTTGCATGAATATTACTAACAGGTCGGGTCAACATATAGGATACATATTATCACGTTATCACCTATGGGGGAGGAGCTGTGCGGAGTAAACAAAGTCTGCGCAAACAAAGTCACGGGCAACAGCTAGTTTTGACATAAATCAATAGAAGTATTTAAAAATTTGTACAAATTTTCAAATACTTTATTACATTAGGACAAATATAAGGTAATTTTAAGGCTTTTGAGGCAAGAAAATGGTTTCCGTTGTTTTGCAAGTTGCACCAGTATACATAGGATCCGTCAATATCTTCTATTGTGTAGTCTTCGCATTTCATCCATTTCAATTATGCCATATGAGGGCATCATTTGTTCTTCTAGAATATTTGTCAGTAATATTAAAAATTCTGCAGTTGAAGTCTTATCTGCAAATAATAATTATATTTTTTATTGACATATATTATTGTAATAAACAATAATAACAAGAACTGACTGCCTTTCTGTATGGTAAATTATCTTTAAATGTAGACAAATATAAAATAATAATGTTTACACATGTAGGTACCTAGGTAATTGAGAACTACATGTGTCATATTGGATATTTTAAGTTATGAATATTACAGAAAATAATACATCATAGTAGTATGTTAATCATACATGGAACTTGGTCTGAAAACAACTGATTAAAACAAATACTTTTTTTGACTAAATATAACTTGAATGGGTAGTAAAAACTCCTTAAATACATAATCAATGCAAGCCTTAGTGGAATAACACATTTGCATCATTATTCTATGATGTAAGCATTGTTGTTGTTTGTTGGTATGTGGCTGTAAGTATTGTGAAAAGTTGACCACCAAGAAAAGGATTATTACTTGTATCCAGCTGAAATTTAACATACACTTGACATGTATATGTAACATATTAACTGTTTAAAAAAAGAAACTCGAAAAACTACAGATAACTTTTGAAAAAATATAACTTTATTGAGTTCACCTAAGTCAAATTAGTATTTACTACAAAGATATTCTGTTATTACAGTTAATGAAGTTGGATGGCTGTCATATCTACTAGAAACTGAATTACAAGTCTCTTATGTTCACTTACCTTTAACTAAAGAGGCATGCCTTGATCGGTGTGTGGCTCTAAACCTCAAAATTCACAAGGGTCTATATTATTTAGAGAGCCATGGTTATTGGGTTTATTGCAGCGCTATAGTGATTGGAATGCTCCGTCCGTTGTGTTAAAAGATCACACAAATTTCCTATGTGCCTTCTTTGTATTTTGCAGGCTTGCCGTTAACCGTAGATATTTAGCACATAATAGGTATAATATAGAACTGCCACCACTATTAAATACATATATGTGGTCCGGTTCTACACAGGGAGACAGTTATTGGGGAGCTGTGGCAAAATCCTCAACACATTGTGTCTTGTAAACACTCTCATATACTATGTGTTCGAATATCATACGAAAAAAAAAAAAAGTACAAGCATTTGACCATTATATATGCCATACTGCCTGCCTGCCTGCCATACATACTACTGCCAACACTGGACCGAAATCTATATTTAATAAAATGAATAGAAATCAAAAAGTTTTGTAATTATTGTATAATTAAAGTATAATAATATGAAATAGTGGATAAGGTTATCAACATTTTAACCAAATTTTAACGAAGTGTCAAATCACAAATCGATAAAATGACAGCAAGACGTTTCGATCGATAGAGAAAATAACTACCGTCGAGTAAAATTGATCATTTTCTCTTCCTTTGAAGTATCATGTCGAATCAAGTGTCAAATGCGTTAGCAAATCGAGAAAGTGACATAAAAGTCGAGAAAACGAGGTCGATAAAATTTTATCGTGTTGCTTATCCTAAGCCTGTTGGTCATAAATGTTTGTTCTCGAAAACATCCACTAATTTTCAAGCATGGATAGTGTAAAAACATATACAAATAGAGTAGGGCCTGCCTACACACATTTGAAAAGTACGTGTTCATTATCCTAATAATTTATTATATAATGTAAAATGACCATTACGAATAATAAATATATGTATATAACTTTCTTAGAACAATATAAAATTATTTTCTTGCATTTATTGATAAAAATTTTCGGAATATAAGTTATATTTACATTTGAATTTTTAACTGCCCCGTTAGTCGAGTGGTTAGCAACCCCAGCTACGCAATCGACGGGGCTCGGGGACCTTGATTGCCGACGAGGACAAGCATTTGTATGATGAGCATAAATGTTTGTATTTCCAGGTTTGGGTGTTTATTATGTATGTAAAAGTATTTATATATGTATTTCTATGTATTAGTATTGTTGACTAACACCCATAACACAAGCAAATAATTTGCTTAATTTGGGGTTAGATAAGTGTAATTTGTCCCGTGAATTTATTTAATTACTTATTATTATCTTATATATTAATTACTAATTAAGATCTACTAATTTTAAGTTCTTTTTATTGATATTTTCCAAAATTATGGCAATAGTCCAGTACAAATATTTTGTAACGCAGTAAAACCACAGCCACCGATTTCCCATTTCTTGTATCTCCGGAACCCAGCATCAGATATTCACTAAATTAAAATGGAAGTACATAGTATACCCTCCCAAACAAAAAAGAATTTTCAAAATCGGTTTATTAAATCGCTGTGTAAAGTGCGAGTCGGACTCACGCACGAAGGGTTCCGTACCATTATAGCAAAAAAAAAAACACGTTTATAGTATGTAGACCCTCCCTTAATATTTTCATTTATTTATTTTTAGTATTTGTTGCTATATCGGCGACGGAAATACATAATTTGTGAAAATTTCAGCTTTCTAACTATCACGGTTTATGAGATATAGCCTGGTGACAGACAGACAGCGGAGGCTTAGTATTAGGGTTCCGTTTTACCTTTTAGGTACGGAGCCCTAAAAAATATACACCTGAATTGAGGACCGCCTCCATATCGGAAATCAGTTAATAAGAATTAATTAAAATATTTAAGTGTCTTATGTCATCAAATATGTTATTCTCATTTAAAAATCATACTAAATTCAGCGCGAATAAAGTCATGGACGAGAGGGGTGATGTCTCTATCGCCATATTTGCCTAAAGATAACAATAGGCACATTAACTCCACGTGTTGGTTCCGGGCTCCTTTGAAGAATAGACCAACTGCCGTTCCACCAGGCAGGTCGTAAAAGGCGACCAATTGGCTATGCGAGTCACTACCATCGTGGCTACTAGGTGGTAGAGTTCTGTATTGTCTCGTACCACCGGGTCTGGTACCACCGACTTGCCTATTCCTGCCGCAATAGCGTTAGTGCTTGTCGCTGTCGTGTTCCGGTTTGGAGAGTAAGCTAGCCGGTAAACTTATGCATGTGGCATTAGACCTCGCCACAAGATAGCAACGCACCATTAACACATTTGGTGTCTATAGGCGATGGTTGACTCTTTCCATCAGGAGACCCATTTGCTTGTTTGCTATCTTGTACTATAAGAAAAAAAAAAACTTCGGAGATACAGAGTGCTAAGTGTGAGTTTTGCTTTTCGCATTCGATCGTGAGTGCGTTTGGAGTTTACTAGTAATTCGTATGTGATTTGTACAGCGCCACCTAGTGGTAAACGTGAGAAACCAGTTTACCACTAGGTGGCGCTATACAAATCACATACAAATTCCTAGTAAACTCGAAACGCGCTCACGATCGAATGCGAAAAGAAAAACTCACACTTAGCACTCTGATAGTGTTTATATACTATTGGATTCCAGGCTGCTACTGAGATGTTTCTGGATACTGAATGCTACTAATGAAAAACATTCTGGATCCGGGACCTATAAATCTACAACAAGCTAAGCACAGGGTCAAGGTAGCGGTCACTATACATATATAAGCAGTACAATTTATATTACGGACAGAGCTTTATGTTGCTGACTGTACATTTATTTGTTTAAGCACCTGCAATTAGGTGGCACCGTGACGAACGCCCGATCGTCTTTAACCGTTAATAATGCCGGCTGCAAATTTAGTTGCGTACAAAAAATATTACATTTTCAATCTTTCTACTCAGCAATAAGGACGTGACTCACACACAACGTGATTTGTCGTAGTACCGACAAAGTCAAAAGGTTTAAAATGAACTTTTTGTTGTTATTTAACTGGAACACCAGTCAATGGTAATAGAAGTGATGCAAGTATGAAATAAACTGTATAAAGTCTTTAATGTTAAAAAAAGTTTTAATGTTCTATTATACAGTAGCGGTAGAATACAAAATGACGTAGTATTTGATTTCGTCTATAGATTATACTGTAAACCTTCTTTATTTATCAGAACACCGTCGAATTACAATTAGGTAGTGAGAAAGTAAAAAAATAAAAATTGAGGATGTTGAATTTGTAGCTGATAAAAAAATAAAATTTTAGATTTTTTTATCAACATTTTGAGGTAACCTGTTGACTATTATCCAGGGATTTTTTATTTCTTTTAGCGATCATAAAAATTGACATATATTTAAAAAAATTTTTTTTTATATCATAAGATAGCAAACAAGCAGATGGGTCTCCTGATGAAAGGAGTCAACCATCGCCTATAGACACCAAATATGTTAATGGTGCGTTGCAGTTTGTGGCGAGGTCTAATGCTACATGCATAAGTTTACTGGCTACCTTACCCTCCAAACCGGAACACGACAGTGACTAGCACTGACGCTATTGCGGCAGGAATAGGTAAGGCGGTGGTACCAGACCCGATCAAGCCGATGCAGAACTCTATCACCTAGTCGTCACGATGCTAGTGACGCGCATAGCCATTCGGTCGCCTTTTAATAATCGTTTTTGTCATCTATCTTGAGATTACTGGGATCGAGAATTTTGCATATTCATCTAAGATGCTGGGATATAGCTTCTACTAAGGTTTCTAATTTTAAGGAAAATCTTGAAAATACATTAAAATTAGGTTTTGCCTGACTAGGGAATCAAACCAGAACCCAATGATCTGAGCCATATACTAACGACTGGATCACGTGACAGTCTACCAGTGATTTTAGTGATAAATATATAAAATAAGACTCAATCATAAATAATATAAAAAGCTGCTCAATTTTATGCACCCTACTGTACTTTTAAACTCCAATCTATATGAGCTTCAAGCGTTGTCCCAGTGATGAAAAGTTATTGTTAGTAAACAGACATTTTTATATACAGGATGTAAGGGACGGTCTATCGAAAATCGAAATCATAGATATGGACCATAATTCCGAGTCGGAAACTGTTGCAAATTTGTGTATTTTATTGATTCAGGCGTTACTTTGTGGAAATCCATTATTAATTAAATAAATTTTAGCAAATTTACTAATTTCACGTTTTTAAATTGTATGTTTTTTTTTTAACGATATTTTATTAACTTATATAATTGACCGATCACTTGTACTGTAATTTCACAAAAAAACTTTATTTTTGCATATCACTCAACCGGTTTCACTTTTTTATTTTTTTATTATTAATTGTTGTAAGATGTTAATCAACATAAATGTGATCACTGATCAGTCATTGTATAAAAATAATGGAATTTCACCAAGTACCGACGATGGAAAGTATATAATATATTTTTTTAACTTAATTTTGTATAATTTGATTTATTCTAATACCCTGCGGTGTTTGTTTCTAAAACCATATTAAAATTAAATGAAATACACAAAATAAGCCATGAATTATGCCGGGCAATACGTGGTTCGAGAGTACTGCCTGAGGGTGTGACGAATCCAAGTAATGTACGTTTTACATTCCGTGCCGTAAAAAATTAAAAAATCTCTCTCTCTCTCTCGCTCTCAAAACTCGCAAAACTTGGCCTTTCTTACAAGAAAATAAATTACTATCGTGACTAGGATTTAATAATGGCATGTTTTCTTAATTTTCGGCAGACCGTCCCTAACATGCTGTATATATCATTAGATAGCAAATGAACGACTTCTGATACAAAGAGACAACTATCACCTATAAACATCAAAGATGTTAATAGTGCTTTGCTATCCATGTGGCGGGATGGTCCGCCACATACATAAGTTTACCGATTACCTTACCCTCCAAACCAGAACACGATACTGACATGCATTGATGCTATTGCGGTAAGAATCGGTAAAGCGGTAGTAATAGAACCCGGGCGAGACCGTAACCTTAAACTGATACTTTAAGGTCCTCGTTCGAAGATCATCAGCTTCTATTTAACTGACAATTTTCGTATTTAAATAACAGATTTTACAAATATTGCAAGCAACTTTATAACGACTTTCTGATGTCCATTTGTACAAAAACTTGACAGACTTCTAAAGGCTCAGTGACAATGCAATACTATGGTACCATCCAACTGAGGTCATGATGTAGCCTGGACGTAGGGACTGGAACTCTTTGATGCAGAGTTTTAATAAGACAATCTTGTTTGGACTAAGTCTTGTTGCTATAAATACTAAATTTGATTAGTGCTCATGATAAGAAGGATCTGAAGATAGAGGTGATAAAGTGCTACCGAAACTTACGCGTAGAATGTAGAAAGAGATAACATAGTCAAATTCGGACTACATGGATTTTTGATGATGTTTTACTTTCAATTACATATAATGTCGAAGAACTGAAGATGGAGCCGTAAGAGTGCAATTGTAACTCACAGTACTACTTACTAATATAGTGGAATTTGAAGTTATTTAATTTATTTCAGTAAGATCTTTTTCTTGATAATAAGGATCCGAAGATTGAGTCGAAAAAGTGACATTCCTCAAGACAACTTTCAGAATCCAGATTCAAAATGCAACTACAATGAACTAAACTAAACGAGGTAAAGTTTTTTAATTAGCACTTAACTGTCTTGTATTAGCAAACACCTTAGTGCTGAAATATTTTCAGGATCTGATGATGGAACTGGAAGGTTAAACATGAGAACTCCTAAACTAAATAAGATAAACTAATTGAAATTGGATTTTGGATTTTTATGCAAATGTTAAATAACCTAATTTAAATAACACAGATATATCGTAGCTACAGAAAATATCATAAGCTACGCGGCACGGCGTAGCGACTAGCAAAGATTTCAACGAGTCTGCAATGTTTCAACGTATATGAATACTGATTTGTATTAATGCAAAACTGCATTGTTTTACGATATGTTTTTTCATTTAATTTTTAAGTATTTCGATATACCATAGGATAACATAAAGATGCAAAACTCTACCACCTAGTAGCCACGATGGCAGTGCCTTACATAGCCAATTTAAAACTAAAAAAAAACTGTAAACGGTTGGCCCCACAGACCATCCCTAAAACTTCTCGCTAAATTAAGGTATTTTGGCAAGAATAGGTAAGGCGGTGGTACCAGAGCCAGGCGAGACATTGCAGTATTCTACCACATAGTAGTCGCGATGGTAGTAACACGTACAAGGTACAGCCCATCGTTCGCCTTTATTAGCTGCGTTCGGCCAGCACGGGGGAAAATACTACTACTAACTATTTACATACTAGAACTTATAATTATCACTGTACAATTGTTTTACAGGTAATTTAAAAGTCAGGATTCTACATTACTGCATCGTGCTCTACCCTGCAGCTTACAACTGGACCAAGCTCACACACTGGACTGATTCCTGGAAACCTAAGTCGTCAGCTAGTTTAAAGTATTTAATGGTGACGGTTAAAATATTTAGTGGCATATTAAAAGCAATAGATTGTGTACATACCTTGGTGTTTTATTTTTGAAATATTTAGACACTGGCGTTAATATATAATCGAAATACCATCATGTCAGTAAATAACTATGTATTGTGGAAAAGAAAATTGTTAAACATTTTCTTTTCCACACTACATTGTTATTTATTCTTTAGGGATTACCAGTTTTTCGAAGAGCGAGGTATTTAATTCCCATCAATGTATTATTTTCGGTGTAAACACATATGTACTGTTTTACAATAAATTATATCATTCATTGTGAAACAGTACAAGTGTTTTCATATAAAAATATTGCACTGAAAATGAAATTTAACCAAGTGCCGATGACAGTGTAGTGTATGTAAAATATATTAATTCTTATCGCCGCCTGGCTATATATATGTATAACAAAAAGAAACCATCACCTATAGTCACCAAAGACTGCTACGTTGCTATCCGTGTGGCAGGATGGTAGTATCGCCACGTGCATAATTTTATCGGCTACCTTATCTTCCCAACCGGAATATGATAGTGACAAGTATCAACAAACAAAAACGTTCACACTTCTACAATTAAGACAACTGATCACAACTGAACTAGATATATAAATTTTACTTTGTTTTGGGATTGATTCTATTGATTGTGCCGATTGCTAGCTATGCATACCTCTGTTTACATTCGTAGCAGATGAAATTTACATGTATCCTTCTGTACTTTATTTCTATATTACAAAGTGAAAAACGATTGTTTTCAGATGTTTATATATTTTTTTATTTATGTTCGGGCATAATTCTTTTTTGTTTAAGTGAGTATATTTTTATTACTAGGTATATACGTTTGGTGAAGATCTGATTCAGGGTTTTAGAGATAAAAGAGTTTATTTTTTATTTTTTACCATACATCATATCAAACAAGCAGATGGGTCTCCTTATGGAAAGAGTCAACCATCGCCTATAGACACCAAAGATGTTAATAGTGCATTGCTATCTTGTAGTGAAGTCTAATGCCACATGCATAAAATTTTTACCTTACCCTCGAAACCGCAACACGTTAGTGACAAGCACTGACGCTATTGCGGCAGGAATAGGTGAGGCAGTGGTACCAGACTCGGGCGAGACAATGCAGAACTATACCATCTAGTAGCGACTATGGTAATGACACGCATAGCCAATCGGTCGCCTTTAACAATCTGCCTGGTAGAACGAGAGTTATCCTATTCTACACAGCGGCTCGGACCAACACAGGATAAGTCGGTTTTAGCAATTTTACTGTGTTTAAATTATGTATGTTTGCAACGAATAAACACAAACACTACGTATGCTAGTGCATGATCTTAAAAAAATGTCATAAAAAATCTACACTATTAAGGAACAATAAAAGATAGTTTTGGTCTAACTTCGCGAAAACAAGTAATGATTTCGGGTCACATGAACAAATTAGCGAGTAAAGACTTAAAATAAATTATTGATCAATCATTTCATGTTTGTGAACACATTATATATATCTTGCTGCTGGAAAATTGTCGCCTGGCTTCAAGGCAAGATGATTTCTGTTCAATCTCCGTCATTTCAAAAGAAATTTGTTTTTAGTTTTATTTTTAAGTTTTCTCTAGCACGGAAACAGTGCTTTTATAATCCATGTTTAGTATAGCTCACACACAACACAACTAAACAAGTAAATTCCATTCTAAAAAATTTAACTTTTACCTTGTATATTTGTTTGTTTATCAAAAAGTGTCTACTCGTTTGTGTAAACATGTGACAAATTTAATATATCCATATCTATTTCCAATATAGAAAAAGAAATGACATGTGTCTCGGTTACACACAATGTAATTTCTTTTTCTTATAATGTTCCATATTATAGGTATATTTAATTCTTATATTATCGTTCCCCATATCGATATTGTACGGAAATAGATAAATATTAATAAATTCTTAGGACCAAAGATTTGGCGCTTGCAAAAACACGTGGCGTGTGCCCGTTTGGGCACCGTTATTGTGTTGAAAAACAAGGCCAAGCCCCCTCTTGGTTAACACTGGCTCGCCAATAGCTTAGCAACTGTATAATTTGCTTGAAATTCACTATTTTATGTATATGTTGAGCTCTCGCTACTTTTATTGCGTTGTTCATTAATGTCGTGACTAGCGTATATACCGTATATTTTATTCGAGCAGTTGATAGAAAGACGTATCATCATGCTAATTCCCTTGAACGATAGGCAGAAGTGCTATAGACTTTTTAGCTTCACTATAATTTGCCAGTTTATCGGTTGTTGAAATGGGTGAATACCATCATTGCATTTTTTTCACCAGATAATAATTATCGCTTTCTAGCAACAACCGAATCTGACAGTTTAGGTGTTCATCCGAGGCACAGTCTAATTGGCACTTTAATTTTTTACATCTTGTGCGTTAATTTTTTTTTATATATCATAAGATAGCAAACAAGCAGATGGGTCTGATGGAAAGAGTCAACCATCGCCTATAGACACCAAAGATGTTAATGGTGCGTTGCTATCTTGTGGCGAGGTCTAATGCCACATGCATAAGTTTACCGGTTACTTTACACTTCAAACCGTAACACGACAGTGGCAAGCACTGACGCTATAAAATTGCCTTTGTGGCTTAGTGATCTGGTGTCGAGGTTGATTACATGAGGTCCCGGGCTCCATTTCCGGGTCGGGCAATTCAAAATGTGTTTTTTTTTTAGTTTCCTTATAAAAACAACATATAGGTACAAAATAAGTGGCCGGTTGGCGATAGGCTTACCACTCATCATATTGTGGGACTAAGTATCTTCAGATAATCGTGGACTCACTTGTTGTACTTCTGCCTACCTCTTCGGGGATACGGACGAGAAAATATTTTTTAACCTTTTTGTGTGTTAATAATACATTTAACACACATAGAAAAACTCCGAAAAAACCTTAGTAACATGTTACCCAACCCGAATATCAAACCCGGGGCTAAATTATAAATTAATATCAGTCGAATAGCCTAATCACTAGACCACGAACTATACACATCAGTTAAAATATAAGTTGCATGTTCTTATTACTCCCATTCAAATATCATTAATACTAAAAATGAAAGTGACAAATCAATCGCCAATTCGCAATTACACTCAAACATGTTTACAAATGAGGGCCATTACTTTGGATTACTTTTATAAAGACGTATACAGATATATTAATAATCGTTAGGTAGGCAGAGGTACAACAAGTGCACCCACAATTAGCCGAAGATAATTGGTCTCACAAATGTGATAGGTGGCAAGCCTATTATCAACCGGGCACTTTTAAATCCAAGGCAACATTGTTTTTATTAGAAAACTGAAGAAACACTTTTAATTGCCAGACCCGGGAATCGAACCCGTGAGCTCATGTGGTCAACGCCAACGCCGGCCCCCTAGACTACAGAGGTGATTCAGTACTTTAGATCAAATTCTATAATCAATATGTTTTACAAATAAAAGTAATCATCAACTTGGTGCCGCTCGGAGGGACAAGCCGAAAGTTGTGGGTAGTATTTCTATAAGTTAATGTTTTTCAACATTTTCTGTAATTCGACCCACTACTATATCCGACTGACGTGTATTTACAAAATATTTTATTCGTCAAATGTCAGAATATTCCGTTTTCTTTCTATTAATTCAAGTATTTAGATGCCTTGAATAAAAACCTTCGAGGGTGGACTGCAAAGTCATTAACTGTTTAGCAAAATCCATGTCTCCACGAAAAAAATATTTAATTGTAGTTAACTTCTATCAAAACCATTTCGATCCATTTTCACTCAGCTAGTCTTTTATAGAAGAAGTGAGATCTCAGATGACCGACGCGATCGCGATTGACTGCGACCCACTCGCAAAGGTCGTTTACGGCTATCTCGAGACATCTTCGAAATTTGAAAAAACACTGCTCTACGTGATAAAATTCAAAAGTGAAATTTCAATAAGAAGTCGCTTAGCTGAAAGAACCGATGATCGCTGTGCTGAAAGGGTGACATGAAGCTCAAGAAAATGCTTAAAAAGTGACCATGGACTGGAAGACGTAGTATAGGGTAGGGTCTTAGGACTGACTGACTGTCAGATAAGTCATATAATCTGTTTGTCTTTAACTGCCAGATTAATCCTAAAGTTGTACGGCTGCACACAGCGAAGAAGTGAGAGCTGTTACGAAGTTTGGCGAGATCTATGTCCAACAGTAGACGTTACTTATATTTGATGATAACATTACACTCAGATTTGAATAATTATTAATGGCCACAATATTTGCACTGGATACTTTCGTGTGCTGATTTAGAAGGTAAAGTAGCCAGTAAATTAAAAGATATGATTTATATCTCTTGCTCAAGCCAAAAATAAGTTCGTGTTCGTATTCGATAAGACATCAAATACCCAACATTATTTTGTCTTTATAAACGTTTACAAGCACAAAATATTGATTAACAATTTATGTATGTAAAACCGTTTAATAACAAATATATAGGATGACAATTGTGAAACAGTGTGAGTGAGATATTTAAAAATAATTAATTGATAGTCGTTTTCCCCGTGTTAGTCCGGACTCCTTTAAAGAATAGACCAAATGCATGCCGTCCTGCCAAACAGGTCGTAAAAGGCGACCGATTGGCTATACGTGTGACTATAAACGTGACTACTAGGTTTCAGAGTTCCGAAACATCTCGGCCGGGTATTTAGAACCAACGCCTTACCTATTCCTGCTGCAATAGCGTCAATGCTTGTCATTGTCGTGTTCCGGTTTGGAGGGTACGGTAACTGGTAGACTTATGCATGTGGCACTACCATCCCGCCACACGGATAGCAACGCACCATTAATATCTTGGTATCTATAGGCGATGATTTCTCTTTCCATCAGGAGAGTCATCTGCTTGTTTGTTATTTAATGATATAAAACATATTTTTTGTAAATAAAAAATAAAAAAATGCCAGCAGTTAACACTTTTTATATAGCTCTCCTGATATCAAACATCAGGAGAGCTATATAAAATCCTTAAAATGGGACCTATATGGCGATACAGACCATCACCAACATTATTGCCCCCCAAGTCGGTTAATATTAGTGACATATTCTTCATCCTGTCTTTCACATAAAAGAACTAACATTAATATATTCCTGTTGCGGAAATACATGTTTTAACACATTGGAAGCTGATATCACATTGTGCAATCATCATGCGTCATATAACTGTATACATATCTCGTTATATATCTGGGTCAAATATTTGTATTGCTTACTTAAAAAATTGTACAAAAAAAGATTGACTTAGAATTTTTTGCCACCACAAAAATACGTTGTGAAGCGTAGCGTAGACGTATTTTGGATATAAATGGCGCATAATTTTTTTGTCTGTCCCATTGGTAGAATGGTTAATGACCCTGACTATTCAGTCAACGGGGCTTGAGTTTGATTTCCGACAATGACAAACATTTTTTGTCATGAGTATAGATGTTTGTTATTCTGTGGTTTGGACATTTATATTTGGATGTAAATATATTTGTCTGTAGATGTAATTTATTTCTTTTATATGTATTTTCAAGTATTTTATATAATAATATCTATAATGAGACGCCATTTTGCAAATTTCAAGAGAGAAGCAGACAATATATTTACGCATGTGCTTTATAACCATGCCCCAAATATTAGAAATTGAGAGCTGTTTAATGGACACCCGGTTAGAGCGGAGTTTCTTTCGCTATATCTGAGACTATGACTGTAAATACTATAAAAGGAGGTGTAAAGTTTAACTGGACGAACGAGTCATTGGTATTAAAAAGTCAATACATGACCAGGGAGTAAGACACCCGTTCACAGTTGAGCAATAATACTTTTGATTATTTATATTATTCGAAAAAGATATTTAAACGCTAAAATTATAAAATGCTTTTACGTATTGATAGAAGCTTAATCGATTAAAAATAATTTAAGTTTCTGTCGCTTTCTTGTTACATATTGTACCAATCCTTCTCAGCCCGCAAATAGTAACACACAATAAGAAACTCTGTCCTTAAACTACACTACCTCTCAGACCTGGGTCAAAAATAGTCTATTTTTTCTCCGACAATCAAACGCTAGGGAGCTGGATTAGGGGATGAGAGCTTGTGTAAAAATTATGTTGATGACGTGTTATACAACTCTCGGAGTAGGTATGTAAAAATGGTTGATAATTTTAGGAATGGATCCTTAAATTATGAACCATTACATTACATAGAAATTGACAATGGAGATTAGGGACGTTTAAATTATTAACACTTCTTAACGATTCAAATTAAAACGCGAAATCAATGACTAAGTATGCAAAGTGAACTGAAGCACAATAGGAACTTTATTCAACCAATATTTTGTGTTTTTTTATATCATTAGATATCAAACAAGCAGATGGCTCTCATGATGACAGGAGAAACAATCACTTTTAGACACTAAAGATGTTAATGGTGTGTTGTTATCTGTTTGGCGGGATGGCAATGCCATATGCATATGTCTATCAGCTACCTTACCCTCCAAACCGTAACACGACCAAGACAAGCATTGACGATGCTGCAATATGCTCAGGTTCGATTCCAGACAGTGACAAACATTTGTGTAATGAGCATAGATGTTTGTATTTCTGGGTGTGGGTGTTTATTATATATATCTCGGTATCTATATAATATGTATATCTTTGTATTAGTACCGTCTCAGTATACTGGAGATTAACAGTAGTCAATCTACATACATCTGATATTCGAGCAACGCACACATAGACGCCTCTCACGGACGCGATATCTCGGAATGGTTTGGTACAGTTTGTTCGGCACCAGTCGGAGATATCGCGTCCGTGACAGGTGTCTATGTGTGCTATGCTCGAATAATATTTATCACAAGCAAGTATTTGGGGTTATATCAATTCGTGTTATTTATCAAGGGATATTTATTTATTTATAATACAGCAGAAATAGGCAAAGCGGTGATAACATATACCCGGGTGAGGTGACCTGCCGAATGGCAAATGGTCTATTCTTCAAGGATGGTCTAGTGACAGATGGTCTAGGACAGACATGGAAGGACGTAAGCCTCATTTACCATTTTATATATGATGTATCTTTGCAATTAATATATGTGTTTGTGGCCGCATTTCAATGCGGTAGTAGGTAATTATAAAACTGTCGACTCATCAAAAGTGCCTGTACAGGTTTATTTGAACATAATGTGTTGGTCCCGGGCTCTTTTGAAGAATAGGGCAACTGCCGTTCTGCCAGGCAGGTCGTAAAAAGCGGACGATTAGCTATGAGAGACACTGCCATTTTAGCTATTAGATGATAGAGTTCTGCATTAGCTCGCCCGGGTCTGGTACCACCGCCTTACCTATTACTACCGCAATAGCGTCAATATTAGTCACTGACGTGTTCCGGTTTGGAGTGCAAGGTAGCCGGTAAACTTATGCATGTAGTATTAGACCTCGCCACAAGATAGCAACGCATCATTGACATATTTGGTGTCTATAGGCGATGGTGGACTCTTTCCATCAGGAGGCCCACCCGCTTATTTGCTATCTTATGATATATGAAAAAAAAACATTTCCGAAACTAAAAAAATAGTTTTATCAAATAAACCTTCTCAGGCACTTTTGAAGAGTCGACATTGTAGTTTTATGTTATGGTATATGAATATTTAGTCAAATTTAATCTACATAACATATAATTTATACATTATATTCGTTTATAAATAAAATTAATTTATATACATATTTACAAGTTCAAAGATAAAGATATTTATTTAGGTCCGAGTAAAATTAATTCAAATAAACATAGTTACCTACATACATATTTTAATACCATGCGCCTGTAATGTAGGCAAACATTACCGTTACAATGCTTAAAACTTCTATAAAATAAATAAATATTAATACACCGATTTCTTTACATGATAACATTAACTTTGCCCATTTAATAGCCCCGTGTTGGTCCCCTTTTGAGGAATAAACCATCTTTTCCGGCGTAGGGATGTGACGACCCCATCGCCCACTGGTGGAATAATTTTTGTGACAAAAATTATTTAACACCGGTGCAGTCAGTCAACCAAATTAGTGGTAGTGCCATACTGCTTTTGCAACTGAATAGGCCGGCACGCCCGGGGAGATACCACTCTCTCACTTGACACCGACGTAAAGTAGCAGCCCTGCTGCTGCGTTTCGTTTGGTTTGTGAGAGTCCCGGAGGCCTAACCCGCCCCCCCCCCCCCCCGCACACTATGAATGCGCAATCAAAAGAGAATCTACCCCAGGGGGTACCACTTGCACCAGCAGTGGAGAATTCCCCCCTGAGCGTCCGTGCTCTGGATTCCAGCCAGGTCATGGATGCTCAGGCTGCCCTGCGTATTCTGGGGGGGGCAAAATTGCGCTTATAGACAATCCTGTCCGGGGCAAACAGGGCAAGAAAGCCATGGCACCCCCTACCACGCTTACTGTGGATTTCTGTAATGTCAGGGGGCTTCATTCCAACTTGAACGCCGTCCACTACCATCTCGAGACGGCGAAGCCAGCTTTGCTCTTTTTGACCGAGACGCAGATATCTTCTCCGGCTGATACTTCTTACCTCTCCTACCCGGGGTACAAACTGGAACATTCCTTTGTACCGCGTTCCAAATATCAATATATAGATATGCTGCGATAAGCTTTTAATGGCGGCGTTAATGTCATGGAGCATATTATAAAATGACAACGCTTTTCATTCGGCGTAAGGTATTTTTTAGGTTTCCGTAGCCAAATGGCAAAAAACAGAACCCTAATAATATCGTCATGTCCTTGTGTCTGTCTGTCCATCCGTCCGTCTGTATGACACAGTCATTATACTCGGAGATTCCGAGTACTGTATGTTTTAAATTTGTTAAATAGGTGAATTTCATGAACCGATACAAAATAATGCAGTACGTCACAATAAATACACTCAAATTAATAATAATAGTAATAATAATAATAATAATAATAATAATTCTTTATTTGCATGAAATAGGAGTACAAATAGATCTTAATTAGCTAAAGAGTAACAATCCTTCCTACTTTACCATCAATTGATATGCAAATTTTTGTTTTAACGTTAGTTAGTACCTATGTATTTTTAGCAAAACTATAATATTTAACGCGGGCGGGGGTGTGCGCATACGTCAGAGAAGATATCTGTTACCGGCGCCTCGGCAGACTTGAAGGTCAGGACCTATCCATCCTCTGGTTACGCGTAGCTTGCGACGACCATCCACGCAGCTACGCGTGCCTGTACAGGTCCCATGGCGGGAATACTGAAGTTGACCGGCTCATTGAGCATTTACAAACGGCTGTAGATTCCGTGTTAGAGCAGACCCCCTCCACAGAGATCGTGATCTTGGGCGATTTTAATGCCCACCACGCCGAATGGCTTTGTTCGCGCACCACCGATCATGCGGGGAGGTCTGTTCACGATTTTGCCTTGGCGTATGGTCTTACACAACTGGTAACTTCGCCCACGCGAGTTCCCGATGTGGATGACCATATGCCTTCACTGTTGGACCTTCTGCTGACCTCTCATCCGGACCATTATCAGGTATCGGTGGACGTCCCACTTGGTTCGTCAGACCACTGCCTGATCCGGAGTAAAGTGCCGGTTTCGCGCTTATCACGGCCTCCTTTAGCAGGCTGTCGTCGCGTTTGGCACTTTAGGTCAGCAGATTGGGACGGGATGCGGTCTTTTTTTGCGTCCTACCCATGGGGGCGGTTGTGCTTCTCGCTGGATGATCCGAATGTCGTCGCTGACTCTATTGCCGATGTGGTGCCGCAGGGCATGGAACTTTTTATTCCATTTTCTGCGGTACCAATTGGTGGTAAGTCTCAGCCTTGGTTTGGTCACTCCTGTAAAACGGCTTCGCGCCGCAATCAGGAGTGCTACCGGGCTTGGGCTGCAGCGTCCGCATCTTGTGATGAAAAAACCAGCACATTACGTAAGGAGTACAATTTCGCCTCGAGGTACTTCAAAAGAGCTATCGCCAAGGCAAAATCGGAACACATTGGCAGAATTGGCGAGAAATTAGTTCGCCTTCCTTCGGGCACTCGTGCGTTCTGGTCTCTCGCCAAGGCTGTCTTAGGGAATTTCTCACAGCCATCTCTTCCATCCTTGCACGGAGACGATGACTCTCTGGCCCATACCGCAAAGGAGAAGGCCGATCTCTTGGGCTCCTTCTTTGCAGCCAACTCGACTCTGGATGACCAAGGGAACGCACCGCCTACCATCCCGCAGTGTGATAGTTGTATGCCAGAACTACAATTTCGGCAATCATCTGTGCGTAAAGCACTACTTTCCTTGGACATCCACAAGTCGAGTGGGCCGGATGGCATCCCTCCGATTGTGCTAAAAATGTGTGCTCCAGAGTTGGCACCAGTATTAACACGCCTAATCCGGCTCTCCTATTCACTCGGCGTGGTACCGAATTCGTGGAAGACAGCTTTGGTGCATCCCATCCCTAAAAAAGGAGATCGCTCTAACCCGTCTAACTATCGGCCCATAGCCATAACCTCCTTGTTCTCCAAAATTATGGAGACAATCATCAACTCTCAGCTCCTCAAGTATTTAGAAGAGCACCAGCTGATTAGCGACCGTCAGTACGGTTTCCGTCGCGGCCGCTCAGCCGGTGACCTTCTAGTATACCTAACTCATCGATGGGCGGAAGCAGTTGAGTCCAAGGGGGAGGCATTGGCAGTTAGTTTGGACATAGCGAAGGCCTTTGATCGGGTATGGCACAAAGCGCTTCTCGCGAAGCTGCCTTCCTATGGGCTTCCTGAGAAATTATGCGAGTGGATCACCAGTTTTTTGGTTGATCGGAGCATCAAGGTCGTTGTCGACGGTGCGTGCTCCGACCTTAAATCTGTCAATGCTGGTGTTCCCCAAGGCTGCGTGCTATCACCGACACTGTTCCTTCTGCATATCAATGATATGATGCGAATTAGCAACATACATTGCTATGCGGATGACAGTACTGGTGATGCTACATACTCCGGCCGAAGCAGTATTTCTCGGGAACACGTCGAAGAGTGCCGAAACAAGCTTGTGTCTGAAGTCGAGAATCGACTTACCGATGTCTCGGAATGGGGTCGCCAAAACCTGGTTACTTTTAACCCCAAGAAGACACAGCTTTGCGTGTTCACCGCAAAAAAGACGCCCTTTGTCGTATCACCTCGATTTGAGGATACTCTCCTGACAGCCTCAGCTAGTGTCGGAATCCTGGGAGTTGACATATCGAATTACGTTCAGTTTCGCGGTCATTTGGAAGGCAAGGCTAAACTAGCCTCCAAAAAGCTCGGTGTGCTTAGCAGAGCGAAACAGTACTTTTTGCCGATCCATCGCCTTCAACTTTATAAGGCACAGGTTCGGCCTCACATAGAGTACTGTTCGCATCTCTGGGCCGGAGCTCCTCAGTACCAGCTTCTTCCTCTTGATCGCATTCAGCGTAGAGCGGTTCGAATCGTTGACGACCAGGCCATTTCGAAACAGCTTGACTCTTTGGCATTGCGCAGAGATGTAGGTTCTCTCTGTGTCTTTTATCGCATATATCATGGAGAGTGTTCCGACGAGTTGTTTGGATTAATTCCTGCCGCCGAATTCCACCATCGGACATCGCGTCAAAACTTGAAGTTCCATCCTCACCATCTCGATGTCTGGAAATCCACAACTGTGCGTTTCTCCCGACACTTTTTACCTCGCACTACTCTGTTGTGGAACCAATTACCGGCAGGGGTATTTCCGAACGGATACGACATAGGGACCTTCAAGAAAAGAGCTTACTCATTCTTAAAAGTCCGGCAACGCAACTGCAAGACCTCTGGTATTGCAGATGTCCATGGGCGGCGGTGATCACTTACCATCAGGTGCACCTCTTGCTCGTTTGCCCCCTCTTCTATAAAAAAAAAAAAAAAAAATCTACCATTTCGCTTTTTTTATATCATAAGATAGCAAACAAGCAGATGGGTCTTCTGATGGAAAGAGTCAACCATCGCCTATGGACACCAAAGGTGTTAATGGTGCGTTGCTATCTTGTGGCTAGGTTTAATGCTAGGTCTAATGTCGCTACGTAGTTCGTAAAAGGCAAACAATTGGTTTTAAATATCACTATGGTAGTAACTACTAGATAATTTTACTACGAATTCTGCAACGTATCGCCCGAGTATTAGGTACCACCGCCTCACCTATTCCTGCCAAAATAACGTTAACGATTGCCACTGTCATGTTCCAGTTTAGAGGGTCAAGTAGCCGGTATACTTATGCATGTGGTATTAACATCCCGCGACTCAGATCACAACGCTACATCTTTGTTGTCTATAGGCAATGCTTGCATTTTTCCATTAGGAGAACCATCTGCATGTTTGCTATCTTATGATATAAAAATAATACGTAAAACGAATACAAATAGGGGGTTTATCACCCAATTGCAGTGATCACTTCAATGATCTATAAACAGAAGATCTCATGGTTTGAGCTGAAAGGTTATCTACCGCCATAATGGCGTAAGTGTGTTTTTTAATAAAGCGTTTTCACTAAATTCTTTTTAATTTATCCAAACTAACTACAATACACTGACTACTACAGAAATTTGGCAGTCATAGACACTACTCATAGTTTAATACAAAACAACCTCACTTATTTCATCAATTAAAAACGAGTATTCAAATAGCAGACCTATGAACTAGATAGCGGTAGAACAAAGGCAAGCCCGGATCGGAGACGCGCGGAACGGTGTCAGTGGGCCACCCGCCTCTATCATTATCCAGCACCGAATTTGATGCGATTTACTAACAGCCAAAGTGAAGTGTGTGAAAATAACTATTATAAGTAATTAAACATTGATGTATTTTATTCAAAGGTGGATGGATAGTTTAGATATATTTCATAGGACATAAGAAGTATTTTCCTGATAGATAGTCGTCATTGCTTAAAGATGTCACAGATGCTAATGGCACATTGTTATGTCACATATATAGGTTTATCGACTAAATCACTCTGCAAACTGGAACACGATAGTGACAAGTACCAACGCTTTACTTGGTGGTAGAGTTCTGCATTGTCTCGCCTGGGTCAGGTACCGTCGCCTGACCTATTCCAGCCGCAATAACGTCAGTGCTTGTCACTGTAGTGTTACGGTTTGGAGGGTAAACTTATGCATGTGGCTTTAGACTTTCGATAAATTTTACATATCCGTTAACATATGACGGATTTATGTTCCAACATTCATGAAACATGTAAAATAATAATCTGAATTAGAAAGCTCCTTTTTGAAAAATCGGATGAAAATGTATTTTTCTATTAAATTTGTTCGTTTATTATCTTTTTATATCATAAGATAACAAACAAGCAGATGGCTCTCCTAATAGAAAGAGTAATCATCGCCTATAGATACAAAAGATGTTAATTTTGTCTTGTTAACCATGTAGCGGGATGGCAATGCCACATGCATAAGTCTACCGGCTACCTTACCCTCCAAACCGGAACACGGCAATGACGAGAATTGACGTTATTGTGGCAGGAATAGGGAGAGCGGTAGTACCAAATACCCAGGCGAAACGTTGAGTAACTCTAACACCTAGTATTCACGATGATAGTGATATTATGTATAGCCAATTGGTCGCCTTTACGACCTGTCTGGCAGACCGGAAATTGGCATAATCTTAAAATAGCCCGATGCAATATGGGAGACAAAAATTCTTTAAGTATATAAATATTGATAAAATTAGTATTTCTGAAAAATAAACGACAGATTTGCGTCAAATAATATGCTGCTCTATAAAATTTAAACTATTCACACCGATAATTTCTAACCGCAAACTATAAAACTTTTTTATGTATTAAAATTCAAAATCACTCACCGCTACTTATTCGCATCAAACTCTAGTATTTATTAAGTGAACCATTCATCTCGGTAATGACAGGTTACCGAGCACCGGACTTGATGTATGGCTCCAACAACGGTGCTTACAATGTAATTACCACAGAACATTACCAGTGGTATCAACTTTAAATGGTACACGCTAAAATAATCTTTGCGCTGTAGAACATCTGGGTTATTATACTATAATATAAATACTATTTAAAAAGATGATAATTGATCTTAATTAATTGTTTTTTGATACCGTACGAACTGTATATAAAGAGGTTACTTTACACATAAAGATTATTAGCTTAGCGGTTCGGCTTGAGGACCTGGATTCAAATCTCAGGTTGTACAACATGTTATATATAAGTTTTTTTAGTTTTTCTTGAAATGTAATTTACTTTTGATTGTCGTGACTGATTTATTGATAGAATGGTAATTTGAGAGCGTGGCTTTAGGGTTTATCATGCGCTACACCTCTGTCTATCTTTCGAGGTTTATGGGTCTGACGATACATATTTATTTACGAATCAAGTATGTGTCGTATCAAAGTAATCAAAACTCAAGATCGGCTAGTACTAAGTGATAACGAAGCAAATACCTTCCGCTGTCTCAGAACATGAAAATAACAAGTAATTATTATAAAAATACAAACCATACAGTCTGAAAATAACATAACTCTTCTACTAACACAGTCAGGTAGAAATTATAAAGCCTCTGTTATTCTCACATTTAAAACAAATCTAATCATTAATAATACAATATTACATTAATATAAGAAGGGAAAAGAAAAGACTACGCAATCGACGGGGCTCGGTTTCGATCCCAGACGAGCACTTGTGTGATAAGCATAAATTTTTGTATTTCCGTGTTTGAGTGTTTGTTAAAAATATACCAGTATTTATACTAGCAAAAAGCAGAGCTTTGTAGGGGCTCGCAAAGTTATACTATCTAGTAATATTGTTAGAAAAGTATTTTTATGAGAATTACATCTTTTAATGTATAGACTTTATTTATAATAATAAAGTCTTTTAATGTATAGAAAAATAATAGTAGTTAACAAACTACTATTATTTTTCTATTTATTATATATTGGTGAACATCACCAAGGCGAGAAAATGATCGATACCTTACGAGAGTGTAGTTTCAATACACTCAAGTTAGGTATCGCATTTTCTCCCGAGTGATACATACTGCTTTATACTACACCAATGGGGAAAATAAAAACATTTTAGTTAAAATTTATATTAGACATCAGAATTCAGAACAGAATGTAAGAAGAAGATACAATAATAAAGAAAATTCGCGCGTACAGTCGTTTTTCTTTTTTAATATTGAGGAGGCAAATGAAATAAAGCACATACTGCCAAGTTTCCTTAGTAAATGCTAGTGGCCAGTAACATTTTGATGTGCTTCGAGATACAAAGTTATGAATTTAAAAAAGTTAAAGGAGGGGAGAAATCCCATACATTGTTGCCGCCCGCATATTGGTTCGCTTGGAAGTAGGTACTTTCTTCTCGTTTTTCAAGTAAGAACTAATGTGCTTTCCGAATAGGTATAAGCATAACTTCTCTGTCACTTCAACATTACGAGCCCGGTCCGCGTGAGTTACGCGACATATTTTTCTCTGTTCACACACTGTTCCCCGCTAACACCCATATCACAAGCAAATAATTTGCTTAATATGGGGTTAGATCAGTAAGTGTAAAAAAAAATACATACACTCGAAAAACATAACCCTTCTTCTAGCGCAGTCGAGATATTTTAAACGCAGTTTTTGTTTAAAGCAGGCATAGAAGAAAATGCGATCGGACGTGTAAAAGTTGATGTATATATGTACATTGTCTTGAATTTGATATTATTTTTACAATATCTTCAGACTAACCTTGGTGATCCTGTGAAGTTCAGTAGTGAATTTTTTTGGCTTTTTTGAAAACATATAGAGGTGCCATCTGCATAGCCGACTAATTTGGCTCTTTTAAGTCGTACTTGGCTAAATATTAACAAGGATGTTTGCTGGTGTATTAAAGAAAACATTGTCCGACTTTCTGGGCAAAATATCCTGCCTACAGCCTAATACAGCGCAAAATCAAACTTTTTTATTTTAGAACTAGCTGTTGCCAGCGACTTCGTCCACGCGGACTTCGTTTACTTCGCACTGCACCTGGCCGCTAAGTGATAGCGTGATAATATGTAGCCCATATGTTGACCCGACCTGTTAGTAATATTCATGCAAAATTTGAAGTATTTCCATGCAGTACTTTTTGAGTTTACCCCGGACATACATACAGACAAACAGACAAACAGATAAACAGACAAACAGATAAAAATTCTAAAAAGTATGTTTTTGGCTTCGATATCGATTGTAGATCACGGCCCAAGTATTCTTTTAAAGAAATATTCAATGTACAGTTTTGACTTTCCTAAGATTTTATTTTATGTATAGATATGGCAACCCGATGCACGTGCCAGGTCAGGACGGATCAATAGTATTAGAATATAATTAAATCTCTTGTCAAAATTGTCAGTTTTATCTTACTTACGAGTATATCGAGTATAGTTGTTAGTTTTATTGGACGATGTATCGAAATTACATAAAATAATAAATACTTAAGCTAATTTTATTAATTGCTGCTAATGAGGCAATCATTAAAAATGCATACATTAATCGACAAGTATTTAGATAAACTTCAAACTACGTTCAAGACAACCAAATTTAAACGATTGCGTTTACCCACAGACGACACTTACTAAATGCATTTACCTATAGGTATTTTGTTTTTTTTTTTTGTTTTTTTTATGTTCGTTTTTTTATGATAAGCAAACGTGCCACCTGTGGTCGACATCGCCAATGAACATAAACTAGTTTACCTGGAACTAGTCCAGGTGACTCATTTATGTGTTGCCTATCCTGGGACATTAGATGTTAAGTCTCGGTGCCAGTAATTACACTGCCTGTCTTGCCCTTCTCTCCGAAACACAGCAAACGTACGCAAGCAGCCGGGAGGGCAGCACAGCGCGTCCCTCCCACCGGTTTGTACTACAAAGTTTAGTATAGGTATATGAAACGACAAAATATTTTTAATTTTAGCTAATTATCGAAAGTACTAGTAGTGTGCATGCTGTTAATCTATTTGCATGCTCGCGATTAAGGTGTTAGCCAATTCGACTTGGAACATGAAATCCTGGGTTTCATCTGGGACCAAAAGTTTTATTGAGGTTTTTTCAGGATTTTTCTTAGGAATCAAAATCTCATTAGTAGCGTAGATTCTGATGATAGTATATTATCTTGAACAAGGACGTTCAATTTCTAATCCTGATTAATGTAAGTCGATATCAGATCAATATAATGTGGCGTCAGGAGTCACCACACCTCTAGATAACAGATAAATCGATGAATTGTTGAAACCCGGAAATTTGTTCTGTCTACTCCGCAATGGAACCAGCGTGAAGATGATACTTGAAATAGATACTATATTATTGATTTAGTATCATTACATGAAGCCAATTTTTTATCGAATAGTAAATCTATACTAATATTATAAAATTGTAGAGTTTGTTTGTTTGTTTGGTTGGTTGTACGCGGTAATCTCGAAAACTGCTGAACCGATTTGAATAATTATTTTTGAGTTGGATAGCCTGTTTATCGAGGAAGGTTATAAACTATATAACATCTTGCTACGACCAGTAGGAGCGGAGTAAATAAAGTCCGCGCGGACGAAGTCACGGGCAACAGCTAGTAGAATATATTTGATCGAATACTAAGTAGGGATAATTTTGTTATGCATTAGAAAGTATCTGCACGCCCATATCCCCGAAGGGGTAGGCAGAGGTACAACAAGTGCACCCACGATTAGCCGAAGATACTTGGTCCCACAAATGTGATAGGTGGCAAGCCTATCGCCAACCGGGCACTTTCCAATCCCGGGCAACTTTGTGTTTCTCAGAAAACCGGAAAAACATTTTTTTTCAATGTGCCCGACCCGGGAATCGAAGCCGGGACCTCATGTGGTCAACGCCAAAGCTGGACCACTAGACCACAGAGGCGACAGCAAATTGTTCAAGTACTACCTAGTATTTGAAAAAACATGTTGGGGGTGTCACAGTACTATTAAAATTATCACCATAACTTTAAATTTTCCCCTGTTTGGTCTGGGCTCACTTTGAAGAATAGACTGCTGCCGTTATGTTGCAGTTCGTAAGAAGCGAACTGTTACATCCCTATTTTCCATGCAATAATGCTGAAGTGCATATAAGCTGGATAGTCAGCAATATATGTGTATAAATACTCGCTGTTTCCCAAATATTCTTCAGTTAGATATTCTCTAGCCTAAACGCTGCCCAGCTACGGACCTGGTTTCTGCCCGCCGGCCTGGACACAGCGAATAGACTAGTGCTATATCCATACTCCGGGTCGCTATAACCCTTCACAAGGGAACCGCGAAAAAGTGTGATCCAAGTTAGAGTGTTTATAGTTAAAGTCCCATTAGTTAGTAATTGTAGAAAGTGAAATAAATAACTTGTGTTCCGAAAAAGTGCTTTTTTTTATAAGTGCTCGGAGGCGCAACCTAACATTGGTGTCAGAAGAAAAGGGGATTGATATTCCCTTGGTCGCCTATTCCTGACGACGACCATCACCTCTACAACAAGGGCTAACTAGGCGTTTGGCCATCTGCTGTCTCCGCCGTCTCACTGACGCTCTAGAGATCGCCGCCGACACCGTGGACTCTACGTTACCTGTCATCTAAGCCGCATAGTGCGTGAGGGTTATCTGCCCAGCACCAGGCTATACGCTGCCAAGGTTATAACGAAATATTTGAAAACACGTAAATAACTCGCACTTCGCATCGACCCGTAACTGCAACGCTGCAAATTCCATCGCCGCATCACCTCACCAGTAATAAGACGCCGCTGACTCGATTCCATGTTCTACATACTACTGTTATCGTGAGTGTTTGCCTGTATTATAATAATTTATTATTTTTGCCATAATTTTGCGTTTGGATTATTTTTTCATTTCAAGTTTCAATTCCGTTTTATACAAATTCCAACCTAAATCTTATTAAATATATGTTCACGCCGTATCACTTATACCGTAGTTAGAGAGAGAAACCATTGTGTATTTTAATATTTTATCAATCTTATCAAATATATCTTCACGCCGTATCACTTATACCGTAGTTAGAGAGAGAAACCATTGTGTCTTATCGAATATATCTTCACGCCGTATCACTTATACCGTAGTTAGAGAGAGAAACCATTGTGTATTTCAATATTTTACTAATCCTATCGAATATATCTTCACGCCGTATCACCTATACCGTAACTAGAGAGAGAGGATTAATTGTGTATTTTAATATTTTGCTATATAAACGGCTTAAAAATGGTAAATGAAACTAGCAAACTTGAAAAGAAAAACGTCCAGTCGACATCTAGTTTACCAAACGTGGGTATGGAAGAGCTAAGTTTCTCTATTCTCACGAAATTTGTCAAGTCATTTGATGGGGATAAAACAAAATTGTCTCCTTTTCTAAGAAATTGCGAGAATGCATTAAATTTAGCCTCTCCCTCACAACAAAACATTCTCTTTAAGTATATTTTGTCACAATTAGAGGGCAAAGCTGAAGCAGCTTGTTCTCTAAAAATATTTGATAACTGGCATGAATTTAAACAGTTTCTAAAATCAACATTTGGGGAAACCAAACATCGCGACCACCTATTACTAGATCTGCAAAATTGTAAAATAAAACCAGGCGAATCCGTTACCCAATATAGTTTACGTCTGGAAACTTACCTAACTCGATTACAAACAGACATAACACATTCGACTCAGGACGTTAGCGAAATAAAAGGCCGGATTGCCAGCACCGAAGACCTGGCACTCCACACATTTTTATTGGGGCTCCCTGGTGACATCTCTAATATTTTGAGATGTCGAAACCCATCAAACCTGCATGAGGCTATAAACCTTGCTTGCCAAGAGGAAAAGCTACAAAATTATATAAAATCCTCGCGGCATGAAACAAAACCTAGATGCAGAATATGTCATAGGGTAGGACATTCAGACAAAAACTGTTATCAAAACAGACCACAACGTCCTATCCTTAATCTTTCCCAAGGCCCATCGCATAATCAACACCGTCCTTTTCCTAATGCTTCACCAGTTGTATGTCGATATTGCAAAAACCTAGGCCATGATATTAGTCAATGTAAAAAACGGCAATATAATAATTCGCGACAGAGACATATTCCTAATTCTCAACAACAAATTAATAACTTCACAGAATTAAGTAATAACGATAACAGAAACAATTTTACCTATAATCCTCCTGATTCTATTCATACAAATTCTCATTTAAATGACGCTGATCTAAATTTAAACTAAAGGTGATTCCGGTTCCGCGTCGTACGGAATCGCCTAAACAAACCGACGCTTTCGATGTATTACAAAAATCTAATAATTTTGTTAGGCCCACTGTGCCTGCTAATTATACTAATTATCCTAAATCTAATATTGTTACTACATCCACTGTATCTTTTAATCCTACTATTTCTGAGAAACCTAAGTATTTTCCTAATGCTAATTCTACTAATTCTACTAAATCAACTATATCTACTAAATCTACTAATCCTACTAATTCTACTAAATCTACTAAGTCTACTAAACCTACTAAATCTATTGAATCTACTAATTCTAATTCTTCTAAATCCACTGAATCCACTGTATCTCTTACATCTACTAATCCTACTAATTCTACTAAATCTACTAAGTCTACTAAATCAACTAAACCTACTAAATCTATTGAATCTACTAATTCTAATTCTTCTCCCCCGACATGATCACCACCTTTAAGCTCATCCTTATCCTACACCCTGTCAGATCTGCAGAAAATCCTTTTGTTATAATTGCCATGTAGCGTCGCTGCATTGGTCGCCAATGTAAAGCTCATCACACACGGTTAAGATACTACAATATTTGATCATAAGATGCCCTAATATAAAATGTTATAGTATCTTAAGGTATCACAAACGGCTAAGATAATATAATATTAGTCTGCGTCGTTGGAGTTCTATATACTGGTTGATTAACCATGAGTGGTACGGCCTTACTTCTTGATTTCTTGATATAGTTCCTCAGACAACTATTTTGATATAGAATAATATGAAATATCCTTCTTGACGTATAAGTGGTGTAACTAACACAACTTTTTTATATAATATATTGATGTTTTTTTAATTGATGAAAATATTAATACGTTTAATAAATCAGCAATATTTTTTGAACAAATATTTTTTTGCTGACATTACTAATTTCACACTTGTGATATGAAGTTAATAACTAGCGCGATCCTATTCTCAGTTGGAACGCATAGTAACTATTAAAGTAGATGCACCGTGCAGCTCGCTCCATTATAAAAGTTTTTGGCGAATCCCGCGGGATCACCTAATTTTCCGGGATAAATACAGTGTATGTGCTATTCCAGGTCATCATCTACTTATGTGCAAAATTACATTCAAATCCGTTTAGTAGTCTTTGCGTGATTGAGTAACCAACATCCATCCATCCATCCAAACATCCCCAACTTTCGCGTTTATAACATTATAATATTATAGATTATGAGGCACTGCGACCGCACATATCCTAAAATAAAAACATCACGTATTTATATTAAGATACGAAGAAATATATATTTCATATCTTAAGATCATGAAATATACATTTCTTCGAATGAAATATATATTTCCTCGTCGTTCGGTATCTTAAGATACTAAAGGTAAAATATATATTATCTTAGTAGTGTGTGATGGTTCATACGATTTGTATAGTGAGCGATTTCTGAAATTTGCTTTAAGAAATATTATATTAAAGCATCTTAAGATCAAATATAATAGTATCTTAGCCATGTGTGATGAGCTTTACATTGGCGACCAATGCAGTGACGCCACATGGTAATTATAACAAAACGATTTTCTGCAATCCTGACAGGGGGTAGGGTAATACTATGCGTTTCAATTAAAAATAGGATCGCGTTTGTTGTCAAATTCATATCATAAGTGTGAAATTACTAATTTCAAATTAGTAATGTCAACAAAAAAAAAATGTAAACGGTTGGCCCTGCAGGCCATCCCTGAAACTTTCCGCCAAATTAAGGTATTTTAAGCTCAAAAGAGCGTAGATTTTTTTAGTTCAAACAACTGTTTTGTTAAAAATAGAAGTACCTGTATTGATTTTTGAAAAGCTGTATGTTTTAGAAACGATGATCGATTTTAATCTTTCGAATGGCATTTAACTCTACTTTGTCGGTTGGCGAGATAAGTGGTGATCCTTATCACCGCATTTGCCAACATGTTAACGATTATCGGCTATTTGCTTTACGTGCTCATCCGAGGCATGGGAGTTGTAATACACTATTTTTGTAATAATCCTCGCCAGACTCCGACCTGCTACTAAGATTTAAGATTTTCGAGAAAAACCTCGGATAAACCTCAATAACACCTTTGCCTGACCTGGGGATCGAACCCGGGACTTCATGATCCGAGCCGAATAGGCTACCTCTTTACCACGAGGCAGTTAATTTTTAGCATAAAAAAATTAAGGACTTTCATACAAACTTGCGAGAGCCCTTAGACCTCTGTAATTCTACTCTATCATAAAATCCGCTCTTATAAAATGTCTACTAACTATACACTACTTCCTTGCCAAAGTTAATTTTTCTACGTCAAGCGGTTTTTGGTATTTCGTTTATTTATTTAGATTTGAACATATCATCATTTAATTTGGTAGGCGAAAACGTACTCATAACAAATCAAATTCAAATTAACTTATACAGTGTACAATTTGAGACTGGATTATCTAATTGGCTTAAATATTAGCATTATATCTTGTAACTGTGACTCAGGCAAATTAAGGAATTTAATTTAAAAAAAGTAGTTTCAAAAAAGAAAAACTGACGTTTCATTAAATTTAGCCTCTCCCTCACAACAAAACATTCTCTTTAAGTATATTTTGTCACAATTAGAGGGCAAAGCTGAAGCAGCTTGTTCTCTAAAAATATTTGATAACTGGCATGAATTTAAACAGTTTCTAAAATCAACATTTGGGGAAACCAAACATCGCGACCACCTATTACTAGATCTGCAAAATTGTAAAATAAAACCAGGCGAATCCGTTACCCAATATAGTTTACGTCTGGAAACTTACCTAACTCGATTACAAACAGACATAACACATTCGACTCAGGACGTTAGCGAAATAAAAGGCCGGATTGCCAGCACCGAAGACCTGGCACTCCACACATTTTTATTGGGGCTCCCTGGTGACATCTCTAATATTTTGAGATGTCGAAACCCATCAAACCTGCATGAGGCTATAAACCTTGCTTGCCAAGAGGAAAAGCTACAAAATTATATAAAATCCTCGCGGCATGAAACAAAACCTAGATGCAGAATATGTCATAGGGTAGGACATTCAGACAAAAACTGTTATCAAAACAGACCACAACGTCCTATCCTTAATCTTTCCCAAGGCCCATCGCATAATCAACACCGTCCTTTTCCTAATGCTTCACCAGTTGTATGTCGATATTGCAAAAACCTAGGCCATGATATTAGTCAATGTAAAAAACGGCAATATAATAATTCGCGACAGAGACATATTCCTAATTCTCAACAACAAATTAATAACTTCACAGAATTAAGTAATAACGATAACAGAAACAATTTTACCTATAATCCTCCTGATTCTATTCATACAAATTCTCATTTAAATGACGCTGATCTAAATTTAAACTAAAGGTGATTCCGGTTCCGCGTCGTACGGAATCGCCTAAACAAACCGACGCTTTCGATGTATTACAAAAATCTAATAATTTTGTTAGGCCCACTGTGCCTGCTAATTATACTAATTATCCTAAATCTAATATTGTTACTACATCCACTGTATCTTTTAATCCTACTATTTCTGAGAAACCTAAGTATTTTCCTAATGCTAATTCTACTAATTCTACTAAATCAACTATATCTACTAAATCTACTAATCCTACTAATTCTACTAAATCTACTAAGTCTACTAAACCTACTAAATCTATTGAATCTACTAATTCTAATTCTTCTAAATCCACTGAATCCACTGTATCTCTTACATCTACTAATCCTACTAATTCTACTAAATCTACTAAGTCTACTAAATCAACTAAACCTACTAAATCTATTGAATCTACTAATTCTAATTCTTCTAAATCCACTGAATCCACTGTATCTCTTACATCTACTAAATCTACTAAACCTACTAAATCTATTGAATCTACTAATTCTAATTCTCCTAAATCCACTGAATCCACTGTATCTCTTACATCTACTATATCTAATAAACTCACCGACTCTACTATATCTGACATGTGTATCGAAATCCCTAAATCTTCTATATCTAACAATACTCAACTAATTATGAATAACCCAGACAGTTATTCTAATATTCATGAAATTCATTATAATAATAAAACACATTTACCACATATATATGTTAAATCAAAATATTCAGATAAATTGTTAGTTTTATTAATCGATTCGGGTGCAGGTATATCACTAATAAAACGATCATCATTACAATTTCAACCAGAATTAATTCGCGAAACCATACAATTTAAAGGAATCGAAAAAGGTACTAAATATTTTAATAGTATTGGTCATTTTAATTTAGATTTTATATTATCAAATAATAATACTATTCTTAGTAAATTTCACCTAATACCTGACTGTGTTAACATAGAATTTGATGGTATTATTGGAAACGATTGCCTTAAGTTTCATAATTGTAACATAGATTATAAAAATAAAACCTTAGAGATAAACAATTATTTAATACGAATTCATTTTACTAAGCCTAAATATACTGTTCCAGCTCGATCCGAAATGGTCATTGAGTGTAATGTTTTAAATCCAGAAGTAATAACTGGTTACATAAATAAATGCGAAATTCAAAAAGGCGTATATTTATCTCGCTGTCTCGTAACTATTAAGGAAAATAATCACGTCAATGTTTCCATTCTAAATACTAATAATAATGATGTTTTAATTAAACCATTATGTTTAGAATTAATTCCTTGTGATTTATTAAATAACTCATCGGAACCTATTAATTCTGTAAACTTTACTAACTCAAATAATCACTGTTCACCTGCAGATAGGTGTTCAAATGTCTTGAAACAAATAAGAACTTCACATCTTAACCGTGAAGAATCGGAAGCTCTACTAAATCTGTGTTCAGAATATTTTGATTTATTTTACTTAGATGGAGATACTTTAACTTGTACAAATACTGTAGAACATGAAATTAAAACTACTAGCTCACAACCTATCCACGTTAAAACATATAGATACCCTGAGTGTCATAAAGAAGAAGTCAATAAACAAATACAAAAAATGTTAGATCAAAAAATAATTAAACCTTCTAACTCTCCTTGGTCTTCTCCAATCTGGGTCGTCCCAAAAAAGCAAGATGCTTCTGGCCAAAAGAAATGGCGCATAGTAGTTGATTATAGAAAACTCAACGACATCACTGTTGGAGACGCCTATCCTATTCCCAACATTACAGACATACTAGACCAGTTAGGACATAGTAAATACTTTACCACTCTCGACCTGGTGTCAGGTTTCCACCAAATTAAAATGAGTAAAGACGACTCCCCTAAGACAGCCTTCTCCGTTCCTAATGGTCATTTCGAGTATACAAGAATGCCATTTGGCTTAAAGAATGCACCTGCGACCTTTCAAAGACTTATGAATACTGTTCTCTCCGGTCTCCAAGGTCTGCACTGTTTTATTTATCTGGATGACGTCATAATCTATTCCCACTGTCTCATTTCTCATATTGATAAACTCAAGCTAGTATTCGAAGCACTCCGCAAACATAACCTCAAGTTGCAGCCTGACAAATGCGAGTTTCTACGACGAGAAGTCGCATATCTAGGCCATGTCATAACTGACAAGGGTGTGTCTCCTAACCCCGATAAGGTAAAAGCCGTGTCAGAATATTCTACACCAAGAACTCCAAAAGAGATAAAGTCTTTTCTTGGCTTAATAGGGTATTATCGTAAATTTATAAAAGATTTTTCTAAGATTACTAAGCCCCTAACTTCATTATTAAAGAAAGATACGGAATTCAACTGGACAGACAAACAGGAAGACTCTTTTAACAAACTAAAACTAATGCTAACTAATGCCCCTATCTTACAATATCCAGATTTTTCCAAAGAATTCATACTCACAACTGACGCCTCTAACTATGCTTTAGGAGCTGTTCTGTCCCAAGGCGAAATCGGAAAGGATTTACCTATTGCATTCGCATCCCGAACTTTAAATCGTGCTGAAGGAAATTATAGCACAACAGAGAAAGAACTGCTAGCTATAATTTTTGGTACTAAAACTTTTAGACCGTATCTATACGGTAGGAAATTTAAAATAATAACGGATCATCGTCCCCTTATCTGGCTGTTTAACTGTAAGGACCCAAGCAGCAAATTAGTAAGATGGCGCTTAAAGTTAGAAGAATACGATTACGAAATCGTATATAAAGCAGGAAAACTAAATAGTAATGCCGATGCTCTCTCCCGTCCTCCGATTCATGCAATTGACCTATTGATTGATGATATAGATACCATCACCTATGAGACCTTTATGCGTAAAAGATCGAGTCCAACGGTCTACGATACGATAATCACTGAAACAAATCAAAACCTTTTAAAAACACCGTGCAAGGCAATTGCTTATCCAACGTCTATCGATCTCGATAATTCAAACCCCTATTGCGAAGACATATTAAATCTATTAGAAGACAAAGAATCATTCTTATCATCCGAAAAGGAATTATATACTGTCAAGTCTTCTAAGATAAAAGACAAAACGTTTTTTCACATGTTCATAAAAGTCCATCACTTTGATTCCGCTAGCTACAAGGATATATTTAAGGTCCTTAAGGACTTAAGAAATAACCTTATAATTTTTCATTCTGAAATAAACGAAATTGCCATCTCTGATTTTTCCAATCCCTTTGATAATTTAAGATTTATTTTAATTTATGATATGATATCTTTTATATTTCATAATACTGGTATCAAGATTAATGTTTATCACAACAAATTGATTTATCCTAATCCAAGTGAAATACCCACCATACTTAAAGATAATCATGATTCACCTATTGGTGGTCATATGTGTTCTTCACGCCTATATAATAAATTAAAAGAATCCTATTACTGGAAAAATATGAAAAACGACATTGAGACATATGTAAAACACTGTCCCAAATGCCAACAAAATAAAGCATTACGCGCTTGCAATAAAGCCCCTATGCAAATCACTTCTACTTCCTCTGAACCTCTCCAAAGAATATCCACCGATATAGTCGGTCCCTTACCTGAATCCGGTCCTGAAAAATATAAATACATCGTTACCTTTCAAGATGACCTAACCAAATATTCAATGGCTTATCCTATTACTAATTCGACAGCTGAAAAGACAGCTGACTGTCTAATTCAATTCATTTGCCACTTCGGAATCCCTAAGACCCTTTTATCCGATCAAGGTGTCCATTTCATTGCTGATGTGTATAAACAAATAACATCTTTGTTTAAAATTAAACACCTTTTTTCTACTCCTTACCATCCCCAAACTAATGGTGCTCTCGAAAGAAGCCATGCTACTCTGAAAGAGTACTTGAAATCCTACGTTAATAACAATCATAGTGACTGGCATAAATTCCTTCCAACTGCTATTGTCTCCTATAATACATCAGTACACTCATCCACAAATTTTACTCCCCATGAGTTACTGTTCGGCTGTAAGCCTCATATTCCTAGTTCCCTCTATGATATTGATCCAACAGTAACATATCCTGACTATGTCAAAATGCTAAAACAAAAACTAATTAATACTCGTAACATAGTCAGAGAAAATATACTTCGAAGTAAAGAGAAATCTAAAATCTATTACGACAAAGACACGAGAAATGTCTCTTACAAAGTCGGAGATATGGTTTACTTAAAACAACATCACAGATTACGGAAAGCTCTATCCAGTATATGGAAAGGCCCATACAAGATAATTAAGATTCACAATAACAATAACGTCACTTTACTTATAAATCGTAGACATGTAAGACATCATTTCGATGAAATCAAATTAGCCCATAACAAACCAATTTGCTCATCGTCAAATTCAAATACGGCTATGGCTCCCTTAGATATGCCTATTTTAGATTAATTAACTTTTTTAGCGATTTTCTTTATATTTTAGATGTTATATTATTCTTAACTTTTTGTTTACTACATATCTACTATAAGCAACTCATTATATATTATTATAAGTTCTACTATTTCTTCTTTTAACAATACTATTTCCAAATTAAATTCAAATGAAAACATTCTTAATGATAATATTCAAAATCTAGGGAAAATTTTAGACACTGTTTCGACAAATGCCAATAAATTAGAGGTAGTTTCTCATCTATCAATGGTGTTCAGTGCCTTGGAAAGCTCTCTAATGATACTCAACTTTAGTTTACGAGATCTTACTGATGCTATTCTATTTGGGAAACAAAACATAGTTCATCCATCAATACTAAGTCCTATGCAACTATATAACGAATTAAATTCTAAAAACAATGATGTTATTCCAAACCTTCCGTTACACTTAAACCTTGATAATGTTCATAAAATCGTAGATATTTCTGAAATTTCTTCTTTCATTAGCGATAATAAACTAATTTTTGTTATTAAGATTCCTCTAGTTGCATCTTTTGTAGATTATACACTGTATCATATTTATTCGCTACCAACCCCACATGATATCCATAATCCTAATACTTTTGCTTTAATTAATCCATCCGCAAAGTTCTTGGCAATAACACAAGATAAATTATTATATTCCACGCTACAAGACCTAAGTGAGTGCAAAGTGATAAACGGCAATTACTATTTGTGCAAACTAGGAAATATACAATCTAGTGTCGGAAATCCAATTTGTGAAGTGATTATTCTAACCAAACACGTTAAAGGTATCCCAAACTCTTGTAACTATAAGACTATTGTTGGTGAAATAGATATATGGCAAAAACTTAATAACAATATGTGGATATATGTGCAATCAGATGTAACAAAATTGTCTATTAATTGTAATGGTAGTATTAATGATTATGATATAATTGGCACAGGCATTATGAAATTGCCAAAATATTGTAAGGCTTATCATAAGTTATTTCAGTTCATTCCATCCCAGGAGTTTGAAATTAAAGTCTATATTCCACATCCAAATTTTAACATAATAGAAGATGATTGTTGCTCAAAAACAAAGTTGAATCAAACTATACCATATCTGTCTCCTGTTAAATTATCAAATGTAAACTTAAATTATTTGCAATATGCTTCTCATAAATTAAATCAAGCCGATGACGACTTAACCAGGATCGAAACTCAACCATATCATATTAAATATAGCTATTATTTTAGTATAATAACTACTTTGTTATCCGTTTCTGTATTTTCATTTTGTTCATATAAACTTTATAAATGCTTTTGTTGTAACAAGAATAGAAATACTTCATGTTGTGTTAAGATTATCAACAATTGTATAACGAAACCAAAATCAAATGTTCATGCCAGATCGAGTATCGAAATGTCTAATCGAGACTATGATACTGAAAGTACTGATTCAAGTATTACGCCCAAAAGGAATCTTGAATTGTTGTAAATTTTATTTTTTATTTTGCTCTGTCTATTACTATTTTGATGTGTTTAAATTAAGTTATTTTTAATTAAGGTTTATAAATGATTTTCTTTATTGTAATAAGTATTTGCTTACATTTAGTTACTATTTCTAGTTCTGTTGAAATAAAATTTACTAAATCATTGTTTTCTATTTCGTCTATTCAAATGCTATTTTCTATTTCATGTTTTTACTATATCGTTACATTTACCTTATAAGTTTAATAAATCTCAATTGTTATATTTCACTATTTCATTTCGATTTCGTGAATATTTATAATTTTATAATGATAACTAATTCCATTCAAATGTTATTTTCTATAGACTCTTTCCTGTTATTTACTATATTGTTACATTTACATTTAAAGTTTGATAACTCTTAATTGCTATATTTTACTATTTCATTTCGATTTTGTGATTACTTTGAATTGTATAATAATTAATGATAATTAATCTACGCTGTAATTTTCTATGTCATTATTTTTTTTTATTGTTATTTTAACTGTTTCTATTTCTTCTTAATTTGGATCATACTCACATTCTATTTCTATTTTCCGCATGTTCCGTTCTAAAGGGGGGAGGTGTTACATCCCTATTTTCCATGCAATAATGCTGAAGTGCATATAAGCTGGATAGTCAGCAATATATGTGTATAAATACTCGCTGTTTCCCAAATATTCTTCAGTTAGATATTCTCTAGCCTAAACGCTGCCCAGCTACGGACCTGGTTTCTGCCCGCCGGCCTGGACACAGCGAATAGACTAGTGCTATATCCATACTCCGGGTCGCTATAACCCTTCACAAGGGAACCGCGAAAAAGTGTGATCCAAGTTAGAGTGTTTATAGTTAAAGTCCCATTAGTTAGTAATTGTAGAAAGTGAAATAAATAACTTGTGTTCCGAAAAAGTGCTTTTTTTTTATAAGTGCTCGGAGGCGCAACCTAACAGAACGATTACGGCTATGCGAGTCACTATATCATCGTGGCTAAAATATGGTAGAGCTCTGCACTGCCTCGACCAGATCTGCTACATCCGCATACTTACTCCTTCCGTAATAGTAGTGGTCGTCACTGTTGTGTTTTGGTTTGGAGGGTAAGGTAGCCAGTAAACTTATGCATATGGGATTAAAACCCCTCCACAAGAATAGCAGCTCAACATCAATATTCGGTGTCTACAGGCGATGATAGTCTCTTGTCAACCGGAGAGCCATCTGCATGTTTGCTATCTTATTATATAAAAAAATAATTGATAGCAGTTACCGAAATATTTCATATATTTAATATTTAATCATAGATAAATTTATTTTTCATTTTTAAAATGGTAGAAAAACCTTCTTTGCACTTATATCCGAGTAAATTAACAAAAAGGCGGATATCCAAATGGTTTAAAGGAGAGTATAAAGACCAAGAAGGCATATTTAAACACTTATTAAAATGTAAATATAATTATGTTATTAGACTTTATTATTTGATTACATAATTATTATTTCAATCAGAAATGTTTATCTATACAGTATCTGTTCATAACGTACCTCAGTACATATAAAAATATAGGTCATAAATGACTTTTTTTATAATATAAAATAGATAACAATAAAATGGCAAAGAGAACAGCAAAGAAAATGGGATATACCATTACAATCAATATGTTATATATACATTTTCACTTTACATAGTCGACACTTAGTCGAATTCCATTGTTTTTTGATAAATGTAATAAAATATTTTCCGTTGTTTTTTGATAAATATAATAACAAATTGTCGCCTCTGTGGTCTAGTGGTCCAGCGTTGGCGTTGACTACATGAGGTCCCGGGTTCGATTCCTGGATCGGGCACTTAAAAAAAGTGTTTTTTCAGTTTTCTGATAAACACGAAGTTGCCCGGGATTGGAAAGTGCCCGGTTGGCGATAGGCTTGCCACCTATCACATTTGTCGGAACAAGTATCTTCGGCTAATCGTGGGTGCACTTGTTGTACCCCTGCCTACCCCTTCGGGGACACGGGCGTGAAGAAGATACTTTTTTATAATAAAATATACTTACTTGTAGATCTTAGATATTTATTGTACATAATTTTTTTCTACATAAAGAAATATTTTTGCATTAAAGAATATTTTAGGCTACGTAAAAACATACATTTTCATACATAAAAATATTTTTCTTTACGTGATACGTCACAACCCACGTGAAACCACATAGTACAATTTCTTTCCTCAAAACCAGAATATGTCAGTACAAATCTTCGATGTTATTTCAACAGAAATAAGTAAAACGTTGGCATTTTAACTAGACAATTTATTACAGAATTTCATCGCCTGGCAATTGGAGTGGAAGTGATACTTGGCGAGTCTAGACGTTAACGAGATGCGTTTTTTTATATATCATAAGATTACAAACAAGCAGATGGGTCTCCTGATGGTAAGAGTCAACCATCGCCTATAGACATCAAATGGTGCATAGCTATCTTGTGGTTGTGTTGCTATTTTGTGGCGAGGTCTAAAGCCACATGCATAAGTTTACCGGCTACCTTACCCTTCAAACCGGAACACGACAGTGACAAGCACTGACGCTATTGCGGCAGGAATAGGTAAGGCGGTGGTACCAGATTCAGGCGAGATAATGCAGAACTCTACCATCTAATAGTCACGATGTTAGTGACTTGCATAGCTAATCAGTCACCTTTTACGACATGCCTGGCAGAACGGCCATTGGTCCATTCTTCAAAGGAGCCCGTAACCAACACGGGAAATTAGAGAAGTTATTTTTATACCCGGACTAACGTCGGTAAAATAATTATTCTTCTTAAATTTAAGCTTGTGCAGCTTTTATTCCTTACTGTTTGTATTATTACTATTACGTACCCATAAAACGTTTATAATAGTGAAATAAAATCAACTTATTTCTGAACACTGTTGCTAGTGTGTAGAGTACTGCAATGTCTCGCCCGGGTCTGGTACTACCTTACCTATTCCTGCCGCAATAGCGTAAGAGGATTTCACCGTCGTGTTCCGGTTTGGAGGGTAAGGTAGCCAATCAGCGTATGTCTGTGGCATTAGACCTCGTCACAAGATAGCAATACATCAATAATATTGGTTTCTATAGGCGATGATTGACTTTTTCCATCACGAGAGCTATCTGCTTGTTTGATATTTTATGACATAAAAAATAGTGTTTCTTTTTTGATTGTAAGCCATGGAAAAGAAGAAATTGTGTATTCTATGCCATACATATAATAAATATTATTTTTATTTTGATTGTTTAGATGTTAGAGTGTTTGTTAATTTATCCAACAAACCGGCTGGACTGATTTGATGAAATTTGGCACACTGTTATAAAAATTTATTGATAGTTGTAATGCTTTATTTGAGAAATCTAATGGTAATTTCTGTATTTTTGGTGATTTTAACTTAAACAATATTAATTGGAGTTTGCTGGATGAGTCAAAATTGTTAAATTTAAATGGACTGGGAAAGCTTTTTCTAGATTTTATTGATACTAATGGTTTAGTGCAACATAATCGGATTGTTAATGTCTCGGGTAATATTCTGGATCTTGTATTGTCTGATCTTCCTTCCTGTGAAGTGTCTGGATCGCATACAGCTTTGTCGGTGGTTGACCAACTTCACCCTCCTTTAATAGCTTATATTCACAAGGTCAATAATGATAGTCTTTTATATAATAATTTAATATCTAAACCGAATTTTTTTAAAGCAGATTATGACAATATACGAAGTCGTCTAACGTTAGTAAATTGGATGGAAAAGTTTCAATATTTACAGGACGTCAATCAAATGGTATCTGTTTTTTATAAGGTGATTTATGATATTATTAAAGAACTAGTGCCTCAACGTAGACAAAAAAGTAAAAAGTATCCCGTATGGTTCAGCCGTAGTTTAACAAAAGCTCTCAAAGAAAAATACAATATATATCGTAGGTTTAAGAAATACAGGAACCCTATGGACAAAATACAATTAAATTTGCTTAGTAGACGTTGCGAAAAATTGGCTACTAATTGCTATAAAGCTTACGTCGAAAGAATAGAGAATAAAATCTCTGACAATCCTAAATTGTTTTGGTCTTTCATTAAGGCAAAGCGGGGAGGCAAAAGTAACTATCCGTCTTGTATAACAGACGGAACAAAATACACAACTAATGGGGTTGAGATTTGTGATATGTTTGCAGATACATTTTCGTCTGTTTACAATCATCAGTCGTCTGCGAGTAATGATCATGCTTTGGTCTGTTTGTCTGTTTTGACCAACAACGGTGAAGCTCTAATGATACCCAAATTTGAAAAGGAATGCGTTCTTAAGAAATTAAAATCTGTTGATCGGTACAAGGGAGCGGGGGCGGACGGAATTTCTCCTAATTTTGTTGCAGAATGCGCCGAACATCTAGCATTGCCTCTTTTTATGATTTATAATAAATCATTAAGTTCTGGAATTTTTCCCGACGCCTGGAAGATAGCAAAAGTTGTCCCTGTCCCTAAATCTAATAAACATGATATTATTTCTAATTACAGACCTATATCGATTTTATCAGTGTTAGCTAAAATCTTTGAATCACTAATTTGTCCCTATTTTCAACGTCATCTAGAGCAGTACTTGACTATTAGTCAATTTGGGTTCGTTAGGCATCGATCGACTGCGGCGAACTTGGTTTGCTTTACAGAAACAGTGTTGCAGGCAGTAGACTCTAACAGCGAAGTGGATGTAATATATACAGACTTTAGCAAGGCATTCGACCGAGTACCTCATGATTTGTTAGTTAAAAAGTTATCATGTTACGGTGTATCTGGATCAATACTCAAATGGGTTAAATCCTATTTAGCCAATCGCACGTTTTATGTTGTAATAAATGGATATGAATCTGGGTATCATACTATTACGTCCGGTGTGCCTCAAGGGTCTCACTTGGGCCCGGTTTGGTTTAATTATTTTATAAACGATGTAGTTCTTTGCTTTTCTAACTCAGAACCTTTTATGTACGCAGATGACTTAAAATTTCTCAAGGAAATCAAATCAGAACACGATGTCTCATTGCTCCAAAGTGACATAGATAAACTTAATGAATGGTGCACAAACAACGGTATGCTACTAAATTGTAATAAATGCTTTCATGTAAAGTTCACTCGTAAACTTAATTCGACGAATTATACTTATTATATTGGGCAGAATAAAATACACATTCTAGATGAAATAAAGGATCTTGGAGTAATATTCGATAGAAAACTTACTTTTTTACCTCAGATTGAGCAAGTTATTCGAAAATCATCCAAAATGCTAGGATTTTTAATTCGAACTGTCAAAGTTTTTAAGAGTGAAAGAGCAAAGATTTGTCTTTATTACAGCCTAGTCAGAAGCCAACTAGAATACTGCAGTGTAGTATGGCGACCACACTATGCAACACACACATTAAGGATTGAAAGAGTTCAAAAGCGTTTCTTATGGCACCTGGCGTATAATCGTGGTATAGCTAAACAATGTAATCCCTACAAAGATAGGTTACTGATATTTAATATGATGTCATTGGAGGACCGTAGAAAGCTTTTGGACTTTTCATTCTTTTATAAACTACTCAGAAATGATATTGACTGCCCCCAATTGTTACAAAAAATAGATTTCCGTGTGCCGAGAGGTCATCCTCGTAGGCCCATCACACCTGTTTGCCCGCCTCTACGTAGGACTGTAGCTGGTGCAAATTCCCCTATACCGCGTTTTTGTAAATTAGCCAATGAATACAGTTACGCTATCGACATTTATTTTGACTCATTTAACAAAGTCCGCAAAATGTTTATAAAGCATAGAACTGATTAGGTTTAGCTCTGCATTAATGTTTGTTTTTAATTAGGAGTTTATATATTCGTTTTATGAATATATACAGTATTACAGTCAATTGTTACTTTTAAAAAAGCAAGTGGTGTTTACCTATAATTGTTTGTTACAATAAGCTAGTTAATTTTTGTCATGTTATCTATAATAGAACTAACATTGTATACAAATGTTGGTAAGCCTTAATAAATAAATAAATAAATAAATAACAGTTTGCCAAATTATAAAAATATAATTAGTGATATTTCAGGTAATTATAATATAATAACTTGAAGTAGCACTAAGTATACTTTACTGGAAAAGTAAGCCTTTATTTTAAGGATTCACCCACAACTTTTTTATTGCAGCGGGCTGCAAGGCGCAGCTAGTATTAAATAAGCTGACGATAATGGAAACGAATAACGTTAAAAAACACAGCTCTTTCATAGCAGCCTATTAAAAAACAAAATGATAACTATCAAACACTACTCTTACTCCGGTTCGTGTCGCGTGTTTGCGCGCGACCCACAACTCTAGATACATGTAAAACATATTTTTATTAGCGAAGGCTAAGAACATCATATACAAAACATAAAACGACTGATATTTTAAATAGAATTAATGAACGCGTGTGCTGTTACTACTTGCGACGTGGTTATGCTAGCTCTATTGATTTGTGATTTGAATCAAGTTTACTGTTTTTTATGGTATGAATTATCAATTAAGCAGATAGCTCTACTGATAGTAGGGACTCTCACCTATAAACGCGTTACGTTGCACGCAAATGCGTTGCAGTCTGCATGGGAAGCCGAGTTCACAAATCAGTCCCACGCGTTGTTACAGACCCTTTTTAGAAGAATAGATCGACTGCGTTATTCCTAGACATCTCGAAAAAGGCGCGAAATATATTGGAAGCACAATATGATTACAAGTTAAAGACCATAGGCTTACGACATAATAGTCTTGTCACTTAATCTCAAATGGAGCGTCTGCTCGTTGTTTACAGCAAATTAACTTAAACGGTTAAAGTACTGTAACATAGTATTCTTCTTGTAGTGTCGCTTATAATTTTATATGTCCAAGCTTAAGGCAACCTAACAAACCTACTGAATATTTGTGTGATAAGTCGGATAAGGTTAGCTAATAACGTCACTAACGTCGTCTTACTGATTAGGTGATAAAGTTCTGCAACGACTTGGCCGATTTTAGTATCACCACTTTACCTATTCCTGTCGCAAAAACGACTGTGCTTTTCACTGTCGTATTTCGGTTTGGGGGAGTAAAGTAGGCAATCAACCTATGCAAAAGGCATTGTGACCCCACCACACGAATGGCGATGCACCATTAATATTTTTGGTTTCTATCGGCGAGGGTTTTCTTATTCCATCAGGAGAACTATTTGCTTACTTGCTTTCCTTTGAAATAAAATAAAAGTAAAAATTAGTTATCTGCTTTGGCTACCCAACTCAGATCGCAAGAGCAACAATCTCAAATGAACTGATTTGCAAAAAGTTTTATTCGTAAATTCCACACTAACCTTTTCGATTTTAAGACGTAGCTGACTATCTTAGATAGTCAGCTACGTCTACGTCAGATATCTAGATTTAAGACACACTTCATATCTCGCGCTATCTCTGTAAAAAAAGTAGTTAGTGAGAATAGTTAAGACTTTTTAAAGTCCAGTAAACTAGTTGAAATAACAAAACAGATATAAAGGATTAAAATACAATAACAGCAATATTAAATTTTAGTTAATGTAAGACTAACATAAAGTAATTTAGATTAAATTGAACTACATGTATAACAAATAACTCGTAGCGATAATGTCCTAATTCTGTTTGTAGTTAAATAACCTAAAACGGCATATTGTAGAATGCACGGGCTCCCGGTAATCAGTTCCCACTTAATCTGAAGGCTTGGGCGACACAAATTGTTTGTTAATTTTAAATACAATAATATTCTTCTTATTTATATAAGCTATTCATCCCATGAGAGAGATCATAACATAACTTTTACAGGCTAATATTACAAACAAGCTGACAGTTCTGTATTTTAAAATAGCCGTCGTCTATAGATACCAAAAATTTTAAATATGTGTTATTATCTAGCTATAGCACCTTGAAAGCCGGAACACAACAACTACAGATAAATTATGGCAATAACAAAGGTATCAAGTAGTGGGCAAGGAACTCTTTACATAACAGTATTCAATATTCATGATATTAGTGAACTGTTTATTCTTCGCTCGCTTGTTTCACACTGTCTTGTAAAACAACTGATGCTCTGTTCTTAGATCCCGGACCAGCCTGGGGAAAACTCTTATCGGGATCTAGCTCGTAGATACTCTACCATAATGCAAACATACAGTGATTACAAATTAACGGAAAAATATATGCCGATTATTAGTTTCCATGTTTTTAAATAACTATAATTTATTTATATAATAAAATATTAGTAATTATAATTAATTATGCTAGAAATAGCACACTTTATAGCAAACTCTAACTTTTATTATAATGATAAAGCTAGTATAAAGTGTGTCAAATGGAATAAAAAAATTAGAAACAGTATACAGTACAACAGTCTAGAGTTTCACAACTTTATTGGTTAAGCTTTTTCGGCTGTTAATGTTAGAGTCAACCTAGTCGTTACAACAATATTACTAATGTTTGAAAAAAAAAATTTAGTTTCAGTCTAGAGTCCAAGAGGTAAGGGTTGCTACCTACAAGGCTGAGGTCGGACACATTTGGAACTTAATAATTTAATCCATTCATTGCGTCCGACGCCGATGGGCGTTTTTTTTTACAGCGTAATGGGCGTCTTTTTTGTTTCTTTACAGATGCGCCGATCGAGGCGCCAAATGCTTAATGAGTTTATTTTATCATGAATTAATTTTTTTAAGAATTTCTGCAAAATAGAAGTTAGAAATAGAAGTTATTTTTCCAATACCTACGAAATGTTGAGTACCGTTTCCCTGAAATCATCTCTTCGTAAATTCAAATATTATTGATAAATTGTGGAAGACGCTGATAGGCGTATATCAGAAATTCGCAACATTTTTATTCGCGTTGCTTTTACATTTTTATATGCATACAGTTTTAGGGGTTTATATGCGTAATTTAGACAATATTGTATAAGTGCATTATTTATAAGTTGACCTGTAAACTTATTGCGTAACTCATCTTTACCACCAGTTTTATTTGTTTGATGAGTGATAGTTTTTTTTTTGATAATTGCTAAAAACGGCTATTTTTAACAACCTGGCCTTAAAGCATATACTATAACAAAATATATCGCACCTTCGCTAAGAAAACATGCACATAGGTACATACATTTTAAAAATTGTAATTTTTTTAGATGTTTTTATAATTATGATCCTAGAAATCGGAACTCAACGGAAATCTCTGTTATGGAACTTCACAAGCAATCCTTCAGACAGAAATATACTTCAGTATAATATATTATACATAACTTATTTAAGAATTTTTAATTATTAATTTGCTCTTTTACCCAAATATATCTTATCTTAAGTGCAGATTATTAGTCAAACAAATTCCGAGTTTCTAAATTAAAATATAGACTGTATTATTGAAGATAAAATATTTTATTCAGTGATGGTGCTAGTTGGCAGCTGGATTCCCATAGAAATTAATCTAATAAAAAACATTGAAACAAAAAACTTCTTAGAGCAAACCAAAAGTTATTTTCAGAGTACATGTATATTTATCAAAATACATAATAATCATCAAAAGTATTTTGTGAACAGGGTTAACAGTGATGACTATAAAAATATGCTACAATTTAGCTAAAACGATAAAATTTTATGATTTTGCAGCTAAATATAATATTAAGTTTTAATATAACTAAGAAGTTACCGAAGGTTGGTATACTCTGGCAAAATCAATAAATATAAGAAAATTAAATCCAAAGACAAATATCTATTGAATATTGGGACCATTTGATGCAAAAAGATTCGTAATATATTATTTTACTTTTACTTACTGTTTTTCCACCACAACATTGATTTCTTAAGTTTTAACAGTTTATGACTTCTAACTATTTGTGACAAAAATATAAAACCATTCATAAAATCTGCGTATATCTCTCTACAATTTACAAGCTAAATGTAAGGTTAATCGACAAAACTAAACAAAACATTCTGTGAAATCTTATTCGAGTGCTGAAAACGCCGATAGGCGTCTAAAAACTTCCTTATCAGGTGCCGCGGACGCCGATTGGCATTCCTCTAAAAATAACTACCGCACCTGAATGTGTAGTAACACAAAAACCAGGCGTGTCATCACCTAACGAATTAGTAGATAGTCTCAATGGAAAGAATGAACAAAAAAACAAAAAAAAAGTTCGAAATCGGTTAATAAATGACAGAGTTCTGAGATAGCAAAATATGAATCAAAAAATAGTAATTGCAAACCTTGCACTTTTTGGGAAGACTTCAGTTGAAAAAGGGCTCACTCTTACTGCAAATGTAATCGGAGTGAAGATATTTTTATACACAGACACCCACACACACATATATATATATATATATATATATATATATATATATATATATATATATATATATATATATATATATATATATATATATATATATATCCTTACGCTAAAGTCCCTTACTTGGTAGATTTTGCTTTCATGTGCTTTTTGATACACCCAGCTCTTGTTTCCATACAATACCTTTAGATCAAACTTCTAATTATGCAGGGCAAGGCAGGCACCCTGACTTGAGATAGTGCTTTAAAGGTATTATGTTTATATTAAAAATATGTTATATGTACTAGTTTTCTTGGGCGATGGGAAAAATAAATCGTTGTTAATTATTCAAGTTCACTATAAATTACTGTTTTAATTATCGCAATAAGTTTACTGTCATTGATGTTTCTTTAAAAAAAAAACTTCAACAATGTTTTTACCAAACCCAGGATTTATACCATCAGATGCAACTAGACTATTTGATCAATGATTTTGTGTAATTTTTATTTCCCTTATTTTATCATCATTTCAGCGCTCTTTCGCTTCCACCGGGTTCACGACACTGAGACCCTGACCGTCGCGCGGTTCATCTCTTGGGTGCATTATTACGTTGCGTTAGCCAGTTCTTGAACGAATTTGTCTTTATTCGCACAATCTCGTATAGGACCAACCAACATAGACCATTACATATAGCATGCTGAGCGATCCTGATACACCCTGGTTGTGGTCTTTGGATTCTCGGCTAAGGTGTATAATTAATGTACGACTTTTATCGACCTGTCCGAGACATCCTGAGAGCTGAGGTGTCGGAAAATTTTATCTCTAGAATCGTAGACAAAGCTTATGGCAGGTTTCTAAATTGAGGCGTATAACACTTTTCATTTTCTTTTACCATACTATCCAGGACAGAGAATAGTAGAAACGATTCTGCTATTATCGGCGTTCAAGCTCTGGCCTTGATCAATGGGCAAAAAAAGTATATAAAAATGTATATAAAAAAGTATATAAAAAGGCAAATATCTAGAAAACATTTTGGCGCTTTGGGTTTGCTAAACCGTATTTTGAATGCGTAACTTTTTGAGCTGCCTTTTTTCTAAAATATCATCTGACGACCGCAGTTTTGCTTCCGTTTATTCCGCTATGAGTTTTATAGCTGAATATAAATAGTCCCGTATTGATACAGAATCAGCTCAGTATTTCTTTGTTGCTCTAGATTAGCATCGATGATCTCCACTAATGCTGTGACATAGACTGTGTGTGCATATATGGCCTTGAAACGACGCTTTGCTATTAGCTGATGTAGATGTATATTTATACTTAAGTGATCTTCAATTAAAACCACTTGTTGATCTGGATTATATATCATGTTGTTGATGGACTCATAGATAATGAACGCAATATCTTAGGACAGATGTTCTGCTTCTGTTCTTCATGCTGCTGGACTCAAGTGTAACAGAGCCTTCACACTCTTCTTGGTCTTCAAATTAACCAATAAAAATCCCGTGTTGTTTCAGGTATCTACTGAAGAAGAAAATACCTACTTCCTGCCAAAAAGTCAAACCTGTCAACATTATCGTGACTATTAGATATTATGGTTCTGTAGTCACCCCAGGATTTGGTACCACTGTCCGCTACCTTATTATTTACTGTCACAATTCTGTCAGTGCTTGTAACAGTCGTGTTCAGATTTGAAATATTTGGCAAACTTGTAACAGTCATGTTCCGATTTAAAATATTTAGCAAACTTATGCATAACATCCGTCACCTAGATAATATAAGACCATTAACATTTTTGATGTCTATAAGTGACGATTGTTCCTTTTCATCCAAAGAAAATATTATGTATTTATAGAAGAAGGGGCGGACGAGCAGCGGGTGCACCTGACAGTAAGTGATCACCGACGTCCACAAACAGAGTACTTGTAGTATTAACTCGTCTATATGTTCTTGAAGCTCTTAAATTTTTCCTCCATCCCCGAGTAATGTATGTTGTAAAGTCTAGTTGAAGCTTAAAACGGTTTCCCCTTATTAATATTTTCTTATAGCTGTAACATCAAGTTGCAACAAGCAGTCCTAATCTTTATTTCATCAGGCTTTACGGTATAGACAATAGAGAATGCGTGGATCTGAATGTTACTCGGTTAGAAACATGTCCAAACTGCCTGCCTCCGAACATTCAAACGGTACCGCTCGCTGTAAAGTCGGTTATCTTCGTAATATATTACTCGCTATGTCACGGATGCCATCTACAGCAATTGTGATACTCTGTTAAGGTTAGTATTACATGAGACATACGAATTGTATTGGTGTCTACGCGAGTTACAACAAAATTCTTAATATTGAAACAAAAGATGTCATGCCTTGATTAATATATCAAAAATTAACAAATAAATAACCCGTATAGGTCTCGGGCTTCTGTAAAGAATAGGCCAACTGCCGTTCTGCCAGGCAGGTCGTAAAAGGCTGCCGATTAGCTACACGAGTCACTACTATCGTGGCTAATAGGTGGTAGAGTTCGGCATTGTCTCTCCAAGGTCTGGTATCACCCCCTTACCTATTCCTGCTGCAACAATTTGAGTGCTTGACACTGTCGAGTTCAGGCTTGGTGAGTAAGGTAGCCGGTAAGCTTATTATTTATGTGGTGGTATTAGACCTCACCACAAGATAGCAACGCACCATTAACACCTTTGGTGTCTATAAGCGATGATTGACTCTTTCCATCAGGAGACCCATCTGCTTGTTTGCTATATTATGATATAAAAATAACCTATTTTCTGTTAGTAGGCATATACGATAGTTTACCGCAAATTTATTGGTTAAAAAATATCATCTGTTGTGACAATAGACATGCTGTGCATACTAATATCATAAATGCGTAAGTAACTCTGTCTGCATGTCTCTTCTTCACGCCTGAATCATTCAACTAATTTGGATGAAATTTGGTACAAACATAGTTTAAAACCAGAGGAAGGATATAGGATTTTTATCCCGGAAATCACACGGAAACGGGAATTGTACACGTAAAAGCCCCGGAACTGTAGCTCATAGTTGTATGTTTTTTTACCTTTTCAAAATCACTTGTAACTCATAAAACAAATCTGTAATAAGACTTTTTAATTAGTCAATATTTTACAGGCACATTAAGCAGCTCGACAACAATATAGTTACAACATTAGCAGGAATAGCGGCCAATTACTGGGAGGAGCTGAGAGAAGTAACTCACTGAAGAAGAATTTTTTTAATATTAAATAAAAACAAAATCGGTTAAGTGCAAGTTGCACTCGTATATTGAGGGTTCCGGTATATATCTGACCTGAGAAGAACTATATAAAACAGTAAAGGCGTGTGGGGGCACCGAGCGAGTTCCTCCGGAGATCCCGGAGCCCTCACCCTGCGCCAAAGACGGTCACCGTGGAGTTTTAGCCGGTACGAGTCCGGCATAACCACTCGGCTACCCCCGTAACCGAAAGGTACCCATGGGGGTTTCCCCACGATAAAAAAAAGGGTTCCGGTATATGGTCGTGTTTCTGATCGCGACTTTTTATTATGTAACTAAAACTTTTTTTTGTTTTTTTTTTGTTTTTGAATTTTTCCCGTTACATGTGCCGTAATGTACTGCTTTTTGCCAAATTCCATAATTCTAGATAAACGTGAAGTACCCTATAGGTTTTGGTTCCCATTTGAAATCACAAAAATTCGCAAAATATGCGACATAAATGGTCATATCTTTTGAACACGTTGACTTACAAGTTTGATTTTTTCACAGCTGGACCGTAGATACGAGTTATAGACATAAATTTCAACTTAAAGAATCTACGCGTCCCTGAGAAAAAGGGTCTCGACAGAGGGACAGAGATACGGAATTCTAAAAGTATTGAAGGATAGGAAGGACCTTTGCGGGATAAGTGAAGTAAATCAAACGTCTCCAGTTTGCCACGATTCACTGATTAGGTTTTGGTGAGATGAGTGATAATCTCTATAACCGCAATTAATGGGTGATTCTTCAAAAATGCGTTCTCCGTGTAATTTCCATGGTACTTTTGAAATCGCTTAATTAAAGCAAATTACACAAACATTTTAAAAGTTTATGCAAATTTAGCATATGAAATGAACATATGAAAATTTGACACGTAGTTAATCTTTACTTTTCCTAAAAAAAATATTGAACATTTGCGGGCCATGGAAATTACTTTAAAGACCACGGAAATGACCCAGCAGGTAAAATTTTGCTAAATACCGCATCAGATATGAAAATAAGATTACATAAACGTGATTTGGGAAACTATGGACGGCTGTAATGTATATTAAAACGATATTAGACTTTTTTTTCAGCAACTCTTTTTTTCTGAATTTCACCTCTCCGCTAAACTTAGATAAGATACAGCAAAATAAATTAGCGATAAAGTGCGTGTGCTACACATTTCCTATTACCTTTTGCTTTTCTAAGCCATGCAATTGAAACTGTGTGAAAAACTTAAATGTTTGTATTTTCATAAATATCATTATAACTGTAGCGACGATGTAATCATATCGGTACATAAATAAGTAGTAGAGTATGGAAGAATTGCAGGATTAGCGAAAAATATGAATGTATGCTCAACCGAACAGTTACCTAGCCAAGCTTAGCCGTAGTACTACACTTTACATTAAATACTTCCCTTAGCATCAAAACATTAATAGTAGACTCATTTTCGGCACTTTGAGCATGATAATTAGACGCTTTAAATGATAATAAGCTTCGGTTTATCAAATTTAAATAAAAAAGGTAGAGTAAACTGAACATCTTTAGACTTTCCGGTTCACCGTGATTTACCGGTTTTTCGGTTGGCGAGGTAAGTGGTGATCCTAATCGCCGCATTTACCGATATGTTAACGATTATCGACTATTCCTAGCGATAACCGGGACCAACAGTTTTACGTGGTCATCCGAGCCACAGGAGTGATAATACACCACTCCGCCAGCCTCTGAGCAGCTACTGAGGCTTAAGATTTTCGAGGCAACCTCGAAAAAACTTGAATAACACCTTTGCCTGACCTGGGGATCGAATCTAGGACTATGAGGCAGTCTAAATGATAAGCTTTGGTTTAACAGTTTTAAATAAAAAAATAACTGAAACAATATTTATCACTTAATCTGGTGATTGCATGAATTACAGTATAAACATTGAATATTTCATTTTAATCATTGCAAACAAAATGAAGTAAAGTAATTTCCATGGGGTTTTTGTAACTTCCATGGTGTTTTATACATAGAAATTACACCATGGAAATCACCAAAAAGCATATATTTTGAAATTTCTCGCCATTGAAAAGATATAGGCTACTAGTTTGTTATTGGCTATCTACATTTGGGAGTTAGGTATAAGACCGCAATACCCGTTTACTAAAAATAGTATACATTCCGAAAATGTGACATGGAAATTCTTGAAAATTGAGAACCAAAAATTTAAAAATTGAAGAACTTACTTTTGCACCGAAATGGAGGGATTTAGGGCTACGAATACCTGACCCATAAGCTGCAGCATAAAAGAAGAATCAGAAAAACCAATCCCGATACCTCTAGACCTCGCCAGTTCAGAGTAGTAACCGTCGCAATAAGCGAAGCTAAAATTTTGCCAAGTGTGTGACATACGTACTTACACTCATAAAATAAAAACTATCACTGCAATTGGATTAGAAATTTGGTCAGGATATAAAATGATTTGTATTTTTAAATTTTGTGAATAAATATGATTAAAAGCGTTAGTGAATTAAAAATATCTGCGATTGATCAGAAGACGGAGCGCGTGTTACGCGTGTAAAACGAGCAAAATTACCGGGATTCGAGGTGTTGAGGGTAAATAACTCTTATATACATGGTTATTACATAACGAAATCTATATGACACGATATATATAGAATATATAAACATGTTATATTAGATTTATGCAAACATTATTTGTTTATATAGGAGATAAGAATCTGTTACGCTCAAAAATTGTACTCTTAAGAATGACCCTAATACAATAATTACATAACATTGGTAAAGGGAGAAATTAATCCCACGTTTGCAATTTTTCTCACCAGGAATCAATGAGGAACCAGGAACAATTCCTCAAAGTGGTAGTTTATCCAATCTATGATGACTATGCTATTAACATTTATTTTGGATTGGATACACATCCAGTTTCGAGCAGGTTATGTTTATTAATGAAATACTAAATAAAAAACTGCAAGACGTATTTAGAACGAATTGTCTGATGCCTGGGGTATGATGGGGCATGAGGAGGTAAATTATGTAGAACCCGTTACCGCTAAAACAAGTCAGCTAAAAGATTAAATATAAAAATCTACTGGGTTTTAACATTCTAAAATATCTAATAATCAGACTGCAGCTTTTTTTATGTCATAAGATAGCAACTTATGACATAAAAAAAAGATATCTTAGAAAGATATCTTTCAAAGATAGCTTAGAAAATTTGTTTCGTAAAGTATGTGTGTACTCCGTGTTGGTCCGGAGTCCTTCTTAGATTTACTGCCTTACTGCTAGGCATTTCGTTAAAGGCGAGAAAAGTCTAATACATGTCACTCGTATCGTGATTACTAGGTGGTAAATTTCCGCAACGTCGCGCCCGCCTTACCCTTCCCAACCAAGATATTGTCAATTCTTGTATTGCTGTGTTCTGGTTTGGAGAATAATGTAGTTGGTAGACTTATGTATGTGTCACTGCCATCCCGCCACACGGATAGCAACGCGCCATTGACATCTTTGATGTCTATAGACGCTGATTTCTCCTCCCCCTCTGTTTATTTTCTATATATATAATGATATCATATCGTAATAAAACGGAGCTATATAAAACAATATATTTCGAATGGTAGGAATTGATTAGCAGAATGAAAGAAGGTCTATTCTTTTAAAAGTAACTAGCGTTGCCGATTTTGCTATAAATGCATAACATGGGGTCTTAGATTTGGATTCCGTTGCAGACAAATAGTTCTGAATAGTTTCGAAGTTTTTCTGGTAAAGCGTAACTTCAGACTAGATACATTTTCATCCTACTCTCCAAGATTAGCGGTACATCGTTTGTTTCAAATTTATTATAATCATTTTTAGATCCAACATAGTTTCTGCTACTTACTATAAACTTCGATGAATGGAATGATATTTTTAGTAAAGATAAGTTATTACTCATAAAATTACAAGACACAAGATTATTATGTTCTCATACGTGTTTAAAACCTGCTTTCTCCAGCTCATTCCACATGAAGCCTCTAAATAATTCCTATATCAAGAACTTAATAATTATTAAGGACTCACAGAGGGCCTCACGAAGGCCCAAAGAAAATCATCGTGTGCCCTACTTACCAACTTGCTCGGCAAGCATCCGTTGGTAATGCTCAAAGAGTTTTGATATTTATGCCTGTAGCCGTAGAGATGTAGATTGGTGAAAGTCGTTTGTAGGTCTGTAGGCCTGTCACCGCGCGGTGGTGGGCGTGCGTCGTGCTTCAACTTGTGTGCGTGTACGCTAGAGATAGTATGCGGCAGGCCTGACCAACTCATGGAGAAATGCGTCGCTTTGATCTTATTTATTAGTTTGGGCATAAACAAAACATAATTAATTAGTAGTAGTTTTTTAAATAGTAGATAGACTATTTGTCTTCTATTGAAGAAACGATGATTTGGCTGAAGTAATTACCAAAAGGTAAGATCAAGTATTTTACAAACCTGTTGTTGAAATTTAATTTCAAGTTTCACTTCACGGCGTAATATAATAAGAAAAACAGGTACGATAAATGGATAAAAATTAATACCGCTTTTAAATTAAATAATAGAAGAGAATTTAAATCCTCCTTATATAGCCCACTGTATTATAAAACAAAATTATTATTTCAGGTACAATTTATACATACAATAATTAAACATTTTTGCTCTCTTAGCTCTTATTGTCTATGTATTTGTAAATAATGGGACAAAATAATGTTAAGACCAACTGGCTTAGCACATTCCATTAATTTGATTTACACAACTGAAAGCCATTATTTCTGATATGAAAAGCGGGCCTCATATTGCATACCCCATGTTCAGTGGTGGTAAAATTTAGTGGGAAGTGAGTGGGGTGCGCGCGCGCCGCAGTCAGTCAACGACACGCGCGGCTTGCGCCCGCCTCGGATCGGAGTGAAGTGAGGTGTCAGACATTACTTGCGAATCGAGATTAGTGACTTCAGCGATATAGAGAAATCAGTGTACGTTGAAAGAACACAGCGTTCCGTTTCACGCACGTGACAACAGGAACAGTGTTTCTGAACTATTTTGGAAATGTCATTGGCATTAATAATGTGACGTGTTGTGCCAATTGGATCTTATCAGGACCTACCTTTTATTTTTCTACCTATCCTTTTGTAAATATTCGAAAGAATATTTGTATCGTTCTTTTTATTTTTGCCAATTACAATTCCTTTTTTAACAATTTTCATTTTTACTAACCGCATGCCTGCTTTACTTACAATTAGATAAAACTCGATATTTCCACAATAGTTTTCGGCGATAACAGAAGGTCGCTCGACGAGTTTATTTACAGTTTTAACGGGCGTCCGGTTCGCGGTGACACGAATTTTATATTTTATTTGCATATATTGTTCATATAACATATAAACTTTATAATGATCTATGAAATATGAATACCGCTTTTTGTTTAATTATAAACTTATGTCATTAATTCCTTATATTTTATACACTCTTGATAAAATATATTTTATAAACAAAATCTAACCCATAAATGATTTATTGGAAATTATAATTCAAGATATAAGAAATACGAATGGGTAGTTATTATTCTGGTTAGGAAACCCTAAGTTCTCTTTACCTTTTTATATGTAGTTCTTCTTGAAATGCATTTTTCTAGTCTGCACTCCCAACCCTTCTAACGGCCGTCCTCGGTACTATACACCCCAAGAACAGGTCGCGAAAAGACAGTGACTCAAAACAATACGCAGTGGACACAGTGTATAATGTTAATTTGGATTTGACACATATTCAACCGCTTCTCACCATCTTGTTTAATCATTTCAGGTGAGTTTTAATCGTGTTTAGTGGTTTTAGTAGTGCGTCTAGAGGGGAGATATGTCTTTCGAGTGAATGAGGGTGAATGACTGGTTATGAATGAAAGTTTCTGTATGAACTATTGTTTTATATAGAATCTGAAGTATTGTGTCAATATTTTGTTAACAGTATTCTATATTTAATTCATTTTCAGCAGACAAGATAGAGATAGAGGAAGATAATATTCTTTATTAGATGACGTCGAAGACTAAGTGTTACGTTTTTTCGAAATTTTATTCGCTGTAATTTTAATTTGTTTACTTAATATATAACGATTTATTATATTTTTTTTAATTTGGTTAAAATATAAAGCTTACTGAGCTTCTATTAGAAGGATTAGCGTAGCCACCTGTTGAACTGTTGTGAATTATCGAATGAGGAATAGTTTTTTTCACTCTTCGTATGAGTTATAGCAGGGTTGGCTGCCACTGAAGCAGGTTAGCAACTGCTTCCATATCACCTGAGGCCTGACCCCACCACAAACAATGGACGACAGATATACTGAAAAGGCTAATATTACATTTTTGTTTGTAAAAAAAACAAAATGTTCAAACAGAAAAAAACAATAATCAGAAATAGCAGTTTTACTTGTGCAGTCTGACCCTCTTCTAAAGGATAGGCAGCCCTGAAGAGGAAAATAAGATTAGGAGTCATTACCAGCTTCACCAATAGGTAGTAGGCTATATAATTTGCTTGCTTGCCTTTCTTGATTGGAGTTACCATAAATTCAATGCCTTCTACTGTCATTTTTAATATCATAAAATAGCAAATAGGTTAATGGCTCTCCTGATGAAAGAGACATCCATCGCCTATAGACACCAAAGATGATAATGGTGCGTTGTTATCTGTGTGGCGGAATAGTGATGCCACTTGTATAAAGTTACCGGCTACTTTACTATTCAAACTGGAACACAACTGTAACAAGCATTGACACTCTTGCAAAAAAATAGGTAAGGCGGTGATATCATACTCGGGCGAGACGCGGCGGAACTCTACCACCTAGTGATCACGATGGCACTTGGCACGCATAGCCAACCATTCGCCTTTTACGAACTGCCTCGCAAAACGGCAGATGGACTATTCTCCAAAGAGGCCCGGACCAACAGGTTGTATCCCGATCTGGCTTCTCAACTGGCACATGAGTTTTTTAAACGAAAAGTAATTGTTTTTAAGGACGCCGAAAACACGTTAGCTGCTTAATTGCATGTTATACCTATGGTGCGGGCGGTAGAATTTATTGCAATGTTTTTTATTACGTTTATTAAAACCCGTTATAAAAAATATAGTCTTACCAGACAACCAGAAGCGATTGAAAACTGTATATTTTACTACTAGATCACGAAAGTTTAGTTAAGTTAAAGTTTAGTTTTACCACAAATCGCCCAGGTACGGCTTTAGAATGAAAATGCTTATTATTGTCGTGTTCCAGCTTTTATTTTCCTCTAAATAATCAATCAAATCTTTGGTGCTTATAATCGATTCTTATTTTTTACCGTCAGGAGAGCCACCTGATTGCTCATATGTCATACAAACATGCAATTACATTTAAGTTGTTATACAATCCGGTTGTTGACATTCATTGTATTCGGAGGTCGGTAACCTAACCTGAAGTATATTTCGTATTTACAGAACTAGTTAAGATTCCGCACCTACTTACTTCTGATAAGACACCTGTTTTTTAACTCATTTGTTTTTATAACTAGCGAATGGATAAAACATAAAAAATACATATGTTAATATAAAGAATATCTAGCAATTCTAGCGAATTGTACAACGCTATGAGAGCTAGTTAGATTAACATAATATGGATCTTGATAGATCTTTGTAGTTGGGCAATGTTAAATATCTTTGAGCTTAGAATGAGTGACCTAAATACGACAATAACAAGGATTCTTCATCAAAAAAGCAAGCAAGTGTCATTATGAATCTGCACCTGGGTGACTTGTCACAGAACTCAACCATCTAGAAACAAAAATTTTGCTTCCGATTGCTTCCTACTAGTTGCTGGGTAGGAGAACTAGAAGAAGATGTATATTTTATAACGAGTTTTGATAAATTTAGTACTTTAATATACAATTTAGCACTTAATGTGATTCCGATATCCTTCAACAATTACTTTTCATTAAACGATAAACTCATGTGCCAGTCAGATTGAAATACGCATTGGTCTTGCTTCCCTTTGAAGAATAAACCATCTGCCATTCTTCCAGGCATTAGTAAAAAGCGAACGGTTGTCTATACGAGTCACTACCATCGTGGCTACTAGATGGTAGAGTTCTGCATTGTCTCGCCCGGGTCTGTTATCACAACCTTATCTATTCCTACCGTAATAACGTCAATGTTTGCTTTAACGTCATCGCTTTTGTAACAGTGTCAAAACCTATTTACTTAGTCACTGTCGTGTTCCAGCTTGAAGGGTAAGGTAGCCAGTAAACTTATACATGTATCATGAAGACCCGCCATAAGGATAGTAACGCAACATTAACTCTTTGCTGTCTATGGGCGATGGTAGTCTTTTTCCATCAGAAGAGTCATCTGCTTGCTTAATATCTTATGATATAACAAAGAATATACAAGGTATATCTCAAGAAGTTCACCAAGTAGTCCTGTAAGCTCTTGTTTGAAAATAAGTACTACCATTTTACTTTTTCCTGACTTGATAATGACATTACATATCACTGCCGTACTCAAGGTAACTAATAAACTTACATAAGTAGTCTTCCCATCATGCATCTGCATTACAATACAGACAACAATTATCACGTCACATGATTATTTGCCTTTTATTTTTTTAATTTTATGGCATAGCAAACAAACTGATGGTTATTCTGAAAGAAAAAAAGAAACCGTCGCTTATAAACACTAGAAATATTAATGGTGTTTTTGTCCGTGTGGCATGTGGTGAAATTTCGAATGCATAAGGTTGCTTAAAAATTATAAAATAAAAATTTAATAAGGAACATAATTGAAAGTCATGAAACTAATCAAATTTGTACGCTTTTTCTTGTTTCTAAATTAAGCAATTTTTTTTTCTGCCGTAAAATATGAACAAGCAAACAAGTTAGAAATTGTCGGATATGTAAGACGCAAAATTTTAAATAAACTATTGTATAAAATGTAACAGAAAGAAATGTATTTATTACTATAGTCGGAATTTGCAAGATAAAAGGCTGCATAGTCAAACTACACTTAGTATCATCGTAAAGAAGAAAAAAACAAGTATAATTTGCTGAATCTATGAACGAACGAGTTGCAATAAATAATTTGTTTTGTTATTGTAAATAAACGTGTTCATCGTTTAGCTTTTAAGTAGTTAAATATTAAACATGAGAGATATAAAAACGTATTATATCTATGTTGTCGATATATTGCGACGTGAATGCCTTAAAATAGTATATAATATTGTGAATTCAAGTAATATTAATCTTTAAATGTGTTTCATCAATTTTAGCATTATAAAAATGACCGTGATACAATTTATATTTCAGAAGAAATTAATAATGGATTACAACATGATAAGTATGTATAAGGTTTCGATGCAAAATTTGTATATACCCTCATCAATCTCTTTTGCACTATACCATATCATATCCTTTGTTTTATAATATCCTTACCTTGCCTTAACCTTGACTACCTCGTTAGCATATAACTAAGAAAAGTAAGACTAAACAAGATGAGATTCCTTTTCGGTTCCCGACAGAAACAGATTTTTGTATAATGAGTATAAATGTCTCCCAAAGTCAAAATTTCGAATCAAAATATATCATATGATAATATGGAATTTGTATATCCATGTCTAGATATTGATGGAATTCATTTCAATATTTTTTATTCCTGAGCTGTGTATTTGCATCGTTGACTAGCCCATATCACAAATTAATAATTTACTTACTTTGAAGTTATATCAATTCGAGTATTATTTTAGAGTTATTTATTTACGATGTTAAAATAGTTATTGGTAATGATTAAAAGTACGTATGTAAAAACGGAATCCAAAGAGGTTACAAATAACACAGAAGTCCTTCAAGGCGTAACCCCGATTATTGATATGAGTCAGCCTAATCGTCGGAGCGCTGTGGGCGACGAGAGGTGTTCACAATTAGGTATATAGAGCCTGCTATAGAGAAACAATAATGCCATTATATTCCTGGCAAATTCTCAGATATGTTTAAGTTTGTTTGTTGGTAAGTCTGTTTGTTTAGTTTCTATATCATGCATGTAATAACAATCTATTTATTTATTATTTATTTAAAATTTATGCACAACATGTACAGAGGTGGACTTAATGCTACATGACATTCTCTACCAGTCAAACTTAAACAAATATAAACAGCGTTTACGATGGGGTGCACAGAGAAACTTATTACAATCGTTTACTACTGACATACCTTCTTGATTATTATTAAGATAAATTAAAATTAAAGAAAACAATAAGATAATACGATATTACAATATACTTAGATACAAGTGATATATTACATATATAATACATTATACATATACCTACATAAATACCTATATATATATATATATATATATATATATACAAGTACATATTTATATATAGTTATATATACATACATATTATACTACCATAGCGCGTAACACCATTATTCTGCCAAATGCTTATAGAGAGAACGTTTAAAAGACAATTTGGAGGGACTATTCCTAATATCAATGGGAAGAGTATTCCAAAGCCTCACAGCTTCAGAAGAAAAAGATTTGGATAAGAAATCGATACGACAAAAAGGTACTTGAAGAGTCGGGATATTTTCTGAACGAAGTTGGCGTGAATGTGTGGCATGCTGAAATATGAATTTTGACTTAAGATATTGAGGTGCATTAGGATTATAAAGAATTGTGAATAATGTACAAAGCAATCTCAACTGTCTTCGTTGGCGGATCGGAAGCCATTTCAGTTTAGAGCGATATAATGAGACGTGATCAAACTTACGCAGATCAAAGATGAACCGAATACAATTGTTGAGCATGCGTTCTAATCTGTCTAAAAGGGCTTGACTTAAATCTACGAAACACACGTCGGCATAATCAAGTATTGGTATAACTAGGGTCTGCACAAGTAGGAGTTTTGATTGGAGTGGCAAAAAGTTTTTGTACCGATAAAGGGATCGTAAAGCCATATTAACCTTACGACAAAGCTCAGTAGTATGTGGTAACCAAGATAGAGTTTGGTCTATTATGAGTCCTAGATCTTTGACGTAAGGGAGAAAGGGGATAGTAATGTTATCAAAAACTACCGCTGAAATAGAGCTCCAATCCAAACTTTGAACCCGACGCGAGCTGCCAATAATGATAGCCTGACATTTATTAGGATTGACTGTTATACCAAACTTTTTCGTCCAGTCAAGAACGTTGTGTAAATCCTGATTGATACGACTTACAGCTTCGTTGATGCCTCCTAAGCTTGATTGGGCATAAATTTTCAAATCATCTGCATACAAATGATGAAAACAGCTTAAACGGTTAGCAATTAGGTTTATGACTACAGAAAAAAGGAGGGGAGATAGGATCACACCCTGAGGAACGCCTGTCAATACGTCACACCAGTCAGATAAATTATCATTAACACGAACTGCTTGCTGACGGCCTCTAACGTAGGATGAAAACCAATTTAAGGCAGACGGGGATAGACCAAGGTGTGCAAGGACCGCTATTAAAATATGGTTGACTGTATTGAAAGCATTGGAAAAATCGATTAAAACTAGGACTGACAACCATGACTCTTCCATAGCGGATCTTATATTTTCAGTAACTTTCAGGAGAGCAGTAGTCGTGCTACGCCCCATACGGAAGCCCGATTGACAGGGACTCAGATAATTTATCTCATTCAGGTACTTAGTGATCTGATTATGAGCAACTGCCTCGAGAATTTTTGAGAGAAAAGGAAGTATAGATATGGGTCTGAAGTGGTTAGTAGCACTAGAATTTGAGATTTTGGGAAGCGGCAGAATGAGTGCTTTACGCCAGAGAGTGGGAAATTCACTGGATAGGGAAAAATTAATTAAATGTGTTATAACAGGCACAATAAATTCTTTGATTCTAAAAATCATGTCTCTACTCACCTGATCACAGCCAACAGCTTTTGATTTAATGGCAAGCATTGCCTTTATCGTGTCTTCATTAGTGACAGGTGAAAAAGTAAATATATTATTGTGAAAGGGGTTCATTGAGCGTATATAAGATATTGTACGAGATTCGATTGTGTCATCCATGATATTTGTGGTTGAGAAAAAGATGTTAAATTCATTAGCAGATATATTTAGAGTCCTGGTTACATTTGCTTAACTAACTTCTGATAACTTTTGATTACGGAAAAAAGAAGACGTACATTAAATGATTCAAAACGAAAAAGGAGTGATAGATTTTTTTTTAATAATGGAGAACTAACGATAAATGAAGTTATACATATAATAAAATCGTAGAAAAGTTAAAACTGTACATTGAATATTTTTTTAAAAGAATACTTGGGGCGTGATTTACAATCGATATCGAAGCCAAAAATATAGTTTTTAGAATTTTTGTCTCTTTATCTGTATGTGTGTATCTGTAGGTAAACTCAAAAAGCACTGCATGGATTTACTTCAAATTTTGCATGAATATTACTGACAGGTCGGGTCAACATATAGGCTACATATTATCATGCTATCACCTAGCAGAGAAGTGCTGTGTGGAGTAAACGAAGTCTACGCGGACGAAGTCGCTGGCAACAGCTAGTTTGTAATGAAACTTTCTCGAATATTCTTATTTTAAACCAAGGCTTTATATCAACATTTTGTTAAACAAGATATAGTGACCGGATGGTCGAGTGCATAGCGATCCTGAATAAGCAATAGATGGGGCTCTGTTTCGATTCCCAACGGTGATAAACATTTATGTGAAGAGCATAAATGTTTGTATTTCTGGATTTGGGTGTTTATTAAATATATTCCAGTATTTATATATGTATTTCTATAAATTAGTATCGTTGACTAACACCCATAACACAAGCAAATAATTTGCGTACTTTGGGGTTAGAGCAGTAACCGTAATTTGTCCCGTGATTATTTATTTTTTATTTATAGTCAAACGGCAAATTAAAGTTGTAAACATAACCTACATAACTCAAGTATTTATATTAGTAATACATATTTATTACTTACCAGTGACAAGATTAACTTATTTTTGTAATTATCGAAAATTATTCATATAAAAATTTAAATTTATTCTATCCCTTTGGCCTTATCATCGCCATTTTAAAATTTCTCTTTCTAAATTCTATTACTTCTAATCTCTAACAAGTTTTTCCATCTCATTAATTACGGTCACTGATTGACCGACTTTTAAATGTCCAATGACGATACGCGATCGAAAAATTAATAGACACTCGTTAAAATAGTTTATGAAATATATAAATCAGTAATTGTTGGTGATATATTACAGCACTAATCATGGTTTTTTTTTCTAGCGCAATTCATATGCATTAATTAGCTTTATCACTTAGCAGATATAGTTTTAATTAAATCATCGTGAGCATACACCTCGTGGATATTAATGGATTAACATTGGAATACGTGCTTGTGTATAAGGTAGAGACATTGAACTATAGAAGTCTCCAATTTGGGAAAATCCACCTTGTCAATTATAACCCATTAAAACGCTGGTGCACATAGTCACTGCAAACAATCACCATAATGTTATCGATTAGAATGTCGAGATCCTTGTGTAGATTATTCAAGTGATGCTAAGATCCGTGATCTTGCGGAAGAATAACTCCATCTAGTTTACAAGAAATTGCGCATGTTGGGTCAAACGAAGCAGCAACTCCACGTCGAAACAAGACTTTAGCCCTGTAAAGTTAAAATAGTTCGTTCCTCATATGGCGCACTGTTTTCACTTAAATAAAAAAAATATTTCTTCCTTTTGAGCAGATCCAAAGACGAGCTGCTCATATTATCAATAATGTCAAATTTACCAACCACCTTGAGCGAGTCATAAGTCAAGTGCTTGAATAATAATTACTCGGACATTTTTTATGAGAATTGTACACAATAATAGGTTTCGGTATTTATTAAATAAAAGTGCACTCTCTGTAAGTACATACAGACATTTCTATGTCTGTATTTTTCTGGATCCTGTAAATAGCGGTGTATTGAATGCAACTATATTCTAAAATGGTCCAAGTATAATTCATACATTTCTTTACATCCACTATATGAATCTCATTACGGTACTAAATAGGCACTAAAAATAACTCTGGCAGAAAGAGATTCGGATGTTAAAAAAATTTTAAAGTTAAAAAGCACAAGATAATATTTATAAAAGTAAAACAATGTAGCACGAATGAATAAGTAATCATTGATAACAATCAATAACACCTTCATTAGCGGTGAAATAATGAGAAATCACGCAAAGTGAATCGTAGAACTTAATACATAAAGTTTTCGAAGAACTTATTGTAACTTAAGATCAAACGATTATACTATATAAAAGCGGTGTAATAAAGTTTGATTAAACTCTCTGTTTAACTTAATTATATACAAAATAATTTAAAAAATGCAAATATAGTCATAACAGTCATCGGCGGCACGTTTTGGTGACCTTTTGTTTCAATCCAAAATTACGTCGGTTTCCTTACGGAGTAGGTATAAGATATTATCTCCGTAAAACAAAATAAGCACAATATTTAAAAATTAACTTTGAATGTATATGTACGCTTTATGCCAAAAAAATATGAATTTTTAATATGTAATTAAAAATTGCTCCTTGGCTAATTGTTAAAGGAGCTAAACATGAACACGTAAACACATACCCTATCATGCCTTCAAATGTGTAAAAAAATTCAATAACTTTAAGAATGATCACGAATTTAACGTAATCCTTTGATTTCAATTCTGCCAATCTCTGTAGATTAAAAGGACACTCCGACATGCACATATATCTAAAGGAAATGTCATAGTTATATTAAATATATACTTAAAGCAAAATGTATTTACCCTCCAATTGCACAGGCTCTAAATAAATAGTATCCATATATGCATAATTTTGCCAAGAATTCCTTAAACGAAAATTTATATCGGAAAACAACCAAAAATATGAAAATGAGTGAAAAGATCAATGATCATGTCAAGCATTTCAAGCTCTATTGATTCGTTTCGCTGTATGTAATGCTATCGCGCTACATACATACGTCAGACGATACGCTAGAGACCTAGTGCTATAGAAAACACGTCGCATTGCCTAGGTCTAGTTGACACATATAGGTGCGGGCAACTTTCACTCGCGCGCCAGAGATGTGCTGCGGCAATGACCACGGCTGATCATGTCAAGTGCGTGAGCGCGGATTTTCACCTCGGCAAATTACTATTCCATTACTTACTTGCATCTTACACATACTATGATTTATGTACAAATATTATCATTAATTAAATTTGTCCGCTTAATATGTATCGTGAAATTTCAATATGACTATTTATTATACAAGATTAAATGAAGCTAAATAAAAAAATAGACGTATAAAATAAGCATTATTAGATCTATATTTTAGCTCTTTATAGACAATTTTTTGCTAGTTTAAGGTTGTATTAAAATATTTTGATTAATATAAATTTGAACTATTTTTAAGAAGATGACCTTGCCTTCATTAGACATAAATAACTGTTTTCTAAAGTCTTAATTTAAAATTATTTTGAAGTATGATTAAATTCTTATAAGTTCATGATTTCATGTTACTTTATGATTAAATGTATCTCACAAATGTTAATTAATTAATAAAAGTGTAAATAACAAATTCATATTAAGTAAATCTTTTTTATGAATTCGGAAAAAATATGCGTATATTAATGAGCCTAATTGATGGTAATTGAAAAACACACATTTTAAACTTACTACTGTTGTTATAACATCAAAATTTGTTAGTAGTTAAATATTACAAATAAAAGATTAGTTCATTTATTCATTCGATATAAAAACATTTATTACGGAATCAGCCATCTTGATATAATATACTATACAAAAACGTTTCAATTTGCGCAATTTCCCTTCCGTCTTGTCTCCAATATCAATAATAGAGAAACAGTAACTATTAAAAATGACATAGTAGAATACCCAGGGGTTAATAACTTTTGATTTATTTCAAAACAAACAAAACGTTTGTATAGTAAGGTGTAAAAATATCTATTGATATTTTGTATACCATAGGTGAGCACAATTAATAATTTAGGCTTTTAGCAAAGATTCATAACTATTCAGGCTATTTAGTTATATAAAAGATTTGCAAACGCCGAAACGGATGGTAAATTGTAAGGCGAAAGGTTAGTGTACAATCAGCTGACGGCGCCGCTTTCACCGCCGGCCAACGTCCGTTCCAAGCTCGTTGAGTATTCCACACTGGCCTCTGTGAGTGCATCGCTATGCGAAACCGAAAATAAAGCCGACACACATCTTACACTAGAAAAAAGGCACCGAATTTAGGCTAGTACATTATATATACCCTAAGGTTGACAACCCCATATTTCAAAATCCAAGCAACCTCGACAGTTATCCGACAGTATCCAGTTTAAAAACAGGACGCCGTAATGCAATAGTAGTGGTTAAATTAACGTGTAGGAAAAATGAAATGTAAGTAATAACAATTATGTTATTTTTAAATATTTTATTTTATTTGAGTCAAATTGACTGAGTTGAAAGCAAGTTATTAAAATATGAAATATAAAACCCGGGACGGATGCTTAAAATCTTTTTAGGATATGGTTGGTTGATTATACAAAATAAACGTAAGTCCTAGAAAACCAGGATGGTTGGCAATTTTCACGTTTACTGGTTAAATTAAGATAACATTTTAGAGATTAAAGGAAACTTTTTAATTCCTTAAAAATATTCTAGTAGAATTAATAAAAGTTTTGTTAGGCTGCAAGCTGCGGAGTGTGACTATTTTTTATGAACCTTAAGTTGAAAACCTTTTTTTGCTACGGAAATTTAAAAAAAGTGTTTTAAAAAAGCAGCCTAAAATATGATAATTTTATGTTGTGATGACTAGAAAACGTGTACAAAATACGGTAAACTAACCCTTTGCTGCACCAAAATACGGTATTTTTATTTTTGTTTCAAGAAAACTTCAGGTTCATCTATATTTATATTATTATTATTATTAACTGCTCCCTGAGGTAATCTAGGCGTCTTTTTGAAGCATAGATCAACTGCTTTATTGTTAGGCATTTCGTAAAAGGCGAGAGAAGGCTAATATGGATTACTCACATCGTAATTAGCTGTTAGAGCAACGTCACGCCCAGGTTTTGATACCATCACCTTACCTGTTGCTGTTGCAATACCGTCAATATATTTTAAACTAGATAACACCACGCTAAATCAGCGACAGCGGTGTCTTTGATGTCGTAGCCGTTTCATCTGCCGAAATGTTTTAGCCAACTTAGTTACCTAGGTTATATTTTAAATTCTCATTTAAAATTATTAATTTTTTTATCGGAGAAAATGTATTTATATCCAAAAAAATATATGTATATGATTATATTAGGCTATCAAACAATGCCAAGTTTGGTAGTCGGACTGTTTTGTTACACACTGTATATTTTAACAATATTTTTTAAATTATCACATGATATAACCTCGTATGCCGAAGATGGATACGAGAGGAGAGTAATGAGTGAATCACACAAAAGTTAGCTAACCTAGCTTACGTGGGCCTCCTTGAGCTCTAATATATTGTTGGAAAATCCGTCATTAGTAGGGTGCAACACGACATTGAGCGTGTCGTAAGTAAATTGAAGCGCAACATGTTTAGAACGCTTGTACAAACATTACTCTATCATTACTAAATCAAACGGTTTTTCCTCGAATTAGTCTAGGTCCCTTATGAAGAATAACGTATGGAGTACGAAAGTAAAGCCCAAATTATTCACTTGATGGTAAAGTTCATAGACAACTCGTACAGGTCAAATATCACCGCCTTCGTTTGCTAACGAATGTTAAAAGTGAGGATTGAGATCTCGTACATACGTGTTGGTTCAGGGCTCCTTTGAAGAATAGACTAACTGCCGTTCTGCCAGTCAGGTCGTAAAAGGCGACCGATTGGCTATGCGAGTCACTACCATCGTGGCTACTAGGTGGTAGAGTTCTGTATTGTCTCGCCTGGGTCTGGTACCACCGACTTACCTATTCCTGCCGCAATAACGTCAGTGCTTGTCACTGTCGTGTTCCAGTTTGGAGGGTAAGGTAGCCGGTAAACTTATGCATGTGGCATTAGATCTCGCCACAAGATAACAACGCACTATTAACACCTTTGGTGTCTATAGGCGATGGTTGACTCTTTCCATCAGGAGACCCATCTGCTTATTTGCTATCTTATGATAAAAAAGACATACATAGAAGCAGAAGACATAATACAGTATTGGCTTTAATACATTTTTAAATTCATTGTCGTTGCTTTTTTAGACATATCATTATTTTTACAACTTTTTTAGTAATGTTTTTCAACGTTCGTTGTATTTTGACATCTCTTTGGGAACTAGTTTTGAAATAGTATGCTGTATACTAAATGTATGCAAAAATATAATAAAATAAATAATTTGATTTCTACCTATTCATAATGTAAGAATCTTTTTCGTTTAAAAAACAAGGCTTTTATATATTTTAATGCTTTCTTATGCAAAACTCAATCTTTGAAGTAAAACTAAAGGTAATTTAATTTGCAACTCTACAAACGCTGATAATTTCTGTAATCATATTTGGCGTTATATATACTGGTAAAATCAACTCTTCAAAAACCTGAAAGTTAAAAATATCTGAAATATAAATTATCTCAAAATAAATCCATGTAAGTAATAAAGCAGAAAAAATTACCACATTCTGTTCCTAAAACACGGCTAACTTGTTATTCACCAAGAATATATCTAAACCGACTAGCGACTCGATCGGCAGTCTGCGGGCGACACAGAGATCCACGTCATGAGAGAAAGCCGCCGGCTTGACTGCGTTCTACTAAATGGAACTCGAGGAAAATTGTCGCACTAACATTCATTCTAGCTAATTCAAATTTTACATTAATTTAAAGCTTTGCTGCTAAATTGCAATAAATAGAAAGATGCTAATGATTGATTTTGAACAAATATAAACTAAACCCTAGAGTAATATAAAAATCACACATATCACACATCTTTTCTAATTACTACCGACATTAGAGTTTTCTACGACCGTTTGCTATTTCCAGTATACATGCGTATTATTATAGATTAATTATTGTTATTATTGTTAATGTATTTTTCTAGTAGGTATTTTAACTATTATTTACTTTAAACTTTTGTATACAAATTTATATGGATGGACAATTGGTGCAATCTGCAGTCTTAATAGGTGTCTTTAGGTTTGTTTTTATTGAAAGAGTGCCATAGGCTGTATAATTTTTTTCTGGTCAGATCAGAGTAGGGTATTTTATTTAAAAAGTCATTGTTTGATTTAATTTTTGTAATAATCTGAATGACTTTCTTAGAAAAAGAGATAACAAAACAGTAAAAATGGGCAGTAAAATGGAGAATTCTGAAAATATTGAAAGTACTATTTTATATATTTTATATATTATATATAAATCATTATAGCGAAGTTTATTAAAAAGAAAACAGGACAAAGTCTTTCGAGTCAGGTTGTGTTAAACAAAAATTATTTAACATATATCGGAGTAGACAGATAAACTGAATTTTTTAGTCACATTTCATTACAAAACACCAGCTGGTCGAGAGTTATTAATGTGGTGATTTATGACTACTGCTCATTTTTTTTAAACCTTAACAAAATTTCTGTTCTTCAATCCATTGTACCATAAGATCCTAGTACTAAGTAATAAGATTTTTTATTTTTGAGTGAGAAAAAAATTAATTTTTCTTCAATTGTTTGATCTGATCCTAAATCGTACCCAAGAACATTTCTTCCCAGCAGACTAGACTAACAATTGTGATCACTAAATATATGCATATAAAAAGTGTGCTGTGACCACGAACTGTACGAACGAACGAACGAACACGAGCTTTGTTAGAGTTAGAAGTAATCCTTTTGCAATATCCGCGGAGCGCGTTGAGCTCTAATATAAGACAATTAGTACGTTTATGTGTCAGTAGGTGACTCGATTTTGGTAAAAAAGAAAGTGATAAGATTTACTCTCGTTTAAATCAGTATTACTACTTAATACTTACATGTGTATATTAACTCTCGCTTACCTCTTCAAGTATTTTTTTTTTTTGTGTTTTATTGATTTTCCCTAGATATTCATAAAATTATTAATTTATTTAAAATGCAGTCGTATTTGTGCTAGTAACTATACAGTGTAAACAGTAACAGTGTTTTCGAGAAAAACCTCAATAGCAGTTTTACCCAACCCGGGGATCGAGGCAGGGACCTCATGATCTAAGCCGAATAGGCTATCCCCTAGATCACGAGGCAGTCACGCACCGGCGTGTTGATATTTATTTTCTAATGTAATAAATCTATATAATAATACATTTTTTTTAATCTATAAAATATCATATTTGTATTTATTTTAAAGTCATTTTATCTGATTTTAATATTTTTATATGAAAATTTTAGAGTTTTTATATTATTTATAATGGATTTAAAATTAATTAGACTTAAAAAGGTAATTCCTATTATCTTCATAAAATAAGGTTCTTGCCAGCACATGTTACCAAAAGTGCGTTCATATAAGGCTTTCTCATCGCGTGTAGCTTTCTCTCGAACATAAAGGACCTACGACAGATGTCCCGCCAACCCTTCAATCAGTCAATATTTGAATTCAAATTTGGAAGCAGGTAAAAAAAAAATAACATGTGCTTACTCTGTGGGAATATTTTGTGTACCTGAATACTTCATTATTACGACGTAATTTCACACCTTTAAAAAAGTTTTTAATAAAGGGTTCGATATTTAAAATCGAGATAATTTATGAATATGTGTTTTATTCGAACTGTTTTATTCGTAGCCACAAAGTGAAATCTGTACCTACGTAAATGCATTAATGGCATATCCGCCACATTGATGTAAATATGACATTTAAAGACAATTAAATGTTAAGAATAATAATTATTATTTTGATTATTAAACTCGGGCAAACAAGGGTAGCGCTAAAACTATATAGAAAACTACAAAATAAATTATTCCTTTGCCGTAAGCGCGCATATAGCTACGTCAAAGGTATAATTACAATTTTGTTGTATATTTACCCTTTATAGTAAGCTCAAGTAGCTTTAGAGTGACTATTTTTTAAAAACATTTCTTTTGCTCAAAAACTTTATAAAAATCAAAATGGTTTAGCTTGCAATAATTAAGACGTACTTTATTGTTACAATTATAAAATGATTTCATCATGAAAAAATGTACTTTTTTGCAATTCTTTCAGAATTTGTTAGGTTTTGCTTTTCATGTGCGAAATATAATAACGTAATTTAAATAGATGTTTCTTTAAAAATAATACGTTAAAAACAAATGTCGACCCATCAAAATAACCTTCGTCAAAAATTAAAAGTAACCAAAAACTATTGAATAAAACGTAAATTTCAATTTTGCATTTCTAAAATTTATGTTAGACTTCTTGGAGATTATTTTTCTCTAAAAACATAAAACTACGATAGCAAAAAATGGACTAGCAAATGATACCTTATCTTTAAAATGAAAATCTAAGTAATTTTACATTACAAAAATAGCCCAGGTTGCAAAAGAGATAGTAACGACCTGTGTTTTGATGTCCTGACATAATTTCTTCTCGGCGTTGAAGGACAATATATTATATTAACAAAATGTTGTTTAGACTCGTAACCATTATCAATTTTTACGCATCTGTTATAATATTATTATTAATGATTCGTTTGAAAGGTACAAAGCTTTCGATTTTAAAAAACAACGTAACGAATGAAGCTCAAAAATATTACGTTAATTCTGTCACCCACGAGAAACTGTTATTATAATTTTAACCTAATGTAGTTTTAAATTATTATCCTGTGGAATAATACTTAGGTTATTGTCGCGGTATTTATAACGGTTCCAATTAAGCAAAGGCTTTTTTGTGAGTACGTTGGGTGGTTACATAAGGTACATAATACCTAATTATAGTGTATTAGTAGCAAACTTGTAAATATCATGCAGTTGATAAATAATACGGTGGACATTTTTGTATTTCATATTTTAAGCGATTAATACAAACCTGTGTAAAAAATGTAAAAAAATAAGAAAAAAAAGTCGCCACAATAGTCTAATGGTACTAGCTCCTGTAAAATATACAAATGCGGGTATCTTATCTGTAGAATAAACAAATATCTTATTATTAGCTGACCCGCGCAGCTTCGCCCGCGAAGTAGAGTTCTGCATTGTCTCGCCCGGGTCTGGTACCACCGCCTTACCTATTCCTGCCGCAATAGCGTCAGTGCTTGTCGCTGTCGTGTTCCGGTTTGGAGGGTAAGGTAGCCGGTAAACTTATGCATGTAGTATTAGACCTCGCCACAAGATAGCAACGCACCATTAACATCTTTGGTGTCTATAGGCGATGGTTGACCTATCCATCCGGAAACCCATCTGCTTGTTTGCTATCTTATGTAATATATTTTATGTTATATATTATATAAAAAAAACTTCTTCCATGCCAAATTTCAGGAAAATCGATCCAGCGGTTTAGCCGTGAAAGCGTAACAGACAAACAGACACACAGACTTTCGCATTTATAATATTAGTATGGAAGTATGAATAGTCACCTATCGCATTAACTTCCTTAAAATTGGCTCATCGTGACTACATTAATGGCATCCACATACATTCTTTTGTTTTGTAAAATACTAAAAATACCATCTAGTCTATTCTCTTCGAGATGGAAAGGAAATTAGTAATTTAATTATTTATAAGAAAGTTATATGCTACTTATTGATTCTAGAAATACGTGGGCCAAACACGTATTTATTATCACGTTAATTGAGATATGTTTTTAACTATCAATAGCGTTATATAAGGTACTACAATACTTTCATCGTTTGCTATATAACATTACATTAAAGATATTACAGACACATTTTGGTATCGTGTTTGCTCATCAAAAGCAAAAAAGTCATGGGAATCTCATCTGTATCTAAAACATCCCTTTATTCGCTTCTCCAGCGCCCTGTTAACCTAGTAAAGGGTCGAGTTACACCTGAACACGTGTTTCACATCCGTTTATTGGAACGATTTCCGGTGTTTTCGGTGAGTAGTAAAGGGTTGTTTTCCTCTTGATCTACCCTAATAATAGGGTGGCTATTTAATGTGATAAATTGGGAGCCAATAATAGTTGCACCTCTACGTCCGCTCGGTTATACCATCTATTGTGCGTCGAGGATTAAAGGTACGCGAGGACTAAGACAAGCATTACATTGTAAGAACCAAATTAAATTGTAAGTACTTAATTACAAGTAAACATTTAGCAACATCTCACCCACCTTATATACTAGTGCCTATACTTGCAAGAATACTATCAGTGCTTGTCACTGCCGGGTTCCGGTTTAGAGTTATAAAATATTTGCATACTTCTATTCAGTTTTTTATATCATTAGGTAGCAAACAAGCAGATGGGTCTCCTGACGGAAAGAGTCAACCACCGCCTATAAACACCAAAAGTGTTAAGTGATTCTTTCCTATCTTGTGGCGAAGTCTCATACCATATGCATAAGTTTACCGGCTACCTTACCCTCCAAACTGGAATACGGCAATGACAAGCACAGACGCTATTGCGGCAGGAATAAGTAAGGAGGTGGTACCAGACCCGGGCGAGACAATGTAGAACTCTACCACCTAGTAGCCACGATGGTAGTAAGTCGAATAGCCAATCGGTCGCCTTTTACGACCTGCCTGGCAAAACAGCAGTTGGACTATTTTTCAAAGGAGCTTGGGACCAACACGGAGAAAAATATATTTTAGTTATTCATTTAAGTTTTTCATATTATCTTCTGGTAAATTTATTCGGCTTGACTAATGAGGCTCCCAGTTTGATCTCCGTATGGAGCAAAAGTGTTATTGAGTCGTTGGGTTTATTTTCAAACATCAAATTTAGCTCAGCCCGGAGTCTGGTGGGGTGTGTGTTAGCTCCGTATTTTGAATAATAAAACAAAATATAATAGTCAATATCAGATCGTTAAAATGCGGCGATGGACAAAACCTCCTATCAGGCTAATCGGTAAACAGGTGAATAAACACCCAAACGCAGAAATACAAACATCTATGCTCATTATACAAATATTGTCGTTTAAAATTTTTATTACACCAAAGAGACTCAGCGTGGTTTCGACTAGAATAAAATATTCGCTAAATTTTAGTAAAATAGAGGGGTAAATACGAGTATTTTGAAATACCAAATTATTTCTATTTTTATAAAGATGATAATTTAACTTTTTTGATAATGTTATCGAACTACCTATAGGTTTGCCCCTTTTAATTCGATTAGAATTGTTGATACTCAACGCATTGACATGAAATACTAATGGTAACGATCTAATTTAAAGATTGGAAAGAAGATTGGAAGCTTATTATTGCAGTTTTATTGCGTTTAAATTCAATAAAATATCTAACACCGACGTATATTTCATTCTGTGTGTCATAACATCACTTGCCCGTACCTATAAGCTTCTATAAAATACTGTTAAATGAAATTACATCTTACATCTTACGTAAGTTTCAAGGTGCATCCAACCACACAGGTTTCTGTAATGTAAGCGTTAAATCGTAAAGAATATCCTTGAACCTGTCCACTCATAGCGGCCATTACGTAAGAGATAGCAATAACTGAGTGAAAGAGACAGGCGCGGCCAACGTCCTGGTTTGTCAATAAACTTGACCTACATAATATTATCCTCGCAGGAATTTATACAGTCTTATTAAATAAATATGTATTAGTAAAATTCAATCAATTCAGTAAGAAATAATTCGATGGTTTTTTCGGTGGCAAAGAAAACCGTTGCTAGTAAACATCATCAAAGATTTTATTTATTGGTTGGTCGACCCTGTGACCTGAACTACAAAATCGATGGGGCTCTGTTTCGATTCCCGACGGGGTCATACATATATGTGACGAGCATTGATATTTGTATTTCTAAATATGGGTGTTTATTAAAAACAATCACTGTTTATATAATATGCATTACTGTATGTTAGTATGGATAACTAGCACCCATATCGTAAGCAAATAATTTGTTTACTTTAAGGTTGGAATATGTTATTTGACTAGCGATATTTATGTATTGGTATTGTCATGGCTGAGATGAGATATTCTAGCAAGTTTATCGAATATCTTCATGGGTGCTGCTAGATTACTTTCAAGGAGGGTCATCTGCATGTACAAATAAATAATCAATATAAAAATAGTCATGTCTATTCCGTGTATACGTAGGTCACACTATAAGTTTTGCGTAACTTAAAAAAACGTGTTATAACCAAAATATTATGTTTATTGCTTTTCAAAATAATCTTTACATTTTAAACATTTTTTCATGCGATCGAACCACTTTTTAAATCAAATCATTTCCCGCCAATTGTTTTTTTTTTATTACTAAGAAGCTTGCAACGTTTTAAAAACATAACATTCGAAATTCAAATAGTTCCGATTAGCTAGAAGTGCAAAAATTTTAGTGTGCCCCATGTAATATCAGATTCTTTAAAGACGAGATGATGTCAGCAACCTGGACTCTTTAATTATTTTAAAAAAAATGAAACTTAATAAAAAAAGTATTTTTATTTATTTTTCCCGGTAACTCCCTTCCCCTCACACCATGCTTCCGACGCCCATGACCTTTTCTGTCTAAGCGTATCAGGTACCTACAAACTCTAGTATTGTCGCAATAGGAATAATTAATGCGCTATACAAAGAGGCACATGACATCTGACAATCATGTCATCAAATTTGAAAATCGAGACCATTTAGTAACTCTTTCGTTTTTAAAGTTATGTTTTTAAGTTTATGTTTTTTTAAAATTTATATCTTATGTTAAACCTCATAATTTTTTCCTCACTTTCTAAAGCCAGTTTTTCAGTTACAATATTACTTTACCTTTACATTTGTCTTTTTGATAATAATTGTCATAAATTAATTATTGTTGTCTGAGTAGACAGTTTCCCAGCTTACCCTTACCTAATCCTTTAAGCCAGAATATAAATATGATAAGCAACAGAGATATTATGGTAGGATTAGAGAAAGATGTATACCAATTGTACCGAGAATTATTTGTTTTTTTTTTCGAATTGCTTGGCAGGAAGGCAAATTGTTTATTCTTCAAAAGGACCCGTAGGCGTATCATCTAACGTTTGCAATTCGCCAGCAATCAGCGATGACTCTTAAACGTAATGAAAAAATCATCAAAAACGTCGCCAATTGCTTGCTGGTCACTAGATGCACTTTTTGCAATGTCACAGCATCAAAACTAATCAAGCGGCAACGACTACCACTAATGTACAAGGCTGTTATGTGTCTTGCAATAACTAAACAATCACCATAATTTCGCATTGTGAGTTACGTGATCACCCGCCGAACCATCCTAAGAAAAAATATTACACTACGGAGCAAAAATTTCTATTATGTGTGAAAAAATTATAAATCTGATTATACGAGTATTTAGTCGTACTGATTGTGACATATTCTAAACCCAAACCGGAATGCGTAAAAAGTAGTTGATATAAAAAAGAGACAATCGTGCGGCCGCGTCAACGATCGCCCTCAAAAACCGCTAATAGTCGCCGGACAAGGACCTTCGACGGACGGACGCACCGACTGTCATTGTTACTCTGTGCGCGTAACAATTACCTACTCATGTCATACGAGTAGGTACCAATCACTTAGTAGATAAATACTTTTGTAAAGACTGGATCTCTCTATATCTCTATAATCTATATAAATATATCATAAGTTATCAAATAAGCTGACGGTTTTCTTATAACTATCTTCACGCCCATATCCCCGAAGGAGTAGGCAGAGGTACAACAAGTGCACCCACGATTAGCCGAAGATACTTGGTCCCACTGATGTGATAGGTGGCAAGCCTATCGCCAACCGGGCACTTTCCAATCCCGGGCAACTTTGTGTTTCTCAGAAAACTGAAAAAAACACTTTTCTTATGTGCCCGACCCGGGAATCGAACCCGGGACCTCATGTGGTCAACGCCAACGCTGGACCACTAGACCACAGAAACCTGTAAGAACCTGTAAGAAATGTCTTTTATATTTCTTATATTCATTTAAATTTTCCATGTCAGCTTTATTTATACTCATTTTAAACAATAAATTGTTTGTTTCTTTTCAATGATTCTCGAAACTGTAATTAGTTTTACTCAGCTGCAGCCAGGTTTTTGTTTTTATAATAATAACATGTTAAGCATGTGTTTAGTGTTTCGAAACATTTTTGAGTCGTGAAAATCAACATTTGAGAAGAATTAATATTTCCCTGTGTAAATCCAAGGGCTTTTTTGAAGATAATCAATTTACTAATTACTACTAATTCACGGGACAAATTACACTTACTGATCTAACCCCAAAGTAAGCAAATTATTTGCTTGTGTTATGGATGTTAGTCAACGATACTAATACATAGAAATACATATATAAATACTAGAATATATATAATAAACACCCAAACCCGGAAATACAAACATTTATGCTCATCAAACAAATGCTTGTCCCCGTCGGGGATCGAACCCGAGCCTCGTTGATTGCGTAGTCAGGGTCTCTAACCACTCGACCAACGGGGCCTTTCAATTGCCTTAAGTGTTCCGATTTGGAGGATAAGGTAAACTTAAACGTAGGAACAATATTACCCCGCTTCAAGACAGTAACACATCATTTTCTTCTTTGGTGTCTTTAGGCGATGGTTGTCTCTTTCCATCCTTCCAGCATTGTAAAATACCATAGTATTTTTTTATAAATAGAATCATTATTACTTCTCTACTAATTTCATCGAGCTACCTATATGATTAGGAATTAAATAATATATAGATAAATTAAGCAAATATTCAAATATTACATATACCTTATTATTATTGCACTCAAGTAAGACTCGTGATGTAAAGTAGGAATGGACATAATGCCACAAGCTGAAGGACACCTACACCTTATCTATTAAGAAACGCTTAAGAGGGAGGAAAAGGAAATGAAATTTAAATTGGTATTTAATATAAAGATAATGCATTCGTATAAAGGGTAGAATAAGCAGAGCAATGTGCATGCAATTAGTAGGCGTTGTATATTCTTATTGTTGCAAATTATTGTTATCGCCTCTGTAGTATAGTGGTCCGGTGTCGATGTTGATTACATGAGGTCCCGGTTTCGATTCTCGGGTCCGGTAAAAACAACGTTGCTCGAGATTGCATAAGTATCCGATTGGCTTGTCACCTATCATATTGTGAGATTTAAGTATCTTCGGCAAATCGTGGGTGTTCTGGTTGTACCTCGTTTATCTCTTCGGGGATATGGGCGTGAAGATAATTTACTTGCAAATCAAATTATTATTATATTATTTAGATCATTCTCACTAGTCCCACCGGCAATTAGTTCTATGGGACTAGTGAGATTTTTTTTCTCAGTAGTTCCATGGACCTTGATAATGGAACAAATGAAACGAAACTTAATAAGACTCGTCTCATTTGTTCCACTTAGTTGTTCCATGGAACTAGTGAGAACTTTTTCTTCTCAGTAGTTCCATGGCTCTTCCGTAATGGAACAGGCTTCTACTTTTCGAAAAGAATATCCCAGTTTGGCCAAAGTCTGGTAAATAGTATATTTATTTTATGACTCTGAGGGTGCTCGTCTATTTTTGAGTGAGTTATATTGTATTTCATTTGCGTATATTTATAAAAACTTCCGTGTTGGTCCCGGATTTTCCCCGTGTTGTTCCCGGGCTTCTTTGAAGAATAGGCCACTGCTGTTCTGCCAGGCAGGTCGTAAAAGGCGACCGATTGACTATACGAGTCACTAACATCTTGACTACTAGGTTGTAAAGATCTGCATTGTTTCACCCGGGTCTGGTACCACGGCCTTACCTATTCCGGCCGCAATAGCGTCAGTGCTTGTCACTATCGTGTTCCGGGTTGGAGGGTAAGGTAGCCGGTAAACTTATGCATGTGGCATAAGACCTCGCCACAAGATAGCAACGCACCATTAGCACCTTTGGTGTCTATAGGCGATGGTTGACTCTTCTCATCAGGAAACCCATCTGCTAGTTTGCTGTCTTATACTATAAAAAAATATATATACTTTCTTACTATGCGACAGGTATGTTCAGCATACATTTTCAGAGTATAAATGAATGCTGAACTAAAGGCTGAATAAAGTTTACCTTTGCATGTAACAAATCGTATATGGGTGCGCACGTGGGACACAGGTCGAGCGCCGGCCTTGCTGCGCGGCGGAGCGTGCGCGCAGTTAGCTACGTCACGAATAACTGTACCGCACGTGGTCAAGCTTGGAGCGCGCCGCGGGTACCGCAAGTGCAAAAACATTCAAACAAATACATATTTTTTGCCTGTTATATGTTGCAGTATATACGCTGAAAATTGTCAGATTTTTATTAGACTGAAAGTTTAGAAAAGTTAAATAATGTACTTTTATCAATTAAATTTAATCGACGAAAAGTTATACGTGGTCATAACTCTATCAAGTCATAATACATTAAAATCAGTGAGTGAATAATAAATCATCCTCTGTTTTCGTACCCTTTTGGGTACATTTTCAAAACTTATATAGGACAATCTTCAGAGTATATTTTATCCAATAAAAGAAGAATTATCAAAATTATATTACTCGATGAAATATTCGTGGTCATACATTAATACAAGTGAGTGAACAACCAATCATCTCTTGTTTACAGACCCTTATAGTCGTAATTTATTAAAAGTAGTCACGGTGATGTTGATACGTATAGCCAATCATTTGGCTTTTATCAACTGCCTGGCATAATGGCAATTAGTCAATTCTTCAAATGAGGCCTAGACCAACACTTATTTCTCCCTCTTTCTCTCCCTGCCTACCCCGACAGACAGAATTGAGTGAGATACAACAAAATTCATCCTGCCTTGTTTCTTCCAGATTTATAATGCAAAAATGCCGATTTCGGAGACTCTTGACACTTTCGGACAGAACCCCAAAATTCTTATCCATCTACATTAATTAAATAACAGATATTGTAAGATTTATGTTCCTAATAATTACAAGATTGCATTTGTAGTATTAATAATAATTAATAGAGTGTGTCATATAAATAAAATGTGCACCATATTAGACACTAATGTGAAAAAATATATTTGGGAAGTTTTAGAGCTTACAAACTAAAAGACAAATATTTTCTCTTTATTTTAGTAATAATTAGTATATATTATATGGAAATATTATTAAAATAAAAAGTGTTCATCACAAGTTTCTACGTCAGCTCTATTATAGGAGGAAATATGATTAAAACTTCAAAATTAAGTAAATTTAAGTCTAGGTAAACATATTATTGTCCTGTTAACTGTATTTTAACTAAAAATTAAAACTTAAATATAAATCTTGCTATACATTTGCATACATTTGACCAAACTTGCTATTTATTTATAACTGTAGACATTTAAAAGACAATGATATTGACAAAATATATATCTGATCAATATAATTGAACAATTCACAAATTTTTTTGAAAAGTGTAAGTTATGATAAATATACAAATGAATAAAACTGGAGTGTCTGTTTGTAATATTAAAATAACCGGTTTTAACTAACTCACGGTAACATACCAAAATAACAGTTTTTACGATTTTTGTCTGTCTGTCTGTTTGTTCCGGCTAATCTCTGGAATGGCTTGGCCGATTTTGACGGGACTTTCATTGGTGGATAGCTGATGTAATAAGAAGTAACTTAGGCTACTTTATTTTAAAAAAATCCCACGCAGACGATGTCACGGGCACAGTTAGTTTAAAATAAAATCTAAGCCTTTGTCCAAAAATCTCAGCCTCCAAAAGTACTGCGACCTAAACTTAGTATAAGTTTTGGCTCCAATTTTATTCTGAATAAATTACACGCCCAACACACCGCTCGGGTCTGTAGGTCACATAACTGGGTACCTACATAATATGACTACTGAATAAAAAGTTCAAGTAATTGTTTGCATTTTCTCCTTTACTTTGGTAAAAACTTTATTGTTCCACATACAATTAATTTTTCCATTATCAATATTTATCTATACAAAGTCAAAACTGTACATTGAATATTTTTTTAAAAGAATATTTGGGGCGTGATCTACAATCGATATCGAAGCCAAAAATATAGTTTTTGAATTTTTGTCTGTTTGTCTGTTTATCTGTATGTCTGTTTGTCTGTATGTATGTCCGGGGTAAACTCAAAAAGTACTGCATGGATTTACTTAAAATTTTGCATGAATATTACTAACAGGTCGGGTCAACATATAGGCTACATATTATCACGCTATCACCTACGTGGGAGATGCTGTGCGGAGTAAACGAAGTTCGCGCGGACAAAGTCCCTGGCAACAGCTAGTTATAAATATATTAGATGTTACTGGTTGGTATTCGGCAGGTTGCTTCCGCAAACTTGGTAATTATATTTGCCGGTACGAGATGCGCGCTCTCTATAGTAAATGACTTGAAATCCATACTAATATTATAAAGGCGATAGTTTGTCTGTCTGTTATGTTGTTACAGCTAAACCACAGAACAAAAATTGATGAAATTTGACTAGGAGATAATTGAAGATCTTGAACCAGATATATGCTACTTTTTTAAATTATATGATTAACTAGCTAAGCCTGCGACTTCCCCACATGCAAAAAATTCTAAGATAAAAGTAGCCTAAATTACTCCCTATCACATTAGCTATCTGCCAGTGAAACTCCCGTTAAAATCAGTCTAGACGTTCCAGAGATTAGCTGGAACAAACAGACAGATAGACGGACAGATAAAAATTGTGAAATATGTTATTTTGGTATGTACCGTGTGCTATATGCATTTAGTAAAAAGAAATTATTTTAATATTACAAACACTCAAATTTTATTTATTTGTATGGACGAAAAGTTTTTTTTTATAGATAATATTCCTGTACAAGTAACACGAATCTATGTAACCTCTAGAAAGCAAATTATTGGGATCTTAGTGATAGAGATTAATACATACCTAAATACTGAAATATATACGTACAACGCACAGATGCGATGCAAATGTGCAGATGAACTTGTCGAAATCAAGAATATACTACACTAGTTACACTACACTAGTTATCCAATAGGAATTAACTTTTAAAGAAGCACCCTATGTTTGACCACGGATCTTCAACTATTTGTATTTGAAAAAATGTTTGAAAAAGAGAGTATAGCTGATAGGCGCAGCTTTAGTAGCTTCCAATTTTTCATCCCTTATTAAAATAAACTTTTCATCCCTTATTATAATAACTTGTCGAAATCAAGAATATACTGCACTTTACACTACACTAGTCATTCGATAGTAGATACGAAAGTTCATAGACAGCTACGGCGTAGCTCTACAACTAATTGGTTTTACATAAAGGATAATTTTATTGTATGAACTGCAGGCCTACTCTTGAAAACAATATAAATCTTTAACCAATATTGATAAAAACAATAACTTTCAAATATCGTCAAAAAACGGTACTCTTGAAATCAATATTGCCCACATTGATTCGGTATAGTAACGACCTAATTATTGGAAATAGAAGTCATCCTTACATGTCAAGCTAGTGTTACAAGTGGAAATTTTAAGTAACGTTTTAAACAAAATAACGAATAAAAACAATAATGAGTAGTTCCAAAAACTTTCAAAATCCGTGTGGCGCTGTCGCCGAATCCAATAATTGAATATAGTGGTTCAAAGTACGAAATACTTCAATATTCATTAAATATTCATTTAAAATTGAAATCGGTTTTTAAGAGTAGCCCTACTGGTAGTACTTAAGTGAGATTTGCTTAAATCACGAGATCACATTTGTGATTTTAATATGTGTTTAAGTTTTATTTATGAAAAAAAACACTATTAAAATCGATATCCTATCGGGGTAAGCAGAGTAAACTTAATTCTAAACAACAACAGCAAAGAAAAAAATTGAATGGTAAAAAGGATTGTGATTCCCATTATCATATTAGCTAGCATTAAAAGATTGTCACTTTGAGTTTTGATAACTGGGACAGACAGTTTTACAGACTTGTTGAGAAATGGGACACTACAAGCACCAGGCTCTACTCTTTTACTCAGCTTATCTAGATAAAAAATATTTTTTTTGGGTTAAGACTGGAAATTAATTAACCGTAGAACCTTTAAATCTTAGCCAAAAAAGAACAAATTGACCAACAAGGCAGTTTTACTAATATTTGCACAACGAATATCGTTCTGGTTTGAATTTAATAATGTTGTTAAATAGGTCTGTGTGTTATCAGTTGGTCTTTTTAACCTGTATTTCTTTAAATGTATCTAAAGTATTATAATGGACAATGTAGGAATACGATAAGTAATCTAGCTGTAAATTGTCTGCTTTACGCAAACGATGTTATATTTTGCGTTTTACTCCATAAGAAAATCAAACACTGATCATAATTATTAAAAAGATTGTAAAAATATTGGCTTAAAATTAAATGCGAAGAAAACCAAAATATTAATTAAAAGGGAAGTTACCAGAATGGATGCAAGAGTTGTCAATCACAACTCTTACATCCATTCTGGTAACTTCCCTTTCAATTACCATTTTAAATTTCCATTATGTAGTGTTGAAAAAATATTTGGGTTTACGATAGGGATATTGGTGATATAAAAAGAAGAGAGTGTGAGGAGAACATAGTGAATGAAGCGTTAGGAAAACTACTTCAAAGCACTATCCTTAGTCAGGGTCGCCGTGCTTTGCCCTGCACAATTCTGTGTTTATCCCAGCGTTTTTTATTACATGTAAGAATTAACATTTTTGGGTACGTGAGAAAATGTATAGAAGTATGGAATTAATGCGGTTTAATTGACTGCGTTCCAAAAAATCTGTGCTAGTCCGAAGTAAGTGAGAGATTGTGATTGAAATACAGTATCGATGTAAAAATGAGAAAGGGTATGCTCCGTTCATTCAGACATGTTGAAAACATGAGCGATAAACATATAATGCGAATGTGGATGTGGTAGTTACCAAGGGAGACCAAGACTGACTGACGACAAATTGGTCGAGTGCTGTCCAAAGTTGGTATCAGGAGACTCCGAAGTCGGCGTATTGACATGAAGAGAGTTATGAACATGGAGGAGATAAGCAAGTCTATCTGGGTTGTGATGCATAGCTCTTAATTCTCCCTGTCTGCAAATTTAATGATTTGGCATGAAGATATGAATGCATTAGTAAAATAAAACTATGTACCATAAATAAATAATGATTAAAGCAAACGAACTCAGGTTACGAGCGAGCACGCACGGTCAGTGCGAATTGCAAATTCAAAACCATGACCATCAAAGGTGTACTGACTGGATACATAACTGTTATTAATAATTAAACACTGTTATAACATATCGGGTGGTAACTGAGTATGCCACGACATTGCATTATTATTTTAACGTAAATCTGCTTGCGGTGTAAACGCAAATGAAATTAAATGCATTGATTTATCGTGTGTTAGAGTATTTACACGTTAAGTTTTAAGACATAGTTTCAAAACTATAATATATATGTTTTAGCACTTATTTCATGCATGGGAAAATTTGAAAAGCTTTAAAAACAAGAAAGAAAAATTTCGTCACGTAGGACTTGAACCTTTAAACTTCTCTCAGCTAGCTAGAGCATCCCGGTTAAAGAGAAGGTCGTAGGTTCAAATCCAGTCGTCTCAAATTGTTTCCTTGTTTTTTTTAAATGCTTTGAAAAGTTTTAAATATTGGATTTCCTATACAATGTAAAATAACTCTACGAAACTAATTAAGTTAATGTTTAATAGAGCATCAAAAATCGCAACAATGGCCACTGTCGTTGCTAACAATTAACAATTACGTCGAAAGCGTGGTTATAAGCTTAACTGAAACTCTTTCACTATCCTATGAACGTCAAGTCGGAGAAAAGTCAACTTCAGATTTCTAAAAGTTCTAAGATTACTTAGGATATAGTTAATTCAAGTAGACTATTTGTATCAATCAGGACCAGGGTCAGACAGATTACGAAACACGTATTTCTGCTTCTTCTCGCACTAAAATTTATTCTTCACAAAATACACGCAGTTTAAACAGACCAAAAAATTTTTGGTTAATGTAAATGCTGGTAATTTGTTTAACGTATATACCGGATCACGAAACGAAACCCCACACATTCCAAGGACACGCTATACATACAAACATAATTATATACTTCCACCAGCCATTTTTCAAATTGGCTTTCAATATCTCAATTTACTTTATTTCCTACATTATTTCCATAGATGGTACTTGTGACTTTGTGCCCGTGAGTCATTAATTATCCTTAGTTATGCTCATAATATTATTATTCCGATGTAAATAAAGTATATCTCTAAAGTGTCCCAATTTTTTTTGTGAAGAAAGACTGTATTAAGAATATATTCTTTATATCTATTTATACTATATATAATATATATAGTTTCTTCAACCTGGTAAACGACATATTTGGCACAAAGTCTAAAAAATATTGTATCAATGTTATTTTGTAAATGAAACACTAAGTTTAAACTAGATATTTCCTTTTTACATACTTAATTTAAAAAAAGATGAAATATGTACATGTTTATATGCCAAGAGGATGACGTATCATTATATATACGTAGATCACACTAAGTTTTGCGTAACTTAAAAAAACAACATGTTATAACCAAAATATTATGTTTATTGCTTTCCAAAATAATCTCCTTTACATTTTAAACATTTTTACATGCGATCGAACCATTTTCTAAAACAAGAGGACCACAGATCTGAAGGCATGTTTTCTACGTGCTGATTGAAAGCTATCACTGCCTCTTCGGAGTTGGTAAAAGTAAAACCTCTCATCAAATATTTGAGTTTGGGGAAAATACAGAAATCACAGGGTGCTAGGTCGGGGCTATGCGCAGGATGAGTGACGAGATGTACTTTTTCGGAAGTTAAAAATCACTTTGTTTTGTTGGCTGTGTGTGAAGAAGCGTTATCATGATGTAGGAGAATGCGGCTTTTAGGTCGTCGTTCGCGAACTTTTTCTAACACCCTGGGTATACAAAAGGTAGAATACCACTCGTTATTAATACTTTTTTGATCTTCAAGTGGAATTGTACAGATGGAACCCGTAGCTGAGAAAAAAAACACGATCATTTTACCAACGTTTCTCGCCTGTCTCACTTTTGTTGACCTGTTCTCATTTTCAAACACCCATTCACAAGATTGCGGTTTTTTTCGGGTTCAAAACAATAAATCCACGTTTCGTCTCCTGTGCCAATGTCATAAACAGCATTAGAATGTCTGTGGTCGTACTTCAGTAGCATCTGTGAGCACCATTCCACGCGAGCCCGCTTCTGCTCTGCTGTCAGTTCATGATCGTTCATGAACGTGAATGTCGTTGGATCCCTCCAACGACAACAAAGTTTCCTAACTTTCAATTCTTCGTGTAAAATTTTCTGAATTTGGCTCATACCAATCCCCAATAGCCCTCGAATTGTCTCATAGATAATCCGGGGGTTTTCTTCAATTAACTGCTTAACAGTAGCCACATTATTTTCGTTGACGGCAGTTGAAGGCCGCCCTTCACGAAAGTCGTCATGTAAAGAAACTCGACCTCTCTTAAATTTAGCAAACCATCGCCTCACGGGGCTCAAACAAGGTGTTTCTGTTCGAAAAGCATTTTGAAGACGAGCGGCACAGTCTTGCAGAGAAAGAGAACTTTTAATATCATAAAAAAATCATCGCTCTAAAATCTTTTCGACTTAATTCCATTTTCGTTGCGTACATAGAATTTTGATGTGTGATAAAAAAACAATTGACAAATCATTTCCCGCCAATTGTTTTTTCTTTATTACTAAGAAGGTTGCAACGTTTTAAAAATATAACATTCGAAATTCAAATAGTTCCGATTAGCTAGAAGTGCAAAACTTTTAGTGTGCCCCATGTACTCCTAGCTTTATGGTTACAAAAAGGTTAAGAATTTACAGATAGTTAAACAATTTTCAAAAATACTGATAAAAATATATATTTTGTAGATATGGATAGAATCCAAATATAACATTTCTAGTTTTATGTTCAAAAAAGTCATATATTTTCCCTCGTATTGGTCCAGACCAAGGCCTAGGCCTACTTTGAAAATTAAATCATCTGCCATTCTGCCAGGCAGTTTGTGAGGCGTAAGGAGAAAGATTGGCTAAACATGTCACTACCATCGTGACTACTAGGTGGTAGAGTTCCGCAACGTCTCGACCGACTACGGTACCACCGCCTTACTTAATCCTACCACAATAGCGTTATTCCGTCACTGTCGCGTTCCGATTGAAGGGTAAGGTAGCTGCCAACCTTATGCATGTGTCATTACCATTTCACATAGATAATAACGCACCATGGGCGATGGCTGTTTCTTTCCATATTTTATAGTAACAACTTGACTAAGTTATTTGACATCCATTCTTTCGTATAAACCACATAATAAATTCTTGAAAAAATCGGTCAAATGCAAAAGTACTCAAAATACGCACCTAAATTATTTAAACTGACTTTAATTAACGCCTAACCAAATACAGATATTATTCATTATTCAACTCCTTGCTGTAAAAATCACACCCAGGATCACAATTTTCATTTTCTTACTATTTTACAAGTACCTTTTTACAGGAAACCGGGTAGCTAACTAAACTTAATAATATTAAAATCAATTTATTAAAAAAATAAACCTATTTCTTACCTAGGTACCTCCAGGAATACTTGAATATATCTCACAAATTACTTTTTTGATTTTAAAGATGTTTGGATTGTCCCTAAGTTGAAATATATCTGACTTCTCTGCTTCTCTGCATACATATACACTGCTTTAGTTTCTCTCTGACATCTTTTCATACATATTTATAATTGACTAAAACAATACGAGAATCATCAATAGTTCTTTTGATAACCCATAACTATTAAGCTGTGACTGCATTTTGGTTGTATCCTTGCGTAAAGTGATATCCACTTTTCAGTTGCGTCAGATTTCGGCCTGGAGAATGTGGTATGGGTCATTTACATCTTAATAGTAGTAGTAGTATCTTCACGCCTGTATCCTCGAAGAGGTAGGCAGAGGTACAACCAGTGCACCCACGATTAGCCGAAGATACTTGGTCCCACAAATGTGATAGGTGGCAAGCCTATCGCCAACCGGGCATTTTCCAATCCCGGGCAACTTTGTGTTTTCAGAAAACTGAAAAACACTTTTTTTATGTGCCCGACCGGGGAATCGAACCCGGGACCTCATGTGATCAACGCCAACGCTGCACCACTAGACCACAGAGGAGGAGAGATTTACATCTTGACCTATGTATTTTATAGTCTCGTGATTATAAAAAAATAACAATCATAAAATGCAATTCGCATGAGACCCAAAAACGTTTCTTAAAAGAAATTTAAACGTTCTTAATTATTTTCACTATCAAACAAGGAAAATTTTAAAATAGTAGTAAATTTTAACTACGATATTCACCCACTTTACAGCGAGAACAGTCATGCGAACAGTAATTAAAGTTCTACGTGAATCGGTCGTGATTCTCGGAGACGTTTCACTTTTGGTCTCACCCCCTCTCTGCGTCTGCGCCGTGGCCGCGAAACCTCCTTTCAAAGTCAAGTACAACCTACGTGATGTTCGAGCGGTATTAAATGGTGCTTTTGCTCGCTGACCTATTCCGCAGCATTTTACTGGCGTTATAAAAATAAATGTCAAGTTCATTAGCAATAACTCAACGCATGATTCGTAATTTATGTATTTGTAGTTGTTAAGGGATTTTAAACCACAAATAAACAATATTAGCGTCAATGCTTGTCAATGTCACTGCGTTTTCGAGATTACCATCCTGCTATACGGATAGCAACGCATCGTTAACATCTGCGGTGTCTGTAGGCGATGGTTGTCTGTTTACATCAGGATGTTCTGCTGTTGCTAAACATGATAAAAAACATGTTTAGCAACAGCAGATAAGTATAGACAATTTCTTCAATGATAAAATTTTCTCACGTTACATATATTAAGCGGGCTGATAGAGAAATAAACACCGTTTATAGATGCCGAAGATGCATATTTATCGTTGTTTCAGGAATGTATGGGGAAAGTACCGGCTGTAGCCCCAGTACCATTTGTGATCATTTAATGTAATTTTTTTAATAACATAATTCCACACGTATACAATATTCTTTTGTTTTTTTATATCATAAGATAGCAAACAGGTAGACGGCTCTCCTGATGGAAAGAGACAACTATCACCTATAGACACCAAAGATGTTAATGGTGCGTTGCTATCTTGTGGCGGGATAGGAATCACACATGCACAAATTTACTGGCCACTTTAACATGAAGCCGAAATACGACGGTGAAAAGGACTAACGCTATTGCGGAAATACAGTTTAGGTGGTGGTACCAAATTGTAGTAATACGTTCCAATACTTTACCATGTAGTAGATATGATGGCAACAACATATTTGGCCTTTGTTCTCCGTTCGTAGAAAGATGATCTATTATTGAAAAGGGACCGGGGCCAATACGATCATAATCTAATATTATAATTGCGAAAGGCTGTCTGTTTGTCTGTCCATCTTATGCTTACGTTACGCTTTCACGGCTTTTTGTGATTATTATGAAATTTAGCGGAAACATAGTTGAGGACCCTGAGTCTAACATTGATTATTTTTGAAATTATATATTTTTTTTTATTATCGATAGGGGAACGCTAGACCACGATATTGATTGATGGTAAGCTAAAATGTGGCCTAAAATGGAACGCGCTTCCCTAGAAGGTACCTGTTCACTCTTCTCTTGAAGATCACCAGGTTGTACTCGTCGGAGAACACAGACTCAGGAAGCATATTCCTTGCGGTTTGGATCAACAATGTCGAGTCGAACCGCTTCGTCCGTTATTATAGTATCAAAATTTAATGACTATGGGGTGAAATGTGGAATTAAAGTTTGTGTGAAAAATTAAATTTATAATATGTTTATCTATTCGCGGGTGAAGCTGCGCAACTCAGAAAGTATTAAAATAAAATATCTTCACGCCCTATATAGGCAGAGGTACAAACAGTGCACCCACGATTAGTCGAAGATACTTAAGTTCTACATTATGATAGGTGCAAAGAGTATTGCAAATCAGGCACTTGTCCAATCCTGGAGCATGTCAATTTTATCAGAAAACTGAAAAATAAAATAAATCATAAAAATGTCGTTTCTGTGGTCTAGTGGTCCGATGTAGGTGTTGACCACGTGATATCCCGGATTCGGTCGTTGGTCAAGCAAATCAAAAAATGTGTTTTTTTATTCAGTTTTCTAATAAAAACAACGATACCGGGAATTGTAAGTGCCCGTTTAATGATAAGCTTGAAATCTATCACATTGTGGGACTAAGTATTTTCGGTTAATTGTGAGTGTGCTGCTTATAACTCTGCCTACCTCTTCGGGGGTGCGAGCGTAAAGATACTTTTCGTAAAGAATAATTCAAAAGCCGGAGCTGTTGGCTGAATAATAAAGTTGGCACGATAATATTTAAAATATTTAGGTCAAATTCACCGAACATCCTGTTCGTCCAATATTATGAACAAATCTTGATATAATTGAAAAGAAAGTTTCCGTCGAATATGTCCGTGATTACACTATTGACTAGCTCTTTTTCGAAACTCAATTCACGTAATCTGAAAATTTCTTTTTATTTTTTTATCATAAGCTAGCAAACAAGCAGATGGGTCTCCTGATGGAAAGAGTCAACCATCGCTTATAGACACTAAAGATGTAAATAGTGTGTTCATATCTTGTGGCGAGGTCTGATGCCACATGCATAAGTTTACCGGCTACCTTACCCTCTAAACTGGAACAAGACAATGACAAGAACTGACGCTATTGCGGCAGGTATAGGTAAGACGGTAGTACCAGACCCGGGCGAGACAATGCAGAAGTCTATCACCTAGTAGTCATAATGGCAGTGACCTGCATAGCAATCGGTCACCTTTTACTACCTGCCTGGCCGAACGGCAGTTGATCTATTTTTCAAAGGAGCCCGGAACCAACACAGGGAGATATACCCATTCCAATAAAAAATACATGTCGAAATCGGACTACTCATTTCTTTTTATTATGTAATAAAATAGAAAACAATCAGATGGATGGAAAGACTAAACCATCGCTTAGAGACACCAAAGATGCTAATGGTGCAGTGCCATCTTATGGCGAGGTGTAATGGCTCATACATAAGTTGGCCTATTCTTCGAAGGAGCCCAGACCAATACGGGGAAATCCGTTATTACCTCATAAAACTACCCTGTAAAAAGTTATGCGTGGTCTAAAATAAAAAAAAACGCGTCTAATTGAGAATCTCCACCGTTTTTTCGTCGGTTGAAAATACAAAGTATCTACTGTTTTTGTAATATTAGTGTAGATTCTGATAGCGAATATGTAAAAGTGAAGTCCATTGTTTACAAACAGTGATTTGCCGAACTTGTGACGAGACTCGATAGTGATTATACTTTGAGAATATTACTACAATATTTTCGTTGATGTTTACTAATTCTCAATTTATTATATTTTTATTGGAAGCATTTGACCATTTACTATTGTGCTGGTCTTTTACCAGATAGCCTGTGTATATCATAACAAACCCGATGAAACTTTTTCTGGGTTACTTCGACACCTAATGAAGGATCTTCACCTTCAAAGTCTGATTGCGCAATGGACGGTACTCAGGTTCTATTTCCGACAGGTACAAGCATTTGTGTGATGAGTGAAAATGACCGTAAATCTGGATTTGAGTGCTTATTAAATGTATTTCTAGTTATTAGTATCGTTAAATAACTGCCAAATCGCGGCAAATAATTTGCTTACTTTAGGTACCTAATTTGTACAGGGTTATACGTATCTAATATATTATAAAATTTTCGTGTTTTAGGTACCAACCTCCTCCGAAATTTTATTTGTATATTCTGTAGGTCTTAGAATAAGTTGTTATCTAGTTTTACACGCTAAGTAATAAGAGTGGTCCATCCCAAACTTTCTTTGAATTTTTTTGTTTTTTTTTCTAATTTTTTATGATGTGCCATAAAAACTACATACAACCCTAAATTTTCACCCTTTTACCAGCAACCCCTATTTTTAATAGCGACATTAGTAATTCAATAATAATTTATATGGCTAAACAACGTTTGTTAAGTGAGTGTATAAAATACTTTATAAATTTCATAAACCCGGGAAATATGAAAATTATCATAATATAATATATATATCAATAAAAAATAAAAAATGATAGTCTAAAAACACTATTTATATGAACTATATTCATCCGTAAAATTCCAAATAAGAAAACAATTTCTCGATTGTAAAGATAGGCAGTCCATCTGGTTCCGAAAAGAATTGGGGTCACGCGGTCCCGTTAACCCGGGAGTCAAACCTGTTCAGTTTCGGCAGGACACTGCACCTCACGTATTGGAGTAGATAAAATTAACTATATATTTATTATTACGCTTCTTGATAAACAATTTTTGTAAGAAAAGTTTTAAGACTAAACATCTATGATTAAAATATTTCTTTACAATATATTATTTTGTGCTGAGCATGTTCTTAAATTTCTTTTTCGGTTCGATTTAAATATAAGCAGATTCTTTTATGTCAAATGATAAAAAATAAATAAATTACAAATTGCATATAAACACCAAAGATGTGGGTGCGTTGCTATCCGTGTGGTAATACCAGATTTAATTTTAATGCTTCACCCTTCATAAAGTGAAGTGCTATTCGACTCTCCTAAAGATGCTTCGGTTGCGAAGAGAAGTGTACGTTAAGTGCATAATTTAGGTGCCTTTGCTATTTGACGTAGCAGAGAGTGTGGTGGAAACTTCTGGAAATGCCTCGTCTAAATTTTCAGGCTTAGATAAGTTCATCCAATTCCTTACACTACCTTTCGTTTCAGTTGCATCATAGCAGTTCCAAATAAGGTTTTACGGAAATTTTGCAAATTAAATACCACAATTTCTTCTTTAATTATGGATTTTCGCAAAGTAAGGCCTGAATCTATGAAATACTACACGCATGAGTTTATCTGCTACCTTACCGTCTACACCTGAACACGGACGCAGAAATAGATTAGGTTGTGTTACTAGACCCGGGTGAGACATTGCAGAATTCTACCATCTAGTAGCCACGATAGTAGTGACATGTTTGGCCAATCGTCCGCCATTTACGAACTGTTTGGCAGAACGACAGATTGTCTATTCTTGAAAGGGAACTCGGAGCAACTCAGGGCAAAAATATGTTATTTTTTTTCTATTACTGCAAAATTCAACATCTGCCTGGAGTCTGCTGCTTGTTTAATGACATATTTCGAAGCGAATAAATCTGTTGATCTTTTGCAATAAAATCTTGCTGAAGGACAATGCCAACGTGTGAATTGACGTCTGCCCCACTTCATTTAATCGGTGGCCAACTGTTCCAGAGTACTCATTGCGAAGATTTTTAAGTCAAAATTCTGTTGCAATATCATTTATTCTATAAAAGTCCCGTTGAGAATGAAAAACTCAGTAAAACAAAAATCAAAATATCCATCGAATTGACATTTCAAAAATATGCTGCAGATAAATACTTATGTATAAGCGTTTATAACACTAATTTTGACTAATGTTTTGTTTTCTTTTATAATTTAAACCAACTACGCTAAAAATAAATTGTAGCAAATGATTTTTAGTTATGTATACACACCTAGTTTGAATTTTTTCGAACAACAATAACAAAATATAATACACCACATTTTGGGAAAAATATTTAAATATTCTGATTATTTACCATAAAAAGTTAAGCATATTAAGTAATAGTCTGGGATGGTAAGAAGGGATTACCTGTAAAAATTTAACTTTTTTTTAAAACATAAGTGATTCTTGACCACGTCAAAAAGGAATGCTGAAATTTTCATAGCCCTTTCATCAAAATATTCTTAAAATATAGTTTATCACCTTTGTAGTCTAGTGTCCAGTGTCGGCGTTGACCACACGAGGTCCCGGGTTCAATTCCTGGGTCGGGCGAAACAATGTTGCCCGAGATGGGAAAGTGCCCGGTTGGCGATAGGCTGGCCACCTATCACATTGTGGGACTAAGTATCTTCGGCTAATCGTAGGTACACATGTTGTACCACTGCCTACCTCTTCAGGGATACGGGCGTCAAGATACTCTTTTTTATTCAGTTCAGTTCCATCATTCAGTCGTTTAGTTGTATTATAACGTAAAAGTAATAGACTTTTTTAAGTAATAGGAAATCTGCTAAAAGCCGTTTCAGACTTCGGCGATCTTCATTAAAATAAAACAACTTCACCAAGAGCCGCCCGTACAAAAAGTATAAAATATATACATATGTAGATCTTTTTTTTCCTAACCTGAAAACAGAGCTGGACTCGTAATTAAGTGGTCCCGGTTATCGCAAGGATGCAGCGGGGAGGATCACCACCCATCATAACAACCCTTCCTTGTACGGAAACCCACATAAAGTTTTTCATTTTTTTTATTCCTCATTACAAATCATCGCCCCGGTTTAAAAATGAAGAGTTGTAAGAAAAAATTCCCATTATAGCAAACAAGCAGATGGGTCTCCTGATGGAAAGAGTCAACTAACGCCTATAGGCACCAAAGATGTTAATGGTGCGTTGCTACCTTGTGGCGAGGTCTAATGCCACATGCATAAGTTTTCCGGCTACCTTACCCTTCAAACCGGAACATGACAGTGACAAGCACTGACGCTACTGCGGCAGAAATAGGTAAGGCGGTGGTACCAGACCCAAGCAAGACTATGCAGAACTCTACCACCTAGTAGTCACGATGTTAGTGACTTGCATAGCCAGTCGGTCGCCTTTTACGACCTGCCTGGCAGACAGCAGTTGGTCTATTCTTCAAAGGAGCCCGGAACCAACACGGGGAAATCATATAATTTTCTATCTCAATTATTCAGTAATATACATTATTTAGTATTGACAGATTTTAGTCAGGCTATTTAATTAAAAACTAAACAAACAGCAACATAGAATATCCATGCAGTAGTTTAAACCCGATATCGAAAAAGGCAAACTATTTATATATTTTATACCATGTTGATTTTGCTTGAAAATTTATAGCATGCGAATTGACAAAATTACAAAACAAAACGTGTTAAAAGTGTCCGAAAATCTTAGTAAAAGTGTCAATACATAAAAACGCGGCCATGTTAAGTAGGTTGACGAAGTCCGGCATCCGTGAGACCTCACCTGTCACGCTTATGGCTGCATATCATGCATACATACTTACCTACACGACGAACTATCGAAAGGTGTTCGATAACATCATGTGCTCTTGGTACAACTTGTATAAAGAAATTTGGTTTTCCGCCGTCGCGTTGGTACTTATAGGAAAAACAAATGTGTTCACGCCTGCACATAAATATTCGGTTCGGATTAAGGTGTAACAATAGGAAAATTAAATTTCATTCCGGGAATTTGTATACGAATAGTTTTTTAACCTAACCCGCCGTATTAACCAGACTTCTTCCCCATCCTAAATATTTATAATTATTGACTTGGTGGACGAAGATTTTCATTAAATGAAAAGGTAGCTGAAACTGAGGCTAAGCTTTTAAGATTTGACAAAAAAAAATGTTTTTCTAACGGGTTGAAGAGGTCAGAACATTTATTTTTGTTGTTAAAAGTGTAGAGTTAAAACATCTTTGGCCCAAATGCATAGTTTTAAAAATAAAAGAAAAGTGTCTTCACGCCCGTATCCCCGAAGATTTAGGCAGAGGTACAACAATTGCACCCACGATTAGCCGAAGGTACTTAGTCCCACAATGTGAGAGGTGGCAAGTCTATCGCTAACTGGGCACTTATCCAATCTCGGGCAACGTTGTTTTTATCAGATAATTGAAAAACAAAACACATTTTTAATTGCCCGACTCGGGTATCGAACCCGGGACCTCGTGTGATCAACACCGACACCGGACCACTAGATCACAGAGGCGTTGTGCGAAAAAAAATATTCAGAAACACTTGTTAATTATTTTTAAAGACACTAATGATAGAGCGCACTCACGTATGCGGCTTATGTTTAATTTACTTTTAACTACAAACGTTTGGAATTCGGTATTGCAACTGAAATAGAAGTAGTAACACATAGCACAAACTCACCAGAGGTCTTAATATTAAATAAGATCCATTTGTTGACTTTTATTTAACTCTTCATGTACAAAAAAAAATATACTAAAATATTACATAAATTAAACTGTGTTCCGCCGAATTATTTGAATTAATTCCTGTCGCCGAATTCCTTCATCGAACATCGCGTCAAAATTTAAAGTTCTATCCTCACCATCTCGATGTCTGGAAATCCACAACTGTGCATTGCACCAGGCACTTTTTGCCTCGCACTACTCTATTGTGGAATCAATTACCGGCAGGAGTATTTCCGAACGAATAGGACATAGGGACCTTCAAGACAAGAGCTTACTCATTATTAAAAGGCCGGCAACGCAAATGCAAGACCTCTGGTATTGCGAATGTCCATGGGCGGCGGTGATCATTTACCATCAGGTGCACCTCCTGCTCGTTTGCCCCCTCTTCTATAAAAAAATATGTAGATAGGTGTGCTTATCTCTTTAAGAGATCTCTTCTAGCAAAACCTGTACAAGGACAGAAGTTGGAGAAAGATTATAAAAAGCAGGTAAGCGTACATTAGAGCTTAAGAACTTAACTCATGCAACATAGTACAGGTTCATGCAATTAAAAATTAAACCAATAATTATATTATTTAAATTAAAAAAATAATATTAAAAAAAGAAGAGTACAAAACAGGAAAATCAAAAAGAGTTAATTTTCCAAATCGATACATCATAGTCAAATAAATTAAACTGGTACGCTAAAAAATAAGATCACTTTTCTTAATTTAAAGTAATCTTAATTACTTCTGTAAAAAGATCTTTAACACGATAAAAATACTCAGTAGTATGGCAGGTAAAGTCACATCAAACAATCACTACTCGCCAAACCAAAGTCAAATAACTCTGTCACTCTTAACTTATTAACAGTTATCCTATTGTAGTCTGTACTACAATAAAATCTTAATCACTTGTTAACAAAGAACATAGTTATAACTGACACATATTCTATAAGTAACGGGAACACTAAATAAAGATCTCTAATAATGAGTATCATTAATCATTTATCATGATTACTTTACCATAACACTCTTTTATTAACCATAAAATGTTTGATAATTTTTTAGTCACAACAAAACTTTCTGCAAGTTATAAAATAAAATATCGTTGGTCCTTATTTCATGGTAGTAGAGGTTATATTTATCAATAAAATTGTTTACTAAGCTATGTGTCTGCTCGTCAACTATACCTGTTCATTATACAATCACGAGTAATATAAATAAACATTAATAATCTAGCTCAAGTGGTAAGAGTTTGGCGGCATGTAATTGCCAATTAAATTAGAATATAATTTATTTATTACAAGGCGATAAAAGGAAATGCTTGTATTTTTAATTGTAATAAAATTGAAAGTAAGATACTTTCAATTTTATTTCCTCATTTAAATTTGATCATATGTTAAAGTTTTTAAAGCAGTTGTTATGGATATTGATATTTAAGTTAAACTTGAATGAATATGTCCTATTTATACCAAAATAAGTTTGAAATATTTTTGTAATATATAAAAATACGACTTTATGACGACTAAAAGCGACTTCGTTCGCGTTGAAAAATTTCTGAAATAAAAATTGGCTAAAATACTGCTTATTACATCAGCTATCTGCCAGTGATAGTCCCGTCTTAATCGGTCCAGCCGCTTTAGAGATTAGCCTGCGACAGGATCTTTTAAACTAAACAAGATAAACTCATCGTGTTTGGACATATTTGTTTTTTTTATGTTACTTGGATAGGCAAACTGGCAGACGTGCCACCTGATGGTAAGTGGTCGACGTCGCCAATGAACATAAACTAGTTTACCTGGAACTGGCCCAGGTAACTCGTTTATGTGTTGCCTATCCTGAGACATTAGATGTTAAGTCTCGGTGCCAGTAATTACCCTGTCTGCCATGCCCTTCTCTCTTAAATACAGCAAAGCTGTTTCACGGGAGAAATAAGCAAGTGGGGGTACTCATGCAGCCGGGAGCGCGGAACAGCGCATAAATCCCACCGGTAAAATATGTTTTGACAAATAATCTGGTGTTAAACGATTTCCAGGTTTTTACGATAAAGTGGGTTAAAAGTCGTGAGAACGAAACGAACAAATGAATGGAATATGAGCAACACTATTGATTTTGGTCTCGTTTGATTCATTCTTTTCATTAATCTGGAGTAAGATGTTTTTTAGTGTTTGATGATACAGCTGGAAGAAGTCCATGAGAACTCTAAGCTAATCTAGATAAGCTCGTCGAATGTGGGCTAATTCAGTTTATTTTGGCAAACATTTAAGTGCCGGGTGTTTTGTAAGACATAATAATGATGGAACTGGAAGGTGACCATCGGAGATTAAGTTGATATAGTTGGCCTTTATCACTAGGAAATTTGCTGGGTTTGATAATGGAACTAAAAAGTGGCCATGAAATTTCTGCACTACACAAAATAAATCCAACGCGTGTGGTTTTATCTATATATATAAAAATCAATCCCTATTTTCCTTGGTCACGACATCACGCCTGAATGGCTGGACCAATTTCGGTAATTTTTTTTTGTTGTGTTTGTAATTGTTAGGAGAAGGTTCTTATAAAAGAAAATATCAAGAAAATTGCGCGGGAAAAATAGAAAATTTAAGAATACTTAACCACCATATAAAGTTTAATGCCATTTTGGCTGCGTGGAAGTACAGTAGACTTATATAAATTACGTGTCACGTTGTTTGTCCGCTATGGATTCCTAATATGAATGTCAAAACAACGTTTGCCGGGTCAGCTAGTTTGTAATATTTTTACATACACTCTGAATCAAATGATTTCTCCAGTTACATAATGGGGCTGGAAGCCATGGGAGCTTTGCAATAAAATAACTCAAGCTCATTAAGTAAGAAACTGTGGTAACCTTAACCTGATGCTGCAAGATCCCCTTTCAAAGATCATCTAGTCCTTTCACTTTTTCTCTAAAAATGATGCATATGTAGCAGAATGGCGGTCTGAGGATGTATCAGGAGTTTCTGTATTTTTTAATGTTATATTGATTTATTTGTCATAATTTTTCTATGCAAATCAAAAATGCAATGCAAAAATTTATTTCGAATATTTCTTTTTTGTTTTTAAAATAACTGTTTATTGTAATGTCTGTGGTTGTTTTTTTTAAATGTCTCAGAGACTCATTTAAAAATACACATTGAACAATATTATTAACGCAAATTATACTGTTTAAGTATAATACAGTAAGGAAGAATTCCCGATATATTTACGAACAAAACGAAAACCGCATTAGCTTAACAATCGTACCGCATTTGCTTACCGTATAGAAACACAATACGTACCGACAATTAAGAGACATTTAGCCGACTCCGTTACCTATCAGTTACTATAAGTCTTGAATTTGATGCGTGTGGTATTTATTTATTTTTTTCAAAAATCAATCTTTAAAGGGTTGAAATGGGGGATGAAATTTGTATGAAAAGCTATCTGGACGACATGTTAATCTACTCGCGGGCGAAGCTGCGCGGGTCAGCTAGTAATATCATAAATGCGATAGTTTGCATGTTTGGATAGATGGATGTTTGTTACTCAATCACACAAAAACTACTGAACGGATTTAAATGAAATTTGGCACACAAGTCAACCTGGATCAGCATATAGGCTACTTTTTATCCCGAAAAAAATAGGTAAGTCCGCGGAATTCACCAAAAAATTTTATGATGCAGCGGGCTTCAGGTTGCTAGTTTAATAATAAAAAGGCGTTCCACAAGTTGTTTGTTGTCCTCATATGCTATATATATATATATATATATATATATATATATATATATATATATATATATATATATATATATATATATATAGCATATGAGGAAAATCATTAGAATGGATACAAAGTTATTTAGGAAATAGGAAACAGTGTGTTGAACTTTCAAAAATTGCAGGGACACATAAGAATATTAATTATAGGTGTAGTGACTGTGAAATACCACAGGGAAGTTATTTAGGACCCTTCCTCTTTTTAATTTACAGTAATGACCTTCCAGACACTGTGCAACATGAATCATTCTTATTTGCAGACTACACTATACTCCTCATCAAATATAAAAATAAAAATCATAATATAATTATAATAAATTTATTTATTTTCATTAACCATAATTTTAGTTAAAAGAGTAGGCTGGAGTCCACTTTTAGGCAATAATATGCTGATTCTAGAGGACTCTGCATATCATTTGGATTCTCCAAGATTTTGGAGAACAAGGAGGTTATGGCTATTGGCCGATAGTTTGGCGGATTAGAGCAGTCTCCTTTTGTAGGGATGGGATGCACTAAAGCTGTTTTTCATGAATTTAGTACCACGCCGACTGAATAGGAAAGCCGAAATAGACACGGCTGGCGCCAACTATGGAACACATACTCTGAGCACAGTCGGTGGGATGCCATCAGACCCACTCAACTTGTGGATGTCCAAGGAAATGAGTGCTATAGACCTATTGCGGGACAGTACAGACACACTGCGGGATAGTAGGCAGTGTATTCCTTTGATCATTCAGGATCGAGTTAGCTGCAAAGAACGAGCCCAGAAATCGGCTTTTTCCTTTGCGGTACGGGCCAGAGACTCATCGTCTCTGTGCAAGGATATAAATGAAGGCTGGGAGAAATTCCCTAAGACAGCTTTGGCGAGAGACCACAATGCACGCGTAAGTACCCGAAGGAAGATGAACTAATTTCTCACTGATTCTACCAATGTGTTCTACTTTTGTCTTGGCGATAGCTCTTTTGAAGAACCTCGAAGAAGAATTGTACTGCTTTCGTAATGCGCTAGTTTTTACATCACGAGATACCGATGCAAAAGCCCAAGCTCGGTAGTACTCCTACTTTCGGCGTAAAGCCGCTTTGCAGTGGTGATCAAACTAAGGCTGAGAGTTGCCGCCGATAGGCAACGCAGAAAATGAAATGAAAAATTCCACGCCCTGCAGCACCACCTCAGCGACAGAGTCAGCGTCAACATTTAGATCACCCAGCGAGGAGCGCAACTATCTCCATAGGTAGAATGCAAAGAAAGACCGCATCCCGTTCCTATCTGCTGATTTATAGCGCCAAACGCGACGACAGCCTGCAAAGGAAGGCCGTGATAGGCGCGTAACTGGCACTTTGCTCCGGCTCAGGCAGCAGTCTACACACGAAGTAGAACGTCTAGCAATACCTGATAATTGTCCAGATGGGAGGTCAGCAGGAGGTTCAACAGTCAAGGCGTATAGCCATCCACATCGGGAACTTAAATAGGCGAAGTTATCAATTGTGTTCGGCCATACGCGGAGGCAAAATCGTGAACAGATCTCCCCGCATAATCAGTAATGTGTAAACATAGCCATCCAGCGTGATGGGCATTTAAATTACCCAAGATCATGATCTCTGCGGAGGGGGTCTGCTCTAACACGGAATCTATAGCCATTTGTAGGCGCTCAACAAGCCTGTTAAGTATTGCCGCTCTGAGACCTGTATAGGCAAGCGTAACTACGTTGATGGTCGTCGCAAGCTACGCGTAACCAGAGAATAGATAGGTCCTGACCCTCAAGTCTGCGGACAGTAACAGATATCTTCTCTGTCACCAGCTCGCGGTACAGAGGGATGTTCCAGTTTGTACCCCGGGTAGGAGGTAGGAAGTATCTGTGCCTCAGTAGGGAAGAGCAAAGCTGACTTCTCCGTCTCAAGATGGTGGTGGACGGCATCCAGGTTAGAATGAAGCCTCCTTACATAACAAAAATCCACAGCGAGCATGGCTGCGGGTGCCATGTCTTTCTTAATCTGATTACCACGAGCAGGATTATCTGTGAGCGCAATTCTTCCACCAAGAGTACGCAGGGCAGCCTGAGCATCCGTGATTTGGCTTCCTAAGGAATCAGAGCACGGACGCCCAGTGGGATTAGGGGATTTTCCCCTGCTAGTGCAAGTGGTATCCCCTGGGGTAGATTTTGTTTTAACTGTGCGTTCACGTGTAGATGTGGGGGGAGCCCCCTCCGAGCCTCCGAGACTCTCACAAACCGAACGAAACGCAACAGTAGGCTGTTACTTTACGTCGGTGTTAGGTAAGAGAGTGTTATCTCCCCGGGCGTGCCGGCCTGTTCAGCTGCAATTGCAGTATGGCACTACCACTAATTTAATTGACTGACTGCGCTGATGTTAAATATTTTTTGTCACAAAAATTATCCCACCAATGGGCGATGGAGTCGTCACATCCCTACGCCGGCAAAAATTATTGTCATACATACTCGTATTAAAAACGATTGTTTTGTTAGCAGGAGGAGGCACTGGACTCTATCAAAATTTAGCAATTTAAAGAATAATATTTCACAAATAGATCTGTTAATCGAAAAACTGTACAGGTTTGCAATATTTTTAAAGACCTATCTAACGATATCTTATACCATGGTGTAAAAATAGAAAAAAAAGCCGGTTGACCCTGCAGGCCATCTCTGAAACTTTCCAATTAATTGCGGTTTTAAACTAAAAGAAGCTTAAACTATACCTAAAAATAAATTATTGAGCTCGAAGCTCAAAACTGAAAAGCTGTATATTTTCAAAAGAATGATCGATTTTGATCTTTCAAATTACATTCTATACAATTTTTAAACTCAAAATTGCTTTAGCTACAAAATCGACTAGTAGAAAAGTAATTAAAAAAACTTTTTTTTAGGAATATTATTCATTGTAAATATTAAATTTTGGTTACGTTTACGGCATTTGACCTAATTTCTTAAGAAAAGAACTTACAAGATTTTAAAATCAATCAGTAAATTAGTCTAGAGGTTATTAAAAAAAATTAAAGTAAGTTTGTTGTCAACAATATAATTTTATTATTTGATAAAATTGTACGTTTTGAAAACATGATTCGATTTTGATTTTTAAAACGTTATTTGATGTAATTTTTTGAAGTACTAAAATATTGTAGAAAATAAAAAATCAGTCGGTTGAAATCTCGAAGTAGTGTCAAAAAAAAAACGTTCTCGAAAAAGTACGCGAGGCTTTGAAAAACGTATTTTTTGAGGCTCACCACTAAATGAACCCTTTTTAGTCGGGCATGTAAAGCAATAAAAATAAATTCAATAATTCGAATTGTTGCCATTGTCACATTGATTTTTTTCGTTATTCTTACATCATTTTCTTCAAATTAAAAGAAAATTCAGATGAGCTCGAGAAACAGAGAAGACAACTTTTTTTTGCAAGTCTGTGACCCTTCCACTCTCTTAGGCTACACTCAAAACGTCAGATTTTCTAAATTTTTGCTCGTAATTAATCTACCACCCCTTAATTTAACACGCTTTAGTGTTTCCATATCACTGTTTTTTAACTTCCCGCTACGTATGTAGATAAGGAAATTACTGATTTTGCTCCGATTTTTGAAAATCGAGTTTTTATAGGTTCTCCACGTTTTTAAGTCCGAAATTTAAGGTACCTTTCCCGACTATTTTCACGATGACGTCAGTTTGTGTGTATCTATGTATATATGTGTGTATGTAAACATCTCATAACTTTGAACGACTGAACCGATCGAAACGCGCTTGATGGCATTCGATTGAATTCTATTCAACTTAGACTTCCTGAAAATTTGAACCAAGTCGGCCCAGTTTATTGGTGAAACAGTATTTTTTTTAATATAATTTCCAGATTTATTTCATACAATTTTTATTTTATTTTATTATTGTATTTATTCCTCAAAAAACTACTTCTAATGCATAAAATGCATCAGAAGCGTAAAATGCATCAAAAGCGGTTTATCTATTCGGGAGTAATCGTTGACGAAAAATTTTGAAAAATTAATAGATTAAAAAAAAACATAATTTCTTCTTTTAATTTTGAGAAAAAAGTGTTTTTTGACATAACTACAAAATTTTTCAACCAATAATTTTTTAGTATTCTATGATATTTTAATCAAAATAGAATCTTAAGCCGTTTCAAAAATCAAAATAGAATCTTATTTTCCACAATTGTTTGGGATTTGTCTATGACACACATTTAAAAAAAAAATATTTTTGAAATTTTTCGAAATTTTTCAACCTACTTATTCTTTAGCTAAAGCAATATTTTAGATCTCAAAAATTGAGTTAAATGTCAATCATCGTTTTCAAAATATACAGGTTTTTAATAATCAATCTACTCCCATTTTCAACAAAATAGATGTTTGAACTGAAAAAAGTATACTTATAGTTTTGAGCACTTTTGTGCTTAAAATACCTAAATTTAGCATGAAGTTTCAGGAATGGTTTACAGTTTTTTTTACATTCTTTTATCTCTAGTTTTTTCTCAACCATTGAAATGAAAAACGTTGTGTAATCTTTTATTTTTCCTATCGCCTAATCTACAAAATCCAATAGGTCCTCATGACACTCGAGTAAATCCTTACTTAGCATCTTGGGCTCTCCTATATATTATATTTATGTCATAAGGTAGCAAACAAAATGACTCTCCTGATGGAAAGCAACAAGCAATGTCTATAGACATCAAAGACGTTAATGGTGAGTTGCTGTCCGTGTGGCAGGGTTGTAATACCACCCACATAAATTTACCAGCATCTTTGACTACCGGAACACAACAGTAATAAGCATTTGATGCTATTGTAGCAGAAATAGGTAAGGCGATGGTACCAGACCCGGGCGAAACGTTGAAGAATTCTACCACCTAGTAATAACGATGCTAGTGAATTGTATAGCCAGACCTTTCACTATACGAGTTTTTTTTTACCATGGATTTTAATAATACGAGAAACATGTACACTCTATTTATTTAAATATTTCAACGAGTGCAAGTATTTTTAGTTATTAATACTTAAAACATTTACCAACTTATTATATTAAATTGCACACGATTCCGGTAATATATGATAGAGTCAAATTTTTAATGACTTTATAAAATAAATTGAGGTAATTTGTAAAACAAACATGACATTTGTGAGTTCACCTGCAGAAATATTCTTTATTCATTATCAGTCTTCATGTAAGAACGTAAATTATTTATCCTCTGGGGCAAAATGAGCAAAGAAAGCAGAAATTAATGAGTTTTACTAGTCACGCACTTTGAAATACAATAACATGATAACAGACATATGAAAAGAATTTAGCTCACTAAAATATAATTAGGAATAATTCGTATACGTCTTTTATTTCCCATGTTGGTCGAGGCAGATGGTCTATTTTTCCAAAGGGCCCCCCTGTGAAAAACAAACCATTTGCCTTTTTGCCAGGCAATTCGTTTATTGGCATTTTTTTTTTCGTGAAGTTTATTAAGAATTTTCAATGGTGTCCATTTTTAAGACAATACGATAGCAAACAGACAAATGGGTTATGTAGTAAAAACCTACAATCATAATGTTACAGTATTAAAAAAGTTTATTTTATTTTAGTTAATTATAGATATATAGCAGTATATTTTTAGTTTCATTGTAAATACGCAACTAAAAAATACTGCAATTTTATAATAGTTTTACTGTAAACGCATTAATGTAATTATTTAAACGCAGTAAAACTGACTTTCAAACTATTGCAAGAACCCTAAAGGTGAACGATTATTCAAACGTTCTTTAAGGTCCCACCGAGACTTGGATCACTACCTTGCCTTTTTCTATTCCAATGGTGGCACTTGTTATGATTTTATATGTGTTTTTTATTATAAAAGAACGAAACAAATTAATATAAAAGTTTTCTATAACAGAAAACTTAAAGTGGCTGAATATCACCTACCACCCAACAATCGCCTCTGCCCCCTGCTAACCAACGATTTTTTTTGGAACAAGATGTTACAACGGGCGCAGCTTGTTAAGGCACATAACGCCGCATAACACGCGCGCGCGCGCGCGCGCGCGAATACTTCAATTCGCAAATAAGGCTTTAAAATTAAAACAAAGTAATAAAACTAAAGTTATGATCCTATTTATTTAAAATAAAATTAAATAAAATATAAGATTTTTTTCGTGGAATTTATAAAGAATTTGTTTAGTGATGTTCATTTTATTATCTTACGTACTATATAGAGACAAACGGGTTATATCTTAAAAGCCTACAGAGCCAATTCGTTATACATATATTGCAGTATATTTTAGTTTTATAGTAAGTGATAATGAGGCCGTAAGCGTTTAAAGATTCATTTTCAGTGATGACCATATATATATTTTTATCAATCAGAGGTCTATCTACCTTAAATTCTTATGGTATTAAATATTTCATTTAATTTCGCGTATAATGAACAAAACAATAATTCGTGCCAGCTTCCGACATTATTTTTATAACGGAACAATCGCGGAAGGTCTTTTATTTTGCATGTCATTCACATCCACCGTTACGTTATTTTCTTAGTTATTCAAAACGCTTATATTTTCTTAGTTATGTCAAATTCAGTTTTCAGTTATTGATTATGATAAAAAAGAACTGAACAGATGATATTTAATTTTTTAATTTTCTTTGAGAAGAGATGCATATATATATATATATATATATATATATATATATATATATATATATATATATATATATATATATATATATATATATATATATATATACATATATATATATATATATATATATATATATATATATATATATATATATATATATATATGCATCTCTATCTAACGTCCTATTAGTTAATATAAAAGACTTGTCTTAGTTACGATTTTTTATTTTTCTACGAGACCTAAGCTTTGTTCTTTTGAGGTTGACTGGCAGAGAATGCTTTTGAGCTTTAAGTCTTCCTGTGCAAATATAGGTGTGCAAAATTTAAATAAATAAGTATAATAATAAAAGTTAAAACTGTTCCTGTAACTGCAAACAACTTGTGGAACGCTTAGTTACTGTCTAATTGGTTTCTAATAGTTACTACTGCGAATGGCGTAGATTATAGAAATTAGTCGGTAAAAGGCTATCCCTTGAATGAGTTTACATGAATGATTAGAAATATGGAAGGCTGTGAGAATGGATATTGTATGTGCCGCGCTAAATAATCTCATTAGTTCTTGTCTAATTCTTGTTCGGAGACGATAAATTACTCGAAAACCAGTTCTAGGCATGTCGCAGTGTGCCAGGCCAAATCTTGGTCTATCACGCAGCTTATTTATTGCGTCCACCTCCCATCCCTGCTTGTTAACTGGTAGAAAATGCCTTATGCATTTTGTCTATTGTATTTCTTGCAATAAAGATTTAAATAAATAAACAAATAAAAAAAAACGATAATATAACATACCTACTCGTATTTAGGGAAAGATAGTCATGACTGCAACTTTATCATGTATTTTCCGAAAACTGGCGTGATATGGTACATCACTACCGACGATTTATATGTTTCTAGATATAACAAGTATTTATTATAACAACAAAACTCAGACTGCGACCTGAAAAATCTCTATATATAGTATAGAGTATAATTAAAAAGACAACTCTTATAATTAAAAAGAATCTAATAACACCTCTTAAGCTTAAGCCCATCAAGCCGTTTAGGCTATAGATAGTGTCAGTTATATATAGGAATATACATACATACGTAACCAAACTTGAAGACCATAACGCTACTTCTAATACAGTTAAATAAGAGAATCTAATCCGAGACCTCATGAGTCAAATAGGTTGAGTTCCGCGCGTTAATTTTCAAAGAATAAATCAATTATTTTACTGCTAGGCATCTCGCAAAATGCGAGAAAGACCTAAATTAGTGTCACTAACATTATTACTACTAACTAGGTGGTAGAGTCCTGCAACGCTTCGGCCGGATTTACTCGTACTTACCACTGCTTTACTCAATCCTATCGCTATAGCTCGATGCTTGCCGCTGTCGTGTGGCAATAAGGAGGGTAAGATTTATTATTACATCCCTGATACACTAATAGCAACGCACCATTAAAATCTTTGTTGTCTATAGGCGATGTTTGTCACTTTCTATCAGGAGAACCATGAGCTGGTTTGCTGTCCTATGATATATAAAAAAAGTTATCCGTTAAACCAACGAGATGCTTAAAGCTTATTGTTCTACTTTTTATTTAGTTAGTTGAGCTGCAATAACCATGAAGGTGATTTATAGCATAGGTTAATTATAATAAACGATTGGTTCAGACGCGGGCTACGTCTGGCCTCGATCGGCCGGCTAAGTGGCCGCCAGCCGGACTTAGAATTCAGGACGAACTTTGTCTCGAGTTTAGGATTAGCTAAAAGCTTCTTAACTTATGACTGCGTTTGAAACTGCGCAGAGAAAGCCATATAAATTGTCGATACATTATTCGTGGTCTATTTCCTTGTCTAAATTGAAACCTTAGGATTTAATGTATCTTAGGCGTCTTAAATCATTGTTTTGCTATATTTACTGTTATTTACAAGTCTTGTCTCATAGTATGAATACTGGGTTTAGATCATAAGTCCCGGGTTTCAGTTTCTTCAGGTTTTTTTATGCATTTGCAAATTATGATGGAAATAGCACTTGAGTATGTATCAAAAACACACAAATGAATTCATTGGATTATAATTGAGTTGTGTCAACTTAACAAAAACTATTTACTAACACCACATGGGGTATGGCGGGTCAGTGTCTCGCAGATATCTCGGTCATGCTTATTGCTTTTCACACCAACAGTGACGGGTGCCACTGAGATAACGCTGACACCGTTTACTGATTGCCAAGTTAAAGATAAGGCTTATTGGAGTAATGTTTTTATAAACGATATTTATTTTGAGTATTTTTTGAGTTATTAATTATTGTGAGAGTGATAAATATAAAAATGTATCACGCTTGGTCCTATGCAAAGCAGGTAAAGCGAACGCGACGTCATAAAATACTGTAATTTAGTGTGACTTACTTATGGTCTAGTGGTTAGTCTATTTAGTCAAGAGGTCTTAGGTTCCATCCTCAAATAAAGCAAAATTGGGGTTTTCAGGAGTGATCCTCGAAAATCGAAATATCAATAGTAGCTTGGACTCTTGTCATAGTGTGCTAAGCCCTCGTCCTTTGGATGAACACGTAAAACTGTTGGCCTCAGCTATTATGATGATCAAATATGGTGATGAAAATCACCATCCATTTTGCCAGCTGACAAGCTGGTGAATGTTGGTGGATTGAACCGTCCTTAAAATATGGCTCATTCTATCTGCTCTGCAAGGGAACCGGTGTGATGATATTTATTCAGTACAATTATCCAATTCATCAGTTAGCATAATGGATGGTAATCGCCTAGCGGTATTTGTTAATCGTAAGCGTCAGATGTTACTTGCGATAACTCAGACATACAGCTTTACAGAAATTTTCGTATTTCGTAAACGTATTTTTGTTTGTTTGTTACGATTTAATTCACAAACTACTGGTCCGATTTTAAAAATCCTATTACCTTTAGAAATAAACATTATCCAATTTTTTAACATGCAAATGTAGTTACGAGTGCTAAAAGTGAATAATCTTTAAAACTAGTGGTGGCATTTTTTAAATTCTTTAAAAAAATCCAAAGCCACACCATTCAGAAATAACATATGCTATTTTTCAATTGATTGAGCAAAAGTTTTTGTGAGGTTGCGCTTCAATCACGTTCGCGATATTTTTATGATCATATGTTTATGATCATAAATTTAAACATACTTTACTAAAACTGATATTGATACACCAATAAATTTTCTAGGAACATTTATTAAGTTAAAACACTACGCCCACTATCTTTTAAGGATGAGCAAAGGTCAACAAATACAACTAAACTAATATATCCACGATTATGGAAAGAAACGGATGTTCCGTGCTGTGGCTAGTAGTAGTATGTCCATCGAAAATTCAAACTTAAAGAATTATTGTTTTAATCTAAAACTTTAAAAAAAATCGTGTGGACAGTTGATTAAAATGTATAGAATAGTAAAATTGAAAAAAGGTAGAACAGAAAAAGATATGATTTTTTTACTTGTAAAAATTATTACGATATTTATGGGTCTACACTAATAAAAAAGAGAAAAAAAATTAATGGTTTGTACTGCATAAATTAACTGGAGTAATCTTAAAAATTATTTTAGCATTAGATAAGCACACTACCTAGGAGTGACAAGGTAATATTTGAACGGCTGATCAAAGTGAAGTTAAGATTTTTGGGGAACGAAGTCGCGGGTAGCAACTAGTCCGAACTAAACAGATATAATAATTTAACGTAATATTATATCTCTGTATATGGGTTTTTAGCACAAGCTATTGGTATTTTAAATTTTTTATATCATAAGATAGCAAAAAAGCAGATGGGTCTCCTGATGGAAAGAGTCAACCGTCGCCTATAGATATCAAAGATGTTAATGGTGCGTTGCTGTCTTGTGGCGAGGTCTAATGCCACATGCATAAGTTTACCGGCTACTTTACCATCCAAACCGGAACACGTCAGTGACTGACACTGACGCTGTTGCGGCGAGAATAAAAACAAATTGATAACTCAAAATATTTTAAAAAAGGAATACTTGCGAAGCGACTGAATATGAATCATGATGACTTTAAAAAAGTTTTAAATAATAAAATTACTAAGCAAATAATTTATTACGCTCGGTGTAATTCGTCGATGTCTTTTCTTTGAAAAACCTAACGACGACGTATCTTACTTTGCAATTCGCTTTTTCTGAAATACCTTATTTCAGTAATTTTATATAATAACAATAGTGATACGTATAGCCAATCAGTCGCCTTTTACAACTTACTTAATAGAACGACAATTGGCTAATGCTTCAAAGGACCCTGGATTTACACGGAGAAAAATAGCCCGGATCAAAACGAGGAGAAAACAAAGTTTTTGCCTCATAGCTATGAGGATTTTGATATTTAAATAATTATTATGAATCAAATAGACAACTTATTAATAATATTTTTTTACAACATAAGTTAATAAGTAAACAAAAACAATTTCATAATGTAAGCCTTTTTTAACAAAGATTGTAGTTAAACCTTAGACGGGATTAATTTTACAAAATAAACATTAGTTTGCTAAACAGTTAGTATTGCTGACATTATTTGAAAAATTGTTTTTTTTAACGTACATAAAAAACAACACAAAATAGCCTATTTAATAATAACTTTAGCATCTCATATTCAATTTAGATTATGTTAAAGTTGTGTGGATGTGGATTGCTCAATTTGTACTGAGGGTCCATTGTTTATTGTTTGCATTTCTGGTCTACGACTTGCCAGTACTTGATAATTTAACAAACTTTCCATTTATGGGAAGTAATATAATTTCTTACTTACTCACTCTGCATATTATACTAATTGCAACTCTATCCAGACATCCGGGAAACCAACTTAGGGCCCTTTTTTTAATCAAAAAGAGATTATCCCTTCCTCTCATACACCTCTTACCCTTTACTCGATACATATGTACTTACCATAAGCATTCTTATAAGAATTGTCCTCATGCCGGTTATGTTGCAAGGTAAGCGAAGTGAGTCGAACATGAATAGACAGTCTAGCTATTACGATTCCCTTTTAAGTTCTCGCTGCGTATGTATTCGTAGATAAGGAAGTTAGTAATTTTGCCCCGATTTTCGAAAATCGAGTTTTCTCCAGATCTCTATGTATTGAGGTGCTAGGAACCTTTTTCGACTATTTTCAAGATGGCGTGAGTATGTCTGTATGTATGTATAAATATGTATGTGTGTGTATGTATGTAAACATTTAATAGCCTTCGAACGACTTGAACTGTCGAAACGCAGTTGATGATATTTGATTGGATTCCGCTCAACTAAGACTTTCTGAAAATGTTAACTTATTCAGCTCAGTAGATATTGAGAAATTTTAGAAAAACATCAAAAAGAAAAGTTGGTGAAACGGTATTTTTAATAGATTTAAAATTAGGTGAAAAAAAAGAACAAATAATCAGCTATTTTCCTCAAAAAACTGCGTCCAATGCATACATTACATCAAAATCCGTTTATCAGTTGGGAAGTTATTGACAAAAAAAATTGAAAAAAGTGTTTTTAGGGTTTAGAAGTAAACTATTACCCTTATTTTGACATAACTTCGAGATTTTTTAACGTATAAATTATGTAGCCAAGAAAACATTTTACAGCTCAAAAAACGCATTGAATGCCATTCGAAAGATCGAAATCGATGATCGTTGCCAAAACAAACAGCTTTTCAAAAATCAAGTTACCGTCATATTTTACAAAACTTAGATACTCTGAATTCTGAAAAAATCTATAAGCATAAATTTATGTTCCTTGGGACTTAAAAAAACTCAATTTAACGGAAAGTGTCCGAGATAGCCTGCAGGATAAATCGGTTCACGGAATTTTTGTCTGTCCGTATCATTGTTATCATTTTACCACTTTAATAACTGTAATTTACCACTTTAAAATCCATATCATTGTATCATTTTACCACTTTAATAAGTGTTAGTGCAACTAAACTGCACAGAGATCATTAAAAAACCTTATATATTGCTCTTAAGAAATTTATTATACTAAGAAATAAATTTAGAGAGATAGATACTTATATATGTATATGAACCCACATAATTATAGAAAAAACTTAAGAGGTGTCAAGGGACACTCGGATGGAACGAAGTTCCTTTCGATACAAAAAACCTGTATACACTCAACAAAAATAATCGTCGCGACACCACACTGTTCAATGCGAAATAGAAATGAAAATTTCTGGCTTGCTTTCTATAAGAGAGAGAGAGAGAGACAGACAGAGAAACATGCGCACGCCGCACAGCTTACAATAGCTATAGCAAAAAGTGTCGTGACAACTTTTCGTAAGAATTTTTTCCGTCTACCCCCCTTTCACAACGCGCGATAAGGAACTTCGTTCCAACTACTGTCCTAAGATCCGACACCGATGACTCCATCACCATATAGACAAAAACGCCACGCGTCCTGGCGTGACGTCTTGGCTCACTGTCTCGGCCCGCAAACGCTCGTGATCCTGGTCAAGAGTTATTAGCGATGTGAAATCCTGATGCCAATTACACTTCTACTCATGACACTGCCCTAGGCCGAGGTTCGGTCTCACAGGAGATACATTTAGGGCGGGCTATAAGCCCACTTAACTTTGACTGGCTAATCACTCGGCTCTACAAAAACGCCCGGTTTCACAGTAACGGTTATTTGGACCAACTGCTTTAGTTAATTTCGAAAAAAAGAAAATAGAAATACACACGCATAATTTGCACAAAATTATAACACCTATATTTAAAGCTTTTTTTCTATCAACTTTATGAAACACTGTGATTGAGCTAGTTGAGAAGAGCTAATTGGAATAGGTTCCGTTATTGGTTTTTAGACCAATTAAGATGATTTAGATCAGTGATTTTTGATAGTTTTGCTACTTACATTTTAACACGATGCCTTTCGCCATTAAAAACATTTCAAGTTATTTAAGGAAGCCATAACAGAGTACGGCCATGTTTACACTCTGCCATATTAGTATCACAGCGTGAAATAGAAAAGTTGTACGATTTATCACAACTATGAACCTTAACACAAGGAAATAAGTGGGTTGATTTTGCAAATTTCTATTTGCTAAGTAAAAGTGACTGTTATTTTTCCAATGTCATGCGTACTTGTTCTTTATGTCAATAAATATATACATGTAGTGTTAATTAGATTTTATATACCCAAGTTTAAAAATATCATTTTCCCCGTGTTGATCCCGGGCTCTTTTGAAGAACAGGCCAACTGTCGTTCTGCCAGGCAGGTCGTAAAAGGCGACCGAGTGGCTGTGTGTGTCACTACAATCGTGACTACTATGGTAGAGTTCGGCATCGGCTCGACCGGGTCTGGTACCACCACCTTACCTATTCCTGCCGCAAGAGCGTCAGTGCTAGTCACTGTCGTGTTCCGGTTTGGAGGGTAAGGTAGCCGGTAAACTTATGCATGTGGCATTAGATCTCGCCACAAGATAGCGACGCACCATTAACATCTTTGGTGTCTATAGGCGATGGTTGACTCTTTCCATCGGGAGACCCATCTGCTTGTTTGCTATCTTATGATATAAAAAAATATATATTTAAGCTAAGCATCCGCCTCTGATTTGTCCGTGTTTATTTATAATAGCAGAGTAAAAGTCTGCTTAGTATATGCCACGATAGTTGTATCGCGCATGAGAAAAGAGACTTTCTCGATATTGGCTAACATCTCGTTTATCCTAACACGTAAACCACAAGAAAAGTTTAAAGAAGAAATTGTGGTATTTAATTTGCAAAATTTCCGTGAAACCTTATATGGAACTGCTGTGATGAAACTGAAACGAAAGCTAGTGTAAGGAATGGGACAAACTTATCCAAGGCCTGAAAATTAGAGAAGACCACAGCTGTACAAGGGTCTACCCACTTCCACCACACTTTCTTCCACGTCAGAAGCAAAGGCAGTAACACACAAATTATATGCTCAACGCATGTTTCACTTCGCAACCGAAGCATCATCAGGAGAGTCGAATAGCACTTCGCTTTATGAAGGGTGAAGCATTAATTTCTCTTCGGTAGACATCGCGACCACTGAAGAGTAAATATTGCAATCTGATCCCGACTCTTTACAACAGTATAAAGTAGAGATAATGGCTTAATAGATGATATAATGAATCCACAAATGTTTCCTAGTTTGAAGAGCAAGGTTATGTAAATTAGGCTAATTTATACGTCACCTCCTTATCTCTTTCAATCAGTAGATATATCTGCGAGTGCTTTTTTACATTCCTATGGTCAACAAAAATTATCCTTACCACAATATCATACTATTATTATTTATTTTATTTTGTAGGACAGCAAAGAAGCTTATGGTTATGGTCTTATGGAAATAATAATTATCGCCTATAGATACGAAAGATGGCAATGCCACGTCACTATCTGAGTGGCGAAGCTGAATCGCTACAGACATAAATTTACCGGCTACCTTACTCTTTAAACTGAAACATGACAGCGACGAACACCGACGGCAAGAATATTAAAGGTGGGGTACTAGCCCGGACGAAGCGTTGCAAAACTCTACCACCCAGATGGTAGTCACAATGTTAATAACACGTTGCCCTTATCTTGCATTATTTCGCTTTTTTATGAGATACCTATAAAGCAGTTGGTCTATTTCTCAAAATAATTAATGGAGAAAATACGCAACGAAAATGGAATTAAGTCGAAAATATTTTAGAGCGATGATTTTTTATGATTTTAAAAGTTCTCTTTCTCCGCAAGACTGTACCGCTCGTCTTCAAAATGCTTTTGGGAGAAAAGCACCTTATTTGAGCACCGTGAGGCGATGGTTTGCTGAATTTGAAAGAGGTCGAGTTTCTTTACATGACGAATTTCGTGAAGAGCGGCCTTCAACTGCCGTCAACGGAAATAATGTGGCTACTGTTTAGCAGTTAATTGAAGAAAACCCCTGGATTACCTATGAGACAATTCGAGGCCTATTGGGGATTAGTATGAGCCAAATTCAGAAAATTTTACACAAAGAATTGAAAGTTCGGAAACTTTGTTGTCGTTGGATCCCTCATGAACTGACAGCGGAGTAGAAGCGGGCTCGCTTGGAATGGTGCTCACAGATGCTACTGAAGTACGACCACGGACATTCTAATGCTGTTTATGACATTGTCACAGAAAACGAAACGTGGAATTATCGTTTTGAATGCAAAAAAAAAACAGCAATCTTGTGAATGGGTGTTTGAAAATGAGAACAGGCCAACAAAAGTGAGACAGGTGAGAAACGTTGGTAAAAAAATTATCGCGTTTTTTTCTCAGCTACGGGTCACATCTGTACAATTCCACTTAAAGATCAAACAAGTGTTAATTTCGAGTGGTATTATACCATTTGTTTACCCAGGGTGTTAGAAAAAGTTCGCGAAAGACGACCCAAAAGCCGCATTCTCCTACACCATGATAACGTTTCTTCACACACGGCCAACAAAACAAAGTCATTTTTAGCTTCCAAAAAAGTACATCTCATCACTCACCTGTGCATAGCCCCGACCTAACAACCTGTGATTTCTGTATTTTCCCCAAATTCAAAGATTTGATGAGAGGTTTTACTTTTACCAACTCCGAAGAGGTAGTGATAGCGTTCAATCAGCACGTAGAAAACATGCCTTTAGATCTGTGGTCCTCCTGTTTTAAAAAATGGTTCGATCGCATAACAAATGTGTAAAGTGTAAAGGAGATTATTTTGAAAAGCATTAAACATAATATTTTGGTTATAACATTTTGTTTTTTAAGTTACGCAAAACTTATAGTGTGACCTACGTATAAATAAGAAAAAATACATTGCATTGTAAAAAAAGCGTGGAATGTATGGTGTCAATAGATGTCTTAAAAAACACCCCGTGTTTTTTTACAGTTTTTTTTTTCTTATTTACACTATTCTTAATTGAAATTTTTTACCTTATTCTTAATTTAAAGTTATTTTTCATTTTTTAGTTTGGTTTCTATAAAAGCGTGTTTTTTTTATTATTTATTATTTTTCTATTGGTCACATGTGACTATAACTAACGTATTCTTCCATATCTACACTCGTACAAGAATCTATCATCCTGATAAAAATAATTTATGAAATTTTCTGAAGATACACGTTACGTGTTCCACCTGTTATGTTTGTCTCGTAACAGAAAAATATCACTCGCTTCGAAATTTACAAAAATATCATTTATTAACAACACACAATCAATTATATGAAACGAATTGAATTAATATAAATATTCACAAAAGAATTAGCAAATAACATTTAAGAAATAAATATGTACTCGTACATTCTTATAGCACGCTGTGAAAACATGCGAACGCAAGCAGTTTACTGTTTGTACGATAATTTTTAATATGAAATACATCTGCTGCTATTTACAGCTGTATCTGAAACTTACGATCTATATCAATTTAGCATTCACCAAAGTTGTATTAAATAATTTTAAACTGTAAAACTACTTACGTCCAATTTAATATTAATTTCAAAGTTAAAATAAATAATAAAAAAATAAATATTCACGGGACAAATTACACTAACTGATCTAACCCTAAAATAAGCAAATTATTTGCTTGTGTTATGGGTGTTAGTCAACGATACTAATACATAGAAAATACATATATAAATACTGGCATAGATTTAATAAACACCCAAACACGGAAATACAAACATTTATGCTCATCGCATAAATGCTTGTCTCCGTCGGGGATCGAACCCGAGCCCCGTCGAATGCATACTCAGGGTCGCGAACCACTCGACCAACGGAGCAGTCGAAATAACTTATACCGAAGTGTAAAAAATCGTTGCTAGTGTTTTGCGTCGCTATATTGGCTATATTATCTAACCTCGATCTTATGGAACCGATATCCGTAGAAAAAGTAGTTCAAATTTATTTATAACTAGCTGCAGCGTGCAGCCCGCTGCGTTATAAATGTTTTTGGCTAATCCCGCGGGATAACTAATATTTCCGGGATAAAAAGTAACCTATGTGCTATTCCACATCATCAACTGGGTGCCAAATTTCATTTAAATCCTTTCAGTAGTTTTTGCGTGATTGAGTAACAACATCCATCCATCCAAACATCCATACTTTCGCATTTATAATATTAACTAGCTATGATATCCGGCTTCGCTCGGGCATTGATATAAGATTACGTGATAGTTGAAATATAACAAATGTACTTTAAGACTTTATTGAAATTGAAATTTTAAATTTCGTGTCATTACTATACATGCTGCAATTGCTCGCAGCGCCCTTCGAAATGCAATCCAAATAATCGTTGTTCTGAATGAAGTTCAAATACTCGACAACAGATGGCGCCACTACACTTAATTTCCAAGTTGAAGGGTTGGAAAAGCCCTTATATCTTTAAAAACACGCCCTTTAGGTTAAAACGGGAACTTTCTTGTTCAAGGGGGGATTAAGGGCTATCACACTATATAAGTCCCTTTATCGTGGCGGGACTCCTTTTAAGATTTTATCGGTACGCACATTTTATCAACTTTGTTTTATTATATATAATGATGTATTTAGTACTTTACTTGTATATCTTTCTATTGTCTTATGGTTTTAATATCTTGATTATAATATGTCTAATGATAAACAAGATTTCATTAAAAATTGTTTATAATGAAAAACCTATTTTAAACCGATTTCAAAATTATTTCATGTGTGAAAAGCTATATTATGCCGTAAAAATATAAGGTACTTTATGTCCGACTACGCAAATGGAAGCATCGTTGTTTGGATCACGCAAAGGAAGTCACGGGCCACAATCTGTCACAATATATGTTTGATCATTTTTTTAGCACAAAAAAAAATGCTAGATAACGTCTGGTTGCAGAAAGCAATAAATACAAATGGCTTTATTCTATCTCTGAGAATGTAATGTCGGTTAATACACTACTTTATATACGAAACATCTTCACTTATAAAGGTTACAATCATTTGTCAACTTGACAAATTAAATATTTCAGAGAGAAATGGTGCATCGAACATATTTGTGTGATAACATCTATGGTAAACTTAAACTGCACCCATTAATAACCGCCTCAATTACATGCAGCATTAGTATAAGTAGATCGCGATAACGATTGTAAATAGGGTTATTTTGAAAAATCGTTAGCTTTAAATATACTCGCTGATTATTAAAGGTGTTGGGAAATAAATTAACGTAATAAAGAAACAAAATATAGTACTTCTTCCATTTGAAAGCATTCAGAGACGAGCTTGCCGCATTATACACGATTCCAATCTGACCAAACATCTGATGCCTCTTGATAAATGAAGAAATGTTGGTGCTCTGAATGTGCTCTACGGGCTTTATAATGGGGAGTGTTCTGAGGAAATGTTTAGTTTGCCACCAGCTACTTCTTTCTCCACTCACGGTGTTCATCAATAGTATGGTTTAATCGGAACTTTTTAGTTCGTACCACCAAGTTATGGAATGAACTACCTAAGGACATATTTTCTGAAAAGTATAACATTTTAATATAAGAATTTTTTAAAAGTAGGCAGCGCATCTCCTGTTATGCTGTGGATGTCCATGGGCATCGGTGACCGCTTCCCATTAGGCGGCCCGTTTGCTCGTCTGCCAGCTAATCATTTACCAAATAAATTTTATGAGGATTTTAACTTTTTACAAAGCACCATTATACCCCACTAAACTAATATTATTAAATAAAGGACCCGTTTTTCCTGAAGTGAGAAGCTCAAAATATAAATAAATCATTATATATAATAAAACTAAGGTGATAAAATGTGCGTGCCGATAAAACTTAAAAAGGAGTCCCGGCACGATAAACGGACTTATATAGTGTGATAACCCTTTATCCCCCTCGAACAAGAAAGTTCCCGTTTTAACCTAAAGGGCGTGTTATTAAAGATATAAGTGCTTTTCCAACCCTTCAACTTGGAAATTAAGTGTAGTGGCGCCATCTGTAGTTGAGTGTTTGAACTTCATTCAAAACCACAATTATTTGGGTTGTATTTCGAAAGGCGCTGCGAGCAATTGCAGCATGTGTAGTAATGGCGCGAAATTTAAAATTTCGATTTCAATAAAGTCTTAAATTACATTTGTTATATTTCAACTACCACGTAATCTCATATCAACTCCCGAGTGAAGCTTGGTATCATAGCTAGTATAAATATAAATATTCACGGGACAAATAACACTTGCTGATCTAACCCCAAATTAAGCAAATTATTTGTTTGTGTTATGGGTGTTAGTCAACGATACTAATACGTAGAAATACACATATAAAAACTAGAATATATTTAATAAACACCCAAACACGGAAATTATGCTCATCACACAAATGCTTGTCCCCGTCCTGGATCGAACCCGAACCTCGTCGATTGCGTAGATAGGATCGCTAACCACTCGACCAACGGGGAGGTTAGATAATTACAGAATAAGCTCTTTTCGCGTCTTGATTATGCTCAATTTACTTCTTAGCGACTTATATATATATATATATATATATATATATATATATATATATATATATATATATATATATATATATATATATATATATATATATATATATATATATATATATATATATATATATATATATATATATATATATATATATATATATATATATATATATATAAAGGAGAATAATTGTATATAGGACAATATATCGACGTATTTTTCTAGACCAATGACAAAGAAGTTTTAGTTAGCTTGACCATCGTTTGAGATAACTTTCTATTTATTAGCTATCATACTGTTTATTGTAACTCCTGAAAGAATTAACAGTGAAAATGTTAGTGCTAGGCAGGTAGTAATTGTAGTATTCTCATATAACTAAAATGCAGAAAGACACATCTTTCTATGTCTAGAGCCCTGAGAGAGCCTAGAGAATTTTTTGTGCGACTAAATGAGTAATATACCCTCCCAACCAAAATAGTGTATATAAAAATAAGAGACCAAATGAAAAGTATACCCTCCCAAACAAAAAAGAATTCTTCAAATCCATTATTAAGTGACTAGTAAACAAATACAATACAAAAAACATCTTTTTTTTTGGAAAGTCGACTGAAAATAACCATTTTTATACTGGATGAATACAGGGCCTCTTGTAAGACAAGCAATTGATAAACTTTTCCTTATCATCACCGTGAAGTCTAGGGGCTGTAGGCACAATAATTCATGACGCTTTAATGTCTATATTAGTCCATGTCATGTTCTGCCTTGGAAGATATAGTTGTCGATGGATATGCACTTAAGACTTAAAACAGAGGCCTTGAGGTTAACAACGCATCTCTAACGTCATGATATTACCACTAGTTGGTCGAGCTTTTGGCAAACCTAACTACGAATCGATGGAGCTCGGGTTCAATGTCCGTCAGGGACAATCATTTGTATGATAAGGTCAAGGACAAACATTTAAGCGTATATTATGTAATTTACAGTATTCATGGAAGTTATTCACCACGCGCTGGATATTTATTTAACAATAGGAGAAACAAATATTTGTGTCCCAAAAAATAAGAAATTACTTTTTTAATTTGACTTAGATTCAAATTCTTCATTATTGTATCTAAATAGATTTACCAATATATCCATGAGACAGCGAAAATGAATATTTCATTATTAACATCATCGAGCGGCTACAAAGTATGGGTCGGGTCATTAGTATTTCCTGTACGTTCCTCAAGGTCGCTACGTCACAGGTCGAGCCCCGCAGGGTCGATGACCCACATCCCGTTACCCGCAAGATTCCCGGGCTATCCCTAGAAAAAAAGGGACGATGACCGCTTATTGCCGTCGGATTTTGTTTGATTTGTTTCTTTTTGATATTTTTTCGAAATAAAATGTTTCTTTGCGGTAGAATGAATGGAATTTTGATAATAGTGACTTAAGTAGTTTCTTCATCTGTTCATTTACAATAAATGTAACAGATATTATGAATTATCTTTAGGTTGAGTGATTTTTTTACTCGTTTTAAAAACATTTTAAGGCTTGATAACCTACTATGCTAAGAATCGTGATTTTTTAACCACTATCGGATCGGAAACGCGGCCACACACTGAGAAGATTCGGCGGAAGAAACTCAGCAGGCATTTCTTTCTTCATGTATATATATATATATATATATATATATATATATATATATATATATATATATATATATATATATATATATATATATATATATATATATATATATATATATATATATATATATATATATATATATATATATATATATATATATATATATATATATATATATATTTTAAGTAAGATATTATATAATGTTTAATTAGTAAGTATTTAATTGTTACAATAATAATAAAGATTGCTGGTATAGGGAGCGGTTAATCCCATGCTTTCTTGTCATCTAGTTATTCAGATATTTTATAGTAAAATTTTTACATAGTTTTGTTTTAACACATTTTTTAAATTTGTAATCTCTAATTGCGTCAGGAAGCTTAATGTAGAAGCGTATACTTTGCCCTATAAAAAATTGCTAATTCTGTGAAGACGAGATACATGCACAGCAAAATTGTTTTTCTTCCTTGTACTTAGTGAGTGAATATTACTATTCTTTTTAAACAAGCAAATATTTTTACGTATATACATGAAATTTTCAAATATATACTGCAAATATATGCTTTTAAATATATATAAATTACAGTTAAAATATTGGGTTCCTTGAATTTTTCTCTCAGAGAGGTCCTTGGGCTTAAATTGTAAATTGCCCTTGTAGCCCTTTTTGTAATACAAATATTGTATTTATTTCAGCAGTATTCCCCCAAAGAATGATTCCACGTGACATGAAAGTAACTAAAGTACACAAGGCGGACAGTGTAAACGTCAGTAAATTGTCATTTTTTCCACAGCGAATGCTGATAAACTAAGTCTACAGGACAATTTTTCGATATGTGGTCCCCAACACAGTTTTTTTATCTACTGTAACTCCTAAAAATACAGTAATGTCCCCAAGATCCATTTTTACCGTTAAATTGTACATTGGTATCTACATACCTTACATTAGTCGTTGAAAATTTAATACGCTTGATTTTGTTACCATTTAAAAGCAGATTATTAACGTTGTCTCAGTATACAACTTTTAAAATCATATTGTTTACTTCGCTAGGCTTACCTATTTGTCTTTTCCCTTTAAATAAAAGTGAACTGTCATCCACAAACAATACAATTGCATGCTTATCACCTACATAGTAAGGCAAGATTATTCTGAGTTAATCTGTTAAAAAAATAATAGTGCAAGAATGGAAGTTCTAGTTATTAATTAAGTATACCTGAACGGTCCAGCAAATTGGACTACAACTTCAACATGTCTTACATTCCGCTTTTTTTGCATTATTAGTATTTCAAAGGTGCTATTTTTTTGGGGTAATATGATTTAAGAGCTCAAGAAAAAAATATACTCTCCGTCGCTGGTTTGGCGACAACTCTATGATTATGATTATTCTAAATGAAGACAATTGTATAGTTTCACAATTCACAAGTTGCATATTATGTATTTGTTTTTTTTTTATATCATAGAGTTAAAAACACTTTAAAATAAAAGTATCTTCACGCCCATATACTTTATTACACTAATTTCGTTAAGGTTTACTATGCAGTTTATTTTCTTTTTATTATAATTTACTGGTTATATTAACTATCGTGTCCTTCACTATTTACAATTTTTTACTAGTCAATCTGTACATTTGCTTATTTTTAATGCAATATTTAATATTTTACAATTTGAGATCAATTTGCTAATAATAATCAAAATTTTAGTAAGTATATCCTTCATTACATAGTATAAAACAAAGTCGCTTTCTCTGTCTGTCCCTATGTCCTTATGTCCCTATGTATGCTTAAATCTTTAAAACTACGCAACGGATTTTAATGCGGTTTTTTTTAATAGATAGATTGATTCTTGGGGAAGGTTTAAGTATATAAACCTTTCCGATATTCTCACGGGAACAAAAGCTACGCGGGTAAAACCGCGGGCAGGTCGTTAGTTTAAATATAAAAGGAACTCAGAATTCCTTAATATAGTCGTCACCGACGCTCAATTTTAACTTTACAAATCAAAAATATTTTAACATTAAAAAAATATAATTTAAAAATATTTAACAATATGTAGGACAGTCAAGAAAAGAAACATTTAACTCGCTGTCAAAGCTGCTTTCTATCTTCGATTCCTTTTTGAAAGAACAGGAAAAAACACTCAATCGGTATGACTTAGTATTTAGTCTGGTTCCTAATGGTCAAGATAGCATTGGTAACCAGCACGACGTAGCACTTTTTTCCAACAAACAATCCCCACGTTCTGATTATGTAAATGTCACATCAGCTATGTGTATTTTAACACTGTAAAATATACAAGGACACTCACGGCCTTTATGCAAATGAGTTCCGTGACAAGAACGCAGCTGAAATGAAGACGTAAATACTAAAAACAATTTCCATGACACATGCCCCAATTAATTACGTATACAAATGGAGATCAATTGTATACTGAATAACTGGTCAAAGGCATGAAATTTGTGTTATTTTTTTAAATTTAAATAAATTACTTTTATTTGCTAGGTCAGGCAAAAAGTAGCTTATGTCACCTGGATAATGTAGCTTTTTAATGGTAAAATAATATTGAAGATAACCGATCTTAAGATAACCGATCAGTAGTTTTTAAGCTTATTCGTTACAAACATACGAACATACAAATATTTATATAAAGATAAACAAAATCAAGTGGTTAAAATAAATAAAAATAAAAACTGTCATACGCACTTCCCATAAAGATATGAAGAAGTGCAACTAACGCACCTAAAATTAGCTATTAATTTTCATAAAGTAAAAAGTGGTCAACCTATTTGGGTTAGTTTCCTAGGGATCATTTGTGTGATGAGCTTGTGCCGAGATGTTGGTATTTCTAGTTTTTGGTATTTACTGAATATATTTTACTATTCATAAATGTATTTCTATGTTTTGCTATCGCTGACTAAGACCCATATCACAAGCAAGTAAAAAAGACAAGCCCGCTAAGTTTCTTCCACCGGATCTTCACAGTGGTCCACACACTCAGTTTTGCGTTCCGATTCAACAGTAATTTTAAAATGTTGACTTGTCAAAAGTGCCCGTAAAGGTTTATTTGAAAAACCATTTTTTGATTTTATTATTTAATTTGCTTACTTTGGAGATAATCTGTCGAACGATATTTATTTGTATTGGCCAATCAAACACATATTCAGTTTCATGCAAGTTATATTTTGCAAAACTTAAAACCCATTAAGTACGACTTACGTGTTTAGCGTGTTTCAAAGGTTTTTATCCAAAATTAGCCGCAGCGAGCAGCCCGCTGCATCATAAAAGTTTTTGGCGGATCCCGCGGGATCGCCTACCTTTTCCGGGATAAACGTAGCCTATGTACTATTCCAGGTCATCATCTACCTGTGCGCCAAATTTCATTCAAATCCGTTCAGTAGTTTTTGCGTGATTGAACAACAAACACCCATCCATCCAAACATCCAAACTTTCGCATTTATAATATTATAATAATATAGATAGATTATCAACTTTGATGATAAACACTATTTTATTTCTCAATCCTGTCATTAAAAATGTATTGCTTTTAAATCATTCTCCTTTTTTTTAATCAAATGAAAGAGAAAAATTATATACTTATAAATATATAATTAGTTGCTATTTTAACGCACATCACACAAAAACTGATAAATATATTTTAACATGACATTTGTATCATTACGTTTAGCGTGTTTCGGAGAAGGTCTTTATATAAAACTAGCTGTACCCGCAACTTCGTCCACGTGAAAAATTTTCTAAAATAAAACCCGCAGTTCCCGTTTTAATGGGACTTTCGGGATGAAAATTATCCCATGTCCGTTCTCGGGTTTCAAACTATATCTGTACCAAATTTCATCCAAATCGGTTTAGTAGTTTAAGCGTGAAGAAGTGACAGGCATATAGACAGACAGACAGAGTTACTTTCGCATTTATAATATTAGTATGGATTATCATTGTGTTAATGATAAAAAATATTCCATTTCTCAATTTTTTCACTAAAAGTTTTATTGACTTTATATCGTTTTAAAAAAACATAAGAGAGAAGTAATACATTTATATAAATATAGATTTTTTAACGCGTATTACGCGTAAATACTTGAAGTAAAAATTTTGTACCTCTTTTTAATAGAACGACACAATCAGTGGAGTATAAAATTTGGCAAAGTACAAATTTATATTGCAGAGTGAACCAGCAAAACTAATATTTTTAAATAAAATGATTTAGAAATACTTAAAAAAAAAACATTACATACACTATATTCATGTGACATACATGATAAAATACACACATTTTCTTTTTTTTCACATTTTCACTATTTACTTTACCTGTAAGCTTTACGGCTTAAAGCTGCTGTCAGAGAAGAAGTTTTACTATTATTCTATGTTTGAGTAGAATAGAATGATATCGACCAGAGAGTAATCCGTAGTTAGTATTAAAAGGTACTAACACAAAAACGACACTAAAAATCTACTCCATTCTAAGCGGATAGTTGTGATGGAAAATATGCTAATGCTAAAAGATATATACAGTACTAGCTGTTGCCCCGCCCTTCGTCCGCGTGGACTTCGTTTACTCCGCACAGCTCCTCCCCGTAGGAGATAGTGTGATGATATGTAGCCTATATGTTGACCCGACCTGTTAGTAATATTCATGCAAAATTTGAGGTAAATCCATGCAGTACTTTTTGGGTTTACCCCGGACATACATACAGACAAACAGACAAAAATTCTAAAAACTACATATTTGGCTTCGATATCGATTGTAGATCACGTCCCAAGTATTCTTTTAAAAAAATATTCAATGTAAAGTTTCGATTTTTCTACGATTTTATTATATGTATAGATTATGTTAAATGAGTTTAATAACTAATGGAAAACCGCTACCGGCTATTGTTATGTATTTACCACAGTTTAATCCCATCGTATTAGGGTGGCAATAACCGCCAACCCACTGCCAATCGGTCTCAGCGGATAACTTTTTTTTGTCCCGCCCCTAATGGTGAGGTGAGTGCTGCACTAAGCCGAGGTTCAGTGTTACAGGAGACAGCCCTTAGAGCTAATATCGAAACAAAAGTTTGTGCAAGAAATAGAATGGAGTGTTAGGCGAATTACTTAAAAGCTCAGTATTAAGTCAGGGTGCCCATTTTGCCTTGCATAATTATGTGCTTATCCCAATGCTATCGTATGGTAGTAAGAGCTGGGTATATCAGAAAAGGTATAAAAGTACGTGGGCAAGGTGAGTTCGATACGGAAAATATGTGGCGTGACACTCGTGGACCGGGTTAATAACATTGAAGTGAGAGTGAGGTTAGGCCTGAAAAAAAGCGTAAAAATGAGAAAGGATATGCTCCATTGATTCGGGCATGTAGAAAGAATGGTAGATGATAATTTAACAAAACAAATATACAATGTGAAAATGAAAAAATATAGGTACCGGGTGAGACCAAGACTGACGTACCATGATCAGATTAATCGGGTGCTGTCCGAAGGTGGTGTTAACAGTCTTCACAACCGGCGAAAAAACCGGTATGAAAAGAGTAATGAATGTAGAGAAACCAAGACAAATCTGCAAGTATCGTAACATTTGGCATTCGTTTCACTCTATCTGCCCTCTAAGTGATCTGGCTTGAAGATATGTGTATATATTAATAGCCCAAATTTAAATTAATACTCTGGCTGGGCACTCGCTCAACTAGCTCCATATCGCCGTTATAGCTCCTCAGGCTATCAGCTGCTGTCATTTAAAAAATATATCATGTTATTGTTATCTATCATGTTATTCATACCACCTACGCCTAAAGCACTAACATTTTATGGAATTAAAATGTCACTTTATATGAATCTTTTTGTATAGAAAAGCACACAATGACTCTTCTGATATTAGGAGTATATAACTATGTAGTCTAAGATCCCACTATAGAAGGACCTTCACGGAGCTGATTAATGGATAAAAAGTATTTTGTATCCAATTAAACATCAATCACGATATCAATGAATATGTTTTACTAGGTGGTAGAGTTCTGCATTGTCTCGCCCAGATCTGATACCACCGCCTTACTTATTCCTGCCGCAATAGCGTCACTGCTTGTCACTGTCGTGTTCCGGTTTGGAGGTAAACGTAGCCGGTAAACTTATGCATGTGGTATTAGACCTCGCCACATGCATAGCAACGCACCACTAACATATTTGTTGTCTATAGGCGATGGTTTATTACCATCAGGAGACCCATCTGCTTATTTGCTATCTTATGACATAAAAAAGGGGTTGACTAAAAAATTTTAGTCCAGAATATTCTTCTCTCTTAAAACATTTCACTGGTTTGATACTAACCAAATTCTATTGACATAGAATAGATAGTAATAGGTTGGTATGGAATTTGTCTATTAAAACAAATTACATACCAATCGAAAGAAGAAGCCTATAGAATATGCAAACGTTAGGTTGACTATTTTTTTCTCGTCACAACTCTTGGGTAGGCAGGTATAAACTGGTAAATAGATACTAGTAACCTGCTCAAACAATAGTTGTCACGGGAAAAATTGTCAACATAATCATTGCAATTTCTAATAGGCTTTGTACTTTCGCTTGGTATGGAATTACTCTATTAACCAAACCAGTGGAATGTTTAAAAAAAAAGTTAATTAACCATATTCTGGACCGAAAGTAGTTAACTCATTATTTAGTAGTCATATATTTATTGAAATATTTTATCGGATATAAAATACTTATGAACCAGCTTGGTGAAGATCAGCCGGTCCTATAGTGGGATACTATAAATACTACACATATTAATGGCATATAGATGCCAAAGATAATAATGCTGGTTTATTATCCGTAAAGCTAAAAAAAAAGAAAGCTATTTTAGCAATAATTACAATTTAATCCAAATAATGCATAATATCAGCCAGTGATATGTAAAATATTCCATCAAAAATGGTGTACTAATATTTAAAAAAAACACTACTTTTCCCCGTATTCCGAGCACTTTTTGAAAAATAGGTCAACTACATTATTGACAAACATCTCATGAAAGGCGAGAACGGCTATATGACACGAACAACTTAACTACGAATTAGTTGGTAGAGTTCTTTAACGACTCGCCTTAGTTTGAGTACAACCACCCTATTGCTGCCGCAATAGCACCGGTACATGTCGTTGCCATCTTCCAGTTTTGTTTACCTCATATATATATATATATATATATATATATATATATATATATATATATATATATATATATATATATATATATATATATATATATATATATACTAGCTGTGCCCGCGACTTCGTTCGCGTGGAAAAAATTCTAAAATAAAAACTCGCATAGTTCTCGTTCCCGTGGGATTTCCGGGATAAGAACTATCCTATGTCCTTTCTTCGGTCTCAAACTATATTTGTACCAAATTTTATCCAAATCGGTTCAGTGGTTTGGCCGTGAAAGCGTAACAGACAGACAGACAGACAGACAGACAGACAGACAGACAGACAGACAGAGTTACTTTCGCATTTATAATATTAGTATGGATATATATATATATACACCATAGATAATAATAGTGCGCTGTTTTCCGTGTGCTCGGATTATAATGCTATATGCATAAGTCTACCAGCCACCTTACCCTCCAAACCGGAACACGACAATAATAAACGTTGACGCTATGCGGTATGAATCTGTAAAGTGATGGTACCAAATAACCGGGTGAGATGTAGCGGAACTCTACCACCTAGACAAGTAATCACGATGGTAGTGACACGTTTAACCAATCGGTTACCTTTTACAACGTCCTTGGCAGAATGGCAATTGGTCTATACTTCAAAGGAACCCGGACCAACACGGGAGATAAGTTTCGAGAGTAAGGTCGGTAAACTTATGCATTTGTCTTTTCATATCTAACACTCGGGTAACAAAGCAACATTAATATGTCTAGTGTCAATAGTCAATGCTTATCTCTTTACATCAGAAGAGCTATCTGCTAGTTTGCTGTCCTATGAATTGAATAAAAAAATCTAAATAAATATATCGGCAATGTAACACTACGTGTATAAGCCAATCTAAACTAACGGCTACTAGTTTACCATATTTTGTACAAAATCATGAATCAGTTAAGATATAATAAAGTAAATACAATTTTTTATACGAATAATTTACAAAAAATATGTTTTTGATCAATAAAGATATATAACATCAAAATAACTTATAAGTTACCCATTAATAAGTATGTATTAAATCACCGATTTTCATACGTGGCAGGCAGAGTGTAACGAAGATCTAGATATCTAGAATTGGTGAAACGCGTGGTGAATAATTTGGTGAGATTGCCGATCGCCTTGTAGTCGAAATTTGACCATAATTCTATAACTCCGTTTGATGATGATGATTTTTGCAGACTTCCATAATGTAAACTTCAACTTTGCTAAATTTCACACTCCACCGTTCGCATATTTGTCATAAAAAAGAATGCAGTGCTTTTATTTCACTTTAATATATAAACAATTGACCGCTGACAATGATTTTCAGGAAATTAGTTTAGCTAACATTTACCCTCTGTAATAATCAACCGGAGTTTTGCGTAGTTTAGTTGACTAGTATATATTACTTTTTTATACTTATTGATTTTTTTTAAGAAAAAAAAGGAAATGAACCACATGTTCCCCGATATATGACTATTACCATTCATGGACATGCGCAATATCAAAAATCTTGTAGTTGCGCTGAGCTTTACAAGAATGAATAAGCTTTTTTCTTTTTCGAAAAACCGTCCCGACAACGTCTGTCGGGATGGTGATATATACGGGAGCAAATATATTCATGTTAGTTTACTATATACTACCTTGTCTTCGGAACTAAAAGACGACAATAATAACTATTAATGATATGGTAGCAAGAAAAGGAAAGGCAGGCGTACCAAAACACAATTGAGTCGTTAGTGAACTCTACCGACTAGTCACGATAATATTGACATATTGGGTCAATTGTTCGTCCTTACGAACGAATTAGCTATAACGCATATGATATATTCTTCCAGTCCGGATACGAATCCTTTTCGAAGAATATAATAATAATAAATATTAAAATAAATAAATAATAAACAAATATTCCTTTACAAAATATACAAATCGATCTAACCCCAAAGTAAGCAAATTATTTGCTTGTGATGTGGGTGATAATCAACGATATTAATACATAAAAATACATATATAGATACCGAAATATATATAATATACACCCGAACACAGAATTACAGACATCTATGCTCATCACATCACATATCACAAATATTTGTCCCTGTCGGGAATCAAACCGAGCCCCATCGATTGCGTAGTCAGGGTCACTAACCACTCGACCAACAGGGCGATACCTCATTGTTTCATATTTCTACGTGTTGCTCGGGGCCCCCTTTGGAAGTGAGATGTTAGCTGTACCAAGTATAAAAAAAGAAAAAACTTGAACCCTAACAATTTCAAAATACAAAAAACACAATCGGAATTAACAACAACTGATAAAAACATGTCACTGGACCAATTAACGAATATATTAAACCAAAAAGTAAGCAAATTATCTACTTGTAATATTGTAATGCGTGGTGTCAGTCCACAATTTAGAAGTGTAGAATCTATACATATAATAAAATCGTAGGAAAGTCAATGTATGTCCGGGGTAAACTCAAAAAGTACTGCATGGATTTACTTCAAATTTTGCATAAATATTACTGACAGGTCGGGTCAACATATAGGCTACATATTATCACGCTATCACCAACGGGGGAGGAGCTGTGCGGAGTAAACGAAGTCCGCGCGAACGAAGTCGCGGGCAACAGCTAGTACAAAATAAAATTTCAGACTAAACTATGCATTTCACATATATCATTATATTGATATTCATGGCAAAATTCCGTTATCAAACTTAAAAAAAGACTTTTAAATAGTCTGATCAAACTTATGATTGAATTTCAAATCCATAAATACAAACACCTATGCTCTTCAGACAAACGCTTGTTTCTCTCAGGATTCGAAACCGAAGCCCATCAGTTGCGTAGGCAAATTCGCTAAATGCTCTATCAACGAGATGATAATCGTTAATGTGACAATAGGAGTTACTACGCGTCTTTAAGCTAGCTGTTTAAGAAACTAGCTTTAAGAAGTTAGCTGACAAATCAGTGAACTGAAGTATGGATACGTAATGGAGTATACCTACCTCAAGGGAACTATTGTGAAGTTTATTTTCTTGGTACCTCGTACACACTAAACAATTTGGTTGTTTTCCGATGGCGTCACGTGTGCGGCGCGCATACCTCGTCACTCCCAAAAACCCGTTGCGTGTGTAACGGTACCCGCACTCACCAACGGACTCTGTTTATATTAGGCAATTAGGATCACAAGGACCGACTTACGGCTCTATTGTACACTGTCTATCCCGCTGGACATTGTGTTGCTATGAATCCTACTCTTAATTACTTTGTTAATGTATTACAAGGTTGGGAAATATGCCCCCTAATATTTTAGATTGTTGTACATATTTGCTTCCTTTTGTCGATAAAAGCAGCTGTATAACTCTGTTAAGTATATTTTATGTCAAGTACGTATTCAGAACGAAAAGGCCTCCGCCGTGTTGGTCCCGGCCTCCTTTGCAGAATAGGCCAACTGCCGTTCCGCCAGGCAGGTCGTAAAAGGCGACCGATTGGCTATCGAGTTACTACCATCGTGGCTACTAGGTGGTAGAGTTCTGCATTGTCTCACCCGGGTCTGGTACCACCGCCTTACCTATTCCTGCCGCAATAGCGTCAGTGCTTGTCGCTGTCGTGTTCCGGTTTGGAGGGTAAGGTAGCCGGTAAACTTATGCATGTGGCATTAGACCTCGCCACAAGATAGCAACGCACCATTAACATCTTTGGTCTCTTTAGGCGATGGTTGACTCTTTCCACCAGGAGACCCATCTGCTTGTTTGCTATCTGATAATATAAAAAAAAAACGCTTTATAAAGTAAAAATTATTAATAATACATACAAAAAACGTGTATTTTGCTTCATACGTGTATAGAGCAGTAGAAGTACCTATAATGCTTATCTATACATATAATAAAATCGTAGGAAAGTCAAAACTGTACATTGAATATTTTTTTAAAAGAATACTTGGGGCGTGATCTACAATCGATATCGAAGCCAAATATATAGTTTTTAGAATTTTTGTCTGTTTGTCTGTATGTATGTCTGGGGTAAACTCAAAAAGTACTGCATGGATTTACTTCAAATTTTGCATGAATATTACTAACAGGTCGGATCAACATATAGGCTACATATTATCACGCTATCACATACGGAGGTGCTGTGCCGTGTAAACGAAGTTCACGCGGACGAAATCGCGGGCAACAGCTAGTTAGCAATATTTATTGCATTTATTGAAATAATTCCATCAAGTGTTGACAATAAAAAGTTTTAAATGTATGTATGTAGGTGAGACGTTACAGGACTCTACCGCCTCGTAGTCACGATGATCGTTATAATTTATATGTATAGCCAATCGGTCGTCTTTTACGACCTACCAGGTAGAACGGCAGATACTTCAAAAGAGAGCCCAGATCAACACGCGGATTTTTTATGGTTTTGTTCTATCAACAGCCTTGCAAATGCACTTGTACCTAACCTACTAAAGCAGTTTATTGACCCGATACAATGCTCAAAATTTATCTAGCGATAAATTTTATTATTTAAAAATGACTATCTCTGATATATAAATAACTAGCGACCTGCACGCGGTTTCACCCGCGTAGCTTTTGTTTCCGTGGGAATATTAGTATATTAAAACCTTCCTCAAGAATCAATCTATCTATTAAAAAAATCGCATTAATATCCGTTGTGTAGTTTTAAAGATTTAAGCATACATAGGGACATACGGACATAGGGACAGACAAAGAAAGCGACTTTGTTTTATACTATGTAGTGATATTCGACCACCTCGTTGGTCAAGTGGCTAGTAACCCTGACTACGCAATCGACGGGGCTCAGGTTCGATCCCCGACGGGACAAGAATTTGTCTGATGAGCATAAATGTTTGTATTTCTGAGTTTGGGTGTTTTTTTATGTATATAACAGTATTTATATATGTATTTCTATGTATTAGTATCGTTGACTAACACCCATAATACAAGCAAATAATTTGCTTACTTTGGGGTTAGATCAGTAATTGTAATTTGTCCCGAGAATATTTATTTATTTATTTACTATATAAATAATACAAACGTTAAATAGATAGTATTATTATTTTATTTTTATATATGATTTTTTGGTACAATTACAGTACAATGGATGACTTAATGCCCATTGGCATATTGCATTACCAATGTAGTTCAAAAATTGTATTTTTAAACTAGCTGTTGCCCGCGACTTCGTTCGCGCGGACTTTGTTTACTCCGCACAGCTCCTCCCCCGATAGCGTGATAATATGTAGCCTATATGTTGACCCGACCTGTTAGTAATATTCGTACAAAATTTGGAGTAAATCCATGCAGTACTTTTTGAGTTTACCCCGGACATACATTGACTTTCCTATGATTTTATTATATGTATAGATTTAGTTTCAAGGTAATGTCACATTAAGTTAATAATCTTATACAGAGTGAGACTCAATTAAGTTTTTATAAATCCCATAGTAAAAGCATACTTTTCCGGAATAAAAGTAGGATGTGTTAAGTGTAAAGTCTGAGTAAGTTACGCTTAAAGACAGAAAACGCTCATTATACGAAGAAAAACCTGACGCCACGTTGTGGTAACTTTAAAATATTCATATCGCGAAATTCGTATTAAGGCGCTTATGAAAACTCTCACGATATAAAGTGGCAATTACAAAAAGACAACACTGAAATTCGTATCGTGGTTATCATGCTATATGACCATAATGCATAACAATAATAATTATCATGCAAAAACGTTAGTGCTAGTAAGATGCTAGCATATAGGGTAGGGTAGTTAGTTAACTTATGCATTGGGCATAATATCAGTCACATGGATGGCGACGCATAATTACCACCTTTGATGTATTTAGGCAAGGCAATAGTTACACGGAATAGTACTGGTTTTTTCTATTCCGTGAATAGGTAGTTATCTCTTTACATCAGAGAAGCCATTAGCTCATTTGTTGTCCCACGAGATAAAAAACAAAACCATTAAAAACGTGTGTTCTTTTATTTTCGATCTTATTACATTTTTAATTGGCAAGTTTTGATTTCCATCACTGATTGATAAACAATTTCTAAGTAGCATTTTTAATAAAAATGTGTGTTATTTGTAAATAAACTAGTTTCATAGTAATAAGAAGAAATAAAATTATTTTCCTTAAAACAGATCCCGTTTTGTAATATGAGCCTAATAAATAACCACTCACCAGAGTAATCAATTTATATCTGTAAAATATTTAGGAAATATGCAAAACCGTTAAAACTTGCCGAAGTTAAGTCACTAGGTAGTCAAATAAAATATTTTATAACGGTAAACGCAGTTCGCACAATGTTTATATTTGGCTATTAAGATCAGAGTACGCCGACGCATTGTTTAACAAGGACCTATTACTTCAGGGGTCGGTTCCCTGATGCTAAAGGAACTTATTCTTGCGCACGTGGTTGACCAGTGATGTTGTCTTGGTGTTAAATGTGGATAAACAGTGTTTGAAAACATATTTTTTCTTACAATACTATAGTTTGAAGTTATTGAAAAAACTTATGTTTATTTTTTTAATTTTTTAAATATGTAGCATTTAACAAAAATTAACTATTATGTGGTTGTTTTTAAGTGAAATTTAGGAACGTTGATAACATTTTTGGATTTTAGAAAAAAATAAAAAATCAGGTAAAAATATTTTTAATTTAGTACTACCATATATAAATATTTATTTGTAACATTGTTTATATTATTCTGCAAACAATATGTAGGTGTGAATTTGTATGTGTAGACTCGTAGCTGCTTAAGTAGTAAATACAAATTGGCGCTTTCAAGCACAGAATATAAACATATTTTTTCCTCTAAAATAAAGTGCAGTTTTTCAGATATATTTTGTTTCTATAATTTAAACAAACATTATTGTTTCGAATGCATAATGCAAGTTAATTTTTAAGCAATAATAATTTATTTAATTTTTAATAAATGCACTTGATGGACATTTTGCTAAGTACGCCTTAACGCTTGCGAAAATGTTAGTTATAGTTGTAATAGTGTATAGGTGGCCAAATACCCCGTATTTTACGGGTTACCCTGTTTTTTATACAAAATAATTTAGGAATCTTTAATTAGTAAGGTTGAATATGGGCTAAATAAAGTTTATTTCTGTCAAAAAAAACCTTAAAAACAGCAAAGAAAAATATCGACACGCGGGATTTATCAAAAATAATTAGAAATACGAAAGCACTGATCAAAATTATAAATGTGAATTTCATCTGTAACGATGAACTCATTTAACTAGTTATACGTATGTATAGCTAGCGATCAGTACAATCGACGTAATCGATCATATAGCAAAGAAGAATTTCGCCGCCTCGAGCCTGTCGACACTAGCTCAGCGGAAGAGCGTCCCGGCTTTAGGGAAATGGTCGCAGGTTCAAATCCCACGTGTCGATATTTTTCTTTGCTGTTTTTAAGGTTTTTCCAGATTCCCAAACACGGGGTGAGTGCTATAACACAAAAATAATTTATTTCTGTCGACTGTCAGCTTGATTGTAATATAAAAAAGATATAAAAAATCTACTGAGCAACGACGATAGTGACACGTTTTGGTAATAGCGTTAGTGTGTCACTCTCGTGATCTAGTTTGAAGGGTAATTATGCATGAAATTACATCCCTACCACAAGAATGATAACACGTCATCAACATAATTTCATCTATTTAAATATTTTCACCAGGAGTGGTGGAACCTTCTGTTTACAAAATATTTCCATGCTGTAAAGCCCCATAACTACTAGTAGCTTACAAAATGTTGCTGCTTTGCCATCTCCAAGTTTAACTTTGTCACGCCTCGCAAGTCAATAATTACGGCGACCCCTATGCCCCCTAAACCGGAACAGAAGTGGCAATCACTGTCACTGTATGTCATTACAAGAATATGCTTAATTTTACAGTGGTCGCTGTATTCGGCGTAACTGTACAATAAAAAAATACATTTTTTGTATAATAAGATAGCGAATAAGTAAATGACTCCTGAAATGGAAAGATACAACTTTTGCTTAAAGACACTAAAGATGTTAGGTAATGGTGCGTTGCTACCCTTATAGCGAGATAATGCCACGTGAATAAATAAGGTAGCGGTTACCTTACCCTCCAAAATGGAACACGACAGTGAAATGCATTGACGCTATTTGGGCAGGATAAATAAGGCGGTGGCAGTACCAAAACCCGGGCGATTGTTGCAATTCACATATTTTAAACTAGCTGTAACCACAACTTCGTCGGCGTTTAAAAACTTCTAAAATAAAAGTCCCGGGGTTTTACCCGGGGTCACATGACGCGCATAGTAAATAGATTATTTTATGTATTTTATATTTAGTATATTCTACTGTGTTTTTTCTAAAATAATATTAAACTTTAATATTGTTTTAAAAAAATTATTAATACTTTTAATTGATTTTTTAATTTAATGGAATAAATCAAATTATACAAAGTTAAGGCAAAAAATTCGTGAAAAAATCAAATTTCCCACACAAATTTCCGACAGTTTTCATCTCAGAACAGTAGTCCAAATTTAAAGTCCAAAGGTTTCGATTTTTGGTAGACCATCTTTTATACGCTTGAAGTTGCTTTGTTAAATAACATACTGAGGCAAATATTTCTTTTCTTGTATCCTTCGCTCCAAGTTGAAACTTCTCAGTGAGGATCAGTGACGTTATAATGTTTCGAATAAATAATATTATGTAACTACATAGATAGACTAATATTATTAATATGAAAGTCTGTCAGTCTGTTATGCTTCCCGGCTAAACCGCTAAACCGATTTTGATGACATTTGGTGTTGAGATAGTTGAAGGCCCGGCGTCAAAAATAGGCTAACATTTTTGATTTTGAAGTCTAATAGTTGAAATTAGGGATGTAAGTTTGTGTGAAAAAACATAATGAGGATATGTTAATCTACTCGCAAATGAAGCTATATGTGTTAGCTAGTACCATCATTGATGTCTATAAGCGATGGTTGTCTCTACACATCGGGAAAATCACCTGATTGTTTGCTATTCTATGAAATACACAAAAAAAGCCACCCATGCCAAAAAATCAGAACTACCCGTGCCATATGAAATATCAGAAATATTGCAATTTTATTAAGTATTTAGAACTTTTATAAATGTCCTTTTGCAGTTTGTTCGTGTGACTGCTACTACTTGTAAAAGTCATGTGTGGTACTAATTATCTAGATACTATGGGGTGTTGTGTGATGGCAGAAAGTAAATGTCGGCACAAATTAAAAAAAAAGATACTCAGAAACATTATACTGCCAAAATATCAGCAATTATATTTTGCTTCTTAAAATATTATTAAACGTCATTAATGTTTTCTGATCCTTAGGGCGGCTTGCACCAAAATGCTTAAATCATTTTCAGATATCAAGTCACTAAATACGTTTAAAGTTACATACACTGTTACATACTGTTACATACTTAATAAAAAAAAATACAAAAATCTATGCTCATCGCACATATGTTTGTCCTTGTCGGGAATTGGACCCGAGCCTCATCGATTCGTAGGTAGACTCGATAACCATTCGACCAACGGAGCGGTAATAAGAAATTAAATGTATCATCAGTATGACTATCATCACGCCTGGTTTCCTTGCGGGATAGTCTGAACTCTGAGTAAATCGAACGTCTATAGATTTTCCGGTTCAACGCGACTCACCAGTTTGTCGGTTGGCAAGAAAAGTGGTGATCCTCATCGCCGCATTTACCTCCATGTTAACGATTATGAAATTTTTCTAGCAATAACCAGGACCGACAGCTTTACGTGCTCATCTGACGCATCGGAGTGGTAACACACCGTTCCGCCAGACTCTGAGCTGTTACTGAGATTTTAGATTATCGAGAAAAACCTCAAAAAATCCTCAATAATACCTTTGCCCGAATCGGGAATCAAACCCAGAATCTTATGATCTGATTCAAAAAGGCTACCTATAGACCACGACGCAGTCAAGTAGATTTGTTTTAATCCAAAACAAAATGTTTTTAATAGTAGGTATCATATTACAACATATGAACAAACAACAACAAAAGCACTTCCTAAAAGAAAACAATCAAGAATTTCGGTCCGCGATTTTAGTATCCTCTGACCAAGACGCTTATTCATTATTAATAATGAATAATATGATTAAAATACCAATATCAAAGTGACCCATTGACCAACATGCTAACTCCCACCGAAGCGGAATTAAAAAAAATCGTATCACGAACACAATTTTTGGGCCAGCCCACACCACCCGCATCAAAAATTTGTCGCCCAAGGGAAAGAGACAGCGAATTTGTGATAAACGAGAGTGAAAGAGAGGTTTGATCTAAACGGGGCCGGGTAACGGTACATACGGAAGTGTGTTAGTGGTGTAAATGTATATACAGCGGTAGTAGGTCGTAACTGCGTTGTTGGCGCGACGGAATAGCAACCTTGACCTCGGGCAGTAAGTTCGCAAGTCGTGAGGCGGTTGTTCAGTTTTCGATTTTCACGGTGTTGATTCAGTACAATAGCTATTGATGTCTATTTAGAGCCTCTAGTTAAAACCTACCTCAAGGCTAGAATTATCTAAATATGTAATGCACTTTTAAAAACAATCACGCCTCTTTCCTTGTAGTGTAAGCAGAGTAAATCTAGTAATATTTTATACATATTATATAATCATTGATAAATGTGATAATATTTCATAATTAATATTTGATATCTAGTAATAGTTGACTTATTGTCGCATTTATCATTTTTTAAACTAATATCGCCAGATAAAAGCGAAATTGGCTGTGGATTGCTACTATTGTCTTTCCTTAAAAGTTAATAATATTTTTGAAATAGAATTATATTAGGTATATATAGAACAATAAGCAAGTGAAAATTCTCATGCTGGTCCGAGCTCCTTTGAAGAATATATCATGTTCCGTTCTGCCAGATAGTTCGTAAGAGGCGAGCGATTAGCTATGCGAGTCACTACCATCGAGGCTAGGTGCTAGAGTTCTGCATTCTCTCGCTCGGGTCTGATACCACTACCTTACCTATTTCGCTCATAATAGCTTGTCACTGTCATGTATCCGTATTAGAGAATAAAGTAGCCGATAAACTTATGTTTATGTAGCACTAGCCCCCGTCACAAGGATAGAAACGCACCATAAACATCTTTGATGTCTATAGGCAATGGTTGTGACTTTTTCCATCAGAAAAGCAATTTGCTTGTTTGCTTATTTATGATATAAAAAAGGAATGTTATTTTTAGTTTTAATAATTAGTATTGAGACAAAATTTTTATCTGTTTTAGGTTTTTTAATATGTAAACGATAAATATAAAAGTCATTCATTGAAGTACATGTAGTTATATATAGTATTTTAACATAACTATAATATTATGTAATTCAATGAATTTGTTAGAAATTAGAACTATGAAGTATTTCTTAGAGACATCCATAATACTTAACACTTTACGTTTAAGGAAAAGATTTCAACGTCATCACACTGAGCATTACAGTGTAGTCGTGAGCGTGACTCATTTCATGAGATTTTTTCTTCGAAATTTAGGATCCATTAAAATATTTTTTATTAATTTTAAGAATGATTCATTTCACTTTTACTGACATAGATTTTTGTCGCTAGTAATAAAATTATAAATATAAAGTTTTCTTGTGAACTCGAATATCATATACAACCACTTGTAAATTTATACCATAAAAAATCTCGAACCAGTTAAACTGTTACTTGTTTTATTTGTATCAAATATATACCTTAAAATTATATATATAGCTTACTAAAAATATTTTTCTTTTGTGATTAAGGTTAATAGTACAGCATTGTTTTTTTCTTTATTAAAAGCTTAATCATTCATAGATGAAGGTATTCATAAAGAAAAAAATCAAACTCTGGATTTTTCAAATTACTCTGCATTATTTAACATTTAAGTCAATGCGACTTAGGTTTAGATTAGAGAAAAACACTTTTCTCTAATCTATATCCATAGAGACAAATAATTATATTCTTTTTTATAGTCGCCTCTAGGGTCTAGTTGTCCGGTGTCGGAGTTGACCACATGAGGTTCCGGGTTTGATTCCCGGGTAAGGCAATTAAAAAATGTGTTTTTCAGTTATTTGACAAGAACAACGTTACCCGAGATTGGAGAAAGTGCCCAGTTGACGATAGGCTTGCCAACTATCACATTTTGGGACTTAGTATATTTTGGCAAATCGTGGGTGCACTTGTTGTACCTCTGCCTACCTCTTCGGAGATACGGGCGTGAAGATACTTTGATTGTATTAGATAGGCACATATCTAGAAGCGTTATTTTTTTGCGACTCGTCAAAAAATTTGTTTTGTAACAGGCTAATGAAATCAAGAGCTCTCTTTTCAATATTTTACTATTGAATCTTTAAATTTTGTATAGGCGATTTCGTGAAATTAGTTAACAGTGATTGCGATGCGATACCCCGTCGATATATCTATTTGATTAATTTAACAAAAACCTATCACTTAATATGCAAAGTAAACATTTGTCTCAAGACTTTCACTGCGACCCATCAGAGCGAATAATCGGATGAATGCTAACTTTCTCACAACTTTGGACGTTGTATTGATCTTCAGTCGTGACAGCGCCTTTGCTTATTTAAACTTATCGATATAGATGAATTGTCTCGTTGACATAGTGGTGTCAGTCTTAGTACAAATGCCAGAGTTTCCGAGATTTTCAGGTCACTATATTTATTTATTTTGCTCAAATCATGGAAGATCGATGCTAGACTACAAATAGTAGATACAGACTTGAAATACCAAATTCTGTAGTGGTGTATTACAGAAACACTTATTTGTGTTAGTAATATTCATGCAAAATTTGAAGTAAATCCATGCAGTACTTTTTGAGTTTACCCCGGACATACATACAGACAAACAGAAAAAATTCTAAAAACTATATTTTTGGCTTCGGTATCGATTGTAGATCACGCCACAAGTATTCTTTTAAAAAAATATTCAAGGTACAGTTTTGACTTTCCTACGATTTTATTATATGTATAGATATAAAGTTTCCTGTTTATTAAAAAGTTAAATTCTACACATCCATAAAAATCCATTCAGCTTAGACGTAATTGGGTTTTTTTAAGCTATTGCATAGCTTCTATCGCGGGCCTTGAGCGTGGAGACCGAATCCAGAAATTCCGTAACGAAAAAACCTAACACCCCCCACTCCGACCGGCACAGCGGTGATACTTTTTAGTTTTTCCATTTATCGATAAATACCAGAACTTTTAATGACTTTTTGAAATATCACGCTTGTCTCTTTAGTTCAGCAACCCGCCTTAAGGTGGCATTGGTTGTATTGCAAACTACCGTAATCAGCTGTTTGTGAGAAAGTATATAAGTGTATAGGTATTTATTATCTACGTACAACAGTGAATATCTGTACTCATATAATTTGTGTACAAAGTGTTTTAAATATGAATAAACAAAGTACATTTATTAAATATTCCTGAAGAACCGACATGTATTGAAAGATAATAAAAATATTTTGAACAATATTAACATCTCATTTATTTAATAAAAGAAAAAAAATTGTTTTTTTATCGGTCTCCACGCTCAATGTGTAACTTGAATTAATATCACAGAAAAAAAACAAAGAAAAAAATACTGCATAAATAAAATAAATATATAATTGTAATTGCATAAGTTGATAAAAAATGCTATGCAATAGCTTTACCGCGGCAGTCTCCGAGTGCCACACGTCTTTTTTTTATATCATAAGATAGCAAACAAGCAGATGGGTCTCCTGATGGAAAGAGCCAACCATCGCCTATAGACACCAAAGATGTTAATGGTGCGTTGCTATCTTGTGGCGAGGTCTAATGCCACATGCATAAGTTAACCGGCTACCTTATCCTCCAAACCGGAACACGACAGCGACAAGCACTGACGCTATTGCGGCAGGAATAGGTAAGGCGGTGGTACCAGACCCGGGCGAGACAATGCAGAACTCTACCACCTAGTAGCCACGATGGCAGTGACTCGATAGCCAATCGGTCGCCTTTTACGACATGCCTGGCAGAACGACAGTTGGCCTATTCTTCAAAGGAGGCGGAGACCAACACGGCGAAAACATTTATTTATTTAACATAATATGAATGTTAAGGAAAAGATTTAAACGTTACTTCAGTAGATACTTTAAAATTAAGTCGCTTTGTAACCGCCCCGTTGGTCGAGTGGTTTGCGACCCTGACTACGCAATTAATGGGGTCTGGGTTCGATTCCCGGCAGGGACAGGCATATTTGTGTGATGAGCACAGACGTTTGTATTTCTGGGTTTTTGTGTTTATTAAATATATTAGAGTATTTATATATGTATTTCCATGTATTAGTATCGTTGACTGACACCCATACTACAAGCATATAATTTACTTACTTTGGGGTAAGATCAATTTGTGTAATATGTCCAATGATATTTTATTATTTATTATTATTATTTATTTGTCACTATCTCTCACTCTACGGATGATAGCATGATGGTTTGTGATGTACCATCAATACGTCAAAAGTGCCTGTAAAGGATAATTTGAATAAAAATATTTTGACTTTGACTTTGACTTTACGATCAATGTGAAAGTATTTTACTAGGAACTCCAAAACAGCTAAAACGTTTTTGATGAATTTATCTAGCAGTCTCTAAACTTGCTCAGTGGATGATCCTGTGAAGTCTTTTGGTTATCGGATCAACAAAAATATGGTTAAAAATAATAAGCGCTACCCTTGCAAGCCGTATGGGTCGTTTATAAATCATACTGGCAGATCCAGAAAGAGACACAATCATACAAGTCAAAACAACTCTTGAATTTTATGATACATGTATTAACATAGATAAGTTAGAACTTGTATGTATTTTTCTATGATAATTTTTCAAAATATTCACATCGTAGATGTTACAATTTTCATTGTTGACTTACAAGTATGGTTCAGAACTTAGTATAATATAGGCCCTGATAGCTGTGGTAGGGTTGAAAATCGATAGGTATCGGTTATTCATTACAGTTAGTTAATTTATGTAATTGTTAGTATAATAATTTATTTTAACGAGGAATAAATTTAAAAAATAATAAAGAAAAATGAAGGTTCCGCAGTTTTATTGCTTCAGAAGTATACAGTCCAATGTCTTACATACTAGGTGGTAGAGTTCTGCATTGTCTCGCCCGGGTCTGGCACCACCGTTTCATCTATTCCTGCCGCAATAGCGTCAGTGCTTGTCAATGTCGTGTTCCGGTTTGGAGGGTAAAGTAGCCGGTAAACTTATGCATGTGGTATTAGACCTTGCCACAAGATAGCAATGCACCATTAACACCTTTGGTGTCTATATGCGATGGTTGACTCTTTCCATCAAGAGACCCATCTGCTTGTAAATACTGCTTGTAATTGTAAAAAATTTTATATATTGCTATCTTATAATGTAAAAAAAAATTATCAGTGCTTGCAAAGCATTGTGCCGCTAGAGTAGTCCTGTAAAGTAATTTAATGGAAAACATTGTTAATTAATTAAATATGTAAATAAAACATGTAAGCACAAATAATTAGATAACAGTCAACATTCTAATATGTTTTGTTTACTTTAAGGTGTAGTGTTTTTTACTTTATAACTTACTCGCTGCTGCGTGCAGGCCGCTGCATTATAAAAGTTTTTGGCGAATCCCGCGGGATCGCCTAATTTTGCCGGGATAAAAAGTAGCCTATGTGCTATTCCAGGAACAAGCTATACATCTACCTGTGTACAAAATTTCATTCAAATCCATTCAGAAGTTTTCGCGTGATTAAGTAACAAACATCCATCCATCCAAACATCCAACCTTCGCGTTTATAATATTAATATAGACGCGTTTATCAATTTATAATCTATCCCACGATGGTTATGTTAGCATTATCTATGTCATGCAAAAATATATAATATTTATAAGTAATAAAATTTTCATATATTATGTCAAGCAACATTGACAGAATATGTAAGACAAAAAATAGTAATTTAAAAAAATATATGGAACTTACCAATTGCATCATATCATAGTACATAACGAACGTTAGATACATTATAGAAGAAACATAAGCTTCAATTTAACAATCTGCCCACTGAAGTAGGTTTGAAGTACCTTAGCGATTGCTCATGGCCATCATAGGCGACTCACAATCACTACTGATTTTCTTAAAGTAAATTCTTGTACTGTTTCACAATTCATTGTGAAACAGTACAAGACTTAACTTTAAGAAAACAATGTGATACAGTTTCACCTGGGGCCGACCATGAAAAGTATAAATTGTATCAGAATCACTACCCCATTGATAAATTAATTATACCTGATTGATGATTAAATGCAAACTAAATGTATCGTGATTATTTTCCATTCTCTCTGCCAACTTCGTAAAAGTGTGTAGGGTTATGAAATAGGGTTAAGGAATATGGATAGCTGTTTTTTAGGGTTCCGTACCCAAAGGGTAAAATGGGACCCTTTACTAAGACTTCGCTGTCTGTCCATCTGTCTGCTAGTCTATTACCAAGCTGTATCACATGAGCCGTGTTAGTTAGACAGTAAAAATAATATTTAAAATTATTAGACTCGTATACAACAAACCTGAATTTTCGACGTTCTTTATAGATGATGGTCCGGAAACCTGGTGGATGGTGCGTGAGTCCGGCTTGCACTTAGCTGGTCTTTTTTTATAAAAAGGGAGCAAACAAGCAGGTGGTTCACCTGATGGTAATTGATCACCTTGATGAGCCTTAGTGATCATTTACTATCAGGGCAAATGATCACCAAGGCTCATGCACAGCCGCAACACCAGAGGTCTTGCAGGTGCATTGCCGGCCTTTCCCTAAATCGTATGAAATAGAAAGTGCCTAGAGTATCCCAAGGTTGTGGATTTCCAGACATCGAGGTGATGAGTGCGATTTATGTATATTATAAACACCTTTTCCTGCAATTTCATTCAGTTGGGCTCACTCAGGTTAAATGGAGCCTATGATGCACAGTGATAACGCAGTTTTATATATATACTAGCTGTTGCCAGCGACTTCGTCCGCGCGGACTTCGTTTACTCCGCACTGCCCCTCTCCTGTACGTGATAGCGTGATAATATGTAGCCTATATGTTGACCCGACCTTTTAGTAATATTCATGCAAAATTTGAAGTAAATCCATTCAGTACTTTTTGAGTTTACCCCGGACATACATACAGACAAACAGATAAACAGACAAAAATTCTAAAAACTATATTTTTGGCTTCGATATCGATTGTAGATCACGCCCCAAGTATTCTTTTAAGAAAATATTCAATATACAGTTTTGACTTTCCTACGATTTTATAATATGTATAATAAAATCGTAATATGATGAATAGATGAATTGAAGGATTTTAAAAATCGGTCTAGTAGTTTTTGAGTTGATTCATTAAATTAAATATAACCTCTTTATATTATAAGTATAGAAGGCTAGATAATTAAATGAGTCTATATCAGACACTATTTATAGGAGTCACGTTTAAACTGCAATCGTGTAACGTTTTTTTTGCATTGATTGCGCCATTTTGACACGGGCCATTGACCGGTGCAATCGCCTTTATCAACCCAAGTTTGCGAAAAACAACCAAGGCCGCGCTCTTGGTAGCTGAGACCAATCTTTTTAATAATCGACTCGATTTTTTTTTGGTAGATGTTGTAAATTCTTGCGTGCCCGATTTGCGGTTGGGCAATGTGCGTGCTGTCAAACTATAGTTATTAAATTGTTTCAATCTGTTTTTTGTGGCAATACAAATGCTTTTTGTCGGCAACTACGCTTACGCAAATTTTTAAATGTGTAAAACGATACACTGATTACAATTTTTTTTTTAATTTTATTTCATAGAACGGTTATAACGCATAGTTCTCCTGATGAAAAAAAATATTAAATAATGGTTGAGAAAACCATTGCCTATAAGCGCCAAAGTTGATAATTGGGTGTTGTTATCAGTGTGGCGGATCTATCAGTAGGGTAGTAAGTTATCATCGGTAACGCAGTATTATTTATCTTTGATGTGTATAAACGATGAGTTCCATTAACAGAGTTATCTGTTTGTTTGCTGACCTATAGTGCAATAAAACTTGTATACTCGTAGGATAAGTAGAATCACAACGTTTGACAATTAATCGTCAGAAACAATGCTTGAATATTGCTATACTGTGCTATGACACAAAAAAATACGTCTTTTTAATACGTAAGTACGTATTAGTGATCGCAATCGAGTTGAGAATCTGGAACTGGAACAAAATTCAACTTATGTTAAAGAATAGATATGAGACAAATTATAGGATAAATAAACTACGACTAATTTTGGTCATAAACTATTTTAAATCTTTTTTAAGTTTGACACCAGACATATGCATGTATATACTATTTTGTTTTTGTGCTAAATTTACGGCAGTGTTTACAAAATTTTTCTTAATAATTTATTTGTAATGTATATTACATGAAAATATTAAATTTTATGACTTCTTCTTTATACAAATAAAAAAAATACTAGAAAAATTACTTGATCATCCCCCGTGTAAATCCGGGCCCCTTTAAAGACTATGTCAACTGTCATTCTGTCAGACAGGTCGTAAAAGACAACCGACTGGCTTTACGTGTCACTACCTTCGTAACTATTAGGCAGTAAAATTTCGCATCGTCTCGCCGGGCTATTTAGTACCACCACCTTATCTGTTTCTGCCTATATACCTATTCCTACCCATATACCTATTCCTGCCTATATACCTATTCCTGCCTATATACCTATTCCTGCCTATGTACCTATTCCTGCCTATATACCTATTCCTGCCTATATACCTATTCCTGCCTATATACCTATTCCTGCCTATATACCTATTATGCATATATACCTATTTGTTTGTGTCATTGGTTTTTAAACGATATTAATACATAGAAATACGTATACACTGAAATATCTATCTTCTATCTATATATATGCATAAAATCGTAGGACAGTCAATGTATGTCCGGGGTAAACTCAAAAAGTACTGCATGGATTTACTTCAAATTTTCCATGAATATTACTAACAGGTCGGGTCAATATATAGGCTACATATTATCACGATATCACATACGGGGGAGGAGCTGTGCGGAGTAAACGAAGTCGCGGGCAACAGCTAGTATTTAATAAATACACAAACCCAGAAATACTGATTGTAATTATGCTCGTCACATAAACGTTTGTCCCTGTGGAGAATCGAATCCAAGCACTATCGATTTTATAAATAGGATCGCTTACCACTCGACCAACGGGATGGTCAAATGTAACTTGTGCTAAATTTCATACTTAAACTATTTTCACTACGCGTATATTCTACACTCATAGTAATAGATAAACCCAGTGCCAATGCTATGTACGAGGTACTATGTACGATAACTGGTTGTATCAAAGCAAATGGTAACAAAGAACACGGTCAGCTACACATAACTTGGTTAATTGTGCATCAGGTTAAGTGGAACGTTGAATGCATTGAAAATTATGTTTATCCGTTCATCAAAGATATCCTCAACTCATTACTCATATCAAAATTGCTGTGTTCTATCGTACTTAAACACTAACTGATCATTATTTAACTAATCATTCATAATTAATGCATTGAACATAATCACCTTTTGGCAAGATAACAATAATAAGGTTAGAAAAACAATATGTTATTAAAAAACATTAAAAAAAATTGTAACCTAGGATAGCCCGTTTATAAATATACTCTCTTGCCAATCCATCAGATTGATGGTAAGACAACCAGAAAAGAGAACCGGATGACAATAGACATTCCAGTTTAGAGTAGGTTCGATTAAATCACACGACAATTAGGTATAGGCGTTTCGTAGAAGTAGTGTGGCGCCACCGTACCACTGAAAAGGTCGTATTGGAAGAACTAACGTGCTAACTACTATTAGGGTGACGTCATAACTGTGGAGGTTAATGACGTCACACTTGTGACGAGAATGTGGAAAAGGAAGATTTTCCTAGCCAGGCAAGGTGTACTGCCTGGCGAATAAAGTACATCTGAGAAGCGTTGACATTTATAAAGGGTGTTTTTATGACCTTGAGAACTTTAAATAATAATACAAGACAGAAATATTGTTTAATGATTTTCCTACTTTTAAAATCTGGCAGATAATTTCGTGGCATTTATTTTTAAGATGATTTGCGGCATATGTCCGCCGCAGGTACGAGTTATATGCTCCATTTGATCGGTATAATTTTGCACTGCTTTTTCCAATAAATTTGGTCGTATGGCTTCAATAGTGGCTTGAATATTGGCTTCCAATGCAAAAAGGGCTGCTGGTTTGTCGACATAAAGCAATAACATAACCCCATAAAAAGTAATCGGGAGGACCAGTCATTTTGTCAGTAGATTAAACATGGTGAATTCTAGTGCCAATTCCGTAAAAGAAAAAGGAAAGAAGGAATTATGCATGTAGCAATTTAACTTTTAGCGATGCACTATAATACACTTTAACACCAGGCATGGAAATCGGTTTCCCAAAACATTTGTTCTTAGAGTGTATAAAAACAACACATCATTGTACAATCCTCTTATCAGAATGTGTAGATTATGCAACGATAAAAGCGCACAATTTAAACCCCTAGACATTTTCAATGCTGATAAAAGTACTTTTTTGAGGCAAGTGACGAAATGTTTTGTTTCTAATGGCATAGAATAATTAACCAAGTTTTGTTTTTGCTTATATAACTTACATTTCTTTTATTATTTCAGCTACTTTTTTACTTTATTTTATTTCTTTCACTTCATAGTGTAAAAATTTGTATAATTAAAGAGAAGCACTACTATCCTAAATTGTATGCCATACTTTAATGGATTGGTTTATATACACTGATGTAATTATAATATTTATAATGGTTTATCACTAACTGTTTGTGCATCATATTAAAATAAATAAATAAATAAATGCACCTGTAGCCCGAAAAATGTATGCATGTGGCATTCCAACCGCACCACACGAATAGCAACGCACCAGTAACATATTTAGTGTTTATAGGCGATGGTTATCTTTTTCCATCAGAAGAACCATTCGCTTGTTTACTATAATATGATATAAAAACCAATCATTTTTGTTGACATAAGAACTACGGTTATAAAGATGAGTAACTAACTATTTACAAAACCAGCCTTTTATTATTCACCAGGTGTCCCGCGACAGCGCCCGATATATGGATAACATGCTAGATTAACATTTCGTCCATATAGTTTTTCTTACAACTTTTATCTCTTATTTCAGTTTCTTAAGGGTTGATCTTGAACTATCTTCATGCCAAATTTCATTAAAATCGGTTCAATGGTTTAGCCCTGAAAGCGTAACAGACAGACAGACAGGCAGGCTTTCGCATTTATAATATTAGTAAATGAGTAAGTAAATATGAGTATGAATAATATTTCATTTTTTACGGGACAAATTACACTTACTGATCTAACCCCAAAGTATGCAAATTATTTGCTTGTGTTATGGATGTTAGTCGACAATACTAATACATAGAAATACATATATAAATACTAGAATATATATAAAAAACACCCAAACCCGGAAATACAGACATTTATGCTCATCACACAATCGCTTGTCCCCGTCGGGGATCGAAACCGAGCCCCGTCGATTGTAGTCAGGGTCGCTAACCCCTCGACCAACCGGGCGGTCTAAAATTAAATTAAAATTTAAATAATTTGATTCATTCTTCAATATCCTAACCAGGTAGATCCTGGAACTTGCTAAGTAACATTAAACAATTCATATAATATTAATCGAACTTCACCTAAGAACTTCGTTTAAATACATATTATTTTTGACCGCCCCGTTAGTCGAGTGATTAGCAAATCTAACTACGCACTCGACGGGGCTCGGGTTCGATCCCCGACGGGGACAAGCATTTGTGTGATGAGCATAAATGTTTGTATTTCCGAGTTTGTGTGTTTATTAAATATATTCGAGTATTTATATTCATTAGTATCGTTGACTAACAACTAGAACACAAACAAAATAATTTTGGGGTTAGATCAGTAAGTATAATTATTTGTCCCGTGAATATTTATTATTTATATTTATTATTAGATAGCGATAGGATCTTTATCTTTTTTCCAGCCGAGAAATCAATGAATTTTGGTGATCCAGGGGCACGTCTTGCTTACTAACTCACAACGCTTTATCTACATTTCAAAGGGATCGACAAGATAAAACCTATTATACCGCATGAAGAAACAATCTCTACCTTTTTAAAATTGGTTAAAAACTAATAACCACTGAAATATTACAAGTAGACTAAACAACACTATCACAACATCAATAGCTATTGAAGCAAAGCGGCGCGCGCGCCGGCAAAGTGGAAACATTTATTTAGTATCTTGATTTCGCACTCGCTAACCTACATCTAAGTTACAAAATTAACCAGTGTACGTGCTTGCAAGACCTAGGTCTCATTTTCACGAAGAAAAACAACTGGCGCAATTAGACGTTTCTTTTTAAAATTATTAAGACGTACGTCTTTCCCCGTGTTAGTCCCGGGCTCCTTTGAAGAATAGGCCTACTATAGTTCTGCCAGGCAGGTCGTATAAAGGTGACCGATTGGCTATACGAGTCGCTACCATCGTGGCTACTGGTAGAGTTCTACATTGTCTCGCCCGGGTCTGTTACCACCGCCTTACCTATTCCTGCCGCAATAGCGTAGTTGCTTGCCGCTGTCGTGTTGCAGTTTGGAGGGTAAGGTAGCCGGTGGTGGCATTAGACCTCGCCACAAGATAGCAACGCACCATTAACACTTTTGGTGTCTATAGGCGATGGTTGACTCTTTCCACCAGGATACCCATCTGCTTGTTTGCTATCTTATGATATAAAAAAAGCGCTACTAAGAAATAGCTTGATTGTAATATCGTATTCCGATCTTAAGGATAAGGTTGCCAGTAAACTTATCCATGTGGCGTACCATCAATGGACACGGTTAGCAACACCACATTAACGTCTATGGTGTGTCAATGGTTAATTATTTATAGGCGGAGAGACGTATGCTTGTTAGATATCCATTTTTGTATCGTAGGATAACAAACAAGCAGATGGCTCACCTGATAGAAAGAGATAACCATCGCCTACAGACTCTTAAGATGTTAATAATGTGTTACTATTCGAGTGGCGGAGTGTCAATGCCACATGTATATTTGCACACCATATATTGGTAGAATATGTTGGTAACTTATTTTATTTTTAACAACTTGTAACACCCATATTCTTGCAAATAAATATTTTTTTTCTTTCTTTCTTTCATGTACAAGTTTACCGGCTTCTTTACCTTCCAAACTTAAACACGACAGTGGCAAGCACTAACGCTATTGCGGCATGAATAGGTAAGGCGGTGGTGCCAGACCCGTACGAGATGTTGCAGAACACCATGTGGAAGTGGCTCGTATAGGCTATCGTATAGGCCTTTACAAAAAGCTGTTTAAGCACTCCAGATTGAAAAAAGTGTTTGGACTGTTTGTATTAACATCCTTATTTCTTATTTACAGACAAAGCGGCAGAGTGGCGGCGTCCAAGTATGGCGGTGGCGGGGTGTCTCTTGGTTCTGGCGTGGCGGTGAGGCGCGGTATGAAGTGTACAGGCGTGGCTGGCGGCGGGCCCGGCAGTGACGAGCTATTGCTCGGGCCTTGCTGGCTCGACCCCAAGCTGGACTCTTCTTCCCCGCCCTGTCACGAGCTTATCGACTCACTCCTCGCGCCACCTCCTCTAGCTGAACTGAAACCTCTACCTCCCTTTACCGGCTATACGGGACACCTTTCTATAAACGGTATCTCTGGACATCACTTCCACGCAATTGCACAACGTCTTCCCGAAGAAAATAACAATTATCCAACACAAAGTGGATATGGGACTGATCATGACGTTGTCTCCTCGTCAACTTGTGCTGCTGATTCGGAACCACCAGACTTAGAAGATGTTAAGCCATTTCCTTTAGATGCTCCTGACACAAAACCTTTTGCTGAATCAACAGCGTCAGGGGCTGCTGATTCTTGTGCTCAGTCATGCTCGCCATCTTCAAAACTATTTGATGATGGCCATAAGCAGGATATGTATGATATAAGTTCTATAGAAGACATCGCGGCAATAATAGGCTCAGCAATAGCCGATACAACGGTTCCATCACAGCCTGAAGACCCCGAAAGAAATGACTCGAGAGACAGTTGGATGGATATTGATGCATGGATAGCTGGAGCCTGTAGTCAACATGGTGATAAAATAGTACCGCAAGACTTATCTGAATTTGGGCTTCCTAACTCACCTCCTCCAACACAAAATAGTCACCAATCAGCATTAGAATTTTCTTGTAAAGCTAGCCAAGAATTTACAAAAAGTCAAGAATTTCTTCAGAAAAATTTAGGTCAAGCTGGATCTACACTTCAACACTTATTAACACAAACCTATATGCCTATGCTTCAAAATCGTTTGCAAAATGGCCCACCAGTAAAACAAGAAGCCCCAAGTTCGACAAGTTATGGAATGGATGTCATATCAACATCGTCTCCTCCCGGTAATGCCGTGTCCACTACAGATGGTGTTGGAAGTCTCTTAAATGGTCGTTACGCAACCCATTATGCTCTGAGCTTAAAACCCGATGGACTTTGTAGTCCAGACAGATTATTAGGGTATCCTCATGCTCATACAACAACAGTCACACCATCTAATAAAAATAAAAGAAGTCGAGCAAAAGCTAAGCAAGGAAATAACGGAGGAAGTCTACATGGAAGTTCTTTAGCGTTTGCATCTGCGACATCAGCAGAACTGAGCGGCTTACTTGGCAAAGAAAAGCCAGTACACCGTTGTGGGATTTGTAATAGAGGCTTTTTAAATAAATCTAATATTAAGGTACACCTTCGTACTCACACAGGAGAGAAGCCTTTTAGATGCGATGTGTGTGCAAAAGCCTTTAGACAGAAGGCACATTTGATAAAACACCAACAAATTCACAAGCGGATTGGACGAGATTAGCATATCGCCCTCTGCACCGCTAGCTCAAAACGAAGCATTTTAATAGCTTGTAGTTGTGTGTGTGCTTGTCGTGAATGTGTGTGCTCTTGCACTGAATCTCATGTTAGGCTATTTGTAAATGACTCTTTTAGTATTAATATCGTTGTACTAACTTAAATGATAGTTCGCGTATTATTCTTTAACCCTGTAGTATAACACTACTAAGGAAAAGTGCAATGTTAACTAGTTTTAAGATCATCAAATTTATTTTCATGTAGATAATTATATCATACTGTTTATATAATTGTTGGTAACGTTAAGTTTCTTTATTTTGCTTTTTTTATTTAATTTGCACTTGAGCGTTTATTTGAATTTACGATTCTTGTTTATTTGTATAATGAAGACCTATCTGAGTAGAAAATGTTTTGTTGTGATATAATATTCGTGAGGTGAATGTTATTCCTATTATGAATGAATTTTATAACGCCATTAAACCCCTTATTTGTTGTTACATTATTAACTACTTGAAGACTTGACCATGCTTTATTTAATGTATCTGCTTGTATTGCATTCCCATAAAGGTATTTATCCTATGAATAAGTGATATTTCTAACACAAAACTAAATCATCAACATTATCGCCTACGTTACTTACTAACTACTAATTTCTTAGGGAAAGCAGATTATCATTAATTTTTGAATTTATATTTTATAACATTCATCATCTTTTTTTATTACAAATCCTTTTTAAAGTCATTTATTTATTTAGTCCAATTTTATGGTATCATAATTGAATCAAAAATTAAATTACAAAGTCTTATTCAACATAACATATCATATTATTATTCATTTCATTATATTATACTCGTATAATCAATATATATTATTATCGCATTGTTGACATATTTGTTTTATAAAACACAATATTTATACTTAAAATATTGTTTGGTATTGGTCTTAATTATACAAATTTTACAAAGATACCAATCAAGTGCATAGTTTAAAATGATGCACTCAATGTAATACGTCATTAGCCGCGACAGAGAGCCGGCCATTTTCCACGGAATGTGCACATAATGCGCCGACTGTCGACATCTTCTTCTGACTTTCCCCATTATATTTATAATTGTCTTCGTTTGTATGAGTGCTTACTCCGATTACCTATTTATAGTCAGTTAATTGAGATATTAATTAGCTTTATAGTGTATATTATTAGTTTATATTTAGTATGACAAAGCGGAGAGGCTAGTAAATTATAGTTTTATTTCTTAGAGAGTTCTCAAAGACTATTTAACTCTTTTTGTCACAAAATATAGCTCTCACTAAAAACCATACGTTCTGAATATAAGATATGGTTTATTTATTAAATATGTATGACAATAATGATAACGTTTATTAAACATAAATATCATTTGCAGAACATTTCTACTTTCTTACCAATATTTGCGGCATAACGACGACGAAAGTAAAGTACGAGTATTTCACGGTATTTAGGTAAATAAAAGGTCCAGTGGCAGGTATCTGTCTTCCTTAACATATTGCAATTTAAACTGTATCTTGACTTTATCCGAATGGCCAACACAGACTTACGTCGTACATACCTGACTCAATAAGCATCACATACTAAACAAACACTAAAAATATTGAGAATTATTATTAGTTTTTTCAATGCTAACAACCACAGATGCAAAAAAGAGACTTTCTAAGTTAACGTGTTTATCTATGTATATAGGCATACGTTCATGTGTGTGTTCTTAGCTTCCAAACGGATGGACTGATTTGAGTGCGTTTTTCTAACGAAAACTTATTAATACCGGATGGTTTATGATTATTTAAGTTAGTTCGAGTAGACACCCCGACTCTCCGACATTCACAGTAAATGTATCGTTTCTGGGCCCATTAAACGGGTTTTGTTGTTGAACATATAATGCGTATGAAGCAGAAAAGTGGCTGATGACAAAGTAATGTGTCAGACTATTTTTAAATTGTTATTAGATATTGAATTCCAACTAAAAATATATTGTCGAGTTTGTAATACACTTAAGCTGCTACCAATTAAAAAAAGAAATATTGAGATGGAAAAACAATGGAACCATTCTAGCGGAAAATAATATAAAATCGACGTCAAAGAAAAAGCATATAAATTGAACTGATTACTATTCCCGTTTTTGGTCATCATTGCCTAAATAGTATAACGGTTTCGATTTCGGTTTAGAAGCTTGAGGTACTGAGGCAAACCCTGGGTCTGACAGTTTGTTCTAAATAAATTTTTCAGTTTCTTTTTTCAAAACGTAACTTGCCCCAGGATGCTTATGTGCCCGATTTAAAATCTATCTAGTATGGGGCTTAATCCAGCTGAATTGTCTTGAGTGCGTTACACCTCTGCCTACTTCTTAAGGGATATGGCGTGAAGGTATTTATTCATTTACTTTTGACCATTCCCAAACTTTCAGCATTTTTAGCTTAACTCTATGTGGATTTTTGACCCACATTTAGATTCGAATTTGAAGATGCACAAATATTTAGTGAATAATTTATAAATTAAGTTTTTGGAATTGAAAACCACGATAATAACTACTTTATGGCTTAATATACATACAAACCTAAAATTAAAAGTCTACTAAGTCTGAATAAAAGAGATGTCGAAAGATCCTGACTCCTTGATCATAAAAATTTTAGTTTTTATGATCAAGGAGTCACGATCTTTTGACATTTTTTCCGAATTGGAATAAAGATTTTATCGTCCCCTTCACCAAAATTTACAAAAAAAAAACAAATTTGTTTATTGCATATATATTACAAACGCTTTTCTAGAATGATTAAACAAAATCAAAGACTTTTAAAACTTTAATCCATAATATTGAAATTGTAAAGAAAATTGTAGTATTCTCTCAGTTTAAAAGTTGGCCTAAAGTCATCGCGTTACATCGCTTCATTCGCGATTCTTGCTGGCATAATTTCCTAATGAAATAAATAAAACAATAATTTGTCTAATACCCTTAACTTCGTGGAAAAATGCGTATAATCCTTCGTGGTGCGCAGGCGCACGCGAGCGGAACAACCCGCGTCCGGGAAGCGGACGCATAAAAACCTCTGAATCCAATGTTCTAATAACAACAATCCGCTGTTACGCAACCATTACCTCCATATTTAGGACACATGTAAAGCAAATTAACTGAAAACCTGTAATGTATGAATTATTATGTTTGTTTCCGATACACCCAAACAAAAAAATATATACAAGTCAATTAATTACAAGATTTTAGTTAAATGATGAAAAAAATATCATTTCAGTTACAGTTTTTATCAAGTGACACTGATAAACTTAGATAAAAGTAAAACTTATATTATTTTATTAAAAATCTGACTTAAATATCTATCCAACGTAATTTACAGAAAATTATAAAAACTTTCTATAAAACGACGATTAAATACTCAAGAACTATTAGGTATATTTTTCCGAACACACTTTTATGAAGGTGATGTGAAAGAGTATATCTCCATATTATGCTACGAACGCTTATTTCAATAAAAAAATAGTGCATTTAATTGGAGTTAAATACATAGTTCTATCTTAGATTATAATAATCAAAATCAAAGACAACTTTTATTAATGCATTCCTTCCTATTTATATTTTGAGGATTTCCTATAATACATTCCTCTGAATAATGGTGCGTCGAAAATTTTAGACAATCTGCGTTGGTAACGCACTGTGGGTTAGACACGCGAATGTGAAACGCTCAAAACTTCCTTTTCTACATTTAGTTAAATGGTTTTTATTACGGTTATAATGGATAAATTTAAATTCCTATTTGAGTTTGGTTTTAAAATTTGGCTACTAATTACCAGAATATTATGTTAGACAAAACTTACATGTATAGCTACTTTTATTAAAGCCGATGATAATTTTTGTAAAAAAATTATTTGCTTTTGAATACACCTCAGATTTATCGATATTACCAAACTATTTTTCAATTATTTTATATCATGTAATCAAAATTATGTGTCGACATTTATATCAATATTCTATTTCATGCACGACATAGTAGAAATATCGAACGAGTAGATTGACTGACTAATAAGATTCGAATAGATATTTTATTTTAATTTAAAACCTTCTCAGTGTTTCACACTTGACGTTCCCCACAGAGATTGCAGACTTAAGTACCTTTTTAGACATAAGCCAATTAGAATGTAAGTATTTATTTTGTAACTGTAATTTTGTAATTATTTGTAAATCAAATATTGTATCGTCTATAGATCGGTTCACTGTCAAATGGATATTTTACACTGCTTTAATATATTTAAATGATAACGAAATTTGATGCAGTGAATATTCTGAATTAGATAAACATTCTTTAAATTACTTGTAAGTAAGTACATCTACTTTCTATAAACTTACACGAGATAAAGATTCAATTAATTTTGATTTTGTGTAATGTTAATTAGACACATATTTAGATTTTATTAATAATACAAGTACTCTACTTAGATAGATACATTCATATTGCTTTTACCTTGTAGTGTATGTTCTATTATGGAAATTATAATGAACTAGTTTCAGGTGAAACTAAACATACATTTTAATATTTATTATACTGTATCTGATTCAGAATATTTCGTGTGATAGTGTGAGACCGGTCAAATCTTATATTTATGTTGTATTTTCGTATGAAACGTTATATTGTCCAGTGGTTTTCCAGTTTAAGTAAATTGTAAATTAATGTAAAATAAATGGAGATTTTTGTTAACGATAACCATTTTTAATTTATTTTTATATCCCCTAACATATGTTATTAAAACAGTTATTTAATGTCTTCAATAGTTTCTACTACAGTAGACTTATGATTCCATTTAAAAAAATTGATACTTTCACTTTGTGATAATTTATTTCTTTAATTCATTATTATTAACAATCTATCATTTTATTTGTTACTTACAGCAGTCTAAAATTTAAAAGTCAGATCAATAAATCCATTTCCCTTGCATCTCTATAGCTCTACAAATCCGAAAATATGCTGGCATATTATCGAAGACATAGAACTACACTCAATTTTTTCTAATTTAAGGGGTTATTAGGAGATAACCTAAGTAAAAGCTGTATCTCTATATTACTTTGTAAAAATTTATGAAATTGATTTTTGAGGATATCCTGCCCTTTGCTGGGATTATTTTTGGGACTGTAAAACATCATTACAGCAATTTGCTACCATCGTGCCTACTAGATGGTAGACGTCTGCACTAGAGGTTTGGTACTACTGCCTGTCTTTATCCTATTGCAATAGCGTCAGTGTTTGTCATTACGGAGTACCGAATTCAGGTTCAGAGAGTAAGCTAGCGGTAAACTTATGCATGTGACATTTCAACTCGTTGCACAGATGGTAATGAACCATTAATAATAATAATTTGTTATTTAATATAATTTATATTTTAAAAAATACAAGCCTTTATAAAACACCATTTCACAGTAGTAATAGCATTTATAATATTTTTAAAATTAGGACCAAAAAAACCTGTTGTACCTCTGCCTGTCTGTTGAAATTAGGATAAAAAAACCTGTTGTACTCTGCCTAACCTTTCGGAGATACAGGCGTGAAGAAAGCAAGAACAAAAAAGTTTTTTTTTGAAATTAGGATATTATTTTTTGTGTTTATTCGCGTTAGTCTACTTAATCATCTACTTGTTCTATATTAAAAAAAAAATTGTAAACGAATTCAATTTTTACATAAAATAATAACTTCTAGTTTTACTTTTGTTAAGGTTTAAACTAATTTTAAGATTCAAGTTTTAGCGCATAGCTGGATGCGCAAAAACAATAACTGTTTTTAAGGTTACGACGTGTCAAGATCAATGGTAAAGTCTCGGTCCGGTGTAGTCGTGCGCCGTGTCATGTTGACATTTCCACAATCTGGGTCACATTAGACATTATCTTAAACAAAGGTGCGAAGCAAAGAGAAAGATTCATCAGTTCACACAGCGCAGGAAGAAAGTCGGATGTGAAAATAGGCATAGTGTACACAAAGCATCGCGTTTTTGCGACAGGTGACGTACTGCAGGGCCACGGTGAGAGAAAACTACGCACACGTGAATCGACATGTATGTACGTTACATACACGCGACGTAGGGTTAGGAAAAAAATATTTAAAATATTGTATAATACAAATAATTTCTTTATTTTACTACAGTTTATCAGGGACCCTTTTAAGGAATTGTTCAACTAACTGCTAGGCATCTCGTTAAAGGCGAGAAAAGCCTGATACGTATAACATCGTAACTTCGAACTAGAATTACTGCAATGACTCGCTCTAGATTGCGTAATAACGTCGTCGTTTGTCGCTGTCATGTCCCAGATTGGAAAGTAAAGTAGTCAGTTTTTCTCGAATTGATCTAGACTTTTTTAAAGAATAGACCAACTGCTGTTCAGCCAGGCAGGTCGCAAAAGGTGACTGACTGCCTATATATGTCACTACTGTCGTTACTACTAGGTGGTAAAGAACCGCAAAGTGTCGCCCGGGTATTTGATACCACAACCTTACCTGTTTCTGCCGCAATAGCGTCAATGCTTTTTATTGTAGTGTTCCGGTTTGGAGAGTAAGTAAGTAAGGTAGCCGGTAGACTTATGCATGTGGCGTTGCCATCCCGTCACACGGATAACAACACATCGATAACATCCTTAGTGTCTATAGGCGACGGTTTCCTTTTCCACCAGGAGAGCCGTCTACCTGTTTGCTATTTTATGATATAGAAAAGTCGCATTTCATTCCTGACACACAGATAAATAATGCACCTTTATTTTTTGTTATTATTTCTGGTATCTGTAGGTGACAAGCGGCGCCCACAGATTGAATAGTTATTTTTTAATAAGACGATATAATAATTATAATGTTTGTAAAACCATTACAAACATACCATGCATATGCCGATAAGTGCAGGTAATTTGCTAATTTATCAATAAAATACATACTTTTATTAACTGTACATATAAGATTCGAACGTTAACAGATGATGCTCGTAAAATGTTAATTAGTTAAGTAATGAATGCACAAACTTTAAAAATTACGTGATAGTTAATTTTCAGTAGTGTTAGTTTGATAACATAACCTTTAGTTTTATAAAATAATATAATCTTTGTATAATTTTCTAGGCATAGATAATTTATTATATCAAGCTTTTATTTTAGCGCAATAAACCAATCCTAGATTTCCCAATAAGTAATTATTCTGTCTTTTAATAGTGTCATTAGATACGGTTTTAATTGAGTGTAATCATTTTATGTAATTGTCTGTGTCACAAACAATAGTGATTGGATAAGTTATTTATCAGTCTTTTCTATTTTCAATAAATTTCAATTAATTAAAATACTTAATTTTTACGTGAAAATCGTTTCTGTACCCAAACCCAAACCCAGCTAATATCTATACTACATATAATAAAATCGTAAGAAAGTGAATGTATGTCCGGGGTAAACGCAAAAAGTACTGCATGGATTTATTTCATTTTTTTCATGAATATTACTAACAGGTCGGGTCAACATATAGGCTACATATTATCACGCTATCACCTACGGGGGAGGAGCAGTGCGGAGTAAACGAAGTCTGCGCGAACGAAGTCGCGGGCAACAGCTAGTAGAAAATAATTATGAACAAATATAAATTTTTTAACATATAATGGACTTAAAAGTTAGTCTTACGGGATTTGTATTTTTGTCAATTGGACCAATAGGTGGCACGGCGATCAGCCTCAATGCCTCAAAATCTTGCAGAAAATATTTACATTTAAAGATTATATTTGTACTCCTTAACTGTAAAAATATTTTCTTTTTATTTTTGTTACAATGATGAAATAGAAATAAACTGATTTAATACTGTACGGTTATACTTTTTAACATAAAAAATTAACATTAGTTCACTTCTGATAGACCGCTGATGCTGATTTACCGAAAATCTGTTCTTAAGAACCATTGTTTCTCAAAACATTTTTAAATTATTAAATATTATAAATAAACAAAATAAAAGCTATAGCGACTAACTTTTTATAGAAATATTAAATTATAATACAGGGTGTAAAGAAAATCCTGTCCGATCTGAAAAAGGTATATAGGTAGGTCAATTGCATTGTCAAAAAAAAAAAATATTTTTATTAAAATAAGAAAAATATCGTAGTTTAAAGTGTCTCATTTTAGTACTAAAACTGAGCAACTTCCCCTTAAATCAAGCAAACATTTTGAAAATTTATGTATCAATATATCCATAAAATAATGTCACAGATATGTTTGTATTAAGCTATCAAATAATGTCTTTGACGATCGAACAGGGTTTTTTTATACACAGTGTATTTAAAAAATGTTTATTTTTCATGTGGGGATAATATAAAAATTTATTTACACTGTAAAATATTAATGTAAAATTCGAACTACGCCTCGTCACTGCCTCTTATAATAGACCATGTTTTAAGATATAAAAAATAATTAATGTAGATAAATTAAATATTTTTTTACTTACTTTTTAAGTATTTTTTTCTGTCGGTACAAGCCCACAGCTCGTTCAGATTCTTTCTCCAACCCACTTACATAGAGGTTGATTTCACCGTGCGACGGACTCACACATGTAGTGCAAATATAATAAGCTACGACGTCGCGAACAGGTTTTTTTACAACCATAAAATCTCGTTTTAAGAATTTTAACGATGCTATAAATTGTTTTACATTTTTGACTTCTATTAAAATCTTGACAGTGACATATGATTGACCTAAAGGCGTAGTTTTATAGACGATTTTTTTAAAGATAATAATTTAAACACAATCAAACTGCAACAACCAAGTTCCTATTTCCTCTATCTGAATACCCTGTATCAGATCTTCATCAAACTTAAATGTTACTGCACCGAAAGGGGCCATCCATAAATTACGTCACACGTTTAGGGGGAGGGAAGGGGTCGACGAAATGTGACATTGTGTGACAAGGGGTAGGGAGGGGTCTCAAATTTTGTGACATTACATGTTTTCGAGATATAATATTTTATATCAAAGAATTGCATCTGTAAAATTAAAAAGGCACCTGTATAGATAAAAAGTAATTGAATAATATCATTATTGAGTAAAATTAGTTAATTATTAATATAATTGAGTAAAATTGTAAAATATGTGACATCACATATTTAGGTGGGGGGGGTCTCCCACATGTGACCAGATGTGACAAGGACGGGGGAGAGATCAAAAAATCATGAAATTCGTGTGACGTAATTTATGGATGGCCCCAAAGTATACGGTATACAAAAACAAAAAAATACTTCAAAATCGGTTTATAAATGATCGAGTTTTGAGATAACAAACATAAACAATTATATTAGGCACTATTATTTACCAGTACTTTAATTTCACTTCAAAAAATATATTTTAATATATTACTCGACCGTTTTCATTTTTTAAAGCATCTTCAGGATGTAATAATATACTTAAATGATCATTGACTTTAATAAGACATACAATATTGAATGTAAGCTTAAATATCATTCAAGGGTATTGTCAGCCTAAACCATTCTTCCCTGAGATGCGAGAAATTCTAATTTACAAATATATTGCATTAATTAAGGACTATAAATATGAATAAAAAGATGTCAATAAACTATTTTTTATGTCAACTAAACTAAAAATAGATTAACACACCTATTACATATTACACAGTTATTAATGTCAAAATTGAGTAAAAATAATTATATATAAGCAAAAAAAATATATGTCAAATTAATATAAATTTTAATATTTAAAATAATAATCAAAAATGTAAATTTAAATTACATTAAAAATTTATTAAATTGAATTACGTTAAAATTAATCATTATAAATGTTGACGATGGAAAGTATAGAATAAATAAATATAAATAAAATAAGAATCAAATAGATAACCATCTGCTTTTTGGAAAGTCGCTTGAAAAACTATGTCAACTCTGTTGGAATATTATGCAGCTAATTCATTCATTTATTTATAGTCAGTTAGTCAGCTCATTCAGTTATTGCATAGTCAGTTAGTCTTGACTATTGCATAGTCAGTTGACATTTGACTGACTGTCAAATGTAAGCAAGTGCCACTTTTGGTTTCGATTATCGCAAATACCAGGCAATAGTTGTTAAAGTAATTAAATGAAGTAATGAGGACTACCTATTCTATTAGCTGACAAACTAGTAAATTTGTGATCAGCGTTTATAGACATCAGGGTTAACTATGCAGTGACAGAAACTGTTGATGAGTAGAAGGAAAAGATGCCATTCAGCTTGATGATGATGATTGCAGCAGTCAAGCAATCTTCGACTCTACAAAACATACAATCATACATATACCATTATTTTGCGCATATAGGTAGGTAAAATTTTGCCGATCAAAATAAATATTAAATGATAACCATGGCAATACAAAATACCCGACAAAAAATGACGTCAGATACATACGCGGCGACAAGTCCGCGTCTGCTTACTAACCGGAGTGTTGCACAATTTGAAATATTCCTTAAATTTTAGCGAAATTGAGGATTTCAAAATACCATAATATTTTTATAATTAGAATCATTTCATTATTCTGTTGATAATGTCATCGACATATATATATTATGCTCCTTTCGTACACTGGACAAGGTTTTTTTCACGATGTATACAAGTTTCAATGCTTCTTAGACGATATTCGGTCCCCAGGCAGTACAACTTTACTGAATTTTTTTTGTTTTCGAAATGAACTTAAGCAGTTGGTCCAAATGACTACTATTGTGAAACTGAGGTTGTCGAGTGAACAGAGTGTTCAGCCAGAGAATAAGTATACTAAGCACCCGCCCTAGGAATATCTCTTGTGAGACCGAACCTCGACTTAGGACAGTATCTTGACGATGGTATGAACATCTTACCATCCTTGCATGACGTTAACTATTTCTACAGTGCTGGCGTCACCTGGTCAAGAATAATGCAAAGATTTTGTATAAATGCCAGGATTTTTTTACTGAATGCCGCTGTAACGGCTAAACGTATACGCATGAAACTTGGTGCAAAAATATATTGTACGATGATTTAATTTGTATACGCTTTTTATAAAAAAATATGAAAGTTCTTGTATTATTAAAATGAAACGCAGCGGTACTGGCGGCGGTGGTGAAGCAGACCCGTAGGCGTATCATCTAACGTTTGCAATTCCCCAGCGCTCAGCGATGACTCTTAAAAAAAATCATCAAAAACGTCGCAAATTCCTTGCTGGTCACTAGATGCACTTTTTGCAATGTCACAGCATCAAAACTAATAATAAAATATAAAAGCGGCAACGACTACTACTAATGTACAAGGCTGTTATGTGTCTTGCAATAACTAAACAATCACGATAATTTCGCATTGCGAGTTACGTGATCACCCCGCCTATCGTCTACTCGTCGTCATCGAGGTCTACTGCAGAATAAAAAAAAACTGTACAATAAATTGTTGATTTACATTAGTTCGTGTTTTATTTAATGAATCAACCGGCAACCATAAATGAGTAATCCTTTTTCAACGCTGTAAAACTACAGGAATCGACTTCATATTTTCTGTATATCCAGAATTCTGCATCAGATCTGCAAACTGAAATCTGAATGAGATCTGCAAAGAATTGCAAATTAAAATGGAAACACACGAGAAGTTGCATCCTCCCGAACATGAAAATCTTCACGCCCATATCCCCGAAGGGGTAGGCAGAGGTACAACATGTGCACCCACGATTAGCCGAAGATACTTGGTCCCACAAATGTGATAGGTGGCAAGCCTATCGCCAACCGGGCACTTTCCAATCCCGGGCAACTTTGTGTTTCTCAGAAACCTGAAAAAACACTTTTTTTTGTGCCCGACCCGGGAATCGAACCCGGGACCTCATGTGGTCAACGCCAACGCTGGACCGCTAGACCATAGAGGCGAAAATAATTTTCAAATTTGGTTAATTAGCCGAGTTCAAATAACTCCCCTAATATTAGAACCGAATAAATACCAAAAGCCCAACAGGGGATTTTGATATATATTCGAGCGTGTCAGATTAACATAGGAGGGGGTACCTCGCATACTATTTAGTCTCTCCACCAAATATAAGCCCTTTTATATAGAGAGGGGTAACTATGGCAGAAAAAACAAACAAAATCAAGATAACTTCGGCTTGTGGAAATTGTCAGATTATACTTTTTTCGTAGTTCTTACATAATTTCCCCCATAGTGAAAGAAATTTCATTTACGCTCGAGACTGTCATTTTCTTTGCAACTTTGTGACCCTTCCACTCCCTTACGCTAAACTTGAATTGAATTGAATTGAATTGAACTAAATTTTAGCTGGCAATTAACCCACCATGCCACATGCATAAACGCGCTTCAGTGTTTCCATGTCAATGATTTTTTTAAACATTTTTTTATCTCTAGATTTTTCCCCACCATTGAAATGAAAAACATTATATAACCTTTTATTTTTCCTATAATTTAATCTACAAAATCCAATAGGTCCCTACGACGCTCGAGTTTTTACTAAATGTAAATTACCCATTTAGCATCTTGGGCTCCCCTACTAAAAGGTAAGAAACATAAAAACACAAAGTCGAGTTGATAATCTCCTACTTTGGGATATCGGGTGAAAATAGAATAGTAACTCACACGCTTCTAAGCTATGGTGTTACGATCAGAACAGCAAGCTTGTACATGATAAGTACTGGTCATTCTGGCCTCAGAAAGCTAAATTCTTTTGACAACTAAAGACAGTATTTTACATAACCATCAGACAGTTGCCAACAAAATATGTTTCGGTGGTATGGTCACCGCGCGTGCGATGGTGGTACTAAAGATTCTATGCACGAGTTTAGCAAATCATTGTTAAATAAAACGGCCAAATAATGAACTTCGATATGATATATGGGTGTCCGTGCATGAACTTTTTTATTAGATAATTAGATCAAAATTTAAGTACTTATTTTTTACATCTTCGGTATCAAAATCTAGTATTGAATATCTTTCAATATGTACACTGTATATTCTAAATCAGTCAGCATATATAATCATCATTTTGTCACCTCTGTGGTCTAGTGATCCAGCGTTGGCGTTGACCACATAAGGTCCCGGATTCGATTCCCGAGTCGGGGCCATAAATTTTTTTTTTTCAGTTTTCTGAAAAATAAAAAGTTGCCCGGGATTGGAAAGTGCCCGGTTGGTGATAGGCTTGCCATCTATCACATATTTTGTGGGACCAAGTATCTTCGGCTAATCGTGGGTGCACTTGTTGTACCTCTGCTTACCCCTTCGGAGATACGGGCGCGAAGATACTTATATATAATCACTTTGTATATATAGAAACAAGCAATTAGGTACTTATTTTTTATCACATAATAGTAAACAAACAGATGGTTCTCCTGAAATAAACAGATATTTATTTATTTATTATTTAGGAGGAATCACAGCACAAGAAAAATATAATTAAAACTTAAACTAGCATCGGAAGGCTGAACAAATTCCCCACTAGTAGTGACGGGAAATCTCTTACAACTGTATTAAAAACTAGATGTTCTTAAAGAATGAGCTACTAATTAAGTTTCTAATAGTCGCAAAGCTAGTGTTAAACAAGTCCAAATCAAATTTACTTAGGAGTGCGTTAAACAACTTGCTACCAACTCGATATATAAATGTATTTTGCTTGTAGTTTCTGGAGACTAAAGGTAAGTATACAATATAATGTACTCCGTAATATATATATATATATATATATATATATATATATATATATATATATATATATATATATATATATATATATATATATATATATATATATATATATATATATATATATATATAATGTACGGAAGACTTATATGGAACTAAAATGGATATTTGAAACAAAAGTTCGGAACAATAAACCACATTTGTAGGTATCTTTGAAAGGTGAATTAGATCCACTACTTCACGTCTAAGCTCAAGCGGGAGAATGTGGACTTTTTTGCCAAGATATAAGTAGTTACAAGAGGAACATGTGTGTTTTAATTTAAAGCAAATGTACTAAATGAATATGTATCGCTTGTAAACACCAAAGATGTTAATACGCACTATCCATGTAGCAAGGATGTAATACCACATGCTCAAGTTTACCGTGAGCATACCCTCTAAAAACGTTAATGGTGCTTCATTACCATTCACGGGGATAGGGAGTGCAATTTGCGGGATGAACTTTTTTTATATCATAAGATAGCAAACAAACAGATCACTCTCCTGATGGAAAGAGAAACCGTCGCCTATAAACACCAAAGATATTGATGGTGCGTTGCTATCCGTGAGGCAGAATGGCAATGCCACATGCATAAGTCTACCTGCTACCTTTTCCTCCAAAGCGGAACACGACAATGGCAAGCATTGACGATATTGCGGCAGGAATAGAGAAGGCGGTAGTACCTAATTAACAGGCGAGACGTGGCGGAAATCCACCACCTAGTGGTCATGAATATGCTGAAACGTATGGCCCATCGGTCGCCTATTACGACATACCTGGCAGAACGGCAGTTGGTCCATTCTTCAAATGAGCCCGAACTAACACGGAGGAAAACGTGATACGCCATTAAATCCCACTAGTTATAAGTCTAGGACTAAATGTTTCTTTTTTTAATTCTAAAACTTTGTTTAATACAATGTTTATTAATAAAATCACTTGTACTCTTTCACAATACGGTAATTACAATTAATTTGATTATAATTAATTAATTGTAATTGCCTTATGGTGAAACAGTATTAAAATGGATTTTCACCAAGTGCCTACGATGAAATGTGTAGAATATATATTATTTTGTTTCACTACGCTACTAGATTTTACCGTAAGTCGTTTTTTGATTGTATCATTGTTATCTTTCGATCGACATAGGTTTGATTAATAGCTGTGGCAAATTGAAAAAATAATTTAAAAAATGCAAAAACAATACAAACATTTTTTTAGGGTCCCATACCCAAAGGAACCCTATTGCTGATACTTAGCTGTTAGTCCGTCTATCTGTCCGTCTGTCAACAGGTTATATTTCATAATAACTCTAAAAATTTCAACTGTATAACTATCACAGATATACAGTTGAAATTTTCACAGTTATTGCCCTTAAAATAATATAATATGTTAAAAATAGAAAAAAATTCAGATTTAAGAGGGGCTCCCATACAAAAAAGTATTTTATTTTGCTTTTTTTTTCTCGATCTTAATAAAGATGCCGATTTTCATTGAAATATTCATAGAATAATTAGTTATATACACTATCAAATTAAATAAAATTAATATTTAAGGAAGGCTCGCATAAAACGTGATTTTTGCAGTTCCTAATAAATAATGGTACGCAATTTTCATGCGTGAGTCTGACTCGCAATTGGCCGTTTTTTTAATTTCTATAAATACTTAGATATTGATAAATTGATCATCTTTTTAAAGGATATCACTAGTTTTATTTTGCCTTGTACGCCACAACTAGTAGGATAGTGGGATTCGGTGCCATATCCATACTAAGATAACGACAAGAAATCCCGGCAAATTGCAGTACCTATTCCGATCTACATTCATCCATGTAGTAAAGGTTTAATGAATGAATGAATGAATGAATTTTTTATTTCAGGTTCAATGCCACATGAATAAATTTACTGGTTGTATTAACTTTAACATTGGAAAAGGAGAGTAACATATACTAATTTTATTATGGCAGCAAAAAATAAGACTCAAGGTACCGAAACTCGGGTCAAAATTCGAAGAATTTTACTTTTCGGCAAGGAATTTCGTCTTGATTTGGGTCCCTTTTTAAAAAATATATCAACTGCTTACTGTTAGGCATCTCCTAAAATGATGAGAGAAGATACGTGTCACTACTTGACTGCTAACTAGATGGGAGAGTTCAGCAACGTCTCTGAAGGTCTGGTACCACTACCTTATCTATTCCTGCCACCTAGCGTCAAAGCTTATCATTGGTGTGTTTCGGTTTGGAGCCTCGTTAGACTTACGCATGTAACATTGTCATCTCGCCCCACGGATGACAACGCACCACCCAAGCAGCAATCAAGCATGTTTAATACCCATAAAGCAGCTCATATATTACTTAAAGTTCTATTGCAGCTGTACAATGGTATAAAAATATGCTTTTATCGGTATAAGAGACCTTTACGAGTTTTTATACAGCCTAATGCTGTAGAAGGCCTTTCTTAAAGTTTCGCGTAAGCTTTAGGCGTTATATCTGAATATTAATACACCACTGTACAACTTTAAGTATTTTGTAACTCATTAGGCTTATTTTAACACATAAAGCTGTACATTAGCTGTATTATGTTTAGCACGGGAATTTATTACAGCTTTAAGTGTTATTATAGTATCACTCAACGCTTATTTCTGTAAAATGGGAGATGCAATCACCGTTCTACAGCTAATATTTATGGCGTATTTGTAGACTGTTATGCAGCCAATGGTGTTAAAAAATCTGCATATACAGCTGTAGTGCAGCTCAAGGCTGTATTACTGATTTTGTTATTTGCTGTTTTTATATCTGCATCGTTGTTATCATGTGGAAAAAATCAAGAGGAAGATTGAAAAGGAATATTTAAATATTATTAATTACCAACCAAATAATCGTGATGAAGATAAAGCTGAAAAATTACTAAATCAGGTAACCTACAATCGTCATTTTTATTAATGTTCAAGAAACAAGGGTTCCGTAACAAAAACATTAAAAAGTGATTGTAGGTTATCTGATTTATTATTTTTTAGGCTTATCTTCTTCATTAAGGTTATTTGGTTAGTAATTTATAATATTTTAATTTTTTTTAATGTCATAAGACAGCAAACAAGCAGATGGGTCTCCTGATGGAAAGAGTCAACCATCGCCTATAGGCAGCAAAAATGTTAGTGGTGCGTTGCTATCTTGTGGCGAGGTCTAATGCCACATGCATAAGTTTACCGACCACCTTGCCCTCCAAACCGGAACATAACAGTGACTAGCACTGACGCTTTGCAGCAGGAATAGATAAGGTGGTGGTACCAGACCCGGTCGAGCCAATGCAGAACTCTATCCCCCAGTAACCACGATAGAAGTGACTTGCATTGCCCATCGGTCGCCTTTTACGACCTGCCTGGCAGATAGGCAATTGGTCTATTCTTCAAAGAATATATAAAAAAGAGTTAAAAAGAGAAATAAAAATCATTACACTGAGAAAATATTTTTTTTTATTTTGTGAACAGTCACGTGGCCAACAAAATTTCTATGGAGAATCAATATTTTTTTCGGGAATTTCCAAAAGTCGTTAAACAAAAGTTGTTAAGAATGACCCCCTGAGTCACTCTCTTTCGGCTTACTGTACCACTTTTGCAACACCCCGTATATATGTATACTTACAATCATTTTAAAAATATTATATACTTAGATACAATTACAGGCAAGAGAGTATGTGTTTCTCTTTGAAGAACTAATAATATTAAATCACAAGCACGAAATAACGTATTCTTCTTAAAAATATTTTTGTGATAGACCAATCTTTAAAGGGCTAGATTTTTCGTTCTTGATCAACTTAGTTATATCATTTTGTTTTCTTGGCCATTATAATTCAACTTTATCCTCCCATAAACTGGATACGATGCAAATACAGTTTTGGCTTCTCTCAATTGTTTTATTATTTTATAAGGCATATTTCCCTGAAAAATAAAGTAAAACATGATTGAAATACATATCCCATAAGTTATAGTTAACAATAAGTTGGTTTAGTTGTAAAGTCAAACGACCGACATCAATACATCACAATAGCGAAATCAAGTGATATATGTTTTGTATTTAGGGTTCTTCAATTTTTGTACGCATCTCTAAACACAAGTTAAGTGATTAAAAGCCAATGACTGTACAATAGATTTATATAGGGACTTAGTACAGCCTAAAGTGTATTTGGACGGTAATTAAAAACCAATAGTGGTATAATAGAATAAAAAAGAGATTCAGTACAGCTATTTGCAGTATATTACCCTCCAAATACACTTTAGGCTGTATAACAAAGCGTCGCCATTATTGTGTATTAAAAACAACATTAAAGAAATATATTGTTAAATAAAAGATATATTTAACAATAGCTAAAGCTATATCGTGACAAGCAACTTATATTTGATCAGTATGCCTTTATATACAATATTGTACCATAAATACTTGTATATTCTAACCTTAAACACAAACACTTACCGTATTTTGCAATGATTTATTTGTGTTATCTTGATTATTTCGTTGGCGCGTGAATATTTTGAGAGAAAACATACACGATTTTACAATGATTTTGAATTTGCACTTTGAATACACCGTTCAATACTGCTCCAAGTCTAAGAATTTATCGTTTATTAATATATTTTTAATTATGGCGTCTGAAGATACGTGATATAATTAATGTTATACAATCAAAAACAGATTGTTACTTTTTATCATTTTCAAACACCTATTAAGAACATTTAGCTGTACGAGAGAGTATATTTAGAGTTACAGTTTCTTTATACACCGAATAACAGCCTTTGTACAGCCTATAACAGCTTGTACAGCTATTGTGCAACCTATTTAACGCTTAGCTGTACAGGACAGTTACAAGAGAGTATCCTTAGTGTTATAGTTTCTTTATACACCAAATAACAGCCATTGTACAGTTTATAACAGCTTGTATAGCTATTGTGCAGCCTACATAACGCAAGAAGCTGTATAACTTGGGGCCCTTTTTGGTGTTATATCGGCTGTAGAAGCGCTTCTACAGCCTTTGTACGGCTTAGTATACAGCTTTAAGTTTAAAAATGAACCTTAATGCAGCCTATATACAGCTTAACGTGCTACTTGGGCATTGATATATTTGGTGTGCATTAGCGATAATAATAGGAAGGCAGAGAGTGTTCTTCACTCAATTCATAAGCACTGTTATATATTAGGACGAAATAAATATATTCCAATTTATTAAAAAACAAAACTTTGCTGACGTAACTTGAATTTACTTGAAACGTAACATTACCGTTTCGTGACTTTGCTCCATATCGTCTGAAGGTAAAATTGTCAAAAAAAAAAAAAAGCAGATGACAGCATTATATATAGCTGCTACCAGTACACCTTTGGTAGGCTTTGATAGGCATCCACGCCAAACGATTTTGTGAATAAAAATAATCTTTACTTTTTGACTACATGTTGGTCTAGGCTCTGAAAACGGACCGTCTGGATTCTTGCAGTCAGCCATTCAGTTTACAAAAGCCGAACGATTGGCTGAAGATGTCCCTGCTGTCTTGACTAATAGAAGAGAGAGAACTCTTTCCATCATTTGATAACCGAATTTGGATATTATTTATCTTTTCCTATCTATCATTCCTATCTTTGTGATTCCATTTAAATGTAATGAAAATCCTCATAAAAGGATCTCATATAGCATGATGCAACCTTAATTACCCAATTATTACAAATACTAAAGCTGCTACGATACAAAAAGGTAAGGTGGTGATCAAGTTCTGGGTGAGACGTTGAAGAAATCTACAACCTAGTACTCGTCATATCAGTGCCTTACAACCGTAGTCGCCTCTTATAAACCGGCTGGCAGACAGATGTTTATTGATATTCTCCAAGGGGGGCCTAGGCATATGTATATATATACAAATAAATAAAATTTGAGTGTCTGTTTGTAATATTAAAATAACCGTTAATTACTAAACGTATGTGAATGTATACACCGTATGTATACCAAAATAACATTTTATACAACTTTTGTCTCTCTGTTTGTTTGTTCCAGCTAATATCTGAAATGGCTAGACCGATTTTGAGAAGACTTTCACTGGCAGATAGCTGATTTAATAAAGAGTAACTTAGGCTAAATTAGAAAAAACTAAGCTAATAAACTAATAAAAATAACTAAAATAACAAACTAAGCTTGTATCCATACTAATATTATTAATGCGAAAGTCTGTCTGTCTGTCTGTCTGTTACGCTTTCACGACTAAACCGCTGGAACTATTTTCATGAAATTTGGCAAGGAAGTAGTTTGAGAGCCGAGGTCAAACATAGGCTAATTTTTTTTTTTCAAAAATCAACCCCTAAATGGTTGAAATAGGGGATGAAATTTGTATGAAAAGCTATCTTGACCACATGTTAATTTACTCGGGCGAAGCTGCGCGGGTCAGCTAGTTGAATATAAATGAGAGTTATGTTTTACCATCACGACAATTTCGTGATTGTTTTCATCCTATTCCTCATCAGAAAAATAAAATGATACGAATAATACCTTTACAGTTTTATTTTATTATTTTTGTGTTGGCATCCCTGAATCATATGATTTTCCGCCTCATTTATCAGTAAAGTGAGGATGATAGCTTTTAACATCTTAATTACAGAGAGACTGAACAATAACAGTGGGAACGGGAGCAGTCTTTCTTACGATGTGATTGTTTTAAAACAATGCAAAAATCTGTATAAATCAAGATGACCTTAAAACACCTCTGAATGATGATTGTTGTAAGAAGTTCAAGAAAAGGGATAGCCCATAGCAGTTGTCACTAAAGTTTTCGATATTATTACCACTTGCAGAATTTTAAGGAAACTAATTTTGCCTCAAGTTTATTTTAAAAGTATGAAAGTGTTTTAGCACTGATCTTGTGATGATGAAACATTAAAAACTTTTGTTCAAACATATCTGAATTTGAATCAGTGATCAGTTAGTTTAGTTTTTTAAGCGGTAAGAGCATTGCGTGAATTCAAGACTAAATGGTCGCTGGTACAACATAAATGACAATAGCATCTGAGCTAACCACAATAGTACTTTTTTAAACTGCTAGGCAGATAGATATAACGCACGATTAACAATTTTGGTGTGTATAGGCGATAGCATTCTCTTTCCATCAAGAGACAGACATCTTATTTGCTATCCAAAAAATAAAAGTCATTTTTATTTTAGTGGATAGCAAACAAGCACATTACTTGATGCAAATAGATAAAAATTTCCAATAGCCAAGGGTTTTAATGGTGGATTACTGTTCATATGGCACTGCCACTAACGCTTTTGTAGCATATTTAATACATTAAATAATTTTTAAAAGGTATCATGTCTCTTTTTTGTTATTTTTTGGGATGACTTAGTTTGCCGACTACCTTACCCTCGATAGTGTCAAGCATTAACGCTTTGTTTGAAAGAAAAAAGGAAAACTCGGGCAAAGCAAAGATAGCAATGCACCATTGACATATTTGGTTTCTATATACTATGATTACTCTTTCCATCAGGAGAGCCAAAGCCAACGGCTTTTTTGCTAATCTATAATAATTAATTAATTAATAATTAATTTCATTAAAGTTAATTTTATTTGATTTTATTTTAATTAATTAATTAATATTAATTAATTAATTAATATTATAAATGCGAAAGTTTGCATGTTTGGATGGATGTTTGTTAATCAATCACACAAAAAATAATAAACGGATTTAAATGAAATTTCACACACAGGTAGATGATGACCTGGAATAGCACATAGGCTATTTTTTATCCCGGAAAAATTTGGTGATCCCTCGGGATTCGCAAAAAACTTTTATAATGCAGCGGGCTGCACGCTGCAGATAGTTATATATTATAAACCTTTCCATTTGATGATAAGTATTTCACAAACGTGTTTACTCTATTATAATAAATGTCGTAAACACATTATATTCAAATACGTCACGTCAGCGTTATACGTGTCGTCGTCCTACATACAAACATGAGCCCTGAAAGGTCACCGCGACCTTTAGGGTTCGCGAAGAGAAATGCTGGCAAACAACCGCATCACAACCCCGCCCTTCGTGCTTGAACTCAGCGTGACCTATGCATAAACTTGTGTTAAAATGCTAGTCATATGTTTAACCAAAATGCAAAACAAGCTTTTTAATTAATTTTTACATTAAAAAGGATTGCTTACTAATTATACAGCAGTTTAACAGATTTCAAAATTAGATTTAGATAATCTTAAAATAAAAGTACTACCGATTTTCATAACATTTAGTCTACAATGTTGGTTCAGCTCAAAACTTACTTTTTGTCCCTGACAAATGTTTTGATTTCATTAGTCATGTACATAGTCTAGTCTAAACTTAATCTAAAATATCATAGCATTGCAGTATTAAAAAACAATTGTTGAAAACTAGCTTTTAAAGCAAACTAAGTTCTAGCGGGTCCGTGTGTCTAATTAAAAAATCACTCCGATTACCTTTACCTTGCACTTCTCTGCTGTGGAATCAATTACCGGCAAGGGTGTTTCCAAATGTGTTCGAATAGGGGACCTTCACGAAAAGAGCTTACTCATTCTTAAAAGGTCAGCAACGCAACTGCAAGACAAGATGGTATTGCGGATAATTATGAGCGGCGGTGATCAGTTACCATCAGGTGCACCCTTTGCTCGTTTACCCCCTCTTCTATAAAAAATGATGATCCCCATCATCGCATGTAACAACCTGATAACGATTACCACCTATTTCGAGCTATAATGGTACTGAAGGTTTAAAGTGCACATCAAAAGCATGGGGATGTTTACACGTCATCCGCTATACACCAAGCTGCTACTGATATTTTGGATCTTCGAGAAAAACGTTGAAAAAACCTCAATGCCACTTTTGCCTAATGCGGGGATCAAGGCTGGGCTCTCATGATCTGATCCAAATAGGCTAACTTTTTGATGGTAAAATTATGCAACGACTTGTTTAACTATTTTACTTGGGCTCATTATAATTTTTTGTGAAACTGAACCCTGGCTTAGGATAGTATCTTGATAGCTGGTGAGATGGTCAATAAAATGTATGGTTTAAACTCATTACTGACTCTCGATTTTGTTCTGGATCTTTAGTTTTGGGGATCAAAAAGTTGTCGCCGCTGACAACGCAGGTGTGTTTAATTTATCATAAGTATATTCGACAAAATTTAATATTGTATCTCTTTTACCATTGGATAACAATCAAACAAGACAAAAATAAAAAATAGCCTATGAAAGAAAAAAGTAATATGCCTAAATAAACAAAAAACATTTCAATAAGTTGGTCATTCGACGTCTTTGCTAAATAAGGAGTCAAAATATTTTTATCAACCGCGACATATCACACCTCCAAATCTCTAGCATAACCTTGACCGCTACCTTAGCGGAAGTTCCGTTTGCGAGTTGCCAGTATAGCGAGCTGTGAGTTAGTGTGAGCAAGATAGCTCTATTGGAAAGTGTGCCAGTAGGCCAGCCACAGCTCGCGGACGACTGTGCCACATCCGTAAACATAGCTTGATGGAAATATTGTTTGCATGCGTTGAGCAAATGCTATTTAACAAATTAATACAAAGTTAAAACTAATTATCACGCTGATTATTATTTTCTATTATATTATTTAGGTTTAAAATGAATTAAATATAATAAAAGCACAACAACCAGTTTCATAAGAAAATCAATTGAACGGGGCTAATAATCCACTTTTAAATAAAAAAGTCATCGTAATCATTTAATGTGGTAAACATGACGTCTATAGACTTTCCCTCGTGTTGGTCCGAGCTCCTTTGAAGAATAGACCAACTGCCGTTTCGTCTGGTAGGTCGTAAGAGGTGACCGAATGGCTATACATGTCACTACCATCATGACTACTAGATGGTAGAGCTCCGCAACGTCTCGCCCGGGTATTTGGTACTACCGCCTTACCTAGTCTTGCGTCAATACTTGCCATTGTCGCGTTCCGATTTGGAGGTTATGGTAGCCGGTAGACTTATCTTGTTTGCTATCTCATGATATAATAAATAAATTGGTAAAGTGCGTGTCGAACCACGCGCAATTTCGGGTTCCGACGTTGCTCTTCACAATAATGAGAAACTAAGAAGAGGACTTTTAAATTTCATACTATGAACATATTTTAAGCTATTCAACGTCTATGACAAATACGAGTACATATCCGCACCACAGGTTCAACGCCTATAAAAACTTATCTAAGTACATTTTATAAGTTGGTCGACTATTAAAAAAAATTGTAAAGCCTTCTAAGCCGTGATATTTTTCCTTTTAACTTCATTATATTTACAACTACCATTTTTTTATCCCCAAAACCAACTGTTTAGCCTGCAGAGGGGGGGGGGGGGACACTTGACTCTAACAAAAATAATTAGCACTTAAAAGCTTAATATTTTACAAACTAGTCCTTTAATCGAAAAATTGTTTTCACAAACCTACAATATTTATTTTTTAAATATTGTAGGTTTGTGAAAACAATTTTCAACATACCCCACACAATACGTACACGTACCCCACGTGAGAAAAAAATAACATCGCTACTTTACATGTAGGGGTTTACACACTGAAAAAAAATATTTTTCAAGATTTTATGTTACCACTTTGTTGATGTGACTGATATTATATTATATATCATATGATATTCGTGGTAAATTACAACTTTTTAGCAATAAGGATCTCTGAGCAATCATCAATAGTGTAATAAGTGTAACAAAATAATAAACTGCATACACTTATAAAAGTTCATACATATCTTCACGCCAGATCCCTTACGGGGTAGGCAGAGAGAACCGAGTGCCATACATCATGATCCTTGCAGGCTTGTCTCGCTTCCTCCACATTCATCACTCTCTTCATACACACACGCCGGTTGCGAAGACTCTAAAAGTTCATTATAATATGTTAGTTTACATCTTAATATTTTGGGGTGATACATCTGGAGAGAGCTTAACGGTAGACCCAACATGCCAACTACAGTCAGGGTGACGTTATAACTGTGGAGGTTGGTGACGTCACACTCGTGACGAGGATGTGGAAAAGGAAGACCTTTCCAGCCAGGCAAGGTACTGCCTGGGGACCGAAGTCCATTTGAGAAGCTTTGAAACTTGTATCTAGTGTATACAAGTTAAATACCTAATCGTGATATTGCGATTTAGGATTTTATTTTGATTTTTTTAAAATATTTTTTTATTATTTTTCTTAAAGCGTTTGTAGATTGCTTGAACCGCTAAAATTGTTTTCGATCTGAAATTACATCCCCACACCACGGATGGTAATGCTTCATTTTTACAACACGTTCCACCAAAAACACCACTTGCTTGTTTGCTCTTCTATGTAAAAAATGAAAAATTCTATATTTTATTCAACCAAATTTTTAATGTGCAAGATCTGTATCAGTCTTGTAATCAACATATTATACGAGTACTAAATGACTAGACATTTCTTACAATATGATTTAGGATTGAGGTAAACCGAATTATCATTCAGGCGAGTTCTATTAAGATAAAGATTTAAGATACCAAAAACAACAATAACATGTTGCTGTCGGTCCTTAAGTCGGACTTTACACCATAATATAGACTTACTTTATGGGGTAGGGTAGGCAGGGAGAACTAAGGGCTCTACAAAACAATCCTCAGATTTAGTACCTATAAAATTGTTGACGCGTCAAACTAACTTGTAAAAAGTTTATTGTATAAAATATGTTTGATTTCTGATAAGTTGTTTTGAATTTAAAATCAGATTATTACAAAATAAACCTTTGCCACTCGTTGCGTAACTGCGCAAAAGTACGAGTATATTTTTTAATTATTACAGGACAGAAAAAAATTATAGCCACTTCATTGACTAAAAAACTGCCCAATAATTCTTGTGCTCGATCAAACATCGTTAAATACATTATCTTTCCTTGGATACACCGCAGTCGGGTACATATGATATACCTATATCCTTCACTTACTTTGTTACATTATTGTGCAATTGGTGGACTATTTTTCTTATTTCGCATCAAAGTAGCAAGCATGGCGGTATTTATTTATATGGAAAATAATAAAATATTCTTTTTTCTCGTCGGCTCTCATTTAAATCATGTCAAATACACGCAGTTACATTTGGAGTGATTTTCATATGATACTGAGTTTCTACACTGATGAGACGTTGCTGAGTTTTGTATCATCGCCTTATCTTTTCTTATCCCAATAGTGTCAGTTCTTGTTTCCATCGTATTTTGGTTACTGGATAAATTACACGAATTGATCTAACCCCAAAGTAAGCAAATTATTGCTTTTGTTATGGATGTAAGTCAACGATACTAATACATAGAAATACATATATAAATACTACTACATATATAATAAGCACCCAAACCCGAAAATACGAATATCTATGCTCATCACACAAATGTTTGTCCCTGTTGGGACTCAAACCCGAGCCCCATCGATTAATTGTTAGGTTCGTTAACCACTCGAATAACAATTAAATATATAAATAAAATGTGGTTTTCTGTGCAAAAAGTGGGTTGTTGTAAATAGCCTTAACCCAAAATTCACAATAAAGGTAAGTATCCTCTCTGTCACGCACTGAATCACAAAAAAGACACGGAGGTGTATGTTCATACCACCCTTATCTCTGTAAGTATAATGCACAGTCTGATTATCATCTGAATATATAAAAGTAAAAGGCAATCGTCTGAAAGACTTATGAACGTACAGTTCTAACAGCTGGTTGGATTAACTTGAAATTTCACATACAGGCTACTACGACATAGGAGTCCACTACGAAAGCCTATCTGGAATTCTAAAATTGCAATGTTCACTATCTCGTTATGTGAAAACTTACAGTCATGTTATAATTGTTGAAACAGCTTTTGTCACGTACCACTTCGCTCTGGAGCCACAATAAAACCACTCTTACAATGCTGACTACGCATCTGTGCATCTGGAAAATCTCAGTCCTGCGAATATTAATGGGCGGCAGTACTTAGTGATTAATGATGTCCAGAAACAAAGCTGACAAACAGATGCAAATATTGTTCTCGTCAACAATTTCAAAAGGTTCCTAAATCTATTTGAATATTCTGTTTGATAAGAAAGTTTAAAGAGTCATTTTTGATCGAAGTTTATCGACCAAAAATTCGATCAAAAATGACTCGGTAAACTGCAAATAACAACATATCCTCTCGCCAAATCCCTTACGAGGTAGGCAGAGAAAACCGAGTGCCATATATCACGATCCTTGCAGACTTGCAGGCAGGCAGACTCCACATTTATCACTCTCTTCATACACACGCGCCGGTCGCGAAGACTCTCGACGCCACCTTCGGACAGTAATCGATCAGTCTGATCAATATATATATATATATATATATATATATATATATATATATATATATATATATATATATATATATATATATATATATATATATATATATATATATATATATATATATATATATATATATATATATATATTAGGGTGGCCCAAAAATATATATATATATATATATATATATATATATATATATATATATATATATATATATATATATATATATATATATATATATATATATATATATATATTAGGGTGGCCCAAAAAACCGACTATTTTTTTTTTAGTCTCGACTGAAAAAATGTTAGTTTTTGATGTTTTAAGAGCCCTCTCCAAAAGACAGCTCGAAAAAAAATTTTTAAGAGGTCACTCCAAATTTTTTAAAATTTCAAAAATCGTCAAAAATCGAACTTTTTTTTTTAATTTTTTTTCTCGTTACGGTATAATGTTATAGACTAAAAAAAAATAAGTTTCTGAAAATTTCAGTTGAAAATTTGAATTTTGAAAGGTCGCTCATAATTTTTTTCAATTTATTAGTGCATTAGTTTAGATTTTTTCGAGTGACCTTTTACAATTCGAATTAAAATTCCATGCATTTTTTTTTTATATATTTAGTACCATAATCGATAAAAATATATCACGAGATAAACTAAAAATCAAGCGCAATACAGAAAAAATATTTTTTTTTCAATTTAATAATTTTATTTAATAAACTTCCAAGCGTGGATTCGAATCTTAAGCTGGTCTTAGAACCAACCAAAAAGACCCCAATATACCACTCCCAACACGTAAAGTCGGCGATATGACTAATTAACGAAAAATAAAAAAAATTATGAGCGACCTTTCAAAATTTAAATTTTGAACTGAAACTTTCAGAAACTTATTTTTTTTTTGGTCTACAAAATTATTCCGTAACGAGAAAAAAAAATTAAAAAAAAAAGTTCGATTTTTGACGATTTTTGAAATTTTAAAAAATTTGGAGTGACCTCTTAAAAATTTTTTTTCGAGCTGTCTTTTGGAGAGGGCTCTTAAAACATCATAAACTTACATTTTTTCACCCGAGACTAAAAAAAAAAAATAGTCGGTTTTTTTGGGCCACCCTAATATATATATATATATATATATATATGGTATGGTATACCATACCATACCATATAGTTTTACCACATACCCAGGCGCGTTCTTGCGGAACTCTACCACCTAATCACGATGGTAGTGAAACGTATAGCTTCTCGTTCGCCTTTCACGAGCAGTCTGGCAGAATGGCGGATGCTCTGTTCTTCAAAGGAAGGCCGGACTAACACAGAGAAAGATGTATAGAAATTTGTCGTTGCTGGTGGAACAAATAGTTTTGTATTTAATAACTTCTTATTAAATACAAAAGTATTTATTCCACCAGCAACGACAAATTTCTATCTATTACATCTATATATATTATATATATATATATATATATATATATATATACATATATATATATATATATATATATATATATATATATATATATATATATACATATATATATATATATATATATATATATATGAAGAGTTATCTGCTTGTCTGCTGCTGAAGAGCAGATAGAGCAAGATAACTCTTCTACGGATGAGCGGTTTGTAGCTACGTCGTAGCAGTGCATAGCATAACGCTATGCGTAGCTCGTATAGTTTGTCCATGTCTCTGCTACCCTTTTCTTATAGGTTAGATGACCTTCTATGTTAGATGACCTTCTACGTTAGATGACCTTCATTCGATTTACTTTCGTTCTATGTTAGATGACCTTCATGTGATCCAACCGCAAGTGACAAATATCCTGACGGGAACTTCGATCAGCGAAGGTCAAAATAAAGGAATAATTAGGAATGTGCATTTGTAACTTTTTTGTTTGCAGAAGTTTGTATTTATAAGTGGTTCTTACTTTTTTATATGATAGTAAACAACAGATGGTTTTTCTGATAGAAACAGAAAACCATTGCCTATAGATACTAAAGATATTATGGTACTGTAATACCTTTATGGTGTTACATATAAACTGGCAGCTTTGTCTGCTTTCAAATGTAGAACTATTTTGTTTAGAAAAAGAAATGTATTAGAATAAGAGTGTTCCTTTTGATTCGGGGGGAATGGTCATATCCCCGAGAAATAAACGAAGATACATTATTAGAGTTTATTATTAAAGAATCCTGAAAAATCCTGCCGATCCTCGGATCCTCGAGCAGCCAAGCGAGTCTAAAGGAAAATCCCCTAGGAAAAGGGGGTACGATTGGTGGAGTAACACGTCCGGCTGATAGATCGCCGGGCGGGTGTTCCAGTACCTTGCTATCCATTTGGTGGGATAGTAATACCACATGCATAATCTCACCGGCTACCTTATACAAACTAGAACACGATGAATGGACGATTAACATGCACGCTATTGCGACAGGAGAAGCAAAAGCGATGTCACCAAACCCGGACGAAACGTTGCAGAAATTTGTCATCTAGTTGTCACGATAGTTATGACACGTTGTATAAATTTGGTGTCACCGCTCTAACCTTATCTTGCTGTAATAGTATCAGTGCTTATCACTGTAGTATTTCTATTTGGAGGGTAAGGGTAATAAACTGACATAATATAATTTCATTTTAACATGTCACATGCATAATGGATGGTAACACACTGTTTATGTCTTTGGTATACAGATACGATGGTTGTTTTCATATTTCCATATTTATCTATATCTTTATATAAAACTTTTATAAAAAAATATATATATATACATATATATATATATATATATATATATATATATATATATATATATATATATATATATATATATATATATATATATATATATATATATATATATATATATATATATATATATATATATGATCTTCATATTGTTGATGACCATGCTGTAGATGTAGGTTCATTCTGCACATTTCTCGCCTTTATCATGAAGAGCTGTTCGAAATAATATTTGCTCTTAAAATCCATACTAGGACATCGCGCTAAAATTCAAAATAACATTTTCACTACTTTGATGTCCGGAAATCCACAGCCGTGTGATTCGCTAGGCAATTTATTGCCTCGCCTTACTCTTTTATAAAATTATTTACCGGGGTTGGTACCTCTCAGAGCGGATACAATTTAGGAATCTTCAAGTTAAAAGCTTACTCACCTTTATAAGGACGGCAAGGTAACAGGAGGACCTCCAACACCGAAGATATATATATATATATATGTATATATAGTATATATATATATATATATATATATATATATATATATATATATATATATATATATATATATATATATATATATATGTATATGTATATATATATATATATATATATATAATGTTGTGTATATTTTTTTTATAAAAGTTTTATATAAAGATATAGATAAATATGGAAATATGAAAACAACCATCGTATCTGTATACCAAAGACATAAACAGTGTGTTACCATCTATTATGCATGTGACATGTTGAAATGTTATATTATGTCAGTTTATTACCCTTACCCTCCAAATAAAAATACTACAGTGATAATATAGATATTGTAATGTATAACTGTTACATAGTCAAAATAATCACAACACAAAACCAGTATCATTTTTAGTTGTATTAAATGTCATTCTTATACTTAAATTACCAGCAACTTGTACGGATACATATATCGGTCTCGCATTTAGCATAAAATCCCGCATACATTAGCGGGGAAGGGGAGGGGGGGGGGGGGGGGTTAGGAAAGTAAAAGTCATGGCGTCGCAGGAATAACTGTACCCGCATTCGCTCTCGCTACGCCGAGTGACACACTTATAGCTACGGCTGCTTTGGCTTGCTATACGGTTTGCAAAATATACGAAATATCTTCTAGTCACGATGTTTTGCTTTTACAGACTGCTTAGCTTAGCAGATTATGAATTCTTCAATAGCAACATATGGTAGTCTCAGTTGCAGTGATCCACTAAGCTTTTTCCACGTGTTGCTCCGGGTCCCCTTTGAAGAATGGACCATAAGTAATAAAGACAAACGATTGGTTATACGTGTCGTTACCATAATGACTACAATGTGTGATAAAGTTCCGCGACATTTCACCCGGTATTTGGTACCTTATCTAATCCTGCCGCAATAGCGGTAATGCTTGTCGTTGTCATACTCCGGTTTGGTGGGTAAGGCAGCCGGTAAACTTAGCAAGTGACATCATCATCTCGTCATACGGATAGCAATGTTAATCTTGCTTGTTAATCATGTTTGGTGTCAATAGGTGATGGATTCTCTTTCCATTAGGAGATCCATCCGCTCGTTTGCTATCTAATAATACATAAAAAATAATACATAAGCGTTGTCCAAAAAAACATTATATATATATATATATATATATATATATATATATATATATATATATATATATATATATATATATATATATATATATATATATATATATATATATATATATATATATATATATATATATACATATATTAGGGTGATTCATTTGCGACAAACATTTTTTTTTTTAGGTGCTCAAGCAAAATTTTGTTCTACATATTGAAAAAAAAATTTCCACCAAGTTAGAGCTCTTAATTCGAGTATGAAGTGCTTGCTGTTTTAATTTGATTTTTTCCCATTAGAAATGCATGTAAATTTTTTTTTTTCAAATTTCTAATGCTTGGACACATTTAATGATATTGGCATTCTGATTGCTGAAATATATCCAGGATTCCACGCTCTTTAAATGACTTTTCGTCAATTTTAATGTCGCCTGCTTTGGTCCACTGGTACCATCTGTCAAAGTTATGTTTTCGAATAAAATGCACATTTTTTTATTTTTACAGTGAAAATTGATTGATAGTTGGAAAAAATAATACATATTTTTATAAAAAATTTGATTCTCTTCAAAAAAGGGTCGTAACTTATAATAATAATATACTTATAATAATTATATAACTTATTATTATAATAATAAACACATCGCTCGGCTGTGTCGTTTACAACTTTTACCTGCTCAAATGTATTATGCCTTTATTATTATTAAATAATACAATGTATTATGCCGCAAAGTATTTGAGCAGGTAAAAGTTGTAAACGACACAGCCAAGCGATGTGTTGCGCTCATTGAAAAATTCAATGAGTTTGGCACATACGACGAAGATCAAAAACAATGCCTATTATTAACTGTTCAAAATTATAGAAAAGAATTCCCAACATGTACCAAAAAACTTTATTCAACAACAAAGTAATACCTAACTTATGTGAAGATATATTTAGTAAACAGAGCTTTCATTTAAAGTTTATAAAATAACAATTCATTTTCTTTCGGTTGTATTTCTAATAAAAATATAAACTATGATAAATTACAAATTTATTAAAATTTTGTATTAACTTTTTTGTTTCCCGCTTATTGTGTTATTTATTTATTTGTGTATGTATGTGTGTCTGTATGTCAGTATGTGTAACATGTCAGGTATAAAAGTACAAAAAGTAAAATTGACAATGTAATGAAAAAAATAAATTTGAAACAAAAACTTGAATTTAAACATCATAATTTGTAATTTTTTTATCATTTTTCTACATTTTTAGTTACAAAAGTTACTGCAAGTTAAAAACTATGAGTCTGAGAGACTTAAGTTACGACCTTTTTTGAAGAGAATCAAATTTTTTATAAAAATATGTATTATTTTTTCCATCTATCAATAAATTTTCGCTGAAAAAATAAAAAATGTGCATTTTATTCGAAAACATAACTTTGACAGATGGTACCAGTGGACCAAAGCAGGCGACATTAAAATTGACGAAAAGTCATTAAAAAGAGCGTGGAATCCTGGATATATTTCAGCAATCAGAATGCCAATATCATTAAATGTGTCCAAGCATTAGAAATTTGAAAAAAAAATATTTACATGCATTTCTAATGGGAAAAAATCAAATTAAAACGGCAAGCACTTCATACTCGAATTAAGAGCTCTAACTTGGTGGAAATTTTTTTTTCAATATGTAGAACAAAATTTTGCTTGAGCACCTAAAAAAAAAATGTTTGTCGCAAATGAATCACCCTAATATATATATATATATATATATATATATATATATATATATATATATATATATATATATATATATATATATATATATATATATATATATATATATATATATATATATATATATATATATATATATATATATATATATATATATATATATATATATATATATATATATATATATAATGTTTTCTCTCTCTCTTTGTATAAAAACGCTGATTTCAGCGTTTGACCGATCGGCGAAGATCTTGCGTGAGCATAACCTTCAGAAAGCACCTGATCAATTTAAAAGTGATATGCCAGTATTGGTCTTCCATGGTATCTAAAACTTTTCACATTCGCATTATATGACAGTTTTGTTAAACTTTAAAAAAAATTTAAATATTTGCACACCATATTATAGTAGAATGCTATACTGGCAACCCTAAAAAAATGTGTAACACGATAATCTTGCAAAATATAAAGATATATTCATTCATCACTACAGAAAGGCGAATGATGAGAGTCCATGCAAAGTTCGCCTAGAATCTAACACATGTCGATAGATGTTTATCATTTTATGGTAAATAAGTATTTTTTTCTTACAATTCAGAATAACCAAACAAGGATTACAGTAACTAGAATTTGGACACATGGTAATTTATTACATTTATTTTTTCACCATTCACGTCGTAATATGTCGACAACATACATTTCTATATTTCTCACCGTATAAAAATGATTTCATTTTGAAACTTCATTGATAAAAATTATAACAATGCAAAATATAAGATTAAATAGACGTCACGTCACTTGTTTTTTTTTCTATTATAAGAAGATACCAAGATTATTATACAGCCTTGAGTATTGTAAGTTGCGACTATTTACAATAAATATTTACCTTTTCTTACATTTATAATACTATACTATGTATTACTTTATAATACATTATTCATTTTTCGTTCTATATATCCTGCCATTTTTTAACTTGGCCCATTTGTCGTAAATAAAACGAAGTGGTAATTTTAGGCAATAACAAAAGATCTTTGCTTGTTTTAAAAGTAAGAATATGTTCGAGGAGTTCACGACTTCCATAGAGTATTCCTTTTTAAAACTTCCTTTTTAAAAAAATATAATTTAATAGCGTCCGTCCGAATTCAATATAGGCTTATTGTGCATTAAATTAATTTGACATTCAGGTTATATTCTTGCAGTACATTTTGGCCGACCGAAGAAACACGCTGCCATGCGTTTAAGTCTTTTGTTTACGGTCTAAATCTGCGTCAAACTTAAAAGAGCAATCAAACCACGAGTGTTTTCTGTGAATCAAACTAAGTCATTTTTTAATTCTACAACTATTATCAACGAATTTATAATTGTGTCAGCCCTTAATTTTTTTAACAAAATAGCAGTACAATTTGCCTAATAAATATTTGTAGTTTAACATTAATAGAATTACGTCATTTTTTTTATTATATAACTATTATCAAAGGATTTATAATTTTTTCAGCCCCTAATTTTTTAACAAAAGTAGCAGGCCAATTAGCCTAATAGATATTTTTGGTTTAACATTGATAGAATTACGGCCAGGTTTGACCAAAGGATGATCACTAGGATGTGTATTGATGTAAGAAAAAACAAGTCATAGCAACAATATTTTTTTGTTGTAAATTAATATAAACAGATACAGGAGGTACATATTGATGTGTATTTTTAATCAAGATCGCAATGTTGTAAATTGCTACTTTTATGAATAATTTTAGAGCATGACACGTTTATACCTTGTCGTTAACGCCAATGCAGATGATAACATCTGCATTGGTGTTTTCGACAAGGTGTAAGGGCAAAATTTGCAATAAATATGTAACAGTTAATGCCGAGGTTAAAAACAAATACCAAAGTTGTAAAAATTAGATAGAATATGTGGAATCATCAATACCAACAAAAATGTCTTTTTGACTAATTTAAATCTATGTAGAATAGAACAAATAAAATCAAGGAAAACAACATAATTTTATTGGAAAAAATATTCAGAAGAGGTAATAATTAATCATTAATTACCAATAAATAACAAAATTACAATATTATAAAAAATATGTTTTATTGACGTTATTTATGAAAATAATCAAACAGGTCGTGATACAAACAATGACACTCGGGTTTTAATCTGTCTTTCTTCCTTTATGGACTTACTTACTTCTCTTTATGGACTCCTCATTAGTTAAATATAATTACACTAATAGAATTTAATGTAAAGCAATTTAAATAAAAATGGTATTTGAGTATAATAAGGACGTGAGCACAGAACAGTGATCTTAATGCAATAAATTCGGTTCCCTTACACGGGGGTTCCGAAACCCGCAAAAGGAGTTACGTAGAAAGTAATAATAATACTAATATCTGTACATATCTGATGTCAAACACATCACATATGTATGACATCACATATGGTGAAAAATTCAAAAATTCAAAAAGTTTTTGGTACATCTATTTACAAATATTCTGATTTGAGACGTTTCATACATATATGTCATAACAAGAGGCGCAGATCTTTTAACAAAAAACTAACGACACACATAATAGACTGTGGTCCCAGGATAATTTTTATTTTTGATTAATACAAGCTGATATTTAGTGAATCATTTTGACGAGACGCCCATTTTTCTATCTTCGGAAAATCTCTAATCGGGTATTAATTCACCACGTGTTGATCCGGGCTCCTTTGAAGAATAGGCCAACTGCCATTCTGCCAGGCAGATGGTAAAAAGTGACAGATTGGCTATGCGAGTCAAATTACCATCTTAGCTACTAGGTGGTAGAATTCTGCATTGTCTCGCCCGGGTCCAGTATCACCGCCTACCTATTCCGGTCACAGTAGCGTCAGTGCTTGTCACTCTCGTGTTCCAGTTTTGAGGGTATTGTAGCCAGTAAACTATATACCCTCTATGGCATTAAACTTCGCTACAAGTTAGCAACGCACCACATCTTTGGTGTCTATAGACTATGGTTGAATCTTTCCATCAGGAGACCCATCTGCTTGTTTACTATCTTATGATATAAAAAAACTACTAACACAGCGCGAATGCATAGTATTCATAGCAGAGCCCCAGACTCTCTTCCGCTAATATTTACTCGTAATAGTTTAAAATTATTGTGGCTGTACATTTGACTTTAAGCTCACAAAAATATTTAGAAAAATACACTTATGTTTAATGCGTTTATTTTAGCCGGAATCCGATAGATATAAAAACTGCGTAAAAGGTTTTATGGTATATATTGTGACAGTCATAAGGAGTCAGGGATCCACGCACCATAGAGGTACTAAACAACGCGTAAGTACGAAGTTATAGTTTAGTGCAATAATAGTTTCGGACCAACAGATAGTAGTTACTCGTATGTGCTTACGCTAAAAGGTACAAAGATTATTTTTGCACTGTCTTTTTAGAAAATTGTGTGTACACTTCCCGCGTCTATATATATTTTGGGTATGACATTAATTTAAATCCTAAATCTGATGATGCAATAAAATCTGAAAGCAGTTGGCTATTTAATTTAGAACAAATAAAAAGTGTGTTATTTGCGAAACAGTACAAGTGTCTTAATTAAAATAAAAAATACTGATAAGATAGTTCTAATAATATAAATCCGACTTAGTTCAGCTTCAAACCATTTTCAGAATAGTAAATAGTAAATACATCTTCAAAGAACTTTGTTTTTAATGCCATTAAACTAGAAACTTGATTTTAATTACAAACTACATTTAAAGAGCTTTATAGAAAAATTCCACGATCATGTGTACAGTGGCGTATACTCTTGTCATGGAATTTTCCATAGCAAAAATGCAGCGCAAATATTTTCTCGTTAAAATATGAATAGAAGTGAAAGTAATAACATGAATTTAATCGTTTAGTTTGATTCACAATTTTTAATTAATATTTAAACTGTGGTATAGTCATCAGAATAAAATATAAACTTTGATATTTCAAATATATATATAAATATGTGATTGTCCAGTTGTAAGTCTCGTTTATTTTTTTCTGTAAGTACTAAATGATATTTTAAATCACCTGAGAAAATTTAAAAATTATTCCTGAAATGGTGAAGGCAGGAATTACATTGAAGTTCCTACATTGCGTTGCATTCCCGCTAATTTGAAAGAGATTAAACTTACTGTAAAACAGAATAAGACTCTCGTGATACAAGCCACGATTCATTTATAAAGATTATGATAGGGACAAATCCTTTTTCTCTTTTCGTGATGAACAGGCTACATTCTCTGGCTTTCGCCTATAGTATAGACACCATACGTGTATGGCAATGATTATGCCTTACCATTAAGACGGCCGTTTAAATACATCCTATCTAAAATTACTTAAACAAGTAAACACCATCATGCCCATATCATCAATATGTAGCAAAAGTTGTAACTAAAGCACCCACGATAATCTTGTCTCTCATCTCATGTATCTCAATCATCATCAATCACATCAAGCCAGTAACGCCAGTCCTATAGTCCTAAGTATGCCGACAAACCAAACAAATACTAAGCCAATGTTTAGATCCCTTGTGCGATCTAGTAAATATTCTGAATAAGTAATTTTATGAATTTAATAAAGACTTTTTATAAACCGTGTATAAAAGTAATATTTATACATCATATAATCGTAAAATATGCTGATGTTATTGAATTATGTGTAATAATTAATACCACATTTTTTCAAATAAAATATTTATTCATTCTTAAAATTTAATTAAAGCATGGAACACTGAGTTATGTGAAGACTGTATGGATAGCTTTATTATCTCCTAAGGTGCTATATACAAGTGGGCCAGACGAAATCAGCGGGAGCCACAAGCTGATCAAATAAAACAATCATTCGAATATTTTACAGTTCGTGAGTTCACTAACTACACCCTTCAGGCTAGAACACAAAAGCTGCCCCGACCGACGTTAATGTCTTAAATAGTTTATATGGTGATACTGTGCCAGGAGTCAACAGGATACTAGCACCTAGTATTCCAGGTGGCCATGGTTAGGCTTCGTTATCTGGATGAGAGGGAGTTGGAATATTATTCTTGATAAGAATCATTATACATCTCATTGGTCGAGTGTATGCAACGTTCAACTATACAATCAATGGGGCTCAGTCTCGATTCCCGAAGAAATATACATGTTACAGTATAAATATATATTATGTGTATGTAGTATTAACGATTAACATTCAGCAAGAAAATAGTTTGCGTTTTTATATCATAAGATAGCAAACAAGCAGATGGTTATCCTGTTGGAAAAAACAACTCCCCGTATCGGTCCCACAGGCTCCTTTGAAGAATAGGCCAACTGTCGTTCTGCCAGGCAAGTCGTAAAAGGTGACTGATTGGCTGTACGAGTCACTACCATCGTGGCTACTAGGTGGTAGAGTTCTGCATTGTCTCGCCCGGGTCTAGTACCACCGCCTTACCTATTCCTGCCACAATAGCATCAGTGCTCGTCACTATCGTGTTCCGGTTTGGAGGGTAACCGGTAAACTTATGCATGTGGCATTAGTTCTCGTCACAAGATAGCAACGCATCATTAACACCTATGGACCTATGGTGTCTATAGGTGATGGTTGATTCTTTCCATCAGGAACTTTGGTGTTTATAGGGAATATATATATCCCCTATAAACACCAAAGTTTTAATGATGCATTAACTATTCTTATGGCGAGTCTTAATACTACATGCATAAATTTACCCCCCAAAACACGACCGTGACAAGCAATGACGTTATTGAGGCAAGAATAGGTAAGACGGTGGTACCAGACCCGGGCGAGACAATGCAGAACTCTACCACCTAGTAGCCACGATGGTAATGACTCGCAAAGCTTATCGTTCGCCTTTTACGAACTGCCTGGCAGAACGTCGAATCTATTCTTCGAAAGGAGCCCGGACCAACTGGAAGGGCTTACTTACGAACCAGATCAATTCGTGTAATTTGTTCAACAACACTTATTTATCATTTTTTGCTGACAAGCGCAGCTCTATCCGCGAGTGTAATCTATACATATAATAAAATCGTAGTAAAGTCAATGTATGTCCGGGGTAAACTCAAAAAGTACTGCATGGATTTACTTCAAATTTTGCATGAATATTACTAACAGGTCGGGTCAACATATAGGCTACATATTATTACGCTATCACCTACGGGGGAGGAGCTGTACGGAGTAAACGAAGCTCGCGCGACCAAAGTCGCGGGCAACAGCTAGTAACTAATAATGTCATCGATATAATTTTCGTACGAAATTTCGAACCCTGTTTCAGCCCTTTAAGAGTGAATTTTTAAATAAGAGTACCAAATTTCATCAAAACGATTCAGACGTGAAAGCGTAACAGACACCACAGACTGACATTCGCATTTATAAGTATAAATAAAATTGAAGTGTCTGTTCGTGATTTTAAAATAACTAGGATTTTTTCAATTGTAGTGTGTTACTTCTACAATCTAAACAACCATGTTTGAAATTTCTGTCTGTCGTGCTGTTTGTACGGGGTAATCTCAGAAACAACTGGACCAATTTTGATGGAACTTTCACTGAAATATAGAAGAGTTTATAGAGGAGGACAAATGCTTATTTCTACCCGAGTAAGTAAAAGAGAGTAATTTTAGATCACACGGACAAAGTCGTGAGTAAAAGTTAGTTTATAATATAATATATGGATTATCATTAGGGACCTAAGCCAACTGCAAGGAAACTACACGTACCTTTGTTAACCATCATTATGGACGTCATCCATCAGCTCAATCCGAAGAGTAATCACTAAGCGCGACTTAGACTGTACCTACATTGAATAATATCGTAATATACAACTACTAGTTATACACCAACAGGGTTGTCGCTTCTAATTATATTGTTATATCACAGATTTGTAAAATTAACTATTTAAGAGGCTGTTTACATTTTAGACCAACTTTTGTCGATAAATCAAAATTTTCCAACTCCTAATTTTTCATATTCTAAGATACTTTTATTTAACTAAATGGTACCATTAGATGGTTTCATCTTTTAAATATTCCTTCAATGAAGCAGATTTTTTAATTATCAATTGTATTTCTTATAATAAATGTTCTCCGAAATCAAGTTTCGACTATTAAGCAAGGAAGATATTTTTCCAAAAGGTATTGTTACTGCTAGAATCAACAAACTTAATTAGAACAAATACTAAATAACCAGAAACATCCAACAATTGTGCCTGAATGGATTACTTTTTTTCTAAAAGATCTATAACTATATCTGATGAATTAAGCAAATATGCCTATTTCAACGAAAATTAACGAAATATTAACTGAGTTTCTTGTTATCAAAAAATGTCATTTTCCTATAGTAATTGGCATAAAATAAAACTATATTCTATTCTTATGCAAAAATAAGTCACTTAAATAATATTTATTTATTTTTTATTTCAAAAAGAAATAAAAGAGAATACTATAAAATCCGCTACGTCCGTGTGCCAAAATTACTACCGCGTAGTAATAATTAAAATATCAAAAGTATCAATACTATTTTCATTTTACCGGCATTTTACATGGACGACGACGTCCAGCTTTCGCATCGATTAGAAAATATCTAAAGTTCAGTTGGGCGATTTTGTGAAATGCCTCTTAATCTATTCTAATATAACAAAATATGTTACAGTCTGTATGTTTGTATGTCCCTCTATTAAGCTTTTCGCGGAAACTATTGAAACGTTTTGATAACATATGGTAGAAAGATAGACTCGGGATCAAACGTAGACTATTTTTTTTATAAATCGACCCTCTATCGGGCTGACATAGGGGATAAAAGTTTGTATTGATGATGAGTAAAATACTCGCGGGCATAACTGCGCGAGTTGGCTTTTTTTTAAAGAGCAGTGGGCCCTATTCCCATCGTTCACACCATTGTAACTTCTGTAAACCAGAATCAGCAAGTAGGTTAGCTTGTTTCACTATGTTAAACTTATATACTTTGCATTTTTGAATTGAGAAAATGTAAAATGTTTTTGTATTGAGAAAATGTTAAATAAATTCGTCCCTGGTTTAAAGTACCGTTTGATAAAAATGTTATGATTATCTTCTGTTTGATGATAAAAAATTACCCTGTCGTTAGTCGATTGGTTCGTGATCCTGATGGAAAGTCATAACGATTGCCTAAAACATCAAAGATATCAATTACGCATTGGTATCCGTGTGGCGGAGATGGAAAGCCACATGCATAAATTCCACCGGTTATCTTACCTTCCAGATACAACAGCGACAAGCAACGACGCTATTTAGGTAGGATTATGTAAGAAAGTTTTACCAAACCCGGTCGCGACGTTGCAGATATTTACTACCCACTAATCACGATGGTAGTGGCACTTATAGCCAATTGTTCGCCTTCATAATGTATATGGTATATTCATAGTAGATGGCATATTCTACAAGGCGAACGATATAACAGCTGTTCATCTTATTAATAATCCTGTTTTTACTTGTCATCAAGCGCTCATTGTATCACATCTATTCAAAGGTAATGTGTATTTCAACAAAATATACATATTACACACTATTTTTATATACACTCTATACTAAAAGTATAAAAAGAAAACATTTCATTTTTTATGCTTGAAACGAATTTTGAAAGAAAAGAAATTTGAAACGAAAAGAAAAAATGCTCAAAAACTACACGGCCCATTTTAAAAAATCTTTTACCATTTGAAAGCTGCATTATTCAGGAGTGACATGGTACTTTTTACCTGACTGAGCACAAGGTATTAAAATTCTGCTTTGATAAAAGCTAGTCACAAACCAACTGGTTTGTTATTAAGAGTCGCGATCTAATAAATGGTGTGCCAACCCTGATGGTATTTGTCTGTGTGCAGTGCTCGGCCGCGACGTCGGCAGTGGGTCAAGAAACAAGGTCGCCATTTCTCTCGCGCCCGCGGTGGGGAGTCGTACCACACATTTGAACTGTTTATGGCTAAGCTTAAGTCTATGGTTTAATTGCTATGACGTTTAATTACTAATATGGGTCTAGAATGGTGGCGAATTAAAATGGATTTTGGTGTAAGTATGACAGGTTCAATTTGGCTATAACAATGTTTGGGACAGTTTAAATTTTTAATAAATTCCACCATAAATATAAAAAGATTTTTCGATAGCGTATACATGTATAAGGATTGTGAGAACTCGTACCTACAAGAATGTCAATTTTTAACTCTTCGTTTAGGAAGTTATTGGGTTTCACACCGATTCTCGAAAATTGAGTTTTTATCAATTTTCAACGTTCTGAGGTCCTAGGAAACTTTTCTAGCTATATTTACGATGACGTCAGTGTGTTTATCTGTATGTGATTGTGTGTTTCATTATATATATATATATATATATATATATATATATATATATATATATATATATATATATATATATATATATATATATATATATATATATATATGAAAAAACCTCTTGTAACTTTTGAACGGCTTCACCGAACGATATGTGGTTGACGGTATATTTTCAGAAATTTAAGTTTCGTGAAGCCCAATCAGGTTCCAAGAAACTTAAATTTCTGAAAATTTGTACCCATCCGAAAAAAACTTAAATAACTTCAAAAAAAAATTGGCACAACAATGTATCTTTAATATAGCTCCCAGATTATTGTAGGTATCAATTAATCTCAAAAGAACTGTGATGAATGTCGTTCAAAATATCAAAAATAGTAATAAACTTTTTATAAATTAATTTCAACAAACATTTTCGTAATCTACAATCGTTTCTATCTTTCAAGTTTAAGTTAAAATCATATTTATTAAATCTTCAGAAGCATAAGTAATTTAGTAGATATTATGATTTCGTTTAAGGCGAGGTATTTTGACCCGCGTTAATTCTATAGGAAATAGGTGGCGCAGTATGTTCTGAAACCGCTGGGAAATGGGAATGGGATAAATAAATATAGGACTTAAGCTAAAAACCAAAATTTAGTACATTCTTTTTTGTATTTAAAACTAAATATCACCATATAAAAATCATGTGGAAGATAGAAATATTATTAACAAATTATTTATTTGAGAGATTTTTTTAGCCTGTTTTCGGAATTTTATATGATCGAGTAAAGTATATTCTTTCATGTAATAAGTTAGCACAATCTTTAGATAATATCTTCCGGTATATCGTGTAATTTTTGTAAAATTGTTATTTAACAATCAATACAAAAAAACGTGATTTAGCAAACCAGTTTTTTCCCGTTTGTCCCGATGCCTCGCCTTAAACATATGTTAATCTAAATATCTGTAATTATGGCGGTCTCTCTGCTTTACGAGTATATAGCCTTTATATATATATACTAGCTGTTGCCAGCGACTTCTTCCGCGCGGAGTTCGTTCACTCCGCACTGCCCCTCCCCCGTAGGTGATAGCGTGATAATAAGTAGCCTACATGTTGACCCGACCTGTTAGTAATATTCATACAAATTTTGAATTAAATCCATGCAGTACTTTTTCAGTTTACCCCGGACATACATACAGACAACCAGACAAAAATTCTAAAAACTATATTTTTGACTTTGATATCGATTGTAGACCACGCCCCAAGTATTCTTGTAAAAAAATATTCAATGTACAGTTTTGACTTTCCTACAATTTTATTATATGTATAGATAGATTAAGTAAGTATACGAGTGAGAACTCTCAAATATATGTTTGTATATCCTACTATTATAAATGCGAAAGTTTGTGAGTATGTATGTATGGATGATTGTTACTCTTTCACGCAAATACTACTGAATCGATTACGATGAAATTTGGTATGTAGGTAGCTGAAGAACCCAGAATAACACATAGGCTATTTTTTATTCCGGAAAAATAAAGTGATCCCGCGGGATTCACAAAAAACTTTTATAATGCAGCGGGCTGTACGTTCCCTCACCCTCACCCTCACCCTCATCCTCACCCTCGTTTTCGTTTTCGTTCTCGTTCTAGTTCTCGTTCTCGTTCTCGTTCTCGTTCTCGTTCTCGTTCTCGTTCTCGTTCTCGTTCTCGTTCCCGTTCCCGTTCCCGTTCCCGTTCCCGTTCCCGTTCCCGTTCCCGTTCCCGTTCCCGTTCCCGTTCCCGTTCCCGTTCCCGTTCCCGTTCCCGTTCCCGTTCCCGTTCCCGTTCCCGTTCCCGTTCCCGTTCCCGTTCCCGTTCCCGTTCCCGTTCCCGTTCCCGTTCCCGTTCCCGTTCCCGTTCCCGTTCCCGTTCCCGTTCTCGTTCTCGTTCTCGTTCTCGTTCTCGTTCTCGTTCTCGTTCACGTTCTCGTTCTCGTTCTCGTTTTCATTCTCATTCTTATTCTTATTCAACTGCCGTTCTGCCAGGCAGGTCGTAAAAGGCGACCGATTGGCTATCGAGTCACTACCATCGTGGCTACTAGGTGGCAGAGCTCTGCATTGTCTCGCTCGGGTCTGGTATCACTGCCTTACCTTTTCCTGTCGCAATAGCGTCAATGCTTGTCATTGTCGTGTTCCGGTTTGGAGGGTAAGGTAGCCGGTAAACTTATGCATGTGGCATTAGACCTCGCCACAAATTGCGACGCACCATTAACATCTTTGGTGTCTATAGGCGATGGTTGACTCTTTCCATCAAGAGACCCATTTGCTTGTTTGTTATCTATGTTATGCTATATTATGTTATAAAAAAATAATGATGCTTCATCATCCATACTTCTACACTAATATTATAAATGCAAAAGTATATCTAACGTTCTGTCTGTTACATTTTCCCGGCTAAGCCTCGATACCGATTTTGATGAAATAAGCATGGAGTTAAAGATGCGGACTCAAAAATAGCCTCACTTTGCATTGTAGTTGTAGGAGATGCGCATGAAAAACTGTGTCAACGATATGTTCAGCTACTAGCGGGCGAAGCTACGCGTCAGCTAATAATATTCCCAAATTTTTTGTACAGATATTATAGTATAATCAAAAACATTTGAGGTACTCGTCCTTTTTCACAGTTGAAAGTTTTTCTGTCAAAACCAAATAATCAATCGATCTAAAAAAATATTATTGAATTGTTATAGCTGTCTACTTTGGGAATGCAATATATATTTTAGGAGCTGGACAGTTTCCGACTCGCAGCCGAATTTTGGGTGATCATAACCAGTATTGGGTTAACCCATAAGCAGTTGCTTAGGGCAGCACCTCTTGGGTCACTGGTCACGCACCAGAAACAGCAACAAAATATTTGCTAAGCACATGAACGGCAAGACCGTTTGAAAATCCGTTCATTTTAAATTAGCTATAGAGTTCACGTTTGGAATCGCGTAATAAGTATTTATTTTTTAAGAACCGATACCAGCTATAAGTGTGGTACTACCGCCTTACCTATTCTTGCCGTAATAGCGTCAATGCTTGTCATTGACGGTAACCGTTTTGGAGGGTAAGGTAGATAGCAACGCACCATTGACATCTTTGGTGTCTATAGGCGATGGTTTCACTTTATAAAAAAATATCTCGATTATAGATACGGGGCACGCACAGCGTAGATTGTTCAGAGCATCAAGTAATCTTAATCTGACACTAGCCGTACCTAATCACAACCTTTTCAAAGAATTTGATCCGCGCTTAGCTAATATGTTATATATCAGACTAAAGTCTAAACCAACAAGTTCTGCATTCCAGTCTATATTGTCGACGATATATTGCCGTGACAACATTCAGACCGTTGACATTCAACGCCTGATTTGAAGCGACAGTCCTTACACAATACAAACGGTACTCTTTGTGTTAAGCCTACGCTAACAGTTCTGCATTCAGGTAATACATACGTGGGTGGGTAATTAACTTTTGACCTGGATATTAACGTCAATTTCTGTGACATTGCGACCACGGAGTTGTACACCGGAGGTTGGTTGTGAAGGACGATTGAAGAAAAAATCAAAGAATTCAAGAATATTTGAAAAATAGATTATTTTACTTCCATCTATAGCAAACAGGCAGGTAGTTGGCTCTCCTAATGGAAAGAAAAATCCATCGCCTATAGACACCAAATATATTAATAGTACGTTGCTATTTGTATGGCGGTATGGTGATTCAAATTACCATCATTATTTTCGCCGTTTGCCACGAAGCAAAGCGACTGTTGTCTCTCATTACTACTGCTGTATTTACTATGGTTTTATATAATAGTTTTTTTACATATCATGAGATAGCGCAACAAATAGATGGCGCTCCTGACGGAAAGATACAATCATCGCCTATAGACACACAAGTTGTTAATTGTATGTTGCTATCCTTGTGGTGGATTTAGGTAAATTCATCATTTATGTATATTAGCTACTTGGTAATGTGATATAACTAACGTTAATTATTAAAAAAACGATAAAATAATACCATAAGGTAGCCGGTAAACTTATGCCAAATGCATAAGTTTACCGGCTACCTTAGCTTCCGAACCTGAACACAAAAGTGACTAGCACTGACGTTATTGTAACAAGAACAGCTAAGGTATTGTAGCAAGAATAAGTCAGGTAGACCCGGGTGAGAATATGCAGAACTCTACCACCTGGTAGCCACAACGGTAGTGACTCACACAGTTAATCATTTGCCTCTTACGAACTGGCAGGCAGAATGGCAGATGGTCTATTCTCCAAAGGGGTCTGCACCAACACGGGGAATCTATACTACAATAGGTCTTGCAGTAGCACTTTTTGTTACAATATTTATTAATGAAATCACTTGTACTGTTTCACAATTCTACTAACTAGAGTTAGTAACTGTAAATACCCTAAGGATGCTTGTGTAAGCAAAACTAATTGGAAATTAATTGTAATTACCTTATTGTGAAACAGTATAAGTGATTTAATTAATAAATATTGTATTCAAATGGAGTTTCATCAATGTGCCGACAATGTAAAGTGTAGAAAACACTTTTTCTTAGTTTACAGTTTTATTCAATTGTAGTACTTATTTGATTCTTTTTTCCTATATGAAAATCTTGTTTCGGAATATCTGGATTACTGCTGGCCTTAAGGGCCGTCATAGCTTCACCGGTCGCGGGGGCGAGCAGATACTCAGCCAGGGTTCACCGATGGGCGAAACAGGATGACCCCTATTTCGCCCATCGGCGGCGGAGACAGTATCGCGTATGTAGGTGTCCAGTGTTTTCGTGTGTACCGTTGGCCAGAGTTATCGGATCATCGGGATCAGTGAAAAATATGAATACTATAAAAAGAAAAGATTTGATTTTTTTTTATCAAAAAATGCTAAGCAAGATGAGGGATTATAATTCCGCCACACGGACGGCAACGCAAAATTTACGCATCTTGAAATTCCACCCTTATCTTGATCCGCTAATATACAATTTTCAAGACATTTCAAAACGTGAAAAGTAAAATAAAGTAACTTCACGTGTCTCTGAAGAGGCAGGCAGAGGTACAAATGTGCACAAACGATTAGCCGAAGATACTTCGTCCCATAATATGATTGATGGCAAACCTATCGCCAACCGGGCACTTATACCCGGGCAACGTTGTTTTTATCAGAAAACTGAAAATACACATTTTGAATTGCCTGACCCGTGATTTAGATTAACAACTAAATAAGAGTGCATGTCTGTTTCATGACTAAGGATACCACTTTAAAAGCAATAGATTTTAATATATCTATATTAAAAATTTAGTTTCCATGTGTATGTTTCCACAAAACACAAAATCCAGCCGATATTATTCACAACATAGTAATTGAGCAGGAAAATATTTTTATATATTTTTTGGTCTAAAATTCCAGCAGAAAACAGTATTTGACTCAGTCAAAGCGAAACGTGACCGGGTTCAGTTAGCTAGGTTGTAATAATCCGTACACAAGTTCTCATCCTAGGTGCATTTCCATTGGGGTCACCACGTTACGCCAAGATATTTAACCGTCTACGTCAAAGAACTTGTTTTAACCTTACCCATCTGCATAATATTAACCTCCCCACACCCCTCTGTTCTGCTTCTTCGACATACATTCCCAAATCTACTGGTTTGTAACCTAAATGTTTTTGGACAGTATAAAAATCATAATGGACCTTAAAGTTAAACTTACAAGCGCCATATTTAAATGCCGAAGCCATGATACGCAATTTAAAAGCGTAGCCCTTTATTTTAAAGTTCAAAAAGCCTTGAATTTTATGTTCAATGAATTCAATACGGTATGCAGTTTAAAACGCGGTAAAAATGAATGATTTTTAACAGTATTTTGCCAATCAATTTTCGACTTAAACTACAAGCATTTAGGTTTATGTGTACAATACATCGGCGTGCGACTTTTTTGTACTTCTATTTGTATTCTAGACAGTGGGTTAAAACTACTACTTGACACACTTGTTAACTTTTACTCTTTATTTTTTTCTAATTGCTTGTTCACGGCGATGGACGAATGGCCATTGAGGACCCGTTACTACTGCCATCTCATTTAGCGGTGCAGGTGGATTTAGGTAAATTCATCATTTATGTATATTAGCTACTTAGTAATGTGATACAACTAACGTTAATTATTAAAAAACGATAAAATAATACCATAATGATCATACGATACCGTCGCGGTAGAGAGAGGGTGTAGCGGTTCAAGCAATCTACAAACGCTACAAAAAAATAATAAAAAATAGAAAATAATGAAATTCAAAAATAAAATCCTGAATCTTATATATATATATATATATATATATATATATATATATATATATATATATATATATATATATATATATATATATATATATATATATATATATATATATATTTATAATTATTTGAATAATTAAAATTGAACTTTTTTTAATAAGCATGTGTAATATATTAAAAAAATATATTACTTCATTCATAATTTTTATAATTTATAGGATATTAATAGAGCCATATTGGTGCAGCCATTGATATAAAAAGAAAGCCTCTTTTTATATAAATGGCTGTAGCCTGTTCTATTTAAAATTAGCACGCCATTTATTTGGCAAAGTAGGTTTGAGTTCATAATTAGTAATTTAATTACACCAAACACATTGTTACCCTACTTTAAGCTAATAGTTGATTGATTGATTGAATCGCGATATCATAATTATTTATCTTGAACACACTATATACAAGTTTCAACGCTTCTTAAATGGACTTCGGTCCTCAGGCAGTACACCTTGCCTGGGAAGATCATCCTTTTCCCCTTCCTTGTCTTTGTATGACGTCAAAAACCTCCACATTTATGACGTCATCCTGACAAAAGTGGGCTCGCTGGTTCCATCACTATGTGCCTTCATCGGTACGGACCAGGAGCGCCACAAGGGGATATAGTGCACCCACGTTTGGTCAACAGTGTTAGATTCCATGATGTGATTAGCAGCCAACCTATAGAATAACCGAGCACACACATTATGCGTAAATATATCTTTTCATGTTTTCCATAAAAACTGCAAAATATATTCGAACCCAGGACTGACAAACCATTATTTTATTTTATAACAGATGGTTTTTCAGTGTTCGTTCGGACCCCTTTGAAGAATAGACTACCCACCATTCGACCAGGCGGTTCGTAAGTCCGCTACGTCTGGCTCGGATATATGGTACCACCGCGCCGCCTTACCTATTCCCGCCACAATACCAAATACCCGGGAGAAACGTTGCGGAACTACCATGTAGTAGTCACGATCTCGAAGGTAGTGACACGTTAGCCAATTGGCCAATTTTTATGACTTGCCTGGCAGAACGGCAGTTGGTCTATTCTTTAAAGGAGCCGAGACTAATAAGGGAAACGTGAGGACTCTGTACACCATCCGATCAATCTGATCATGATATGTCAGTCTTGGTCTTTTCTGATAACTACATATTTTGACATTGACATTGTATTTATATCTGTTTTGTTAATGGCCTGTGCAGACGAGGGACTTTTGTCCGCAGAAGAAATTTAAATCCTTGAATCGTGAAAAAGTTTCCGCCGAGAACTTACCACGGACTCAACGCACACGGTGTGCGATCATTCGTTGCTCTGAAATTTAGCGTCGTGCATGCATGGAGGCAAATATTCTGAAATTACGTGCTGTAATTTAAATCCTGTTTAAAGAAAATTCCAGAAGGACTGTCAGTAATTTTAAAGTAAATCACTCTCCATCACTCAATGCAGACTAAAGTTCATTGTGTGCATTGTTGCTGCTAGTCATGTTAGGTAGTTCTATTTTTTGGGAACTCCCCAGTACTTTTGTCCAGTTCGGTTTCTCGGCATCCTCGGTTATTCAGGGGACATTTTGTACGAGGTACTTTTAGTCCTCTGTATGTGTTATTCGATACAGTTATTTAGGGATCTATATTGGTGGACAAAAAGTACTCCTCGTCTGCGCAGGCCTTAACAGGCAAGCTCCAGTAACCTGGTTGAGTTTTACGACATATATTATCCGGGGCGATCTCACCTTAACTGTGACCAGTTTTGATAGCTGATGGAGCAGAGTTTAAAAGTCTGCATAAAGCAGGCAGATTACATGAGCGTTTTCACATTCAATTATATTAATCTTTAGAGACACTTATCCAGCTTTTTATAGTTGTTGAATAAAACTCTGTTATTTTAATAGATCTTTATTCATCCCAAAAGACACCAACACCAAATATCGTAATGTCAATATATAAATTTAACGAACAAAAAGTTAAACATCTCCGAAATTAATCAACAAATTAGTGACTACCAACGACCAACAAATATATAAACGCCTGAATATATTATTTTAGCAACTATTCTTACACAATAATTGCTAATTCTAGAAAAATTGTATATCATTTTCGTATCAAGTATATCTATTAAATTCAAAAATACGATTCTATTATTGACAAAACCTAATTATCCTAAATGTTCACTTTGATTTAATTGCGATTTATTTACTGTTATTTCCTATAAATAGCCACACTACACTAGCCATACGAACTTAGATTCAAAAATCATAATACTACATATTTTAGGAGATATACCTAACTACAAATATTTATACTTTTTTATTTGTTTGTATAACAATGATACTTATTTTAAAAAGTTAGCAAATAAAAACCGCGACACAAAAATGTTGCATGTATGTCATTGAATATTTTATTTCCTTATATAATAGAAAACAAATTAGGTAATAAGCTCAGTATTACCAACTTGCATCTAATAATTTAAGAAAAAACAGCATTTTATTCATAAAAAATATATTGTGATTTCACATGTATCAGCATTCATTTTAGTATGCAATTCAGATACAATTGTTGACTAAAATGTACGTACATGCTTTATTTATACTATAGTAAAAATATATTTTTAATTGATTTTATCCTAAATACTTGACATTTACTATAAATTTATATCAATTGAGTGTATTATATGTTTAGAATCGATGGTTTTAAGAAAATGTATTACTATAAAATTTAAATACACAATACAGTCATCGAAGACAATTATTACAAAGTAAGGGTCAATAACAATAATACTTATAATTTTCGACACATACCTAAGTGTTCAAAAATATAATCATCAGTGTAAAACTTATGCCATCTACGGGCAAAACAATACAACATTCAAAAACATTCAACAAAATGTCAACATAATATATATATTGTACTTATTCTATTACATTTTTATCAAGAATCTAAGGTACTAAAACTACGCATCAGGGTTAGGTAATTCAAGAATATTTTAAAAGTAACATATCATTAGTATTGCTCATTTAATTTCTCATGGTGTCATTTCTAATCAAGGAACATACTAATATATATACTATACATACACAACTGTAATGTACAATTATTAGCAGATGTTTTTATTCACAACAGACAAATACTTTCTTAGATATTTTTACGGTATAAGTTTCTAAGAAGACGGTTTTTCTGTTGGAAAGGCTGCCCTAACCTCTAAGCTGCAAAAAGCTACCAAGCGCCGAATTAATAGTGGTAGAATTAATATGTAAGGAGGTAGAATGGTTGCCCTGGATACATATCATTCTTAACATAAATGTACAGTCAAGTTATAACCATTATATTATTTTTGTTATTACATTTACTTGAGGTATCAACATTGCCATTATTATTGAAGCCGAAGTATCAAGGGTCATATTTCTTTAATTTAATATGTACCTAGATTAATTAAAGCTTATTTTTAAATATTGGATAGGTATAATAATAATTAGGTATATAAATGAGAAAACATGCTTTGGCCTAGTCTTCCTAAGAAATTCTTTGTTCACCTCATAGATGGCGCTCTTTTCCATACATGTATTCAATACGAAAATTTTTCAAACTAATAAAATATTAAATAACGAACGTTAAGAATGTCATTATAATATATTTAAAGAGCACTCTATGATGTTTTGTTTTGGTAGATTTAGCATGCCTGGTTTCGAAAGTTCATAGACCAGCAAACTATATTTAGTATTTTAGATTGCTTCTGATTTCTTTATTACCATACTGAGTTAGCGTAAGATATTTACGGAAGACAGCATTTTATAACCCTTTCTCATAAGTTACATTGGATGTCATAAAAATCAATTTTTGAAACCCTGATACGTTACATTGATCAACAATTCAAAACATCAATTTTTTTTCCAAGGCTTCCCAAATGGGATCCAAAGGGACAGATACATAATTGTGTTCAGCGACATCTGAAGTAAGTATGGGAGATTTTTCTCCAAAGCGAATATACTCATCCTCGATATCGGAAGATGGCGCCACAAAATTGCGGCGTCTACCGGACGCCATTCGCAAGCTTTTCATCATTGCTGCTGACTGTTTTCTTTCTGAAAATATACAAAACATCTTATAAAATGCAGATAAAATAAATAAAATAAATATTCAGGGGACAAATTACACTTACTGATCTAACACCAAAGTAAGCAAATTATTTGCTTGTGTTATGGGTGTTAGTCAATGATACTATTACATACATATATAAATATTGGAATATATTTAATAAAAACTTAAACCCGGAAATACAAACATTTATGCTCATCACACAAATGCTTGTCCCCGGCGGGGATCGAACCCGAGCCCCGTTGATTGCGTAGTCAGGTCGCTAACCACTCGACCAACGGAGTGGTCAAACGGGGCAGATACTTTAGTTAAAAGTACGATTTATATAACAGTCACATATTTCATAACTACAGTGTTGACTGTTGATCCTGGCTCCTACAGAAGTATATCTGTCTTTGTGCCAGGCAGCACGTAAAAGGCGAAGTCGAACAATTGGCCTGACATGTCACTACCATCTGCTCTCTGTAACGTTTTTGTATCGCCCGTGTTTTGTACCACCGCTTTATCTATTCATTTCATGCTGCAATAGCGTCAGTGCTTGTCACTGTCACATTCCGATTTGTAGGGTAAGGTAACCGGTAAACTTGTGCATGTGACATTTCAAGTCACCACACATATGACAACTAGGCTTTGACAAGTGAACTTGGTTTTGTCAATTGTGTATTAATTTTACGATATTAAACAATCATTTTTAAGTTTTCTGTGTGTCTGTCTGTTTATACAGGGGTAATAATAATTTTAATGAAACTCACTAATATACCTTTATAGGACAAGACAAACGCTGCTTTATATCTGAATGAGCAAAGGGAAGTAATGATTTTGAATCACGTTAATGAAGTCGCGAGTAATAGCTAGTATATAATATATACCTTTTATTTATTTATTTCTGGTTGGACAGGGTTATTGTCACTACTTATTTAATTTATCTTGGACTTACTTTAATAGCGGTTACTTGACGCTTAATTTGCATGACCCAAAATCATTACATCTTTTTACTCAGTAGCGTAAAAAAGTATTCCTGGCTAGAGTAGGCTTTTATTGGTTAAAGATTTTTTAAGATACGTCTAGCATTTTTTCAGTTTATTCGTTACAAATATGCAAAAATAAAAGAAAACTCTAAAAACTTGGTTAACTTTTCGAGTTTTCTTATTTTCGTATTTTACATAACGTCACGTTACATAATTCCGTCTGCTAACCGGACGGATTTCTCGCATACTGAGCCAAAGAGAAGGCTGAGTTATATGTTCTTTTTGCACACAACTCTACTGTTAACTATGGGGGAAGGTCAGCCTATCATACCTCATTTTGTGTCGAAAATTATGTTAACATAGAAGGATGTTAAATGCTTCCCTTCCCTTCGACATCAATAAGGGGAGTCGAGCAAATGGAATCCCTGCGTTTGTATTCAGGACGTGCGCTCCAAGCTTACACCGGTTCTTACGCGCCTATTTCGACGCTCGTACACCCACAAGATGACCCCAAATGCCGAAAAAACTACCTTGGTTCACCCAATCCCAAAAAAAATCTGATACGGGTAATTAATAAATTAATATAAATAAATTAATTACAGACCTATTGCAATTACCTCTTCGTTCTCGAAAGTGAGATGGTGTACATTATTAATCATTATTAAAAAAAGCTCCTAAATAACATGGAAGATCGCCAGACAAACAAAACGGTTTTTGACGCAGCCGCTTTGGTGATCTACTAGTGCATCTTATCGATCGCAGGGCTGAAGCCATTGAGAGCAAGAGCACAGCGCAGTTAGTCTGGACATTGTTAAAGCCTAATGCTGGGTCAGGCACAAAGCACTTCTGGACAAACTAGCATCCCAGGGATTACCTTTAAAGCTTTATAACTGAATCACTAGCTTTTTGGACAACCGTAGCATAATAGTCGTTGTAGACGGTATATGCTCTGTAGTAAAACATATAAGTGCTAATTTTCCTCAAGGTTCTGTGCCCCGTTGTTCGAGTGGTTAGAGACCCTGACTTCGCAATCGACGGGGCTCGGGTTGGATCCCCGTCGGGGATAAGCATTTATGTGATGAGCATATATGTTTGTATTGTATCATGGAGCAGAAACAAACTTCTCTTTGGTCCGTGGTTTGTATTTCCGGGTTTGGGTGTTTATTAAATGTATTCTAGTATTTATATAATATGTATTTGTATGTATAGGTATCGTTGACTAACACCCATAACACAAGCAAATAATTTGCTTACTTTGGGGTTAGATCAGTAAGTGTAATTTGTCCTGTGAATATTTATTTATTATTATTTATTTATTTTATCTCCCATTCTTTTGATCTTGCGTATCTATGATACATTGCTAGTTGACAGCATTCATGCTATGCGGGGAGTAGACGTGACAGTACGGGTGATACATTGAATGAAGACCGTACTGTTAATTCACTGGCAAAACTAATGAGTGTTAAGACACACTTAGGTTCTGAAATTGAGACGTCACTGGGGCATCTCAGAATGTGGTGATAAAAATCTGGTTTGATTCAACCCCCAGAAGATATAGGCCCGTTCGTTAACTACCAGGAAGAACCCATTTGTTAAGATCTCTATACTAGGTGACGAAATTTCAAATAATGTCTAATTCAGAGGTCATTTGGAGGGTAAGGCTAAGTTACCCTCAAAATAATGAGGAGTGATCAATCGTGCAAACAATATTTCAGTCATGTTGCAATATAAAAAGGTACAAGTTCGATCCCATATAGAATATTGCTCATATTCGGCAATAGGGCGGGAGTTTCTTAATATCGAATCCTCTAATTTGACAGAATACAGCTGAGAACCATTCGACCAATGATAATCCCGTACACATAAATTCTATTATCAAAGAATGCCGCGCTAATCGAATGTTACCAAAGGACACTCGGCGCGTTTGAGGTGCGTTTAAAGATTCTTTGTAAAAAGCCGAAAAATAAATAGCGCGTTCGCGTGGTGTTTGTGCGAAAGCCGCCAAAGCGAAACAATGAAACAAACAGCGACAAGATGTTGTCATTTTTAAAATATTTGCTTAACTCAGAGATATATAAGTAAAAATACAAATACATATTAAAAAAAAAACGATGTTTTCTATTTTCAGAAATAAAGTCATATTTACTATTTTTTTCAGTAATGCATTTAACCAACCTATATTCCTCTTTCGGATTGGACGGGGTTTTTTTACACACTATACAGGGTATAACAAAAATAAGCACTAATACTGAAGGAGCGTTCAGGATGTGTGGTTAGCTCTTTAATTATACATTTTTAATAAATAAAAACTATGAAATTTCTGAGAAAATGAATGTCAAAGTTTTTTTTCAAAATGATCTGTGGCAGCCCTGAAGTATAGCACGCAGTAACGTACGCGCACGGTTTACGCAGCTATGAAAGGTCACAATCATATGATAGATGTCAATGAACTGCTAGACGCACAACAAAGTACTAATTACTTGACAGAGTAAATAATGTAGATATTATTTAAAGAGTTTTTTTATATTTTTTTCTACCAGGACTGATGTTGGAATAAACCCATGAGGGTCCTTAGTTTGATTACCAGGCTGCACAATTTGATTCATAGGTAACTTAACTGGGTTTTGATAGCCATAATTATTACATTATGTTAAAAAAAACACTGTCCGACTATTGGTGTCACTCGATAGCATATTACGATCATATTAAAATAATTATTAATTACTATACTCATATTCAATAAAAAAAATCTCATAAAATTTTATTAATCGTAAATACCTACCTAGTAGTCTCATACCTAGTTTACGTAAGGCAAACCTGCGGCTATTAGGCATTTCATGCAGGAAAATCTCCCGCCTGGCAACAAAATTATATCAGCTGTGTACCTAAAATTTATTGTGACCTGGATTATTATTTCTAACTCTGAGTGAAACTATTAGTTTGGTACATACATTCTAAAACAATCGTGGCAAATAATCCAATATAACTAATTAAGGTATCTTTTTGTTATGAAAACACATTACATAAATTACTTCATCATACAATATCCACCTTCAAAGTCAACTATTCACATGTGTTTTCAGTGTAGGTACCTAAATCTATTCCGTGATTCATAGGCATTTTACAATGTATTATCTGGCATGGTTTCAACTTACAAACTGTTTTAATGGCATAATACTTACCTCTAGTACCTACCCTGTTTGCTTCTAACTTCACATAACAAGGTGTCTAAATAGGTAATTAGTTTTTGAGCAGGTAAATCATAGCTATTATCACTTTTTTTACACACAATTCTAAAAACTTAGTAAAACTTTCTCGTTGATAACACGACACTTCGCAAAATAAATATGCATTATCATTAAGAATTAAGACACAACACAACCTTTTATAAGCATTTTTGACAAATAAACCTACGCATTGATTAGCCTAGAAGTCCTTTGATTTGAAGTATTACCGACATCGCGCTAGGCGTCTCAACGCGGCGCAACGCGGTCTCAACCAAGCGCCCGACTTAAGGCCTTGCTCACACACACTACTGAATATTTTCCGCGGGAATTTTAATTGCGCAAATTAATTTTCGTTACATATGAAATTTGACATGGCTAGCACTGCTAAAAAAATGTCAAGAATCGGAATGTTCCCGGTGAGTTGATAGGCTCGTTTGTCACTATCACTACATGGCTGATGGAACTTAGTACCTACCTAAAGTTTGTTTTAGGTGCGCCTCTTCTTACCTTTTTTTATGTTATTGAGATAGGCAAACTAGCAGACGTGCCACCTGATGGTAAGTGGTCGACGTCGCTAATGAACAAAAATGGGATACCTGGGCTGGAACTAGCCCAGGTATTCCATTCATCTGTTAGAGACATAAGATGTTAAGATCCTGAGACATAAGATGTTAAGTCTCGGTGCCAGTAATTACAGTGCCTGTCTTGCCCTTCTCTCCGAAACACAGCAAAGCTGTTTCACGGGAGAAATTGGCAAGACCTTTCTAAGTAGTAGTTATTTCAGGAAAAAGATAATTTTTGACTACGTTTTTTTGATTACATTTTAGATCAAAGATTTTATAAAATACTAGCCGTTGCTCGCGGCTTCGCACGCGTGGTTAGAGTTTTTTGTGAATGTCAAAAATAAACCACGCAAGCGAAACCAACGAAAACTATTGCTAATTTTAGCGATTGCCGGGATTACATATCAACCTGTTCATTCATTCAGAAAAATTAATCTTTTTCATCAAAATATTGTTTATCATACTGGAAATGAAAAAGTATTAAGTTAACTTTAAAGCCGCCGCCGGTCGTTTGTACAGGCCTTTAGAACTTACACGTGTTTTGCGGCTTATACAAAGTGCAACGAAACGCTTTGATTGGCGAAAAGACCACTTTCGGAAAGAGACAAGACACTCCCTTTTTTCTGCCATTTTGTTTTTATGTAAAATCATACTAATATGTAGTTCCGTATAGTTTTAGTCAACATTTTTGTCACTTTTATGATAAGAGTGATGCCGGTTTAGGCGTTTCTTCGTAAGGTACTGGGTTCGATTCTCAGTTCGCCTGGTAGAATGGAGGGTAATTCTTCTTAAGGCACTCAAACTAACACGGGAAATGATTTTTGAAGTGAAAACTTCTTTAGGCGCGTTGAGCGTTTTGGTAGAGGGTAAAATCCTCGTTTCGCGTCACCGACATGCTAATGATAATAGTATATCTATAGCTATGTTTTGCATATAGTTTTAATTACTCTCAACTTAATAGTTCCGTTTTCACTTCTATCGGCAGTCCCACGACTGCTACTGTTTTTTTTTTTTATTTATGGTGCAAGGGGTCCCACCACCACCTTCGGGACCCAAGACAACCTGACTGCTGTACAATGAAAGAGGTCCTGGCACCGGCTTCCTCCAGAGAGGTTCGGAGGTTAGACGACAGTCGCTACGGCAAACTCAAACTCGTTCCTAGCGCAAGCGTGGAGAATAACCGGAATAAACTCTAAGATGAAGAAGATTATTTTTAAATTTGTTTCACTGAACCCTAATTAGTTCGGAAAAGTACCTAGATAATTGTAAAGGAATTTTTATTTTTTTATTCAGTTGCCGTTTGTCTTTGGAGAGCGTAACTATTGCTATTATTGCCGATTTTTTATGAATCTTACTTAATACCCATTGATTGGAAATCGCGATTTTAAAAATGCCACGTAGAAATAATAATGACCGTCACCTTTACACTAATAGTGAATTTTACGAAATGATGCTATGTTTTGGTGCTGCTAGGAATGGTAGCATTAATGAAGCGAGGGAGATTTACCGACAACGGTTTATTGATGGAAGGCCACCAGCAGAACAACGTCATTTACCTCCGTACTCAGTATTCCGTAACATGTGTTTACGACTTCAGCGTACTGGTTCCTTCCACCGCGAACGAAACGTTGGACGTCCTAATTCAAGAGTAGGTACTGCTATTGAGACTCGGATTCTAAATCATTTTGACGAGAATCCTCGGACCAGCACACGCCGATGCAGTGCTATGTTAAATGTAAACCATATGGTGGTGTGGCGTACTCTGCAGGATGATGGACGACATCCCTACCATTTTTCAAGGACTCAGGAGATAGGACTTGCAGACCATATGCCCAGAATGGACTTTTGTAGGTGGTACCAGAACCGTGCTGAAGCAAATCCCGAATTTGCTTTTAATATTTTATGGACAGATGAGGCTTCTTTCACAAGAAATGGTGTGCTCAATTTGCACAACGAGCATGTGTGGGCACATAATAACCCGCATGCCTCGAGTGAAAGTAGCTTTCAGCACCAGTGGAGAATTAATGTCTGGGCAGGCATCGTTGGGGACTATGTTTTGGGGCCGACTATTTTACCTCAGGGTCTTAACGCTCAAAGGTACCTACAACACCTGAGAGAGGATTTAGAAGAACATCTGGAAAATCTTCCACTGAATGTATATCGTAATATAATTTTTCAGCACGATGGAGCACCCGCTCACTTTGCACGCCCTGTGCGTGATTATTTAAACGATCGATTTGCAGAGTGGATAGGTCGAAGTGGCCCGGTGCCTTGGCCACCTCGTTCTCCAGATCTCACGTGCCTAGACTACTTTTTATGGGGTTATGTGAAAAATAAAGTTTACTCTGTGGAATGTCATACACGTGAAGAGATGGAAGGTAAAATTAATGCAGCATTTAGGTCCATAACCCCACATATGTTGCATAATGTAAGGTTATCAATGTTACGCAGAACTGCTCTTTGCATTGAGAAGGGTGGTGGTCATTTTGAACCTTACTTATAAATTAATTTGAAGACAGTGTTGTTTTATTATTGCCTGTAAATAGTGAATTTGGATTAATGTATAATAATTAATCAGTGACGAAAGTGATATGTAAAAAATTGCTTATTAAATGTGTGTAAGTACAAGTACGCGGTATTCTTCATGTCTATGTGTGCGTCACGCTATTCATTCAACGTGTTGCTGACGTCACATCACTTCCATCTTCAAGGTAGGGGTGTGAAAATAAACTTTAATTTCTTATTTTACTAAATTTATATGAAACAAAAAATGTGTGCCTTTTGGTATAATATTTTACCAGGTGTTTGTTTAGTTCATGTACACGTATACCCTTGAAAGTTAGTGCTTATTTTTGTTATACCCTGTATAGTACGTACAATACAAATGTTACCTCTTAATAATATTAATATAAGAAGTATAAGCACAGAATACTTAAGACATTACCAGAAGTCAATGTTACATACAAGTATTATTCGAGCATAGCACACATAGATACCTGTCATGGACGCGATATCTCCGACTGGTGCGGTACAAACTGTCCCGAACCATTCCGAGATATCGCGTCCGCGAGAGGTGTCTATGTGTGCGTTGGTCGAATATCACATGTATGTAGATTGACTACGTTAGTCTCCAGTATAGTGTGGTATAAGTGAGTATGTAGGTTTGTGAGTTGTCGGCAGTTACCGGCGGGCGTGGCCCGGGGGCAGTACTTGATGGTGTGCGCGGTGTCCCCGCTGGCGCCGCAGCGCGGGCACTGCAGCGCGCGCAGCACGGGGCACGCCACGCGCCCGCGCGCGCGCAGCACGTGCGACCGGTAGAACGACTCGCGCTCGCCGTTGTTCTTGCAGAACCGGCACTCCTGCTCCTGCGCCACACACCACAACACAACACATGCACACTACACATGGCATATTTCACTCATTATAACATAATTCACGTGCCACGCCAAGTTATATGCATCGAAACCGTCCGTTACATATAACGCAAACGTGATTTAATTTCACGCGGGCGAAACTACTATTTAAGCTTATAAATTCGCAGAATTACATCGTGCGAAAGAGACAAAGTAACAACATTTCGGCGACACCGTGCCACTAGCTAGAAGAGAGAATTTTTTATGTTATTTCACTTTACTAATCATAAATAGTAATCACTGCATGGCAATGTAACAGACGGAATAAAATGCATCCGCGTAATGTAACAGTGAAAATAAAATGCAGTATAACAAGTGCACCCACGGGTAGCCGAAGATACTCGGTACTAAAACGTGACAGGTAGAAAGCCTATCGCTAACCGGACGATTATCCAATCCCGAGCAAAGTTGTTTTTATCAGAAAACTGAAAAACACATTTTGAATAACCCGATCCAGGAATCGAACACGGAACTTCATGTGGTCAACACCGAGACCGGACCACTAGACCAACGAAGCGACAGACCCGACAAACGTTGTTTTGCCATACAATTTACTTGTATTGAATATTTTAGTGGGGTATTTAAGATAGAGGAGGGAGGGGAGGGGGATATTAATTGAGATGAAAACTATCCTATCTTTTAGGTTGGACCAAACCGCAGATATCTACAAAATTTCATTGAAACCGGTTCAGTAGTTTCGAAGTCCATCGCGGACAAACAAAGTGACACGTAATTTATATATATATTACGATTATGATGGACATATGTAACTGATAACTATCCTATCCTTCTAGTCTGTATAATTGTACAGATAAGGTGAACGTCGGAAACACTTGTACGGGAAATAGCCATTGTTCCTAATGAGCACATTGTTCCTAGACTTTACATACCTGCATTCGTCTTTTCGGCTTCAAATACCGCTGACCGTGAATCTCCTCCAAGTCTCGTAGCAGCGCATACAGAACGTTGCTCGGCACTGAGTTCAGAACGTGCATCTGCTCTGTGGTGATCGCGTTCCATGGGTTCGCAGTTATAACCTTGCTTTCTGTCGCTGAAGTCATAAAAAATGTCATTAGTCAATAGTCATTTGTATTTCAAGATATTTTATAACCGACTATTCAAAAATGAGATTCTCAATTTGTCCCAAACTATTAAGAGTTCTGTACCGGTAAAATAGACAATTATAAACACCCAAATAATAACTGCTCAGATATTCCTTGGATATAAATGGCACAGAATTAAAATGCGAATAAGCAGCCTCTGAAGCACGCCATGTTAATCTAGCTGCTAGCATATCGTCTATGTAGCGGGTGTTCTAGCCGGCGAAGCTGCGCGAATCAGCTACTCTTTATATATAATTACATAGTATTGCACACAAAGCAATTTATAATAAAGTCTTAAAGTCATGTGGCATAAAAAAATTTACTGCGAAACAATGTTCATACGAAATTACCAAATGGTTAAAAACTCTTGTCTATAAAAGTACTGAATCAATTTTAGACACAGTATAAAACTACTAAAATAATTGTTAATCTAAATTTGTAATTTTTGTTTTATTATATACAATTATTTTTGTTTTATTATACAATTCATACACACACACCCACCCACGCGCACGCGTTCTTATATTTTCCGAACATGATAGTGGTACATTCAGGCATCGAAATCTAAATTTCGAATCAAGACTCCTGCCCCCTTAGACAAGTGGCAAACGCTCAGTAACTATTCAAATATTACGCTTTGGCGATATTTAGGCCAAATTGGTAGCCAAGTGGATCATGGCTTGTTCAACGTTCGTTCAATACGAACTTTACGAATTATATCGAATATTGTCTCAGAATTGACGGTAAACGTCACTTTGAAGTATTATTTTCACCGAGGTTATAAGTTTTATTTATATGAAAAGTGCATTCAAAGCAAAAAAGACTTGCCCCCCAAGATGTGGCATCAACGTTAGTACAATAGAAAGAGAAATTTATGGATTTGTCATAAGCTGTTGACACGAGCGTAAACGAATTTGTAATTGGTAGCCAAGTGTCATTCGTGAAACGAAACGTTATATTGCATCGATCATTTTTGTCAATTTTCGTACAAGACCGTAGCCGAGTGGCACTTTTGACAAGCAAAATAGTAGCGAATTATTCGATAATCAGCGAACGCTAGAACCCTGCAGATTACGCTTAAAATGGCGGTTGATCACTATTATTCAATCAGCTGTTCAAAAGCGTGGATAACATCTGTGAGAATTTTTGATAATTTTAAAGTAAAATTAACGCAAATTAAGAAGGCTTTTGGTGGCACATTATTAATGGTGCTTTGATATCCTTGTGGCGGGGGGGGGGGTATTAATGTCACATGCATACATTTACCAACTACCTTACCCTCCAAACCGGAACACGACAGTAACAAGCACTGTTGCTATTGCTGCAGAAATAGGTGGGTCAGTGGTATTAGACCCGGGCGAGATAATGCAGAACCCTACCACTTAGAAGCCACAATACTAGTGACTCGTTTACCCAATTGTTCGCTTCTAACGAACTGCCTAGACACATTGTAAGTAGTGATAGGTTTGCAAAATGCTGTCAATGTCTTAATGATGATAAATATAATATTTCGTCTTTTAAGTTCGTTCGTTCAAGTTATAATCACTATATTCTTGTTACAACCCTTGTATTTTGTAAATTTAATGAAATATAGTTTATTTTTTAGTGTAGCAATAGATTTCGATCAATTTTACATTTCTGTAAATATGTATGCCAAAAAATACGTAAAAAAGAAGTTTTATATGTTCAGTTTTGCATATTTTTGTTCATTTTTAATAATAAATTTATCATCAGCTTTCATAAATCTGAAACATAAGTTTTAAAATGTGACTATCGATAACATTTTGCACAATTCTACGTTCACTTGTAAGGTAGGTAAAGAGGATTTACTTAAAATATGTTAAAACAATCAAATTTGATAGCAATGAAGATAAATACATAAATCTTGGTGACAGTATTTAATTTTATAACTCTTTAAATTGGTAGTCCGTAGTACTAACAGAGTTCAATTAACATGTTAGCTATATAGAAACTTACGGCATGACAGTAATTAAGAAGAAAAGATAGTATATTTTATCTTATTCGCACTCACGCGGTACATACAATCAAAATTGAATCAGATATAGCGACTCTGTTCTTATTTTTATTATATTCAATTCAGAGACAATATTCGATATAATTCGTAAAGTTCGTATGGAACGAACGTTAAACAAGCCATAATCCACTTGGCTACCAATTTGGTCGAAATGACGCCAATGCGTTATATTAGAATGAACAGAGAGCTCGGTTGGCGGTCAGAGCGTGCGCAGGACTTAGAAAAATTTTGATGGAAAATTTCAACCCTATATAACACCCCTTTTTTGTTGCACCATTACGTGGAGGGGGTAAGGGACACCAACTTTTGTCAAGGTCACTTTGCTCTGAGTTAATTCCCCGTGGAGTTAGGGGATGAAAACCGAAATTCATTACAAAGGCGTCTGCGACTTAAATAAATAATAGTTTAAAAAAACTAAAAAACACGCTTTTTATAGAAAACCGAACTAAAAAAAATAGAAAATAAATTTTAATAAATTTAAATTAAGAATAGTGTTAAAAATTTCAATAATTATAAATTAATAATAGTGTGAATAAAAAATAATAATTTTATTTAAAAAAAAGCGTGGGGTGCATGGTGTCAATAGTTATAAATATTTTACTGACACATATGAGTAGAGTGATTATCATTTCGGTAATAGCTTAAAAAGCACCCCACGCTTTTTTTTAAATAAAATTATTTTTTTTATTCACACTATTATTAATTTATAATTATTGAAATTTTTAACACTATTCTTAATTTAAATTTATTAAAATTTATTTTCTATTTTTTTTAGTTCGGTTTTCTATAAAAAGCGTGTTTTTTAGTTTTTTTAAACTATTATTTATTTTCTACTTTTTAGTTTGGTTTATTTATAATAGCTTGTTTTTTTAATTTTAAACTATTGCACGACTCATGATGCAAAGCATCAGAGAGTGCTTTACGATCGAAAATTTTTTTTCATATATACATATCTTCACGCCAGATCCCTTACGGGGTAGGCAGAGAGAACAGAGTGCCATACATCACGATCCTTGCAGGCTTGTCTCGCTTCCTCCACATTCATCACTCTTTTCATACACACACGCCGGTTGCGAAGACTCTTGATACCACCTTCGGAAATTTTTTTCGCCTTATTTAGGCAACTATTTTTAGTATTATAGCCTTGTTAGTTAACGGAATCAAGATATTTTGCATACTATTGTCGAGATAATTTAATGGAGATTAATTCTATACTTGCTAAAAATTAATTTAGTGCAATAGAAACGGAAAAAAATATGAAAATAGGTCAAAAAATTTTCATGTCCGTCATGTATGAAACTCCGGAAACACTGTACTTATGAAAAAATCAATTATTTGAGTTATTTTTTTAATTCTAATTGGCAATTGTAGATCATCGAATGCGAATGGCTAATAAATTCAGTGTCGTTTGATTACAATTAATAAAAAACGAAAACTACAAGACTGTATATCTATATATATCCATGTAAAATTAACATGGATGGTGATATATCTATATCTATAAATATTATGTACATTTATTTTGTTTTTTTGTTTTTTTTTTTTTGTTTTTTAACTCAGTCAATTAAACTCAGTCACAGAGACGGTGGCGGGCTCTTCGTAGCTCGTGAAATCTAAGTTATATTCGCAGACACTGTTGCAAACTCTAATGCGCATACCTAGTCGAGTGCCGCGGTAGAAGCACGGAACTACTTATACGCTTATAGACATGTGTGTGTGTGTGTGTATGTGTGTGTGTGCGTGTGTGTGTAAGTGTGCAAGGCGTTCCTGTCGTACTCCCATACAGGACAATACGACGGGGCCAGATATATGCCACGGGGCCATGCTTGGCGCAATGCTGTCTATCTCTGGCCCATGCTTGTAAACCCGCTTTGGCCCAGCCTTGGTAGAAGTAGACTCGGTAAGATCCAAGAGCGTCTAGCGAATGAGTCTTTTGAGCAGAGAGCTATTAGAGTTGTTCTCATTATTGAGCGAACTAGCGAACTAGCGACTAGCGAGAGAACTACTAGCGAACGAGTCTGCCGAGCAGAAGGCTCATAGAATTGGTCTCATTGAGGAGCGTTTAGCTCAGGAGTCCGCCGAGTAGAGAGCTCGTGGATTAGTAGTGATACGAAACCGTACAGCAATTGAGTCTGCTCAGCCACGTGAGAACCGCGTAGTAGCGGTACCGCGTAGCGCGGTAGCGCGTCAGACGTCACAAAGACTTCGTTCAATTACTGAGCGTAATTTTATAACCACCATAAATCAGTATGCTGAAGTACCATGTACAATCTGTAAGAAATTATTATATCCAAAACAACAGACGTCATTAGTTAAAGCACGTCTTGATTTTTTTATTGCTCAACTACCACAAAAAAAAAGTTCCTTCTCAGGCCTACTGGAACAACATAGAAGTTATATATTTACCTTTTGAACTGACCGACTTGACAGACGTAGAACAAAGACTTTTGTTAAGAGTAGTTCCTTTTACAACTAGTTTCCACCCGCACCAAAGTGCTCGTCAACACGAATCAAACGAGCCCAAACTCGATAGAGTTGTGTCATTTAATTGCTGAGCTCCTATGGTCACCTTCTGGCTTCATCATCGAACCCTGCAGGATCCTAGTTAGCACCAAGCACCAAAGTGCTCGTCAACACTAATCAAATGAGCCCAAATTCGATAGAGTTGTGTCATTTAATTGCTGAGCTCCTATGACCATCTTCTAGCTACATCATCGGACCCTGCAGGATCCTAGTCAACACCAAGCACTAAAGTGCTCGTCAACATGAATCAAATGAGTCCAAACTCAATAGTCTTGTTATTAACCGATTTTTAACAATTTAATTATTAAGTTCCTGTGGTCACCTTCCGATTCAGATTCATCAGATCAGCTCCATGTCATAATAAGGTTTCGTTGTCATTCAATTAACATACGTATACAAAATTTCAGCTCAATCGGTAACCGGGAAGTGGATCAAATTTACTTGCGAGATTTGATTTTAGACATCGAGATAGGTACAATAAATAAAAAATGCTCATAAAACAAAAACTACTGGGCCTACCTGAATCAAATTTTTATGGGACCAATTCGAAACTATTTCGCATCAAACAAAAAAAGAATCACGTAATTCGGTTCAGAAACCTCGGAGAAATAGGTGTACATACATAAAAAAAATATACCAGCCGAATTGAGAACCTCCTCCTTTTTTTGAAGTCGGTTAAAAATGGAATAATTTTATCAAATTAGTGTATTGTCATCGGTCCTCGATAAATCTACAAAGTTTGAACGAAATCTGGCCGTTTAAAGTGGGTCAAAATCGCGCCCAAAGAAGTCGGTTACAAACAAACATACAAACATACAGGTGAAGTTAATAAAAAGCGTGTAAAAAAGAAAATGTATTGAAAACCCCCTAGTTAGGTTAGGACTCTTAAATTATGGCAATTTGCGTTCATTTTACTTTAAAATTATCAAAAATTCTAACAGATACTATCCACGATTTAGATCAGCTGATTAAATAATAGTGATTATCCGCCATTTTAAGCGTAATTTACAGGGTTCTAGCGTTCGCTAATCATTGGATCACCAATTTTGCTTGTCAAAAGTGCCACTTGGCTAAGGTTTTGTATGAAATTGATCAAAAATGATCGATACAATATAACGTTTCGTTTCACGAATGACACTTGGCTACCAATTACAAATTCGTTTACGCTCGTATCAACAGCTTATGTCAAATCCATACATTTTGTTTTCTATTCTCCTAGCGTTGATGCCACTTGTCTTGGGGGGCTGAACAGGCAACCGCACATGTGCTGTCAGCGTTACGTAGTGATACTGATGCTATTGACGCTTGGTTCGAAAGTCCTTTTGTTTTTTTTTTTTTTCGGAATGTCACAATTGCTGTTAGCCTTATTGGCTGTTACAGCTTCACCGGTCGCGTGGGCGAGCAGAGTGCTCAGCCAGAATTTAAAGGTGTAGGGCTGTACGCCCTCCGCCCTAAGGGTGTCTCCTGTGAGACCGAACCTCGGCTTAGGGTGGGGTCGTGATTTGCGATGAGAGGGCTAGTGGCATTGTTTTGTCCGTCCGCCGAACCTTGCCCTTGGGCTCGGTTCGCCGAAGGGCGAAACAGGGGTCCTCGTCGCCGCCGGCGGCGACGGTGTCGCGAATGTAGGTGTGTAGTGTCATCGTGAAAACCGTTGGCCAGAGTTATCGGGTCGTCGGGATCGACCTATTGCCTTAGCATTACGCGGACGAAGTATGAAAGGCACAGAAGTTTACATTGCGGGGGCTGCAGAAACATAATATTTTTTAAATAATAAGCATTAGAAATAAATAATAAACATTACACACACTACATTTATGTAACATACATTATATTATACACACAAATTATTTATTATGCTATTTTCTTTACTGCCATAGTCAGTTGTCAAACATACAATAAATTTCATTTTTTTTAAATAAATATTCACGGGACAAATTACACTTATTGATCTAACCCTAAAATAACCAAATTATTTGCTTGTGTTATGGGTGTTAGTCAACGATACTAATACATAGAAATACATATATAAATACTTTTACACACATAATATATAATGAACACCCAAATCCGGAAATACAAATATTTATGCTCATCACACAAATGCTTGTCCCCGTCGGGGATCAAACCCAAGCCACGTCGATGCGTAATCAGGGTCGCTAACCAATCGACCAACGGAGCGGTCAAATTATTGTTTATATATCGATATTATATGTTTATATTTAATATATGGTCGAATTTCGGCCACAGGCAATAAGTTACAATAAAACCATGATTGAAAAAAGCTTGTTAATTTCTTTACCTTCAGCTTGCCTTGCAGATAGAGTCTCAGTAGCTCTCAGTTTTTTCCAGTCTGCTTGAGGAAGGGGCATTAACGGAGTCTTCTCTGGCTCCGGCCACGACTTTTGCCGAAGATATCCACCTGCGGGACCCATTCCACTGTACGCTGTAGCAGAAAAAATAAAGTAACTGCTTCGTAACATAGTGGTAAGGCAAATCGGCTAAAGCTATTAGGACCCGTGTTGTTTCCCCGTGTTGGTTCCGGGCTCCTTTGAAGAATTGACCAACTGCCGTTCTGCCAGGCAGGTCGTAAAAGGCGACCGATTGGCTATCGAGTCACTACCATCGTGACTACTAGGTGGTAGAGTTCTGCATTGTCTCGCCCGGGTCTGGTACCACCGTTCGGTTAGTCACTGTCGTGTTCCGGTTTGGAGGGTAAGGTAGCCGGTAAACTTATGCATGTGGCATTAGATCTCGCCACAAGACAGCACCATTAACATCTTTGGTGTCTATAGGCGATGGTTGACTCTTTCCATCAAGAGACCCATGCATGTTTGCTATCTTATGATATAAAAAAACCCAGATTCCCAGTCAATCAAAAAATGTCATAAGTCTAAATTGTAGGACATCTCTTTGTCTCGAATAAGCGACAAAAATAAACCGCCAAAGAACGTGATTTTAGTCGTTAAACGTTGGCAAATTGCGGCGATGGAAATACTACCTGATACCTTCCTGATACCTATCCCACTAGCTGACAAAGAGTGATTGCGGTGAACTGTAACGTCTTTAGGCGTTAGATTCATGCTGACTCACTCGCAATGAAACCAGCGTAATGATAATTAATTTAACTAAAAGAAGTTTGTGTATATGTCTGTCACTTCACGCTAAAATGTTTGGAATTGGGTCAAATTGCGTATAAAAGCCAATCTATGACAAACAAGACACAGGTTGATTTCTATTCTGAAAAATACATCGTTGCCGTGAGGCTCACATACAACTTTATACCGGGTTTCTATAATCAACGATTCGTCGTCCGTAGCAATAACCATTAGTAACCGATTTGAAGCTTTTCAAAAGTTTTTTTGGGTCAGCTGGTAATTTGACATTATAAAAACACCTTTAGCTTACGCCTCGTAAAACTGTTAGTCGTTTCATTGATATAGCTGGAACCGGGCGTAAATCACGCAACCCGCGTGACGGCTCACTATAATTAATCGATACATATAATAAAATCGTAGGAAAGTCAAAACTGTACATTGAATATTTTTTAAAAGAATACTTGGGGCGTGATCTACAATCGATATCGAAGCCAAAAATATAGTTTTTAGATTTTTTGTCTGTTTGTCTGTATGTATGCCTGTCCGGGGTAAACTCAAAAAGTACAGCATGGATTTACTTCAAATTTTGCATGAATATTCACGCTATTCGTTTCGCTAACGCTTCGTTTACTCCGCACGCACCTACGGGAGAGGTGCTGTGCGGAGTAAACGAAGTCCGGGCGGACGAAGTCGCTGGCAGCAGCTAGTACAAAATATAGTTGGTTACATTGTATTTTAAAAGTAATCTTTTATACCTATATATCATATGGTAGCAAACAAGCAGATGGCTCGTCTAATGGAGAGAACCAATCATCGCCTTTAGATACCAAATTTGTTAATGGCGCGTTGCTATCCGTGACGCAGCATGGTAATACCACATGCATAAGTTTACCGGTCACCTTACCCTGTAAATTGCAACACGTTAGTAACAAGAATTACCGCTGTCGTGGCGTGGTGTATGGCGGTGGTACCGAACCCAGGCGAGACATTACAGAACTCTAGTACCCAGTAGTCACGATGGCTGTGACACATCTGGACATTCGTTCGCCGTTTCCGAACTGCCAGGTCTGCACGGCAGATGTGGCCGCGTTCCGTAGTTTTGAAGAGTGTTGACGTGTCAAAATAACTTGTAAAAAGTTTTGTTGAATAAAGTTCTTCTGATTTATGATTTCTGATTTCTGATAGTCTGTTCTTCAAGGGGACCTGGACCAAAATGGGGGAAGTTGTATCCATTGGTTAGACTCACGGTTTCTTCGGGCAGACTTTATTTCTTCTTCAGGGTCGTAGGGAGAGTCGAAGCCATTCATTCGGAACTCCTTCATTCTCGCATCCAGGGAACATGACTCGGGTAGAACTGTCAAATGTAATTACGATTTTTTTATCAACTTAAAACTGGGTTTATTAATGTAAATTAATCTAATAAATGTAAAAGTATTGATCTTTGGATATGTGGATGTTTGTTACTCAATCAGGCAAAAACGACTTAACCGATTTAAATGAAATTTGGCACACTATACGTAGGTGACCTGAATTAGCATATAGAATACTTTTCATGTCGGAAAAATAAGTTGTTCCCGCGGGATTCATGAAAAACTTTTGTAATGCAGCGGGCTGCAAGATGCTATTAACAATAAAGATGCTAATAATTTATAAAAGAAAATAGTGCTGTCTGGGACTATAATATAATATAACCTGCGTTGAGGTTCGTTTGCAGTGCACCACACTATTTGTCCTTTAAGCCGAAGAGAATCGCTAATAAACATTTTTTTATATCATCAAACAAGCAGATGGCTGTTCTGATTGGAAGAGAAACCATCGCCTAATAGACACCAAAGATTTTAATGGTGCGTTGCCATCCGTGCGGCAGAATGACAATATCACATGCATAAGTCTACCAGCTACCTTACTCTCCAAACTGGAACGCGATTATGCCAAGCATTAATGCTATTACGACAGGAATAGGCTAGGCTGTGGTATGTACTAAACACCCGGACGATACTCTACCACCAAATACATATATACCTACCACTATTATAGAGTACTAGCTTTTGCCCGCGACTTCGTTCTCGCGGACTTCGTATACTACGTACAGCTCCTCCCCCGTAGGTGATAGCGTGATAATATGTAGCCTATATGTTGACCCGACCTGTTAGTAATATTCATGCAAAATTTGAAGAAAATCCATGCAGTACTTTTTGAGTTTACCCCGGACATACATTGACTTTCCTACGATTTTATTATCTAAATACATAATACATATAATAAAATCGTAAGAAAGTCAAAACTGTACATTGAATATTTTTTTAAAAGAAATTTTGGGGAGTGATCTACAATCGATATCGAAGCCAAAAATATAGTTTTTAGAATTTTTGTCTGTTTGTCTGTTTGTCTGTATGTATGTCCGGGGTAAACTTAAAAAGTACTGCACGGATTTACTTCAAATTTTGCATGAATATTACTAACAGGTCGGGTCAACATATAGGCTACATATTATCACGCTATCACCTACGGGGAGGAGCAGTGCGGAGTAAACGAAGTCCGCGCGGACGAAGTCGCGAGCAACAGCTAGTATGTAATATAGATATAGATAAGTTGGTAAGTTTGTGAGCTTGTTTATAGGAAGTAATCTCCGGAACTACGGAACAGGGATCTAAAATTGGTTAATTTTCTGAACCGGTTCATTGTGCTAGCCACTTGTCCAACGGGGCGGGCACATATTTGACTCACCTTCAGATAAACTGGAACACCTTGGCCTGATCACGGTATCATTTTGTAGATCTGATTGAAAATTTTCCCATGTCTCCTTAAGGCCCCACGTAGAGCACTGAAACAAAAAGGAATAAAATAAATAATTTCACGTTGTGGCGATTATCTTAAAGGGTGGTCTGACTGAATTAACACTGTTACTGTGATAATGAAGTGGGTAGATACTACGATTTTTTTATACTACCTAGGATGATCATGTTTTATTTATATATCACTAGCTGACCCGGCAAACGTTGTTCTGCCTTTTTAACTACTCTTATTTTTTTTTCTATATTTTCTCACCTTTTAAACCTTCCCTGGATTTTAACAATTAATTCAAAACCAAAATTAGCCAAATCGGTTCAGGCGTTCTCGAGTTTTAGCGAGACTAACGAACAGCAATTGATTTTTACATATATAGACAGATACCTAAATATCGATAAGATAGCAAACAAGCTGATGGGTTTCTGATGGGTCAATCATCGCATATAGACACCAAAGATGTTATTGGTGTGTTGCTATCTTGTAGCGAGGTGTAATGCCACATGCATAAGTTTACCGGCTACCTTACCCTACAAACCGGAACATGACAGTGGCAACTGACAAGCACTTACGCGATTGCGGCAGGAATAGGCAAAGCGGTGGTACCAGACCCGGGCGAGACAATGCAGAAGTACCACAACGCCAAAAATGATCAAGCGGGAACAACGCCACTACACAATAGGTATAGGTACGAGGCTTTTATGTGTCTTGCAATAACTAAACAATTACAACAATTTCGCATTGCGAGCTACTTGATAACCCCACCGGTCACATTTGCATGTAGGTACCTATGGCGCCATTGCGCTAACCTTTGTGACGATAGGCGCAAGTGCGGCCGCACCAATATGAATACCTACAACATTCCCTGTATCGACCTATTCTTCAAAGGATCCCGGGACCAATACGGGAGAAAACACGGTAGACAAATAACACGACTTGATTACACTAGCTAACCTGCCAACGTGCGTACTAAGCAAATTGTTTGCTTGTGATCTACTCAACAATACTAACATATAGAAATTCATATACCTACATATACACAAATACTGAAACATGTTTAATAAACATCGAAACCCAGAAACAAACATTTATACTCTTCACAGATATGCCAGTTTCTGACGGGGATCGAACCCGAGTTCCATTATTTGTGTAATCAGGTCCTTAACCACTCGGTTAACGGGTCGATGACCTACCTATTCCAAATCTCAGATTCGTCTCCTTACGCGCGATTTTCTTAAAAATTAATCCAAAACAGAGATCAGTGGGTCCAAAGTTTTTACGTATGGGTTTCCCCATGTTGGTTCCGGGCTCCTTTGAAGAATAGACCAACTGCCGTATTGCCAGGCAGGTCGTAAAAGGCGACCGATTGGCACTTCCAGGGAGTCACTACTAGGTGGTAGAGTTCTGCATTATCTCGCCCGGGTCCGGTACTGGTCAGTCTTGTCGCTCACGTGTCCCGGTTTGGATACTCTCCAGCCGGTAGCCGGTTGGTTGCCGGTAAACTTAAGCATGTGGAATTAGACCTCGCCACAAGATAGCAACGCACCATTAACATTTAACACCGTTGATGTCTATAGGCGATATTTCACTCTTTCCATCAGGAGACCCAGCTTGTTTGCTATCTTACGATATAAAAAAACGTATTTACCTACCTATATTACCTATAAGTAGGTATAAAACGTATGCAAAGTTTGTGACAAACTTTAATAATACGCCTATTGTTAATTATTACATACCTACAAACCAACACACTTATCTATTTTATTTTAATACGTAGAACTTAAATGCGGGTAGTGCAAAATAACAATAATGCAATCTTAACCCTTTGCACAAAGCAACCAATGAATTTAACATTCCTACATTAAATAATTTTGTAACGCAGTAAAAATGCAGTAACCGACGTCCTATTACCTATATCTCTAGAACCAGGTATCTCATCTTCACCAAATTAAAATGGAACCACACAGTAAGAATAGCCTTCTAAACAAAAAAGGAATTATCCAAATCGGTTTATAAATGAGCAAGTTCTCAGGTAACAAACATAAAAAACATACCGAATCGATAACTTCCTTTTGGGAAGTCGGTTGAGAAAAATATGCAGACGGGAGAAGTAAAGATTTAAAAAACTACATAAATAAATAAATAAATATTCACGGGACAAATTACACTTACTGATCTAACCCCAAAGTAAGCAAATTATTTGCTTGTGTTATGAGTGTTAGTCAACGATACGTATGCATAGAAATATATAAATATTTTTTCATACATAATAAACACCCAAACCCGAAAATTCAAACATTTATGCTCATGAACCCGAGCCCCGTCGATTGCGTAGTCAGGGTCACTAACCACTTGACCAACGAGGCGGCGGTCAGACATAGACTTTACGTTTTCAACGGTTCTTTTACCAATCTTTAAAAGGTAGATATATCTACCTATACCTAATTTAATATTAGGTATTTATTTTATAAAATGTAGGTATTAAGAAACAGGGGGTAGACTTTTTAAATTTTTGTCAGTAAATAATTGACGTAAGCACATAATATATCTGCAGTAAGTAATATATACAAACTAATTTCATTACTAAAACATTTAATAAAATAGGTATCTACTTCAAAAATGTAATTTAAAAAAAAATAGAAAATTTATTATAAATAACTACTTAAATATTAAAATACTCACTTTTAAGTAGGTATGTACTTACCTATATAACCTGCATTTTAATCTTGTCTTATGCTTAGTCCTCTCAAATTACGGGGTTAGTAGCTAAGGCGTGAAGATAAGTATTTTGTTTTATATATTACTCACAATTTTTAAGCAGGTAATAAAACCTGGAAAACTTACCGACTCGCTTGACGAAGAACTGCCGTAATCACTGAAATAGTTTAAACCCATTTTTTTTTAATTTTTAGCAATTTATAACTACCCAAAATATACTAGTCAATTATAAAATATGCATTTATATCACAAATAGTACAACTTTTGTACACAGCAAGCACTTAAAAGAACGACAATCGACTTGAGAGTGAGACTTGTGACTTCGGTCCCTGGATTTGAATTTGTTAGTTGTGTAAGTTTAGGTATATTATTTCAAAGTAACTTGTGGTACAAACGAGAGGGCAATTAAAATGTTCCAATAACAAAACGTGTGCTCGCTGTTGATTGGTCGATGACGGATTAAAGTACCTATAAGCTTTAAGTTAATAATAATGTGCCGTGTTGTTTACTACAATATTAGGGTAACTATACACGAGAACAGCTTTTTATTTACATGCAACTATTTTATATTATTTGCTATCAAGTGACTGATATATAAAATTGGTCAAGTGCGTGTCGGGCCACGCACAATGTAGGGTTCCGAAGTTGCCGATCACAATAATTCGGACGGGGCTTGACTCTAACAAAAATAGCATTTAAAGGCTTAACATTTTACAAACGACGCCCTTAATCGAAATCTTGTTTTCACAAACCTACAATATTTTTAAAACCTATCCAACGAAACTCCACACAATGAGGTACGTGAAAAAAAATATAACATTCCCACTTTTTCATAGAAAAAAAATATTTTCAAGAGCTTATGTTACCACTTTGTTGACGTAACCAATATGTATATTCGTGCGATAGCTTTCTAGTAGTAAGGATCTCTGAGCTATCGTGCGGACGGACGGACGGACATAGCGAAACCATAAGGGTTCCTAGTTTACTTCGGAACCCTAAAAAGCAACGTGTAAAGTAACAAGCAGATGGTTCTCCTGATGGAAAGAGACAACTATGACCAATGATGAAATGATGAAACACCAAAGATGTTTACGGTGCGCTGCTATCTGCATAGCGGGATGGTAATAATGAATGCATAAAGGTGCTGATCGACAGGTGAGCCTGTAGCACGGTCTAAAAAACGCCGGTTTTACTCGTGGCTCGTTGGTGCTGATACACGGGCGAGCCTATACCATGGTCTTTTGACCTCTGTGGTGTAGTGGTATGATGTCGGCGTTGACCACATGAGGTCCCGGGTTTGATCCTGGGTCGGGCAATTCAAAATGATTTTTTTTCAGTTTTCTGATAAAAACAACGTTGCCCGCAATTGGATAGTGCCCGGTTGACGATAGGCTTGCAACCTATCAGTTTGTGGAACTAAGTACCTTTGGCTAAAATTGGGTGCACTTCTTGTACCTCTTCGAGGATATGGGCGTGAAGATTATTTTTTAAAGAACAACTTTAACCGTTAAAGTCCTATCCAGGGATCGAACTCGGGACCTCATGACCTAAGCCTAACCTAACCTAAGCCTAAAAGGCTGACAATTTACATTTCTTTACAATTATATATATAGAAAAAAATTTTTACACAGTTACAGTTGCGCATCCAGCGCGCGAGCCAGTATGGCACAGATCCAGTCTCTCAGAGAGGTGATGGCCGATCATATGAACCTGTCCTTACAGGCCATATCCGATTCGGGCGATGCCGATCTGGTCAAGTTTAATGCGATTAAAACCCAGGCGTGTCTATTCTCCACTAAACGGAGTCCATTTCACTTGTCTCCGTCTTTTCAGGGTGTGTCCGTGCGGATATCTGACCACCTCAAACTCCTTGGTATTACCTAAAGGCGCACTCTCAATTTTGGTTCGTACATCGAATCGAAAGCCCAAATTGCCTCAAGAAAGCTTTGCATTCTGGCAAAGGTGAGACAGTATTTCAGCCCGAGACAGTTGCTCAGCCTTTATCAAGGACAAGACTCTTGAGGCAATAGAGATGCGTGCCAAGAGGAGCCTCTTGGCATAAACGGCGATGGTCTGGTATGCAAAAAACTCGAGAGCCTCGCTCATCGCCGCAAAGTGGCTAGTCTTTTATCGTATACAATTTGGAGGGTGCGCTACGGAATTGCACGACTTAATTCCGCCATCCCTGTTTTTCTATCGATCGTTGAGGTGCATAGATACTAGGCATCGCAATATGGTGGTGGATGGTTCCACGTACCCGGACAAAGCAGTTCGAGTCGGAATTCTTGATCCGAACCGCACTGGAACGTGCTTCCTGAGTTTGTATTCCCCGAAGAGTACAACCTCAGGATCTTCAAGAGAAGAGTGAACAGGTACCTTTTAGAGAAGCGCGTTCCATCTAAGGCCGCATCTTAGCTTACCATCATGCGAGATCGTGGTCAAGCGCTTCCCTATCGATACTAAAAAGAACAGTCATAATTTAAAAAAATAAACCGGCTTCAATATCTGTCTATTGTGCCCATATCCCAAAATCTACTGAACTCAACAATATTACATGTAGGTATGTCATACGACCGACGAAAAAACGCAGGATCCGTTTTTTCGTCGCTTGATAACTTGTAAAATATAATATTTATGAGGCTATACTGTGCCTAGGGATGTAAATAAAATTCGTATGTGAATGTAAAGATTGCTAATTCCAAGAATAAGGTTAAAAACGTAAAAAAAGGAACCGTGTGATCGTCCACATCGGGAACTCGCGTAGGCGAAGTTACTAATTGTACCACACTATTCGCCAAGGCAAAATCATGAACAGACCTCCACGTATGATCGATAGTGCGTGAACATAGCCATTCGGAGAGGTAGCGAGAAAAATGACTGTGAAATACGGACGGGCGGACAGACAGACGGACATGAAATTATAAGGTTCCGCTTTTAGTCATTAGGCTTCGGAGCCCTAATAAAATAAGTTGTGCTTACTGTTAAGTAATAATTAACTCATTCATTAACTTGTCAAAGTAATAAATTATAAATGCTTGAAAAAGCACTAGTTAGAACATTAGACACTGCAATGAAATATTGAGCGCACTAAATGCACTATATCTAATTATAAAATACATAAATATAATAAAAAGAAAAAATAGTCGTTTTTAGCGACGAGCTGATTAATAAATATAGCAAACATAACAAACCATAACAAAAAGTGAATGCTACGAATGTACTATGAAGTTAAGCTAACGCAAAGATAAAAATACTGATATGGCAATTGATAAACAACTTGTCGGTAAAAAACTCTAGAGCCTCGCTCATCGCCGCAGAGTGGCTAGTTTATCGGTTTTTTTATCGGATACACTTTGAAGAGTGCGCTGCGGAATTGCAATACTTGATTTCGCCATCCCCGTTTTTCTATCGATCGTGGAGGCGCACGGATTCTAGGCATCGCCATATGGTGGACGTTCCACGTACCCGACAAAGAGGTTCGACTCCACATTTTTCATTCGAACCGCAAGGGACTGGAACATCCCCGACGAGTACAATCTTGGGATCAAAAGTGAACAGGTACCTTCAAGAGAAGCGCGTTCCATCTTATGCCGCATCTTAGCTTACCATCAGGCGAGATCGTGGTCAAGCGCTTTCCTATCAATAATAAAAATAAAATTGAGGGATAGAGACAAAGTATACGGCAACTATATAAAAACGCGTTTTATCTCATTCTCTCACAGACGACTTTATATACTTTTTATATACATTTATACTTCTCTTTTTCGTAAAGTTTCGTTACATAAAATCCAATTCACACCTTTCCAAAAATGTTTCACTTCCGTAAATACATGCAGTGCCGGCGTTAGGGGGGCGCGCGATGGAGTGACGGCCCCGGGCGCCAAATTTTGGGGGGCGCTGAGGTCTGGGGCCTCGGCCTTATGCCTTCCGCGCTATGTACCCTCAATACTGTGCTCTATGTGCCGTATTCATAGTTCACAGTTCACAGTCGGTTAACCGACTATGAATACGGGACTTACGTCTACGAATTAAGAATTCTTAGATATAAGTCCGTACTTAAGTCCACGTTTTCATTGACTTATTCTCAATATGAATAAGTCAATGAAAACGTGGACGGACGACGGACCTATGCTCTGTGTTGGTGTGTGACTCTGGGCTCTACGCTCTGTGCTCTGTACTCTACACTCTACGCATATCGTTTGTAGTCGGTCCTCGACCACCCTGCGATTGCGCTTATGTTATGATTTATGATTGGTGAAATGCTTCCACCACCAACCTTACACCTTACACGCGTAGTGCATGGTGGGGGTGGGGATACCGAAACGTCCTATATGTCCTATGCTCGTGCTCGAGCGTGGCACAAGGTTGCTGATTTGTATACTTGGTCTCTCGACTCGAGCGTCGCTCGATCACACAACGAGAAAACGTCTGCAATATTTTGACTGCTACAGAGTGTACGTTGTACGTGCACTCTGTAGCAGTCAAAATATTGCAGACGTTTTCTCGTTGTGTGATCACAAAATGGAAATATGTAAACACACTCTATATATATTATATTATTATTATATGATATGCTTGCTCCATTCCGAATTTTGTCTCCGTCTCCGTGAGAGTTAGTCTCGAGAGAGCTGTTATCTCTCTTTATGTTTGTTATGAGAGTATGAGAGAGAGAGAAAGAGAGAGACTTCAAGCAACATCGAAGTACATCGTATCTAGTCTGATAATAATAAATATCTAAATCTAAATAATAATCACTCTATTCGTTTTTTTCATCCGCCTCTCAAATCTCAACATAAACTACGTTCACATTGGTTCAGCAAAAAATAAATACTCGATATTGATTTCAGGGGTGTCAGTAGCCCTAACGCCACTGCTGAATACATGAGCATTTTTATAACAAAAATTAAAATCAATGTTTAGCTTGTGGCCTTCCTAAGTATATTTAGCACCTACTTTTAATTTACGGCGTTCGAATTTCAAAGATTGTTGCGACGCAGCGGCCAGCGCGACTTTAAACAAATCTGACGCGGGACGCGGCGATATATTTTAAATATCGGCGCTTCGTTCATTTATTATTTTTATGTAAATATTTATAGTTGAATTGAATCTTTAGACTATTTTGACTGAACGACAAAAAGAGTTACCCTGACAAGAAGTTCGTATTCCACCTTGTTAGTCCGGGAACCCTTTGAAGAATAGATAATTCCTCCAGGCAGCTAGTAAAAGGCGAACAATTGCCTGACACTTCCATTATGACTAGGGGGTAGAGCTCTGCAATGTCTCGCCCCGCGCCCGGCTCTAGTAGGTACCACCGCCTTACCTATTCCTGTCATAATAGCGTCAATGATTGTCATTGTCGTGTTCCGGTTTGGAGGGTAAGGTAGTCAGTCAACTCATGTACCCATATCACTATGTAATTAGAAACAAAGTTGTTGATTTTCTGCATTAATTATCTAAATTGTATAATTCTGCAATAACCTAATTCCAACTTCTCTGTCCCTCGGCCTCTCCTCTCTGGCATTCTCAAATCTCAATCAGATTAAATTAAATACAACCAAACTGAAAATAGGTATATGTTATGGAAGAGACACGTTTGGTGTGGAAGAGACTCATTTCCTCTCTGTTGGTTCCGGGCTCCTTTGAAGAATAGACCAACAGCCGTTCTGCCAGGCAGGTCGGAAAAGGCGAAAGATTGGCTATGTAAGTCACTACCATCGTGGCTACTAGGTGGTAGAGTTCTGCATTGTCTCGCCCGGGTCTGGTACCACCGCCTTACTTATTCGTGCCGCAATGGCGTCAGTGCTTGTTATTGTCGTGTTCCGGTTTTGAGGGTAAGGTAGCCGGTAAACTTATGCATGTGGCATTAGACCTAGCCACAAGATAGCAACGCACCATTAACACCTTTGGTGTCTATAGGTGATGGTTGACTCTTTCCATCAGGAGACCCATCTGCTTGTTTGCTATCTTATGATATAAAAAAAATGGTATTACTATCCCGCCACACGGGTACAGCAACATTTTTGCTGTCTACAGGCGACGCTTGTCCCTTTCCATCCGGTTACTCAGGAGTGCCATAATATGCTTGTTTGCTATCCTATAACACATAAAAAATCTGTAATCCGTCTTACATTTCAGTCCGGGCTCCTCGGGAAGAACAGACAATAGGAACTGAAAAGACTACTAGGGATATGCTAAATACTCCCAGTTCTTAAAAGCTGAATACTAGGCGGTAGGATTCTGACACGTCTCGCCCGGACTTACACCACCTTGCATTCTCCTGCTGTGATCACTTTGTTACCTTCGTATTCCGGTTTATTAGATACGGAAACCGACAAACTGAGTGCTAAGTGTGAGTTTTTCTTTTCGCATTCGATCGTGATCACGTTTGGAGTTTACTAGGAATTTGTATGTGATTTGTACAGCGCCACCTAGTTGTAAACGTGAGAAACCAGTTTACCACTACGTCAATATAATTTTATACCTATATCATTTTTTATAAAATACATCAATAATATAAGGGAGAAAGTTTGGTAAAACCAAATGTGCATGTCTTAAGTGCTCATGTTATCGAAGTCTATGCTAATACGCCCTCTTACATGCTTCGGTAGAAGTCCCAAGTCCTCACTTAGCTCTGTTTATTATATTTTTTACCCGACTGCAGGAGGGTATTGTTATCAGTCTATATATGTATGTATGTATGTATGTATGTATGTATGTATGTATGTATGTATGTATGTATGTATGTATGTTCCTATGTGGCATTCTAGAGGCCAAACGCGTAGGCTGATTTTGATGATTCGCATATCAATCGATTCGTCTTAACCTTGCGAGTGTCACTAAAGACATGACATTTATTAAAACCCACCATGGAAACCACCAGGAGCCATATTGTCAAAATTTAAAAAAAATATATTGGTGAACAATATCATGTGGGGTATCGTTGAATAGGTATTTAAAAATAATTTTGGGTTTTATTCATCATTTTTCTTTTTAAATAATAGTTTAGGATATATAACGGTTTAAAATTAATTTTCCTATTTGTATTCACGTACTTTATACACACCTATATACCTACCTACTTCAGTATTTGTTATTCGGTATTCATTTCATTAATCAGTATTTATCATCATTTAGACAATATTTTTAACCAACGAAAAAATGGAGGTTATCAGTTTGACATGTATGTATGTAATATTGTTAGAATTGGATAACATTTGAGTAGGTATGATGATATATTAAGGCATCCAAGCACGTGTACTAAAATTGTGTAAGTGTATGTATATTTGTATGTTTGTCCAGGAATTTTTCGGGAAATAATAAATATTAAATATGGTCTAGTGGTCCAGCATTGGCGTTGACCACATGAGGTCCCGGGTTCGATTCCCGGGTCGGGCACATAAAAAAAGTGTTTTTTCAGTTTTCTGAGAAACACAAAGTTGCCCGGGATTGGAGAGTGCCCGGTTGATATCCCACATATGTGATAGGCTTGCCACCTATCACATATGTGGGACCAAGTATCTTCGGCTAATCGTGGGTGCACTTGTTGTACCTCTGCCTACCCCTTCGGGGATATGGGTGTGAAGATACTTTTTTTAAAAGACATATTGAGATAATTATTTTTGATTTAAAATAAGTTATATTACAACTCAGGGAACTGTCTAAGTTTTATCAAAATCGGTTCAGTAGTTCTTACTCCGTGCAGGTCAGGGCTTCTTTGAAGAATAGGCCAATTGTCGTTCTACCAGGCAGGTCGTAAGAGGCGATTGATTGGCTATTTCCGTCACTACCATCGTGAATACTAGGTGTTAGATTTCTGCAACGTCTTGCCCGGATATTTAGTACCACTGCCTTAAATATTCCTGCCACAATAGCGTCAATGATTATCATTGTCGTGTTCCGGTTAAGAGGGTAAGGTAGCCGGTACCCCTATGCATGTGGCATTGCCATCCCGTCACACGGATAGCAACACACCATTAACATCTTTGGTGTCTATAGGCGATGTTTTATCTTTCCATCATTCTATCAGGAGAACCATCTGCTTACACCACTCAATCGTCATAAACAAATAATACCTGTACCTTGTGATACGATCAACTCCGAACTCGCAAATGTTTTTTTTTTATACCATAAGATAGCAAACAAGCAGATGTGTCTCCTGATGGAAAGAGTCAACCATAGCCTATAGACATCAAAGGTGTTAATGGTGCGTTGTTATCTTGTGGTGAGGTCTAATGACACATGCATAAGTTTACCGGCTACCTCACCCTCCAAACCGGAACACGACAGTGACAAGCACTGACGCTATTGCGGCAGGAATAGGTAAGGTGGTGGTACCAGAGTCCAAACCCAGGCGAGACAATGCATAACTCTACCACCTAGTATGCGCGATGGTAGTGACTCGTATAGCCAATCGGTCACCTTTTACGACCTGCATGGCAGAACGACAGTTTGTCTATTCTTCAAAGGAGCCCGGAACCAACACGGGGAGAATAAATACGTAGCCAAATATTCACTAAAATCACGTGAATATTTGGCGACGTATATTCGTGGCATCTTTAATGCTGCGGCCGCACTTGCGTCTATCGCAAAGCTTCGCTTGGTTATTTAATGAACATTCAAACCAGAAATACAAACATACGTACTTTTCAAACAAATGATTGTCCCTGCTTAGAATCAAACCCAAGTTACGATAGTAGCCATTATATTATTATAATCTTACTCCAAGCCCTGTTAATTGGTAGTTAGGGCCGCTACTTAAGCAAAAACGGGGCGGTCAGGGCGTTAGTTAGTTGATTTTATTAGGTACTTACCTATTTAATAGTGCGTTAATACTTTTACTTTACTTTTTTTTACCTTTTTTTAACTTCCCACTAGGTAAATGAAAATTTTCAAAATTCGGAACATCTTTGATTTCTCCCTATTTTCTAAAACAGGTTATTTATCAGATCTTGAGTTTTTAAATCGTAAGAAGACGCTCTACTTTTAAGATACCGGTTTCATTCATAATTTTAAATAGGTAGGTACAACAGAGGTAGGTATCTAATAGTTTAGGATATAGGTACATACTATGTATAACGATTTAAATTTGTTTAAAACCATTTTGTTACTTATAACAAGTACCTACTTTATACGTATACTTTAATTAGTGTTTCATTATTCTGCCTTTACAACGGAGGGATTAATGCAAAATATAAATAAAAGAGGTAAATTGAATATAATATTATACAATGGAAAGGGAGCAATGAGAGATATAAGGACAATAGAGTGACCAGTTCTTCGAAGGGACCAATTGGAAGACGGAGAATTGCCATAGGCTGTTTACCTATATAGAATTTGACGACAAAACAATTAAAAACAATGTTCCTGGAATGAAAGTCAGAATCAAAGCTAACCCGGCTCAAAGCATGCGTTGCTTTGAGCCGGGTTAGGTCTCTAGTGGGGCTAATAATAAATAGTTTAGACCACCATAAATTACTTAATAATCCCCACGATATTTACTGTCTGAATGAAATGACAAGATTGCGTAATTTACCATCTTATAATTTTAATATCGAAGTTAATAAATCCTAACTAAAAAGTGTAAAATAAAAAAATTATTGAAAACATAAAACCCGACTGCATTTAATCTTTAGAAAAGGTTCATTGCCTGAAATGAAAGCTAAGAAGAAAGAAACAAGCCCAGTAGTTTCGAATCATGTTAAGTAATAATGAATAACTTCACCATTGAAATAGTTCTATAATCGATGTACATACATATAAAACAATTCATAAATTTTAATTCATCACAGAACGATTAACAGTCGGGGCCCTTTGTGAAAATTTGATAGCTAAAAATTGAATGGGCCCCTGCTTTTTAGCTTTCATTTCAGGCAATGAACCTTTTCTAAAGATTAAATGCAGTCGGGTTTTTTGTTTTCAATAACACCGGCACACAAAAAAAAAGTTGTCTGTGCACCGGGCGCCACCTATCTACGGGCATGTTTTTCGACCCGCTGAACACGAATTTGAAGTCAGTTTAGGCCGTCCGGGCTTCAATTTCGAGTGAATTGCAAAAAACCCCAAAAAAATAGCGAAAATTCGATGTTTTGGTAAGAAAAAAATTTTTGAAATCTAATGCAAGCATATTTTTCATGTATTTTGATCTGTTAAATACTAATTTCGATCGTTCTTTAATCATAAACCGTTTTAAATCTAATATCTCTAATCTAAATAAAAATTGTAAAAAATCATCAAAAATTACAAAAATCGAAGAAAATTGGGATTATCTTGGTATAAAAAATGTTGTGGATCCGAATTGATGAAGACTTTCATGTAATTAGTCTGTTTAATCTGATTCTGCAATAAATTTGGCCCATAGTCTCCTCAAACATTCATAAAATTGCAAAAATCGATTAAATAGCGGAAAACTGCTGCTGAAAAAATAGAAAAAAATCTTTTAAACACAATTCAATAAATTTCTTGTATTTTTTATTAACAAGCATCCTAAGTTTTTGTAATTTGTCACTAATTCTTCGACTATTGTCCTGTAATTTTCACTTTTATTATTTCCTAAAATTCCTATTTTTTGGGTTTTTTTGCAATTTACTCGAAATTGAAGCCCGGACGGCCTAAACTGACTTGAAATTCGTGTTCAGCGGGTCGAAAAACATGCCCGTAGATAGGTGGCGCCCGGTGCACAGACAACTTTTTTTTGTGTGCCGGTGTAAATTTTATACATACTAGAATTTGATCAGTGCGCGCAAGCGCGCGCCTTACCTATGGGTTTACATATATTTTCATGCTCGTGATATATTCAACCAATCACATTACGAATAGTTTGGAGAATCATATTATGATCGCCCGAGTTGGTCGAGTGGTTAGCGACCCTGACTACGCAATCAACGGGGCTCGGGTTCGATCCCCGTTTGTGTGATGTGTGTGACAAGCATTTGTGTGATGAGCATAAATGTTTGTATTTCTGGGTTTGGGTATTTATTATGTATGTAAAAGTATTTATATATGTATTTCTATGTATTAGTATTGTTGACTAACACCCATAACACAAGCAAATAATTTGCTTACTTTGGGGTTAGATCAGTAAGTGTCATTTGTCCCATTAATATTTATTTATTTATTTATATTATCATTATTGTTTTCATATATTTCATTTAAATTTTATATTAGGATGGCTGCCTGACGTATAAATTTTTCAGATTTGACAGTATAAATTTTATTATTTTATAATTAAACGAATTATGATTGAGTGGTGGTTTTCAATACGAAAAGTTCTACATAAATAACGAATTTATTGAAGTAAAATTTAAATGAATTAGTTGTGTTTTTCGAAAGTTATCGAGATTACTAGTACAGTGGTGTACGTGATTTTTACAACATTTTTGCAGGAAAATTAGTTTTTTAAGAAATTAGAGCAATAATCAGCTGTAAATTGTTTATAAAAATAATAATTGATGTTTTTCCTTTATTTTAGTGTGCAAATCAACCCACTTTAATCACGAATAATTAATTTTTTTAATTATAAACTCTGACGAAACTGCCCTGATTAAAAAAAAGTATTAAGACAATAGAAAAAAGTATTGAAAAGTATTGGATTGGCGAGAAAACGAATACTTTTCAATACATTTTTCTTTGTTTCAATACTTTTTTTTATCAGGGTGAGATTTCAATTTTTAGGCGCAAATAGAGCATACCTACGCTTCGCTTAAGGCATGCAAAATATAACCAAATTTGTAATAAGATATTTATTTTGAGTTAAGCTTAATCGTTCCAGTAACATGTGTTATAAACATCATAAAAGTTTTTACTTCAATCGCGCATAAAAATTAGACGCATACGTTTTTATTTTCTTCATCAGTTAATCACATTTTTATTTATTACTTCTAGACATACGACAAAAGATCACTCGCGAGCAATCAGAAATATGCGTCAAAGCCTAAAGATAAATCTAAGACGGTAAGGGTAAAGCCGTATGAAATTCCTCAAAAGCCATCGCTGAAAGATACGGATAAAATATCCTCTAATGAATCAAAGAAACAAATTTTCTTAAAACAATTAAGTTTGTCAACAACAGTAACTGCCCAATCAGCTGCTCAGAACAATGATCCACAACCGGAATGCTCAAAACCAGAACGATCTATTACCGCCAGGGATAAGGAATTAAAAAGGAATAAGATTGAAAAAACTGCAGCAGCCAGAGAATATTGGAGGGAACTCTCAGTCTAGTAAACAAAACAATCACAAACCCAGAGAAACAAATCCAAACTTACCTGTAATAAACTTAGAAGGGTGTAATAAAGTCATCAACAGTAAAGGTCACTCGCAACAGGAGCAGCTCAGAGAAACCAATGGAAGCCAAAATCAACTTGCTAGTAATTCGACAGGTGCACTGAAGCTTCCATCTCTAGTCAAGGAGACTGCTCAGCCTAATCAAGGTAATAATCAAAAATTACGAGTGACAGATGTTCGAACTCTTACAACACCTTCTAACAATCAAGAACCACGCGTTGCTCATCAGGTTGAAAATCCTCAAAAAAATATGCCTATTACCTTGCAAAAGCCTTTGAATCTAATAGATCCAACCAAACCATTATCACCAACATCAACAACATATCTTCACGCCAGATCCCTTACGGGGTAGGCAGAGAGAACCGAGTGCCATACATCACGATCCTTGCAGGCTTGTCTCGCTTCTTCCACATTCATCACTCTCTTCATACACACACGCCGGTTGCGAAGACTCTTGACACCACCTTCGGACAGTACTCGATCAATCTGATCGTGGTATGTCAGTCTTGGTCTTCCCCGGTACCTACATCCTTCCACATTCGCGTTGTATATCTGTTTTGTTAACCTTTCATCTACCATTCTTTCTACATGTCCGAACCAACGGAGCATGCCCTTTCTCATCTTTACACCGACACTTTTTTTCAAACCTAGCCTCTCTCTCACTTCGGCATTACGAACCCGGTCCGCGAGTGTCACACCACATATTTTTCTTAGCGACCTCATCTCGACCGCGTTGATTCTACTTTCATGCCCTTTCTGACATACCCAACTCTCACATCCATACAATAGCGTTGGGATAAGCACATGATTATGCAGGGCTAGACGGGCACCCTGACTTAAAATTGTGCTATTAAGTAATCTCCCTAACGCTCCATTCACTCTGTTCCCTGCACACACTCTTCTTTCAACATCAGCGGTGTACCTTCCATCCCTGCTAAAAGCACATCCAAGATATACAAACTCATCCACTTGTTCCAGCACTACATCATCGACCACAACTCTTACATCCGTTCTGGTTGTTTCTCTTTCAAATACCAAAATTTTAGTTTTCTTCGCATTCAAATGTAAGCCCATACTCTTACAATCCTCATTCATAACTGTGACCAGTGTTTGCAGCTCAGATGGAGTTGAGCCTAAAAGTACAGCGTCATCTGCATAAAGCAGGCAGTTCACCACTAGATCACTCATGCGCATTCCCACATTCAATGACCTCAATCTTTGGAGACACTTATCCAGATATAGAATAAACAGACGAGCTGACAACACACAACCCTGCTTGACGCCGATATTGACATCGAACCAGGGCGATATGTTGCCGTCCACCCGCACACATGCTTTGCAATCCCAGTACATGGATTGCAAAGCACGCAGCAGACGCCCATCTATCCGATAACTGGGTAAAATGTCCCAAAGTTTCTTTCGCACAACTCTATCAAACGCTTTCTCCAAATCCACAAAACCGCAGAAAACCTTCTGGCCGACAGCCAGATGCTTCTCTACGATGTTGCGGAGTGAGAAAACTTGATCCATACATCCTCTTCCAGATCTGAAACCCCCTTGTGCCTCCCACAACGTTCCCTCGGACTTCCCTTGCATTCTCCTTTCAATGATCTTACCATACACCTTCGATGCTAAGCTGATCAAACTGATGGCCCTATAGCTATTGCAGTCTATACGTGAGCCCTTGCCTTTATACAAGAGCACGATGACCGCGCGCCGCCAGTCTTCGGGTACTCTACCGGTCCTCCAACATGTATTGCAGAGGACCCAAAAAGAGTCCCAGACGGCAGGACCACCGTATTTGATCATCTCAGCAGTCACCTTATCTATTCCCGCAGCCTTTCCGTTTTTCATACTTCTTATCGCCCATACGATCTCTTGCATAGTAATGTCCTGGCACGCTTCCACCGTCTCTGAATCACTAACTGAGTCAGAGACGGAGGCAGCGTCCTGAACAGCATCATACATATCTCCAAAATATTCACTCCATCGTTTTAACACGCTTTCTGTGCTTGTAAGAATGTCACCATCCTTAGATTTAATCCTATTCATTCTGGAGGCTGCCGAACAACTCCTAGACTTCTTCACCTCCCTCCAAAAAAGTTTGGTGTTTGCCTCGAAGTTGCTCGCCAGTCTCTCTTCCGCTTTCAAACATTCTCTTTCACGCTTTTCTTTCACTAAGGTTTTGGTGGCATTCTTACAACAACGATACAATTCTTTCTTCTTGTCTTTCATACCATCATTCGCTTGCAAACATGATACATAGTCTAGCCATGCTTTCTTCTTTCTCTCAATCGCAGCTTTCACTTCATCATCCCACCATGCATCTCCTTCCATTGACTTGCACAGTTTTGCACTACCACATACTTCTTTCGCGGCTACTATCATACTATCTTTCAAAACTTTCCAACATTCGTCTACATCCAAGTCCGGTAGGTTCGCTTGCGCCAACCTATCTCGAACCTGAATCTCATACATACTCCTTATACTCGGGTCTTGCAACTTTTCGCTCTTTATCCTTTCAAGCTCTCCGAATGGAACACGTTGTCGCCAATGTCTCCACTTCTTAAACAGACCCCTATATCCGCTTATTACCAAATAGTGGTCCGTTTCCAGATTGGGACCTCTGTAGGCGCGCGTATCCATTAAACAACTGCGGAGTCTACTATCAATCAAAATCAGATCTATCACACTCTTTTGGTCATTCCTTCTCCATGTATACAAATGTATGTCCTTATGAGGGAATATTGTGTTAGCCACAAGAAGATTCCTTTCCATGCATAAATCCACAATGTGCTTACCGGCGTCGTTCACTCTACTGTCACCATACGGACCAAGAACGGCATCGAAACCAGGCCGCTTACTCCCGACCCATCCATTCAAATCACCACACAAAATGACTCTTTCATTGTCATCAACCATATCCAGAACATCCCTTACAGAATCCCAAAACTTTTCCAGGTCACTGGGCGACGAAGAGCTTACCGGTGCATATAATGCGACCAAAAAGACTCTCGTGATTCCCAGTTTGATCCGGACCCAGAGAAGTCTCGAGCCAGCCATCCCATAATCTTTCAGACCAGAGACTAAGCGTGACGATAGAAGAATACCTACTCCGGCACATCCGCCACTTTTCGTACCGACGGGGGCGGATCGGTACGCGTCGCCTCCAGGGGACGCCCTAATCCACACTGCGGTACTTATTCGGGCCAGAATTGCAGTCCAGTGGACTGGCAGGGGTCGCGACGAGCACGCTTCTGGCCAATGGCCCATTACCACCGCTTTCATTAAAGCCTTCAGTAAGCACCCAACAATCATCAACAGCCAATATTCAGCCGGGACACCAAGGACCATCAATTACGAATAAGATCAATTGTACTCCGGTTGGAGGTATGACGAATAACTTTCATGAAATCCATCATGTAGCAAGAATAAATATAGTACCTGTCACTGAACCAAGAGTTGTTCAAACCGCTACTAGTGTTACAGCTCCTCAAAACATTCAAAAATCTCATCAGCATGCTATCTTTGTCCGTCAAGATGTACAGCAAAATTTAGCAGTTCCACAAGAACACATGCAACAAACCCATGGACAAAAGTTACCTCCAAAACCCACAGAATACAGGCTTGATCCTAGACTTAGTTTGGAAAATCGTCCCATGAGTGAACTTACACAGCATCAACCTATCAGACCATCCCTCAATAACGATCCAACGAACGTACCAAGTCAGTTTCATCAACCTATGGAGATCCAACATAAAGCACAAAAGGCAGTCAGTCAACAAGATGGTCAACAGTCACAAAGTCCTGTCTACGTTCCTATTTTGCACAAAAACAATAGAAATAGCCCAACCCTTCAAGGAGTCACAAAGACAACAAAGTCACCCACTTCGTCAAGAGCTTCAATCTCAATAAACCAAGCAATATTAACTGCTCTTGAAAGCTTTCCATTGAATGAGCAAGAAACTCAAGTGATTCTAAATAAGATTTCTAAGGAGCAGAGCAATTCAGGTTTAGTAAATGTCTTTCGAAATATCTCAGCCTTACAAGCACATCATCTGCACCGGCCGAAGATGCCTACGAGTATATCCCATCAATTACCGAGAATGGAATCTCCACCAGTCCATCAAAATTTAGATCAATATTCACGTATGCAGACTCAGCAAATTGATCGATCTGATGAAACAAATCTGAGAATGGAACGACACGTTCAAGATGATACTGTCAGATCTGTTATTAATCAAACGAGTGTAAATAACATTAAAAGTCTAACAATCCCGAACATTCAAGAACCTTCGCCACCGAATCACAGTGCAGCATTAGATTCAGGACTTGATAAAGGTCATGAAACAGCTTTCAGCAATGAAATGTCAGTAGACGAATCACATGAACCAGTCAACGAGACGAAAAAAACTGAACATAATTCAATAGAAATATCGAATATTCAAAACACTTTATCAGAACTAATCATGCTGAGAAAAATGTCGGCACAATTTAAGACTGACTTCGCCCAAGTAAACTCGGATTTCCAGGATATCAAAACTAGGCTCGATGATTTACAGAAATCGATCTCCCAATTTTTAAGTTATACCGAGAGTTTTTGGATAGCGAAAAAATCGATTCGTTAGAAAACTCAGCAAGTCACGAACCTCTAGCAAAATCACACAAAAAGTATCGTCAGTTGTTGAAAAAAAACAAACTGCAGGACCTGAGAGACGGAATTCTAACAACGGGAATCGACCAAGCAATGACGTTACTGTAGCACCAGAAACAAACCACCAAAGTGATTCCAGAAAAAATCCCAATTCTACACAACAGTTTGCTCTACCACCGAAATATGATTCTAAAGATACAAAATGGACTCTGAAGTATCAGGTTCATATGGCCGGGCTCAAAGAACTTATACCGAATACTAATATTTATGTCAGTTACAGCAAACTCAAACGTATTATGCAAAGATCAAATTGTTGTCAATTATTAGCGCGACTACTGTTACATGAAGTCTTTAACGAAAAAGCTCTGTTTGTGCAACGATGACTGAAATAGTAGAAATTGGTACTAACATGAGCCCTGAAGGAAGGCCTGCATTAGATAATTGTGGATTTGTTACCCTCCTTAATTTTGTTATACAATATGTGTTTAGATGTGCTTGGTGTATTAATATAAATGAAATCATTAATGCGTTATATCTGGAGGTTAAAGCAATGCGAATGAAGTTCGGTGGAATATCTAGGTTTCAATGCAACTAAGTAGAGTCATATGTCTCTAAATTGTTCCAGAATAAGCCAAAATAATTATGTAAACAGTGTCTTATTGTGTTCAATTATTCTCTATTATACCATTCAGCAGGCTTAGGATAAGCAGCACGATAAAATTTTATCGACCCGTTTTCTCGACATTCATATCACTTCCTCTGTTTGCTAACGCATTTGACACTTGATTCGACATGATACTTCAAAAGAAGAGAAAATGATCATTATTACTCGACGCTAGTTATTTTTTCAACCGATCGAACGACTTGCTTGCTTTTATTAAAAAAAAAAAAACAGTCGAGTAAACGTCACTAACTCGATCGAGACGTATCTCGCGGTGTTTATCCTAAGCCTGCAGGAGTCAATAGTTGAACAGGTAATGAAATCAGCGTTAGCCTAATTATTCACTAATTTTGAGCTAACTTTTTTTTTTCCCTTAAATAATCGATAAATTATAGTTGTATTCATTAATTTATGAAACTTGGTATAAGTTTATACCAGCTATATTAAGTAGTAGTATATACAATACAGTTATAACTGTAAATCTCACCATCTTGCGTTTTCGCATTAAGTTTTAGTAGTAGGAATAAACAATTATCGGATACGATTTGTTTATATATATAAGATTTGAAATAAGTATGGAATTAAGACCGGTATGTATACTTTTTAACTTGTCTAGGTTATTTGTAAAATAAGGCATTTAAAACAGTAAGTACGATGATTGTCAATGCAAATATTTGGAACAAATTTATTGTTACATAAATTTTACATTTTTATAAAGGTCTGTGCTGTTTTATCAATAATTTAAGCATAATGTTTGCCTGCAATTAGATTGACCAAATATTAGATAGTAAAGTTAGTTTTAGTATTGAACTGTCTTAAAAGACTGCAACGAAAGGCTAACACTCGAAATCTGAAATATCAACTTATCAAACATTATTTTTGTGCAGTAATATAAGAATTGTAGATTATGTAAATTATTCAAAATAAGAAACTTAATATATTATCACAACATTTTTGAAAACTGTTTTATTGAATTTTAACGTCCAATAATGTTATCAAAAAAAAATTTGAAAATCGAAAACTGCATGACTCATAAAGTTTGTGCAATCCATTCTATTATACGTATAAACTCAATGACAATAGCAATAATTAAAGTTAATATGAGCACCATACTGGCAATTTTTTTAACAAAGCCATTGATTCTTTATCGCAAAAAGATCAATAACTTTAAATACAAAGTTTTGATCCCTCAAAGCAAGAGGCAAACGCCCCACCCTGGCTTTGACCTGTAAGCTCTTTGTGTTTGTAAGATTCTGACCTCTGACCTGTAAGTGACATAGCCATGTTTTTATCTGCTTGTTTGCTATCTTAACAAAAAACGGGGCATTTTTTTGTTTAATAAGATTGCAAACAAGCAGATAAAAACATGGTCATGTCACTTACAGGTTACTTGTTCCAAAGTCCCCATGACCGTCCAGCTCCATCATGAGAACCTGGAAATCGCACCAGAGTGTTTGTCAAAACAGAGCAAATGAGTTCAAACTTGATGGGTTTATCTTGTTTAGTTTAGGAGTTTCCATAGCTATTCCTAGTTTCATCAGATTCTCGGAGTCGTCAAGCATCAATATTTAAAAAGACAAACCATATTAGCCAAAACTCGAAGTGTTACCTAGTTTAGTTTGGGACTTCCCGTGGCAACTTTTCAGCTCCATAATTAGACCCTGACAATCATATAGTAGTGTAGTAAAAAAAAAAAAATAGCAAAGTGTTTGGCTAAACAAAGAACATTTGAATCTAAGATCATATTGTGATCTATATTGTTTACCTAGTTTAGGAGCTTATGCTACAAAAATAGATACTATTATAGAATAATTTTACTTTTACTTGTTTGTCAATAGTCGTTTTGTCTACCGACCATGTCGTGCGTTGCTGTACAAAATTAATACAGAAAACCGAGGTATCAAAATTCTGTGTCGCGTCCCCACGCTTGTCAATCTTCAATAAATCATCGCGTCGCAAACGAAATGTGCGGATGGAGTGTTTTGGCTTGTCTTGTGTAAGTTTGCAAGCGACAAGTTTGTCGCACTATAAAGCTTTTACTTACCATAGATGGGCACGTTGCTTAATCTTTCTTGCAGGATCATTTAAGTCATATCTTATATCGTGTGCATCAGAATGGCTGGTTGTCCGCCTCATTTAGCACTGAAGTACCTAGTGATTAACTGGGCCTCATTGTTGAAAATAATATAAGAAAAATTAATGTGACCAGCCATCTTGACGTCAGGGTTGGCTGGTCAACAGTACGTTTGGATAAACGAGTTGAGTAGATTGTTTTTGCGTCAGTAGTTGCTACTTGTTTGTGTTGTCAGTGTTTGCATTGTTGTAACTGCTACTAAATTGCTATTATGTTGAAACAAAAGCAACAATTGAATTCAGCTTAATTATCATAAACGTACTTTTGACCAGCCAAGACGTCAGAATGGCTTGTCAGTTGTCACATCAATATTTCTTATTGGAACGAAGTTCCTTATCGCGCGTTGTGAAAGGGGGCTAGACGGAAAAAAATCTTACGAAAAGTTGTCACGACACTTTTTGCTATAGTAAGGTATTGTAAGCTGTGCGGCGTGCGGATGTTTCTCTCTCTCTCTCTCTTATAGAAAGCAAGCTAAATATTTTCATTTCTATTTCGCATTGAACAGTGTGGTGTCGCGACGATTATTTTTGTTGAGTGTATACAGGTTTTTGTAAATAAAAATAAAAGCAACTTCGTTCCTTCCGGGTGTCCCTTGACACCTCTCAAGTTTTTTATTATTACTTTAAATGCTAAATGAAACAGGTAACCAGTCATTCTAATGCACACAGTATTTTGTGTTGTTTAAAATATGTATAGGGCTTACAACTGACAGCATCATCTTTGTTCGCTAAAATTCTAATAGTTTTTTTGAAGAGTGAGTTCTTATATTATGTGCTTTGATCAGATCTTAATATAGTGAAAATAGAAGATACATAGGAAAATACTGTTTCAGATTTTTTAAATTGGGTCTTCATTATATAGTGCGTTTTTTTTACATTGAAAATTTATAAAGATTTAAAAATTTGGGGCAATCTATGTTAAATAAAAAAAAACTTGAGAGGTGTCAAGGGACATCCGGATGGAATGAAGTTCCTTTTATTATTATTTACAAAAAACCTGTATACACACAACAAAAATAATCGTCCCGACACCACTGTTCAATACGAAATAGAAATGAAAATATCTGGCTTGCTTTCTATGAGAGAGAGAGAGAGAGAGAGAGAGAGAAACATCCGCACGCCGCACAGCTTACAATAGCTTACTATAGCAAAAAGTGTCGTGACAACTTTTCGTAAGAATTTTTTCCGTCTAGCCCCCTTTCATAACGCGCGATAAGGAACTTCGTTCCAAAAAGAAAGGAAATAAAACACAGATATTACACAGCAAGTTTATTACAGCCTCAAGTATTATCTCCGAAAAATACTGACAGTTACAAGTAGGATAGGAGTATGCCGTTGAGATTCGCATACATTCGAACAGCAGACATATTGTCCAAGTGATCACAGAAGGTACTACATTATCTCACGCCACTTCACTACATCGCGGGCTCACTGCCAAATATGTCTCGCGATTCTTTGATTCTACATAAATAATTTATGAGAAGAATAAGTTTATCCGTTACTTATTACTGATATTTACTAGTACGGTTACTTTCTCGTGGATATTAATTTCAAGATATGCATAATGTTGATTATTTTCCCGAATATTATCTGTCATTGGACTTACATTACAGAATAGCTAACAGGTAGATGATTCCCTTGATGGAAAGAGATAACGTAAGTTTTTAACGATTCTGTCCACTTCAAGTTTGGGATACGCATGTTTATTATCTTTTTTCTTGGCTTAATAGCAACTTTCAGTGATCTCTCTGTGTCAAGTTTCTTATTGGTATCAAATAAGTTGGTAAGACTACAGTTAGGTTTTCATAGTAGTTTCAGTTGGGTTAACAATATCAGTACAAGAACAAAACAGATAATATTATATTTATTATCCTTTTTTATTTCTCAAAATCTCTAAGTCGAAATAATTAGTGAGTCCTTGTAAGCAATTTTGCTACATGTTTTTACTCCATAATTCAAAAAATTAAATTTTACCTATATATCTCAAACATATCAAAGTTTTAATTTTATAAACCTTTACAACCTGATTATTTAAGACATATTACCTCTACAGTTTAAAGAAAAATAAGTAACGTTTACCTTACATTTGCAATTTGATTTTTTATTTATTTTACCCTCTAATTCAAGATTTATAAAAATAATTCTCAACTTCTTTATGTCGAGTCAAAATTCGTCAAAGTTGAAATTCTCTATAAGTCGAATACTTATAACTCGAATTTTTTGGCGTCTCCCATAGAGGTTCAACTATATTGTGTTAAAAATGTTTGTGATCATTTTATATCATAATGTTTGTCTTTAAACATGGATACGTATCATAGGTAGTGTTACAGTGTCGACATATCTGGCAGTGTGCGGTGTGTGTGTGTGTCCCTAGTTGGCGTCCCCGAAGTACTCCCTGGCGGCCTTGGTGTCAGGTTTGATGGTCTTGCCGCCCGGCGTCCAGTTGGCGGGGCACACCTCGCCGTGCTTGTCCGTGAACTGGAACGCCTGCACCAGCCGCAGCGTCTCGTCCACAGATCTAACGCACACATTTCACTACCATTACTTATAGTATCACATGTTAGTGTTTAGTTCTTGACAAGAGAAGATAAGGACTTGGCGTGAACTTCCATAAGCAATCAAAATTATAAAATATCATTCATTCCAACGCTGAACACATAACAATTACTTTATCTCAATCTAACAAGTTTGAATTTTCATAACAAAGCTACAAACGTTTTGTCAGTGCCATTGATATAAAAAAAAAACAAAATACACAGTCCCAAACAAAACTGACACTCAAAACTGTCGCTAGTTTCACATAAGTAGTTATAGATATGACAAAAACATATTTCTTTGCATATCCAACCTTAAGCACAAGATTTATAGTTACTCTTACAAAACAATATACAAAAAGTAATAAAATTAACAATTTTGCGATCGAACTCTGTTTGAAATAAGCGCACAATTCTAAATTGTGCGCTCAATTTAAGAGGACGTATTTAAGAAACTGATTATTTATTTTGGGTATTTTATATCAATAGTGCTCTCATTTCAAATTATTTAAGAAAATAACTTCACTTAAACGACTTGCAGCCAATTCGCCATTAATATAACACGCTGTCAATGTACATAAAACTTCAAATGATTATATTTACTTTAATATTACGTACTTCGGGTTCGTACTTGTAAGAAAACACCACTTATATTAAATCCGTGTATTTGCACAACACAACACAACGTAATACAAAAATACACTTTACACCCTAGTCACTCGCTATACTATCACTGAACTTAGAACGCTACACAATAAAACACCTCTCGCTTCGCACTGGTCACTTGATGTATCGCCCTCGATCGCTTGAAAAAAACTGCCCTGCGTTTATCAACACCGTTATATTTATAGGCAGAGCAAAATCCTAGCTGGATCCAAAAAAATCTAAATGTATCGGGAAACAATGAATCACTTCTTATCGCAAACATGTTATGAGTCATAAATCCTAGTACACGCTACTTTCAACATTATGCCGTATCCCACAAAGTCCATTATGGCATAGCCCAGGTCAACTATTTGTTTGTCAATAGGAGCAGCCATCTCTTTCCTTTATTTCTAGATAGATAGCGCACGCGCTCCATCTCTACACGCTTCTAGACTATTCGTAACAATATGAATAAAATGTCGATATTTTTTTAAATTTAAGTCTTGACATTTTGTCAATTGTTATGCAGACAGCTGTAATTAAGTCCGCCATTACTCGCGACGAATTTACACAGATTTTCTTTAGCTATTTCGTATCAAATAGTTTCTTTAATCTAAGGTTTAGGTGTTTGTAAAAAATCAGAAATCCGAAGCACTTTGTTAAAAAAAACAAATGAGCTTAAGAGTAATCGCATACATGGGGCACACTAAAAGTTTTGCACTTCTAGCTAATCGGAACTATTTGAATTTCGAATGTTATATTTTTAAAACGTTGCAACATTCTTAGTAATCTTTCTCCGCAAGACTGTGCCACTCGTCTTCAAAATGCTTTTGGGAGAGAAGCACCTTGTTTGAGCACCGTGAGGCGATGGTTTGCTGAATTTGAGAGAGGTCGAGTTTCTTTACATGACGAATTTCGTGAAGGGCGGCTTTCAACTGCCGTCAACAAAAATAATGTGGCTACTGTTAAGCGGTTAATTGAAGAAACCCCCCGGATTACCTATGAGACAATTCGAAGTCTATTGGGGGATTGGTATAAGCCAAATTCCGAAAATTTTACACGATTAATTGAAAGTTCGGAAACTTCGTTGTCGTTTGATCCCTCATGAACTGACAGCGAAGCAGAAGCGGGCTCGCGTGGAATGATGCTCACAGATGCTACTGAAGTACGACCACGGACATTCTAATACTGTTTATGACATTGTCACAGGAGACGAAAAGTGGATTTATTGTTTTGAACCCGAAAAAAAACAGCAATCTTGTGAATGGGTGTTTAAAAAAGAGAACAGGCCAACAAAAGTGAGACAGGTGAGAAACTTTGGTAAAAAAATGATCGCGTTGTTTTTCTCATCTACGGGTCCCATCTGTACAATTCCACTTGAAGATCAACAGAGTGTTAATGCCGAGTGGTATTTTACCATTTGTTTACAGGGTTATAGAAAAAGTTCGCGAAAGATGACCCAAAAGCCGCATTCTCCAATACCATGATAACGCTTCTTCACACACGGCCAACAAAACAGTCATTTTTAGCTTCCGAAAAAAAGTACATCTCGTCACTCATCCTGCACATAGCCCCGTAGCCCTAGCACCCTGTGATTTCTGTATTTTCCCCAAAATCAAAGATTTGATGAGAGGTTTTACTTTTACCAACTCCGAAGAGGTAGTGATAGCGTTCAATCAGCACGTAGAAAACATGCCTTCAGATCTGTGGTCCTCCTGTTTTAAAAAATGGTTCGATCGCATGAAAAATGTTTGAAATGTAAAGAAGATTATTTTGAGAAGCAACAAACATAATATTTTGGTTATAACATGTTGTTTTTTTTAATTTACGCAAAACTTATAGTGTGACCTACGTATAATATGCCAAATATTTAATTTCAAGAATATGGGTGTTACAAAAATAAACGTTATCAATAGATTCTACCATGATATGATATGAAGTGCAAAAATGTAAAATTAAATTTAAAACTTTTAAAATTATTACCGGATCGGAACGCGGCAACACATTGAAAAGATCCGGCGGAAGAAACTCAGAGGGCTTGTATTTGTTCTTTATTTTATGCACTTTTTACTAATGTACAGAAATCAGAAATACTTTATTCAATAAAACTTTTTACAAGTTATTTTGACACGACAAATTGACAATACAAGAATTATTTCACGTCACAAAAGTTATTTTTATAATTCACAAAATTCCATTATTTTGTTTGATCAATAAAAAATTTTTACAATTTCAAAGTTATTTTACACTTCACAAAATTTTATCATTTAATTTTTATTTGATTTAAATTTTAAAATAAATTTAACAAATTTTTATTTTTATATATTAACATTTATTTTATCGGCTAAAAATTATCTAATATCATAGTACGTTTTATTTAATAGCAAATGAAACAAATTTTTGCGAAATATATTTATATGTTATGATTAATTGACTATCAGGAACATAATTGTATACTATTGTATATATAATACACATACATGTGTTTATATATACATTGTATGTATATTACACATACATACACATACATATTACATGTACATACATACAGTACATAATCGTACATACGCATGTTTGTATATAATATATACATATCATATACAAACATACCCATTTCTGTATTATAGCTTTGCTCGGTTATTCACATACCCATATCTTGGGAACCGAGCTTTTCTTGGACCTGGAACCTTGATAAATCGATTCCTTGACCCGAAAAACCCCTCATTTGTGACTTTCATGAAAATCGTTGGAGCCGATTCCGAGATTCTAATTATATATATACATATATACAAGAATTGCTCGTTTAAAAGTATTAGATACACGGTTTTAATATTAATGGTACCCGAAGTACGTAACAGTATTACCAGTTAGGAAACGCGACCACAAAAACACTTCTTTAAAACAAAGGCTAAAGTATCAAAAAAAAAACCATATTTTCCCGTGCTAATCAGAGCCCTCTTTAAAGAATTGACCATCTATCATCAGGCTATACGTCTACCTATTATCATGACTACTAGATGGTAAAGTTCTGGAACATCTCGTCCGGGCCTGCCTTATTTATTCCTGTCATAATTGCGTCAAAGCTTCTCAAGTGTCTTGTTTCAATTTGGGCAAAATTTAGCAGAATTCAGCATCTCATTTAATACGGCAGTGGCACGTTAGGATTTGTTTCTATTTTACGAGTCGACTGTTAGAATTTTTTTATTTATTGGAAAACCAGATACTCTAAAACTACATACAATCTTAATTGCTAAACTGATTTACAGTTTGTCGGCAGTAGGTTACAGTTCTCTCCTGTCCTAAGCAAAGTTTTTTGACGGCTTGGTTTTTGTTAACACTTAAATCCGTATTAATCTGTAGCATCTATCTACGCACTATTTAACTTCCCGCTACCGTCACAATGACGTCAGTATGTCTATGTGTGTAAACATCTCATAACTCCTGAACGGCCTGACCGATCGAAACGCGATTGGTGGCATTCGATTAGGTTTTTCAAAATTTAAAATTCCTGAAAATCTAAATCGATTTGGCTAAGCAGATTTTAGAAAAAAGCCTCAAATTTTTTTGGTAGTAAGTAAAAATGTGGTGTGCACTGACCGTCCCACGGGCAGGTCGTTGACGGTGATCTGTCTCAGCCGCTGCTTGTCGTCGATGATGAACAGCCCACGGAAGGGTATGCCCGTCTCCTCGTCCAGCACGCCGTACTCGCGCGCGATGCGGTGCGACTTGTCGCTGATGATGGGGATGTTCATGGGGCCCAGCCCGCCTGTAACACAACAACTAACTCTAAACCCATCCCTTTTACAATGATTCTGTGTGAGAGGGACAGCGTAGTAATAGACCTCTAGGTTTAGGATCATCCGCTATGAAGTGGAGCTGAGCAATTTCTAAGAATACTGAAGTGTTGTGACTGTTAATATTGATATACGATGTAAAATTTAATGAACTTCACACATTAAATGTTCTACTGTGTATATCCATACTAATATTATAAATGCGAAAGTCTGTCTGTCTGTTACGCTTTCACGGCTAAACCGCGAGACCGATTTTCATGAAATTTGGCATGGATATAGTTGAAGATCCGGGGTCAAACATAGGCTATTTAAAAAAAAAAAAAAAAGTCCCTGGAGGGCTGAAATAGGGGATGAAATTTTTATTCAAAGCTATTTGAACGACTTATTAATATTGTCGTGGGCGAAGCTGCGCGGGTCAGCTAGTTACTAATATAAGATTACTTGTTGATGCGGCAGACCCATCTACAAAATTTGCCTAAAGTAAGTCTAGAGAAGCTTACTAAATAACTATTAGAAATGTCCTTTTACATGGACTGTTCACTATTTTAAACATAAAAAATGAACTTGTAAATTTATTTATTTACTAGTTTCGGCGTGCAGCCCGATGCATTATAAGTTTTTGGTGAATCCCGCAGGATCAGCTAATTTTTTTTCGGGATAAAAAGTAGCCTCTGTGCTATTCCAAGTCATCTACCTGTGTGCTAAGTTTCATTCAAATCCGTTTAATAGTTTTTGCGTGGTTGAATAATTTTGGAGCCGAGCTTGCATCTATCTTCACAAAACTTCATGCAATGACACGATAAATGTATAGGCAGCTTTGTGACTATATATGCAAGTGCAGTTCCAGCATAATAAACATCCATCCATTCATCCAAACTTTCGCATTTATAATATTAATATAGATTTTACTTTTATATCTATAAAAAGTTACAAATAATTTTGCATACTAACTGTGATCAAATATTTAAAAATACTAATATATATTTTTTTTTATATCATAAGATAGCAAACAAGCAGATGGGTCTCCTGATGGAAAGAGTCAACCATCGCCTATAGACATCAAAGATGTTAATGGTGCGTTGCTATCTCGTGGCGAGGTCTAATGCCACATGCATAAGTTTACCGGCTACCTTACCCTCCAAACCGGAACACGACAGCGACAAGCACTGACGCTATTGCGGCAGGAATAGGTAAGGCGGTGGTACCAGACCCGGGCGAGACAATGCAAAACTCTACCACCTAGTAGCCACGATGGTAGTGACTCGATAGCCAATCGGTCGCCTTTTACGACCTGCCTGGCAGAACGGCAGTTGGCCTATTCTACAAAGGAGGCCGGGACCAACACGGCGGAAAACACCAATAATATAACACCTACACATGTAAATTATTTGTTGTAATAATTGATTATGGTGCAAGAGTGAATGCTATGTCAGAATGAGTGTTGCGCAAGAATGAATGCTACGCGAGAAATAGTGTTGCGCAACAGCGAATGCTGTGTGAGAATGAGTGTTGTGTGTGTAGTGTTGTGTGTGTGTAGTGTTGTGTGTGTAGTGTTGTGTGTAGTGTCGTGTGTGTACCTTGTTTGCGCGGCGTGTTGATCCAGGCGAGGTGTGTGAAGTGCGAGTCGGTGGAGGCGGCCACCACCTCGCAGCCGACCTTGCGGAAGTCGTCCGCGCGCTCCGAGAACGCGATGATCTCCGTCGGGCACACGAACGTGCTGGAACACCATCACTAATGTTACACACCTCGCTGCGAGGGCACTAAATTCTACATTTTTGAAGTCACGCTTCTTTTGGCGGAACCCTAAAAAGGGCCAAACACGCCTAAAATAGACACAATTAAAAATACTAACTACTAAGTAAATATAAATAGTAATAACTATTAATCAGTTGTAGTGTGTTGTTCCTATAAAAATTAAAATTAAATGTGTTTCTATATTTTTTAGAACAAATTTTTGACGAGTAGGGTGTTATTCTGTCAAATAATTATTTATTTCCAAAGACTTGCACAGAGGGATGTTTTTACTTTCTAGTTCCTTAATTTTATCGGGTATATTCCTGAAACGAGCGATACATTATTAGAAAATTTTTTTGATTTTCTGTTGTCCCAACTAGCTTCAACTTATTGCAATGACATCTGAGCTATCAAATTAACCAACAACTTAATGGCCTTAAAATTCCCAGTGTAAAACAATATTGCTTTCAACCAAGCTACAAATAACTAACAAAATCTCGGAATGGGGTCGACTAAATTTAGTCCAACACAACCCAAAGAAAACGCAAGTTTGTGCGTTTACTGGCAAGAAAACAACACCTTTTGTCATATCCCCTCTTTTTGAGAATACTCCTTTTACTGCCTTGGCCAGTATTAGAATTTTTAGTATCGACATATCGAGTAACGTCCAGTTTCGTGGTCATTTGGAAGGTAAAGCAAAGCTGTCCTCCAAGAAAATTGGTGTTCTGAACAGGGCGAAACAGTACTTCACACCAGCCGACCGTTTACGACTATACAAGTCGCAAATCAGGCCTCATATTATGGAGTACTGTTCTCATTTTTGGGCAGGGGCTCCGCAGTACCAGCTCCTTCCTATTGACAGTATACAGCATACAGCACCTCGTATCGTCGATGACCGGGCTCTTTCCGTTAGGATTTATCCTTTGGTATTGCGAAGAGATGTTGGTTCTCTCTGCATCTTCTATCGGTTTTACCCCGGGGAGTGTTCCGAGGAGTTGTTCGGCTTAAAACCACCCGCTGATTTCCTCCATCGGACATTACGCCAAAATTCTGAATTCCACCCTCAACATTTGGATGTCTGCAAGTCCATTACAGTGCTATTTTCAAGGCATTTTTTGCCTCGCACGACGGCTCTGTGGAATCAACTACCAGCGGATGTGTTTCTGAACCGATACGACTTAGGGGCCTTCAAGAAAAGAGCGTACTTATTCCTTAAAGGCCGGCAACACACCTGCAGTACCTCCGGTGTTGCTGCTGTTCATGGGCAGCGGTGATCACATTAAAAAAGAAGAAGCTCTTCGCCATATTAATAATGTTAAAACAGAAGAATAAACCATAAGCTAACAGCAATATTGATCCTAAGGCTAAACCTAAGTGCAATCGCGAATCGTTTTCTGTTTATTTTTTTTTTTACATTACAGGAGTATAATTTCTTAGACACAGACAGACACACACCTCTTCGACCTTAATGAGTTTTACAGCAATAGGTCATAATTCAGTAGGCCTAGCAGTCCCAAGTTATTGTTTTGCCATATTTAACTGGCAAAGTAATGAAATTAATATTCACGCGCCACGCCACTTTCTTTTGGATGTGACCAAGATTCACCGGTTCGCCTGCTGGTGAGATTATAACCAACCAGTTAGTTGCTTACAATCTCACTTAGCATCAGCTCAAAACCTGAATCGCTATTTAAGCGTTAAGTATTCATTAAGGCAAATGTGGTGATGGGATTAGTAGAACAACCAAGACCGACCAAGGCCTTGGTCGAGACCTTGAGAGGATGGCGAAGACGTTCGATCCAGTAATTACATTTTATAATCTGTAAAAAACCTACAATTATTTTATTTTAGTATGGAAACCATCGGCAATAGTTTACAAAATAATATTACAAATTAGGTTTTCTATAAACCAGTTACGGGTTTTATATCTAATGTTTATCAGAAAAACATGTATATGGTATAAATACCAAGACATTTTAATACTGATAATAATAGTTAATGAATATTTAACACGGGATTACATAACATTCGCGACTGTTACAAATTGTCTTGCGCATTCATTATTAACTCTCAATTACAAAGTATAATTAATGCCGTTTCAATAATTAAACGCTTTAATGCAGATGTGACCAACCTTAGACAATTGACAAAATTAATACAAAAACGGGTAAAAAAAGGCGAAAAATTTAACATCGTAGGATAACAACGAGCAGATGGCTCTCCAACTATCGCCTGTAGACACCGAAGATCTTAAGGGTACATTGCTATCATTGTGCCGAAGTCTTAATACTACAAGCAAGTTTACCTGCTATCTTATCCTCCAAACCACAATACCGATATAATAAACACCGACGTTACTGGCAGGCAGGATTAAGCAAGGGTACTTGCTATTTTTAATTTATATCAATGCTCTTCCTGATAGTTTACAACATGATTGCTTTTTATTTGCTGATGACACTACCCTACTTATTAAATGTAAAAATAAAAAAGACTTGGTAAACGAAACAACTGAAACCTTACTTCAAGTTTCAGGCTGGTTAATTAATAATAATTTAAAAGTTAATGTAACTAAAACAAAATTAGTTGAATTTCAGAACTACTACAGTAATATTACTAAAAACACAAATGTATTTTTAAATAAAGTAAATATAGATGATGTAGATTATACAAACTTTTTAGGAATAATTATTGAGAAATATTGTAATTGGAAAGCACACATTGAATCTCTATGTAATAAGATTGATAGATTTGTCTATGTCTTAAGAAGACTAAGAGAAGTAGGAAACGCAAAAGCCTCCCTATTAGCATATCATGGATATGTCTCTTCTAATTTACAATATGGAATTCCTATTTGGGGAAATTCTGTTGAATTGATACGAATTTTTAGAGTCCAAAAGAAATGTATTCGAGCAATATGTGGTGTTAATCAGTTACATTCCTGTAAACCACTTTTCAAGTCTCTTAAGGTACTTCCCTTACCATGTTTGTATATTTTAGAGGTATGCGTATTTGTAAAAAAGCACCAAAAGTTATTTAAAACAAATGCTGAAGTCACTGTAACTCATATTTTAGGAATAGTAAAAAATTATATGTGCCTAATCAAAAATTAAATATTTTTACAAAAAATGTGTATTGTATGTCTATTATTATATACAATCATATTTCTGATAGTCTTAAATCATTACCTATAAATAAATTTCGCAAAAAGTTGTTTGATTTGCTGTTAGATAAAACTTATTATGAATTAAAGAATTTTTAGCCGATAAAATTAAATATTAATGGATAGAAATATAAGTTTGTTGAATTGTCCTTAAAAAATTTCAATGTACCTAGTAAAATTTTGTAAATAGTGAACATTTTGTAAATTATAAAAAATTTAATTGCACAAAATATGAAACTTGTAATTATAAAAAATTCTTTTGTAATATGAAATTGTACATTTATAACAAGTACATAAAATAGAGAAAAAAGACCAGCCCGCTGAGTTTCTTCCGCCGGATCTTCTCAGTGTGTGGCCGCGTTCCGATCCGGTAGTAATTCTAAATATTCGATAGAATCTTTTAAATGTAATATTTTATAATGATAATTTTTTTAAATATTTGCACACCATATAATGGTAGAATATGTTGGTAACTTAATTTATTTTTAACAACTTGTAACATTCTTGCAAATAAATATTTTCTTTCTTTCTTTACTGGACCCGGGCGATACGTTGCGGAACTCTACCACCTAGTAGTCACGATGGTAGTGAAAAGTACAGCCAAGCGTTCGCTTTTACTACTCGCCTGGTAAAATTGCAGAGTTTATTCTTCAAAGGAAGTGAAAAGGAAAAAACAACATGGGGAAGAGTAGGATTAGGTATAATATATTTATAATAATAATATATGGATAAATTACACAAATTGATGTAAATCAAGCAATTTTTTTTGCTTGTGTTATGGGTGTTAGTCAACGATACTAATACATATAAATACGTATATAAATACTGTTACATACATAATACACACCCAGACCCAGACATACAAACATATACATGTTTGTCCCTGTCGGGAATCGAACCCGGGCTCCATCGATTCGTAGTAAGGTTCGCTAACCACTCGACCAACGAGGCGGTTACCAGTTAGGTACAGAAATAGCAATTAATATATTGGCATTTGAAAGGAAAGTAACGAGAAAAGATAGTTACAGTTTATGATGTAGAGTTGGAACAAGGGATGAGTTTGTATATCTAGGATGTGTTTTTGCAGGGATGGAAGGGACACCGCAGATTTCTAAAGAAGAGTGTATGTGAGGAACCACTTTGTTCCTGAATGCGGTGTTAAGGAAATTACTTCACAATACTACACTACACTATGTCGTGATGCCCGCCTTTACTCGAGTTGGTCAGGTGCTGTCAAGTGGTGAAGTCTCTGTGGATCGTGATATAGGACATTGTTTTCTCTGCTTAGCCCCGTACGAGATTCCACGTGAAGATATGTAAGTTTGAAATGAGCTAAAATGAATCTGTTTCTTTTTTCTGCACCGGCATATTTCAGGAAGCTATATTTTAAAATGATGTAAATTAAAAAAAAAAAATTAAATAAAAAATTGAACAGACTTCAAATATTATCTATCAACTATACGCATATCTCAAAAACTACTGAACCGATTTTTATTAAACTTGGATCGTTCCCTAAGTTGAATTATATATCTGATTTTAATCAAAAAAACTATCTATATAGGGCTTTAAAAAGAACAAAGAAAAATATCGACACGCGGGATTTGAACCTGCGACCATTTCCCTAAAGCCGGGTTTTTAAGATTTTTCCAGTTTCCCAAGCACGGGGTGAGTGCTATAACACAAAAATAATATATAGGGCTTTTACTTATGGGTCATTTATTCTCAAACATTTTCTAATTTCCACAATATTACATACGTACATGGTAAACTTCCGTTTTCTCGTCGGTTAGAAACAGCTTAATATGCTCAAACAAAATATATTGACCGTGTTTTTTAAAAATAGCCTTATATTTATACATAACGAATTTAAGAACAAATGTGTTTATAGGAGAGATGTGAACGGGAAGTATCTAACCTTTGTAGTTACATGGATAGTAGACTACTAAGATAGCTTAGTAACAACCAACAATAGAAATAAAATGTAATACAAAATGTTTAGTAGCTAAGTCGTCCGCGTTACCTTGAACCTAACACCACGTGTTCTAGAACCGGTTCCGACAACACCAACCGGTTATATGTCCGTTACATAAATACGCTAACTCATGAATCATATAAAACTATTACAGATTACTTCAAACGTACCTACAGCTTATAGTCTCGGAGTCTCCTTTCGTTTTCTGTGATCAAATAAATACCTATCTAGTTATGAAGTTGTTCACAACTTCATAACTAGATAGGTCTTTCAAGACCTTTAGTAGGTACATGTTGGTAATAACAGTGGCCTGAATTCACCTTTTACAGATTTTTTAACAACTAACGCAAAACCTTGTGTGTGCCCGTTTGTGGTACTGAGTGCTGGCTCAGTGAATTTGGCCCCACTTTTTTTGATTTTCAGATTTTTGATATTTTTAATTATTTGTTCGTCGTTCGTTCTTTAACGTTCGATTGTAAAAATTGTTTGTTCGTCTTTTATTTATTTATAATTAATTAAACAAATGATCACCCTTAAGTTGATATCTTTATTTTTATCACTTAGATTAATTAATTTTGATTAATTATCGTTTGTTCGACGACTATTGGTGATTGTTCGATCATAAAAACAATTAAATTCCCAATTATTATTTATTTTATATCTAATATGCAAACCATTACCTCACGCCTACATTGCGCATGCGCCAGCAGTAGAGATGGGTTAATACCGATATTTCTCAAGATTAGGTGATACTAATATATTCACTTTGAAATATTATAATGTCTTAACTAATATGTCAGTATTAACTAATATTTCACTGTAATTTGGACCTTAAAGTAACAGTAATAAGATCTGATACTGATACGGCAGGAAAATATCTTAACTAATATTTCACTGTAATTTGGACTTTAAAGTAACAGAAATAAGATCTTATACTGATATGGCAGGAAAAAATCTTAACTAATATATCAGTATTAACTAATATTTCACTGTAATTTGGACCTTAAAACAACTTTAATAAGATCTGATACTGCAGAAAATAGAGCGTCCGTCTCATTCGTACGTACGACACGGCGTATCGTGAAAATATTTTAATACTTTCACGAATCTGACGGGCGCCAATCTAGTGAATCCGAACTATTCCGAATACCGAATGATATTATCCTATTCATTTTGGATATCCGTTACAGATATTAGGCGAATATGAAATATTACCATATTACAGTTTGCCGGATTACTAATCCACGAATCCTTTCAATATTACTAATATCTTAGCGAATACTAATATATCAATCACACCATTAGCCAGCAGTCTAATGGCGACTGAGCGATGCGTAGTGCATGTCATGTAAAAAAATGACATTATAAATAATGCTCCATTTCGAATATCATCAAATTATACGATTTGAATGAAGTATTTATTCAACAGTGTGAGTACCTCGATTAAATATAAAGGTATTTAATTCTTATTAGGAAATATTGTAGGTAGTTACGATAGTGGTAAATTTAACACGATACATAAAAAAAAATCTGCACATTTTTGACGTGACAACGTCTTATAATTCGATAGAGCTGGCTGCACGCACGAAAAAACATGACTCATGCGGCGTTACCTCGCTCTGAGGCGTTCCGTAAATGCTACCATTCCATTAGTATTTTCTTAAGACGTTGTCACGTTCAACTATCGTCTGTAAACCAACTTTACAGACAACCGATTTTTTTGAGGTTAACTAATAGTACATCTAATATATACATCTTTAACAGAATTATAAATAGGCCTATCATTTTAGCAAAGAAACAAATTAAAAACAGTTGTATGATATACACGCCCACACACATATGTACATATATAAGAAATTCATATTTAATTAGAGTAATTACTCTTTTTGTTTACTCAACAAACAGCTTTATGTGGCTTTATGAGTTAAGTACATATATTGGACGTAATGCATGTAAATGGACTATATAGACATTAGATGTTTTTCGATGATTATTAATAAGTACATAATTTATTAATAATGATTCTTTTACAACTAAACATTCGAAATGGAGCATTATTTATAATGTCATTTTTTTACATGACATGCACTACGCATCGCTCAGTCGCCATTAGACTGCTGGCGCATGCGCAATGTAGGCGTGAGGTAATGGTTTGCATATTAGATATAAAATAAATAATAATTGGGAATTTAATTGTTTTTATGATCGAACAATCACCAATAGTCGTCGAACAAACGATAATTAATCAAAATTAATTAATCTAAGTGATAAAAATAAAGATATCTAGTAAGGGGGGCCAACTTAAGGGTGATCATTTGTTTAATTAATTATAAATAAATAAAAGACGAACAAACAATTTTTACAATCGAACGTTAAAGAACGAACGACGAACAAATAATTAAAAATATCAAAAATCTGAAAATCAAAAAAAGTGAGGCCAAATTCACTGAGCCCTGAGTGCTAAGTGTGAGTTTTTCTTTTCGCATTCGATCGTGAACGCGTTTCGTGTTTACTAGAAATTTGTATGTGATTTGTACAGCGCCACCTAGTGGTAAACTGGTTTCTCACGTTTACCACTAGGTGGCGCTGTACAAATCACATACAAATTCCTAGTAAACTCCAGACACGCTCACGATCGAATGCGAAAAGAAAAACTCACACTTAGCACTCAGAAGTACTTAAACGGGTAAACCGATTTGGGTGTTTTTTTTTCATTTGAAGCCTGGTTTTCTAGCGGTGATCCTTAGACATGATTCATCAAAATCGGTTCATCGTCGTCGTGTTCATGCAGAATAACTGGTACATGTCTGATCGACATGAAATTTAGCATTCTGTTACTTCTATGACGTTGCAATGAGATGGTAACTTTGACCTGAGGCTGGAGGATTCCTATTTGAAGATCATCCACTCGTTTCCTGTTTTGTTGGCAAATGACGCACAATAGGTACAAGGTGATCTTGATATAAAGGAATGTGTCGAGGGTTTTAAATTTTTAGTTAAATTTAGTTTTTTTTCGTATTATTAATAGCAAACAATTAGATGGCTCTACTGATGGAAAGATACATCGTCATCGCCTATAGACACCAAAGATGTTAAAGGTGCGTGGCTATCTGCAGATTCTGCATCCTTATATATTGTCTAAACCTGAACACGACTGGTTATGATGATGGGTTAAGTCACCATACTTTATTATTGTGTTTGCAGAACAGTACAATACTAATACTTACAAATCGAGTGGGTAGAAGAAGAGCACGACATATTTGCCCTTGTAGTCCGAGAGCGCGATGTCTTTGAACTCGCCGTTCACCACCGCGGTGGTCTTGAACTGGGGAGCGGGCTTGGTCAACTGCAGAGGCATTCTGTTGAAACTGAAACCAGATACATCGTACGTTAAGACAATTGTAGCGTTATGAGCGCAAAAACTTGATCGATTAAATGATTCAAAAATTAAAGATTTTATTAGTGACAGAGTTTAATCAATCAATCTTGATGAAATCGTTTTTTTTATTAAAAAAGATTTAATAGGCTTTTGTTACTTTTTATTGCTACTCGTATTATTGATAACAGTCGCTTTTTAACTGTGAGTCAAGAATTTTAAAAATATATTTCGGATACGATTTTACACTGCACTTTACTTACGAAATTACTCTTACTAAGCGTAAGCGATTGCGTAATATTAAATATATGTATTTTAGCACTGATCTAGGGCTGGAACTTAAGTTTTTTCAAAGTTAAAAAATGTTTACACTTTGCGTATTATTTAAGGCAAGATGGTCGCTGATTCCCGGTAAATCCACTCTTGTAGTTATCGCCACGTTTTTAAACGCGAACCTTGACTTGTGCGGAACTGAATAGTATCCCAAGAGCGCAAAGTGATCACCACTCCGTCGCCGAGCGCTCAACAACCGTGCCGAAAAGTATGTCAATTTTCTTTTATTGTAATTTATAGATAGGGTTATGTTGGCTGGCTTTAGTTTTAATACCGTTATGTACTTTTACTCTAATATCCGAGTCAAACTTAAAATTTTATCGACTGATGACAATTTCTTTATGTAACCTGTGAAAATAAGGCTTTATAGCCAAAATAATAGAAATGATGTCACCCTGAATCTGAAGTCCGTCGTAATTGAAGCAAAATAATTTAAATTTATTCTTAAATTTGTTCCACACGATGCGCATAAAAGACGTGACACAATAATTGTTAGATTTAATGAAATGTAAGAAAACTTTGTTTTTTTTTTCGAAATGACTATTATTAAGGCAGTGGCTATATCTCGTTCCCACCACTCTAACTTCTATAAAGCAGAATCAACAGCGGCAACCATCCTGATAACTACCGAGTTGAGAGCTCGAGGTGCCTTGGGAAAAGCCAAGCTCTCTTGGAACCCGCAACGAAATTAATCAGAAGTATTCATATAGAAATAGGAAAAGACATCCATTTTTCCCTCCCATATCAGCAGGAGACAGCAAAATCGTAAAAGCATAAATAATAAGCTACGAAATGACGCTTACAATCAGGTTAAGCCTGATTGCTATTGCACCACGGTAGTTCAGAAATTGCGAACCTACCAAAACGTAGTTTACACCGGATATACATCGAATATTATCAAGCATTTAGAAACGTTCGTTTTGCCACAGATTACACTCTCAAAGAATGTGCGCAGTTTGTTCATAACAATTTAATATAGAAATGCCGTCCTTAGCTTGAACAACACCAACGTGAGTGCCATTGACTGTTAGCTGCGGCCCTACCATGAACTCTTATAGCAGGTCAATTTAAGCCGATAATTAAACTGTCCTGCTATTTCGTACGATGAAAGCGTTATTTAACAGGCCAGTCAGCGACCACGTGACCTATGCCGGTGAGCGATCGTATTAATACTATTCAAACCTACTTCTGCCCTGCATTAGCGTACCATGAAGTGTTTTTGACAAACCGAAATCGATATTTGAACTGCTAAAGTGTCATAATATTGCCGGTCACTTGCAGCTGTAAAAAAGTAACTTTTATTGGATTGCTTTGTCTTAAATGTACTGTAAATATAAGTATTTTTGATTATTACTGCTATTTATACCTATTGTATATTTTTTGATATTAACTGTGTTTTAGAAAAGTATTAATATCGGAATAAAATATAGTAGTTCATTATTTCTATATAGTTTTCTAAATACTATATTATAATTTTTAATTTTTATTTATTTATTTAAATTAAATTAATTAATTTTGAGTTATTATTTTAAAATTTAAATTAATAATTTTAGATGTGTGTATAACTAAAAATATACAAAAGCCGGCCAAGTGTGAGTCGGACTCGCGCACGAAGGATTCCGTACGATCATATCAAAAAAGGACGAAAAAAACGTTTATTGTATGGGGACCCCCTTAATATTTTCATTTTTTTATTTTTAGTATTTGTTGTTATAGCGGCAATAGAAATACATAATTTGTGAAAATTTCAGCTTTCTAGCTATCACGGTTTATGAGATACAGCCTGGTGACAGACGGACAGACATACAGCGGAGGCGTAGTAATAGGGTTCCATATGTAAAAGTTGTTTTTAGGGTTCCGTACCTAAAAGGTAAAACGGAACCCTAAAAACAACTTTTAAATAATATTCTCTTTTTCTAAATATCTGGATATTGTACGTTAGTTTAGCATTATCTAAGTAAATACTACAGTCCAGGCTTTTTCATCTTTCACAGCATCGCCTTATTGTCCACATTTTTCTCGACATTTCTCGGCTTGTGTATATGTATAAATAGTCACAAACTATTTCAAAACTCTAATCTCAAAAAATCAAATATCTACTCAACAAATTTAAAAACCGCGCTCATAAATATCAAATTTATTAAACAGTTCAAGGTCATGTGTAATATTCCCAGAGTTGCGTTCTTTAATGGATGCCACTTAACAAATATTACGTGGTTTAGTTTATGTTCCATATATTTTGCGTAGACTTTAAATAAGTTAAAACTCGATCTCTTTTGCCAATATGTATTCTTAAATTCAAGATTTCTAATTAAAAAGCATTAATAGTAATAACTTTATACTAAAATTTCAAAATTGGGAAGTAATGTGTTTCTCAACGTTAACTTGATATGTCTTAGCCAGAGATAATGTGACCGGCCAGAAGACACCGCATTGCAGGTCAACAAGAATTAGTTCATGGTACGATCGTAAAACCTGACAGGTTAATACTCATAGTTGAACTGCCTGGAACTTGACAAGTATTATAAGAATTCATGGTAGACCCTCTGATATTACCTGCGGCCCTACCATGAACTCTTATAGCAGGTCAATTTTAGCCGATAATTAAACTGTCCTGCTATTTCGTACCATGAAAGCGTTATCTAACAGGCCAGTCAGTGACCACGTGACCTATGCCGGCGAGCGATCGTTTTACTATTCAAACCAACTTCTGCCCTGCGTTAGCGTACCATGAAGTGTTTTTGTCAGACCAAAATCGATATTTGAACTGCTAAAATGTCATAATATTGCCGGTCACTTGCAGGTGGAAAAAAGTAACTTTTATTGGATTGCTTTGTCTTATTGGATCGTATTGGAGTATATTTACTGTAAACGTAGGTATTTTTTATTATTACTGCTATTCCTAGCCCTAGTCCTATTAGGAATTTATACTGTATATTTTTTGACATTAACTGTGTTTTAGAAAAATATTGATACTGGTATAAAATATAGTACCTAATTCATTACTTCTAAATAAAGTTATTTATTTATTATTTAATATTTACTTACTTTTAAAAAAAAATATTTTTAATTTTAGATAAAAAAAAGTATCTTCACGCCCGTATCCCTAAAGAGGTAGGCAGAGGTACAACAAGTGTACCCACGATTAGCCAAAGCCTATCACCCGGGCATTTTTTCTAATCCCGGGCAACATTGCTTTTGTCAAAAAACTGAAAAACACATTTTGTTGAATTGTCCGACCCGGGACCTCATGTGATCAACTCCGACACCGGACCACTAGACCACAGAGGAGATAGATACACATAAATTTAGATGTGTGATGAAAATTAACGTTTTGAGAGTGCACTTTTATTGAATCCCGTTGCAATATCTTTCTGAGTATTTAAAATATCTCATAAAACTTCCAATTGTTCATTGAATATATTGGATATCATACGATCGTTTTGCTTCCAACATCAATCACGTTCATGAAATCAATGTGTAATTTTATTAAAATAGTCACAAACTATTCCAAAACTCAAATCTCAAAAAATCAAGACGTACTTACTCAAGAAATTTAAAAACCGCGCTCATGTCTTTATTAAACAGTTCAAGGTCATGTGTAATATTCCCAGAGTTGCATTCTTTAACGGATGCCGCTTAACAAATATTACGTGGTTTACTTTATGTTCCATATATTTTACGTAGACTTTAAATAACTTAAAACTTGATCTCTTTTGCCAATTTGTATTCTTAAATTCAAGATTTCTAATTAAAATGCATTAATAATAATAACTTTATACTAAAATTTAAAAATCGGCAAGTTATGTGTTTCTCAACGTTAATTTGATATGTTCTGACAGAGATAGTGTAACCGGCCAGAAGACGACGCATTGCAGTTCAACAAAAATTAGTTCATGGTACGATCGTAAAACCTGACAGGTTAATACTCATAGTTTAACTGCCTGGAACTTGGCAAGTATTATAAGAGTTCATGGTAGGCCCTCTGATCGTCAAGGGCTAGAACAGCGACACCGTGCTAATTTTTTTCGAGATGACTCTAGCTGAACTGGTTTATGTAATTAGAACAACGAAGAGTGTAACGATTCTATTCCATACATGAAATAAAATTTAAAGAGGATTTAAAGTATTTAAAAAATTCTGAAAGTTTGTGGATAAAAGCTGTCAAACTGAACTCATTTAATATGCCTCTACTATCTGTCTGTCGGTCAAAGGACTATCTATTGAACGGAAATAGGTAGATACCTGAAAATTTCACGAAAGGCATGTTACTGTGGCTGTCATCGTAACAAATGAAATACGTCAATAAGGCCCCTGACCTTACAAGAAATGTCATGATAAACATACTTCATGGTAAAATTATCTTTATATTATCATATGTAATGATAAATAAAGGATCGTGTCATTGGTGACAAATGTTATCAACTGTATACCATAAACATGATGACATGATAGATTTAATACCAACGAAGCTACTAGTTTAACAGGGCTGCCAGTTTATTCCAAAAATCAATAATTTCGATTATTATTTAAAGAGCTAAGATTCAACTTTTATTAACCTTTTCACCGCCACAGTCGGCTATACTATAGTCACTCACTATACTATCACTGAACTACACAATAAAACACTTCTCGCTTTGCACTGTTCACTTTAAGTATCGCTCTCGATCGCATGAAAAAAAACTGCCTTGTGTTTGTCAACACCTCTCTATTTATAGCCAAGGTAAAGTCCTAGCTGGATCAGCTGGAAACAATGAATCACTTCTTATCGTAAACATGTTACGAGTCATAAATCCTAGAACACGCTACTTTCAACCTTATGCCATATCGCTCAAAGTCTATTATGGCATAGCCCAGGTCAACTATTTGTTTGTCAATAGGAGTAGTTATCTCTTTCTTTTATTTCTAGATCTCTTCAGCGCTCCAACTCTACACGTTTCTAGATTATTCGTAACAATACAATGATCTTTTTTAAAAGAGTAACAATAAAAACTTGCAGTAATTTCCGTTTATCAGGATACAAATAACAGGTAAAATTAGAGAAAAGTTTCGTTATTGACAACCCTGTTGTTAGATATGACACTAAGCCATCACTCCAAGTAGCTAATCATTCAACACGATTTTTCCTGGATGTGACACATTTGAAGTGTGTGTTTATCTTAAATGAAATCCCCCATAGACAAACGCGTCACTTTTTGTACTATTGATGTAGCCGCGTACTTTGCCATGAATATCGCGGTATAATTTCTGGGCGAAATACATCAGCAGACCAGCTAATGGTCTTATTTTCAATCCCGGAGCCACATCATTGGGCAAAAATTCGTGAAGCGATGTCGTGTTACCTATTGTTCGCTCGAGTAACTAACTACCTATTTAGCATCTTGGTCTCCCCTACTGAAATAAAAGTAGTCGTCTCCGTAAAATTGCTCTTCGTAACACAATGTCACGTTCTTGTGAGACTATTAAAGATCGTGAAAAATGTTTGTTGGCAATGAAAGTATAATATATGAAATCACGTTGACGTCAAGAAACTTTTGAACAATATAATTCTAGACTCGGTAAGATCCAAGAGCGTCTAGCGAATGGGTCTTTTGAGCAGAGAGCTAATAGACTTGATCTCATTAATAAGCCTCTATCGAACGAGTCTGCCGAGCAAAATGCTCATAGAATTGGTCTCCATTAAGGAGCATTTATCTAAGGAGTCTGCCAAGCAGAGAGCTCATAGATTAGAGGAGATACAAAAGCTGCGCAGCAACGTGAGAACCGGCTAGCGGCAGCACGTAAGACGTCACAAGGACTTCGTTCAATGACTGAGCGTAATTTTATAACCACCATAAGTCAACACGCTGAAGTGGCATGTACAATCTGTAAGAAATTATTATATCCAAAACAACAGACGTCATTAGTCACAGCACATTTTAATTTCCTTCCGGAGCAGCTACCTTTGCTTGACTACCATAAAAAAAAGTTCCTTCACAGGCCTACTGGAACAACGTGGAAGTTATATCTTTACCTCCTGAACTTATCGACTTGACAAACGTAAAACGAAGCCTTATGTCAAGAGTATTTCCTTTTATTTTATAATTAGTTACCAACCGCACCAAAATGATCGTCAACACAAATCAAATAAGCCCAAACTCGATAGAGTTGTGTCATTTAATTACTGAGCTCCTATGACCACCTTCTGGCTTTATCATTGGACCTTGGAGGATCCTAGTTACCACTAAGCACCAAAGTGCTCGTCAACACGAACCAAACGAGCCCAAACTCGATAGAGTTGTGTCATTTAATTTTTGAGCTCCTATGGCCAACTTCTGGCTTCATCGGACCTTGGAAGATCCTAGTTACCACCTTGCACCATAGTGCTCGTCAACACGAATCATACGAGCCCAAACTCGATAGAGTTGTGTCATTTAATTACAGAGCTCCTATGGAAAACTTCTGGCTTCACCGTCGGACCCTGGAGGATCCTAGTTACCACCAAGTACCTAAGTGCTCGTCAACACGAAACAGACGAGCCCAAACTCGATAGAATCTTGTCATTAACCGATTTTTAACCATTTAATTACTGAGTTCCTGTAGTCACCTTCCGATTCCATCATCAGATCAGCTCTATGCCATAATAAGTTTTCATTGTCATCCAATTTACATATGTATACAAAATTTCAGCTCAATCGGTAACTGGGAAGTGGATCAAATTTACTTGCGAGATTTGAATTAAGACATCGGGATAGGTAAAATAACTAAAAAAATGCTTATAAAATAAAAACTACTGGGCCTACCTGAATCAAATTTTTATGGGACAAATTCAAAACCATTTCGCATCAAACAAAAAAATCGGTTGTCTGTAAAGTTGGTTTACAGACGATAGTTGAACGTGACAACGTCTTAAGCTCTCGCTTGTACTCCAAGCCTTAAACGGAACGCCTCAGAGCGAGGTAACGCCGCATGAGTCATGTTTTTTCGTGCGTGCAGCCAGCTCTATCGAATTATAAGACGTTGTCACGTCAAAAAGAATCACGTAAATCGTTTCAGAAACCTCGGAGAAATCGGTGTACATACATAAAAAAAAAATATACCGGCCGAATTGAGAACCTCCTCCTTTTTTGAAGTCGGTTAAAAATTAACTATCTATTCACAAACTAACTAATCAAAGAGCGAATATTAACTGGTAACGAACGATATTACCCGCTATATCAATAGCAGTTTCTTGCCCTGTAAAATGTACTAAAGGTCGTAGGAACTCATTTTGAATACCTACGTTTCTGAACATTGTATTAACAAAACTAACCTTCAATTTATTAGTAAACAATACAATGATTTATATCTACAAGGATTCTGCTATAATCTACTGTTGGATGTTTAACAAAGGTTTTTAACAAGGGGCTTAATCTTTACAATAAATAAAATGGCTACTTGTAATCGAAGCGATGCACACCGTATATTGACAAAAACCTTATTTTACACACCCGTCACAGAAATCGCTCGCATTCTGTAAATACTGGGGGTTCCACAAATGGACGGTATCGTACATGACCTCTGTAGCTTTCCATAACTCCGTTAACAATTTTCCGTTCCCATTGTATAAGTAATCAGTTAAAATCCCACAGTTAAACATGTTCTGTAAGACGGCATCGAGGTTATCGACCCTGGAAGCATTAATGATTTTCTAACTTATGAAAGTCGGACTTTATCGCTTTGGAACATTAAGTTAATGGCAATTTTATCTAAGCGGACTATTTTAGTTATAGTTGTGGTTTATTCTCAAAATTATGCTTCGCAAGCATCAGCTTGTTTATTTTCTACGGCTATGAATTGAAGAAATTTCTAAAATCCTTGAAATAAAATAATTTATAATGCAATTGTACTGTTGGCAAAGTTGAAATCTTAAATCATTACATACATACATACACATACATATCTTCACGCCAGATCCCTTACGGGGTAGGCAGAGAGAACCGAGTGCCATACATCACGATCCTTGCAGGCTTGTCTCGCTTCTTCCACATTCATCACTCTCTTCATACACACACGCCGGTTGCGAAGACTCTTGACACCACCTTCGGACAGTACTCGATCAATCTGATCGTGGTATGTCAGTCTTGGACTTCCCCGGTACCTACATCCTTCCACATTCGCGTTGTATATCTGTTTTGTTAACCTTTCATCTACCATTCTTTCTACATGTCCGAACCAACGGAGCATGCCCTTTCTCATCTTTACACCGACACTTTCTTTCAAACCTAACCTCTCTCTCACTTCGATATTACGAACCCGGTCCGCGAGTGTCACACCACATATTTTTCTTAGCGACCTCATCTCGACCGCGTTGATTCTACTTTCATGCCCTTTCTGACATACCCAACTCTCACTTCCATACAATAGCGTTGGGATAAGCACATGACTTAAAATTGTGCTATTAAGTAATCTCCCTAACGGCTCCATTCACTCTGTTCCCTGCACACACTCTTCTTTCAACATCAGCGGTGTACCTTCCATCCCTGCTAAAAGCACATCCAAGATATACAAACTCATCCACTTGTTCCAGCACTACATCATCGACCACAACTCTTACATCCGTTCTGGTTGCTTCTCTTTCAAATACCAAAACTTTAGTTTTCTTCGCATTCAAATGTAAGCCCATACTCTTACAATCCTCATTCATAACTGTGACCAGTGTTTGCAGCTCAGATGGAGTTGAGCCTAAAAGTACAGCGTCATCTGCATAAAGCAGGCAGTTCACCACTAGATCACTCATGCGCATTCCCACATTTAATGACCTCAATCTTTGGAGACACTTATCCAGATATAGAATAAACAGGCGAGCTGACAACACACAACCCTGCTTGACGCCGATATTGACATCGAACCAGGGCGATATGTTGCCGTCCACCCGCACACATGCTTTGCAATCCCAGTAAATGGATTGCAAAGCACGCAGCAGACGCCCATCTATCCCATAACTGGATAAAATGTCCCAAAGTTTCTTTCGCACAACTCTGTCAAACGCTTTCTCCAAATCCACAAAACCGCAGAAAACCTTCTGGCCGACAGCCAGATGCTTCTCTACGATGTTGCGGAGTGAGAAAACTTGATCCATACATCCTCTTCCAGATCTGAAACCGCCTTGTGCCTCCCACAACATTCCCTCGGACTTCCCTTGCATTCTCCTTTCAATGATCTTACCATACACCTTCGATGCTAAGCTGATCAAATTGATGGCCCTATATCTATTGCAGTCTATACGTGAGCCCTTGCCTTTATACAAGGGCACGATGACCGCGCGCCGCCAGTCTTCGGGTACTCTATAGGTCCTCCAACATGTATTGCAGAGGACCCAAAAAGAGTCCCAGACGGTAGGACCACCGTATTTGATCATCTCAGCAGTCACCTTATCTATTCCCGCAGCCTTTCCGTTTTTTACTTCTTATCGCCCATACGATCTCTTGCATAGTAATGTCCTGGCACGCTTCCACCGTCTCTGAGTCACTTACTGAGTCAGAGACGGAAGCAGCGTCCTGAACAGCATCATACATATCTCCAAAATATTCACTCCATCGTTTTAACACGCTTTTTGTGCTTGTAAGAATGTCACCATCCTTAGATTTAATCCTATTCATTCTGGAGGCTGCCGAACAACTCCTAGACTTCTTCACCTCCCTCCAAAAAAGATTGGTGTTTGCCTCGAAGTTGCTCGCCAGTCTCTCTTTCGCTTTCAAACATTCTCTTTCACGCTTTTCTTTCACTAAGGTTTTGGTGGCATTCTTACAACAACGATACAATTCTTTCTTCTTGTCTTTCATACCATCATTCGCTTGCAAACATAATACATAGTCTAGCCATGCTTTCTTCTTTCTCTCAATCGCAGCTTTCACTTCATCATCCCACCATGCATCTCCTTCCATTGACTTGCACAGTTTTGCACTACCACATACTTCTTTCGCGGCTACTATCATACTATCTTTCAAAACTTTCAAACATTCGTCTACATCCAAGTCCGGTAGGTTCACTTTCGCCAACCTATCTCGAACCTGAATCTCATACATACTCCTTATACTCGGGTCTTGCAACTTTTCGCTCTTTATCCTTTCAAGCTCTCCGAATGGAACACGCTGTCGCCAATGTCGCCACTTCTTAAACAGACCCCTATATCGGCTTATTACCAAATAGTGGTCCGTTTCCAGATTGGGCCCTCTGTAGGCGCGCGTGTCCATTAAACAACTGCGGAGTCTACGATCAATCAAAATCAGATCTATCACACTCTTTTGGTCATTCCTTCTCCATGTATACAAATGTATGTCCTTATGAGGAAATATTGTGTTAGCCACAAGAAGATTCCTTTCCATGCATAAATCCACAATGTGCTTACCGGCGTCGTTCACTCTACTGTCACCATACGGACCAAGTACGGCATCGAAACCAGGTCGCTTAGTCCCGACCCATCCATTCAAATCACCACACAAAATGACTCTTTCATTGTCATCAACCATATCCAGAACATCCCTTACAGAATCCCAAAACTTTTCCAGGTCACTGGGCGACGAAGAGCTTACCGGTGCATATAATGCGACCAAAAAGACTCTCGTGATTCCCAGTTTGATCCGGACCCAGAGAAGTCTGGAGCCAGCCATCCCATAATCTTTCAGACCAGAGACTAAGCGTGACGATAGAAGAATACCTACTCCGGCGCCAGCATGATCGCTCTGGGGCACACCAGACCACAGAGCCATCATGCCACCGGGGAGATGAGTGGTTTCACTACCTTTACGTTTAGTCTCTGTTACACACAAAACATCCAGGCATCTCTCATTCATTACATCTATCAATTCATGCATCTTATCTTCCAATACACCTCTTACATTCCACGTGCCTATTTGGCACTCTGCTCCCCTCGACTCGCCTATTCGGGCCTGGCGTGATGGATGGCGGCCCCCATCGCCGCATCCGCCGCTTTTCGTACCGACGGGGGCGGATCGTTACGCGTCGCCTCCAGGGGACGCCCTAATCCGCACTGCGGTACTTATTCGGGTCAGAATTGCAGTCCAGTGGACTGGCAGGGGTCGCGAAGAGCACGCTTCTGGCCATTACAGTTTTTCATGTCAAGGCCAGTCGTGCTCCAATGTTGAATCACTTGTTGTTGTTGAGGAGGATTCGTTTGATTTCTACGAGAATACATCAATATATACAATTTACTTGCACTCAGAATGAAGAAGAACAAGAAGAATAAGAAGAATGAGAAGAGTTTGACGGTTACAATTCAGACGAATAAAATTCAACACTTTTTAAATTTACATCGCTTTTTATCTTTTCCAATATTTACAAATTTCCGTAATTTTGCAATGGTTTCAAATTAAACAGGATCACAACTGACCGGTGGAGTAACCTTCGGGGGAAGCCACGTTAAAAAACCGCGTTAAGTACACTACCTCATAGGTGGCGTGGAAACGTGTGCATATTACGACGATTGCAACTTGTACAACTTTTTGAATCGTTATATCTCAAAAACGGTGGCTCATAGGTACAATTTTTGTCTGAGATATTTTTATGATAAAAGTTACCGTTTCACTGAAAATGGTTAAAAACTCATTTTTTGACCTCTCGGCCTTGAATAAAAAATTTTCCATACAGGGGAAAGATGGGGAACTTTCAAATTTTATTTTTAATCATATTTTTAACAACCTTACTGATTTTCAACTTGATGGGAATGTATGTAGCTTCGAATGTTTAAATTGACCGGATTACGTGGTCAGGGTAAAGTTGAACGAAAAATGGTGCCCTACCATTAATATTGTGCTGGGGTCTAACTGTACACAAGCTCCAAGGAACTACTTTGGACCTAGCGGTCATTGATTTAAGTTCACGTATTTTGCTAGTTCAAGCATACGTTGCTTTGAACCGAATTAGATCTGAGAGGCTAATAATCAGTAGTTTGGACTTCGGACCACCGCAAGTTACTTAATAATTCCCAAGATAACTCTTATATCACTCTCTTAATAAAATAACAACATTGCGTTTTATAATCCTAATATCGAAGTTAATGAATCCTTACTAAAAAGTATAAAATAAGAACATTATTGACAAAAAAATTCCCGACTGCATTTAATCTTGAAAAAGATTCATTGCTTTAATAAAAACTTAAATATAAATTAAAAGAAAAAACAAGCTCAGTAGTTTAGAATCATGTTAAGTAATAATGAATAACTACACAATTGAAACAGTTTTATAATCGATGTTCATATATAAAACAATTCATGTATTTTAATTCATTACAGAACGATTAACAGTCGGGGGCAATTCAATTTTTAGGTATCAAATATTCACAAATTCTGTAATGAATTAAAATTCATGAATTGTTTTATATATGAACATCGATTATAGAACTATTTCAATTGTGTATTCATTATTACTTAACATGATTCTAAACTACTGAGCTTGTTTTTTCTTTTAATTTATATTTAAGTTTTTATTAAAGCAATGAATCTTTTTCAAGATTAAATGCAGTCGGGAATTTTTAGTGTAGTTATTCATTATTACTTAACATGATTCTAAACTACTGGACTTGTTTTTTCTTTTAAGTTTTATTTAAGTTTTTATTAAAGCAATGAATCTTTTTCAAGATTAAATGCAGTCGGGTTTTTTTTGTCAATAATATTTTTATTGTTGGGTCATTCCATGTCAAATCGACCAATAGTTGGAATCGACCCCTTTCGATTTGGCCGAATTTTGGTCAGAAGTTTTCTTTCATCATATAACAAAGTTCTACCAAGGGAAAAAAATAAAAAAAAAATTTTCAAAAGTTATACAATTTTGAAAATTTCACTAATTTTCCTGTTTCTTAAACTTATTCTTCAAAGATCTCGAAAACTATTATAATTACTCTAATGATCTGAGCTAGGTTTTAGAGAGGATACTTGAAGGTACCAAAAAAAATTTTTTTGAAATTTTTTTTTAAAAAATCGCTTTTTGGGAAAATTTTGAAATTTCAAAAATTGCAAAAGTCGACGACCGCCATTAAATTTTTCGCTCAAATTTTTTTAGAGTACCTCTAATTGATTTCAAAAGATCCTGAAATTTTTGAGTAGGGTTTTTTATTTGTTCAAAAGATATAATCATCCATTATAAGATATAAGATCAAAATTTTTGAATTTTAGGAAAAAAATTTTTTGTGTCTTTGGCATTGACTGAATAAAACAATTATAAATTCACTTGTAATTTTTAATTTCAAGGCTCAAAAATTTATTTTAAGGCAAAAGAGTCAATCAAAAGATATTAAAATTGTCGTTTAAATTTATTTGGTAGTCAATGTACATTTATATCAGTTAAGACGTAACACACTGCCATCTACATGTTTGCTACTAACATTTTTCCACTAGATAATTACTATAAAATTTTCAAGAGGTCTCTATTATCTACATAGTGGCTATATTTCTAGGATTCACGAAGTTCGTTTATATTGTATAAAGAAAGAAATAGTTTACTGTGTATTTTTGTGATTAAAATTCTTTATTTATCAAAACTTCTTTATTTTGGATTCATAATATCAATCATGGAAAACAATACAAAAGATAAACAATCTTGCCTGCAAGTGGGTATCTCGTCTCCACAGAACCCATAACTCTTTTGTAAGGCAATGTATACGTTTCAACAACAAGCTTCACGATATTATAATTTTCCAGTGACCAAATAAAAAAAAAGTAAAAAAGGTAACACTTAACTTACGAAAACTTAGTCGACTAGAAATCTTACGATTATTTTCTTATTCGTATTATAGCATATTTGTATACTACTAGTTGCTATTTGTAAAGGTTGCGTTATGTCTTATTTAAAAAAAGCGCCGCCTCTGCGGTCTAGTGGTCCGGTGTCAGATTTGACTACATGAGGTCCCGGGTTCGATTTCTGGATCGGGCAATTCAAAAATGTGTTTATTTTTTCAGTTTTCTGATAAATACAAAGTTGCCCGGGATTGGAAAGCGCCCGGTTGGCGATAGGGCGATAGGTGGCGACCTATCACATTGTGGGAGCAAGTATCTTCAGCTAATCGTGGCTGCACTTGTACCTCTGCCTACCCCTTCGGGGATACGGGCGTGAAGATACTTTTTAAAAAAGATCCAGTAATACGAAAAATTGCTGGTGTATCGCAAAAACTTGTAAAAAGTTTAATTGAATATAGAATTACACATATTTGGTTGATTAATAAAAGGTATACATACAATAGAACAAGTACCTTGTAGGTAAATATAAAAATAAAAGAAATAGATTATATTCGAATTTGAAGTTTTAAGGAAAATTGCAGAACCACTAGCCACCAGCTACACTATACATTATCAATCGCATAGTCACGTATTAACAATCACACGGCACGTAAAATAAATTATACTTGCTGCGTCTAGATATCTAAACATAAGCAACAACTATCATTGTCATTCATAAAATTATAATCTGTTTAATCATTTATGACACTATCAAGTATCTTCTACAAGTCATTCAATAGTGACATGATTTTTGTGCAGCACAGACATGTTTCGTTGTAAATATTAATGTAAATAGATAGTAAGGCAGGATAGAATGTATGTTTCGTTTAGTTCGTAAGTTTTCTGTAATAAATAATGTTCGTTTTCGTCTTTTATTCGCCCTAAGACCTACATACAGCTTTGTTGTGTAGAAATAATAAGGCTTTATGTAGCTATGATCTTTGCCTATTAGGCATATTACGAATAAAGCGAGTTCCACGCAGTCGACGACATTACGAGTCGACTCTTGCGAGATAGTATTTATATGCGGGAACTCGCAATTACGAAAATCCGAAAAGTGCAAAATTCTTTGTCAAAACAAATGTTTTATGATTGTAAATAGTATGTATAATGTAAGTATGAGCCGTAGGCATGTGTTTAGACACTTTTCGGTACTATAAAGATAGTTTACAGGATAGTACGACCTGAAAAGGCGTACAACTCTGTGATTGTAAGAGTTTCCGAGGTCCTGTAAGAGCGTACAATGTATATAACACTCTTGTTTGTTATTGTATAAGTGTATTTGTGTTAGATCCTTGTATATAAATAAGAAATAACACATTGTAATTCGTTTTCGGTAGGTCTTAGGGCATTACGTACTTTGTTTTGTATATATTTGTAAAAAGGTAGTACCGTTGCACTCGCTAGAGGGCCACACTAGTTAATTAGAGGTAGAAGAAACTACCTAAGATAAAATTATTAAGATTAGATTGCAAAAAGTAGGATTTTAACAAATCCAGACATTATGGCGCCACACCCGGCGCCGATTGTCTTTGTAGATTTCCGCCGACCGTCTGGCCGCGCACTATAAATATCGGAGAGCGCGGCCATACATTTAGTTCCGTTCCAGTAAAGTTATAGTTTCGTTACGACTCAATAAGTTTCCCAGACAAGTTCCTGGGCTTTAGTATATATCTATAGGGTATCGGCTTTAGAGTAGGGCAGTGCTAGGGCAAGTAGTGGCTCTCCATAGAATAGGTTAAATATTTGCAACGGTGCTAGCTTTATTGCTTTATTTCGTTACAATAAAGCACCTTTGCAAGGAAGTTGTGGTCTCAATTATTTCCCCGGCAGATTCGGCTCGACCAAAGCACTACGGCTGGTGGGGCATCGAAGAGAGAAGAACCAGAGTTACAGTCCGCTGGCTCCCCCGGCTGTAGTGCACATTTTCTGGTCGCATTCGAGCCGGATCACTGAGCCATGCCGATTGAGACGAGGAGTACGTCGAGTCGCCGAGAGGAAGAGGCCGCTAGTCGCGAGGAGGAAACGAGCGGTACCACCACGTCCGCTACGGAGACTAGCGTTACAACAGAGAACACCGAGGCGACCGAGACCACAACGAGCACCGTTGCAAATAGTGAAAAGCCGGTACCATCCGCAGTCGGGTCGCCGCGTATTGTTTATCTACGCGCCAAATTAGAAGAAGCGCGCTTACGAGCAGAAGAGGCGCGCCTACGGACGGAACTCGCGCGCGCTGTTTACGAAGAAGGGCAAGCAACTGCCATTACGAGGGTCGAAGATTGGATGGACTCCGCTCGGCCAACCCATACGGATCGCCAGCCGGCACCAGAGCCGCTGGCAATCACCAGTACGGTGGCACTTATGCCACACCCACTACGAGAGGCGGCACCTAGGCCGCAATACGAAGAAGCGGCGCACGCGCCGCACCAAGAAGATTCGGCGGGCCATGAGTCGCCCGCACCACGAGAGGTGGCCCAGGCGCCACAAGCTACGTCGCCCGCGCAATCGGCGGGCATTTCAGCGCGCGCTGTACGTCCGGCGGAAGATGATGTGTCCGTCGTAGAGAAGGCGAAGATTTCGACGCCTACTGAAAATACGGCACCAAAACAAGAGTCTGGTGCATTGAAGGCCGCAGATATCACCGCGCTCGCGTCCGCCCTGGCAGAAGCATCACGAGGGGCGCCGCGCTACAGTATGGAGTTACCAAGTTTCGATGGCGCTGGTGAAGAATGGTTGCAGTTTAAAGCGGCGTATCGAGATACAGAGAAATATTTTAGCAAGGCGGAAAATCGGGCAAGAATTCGAAGATGTTTACGTGGAAACGCCAAAGAAGCCGTCGCTTGCATGTTTTACGGGGAAACCGACCCAAGTGAGATCGTCGACCATTTGGAAATACAGTTTGGTCGGCCCGACGCACTAGTGAACGCCGAATTAGAAAAAATCAAGTCATTGCCGCGAGTGAAAGAAAGTGCGCGGGAAACGTGTGTGTTCGCCAGTAAAGTGAACAATATCGTCGCTACGATTCGAGCTCTCAACAGAGAGAGCTATCTACACGATACGGTGGCAGTGAATAGTTTATTAGCGAAGTTTAATTATACGTTGCAGCACAGTTGGTTCCAGTACGCAAGACGGGAAGATAGAAAACCCGATCTACAAATGATTAGTGAATTTTTAATGAAAGAAGCCGAGATGTGTGCTGCGTTGGTGCCACATGAACCTACGAAAGAAAATCACCAAGTTTTTAAGAAAACACAGCGAACACACACGCAGAAATATGAACCGCAAGTGAAGAGAGATAAATGTGCGATATGTCAAGATGCACATACTAGCTCTATATGTGAACAGTTTACGAAAGCTAGTGTTGACGATAGGTGGGCTATGGCAAAACGTAATAATTTATGTTTCAGGTGTCTGCAAAAACGAAGGCCAAAACACGAGTGTAAGTTTCGGCAGTGCGGCATCGACGGGTGTAAGAGTTCGCACCATCGGCGGCTACACAATAGCCGCAACAATTATACGAAGAGGACACCTGAAGATCAAGCAGAAGACAGCGACGCCGTGGTGACGTCAACACAGTCAAGCGCGCCACGTGCCTACCTTAAAGTTGTACCGATTGTCCTGACAGGTTCCAGGGGCAGCGTGAACACATACGCACTATTGGATGAAGGGTCCACAGTCACGCTGGTAGAAGAGAAGGTGGCTGCACGAATAGGAGCTCGCGGGCCGGTAGAACCGTTCCGCATAGAAACAGTTGGCGGTACGCGACTCAACGCAGAGAGGTCGCGCCGCATCGCAGTCACCATCAAGGGCCTTCATCACCATCAGCGACATCGGGTTATAGGAAGAACTATAGGTAACCTTAACCTATCGCCACAGTCTGTTAGTAGATCCATCGTCAACAACTGCAGACATCTGGAAGATATAGAAGAAGATGTCATCATGGAGCGCGCCGTGCCAACCGTGCTCATCGGCCAGTACAACTGGCACCTGATCGTGACGAGGGCTGTGAAGAGCGGAAGACGTGGACAACCAGTAGCATCGCTCACGCACCTTGGCTGGGTGCTACATGGTGTGGACTACCGCCACAAGCAGCGAGTCCACCTAGTGCAGAGAGCTGCCTATGCCGAACAGGATGAAGATATAGAAAAGGTAATAAGAAATTATTTCGATTTGGACAGTGTCGGCATTACTCCGCGCCAGCCCATCAACAAGAACGAGCAGCGAGCCCTGCAGATTCTAGAAAGTACGTGTAAGCGCTTACCTGACGGGCGCTACGAGGCAGGTCTATTATGGAAAGAAGATAGCCGCGAGTTTCCTGATAGCCGCGGCCTGACTATTAAAAGATTGTACAATACAGAGAGACGTCTGGACAAGGACCCCGCGCTAAAGGAGGCATACGAGAAACAGGTACAACATTTATTAGATAGTGGTTACGCCGAACCTGCCAACGAGTCACCTAGCCAATCCAGCTGGTACCTGCCTCACTTTGCAGTAGTGAATCCTGCAAAACCTAAGCCGCGAATAGTGTACGACGCAGCTGCGCGGGTCAATGGAGTAAGTCTCAACGACATGTTATTAGCTGGTCCAGACCTTCTGCAGAACCTACCCGGAGTGCTAATGAGATTTCGACAGCTGCCTATCGCCGTGACAGCAGACATAAAAGAAATGTTTCTGCAAATACGTGTACGAAAACAAGACCGGGACGCATTACGTTTCCTATGGCGAGGAAGCGATAGAAAAGATTCGCCACGTGAGTATCGGATGACCAGCGTCGTATTTGGAGCTGCGTCATCACCAAGCACCGCTATCTTCGTTAAAAATAAGAACGCACAAGAATACGCCCACATCTATCCCGACGCCGCTACAGCCGTGGTAAGAAACCATTACATGGACGATTACCTGCAGAGCTTCGATAACGAGGAAGATGCCATCAGAATAGCCTCGCAGGTTAGCCTCATTCATCAACAGGCGCATTTCCAGCTGCGCGGATGGAAAACGAACAACTCGGCCGTAGCTAAAACGCTACTAGTAGCGCCATCTCTGGGCGGCGATTGGGAACTAAGCACAGAAAGCGAGAAGGTTTTGAGATTAAAATGGAAACCTCACAACGATAAGCTAGGTTTCAATGTTAAAGCGGTGTACGATGAAAATAAAACACCTACGAAGAGACACGCGTTACGGGTAGCTATGTCTATTTTCGATCCTTTAGGTTTAATTACACCTGTAACTATTCACGCGAAACATCTACTTCAAGAAACGTGGCGAATCGGACTACCATGGGACGAGCCTTTACCTGCGGACTTAGAGAAGACATGGAGAAGCTGGCTTCAAGATGTGAGAAGAATGGAAAATCTGGAAATACCTCGCGCACACTCTAACCTGGCGCGAGCGCGAGATCGGCAGCTGCACATCTTTACGGATGCCAGTGAGTCTGCCTATGCAGCGGCGGTCTACTGGCGCATAGTCAACGAGGACGGCGAAGTCAGCGTCAGCCTAGCAGCAGCCAAAGGAAGAGTCAGCCCGCTCAAGTTTACCTCCATACCAAGGTTAGAAATTCAAGCAGCTTTACTAGGTGCCCGCCTAGCTCAGCACGTCATGGAGGAGTACGAGTATCAGCCAAGCCGCAGGGTGTACTGGACAGACAGCCGCACAGTTCTATCGTGGCTACGCACAGGCTCGCGAGCATTCAAGCCGTTTGTTGCCCATCGAGTAGCAGAAATTGAAGATATTACGAAGGTCGCAGAGTGGCGATGGGTGCCGTCTCGCGACAATGTAGCTGATGATGCTACTCGCCATATCCCGGAAGAATTTGGAGACCGACATAGATGGTTCGTTGGTCCGGCCTTCCTATACTTAGAAGAGGACAAGTGGCCGCAAGATGTCGCTACCAGTAGCGAAATAACAGGCGAAGAAAAACCGTCGGCAGCTGTAAATAGTGTAAATATTGTAAATAACATTAGAAAAATTATATGTATTACAGAAGCACTTCCGGATGTGACAAGATTTTCGTCGTGGCTTCGACTGGTGCGTGCAACAGCGCGCGTGCTGCAGTTCATCGTGCTCTGCAGACCAAATAAGAAATGTGTCGCCGGCGTGCGTAAGCGCACAGCTCCGAAAGCCTCCAATGATGAAGATTGGGGAAAAAAGTATACGAAAAGCTCGAGGAAAATAGAGAAAATTAAAAAGCCACGAAGTTCTGAAGAAAAACGACGTTACTTGCCGCTAGATGGCGCTGATATCATTAGCGCCGAGAAATTATTAATAAAATCATCACAAAAAGAAAGCTTTGCTAGCGAAATAAAAGCTATTACGGGCGGGAGCGCGATAGCAAGAGACAGCCGGTTGAAACAGTTATCATTGTTCATCGATGAAGAAGGCATTTTGAAAATAAAGTCACGAATAGCGGCGGCAGAAGAGATAAGTGAAGATTTACGAGAACCGGCCGTACTAGATGGCCGTCACCCATACACCCGCCTCTACATAGAACATGAACACCGGCGTCTTCACCATAGCGGGGTGGAAGCAACTACGAGCGAAATATTACAGAAATTTTGGGTTTTACGGCTTCGCCCCATCGTGCGCGGCATAGTAAAGAGCTGCGCGCTTTGCAGAAGGAGAAGCGCTATCCCGCCACAGCCGCCTACAGGCGACCTGCCGAAATCCCGGGTCGCGCACCATCAGCGAGCCTTCACCTACGTGGGCCTGGACTTTCTTGGGCCATACAGCGTGACCTTCGGGCGGCGCCATGAGAAGAGATACGTGGCGCTTTTCACCTGCCTTACTTCAAGGGCGGTCCACCTGGAGATAGCCGCCAACCTGACTACGGACTCCGCAGTAATGGCACTGCGGCGCATGATGTCGCGCCGCGGGTGCCCCACCGAGGTTTGGAGCGACAACGGCACCAACCTGCGCGGCGCTGATGCAGAGCTGAGGCGCGCCGCACTAGACGCCACTAAAGAAGCAGCAGCCAACTACGCAATCAAATGGAAGTTCATCCCGCCGAGCGCGCCTTTCATGGGAGGCGCATGGGAGCGCATGGTGCGCTCTGTCAAGGCTGCACTGTTCGCCGTGCTGCAACAGCGGCATCCACCAGAAGAGGTACTGCACACACTGCTGGTAGAGGTCGAGCACACGCTCAACAGCCGACCCCTCACACACGTGTCGGTTTCACCAGAAGACCCGGCACCACTGACGCCCAATCACTTCCTGCTGGGCGGACCATCACGCGTGCCTGTCCCGGGCGCGTTCTCCGAAGGCGATACCATCGGCCGCCGCCACTGGCGGCACTCACAACAGCTGGCCAACCACTTCTGGTCACGCTGGGTACGAGAAGCGCTTCCGCTACTCCAAAAGCGGCGGGAGCCTCACGGAAGAGGAGCAGAGCTGCGCGTCGGCGACATCGTGCTCATCGCTGACGGCGCGCTGCCAAGAAATACGTGGCCAACGGGGATCATCGAGGCAGTACACCCTGGAGCAGACGGCGTGGTACGAGTGGCTGACGTACGTACGGCTGCGGGAGTCATGCGAAGACCGGTTAAGAGATTAGTCTGGCTGCACCATATTTAGTATAACACTGCGTGTTATAGGCGGGAGAATGTGCAGCACAGACATGTTTCGTTGTAAATATTAATGTAAATAGATAGTAAGGCAGGATAGAATGTATGTTTCGTTTAGTTCGTAAGTTTTCTGTAATAAATAATGTTCGTTTTCGTCTTTTATTCGCCCTAAGACCTACATACAGCTTTGTTGTGTAGAAATAATAAGGCTTTATGTAGCTATGATCTTTGCCTATTAGGCATATTACGAATAAAGCGAGTTCCACGCAGTCGACGACATTACGAGTCGACTCTTGCGAGATAGTATTTATATGCGGGAACTCGCAATTACGAAAATCCGAAAAGTGCAAAATTCTTTGTCAAAACAAATGTTTTATGATTGTAAATAGTATGTATAATGTAAGTATGAGCCGTAGGCATGTGTTTAGACACTTTTCGGTACTATAAAGATAGTTTACAGGATAGTACGACCTGAAAAGGCGTACAACTCTGTGATTGTAAGAGTTTCCGAGGTCCTGTAAGAGCGTACAATGTATATAACACTCTTGTTTGTTATTGTATAAGTGTATTTGTGTTAGATCCTTGTATATAAATAAGAAATAACACATTGTAATTCGTTTTCGGTAGGTCTTAGGGCATTACGTACTTTGTTTTGTATATATTTGTAAAAAGGTAGTACCGTTGCACTCGCTAGAGGGCCACACTAGTTAATTAGAGGTAGAAGAAACTACCTAAGATAAAATTATTAAGATTAGATTGCAAAAAGTAGGATTTTAACAAATCCAGACATTATGGCGCCACACCCGGCGCCGATTGTCTTTGTAGATTTCCGCCGACCGTCTGGCTGCGCACTATACATATCGGAGAGCGCGGCCATACATTTAGTTCCGTTCCAGTAAAGTTATAGTTTCGTTACGACTCAATAAGTTTCCCAGACAAGTTCCTGGGCTTTAGTATATATCTATAGGGTATCGGCTTTAGAGTAGGGCAGTGTTAGGGCAAGTAGTGGCTCTCCATAGAATAGGTTAAATATTTGCAACGGTGCTAGCTTTATTGCTTTATTTCGTTACAATAAAGCACCTTTGCAAGGAAGTTGTGGTCTCAATTATTTCCCCGGCAGATTCGGCTCGACCAAAGCACTACGGCTGGTGGGGCATCGAAGAGAGAAGAACCAGAGTTACAGTCCGCTGGCTCCCCCGGCTGTAGTGCACAATTTTCTTTTATAACAGGATTTCGCATGAAATTATTATAATTAATCGCTCATAATTTTTTTGTTGCCATTATTTTTTGTTGTTTTGGATTTTTATGAAATATCCAATTTTCACGATCTTAATCTTGGACGATAAAATTGTGAAACGTTAACGATTGAATGATCTAGTCAAATTTAATTGCCCACAACATGAAATACCACCATTTCATGAAATTGTCGCGCACAATTCTACGATCTGGCTACGACATGTACCTATATTATCAAGTAGGTATGTTGCATGAATGTAGTGGTATTTTTTATATGATAATACAGCAAACAGAAGACCTCTCTTGATGGAAAGAGAAGCCATCGCCTATACCCACCATAACTGTTAATGGTGCGTTGCTATTCCTGTGGCAAGATAGTAATGCCACATGCATAAGCCTACCGGATACCTTACCCTCCAAACCGGAACACGACAGTGATACACATTGACGATATTGCGGCAGGAAAAGATGGTACTATATACCCCGAGAAAACGTTGCAGAATTATACTAGTAGTCGCGATGCCGTATAGCCAATTATCCGACTTTCACAAACTGCCTGGCAGAATGGCGCAGATGGTCTATTCTTCAAATAAGCCTGGACCCACACGGGGTGTGAAGAGTTATGAATCTGGGAGTAAGATAAGTCTTTCTGGAACAAGATTTATTGCATACAATTCTCCCTGTATACCACGTAAGGAATTTGGAGTAAAGGTAAAAAATTATATTAGTAAAAGTAAAGTATATGCAATATGGTATTTAATTATTTCATCATCCTTAGTCACCTCTGTGGTCTAGTGGTCCGGCGACGGTGTTGACAACATGAGGTCTCGGGTTCTAATTTAAAAATGTATTTTTTCAGTTTTCTGACAAAAACAAAAATAGGCTTGCCAGCTATGTTTTGTTACCACATTGTGGTACTAAGTACCTACCTTCGGCTAATCGTGAGTGCACTTGTTTTACCTCTGCCAACTCTTCGGAAATACGGGCGTGAAGATACTTTTATAAAATATTTCATTTAGTTTCTAAGTATTAGTATAACTACAAAATTATTATTTTATTATGTTATCATTATGGAACGCTAATCAACTTGGGTGTAACTTGTTCGCAGTTTTATTACGTATTGTTTTATTGTGTGCACACATCTGCTTAGTCAAGGTTATTTAAAACATCTACATAGAAACGTACAAGTTTTCAAAGATATGAAAATAACGATTACAGGTATTTCATAGCCATGGGGTGGAAAATGGACACACCACTCTTTACTAAAATAAATTCGAGAGTCAGTCTGTTTGTTAAGCTTTTACAAATAAACAGCTCAACTGATTTTGATGATATTTGGCATGAAGATAGTTAAAGATCTGGGGGTGGGTCACTATTGGCTTCCATTTTTTCCAACAAGAACTCTTAAAAGGCTGAAATAGGGGAAAAAGTTGTATCATCAGGATGTAATGATAGTACATACAGTAAACAAGTTCGTGTTCTCCTATCGAATACGCCTTTATTTTTTTTTAAATTGCAAAAAAAACAAATTGATCTAAAACAAGCTGAACCGGCAAACTTTGTACCGTTTTAAGACAGATTTAAAATCAGTGTACCCACGATTAGCCTAAGATATAAAGTACCATAATGTGGATGACATAAAATGACAAGCATATTGACAATCGGGCCCATATCTTATACAGAGCCAATTAACGGAACACTTATCCAACCACGGGCAGCGTTGTTTTTATCATAAAACTGAAAAAAAAAACACAGTTTTGATTTGCCTGACCCGGGAATCGAAACCGGGATCTCGCATGATCAACACCGATACCAGACCACTAGACCACAGTGGCGAAAATAAATTAAAATGAGTTAATTGCACTGACTATAATACAATAATTTGGAGCATTAGCAAGGTATTGGTAAATTGGCCAAGGTTATCACAGCATGATTTACCAATTTTACGCATGCCTAATTCAATTAGCATTGAGACAAAATCGGTCAAATCAAAGTGACAAACTATTCGTTTGTTTTTATAATTACTTTATGTAATTTTTATATATTTAACTAACCTTATTCTTGCATGGCAAATTATTTAAACCAGATGAGACTTCAAAATCAAAAAATAAAAAAAAACAGCTGATCGCAGACACCAAACACAAAGTTTATAATGTAATGCTGTAGCATGGTTGGAATAAACCAAGAAAACCAAAAAAAAAAATACTGGTTTTTTTACACAATGCTTTCTCTTTTTCATTCATTAATCCTTGCTCACATCTCAGGTTAAGGTAGAGATAAGGTCACTTTTTTCTTGTGTATTTTCAATGTGTACAAAAAATCACTACATAGTATAAAACAAAGTCGCTTTCTTTGCCTGTCCCTATGTCCCTATGTATGCTTAAATCTTTAAAACTACGTAACGGATTATGATGCGGTTTTTTTAATAGATAGAGTGATTAAAGAGGAAGGTTTATATGTATAATAACATTCAATATATTGTAGAGAAATACTGCAATTTTTAAGTTTTCTGATGCCATGTCGTAAATAATTATATTTTTTTTCGCTTACATTGCAAACGCAGGCTAAACCCTACGAGATTTATCAAAATAATGTACTAAGAGTTTGTACACCTTGCAAAGGTCTACAGAAAACTCCGCGATGGTATAGGTATGTCTATCTCTTATGGATAACCCACAATAGCATTTTTTTGTCATTTACTTTTTACGAGAAGTAATGGCTTTTTTCGAAGCAATTTTAAGCAATACAGCACTAACCCTTATCCAATTAAATACATTAAATATATTGTTGATTCAATATAGATCAATATGGCAATTTACAGCATGTAATTTAAATGAATATTTTCGAAGATATTACAGATTTAAAATGCAGGGCCATAGCGGTTGCGGGGTTACCGGCCGGTCGGCGGCGCGCGCGCTGTTTGTTCTGAAACCGCTGGGAAACGTGTTAATTTTCGGATAAATAAATAATATAGGACATCAGCTTAAAGGCAAAATTTAGTACATACTTTTTTTTAACTAAATATCACCATATAAAAATCCTGTCGAAGATTAGAAATAGTACTAACAAATTATTTGTTTTAGAGATTTTTTTAGCTTGTTTTCGGAATTTTATATGGTCAAGTAAAGTACATTCTATCATGTAGTAAGTTAGCACATTCCTTAGATAATATCTTCAGGTATATCATATTTGTAAAATTATTATTCAAAAATTAATGTAAAAAAACGTGATTTAGCAAACCAGTTTTAACTTCCCACTACGTATGTAGATAAGGAAGAATTTTACCTCGATTTTCGAAAATCGAGTTTTCACCAGATGTCCATGTTTTGAGGTCCTAGGAATCAGTGACGTCAGTATGTCTGTATGAACGTATGTATGTGTGTATGTATGTATGTGTGTGTGTGTGGGTGTGTGTGTATTTGTGTATGTAAACATCTCATAGCTTTTTAACGGCTAGACTGATCGAAACGCGGTTGATAGCATTCAATTGGATTCCGCTGAGCTTAGATTTCCTGAAAGTTTGAACCGATTCGGTCCAGGAGATTTAGAGATATTTAAAAAAAACACCAAAAAATTTTTGACGAAACAGCATTTTTTAATATAATTTCCAGATTTATGTACCGATTGAGTACAAAAACTAATCAGCTCTCTTCTTAAAAAAACTACGTCTAAATCATAAATTGCATCAAAATCGGTTTATCCACTTGGGAGTAATCGTTGACGAAAATGTTGAAAAGAGTTTTTTTGACGTAGCTTCGAAATTTTTTAACCAATCATTTTTTGGTGTTCTACGATATTACATACTAAAAAAACTACGCCAAATGCCGTTTTAAAAATCAAAATCGAATCTAATTCTCAAAACGTATAGCTTTTCAAATATTAAAATTACGTTGTTTTTAGCAAACTTACTTAATTTTTTTTTAAATAACTTTCAAGTTAATTTACCGATTGACCTAAAAATATTATCAGCTTTTGATCTTTAAAATTGCGTCAAATACGTGCGTTAATTTAATCAAAATCGGTCAATTTGTTTGGGATTTATCAATAAAGAAAATTAAAAATAAAATGTTTTTGACATAGCGTCGAAATTTTTCAACCTATCGATTATTTAGCTAAAACAATATTTTAAATTAAAAAAATTGAGTTGAATGCCATCATCATTTTCAATAAATACATTCAATACAGCTTTTCAAAAATTAATAATACTACCATTTTTAACAAAATATATGTTTGAACTGAAAAATCTATGCTTATATTTTTTACTCTTTTGAGCTTAAAATACCTTAATTTAGTGAGAAGTTTCAGGGATGGCCCGTAGGGTCAACCATTTACACATTTTTCCAGTTTGTTCCGATGTCTCGCATTAATAAATCGAAGGGTCAAACCTTCAGCGTTGACTGTTTTTCACATGGCCAACTATATATCGCTCTTTCAAGAGTAACCTCAAAAAAAAGAAAACATGATCGTATTGTCTAATGGCAAGAAAGACATTCTGTAGAATATTAATTGTTGTAAAAATAAAAGAAATAGGTAAAAATCTAAAAATGTAATATCTATATGAATTTAGATATTCCAAAGACAGCAGGAAATCTTCATAGTATAGGGAAAGGGGAATTGTTTTACTCCAAATTTAACGCGTGCGGGCCTCGGACAGTATTTAATAAATCAAAACTACTGGATCGATTTTAATAATTTTTTTCCCGTGCGAAGCTGGGGCGGGCCACTAGTATTAATAAAATTAGAAAAGCGAATCTTTGGTTTTCATAACTTATAACTTATAAACAAAGTCGCCATACGAAACCTATAGAATTCGGAAATCAAATCTTCGTAATTACTAAAATACTAATTATCGGTTCGAATGAGATATAATTTCTAGTCAGCAGAAATGTTAATTTAAATAAGAACTCTCTAAGTCTAAAGAAACTTTTACAACTTTATATAAGTATCGTTTTCTTGAGCAAAAAACGTTAAAAAATCAAACATAAAAATATGACAATTTAAAGTTAATAAAAAATAACTTACTTGTAAGAACTGTATCAACGTTTAAACTGACTCAGCTGCTGGTGGAATATAATGTTTAAATTTATAACATTCAGTTAAATATCCCATTACAGTGATAACTTATCAATCACTTCATGGTAAAATAAGAAAAAATGTGTTATCAAGTAGACAACGTATCACTATAGAGTTCGGCCAATTGGCAAACAAACTTGAAAGTTTAAAACAATATAAAATGTTCTAGAACAATTATTATTCTCAAGTTTTAAGAGGTAACCTACTTATATAAAATTATGTAATAGGTACGTTTTTCTCCGTTTTGATCCTTTAAAGTTACATTACTTGCATAAAGGGCATAGCCGGATTAATATGGGAGTTCTGCCCCCATGCCTTTTTTGACTCATACTTAGGGGGTCGATTTGGTGTCGAATGAAAATTATTCACACCAATTTTTAGCTCTTTAACTCAAACGGTATTCGAGAGTTTCAAAAAACCTGTTTTTTCAAAATTATTTTTATTTTTATAGTAAAATTCGGAATTGATTAATGATGATTTTTTTCCTAATTCTTACGAGTCCAAAACATGAAAAAATCATATGATCATGATTCTCACATAGAAAACCGATTTTTAACAGAGAAAAGAGCTTTTTAACAGTTAAAAATCGATTTTCTATGTGAGAATCATGATCATATGATTTTTTCATGTTTTGAACTCGTAATAATTAGGAAAAAAATCATTAATCAATTCCGAATTTTACTATAAAAATAAAAATATATTTGAAAAAACAGGCTTTTTTGAAATTCTCGAATACCGTTTGAGTTAAAGAGCTAAAAATTGGTGTGAATTATTTTCATTCGACACCGAATCGACCCCCTAAGTATGAGTCAAAAAAGCCATGGGGGCAGAATTCCCATATTAATCCGGCTATGCCCATTATGTAATACGTTTTTCACCGTTTTGACCAGTTTCTGTTGTAAATGGCCATCCACAAATTACGTCACATGTTCAGGGGAGGGAGGGGGTCGACGAAGTGTGACAAGGGGTAGGGAGGGCACTAAAATTTTGTGACATCACATTTTTTCAAAATATAATATCTTATATTCAAGTATTACCGCACTAAATTTAAAAACCTACTTGTACAAATATAAAAATAATCAAATGAGATCATTATTCCAATGTAAAGTTGTAAAATATGTGACGTCACACTAGGTACACTAGGGTCTCACAAATGTGACCAGCTGTGCCAAGGACGGGAGGCGCGGCGCGGTCACAAAATCATGAAAGTCGTGTGACATAATTTATGAATAGCCCCTAAGGGCGTCAGTGCTTGTTGCTGTCGTATTTCGGTTTTCAGGGTATAAGTAGCCAAGTTTATGCATGCGCGTCTACGCTATATTCCTCAATTCCTATAACTTTCATTGGTTCGTCAAACCAACAATTTTGAAAAACCCGGCGTACTTTCAGGTGATTATTGATAAAATGAATACGCCTTTCAAGACAATTTCTTAGTTTGTCAGTGTAGCTTGCATTTACACACAGAAATAGAGTATACTCCTTACCCATGAAATAAAATCACTTCAAGGATAATTTTAATATGGTTTTTTTCTACTTTTTCAAGATTTAATATATCTATATATCTTGAAAAAATAGAATACAAGATATAATATCTACAGTTGTATGACATTTTTGACAGTTATAGGAGCGTTTCCTCGTATGCGCGGCAACACGTTTCCTTCCCAATTGCGTGTCTGTTAGTATTCATGTGGTATGTGGGTTTATCTCATACTAGCTGTTGCCCGCGACTTCGTCCGCGCGGACTTTGTTTACTCCGCTCCTACTGGTCGTAGCAAGATGTTATATTGCCTATAACCTTCCTCGATAAACAGGTTATCCAACTCAAAAATAATTATTCAAATCGGTTTAGCAGTTTTCGAGATTATCGCGTACAATCAAACAAACCAACAAACCCTACAATTTTATACTATTAGTAGATAGGTAGGTACCTAGTTTTTATGACGTACGTCAATGAAAGGAAAATTTAAACAAATATTTTCCTTTGTTTTATTTACAGAGAGCCACCACAGCCACTGAATTTTATATTTTCCTTAATTTTATTATAGCCCATCACCGACGAAAAAAATGGAGCTTATCAGTTTGACATGACGTGTATGTAATATTTCTGGAATTGGATATTATTTGAGTATGATGATCTATTCAGGCGCCCAAACACAAGTGTATGTTTGTCCATATATGTATGTATGGATGTCCATGTTCAATTCCCGAGAAATTCATTTCTCGGGAATTAAAAGCAATATCGAGAAAAAAAGAAAAATAATAAGAGATTTAAATCTGGTATATTCCAACTTAGGGGACAGTCTAAGTTTCATCAAAATTGGTTTAGTAGTTTTTGATATGAGTAGAGTTGACAGATATTTGAAGTCGGTTTAATTTTTTAAATTACTATTATTTGTAATACAAATTGCACAATGACGCTACGTGTATACCTACCTACCAATCTCTACATTTTCCTAGTTTTCCAAAGTTTCCTATATACGAAAGACTTCAATATTTTATATTATTATTTACTAACTGTTGCCAGCGACTTCGTCCGCGCGGACTTCGTTTACTCCGCACTGCTCCTCCCCCGTAGGTGATAGCGTGATAATATGTAACCTATATGTTGACCCGACCTATTAGAAATATTCATGCAAAATTTTAAGTAAATCCATGAAGTACTTTTTGATCTTACCCCGGACATACATACAGACAAACAAACAAAAATTCTAAAAACTTTATTTTTAGCTTTGATATTAATTGTAGATCACGTCCCAAGTATTCTTTAAAAAAATATTCAATGTACTTTGACTTTCCTACGATTTTGTTATAATATGTAATAATAGATACACACTCCTTACATATATAGGCAATTTAAAAACTCATTTAAATTTATGCTTTACATCTTTTAAATTTCTAAAATAAAAGTACCGGGCTTTTACCCACATAGTTCCGTTCCCGTGAGATTTCCAGGGTAAGAACTATTCTATGTCCTTTCTATCTCAAACTATCTTAGTACCAAATTTCACCCAAATCAGTTAAGTGGTTGTGACGTGAAGAAGAGACAGGCTGACAGACAGACAGAGTTACTGAGTTACTTTCGCATTTATAATATTAGTAATATAATATACATTTTTTTTTAGTGTCGATAGGGAAGCACTTGGCTACGACCTCGCCTGATGGTAAGCTACGATGTGGCCTAAGATCAAACACGCTTCCCTAGAAGGTACCTGTTCACTCTACTCTTGAAGATCCCCACATTGTACCCCTCGGGGAACATAGAATCAGGAAGCAAGTTCTAGTCCCTTGAGGTTCGAACGAAGAATGTTGAGTCGAACCGCTTTGTCCGGGTACATGGAATATTTAACATATGGCGATGCCTAGAATTAGTGCACCTCGCCATGTATCATTACAGTGGCAGTTTAAGAAGATTGTCTTCTATTAGTTCAGATATGTTGAAAGAAGAATGGTAAAATGTTTCAGATAACAACAAACCTTTTACTTATTACAGATGGTCAATTCTTCAAAGGAGGCCTGACCAACATTATTAGTATTGTTGACTAACACTCATATCACAAGCAAACTATTTACTTTGATATTAAATAAATTCATGTAATTTTACCAGCGAATACTTATTTATTTTCAATTTACTCAACTACTTACCTATTAAAAAAATAATAGGTATGTACTTACAATAATTTAGTGTTTAAGTCAAGTTCTTTTTACAGGCAATCTATTTTCTCGTAACAAAATACAAAAAAACTCAGTAATATTACTATAACTAGAATTACTTTTAAAATACTTCAATTCAATCTAAGTACATATATATTTAATAAGATTTTACAGCTCAAAGTTGCACAACATTATACATTAATTACAACACATTCTATAATGAATGAGTCACAAGAAAATTTCCTACAAGAAACAACATAATGGAATTTACATTAAACTACTCAACCACTGTATAAAAAAATAACCTCATGGAGAATGGCCTCATCATAGGCAACAGGTGTTCTGGTTTGTTCAGATCTAAACTAGAGATCCCATCACCCCGACAATAACACTTATGCTCCATTGACATTTCTGAAGCCGGTACTTGGTAATTTATAGCTGTTTTAAAATAATAACATTAGCTATGCTTTAAGGAATATGTTTGTAAAATTAATTCTAATAAACAGTAAAGGTAAGGTAATTAGAAAACTAGAATATGGAGTTTGAATTGTGATAATAACATAAAGTCTTCTCCATCTACCCAACACAATATTCAGGGTAAGACTTATCTGCTAAAAATTTACAACAAACCAAACTACAAATCTATGGAGCTTGGATTTGATTCTCAACAGGGAAAAATATTTGGGTGATGTTTGTATTGTATTTCTGGATTTGAGTGTCTATGAAACATATTGCAGTATTTATATACAATATTTATATATTATGTATTTTTATGTATTAGTATCGAAAAGAACAGGTACTTAAGTATAACTTAATACTTAACACAGCAGTGATAGATTTTGTCAATCTTTTGACTTTTAGGGACTGCCACACGGGAAAGAAGATACCTAAGATACTTTCACAAGGTACTAAAACAACACGGTGAAGATTAGATCTTTGTTCCTAGTCAATACATTGTGCATACGGTTTATGACAATACCAAATCAAATAATGCTGCCGTTCATGAATTTTAAAAGATATTTAGTCCATCAAAGGTGTGATTTAATCTAAAATGTATTTTAAACAATTGATCATAAAGTAATAAGGATATAAATAAAAAAAAAGTAATTTTAAATATCCTACAACAGAAAAACAGTGGATTGTGCACTATAGCATAGCGGTAACTAATCCTGCCACATATTGTTTGATTGAAATATAAACAAATATTTAACTTATGGTAGGTAACTTGAATTTCAAATCACACATGAATTTTCAGAATGAATCTCACAACTTAAGACCATGCAATTAAATGTATATTTAAGTCATGCAACTTTTAAAAAGCAAATAAATAAAATGAAATGTGTGTATTTATAACATGTTTCCAATTTGGTATATTTAGATGAACATTCTTAAATTATATAAATTACATATTTTGTAAATCTGTGGACTCTTATTATTTATCGAAATAATATTTCAGGTATTTTAATGACGTGGTTTAAAGTCTACAACTCACAATATTAGAAAAGATATTGGGATTAAAATTTGATAATATTAAATAAGTATTTAGGATTATCCAAATAGAGAGGCTCAAGTTTTGATGTCTCAAGTATTATTTGATGGTTTATGTTACCCACCACCTCTGTCAATACATAGCCAACTTGCTTTTGAAATATGCAGGCCATGCAGACAAAAATTTAACACTAACCTGTCCAATAAAACTTTTTTTGTATGATTCCCATTCACTTCTACATCTGAGAGACTGCGTTCTCTTTTCCTATTAATTGGTTTGTCCGTCATCTGATCTTAACCAAAAAAATAATGTTATTTTCCTTCTCTTGTGTAAAATTTAAGTTAAATTACTAGCTAATTTTTTATTAATAGTAATAGATGAGTCAGTTCGAAAAATGTGAAATACCCCCTGTATTACTATACATTGCGCAACTCTAATTGCCCGTTTGTAAAACAGGCAACTAATTTAAGTTGAATTAAATATTATTTTAACAGTTTTACGGATACAAGCCACGATTTATCAGTATCCTAGACAAATCTTATTATACCACACCGGGGTAAGAATTAAGATATCAGGAGATGAGTCAAACCGGTAAAAGCCTTAAGGAGCATTAGTTCTAACGCGTAAAATATGTGTGTTTACCAACAACATGCATCTCGATTAAATTAAATAAAATATAAAAAAAGTACTCACTAATAGTCTTGGAACAACAATTAATAGAATACCCAGCGGTCAATAGACAAGCTAAGTAGCACAGAGTAACTTATAAACGGCTAAGTAGAATCAACTGGCGAAAAAATTAAAATGACAATTTCAATTGGTTTCGAATCAGTGCTGCCAGGTCAGATTTGTAAATTTACAGTGTTTTTGATATAAAAATACAGTAGTTTGGTATAAAAAATACAGTAAATCACAAAGTTAAATACAGCTTTTACAGTAAAAAATACACAATAATGTAATCAAATTATATATTTTTAACACAACTATTATTAATCACTATCCGTTTCACTCAGAGATGGTTTGTTTTGATCATACCTTTTTACTTCATCTTCGATTTCTTTTATAGATGATTATACATAGGTATTTCACATAATATTATTTAAAAAAAAAATTTTCACTGATTTTTATTCACAATGTTATGGTATTTAGTTATAAGCAACTTTTTTTTGCCCGCATTTTCGCATCATGGACTACAAAAAGATATTACCTATGTTAAATTATTATTTGGAAAATTATTTAAAATTCATCCTAAATACATAACAAATGAATTAATATAACAAATTTATTATAAGTAAGAGTTACTTTTTAAAAACGTGTATATTTAAATCGAAATTTTTTATTTCTGTATTCGATAATTTTTGGTCTATGGTTAATCAGATACGCGAACGGCACTATTCGCATTTTGCGTCCATGAAGTATGACATTTGTGTCTGAATGAATGCCCTGTTTCATGTTTTCAATGTCATATTTTAATGGGCATGATCATGTGTCACCGGTATCAAGCTATATTTTACGGACTATAGACACTTGACAGATTTATTCAAAAAGTAAATTAATACGTAGGATATATCGTTTTTACTGTATACTGTATTTTTTTGAGACCTACAGTATACAGTTAAAACGGGAAAAAGCAGCTAAATTACAGCGATACTACTGTAATTACAGTGAACCTGGCAGCATTGTTTGGAATTGATATTTGACAACATGAAATTGAAAAAATCAAACTATTATTGTACAACTTCACAATCATGGCATGGAGGCACGGAGCTGGAAGCTTCAAGGAAGTTATATTCTACCCGGAATGTTCACACGCGCTTCAAAATCGTTCCGAAGAGTACCATGGCATGGGTGGAGTGTGTCTCTTTCTACTAAATAAAGCGCCAATCGTCATATATAAGTGCGGCCATGCGTAGTTTGCAAATAACTACTAAGTAATTCTACTTATTTGAGAAACAGTTTTTGCATTGCATGAGTAATTACGTAATAATTAAAATAAGCATATTTTAGAACTCACTGTCTTCATTACAATACATTTTATGCTAATGTATTTATCGACGTATATGAATAAAAGGTATTTAACGATTACCGAATATATAAAAATCTACCATCAGATAGTTTTATTTACACTGGCAATTGTAAGAAAGGGACACCATCCACTCGTGTCGTTGTCTTGCTCAGAACGTTTTTCTCTTCTGTTAAGTTAAAAACAGATGTCAACTTTATGTGTAACGGAATAAAGTACATTTGTATTTTTCAAATATTGCTTCGTAATAATTCCAGTTATCGTATACAAATTCCTTGGTCAGCTTAGAGTATCAGTGTGACTAGATTAAATTTTATGAAAACACCCAGGCACCTCAAATAATTACTGAAATACACCACCACACATCTTAACAACAATAACAACAACAATAACAATTGTCACAATGATTACTAGAATTGTATTTTAACATTCTTTTCAAGAGATTAAAATTAAAGCAACCTCCTTCATCTTTAACACCCTACTTTGCTTTTAAAATTGTTGATACGTTTTTGTTTTGAAGGTTTGGAGGCAAGGTAGCCAGTAGTCTTATGCATGTGGCATTTCCATCACGTTGCACGTATAGCAACGCACTATTAGTATGTTTGGTGTCTGTAGGCGATGGTTTCTCTTTCCGTCAGCAGAGCCATCAATTTGTTTGCTATCTGATGATAAAAAAGGAGAAACAAGAGAAACAAATATCAAACCCAGGATCATTTAATTTAAATCAAATTATCCCCGAGTTTATCGACTTTGGATATTCTAAGTATCTAGAAATTATTCCTGTGATCGACTGCTGTCCTTCGTATATTATTTTCAATATTAATAACTTATACTTTTCTGTTTTTGCATGTTGTTTTATGGTTACTTATATACTTAAGTTTCAGAATGCATGCTTTAGAAAAGACTATGAAGGAGTTGTGTCATCTTCTTAACGTTGAAGCCACAAAGAAATTTCCGGACTTTTTTCCTACTTTACCAAATAACTTTGCTTAACTGATTCGTCGTGGCGCATATTTTCCAAAACTTTTAGTGATGGCGGCGTACAAATATTCGTAACACGGCTACCGTGTTAAACGCCATATATGTTGATGAAACTGCTACCGTGTCATCCACCATGTAAAAAAGATTAATTGTTTTACGCGTGTATAGACTTGATTCATTCAATTGAAACCAAACCATGGGTGTAAACGAAAGATTGCGTCGTTTTGAGTGGTTTTTGAGTAGGTTTACTTAGTGTTTTCTTGAAAATGGAAGGTTAGTAACTTTTTTAATCAGATGTTCTAAACCTTTTGTAAAATAAGGGTTAGAAAATAAGAGCATTGATTAGATGTGGGTTTTTGGTTCTGATGTCCATTCGATACGTAGCGTTTTGTGGTAACGCTATTGCGGCTGGAATAGTTAGACGGTGGTACTGGTACCCATTGATCAAGCAAGTCGCCGCAGGACTCTACCGCCGTTAAGGTCACGATGTGATCTAATTCAAGTTTGTGTTTTGAACGTGTTTATTACCTACAAAACAAATAATTTGAGTTAATATCAATCACACTGGTTGTACCTCTGCCTACTTCTTTAGGGATACAGGTGTGAATATACTAACATCAATAAATTAACGATTAGTTTTTTTTTAAATTTACTTTTGATATTTGTTTCGTTCATATTAATGCAGCTTCAAAAAGATTGTCAACCCCTTATTTTTTTCCATTTCACAGAATATTCAGAAACGAAGACTACAGGCTTGATTTACGTGGAAAATTATAAATGTTTTGTTCAGGGTAGAACCTTTTAAAATGAAAATTGAGGGAGATATAATCCATTTAAAAATGACACGATTACCGCGTCATACACCAAAAGTTAAAAACAACCATGACATGGCTGCCGTATAATGCGCAACGAATCGGTTAAACATAAAAAATGGTGTCCGGATAGATAATAAAATAAAATTATCACTAAAAAACGAACTCTATTGATATGTCAATAAAATTATACTTACTATTAATTTGGAGAAATTCCCCAATCAACATACGAACGACCTGAAAGACTAAGTAGAGTGCAGAGCATACACAGAAGTGTTTTATGTTTTTATGTAATGCGTATTGCGTACCTATTCAATATTCATACAACTGGAAACTTGCAATTCAGAGCTTGTTTTGAAAATAATAAATTATTTTTAACTTCTTCTTTTCTTATTTTTTAACGTCTTATTTAAATTATTTTAACGTCTTATTTTTAACTTATATATATTTACATTTTATATAGATATTAGGAATTATTGCTTTGCTACTAGATTAATTCTGGGGAATTCCTTGAACAGCAATGTACACGACGTTGGCAAGAACAATGATTTCGCAGTTATCATAACATCTTACCGGTACTACCATAACTTTTTATGAAAAATGTTTAAAATACTGACTTCCAGCAATGTATATATCTACAACATACGGATGTTCGAAAAAGTCGATAAATTATACTGAAAAAGTATTAAAATACTACATCTGGGTACTACTTTTATGTAAAAGGTAAGTAACACAATGCAATGACAATCAATAGATCTAAACTACTAAGTTATTACTCAACTTGCTCTCTGCCATTGAGTCTGGCTGGATAGAAAGCCTCCGGAGAAGTGACTGTAACATTTCGGTATCTTTTGGCAAATTCGACCGACAATTTAATTTCTTTTAACTATTAATTTGCTTCAAGAGAGCATTCTAAACTTATTATTATTATATTGGTTTGGTGGCTATCCAGTTAGTACGGATTCTGCCAATATCAAGTCAGTCATGGGAGAGACACATAAAAAGAGTTGTCCGGTGACTTTATCAGTTACAAGTTGAGGAATCTAAAACAAAACAAACACAAAGATTAGTAAACTTACACAACTACAACATTATGGATTAGGAGTTAATACTATGTACATGAATCTATATACAAACATAAAAGTGGAGAAAGTGGGATCAACAAAGGAATTTTAAAGCTTAATAGTTAATTTTGTTAGTCTAAACTTATTTTGAGGTTATTGTTATTTGTTTACTGTTATGACATTTGACAATTGACATTAGTCTGGAGAATACAAACCGACCAAAACAAAGTACCATAATAAACCCTTATAAGCATTTGCGTTTATCTAGCTTTTTTATTTAGAGGCATAATATCGATAAAATAGTGCGGCGACAAGTGAAACCACTGGAACGACAGCTGGAAAGCGACGAAAGTCACCGCCACTAAAAGCGATACGCAATACCAATTTTAACTGTTGTCAGTTGCCAACCAATTTTGAGTGTTCATCAAATGTCAGTTGATCACTATAAATGTCAAAGATAGGCAATAGGCCCCCTGGTCATGCTTGTAAGCATTTGGAACTGGCGACAGATATCAGAAACTTCAAAATGACATTACCAACATATCAAGTTGACTGTTAAAATATAATATGGTCATGTAAAGAAATGAATATTTTTTGTTGGATACTTACATATAATTATATTTTATAATATTATTTAAATTTTATATATAATTAATTCTATAAATGTGCTACAGGCAGACATCTATCGGCGAAGAGGTAATTTAGGTTTGTAGTTATTTGAACAAAAGTTTGCTTAAACTAACAGCAGAGGGCAGTAGTGTATTTTCTTATTAAGGCCGTCACACGGGAACTTTTTCTCGCCATAGTTCATGTAGGACCTGATAGATTACTAATGATGTGAACCTTCTAACTTGGAAATATAGGTAATAAATATAATATTGACTCACGTTTTAGCCAATAAACCGAGGTTGTTTCTTTATGTGGGAAGGTAAATACATTTATTATATCAAACAGTTCTTTACCAAGACAACTTATAATTTGTGCCATGCCTACGTACATTTTACAGATAAATTAAACAGTTTTAGTTTCGATACTGTAGCTAATAGTGAAGGAAGTATTCCAATTATGGAATCAAGAATACGAAAAGAAACAATGTAAGGTAAGTTACAGCCTTGTAAAAAGCAAAGGTACAAGTATGTAAATGTACATGCTTAGAGTAAACCGTGTCGATGTCCGTGTAAGCTTCGTGTAATCACTTGCGTCGTCACGCACACAAATACTCGAATGGTGTTGCAAGTAAATAAATATTTTCCCAAGACAGTATTTAAAATATATCTACCTGACCGGTATACAAATAATTTTCATATTACATATAACACTAGCGACCTGCCCGCGGTTCACCCGCGTAGCTTTTGTTCCCGTGAGAATATCGGAAATGTTTATATACCAAAACCTTCCCCAAGTATCAATCTGTCTATCAAAAAAAAACCGCATCAAAATCCGTTGCGTAGTTTTAAAGATTTAAGCATACATAGTGACATAAGGACATAGGGACAGACAGAGAAAGCGACTTTGTTTTATACTATGTAATGATTATCAATCATTTAGTATAAACTTGAAACTTATTATTCTTATTATTCGGTTAGGTAAAAAAAAAAAATAATAATAAAATTTATTTAGTACAATTCAATAGTACAATTGTTTTATACAGGCACATTTTACATGAAATGTTAAAAACATTATTACATTTTGACAGTGGTTGAGGACCTCCTTTTAAGTAAAAAAATACCTGTATTAGGAGGCCTCATTCTTCCATACAATATATTTAATTTACAGGTACATAATAGATATTAGCATATTATATATAACATGAAATTAAATAATATAAATGATTTATTCCATTTAGATACATAAATATCAATACAATTACTATTAACCCTATAATAATAATAAACTATATATATATATATATATATATATATATATATATATATATATATATATATATATATATATATATATATGTGTAAAGAAAACCATAATAAGGTTTTATTTAATTATGTTTTTTTATATTGCCGCGCTATGGCCAGTTTCCATAGCGGGCCGTGATAGCTTCTGTCAGCGGATTTGTCAATGAGTTGTAATTAGAAGGAAATTATATTTTATTGGCAAGAATTTTGTAAAAAGATAGACCCGAAAGTAAGGGCTTTAAATGTTGTTTCTTTTAATTACAGAAACGCAATTGAGTCTTTGTTTTACTTATAAATAGAAATAATATCATTATATATATATATATATATATATATATATATATATATATATATATATATATATATATATATATATATATATATATATAGCGTTAGATAATATTAAGTTAACAAAGCATAATTTATATTATAGGTATGTATATTAAGTTCTAGCGAGTGTGTGTGTGTGTGTGTGTGTGTGTGTGTGTGTATGTGTGTGTGTATATGTGTGTGTGTGTGTATACGCTTATATTTTAGATTAAAGCTTCAGTCTGGTCATAGCTTAAAGTATTTAACATTTTTATTAATTTTGTTTTGCATTTATATTTTACAGAATATATATTTAAAAGCCTATTTAATTTATTATAAAGAACAGCAGATTTTTTGTAGTACTGCTTAGAGGCAAAATAAGTTTTAGTTTGAGGAGTAGAGGCAACAATATCATATCTTCTTTTTTGTAGTAATTTTGGATCAAATGTAAAGCTACTATGAAATTTTAAAATAACATTTAAGATATATAGTTTTCTAACTGACAAAACATTACTGTATTTATAAAGTTCTGTCGTTGGAAATCTATATGGTTTAAAGAGCATTACTTTTAGTAGAGCTCTTTGTGCTCTTTCTAATTCCAATAGTTTGGTCTTTGATGCAGCACCCCATACGGTAATACAGTACGTTAGAACTATATACTAAAGCTATATAGATTCTTCTCCTTAACTCCTTGTTTGTGATATGTCTCAAAATTTTAAATATGTAGATTAATTTTCTAATTCTATTGTTGATTAAATCTAAATGAGCATGCCATGTTAATCTTTGATCCACACAGACACCAAGATATTTTACTTCAGTAACTTTATTAATAACGGGACAGTAACATTGGGTATTTAAGGGGTTGTATTGTTGTATAAATATGTTAAGTGCCGGGAAATATCCTAGATGTTTTCAAGATAATTCCAAAGCTATTTAATCTTACATTTTTTTTTTTAATTTTTGTGCTTTTATTTGTGATTTGAAATATTTTTACCTCACTGAAATAAAGATTGACTGTCTTTCCGATAGTATAATTAGTCATATAGAAAATTTAGAACTTACAATTTTTATTCCGGTGAGGTAAAATGAGTAGAATTACATGAAAATGTTTCAGAGGTTCTCAAGATATTAATTTTTTTGTATATTTCAGTAATCAAACAGCGGTAACCAACTGGCACCGAGCGTAAATAAAAAATATGGGCAATACGAGTCTACATTATTTAAGTTATAAAAACAGTGATTGAAGTAATTTAAAAAAAAACTTATTGAAATGTATCTACTAATATATAGTCCCATATCATACAAATGTTTGAAATACATTGCTTGGCAAATACTTGTGTGCCATTATGTGTATGTCTATGTGCGTGTATGTGTATGTATGTGTGTGTGTGTATACGCTATCACGTGTGTATGTATATTTGTATGTATGTTCAAAGCTATCACCTTGGAAACTTTTCTTATTATAACTTTCATACAAATCTTGCCATTATTCTAAACCTTAAATTAGCTTGTAAATTAGCAAATGGGTGGGCAAACAGAAACAATACTTACGTTATAGACGAACGTTTTAAGGTAAAAAATAATAAGATACTTATTAATCAAAGTATTTATTTAAGTCAACTTAAAAAATTAAAATATTGCTAAACGTACTATATTGAGTCAAGCTACTATTGGCTCTGTGCATGACTTGAAAACCACCTATCGTGCGCAACTGTTTTGGTTCAGATCTTAGAATATAGAAAAAAGTAATCCCCATGCGTAATCTCCTCTAACTTTTTTAGGAGAATCGGAAAAAATACAGCTCTTTGTGGCGACTCTTTGGCTTCTACGTGCTTTAGATGCTTTCTTTTTTAGGTGAATCGGAAAAAATACAGCTCTTTGTGGCGACTTTTTGGCTTCTACGTGCTATATATGCATTTGAGTATATGACACGAAATAATTAAGTCGTGTATTAATACTCAGTTATGTGAGCAAAGTCGTCATTCGCAACACAAATTTCAAGCTATGTAGAATTGAAGCTTAATTATCAGCATAAACCGCCCCATTGGTCGAGTGGTTAGCAACCCTGACTATGCAATCAATGGGGTCCGGGTTCGATTCCCGGCAGGGACAGGCATTTGTGTGATAAGCACAAATGTTTGTATTTTTGGATTTGGGTGTTTATTAAATATATTATTTATATATGTATTTCTATGTATTAGATCGTTGACTGACACCCATACTACAAGCATATAATTTGCTTACTTTCGAGTCAGATCAATTTGCGTAATTTGTCCAGTGATATTTATTATTATTATCATCATAAGCATATTAGGAGGCCGACATTTAGCGCAGACTGACTTTAGAAAATTACCCTATATGTTTTCGTCGATAAAAATCGAAAATATCGCCAATAAAACTACTTGACACTAAGCAAATCACGAAATAATGCCGTACGATGGTATATTATTTCACAAGAAAAATTAAATAAGTCTTTATGGCAGTGACAGTATTTTTAATGATTAATGATCACTGCGGCATCTATAATGCTAGTTGGAACAATTTTTTAGTCTTCAAAATGTCCTCACTATACACGAATGGTATTGTTGATGTTTGTTTATTATATGTTATATATTATGTTTAGTTAATGTAATATTGGTCTGACAAACTGCTTTGTAATATTTGTGCCAGTATACTGGTAAGTCCCTACACTTAAAAAATATTATAAATTAAAGCAAAGTCCACGCTATGTAATATCGCATATAAAATAGGAATACATACGTTATCTATACATATAATAAAATCGTAGGAAAGTCAAAACTGTACATTGAATATTTTTTTAAAAGAATACTTGGGGCGTGATCTACAATCGATATTGAAGCCAAAAATATAGTTTTTACAATTTTTGTCTGTTTGTCTGTATGTCTGTTTATCTTTTTGTCTGTTTGTCTGTATGTATGTCTGGGGTAAACTCAAAAAGTACTGCATGGATTTACTTCAAATTTTGCATTAAGGCGATTACAGCTGCGAACGACCTTGAGTTTCTAACAGGAGCAGCGCAAATACTATTTCACGCGGTGATATGCTCCAACTTCAAAGAGTATTTACAATGAATGCAGATACCTACGTTTTAACATTTTTGTTCACCTATATGAACTTTTATCATCATGAATCGACTGAATGTTGTCAAACTCAAAAACAATAACCAATCGCTCATTTATCGATTACATATACATTCATTTTGGAAAAACGATAAATATCTAAAGAAAAAAAATATATCGAAAATCGACAAAAATCGATAAAATATAACAATTTATACAATACTAACAGTTACGTATCCTATTTCATTGAAAGTTTTGTAATATACAATACATCCCGTGTAGCACTTTATTTTAATACATACAATCAACAATTAATATTTAACCAAACCTTTCAAAATTTGATTTTGTAAAATGTAACCTCTTGAATAATATTTAAAAACTAACTAGCTTTTTAGTTTTTGTTTCAAAATCTCGTAAGAAAAAAGTAGATATATAATTTGATTTAATGTTTATAGAGGAAACTACTAAATAAGTTGGTTTATTTAGACTATTTTGTGTATAATATATCTAATTTATTTATTTTTAGTTGCGAAGTCCTTACTACCTTCAAATAGTACCAGTTTTTATTTTTTTTTCTTTAGAGTTTTGCTTTTTATTCGCTTGCTTGAATTATCTTCGTTGTTTATATGTTTTTTTTTGTACATTTATACAAAATATTGAAAAATACTTATCTATCTATAGATAATAAAACATTCAAGCTTAAACGTAGGTAAGTACATGAATAGTCTCAAAATGAATATTCAGTGTCTACTCGCAAACAAAACTATCTATAAAGTACTAGCTTTCAGCTCCTTTAATACCCTCTTTTACCTCTTTAAGAGATAAAACTTACAGCATCCTTACATGCACGTTTATTTAATCGAATTAAAGAACATGACTAATAAATTTGAAGAGATTTTGATTAAACATATTTTATTTTTTCTACAAACTTTACCACTTTTTTCATCCTTTGAAGAGATGACATTTGAAAACCTTAAACTCGTATTCATTTAATTGTATTAAAAATCATAAATACTAAGTTTTAAATAATTTCTAGAATATTCTACAATAAACAATCTATTTTTTATATAAACATCAATGCTTTTTTTACCCTTTAAGGAATGAAATTTAAAAAAATCCCCAAATATATGATTCTTAAATTGTGTTGAAGAACATAAGTGTCGAATTCCAAGTTATTTTGACCATAAACGTTTGATTTTTCACATAAATTGTAACACACATTTTTACTCCTTTAATGGATGAAACTTCGAACATTACGTGCATGTTTTTTTTAAATTTCGATTGAAGAGCATAAGTACTAAAAAAATCCGAAAATTCGTACTTCTTAATTGTATTAAAAATCATAAATACTAAATTAAAATAATTTAGATTTTATAGTAATGCAATAAATAAACAATTTTGATACAAACTTTAAAGCCTCTTTTTACCTCTCTATGAGCTAGAATTAAAAAAAATACTAAATTTGTATTTAATTTTTTTTTCAGTTAAAGGATAATTTAATTACGGCATATCATTCATTACAACTCAAAAATGACAGAGTTTCATACAAACTTTCACCCCCTATTTCACCATCTTAGGGGATGAATTTAAAAAAAATCCTTTCTTATTCCTTGTCTATATCATAAGAACAACATCTGTAAAAAAACAGCCTTCTCGGTCCAAGCTCATTATCTACTATGAAAAACATCCAAGCGTAAACGAAATGTTCAATTTCCAAACGGCACAACCTTACTATTGTGCCAAACGTTCTATCTGTACTATTACTCTTTGACTCGAATATGGAGAGCGGAGCACGCTAACATGCGACACAGCCTCCCCGTATGAACGCTACCGGGAGACTGACTTTCGACGCGAGCGCTGTCCGCGAATGAAATAATAAGGTTTTTATTGATTCAATAGCACACTATAATGATTTTGTAAAATTTTGAACTTAAATTTTATAAAGCAATAAATTGTCTGTAATAAAAAGAAAAAATCATCAAAATCGTTACAGTAGTTTGGAAGTTATAAGCAAATTTTTGCGTAAAAATATGAAAGATATTCGATTTTTTTCCGTCAAAAATAACAATAAAATTTGAAAAAACGAACTTAAAATTTAAACTTAATTATATTATACGTATAATACATATTTTTTTTAAATTATTGGACCAACCGGTTAGCAGTAGTAGGCTTTCAAAGAGGAGTCTATTTCGTAGTTTGGCATTAGCTGTCGCCTTAATATTACTAACAGGTCGGGTCAACATATAGGCTACATATTATCACGCTATCACTTACGGGGGAGGTGCTGTGCGGAGTGAACGAAGTTCGCGCGGACGAAGTCGTGGGCAACAGCTTGTTAATTATAATGAAAATAGACAAAAACAAATACATGGTAGAATATTTTCCTCTTTGGCTGGCAACACTTTGAATATCATTCTACGTAGATATTTACGATTTATTTGTTTGGATTTTATACAAAAATATCCGATGCCAAGTAGTTTTTATGTGTAAAATGTGATCTTCAAGTCATAAATACGCTGTTGTAAAGCACAGTGACAGCCTTTCACCACAAAGTAACTCACATTTTTTTAAATTGCGAGAGCTGTACTTCGTGTGGCATGTGTCATATGTCTGAGCGGCCGGCGAGCGTAAGAAGCCTTTTCAGGCTTCTTTGAAATGGCTTAATATTGTGTGGGTCGACTTGGTTTCTATGCGTTATTATTCTATGTGTAGATGTTTGTTTTTATTAACTCACAGGCCAACAAAATAAATGTTTGTGAAAACTTTATCAACAAATTTACCTAAATCTTATGTATTTTTGTATGCTGAAACTGTATTTCATAACAGTTTTTTTTATCACCCGTCACTTTTTCGCAATATATCAATTTAGAAGCTGCAGCGTGCAGCCCGCTGCATTATAAGTTTTTGGCAAATCCCATGGATTCACTTAATTTTTCCGGGATAAAATGTAGCCTATATGCTATTCTAGGTCATCATTTACCTGTGCACCGAATTTTATACAAATTTGTTCAGTATTTTTTGCGTGATTGAGTAACAAACGTCCATCCAAACATCCAAATTTTCGCATTTATGATACAAATGGGGCACACTAAAAGTTTTGCACTTCTAGCTAATCGGAACTATTTTAATTTCGAATGTAATAATAAAAATCAATCGGCGGGAAATGATTTGTCAATTGCTTTTTTTTATCACACATCAAAGTTCTACGCACGTAACGAAAATGGAATTAAGTCGAAAAGATTTTAGAGCGGTGATTTTTTATAATTTTAAAAGTTCTCTTTCTCCGCAAGACTGTGCCACTCGTCTTCAAAATGCTTTTGGAAGAGAAGCACCTTGTTTGAGCACCGTGAGGGGATGGTTTGCTGAATTTGACAGAGGTCGAGTTTCTTTACACGACGGATTTCGTGAAGGGCGGCCTTCAACTGCCGTCAACGAAAATAATGTGGCTACTGTTAAGCGGTTAATTGAAAAAAAAACCCGGATTACCTAGAAGACAATTCGAGGACTATTGGGGATTGGTATGAGCCAAATTCAGAAAATTTTACACGAAGAATTGAAAGTTCGGTAACTTTGTTTTCGTTGGATCCCTCATGAACTGACAGCGGAGCAGAAGCGAGCTCGCGTGGAATGGTGCTCACAGATGCTACTGAAGTACGACCACGGACATTCTAATGCTGTTTATGACATTTTCACAGGAGGCGAAACGTGGATTTATTGTTTTGAACCCGAAAAGAAACAGCAATCTTTTGAATGCGTGTTTGAAAATGAGAACAGGCCAACAAAAGTAAGACAGGCGAGAAACGTTGGTAAAAAAATGATCGCGTTTTTTTCTCAGCTACGGGTCCCATCTGTACAATTCCTCTTGAAGATCAAAAGAATGTTAATTCTATCATTTGTTTACCCAGGGTGTTAGAAAAAGTTCGCGAAAGACGACCCAAAAGCCGCATTCTCCTACACCATGATAACGCTTCTTCACACACGGCCAACAAAACAAAGTTATTTTTAGCTTCCGGAAAAGTACATCTCGTCACTCATCCTGCGCATAGCCCTGACTTAGCACCCTGTGACTTCTGTATTTTCCCCAAAATCAAAGATTTGATGAGAGGTTTTATTTTTACCAACTCCGAAGAGGCAGTGATAGCGTTCAATCAGCACGTAGAAAACATGCCTTCAGATCTGTGGTCCTCCTGTTTTAAAAAATGGTTTGATCGCATGAAAAAATGTTTAAAATGTAAAGGAGATTATTTTAAGAAGCAATAAACATAATATTTTGGTTATAAAATGTTGTTTTTTTAAGTTACGCAAAACTTATAGTGTGCACTACAGCCGGGGGAGCCAGCGGACTGTAGATCTGGTACTTCTTCTTCGACGCCCCACCAGCCGTAGTGCTTTTTGGTTGAGCCGGATGTGCCGGAGAAATAATCGAGACCACAACTATTCATTGCAAAGGTGCTTTATTGTAACGAAATAGAATTTATCAATAAAGCTAGCACCGTTGCAAATGTTCCTATTCTGTGGGAGAGCCAGTACTTGCCCTAACACTGCCCTACTCTAAAGCCGGTACCCTTTCGGTATAGACTAAAGCCCAGGAACTTGTCTGGGAAACTTATTGAGTCGTAACGAAACTGTAACTTGATCGGAACGGAACTAACTGTATGGCGCTCCCGTAGTCTTCACGCGCCCCTGTAAGGGGGCGGGAAAATGGTTTCGGGGCTGTTTGCCCCCTGACCATGAAATCAGTCGCTAGCCGTAAAAACGGCTAGGTCATTGGCTAGAATGAGGGGTGGTTTAGTAGACCCCATACACTATTTGGTTTGCGGAAGAGGGATTTGTGATGTTTTGTATTGGGGTATGATAGGTTCAGATGGGATGGCGGATATTCTGGATTAGGTGCCCCCTGTGTGACGCGCTTCCACGTGCAATCCGCCCCGCAGGTCGAGTCCCCGCGGGGGATTAAACACGTGGTGGCAATTTAGACTGAGGGGGGGGGGGGGGGTAGAAAAGGGAATTCAGGTTACTTTAGGATATCACGGGGGAAGGGCTTGGCGTCAGGAGGACGCGCATGCCATGGGGAAATGTTTTTGATATGTGGGTGTAAGGAGATGTCTATCTTGTCATACATATTTTTAGCAAGTCTCTTGATGAAGTCTTGCAGGTTTTCTATATTTAGGTCTCGCTGGATTACGTCGTTGCGGACGTACCTTGGTGCTTGGGTTATCCTACGCAGCGCCACATTTTGCCGCTGTTGTAGTACTTTGCGGAGATCTTGAGAGGTGAGTTGGTACCATGAGGCCGCTGCGTAGGTCAGCCTTGGTCTAACGTAGGTTTTGTAAAGGCCTAGCTTGATCTTCATGGGAAGCGTACTTTGTAGTACTGGTTTGAGTACTGTCATAGCCGCCTGGGTGTTTTTTGATATTTATTTTACGTGGGCTCTCATTGTCAGACCTTTATCTATTTTTACTCCCAGGTATTTGACTGATGTTGACCATTTTATGTTCTTCCCTTGCAGTGTTAACTGGGGGAGGGTTTTCTTGGTTTTGGACCTTCTGGGTAGAAGCGCCTGCGTCTTTTCGACATTCACCGAAAGCTTCCATTTGTTAAACCAGTCTGGTAAGGAGTCCAAGTTCTTTTGGAGTTTGCTGATGGCGTGCTTGGGTGATAATGACGTAGTTAGGTATGCTGCGTCATCAGCAAATAGGGCCAGTTGGCAGCCGTCTCCCACCGGTATATCATCCGTGTATACTGAGTATAACTTTGGCGAGAGACAGCTCCCCTGGGGCACTCCTGCTGTTATCTTTTTGAGGGTGAATATTTTGTCTTCCACCACCACTCTGAATGTCCTATCCTTGATGAAGGAGTCGATGATTTTCACCATCCTTCTTGGAGTTGTGGTGTGGGCCAGTGTGAAAATCAGTCCTTTGTGCCAGACTCTATCAAAGACTTTTTCAATGTCTAAGAGTGCTGCTACCGCCTGTTTGAAGAGTCGTACTGTGCGGTTCCAGTGCTTGGAGGAGCGCATGGTGCGCTCTGTCAAGGCTGCACTGTTCGCCGTGCTGCAACAGCGGCATCCACCAGAAGAGGTACTGCATACACTGCTGGTAGAGGTCGAGCACACGCTCAACAGCCAACCTCTCACTCACGTGTCGGTTTCACCTGAAGACCCGGCACCATTGACGCCCAATCACTTCCTGCTGGGCGGACCATCACGCGTGCCTGTCCCGGGCGCGTTCTCCGAAGGCGATACCATCGGCCACCGCCACTGGCGGCACTCACAACAGCTGGCCAATCACTTCTGGTCACGCTGGGTACGAGAAGCGCTTCCGCTACTCCAAAAGCGGCGGGAGCCTCATGGAAGAGGAGCAGAACTGCGCGTCGGCGACGTCATCCTCATCGCTGACGGCGCGCTGCCAAGAAATACGTGGCCAACGGAGTTTTCGTAATTCTGGATTCCCGCATATAAATACAATCTCGCAAGAGTCGACTCGTAATTTGTCGACTGCGTGGAACCCCTTTTGTTCGTAATATGCCTTTAGGCAAACAACTTAACTACATAAAGCTTTATTATTTCTGTACAACAAAGCTGTATGTAGGTCTTAGGGCGAATAAAAGACGAAAACGAACATTATTTATTACAAAAAACTTACGAACTAAACGAAATATACAATTTATCCTGCCTTAATATCTATTTACATTAAATATTTACATCGAATATGTCTGTGCTGCACATATAGTGTGACCTACGTATATATTCAAATTTAATAAATAATTGTTTTATAAATTGGTTATATTTTTGCTTAAAATCATATTTAATTATTTTTTTTACATTATACAAGCAGATGGGTCTCCTGATGGAAAGAGTCAACCATCGCCTATAAACACCAAAGATGTTAATGGTGCGTTGCTATTTTGTGGCGAGGTCTAATGCCACATGCATAATTTACCGGCTACCTAACTCTCCAAACCGGAACACGACGGTGACAAGCATTGACGCTATTGCGGCTGGAATTGGTAAGGCGGTGGTACCAGACCCGTGCGAGAAAATACAGAACTCTACCACCTAGTAGCCACGATGGAAGTGTCTCGCATAGGCAATCGGTCGCCTTTTACGACCTGCTTGGCAGAACGGCAGATTAGCCTATTCTTCAAAGGAGCCCGGGACCAACACAGGGGAAATATATTATAGAATGCTCAAATTATAATATTATATAATTTTAATTTTTAATAAAACACACAAAGCAAATTGAGTATATAATTGTACACTAATTTAAGTTATAATTAGTGAAACATAAACTAAACGACGGTAAAAAATATTAGAATTACCAACCGAAAAAAAACTTATTTCGTTGCCGACTTCATTACATCACGGAACTTATATACGATAACTGGAATTGTTATGAAGCAATATTTGAAAAGTAAAATGTACTTTATTTCGTTACGAATAAAGTCGACATTTGTTTCTTGCTTAACACAGGGGAAAAACGTTCTAAGCAAGACAACGACAAGAGTGGATGTTGTCCCTTTCTTGCAATTGCCAGTGTAAATAAAACTATCTGATGGTAGATTTTTATATATGTATATTCGGTAATCGTTAAATCCATTTTATTCATACACGTCGATAAATACATTAGCATAAAATGTATTGTAATTAACATAGTGAGTTCCAAAATGTGCTTATTTTAATTATTACGTAATTACTTATGCAATGCAAAAACTGTTTCTCAAATTAGTGGAATTACTTAGTAGTAATTTGCATTGCACTAAGCATGGCCGCACTTATATATGGCGATTGGCGCCTTATTTAGTAGAAAGAGACACACTCCACCCATGTCGTGTTACTCTTCGGAATGATTTTGAAGCGCGTGTGATTATGAATATTCCGGGTAGAATGTAACTTCCTTGCATTACATATAAATAATGTTGCCAACTTCAAAGATTTAAATTGTCAAAAATATATATCATACATTTTGGTACATAATCTTTCTTTTTTTAATAAAGAAATATGATAAATTGGTGGGTGATGTAACCCTTTTTTTTCATTTTTTTCTTTATCAGGACACCAAATTACGCAGGAATTAGTTAAAATTATCGAAAAAGTTTTTCGGTTGCTGGCCTGTGTTACCTATAGGATTGCAATCTGGCAGATAGAAAAATATAGCTATTCCTTTTAGTCACTAAACTTTTTAATAGGGAGTTGTCATCCGTGTGGCGAGAAATGCCACATGCATAAGTTTACTGACTACCACCTTACATTTCATAAAGTTATGATAATAGTGACACGTAGGCCAACCGTTTACGGTTGGGTTTACAAGGCGCCTGGCAGGAATGCAAATGATTTATCTTTAAATAAGTGTCTGGATTAACTCGGGATAAGTTGATGCGTAAAGAATAGAGCTCGTTGAAGAATAGACCATCTGCCGTTATGCCAGGCATTTCGTTAAAGATGACAGATTGGAAATTCGGTCACTACCATCGTGGGTACTAGGTGGTAGAGTTCTACATTATCTCGTCCGGGTCTGGTACCACCGCCTTAATTATTCCTGCCACAATAGCATCAGTGCTAGTCACTGGCGTGTTCTGGTTAGGAGGGTAAGGTAGCCGGGAATCTATACACATAATAAAATCGTAGGAAAGTCAAAACTTTACATTGAATATTTTTTTAAAAGAATACTTGGGGCGTGATCTACAATCGATATAGAAGCCAGAAATATAGTTTTTAGAATTTTTGTCTGTATGTCTGTTTGTCTGTATGTTTGTTTGTCTGTATGTATGTCAGGGGTAAACTCAAAAAGTACTGCATGGATTTACTTCAAATTTTGCATGAATATTACTAATAGGTCGGGTCAACATATAGGCTACATATTATCACGCTATCACCTACGGGGGAGGTGCTGTGCGGAGTAAACGAAGTCCGCGCGGACGAAGTCGCAGGCAACAGCAGGCAACAACAGATACAGATATAGACTAGCTAGTCTATATCTATATCTATACATATAATAAAATCGTAGGTGGTGTCAAGAGTCTTCGCAACCGGCGTGTGTGTATGAAAAGAGTGATGAATGTGGAGGAAGCGAGATAAGCCTGCAAGGGTCGTGATGTATGACACTCGGTTCTCTCTGCCTACCTCGTAAGGGCAGATCCCTTACGATAGATATGTGTGTGTGTGTATACTTTTTAGTTAGGATTCATTATCTTCGACATTAGAATTTTACGATGGTAAATTACGCAATCTTGTCATTTCATTCAGATATTGAATAGTGTGGGGATTATAAAGTAACTTGTGGTGGTCTAAACTCCTTATTATTAGCCCCTCATTAAACTTATCTCAGCTCAAAGCAACGCATGCTTGACCTTTAGAAAAAATCCGTGAACTTAACCACTGTAGTTAGGTCGGTCTAAAGTAATTCCTTGGAGTCTGTGTACAGTTAGACCCCAGCACAATATCAATGGCAGCCTTTTACGTTCTGTTTTACTCTGTCCACGAAGTGCATCGAATTCTGTCGTCAATGATTCGATTCTGACTCCCAATCCAGGAACATTGATTTTAATTGCTTTGTCGTCAAATTCTAAATAAACAGCCTGTGACAGTATTCCAGGTTCCAATTGGTCCCTTCGAAGAGCTGGCCACTCTATTATCATATATAACTCCCATTGCTTAATATAATATTCAATCTATATATATATTATTTATATTTTACATCAATCTCCCTGTTGTAAAGGCAAAGTAACGAAACACTATTTAAAGTATACGTATAAAGCAGGTACGTACTGCCTGAGCCTAAGCCTGAAAAGGCTTCTTACGCTCGCCGGCCGCTCAGACATATGACACGTGCCACATGAAGTACAGCTCTCTCAATTTAAAAAAATATGAGTTACTTTGTGGTGAAAGGCTGTCACCGTGCTTCACAAAAGCGTATTTAAGACTTGAAGATCACATTTTAAAGATAAAAACTACTTGGCATCGGATATTTTTGTATAAAATCCAAACAAATAAATCGTAAATATCTACGTAGAATGATATTCAAAATGTTGCCAGCCAAAGAGGAAAATATTTTACCATGTATTTGTTTTTGTCTATTTTCATTATAATTAATAACGTGTGTATTTCTATTTTATGTGCGATATTACATAGCCTGGACTTTGCTTTAATTTATAATAATTTTTAAGTGTTGGGACTTATCAGTATACTGGCACAAATATTACAAAGCAATTTGTCAGACCAATATTACAAGGCCTTTATTCGTGTATAGTGAGGACATTTTGAAGCCTAAAAATTGTTCTAACTAGCATTATAGATGCCGCAGTGATCATTAATCATCAAAAATACTGACACTGCCATAAAGGCTTTTTTAATTTTTCTTATGAAATAATATACCACCTATGAAATAATAAGAAATTTGGTGTCCTGAACAGGGCGAAACATTACTTCACGCGAGCCGACTGCTTGCGACGAAGTCGCAAATTAGGATTCGCAAAAACGGAGAGTGTTCTAAAAGTTGTTCAGCTTAATTTTACCCGTTGAATTCCATCATCGGATATCGCATTAAAATTCAAAATTTCACCTTCACCATCTGTTGAGAGAGTTGTGTGTGAGAGATGTCAGAAAATCTATACAGTGGGATTTTCAAGGCATTTTGAGGCTCACTCGTCCGTTCTGTGGACCCAATTGCCAGTAGACCTGTTTCCAAAACGATGCGACTTAGGGGTTTTCAAGAAAAGAGCTTACCCTTTCCAAAAAGCCAGGAACGCATCTGTAAGACCCCCGGTATGGCAGCTGTTCATGAGTGACAGTGATAACTTACCATCAGGTAATCACCGTGATCACCATTTTTCCCGTTTGCCTTTTATTCCATAAAAAAGGAAAGCCGTTCATACATTAATATCTTTAGATGTAAGTTTTAAGATGTGTAAGATGTGTAAATTGAATCATAATTGGTCATACGACTCACAGACTCCGTCGGAACTCGACCGGCTATTGGAATTGGATTTAATACGACGGAAGACACAATAACGTTCCAACGTGTAACGTATCTATCGAAATGTGTATTGCCTCTATATTCTGTGGTATTGCAGTCAATTATACATAATTCATATACATAATTAAATTAATATGTAATCTGACATACACTTATGTTAATTTTTTTTTATGTAATCATGACTTAACACGTCACGCTCATGCCTGGCATCCTCCACAATTACATACGACCCCGCCATTTTTGGAGATTTGACACCATTTGCGGATAGTACCAGATCAACTTCATTTATGTGAAATAGTACCTAGTAGAAAAAAAGACTCGCTTCTATTTTTACAAATTACAATGAAATTTCCTGATATATTTGTTAATGTTAGGGCGGCTTGTACTAAAGTTCTTAAATGCATTGTCACTTAAACATGTCAAAGCAATTATTGTCAAGCAAATGTCAAATCACCTTAAATGGTGTCACTTTAAACGTATTTAGTGACTTAAAATGATTTTTAAGCATTTTGGTGGAAGCCGCCCTTAATGTTTAAGAAAATAATATAATATAGTATAGTATATAATATATATAAAATAATATAATAAAGTATAATATAATATTATAATATGAAATAATATAGTATCTTAACAATCATGTCTTAAGCACATGGAACAAATTACCACATGAAATTATTGATGTAATTTTAATCAATGCATTTAAGAATCAATCTGATAAACTGCAAAATGGAAACACTGGAATATAGCTGTTATGGATGTATTAGCCAAGGGCTGCTGGTCCATTAATCTATATTAATATTATACATGCGAAATTTTGGATGTTTGTATGAATGGGTGGGCGTTTGTTACTCAATCACGCAAAACCTACTGAACGGATTTGAATGAAATTTGGTACACAGGTAGATGATGATTTGAAATAGTACGTAAGCTACTTTTTATCCCGGAAAAAATAGTTGAACCCGTGGGATTCACCAAAAACTTTTGTAATGCAGTGGGCTACACGATAAAGTTAGTAATAAGCCCTTCGGAATGCATTTTCTGCGATAGACATATTTTATACCTTTTTTCTCAATTTGACCTTTTGAAGAATAGATCAACCGCCTTACTGTTAGGCATCTCGTAAAAGACGAGAGGAGGCTAATTTACGTGTCACTAGTTATTAGGCGTGGCACATTTTAAGGTGAGAGATTTGTTTAGGATTAGATGTGAGAATACTTAGTTCAACTATTTACTCTCTTCGTATCTGCTCTTTCAAATAGAAAAAAAGTATCTTCACGCCGTATCCCTGAAGAGAGAGAGATAAAACTAGTTCACACACGATTAGTCGAAGATGTATTTAGGTCCACAAAGTGATAAGTGACAAGCCTATCGCCAAACGGGCACAGCCAACCCCGCGCAACGTTGTTTTTATCAGATAACTAAAAAAAACACTTTTTTTTAAATTACCCGACCCGGAAATCAAACCCGGGGCCTCTGTGGTTAACACCGACACCGGACCACTACACTACAGAGGCGATTTACTTTTTCAATATATAACTAAAATTCTATTTGTAGAAAGGTGTAGAGTTTACTCAGCAATCATTTTTATATCTGTAACGACATAAAAATCTTTGAAAAATATCCACTTGTGTCTAACGTCGTGACTCAAACCCACTGACGTGAAATGGCGTTAAAAGGTTTGCGATCTTGGACTTCTACATCGATAAACACAGCGATGGATTTAACCTTCGTGAGTATTAATAGTTCAATCCTTTATTCCGATCCCGTCTCGGGAAATTTGAAGATTTCGACCATCATTCACCGTTAAGGATTTAGCTTAATATTGTTCTATAATTTAGTTATCTCTCAAGAAAAGTTATTTAGATATAACAATAACTTTGAGCACAGTTCATAACTTAGCACCTTTTTTACTACTTAGATCGTAAATCTTTGCTATAGGCCAGTTCACATATAGGCAAAAGTTAAATCTAGGTGTTTACAACCACTGCCTTACCTAGTAAAGTTTATTGATCTGGTTTAAAGAGAGATTTACATAACTAGCGTCAGCATAATCTAAAATAGAAAGTATTAAGGAATCTGCCAGCATAATTTTGGTAGGAATGGGAAGCAAACCTAAGACGTTTTATTGAACTTCAGACACAGAAAAATTTTTTACTAAGCTCCTAGATCTGCTTTTTTTTTATAGAAGAGGGGGCAAACGAGCAAGAGGTGCACCTGATGGTAAGTGATCACCGCCGCCCATGGACATCTGCAATACCAGAGGTCTTGCAGTTGCGTTGCCGGCCTTTTAAGAATGAGTAAGCTCTTTTCTTGAAGGTCCCTATGTCGTATCCGTTCGGAAATACCCCTGCCGGCAATTGGTTCCATAACAGAGTAGTGCGAGGTAAAAAGTGTCGGGAGAAACGCACAGTTGTGGATTTCCAGACATCGAGATGGTGAGGATGGAACTTCAAATTTTGACGCGATGTCCGATGGTGGAATTCGGCGGCAGGAATTAATCCAAACAACTCGTCGGAACACTCTCCATGATATATACGATAAAAGACACAGAGAGAACCTACATCTCTGCGCAATGCCAAAGAGTCAAGCTGTTTCGAAATGGCCTGGTCGTCAACGATTCGAACCGCTCTACGCTGAATGCGATCAAGAGGAAGAAGCTGGTACTGAGGAGCTCCGGCCCAGAGATGCGAACAGTACTCTATGTGAGGCCGAACCTGTGCCTTATAAAGTTGAAGGCGATGGACCGGCAAAAAGTACTGTTTCGCTCTGCTGAGCACACCGAGCTTTTTGGAGGCTAGTTTAGCCCTGCCTTCCAAATGACCGCGAAACTGAACGTAATTCGATATGTCAACTCCCAGGATTCCGACACTAGCTGAGGCTGTCAGGAGAGTATCCTCAAATCGAGGTGATACGATAAAGGGTGTCTTTTTTGCGGTGAACACGCAAAGCTGTGTCTTCTTGGGGTTAAAAGTAACCAGGTTTTGGCGACCCCATTCCGAGACATCGGTAAGTCGATTCTCGACTTCAGACACAAGCTTGTTTCGGCACTCTTCGACGTGTTCCCGAGAAATACTGCTACGGCCGGAGTATGTAGCATCACCAGTACTGTCATCCGCATAGCAATGTATGTTGCTAATTCGCATCATATCATTGATATGCAGAAGGAACAGTGTCGGTGATAGCACGCAGCCTTGGGGAACACCAGCATTGACAAATTTAAGGTCGGAGCACGCACCGTCGACAACGACCTTGATGCTCCGGTCAGCCAAAAAACTGGTGATCCACTCGCATAATTTCTCAGGAAGCCCATAGGAAGGCAGCTTCGCGAGAAGCGCTTTGTGCCATACCCGATCAAAGGCCTTCGCTATGTCCAAACTAACTGCCAATGCCTCCCCCTTGGACTCAACTTCTTTCGCCCATCGATGAGTTAGGTATACTAGAAGGTCACCAGCTGAGGGGCCGCGACGGAAACCGTACTGACGGTCGCTAATCAGCTGGTGCTCTTCTAAATACTTGAGGAGCTGAGAGTTGATGATTGTCTCCATAATTTTGGAGAACAAGGAGGTTATGGCTATGGGCCGATAGTTAGACGGGTTAGAGCGATCTCCTTTTTTAGGTATGGGATGCACCAAAGCTGTCTTCCACGAATTCGGTACCACGCCGAGTGAATAGGAGAGCCGGAATAGGCGTGTTAATACTGGTGCCAACTCTGGAGCACACATTTTTAGCACAATCGGAGGGATGCCATCCGGCCCACTCGACTTATGGAGGTCCAAGGAAAGTAGTGCTTTACGCACAGATGATTTCCGAAATTGTAGTTCTGGCATACAACTATCACACTGCGGGATGGTAGGCGGTGCGTTCCCTTGGTCATCCAGAGTCGAGTTGGCCGCAAAGAAGGAGCCCAGGAGATCGGCCTTCTCCTTTGCGGTATGGGCCAGAGAGTCATCGTCTCCGTGCAAGGATGGAAGAGAGGGCTGTGAGAAATTCCCTAGGACAGCCTTGGCGAGAGACCAGAACGCACGAGTACCCGAAGGAAGGCGAACTAATTTCTCACCAATTCTGCCAATGTGTTCCGATTTTGCCTTGGCGATAGCTCTTTTGAAGTACCTCGAGGCGAAATTGTACTCCTTACGTAATGTGCTGGTTTTTTCATCACAAGATGCGGACGCTGCAGCCCAAGCCCGGTAGCACTCCTGCTTGCGGCGCGAAGCCGTTTTACAGGAGCGACCAAACCAAGGCTGAGACTTACCACCAATTGGTACCGCAGAAAATGGAATGAAAAGTTCCATGCCCTGCAGCACCACATCGGCAATAGGGTCAGCGACGACATTCGGATCATCCAGCGAGCAGCACAACCGCCCCCATGGGTAGGACGCAAAAAAAGACCGCATCCCGTCCCAATCTGCTGACCTATAGTGCCAAACACGACGACAGCCTGCTAAAGGAGGCCGTGATAGGCGCGAAACCGGCACTTTACTCCGGATCAGGCAGTGGTCTGACGAACCAAGTGGGACGTCCACCGATACCTGATAATGGTCCGGATGAGAGGTCAGCAGAAGGTCCAACAGTGAAGGCATATGGTCATCCACATCGGGAACTCGCGTGGGCGAAGTTACCAGTTGTGTAAGACCATACGCCAAGGCAAAATCGTGAGGAGACCTCCCCGCATGATCGGTGGTGCGCGAACAAAGCCATTCGGCGTGGTGGGCATTAAAATCGCCCAAGATCACGATCTCTGTGGAGGGGGTCTGCTCTAACACGGAATCTACAGCCGTTTGTAAATGCTCAATGAGCCGGTCAACTTCAGTATTCCCGCCATGGGACCTGTATAGGCACGCGTAGCTGCGTGGATGGTCGTCGCAAGCTACGCGTAACCAGAGGATGGATAGGTCCTGACCTTCAAGTCTGCCGAGGCGCCGGTAACAGATATCTTCTCTGACGTATGCGCACACTCCAGCCCGTGGTACAAAGGAATGTTCCAGTTTGTACCCCGGGTAGGAGAGGTAAGAAGTATCAGCCGGAGAAGATATCTGCGTCTCGGTCAAAAAGAGCAAAGCTGGCTTCGCCGCCTCGAGATGGTAGTGGACGGCGTTCAAGTTGGAATGAAGCCCCCTGACATTGCAGAAATCCACAGTAAGCGTGGTAGGGGGTGCCATGGCTTTCTTGCCCTGTTTGCCCCGGACAGGATTGTCTATGAGCGCAATTTTGCCCCCCCCCCAGAATACGCAGGGCAGCCTGAGCATCCATGACCTGGATGGAATCCAGAGCACGGACGCTCAGGGGGGGATTCTCCACTGCTGGTGCAAGTGGTACCCCCCTGGGGTAGATTCTCTTTTGTTTGCGCATTCATAGTGTGCGGGGGGGGGTTAGGCCTCCGGGACTCTCACAAACCAAACGAAACGCAGCAGCAGGGCTGCTACTTTACGTCGGTGTCAAGTGAGAGAGTGGTATCTCCCCGGGCGTGCCGGCCTATTCAGTTGCAAAAGCAGTATGGCACTACCACTAATTTGGTTGACTGACTGCACCGGTGTTAAATAATTTTTGTCACAAAAATTATTCCACCAGTGGGCGATGGGGTCGTCACATCCCTACGCCGGCAAAAGATGAATATATAATATAAGTTATATAAATAATAGTCCACGATGAATATTATTTATATAACTGCCAAGATTTTTGAGGTAGTCGCTGTAGGGAATAATGACGTCATTAAGCTTTACTGCTGGCAAATTAATCCAGTCATTTTTTTAATTAACCCGGGACTACTAATAATAATAGCCTGTGATTTAATTGGATTAAGCTTAAGACCAAGTGAGTTGCAACTATCAAAGCTTCAGGAGAGTATGGTGTCGATATTTTTCATACCCTCTGTAACAAAATTTGGGAAACAGGAACTTGGCCCCAAGAATGGACTCACACAGTCTTTGTGCCTCTTCATAAAAAGGGCTCTACAAAAATATGCAGTAACTACCGCTTGATTGCCATAATACCACACGCAAGTAAAAATCTACTGCATATTTTAATGAGCTATTAAGGTCCTACCTATCCAGAGAGATCGCTCCTGAACAGGCTGGTTTTGTGCAGGGGAAGCGTACTCGTGAGCAGATCCTAAGCGTGCGCCAGATTATTAAAAAGGTTAGGGAATTCCACAAGCCGACCTTTATTTGCTTTGTTGACTTTTCGAAGGCGTTTGATTCGGTAAAATGGCCAGTACTTTGGGAAACTCTCCTGGCAATGGGGACATCCAAAAACCTTGTCCATTCTCAGGAGAGAAGACTTAATGAAGAGAGAACAGCATCGTTAAGAACAGACGACGTGTTATCGAGTAAATTTCACCCAAGTGCCGGGGTCCGTCAGGACTGCATCTTGTCACCACTTATCTTTAACATCTACACGTAACTCATTATGAGAATAGCACTCGAGAATTGGTCGGACGGAATCACTATTAGTGGCTCCTAAATCTCCAATTTGCGCTATGCAGATGATACTACCCTATTTGCAACAACCATCGCAACAAGGAATCCCTGCTAGCCAAAATGGAGCAAGTGAGTTTTGATTTCGGCTTGAAGATAAATCGCAGCAAGACAAAGATTATGATTGTTGATCGACTCAACAATAACTCGCCCGAAATAACAAAAATTGCGAATTTACCTTGGAGCACTGATATCAAACAATGGTGGATGCACGGAAGAGATCAAACGGCGCATGGCTATCACCAGGTCTGCCATGGTTCGGCTTGGGAAGATATGGAGAAACAGAAACATTACAAAGGCTACTAAAATTCGACTTTTAGGGCACTAGTGTTTCCTATATTATTTATAGAAGATTTAAAGAAGCAAAACATCGAAATTATTGCCACAAATAATCAGATACAGGAGACTCTAATAAATTTTTCACAGGAACAAAATAGCATTAAAAAAATTGAGGGCACAAGGGCGCGCGGTAGAGCACCAATGCGCTGGACCGACCAAATAAAAGTAATACTATATATATAATGGTCCACTCCACGAATGCGCGAGGCAAGCAACAGTAAGAGAGGAATGGCGACGAATTGCGAAGCTTGCCACCGCTACTGCCATAACGACCACGGCCACTCTGTCAAGAATGTGACGACAAAGAAGAAGTACAGAATTTGGCCTAATATTTTATAAACGAGTCGTTTAATCGAAAAATTGCTTAAACAAACCTGCAATAGTTTTTAAAACCTACCTATACATTGATACCCCATACTATGAGGTAGGTGAACACACACGAGAAAAAAAAAGTGTAAACGGTTGACCCTACGGGCCGTCCCTGAAACTTCCCACTAAAATAAGATATTTTTTAGGTCAAAAGATTAAAAAAACATAATCATAGATTTTTCAGTTCAAACATCTATTTTTTTAAATATAGCAGTATATTAATTTTTGGAAAGCTGAATATTTTGAAAACGGTGATGGTATTCAATTCAATTTTTGAGATGTATAATATTGCTTTAGCTAAATAATCGATAGGTTGAAAAATTTCGATGCAATTTTATTTATTTTAAATTAAAAAAAATATTTTTAATTTTCTTCGTTGATAAATCCCAAATTAATTGACTGATTTTGATTAAATTAATGGTATTTGACGCAGTTTTTAAAGGAGAAAAGCTGATAAGATTTTTAAGTCAATCGATGAATTAGCTTGAAAGTTATTTAAAAAAATTAAGTATGTTTGCTAAAAACAACGTAATTTTAATATTTGAAAAGCTATAAGTTTTAAGAATTAGATTCGATTTTGATTTTTGAAACGGCATTTGATGTGGTTTTTTTAGTACTAAAATAACGTAGAATATCACAAAATTATTGGTTGAAAAATTTCGAAGCTATGTCAAAAAAACACTTTCTTTAAAATTTGTGAACTATGTGAAAAATTTGTGTTGAAATAAATATGTGAACCGATTTTGATGCAATTTATGTATTAGACGTAGTTTTTTGACGAATAGAGCTGATTAGTTTTTGTATTCAATCGGTACATAAATCTGGAAGTTATATTAAATAAATACTGTTTCACCAAAATTTTATTTGGTGTGTTTTCAAAATTTCTCAAAATCTCCTAGACCGAATCGGTTCAAATTTTCAGAAAGTCTAAGTTGAGCGGAATCCAATCAAATGCCGTCAACCGCGTTTCGGTCGGTCCAGCCGTTTAAAAGTGATGAGATGTTTACATATACACACACACACATACATACAGTCATACTGACCTCATCATGAAAATAGTCGGAAAAGGTTCCTAGGACCTGAAAACGTGGACATGTGGTGAAAACTCGATTTTCGAAAATCGGGGTAAAATCAGTAACTTCGGAACTAGTTTACTTCGGAACCCTAAAAGGGAGTCGGAAAAATACTGATTATTTCAACATATTTTTATATAAACTCCTAGCCCCTGCAGCTTCTCCCGCAAGCTTGTTTTATCAGAAAAAATACTTGGTAGAATTAAGAAATAAAGTAGTTTTTTTCAAATGATGACTTTATGATATAATTCTTTTTTATTTTTTAAGAATGATATAATTATTTTTTATTAGCTATCTCTAAAATACTAAATATAACGATATAAATTTCATGTTTAAATATTCAGCAGTTTTACGTGATGCACGTTCAAAGAAAAGCAGTTATATTTTTATTGATGTAGATTAATTTTAAGACAACGATTTGGCTAATTTCTTAAAAGCATTTAATGTTCCGAGTAGGCTTCTTATGAAAAAAAATTACAAAAGTTATCTGAAAAATGGAAAGTTACGTATAAAATTTCATGTTGCCCGTATAAATGTTGTCCGAAGGCTACGAGCGTGCCCTACAACAAAATGAACAACCGGCAGCTTTAACCGAAGTGGGAGTTGTAAATTTCAGTAATTACTTGGTCAACACACAATTTACGCGATATTTTGGTGGAAAAATTAATATTGTTAATGCTTCTTGCGTGGGTTCAGGTAGACAACTACTCAGTACATCTATCATATCCGACGCGCCTAATTAATAAATATGGCCGCATGACTATAAAGTAATAAATTAATATACCTTTTACCTTATTGGTCCGGGCTCTTTTGAATAATAAAACATCTGCCGTTTTCCAGGCAGTTCGTAAGAGGCCAACGGTCGACTATGTGAGTCACTACTATCTTGGCTACTAGGTGGCTGAGTTCTGCATTATCTTGCATTGGTTGGATAGCATCGCTTTATCTATTCCTGTCGGAATAGTGTCAGTGCTTGTCACTGTCGTGTTTCGGTTTGGAGGGTAAATTTATGCAAGTGGCATGAACATGAACATTTTCGGGTCTATAGGCGATGGTTGTCTCTTTCAATCCATCTGCTTTTTGCTATCTTGTAATATAAAAAAAAGTTCATGCTTTGTTTCCATTTTGTTTTTCACGACTAATTATGCAAAGTGATAGAGAGTGCTCTGTGATCGAGAAATCTTTTTTTCTTGTGCCTCCTATCGTATTTTCAACTATTTTAATTGTTACATACCTACTTGCTACTTAATTGAATCTGCTCAATTTATATACCATTATATAGGTAACTAGCTGTTACCTGCGACTTCGTCCGCGCGGACTTCGTTTACTCCGCAGTGCTCCTACCCCGTAGGTGATATCGTGATGATATGTAGCCTATATGTTGACCCGACCTATTAGTAATATTCATGCAAAATTTGAAGTAAATCCTTGCAGTACTTTTTGAGTTTACCCCGGATATACATACAGACAAATAGATAAACAGACAAAAATTCTAAAAACTATATTTTTGGCTTCGATATCGATTATAGATTAGACACACCCCAAGCATTTTTTTTAAAAAAATATTCAATGTACAGTTTTGACTTTCCTACGATTTTATTATATGTATAGATTTATACAGGACTAGCTGACCCGGCAAAAGTTGTTCTGCCAGATTTGTGTCTACTTTTCCGTTTTTTTCTACATTTTTTCACCTTTTAAACCTAACCTGAACCCCCATGAATATTTTAAGACCAAAATTACCCAAATAGGTCCAGCCGTTCTCGAGTTTTAGCGACACTAACGAACAGCAATTGATTTTTATATATATAGATTAATTTTTACATTTTTGAAAATTAATACAGTGTAACAGAAACTAGAAATTGATTAAAATAAGCAAAACTTTTCCTTAACGACCTTTTTCGCTTGGTCCAAAATCATTACTTCTTTTTGTCCACTCGGATAAACAGTGTAAGTATATTCTATCCAATAAACTTCTCTATCTTTTAGTGAAAGTGCCATTAAAAATCAGTTCAGACATTCCAAAGATTACTCTAGACAAATGACAGAGAGACACAGAGAAATTTAAAAAATGGTTGTTTAGAGCACTTCAGTTTTATTTAATGGTATGTACACATAGATACCTAAAATAGCATTGGACACTATAATGCTGGCAAACACGGAAGACGAACAGAATTCTTAGGTATGTTATAAAAAAAAACTTTTGGGTTCCATTGCCCTTACTGTTTCTTGCTACAGAAGCATCAGTGTTTGTCACTGTTGTGTCAGTTTAGAGTGTGAGTATCCAAACGTACAATCTTTTATATTTATCATATGTATGGGATAACAAAGAGCGACAGATTTCCCTTCTAATACACCACCTATTCTAACCTACTAATATTTTTTTATATGGAGAGATATTCTATCGTTTCAAGCGTTATTTTAAGGGAATCTATAATTAAAAGTTGAAATTTATTGAATCTCCTTTTATTTGTATTATTTTTTTTTTGATTTTTTTTGTACCATAAAAATTATTTGCCCAATTTGGTACTGGAATCCTAAATCTCCTGATCATATGTTAGCCGTTTAACCAATGAAGTGGTAATTATTAGTACAGTCTCTATTAAAAATCCAAGGCAAAAACCGATTTAGGTCAAATTTCTAAGATAGCTAAAATTATCACTTTTACATAGAATCCTAGTAAACATAAACACACATTGCTGGGGATAAATTATTTGTTTGGACTCTTAAAACAACGCCATCTTTTGGATACCCGACCAATCAAATATAGACAAAAAATTAATAATACTAGTAACAACGAACAAATAATTTGCAATAGTAAATGTTACTTATATTATTTACTTAGATAAAACCTGAGATAATATGACCTAAGTCGGAACATAATGATAAAAAATTGCAAAATTATAATAAATAGTTTGAGTAGTTTCAAAGTCCAACGTGGACAAACTCTGTGACAGACAATTTATTTATAGATATACAAACACAAAGCAATCAGAAGCAAAACAGAATTCAAGATAACATTTCCGTCGATTGGCTGTTTACTTCGAACCCAAACAGCCGTACATCATTTTGTCATAGTCAAGTAGTTCGGAATACGAATTCCGACAACTAACTCGAATCAATACTTGCAAACTCATCTGATATCTACTCACAGCTAGAAGATCCTCCCACATAACTTTTTATGTGACGTTCGCAACTTACAATAAAACAAAATTTCCAGGGATTTGACCCTCCCAAATAATTTTTGTGAGTTTGCGAACAAATATATGGCGTGTAACAACAATATGTGCCTGTTATGTAGTCAAAGACATTATTTCATAGCTTAATACGATTTTATATGAGTAATTATTTTGTGGCGATAAATTTCCTGTTAAAAATTATTAATCTGAAATAGTATATTTATACATTACCTATGACAACAAAAAGTATATAAAGCGTCCTCCGTGATTATCTGAGCCCCCTTTAAAGAATAAACCAAAAGTTGTTCTGCCACGTCGTAGGTCGTAAAGGCCACCGATTAGCTATCTATGTTATTATCATCGTAATTACTAGGTTTCGCCCGGGTGTATGACTCTACCGCCTTACTTATTCCTGCTGCGATACCATCAGTGCTTGTTATTGTCGTGTCACTGTTTGAGGGGTAAGGTAGCCGGTAGACTTATGCATCTGGCATTTCCATCTTGCCACACGGATAGCAACGTACCATTAACATCTTTGGTATCTATAGGCGAAGGTTTCTCTTTCCATTAGGTAAGTCATCTGTTTGTGTTCCAATCTAGTGGTATAAGAAAAAATAACACTTAAGAGTATTTAAATCGAATATTTTTTACAGTGATGTTCAGTTTAAAATATTCACACGATTAAAAGAAAAATGACTAAAAAATATTAAAATGGGGTATTTTAAAATACTATAATATTTTATTTTTTATAAATAAAATTATTTTATTATTTTTTAATAACATTATTGGTATACCATTATACCACTTTCGTGTCGGACAGAGCTTTTGTTACTCACCGTAAAATTAGTGGATGCCTCAATAGCCTAGGAGTTTGTACTCCTAGGCTATTGAGGCATCCACTAATTTTGGTATGGGGACATATGAGGTTTTGCATTCGAATCACGGCTCGGGAATTTTATTCTGAATAAGGTTTCAGTTTTTGTGGAAAGCAACTTGCCCGAGAGTAAATATGTGCTTAATGTGTCGTTAAGTTTTTGGCCATCTGCAATTTTATAATACTTAATATTTCAGCTAATGGAGTTTTAGTAAGTATCGACGATGTTCTGTGTTAAAAGTATAAGAAGTTTTTTTAAGAGAGTAGTTGTGGAATTATCTTTATCATATCTTTTTAAGGTTATAAAGAAATATATTAAACACGTACCGAGGTATATATAGTATATGGTTTAGGAACCACCGTTCTAACGTTCCATATATTCGAGTGTGCTAGTGATGTATGAAGTTCAGAGGAGCGTTTGACGTTATTTTATAATTAAATTCATCAATGTCTGATTGATAGCTAAAATTAAACGATGAAAACGAGTTTTTAGCTAATTTAATTAGATAGTATCAAATTGTAGAGTATATTTACTGACTGACAAGAACTGAATAACTGTTCGCTCTTACAATCTTTAGAACTAAAATATACTTTTTATTTTATATGTCATAAGATAGTTAACAAGCAGACGGCTCTCCTGATGGAAATCAATAACCACCGCCTATAGACACCAAATGTGTTGATGGTGCGTTGCTAGCCATGAGGCGAGATGGTAACTTCATAACTTTATCGGCTACGTTACCCTCTAAACTAGGACATGACAGTGACAAGTATATATGCTATTGTGGCAGGAATGGCTAGGCGGTGGTACCAAAAAAATCTGGGCGAGACGTTACTAAACTCAACCACCTAGTAGTTACGATGGTAGTTACATGTCATTCGCCTTTTACAAACTATTTGGTAGAATGACAGATGAATAGGAGAAATGTTATTTTAAGAACAAACAGAAATCTTAAGAAATCTTTCGAATCAAATATTTTATTATACTGATCTTAAGATAGGATAATGTGTACACATCCTTATTTTTTAAGACTTCCACGCGATATGGAGTGTAATAGAGCATATTGTAAGCCATCAACGCACCGCGATATTAATCGGCGATGCGGTTAGCGCCACCTAGCGCGCGTTTGGGTGGAAAATTAAAGGCGGAGACGATATATTGAGTTTGCTCCCCGGCCTTATTAGATTTGACGGGCCAATAACTTACTACGTTATTATTTTGTTTTGCTTTTTGTGCCAATAAATCTTTAATAACATAAAGGGTTCACTATTTTTCTCAGATGAGTATTTACTTGAAAGATTAATTACGCAACTGTATAGCTTTGTTTTTATTTAATTAAATTATTCAACATCATGAATAGAAATGGTTGGAAAGTAGATAGAGCCAATAGATTGCCGAATTATAAAACACTAGCTGTGCCCGCGACTTCGTTCGCGTGGAAATAATTCTAAAATAAAAACCCGCATAGTTCCCGTTCCCGTGGGATTTCCGGGATAAAAACTATCCTATGTCCTTTCTTGGGTCTCAAACTATATTTGTACCAAATTTTATCCAAATCGGTTCAGTGGTTTGGCCGTGAAAGCGTAACAGACAGACAGACAGACAGACAGACAGACAGACAGACAGACAGACAGAGTTACTTTCGCATTTATAATATTAGTATGGATTGTTTGTAATGAGTCATAACATACCATGATCAGATTGACCAGGTGTTGTTCGAATGTGGTGTCTAGTCTTCGCAATCAGCGTGTTTGTGTATAGAGTATTCAATGTGAACGAAGCAAAACAAATCTATAACATCGTAACATATGTACGTATATGTAATCTATATTAATGTAATAAATGTGAAAGATTGTATGTTTGAATGGATGGATATTTGGATGGATGTTTGTTACTTAATCACACAAAAACTACTGAACGGATCTGAACGAAATTTGGCATAAAGGTAGATGATCTGGAATAGCACATAGGCTACTTTTTATCAATATGCAATAGTACTTAAAACCTGTACGCCTGAACTTGCTTCTGTCTTGACACGTCTCTTTCGATTTCGACCGGAAAAGTACATAAATCATGGAAGCTTGCTAACGTGCAGCCTGTGCCTAAAAAGGGCACTTGTATCGAACCCTCTAACTATAGGCAAATTTTAGTCACGTCCATACTCTGCAAGACTATGAAGCGTGTACTGATCAGGAGGCTAATTGCACACCTAGAAGCGAACGATTTACTCAGTGACCGCCAATACGGGTTTCACCGAAATCGGTCCACTGGGGATTTTCTAGCGTATGCCACCCACGTCTTGAGTGCAGCCGTCGCGAATTATGGTGAAGCGTTAACTATCTCCCTTGACAACTCTAGGGCCTTTAACAGAGTCTGACATGACAGTCTTATTAGCAAGCTTCCTTCGTACGGTATACCTACTGGTCTCTGCGCCTGGATCTCAGATTTTTTGAGTGGCCGGTCGATTCGTCGTCGACAGCTGCTCGTCCGACCAAATTGATATAAATGCCGGAGTCCCTCAGGGATCAGTTCTCTCCGCAACTCTGTTCCTGCTACATATCAACGGTCTGCTGAAGCACGGTTGCTATGGGTACGAAGATGATAGACTGTTGTGGAGAGTTAAGTATCCATCGCGCGAGCCAGTACGGCATAGATTCAATCTCTCAGAGAGGGGATGGTCGATCGTATGAACCTGTCTGCCTGCCTTACAGGCAGTCTCCGATTGGGGCGATGCCAAGCTGGTCAAGTTTAATGTGGCTAAGACCCAGGCGTGTCTATTCTCCGCTAAACGGAGTCCATTTTACCTATCTCCGTTTTTTCAGGGTGTGTCCGTGCCGATTACTGACTACCTCGAGCTCCTTGGTATCACCTTAACGCCTACTCTTAACTTTGGTTCGTACATCGAATCGAAAGCCCAAGTTGCCTCAAAAAAAATCTTGGTATTCTGGCCTTGGTGAGATAGTATTTCAGCCCTGGACAGTTACTCAATAAATGACGATGATCTGGTTGGCAAAAAACTCCAGAGCCTCGCTCATCGCCGCAGAGTGGCTAGTTTATCGGTCTTTTATCGGATACATTTTGGAGAGTGCGCTGCGGAATTGCACGACTTAATTCCGCCATCCCTGTTTTTCTATCGATCGTCGAGGCGCACAGGTACTAGGCATCGCCATATGGTGGACGTTCCACGTACCCGAACAAAGCGGTTCGATTCGACATTCTTGATCCGAACCGCAAGGGACTGGAATATGCTACCTGAGTCTGTGTTCCCCGGATCTTCAAGAGAAGAGTGAACAGGTACCTTCTAGTGAAGCGCGTTCCATCTTAGGCCGCATCTTAGCTTACCATCAGGCGAGATCGTGGTCAAGCGCTTCCCTATCGACAGTAAAAAAAAATATCACACACGTAAAAACAATAATCACCTGGTGTTGTCTTAATCATCCGATTATCCACCGGCCTATTGTCTATCTGTGGATGGACAAATTGCACCCCTGCATATTCTGTAAAAGATATGGGCGTGAAGGGCTTTGTTTATTGTTTTACTAACTGTTGCCAGCGACTACGTCCGCGCGGACTTCGTTTACTCCGCACTGCTCCTCTCCCGTAGGTGATAGCGTGATAATATGTATACTATATGTTGACCCGACCTGTTAGTAATATTCATGCAAAATTTGAAGTAAATCCATGCAGTTCTTTTTGAGTTTACTCCGGACATACATACACAAACAGACAAACGGACAAAAATTCTAAAAACTATATTTTTGGCTTCGATATCGATTGTAGAAAACACCCCAAGTATTCTTTTAAAAAATATTCAATGAACAGTTTTGACTTTCCTGCGATTTTATTATGTGTATAGATTTGTAATGATATAAAAAATATTAACCGGCTGAAATATCATTAAACAAGCGCGATATGAATAATGAACGTACACCACATTCCTCGCGGCTTTTTAAAATATATTTTTACACGCTGTGTGTTTTATATTGAAACTATAGCAGAATTTAATCTTTTGTAGCTCTCTGCTATCTGAAGCCGATCAAATATGTACGGAAATCAATAGAGCCGGACCTGCGACATTCTGTATTCACTGAGACTGAAAAAAATAAATTAATTTAAGCTAATAATAATTTAACATCGGTGAACTACATCCTGTGTTCATACTCATTTACATAACATACAGTTACAAAATCTTCAAGTTAAATCTTTTAGTTTTTCTTAGATCTTATCCTAATATTTGTAATTGACATTATAGAAGTCATGCATGGTATGTTATGTGATTTTTATAACATATCTAAAGTTTGTATGTGTCTTACTGATTTTTTTTGGCTACCTTGGGAAATGTCATTCCATTGTCAGTTTTTAACGCCTCATTAGCGACGCCGTTTACTGACAATGACTTGGTGGCACTGTTAATTCGACTAATTAATTACTAATTCGATATTGGAACGGGTCGACAAGTCAAGTCTTTGTGGTTCTATAACATGTCATAGGCATATAGGCATTTATATTTTAGCCCCACATAAGTATTATAGTATTATAGTGTATTCATGTTTTTTGATAAACCCGAAATGATAACAAAAGCCAAATGTGATAACAAAGCCGTGAACATTAACAAACAATTGCTTGCAACGTTGCGAGCAGTTTAGCAGCTAAACAGTTTTTTGCAGGGTTGAAATTTGGGAAGCTTGAAACTAGAATTATTTAGATTCATTGCTTACGGAGCTAAAGAGGTATGTATAAATAAATAAAGTTCAGCGGACAGAGGCTTCTGTATTAATGGTGCCTTATACCTTGGGTAGGTATCCAGTAGAAATTGAGAAGAATGTAACAAGCCTAAAAATTTCATTCCGTGTCTAAGATGAGAAAAATATGAGGGCATTACGTGGCATTATTTTGTTAATTGTTAAGGATCTTCTGTAATAGTTTAGCAAACATTTACGTAACACTCATTTAAAGAGTAACAACTAATGGTTTTCCCTTGTAAAACTGAGGCCAATGATGAAAAATTAAAAGCATCATGATATACCTATATCAAAAATCGTTTAAAAAAGTCATTAAACATGCGCCGTATGAATCATTAACGTGGACCAAATTCCCTGAATATTTTTGTTTACCATGCCATATCTCATACGGCGTGTTTAATATTGAAATGCCATTTAAACAAAAACCAATATAAATAATAGAAGTACCACCGTTACATTAATGCTTCAACTTTTATAAAGGGAACTGCTTTCTTATATCATAAGATAGAAAACAAGCATACGGTTATCATTATGGAAAAAGACAACCAACCAAGATTTACTCTCCAGAATGGGAATAGACAGTGACAAACATCGACGTTATTGTGGCAGAAATAAGTAAAGCGGTGGTACGAGACCCGGGCGAGTAGTTGTGAAACTCTACCATCTAGAAATCGCAATATAGTCATAAGTATAGCCAATTGTTCGTCTTTTACGAAGTGCCTTTTAGAATGCTAGATGGTTTCTTCTCCAAAAGGGGTCGGAACAATACGGCAAGTTCCTCAAGATGCTGTTGCAATATGAAACTTGCATTGAGTACGTATATTTGGTTTTAACATGATGTGTATGGTCCTATAATATTATAAGAGCTCGTTTAAAGCGTCACTAAACATGCGTCATATGAACCATTAACGTGGACCACATTCCCCGCGGCTTTTTGTTTAGATATCCATGCCGCATGTTTTATATTGAAACGGTTGTAGAATTGAATTTTTTATTGTTTCTGCTAACTGCAGCGGCGTTTGCCTGTTCAAACATGCACTAAAATCAATAGAGGCGGATTCGCAATATTTCCACATTAACTGAGACGAAAAATTGTGTTTTTAAATTAGATTGTGAATAACTAACAATAATGTTCCATTGATTTTTTCTTAAGAATATATCATTACATAGTATAAAACAAAGTCGCTTTCTCTGTCTGTCCCTATGTCCCTATGTATGCTTAAATCTTTAAAACTACGCAACGGATTTTGATGCGGTTTTTTTTAAATAGATAGACTAATTCTTGAGGAAGGTTTTGGTGTATAAACCTTTCCGATATTCCCACGGGAACAAAAGCTACGCGGGTGAAACCGCGGGCAGGTCGCTAGTTATGTATATTAGGAGTTAGAACAAATCAAAATGTTGTGATACTACAACGTCGGATGAACGAAATCAAATAAATATAGACTAAAAATAAGATATAGGTACATATTGGTCCACAATTCTTCCATATTAACCAAAATGAAATATTTTTGCAATTAACATACCCAAAGATTAATAAATACTTGTAATTTACACTTCTTGAATCTGGTTTCCATTATTGTTGGACATGTTAGAAACTTTCTCAATTACATCGAACGTAACCGACCGTAGTTTGCATTTTTATTTTCCAACGTGTCATTGTAGCAAATATTAGTCATAAATATTTCACCTTTCCCTCAGAATTGTCACATTTCAGCAGAAGTATTTCAGTTACTATCTCCGATGACATGCCTCTTAAATTTATCAACGTATTTAAATTCAAAGCAATTCTTACCACGGTACGAGTTGTATTTGTTTGTCTCTAATTTCGCTTTGCAAAGAGATATCGTGCACAGACTTTTGCGCTATGTGCTAGTTTAGCTTGTGTATAATCAAACGTATAGTATATATTCTGACACAGAACGTCGTAGCATTTCGGTCAATAGGAGGTCATTTGTTATAATAACTTTGTATTTGTAATGAAATATTTTGTATATGAAATGGACTGATTGCTTATTACAATGGAAATATAGCATAAGTAATGGAGTTATTTGCCTATCTTAATTTTGTAGATAAACTCATTTAAATAATTTAATCGCAGTAAAACTGCAACAGCCGACTTCCAATCTCGTTTATTTCTAGAATCCGGCATCAGATCTTTAAGAAATTTATACCGGATGAAGGGGAAGTATATCCTCCTGAACAATAAAAAATCTACGTTAATTCAAAATAGGTCGAATTCTATTGTAACAAACATAAAAAATACAGCCGATTTAAGAACCTTTTTGGGAAGTTGGTTAACAATTTACCCAACCAACCCAAATCCCAAACCGATTTATAATTGGGAGTGCACATATTGCAACATTGGGTACTTTTTTGGATGTGGGTTTGACTATTTATCTATCCCGTCCTTTTCTATAAAAACCTATTAAATCAAATTTCACTGAGCAGTGAGCACATATAACAAATATGTCCCAACATTGTAATAGATGGAGATGTGTGCAATAAATGTGTCTAGTGTGGAGGTGCAATAAGGTTATTTTGGAGCTATTGTCCAAGTATTTCAACTTCCATAAGACGACTTCGCTTTGAGCGAATTCCCTACTATTTTCCAGAAGTCGATTGTATTTTATATTAAGAATATGGTGAAGATTTTTGATTTGAAGATATTATTGAAGATAAGAAAACGCACTTGTTATTTAATAATTAGACATACACAACGTAATTAATCTATTTATCTACATTAATATTATAAATGTGAAGAGTTTATTTGGTTCAACGTGCTAATTTCAGGAACTAATGTTCCGATTACAAATACTTAAAGTGTTATATACTCCAATTATTATCCTGTACAATTTTTAATCCTGTACAAAACGAGGGGTGTTATAAGTTTCAGGTGTGTATCTGTGCATAACATGGCAACCGTTGACACCAGGCGAACGATCTAGAAGGATCGTTCGATCGCAACGAAACAGGTCCGCACCCAACGACCCAAATCCCAAAACGCCCAAAAACCCAAAACCCAAACCAAAAGAATCTTATCAAATGCATACTAGAATCACAAAAGCAATCATCTCTGAAATTTATTGAAAAATCTTCCAATAAATGCAAAGCTTCGTGGAATTTAATTAAAAACACATTCCAGAATAAAATAAATATACAAGAAATTGAGAAAATTAGAGTGAACAATACAGAGTATACAAAATCCCAGTCAATTTGTAACCTATTTAATGATTTTTTTTATAAACCAATCAAAAACAAGTATTAACAATGACAGTAGACAGTAAAACCATGTTTCTTACACCAGTAGATGAGCATGAAGTATTTAAGATCATCAACTCCTTAAAAAATACAATTGCAACTGGTTATGATAATATTAGTACAGAACTACTCAAAAATGTTGCTGCTGTAATATCAAAGCCGCTCAGTCATATTATTAATTTGTCATTTTTAGAAGGAAAGTTCCCACAACGACTAAAAAAGTCTATAGTTAGACCAAAACTTAAAAAAGGTAATCCTTGCGATATGAATAATTATAGACCCATTACATTAATTCCGATTCTCTCAAAAATTTTTGAAAAAGTTATGTATGATAGACTTCATAATTACTTACTGAAATGTAATATATTAAAAAATAATCAATATGGATTTAGAAAAGGTAGGTCGATAACCTTAGCATGTTTTGAACTGGTAAAGAGTATAACGGAATGCCTAAATACAAAAAGTTATCCACTTTGTGTATTTTTAGACATGAGTAAGGCATTCGACTTTGTTTCTCATAGAATTCTGTTGGCAAAACTTGAAAAATATGGTATAAGAGGAAAATCATTAGAGTGGATACAAAGTTATTTAGAAAATAGGAAACAGTGTGTAGAAATTTCAAAAATTTCTGGGACACAAAAAATATATATTCAAATTATAGTTGTAGTGACTGTGGAATACCACAGGCAAGTGTTTTAGGACCCTTGCTCTTTTTAATTTACATTAATGATCTTCCAGAGACTATGCAACATGAGTCATTCTTATTTGCAGATGACACTACACTCCTCATTAAATGTAAAATTAAAAATCATCTAGTAAAAGAAACAACTGAAACCTTACTTAAAGTTTCGTAATGGTTAAAAAGTAATAATTTAAAAATTAACTTGACTAAAACAAAGATAGTTGAATTTCAAACATGTTATAGCAATAAAGTTCAAAAATCAAATATATTATTTAACAATATAAATATAGAAAATACTGAATACACTAATTTTCTAGGAATATTTATTGACAACCATTGCAATTGGAAAGCGCACATTGATTCTCTTTGCAAAAAAAATTGACAGATTTATCTATGTTTTGAGAAGAATAAGAGAAGTAGCCAACTTAAATGCTGCATTGCTGGCATATCACGGATATGTCTCATCTGTATTGCAATATGGAATCTCTATTTGGGGAAACTCAGTTGACTTGATTATTATTTTCAGAATTCAAAAGAAATGTATACGTGCAATATGTAATGTTAATCAACTACATTCATGTAAACCCCTACTTAAAACTCTTAAAATACTACCTTTACCTTGTCTTTACATATTGTCGGTATGCGTATTTGTAAAAAAACATCAACATTTGTTTAAAACAAATGCTCAAGTATTGGGGAACTCATATTTTAGAAACAGTGAGAAGCTACATGTGCCAAGCCAAAGACTAAATATTTATAAAAAAAATGCATATTGTATGGCAATTAATATATACAATCATATTCCTGATAGTCTAAAATTATTACCTATAAATAAACTTCGCAAAAAATTGATTTACTGTTAAATAAAACATACTATGATATTAGAGAATTTTTAGCAGTTAAGATTAAATGTTAATAAACAAAAATATAAGCTTGTACAATTTACCTTGAAATTTAAATGTAATAAAAACTGAACGGCAAATTTTGTAAAATGGTAATTTTTTTGTAAATTGTAAAAATTTGGATTGAGCATAAGATCATATTTTGTAAATTGTAAAAATAACTTTTGATGTGAAATAATTCTAGTAAATTGTAATACATACAATTGTAATACGTGAAATAGAAAAAAAGAAGCCCGCTGAGTTTCTTTCGCCGGATCTTCTCAGTGTGTGGCCGCGTTCCGATCCGACAGTAATTATAAAGAAATCGACCTAAATTAAAATGTTTGCACGCCATATTATGGTAGAATATGATGGTAATTTAATTTACTTTAATAACTTGTGACACCCATATTCTTGCAAATAAATATTTTTCATTTCATTTCATTTCAACGCCGCCGCCGCGTGAGCGCAGACTGACGGAGCCGCGCCGCCGCGGTGCGGAGAGCGGGCTCGACCGGGCGCTGGGCAGAGCACACCCCCCGCGCGCGCGCGCCGCTCGATGGAACACCGACTGTACCGTGGAAAAAGCAGCGACCTTTTTAGCGTCAGGCAAGCCGTTCAAAAACAAAATTTGGTTCTAGCAACAATTATATTTAACTTGTAATTTTGTAAACTCTCAGGCTTTCTCTTTTCAATTTAACCGTTGTGCAATTCAAATTTTGTATAAATATAGGACGATCAGACAAATAAAGACACTTCATATTTTCTACTGTAAATAAGAACTCTGCGTTTCATTTAACCACAAAGTACACCCGTGCCAGCTGCCTTGGAACCTTCGCCGAGCCTCCAGCCACTCCGCATCGCCTGCAAACTGGTGAGACCTTCTGAAAACTGCTTACAGGAGTCTATTGCTAGCGACCGTGCCGTCCTGCCGCTATGAGCGCCTAGTGGTACCGACGGCACCACCACCGCTACAATATTATAAATGCAAAAGTAATTCTGTCTGTCTGTCTGCCTATCTCTTCTTCACGCCTAAACCAATACTAACACTAAACCGATTTGGATGAAATTTGCTACAAAGATAGTTTGAGACCTGAGAAAGAACATATTATAGTTTTTATCCTAGAAATCCCACGGCAATGGGAATTATCCACGCGGACGAAGTCCGGGCACAGCTAGTTAAATATAGAAGTTTTGTATTGCACATCTCCTTGTCATTCGTTCTTTAAACTTTTTAATATAAAACGGGCCTTAAACAAAGTCAGACATAATTCCAGCAGTTCAAGCAAATCATTTCAGAAAACACCGATTGCGCGTATCACTTACATCAAGCTAACGACGAAATTATTCTTCGTCTAAAATGACATAATGTGTTAAATCGAAGTAGAACTCTATTCTTGTTTAGATTCGACTTATTTTATATCGATCTGCCAGTGCAAATGATAGGGGATACACGACACAACTGCGAACAACAGTCCAACTTTGTATGAAGCTATTAAACTCACGTCGATTCCATTACAGAGAGACGGTTCGACTCTAAACGGACATCAAACGACGCGGACGCGAGCAATAATACCTTTGCCATAAAAACTACTTACTTTTATGTGTCCAATCTGGAAAGTATCAGATTTTATAGATATATATTTTGTCCTTTTTTTCTCCATGTGAGTCCGGGCCCTCTTTGAAGAGAACAGACCATCTGCCATTCTGCCAAGCAGTTCGTAAAAGACGTATACGTATCAATTGTATTGTACATAAACCTTTGTGGTTTTTTTCTAATGCTACTATAGTCAAATGTACCTATTGTTTCTTTTATTCAATAATAAATTTAAAAAAAAACAGTAGCAGTCGTGGGACTGCGGATAGAAGTGAAAACGGAACTATTAAGTTGAGAGTAATTAAAACTATATGCAAAACATAGCTATAGATATACTATTATCATTAGCATGTCGGTGACGCGAACCGAGGATTTTACCCTCTACCAAAACGCTCAACGCGCCTAAAGAAGTTTTCACTTCAAAAATGCCATTGTGATTACTGGTGGTAGATATGTGTAACGACTCGCCCACTTATTTGGTACCATCGTCTGACCTGTTTCTGTAGCTATAGCGACAATGTTCGTCATTGCCGTGTTTCGGTTTGGAGCGTTCGGTAGTTGGTAAACCGAATATAAGCTGATCTTCACCCATTTGTTTACCGAATGAAACATTTTTATTATCACATTTCACAAATGGACAAATACGTCTTGCATTTATTGCCTTTTTTATATCATTAAGACAGCAAACAAGCTGATGGGTCTCCTGATGGAAAGAGTTAGCCATCCCCTATAGACACCAAAGGTGTTAATGTTGCGTTGCTATCTTGTGGCGAGGTCTAATGCCACATGCATAAGTTTACCGCCTACCTTACCCTCCAAACCGGAACACGACAGCGACAAGCACTGACGCTATTGCGGCAAGAATAGGCAAGGCGGTGGTACCAGACCCGGACGAGACAATACAGAACTCTACCACCTAGTAGCCACGATGGTAGTTACTCGCATAGCAAATTGGTCGCCTTTTACAACCTGCCTGGCAGAACGGCAGTTGACCTATACTTCAAAGGAGCCCGGGACCTATATCTATCAAAATATGTTCATAACTATCTTTAATTAAAAAAATATAAATATTTTTTTCGGAAGTTTCTCCCATTTCTACTCTGGTCAAATGTTGTTGATACTAAAAGTTTTAAACATATTGAATAATAGGTCTATGAGGTATTGCCTAAGTGTTTACGTTCATGGCTACCAGGCAAGCAGGTGTAAACAGGTAAGTAAATATAACGTAATTACGTAGGCAATACCCCACAGACCTATTCTATATGTTTAAAATTTTTAGTATAGATAACATTTAATCGATAAACAAGTGGGAGAAACTTGATAAAACAAACTTGAGAGGTGTCAAGGGACACCCGGATGGAACGAAGTTCCTTTTATTATTATTTACAAAAAACTTGTATACACTCAACAACAATAATCGTCGCGACATAGAATAATAACGCATAGAAACCGAGTCGACCCGCGCAATATTAAGCCATTTCAAAGAAGCCTGAAAAGGCTGCTTACGTTCGCCGGCCCCTTAGACATGCGACACGTGCCATGCGGAGTACAGCCCTCGCAATTTCAAAAAATGTGAGTTACTGTGTAGTGAAATGCTGTCACCGTGCTTCACAAAAGCGTATTTAGGACTTGGAGATAACATTTCACCGATAAAAACTACTTGGCATCGGATATTTTTGTATAAAATCCAAACAAATAAATCATAAATATCTAAGTAGAACGATATTCAAAATGTTGCCAGCCAAAGGGAAAAATATTCTACCACGTATTTGTTTTTACCTATTTTCATTATAATTAATAATATGTGTATTCCTATTTTATGTGCGATATTACATAGCCTGGACTTTGCTTTTGCTTAAAAAATAGTTTTTAAGTGTTAGGACTCACCCATTATACTGGCACAAATATTACAAATCCGTTTGTCAGACCAATATTATGAAGCATTTATTCGTATATAATGAGGACTTTTAGAAGACAAAAAAAATGTTCCAACTAGCATTTTAGATGCCACGGTGACCATCAGAAAAAAACTCTGTCACTACCAAAGTCATTTTTTTTAAATTTTCTTATTAAATAATATGCCATCGTACTGCATTATTTCGAATTGCTTAGTGTCAAGTAGTTTTAGTAGCGATATTTTCGACTTTTATCCACGAAAACATGTAGGGTAACGTGCCCTAAAATCGTTCTGCGCCTAATGTCGACCTCCTAATATGTTTATACTGATAATTAAGCTAATATTCCACATAACTTTTAAGAACGCGGGCAAGACTTCATACATCGTTTTTTAATTATTATCTTAAAGTTTAATATGTTCCTTAAGATTCTATATCAACTGCTTAATTTGTCCGCATTTAATAAATATTTTTTTAACTTGGGGAATAGTAGTTAAATAAAGTTGGAATTTAGGTAAGGTTAACGTAAGCAATCAGTTCTCTCCTTAGTAGTCTGTGGTTAGATATTTATCTTATCATTGGGTGTCTTCAGTACAACAGCTGTTAATCTCAGAAATCTAAGTTAGGTTGACAGAATTCTGAGCTAAGTTTTTGCGAATACACTTTATAGGTACTTAAAAGAACAAAAAATAAATTAGCTTCAACTATTCTTTAATACAAAAACAGGGAGAATTTTTATTTGATACTTATAATGAAAATTATAATATATAAACTTATTGCTGTTTTAATGAAAATGTAAATTAAGTTTTATACATAGAATAATAACGCATAGAAACCTATAGTGCGCACGGAACTAGTTGGCCGCGCCTTACGTATTACGTATTACGTATGGCGCGGCCAACTAGTTCCGCGCGCACTATAGTCGACCCGCGCTATATTAAGCCATTTCAAAGAAGCCTGAAAAGGCCTCTTACGCTCGCCGGCCGCTCAGACATGTGACACGTGCCACACAGAGTACAGCTCTCGCAATTTCAAAAAATGTGAGTTACTGTGTGGTGAAAGTATGTCACCGTGCTTCACAATAGCGTATTTAGGGCTTGAAGATCACATTTCACACATAAAAACTACTTGGCATCGGATATTTTTGTATAAATTCCAAACAAATAAATCGTAAATATCTAAGTTGAACGATATTCAAAATGTTGCCAGCCAAAGAGGAAAATATTCTACCACGTATTTGTTTTTACCTATTTTCATTATAATTAATAACGTGTGTATTACTATTTTATGTGCGATATTACATAGCTTGGACTTCGCTTTTGCATAAAAAATATTTTTTAAGTGTTGGGACTTACCATTATACTGGCACAAATATTACAAAACCGTTTGTCAAACCAATATTACAAAGCTTATATTCGTGTATAATCACAAATTATAAAGTATTATGTACTAGTACAGATAGGACAGCTAGTCATCATAGTGAGATTGGAGGGCAAGCTTTTTTCCGCTTGGTGGCGCCTATGAGCTGACGCGCTGTCAAAACGCGTTTGGGTTGATAAAATCAAGTTAAATGTTTTATTCTATCAATTAATTTTTAAAATATGTAACTAAAATTAATTTACATTTCATTTATTTTGTTGTTTGTATATAGCTCACAATCTATTTTAATTAAACGATAAAATATTTCACTTTTGAATGAAATACACTGCTAATATTTTATTTAGGGGTGACAATAATTAAAAATTAGTTTTTGCCCCAAACAAGATAAGGCTTTCTTATTGTTTCTTCTTGTTATAATATATTCTTACTGCCTACTATTCTAAATTACTTACGCTTAAAAATAATTTTATTTCTTAATAGTGTTATCTTTTATTACAAATCATGTACCTATTATTAAAAATGTATTATTTGTTAGGTCTACAGAAATCCCCCAGTAAATTGTTAATCGTACATACCAATTAAATTAGGCACTGTCTTTCATATATTTTATGCATCTATATTGTATACACATTGAGATGTGCGTAAATGTTGATATTTTTTGTAGTAATATATTTTGCATATAGCGTTGCTTAAATAATCACTGATGTACATACTATTATATCATTATCTCGACACTCACGGATCACGTTTGTAATACTAAGTTGAGAGAGACAGAGAGGATGTGATTGGAAGACAGAATCGGTGTGATAATGAGAAAAGACATGCTTCTTTGGTTCGGACATGGTGAAAGAATGACAGATGAACGATAAAAAACAGATATAAAACGCGAATGTGAATGAATTTAAGCATCGGGGAAGACAAAGGCAGGAGCACCATGATCCAATTGGTGGGTTGCTATCCAAAGGTGGTGTTAAGCGTTTCTGAAACCGATGTATATTTACATGAAGAGAGGTATGAAATTGGAGAAAGCAGAACAAGTATGTCTGGATCGTAATATAGGACACTCCAAACTCTCTGACTACCACGTACAGCGTATTTATGTGTATAACATCTAACTTTGACTTTAAAAGTTTCCGCATTTAGTATTTCAGGTGATGTATAAACTTTAAAGCTATCTTCATAAAGAAAATTCATCCATCTGAAGTATAATCTCAAACAATTACTAGGAGGTGGTTTGGCATCCGAAACACTACCTTACCTGATTCTGCCATAATAGTGTGATTTACATTAGCGTTATCTTATGCATGCGGAAGTACATCCTAAAAGTCATCTACTTAAGATGTAAAGGCCTGAATGATGATAGAACAATATGTTTTGAGAAACATCTGCTTTTTAATTATATAAATAGATATAAAAAAGTCACTATCAACCGTCGCTGAGGGATGCCTGATGAACCATCGCAAATCGAGATAATAATCTTTGAAGTTATTAGACAGTTAGGATTCATTGATTTGTATGAATGAAAAGTTACTTATTCAATCTGAATGGTTTTGCAATAAAATTTAGAACACTAGTCGATCTTTACTTAGATTACCATGTAGATTACTGAGTACTTTACAAGCAAAGCAAAATATGCGATTTAATTCAAAATGGGGCTTAAGAATTTATCGCTGTTTTTTTTAATTTTGGAAATAATTTTATAATTCAGAATTGCAAAATAGACGCCTCTTTGCTTGGCACGCCACTCAATGTATACTTTCTCAATGCCAAAAGCTTACAAAACAAATTGTTGTCAAATTACAATATGCGTGTTCAGTGAAACTTTACTTTTTCGAAATTTAAAAACATTTCAGTGCCACCATTTCACTTTATATGTCACGGTGACAATGTATAATTCCAACACTGCTTCTCTAGGTCTAGCCTGAAATCGTCTGTTCTCGGATGCTTTTAAATAAAATGTTGTTGATTCTTATTATTCAACTTAAAATTTTGACTTAGAAGTTACGTTTGACACACCCAGTAGCGCCACCAAGCGGAAATTTTGTGTGCCCTCCAAACTCTTAAAATTCTTAAAAATGTTCTAGCTGTCAACCCCGTGTGTATAATGAGGACTTTTAGAAGGCAAAAAAAATGTTCCAACTAGCATTCTAGATGCCACAGTGATACCAGAAAAATACTGTTACTGCTAAAAAGACATTTTTTTTAATTTTTCTTATGAAATAATATGCCATGGTACAGCATTATTTCATGTTTTCCTAAGTGTCAAGTAGTTTTATTGGCGATATTTTCGAGTTTTATCGACGAAATAATGTAGAATAACGTGCCCTAAAATCGGTCTGCGCCAAATGTTGGCCATATGTTTATGCTGATAATTAAGTTTTAATTCTACATAGCTTGAAATTTATATTGCGAATGACGATATTGCTCATACACGACTTAATTAATTTGTGCCGTATACTCCAATGCATATAGTATAGCACGTAGAAGCCAAAGAGTCGCCATAAAGAGCTGCATTGTTTCCGATTCAGCTAAAAACGTTAGAGGAGATTACGCACAGGGATTACGTTTTTCTATATTCTAAGATCTGAATCAAAACAGTTGCGCACGATAGGTGGTGCTCAAGTAGTGCACAGAGCCAATAGTAGCTTGACTCAATATAGTAGTTAGAAATATTATGTTTAGCTTAAAACATTTTAACTTTTTAAACTGATTTAAATAAATAATTTGATTAATAAGCATACCTATGCTATTACTTACATACATACATATCTTCACGCCAGATCCCTTACGGGGTAGGCAGAGAGAACCGAGTGCCATACATCACGATCTTTGCAGGCTTGTCTCGCTTCTTCCACATTCATCACTCTCTTCATACACACACGCTGGTTGCGAAGACTCTTGACACCACCTTCGGACAGTACTCGATCAATCTGATCGCGGAATGTCAGTCTTGGTCTTCCCCGGTACCTACATCCTTCCACATTCGCGTTGTATATCTGTTTTGTTAACCTTTCATCTACCATTCTTTCTACATGTCCGAACCAACGGAGCATGCCCTTTCTCATCTTTACACCGACACTTTCTTTCAAACCTAACCTCTCTCTCACTTCGATATTACGAACCCGGTCCGCGAGTGTCACACCACATATTTTTCTTAGCGACCTCATCTCAACCGCGTTGATTCTACTTTCATGCCCTTTCTGACATACCCAACTCTCACTTCCATACAATAGCGTTGGGATAAGCACATGATTATGCAGGGCTAGACGGGCACCCTGACTTAAAATTGTGCTATTAAGTAATCTCCCTAACGCTCCATTCACTCTGTTCCCTGCACACACTCTTCTTTCAACATCAGCGGTGTACCTTCCATCCCTGCTAAAAGCACATCCAAGATATACAAACTCATCCACTTGTTCCAGCACTACATCATCGACCACAACTCTTACATCCGTTCTGGTTGCTTCTCTTTCAAATACCAAAACTTTAGTTTTCTTCGCATTCAAATGTAAGCCCATACTCTTACAATCCTCATTCATAACTGTGACCAGTGTTTGCAGCTCAGATGGAGTTGAGCCTAAAAGTACAGCGTCATCTGCATAAAGCAGGCAGTTCACCACTAGATCACTCATGCGCATTCCCACATTCAATGACCTCAATCTTTGGAGACACTTATCCAGATATAGAATAAACAGACGAGCTGACAACACACAACCCTGCTTGACGCCGATATTGACATCGAACCAGGGCGATATGTTGCCGTCCACCCGCACACATGCTTTGCAATCCCAGTAAATGGATTGCAAAGCACGCAGCAGACGCCCATCTATCCCATAACTGGGTAAAACGTCCCAAAGTTTCTTTCGCACAACTCTATCAAACGCTTTCTCCAAATCCACAAAACCGCAGAAAACCTTCTGGCCAACAGCCAGATGCTTCCTACGATGATGCGGAGTGAGAAAACTTGATCCATACATCCTCTTCCAGATCTGAAACCCCCTTGTGCCTCCCACAACATTCCCTCGGACTTCCCTTGCATTCTCCTTTCAATGATCTTACCATACACCTTCGATGCTAAGCTTATCAAATTGCTATTACTTTTTACCTCAAAGTGCTTGTAAATATTGTTCCGCTTGCCCACCCATCTGCTGACGTTCAAGCTAGTTTAGCTTTCACTAAATATATACATATACACACATACACGCACACAGACGTACACATAAAGACACACAAGCATTCGCCAAGCAATGTACAAATTTGTAATAACATTTGACCACCCCGTTGGTCGAGTGCTTAGCGGCCCTGACTACGCAATCGACGGGGCTCGGGTTCGATCCTCGACGGGGACAAGCATTTGCGTGATGAGCATAAATGTTTGTATTTCCGGGTTTGGGTGTTTATTAAATATATTCCAGTATTTATATATGTATTTCTATGTATTAGTATCGTTGACTAACACCCATTACACAAGCAAATAATTTGCTTACTTTGGAGTTTGATCAGTAAGTGTAATTTGTCCCGTGAATATTATATTATTATTATTGTACAATTATATTTTAGAAGATATATTTCAATAATTTTTTTTAAATTTTTTTTTAAAGAATTACTTCAATAAATGTTTTTATAACTTCAATAATGTAAACTTGTATTGGCCATATTTTTATTTACGGTTGGTGCTGGTTGGTTACCGCTGTTTGATTACTGATATATACAAAAAAAATATCTTGACTCTTTAACATTTCCCTGTAATTCTACTCATTTTACCTCACCGGGATAAAAAAATGTAAGTTTTAAGTTTTTTATATGTCTAATAATACTATTGGAAAGAAAGACAATCTTTATTTTAATGAAGTGAAAATATTTTAAATTATAAATGAAAGCACAAAAACTAAAAAAAATATAAGGTTAAATAGCTTTGGAATATCATCTTGAGAACATCTAGAATATTTCTTGACATTTAAAATATTATACGTAACCGAATAAAAGTATAAGTTTCAAGTTTATACTAAATGATTATTAATGTTATAATATGAAAGACTATTTGTAAGGTAGACCTAATTTAAATACCGTTTTGGGAAAATATTTATTTGCTTGCAACATTATTCACGCAATAATGTGTCTTTGTGTGCGTGTCAACGCAAGTAATTACACTAAGGGTGACGAAGGTTATGCACACATCGATACGGTTTTGGCTTAAAATATGAACGAAACGTTGAATGCAATTATCGCTCTAAGCGTTATTACTCTATGGTTTTATACAATGATAACACTTAAATTTGATGATAGAATTCAATCAAATTAAAGTCTCAATATTTTTTATATAATTGTTCCTAGCTATATATTTTATTTAATTGATTTAACAATCGTAGAAAATTATTCTAGTTTTATTCTAGTAGTGAAAAATAAAACTTTGAATATCAAGTGCCTTTGAATTTTTTCCTTCCTTTGATTACAAGTTACAACTTAATAAAAATAAGTACCCTAAAATAGTTACATTATATTGAAGATTATTATTATATATCGTGGCTTCCTAATAATAGGTGCCACGAAGGAAGAAATTGCTTGAAAGGTAAGGTAGCAATGAATCTAACCTTTGGTCAGGACTAATACAATTAAACTTTTCTACTTGCTAGCGCGATGTATTTAGGGAACAGCGCCATCTATTATCGTTTAATAAAAGTTTGTTTCCGAAATCCGCTTCATTTTGTAAAATACAATAAATTACGTGTTCTAATGTATTAATTTTAAATACATATATCATATAGCTTATTATAATAAAAGTAAAATCATTAAACCGTTTACTATGTGGGGTATACAGAGTGTGCCGAACGTAAACAGATGCGCAAATTCCCGCCGATTCATTGATTTATCAGTTGACGAGACGGGTGGCCGTGCGTTTAGCGACCGTTTACGACGCAATCGATGGGGCTCGGGTTCAATTCCCGACAGGAAAAACATTTTTGTGATTAGCATAAATGCTTATATTGCTGGGTTTGGGTGTTTGTTGTATAATATGTTACAGTATTTCCATCATTGGCTAACAACACCCATATGACAAACATTTAATTTGCTTACTTTAGGATAAGATCAATTCGTGTAATTATTTCAGGCATATTTATTTATTTATATTTATTTTTAACGACTGTCACTTTTTTTTCTAATAGCCGGAACCGACTGCTTAGGCGTCCATCCGATACACTTATGTCAAGTGTGTTTTCACACTGCCAATAGACTTCGAACTGGTTCTGAGATTTTTTCTTGATCAAAATTTCCTTGATTTAAGAAATATAATATTGTATTTTAAATTAATATTAATCTTAACATAATACGACTGTATCCATACTAATTTTTATAAATGCGAAAGTGTGTTTGTTTGTCCGTTTTTCATGGCAAAACGGAATAACGAATTGACATGATTTTTTAAGTGGAGATAGTTGAAGAGATGGCGAGTGACATAGGCTACTTTTGACTCTAACACCCTCCCACTTCCTTAAAATTAATGTAACGCGAGCGAAGGCGCGGGCAAAAGCTAGTTTTATTATATTACTATTTTTTGTTTTTATTTAACGATGATATTACAGTTTTTTTTATTTAACGATGATATTACTTCTAATGTATAAAATACTCCTACCGCGGCGCTTGTTACCAAACTCCTCCGTAACGGCTCGACCGATTCTTGTGTGCTCATCCGATAGATCTGAGAATCGGTCTATCATTCGATAAATGTTAAGGGTCCAGTTTTAATTTTTTCAAAAAAAATTGTTTTACTTTTTTACGATACAGCATTAAAAAATACAATTCTAAATTTTCACCCTTCAACCATCAACCGTTATTTTGTTAATTCGATAATTTATATGGCATAACAACGTTTGCCGGGTCAGCTAGTTTATGTAAATTAACGTTTAATATCATTTGTTGGAACAAATACAACTAGTGCAACCAATACAATTGTAATATTGTTTATTTTTTCACTTGCAATCATAATTTTTTATATATTTTTAATAATTTGAGTATATATTAAATAGTTGAAAACATTGATAACATCTTTATCAATTTATTTATTTTTTCCCTAATTCAGAGATAATCTAAACTCTGCGTTATTGTCATACGTCAGTATATTTTTTAATTCTTCCTACATTTATAAATTGCTGTTGATAAACTGTATTTATAAACAAAACGTGCTGTACATACAGAGTGTAAAGAAAACCCTGTCCGATCTGAAAGCGGTATATAGGTAGGTCAATGACATTATCAAAAAAAAATATTATTAAAATAAGAAAAATGACGTAGTTTAAAGTGCCTCATTTTTGTACTAAAATTGAATAACTTCTCCTTAAATTAAGCAAATATTTTGAAAATGTAAGTATCAATATACATAAAATTATGACACAAATGATATGTTTGTATTATGTTAAAAAATAATGCCTTTGACGATCGGACAGGGTTTTCGTTACTCACTGTATATGCGTTGTATATTCGCTGTGTGCGAAGTAAACTAACTATATAATAATCTAGTCGCATCGCTCATAGTGGCCAAAAATAGAAATTGCAGTTTTTATCAAATTAAAAAGATCATTTAAATACATACCATAAAAAATTGAGTGCATATTATGTTTACAAAAGTTATTTAATAAAATTAAAGTAAATTTTAATGCAAAGTCAATACCTTATTTCAATTTCAAACATCCTTTACTGGCTAACATTAGAGAAAAATGGGGCTGAAATTAGGGAAACATTGACCGACAATAGAAAAGAAACCAGGATAGAGGGGGTCAATCATTTAAAACTTAACACGTTTACATATTTTTATTTCGTTGTTGAAATCAATTCGAAACATCAATAGTGTAAAATTTAAATATTGATTAACACGAAAAAGAAAATTAATATTTTCTTCCCGATAACGGTTTAAGCCTAATAGGGTCCGAAAGTTACGTATTTGGTTAGGCGGCCGAAATTTGGCTATTTTACTCTATAAATTTCTACATCACTGTGATTAATTTTAATTTTTAAAATTTTAAATAAATAATTTGACTATTAAGTATACATATTTTCGTGTCACAATTTGCACAAAAACGAAAAAATCCAAGGTGAAATAGCTTTGGAACGTAAACTTATAACACGTAGAAACCGAGTGGGCCGCGATGTTTTAAGCCATTTCAAAGTAGCCTTAAAAGGCTACGCATGCGCTTGCCGTCCGCTCAGAATCGCGATACATGTCATACGGAGTGTAGGTCTCGCAATTCGAAAAAATATGACTTACTGTGTTGTTAAAGGCAAAAAAAAAGACGAATAAAATAAATGCTGAATTATCAAAAAGTAGCCTCGAGCTAAATTATTTTCATAAGACTTATAACACAAACATTTTTAATCTCAATAATATTAATAAGTATAAATAACAGTTAAAGCAAATACAATAATTAATTTTCTTAACATTAAGGTCTAACTAAAAATATTGTGCGCAATTTTTTTTCCACAACTAGCAACTGTATAGTGATAAGTTATGTGTTTCAAATTATCTATTTTTAGTCGATTTACATAACAGAAAAATTATAAATTGTAAGTACTTACCTGTGAAATGTTCACTTTTTTGTTTTTCTAAGGTGTTAGAACACTTCTTTATAATGCAATAAGTCATTTCGAATTATTTTTCGTGAACTGTGTCCGATATAACCTGATCTTATTAAGCATTGACAACTCGCAAAACGAATTGAGCCGTTTCCGGCTCAGTTTTATTTACTCGTTTTTTGTGGTTTCTAGGCGTTATTATTCTAAGATCAGAACCAAAACAGTTGCGGACGCTAGGTGGTGCTCAAGTCGTGCACAGAGCCAATAGTAGCCAATATAGTACGTTTAGCTTAAAACATTTAATTTTTTAAGTTGATTTAAATTAATGGTGTGACTGATATATTAGTATTCGCTAAGATATTAGTAATATTGAAAGGATTCGTGGATTAGTAATCCGGCGAACTGTAATACGCTAATATTTCATATTCGCCTAATATCTGTAACGGATATCCAAAATGAATAGGATAATATCATTCGGTATTCGGAATAGTTCGGATTCACTAGATTGGCGCCCGTCGGATTCGTGAAAGTATTAAAATATTTTTACGATACGCCGCGTCGTACGTACGAATGAGACGGACGTATTTCCTGCAGTATCAGATCTTATTTATGTTGTTTTAAGGTCCAAATTACAGTGAAATATTAGTTAATACTGATATATTAGTTAACATATTTTCCTGCCATATCAGTATAAGATCTTATTTCTGTTACTTTAAGGTCCAAATTACAGTGAAATATTAGTTAAGATATTTTCCTGCCGTATCAGTATCAGATTTTATTGCTGTTACTTTAAGGTCCAAATTACAGTGAAATATTAGTTAATACTGACATATTAGTTAAGACATTATAATATTTCAAAGTGAATATATTAGTATCACCTAATCTTGAGAAATATCGGTATTAACCCAACTCTAATTTAAATAAATACTTGATTAATAAGTATTTTATTAATTTTTACCTTAAATCGTTCGTCTATAACTTAAGTATTGTTTCTGCTTGCCCACCCATTTGCTAATTTTCAAGCTAGTTTAAGGTTTAGAATCATGGCAAGATTTGTATGAAAGTTAAAATAAAAAAGGTTCCAAGGTAATAGCTTTGAACAAACATACATACACATACACGCACACAGACATACATATAATAACACACAAGTATTTGCCAAGCAATGTATTTCAAACATTTGTATGATATAGGATAATATATCAGTAGATGCATATCAATAAGGTTTTTTTTTTGTAAGAATTACTTCAATCACTGTTTTTATAACTTAAATAACGTAAACTCGTATTGACCATATTTTTTATTTACGCTCGGTGCCGATTGGTTACCGCTGTTTAATTACTGAAATTTTTTAAAAAAACTTGAGAACCTCTAAAACATTTTCCTGTAATTCTACTCATTTTACCTCACTAGAATAAAAATTGTAAGTTCTAAATTTTCTATGTGACTAATAATACTATTGGAAAGACAGACAATCTTTATTTCAGTGAGGTAAAAATATTTTAAATCACAAATAAAAGCACAAAAACAAAAAAAAATATAAGGTTAAATAGCTTTGGAATCATCTTGAGAACATCTAGAATTTCCCGGCATTTAACATATTTTACCTAACCAAATAAAAAGTGTAAGTTTCAAGTTTATACTAAATGATTAATAATGTTATAGTATGAAAGATTATTTGTATACCGGTCAGGTAGATATATTTTAAATACCGTCTTGGGAAAATATTTATTTACTTGCAACACTATTCGAGTCTTTGGAGTCTTTGTGTGCGTGACGACGCAAGTGATTACACGAAGCTTACACGGACATTGACACGGTTTTGGCCTAAAATATGAACGAAGCGTTGAATGCAATTATCACTCTAAGCGTTATTACTCTATGCGTCGCGACACCACACTTTTCAATGCGAAATAGAAATGAAAATATCTGGCTTGCTTTCTATTAGAGAGAGAGAGAGAGAGAGAGAAACATGCGCACGCCACACGGCTTACAATACCTTACTATAGCAAAAAGTGTCGTGACAACTTTCACAACGCGCGATAAGGAATTTCATTCCAAAAATTATTAATATTTTTTTAATTAAAGATATTCGTAGCTATGAACATATTTTGATAGGCAATACACGCAAGGCATATTTGTCTATGTCTTTTTTTTATTTCATAAGATAGCAAACAAGCAGATGGGTCTCCTGATGGAAAGAGTCAACCATCGCCTATAGACACCAAAGATGTTAATGGTGCGTTGATATCTTGTGGCGAGGTCTAATGTCACATGCATAAGTTTACCGGCTACCTTACCCTCCAAACCGGAACACGACAGTGACCAGCACATACGCTATTGCGGCAGGAATAGGTAAGGCGGTGGTACCAGACCTGGTCGAGCCGATGCAGAACTCTACCACTTAGTAATCACGATGGTAGTGACGCAAATAGCCACTCAGTCGCCTTTTACGGCCTGCCTGGCAGAACGGCAATTGGCCTATTCTTCAAAGGACCCCGGGACCAACACGGGGAATATGATACTAAAAGTCTGATATGTGATACTAAAAATGTTTCATTCGGTAAACAGATGGGTGAAGGTCAACTTATGTTCGGATCCCGTACTATTAGCATCTCGTCACACGGATAGCCACGTACCATTAATATCTCACATTTCCATACGACTGTCGTGACCCAGAGCATTTTGTACCAAGTGTATGTTTGTTTTTACAATTAACGACGCTATTGCGGCAGTAATGGGTAAGGCGGCGTTACCAAAAGCGGATGATGCAGAACTTCATCACTATTAGTCATTTTGCGTCCACAAACGTGCATAAAGTGCTGGTTTAAGTCACACTATGCTATAAAATTAAAAATAATGAGCAATACGTGTGACTGACGGCTTCAATTATCGCATTATCTTCATTATATTCATTTAAGACGCACACCACAAAACAAGCAAATAATGCAACTCGAGTAGTCGAAAGCGTAACAAACAGACAGACAGACAGACTTTCGCATTTATAATATTAGTATGGATATGCACTGCTATGATTCATATTGTGGCGGGCTTAATGAATTTATTATTCTTCTCTTTGAACCTACTGACAAAGTTAGACTGTGGTTAGTAAGTAAGGATATTGAATCCTTCCTAATATTAAAAATACGAATGAAATTAAACTTATCATATTTTATATTGAATATTTACACAAAAAAACTTTAATGATGGAAACTACTAATTAATAAAAATAATGGTTAGCTTAACCTACTTATATTATTGGTTCTATTAATGAAAATTATTATTATATGCAAATATCTTTTGGCCCAACTAAATTGACGCGCGCGCAAAAAATTGGCACAGGTCCTACCTCGGTAACGTCCCGCGGGAGAATGCGGGCGCCCCGCGGATCAAAAATCATTTAAATAATCGATTAAAAAATTAATAGATTTACTAAAAAAAAAACGATCGGATGTAAGACCTCCAGTAGCATGTGAACTTTATTTTGGTAAATAAATCATAATATTAAATCAACTGTTTTAAAAATAAAACCGAAAATAGTAGATAAAATGACCCGAAAAGAGGTAACTTCGTGAATTTATTCTATCGAGCCAACTTTATCAAATCATGTTTCCATCGGTTAAATTCCCTACAATATAGCCTCAACAATATCAGTAAATTTTATTACATTACAATTTTAATGTTTACTATTTCAAAAATGCATAAGAAAAAACGTATTTTGCAGGAATACCTGAACCACCTCCCCTTAATTTATAAATAGCAATGGTTATAATGAATAAATCATTACATATTATAAAACAAAGTCACTTTCTGTGTCTGTCCCTAATGTCCCTATGTCCCTATGTATGCTTAAATCTTTAAAATTACGCAACGGATTTTGATGCGGTTTTTTGTAATAGATAGGTTGATTCTTGAGGAAGGTTTTAGTATAAAAACCTTTCCAATATTTCTACGGAAACAAACGCTACGCGGGTGAAACCGCGGCCAGGTCGCTAGTAAACTATAAATAAAAGTGTAATATCTCACGAAGGAATTTGCGGCTGAAACCCAGCAAAATGTAAAATTAAATACTACACCACGGGAATAGAAATTCATAATCCACCGCCAAGAACGTCGCACGGTCGCAACGGATAAGTTCAATTTACTTATATCACGTACGCGGCTGCGTACGCCTTACAGGGGTTTTTAAAATATCTCAGATTTTCTGCTCAATTTTATCTTCAACTAAATCATGTTTTCATTTTAAAGCATTTTCGCTTGATTAAACTAGACGTTTTAAAAGGAATTATTAATTTAGTGGCATATTTTTAGGGGTCCGTTATAAAGACCCTTATACTTATAATTTTGAGATGTCCGTCAGCTCAAAAACACTTTTTTTATATCATAAGATATCAAACAAGCAGATGGGTCTCCTGATAGAAAGAGTCAACCATCGCCTATAGACACCAAAGATGTTAATGGTGCGTTGCTATCTTGTGGCGAGGTCTAATGCCACATGCATAAGTTTACCGGCTACCTTACCCTCCAAACCGGAACACGACAGTGACCAGCACATACGCTATTGCGGCAGGAATAGGTAAGGCGGTGGTACCAGACCTGGTCGAGCCGATGCAGAACTCTACCACTTAGTAATCACGATGGTAGTGACGCAAATAGCCACTCAGTCGCCTTTTACGGCCTGCCTGGCAGAACGGCAATTGGCCTATTCTTCAAAGGACCCCGGGACCAACACGGGGAATATGATACTAAAAGTCTGATATGTGATACTAAAAATGTTTCATTCGGTAAACAGATGGGTGAAGGTCAACTTATGTTCGGATCCCGTACTATTAGCATCTCGTCACACGGATAGCCACGTACCATTAATATCTCACATTTCCATACGACTATCGTGACCCAGAGCATTTTGTACCAAGTGTATGTTTGTTTTTACAATTAACGACGCTATTGCGGCAGTAATGGGTAAGGCGGCGTTACCAAAAGCGGATGATGCAGAACTTCATCACTATTAGTCATTTTGCGTCCACAAACGTGCATAAAGTGCTGGTTTAAGTCACACTATGCTATAAAATTAAAAATAATGAGCAATACGTGTGACTGACGGCTTCAATTATCGCATTATCTTCATTATATTCATTTAAGACGCACACCACAAAACAAGCAAATAATGCAACTCGAGTAGTCGAAAGCGTAACAAACAGACAGACAGACAGACTTTCGCATTTATAATATTAGTATGGATATGCACTGCTATGATTCATATTGTGGCGGGCTTAATGAATTTATTATTCTTCTCTTTGAACCTACTGACAAAGTTAGACTGTGGTTAGTAAGTAAGGATATTGAATCCTTCCTAATATTAAAAATACGAATGAAATTAAACTTATCATATTTTATATTGAATATTTACACAAAAAAACTTTAATGATGGAAACTACTAATTAATAAAAATAATGGTTAGCTTAACCTACTTATATTATTGGTTCTATTAATGAAAATTATTATTATATGCAAATATCTTTTGGCCCAACTAAATTGACGCGCGCGCAAAAAATTGGCACAGGTCCTACCTCGGTAACGTCCCGCGGGAGAATGCGGGCGCCCCGCGGATCAAAAATCATTTAAATAATCGATTAAAAAATTAATAGATTTACTAAAAAAAAAACGATCGGATGTAAGACCTCCAGTAGCATGTGAACTTTATTTTGGTAAATAAATCATAATATTAAATCAACTGTTTTAAAAATAAAACCGAAAATAGTAGATAAAATGACCCGAAAAGAGGTAACTTCGTGAATTTATTCTATCGAGCCAACTTTATCAAATCATGTTTCCATCGGTTAAATTCCCTACAATATAGCCTCAACAATATCAGTAAATTTTATTACATTACAATTTTAATGTTTACTATTTCAAAAATGCATAAGAAAAAACGTATTTTGCAGGAATACCTGAACCACCTCCCCTTAATTTATAAATAGCAATGGTTATAATGAATAAATCATTACATATTATAAAACAAAGTCACTTTCTGTGTCTGTCCCTAATGTCCCTATGTCCCTATGTATGCTTAAATCTTTAAAATTACGCAACGGATTTTGATGCGGTTTTTTGTAATAGATAGGTTGATTCTTGAGGAAGGTTTTAGTATAAAAACCTTTCCAATATTTCTACGGAAACAAACGCTACGCGGGTGAAACCGCGGCCAGGTCGCTAGTAAACTATAAATAAAAGTGTAATATCTCACGAAGGAATTTGCGGCTGAAACCCAGCAAAATGTAAAATTAAATACTACACCACGGGAATAGAAATTCATAATCCACCGCCAAGAACGTCGCACGGTCGCAACGGATAAGTTCAATTTACTTATATCACGTACGCGGCTGCGTACGCCTTACAGGGGTTTTTAAAATATCTCAGATTTTCTGCTCAATTTTATCTTCAACTAAATCATGTTTTCATTTTAAAGCATTTTCGCTTGATTAAACTAGACGTTTTAAAAGGAATTATTAATTTAGTGGCATATTTTTAGGGGTCCGTTATAAAGACCCTTATACTTATAATTTTGAGATGTCCGTCAGCTCAAAAACACTTTTTTTATATCATAAGATATCAAACAAGCAGATGGGTCTCCTGATGGAAAGAGTCAACCATCGCCTATAGACACCAAAGATGTTAATGGTGCGTTGCTATCTTGTGGCGAGGTCTAATGCCACATGCATAAGTTTACCGGCTACCTTACCCTCCAAACAGGAACACGACAGCGACAAGCACTGACGCTATTGCGGCAGGAATAGGTAAGGCGGTGGTACCAGACACGGGCGAGACAATGCAGAACTCTACCACCTAGTAGACACGATGGTAGTGACTCAATAGCCAATCAGTCGCTATTTACGACCTGCCTGGTAGAACGGCAGTTGGCCTATTCTTCAAAGGAGGCCGGGACCAACACGGCGAAAAACTTGTTTAAATAATATTAGAAAGTTAACAAGAAGATGCCTTTCCCGATGGAAAGGGACAACTGTCGCCTATAGACATCAAAAATGTTAATAGTGCGTTGCTATTCTTGTTGTAGGATTCTAATGCCACATGTATTATCCAATATTTTAGGTGTATTAAGTTTGTTTTTTTATATCATAAGTCATTTGAAATAGCAGGTGATCTGCGGGTGATACACCCGCTAACCTAACGTTTGCAATTCGCCAACGATCGGCGATGACTTTTAAACGTAACGAAAAACTCATTAAAAATGTCGCCAATTGCTTGCTGGTCACTAGATGCACTTTTTTGAAAGCCACAGCATCAAAACTAATCAAGCGGCAACGACTACCACTAATATACAAGGCTGCTATGTGTCTTGCAATAACTAAACAATTACGATAATTTCGCATTGCGAGTTACGTGATAACGCCGCCGGTGTTGTTCTCAGTCTAATAAAGAATAATGTCCCTAAATATAAAGTTCGTTGAGCGCAATCGTGGTACATCCACACACACAAACATACACAAACATAAATTCGGACATCTACTAATAAAATTTAAACAAATGTTTCCTATATTTAACAAAATATTTGTGTGTTGTAAACCCATCGGGTCTAATAATAGGAGCATTTTTGTAAAAATGTTATATTAATATCATATGTATTAAAATGAATAAATATAACCTTTTAATCCATTCTAATATTAGAAATGTGAAAGTGTCTGTCTTTTTTTAAAGTAGAGGGGGGCAAACGAGCAGGTGGTGCACCTGATGGTAAGTGATCACCGCAGCCCATGAACATCTGCAACACCGAGGGGTTTGCAGCTGCGTTGCCGGCGTTTTAAGAATGAATAAGCTCGTTTTTTGAGGTCCCCAAGTAGTATCCGTTCCGGATAATTGATTCCACAAAAGAGTAGTGCGACGCAGCACAACCGTGCGCTTTTGTCGGCACTTCGACAAAAGCGCACGGTTGTGGATTTCCAGACATCAAGGAGGTGAGGATAGAACTTTAAATTTTGACGCGATGCCCGATCCGAGCCGAACAACTCGTCGAAACATTTCACATGATTGATACGGTAAAAGATGCATAGCGAACCTACATCTCTGCGTAACGCCAATGAGTCAAGCCGATTAGAAATAGCCTGGTTGATGATTCGAACCGCTTTACGTTGAATGCGATCAAGAGGAAGAAGCTGGTACTGAGGAGCTCCGGCCCAGAGGTGGGAAGAGTACTTCATGTATGGTCGAATTTGGGCCTTGTAAAGTTGAAGACGATGGGCTGGCATGAAGTACTGCTTTGCTCTACTGAGTACACCAAGCTTTTCGGAGGCTAATTTAGCCTTTCCTTCCAAATGACCGCGGAACTGAACGTTGTTCGATATGTCGACTCCCAGAATTCCAATACTGGCTGAGGCTGTCAGGACAGTGTTTTCGAATCGAGGTGACACGACAAAGGGTGTTTTTTGCGATGAACGCACAAAGCTGCGTCTTTTTGGCTGCGTCTGTCTGTCTCTTCTTCACCGATTTGAATGAAATTTGGTGCAGATATAGTTTAAGACCCGAGAAAGGACATAAATATTTATTCCAATTTGTTACGGAATTTATTGTATTGCGTCATTGATCAAATGGTTCCAATCTGACTACCCAGTGGATAGGACTCGGGAACAATTCCCGATGGACAATAATTTCTGCAATAAACAAAAATGTTTGTATGTCTGGGTTTGGTTGTTTACTAGATATATTTTATTATTTATACATTCATTGTGTCCGTCAGTGTAATTTGTCCAATGATATTTATTTCTTAAACCGCCTCTACACATCTAGAGATTCGTCCGTGGACGCTGACTGATGCGTCAGCAAATGGATTAGCACGTGCCGTCCACACGTCTGTAGTTTGATCAGTCTATGTTCATTCGCGACAGACGTAACTCGCAGAGTTACGTCTGTCGCGAATGACGTCTGTCAATTGTCAGCTTGATATAGCTCAAGAAACTTAAAAGTTTGCTCGATGCTCATATTTTTAGCCCTTTCGCTTTTACGAGTGTTGTGCAAAGTAGGTACCTATAAACTAACAGAAGCACGCGTGCATTCTCAACCGCAACTCCGATCATTCTTATAGACTAATTAGAGTATCATACTGATGCGACGTCAAACGTGTGGACAGACGCCAAACCTTTGTGCAAAATAGCCTTTGATCTGTTTCACAAAAACCGGCAACTATCGGATTCAAGGCAAGGACGCATCTGCACACGTTAAATACCTACAACAGACGCGCAAAATATCCTCTCTATACGTCTGTGGATGCACCTGAAGATGATGTCCGTGGACCCGTCTGCAGACGTGTAGAGGAGGTTTTACACAAACACTCGCTAAACATATTAAGAATAAGAAAAATAATTTACTTATTTGAGACGCACACCATTCTAAGCAAGCAAAAATAGTTAAAAAAATAGTTACAACATTGATACTTTTGAGCTTATAAACACTTATTTAAAAAACAGGAGAAACAAAGATAAAAAATAAAATAAATAAATAATGGTGGTGCACCGTCTCAAAATGGCAATACCACTCAGCATATGTTGGCATTGTGTATGAATCCCAACGCCGATTTTCAGTGGTAGCCAGTTACACAGAATATTGGAATAGTTCGGGCGTTTGTTTTCACTTCGTAGCCTACACATATATAAAAATATTTAATATAGACTACAGAATAATATGGAGTGCAGCACATATTATAATAACATATAATAAATACATGTAAGTTATAGATAGCAACGATTGTACCTATAACTTAGTAAATGAAACTGTACTCTATGTTTGTGTCGAGAACTAAAAATCAGCGTCGATGATTGTCATTGTTGTATTCCGCTTGAAGGGTAAGGTAGTCGGTAGACTTATGCATGTGGAATTGCCATCCTGCCACAAGATCAGAAATGCACCATTTCTTTGGTGTCTATAAGCGATGGTTTCTCTTTCTATCAGGAGATCTATCTGCTTGTTTGATATCTAATGTTATATAAAACAACGCAATAAATTAAAAATAGTTTTTTTACTTACTTAGCACTGAATTACATGGGAGCACTTCCGTTCCTTAAATAATTATAAAGTTCCCGGCCGTGGTTTAGGGAATAAGGCCTGAGTTTCGAGAATACCCCGGCCGACGCGGGCAGCGCGCCGGAAAAATTAATTATGGGTAGTGGAAAATGGATATTTAAGTTTACATCGCGAAATGAAATTATTTACAAGGGTTTTGCGTTTGGTTGATTTTAATTAATAATGTAAAATGACATGTTAATAAACAATAAATAAAATCCTTTTCTAGGAACTTTGTAATGCTGCATGAATTTTTTACAATTTTAAAATATTATTTGTGTGTTATTATAGTTCCTATGAAATATGATATTTTTAATCTAATTATGGCTGAAACGGATGTTATCCTGTCAAATACCTTTTCTTACTAATAATAACTTTCTTTTTTAGGTCAAATGATATACTACATATTTTTCAGGTTATGATTTACCCGTGTGCTAAGTTTCACCCGAATGGGTCATGTGGTTTTTGCGTGATTGAGTAAAAAATAATCAAACAAACTTTCATATTTTTAATATGTATAGGATTAAAGAAATAATACAATATCCTAGACGGACAGACAGACAGCGGAGGCTTAGTAATAGGTTTCCATTTAACCTTTTAGGTATGGAATCCTAAAACTGAATAAATCTAATTTGGAAAATGACCAAATGACAGTCTTTTTTTTTATATCATAAGATAACAAACAAGCAGATGGGTCTCCTGATGGAAAGAGTCAACCATCGCCTATAGACACCAAAGATGTTAATGGTGCGTTGCTATCTTGTGGCGAGGTCTAATGTCACATGCATAAGTTTATCGGCTACCTTACCCTCCAAACCGGAACGTAAACAATCAGTTCTCTCCTTAGTAGTCTGTGGTTAGGTATTTATCGTGTCATTGGGTGTCTTCAGTACAATTGCTAATCTCAGAAATCTAAGTTAGATTGACAGCTAAGATTTTGCAAAAACACTTTATAGGTACATAAAAGAACAAAAAATAAATTAGCATTAACTATTCTTTAATACAAAAACAGGGAGAATTTTTATTTGACACTTATAATGAAAATTATGATATATAAACTTATTACTGTTTTAATGAAAATGTAATTAAAGTTTTATAAAATGGTAACACTTAAATATGATGATAGAATTCAATCAAATTATAGTCTCAATTATTTTTAAATGATTGTACGTAGCGATATATTTTATTTAATTGATTTAAAAATCGTAGAAAATTATTCTAGTTTATCTAATATTCGTCACTCCAAAAGACACGCAAGGGTTGTACAAAACCCTTGCGTGTCTTTTGGAGTACAAAATTAAAATGACCTGTGTTCTTTAAACCTATCTGCTTAACCGCCACAGCCACAGCTCACAGCTCGCGCGGCGCGTCTGGCGGCGCGAATTGCGGCGCGGCGAGCGGCAACAAATGTAGGAAACTGTATGAAGTATGCCACAGCTACCGGCGACGCGAATTGCGGCGCGGAAAAACGCGCGACCGTGACGAGCGGTGTAATGAGCGAATAAAACAAAAGAGTACGTTTGTTTTATCCACTAGTAAGCCAGGGTTGGAATCAGAATAACACAAAATTATTACCAATGGAAATTATGTAGATACTATATTTTATTAAAATGTTTACTAGTTGTTTTTAGCATCCGACGCAAAAACGAGGATTGTTATAAGTTTCAGAGGTGTGTCTGTGTATCTGTCCGTGCATCTTAGCGACCTAGCAGATGGTCCGATTTAGTTGCGATTTTTTTACTTGAAAGCCGCCTTATTTTGCGAGATTGTTCTTAGCTCAAGATGATTCAATAGAATCTGTGCAGCCGTTGAAAGCTCACCAGCTCTTTTCAACTTGAAGAACGGAGTTTAGCAACTTGTAAAGGCTTCATCGATGCTAAATTTTGTATTTTATTACTTCAATTATATTGCATTGACATGGTAACCTAGACCTGATGCTACAATATCTTCATTCGAAGATATCAGCTTTTATTTAACTAGCAATATTTGTATGTAAATAAAAGATTTTCTAAATATTGCAAACCATATTTATCGACTTCCTGATATTTTTTTGTATTGAAATTTGGCATACTTTTGTAAGTTCAATGACAATGCAATATTATGGTACTATACAGCTAATATCATGATGTAGCCTGGATATAGGGACTAGAACTCTCAGATGTAGAGTTTTGACCAGGCAACCAAGTTTTGGGTTATCGGTTTTGTTGCTATAAGTACTAAGTTTAATTAGTACCTACTCATAATGATAAGAAATGGAACATGGAGCTGCCAGAGTATCATTGTAACTCACAGACAGAAAGTGTTATATATGATATATATATAATAATAATAGTAATATATAATATAATAATAGTTTGGAGTTTGGAGTCGTTCGTTTCGTTTCAATAAGATATTTTTCATTATTACGAGACTCTGAAGATGGAACCGAATATAGTAATATCGGAACTTCTCGCATCCAGATACAAAATGCTTAGATAATAAACTTCTAAACTCAACAAGGTAAGTTTATTGAGTTAGCCCTCAATTGTCTTGTACTAACAAACATTTTGATGTTGGATGATTTCTAGGAGCTGATGCTCATCATGACTTAGGATTTATTGATCAAACTCGAAGGTGGCCATGGTAAACTACAAACTAAGCAAGAAAAATCGCTTTAGATTGGACTCAGTTGTTCTATTTTGACAAATAGTCTTATTCGAAATGATTTACAGGGTCTTATGATGAAGCAGGAAGAAGGATATCAAAACTTTTAATTAAAATTAAGCAACATCATCAATTTTGGACTTGTTTGATTTTTTATTTTAAGGAATGTGAAATAAGATAGCTTCCAGTATTTAATGTTAGAGCAGAAGAAAGTCCATGTGATCTTATAAGCTTGACCAGTTAAAATCCACCGAGTGTAGGCTACTTCGATTTGTTTTGGTAAACATTTAGATGCTGGATGTTTTTTTTAAATAAAGTTACGTGCTTCGGGTTCGTCATTGTAAGAAAACGCCACTTATATTAAAACAGTGTATTTACAACACAAGTACACAAACAACAAAATGTAATACGTAAATACACTATACACACTGGTCACCTCGCTGCACTAGCTCTAAACTTAACCGACTACGTTTAAAGAAAACAATTTTCGTATTTACTTAAACTGGTCACTTCGCTTGCACTGGTCGCTTGTACTATCACTTTCGATCACTGTATAAAAACTGCTCTCTATTTGTCAACACTTCCCTATTTGTACTCGAGGTAAAGTTCGACAACAATCGCGAATGTTCGGCAATAATCTCGTAAACAATAGCAGTTATTGTAAACAACTTATGATAAATAAACAAGTCCTAGTGCAAGTTATTTTCAACCTTATGCCCTGTACCATAAAGTCCATTATGATATAGCTATGCGGTTAATGGTCAACTATTTGTTTGTCAATAGGAGTAGCTATCTGTTTCTTTTATTTCTTGATCTATCCAGCGTTCCAACTCTTTACGTTTCTAGATTACTCTTAACAATATAACGATACAACTAGAAAGTGGACACTTGAAATTGGGCTGATATAGCCTTTATTGCTAGAAAATTCACATGGTTTAATAGAGAGGACTCGGGAGCTATGCAATAAAACAGTTCAAGCTCATTGAGTAAGGAACCACAGGTTAAAGTTACCTTTAATTTTATGCCGCAGGATCCTCTTTGAAAGATCATCAGCTCCTTTTACGTTTTGCGCTTAAAATTATGGAACTGAATTAAAATGGTGGGTAGACGATAAAAAAGTGTTAGTTTTTTAAATTTTAATTTAGAGTTAGTATGATGATTTACTGATTAAATAATTGGTTATTGACTCATTATTTTAATATTATACTTAAAATAATATTAAACTTAATTTAGTTTATACACCGCAACTTAAACTTAATCTAAAACTTCACAGCATTTTCTCAATTTAATGTCAGCTTGCGTTAAACAAAATTTGTCCTATACATTTATCTCACTCATATTAATAAAAAATACATACTTTCTACAGCCCACTCCATCAAAAACGACCATAGTTACGAATTGCACGGAAAATATCTACGTTGCCATACAAAAAAAAAAAATAGGTGCGTGTACTTATGTACGCGCGTGAGAAGTTATACTTCTTTGGCGTCATTAAAAAATAGTGGCCACATTTCCGATCCGGTAGTAGTTTTTAAAAAATATGTTGAAGTGTCGAAATAACTTGTAAAAAGTTTTATTGAATAAAGTACTTCTGTTTTCTGATAGATTTTAATTGCATGCAAATACTTAATTACATGAAAATAATAAAAGGTCTGGAAAAGGATAGTCAAGGATTTCGGGACTTAATGAGCAATTTAGCGGACAACTTCAACCTGTAACTTTTGCGTTATGGTGATGCGCGTGCATCTTAAAATTTTACTCGTTGTCTAAAGAAATATTACGCGCCTAAAATAATATAACTTCAGAAATCTCGAATGGAGGGATCAATAATAAGGTAATATATGTAAGTATCAACAGTAATGGTATTTTTGCGTACAATACTAACGTTACGATAATATGTATATACTACGCATCAAAAGAATATAGTAGAAATAGTATTATAAATCCGACCCTGGTACTGGTATGACAGCTCAGAGCGGCACGCCGCCGCGGTCGCAACAAGTCGAGCTGTGGCATACCCAGATGGTCGCGCGTCTCACCGCGCCGCATTTCGCGTCGCAGGTCGCGCCACGGGTAGCTGTGGCCGGGCCGTAACCCAAATCTAAAAAATAGTGCCTAAGTTCGGGTGATGACCCAATGGTGTGTTTATGTGTCGCGTAGCGCTACAAAAATACCACGTCGGGCGGCGAACAAAGTTACCTTTTGATACCTTATACTAATGTTACACTCAAACAAGAAGCGTTATTGTTTCAATTATAAACCATTGTTTGTTCGAAAGTTGTAGTCATATCATTTTTTAGCTTATATTTTTTTTAAATCCAGTGGTCGCAAACTGAAGTACTTATATATCTAATACGCTAGAAAGCGACCGGGTGGTCGCATTCTGACACTTAAAGCTACATAATATTTTGCTTATTATGATCTCAATGATACTTTTAGGGTTGTATAATTTAGATTCTGATGTTGTAGAAGCATAAATATGCATCGCATCAGTTTACGACCACACGTTTACTTGATAGAACTTTTTTTAATTCACTGACTAAAATAGGTGGTCGCAAACCCACTCTGGTCGAAAATTATGGTATTAGTTTGCGACCACCTTGATTTAGTACAAAAGAAAGTAAACTAAAATAAGTCAATAAATAAAATATTGCTTTCTTTAGATGATGGCAGCCCCGCAAGATTATAAAAAAGAACACAAAATGAAAAAATATCAGTTTTTTAGGATTACTTTAGGGAAAATTTACTCGGGTGTACTCGGGTGTACAATGGAGAGGAAAATGACGTTATCAAAATATTGCTTAACTTATGATGTTTTCAACCACAACCAAATTAGTAAAGTAATATTCAGAAAATACGGTCACCGCACGGTAACTATTGGCAAATGAGTCTAGTCACCAGTTCGGAAAATCACGGTTTGTAAATAATGAACTTCGATGGTGCCTATAAAGGATAATTTGAATAAAAATGTTTTGTATTTTTATTCTTTATTCTTTAAGTATAAACATGTCATTGGACAATTAGCTTAACGTTTAAGTACCTAATTCTTTACACATTCGGTATTAAAATCGAGTACTGAATACCCTCTTTTAGCATGTACAGTTTTTATCAGTTAATTTCTATATGACATAATTTACAGATGTAAAACAATAAAAAACTAGTTGTTATTAGTCTAGATGATTAGTGTTTAAAATGAATGTTTGTTTTTTATATCATAAGATAGCAAACAAGCGGATGGCTCTCCTGATGGAATGAGAAACTATCGCCTATAGACATCAAAAATGTTAACGGTGCTTTGCCGTCCGTGTGGCGGGTTTGCAATGCCACATGCACACGTCTACCTTACCCTCCAAACCGGAACAAGGCAATAAAAAATAGGTGATAGATTTCTGCGTTGTCTCGCCCGGGTATTTGGTACCACTGCCTTACCTATTTGTGTCGCAATAGAGTCAATGCTTGTCATCATCATGTTCCGGTATGAATGGTAAGGAAGCCGGTAAACTTATGTATGTGGTCTTAGACCTCGTCACAAGATAGCAACGTATCGTTAACATCTTTTGTGTCTATAGGTGCTGCTTGTTTGTTATCAAGACAAAAAAATGACATTATTGCGGCAGGAATAGCTAGTGTGACGACTCGTTGGCGTTAAATCGTGTGTTAATACACAGTGATATAAGTAAAGTGTTAATTTGCATCTCAAATTTAAATCTAAATGGAATTTAAACTTAATTATCACCATAAATATGGTAGGTGGCCGACATTAGGCGACGACCGACTTTAGGGCACTTTACCCTACATAGGCATGCATATCTCTTTAGGGGATCCCTTCCAGAAAAACTTGTACAAAGACAGCCTCCAATTTACGTAAATGAGTCAATGCGCTTAGGACTTTCCCACACATAAACACGATAGAAGTTATAGAACGTCGACACGTGCTACGACGCGGCATATGTATGAAAATATTATGTGTCTTAAAAGCTTCGATGCGATTGCCGCTTGATCACGTGAATTAGGCCTCAGGTTTTGACGAAAGATTATTATTACCAAGCAGGTACACGTACATTACGGCTTATTTCATGCAACATAATGTAGGTTCATGACAGTGGTATTTTCCCGGGCGTGCCGGCTCATTAATTCATCTTATTTTATCCAAATAACCACGCACATTGTTTTTTACTGTTCATAAAAGAAAATATTAATGAGCTGCAAAACAAACAAATGATCGTTATTTCGAGTAAACACTTTCTAATTAAATCAGCAACATTCAGAATATAATTACACGACAAACTGGCACAACCACATTTAATTAACAACGAGTTTTTCCCGCCACAAATGTAATGCAAAATGGCGTCTGCTTCGCTCGTCAGCCATCTGTCATAGCGACTTTCACCAAAATAATGTGCATATATAAAATACCTATATGTTTCTAATACTGCATTGCATTGCATTCATTTGAAAAAGGTATTTTATACACGTGCTGAAAACTGAAAAATTGAATCAATATTTTTATTTGCAAGAAAATGGGTATATGGCACAAGCTATGCAAGTAATACTTACTGCATATTTTACCAGAAAAGGTGTGCAAAAATTTAAACGTTGGTCCGCTTGTTCCAAAATATTTAAATGAATTTAACTATACTAAAATATATGAAATTTTGTAAGCCAAAAACTTTAAGTTAACATAATGATGATGACAATAGAAAATAAAATTAGCATAAAATTTCAATAATTTTAGATAAGATTTCAGCTCACAGCTCACCTCGATCAGGATAACGTTGTATTATTGGCTTTGGGTATTATTAAATATACTAGCTGAGCCCGCGACTTCGTCCGCGTGGAAAAATTAAAAAAAAATAGCCTAAGGTACTCGCTATCATATCAGCTATCTTTCAGTGAAAGTCCCGTCAAAATCGGTCCAGTCGTTCCAGAGATTAGCCGGAACAAACAGACACAGACAAAAATTCTAAACAATGTTATTTTGGTATACGTACCGTGTATACATCCATATGCATTTAGTAAAAACGGTTATTTTAATATTACAAACAGACACCCCAATTTTATTTATTTGTATACATGGCGTCAACGCTTGCATTTCTTGCAGATAAAATTGCCCTTACACACATCAATTGATTTTTTTTGGTAAATCTATCATATCCGAATTCCGGGTACACTTTAAATATCAAGTCTTTAATGTTGGTTACGATTTCACGAAGGTGTGTACCTATGTAAAATTTTTTTGTAGCCTGATTCAGGATTTTTCCCTAAGTAACCACTAACCAATCAATATGATCTTGTTTGGAAAATTTGTGCTTCTTCTACCTAAATGATTGCTTATGTTGGTATACCTACAGCTTCAAAAATTAAACAGTTTTCCACAATGGGGAAGATTTAAAGCAAGATTTAATAATATTATAACTACAAATCCTTATTAAGTAGCTATACAAATACAGTACTTACACCTACTTACTTACGAATTAGACACATATCAGGCCAAAGCGAACGATCATGTATCCCTCAACAACACCATAAAATACACAAAATAGATCGAATATTCAACTACTACAAAGTAAAGTGATTTTTTTCAAAGAAGGAAAATCCAACGTTCCGTATCAAAGAAGTCTATTGCGAAAGGAGCCGGTCACATGTCTACTCCGCGCGGGCCGCAGAGGTTAAAGGTATATGATTCCACTCATGTACCTTAAAAAAAAACCGGCTAATTGCGAGCCGAACTCGCGCATTAAGGGTTCCGTACCATAATCTATAAAAAAACGGCAAACAATCACGTTTGTTGAATGGGAGCCTTCTTAATATTTATTTTATTTTAATTATTTATTTTTAAAGTGATTTTATGCAAATGCAAAAGGGAGTTTATGCAAAAAAACACGTTTGTTGTATGGTCACCCTTAAATATTTATTTTATTCTTTTTTTAGTTTTAGTTATTATACATAAATAAAAGGCAACATAAATACCTACATCATCTGTGAAAATTTCAACTATCATGGTTCATGAGATACAGCCTGGTGACGGACAGATAGATAGACGTACAAACGCACGGACGGACAGTGGTGTCTTAGTAATGGGGTCCCGTTTTAAACTTTGGAACCTTAAAAAATATAGTAAAGCCAACGCTCTCACAGTTCGGCTCTTCTCGGCAATGTTCGGTTCTCGTTCGGCGTAATCCTCATGAATGTAGCTATCATTAAACATACACATAATTTTTTTTTCAATCCGACTTGTAGTTCCAGGAATTAGCATTTAGCGCATTCAATGAACAAACAAACGTTAAAATACTCGTATCATATCATATCATCCATACTAATATTATAAAGGCGAAAGTAACTCTGTCTGTTACGCTTTCACGGCCAAACCACTGAATATCCCGGAAATTCTATTGGAACGGGATCTATGCGGGTTATTATTTTAGAATTTTTTCGACGCGAACGAAGTCGCGGGCACAGCTAGTATCATAATGAAGATAATTCTAAACTCAACGATTTAATTATATGTATATGTGTTTCAATACGTTAGCGCGATGTATTTTCGTGCAGCGCCATCTAGTTAATGTGTTCTACGTTACGCTTTATGCTCCGATATCTTTCGATTAATTTTATTTCCTGTGGGAACGAAATATTTTCCCGCGATAAAAAGTAGCCTATGTCCGTTCTCGACGTCTTATCTATGTTTATGCCAAATTTCATCAAAATCGGTCCAGTGGTTTAAGCGTGAAAGCGTAACAGACAGACAGACAGACAGACAGACAGACAGACAGACAGACAGACAGACAGACAGACAGAGTTACTTTCGCATTTATAATATTAGTATGGATTACAGTATTTGAATATGTACATATTTCTATATATTAGTATTGTTACGAATAATCTAGAAACGTGTAGAGTTGGAACGCTAGAGAGATCTAAAAAAAAAAATTTAGCTACTGTACTATTGACAAACAAATATTTGATTTAAGCTATACCATAATGAACTTTGTGATATAAGGCATAAGGTTGAAAGTAGCGTATACTAGAATTGATGAGTCATAACTTGTTTATCATAAGTTGATTACAATAATTATCTATTATTTACGAGATAATTGACGAACATTAGCGATTGTTTTAGAATATTACCCTGGGTATAAATAGAGATGTGTTGACGAATGTGAGGCAGTTTTTATAAAGCGATCGAGAGCGATACTTAAAGTGACCCGTGCGAAGCGAGTGTTCTATTGTGTAGTCGGTTAAGTTCAGTGTTAGTACAGTGAGTGACTAGTGTTAATCAGAGTATTTGAATATTTCATTGTGTTGTTGTGTGTATTTGTATTGTAAATACATGGATTTAATATAAGTGGTGTTTTCTTACAATTACGAATCCGAAGTACGTAACAGTATTATTTACTAACACCCGTTAGTGACACTCGTATAATTTGTCCTGCAATATTTATCAATTAATATGTATCAAAATTGACGTATTTATAGAAACTAGTGATCACAGATTATCGATGTATACATAGCTATTGATCGCTAGCTAGCGATCGCCCATTAGTCGAAATCCATATTTATTAATATTATAAATGCGAAAGTAACTCTATCTGTCTGTCTGTCTTTTCTTCACGCGTAAACCACTGAACCGATTTGAATGAAATTTGGTACAACGATAGTTTGAGACGTAAAAGGACAAATGATAGTTTTTATCCGGAAATCCCACGGGAACGGGAACTCTGGAATTCTGGGACTGTCTGTCTTTTAAACCACGGTAATAATGAATAACTTTTTTATTAGAAATTGATTTTTATTTTAGAAAATTTTCCACGCGGACATAGTAGGGGTCTGAGCTTCAACGATAATTATATAACTTCGTTTGACCATAGACTGCATAACAAAATTATTTGGCAGTTTGTTTGCTTGGCAACAGTCTTTAACTATAAAGAAAATAGTGATAATATGATGTGTGTCAAATGAATGGTGAAATGTATTTCTAATGCATATTATATAAAAATATTAGCTTTTTTACACTCATTTCCAATATAAAATTTTACTGTGTTAAATTTCACACCCCTTCCCCACCCGTTCGCGTAATTGTCGTAAAAGGGGTACAAAATTGTCGCTTCATGTGTTAATAAATAGACGATTAAGTTTTGAGTGATTCACAAACGTAAGCCTGGGTCAGCTCTGAAATATGTTGTGTATTATGAGTATAATATACTTTGACCAATAGATTATTCTAACGGCAGACTACCCTTAGTAAATGAATTACAGTATAACCCCTGTAATTGAATTTGTTCCTCATTTACGATTCACAAATTAACGTTCGTGTTTATAACTTAATGTTACAAAACATAACTAACACGCTATTTGTCATGGAAGGAATTTAGTCCGAAGACTGATTATGGTCATTACACACTATACCAGCACCGTAACGGCACAGAACTATTGGCTCTTTTTTTAGGAATGAATACATTACTAGTAGAGGTACGCGTTCCATATTCATAGTTTAAACTTTGGACTGGACTGCATATTTTGCGCTCTAATGATGTCTGTGAAGCTAAAATTTGGTTTGGGTGGTGACTTGTGATGGGAAAATTAGTAGTTGTTTGTGTTTATGTGTGTGCGTGTGTGTATTGTTTATTTATTTATTTATGTTTATTTATTAATTATGAGCATTTTATAAATTGACATTTAACAATTTTGGGCTATATTATTTTCTACAATAGTAATTATTTGATTCTTATGACTTTATTATCAGATATAACAATGCCTCAGATGATAACAATATAAGGTAATAAGTGTATTTAACGTGTATATATGTATACATATTTGTATGTACTTGTTTATGTAGGTGTATTAGATTACAGCCATTAAGACAATTGATATTCTTACTTATTTCAATTTAATAGCATTGTTATTTATAAATTAAAATTATTTGTTATATATATTCGACTACATATTTCTTATATTATATCATGTTATTATGTATGTTATATGCTATTATCAATAGACTATCAGGTGCATGGAACATAGAACAAGGGAATTGGCAAGTACAAACATTTGTATCAGGACCGTGATCGCCATACTCACACATAAAAGAAGCATTATTGCATATAAACTACTAATGCAAACATTGTTTCATTGGTCGTTTTCATTTTAAACAACAATAATCCGAAACACACAAAAAGAACATTTAAAAATATACCCAGTTTGGTATATTTTTAAATGTTCTTTTTCGTTCGTTACAATAAATTTTATTTTGCTACAAAAAAAAGAGTATTTACGTCCTTTTGTAGTCTATTCAAAATAGACTCATCTATTTGTACAATAGTGAAACTTAAGATCGTAATAGTTTCGCTATTCTACAATAGATGGCAGCATTGATTTTTCCGTAGTTTTCAGTTGATCATATTTGAGTAGAGAACTTTCTAGAACGATATACGTAATGACTGTCATTACGTATATCTTTCTAGAAAAATTAGGTCAACCTAAAATGAACTTATTATGTAAGGTATACGGCTGATTTTAGCTTGACTTTCTATTATATCATTAGAGATTATATTAAATCAGGAATTTAATTAAAATAAAATGAAAATTGTACTTTCGGATGATATGAAATATCTCCATTCTTAATCATCTGTATTCTACTATCATTTCTGCATTTAAGGATGGCACAATACGGCATAATTCAGTGTATAATAGATTTTCGCACGACGACTATCTCCTAATGATATAGCAAGTATCACTAAGGCAATTTAGAGTAAAAGCGCATAATAGTGACGCACGCGGCACGCCCACTCTTCACTTCCCTTGTTCTATGTTCCATGATCAGGTGTGAATAGACGCTAAAACTGTTGCTGCCTTTTTCAGGAAACTGGAAGGAAGGAATTGCCATTATAACCCAACACACGCTGAGTGGTAGGCCAATTTGAGATGTCGCACCACCATTATGTACTTTGTATTTCTTTTGTTTTTTTTTTGTTTGTTTGTCTTATAGTGTATTGTGTATAATGGTTTTGAATTTCTAAATTGTATATTGATGTTGTAAGTTGTATAATATGTTCTGTGGCGTGCGTCTCAAATAAATGTGTTCTTATTTCTATTCTTATTGTTATTTACGTTTTAACATAACATGCGGGCCTCGCGATACTTGATTTTAGCACAGTTTTACCTACAAACGTGTATTAGACCAGTTTGCGTGAAAGAGAGGGAGGAAATAGAAGAACATCTTTGGGTACATTAATGTGTGTTAGTATGTCGTATGTGCTTAGGTGTGCGTGTGTTTATTTATTTGCATTCGACAATGTTTATTTTTTATTATGTTAGTTACATAATCTATATATTAATATGTGAAGGAAGAACTTTGGACCCCTTTTTAAGGCAATTGCGCGAACTGAACAAGAGGACTGCTGAAATTTAATATTTTTAATTAATATGCACTATAAATTGGTATATAATATTACTATAAATAAATATTACTCACACTAAATTCAAGTGACATACATTATAATACACACATGTCTAACATTTACTTTACAGCTAAAGACAGTTGTCAAATTTAATAGCCCCTCTACACAATGGGCCATGATGGTCGATTAAAGATATGTATGTTAGTGTAGAGGGCATTTGTCTGACATTTGTCTGTGATGGGCCATCATTGAGTATGATCGAGTGCAATCGCTTTGGTGTCGGTACATCAAAGGAATGATGGCCCATGATTGCGTGCGCGTCCAATCACCGATTAATCGCCGACTAATCAGTATATAGTTGTCTCAAACATAGTGATTTTATACTTTTTGATCATCTCTGGTACATTCTAGACTGTGTACACCACATTAAGTAAATGATTGTAAGAGCTAAGTAAAAATATTTCTGCAGCCATGATCACTTCGGTATCAATTTTCATCCATTTTCGATAGACATAATAACACAACAGTAGACAGTTAGTAAATCAGCGTTCACGATTTTGTGGAGAGTTGCCCGATCATGGCGGCGATGCTGGAGAATCATTTGATGGGCCATCATGGCCCATTCTGAAGAGGAGCGAAAAGAGATTTTATTGTTTAGTCTATGGTGGAGTTTCGGCCACAGGCGATCGCTGATAAAAATAAAACATTATTGTGATAACTTTGTAGCTATCATTCATCATTGTGGACCTAGGAAGGCGCAGCAAACATATTTAGGAGAGAGGAGGATATTATACAAAAATTATATCTATACTTAGATACTAATATTATAAAGATGAAAGTACTGATTGCTTGTTTGCAACGATTTAACTAAAAAACTACTCGACCGATTCTAAAAATCCTTTCACCAAAAGCTATATTATCTCAAAGTAACATAGGCTACTTTTTTACCCGACTGAGCAAACGGAAGTAACGATTTTTTGATCAGGCGGACGAGTCGCGAGTGACTGCTAGTGTTTTATAAATGTCCTTAATTAAGTCACTCTAACCCTCAAAATATGACCGAAAATAATAATACTTACTCATATTTGTCTTAATAAAACACTTATGAGCTAGGTGTCTTAATTCACCCAGCTTAACACGCGACAAAACTTATGTCGTACAGATGATAAAAATATTTTATACATCAATTCGATACTACCACACAACAGTCACTTAGTCCTTTGAAATTCAATCAGTATTATATTAAGATCACTTACCTAAAGTCTATATTGTAGCATCCAGACGTGAATTTAGCTCAGTAAGAGCTTGCACATAACAACTACTTAAAATAGTTTAATAATTGTCATTGACCGTGTCGTGTTTCTCATTAAATTAGAAATCAGTTGGTAATGAAGTAATAGTTCAAGTCAGTAATCGCTTCTAATGGTATTTAAAGTTACTAAACTTTCCGACTCTTATTTCTCTGAACCATGAACAAGGTCGTCTCCATTTTTTTACTTGTTTTGTCGTAGTCGCTTTACTATGTTAATCAATATATCTTATCTTATACTGTGAATTTTTTATAAGGGTTTCGCTAGAGCCTTTGCTGTGCTTTTTACACTTCCTCTTTAAGGCCCCGTTCCCTAAAAACAGCTAAAACGAGTGTAGCGGTTTTCAAAATTACTTAATCAATATAAGGAATTGATTTCTAGAAAAATTCAATGGTGATCTTAATAAAACTGTTAACAGTTTCACCGAGAGATATTTTGAAAATAATTCTTAGTTTTGTAGAAAAAAAATCGTAAACTTCACCCAAAACCTCAAAATCGACCTTTTCCGTTTGCAAAAATTACAATATTTCATGGCCAATAATTTTAAACATTTTTAAAATTATTTTTTAAAAAAGAACTGTATTACACTTTCACTATCTTAGTTTTTTATTAAACGACCTTATAAAAGAGTAATTTTAATACAAATATGCTTAATATTTTTGTCCACCATCTTTCATACAAATTTATATGAAGAATTTAATCGGTAAAATGTCAACATGACTTTAAAAACGTCCATCAAAAATTTTAGTATCCTCCCAGAATCAAGTGACAGCACGTCAGTTTGAAATTAATTTTCTGACTGCGAGTGTAATCAATCGCTTATGCTTATTTAAACTCTCATAATAACCCGTTGGTCGAGTGGTTAGAGACCCTGACTACGCAATCAACGAGGCTCAGGTCAATCCCCGACGGGGACAAGCATTTGTGTGATGAGCATAAATGTTTGTATTTCCGGGTTTGGGTGTTTATTATATATATTCTAGTATTTATACATGTATTTCTATGTATTAGTATCGTTGACTAACACCCATAACATAAGCAAATAATTTGCTTACTTTGGGGTTAGATCAGTAAGTGTAATTTGTCCCGTGAATTATTATTATTATTATTATGAAAATATTTTAAATTATTATGAAAAAATTTATTCACGACGATAATTTATAAAATTAAACCTGTAGTAAGCAACATTTTACTTTAAGATTTTTTTATTTTAACAAAATAAAGTAAATTTTGCAACAAACCTTTCGTAATTTGGTAGAGTTTCACAACGTCTCGCCTGGGTGTTTGGTACCACCGCCTTACTCATTCCTGCCGTAATAGCGTCAATATTTGTCATTGTCGTGTTCCGGTTTAGAAGGTAAGGTAGTCGGTAGACCTGTGCGTGTGGCATTGTCATACCGCAACACGGATATCAACGGAAAGCACCATGAACACATCTTTCGTGTCTATAGGCGATGGTTTCCATTTTCCATCAGGAGAGTCATCAGCTTGTTACTATCTTACGAATAAAAACTAGAGAAAAAAAATTATTAACGTGTATTGTTTTATAAAAAAAAAACACGCTAATGAATTGACATAAAATACGAAACCAGTGAAAGAGTATGAATTCTAGAAATAATGAAAAATCCGGTCTCAAGACCGTCCGTATTTTCGGTAGTTATCGTGATCCCTATACAATAAATAAACACATATATGTAAATATTTTTTCAAACTTTTTTGTTTCGAAAATAGTCGGAAAATCTTCCTAGGACCTACAAATCTGGTGAAAACTTGATTTTCGATAATCGGGGGAATCAGTAACTTTCTTATCTACATACATAGCGGGAAGTTAAAAATTGGGAAGCTTCAAACGAAAATTGGTTTGAACAATATTGATTATGTAGTTTATAAGATATGGGATCATTTCGATAGTTGCATAAAATGTTTTGGTAGCTGTACAAAATGAATTTGTTTGCATGGCGTTTTTGAGGCATATAAACTTATTTTTGCTGCTGTAAAAATAGTATATACAAAGATTGTCTATACTATACAATACTGTATTACAATTTACAATAGATGTATACACATAATATTATGTAGTTTCGTTGCTACGGAACCTTTTGAAAGCGAGTCCGATTCGCTCTTCTCCAGATTTTTAATAATTGAAATAGGAAAGAACGAAAGACAGAGATAAATTGAAGGAGTCGAAATAAAGGTTTTTCATATTTAATAAGTAAAAAGTTGCAGTAAAATCTCCTTGACTGTACCCACTGTTGGAACCAAAGGCTACAGGTATAGTAATAGACAATGCCACTGGGAAGGAAACGTGTCGCCGCACATATGAGCAAACGCTCCTATTAATTTTAATAATTTCATACATTTGTAGGTTATATTATACTGTGAAAAATAGAAATAAACCATGTTGTACTGTTTCATCGTATGGAATGAGATGATTAGGTTTAAAAATTACTCTTGAATAGATTTTTAAAAATTAGACTTGAATTATTTAATTGGTAAGTTACTACTTACAGTGTAGCTTGCAATTACATACATAAATACAGTTCTACTGAGTTCAGTAGAACTGTATTTATGTATGTAATTGCAAGCTACACTGACAATCTTAGAAATTGTCTTGAAAGGCGTATCCATTTAATCCGTGGCTGGAACCGTTAGATAGATGATATTTTAAATATGAAATACTGTGTAACGTAGGTATTCTGTTTCATTCTCATGCTCGGTTTCATTCTGTACATTTATGTGTTTATTTTTTTATCGTTACGCATTTTCGTTGTACAGTATAAATCACAACTATTATAAAGAAGTTTCACTTTAAAATTTCGTTAAATATCGCAAATTGCATCAAAATCGGTTTACCTGTTCGGCACTTATCAATGGCGAAAATTTTTGAAACTTTTTACTCCAATAGGTATATCGACATTTTTCAAGTAATAAACATTTTACAGCTCAAAAAATGAATCATCGTGCTTAAGATACATCTTTTCAAAAATTAAAATAAAAAAAAAAATTATGCTTAGGTATATTTTTTACTCCTTTAAGCAAACAAACTTAATTTAGCGGAAAATTTCGGGAATAGCTTGCAAGGTCGAGCATTTAACAGATTTTTATATTTTGCTGCTGCTGTAAGATACGCTCTTCAATAAATTCAATAATATTCATACTAATTTTTACATTACATATTAAAAATTAAAGTGACATCTAATTGTCTGTCTGTTTATTTGTTTATGTGTAATGTATGTTTAGCGGTTAATGTGCAATGCCGTTTGTGATGATATTTCATATGGATGGTCTATAGTCTGGGGAAGACATAGGCTACTTATTACTAACACCACGCGGGCAAAGCTGCGGGTGAAAGCTAGTTCTCTATAATTTAACTTCACTGCGACACCCAAACCTAAGAGTAATGTTACAGTCGCCTAAAGTCCTAATGCTGATGGCAATATTATAATCTTAATGGCAAAGTGGTGACGACGTGATCCCCACGTAGGTGCATTGTTTATTCTCATAATTACTAGATAACAATGAAATTTCACCAAAAATTTACAAGAAAAGTGTTGGTCCCGACCTCCTTTGAAGAATAGGCCAACTGCCGTTCTGCCAGGCAGGTCGTAAGAGGCGACCGATTGGTTATCGAGTCACTAACATCGTAGCTACTAGGTGGTAGATAGAGTTCTGCATTGTCTCGCCCGGGTCTGGTACCACCGCCTTACCTATTCCTAGCGTATAGCGTCAGTGCTTGTCGCTGTCGTGTTCCGGTTTGGAGGGTAAGGTAGCCGGTAAACTTATGCATGTGGCATTGACCTCGCCACAAGATAGCAACGCACAATTAACATCTTTGGTGTCTATAGGCGATGGTTGACTCTTTCCATCAGGAGACCCATCTGTTTGTTTGCTATCTTATGATATAAAAAAAAAACAGTAGCAGTCGTGGGACTGCCGATAGAAGTGAAAACGGAACTATTAAAATGAGAGTAATTAAAACTATATGCAAAACATAGCTATAGATATACTATTATCATTAGCATGTCGGTGACGCGAACCGAGGATTTTACCCTCTACCAAAACGCTCAACGCGCCTAAAGAAGTTTTCACTTCAAAAAACTATAAAAGAAGAGACTATAAAATATATTAAAATAAATTAATGACAGTAAAATTAAACGCTAAACAGATGTAACCACTGTTGTTTCTGATTTTCAAAGTTATTAAAACAATCGCACCACTTAGCAAGTTGAAATAACCGCAGAAGGTTACTGGAGTGTTATTGACTGTCGACAGGGAAAATCCATTTAGCGAGTGCGGCGTGCAGCGGCCCGGATTGCGTCTTTTAAACAGTATTGTTACAGTATAAGTATACGCTTTGTAACAGTAACAAAACGCCATACATATATTTTCAACCGATATCCCCAAAAGGAGGAAGTTATTAATTTGGCTGTATGTATTGGAACGAAGTTCCTTATCGCGCGTTGTGAAAGTGGCCAAATGGAAAAAATGCTTACGAAAAGTCGTCACGACACTTTTTGCTATAGTAAACTATTGTATGCTGTGGGGCGTGCGCATGTTTCTCTGTCTGTCTCTCTGTCTGTCTCTCTCTCTCTCTCTCTCTCTTATAGAAAGCAAGCCAGATTTACATTTCATTACAATTTAAAATTTTATTACAATTCTTTCACTAATTAATCGAAAGGAACCTCGTTCCATCCGGGTGTCCCTTGACACCTCTCAAGTTTTTTAATGTTTGTTACCTCAGAACTCGGTCATTTATGGACAGATTTTGAAAATTATTATTTTGTTTCGGAGGGTATACTTTTTGTATGGTCTCATTTTAATTTGGGGATGATCTGATTCAGGGTTTCAGACATTCAGATAATGGAAAGTAGGTTGCTGTTGTTTTACTGCGTCAAAATACTATCTAGCTTCAAGCATTTTTTTTGCAGAAATCCATGACTTAAAAAGAATCCATCGTTGGTCCAAGCCCCATTTGAAAAAAAATCCTGTCATTCTGCCAGGCAGTTCATGTACGTATTCGGTTTCCGGCATTCTGTATTTAAATTACATTAGAAGCGATTTTCTATACGAATTTTCTCTCAATATATTAATTGACAATACTAATTAAAATTTTTACGTAAATAACAAAAGCTTAATTACGTAAGCTACAAAATTTACTTAATAATTATATTTAAGCAACTACTCTTATCACGATATTTTTTTACGTTTCCATATCGCGGTGTTTTCTTACAATGGGATCTAATTATTAGTTTGATAACGAAAGACTGATATTTTTTGCATCATTTTATAATCATACCTACTATCGCAGGATAGTTCATCAATATAAAAACACATAATCTTTTTGTTATTTATCTGCTCGCCAATTTCATTAAAATCGGTTTCCTCCGTTTAGCTGTGAAATCGAAACATATAAACAGATAGACTTGTACATCTTTACTAATAAATGCGAAAGTAACTCTGTCTGTCTTTCCTTCACGCCTATACCACTGAACCGATTTGGGTGAAATTTGGTAGAAAGATTTGAGACCTCAGAAAGCAAATAAGATAGTTTGTATCCCGGAAATCCTACGCGAACGGGGATTATTCGGGTAAAACCCCGGGACTGTCTTTGGAAAATTTTCCACGCGGACGAAGTCGCGGGCACTAGCTAGTTAATAATATAGTTATATAAAAATAGACAGACTGACAGGAAGGCAGACTCTTCCATTTATAATACTAGTATAGATATTAGTATAGATTCATAGCAGTTTCAAACACGTGTGGGATTTGAAGTTAAAAAAAATACTTCTGTGAAATGTTTATTTTAATATAACATATTAGATAGCAAACTAGCAGATGGCTCTCCAGATGGAAAGAGAAACCATCGCTAATAGACATCAAATATGTTAATGGTATGTTGCTATCTGTGTGGCGGGATGGCAATGTCACATGCATACCTCTACCGGCTAGCCTACCTTTCAAACCGGAACACGAACACGAGATACATTTTTGCTATTGCGGTAGGAATAGGTAAGATGGTGGTACCAAATGCCCTGGCGAGATTTTACAGAACTCTACCACTTAGTAGTCACAATAGTAATGACACAATCGGTCGCCTTTTACGATCTGCCTGGCAGAACGGCAGTTGGTCTATTCTTCAAAGAAGCTCCGATCAACACGGTGATGGTATAATATTTTATTAAAAAAATATACATGTATTTATAGGTAGATACTTAATTATGATTAATGCGTATATTTATAGCAGGTTCTGCGGAGTCTATAAAATATTTAGATAAATAATATCACCGGATAAACACGAATTGATCTAGCCCCAAACTAAGCAAATAACTTCCTTGTGTTACGTGTGTTATTCAATGATACTTATATATAGAAATACATATATGAATACTGTAATATACAAACAAACAACTAAATCCTAAAAATAAACCTTTTTGCTCATCAACAAATGTTTGTCCCTGTCGGGATTCGACCCAAGCCACATCAATTGCTTATGCCGGGTTGTTAACTACTCGAATAACGCGCAGGATGGTCTAAAATATATTTATTTTAATGTTTAATTCGTAATTGCTTTTTATTTAATTCGGAATTTGAATTTAATATTCGAACTAATTTCACAGCACTGAATGTTTTATGAAAGCCCTCTGTAAAATCGAATTTCGGACGTAACGTAGAAACAGGTGTTTTGAATATGAAAGGTAGCGGAAGTATAAATTGGACGAGGCATAAATAAAACGCACTAGTGATCGCCCTGTGCTCAAAATTCGACCATAGACTAAATAATAAAATTTCTTTTAATTTTGACACTGACTTTGGCCGTAAACAATGACGTGTATAATATTATGAGTACCACCACGTCATTGGCCGTAAAGAATGTATGTAGTTTACATGTGTGTATATTACTATGACAAGGTTTCCTTCATCAAAGGTATATTATCCTGTTTGTCACATGAATGTAGTGCGCGTAATATTTATTTTTATTAATGTAATGTATTCCTTAACTTATAAAGTTTCTGGGGTCCTCCGTAATATAAACTGTGTTTAATTTCATACTCCAACGTTCGCGTGATTGACTTAAAAAGGGGTACAATTTTTTTTATTTACGTATTAATATTTAGAAGATAATCATGTTCTTAATATTCAAGATTAGTGACGAACGATGTAAATGTATTGATCTTGATTCAAAGACTTGAGACATTTCTTTGCGCGTAAATGAAAAATTTTCATTGAAAAGACCGCGAGATAGACTTGTTTTTATTGAATGATTAATATTAATTGAAACTTCGCGAGTGGTTTCATAGTTCATTTTAATGCGAGCGAAGATTTAGCTTATCAATAAGTAGAGATGCAACGAATAGTGATTTTACTGAAAATACCTAATACCAAATATCCAGCCATGAAAATACGATGACGTATTTGTTTCATTAGGCCAACTTTTTTTTTTATTGACTATTGCAATTGCCTTATGGGTCGCTACTGCGTTACGGGCTTTTGGGCCAGCAGAGTGCTCAGCCAGAACTTAAATTATTATTGGGTCTATAAATGCTCGCGTTAAGGTCTATAAACGCCCGCACTAAGCCGAGGTCCGGTTTCTTGTGAGACCGGACCTCGGCTTAGTGCGACATTTGGACCAGTAGTGGTGGGTGGAGTCGTGGCGCGTTAGATGAGGGGTGATAGAGATAAGTCTTCGTCGTCGAGACCGGTAACGACGGTGTAGTGTTGTGTGCGTATATAAATCTGTATCTGTGTTATTGTTGTTTGTGGTAGTGATAGGATCTTCAGGATAGGACAGTACGTGGCGTGGCCGGGTGTTTCGGTGCAGCCCGGCCACAGTCAATTTCTTAATTTATAGACGTAACATTTAAATGTTCTTTTATTGTTCTTGCTGTACCAATTAACAGATTTAATGTACCTCAAGTAGATCTCGGTAAAAAAGCACTTGTTTGTGGCCGGGCTGCAACGTATACGCTGCAGCCCGGCCACGTGAATATTTTCTAGTAGGATGCTCAGAATGATCTTAAATATAAACCAAATTAATGTTCCATTTGTGTTCCTTAGTTATCTTATCTAATTTACCAACAGAAAAGATTATATAAAGAGAAAATTATTACAAAACAAAATGTTCAATAAGCGCCTTTAGAATTAAAATAGCAACATAATTGTGTAAACAATACCAAGGACGATTAGTATTACACAATTACTGAAAATCCGTAAATATAATTTATTTGCATTAAAAAAATCAAAATACATTGTAACTTATGTCGGTACTGGTCTAATCAAAGTAACTATTAGAATTAATTTCTTAAAAACTGTGTAGATAATATAGTAAATAAATATAACCGTAGTTTTGTTAGCATCAGGGCCCCTAGACCACAAGTGATATTTAATGTTTCAATTATATTAAACTTTTGTACGTTTTTGGTACCTACGGTCAAAATTTTAGTACCTTGACAAAAAAAAACTGAAAAAGAAAATGTCCAGACACTGACGTCAAATTGTCAGGACCACGTTGATTTCACTTGGATCAAAACGAATAAGCAAACTTATTTCTTCGTAAAACTTTGGTACCTAAATAGTACCTACTTAAATAGTACCTCATAAATTTTTGTTTAGAATGTTTTGATCTATAAATAAAAAGTTATTTTTTTTTAATTTTTTAAATTTGTAGGTAGATAAACGGCTTCCCTATCGAAAAATAAAGTAATTGACATTTTTCCAAAATAGTTTATACTTTCGAAACTTTAACTTCGTAAGGCAAGTAACATTCTTCGATAAAATGGTAATCTAAGATTAAAGGATGAAGCGCACTATGACGGGGTGAAGCGGGACGGAGCGGGTTACATCACAAGGAAAAGTGCTATCATAATACTAACTATCTACAACAATTTTTTAAAAATAAAACTCCTTTTAGGTTTATCAACTTAAAAAAAGAATAATTCATCAGAATTCATTTATTAGATAGTATATTTTCATACATTACCTATAGGTGCCATATCTCATTAGGATTCCATAGCAGCGACGCTAGCAGGGCTTCCGTGGCTAACCTTGGCATCCATGAGATGCCAAAACTAGCTGCCAAAGCGAATGCCAGACGAGATTAGTCTCGCTTGTATTGCGTGTACAAGGATGTTGTAAAGATTGCACTTGTTATCATCGTGTCGTATTAAATACATTTCTCCTTTAAATCAAGGTCTGCATATTCATTTAACGATATATCCAAGACTACATGTCTATTTTTAAATTCGACATTAAGTAAATTTTGGGTATCGATTGCTATTTTCAATTTTAATAATACCTACTTAGTAATGTTCAACAAACATGGACGCACGTTGAGAATTTTTTAGGCCTAGTGTTTGTACAAACACTTGGTTTCAGTTTTATATTAATGTATGACACTACGCGTTCACATATAGCTTGCCGGGCTAGGGAGTACTTGGCAATGGAAAATATCCGGGCGTTGTGCGGGCCTGCTCAATTGCTAGGCTCAAGATCATCGAACATGCATGGAATATGCACCAGAGACGTTTTTTGGAGAACTTGGACGAAGTGAAAACAACCCAACAGCTGAAGGATTTGCTAAAATTTAATGGAAGCGATTGCTGCAGGACAACACTAACATTTTTTTACATGAGATAGCAAACAAGCAGATGGTTCTCCCGATGAAAAGAAGTGAGTGTAAAGTAAAATTAACACCTATAGATACAAAAGATGTTAATGGTGCATTGCTATCCATGTGGTGGTAGCCACATCCATAAGCTTACCAGCTAGCTTACCCTCTACAAGCACTGAACCTATTGCGGTAGGAACGGTAGAGCGGTGTATAAAACTATTGTAATGTATAAAACTATTGTAAAATTCAAATTAGTTCATGTTGAGTTATAGCTGGATATATAGAAATACACACAGATAGACAGACAAACGTTTAAAAAATAGTAAAATCTATATAAGTAAGTCAAAGCAAATCTTTATGGTGAAGTTTTTCAAATGTTTATTTAGACAGACTCTACCGATTTATATCGTAGTATAAGTAAGATCTTATAAACAAATATAACTATTTATAGACATTATAATATGTAAGTACTTGTAAAGATTGTAATCAAACGTACTATCTAATAAATTAACTCTGGTGAATTTCTCTTTTTCAGGTTGGTAAACTAAAAAGGATTTTTGTTTAAAAAGTTTTGCCATAGGTACTTAGAATTGCATGGAAAGAAAAAAATTCAAATATTAAGAAATTTGTGATCACCGTCATCACGAGGTTTTCCACGTTACTGATTTTCAAAATTTTCAATAATTCTGGTTTTTTTTTCTTATTTTACCACAACTGGCATAACCTTGCTGTCACACACGTGTCCGCCGGTTTATCTGACTTCGACTTTAAATAATAAGCAAAACACAAAAGACGTTCGCTAAAACTATTCATTAGCACAACCCGGTACGTCACCAATGTGCTAAGCAAGCTTTTTTCGTTGTGATATAGCCCGCTCGGCCCCGCTTCGTCCTGTATAGTGCGCTTCATCCTTTAATCTTAGATCACCATTTTATCCAAAAATAATTCTTGCCTTACGAAGTTAAAGTTTCGAAAGTACAAACTATTTTAGAAAAATGTCAATTACTTTATTTTTCGATAGGGCAGCCGTTTACCTACTTACAAACTTTATTTCGGACATAACTTTTTATTTATACATCAGAACATTTTAAATAAAAAAAAACGTTATTGGGAGTACCTCATAAAGTTATAAAAAAACGTTATGAGGAGCATCTCATAAATAGTAATTTAGGTACCTACTAAAGTTTTAAGAAGAATAAGTTTGCTTACTCGTTTTGATCCAAGTGAAATCAACGTGGTCCAGACAACTTGACGTCAGTGTCTGGACATTTTCTTTTACAGTTTTCTCTTTTTTGTCAAGGTACTAAAATTTTGACCGTAGGTACCAAAAAGGTACAAAAGTTTAATAAAATTGAAACATTAAATATCGCTTGTGGTCTAGGGGCCCTGACAAAAATACAGTTATATTTATTTACTATATTATCTACACAGTTTTTAAGAAATTAATTCTAATAGTTACTTTCATTAGACCAGTACCTACCTAAGTTACAATGTATTTTGATTTTCTTTAAATGCAAATAATTGATATTTACGGATTTTTATTAATTGTGTAATACTAATCGTCCTTGGTATTGTTTACACAATTATATTGCTATTTTAATTCTAAAGGCGCTTATTGAACATTTTGTTTTGTAATAATTTTCTCTTTATATAATCGTTTCTGTTGGTAAATTAGATAAGATAACTAAGGAACACAAATGGAACATTAATTTGGTTTATATTTAAGATCATTCTGAGCATCCTACTAGAAAATATTCACGTGGCCGGGCTGCAGCGTATACGTTGCAGCCCGGCCACAAACAAGTGCTTTTTTACCGAGATCTACTTGAGGTACATTAAATCTGTTAATTGGTACAGCAAGAACAATAAAAGAACATTTAAATGTTACGTCTATAAATTAAGAAATTGACTGTGGCCGGGCTGCACCGAAACACCCGGCGTGGCCTCCTGAACCTGGATAAGGCGGACACGTCGGCTCGTAGTCCGCCGTGGCTTTTAATAGTGAATTTTCGTGATGTGTTATCATTAGGCCAGTTGATCACAGATTACATTACCACTTGATCGTGTCTCGAGACGTATTATTTCTCTATGAGAAATTGAAATTATTATTATATTATGAAAGAATTGCAAAAACTATTGTATATCTGATTGTCCAAAGAATAATCCTCAACAATCAATGCTAAAAAAATATTTTCATTCATAACTTCAAAAGTGACGTAACTGGCTTAATATAAATGTCCTTCGAAAATATTAAAAAACGAAATAGACTGGCCAGAACTATTGAGCAAATTTAATTTCAGGGTACCAAAAAATTCCACGTAATCTTATTAACTCTTTTACGCTCTTCCTTTAACAATGAATTGTGTTTGGTGAAATGAACGATGAATTGCTAACTCTGCTGTCCCACGCATTTTCAAGTTAGTTAATTCATTTTGTGGCTGCTTTGACACAGTTACTGACTCGGAGATCAAAATAAAAAAAAAAGTATTGTATACAATTGTTAACGTTCTGTTACACCCCTTATAGTCTTAGTATATTGCTGATTTGCAATCATAACTGCAAATCATCAATAAAGTAGTATATAAACAGATGTTTTTCCAAATTTCAGTTAGTTAGATATTCTCTAGTCTAACCGCTGCCCAGCGACGGACCCGGTTTCTGCCTGCCGGCTGGCCTTCAGCAAATAGACTAGTGTTATATCCCGACTCCGGGTCGTTATAACCCTATACAAGGGAATCGCGAGTGAATAGTAATCCAAGTTGTTCAAGTTCCAAGATAAGTGTAAAATATTAGTAGTAAATAATAAACTTCTGTTCACAAAAGTGACTTTTTTTTATAAGTGCCTGAGTGACAGAGTTAACATTGGTGTCAGAAGTGGGATTTATTATCCTCTGGGTCGCCTACTCCTGACGACGACCTGCTACAAGGCCTGGCTAAACAGCTGGCCATCTGCCGTCTCCATCGTCGCATTGACACTCGTGAGACCGCCAACTTGGACTAAAGGACAACCTGCTGCCGAGCCACACAGTGCCAGAGGGTTCACTGCCCAGCCCTGGGCTATTGGCTGCACGTGGATATCACCAAATACCTCGCTGCGACTCGAAATTGCATAATTACAACGCTGCACGTTCCAACTATTGTGTCATCATATCGCTGCCGTGCGGTAATTCGACGCCGACCTTCCGCCGAACCGATGTTTCACATACTATTATTGTTGTAAGTGTTTGTCTATTTATAATAATTTATTATTTGTTTCGCCGTAATTTTGCGAGTGAATTTTAAACATAAATATTCTAATTAAATTTTATTTTTCTAATTCTATTAAATTCAATATATATTTAAGTAAATTAATATGACTACCGAAAATAAACACACCCCTTCTTCATATACAGAGGAATTAAATTTCTCTATCCTCACTAAATTCATAAAAACATTCGATGGCGACAAAAATAAACTGTCACCATTCATAAGAAATTGCGAAAACGCACTAACTCTCGCCTCATCATCTCAACAGAATATCCTGTTTAAATATATTCTCTCACAATTAGAAGGAAAAGCCGAAGCTGCTTGTTTCTTAAAATTATTTGACAACTGGCCTGAACTAAAACAATTTTTGAAAGCCACCTTTGGCGAAACTAAACACAGAGACCACCTCCTACTCGACTTACAAAATTGCAAAATTAAACCAGGGGAGTCAGTCACCCAATTTAGTTTAAGAGTAGAGACCTATCTCACTAGATTACAGACGGACATCACACACTCCACTAAGGATCCTAGCGAGATAAAAGGCCGGATCGCCAGCACTGAAGACCTGGCACTTCATACATTTTTATTAGGGCTACCTAGTAACATATCTAATATTTTGAGATGTCGAAATCCGTCAAACCTGCACGAGGCCATAAACCTTGCATGTCAAGAGGAGAAACTACAAAATTATATACAATCCTCGCGACATGAAATAAAACCTAAGTGCCAAATATGTAATAAAGCTGGACATTTAGATAAAAACTGTTACCAAAATAGATTACAACGTCCTATCCTTAATCTTTCCCAAGGCCCATCACATAGTCAACATTATCCCTTTCCTAATGCACAAAATAATTCATCAATTGTATGTCGTTATTGCAAAAACCTAGGCCATGATATTAGCCAATGTAAGAAACGGCAATATAATAATTCTCGAAAAAACAATTATACAACCCCGCAACGAATTAACAACCTCACCGAAATAACAAATAACTATGATTCAAATAACTCCAGTTCAAACAACTACCCTGATACAAACTCTACTGACGGTAATTTAAACTAAGGAAGATTCCGATTCCGCGTCGTACGGAATCATCCACGCAAACCGACGCTGTAACTATCTTACCAAAATCCACTGTATCTACTAACTCCACTGTATCTGCTAACTCCACTGTATCTGCTATCTCCACTGTATCTGCTAACTCCACTGTATCTTCTAACTCCACTGTATCTGCTATCTCCACTGTATCTCTTAACTCCACTGTATCTTCTAACTCCACTTTATCTGCTAACTCCACTGTATCTGCTAACTCCACTGTACCTGCTAACTCCACTGTATCTGCTAACTCCACTGTGTCTGCTACTAAATTCACTGTACATCCTAAATCGACTAAGTTTACTGTATCAAATAAAACTACTATACCTCCCAAATCTACTACTAAAACCACTGCATCTCTTAATCCCGCTGGATTTCTTAATTCCATCAAATCCTTTAAAAATACTATATCAAACAACTCCACCGAACCTCTAAAATGTAACGACAAAGTCAACTTTGATAAATCACCAAAAACTTGTATTTCCGAGATGTATTCTAATATTTATGAAATCAACTACAATAATAAAATTCATTTGCCTCATGTTTATGTTCAATCAAAATATTCAAACAAAGCGTTGATTCTACTAGTAGACTCAGGTGCCGGTATATCACTCATAAAACAATCATCATTATATATACAACCGAAATTAATACCTGAAATCGTACAATTTAAGGGAATCGACAAAAATGCAGAATACTCGAATAGCCTTGGTCATTTCAAATTAGATTTTATACTTCCGAATAGCACAATCTTCAGTAAATTTCATTTAATTCCTGATTGTGTTAACATTGAATTTGACGGCATTATTGGTAATGATTGCCTCAAATTCCACAACTGCAACATTAATTATAAAAATAAAACTTTAGAATTCAACAACAACATAATACCAATTCATTTTACCAAACCTGAATATATAATACCGCCGCGTTCGGAAATGGTTATTGAGTGCAATACCTCAAATCCTGAAATACAAACAGGAATAATTGACAAGGCTGAACTCCAACCAGGAGTGTATCTTTCTAACTGTATCGTAACGGTAAAACAAAATAGAAAAGTTAATGTCTCTGTCCTTAATACTACCAACTCTGACGTAAAAATCAAGTCATTACTTGTTGAAATTCAACCCTGTGAGATATCTTCTAGTCCAAAATTCCAAATTGGTACAGTCAAATTCTCAAATTCTAGATCTGATAAGGTAAAAACTCTAATAAGAACGGAACACTTGAATCAAGAAGAGACTAATGCTCTTTTAGACTTATGTGCCGAATATTCCGATTTATTTTATTTAGAAGGTGATATTCTCACCTATACTAATACTACTACTCATGAAATTAAAACGACTAGCTCTCAACCTATACAAGTAAAAACATACAGATATCCAGAATGCCACAAACAAGAAGTCAACAAACAAATAAATAAAATGCTAGAGCAGAAAATCATAAGACCTTCAGTCTCACCCTGGTCATCACCAATATGGGTTGTACCCAAGAAGCAAGATGCTTCTGGCCAAAAGAAGTGGCGAATTGTTATAGATTATAGGAAACTAAATGATATAACAATAGGTGATGCCTACCCAATACCCAATATATCAGACATACTCGACCAACTAGGACATAGTAAATATTTTTCCACTTTAGATTTGGCATCTGGCTTTCACCAAGTTAAAATGAGTGACCTTGATGCTGCAAAAACAGCTTTCTCTGTTCCCACTGGTCATTACGAATATACTCGAATGCCATTTGGGCTTAAAAATGCACCAGCAACCTTTCAACGATTGATGAATACAGTTCTCTCTGGACTACAAGGAATTCACTGTTTTATTTATTTAGATGACGTCATAATATACTCATTTGATCTGAAATCCCATATCCAAAAACTTAGTCTCGTATTCGATGCCTTAAGACAACACAATTTGAAATTGCAACCGGACAAATGCGAGTTTTTAAGACGAGAAGTAGCATATCTTGGTCACATTATCACGGATAAAGGAGTGTCCCCAAATCCTGATAAAGTAAAGTCAGTTTTATCCTATCCAACCCCTAAAAATCCTAAACACATTAAAAGTTTTCTAGGATTAGTAGGCTATTATCGTAAATTTATAAAAGATTTTTCTAAGATTACTAAGCCCCTAACTTCATTATTAAAGAAAGATACGGAATTCAACTGGACAGACAAACAGGAAGACTCTTTTAACAAACTAAAACTAATGCTAACTAATGCCCCTATCTTACAATATCCAGATTTTTCAAAGGAATTTATACTCACGACTGACGCCTCTAACTATGCCATAGGAGCTGTCCACTCGCAAGGCGAAATTGGAAAAGATTTACCTATCGCATTTGCATCCCAAACCTTAAATCGTGCTGAAGGAAATTATAGCACAACAGAGAAGGAACTGTTAGCTATAATTTTTGGTACTAAAACTTTCAGGCCGTATTTGTACGGTAGGAAATTTAAAATAATAACAGACCATCGTCCCCTTATCTGGCTGTTTAACTGTAAGGATCCAAGCAGCAAATTAGTAAGGTGGCGCTTAAAGTTAGAAGAATACGACTACGAAATCGTATATAAAGCAGGAAAACTAAATAGTAATGCCGATGCTCTCTCCCGTCCTCCGATTCATGCAATTGACCTATTGATTGATGATATAGATACCATCACCTATGAGACCTTTATGCGTAAAAGATCGAGTCCAATGGTCTACGATACGATAATCACTGAAACAAATCAAAACCTTTTAAAAACACCGTGTAAGGCAATTGCGTATCCAACGTCTGTCGATCTCGATAATTCAAACCCCTATTGCGAAGACATACTTAATCTATTAGAAGACAAAGAATCATTCTTATCATCCGAAAAGGAATTATATACTGTCAAGTCTTCTACGATAAAAGACAAAACGTTTTTTCACATGTTCATAAAAGTCCATCACTTTGATTCCGCTAGCTACAAGGATATATTTAAGGTCCTTAAGGATTTAAGAAATAACCTTATAATTTTTCATTCTGAATTAAATGAAATTGCTATTTCCGACTTTTCTAATCCCTTTGATAACTTAAGGTTCATTTTAATTTTTGATATGATATCTTTTATATTTCACAATACTGGTATTAAGATTAATGTTTATCATAACAAATTGATTTATCCTAATTCAGATGAAATACCCACTATCCTTAAAGATAACCATGATTCACCTGTTGGTGGTCATATAGGTTCTTCCCGTTTATATAATAAGTTAAAAGAATCCTATTACTGGAAAGGTATGAAAAATGACATCGAGACATATGTAAAACATTGTCCCAAATGCCAACAAAATAAAGCATTACGCGCTTGCAATAAAGCCCCTATGCAAATCACTTCCACTTCTTCCGAACCACTACAGAGAATATTCACAGATATAGTTGGACCTTTACCAGAATCTGGCCCCGAAAGATTTAGATACATAGTCACCTTTCAAGATGACTTAACAAAATATTCCATGGCATATCCCATTACTCATTCAACGGCTGAAAAAACGGCTGACTGTCTAATTAAATTTATCTGCCACTTTGGAATTCCAAAAAGTCTGCTATCCGACCAAGGAGTCCATTTCATTGCCGATGTATATAAACAAATTACATCTTTATTTAAAATTAAACATCTCTTTTCTACACCTTATTATCCTCAAACCAATGGCGCTCTTGAAAGAAGCCATGGTACCCTAAAAGAATATCTAAAGTCATACGTTAATAGCAATCATGATGATTGGCACAAATTTCTCCCAACTGCAATCGTCTCTTATAATACATCAGTTCACTCTTCTACGAATTTTACTCCTCACGAGCTTCTGTTTGGTTGCAAACCACATATTCCCAGTTCTCTCTACGACATTGATCCTACGGCTACATATCCCGATTATGTCAAAATGTTGAAACAAAAACTAATTAATACCCGAAATATAGCTAGGGACAATATTTTACGCAGTAAAGAAAAGTCTAAAACCTATTACGATAAAAACTCTAGGGATATATCATACAACGTTGGGGATATGGTTTATCTAAAACAACATCATCGACTACGTAAAGCCCTCTCCACCGTTTGGAAAGGTCCTTATAGAATAGTGAAGATCCACAACAATAATAACGTCACAATTTTAATTAATCGCAAACATGTCAGACATCATATTGATGAAATAAAATTAGCGCATAACATTCCAAGTTCTTCAAACTCTAATGTACCTGTATTAAACCCTCCTTCAAGAAGTGTTACTCCTTTAGATATACCTATTGTAGACACAACTCCTAGCAACACTGTTCCTTTAGATATGCCCCTCTTAGATTAGTGAGTTATATAACTTAATTAGCAACTTTTGATAACTTTTCTATCTTTTATTATTATTTAGCTTAGTAATTCTATTGCAGGGCCGTCGCGCCAGGATCCTTCGCAACATCAAATTTGACCACTCCAATAGTTAATAGTCCTGGTCTCTTTTATGATCCTATAGGTAATCTAAAATATTACAATGATTATTGGAATATCGTCACTTTCTCTGATCTATCATACATAAAGCCTCACATCGACACTCTTCAAAAGGTCCTAGAAACTTCTAAGCAAATATGTAACACACATCAATCTACTAAGGTAAAAACTGATTGCTACAATGTTCTTAACCCCCTAGAAAGTCTTTTTCGTAATGTTCAAAATAACTATATGTCTTTATCTCACATAACCGATAATAATAACTCTCATAAAGTAAAAAGATCTGCTTGGTTTGGTATTGGTGGTCCGATATTAAAGCAACTTTTTGGCTCACTTGACGAGGATGACGCTAAAGCATTCACTGATGCCATTAATTCTATTCAAGATGACCAGAAACACTTAGCTTCCATCTCTAAAGAAAACATACATATTATGAGCTCCACAATAGCTTCATTTAATAGTACTATTTCTAAACTTAATGCCAATGAAAATGTTCTTAACAATAACATCCAAAATCTAGGTAAGATTTTAGATACTATATCAGAAAACACAAACAAACTAGAAGTAGTCACTAACTTGTCTATGATCTTTAGTGCTTTAGAAAGCTCACTGATGTTACTTAATTTTAACTTACGAGACCTTAATGATGCTATTTTATTTGGAAAACAAAATATAGTTCATCCGTCAGTTTTAAGTCCAACACAATTATATAACGAACTGAATTCGAAAAATAATGATGTTATTTTAAGTCTTCCCTTACATTTGAGTCTAGCTAATATTCATAAAATCATTGACATAGCTGAAATCTCCTCTTTTATCAGTGACGAAAAATTAATTTTTGCTATCAAAATACCATTAGTTTCATCACTCGTTTAATACAATTTTTATCCCATCTACTCCTTGCCAACCCCACATGACATAAATAACCCTAATACTTTTGCGTTAATAAATCCATCTGCAAAATTCCTGGCGATAACACAGGATAAATTATTATATTCTATGCTTCAAGACTTAAGTGAGTGTAAAGTGTTAAACAGCAATTATTATCTGTGCAAATTAGCAAATGTGCAATCAAGTGTTGGTAATCCCATTTGTGAAATAATAATTTTAACCGAACATGTTAAACATATTCCGGACTCATGTAGTTATAAGTTAATTTTAGGAGAAATAGATTTATGGCAAAGACTTGTAAATAACAAATGGATATATGTTCAATCTGACGTAACAAAATTGTCTATCAATTGTAATGGAAATCTGGAAGATCACGATATCATTGGAACCGGTATCTTAAGATTACCTAAACACTGTAAAGCATATCACAAATTACTCCAATTCATCCCAGCTCAAGAATTTGAAACTAAAAATTTATATTCCACATCCAGATTTCAATATTATTGTAGATGACTGCTGTTCTAAAGCTAAATTGAATAATACAATGCCACATTTAACACCCGTAAAATTATCGCATATTAACTTAGATTACTTACAATATGCCTCCCATAGGTTAAATCAAGCAAATGATGAATTATCGAAAATCGAAAATCAACCTTATCACATTAAATATAGTCACTATTTTAGTATATTGACAACCTTACTATCTATCACTGTATTTTCATTTTTTTCGTATAAATTGTATAAATGTTTTTGTAACAATAATAATAGAAGAAATGAGTCATGTTGTGTTAAAATCATAAATAATTGTGTAACAAAACCTAGAACTAGTATTCGTGCAAGATCTAGCATTGAAATGTCTAATTTTGATACCGAAAGCACTGACTCTAGTACACCAAGAAGAAACTTGGAATTATTGTAAAACTTAAATATTGTTTAGATTATTATAAACTCAATCTTGTTTTTCCTAGCTCCTAGTGATTGTTTAATGTACTATTTTATATTACTATATCAAAGTGTCTAGAATTATTGTTCAGATTTTTATAAACATAATCTTGTTTTTTTCTAGTTCCTAGTGATTGTTTAATGTACTAATTTATATCACTATATCAAAGTATCCTAACTTTAATGTCATTTATACTATTTTATTTTTTGTATTTGATATACTAATTAATTGTCCTAGGTCTAAGCTACCATTGTTCCTATTTCCCTACAACTTGGATGACACTCACATCCGTTTATTTCCGGATGTTTCGTTTTAAAGGGGGGAGGTGTTACACCCCTTATAGTCTTAGTATATTGCTGATTTGCAATCATAACTGCAAATCATCAATAAAGTAGTATATAAACAGATGTTTTTCCAAATTTCAGTTAGTTAGATATTCTCTAGTCTAACCGCTGCCCAGCGACGGACCCGGTTTCTGCCTGCCGGCTGGCCTTCAGCAAATAGACTAGTGTTATATCCCGACTCCGGGTCGTTATAACCCTATACAAGGGAATCGCGAGTGAATAGTAATCCAAGTTGTTCAAGTTCCAAGATAAGTGTAAAATATTAGTAGTAAATAATAAACTTCTGTTCAAACTTCTGTTCACAAAAGTGACTTTTTTTTATAAGTGCCTGAGTGACAGAGTTAACAGTTCGCTTTTAATAGACGGTGATGTACTTCCTGTGTTTACCGATAAGCAGTTATTCAGTTAGTTTTAAGTTATTATATTAAGCTTTAGTAATTATAACATTGTACTCGTAATAACTGTTGGTGAACAAAAAAATAAATAAATAAAATAAAATAAATAATTGATAACAACTAACCTCTAATAATTTTAAGTATCAATTGGTACTTACGTTTCTTAATAAAATATATTATATGAGATTAATTATATGTGTTACTTTTTCTCATAATTAGATATTTTGTAACAAAATCAAATAGGTCGCAATCTTCGGCCGAATGCCAAACATCAAAGAAAGTGGACGTAGGCCGAATACCGAATATCTTTTATTTTCCCCGTTTCGGTCCGGGCTCCTTTGAAAAATAGGCCAAATGACGTTCTGCCAGGTAGGATGTACAATGCGACCTTTTGGCTATGTGAGTCACTAAAATCGTGCTTACTAGGTGGTAGAGTTCTGCATTGTCTCGCCTTACCTATTTCTGCTGTAATAGCGTCAGTGCTTGTCACTGTCGTGTTCCACCCCATTCGCCTCGCCACAAGATAGCAACGTACCATTAACATTTTTGGTGTCTATAGGCGATGGTTGACTCTTTCCGTCAGGAGACCCATCTGCTTTTTGCTATCTTTTGATAAGTATAAAAAAAGAATATTCCTAGCATCTCTATTAACAAGTCAGAGTTCTATAATGGGTCACTCGAGCCTGAGATGACACCATCTTGCATTATCTGCCACCCGCTCCGCTGTACGGTCCCTATATAGAATCTTACATATTTCGTATTACATCCTTGCGGCACCATCGTCAGTTGTGATAGTGTATATAGTTGATGGATAATTTCACTATCCGGAGAGTCGCCGGCTTATTTATTAATTAATTAATTAATTTATTTATTTATTTATTCTTTTGTACACACAGAAATACAAAACAATACTTATTTAAAAAGAAAAAATGTGTACAATGGCGTGCTTATCTCTTTAAGAGATTTCTTCCAGCAAAGCCAACCATACAGGTTGTTAAAAAAAATCACTAGTTATAAACAGCAGGCATGGTGTACATTTGAGATTAAAACTAACTTATTATTGTTTCTAGCCTTAAAGGTATGCTTTTACATGGAATTATTTTTCAGCCCTGAAGATGCAGTAAAATGTGAAACCGGCTGGCTGTTTATTTATAAATAAATATATTATATAGTTTGTGATCGTGAAACAGTACACGTGCACAAGTGTTTAAAATAAAATAATTATTATTTTTTATCTTTAAATTAGGCCTGTGTTTTTATTCAAAATCAAGTTATTGGATTTATGTTATTCATAGGTAAGAGGTAATTTTAAAGGAATAACTTTTCAAACATCTGTAAATAAGCAAAAAAATCTGCACTAAAAAATAATAGATTAATATTTCTGTGGTCTGTCGCTCCTGTGGTCTATAGTAGTCCGGTGTCCATTTTGACCACATGGGGTCCCCATGTCGATTCCCATGTCGGGCAAATCAAACATATCTTATTTCTGTTTTCTGATATAAACAACCTTATCCAATCCAGGACGGATTGGATAAGTAACTGATTGGCTTGCCACCCATCACATTGTGGGACTAAGTAACTTTGTCTAATCGTGGGCACTCTGGTTGTACCTCTGCCTACCTCTTCGCGAAAACGGATGTGAAGATACTACTATACCAATATTTTAACCAACTTTAAAAAATAAGGAAATTAATTCATTAATTCAATATATATCTAATACTAGCTGTTGCTCGCGACTTCGTCCGCGCAGACTTCGTTTACTCCGCACAGCTCCTCTCCCGTAGGTGATAGCGTGATATTATTATGTAGCCTATGTGTTGACCCGACCTGTTAGTAATATTCATGCAAAACTTGAAGTAAATCCATGCAGTACTTTTTGAGTTTACCCCGGACATACATACAGACAAACAAACAAACAGACGAAAATTCTAAAAACTGTATTTTTGGCTTCATTATCGATTGTAAATCATGCCCCAAGTATTCTTTTAAAAAATATTCAATTTTCTACGATTTTATTACATGTATAGGTTATAAGAACTGTAGTATCTAAACAAGTGTACAAAATATTAAAAGAACTGTAGTATCCAAACAAGTGTGTAATAAGAAGCCCTAATATAAGAAGCCCTCTCTAAAGATAGACCGTCTGCCATTCTGCCTGGTAGGTCGTTATAGGCGAATTATTGGCTATACATCTCGCTACAATCGTGGCTACTGAGATTTTTAAAATTAGAAATCAGAAATCAGAAAAACTTTATTCAGTAAAACTTTTTACAAGTTATTTTGACGCGTCAAATTTTTTTTAAACTACTACCGGATCGGAAACGCGGCCACACAATAACGTCAGTGCTTGTCACTGTCATTATTAGAGAGCAAACAAGCAGATGACCCTCCTGATGGAAAAAGACAACCATCACCTATAAATACCTAAGATGTTAACTATGCATTGCTATCCGTGGGGCGGGGTTGCGATACCACATGCATAAGTCTACTGGTTACCTTACCCTCCAAACTGGACCAAAACAATGACCTACATTTCGGCAAAAATAGGTCAGGCTTTGGTACCATATATCCAGGCGAGATTTTGTGGAACTCTATCATATAGTAGTAACAATGGTACTGATTTATAGCTAATCGGTCGCCTTTTACGACTTGCTTGACATAACGGCAGTTGGCCTATTCTTCAAAGAAGTCCCGAACCAACATAGGGAAAGTGGGTAAATTTCGCAACATCTCGCCCGATTATATGTTAGCACCGGTTTACCTGTTCCTGCCTTAATAACGTCAATGCTTGACACTGTCGTATTCTAGTTTAAAGAGCAAGGTAGTCGATAGACTTATGCTTATGGCATTACCATCCTGCCACACGGATAACAACGCACTATTTACATCTTTGGTCTCTGTAGACAATGGTTTTGTTTTTCATCAGGAGAGCCATCTGCTTGTTCGCTTTGTAAAGATATAAAAAAAAATGTATATATTAGGCAATAAAAATTTAAATGAAGCTTAACAGATATAAATACATAATTTGTAATTGCACACGTGTAGATCCGGGGTTCAAGGCTAGCAAGTAGTAATTGAGTTTACCTTGTTGTTCCTTACTTGAAATATGGGGGGTGGTAGAAGACAATTTAGCAACTTGATTTCAGCGATATTAGAAATTTAATAAGCTACATGTTGTCGCCATTGCCTTTTTTGACCTTTGATATTCTATAATAAAAATCGCTGTAAAGTACACGAGTGTTATTGGTAGAAACTCATTTTAAAAGTCATCGATTTTAAATTGTTTCTTATGGTTTGGTTTTATATTATTTCAAGGAAACAAAGTGACGAAACGTTTTTTTACGTAATCAATTTTAAATGAAAACGTTTGTATTTAGGATAGATAGATTTAGGATTGTTTAACTGTATATAATAACATAATTATGAATAACAAATAAACAGTTTTGATTCAAGCTAATCTACGATTATAGACCTCAAATATATTAATGATGTTTTGCTTCATTTAAAATATGATGAAATATGAACTGCCTAATTTTAATACGAATCCATAACCATAAGCGATACTACTTATTTTGCTGAAAATAGATCAATAGCATGAAAATTACATTGTTAAAAACGACCGTAACTATGAACTTTCTATATTATAAATATCAACAATAAATTATACAATCAATGTTTCTTTATACATACGGGCAATGGGCCACCTGATGAAAAGCAGTTACCAATGCTCATGGACATGAACAACAAAGAGCTAGCTGCTAAAGCGATGACAACCTCTAGAGTGTTAATCCTCCTTTTAAAAATACCCATGTCAGTGCTCTTTTGAAACACTGAGCAAGGGTTCTCCCTCTTTCGGTTTTATGTTATGCTGCAGAGTTTTGCGTTTCGGACCAGCAATGTGCGTGAAAAATCAGCTATGGTCATCTACTGTGTTAAGGGAGAATGGATGAAATCTTTGACTATGAGTACTACTGCTGCGCTACTGTACTGTAGTATATATTTATTTCTGAAATATATTTTTTTAAAATTGTTAAAATTAAGTTTAAATAATGTAAAATTAAATAAAGTTTTAGAATGGTCTGTAGATATAAAAAAAATATATTGTTATAATAATATTGTACTACCTTACAGGAAGTTCATTCGTGCAAAAGCATAAGTATCGAGTTTAGATATTCGTTATATATTTTCACAATGAGCTAATTGTGTAGTTGACAACGATAAAGTGCTATACTATCCTGTCAACTATTCTCAAGGCTTAATAATTTCACAGGTGACATTTTAGGGTTCGCACGCTGAGACGTCCGTAAACTAGTTATTAGTTAGCTTCTCATACCTTCTTAATGTTTGGCTTACAGCTAGGGTAGCCAACTTTATAATAAACTTGTTTTAGATGATGTGTAAGACCCGTTGAAGTGGAAGTGGAAAATAATGAAGTTTACGCCTACGCTATTTAAGTTAACAACATAAATTTCAATTTATTAACGTAATATGTTTTAACAGTGGGCTAGAGGAAACTTTTTTCTTCCGAACTCGCTAGTACATTGACTTTTTGAATATTACTAAACTAATTTCAGCGAGGTTCAACATGTGGTTAAGCAATATTATCTTTTTATTGTTGTATAGTTATGACCATTAACTATCGTGTCCTGCGTCATGTACAATCTTGTAGGTACCAGTTAATCAGTGTAATATGTCAAATTCTGAGGTATCAAATATAAAAAATACAGCCGAATTAAGAACCGCTCCATAATTGGCATTTAAACACACATGCATCCTCATTCGAAAGATACTTAACACTACCATCCGTAAGTACATCAATTGTACTTGTGAAGAAAAACGACGCAACTAAACGTAAAACTAGGCGAGCTACCTCGCTTAACCAAAGATCAGTAAATTACGGCACACGAATGATTCATAATCAATCAAATTTTTGGAACGAAGTTCCTTACGGCAGGCTTGGAGGGGATAGGGATTTTGCTGCGCGACCGAACTGAAAAAAATGTGATAGTAAAACCGTAAGAAAAATGCGTGGAATAAAAGCGTTAAATGAGACATGCGCAGGCGCGACAGTCGCGTACACAAGCGAGTAGTGCCGTTTAGCCGAAGGAAGTTCGTTCCTACCTGGTGTCCCGCGACACCACATCATTTTTTTTAAATTTAATTTTGTATATCATAAGATGGCAAACTCCTGATGGAAAGAGTCAACCATCGCCTATATACACCAAAGATGTTAATGATGCGTTGCTATCTTGTGGCAAGGTATAATACCACATGCGCAAGTTTACCGGCTACCTTACTATCCAAACAGGAACACGACAGCGACAAGTATTGACGCTATTGCAGCAGGAATAAGTAAGGCGGTGGTACCAGACCCGGGCGAGACAATGCAGAACTCTACTACCTAGTAGCCACGATGATTGTGACTCGTATAGCTAATCGGTCGCTTTTTATGACCTGCCTGGCAGAACGGCAGTTGGTTTATTCTTCAAAGGAGGCCGGGACCAACGCGGGGTGAAATCGTATGAAAGTTATTACATCTGTAATGAAAGGAAAACATTGTTAAGGCTAAAAAAATCAGCTTCTAGTTGTTGCTAATAGCTTCTTTCTCTTTGATATATAAAAAAAGAGCTCTGACGTAGGTGCAGTCCATGGACTGCCATTTAGTGGAACACAAGTGGAGTGGAACACGCATGCCTTGTCTAGTACTGTCAAATACGTCTGTACATAGAAGTCTTTGATATCTACTGGCTGAAAAAACAGTAACTTGCCAGGTCGATATTTATAGCTTTGCCCTCTTGTTATAACAACCTGCTGCGATGACCTAAATGGAGATGATGTCATTCCGGCCCATTCCTTTTATCATGATGACAAAGAAATTTTATTTTTCCGGAAGTTCAGTATGATAATAAAGTGAATAAAAAGAGTCTCTTGATGTTAAGAAAGGAAAACAAAAGATGTTAAGTTTATCATCTTTGCTATCTATATTGCATGTGCATAAGTCCTCAAATTACATTCTCCAAACAAGAATATAACGATGACAAGTACTGAAACTATTGCTATAGGAATAGGCGAGGACCCATCTGCTTGTTTGCTATCTTATACTATAAAAAATCTGAAAGATAAAGTTATCAATCTTATAGTTTAAATTTAAATCGTTTGCTCATGGTCACATCTCTATTTTTGCACAGTGTTGTTTACAATAAATCATGGTGGCATGTTTGATTGTTTTGTACTGTGGCTGTGAAAAGGTTAATCTGGAAGTTATATTAAAAAAATGCTGTTTCGTCAAAATTATTTTGAGGTTTTTTAAAATTTCTTGGGCCGAATTGGTTTAAATTGTCAGGAAATCTAAGTTGAGCGGAATACAATCGAATGCCATCAACCGCGTTTCAATTGGCCAAGCCGTTCAAAAGTTATAAGATATTTACACACACACACATATACATACTGACATACTGACGTCATCGTAATAATAGTCGGTTAAGGTTCCTAGTCGCTCTTATCTGGTGAAACTCGATTTTCGAAAATCGGGGTAAAGTCAGAAACTTCCTTATCTACATACGTAGCGGGAAGTTAAAAATAAAAGCTAAAATAGAATGAAAGCTTGTACAAAATATATTGATAGTATGCTACTCTACTCGGGCAAACTCGGGTCATACAGTATATATGTAGATAAGAAATAATAAATTTTATATTTAGCAGAAAAACAAAATAATTGCTTTAAACTTTATTATTATCATATTACTTACCATTTGCGATATATTTTTAGTAATAAGTTATTACAGGAAAATAAATTACAAGTCCGGGCTTTGGAATACATTACTGTTATTTTGGGATTGATACACCCACTTCTGATCCCTCCCTACATCGCATACATCACATTAGCTGCCAAAAGTTATTAATTGATGAGGATTTATTGAATTATGATATATAAATAGAAAAAAACTGCCGCTTTGGGCCAGTGGTTATGGTTTTGCTGTAGATCTTAAGGTTGCATGTTTGGAGGGTTATCGAAAGCACTCTGGCTGAACACTCTGCTCGTCCGATTTCGCAGTAGCGGTCATTTGGACCAACTGCTTAAGTTAATTTCGTAAAAAACGGATAATAATTGCAAGTTGACATATTATAGAATAGAAAATAATAGAATAGAAATCGTTTATTTAAGACATACACCGCAACACTTACAGTAAATAACACATACAGTAGCAAAATAAAAATACAAAGGATAAAAACTCAAAACAAGACAGAATAATTAGGTAGTAGTAGTATCTTCACGCCCGTATCCCCGAAAGGGTAGGCAGAGGTACAACAAGTGCACCCACGATTAGCCGAAGATACTTGGTCCCACAAATGTGATAGGTGGCAAGCCTATCGCCAACCGGGCATTTTCCAATCCCGGGCAACTTTGTGTTTATCAGAAAACTGAAAAAACACTTTTTATTAAGCGCCCGACCCGGGAATCGAACCCGGGACCTCATGTAGTCAACGCCAACGCTGGACCACTAGACCACAGAGGCGATAATAATTAGGTATTTGACAATATATAAAAAAATACCACCAAATACAAAAACTTGAAATAAAAAAAAACATATTTATGAACAAATCAGAGTGGTACATAAAAAACGCTAGTGCAGTAAACATAGACTATGTGTATTATATTATATTAAATTAGGCATACTTAAATAAAACAGAATAATCTAGAACTTACAGAGAGTCTATTTATTTTAATCTAGCGTTTGATGTCCACGTTAACTGCATTGAGCGGTGTGATGTCTCAAAAAGGTCAACACTGAGCTGATGTTGAGATATTTATCCCAGCGCTGATTTTCAGTGTTAGCCAAACCACGCTGAGCGCTCTCGAAAGCTGGCAGTATAAATAAAGTACAAATAAATACATAAAAGAAGTGTAACAGAAATTAATTTAGTACAAGTCTATTAGTACAAATCTATACATATGATAAAAAAAAATACTTGGGGTGTGATCTATAATCGATATCGAAGCCAAAAATATAGTTTTTAGAATTTTTGTCTGTTTGTGTGTTTGTCTGTATGTATGTCCGGGGTAACCTCAAAAGTACTGCATAGATTTACTTCAAATTTTGCACGAATATTACTAACAGGTCGGGTCAACATATAGGCTACATATTATCACGCTATCACCTATGGGGGAGGAGCAGTGCGGAGTAAACGAAGTTCGCGCGGACGAAGTCGCTGGCAACAGCTAGTAATATATAAAAGTAGCCTTTAGTCGCTCCTTATTACCGTGGTTTAAAAGATAAACACCAGTGTTTCACCCGCATAGTTCCCGTTACCGTGGGATTTTTGGGATAAAAACTATCCCATTCTTGGGTCTCAAACTATCTTTGAACCAAATTGGTTTAATAGTTTAGGCGTGAAGGAGAGACCAACAGACAGTCACTTTCGCATTTATAGTATTATTATGGATTAAGCAAAAAAAAAACAATAAAAATAAAGTAAAATAACAAACCTTGAAAATAATTTTCCTAATGGAAATCGCTACTTTGCCCTTCCAACAATGACAAGCACACCTTTTTGTGTCAAAAGTCGGAATGTCAGTGGCACCAAACCGGAGCAAAGGCTTTTTCTTTTGTTTTTCTTTCAACAAAATTTAATACATAGAAAAGTGGCTTCTGTAGTCTAGTGATCCGGTGTCGGTGTTGACCACATGTGGGTTTGATCCCCGGGTCGGCAATCCAAAAATACATTTTTTCAGATTTTTGATAAAAAAACGGTTGGTCTGGTTGGTCCGGTTGGCGATATGCTCCCCACCTATCACATTATGGGACCAAGTATCTTCGGCTAATAGTAGGTTCACTTGTTGCACCTCTGTCAACTCCTCCGGGGATACGGATGTGAATATACTTTAATACACAGAAATACATATATAAATACTTTTAGATATATAATAAACACACAGAAGCAGAAATACAAACATTTTTTTATATCATAACATAGAAAACAAGCTGATGGGTCTCTTGATGGAAAGAGTCAGCCATCGTCTATAGACTCCAAAGGTGTTAATGGTGCGTTGCTATCTTGTGGCGAGATCTAATGCCACATGCATAAGTTTACCGGCTACCTTACACTCCAAACCGGAACACGACAATGACAAACACTGGCGCTATTGGGCAGGAACAGGTAAGGCGGCAGTACCAGACCCGGGCGAGACAATGCAGAATTCTACCACCTAGTATAGCCACGATGGTAGTAACTTGTATAGCCAATCGGTCGCCTTTTACGACCTGCCTGGCAGAACTGCAGTTGGTCTATTCTTCAAAGGAGCCTGGGACCAACATGGGGAAAATCTATGTTTATCACACAAATGTTTGTCCCTGTCGGGAATCGAACCCGAGCACCATTCGTAGTTAGGCGACGAACATGGTGGTTTTTTATTAAAATGGACCTGAAAACGTAACAAACAGACTCACTATCGCATTTATAATATTACTGACTGACCAGTGCCACGGTAATGTTAACGATCAGTATTATATCTTCATACAAAAGGGTGGAACGCGAGTTATACCTACGCGCTCGGATTTCGACATGCACCCGATACATTGCGCCGCAGTGACGAACGGCCGATGTGACAGAACAGGTAAATGAAGGTAAAAATTGAAGGTGGGCAGCCCTATTGCGTTTTACGTACAGCACGGCGCGGCCGGCTGTAGGTATTTATTTCAAGGACAGGGCCGGGTTAAAATACTGGTAGATAACATTACCGTGCCCGTGCAGCTTCGTCCGCGAGTTGAGTAAGGGTCTTCGCACATTACATCGACACAACACCGACTCCACTCCAACTCAACTCACAGTATGGTGATAAAATAAGTAAGCCTTATATTGTGTTACTTATACACACAAAAGTACACATGAAAATATTATTTTAATATACGGTGTGTAAAGAAAACTGTCCGATTGTCAAAGGCATTATTTAGTAGTACAAACATATTTGTGCCATTATTTTATGGATATTGATACATAAATTTTCAAAATATTTGCAAGCAGATGGGTCTCCTGATGGAAAGAGTCAACCATCGCCTATAGACACCAAAGGTGTTAATGGTGCGTTGCTATCTTGTGGCGAGGTCTAATGCCACATGCATAAGTTTACCGGCTACCTTACCCTCCAAACCGGAACACGACGATAAGCACTGACGCTATTGCGGCAGGAATATGCAAGGCGGTATTACAGACCCGGGCGAGAAAATGCAGAACTATACCACCTAGTAGCCACGATAGTAGTGACTCGCATAGCCAATCGGTCGCCTTTTATGACCTGCCTGGCAGAACGTCAGTTGGTCTATTCTTCAAAGGAGCCCGGAACCAACACGGGGGATCACTACCTTCGCGACACGTGCGTCCGGGCAGTGTCCAAGTATGGCGCAGGTAAATATAGGATTCTCGGTGTACTGTTTACTAAGTTTACTAAGAAGTATTTTAATATTTATTTTGAATGTAATTTTTTCTCATCATATACGATCGCCAACTATCATGTCCTTAAATATTGAAGGTTACTCACCAGTCAGTTTGTATATACACGAATACAGAAAACTTTTAGATTTTTCAATCAAACGCCACCGGATCAATTTTGGTGGCTCACAGAAGAAACTCTTACATTATTTAAGAGTGAGTTTGTCAACAGGTAAGTTGAAAAAGTACGACGCGTGGTGCACGCATTGTTCACCTATTGACTCTAATCGACCTGTTTGCCCCCTTTGTCGGCGAGTCGGTAACGAGCTGACAACGTGCTTACGCGTAGCGGACAACGCGTTGCCAACTTAACAGACACAACGACCCGACGACGACAACGACCCTATTTCTTTCAATCTCTGTAAAATTACAGAACCCGTAGAGAGCAGAGCTGTTGACAACGCAGTTCCCAATCTTTGACGACGTATTGTCCACTGGAGACCAACGGCGATGCGTTGATCGCCTAGTTGACAACTCGTTAATATCGGATCGACAGGTCGAGTTGGAACGGTATTGGATTGGTGTAATGAATGAACATCTTTAAAGGTCATTCATACAAACTTTTACCTCTTAGGGGTTGATTAAAATAAGCGTATGTTTGTCTCCGGGCCTTGAACTACCCGTTTGCTAAATTTCATCAAAATATATTGAGAGCTTTAGCAGTGAAAGCATAACACAGATAGATTTTCGCGTTTATAACATTAGCATGAACTGATCAGTTTGAGGTTGCAATCAATAGTTTGTTATAACGTGTAAAACTAAATTCTGTGTCTTGACTTACGAGTAACTTTGTTTTTATATCAGCAGTAGATGGCTCTCCCGATCCGATCGCCTATAGACCTCAAAGATGTTAATGATGCGCTGCCATCACTGTGGCGGGGTTTTAATGCTACGTGTATAAGTTTACCGGCTACCTTAGCCTCCAAACTGGAGCATGAGAGTTACAAGCACTGTTACTATGCGGCAGGAATAGGTAAAGCGGTGGTACGAGCTAGATATGTTTGCTTAGCGTCCAGTTCCTCACGTCTCGTGACAAAACTTCAACACGTTTATTTACTTCGATAGGTCGCTAAGAAATGCACCCGATCGCGAACATTCTAGGACGTTCTTTATAAGCTACTCGCTAGGTGATTCGCTAGGCTCTAGGCGTTAACCAAGCCGCTGTGTGTGCGGTAGTATCATGGTTGTACATGGTGGTTTAGTAGCTAGCCTATTCAGCTTTGATTACGAGGCTTCAGGTTCAGTCCCAATTCGAGTATAATTAATACTCTCAGAAATGAGAATTTCAGTAGAAGCTCGAGATAGGAAGTTATGGGTTAAATCAGACAGCTTTAGATTAGCACGAAGGCTGATGGTCCCCATGGGCGTAACCAGATTCTGGGCCAGAGGGGGGGGGGCAACTTTAACATTTTAAGACTATTTTTATCTTAATATCTACAACAGTAGATAGCTAGTAAAAAGGTAAATGGATTCCAGATAGGGCAGCTAACTCTCTCTGCCCCCCCTCCCCCTTGGTACGCACATGATGGTTTCGGTTATTGCAAAATATAAGCGTTATGAAATCGATAGTATCCCGCCATCTCTCTCGCCGCTCACCGGTTGATAAACCGGTAAATCGAGGTAAACAGGAACAGTCTTATGATTTTTTTACATTGTAGGATTATACAGTAGTTTTCCTTATGGAAAAAGACGTTCATCGCTTATAGACACCAAAGATGTTAATGGTGCGTACTTATTCGTGTAGCAGGATAGTAATGCTACATACATAAGTGTATCGGCTATCAAGTAAGATATATATATTGAAACTGGAATACGGCAGTGACGAGCATTCACGCTTTTGCGGTAGGAAAGATAAAGCAGTGGTAGCAATGAGCAAAACGTTACAGAACTCTACCACCTAGTAGTCAAGATGGTAATGATTCGTTAAGTTAGAGTTACTCATTTAGTGAGCGACTTACATTCAGTCATTTAGTGAGCGACTTACATTCAGTAGCGTGGTTCTGAACCCGGGCGAGACATTGCAGAATTCTACCATCTACTGAAAAGTATGTCTACTGAAAATCTTTAAAAACAACAAAGAAACATTTTTTAAAGCTACAACACAAATACAATAAAATTAGAAACACGAAAGTACTGATCCAAATTATAAATCATCCGTAACCATGAACTCATTGAACTAGCTATACTCAGTTAGTAGAGGAAACGTCGTAGGTTCAAACCCTACGTGTCGAAATTTATCTTTATTGTTATTAAAGTTATTCAAGTTTTTCCAAGCACGGGGTGAGTGCTAAAACACAAATATATCTACTGACTTCGATTCTGTCTGCTTACTCTACAATGAAACAAGCGTCATGGTATTTAATATAACTAAAGAACAGACACAACGAGGTTGCTTACAAAATAGTCTAGACTACAGTTTCTCTGAGAAATAGATATGTTTGACTTGCTAGGAAAACTATTACGATAAATTAGTCCCGAGCACTGGCAATATACAAATTTCCTTATTATCGTTCATTTTCGTTCAATCTTCTTTCAGTGAGTGAAAAATGTACGCTTAAGCACATAAGTGATTTATAACATGACATCAAATATTATTAATTATTTGAAGTGTTAGTTGCGCACTTCATTTCGTCAGTAGCGGTACATTTTGCAACCCTAGCATGTTTTTTTATATCGTAAAATAACAAATAAATAGATCTTGCCTTTAACCGGCACGCTCTGTCCACCTGTCGCTTGGTCCAATGTGGCGATAATCTTCTTTGCTTTATGATCGATTCTGTCGATTGTACAGAATCTGGTCTGCCGCAACAGCGTCAGTTATATATAAAGGTAAGACGGTGGTACCAGACCCAGGCGAGACGTTGCAGAACTCTACCACCTGGTAGTCACGATGGCAGTGAAACTTTTAGCCAATCGTTCGCCTTTCGAAACTACCTGGCTGATTGTCTATTCTTCAAAGAGGATCCGGGCCAACACGGGGAAATTTTTCTTTCAAGTTGGAGTCGCACCAATGTGTGTAGCCTTACGGCATATTAAGAAGGTCAGCTTGAAATACCAGTTACATGTGTCCCACATCACTGTATTTTATTTATTTATTTATATTTGTTTGATTTATATTTATTACATTGGACAAATAAAATAATAGCAAAACTCTACCACTTAGTAGTTACGATGGTAGTGATATGTTTGGCTAATAGTTCAACTTTATTTCCTAGCAGAAAAGTGAACGGATTTCTCCAAAATAGGGCCCTAACTAACACAGGAGATAATCTTTTTGTATAATAACCTATTGCCTAAATAGCCACAAATGAAAGTTTAAGTTTTGTTCCCAAAAGAAGTAACATAAGCTACTCTGAAAATTGATCCATTAATGCGAGTCAGCTTAATGCGACCAGCCGCTTGCAGTGACCTAATTTATTAAATATCGTTCGTATACAGCGACACTGTTTTTAAATAATTTAAATCTTTTCGTAAAATAATTCACTCCAGTTATTCTTTTCTTTCCAGTTACTAATGGTGCTGTTAATAGACATATTTAATATGTACCTTCACGCCGGTATCCCCGAAGACATAGACAGATGTACAGAAAGTGCACCCACGATTAGCCGAAGATATTTGGTCCCACAAATGTGATAGGTGGCAAGGCTTATTACTTATCTAGTCTCGGGCAACGTTGTTTTTAACAGAAAACTGAAAAAAATAATTTTTGAATTGCCTGACTCGGGAATCGAACCCGGGACCTCATGTGGTCAACACCGACAATGGATTACTAGACCACAGAGGTGACTATATTTATGTACCTATTCCTGTATATAGTACTACGTCGGATCAGACAATGGTATTGTAAATGTAACGTATAGTGAACAACGTCACTGCACTTAATGTTAGAAAGCAAGCATTGCCTTTGCAAGTGGTTTAAGTTTAATACGATAAAACAACAAATAAGTTTGTTATATTTTTGTTTTTTTATTTAATTAATTTTAAGTAAAATAAGGTATGCTGCGCTAGAGAAAGCCGCATATAATGTTAAATAGCGCCAACTTCTTTTTGTATAAGATTATTCTTTGGATTGTTTGTTAATAAAATAAATAATAAATTTACATAATGTGCTTTATTTACGTTAATGAAGTTAGTTATGTTAATGTTTTCTTTAAAGAAATACAAGATTAATATTGACCGTTTTGTGCATCGTTTGGTTAGAACGATGCCACGATATGCTACTCCCTCGACAACAATTTATCCAGACTCTAGTGTATTGTTATGTTATGATAGTTTTATGATATTATTAGTTAGTTTTTAAATCATAGCTTACTAATTGATTCTTAACAGAGCAATTAAATTAGCTGTTGTTAATTCCATGTTAATTTTTGAACTTTGTTAGTACTATAATATCACAATACAAGTAAATCGTGTTTCTTAGATCATAAGATGATAAACAAGGTGGTAGTTCACCTGAATGAAATATACAACCACGAATTAAATGGATACACCTTTCAAGACACTTTCTTAGTTTATCAGTGTAGCTAGCAATTACACACAGAAATAAAGAGTTGTACTACTTACTGATGAAATAAAATTACTTCAAGGGTAATTTTTAAACATTGTCATCTCATTCGGTACGATAAAACAGTAAAACATGGTTTATTTCTATTTTTTCACAATATAATATATCTTCAAATGTATGCCATTTTTACAGTAATAGCAGCGTTTGCTCATATGCGCAGCGTCGCGTTTCCTTCCCAATGGCGTGTCTGTTAGTATTTATGTGATCTGTGAATACAACTATCTCATAAATATGCCACATATACCAAAAAATACACATACAGGCTTTTTGCGTACGTATCATAACAAAGTATATAAGCATGTGTCTCTTTTGATGGAAACAGCAACAATTCCCTATAGACACCAAAGATATTAATGGCGCGTTGCAATCCGTTTGTCGGAATGGTAGTGTCACATGCATAAGTTTACCGGCTATCTTATCCTTTGTAACCGAAACACACTTAGACAGTAACTTCCCACCGACTCATCGCTTTCAACTTTATAAGACGCAAATCCGGTCTTATATGGAGTACTGCTCTCACTTGTGGGCGGGGCTCCTCAGTACTAGCTTCTTTTAACCGCATGCAACGTAGAGCGGCTCAAATCGTCGACGACAGGATTATTTCTGATCGGCTTGATTCTTTGACATTACGTAGATATCTGGCTTCGCTCTGCATCTTCTGTCGGATCTATCATGGAGAGTGTTTCGAAGAATTGCTTAGTTTAATTATTCCTGCCGCAGAATTTCACCATTGGACATCGCAACAAAATTCAAAATTTCATCCTCCTTATCTCGATGTCTGGAAATTCAAAACTGTGCGATTCTCGAGGCACTACTTCTTTGTAGAACCAATTACCGGCAGGGGTTTTACCGAACGGATACGACTTAGGGACCATCAAGAAAAGAGTCTACTTTTTCTTAAAAGGTCGGCAACGCAAATGCAAGTCTTCTAATAGTGTAGTTGTCTATGGGCGGCGATGATCACTTATCACTAGGTGTCACTAGGTGTCACTTTTATGGTAGTATGACTTGTGTAGGCTACACAAATATAGCCAATTGTTGGCCTTTAATGTACCTACTATCTGGCAGGATTTATAGGATTTATTCCGAAATGGGGAAAAATTATCCTGAAGAATCATCAATTTTAGTGAAAGACAGACGTCATACACAGTAAGATAGCATATATCCCTATCTCTTAGCATCTGCTATAAAACAAACAAAAAGAATTTTGTTGCTGAATATACAAGTACTCGGAGACATTCAATTTGCCTAATGAGTTTTTCTCAGTATTTTGTTTAGTTTATGTGCGTCCAGCTTCTGTTGCCCTCTGCGACTCAATATAACGTTAAAATATTGTAGAGCGATTCCACTATAAGTTTATGGCACTAACTACTGCAAAATACGAGTACACTGTTTAACCACTGATCTCTATTTCATAATTCTTCTGATGTACGTTCCCGTGTAGGTCAGGTCTGGGCGCCCTTTTGAAGAATAGAACGTCTGCCGTTCTGCCAGGTAGAACGAAAAAGGCAGCTGATTGGTTATACGTGTCACTACCATCCTGAGTGCTAGGTTCCACAACTCTCGACCTGGTATATGGTGCCACCACCTTACGTATTCTTGCGGCAATAGCGTCAATGCTTATAATGCAGCCGGCATACTTTTGTATGTGGCATTGCCATTGCCATTCTCTGCTTTTTTATGATACATATACAAAAAACCCGCAAAGGTTATTTTTAATATATTTATAAGTTAGGATTAAATAAGGATAATTAAAAAAATACACAGACGAGCATCCTGAAGTGGGACATTGCAAATTAGTGATGTTCTGTACCTGTTAAAACAAAAAATAATATTTGAAAGCTATTGCTTTAAAATGATGTTTTTTTTAGTTTTCTTTATTTAATTCCCAAAAAAGATCTCAATTATGATTAAATGAGGATATTCAAAAAAATATGCAGATGGGCATCCTGAAGTATGATATTGCATATTAGTGATGTTCTTCTATACCTGCTAAAACAAAAAATAATATTTAATTATTTTTTGTTTATTCCCAAAAAATCCCTAAAAATATATCGTTTTCTCAGTCTAATGCGATCCACTCTTTGAACATAAGACACTAATACTCGATTCCAGAATCCTAGACTACAAATTCGTTAACGACTAGACCTACGAGCTAATCCACATATACTTAAATATTTTTACTATCTTATAGTACGCAGAATTGCTCCCCAAGTTCTTCTAATACCGGTTATATAAAGAGAAAGCTAATCTCACAACTATAAGAGTTTTATTGTCTTTTTGCTAATATTATATAGAACTCATTTTTGTAGCTCATGACTTTCAAAATAAATAAATCGGCGTTGAAGTAATTGAATTATTTACTGTTATGGCTGTATTTATTGAAAGGTTTTATTAGGGGGTAAGACGAGCATGAACATTTATAGACTATTCAATCATGTAATTGACTACAAAAATTCGCTTTCATCATGTAATTGACTACCTCTTTTAACCGACGGAAAACGGAGGTGAGAGGAAATGTAGGCAACATTGTTGGAATTAGATAGGTAATATTTGAGTATGATGGTCTACTTAGGTGCCCAAACACATGTACTAAATATCGTAAGTATATGTATGTTTGTACATTTGTACGTTTGTCCATGCATTTCTCGGGAGCTAAAAGTCATATTGAGCTAATCATTTTCGTCGATTTCTGATCGAAGATCATTTTTGATTTAAATCAGGTATATTTCAAGTTAGGTAGCAAGCTGAGTAGCGGTTCAGTAATTTCTGAAATATGAGTTAAGTTGATATTTGAAGTCGGTTTAAACTTTTAAATTATTATTATTATTCAGTAGGCGATTAAGAGGCTGTAAATTTGCATTGCTAAGAATACCTGACCACAACGGTATTTAAACTGCCTTATAACTTCCCTATACCATCCCGTATTGGGTGTGGCCCCCTTCGAAGAACAGACCAACTGCCATTCTGCCAGGCATCCTGACATGACAAGCACCGACGTTATTACAGCAGAAATAGTTAAGTCGGTGATACCACATCCAGGCGAGATGTTGAAGGCTCTCCTGATTGAAAAAGAAACCATCACTTATAGAGACCAAATATGTTAATGGTACGTTGCTATCCGTATAGCGGGATAGCAAAACCACTTACATGAGCCTACCTTATACGACAATGACAAGAATTGACGCTATTGCGTCAGGACTAGATAAGGCAGTGACACCAAATACCCAGGCAAGACTATGCGGAACTCTACCACCTAGAAGTTACGATGGTAGGTCACTACCATCCATCTAACTGGCTATACGTGTCCACGTATAGCCAAATACTAGCCTTTTACGAGGTGCCTGACAGAATGGCAGATCTAATCTTCAGGGACCGAACCAATACAGAGGAAACCTATATAATATTTTTGCCCAACCCGAGGATTAAAGTGGAAATCTCATAATTTTAGCTCATCCATCAAAACTAAGAGATATTTTATAACTAAATATTTTTTACAAGTAATGAATAATTAATTCTTTTATAAATAAGTTTTTCTTTTAATATTATAAGATTTTGTCACTGTAGTGTTCCGGTTTGGAGGGTAAGGTAGCCACTAAATTTATGCATGTGGCTTTAGACCTCGCCACAAGATGTGTGATGTGTCTATAAGCGATGGTTGACTCTTTCCATCAGGAGACCCATCTGCTTGTTTGCTAACTTATAATATATACATATAAAAATATCTTATGATATTTAAAGAAAAAACTTATTCCTGGTCTCCTGATGGGAAGAGTTAATCATCGCCTACGGACACCAAAGATGATAATGGTGCGTTGCTAACTTGTCACGATGTCTAATGTCACATTTTATCGGCTGTTTGTCGGCTGTTTATCGGATACTTTACCCTCCAAACCGGAACACGACAGTGACAAGCACTGACGCTATTGCGGCAGGGATAGGTAGGGCGGTGGCACCAGACCCGTACGAGATAATTCAGAACTCAGTTGGCCCATTCTTCAAAGGAACCCGGACGAACCTGTCATAAAGACGAAAAAAGTAAATTTTTGCGTGTTTATGACAGGTTTTTCATCATGATCAATTTCCATAATATCCTTAATTTTGTCGTAATTATTTATTTCCTTAATTTAAGAGACTGAGTACAATCGATCTATTAGCAAAATAATAATATTTAGTATTGTCACAGTAATCATACACTAGAGAAATTGTTCTTCCAATCAGGAGAAGAAAATTATTTGTGTGTGGTCAGACCTATTTGTTAACGTCCATAAAGGTATGTCTGTGTTGACGGACATTATCAAACCATAGTTTTCGTTGGGGACCTGATTGGATAATTTTACACGAAACAGTTTTCTCCAACTTCTCCAAACGAATTTGACTATTTTTAACCGGAGACGAAATTAAGGTATTTAATTTGCAAATTCACGTGAAATCTTATATGTAACTGCTATGACGCAACTGAAACAAAAAGTAGTATAAGGAATGGGGCGTACTTATCTAAGGTCTAAAAGTTAAAGCAGGCCCCAGCGGCACAATAGTCTATCCGCGTCCACCATATTTTCATCGACGTCAGCAGTCAGGGATCTCCTTTAACTTTTCGACCTTAGATAAATTTGTCCCATTCCTTATACCAGCTTCTGTTTCAGTTGTAACACAGTACTTACATATAACTTTTCACCTGTCTTTCCAATTTGACCAACTAAACTAACCAACTGGTTGTGCAGAATGGAACTCGGTGAAGCAATAATTCCGATCTAACCAACTGGTTGATCCTATATTTTATTTTTGAAAAAATATTCTAGTTGGACCAACTGGTTGTGCAAAATGGGACCCGATGACTGTCCTTCCACTTTGACCAACTAAACTAACCAACTGGTTGCAGAATAATAAAAACAAAAAAATAACCTGCTAGTTTGTTATCCTAAGAGCCGTAACTTTTGACGATGATTAGCCAACGGTATTGAGTTCATAATGACATGTAACAGTCTCGCTAAAATATATATATATATATATATATATATATATATATATATATATATATATATATATATATATATATATATATATATATATATATATATATATATAAATCAATTGCTGTTCGTTAGCCTCGCTAAAACTCGAAAACGGCTAAACCGATTTGCCTAATTTTGGTTTTGGATTAATTGTTGGTCCAGGGAAGGTTTAAAAGGTGATAAAATAAAGAAAATGATGTGGTGTCGCGGGACACCAGGTAGGAACGAACTTCCTTCGGCTAAACGGCACTACTCGCTTGTGTACGCGACTGTCGCGTCTGCGCACGTCTCATTTAACGCTTTTATTCCACGCATTTTTCTTACGGTTTTACTATCACATTTTTTTCCGTTCAGTCACGCAGCAAAATCCCTATCCCCTCCAAGCCTGCCGTAAGGAACTTCGTTCCAAAAAAAGAAAAAAAAAATGATGTGGTGTCGCGGGACACCAGGTAGGAACGACCTTCCTTCGGCTAAATGGCACTACTCGCTTGTGTACGCGACTGTCGCGCCTGCGCACGTCTCATTTAACGCTTTTATTCCACGCATTTTTCTTACGGTTTTACTATCACATTTTTTTCAGTTCGGTCGCGCAGCAAAATCCCTATCCCCTCCAAGCCTGCCGTAAGGAACTTCGTTCCAATAACAATAAAAAAAAAAAAAAACAGTAGCAGTCGTGGGACTGCCGATAGAAGTGAAAACGGAACTATTAAGTTGAGAGTAATTAAAACTATATGCAAAACATAGCTATAGATATATTATTATCATTAGCATGTCGGTGACGCGTACCGAGGATTTTACCCTCTACCAAAACGCTCAACGCGCCTAAAGAAGTTTTCACTTCAAAAACTACCTTTTCAATGTAGGTTCCTTATTTCATATTCACTACCTTCATATTCACTAAACAGTTAGTTAGAGAACAGAAACAAGATTGTTTGAATAAAACTTTATATATTTTAATCTTAAAAAACAAACCACTAAAAAACTTAATTATTTGAATTTTTCGAGCGCGTGTCCTACTGAGATCCCACCAGTTACACATTGTAGCATGGTCTGTCTGATGACGTCATCTCTAATGATATATTGTTTCTTACGAATGTTTGGAATCCTACTTTCAATAAATATTTCATTGTGGCCAGTAAGTGACCAATTCATTTCATACACAACAAACTTCATATAATAAGTTGTGTGAACGGGAACAAATTTAAAAAAATATAATATTCCAATCGAACCAACTAAAAAGTTGTACAGTTGGGAACGAAAAATAGTTGGTCAGTTGCAGTTGGTTAGTTTAGTTGGTCAAAGTGGAAAGACAGCTTTTCACAGTAATTTGCAAATTATATAGGTACCTTAATTTGGTTTTGGAATTTGACTGCTTTAGAACAATTTGGTGGTGGTGAATTTTGGCACGATGTTGAAAGATAGTTGTGAGTATCAAATCAAATAATTTCTCAAAGCAGTTACTTTTATGTAGATACATTATACAGAACACAAAACGAGCTTACATCCATTCGAAGGGCTAAGAGGCTCTAAACTGTAAATTATTTCAGTGCCGTCGACGACATCAAAAGCCCTACATTAGTTGTATCTAATTGAAAGATTTAGTGCTAGAGTAAGGAGCCGTCCAATTATTACGCAAGCAAAATAGCAAATAATAGCAAAAGGAAAACAAGCTCTTCCGCTAATTCTTTTTTTATGATAACGTAAATATTATTTTGGTGTATTCCTTGTTTGCTTTCTTTTCAGTCTACAAATAAGAAATATAAAGGTTATAGAGAAATTGAATGCGCATATTTTAATACTAGCTGTTGCCTGCGACTTCGTCCGCGCGGACTTCATTTACTCCGCACTGCTCCTCCCCCGTACGTGATAGCGTGATAATATGTAGCCAATATAATGACCCGACCTGTTAGTAATATTCATGCAAAATTTGAAGTAAATTCATGCCTTACTTTTTGAGTTTACCCCGGGCATACATACAGACAAACAGACATACAGACAAACAAACAAACAGACATACAGACAAACAGACAAACAGACATACAGACAAACAGACAAAAATTCTAAAAACTATATTTTTGGCTTCGATATCGATTATAGATCACGCCCCAAGTATTTTTTAAAAAAATATTCAATGTACAGTTTTGACTTTCCTACGATTTTATTATATGTATAGATTTATTAAAGCAATATTATTGATGACGAATTCACTCCCCCCGCCCCTCTTTAGTGTTTACGTGATACTTGAATGACCCCAGCAGGCTTAGGATAAGCACCACGAGATATATATCGATCGAGAAAGTGACGTTTGCTTGACATTTATTAATATCTCGATGGACGTTATTAAGCATGCCACGATAAACATTTAAAACGTCAGAGATAAATTAAACAAAAAGTTTACTCGAATAGAGAAATAAATGTTGTCACTAGAAGACATAGATATTATACTAATTCTGATTTTTAAGATACACCTTTGGTGCATTTAACTTGTGTTAATCATTATGAGCTTTTGTTTACATTTATAACTTCCTGTCATCATTTCTCTTCTTTGTACGAGTCAAAGGAAATATAACCAAAGCCTAGTGTAGCTATACCTATTTACAATTGTAATTAGATATTTTACAGGTTTTTGAATTATTCTCTCTTTTTAGTTTTGACCATCAAAACTAGTTTTTTATTCTATAAAACTGAAACAATGAATTATGATTCATAAGATGTTTTAATGTAAAGGGCAATTAAGATGCCAGCGTGTATTTATTTCTGGGTGTATAACTGCGTAACTAATTATGCGTAAAAGTGCGTAACAATTATTATTAACAAGCTATTATTTTCCACTATAATTATTCCTTTCAATTATAATTCTAACATTATTGAGTAAATTAACATCTTATTTTAGACTAATCAATCAACATTTTTGATTAATTTTTTTGATGAGAAACTTCCATAGAATTGTTGTGATTTGACAATGACACGAAAATGCATTACGATAAACAAACATAAATGTATAGTATTATGCCAACTAGAAAATAAGATAGAACAGAATACAATTCACAGTATTTTATGTTACAAATAATGTTATCTATTAATAGCTCCAAAAATCAGCCAGATGCAAGCAATCCAACCTAAGACTTACTGTTAGACCGTGGTCTCCAAGAACAAACTGAATTTTTGTGAACAGCTTCGTTTTGACGAGACAACCATATTTTCTATCTTTGAAAAATCTCGAATCGGGTAACTTATAAAGATAGATAAAATAAGAAAACTTTAGAGTGTCAGACTAAGAAAAGTTTCCACTTTACCTGTATGACAAAGTTACCGTTGAATTACAATAATAATTAACAAGCTGTTGTGAGAAAATTAGGTTATTTTTAAATTGATTAATATCAATTTAAAAATCTCATAAGTGGGATTGTCAGAAAAATCATCAAATATGTAGGACAAAAGTTTCATCGTAGTTTTCATAATATAATCAAGCGATTAAAGTCGAAAAATAATTATTGTTATTAATAAATATTTATTATTTACCGAACCCAATGTCTTCGCAGCATTAACTTTATTAGTTACCCGATTCGAGATTTTTCGAAAATAGAAAAGACGGTTGTCTCGTCAAAATGAAGCTTTTCACAAATATTCAGCTTGTTGTTAATCAAAAAAAAGTTAGTTTGTGAGACCACGGTCTGTGATTTACATCTCAAGAACGAAAAACATTTTTCTTCGACTTTTCAGTTTATCTCTCTTTGATTCAAAGACTTACTCAAAGAGTATATAAATTTTATTTTATTTTGTCTTCTTACATTTACTTCTAACGAAAAAACGAGTGTGAGCTACACTCGATTTTTTTGTTATTTTTGATTGATTAATTAATATTTTGATTATTATAATATGTTTTATGTATTATTTTTCCTGAGTATATGTTATTAATAGTAACATTAAATAATACAAAATAAGCACCCGCTTTAAATTAACCTTTTATTTTACATTTAGTTTTCTACTGAATTTTGTAGAAAACTTTGTAAGTAGTTGTAATTTTGAATAGAGTTGGTAACACTGAGTAGCACGAGAATTCGTAGAATTATTTTCTCTATACGAAAAATTAAAAGTTTATTTACATTACGTCAAAAAGTATTGTATTTTAACTAATTTGTATTTTGTAATTAATTATAAATTAATTAATTATCTAACCATTACATACAAGGAATTATTGATTTATACTGTTTGGTTCTCACATCTCTAAAATCATCATCATTCTTCCGATTCTAGTACAAAATTAAATTGTGTTAGGTATGTGAAATGGGAACACAAAATAAAACGTAAGTAGTGTACTTCTTTATACTTATATTTTTTAAAAGCCTATATAGGTTATTAAAAATAATTATGATTTTCTTTTCAGGATAAGAAGTAATAAGCATAAATTAACTTTGTCGCCATGGTGAATTCATGGACTAGACTTGTAGCACCAAAGATTAAAGTCTTTAATATTGGGAAAGCATAACACCATATATTCTACAAATACTTCATACATTATAGTTTCTAGAGGAAGAAAGGAAAACAATGGAACACTGTGTAAGTATTTATTTACATAAATATCTCCAAGATAAATCATCTAACAAGGTAGACTGAAAGAATCAAATTTTAAACATATTTTAATATATTTCTTTCATTGTAAAAGTTGTGGTTTTTTACAAAATTAATATCATAAATTCAAGATTATATCAAAAACTTGATTCTTGTAAAAAAATCCTGAATAATATGAGAAGCTTTCTCTGGAGAATAGTGTAGGCTTCTTTCACTCCCTTTTATAAATGTAACCAATTGTTTTTTCGACCCCATTATATAATTTACTATGCAAATCTATATAACATTACACAAAATGCAACATGCAAGACTGGAGTCATAAGTCCTGAGTTAACTGACAAAAAAATATATAAGTAAACATATATAACAACATTTTGATAAGATATATTTGTTTACAGGTTGACTAAACAGCGAGTAATGGAAATAGAATAAAGAAGTCTTTCTATTTATTATATTTTTTGAAATTGTTGATTAAGAAGATTTATAAGTTAATGCTGAATATTATATTTTTCTTGCTGTTTTTAATGGTTGTGCAAGATTGAAAAATAAATTTTAATTTGTAGAAAACAATTAAGTTTATAACATGATAGTCTTAATGTACCTAATATGTGTAATTTTTAAAATTTAAATTAATAGAAAGTTAATGTTACCTTAGGAAAAAATATTTTACTTGTCGATTTTTTATTTTCAAGTGAAATTCCATACTACTCATACTATATAGTAAACTAATTTTTGATATTGAATTTTCATTACTGATTAATTATGCGAGATAACAAGAGATATTTAAATTGTAGAAAACATTTAAATTTAAAATATAATAGCTTTAATATAGTGCGTGTAATCTTCTGTAAGTTTGTTACATTAGTGAAAATTCAAAGATACATGTTAATAAATTTAAGTCATAAGGTGATAAATTGTGAAAATTATTTATCTATTCTGAGAAGTACAAACATTAATAATAATTGTTAGTTTAGTAAAGAAGATGTGTTTGTATATTTTTTAAAACTCAAATTTAATTTTCTTTACAAGACTGCTTCATATTATACACTTTTTATAATTATTCATTTTGTAACTTTATTAAAGAAAATAAAAATTATTTCTCAAGACTTTTCCATATTATAGTAAAATCTATGTTTGGCATTAAAACATTAAATACTATGAATAGTGTGTCATTAAACTTATACTTAAAATTAGCCATTGATGACTATAAGTTTCATTTTTATTATATAAAATTATTTAATACTTAGATAGAAGGTTTGCCTAGAGTATATATTTTTTTAAATAAATCTTATTGTGCACTACAGCCGGGGGAGCCAGCGGACTGTAAATCTGGTTCTTCTCTCTTCGATGCCCCACCAGCCGTAGTGCCTTGCCGCAAGCCGGATACCGGGAAATTAATTGAGACCACAACTTCCTTGCAAAGGCGTTTTATTGTAACAAAATAGCAATAAAGCTAGCACCGTTGCAAAATATTTAACCTATTCTGTGGAGAGCCAGTACTTGCCCTAGCACTGCCCTACTCTAAAGCCGGTACCTTATGGATATATACTAAAGCCCAGGAACTTGTCTGGGAAACTTATTGAGTCGTAACGAAACTATTACTTTACTGGAACGGAACCGGAACGGAACTAAATGTATGGCCGCGCTCTCCGATATTTATAGTGCGCGGCCAGACGGTCGGCGGAAATCTACAAAGACAATCGGCGCCGGATGTGGCGCCACAATGTCTGGATTTGTTAAAATCCTACTTTTTGCAATCTAATCTTAATAATTTTACCTTAGGTAGCTTTTCCTACCTCTAATCAACTAGTGTGGCCCTCTAGCGAGTGCAACGGTACTACCTTTTTACAAATATATACAAAACAAAGTATGTAATGCCCTAAGACCTACCGAAATCTAATTACAATGTGTTATTTCTTATTTACATACAAGGATCTAACACAAATACACTTATACAATAACAAACAAGAGTGTTATATACATTGTATGCTCTTACAGGACCTCGGAAACTCTTACAATCACAGAGTTGTACGCCTTTTCAGGTCGTACTATCCTGTAAACTATCTTTATGATACCGAAAAGTGTCTAAACATATCCCTAAGGCTTATACTTACATTATACATACTATTTACAATCATAAAACATTTGTTTACATACAGAATTTTGCACTTTTCGGATTTTCGTAATTGCGAGTTCCCGCATATAAATACTATCTCGCAAGAGTCGACTCGTAGTGTCGTCGACTGCGTGGAGCTCGCTTTATTCGTAATATGCCTAATAGGCAAAGATCATACTACATAAAGCCTTATTATTTCTATACAACAAAGCTGTATGTAGGTCTTAGGGCGAATAAAAGGCTAAAACGAACATTAATTATTGCAAAAAACTTACGAACTAAACGAAACATACATTCTATCCTGCCTTACTATCTATTTACATTAATATTTACAACGAAAGATGTCTGTGCTGCACATTCTCCCGCCTATAACACGCAGTGTTATACTAAATATGGTGCAGCCAGACCAATTTCTTAACCGGTCTTCGCATGACTCCCGCAGCCGTACGTACGTCAGCCACTCGTACCACGTCGTCTGCTCCAGGATGTACTGCCTCGATGATCCCCGTTGGCCACGTATTTCTTGGCAGCGCGCCGTCAGCGATGAGGACGATGTCGCCGACGCGCAGCTCTGCTCCTCTTCCGTGAGGCTCCCGCCGCTTTTGGAGTAGCGGAAGCGCTTCTCGTACCCAGCGTGACCAGAAGTGGTTGGCCAGCTGTTGTGAGTGTCGCCAGTGGCGGCGGCCGATGGTATCGCCTTCGGAGAACGCGCCCGGGACAGGCACGCGTGATGGTCCGCCCAGCAGGAAGTGATTGGGCGTCAGTGGTGCCGGGTCTTCTGGTGAAACCGACACGTGTGTGAGAGGTCGGCTGTTGAGCGTGTGCTCGACCTCTACCAGCAGTGTGTGCAGTACCTCTTCTGGTGGATGCCGCTGTTGCAGCACGGCGAACAGTGCAGCCTTGACAGAGCGCACCATGCGCTCCCATGCGCCTCCCATAAAAGGCGCGCTCGGCGGGATGAATTTCCACTTGATTGAATAGTTGGCTGCTGCTTCTTTAGTGGCGTCTAGTGCGGCGCGCCTCAGTTCTGCATCAGCGCCGCGCAGGTTGGTGCCGTTGTCGCTCCAAACCTCGGTGGGGCACCCGCGGCGCGACATCATGCGCCGCAGTGCCATTACTGCGGAGTCCGTAGTCAGGTTGGCGGCTATCTCCAGATGAACCGCCCTTGAAGTAAGGCAGGTGAAAAGCGCCACGTATCTCTTCTCGTGGCGCCGCCCGATGGTCACGCTGTATGGCCCAAGAAAGTCCAGGCCCACGTAGGTGAAGGCTCGCTGATGGTGCGCGACCCGGGACTTCGGCAGGTCGCCTGTAGGCGGCTGTGGCGGGATGGCGCTTCTTCTTCTGCAAAGCGCGCAGCTCTTTATTATGCCACGCACGGTGGGGCGAAGCCGTAAAACCCAAAATTTCTGTAATATTTCACTCGTAGTTGCTTCCACCCCGCTATGGTGAAGACGCCGGTGTTCATGTTCTATATAGAGGCGGGTGTATGGGTGACGGCCATCTAGTACGGCCGGTTCTCGAAAATCTTCACTTATCTCTTCTGCCGCCGCTATTCGTGACTTTATTTTCAAAATGCCTTCTTGATCGATGAACAATGATAACTGCTTCAACCGGCTGTCTCTTGCTATCGCGCTCCCGCCCGTAATAGCTTCTATTTCGCTAGCAAAGCTTTCTTGTTGTGATGACTTTATTAACAATTTCTCGGCGCTAATGATTTCAGCGCCATCTAGCGGCACGTAATGTCGTTTTTCTTCCAAACTTCGTGGCTTCTTAATTTTCTCTATTTTCTTCGAGCTTTTCGTATACTTTTTTCCCCAATCTTCATCATTGGAGGCTTTCGGAGCTGTGCGTTTACGCACACCGGCGACACGTTGCTTATTTGTTCTGCAGAGCTCGATGAACTGCAGCACGCGCGCTGTTGCGCGCACCAGTCGAAGCCACGACGAAAATCTTGTCACATCCGGAAGTGCTTCTGTAATACATACAATTTTTCTGACGTTATTTACAATATTTACACTATTTACAGCTGCCGACGGTTTTTCTTCGCCTGTTATTTCGCTACTGGTAGCGACATCTTGCGGCCACTTGTCCTCTTCTAAGTATAGGAAGGCCGGACCAACGAACCATCTATGTCGGTCTCCAAATTCTTCCGGGATATGGCGAGTAGCATCATCAGCTACATTGTCGCGAGACGGCACCCATCGCCACTCTGCGACCTTCGTAATATCTTCAATTTCTGCTACTCGATGGGCAACAAACGGCTTGAATGCTCGCGAGCCTGTGCGTAGCCACGATAGAACTGTGCGGCTGTCTGTCCAGTACACCCTGCGGCTTGGCTGATACTCGTACTCCTCCATGACGTGCTGAGCTAGGCGGGCACCTAGTAAAGCTGCTTGAATTTCTAACCTTGGTATGGAGGTAAACTTGAGCGGGCTGACTCTTCCTTTGGCTGCTGCTAGGCTGACGCTGACTTCGCCGTCCTCGTTGACTATGCGCCAGTAGACCGCCGCTGCATAGGCAGACTCACTGGCATCCGTAAAGATGTGCAGCTGCCGATCTCGCGCTCGCGCCAGGTTAGAATGTGCGCGAGGTATTTCCAGATGTTCCATTCTTCTCACATCTTGAAGCCAGCTTCTCCATGTCTTCTCCAAGTTCGCAGGTAAAGGCTCGTCCCATGGTAGTCCGATTCGCCACGTTTCTTGAAGCAAATGTTTCGCGTGAATAGTTACAGGTGTAATTAAACCTAAAGGATCGAAAATAGACATAGCTACCCGTAACGCGTGTCTCTTCGTAGGTGTTTTATCTTCACCGTACACCGCTTTAACATTGAAACCTAGCTTATCGTTGTGAGGTTTCCATTTTAATCCCAAAACCTTCTCGCTTTCTGTGCTTAGTTCCCAATCGCCGCCCAGAGATGGCGCTACTAGTAGCGTTTTAGCTACGGCCGAGTTGTTCGTTTTCCATCCGCGCAGCTGGAAATGCGCCTGTTGATGAATGAGGCTAACCTGCGAGGCTATTCTGATGGCATCTTCCTCACTATCGAAGCTCTGCAGGTAATCGTCCATGTAATGGTTTCTTACCACGGCTGTAGCGGCGTCGGGATAGAGGTTGGCGTATTCTTGTGCGTTCTTATTTTTTACGAAAATAGCGGTGCTTGGTGATGACGCAGCTCCAAATACGACGCTGGTCATTCTATACTCACGTGGCGAATCTTTTCTATCGCTTCCTCGCCATAGGAAACGTAATGCGTCCCGGTCTTGTTGTCGTATACGTATTTGCAGAAACATTTCTTTTATGTCTGCTGTCACGGCGATAGGCAGCTGTCGAAATCTCATTAGCACTCCGGGTAGGTTCTGCAGAAGGTCTGGACCAGCTAATAACGTGTCGTTGAGACTTACTCCATTGACCCGCGCAGCTGCGTCGTAAACTATTCGCGGCTTAGGTTTTGCAGGATTCACTACTGCAAAGTGAGGCAGGTACCAGCTGCTTTGGCTAGGTGACTCGTAGGCAGGTTCGGCGTAACCACTATCTAATAAATGTTGTACCTGTTTCTCGTATGCCTCCTTTAGCGCGGGGTCCTTGTCCAGACGTCTCTCTGTATTGTATAATCTTTTCATAGCCAGGCCGCGGCTATCAGGAAACTCGCGGCTATCTTCTCTCCATAATAGCCCTGCCTCGTAGCGCCCGTCAGGTAAGCGCTTACACGTACTTTCTAGAATCTGCAGGGCTCGCTGCTCGTTCTTGTTGATGGGCTGGCGCGGAGTAATGCCGACACTGTCCAAATCGAAATAATTTCTTATTACCTTCTCTATATCTTCATCCTGTTCGGCATAGGCAGCTCTCTGCACTAGGTGGACTCGTTGCTTGTGGCGGTAGTCCACACCATGTAGCACCCAGCCAAGGTGCGTGAGCGATGCTACTGGTTGTCCACGTCTTCCGCTCTTCACAGCCCTCGTCACGATCAGGTGCCAGTTGTCCTGGCCGATGAGCACGGTTGGCACGGCGCGCTCCATGATGACATCTTCTTCTATATCTTCTAGATGTCTGCAGTTGTTGACGATGGATCTATTAACAGACTGTGGCGATAGGTTAAGGTTACCTATAGTTCTTCCTATTATCCGATGTCGCTGATGGTGATGAAGGCCCTTGATGGTGACTGCGATGCGGCGCGACCTCTCTGCGTTGAGTCGCGTGCCGCCAACTGTCTCTATGCGGAACGGCTCTACCGGCCCGCGAGCTCCTATCCGTGCAGCCACCTTCTCTTCTACCAGCGTGACTGTGGACCCTTCATCCAATAGTGCGTATGTGTTCACGCTGCCTCTGGAACCTGTCAGGACAATCGGTACAACTTTAAGATAGGCGCGTGGCGCGCTTGACTGCGTTGACGTCACCACGGCGTCGCTGTCTTCTACTTGATCTTCAGGTGTCTTCTTCGTATAACTGTTGCGGCTATTGTGTAGCCGCCGATGGTGCGAGCTCTTGCACCCGTCGATGCCGCACTGCCGAAACTTGCACTCGTGTTTTGGCTTTCTTTTTTGTAGACACCTGAAACATAAATTATTACGTTTTGCCATAGCCCACCTATCGTCGACACTAGCTTTCGCAAACTGTTCACATATAGAGCTAGTATGTGCATCTTGACATATCGCACATTTGTCTCTCTTCACTTGCGGTTCATATTTCTGTGTGTGTGTTCGCTGTGTTTTCTTAAAAACTTGTTGATTTTCTTTCGTAGGTTCATGTGGCACCAACGCAGCACACATCTCGGCTTCTTTCATTAAAAATTCACTAATCATTTGTAGATCGGGTTTTCTATCTTCCCGTCTTGCGTACTGGAACCAACTGTGCTGCAACGTATAATTAAACTTCGCTAACAAACTATTCACTGCCACCGTATCATGTAGATAGCTCTCTCTGTTGAGAGCTCGAATCGTAGCGACGATATTGTTCACTTTACTGGCGAACACACACGTTTCCCGCGCACTTTCTTTCACTCGCGGCAATGACTTAATTTTTTCTAATTCTGCGTTCACTAGTGCGTCGGGCCGACCAAACTGTATTTCCAAATGGTCGACGATCTCACTTGGGTCGGTTTCCCCGTAAAACATGCAGGCGACGGCTTCTTTGGCGTTTCCACGTAAACATCTTCGAATTCTTGCCCGATTTTCCGTCTTGCTAAAATATTTCTCCGTATCACGATACGCCGCTTTAAACTGCAACCATTCTTCACCAGCGCCATCGAAACTTGGTAACTCCATACTGTAGCGCGGCGCCCCTCGTGATGCTTCTGCCAGGGCGGACGCGAGCGCGGTGATATCTGCGGCCTTCAATGCACCAGACTCTTGTTTTGGTGCCGTATTTTCAGTAGGCGTCGAAATCTTTGCCTTCTCTACGACGGACACATCATCTTCCGCCGGACGTACAGCGCGCGCTGAAATGCCCGCCGACTGCGCGGGCGACGTAGCTTGTGGCGCCTGGGCCACCTCTCGTGGAGCGGGCGACTCATGGCCCGCCGAATCTTCTTGGTGCGGCGCGTGCGCCGCCTCTTCATATTGCGGCCTAGGTGCCGCCTCTCGTATTGGGTGTGGCATAAGTGCCACCGAACTGGTGATTGCCAGCGGCTCTGGTGCCGGCTGGCGATCCGTATGGGTTGGCCGAGCGGAGTCCATCCAATCTTCGACCCTCGTAATGGCAGTTGCTTGCCCTTCTTCATAAACAGCGCGCGCGAGTTCCGTCCGTAAGCGCGCCTCTTCTGCTCGTAAACGCGCTTCTTCTAATTTGGCGCGTAGATAAACTATACGCGGCGACTCGACTGCGGATGGTACCGGCTTTTCGTTGTTTGCAACGGTGCTCGTTGTGGTCTCGGTCGCCTCGGTGTTCTCTGTTGTAACGCTAGTCTCCGTAGCGGACGTGGTGGTACCGCTCGTTTCCTCCTCGCGACTAGCGGCCTCTTCTTCTCGGCGACTCGACGTACTCCTCGTCTCGATCGGCATGGTTCAGTGATCCGGCTCGAATGCGACCAGAAAATGTGCACTACAGCCGGGGGAGCCAGCGGACTGTAAATCTGGTTCTTCTCTCTTCGATGCCCCACCAGCCGTAGTGCTTTTCTGTGGAGCCGGATGTGTCGGAGAATAATTGAGACCACAACTTTCTTGCAAAGGTGCTTTATTGTAACGAAATAGCAATAAAGCTAGCACCGTTGCAAATATTTGACCTATTCTGTGGAGAGCCAGTACTTGCCCTAGCACTGCCCTACTCTAAAGCCGGTACCTTATGGATATATACTAAAGCCCAGGAACTTGTCTGGGAAACTTATTGAGTCGTAACGAAACTATTACTTTACTGGAACGGAACCGGAACGGAACTAAATGTATGGCCGCGCTCTCCGATATTTATAGTGCGCGGCCAGACGGTCGGCGGAAATCTACAAAGACAATCGGCGCCGGGTGTGGCGCCACAATGTCTGGATTTGTTAAAATCCTACTTTTTGCAATCTAATCTTAATAATTTTACCTTAGGTAGCTTTTCCTACCTCTAATCAACTAGTGTGGCCCTCTAGCGAGTGCAACGGTACTACCTTTTTACAAATATATACAAAACAAAGTATGTAATGCCCTAAGACCTACCGAAATCTAATTACAATGTGTTATTTCTTATTTACATACAAGGATCTAACACAAATACACTTATACAATAACAAACAAGAGTGTTATATACATTGTATGCTCTTACAGGACCTCGGAAACTCTTACAATCACAGAGTTGTACGCCTTTTCAGGTCGTACTATCCTGTAAACTATCTTTATGATACCGAAAAGTGTCTAAACATATCCCTAAGGCTTATACTTACATTATACATACTATTTACAATCATAAAACATTTGTTTACATACAGAATTTTGCACTTTTCGGATTTTCGTAATTGCGAGTTCCCGCATATAAATACTATCTCGCAAGAGTCGACTCGTAGTGTCGTCGACTGCGTGGAGCTCGCTTTATTCGTAATATGCCTAATAGGCAAAGATCATACTACATAAAGCCTTATTATTTCTATACAACAAAGCTGTATGTAGGTCTTAGGGCGAATAAAAGGCTAAAACGAACATTATTTATTGCAAAAAACTTACGAACTAAACGAAACATACATTCTATCCTGCCTTACTATCTATTTACATTAATATTTACAACGAAAGATGTCTGTGCTGCACACTTATACAACACTAAAGTATTTTATTATACCAATAATCCACTAAGTATTGTTACTACCAAAATCACTTCGATTAAAAAACAACAACAAAAGTAACAAAGTTAACACTTCTAAAAGAAAATACTTGTAATTATCATATCGAACGTATACTTGTGCAAGTGCAATGACACAACTTTACTGGAGGCCGGATTAAATGTTCTGTAGCTTGTAATCTATACCTTCATATAATAAAATCGTAGGAAAGTCAATGTATGTCCGGGGTAAACTCAAAAAGTACTGCATGGATTAACTTCAAATTTTGCATGAATATTACTAACAGGTCGGGTCAACATATAGGCTACATATTATCACGTTATCACCTACGGGGGAGGAGCTGTGCGGAGTAAACAAAGTCTGCGCGAACAAAGTCACGGGCAACAGCTAGTTTTGACATAAATCAATAGAAGTATTTGAAAATTTGTACAAATTTTCAAATACTTTATTACATTAGGACAAATATAAGGTAATTTTAAGGCTTTTGAGGCACGAAAATGGTTTCCGTTGTTTTGCAAGTTGCACCAGTATACATAGGATCCGTCAATATCTTCTATTATGTAGTCTTCGCATTTCATCCATTTCAATTATGCCATATGAGGGCATCATTTGTTCTTCTAGGATATTTGTCAGTAATATTAAAAATTCTGCAGTTGAAGTCTTATCTGCAAATAATAATTATATTTTTTATTGACATATATTATTGTAATAAACAATAATAATATGAACTGACTGCCTTTCTGTATGGTAAATTATCTTTAAATGTAGACAAATAGAAAATAATAATGTTTACACATGTAGGTACCTAGGTAATTGAGAACTACATGTGTCATATTGGATATTTTAAGTTATGAATGTTACAGAAAATAATTCATCATAGTAGTATGTTAATCATACATGGAACTTGGTCTGAAAACAACTGATTAAAACAAATACTTTTTTTGACTAAATATAACTTGAATGGGTAGTAAAAACTCCTTAAATACATAATCAATGCAAGCCTGAGAGGAATAACATATTTGCATCATTATTCTATGATGTAAGCATTGTTGTTGTTTGTTGGTATGTGGCTGTAAGTATTGTGAAAAGTTGATCACCAAGAAAAGGATTATTACTTGTATCCAGCTGAAATTTAACATACACTTGACATGTATATGTAACATATTAACTGTTTAAAAAAGAAACTCGAAAAACTACAGATAACTTTTGAAAAAATATAACTTTATTGAGTTCATCTAAGTCAAATTAGTATTTACTACAAAGATATTCTGTTATTACAGTTAATGAAGTTGGATGGCTGTCATGTCTACTAGAAACTTAATTACAAGTCTCTTATGTTCACTTACCTTTAACTAAAGAGGCATGCCTTGATCGGTGTGTGACTCTAAACCTCAAAATTCACAAGGGTCTATATTATTTAGAGAGCCATGGTTATTGGGTTTATTGAAGCGCTATAGTGATTGGAATGCTCCGTCCGTTGTGTAAAAAGATCACACAAATTTCCTATGTGCCTTCTTTGTATTTTGCAGGCTTGCCGTTAACCGTAGATATTTAGCACATAATAGGTATAATATGGAACTGCCACCACTATTAAATACATATATGCCATACTGCCTGCCTGCCTGCCTGCCTGCCATACATACATACTACTGCCAACACTGGACCGAAATCTATATTTAATAAAATGAATAGAAATCAAAAAGTTTTGTAATTATTGTATAATTAAAGTATAATAATATGAAATAGTGGATAAGGTTATCAACATTTTAACCAAATTTTAACGAAGTGTCAAATGACAAATCGATAAAATGACAGCAAGACGTTTCGATCGATAGAGAAAATAACTACCGTCGAGTAAAATTGATCATTTTCTCTTCCTTTGAATTATCATGTCGAATCAAGTGTCAAATGCGTTAGCGAATCGAGAAAGTGACATAAAAGTCGAGAAAACGAGGTCGATAAAATTTTATCGTGTTGCTTATCCTAAGCCTGCTGAACGCCTATTCAAAAGTGGGAGAGATACTCGATACGCTTTCCCTGGGCTTTGCACGGTACCAGCCTACACGGTATCCGGAGTATTAGTATTCCAATCCATTAATTGAATCTATAAAATTACCATGTTAATTGTTGGGTAAATGCAAATAGTCCCGCTTTTCCATCAGGTGGGTAAGTTTAATGGCAAAACTTGAGTGAGATCGAGGGAGGCTTTGAATATCGGAGATGGACCTTTCGTATCGCATACTAAGTGGCACTTCGATCAACAGTTCGTATCTAGAATTGACATGTGAGAAAATTTTAAGTGACTGAAAATGCGCGCGCGTTATCTTTCCAATTTTCTTTATAAGATACCATACATTTCTGATACAAGACTAGAATGGTACCTAGTTTTTTATCAACTCATACGAAATAAGAAAAACTAAGATTATTCAACCTCCTTCTATTTTTAATAATTATTGCCTAAGACCTAAAATAACGAATACACGTTTGGTTTTTTAATGTTTATATTCAAAGTAACATTTTATAGGAACAATCGTTACTTACAGATAATTATTAGTACTTACACAGGGACTATTTTTTTATTATTTGTTAAAAATAACTTTGGTTTAAACTATTCACATATTATACGCATCCGAGCGCACATCAAAAAAATCAAAATATATTTATTCAGATAAATAAATTGTGCACTACTAATTGTAAAATCACTAAAAACTATCTTATGATCTAACTTAATATGTATCTGCCTGAACTAGGTTAACCTGTGTTTCAGGTGATAGGGGCTAGTGAAATACAATAATTTTAATATTCACTAATAAAAAAATTAAGTACGCTTAGTTTACAATGTTATGTTATTGAATTAAACTCTTAAACTACATTAACTTAATAATATGACTACGACAACAGAGTAATTCTTAAAACTATCACAAATAGGAACAAGAAGAGAAAAATTAATTTTAGTAAAATATATAATTCTAAGTTTTGTTTATTTACAAACTAATAATAACTTCTCAGTGTCATCATAGGACATACTCTGTAAAATGTCAATTACAATCTTTTCGCAGTTCCTAAAATTTTGTGAATAAATATTTGTAATTAATTGCATTGATTCTATTATACAGAAGTGGATCTAAGAATACGTAGAATTTTGATGAAAAAGCAAATTTTGTTACTGCGGCAGTCGCAACTATGCGCATCTTTGTAATCTTACGTAAGAGCGATCAAGACTACCTCTTATCCCTGATTAAAAAGAAAATAAGACATGTACGGCCCTCTTTCTTCCACCTGAATCGTATATCTAAATTAAATAATAAATCAATGTCCCTAATCTAAGTATCTAAAATCTGGTGTCATAATTTTAATTAAAATTCACAATTATTTTTTAGCAATAAATATGCTTTGTAAAAGAATATTTATTATTTAAACATAGTAGGCATATGTATAGATCTTCGTTTTAAACTTTTACTCTCTTTGCGGAGAAAAATCCAATCTTATTGGCTCCGTATTGATGTGAGTCCCTTTTTGGTAGAGCTCTGCAACACCTCGACCGGGTTCTGATACCACTGCCTTATTTAAGCTTACCGCAATAGCGTTGATGATTGTAGTTATTGCATTTCGGTTTTAGGAATTAGATAACCGGTAAATTTTGCATGTGACATTCCAACTCCGCTACACAAATAGCAACGCACCACCTTTTGTGTTTATAGGCATATATAATAGTATATAGTATATTAAGAAAAACAAAAAAAGGGGTAATTCAAATGAGGGAAACGGCGTGATTTCTTTAGTAATACTTGTTATCGGTGTGTTTGTTGATCGCAGAAGGTTCGTTTAAAAACTCCCAATAGATTGTTATTCATACTGATCATGTGCTAGGCTGCAGGGCTGGATTCGTAACTAGTTTAGTTACTGTCTGAAATATTAATTTTCGTTTTTTTAAATAATAAAACTTAAATTTTGTTAGTAATAAATATTTTTTAACAATTAATATTTTTTTAGGTGTGCGGCGATAGAATCTCAGGTCGATCAAGTCCAGTGATAGAATGAAAAATAAATATTTTCGTTCCACCATCGGATCTTAATAAAATGTCGTTACATTTCTGGTATAATTGAAATTGACATGATATTGTATTTGTAATAAGCAAACAAAAAACCAAATCTTTCCTGTTTATAATATTTTGGAACTCTATATACTTCCATTTTATTATACTGTAAATAGCAGGTAAACATTGATAGTTTTATTCAAGTTAAAATAATAGTTAAAGCATAATAACGAAAAGGTAGATTAGCTAGCCTGTTAAACGGAAAAGAAATCGACAACTTTCTTCCGCGTAAGTCCTGGCTTTCTTTGAAGAATAGACCATCTGCCTCGTAATCCATCTCTCTTGTCTCTCATACGTATATCGTAATCCATCTCTAATGCCATCTCATTCGTAAGAGGCGAATGTTTGGCTATACGAATCATAACTATCGTGGCCACTTGATCTGTTTGTCTTGGTCTGGTTGTCTCGCCGGATCTGGTACCACCGCCTTACCTATTCCTGCCGCAATAGCGTCAATACTTGTCACGGTCGTGTTCCGATTTAGAGGGTAAAGTAGCCGGTAAACTAATACATGTGACATTAAAACCCCGCCACATGAATAGGAACGCATCATTAAACATTTTGGTGTCTATCGCCTCTGTGGTCTAGTGGTCAAGCGTTGGCGTTAACCACATGAGGTCCTGGGTTCGATTCCTCGGTCGGGCACTTAAAATAATATGTTTTTTCAGTTTTATGATAAACACAAAGTTGCCTGAGATTGGAAAGTCCGGTCGGCGATAGGCTTGCCACCTATCACATTTGTGGGACCAAGTATCTTCGGCGAATCGTAGGTGCACTTGTTGTACCTCTGCCTACCGCTTCAGGGATACGGGCGTGAAGGTACTTTTTTAGGCGATGGTTTCTTATTCCATCCGGAGAGCCATTTGCTTGCCATAATATGACTTGAATTATTGTAAAAAATATGTTAAATATATTATAATATATACTAGCAAAAAGCAGAGCTTTGTAAGGGCTCGCAAAGTTATACTATCTAGTAATATTGTTAGAAAAGTATTTTTATGAGAATTACATCTTTTAATGTATGAACTTTATTTACAATTATCTAACCTACAAAACCCAGCGCATTTTCATCTAAACATTACATTCGCATCAAAGGCGTCGTCAGGCTTTGGACTAGGAATATTTGTTCTATTTTCAAGGAAAAATGGGTATTAAAAATGAAGATTGATCTTATAAAAAAACACATTTTTAACATTTTACTGAAATAATTGATTTTTTTTTCTAAAATCAGGAAGTTCCTAGTTTTACGTCGATTTACGAAATCAAAATCAAAAAATGTTTTATTTAAATAAACCTTCAAAATTTTTGGACTTAATATTGGACTTAACGCAGGCACGAAGAATTGACGGTAGACACTCAGCGAATACATTTTTCAAATTTTTCTCTCAGAGAAACCATCGGAGTTCGATTCCAGAGTCAGGCAAATGAAAAAATGTGTTTTTTCAGTTTTCTGATAAAAACAACTTTGCCCGGGTTTAGAAAAGTGCCCTACTGGCAATAGGCTGGCCACCTATCACATTGTGGGACTTAAGTATCTTCGGCTAACCGTGGATGCACACGTTGTACCTCTACCTACTTTCCGGGATACGGGCGTGAATATACCTTTTTTAGCTTTTTACACTTGGGCTAAGATTGGGAATTGATCTCAATACAATATAAATCAATTAATACATCTGTACTGTTTCACAATAAGCATTTTGTGAAACTCAGAACATAACATCTTTGGTGTCTATAGGCGATGGTTAACTCTTTCCATCAGGAGACCCATCAGCTTGTCAGCTTGTTTTGCTATCTTATGATATAAAAAAACTCTCTAACGCTCTATTTACTCTGTTCCCTGCAAACATCCCTGCTCTAGAGCTAAATTCCCCTTGTGCCTCCCACAACATTCCTTCGAACTTCCCTTTCAATGATTTTATCATACACCTTCGATGCCAAGCTGATCAAACTGATGGCTCTATAGCTATTGCAGTTCATACGTGAACCTCGCCTTTATACGAGGATACGAGGAGTCAGTCAAATATGAAGAAACAATTCATGAAGTAGTCTCTTAATAAGTTCAAAAATTCTAATACAAAATGTATTTTCTATCAATTTTAACTTGTTACTTTAATAAGAGATGGCGTAGTAATAAAATTCTAATACAAATTGTAACTTCCATTTTTTAATGTTTATAAAATGGTATTTTTATGGTAGATAACAAATCTAGGCATGAATATAAGCTACCACGTCGAAGCTCAAACCTAAAAAATGCGATGGTTTTTCAGTAAAATGTACCACAAAAGTGCACAGATCGTGGCCTAGTATAGGGCTCGCTGCGCTCGCCCTATAATAATAATATAATAAGAAATATTCCATCCGGAGAGCCATTTGCTTGCCATAATATGACTTGAATTATTGTAAAAAATATGTTAAATATATTATAAAATATGTGTAAAACATCCCTGATGATGCTTTAATAAGCGAAACCGGTTGGATGTGAACAGTAAAAAATTAAAAATATACGTGAACTGGAAGTACAAGTGAGTTTATTTGTAATACATAACTTGCATGCTATCTTATAAAAAAGTCATGAGTACTATGTTTTTCCTTACTCATGGTGAATATTTTAGGCTACAGATAGTGTTAATGAACACTAAATTATTATTTCAAAGTATTCCGCCCATTTGGTCGCTAATATCTATAGTCGGACTTGGAAATAAAACCTTCAACCGTTGGCTACAAGTATTAAATTTGTTCGTATATGTAAATGAATGCTAAATTATAGTTCCATTGCTTGTGGATTCAAATTAATCAACACGACATCTAAATTAATGTAAATAACAGTGGGACGTTGTGTCACCTCGTGCTGAGGCAATCTTTGTGCAAATGTATGTTTGTTTTGTGGCTACACCTCAAGTTTGTGATAATTAAACTAACATAACGATTATACAAGTAGTAACAAACCGTCTCAGCTTCTCAGGGATGTTTCATGTAAATGGGTTAAACATTTCTTATAAAAATAAAGTAATATCCGTAGTTAAGGAATAATTTAAAATATTATAGCTTTTTAGTATGAACGTTGGTCACGACCACAGACCACATGAATACTAAAAGATACGAAATTGGGAAGGAAATGTGTCACCGCATATATGAGCACACGCTCCTATCACTGTCAAAAATGTACTGTTTGTAGATATATTACATCGTGACAAAATAGAAATAAACCATATACTATTTTATCGTACCGAATGAAATGACAAGATTAAAAAAAAAAGCTTGGAGTGATTTTAAATCATCGGTAAGCAGTATCTATGTGTTACTGTGTGTAACTGCAATATACACTGACAAACTAAAAGATTGTCTTAAAAGGCGCTTCCATTAATCCGTGCTCACGACTATTTGTTATGAAAAGATTATGTCGTTGGTTGACAGGTTAAACTCAGTACAGTTTTGTGTGACTTTGGGTTATTGACAAAACTATATCTTGACCTGGAAAAAGTCACCAAGTACTTAAATAAATTTTCTAATCAGTTATGAAGAGGGAAAACTCATTTACTTTACTTTTTTCTAAATAAAAGACAGAAAAACAATCATTGAGATATATTTGTCTCTCAATTTTAACTGTATTACTTCATGAGATTTTTATTGTTCGACGATGTGTCATTTTGCCAGACACTCCGTAAAAGGCGAATGGTTTTGACCAGTGGCGTAATACCATCTGGGGCCTGTGACAAATTATTTTGATTGGGACGGGGGATCAATAAAAATCGTCACGTTGTACTCAGTTTCATTTTTATAAACTTCGAGATTTTCAGCGTAGTCAATTACACGTACAATGTAAAAAAATATTTTTGAGCTCGCGGCATCTTGGGCCGGGGCCCTCTTGGGTCGGGAGCCCGTGGCATTTTGCCAGCCCTGCCACCCTATTGTTACGCCACTGGGTTTGACAAGTGTTACTAACAATGCGGCTACTAAGTGGTAGAGTTCCGCAACACCTCGCCCGGGTATATTATCAGGCTACCACCGGCTTACCTATTTCTGCCGCAATAGTGTCAATGATTGTCTTAGACTTATGCATGTGGCATTTCTATCCTACCACAGAGATAGCAACGCACCATTAACAACTTTGATGTCTATTGGCGATGGTTTCTCTTATCATCAGGAGAGCCATCTGCTTGTTTGCTATTTGGTAATAAAACCGGCTAAATAGCAAAAAATACGAAAAAAACACGTTTATTGTATGGCGACCTTTAATATTTTAATTTTTTTATTTTTAGTATTTTGTTGTTATAGCTGCAACGGAAATATATAATATAGTTTATAATTTCCATTGTCGGTTCTTGGTGAAACTGCATCATATTGATTCTTTAAGATAAAGACTTGTACTGTGTAACTTTAATAGGCGAAAACGGTTGGCTGTAAAATGAAGTGATTGTGATGTAAATAAAATTTAAATTACATTTGTAAAACAGTACAAGTGTTTATGTTAAAGAATCAAGGAAATACATAATTTGTGAAAATTTCAGCTTTCTAGCTATCACGGTTTATGAAATACAGCCTGGTGACAGACAGACAGAGGGAGGCTTAGTAATAGGGACCCGTTAAAAAGACAGAATTTAATGTTCTCATGTATTTTTATTTTATTTCACGTTTGTTTACTACAAAGCTATATTAAAGTCAAACGTCAGTTGACAGTGGCGAACGGAAAATCGTCGAGTGTTAATACAATACGACAATAGTAGACCTCGTTACAGAGATATAATTGAGCCGAGGTGAATCAGCATATTGTATTTCAAGAACAAAGAATACAATGGTGTATGTAACTTGTTTGAAACGTCTTTTGTCGTGCGTTTGCTGTATTCTTTATATCTGTAGCTCAAGTGGCGTTACGCGCTACGACTCATTAATAATGGTAGATTGCTTAGATTATCTTAGGTGTTGGCGCGTGTTACAAACCATGTAACATAACTTACCTAAATCTTTAGTAATAAACACACATACGAGTATATCTTGTGTTGTTACAAACCATGTAACATAACCCTCAAATCCTTAATGATAAACACACATATCTTAATGCCAAATTATTTACGAAGTAGGCTGAGAGAATTGAGTTGCCATTTATCACGACAGACGTGACTTGCTTTTAACACATTAATATTCTTTTCTTACAAACACTTCGGCTTCGAAGACTTAACATCACCTTGGACAGCAACCAACCAGTTCAATTATGGTACGTCAGTTTAATCTTTCCTCGTAATTTCATCTATCCATATTTATCTGTTTTGTTAATTGGTCATTTGTCATTCCTTCAAATAAACATGTTTTTGTACACAATATGCGAGTATATTGAAGCTTATGGTCATTCTAATGGAAGGAAATAAACATGGCCTATAGACACCAAATATGTTATTGATATGTTTTCAATAGTATAGGGGAGATATGATGCGACACGCATAAGTTTACGACCTACCTTACAGTCCAATTCGAAATATGACAGTATCAAGTACTGGATCTAGTGTGACAAGTACTGTAAATATAGTTAGTAGCATTATTGCTAGCAGTGACTACTTTGAGTAAATCGTTCACTTTTTACTGATAGTCTGAAATCTGACAGATGATTGATTCTTCAAAAAGGACTCGGATCAATATGAGAAAAAGAAAGTCTTTTTATATCATTATTCATAAGATAACAAATGGTTGAATTGAAGACAGCGATGGTTCTCCTGATGCAAAGAGATAATGCCAAATGTGTTAATGGTGCGTTGCTATTCTTGAGGCGGGGTCATAGTGCCACATGCACAAGTTTACCGTCCACATTAACCTCCACACCGGAACACTGAAGCTATTGCGGCAGGAATAGGTTAGGCGGTGGTATTAGACTCGGGCGAGACAATGCAGAACTCTACCACCTAGTAGCCACGATGGTAGTGACTCGCATAGCCAATCGTTCGCCTCTTACGAACTGCCTGGCAGATAGGCAGATGGTCTGTTCTACAAAAGGACCAACACGGGGGTAAAACTTTGTTTAATTAATAATAATTCGTAGAATTCGATATTACTTTGCAAACATTCAATGTTGAGAATTTAATTAATTCACTCCTATGATATAATAATATAATGTTTCCCTTCAACAATAAACGCAATGGAACAATTGGTTTTTAATTTCAACTTTTAATTAGAAATGTGGAAGTCGTGGGGATGTTTTGAATGATTGGGATATTATGATTTGATTTATATGAATCCGGATAAAAAGCTGTAAGTACTACGTTATTTTACATTTGAATCGTCTCAATATTATTTTGATTTATTAACTTTCTAAAGAGCAATTATCCAAAAATGAAAACCAATATATGGTCTAAAACCATTTTTATAGATTTTTACATATTTTTACATATATTTTGGCGTTTATAGGCGAAGCTTATCTCTTTTTACCCGGAGATCCATCTGCTAATTTGCTATCTTGCCAAATACAAAAAAATAATAAATAAGCTTCGCTTGCGTGGAGTGATTATTACATACAAACACTGAAATATTATTAATGTTTCAATGTGTGTCAATTATAATTAAATATTATATTTCTAATTTTAAAATAAACTTGGTACTAAAACAACAATAACGTGTTTTGGTTTTATAAGTCTTGCGCATTTTGCAGTGCTTTATTCCAAGCTAAATCAGGATTTGTAAGCAGAAAATTCTCAAAAGAAACCTTCCAAAACAAACACTTTTAAAAGAGGAGCCCGCTTTCCTAAGCGGCCTACGCCTCTCACCCTGAAGCACCTATCATCGTGAACTGCTCAGAAACTCCCAAACTAGTTGAGAACTTGCCGACAGCGAAAAAACTACTTGCGAAAGGCTTTTTCACTTTTATTAGGGAAACTTCAAATAAAGGTAAAATCCTTCACGATTGCTGAGGTCTTTAGATACGAGTAGCGTTCAAAGTTGGAACTATCTTCTTCCGCATGAGACGTTGTCTACGATTGTGTATTTTTATAAGTGGATAAATATATCGAGGTTCTTTTGAAGTGAGACTCGTTTAGAATTGTTGTGAATGAAAACATCAAGAAACAAAAAACGACAATTAATTAACACATACGAATATATTTTATTAATGTATTTTTAAAATTGTGGTCACGATGTACCGTTTTTGTGAAGATACGTTTAAGTGAAGATACTTATATATACCGTTGTGAGAACCTCATTACAATCCATTTCATTTGATTCCCATATTGCAATATTCAAAAAAAAATTACAACCAACAAACTAGATTTTAAGTGAAAAATTCTCGTCTCACTGTCGCTGTGTTGATTTTTTTTAGTCATTTATCTACGAAGACTTGGGCTATCAAGACGTATCTTACGATATCTTAATTACATATTATTATGTGACCGCTTCGTTGGTCGAGTGGTTAGGGGCCTAACTACAAATCAAAGGGCTCGAGTTTGATTCCCGACTGGGACCTACATTTTATCTGATGAGAGAGAGAGAGAGAGAGAGAGAGAGAGAGATATTTGTATTTCTGGGTTTGGGTGTTTATTACGTCCATATGTAATGGTATTTATACAGCGTGTAATGGACGGTGTACCGAAAAATTAAGAAAACATGCATACTATGATGTAATCACGACCTGTATGTATATGTATATAATATTTATTTATGTAGATGCGTTAAATAAATACGTTGTAATCACGATGGCAATTCCTTTCACATCACGCAATGTAAAGCGTACATTGCTGCGAGTCGTTGCGCCCTCGGACCTGCCGAACCAGCCGTTTGTATGGCGTGAATTTCATAGAACTTTACCACTTAGTAGTCACGATGGTAGTGACTTATAAAGCCAATCGTTCGCTTCTCTCTTACAAACTGCCTGGCAAAACGACAGATAGTCAATAGACTAGTAGACTTCCAAGTGGGGCTGGACCAACGCCGGCTAATTCAAATAAAATGGCGTTTGTTGTGACTCAAGCTCATTTTGAACTAAATCAGAGCAGCTTAACATGGTACGTAAATTACACTGTAAAATACGTAATAATATTTATATTTTAATCTATATATCCTTCCTGGTCGATTTCGCCTACAGCGTCTGCTTAAAAATAATAAATAAATCTACTGAGAACATCAATGGTTTACCCTGCTGTGTGCCCTTTGATGACTACAATTCCCAATTTTATTGACAAACGTGCGCCCGCATTGGGGGCAGGTAACGACACTTCCACTATAATTATATCGTGGGGCTGCTGGTGGTGGAGCCTTAAGAGCGTCCCGTTGGGTGTCCAAGTCGGACTTTCGTTGTTCTTCAAACTCATCTATTTTGCTACGCGCCAAACGTCTCCACTCAGGGTGACAACTGGCCCATTCCTCCCACCGAGATGAATCCATCTGACATCGTCTCATGTATCTTCTCTGAACGTCTTCGTAGCGTAGAAACTGGCCGCCTTCTTTTCGCTTGTCGTTTTGAATTTTTCATAAAGTAAATCTTCTATCTCTTGCAATGAATTATTTTAATAGAAATAATTAGTTGCAAGAGATAGAAGATTTACTTTAAGACTATCTCAGCAGCAGCTCGGGTATTTTAAAACCTTTAGTATATACCTCCAGAGAGAGAGAGTATTCTTAAGCAACTGACAAATAAAAATGTTCTCAGAAAAATCTGCTTGTGTGAAATGTCAACGAGTGTCACTTGTGTACTTACAGTGGTCAAGCCACGCACACTAGTGTGGTTGGTGTGCCCAACCTTAATTTTTGTCATCCCTGCTTTCAATATAAAGAGTGAAGGTTAAATATTATACATCCGTATTTAATTTAAATACCTATCTAGATACAATTACAAAGAACACGCATAAATTATTATACCATTTGGAACTTGAAGTTTTGCAGGAAATGTAACTTAAATTTACCGCCCCGTTGGTCGAGTGGTTAGTGACCCTGACTACGCAATCGATGGGGCTCGGGCTCGAGCCCTGACGGGGACAAGCATTTGTGTGATGAGCATAAATGTTTGTATTTCCGGGTTCGGGTGTTTCTTAAATATATTATAGTGTTTACTGAACTTAAATATATTAGTGTATTTATATATGTATTTCTATGTATTAGTATCGTTGAATAACACTCATAACACAAGCAAATAATTTGCTTACTTTGGGTTTAGATCAGTAAGTGTAATTTGTTCTGTGAATATTTATTTATTTATTAAATTTTACATGCAAAAAATTGGTAGGTATTATAGTTATGCGTCTTATAGCTTTTTTTGCAAAACAAATATAGCTTTTATTTCAGCAGAATTTCCCCCACGAAAAATACCATAACATATGAAATAGTGCGGTGGAATTAAGTAAAGTATTGATATCAATTCTTATAGTATTGACATCAATTAACTGTCTCATTTTAACTACAAAACCTGCCGAACTAAATTTATTATTATTAAAATTTTATCTAGAGGTATACCTAAAACCACGTGACACCTGACTTTTTTATATCATAAGATAGCAAACAAGCAGACGGGTCTCCTGATTGAAAGAGTCACCCACCGCCTATAGACACCAAAGGTGTTAATGATGCGTTTTTATCTTATGACGAGGTCTTAAATGCTACATGCATAAGTTTACCGGCTGCTTTATCCTTCAAACTGGAAATGACAGGGACGAGCACTGACGCTATTGCAGCAGGAATAGGTAAGGCGGTAGTACCATACCCAGGTGAGACAATGCAAAACTCTACCACCTAGTAAACGTGCTACGTAGTAGACAAAGATTATTTCCATTCAGTTTTACATTGCTATTTACGTGCCATTACATGAGGCAATGAGAATTTTAAAAAAAAGTATCTTCACGCCCGTCGAAGGGATAGACAGAAGTACAACAAGTGCACCCACGATTAGCCGAAGATACTAGGTCCCACAACTGTGATAGGTGACAAGCCTATCGCCAACCGGGCACTTTCCAATCCCGGGCAGTTTTGTGTTTATCAGAAAACTGAAAATACACTTTTATTTTTAAGTGCCCGAACCAGGAATCGAACCCGAAACCTCATGTGGTCAACGCCAACGCTGGACCACTAGACCACAGAGGCGACTTTTATTTTTGATGAGAATTTAACACTCTTGATTTGGTGGACATTTAATAAAATGTATTTGTGCCGAACCAGTGTAGTATTTTTGAAATCACATTATTCACTTCGTCATACTTACCACCTCTTCTTTTCACTTTGAATAAAATTGAAGTGACATTCGCAAATATATATGTGCATATATTTACAGATATATAGCTACTTTGAGGCATGAGTGTGTTAAACCGTCCCGCCCTCGTAAAATATACTATCTACCATTCTGACAGGCAGTTCTTAAAAGGCGAACGATGGGCTCAACATATGTCACGAATATCGAGATTACTAGTTATAATAATAATAATAAATATTCACAGGACAAATTACACTGACTGATCTAACCCCAAAGTAAACAAATTATTTTCCTTGTGATATGGTTATTAGTCAACGATACTAATACATATAATTTATATATATAAAAATCAATCCCTATTTTCCTTGGTCACGACATCGCGCCTGAATGGCTGGACCAATTTCGGTAATTTTTTTATTGTGTTTGTAATTGTAAGGAAAAGGTTCTTATAAAAGAAAATGTTAAGAAAATTGCGCGGAAAAATAGAAAATTTAAGAATACTTAACCACCACATAAAGTTTAATGCCATTTTGGCTGCGTGGAAGGACAATCCCGTAGACTTATATATAAATTACGTGTCACGTTGTTTGTCCGCTATGGATTCCTAATATGAACAGCAAAACAACGTTTGCCGGGTCAGCTAGTTATATATATAAATACTGGAATAAATTTAATAAACACCCAAACCCGGAAATACAAACAATCATCACATAAATGATTGTTCCCTTCAGGGATCAACCCGAGCTCCATCGATTGCGTAGTCAGGGTCACTAACCACTCCACCAACGGGGCGGTCTAGTTGGTAGAGTTCTTTGAGCTGCCACAAAAGAGCTGTCTACTGCATCATGCCGCAAAAGCGTCAACGCTTTTTACTTTCGTATTACAGTTTTGAGGGTAAGGTATCCGGCAATACCATCCTAACCCATCACATGGATAATGTCGCACTAGAAACATACTTTTTGTCAATAGACTATTTTTATAATATATCTATCTATACGTTATTGCACCATTTTATTATGATTTATCAAGACGTACTTATATGAAATATGTTTCCCATTTTTTTGGAAAATTATCCCAGTAATAAACCGGCAGTACTGATTAATCGGATTAAAAACTAAATTTTTTCATATATAACTGTAATTGTAGAACAAAAATTTCTCATGAAACGTGTCCTAGCTATTATTATAAGATTTTTGAAGATAATTGTGACAACATTTTGTCATTACAAACCGGCATATTTTATAACTATCCTCCAGCTCATTCTCCTATTATTGTTAAAATGATACTATTTGATGTATTACCCAAGTCTACCAAATTTAGTAGACTTTTACTGGGGACACTTTTTTCGCCCAATTATCAATCTAGACGTGTAGTATATCTATGGTTAAAACTATAAAAATGGTAGTTTTTGCTGTAGTTGCAAACTAATTAGCTAATCAAATATCATTTGAACCGAGAGGTGCTTCAAATTTTATTTTTGTTTGGAGCAAAAATAGCAGTAATAAAGGAAATTGCTTCAAAAGATGGCATTTTCAGTTCAAGAATGTTATTCAAAATGATGCTCTATTACATCATTCTTTTTTTGTTAAATCATAAGATAGCAAACAAGCAGATGGGTCTCCTGATGAAAAGAGTCAACAATCGCCTATAGACACCAAGATGTTAATGGTGCGTTGCTATCTTGTGACGAGGTTTTATGCCACATGCAGAAGCACATGCAAATAAACTCACTTGTACTTCCAGTTTACATGTATTTTATTTTTATTGTTCACAGCCAACCGGTTTTGCTTACAACAGCATAATCAGGCTTTGACCGCCCCGTTGGTAGAGTAGTAAGTGACTACGCAATCGACGGGGCTTGGGTTTGATTCCCGACGGGGACAAAAATTTATGTCATCTAGGGCGGATCCAGGGGTGGTTATGGGTGTCATGGCTCCCGCTAGGCAGGGGTCTAGGTATGGATTTATTATTGCAAACAAGGATTAGAGCTTAACTTGACTAACCTCAAATATGTGAATATCTCTGGTCAATTTTACACGAATTGCAACCCCAAAGCAAGCAAATTATTTGCTTGTGTTTTGGGTGTTAGTAATTAACGATACTAATACATAAATAATAATAAATAAATAAATAAATATTCAGGGGACATATTACAATGACTGATCTAACCCCAAAGTAAGCAAATTATTTGCTTGTGTTATGGGTGTTAGTCAACGATACTAATACATAGAAATACATATATAAATACTGGAATAGATTAAATAAACACCCAAACTCGGAAATACAAACATTTATGCTCATCACACAAATGCTTGTCCCCGTTGGGGATCGAACCTGAGCCCCGTCGATCGCGTAGTCAGGGTCGCTAACCACTCGACCAACGGGACAGTCAAATCAACACATAGAAATACATACATATACATATAAATACTCAAATATATTTAATAAATACCCAAACCCAGAAATACAAAAATCTATACTCATCACATAAATGCCTGCTTCAATCGGGAATCGGACCACAGGCCCGTTATTAGGGTCGCTATCCACTCGACCAGTGGGACGGATAAATATATATTCTGATAAATAAACGTTTCTTCTTCCTTTTTTTATGAACTGAGCCCAATAGACTAACACCTAGGCCTGAATCGGAAAAAATAAAATTTTGTTGGAAGTAATAACGGTCTTGTCTATTTTTAAAATTATTTATATAATTACAAGCACGTACTTATTGTTCCTGTTTGAAATAAACTTTTGTTGTTGAAGAAACAAAATTAATCATAAAACTCTCTTCACAAAATTTGACATCGACATATCTTTGGAAGTATCATGGCGGATAATTAACTTGGAATTTGACAGCATCTGTATTTCGCGTCGCTCTTACCAGGCTCATTAATATGCAAATGTGGACGCCAGTTACCGCGCAATAGCTTTCAAGTTAGCAATAAATCTGTTGTGATTTAACATTGTATTTGTGTTTCGATATTATTAAATTTGTACTTTTTTTATACTATTAGATATGATACAATATAATAGACATTGTCAACAGTGTTGGTCAAGGCTCCTTTGAAAAACAGACCATCTGCCATTCTGCCAGGCAGTTCTTAAGAGGCCTGGATCATAAAAAAAAACGTGAACATAGTTTACGATTTTTTTAAGGATCAGATTGTACTTGAAAATTATCTTTCCAAATTTTGAAAATTCAGTATTCACTAAATTCACAAATGGAAAAAGCTTTTGACGTTAGTAACTTCAAAGGGCAAATTCCCTTTGAAGTTACTGAATGGGATGGGATGGGATGAAGTTTTTAGTTTGAAATTTCCGATGGCTCTGCAGACATAGATACATTGAGTTTATTTTTAAATCTCTTGTAATAACCACAGCTCTAATATTATTGTACTAATATCGCCTCTGTGGTCTAGTGGTTAAGTGTCGGAGTTAATTAACCACATGATCCGGGTTGGGCAAATCAAAAAATGTATTTTTCCAGTTTCCTGATAAAAAAAATCAACGTTGCTCGGGATTGGATAAGTGCCCGTTTGCGATAGGCTTGACACCTATCACATTGTGGGATTATGTATTTTAGGCTGATCGTGGGTGTACTAATTGTACCTCTGCCTACCTCTTCGGGGATACGGGCGTAACGATACTTTACTTTTAATCAGATTCAGCTATACTGTTGTTTACACTATCGTCGCCGCTACCAAAACCTATATTAATTTTAAGTATTATGTCTCTTTCATAATCTTTCTCTATTAACAATTTTATTCACAAACTTTTCTAAGTATCTCTATAACTCTGTGCCCACGTTCTAAAGTTACTTCGTCAATGCAGTATTAGATGTCATTTGGTTTTTTTTAGACTCGATAAGTGCGCTTCTTAACATATTTATATTTGCATCAACGCCATTTTTAAAGCCACGGGACGTTGTCAGTTTTTTGTTATCTGTTTTTGTATCTTTAATGTGAATTTATCTTGTTGTTGTTATTTTTAGAGTGAATTAATTAGTAAGGTAATCAATGATATAGCGTATAAACTTATATCATAGGACCTTTGCAGAATATATAAAACACCGTTGATATTCATTTATATAACATATAAAAGCTTTTGTATAGATATATGTTACAATTGGTTTTCAAAACGATTTGAGTAATTTTAATAAAATTTTTAAACAATCTTCAGATTAGCTTGTCGGTAATTCTGTGAAGTAGGTGGCGATCGGATCAACAGACTTTTGTTATTTTTCATATGGCTAAAGATAATTTATTAATTTAGTATTAAAAACATGATGATAATTTATTAAAAATATGATTTTTTTATCCTGATAGACTTAGATTCGAATTGAATCAATAGGTATTATTTATTTCGATTTGTTTCAATTCAATTCAATTTCTGATAATAATATCCGGAGATATTTATTTATTTATTTTATTAGTCGTCGACACTTTGTTACTAATTACAAAAAACACTTGTAAGAAAACAGTACAAGTGTTTCTGGGCATATCTATATTTATTGGCAATGGTTGGCACTTCCCTTTCCTCTTTCAAAAAAACCATCTGCTAGTTTGTTATAATATAAGACGATGAATAATCAGTATAATATATACCCCAACGTAATTATCATTTTGTAGAAATAGCAAGCACCGCGTAAATCTATCACTCCTTTGAATAAATTACTTACAAAATAACATAAATGATTGTAACTAAAGCTTTCCCGAAACCGCATCCATTTTCGCTAACCCGACTTAAATATTCGTCATTCAAGCATCGCTGGCTCTGACACCGCGGGGGCGCAAATTTACATTCCCTGATAAGTTCCACATAATCTATTTTTTTACTATTTACTATGATAGTATGATATATGCATAAGGTTTATTGATATTTGACAGCAACGTCATAATATGACTACTGAGCGATCAGAATACTTAGCCAGATTTTGTAACGTCTCGTCCAGGTCTGGTACCACCACTTTATCTATTACTAACGCAGTAGCGTTAAAGCTTTTCACTGTTGTGTTCCGAATTGGAGGGTAGAGTAGCTGATAAACTTGTATTAGCATCCCGTCTCAAGGATACCAACGTGCCATTAACATATTTGATCTCTAATAGTTGTTTACTACTCATACTAATTTTACAAATCTGAAAGTCTGTCTGCAATGCTTTTACGGCTGAACCGCTAAATGATTTCGAAAAAATTTGACATCGAGATAGTTGTAGATCCGGGGTCAAACAAAGGTATTTTTTTTAAATCTCTTGTTCTCTTTCCATCAGGTTCGAGGTTGTTTCTCTTTCCATCAGGAGAGCCATTTGCTTGTTTGCTATCTATATCATATATATCATTATAAAAAACTTGAACAAGTGACTATTTTTCTCTATTCAAAATATATACACTTACAAAACAAACTGCCAAGATATATGTAATACAAGAAACATAAATATGCAACTTGGCCGCCATTTTGTAAGTTTAATAAGATTTAATTGGCGGCAAAGTTTCATTTCGTACTATTCAGCGTCCCTTGCTGACGGACGGCTGCCGCAAATGCAATCAGACCTCGATTATACGACTTTCACACTCAAACAGCGGCTAAGACCGTCTCACGAAAGGAAACCTTAAATTGAGTTCTTATTTTCAGAAGAAATTTGTGTTGAATTTCGCTTACTACGAAAGCAAAATTTTTGAATTGAACTTTTTAAGACATCTATTATTTCATTTTTCCCATGTTGATCCAAATCCCTTTTTGTAAAATTACTTTACTGCTAGGAATTTTGTAAAAGGTGAGAGAAGGCTGATATGTTATTAATATTGTGAAAAATAGTTGTTAGGGTTTTGCAAGGGAACACCCAAACACTCCGAAATATTTTATTGCTAATTTTCAAAATCTGAATTTCATAAAACCTATGAGTAAGGTTTTTTTAATGAAAAAGGGGGAAAAAGAGCAGGCGGCTCCCTGATGGAAAGTGATTACCACCGCCCATGGACAGCCAAAGCACCATAGTTCTTGCAGCTGCGTTGCCGGCCTTTTAAGAAGGAGTATGCTCTTTTCTTGAAGGTCCCTAAGCCGTATCCGATCGGAAACACCCCCGCCGGTAAGTTATTCCACAGAGGAGAAGTGCACGATAAAGAAAGCCTAGAGAATCGCACTGTTGTAGATTTCCAGTCATCGAGTTGATGAGGATAGAACTTTGAATTATAATGTTTGTTATTAAAAATCATGAAATTTATTTTACTGAAAGAAATAATTGTGATTTGTTTTCCGATTTTCATGAGTTCTAAAATCGAATGCTCGATTAGTTTTCAGTCCAAAAAATTAGTAAAGTGCGTGTCGGGTCACGCGCAATGTAGGATTCCGAAGTTGCCTATCACAATAATGCGGACTAAGAAGCGGGCTTTTAAGTTTCATACTATGAACATTTAAGCTATTTAACGTTAATGACAAATATATATCCGCACCATAGGTTCACCGCCTATAAAATTTCTTATAAGTTGATCGGCTATTACTCAAAAACTTGTAAGGCCTTCTAAGTCGTGATAGTTTTGCTTTTAACTTCATCATATTTACTATTACCATGATTTTTTTGACACTCCCAAAACCAACCGTTTAGGCTGCAGAGAGGGGTAGGAGAGGACAATTGACTCTAACAAAAATTAGCACTTAAAAGATTAAATTTTACAAACGACTCCCTTAATCGAAAACTTACAATTTACAAACCTACAATAATTTTTAAAAGCATATCCACCGGTACCTCACACAATGGGGTACGTAAGAAAGAATAACATCCCCACTTTACATGTAGGGGAGCTATTTGAAAAAAAAAAATTCTTCAAGATTTTATGTAACCACTTTGTTGATATGACTAATATGTCTATTCGTGCCAAATTACAGCTTTCTAGTCATTGATATATAAAAACCCAAGATACACAATCAGTGTCTCAAAAACGTCCTCTAAGAATTTTAAATTGTGCACTCACTTCAAATAGAAGCCCGTCGCTCACGTCACTGCCCGCGCGTCAAAAATACAGAATTGTTCTCTGATAAATTGTAAAATACAACATCATGAACGTTAAAAAAATATAAGATATTGTATTTTCGGTAAGTATAAGAGTTTATCGATTTATTTTTGTCGTTTATATTACTAAATATAGGGTGTAATGTATGATTTTCATTTTATTTGTCTTAAAAATGTACTCGACGCTCCAAATATAATACGACATAATGTCAATGGTCACTTTTTCAGTAAAAGGACAGTGCATTACAATCTCCTTTTAATTTAGTCGTATAATACAAATTGATCCTGTTATTATTAATGGAGTCGATTTTTTTCATTAATAAGTCAATTTTTTTTAATACGATTACTTTTTTTCATTAATAATTTTGAATACCTTTTATAGTAATTAACCAACTGCCAAAAGAGAAGAGGACATCAATTTGACGATTTTAAAATGTTTGATTATATTGATTACTTATATTGAGGACCAAGTTAGGTGAATTTTTTTATTCTATTTGTACGAATATAAAATAACAATATATAATTGTGTTTCTTACGATGAACTTTGGAGATATATTACGAAACTTTTAATATAACAATAGGAAATCATAAGTAGCATCGAATTTTGTTCTGTTTACACGTGTTGTTGATAACGATTTCTTATGTGGAAGGCACAGGTTGCATTAAGAATGTTTATTTTTTGATTTAATAATTTATTTTTAATAAAATGTTGTTTTTGATTGCGGATATCTTATACTATACATATTATAAATGTTAAAGTTTGTATGTTTGGATGTTTGATAATCAATCATGTAAAAAATGGCTGTATCAATTTGGATTTGGACTCGGATATAAGATGACCTGGAATAGCACATAGAATACTTTTATCCTAATGCAGAGATCTGCAGCTAGTCTCGTATAAATTTCAAGTGACTGTTTAAATGTACGAGTTGTTTTATTTGCATACTAGCCGTTACCCGCGGCTTTGCTCGCGCATATTTACTTTAGAACTTATTTAACCTTCCTTTATTTTATTAAAAATCTCTACATTGCCGGGTGGGCCGCTAGTACGTTGAAAATAATATTTACATATTCATCTTAATTATTTATATACGACATTTTTGTTATTAAAATGTAAGTAAAAAACGTAAGACCTGAACTTCCTATAACTTCTAAATTTTCTATACCTAATATCATAACTAACTATACTTCAAACTAAAAATACCTATTAGTAACACACCTATCGAATAATCTAACATAATTATAAAAGAAATTTATAATTAACAGGAAATATCTAATCTAAAATTACCTTTGGCAATAATATTATATGTACTAAACTATACTCCAAACTAAATATACGTATCTATTAGTATTTCTGTGTATGTAACACACCTATGTAACCAACTAATGTAATTATATTAAAAAAGTCTGTGAGCTGGTTGACCCTACAGGCCACCTGAAATTTACCACTAAACTAAAATTTAAGCATTTAAACCTCAAAGAAAAAACTATGCCTAAGCATAGACTATTGAATTAAAAAAGTTCAAAAATCCAAAGTTTTTTTTTAAAATGATACTTAGTTATTCAGTATTAGAAAAGATGTATATTTTTTCAAAATCATCAACGAGTTTGATCTTCCGAATAACATTGAACTCAATTTTTAGCTCTAAATGGAATTTTTTATACGAGGGTCAATAACATTTTCAGAAGCCGACATCGCATTAGCAACTAACCTATTGTGTTTCAAATGTCTATGGGCAGTATTCGCTCGTACGTCTGCAGATACTATAACTAAACAAATGTTCGTTTACATAATACTGCAAAAAAAAAAAAAAACAGAAAAACTGAAATCTAATTCAAAACGAGAATTCTACGAAAAGCTAAACTTATTTCTAGGAAATTAGTGCGTTTCCTTACTATGTTGCCGATACATTACATAATAAGTCTGAAAAAAATCGTGTCTGTTATCATGTAAGAATCTATGAACTTTATAACGTAGTCATAGTCACCATTGCAGTAAATTTCCTATTTCAGTATATTCTAAATTTATTAGACTATGCAAACTAAATGTATCAATATCAAGCGTCAAATACTACATGGCTATAAACCCACAGTTTGGCATTATGTGTAGGTTCTGTGTAATAGAACCAATAACCTATAACGTTTGAAATATAAATAAATTATTTTAATGGTCATTATTTGTTTTATTGATATATAAATGTTCTACTCAAAAACAGATTTTCGACAAGATTTTTTTATGTAAATTTTACAAACCCTTAAAATACTACCTCAATGCATAAAAATATTTATATTCGACTCCACATGTGTCTTGTCCTACCGGCTAACTTAAGTCAAAAATTTTATTGCTTTTTGTACATTGTTTTTTTAAAAATGACTTTAAATCTTGTGTTTAAGGTTGAATATGCAAAAACACGTTTGTGCCATAACTATAAACTTTTTAGACTGAATTAGCGACAGTTTTGAGTGTCAGTTTTGTTCGGAACTGTGTATCTTGGGTATTTTATATCAATGTTTCTAGTCTAGTAATAAGGATCTCTGAGCAATCGTGCGGACGGACGGACGGACGGACATAGTTATACTAAAAGGGTTCCTAGTTTACTTCGGAATCCTAAAAACGACATTCAGAATTTTAATGCTTCGAAAAACTGCTAAAATTAGGATTCCGGTTCTGAATTTCCTCTACATATTGTTAGAGTTATTGAACTATTTGGTTAGATTAAAGTTGGATCAGCGACACACCACGCGTAAGCACGCGAGTGAAGCTAGCGTGCCGTGGCAGCGGCCACCAAGTGCCAGATCATTCGGGTTAGGTAAGAAAAATGACTCGCTTAAGCCGGGAGAGCAAAGCGAGCGTACGACGGCAGCAGCCGCTGAGCGCTAGATTACTTATTTTGCCTTTTTTACCCCCTATTGCTTATTTTGCCTTTTTTACCCCCTATTGCTTATTTTAGCCTTTTAATTATTCGCTACTTTAATAATCTTAATACGTGATTTTGATGTTTCAAAATACCATTCAGCACGATATATATCGAATAATGAATGTTCCATCTTTTTATAATTCGTTCTATAGAAACTCGGTATTTTTAATAATAGTATTAATTATAAACGCTAAGAAAATTAAAATTTAGGATTATAAAAATAAGATAAATGATAAATTGGAGTTGTTACATTAGGAACTTTAAACCATTCGGAATTATGAAAATCTGTATTTCGAAATTCGTATCTGTGTCTGACGGAATAAAGTCTTTCGTGTTTCTGTAGTAGACTCGTTCTACAACGTCTCTATTGGGTTTGGCACCACTGCCTTATCTATTCCTGCCACAATAGTATCAGTGATTGAGCACGAAAGAGATTCCCTTGGGCGAGAAAGGTAGCCATTCAAATTGTGTGTGTAGAATTACATCCCTGACACACAATAACAACATCCTTAACCGCTTGAGTGGGAGGAGTGATTATTTGGTGTATAGCCTATACCAACTTTTTCCATTATAAAAATAACTGTTTGCTATTCTTCGATATGAAAAAATAATCGTTTTTCAAATGAAATGACAAATACTGCAAATCAAGAGATAATCAGCACAAATATGGCTGCGCTATTTGATTATGTTTGCCGTCACGGCCGGCGGGGTCGCGGACCAAACTTATTGTTTATTGAATCAGCCCGCCTCTGGGACTTACACAATTAGTGTTAATATCATTCACCACAACTACCAGATTGTTTTGTTTCTATGATGTCAGATTAATTCGTGATTTTAGAGGATATATCGTCTTTCTTTGTACTTGCTGTTACCCGCGAATTCGTTCGCGTGACCCACAAACATCAAATCCTCATATTGCACAAGCATTATTGAGCCGGTTAAATCAGTAGCCTGTAGCTTACAAAATCACATACAATTAGATTTTTTTTTATATTAAAAGATAGGAAACAAGCAGATGGCTCTTCTTGTGTAAAGAGAGATCATCTCTTATAGACACCAAATATGTTATTGGTATGTAACTATTCTTGAGATAGGAAGATTATGATGTTAAAGTCTATAGACTACCTTTCACCGGAACACATCCAAACCGGAACACGATAGTGACAAGCATTGACGCTATTGCGCAGGAATAGGTAAGTCGGTGGTACCATATACCCAGGCGATAAGTTCCGGAACTCTACCACCTAGTTGTCACGATGGTAGTGACACGTATAGCTAATTGGTCGTATTTTACGACGTGCCTGGAAGACTCGACCAACTTATTCTTTAGAGGGCCTGGATCAAAAACAGATAAATTTTCAAAGCCGACTGGATCATCCAAAAATTAGCGCGTTCAAACAAACAAACAAACAAGAAAAAGCTTAGGCTTTATTCACTTAGGCGTTCCATCTTAGGCCGTATCTTAGCTTACCATCAGGCGAGATTGTGGTCAAGCGCTTTCCTATCGGTATTGATAAAAAAAACTAATATATAAAAATTTTATGTCCAGTGTTTGCGATCGCAACCGGTGGCAATCCACTCGATCGATTTTTATAATTTCTTGAAAAAAGTTTTAACGTATATTTCATACGGCTAATGCCGGGTTCCTATAATCTACGAAGTGATTGAGGTGTCCGTTCCTATTCAAATTATTTTTTTCTATTTTTTGACCTAAATTTTATTTGATATTTTTTTTATTTCATATCAAAAGTACATATAAAAGTATCTTCACGCCCATATCCCTGAAGAGGTAGGTAGAGGTACAACAAGTGCACCCACGATTAGCCGAAGATACTTGGTCCCACAATGTCATAGGTGGCAAGCCTATCGCCAACCAGGCACTTTCCAATCCCGGGCAACGTTGTTTTTATTGGAAAACTGAAAAAACACTTTTTAATGTGCCCGACCCGGGAATCGAACCCGGGACCTCATGTGGTCAACGCCAACGCTGGACCACTAGACCACAGAGGCGACATATAGCTATATATTTTCATCCTCGTAGTCTTCTAATCCAACAAAATATTCGCTACAAATATTTTTTATGGATAACGACGTTTGCAGGGTCAACTAGTTTTAGTAAAAACATGTAGATGACAAATATGGCTAGAGACACCAAAGATGTTAATGATGTTTGCTATCCGTGTGTTGCGGTTGTAATGCGGCATGCATTAGTTTACCCATTACTTTACCCTCCAAACTGAAATATAACAATTTAAGGCATTATCGCTATTGCGGCAGGAATAGTTAAGGTGGTGGTACCAAATAGCCAAACGAGACGTAGTGGAACGCTATCACCAATCGTTCGCCTTATACGATGTGCCTAGCAGAATAGCAAAAATATTTTTTTCTATTAGCAGTGTCAGTGCAAAAGTTACTAAATGGCCAAACATGCTACACCATCGTAACGTTTATGCCATCACCATCGTAAAATTTAGTCAGTAGAACTCTGCATCATCTTGCCTAGATTTGGTAACACCACTTTCCTGCCGCAAAAGCGTTATTGCTTGTCACTGTATATTTCGGTTTAGCGGATGTTGTAGACGAATAATTTATAAATTTAGCATTAGCGTCAACATTTTGCTAACTATTATATCGCCTGGAAACAACATCTCTGTTGTTTCCATGCGATTGTTGATTTTTTTCATTGTATATTTGTATTGTATATTTTTCTATGATATAAATAATTAACTTCCCCGTTGATCGAGCAGTTATGACTAACTACGTATCAATGAGGCTAAAGTTAGATTTCCGACAGGGATAAAAGTTTTTGCATTGATGTTTGTATTTATGGGTGTGGGTGTTTATAAATATATTTGAGTATTTATATATTGATTTTTATGTAGTAGTATCGCTTATTAACATCTACAAGAAAATAATTATCTTTGTTTGGGGTAACTTATGCGTGTGGCATTAGACCTCGCCATAAGATAGCAACGCACCATCAACATCTTTGGTGTCTATAGGCGATGGTTGACTCTTTCCATCAGGAGACACATCTGCTTGTTTGCTATCTTATGATATAAAAAATTCAGAGATATTTACTTTAATTAAAACAGAATAATCTGTTTAATGCTCTATTTATTTACGCAATAAAATCTCGTTAGATATATTCAATTATTGATATTGAATGTTAACAAACGCCATAACCAATAATCCGCGGTAATCCTTCGTAGCTCGTCAGTTTTTTCGTGTCGGATGCCCGCGTAATCCCTCTGTTAATTGGGTTTTATCTGTGCTTCGGAGCTTGCACCATTGATTAAACGTAAATCATTTTTTTTGTATTATTTGAAAGTGACATTTACATACATATTTTTTGGTAAATGTATAAGCATCACTAATTAAACTGTTGTTTGTTTGTTGTTTTCTTTTATTATAAGGCATACTTAACATTAATTTTAACATACTTAAGATAAATTTTAACATAGGTACTTAACATTAATTTAGTTAAAAAAACTTTGGTCATATTATGATTGCCATTAGTTTTGGACTATTGGTTTCACGCTATTTTTTCTTAATATATTTACTTCACTGTATCTTAGCAAATAGCTTATACAATAATCTCATTTGCCTCTATTGGACATGCACAAAATATTTAGAATCTTTATTAATGGTCAGATCATGACGTTTCAGGTCATTAATAACTTAACTTTTTAAAGTATTTTTTAAGATATAGGTGTTTTAGTAATACTAATAAACAGGTTTAAGTTATTTGTACGTACTAACAACACGTATGATCCCTGTTGGTCGAAATAAAATATTTGTTATTATTTATTATATTACTAAGATTTTCTTAAGGTTTTCTTTGAAAATCCAAAATCGTAGTAGTAGTTCAGAGCCTGATGGGTGATGTTATTTATCCCCGTGCTTTGGATTAGAACGTAAACTGTTGGTCCCGGCTAACCTAGAAATAGGCGCTAATCGTAATCAGCTCGGTAGAATCAAGCGATTGGTTTTATCGCTTATCTCGGATTCAGCCCTTCAAAAAGGTTGTGGTCATGGCTATAACTGCTTTCTCACGTTTACCACTAGGTGGCGCTGTACAAATCACATACAAATTCCTAGTAAACTCCAAACGCGTTCACGATCGAATGCGAAAAGAAAAACTCACACTTAACACTCAGATCCGTTTCCTGTAGTAATATTCCCAAAGAAGTGAAAAAAATAATGAATACAACATTTTTTGATTGATTAATCATTTAATACCAACAGAAAAAAATCAATTTCGAAAAAAGTGAGTACCTCGGATTTTCTTATCATACTAGCAATTCATACTAGCAACCTGCCCGCGGTTTCACCCACGCAGCTTTTGTTCCCGTGGGAATATCGGAAAGGTTTATACACTAAAACCTTCCTCAAGAATTAATCTATCTATTAAAAAAATCGCATCAAAATCCGTTGCGTAGTTTTAAAGATTTAAGCATACATAGGGACATAAGGACATAGGGACAGACAGAGAAAGCGACTTTGTTTTGTACTATGTAATGATTATCTGTACAAAAAGGGATTGAATCTACTTACCATCAGCTTATAGTCTGCAATTAAGATCGTTCGCATGCCCGCCGTGCCCACAACGCTGGATCCGCGCTAGACTTATCTCGCTAACTGACAAATCGGTGATTCGTGCTGAATCGGAAAATCTATAGACGGTTTGCTCTGCTTACCATGCATGGGAAATCGGCGCTATGGTTTTTATTTACTAAATGTTTCCTCTGGTTGCTCCGGGCTCCTTTGAAGGAAAGGCCAACTGTTGTTCTGCCAGGCAGATCGTAAAACGCGACAGATTGCCTATACGAGTCACTGACTTCGTGGCTACCAGGTGGTAGAGTTCTGCATTGTCTCGCCCGAGTTTGGTATCACCGCTTTACAATTATATAATTAAAGAGTTAATATTGGTTTAAATATTTCGATTTATTAGCAAAAAGAATATTCACATTATAGTAAGATTTGTCTAGTAGTAAATCAAATAGTTGTTTTGCAGAATTTTGTATGTACATGTATTTTCTGAATTAAGTATGTAATTTAGTGTGTGTAATGTTTATTTTTATTAAATTATTATATTTCTAATGCATATTAAGTTTCTGTACTCCTCCATAACGTAAACTTTAACTATACCAAATTTCACTCTCCACCGTTCGCGTAATTGTTGTAAAAAGGGGCAGAAATTTTTGGTTTTAACGTATTGCTATATAGATTAATAGTTGTTTGAAACCAAAATACAAACTAGCAATTAATTTATTTTCATAAAATAGGATTCATGATTAGATATTATATCATTTTAATTCCTATGGTTATTCTTTTATCCTATTTTGCCAATTAGTCGCGTGCAAATTTTGGCGTTGTATAGCTCATTAAATATTAAATTAAACTATCAGAATTCAGAAATCAGAAATCAGAAATACTTTATTCAATAAAACATTTTACAAGTTAATTTGACGCGTCAACATTTTTTTTAACTGCTACCGGATTGGAAACGCGCACACACTATGAAACTTATTGACTGTTTCTAAAATCTTTATTAGCTGTTAGTTCAAAAAAAAAAGATTAAGAAGCAAGCAAATAATAAATAAATAAATTGGTAAAGTGTAGCGCAATGTAGGGTTCCGAAGTTGATCACATCACAATAATGCAAACTAAGAATTGTAATTTTAATATTTCACAATATAAACATTTAACGACGATGACGAATATATCCGCATCACAGGTTACCGAAAATAAAAACATCCCCAAATATATTTAATAAGTTGGTCGACTTTTACTCAAAAACTTGCATAAAAGCATTCATTTTCTTTACGACTGCTATGAAGTTCTCTCAGCTCCAGAACTAACCGTTTAGCTGACAGAGCCTCCCCGTCTGCCAGGGACACCTGACTCTCACAAAAATTAGCATTTTAAAGCTTAATATTTGACAACCGAGTTCCTTAATTGAAAAATCATTTTTGCAAACTTACAATATTTTTTAAAAATCTATTAACACCAACACTATGGGGAAACCTTAAAAACAATGAAAAATATCGACACGCGGGATTTGAACCTGCGACCATTTCCCTAAAGCCGGGACGCTCTTCCGCTGAGCTAGTGTCGACAGGCTCGAGGCGGCGAAATTCTTCTTTGCTATAGCAACGATGAACTCATTTAACTAGTTATACGTATGTATAGCTAGTGATCAGTACAATCGACGTAATCGATCATATAGCAAAGAAGAATTTCGCCGCCTCCAGCCTGTCGACACTAGCTTAGCGGAAGAGCGTCCTGGCTTTAGGGAAATGGTCGCAGGTTCAAATTCCGCGTGTCGATATTTTTCTTTGTTGTTTTTAAGGTTTTTCCAGATTCCCAAGCACGGGGTGAGTGCTATAACACAATAAACACTATGGGGTCCACGTAAAAATCTTCACTTTACATAATATACTCGTAGAGGAAGTACCATAAAAATATTTTTCAAGAATTCATGTTACCACATTGTTGTCGTAACTAATACTCGAATGTACATATATTCATGCCAATCTACAGCTTTTTAGTATTAAAGATGTCTGCGCTAGACTGCAGATGGACGGACATAGCGAAACTATACGGGTTCCTATTTTATTTCGAACCCCAAAAAATAAAATGTTTTCAAAATAAATACTACAAACAGTGACAATTTTAACCCAGTGAAATCGCAGAATCGATCAGATTGCAGATTATTAGAGATAATCGTTAACATTCCGGTAAATGTGGCGATGAGGATCACCACTTATCTTCCCAACCGACAAACCGGTGAATCGCGGTGAACTGGAAAGACTACAGACGTTCGGTTTACTCTGCCTACCGAGCAAGGGAACCGGGCGTGATGATACTTACTTTTACTTACTTTGAAATTGCCGAAAAAAACAATTATAAGTTATCTGTTATACAAAATTCCAAGTCAATACCAAAGAAGTTGATATCAACTAAAGTGAAATTTCATTTAATTTATTATTATATTTAATTTATTATTGACAAAATGTTTTCAAATAATTTCGTTTAATTTATTTGTATTAATTTAATATATTTTCATTTTAATTAATTTACCTTTTAAGTAATTTATCTTTTTTGCATTTGATTACTTTAAATCACTTTCATTTAATTAAAGATTTTATTCGGTTTAATTTTAACTCAAAAGCATTAGGTTTATTTTAACAAACATTTACAGCTAATTTTGACGAGTCGACATTTTTAGAATTACCACTGGAACAGAACACCTTTTCCTAATAATATTTATGTACAAAGTCGGACTTATTGCTACATGACATTCTCTACCAGCTAATATATATACATATACAAGAGGTTAGTGCGAGGAGCAATCTCTGGCTTTTTTATCTTCAAAATAATCTGAGATTTTAAAATATCTCTTATAGCCGATGGCTTTGTATCCTTATTCTATAGAGACGAGATGTATACCATTAAGGTATACAATAAGATACCCAAAGAAATACGGGAACTATCAGGCAAAATTCAACATAGCAAATTAAAAAAAATGGCTACTAGAAAAAAAATCTATTCTTTAAATGAATTTTTTGATTTTAGATAACTATTAATATTATTAATAATCTATATTTAGGGAACTTGATATTAATATAAACTTGTGTCAGATAGTTATTTCCATATACTGCCATTTTTTAATTTAATTTTATTTTTTGATTATTTGACATATTAACTGATATAATTATTATTGATGAAAATTATTTTATATTCTGACATTTTAATTTATTTTAATATTATATAATTGACTTGGAATTGATTTTAATTGACATTTTGAATTGACATACTTGAAATCGTTTATTTTTATTTAATTTAGGATTTCGATACTTTAAAATGATTATATATCTTTTAAATTGTAAGTGATCGGGCTTAAGTGCACCTATTTAATTAATTGAAATTTTTGGTTTACATTATTTTATTATATTAAAATATATAGATAATGAGCATTAGAAGTCAGTTTACTCTTTGTTTAGTTTAATTAGTATTTAGCTTAATACAATTTAAAAAAAATGTAATGGCTTGAATAGACAATTGGTATAGAAAGACTTTTATGTATAAATATTGATTATTATGTATGAGATGGTATTATTTAATAGAAAAAATAAATATTTAATTTTAAGTATAAATTAATATATTAAAATAACAAATTTGCATGCTATCTATAGCGAAATTGGCTTGTTCACTAATATAAGTTAAGAGATCTTGTTACCCTATTTCAGGCAAATAAAGAAATTATTTTAATTTAATTTAATGCACCACAAGAAGTTTCAATTTTTATGCTAAAGCATTTTGTTATATTTCATCGAATTCAATAAAATTTACTTAAAATAATTAATTTAGCATAATTTTAATTCAATTTTCTTATTTATAACCACTATATCTTATATTGTTACTTAAAAAATCAAGATACTTTATCAGTCTACGTTGAAGTATGCTGAAGTTCTTGCAGGAGACATCCCCAGGGCGGACTGTAACCGCAAATTTAATCTCAAACTCTGGTAAAGTGCTGACACTTTACTAATCTACATAGCCCATTGGTCTTTGAAATTCAGGAACCTTATTCAGACTGTTTGAATCTTTTTGAATATCGTTAAATTAAAAATGTAAATACGCAAAATTAATATCACTTCGCCAATTTCCTTGTGAAGTAACTAAGTGGATCGAACGTCAATATATTTACATTACAATATATATACATACGTTCTGGCTTACTACGATTAAACAGTTTGGCGGTAATTAGCCGCATTTTATTGACGTCTTTTGTAAGTTTCGTGTTTTCGCACTTATCTCGTGCTATGAGAAACTTTAAAAACACTTAACAAAAGGACTTTGTTCTTCTTTGTTGTTTTTAAAGTTTTTCATATCATGTTATTTTGTTAAGTTTTTTTATGTTATTGAGATAGGCAAACTGGCAGACGTGCCATCTGATGGTAAGTGGTTGACGTCGACAATGAACAAAAATGGGATGCCTTGTCTAGAACTAGCCCAGGTATTCGTGTGTTGCCTATCCTGAGACATAAAATGTTAATTCTCGGCGCCAGTAACAACACTGCCTGTATTGCCCTTCTTTCCGAAACACAGCAAAGCTGTTTCATGGGAGAAACAAGCAAGATGGTGGTACTCATGCAGCCGGGAGCGCGGCACCCCTTCCACCGGTTAAAGTTTTTACATAATAAATATAAATGTGAAACTTAGTATGTTTGGATGTTTGTTACTCAATTACAAAAAAGGCTTGACCGATTTAGACGTAATTTGGGACACATATAGATGATCTCCTTGAATAGGACTTAGGACAATTTTCTTGGGAAAATATCTTGTTCCCGTGAGTTTCCACATTTTTTTTATAATGCAGCAAGCTACAGGTGCAGCTGGTATATCAGTAAATGTCATTACATCGACATCCATGAAAATCAAATTGGGCACATATCTGGTCACAAGCACATATCTAGTCAATTTTTCTTACAAAAACTGAAAGGCTTATTCAGAACGAATTGTCTGATCTGACACCCCGAGCCCCATGCGTCTCATGCTCATCCCATGTGCCATGCTCCTCATACGTCTGTAACGAAGCGAAGTTATAATTTTTTTCGATAACTGGAACCTAGAGCTTTAGGCGCTTGTCTAATGCACGGGATTGTTATCACAAAACACCAGATTTCGATCTACTACTGAAATTTCGATTTTGAAGGATAACCTTAAAAAATTAACAAAACTTATGCTTGACCCGGAAATCAAACTTAGGATCTTACAGTCTGAGCCAAACAAGCTATCCTTTAGACCACGAAATATTTTTTATATCATAAGATAGCCAACAAGTAGATGACTCTCTTGATGAAAATAGGAACTCTTGAAAATGGACACCAAAGATGTTGATAATGGCTGGATGGCAATGCCACATGCATAAGTCTACCGGCTACCTTAGTCTCCAAATCGGAACACGACAGTTACAGGTACTGATGCTATTGCGGCAGAAATAGGTAAGGCAGTGGTACCAGGTACCCGGGCGAGATGTTCCGTAACTCTACCACCTAGTAATCACGATATTAGTGACACGTATAGCCAGTCGGTCATCTCTTACAACCTGCCTGACAGAAGGGCAGTTGGTTTATTCTTCAAAAGAGCCCGGACCAACACGGGGGAATCAAATTAGTGAAGCCGTTTTTATCTGACGCGACTATCAACTAGTAGTTTATCGCAAGAAGCAGTTTTTTGACAACACGGATTAAATGGATACGCCTTTCAAGACAACTTTTTAGTTGATCAGTGTAACTGGCATTTACACAGAAAAGAAAGTTATACCACAGACTACTAAAAAGTTACTTCGAAATTAAACTACTTACCGATGAAATAAAATCATTATTTTTTAAACCTAGTCAGCTCATTCGATACGATAAAACAGTACAACATGGTTTGTTTCTATTTCTAACAATGTAATATAACCTAAAATTGTACGACATTTTTGACAGTAATAGTAGCGTTTGCTCATATGTGCAGCGACCTGTTTCCTTCCCAATGTCGTGTCCATTTTGCTGGAGACGCATTCACACACATCTATCGCCACAAAGCTTCAAGTAACGGTCAATCCATACTAGTCCATACTAATATTAATATTATATTAATATATTTTATCCTACTAATATTATAAATGCGAAACGAAGAAAACTATTTATTTTGCAATTTTCCGCAATTGCAAAATAACTAGTTTTCTTCGTCTGAACAATGGATTTTCGCAAAGTAACGCCTAAATCTATAAAATAAAATAAATACGAAAGTTTGTGAGTATGTATGTATGGATGTTTGTTACTCTTTCACGCAAATACTAATGAACCGATTACGATGAAATTTTGTATGTAGGTAGCTGAAGACCCAGAATAACACATAGGCTATTTTTTATCCCGGAAAAGTTGGGTGATCCCGCGGGATTCACTAAAAACTTTTATAATGCAGCGGGCTGCACGCTGCAGCTAGTAATATAATAATTAATAATAATATTAATAATTAATAATTTAATAATAATATCATAAATACGAAAGTCTGTCTGCGTGTCTATTACGCTTTCACAGGCAAACCGGTGGACCGATTTTTATGAAATATGGCTTGGAAGTAGTTCAAAAATCAACCCTTAAAGGCTTGAAATAGGGAATGACATGTATATAAAAAACTATCTCGACGACATGTTAATCTACTGCTGCGCTGAAGCTGCGCAGGTCAGCTAGTGACACTCTAAATGCAGATGTGACCGGCTATAATCGGCTATTTTCACATTCATTCCAGACTGCGTGTGACTTAGCACGCATATAACTTCGGGACGATAGGCGCAAGTGCGGCTCCAGCATTAATATTCATGTGGTCTGTGATTGAAACTAATAATCTCTAGCAAAAAACCTTTTACAATTATCTTGTGAAAGTTTAGACAAATAAATTTCAAATTTTTCAAGTTCCAATCTTTAAATGTGAGGCTATTAAGCTGATTCACAAAACCAAATTCAAAACAAACGTATTATCGGTAGCCGGAAGCAAATCCAGTCGTTTATAGTTGCGAGTGTACCCAATGGTTTAGCTGTGGTTCTTTTAACCAAGGAAGTATAACCTTTATGGTCAAATGATTGAGTTTATTTTTCACTGTGCGGAAATCGAAATGATATTATTGAACACGGCAATTTGGCTCGGTTCCGTTTGCTAGCCGTTATAGCATTTATGAGGTTAGGAACTGAACAATAACTATTTTGTGAACTGATAGAAGAAAGTTAATAACATATTGGCGTAATGGATTTTCCATGGATTATGTACAGTCTACGTTATACCAAGATATTGTTTTATATTAGTTCACATATTTTATTTCGGTTAGAGATTCATACCTCTACCTCAGTGAAAAAAAACCAATGTGTGTTTTTAAGTTTTTATTTTGAATTTTTAATGTTTTTGGGATGTTTGAAAAAATTATAAGAAAAAAATATTTTTACAAAGGATTGATGAAGTTAGCCAATAATCAATATTACGATGGGCGCGCATACCGGTAACCAGCGACATGAAATTAGCTGATATTACGATGGGCGTGCATACCGGCAGCCAGCGACATGAAAGTAGCTATTATTACGACGCGCGCACACCGGCAGCAAGCCATAAAGTTACCTAATATTACGATGGACGGGCAATGTAATGGGCATACCGACAGAAAGCGATATGAAATTAGCTGATATTACGACGTGCGCACACCGGCAGCCAGCGACATTAGGTTAGCTGATATTACGATGCGCGCGCACACCGGCAGCCAGCGACATGAAGTTAGCTGATATTACGATGGGTGTGCATACCGGCAGCCAGCGACATGAAGTTAGCTGATATTACGATGGGTGTGCATACCGGCAGCCAGAGACATGAAATTAGCTGATATTACGATGGGCGTGCATACCGGCAGCCAGCGACATTAGGTTAGCTGATATTACGATGTGCGCGCACACCGGCAATTAACGACATTAAGTTAGCTGATATTACTACGACTACAGGAGGGGTCCGATGCTTAACTACCAGTACGTAGTGCGTAAACATATTCTCCAATCTCGTAGAAAAACACATACAAGTATATACTATTTGTCACACTTAGAAGAGATTTTGTTTAGTCTATGGTAAAACTGAGTGATAGTTTGTAATAAATATTTGTGATTTAACCTAAATAGAATAACGGTCGAGTTTCGGCCAGAGGGCGATCGCCAGTCCAATTAATTTGTCGGATAAATACAAAATAATTATTGTTCTCTCAAATAACAGTGGGTCTTGTTACTCAGAAATAAAAGTTTCCATCTAATAATTTATCCTAATCTGCTCAAATGTTAGATTAAATATTTATGTTTAAATCTTCTATTATCTACGTTTTTTTAAATTTTCCGTTACGTATGTAGATAAGAAAGTTACTAATTTGCCGAGATTTTGCAAACCTCCACGTTTTGAGATCCTAGGAACGTTTTCCGATTATTTTCGATTATTTTCGTGATGACGTGAATATGTCTGTGCGTGCGTGCATTCGTACGTGCGTGCGTATGTGTGTACTTTTTAATATAACTGCCAGATTGTAGTACCGATTGAGTTCAAAATCTAATCAGCCTTTTTTCTTAAAAAACTGCGTTCAATGCATAAATTGCATTAAAATCGGTCTGTCCGTTCGGGAGTTGACGTTGACTAAAAATTTTGAAAAATATATTTTTTCGTCATAGCTTCGAGATTTTTAACCTATAATTTTTACACCTCTAATTTTTTAGTACTTAAAAAACTACATCAAATGCAGTTTCAAAAATCAAAATTTAATCAAGTTTACAAAAGATTTGAAAAAATTCTGAAAAGTATAATTTTTTCGATATAACTTCAAAAATTTTTGACCTTGTACAATATTTTAATACTTTAAAAACTACATCAAATGTTATATCAAAAATCAGAATCAAATCAAGGTTTCAAAAGTTACAGCTTTTTAAATATTAAATTTTATAAATGTTGTGTACAGCATACTTACTTCATAGTTTTACAATAACTTGCAGGCTAATATACCGATATATTTAAAAATCAGCTCTTCTGCTTGAAAAACTGCGTCAAATACCGTAAATTAGATTAAAATCGGTCGATCCATTCGGGATTTATTAATGCCTAAAATTTTTGAAAAAGTTTTAATTTGATACAAGAACAAAATCGATCATCATTCCGAAAATTTAACCAATTTTAGCTTTCAAAAACTCTTCAGCTCAAAAATCTGTATTTACTTATATTGTTTTTGCTTCTTTAAGCCTAAAATACCTCAATTTAGCGGGTAGTTACAGGAATGGCCTGCAGGGTCAACCGGATTACAGATTTTTTTATATCATAAGATAGCAAAAAAACAGATGGTTCTTTCGATGGAAAAGACATAAAATATGTTAATGATGTGCTGCTATCCTCTTGGCGAAGTCTTAATGCCACATGCATAAGTTAATAGGCTACCTTACCCTCCAGACCGGAACACGAGAGTAGCAAGTACGGACGCTATACGGTAGGATTAGGTAAGGCTGTGATTACCAGACCCGGTGATACAATGCAGAACTCTACCATCTTGTTGTCACGACGAAGTTGCCAGAGTGACTCACATAGGCAATCGTTGGCCTACCTGCCTGGCAGAACGGCAGAACGTATTTTCTTTTAAGGGGGGCTGTACTAATATGGGGTTGTTTTTGTTGTGTTTCAATTATATTTCAGTGTTTTTTTTTTATTCAAATAAAAACTAGGAGCTAATATTATGTGAAAAATATGCTTCTTTTTAGTATATCTTATTTTAAAATTCAACACCATTAATACATAATTTTCAGGATCACCGTTAAGATAAAAAGGCATAAAAGCACATTATCTTGACACTTGGCGAATGATTTATCATCCTTAGGGATTATTCCGCCTCAATTTTTGCCCGATTTACGAGCGGGCGCTTATTGCTACGTTTATTAACGTAAATTGGCTTCCGTGGATTTTAAAACTAAATATTAAGGCTAAAAATGGTAAAAGCTTGAAGTTAGACAATTTATCATTAATGAAAGAAAGAATGAAACATTTATGGTGGGGAATTCTTGGTGGCAATATCCCAATTTAGGATAAGAACTTTTGCGTATTTACTAATGTCTTTAATGTAAATTTAAAAAAAATATTCTTGTAGGGATTACGAGAGAAGAAGTGGTAAACCCATTATTTGCTTATTTGCAGTTAAAGTGTTTTTATTATAAAAAAATAGAATAGCTTATCCGATACTTTAAATAGGCAATTACTGTATATTTGTGTATAATTATTTTCTCCAAAACAGCTATAATAATTTTTACGAAGATTTATTTGTGTTTAGACAATAATTTACTATTAAAATAGGTCTAAGTGTCATCTGCGTGATAAGCCTTTTTTATATGAAAAAATGTTATCTGTTAGGATACTTTAATAACTGTGTATAAATCCGTGCGATTTATTAAGTAAATATATAAACTAATAGTAACGGATGTTTAAATTTTAACGGTAAGGCCATTAAAATTTAAAGTAAACCGCGCCACTTGTCAACTGTTTATCCGTGGCGTGATTAGAATACCGCCTTATGCCGGGTTCCTATAATCAACGATTCGTCATTCGTATCAGTAACCTCGTTATTTTATTACATTGACAACCAATTAAATAAAATAACGAGGCGTCTACAGGTTGTTTGGACATTTGGTAAGTTATCCTTTATATGTAATTTTTTTGCTTACGCCTCGTAGAAAATTTGAACTAAAACGAGCTGTTTTATTGATATAGGACCCGGCATTTAACCTAACGGTTTGGCGGGGGTGAGATGATCATTGTTTATTTGGCAGTCGACTCGAACGGTTCTATATTTAATACTTGGCATGTAAATAAGTGGTTATGTAAAATCTAATGAATAATATCTGACTATGATGAATCTATCAAAAACTTCTTAAAACGAAAATAATTACATGAAAATATTATATGTATTAACGACTATAAAACTGTATTAAAAGGAATTTTATTAAGATGAATATGTTTGTCTGGATTAATTATTAATCGCCTCTGTGGTCTAGTGGTCCGGTGTCGGAGTTGACCACATGAGGTCCCGGGTTCGATTCCTGGGTCGGGCAAATAAAAATATGTTTTTCAGTTTTCTATTAAAAACCACGTTGCCCGGGATTGGAAAGTGCCCGGTTGGCGATAGGCTTGCCACCTGTCACATTGTGGGACCAAGTATCTTCGGCTAATCGTAGGTGCACTTATTGTATCTCTGCCCGCCTCTTCGGGGATACGGGCGTGAATATACTTTTAATTATTAATACATCCAAGTGAAGCTTGCTCTCCTAGATTGTAGGAAGGAATAGCTTGAACTTTATGTTTAATTAAATTTCAATGTACGTAGATTTTGAATAAGGCGATGATGAGTTTCTACATCATCGCCTTATTCAAAATCTACGTACATTGAAATTTATACAAATTGCTATCGCCAAATTTTTAAGTAGGAAGATAAATTGAAATGTGTTAATACGATTTGAGTCACAAAGATCCTTAATCTATCCTTCCATTTTTTAAGTCTCGTCATACATTAGGCGAATTATTTTTTGACCCAGTCTGAAATTTTAGAACAGGCATCCAATCCGGTTTTTATGTATAAGTTTATTCTATTATCTTCTATTCCTGTTTCTACATTTTTGTTCTATCATAAGATAACAAACAAGCATATCCTGATAGTATCAAGCATCGCCTACAGACACAAACGATGTAAATGATGCGTTGCTATCTATGTGTTTGTGTGTGAGTTAGAAAGTGTTAATGTTACTCGCATAAGTTACTACCTTACCCTCCAAACCGGAACATGACTGTGGCCAGCATTGACGCTATTGCGGCAGTATAGGTAAGGCGGTGGTACCAGACTCGGACGAGACAATGCAGAACTTTACCACTTAGTAGCCACGATGTCAATTGTTTGCCTTTTACTACCTGTCTGATAAAACGGCAGTTGGCGTTCTTCAAAGGATCTCGGACCAAGACGTTACAGAACACTACCTCCTAGCAGTAAATGTATTATATGTACATTAGGATATACAATGTACATTGACAATATTTCATCGACAATTCCTTTCCAAAAACAACAAATAAACCGAGATCTTTCTTATTTTTAATCCTCAATAAAACCAGAGTTTAATAAGCTTAGTATGTTTACTGTAATGTTGTCTGAAATCATAACTTTCAAGCGGAAAAATCAACTTTGGAAAATCTAAAGACAATACAATTTCTTGATAACTAATAAATGTGATCGTAAATCGTTTCTGGTTCATTTTGTTGCATTGAAAATTAAAAGTGCATGAGCAGGGATTTGAATTTTACTTTTGAGGAAGGTTTTGATGATGGAGAAAATTCTGAAATCATCATATTATATATTATTTCCAAAAGGCATTTTTTTCTAAAGTGGTCCAATTTCTTTAACTACTTCATCAAAAAAAAATACCCAGTTAAAGCTTATGTTTTCTACTTTGGGCGAAAAATATGAAAAAAATCGAAAAAATCTATTTGTTAATTAAAAAATTAATTAAATATAATTTTTATAACAATCTACCGGAGCGCCATCTGTGGGTGATACATCAAACATCTTAATTTTTTACACCTATATATTAAAGAGTTTTATACTTTGAAAATGCTAGATGGCGCCGTGTGAAATCTTCGCATGGGTCAGCTAGTATTAAATTAATTATGATAAGTCAGTTTTAATTGCCTTCATGTTTTTCAGCTTGTATATGTACATTTTCTTTTAACAAGGAACTTTGTGCTTATCTGGTGTCCCATGACACCACACGGTTTTTGACGTGAATACGTCTTTAAGATTGCCTACATAGAGCCTAACAGTTCAAAAAACGGATGATAACAAAATTGGGGGGTACAGTTTGGTGTTATAGCTATCTTGGCGTTAGAGGTGGCGTTGTGATTTGTGATAAGAGCGTTAGTGGCATTGTCCCATGTATAGGTGTGTAGTGTTTTGGTGTTTCGTTGGCCACAGATATCAGGTCGTCAGGATCGGTGAGAACGTGGCGGGGCCTACGTAATTTGGTATCGGGATTAGGATCTGAAATGAAGTCAGCCGCAGTGGATTAGGGTGTGAGTTGGTGCGATTGAAATATCTTTTGGAAATAACTTGAAATGCCTAGCTGAGCTCGGCAATCCGAGATCTTTATGAAGCCCAATGTATACCACGGTGCATTTATGACAATATGCTAGTATTTGTCCTGTACTACTTGCAACGAATGCAAATCCGTACGGAAGAGATGGGCAAATGCTACGCAAGTGTGTGATAGAATAGGCCTTACGCAAATCTTGTAAAGTGTCACTTTGCACACCTTGTGATCGACCTATGAGTAGAGAATGAACCCACTACACGAAATGAAATCGGCGGTTGGTTAGTTACTTTCATATGATGAGTACGAGTCTGTCGGGCACTCCCGGCATATCATACGGCATAGCTTGTATACTAGGCCATTGTGCCAGATCTTATCGAACGCCTTCGCGACGTCAAAAAATAGAACATCGGTGGGAATTTGCAGCCCTGGAGCTGTATTTAAAGAGTTTAAAATGTACTATGTGAGGGGATGCACTTAATGAGTGCAAGAGTGAGTTCGGAAATCGAACTGTTCATTTATTATGAGACCTTTCTCGTGAACAAATGCCTTAAGGCGAGATAGTATGACACTTTCGTAGATTTTGTATAACGTATTTATAAGCTAGTGAGACGGTAACTGCTGACATTATTTCGGAGTTTTCCCGGCTTTTGTATTCCTATGATGGTGGCTTCTTTACACTCGTCCTAAAACGCACAACTTGCTAGTGGTGCCTCAAAGATGCCTACTAGTAGGTATAGTGCGCGCGGAACTAGTTGGCCGCTCCGCCCCACCGTTCACATACCTAACGCGCGGCCAACTAGTTCCGTGCGCACTATATATAAGGGCGGGAGATAGGTACTTAACTACCTTATTTGTAATTTTATCAGTCACCGACCCTTTTTATTGCGTAGGTTTTAGTTATTTCACCTACTTGTTCGGTATCGGTGGATAATAGCTGATAGTAGCGCCGCCCTACGCTCTACTACGTCTAGACCATTTAGGTCTGTCGGCTGGTTTGATGGGGAACATTGTGATTGGAACCACGAATAAAAATGTTACCGTCACAAAGATGTTACGCATGACGAAGACGTATTCACGTAAAAGATGTACGGCTGTGTCTATGACACAGCCATAGCCCGTTTTTTTTAACTTCCCACTACGTACGTAGAGAAGGAAGTTACTGATAATACCCTGATTTTCGAAAATCGAGTTTTCACCAGATGTCCACGTTTTGAGGTCCTAAGAATCTTTTTAGACTATTTTCACGATGACGTCAGTATGTCTGTATGTCTCTGTGTGTATGTGTGTATGTAAACATCTCATAACTTTTGAACGGCTGGATCGATCGAAACGCGGTTGATGGCATTCGATTAGATCCCGCTCAACTTAGACTTCCTGAAAATTTGAACTGATTCGGTCCAGGAGATTTTGAGAAATTTTGATGATGATTTGAAAAAACACCAAAAAAATTTTTGGCGAAAGAGTATTTTTTAATATAACTTCCAGATTTATGCACCGATTGAGTACAAAAACTAATCAGCTCTATTCCTTAAAAAACTACGTCAAATACATAAATTGTATCAAAATCGATGTATCCGTTTGGGAGTAATTGTTGACGAAAAATTTTGAAAAAAAGTGTTTTTTCAACATAGCTTCGAAATTTTTAAACCAATAATTTTTTGGTGTTCTACGACATTTTAGTACTAAAAAACTACGTCAAATGCCGTTTCAAAAACCAGAATCGAACCTAATTCTCAAAACTTATAGCTATCAAATATTAAAAATACGTTGTTTTTAGCAAATTTTTTTAAATAACTTTCAAGTTAATTCACCGATTGACTTAAAAATCTTATCAGCTTTTCTCCTTTAAAAACTGCATCAAATACCGTTGTTAATCAATGAAGAAAATTAAAAATAAAATGTTTTTTGACATAGCATCGAAATTTTTCAACCTATCGATTATTTAGCTAAAGCAATATTTTAGATCTCAAAAAATGAGTTGAATGCCATCATCGTTTTTAAATATTTCAATAATTAATATACTACCATGTTTAGCAAAATAGATGTTTGAAGTGAAACATCTACGCTTATATTTTTTAATCTTTTGAGCTTAAAACACTTTAATTTAGTGGGAAGTTTCAGGGTTGGCCCGTAGGGTCAACCGTTTACATTATTTTTTTTACATCAGGACAAAATAACCGAAAAGAAGCATTTTAAAATAGACATGGAATTCTTCGTCTATAATTGGTACTAAGTTCTTTTACAAAACTGCTATTAGCCAACAGGATAAGTTCCTTGATGCTGGTGGCTATCTAAATTGAAACAGATAACTATGCAGATAACAATGTAAAGTTGCACCATTTATTTTTCAATAGCTTACGTTGCTTAGCAGTGTTATTTGTTTTTAAAAGATTAAATTGTTATTATCTATCTATCTATATATGTAAAAATCAATCACTTTTCGTTGTAATTTTATTCGTACAAATATTCGTACAAATAATACGAATACCTTTTAAAAGATCGCACCAAGGATACAAAAAAAACGTAAAAATGGTAAATAAAATGATTACAATAACGAAGTAACTTTATTGTAGATATGTCGCAGTGAAATTGTCAATACCGTTAGATTATAATCTACCTAAGTGATATTAGGTATAATTTAACTCCTAACCTAACCTAACCGAATTATAAAATCCCTAGGTAGATTATAATCTAACGGCTATTGACAATTTCACTGCGACAGATACTTAAACGTGTAGAGAATATTATGCATTATAATTTTCACGGATTTATCAAGAACGGGTTCACCTATCCAAACCAAATGTTTACGCTTTGTTCGGACTGTTTGGTAGATGGTTTATGTGAAGTACTTTGCACGAAATCGCTAGAGTGTTTCTTCATTTATCATATTTTTTGTAACAAATGAATTCAATAAATGGCGATACGTAGCGAAGCACGTAACGGGCCGCTAGTAATAACATATTATGACATCATAGTAAGATCATAGACAATTTTAGGTACGTAATTAAGGCACACTGAAAAGTCTACTTCTTACCCTTTAATACTTAAACGCATTACCGTAGACTTGGCTGGAGGGTAACGGGACTGAATCTACCATTATATTTTTGATTTTTTTTTGAAAAAAACAATACATTCGTGGGGCATTAGAATTTTTTTTAACTAATGCCTCAAGGATTTTTATTTAACAGTTTGAGAATAAAAAATGCAATAAAATAGATCATTTATTGAGAATAATAATAATAATCTGTGCAAGATGCTTGCAAAATTATTTCGCAATGGCACTCACCCCGTGCTTGGGAAACTGGAAAAACTTTAAAAACAACAAAGGAAAATATCGACATGCAGGGATTGAACCTACGACCGTCTCCCTAAAGCCGGGACGCTCTACAACTGAGCTAGTGTCGACAGGCTCGACGTGGCGAAATTCTTCTTTATACTATGATCGATTACGTCGATTGTACAACGACCAGTTTAAAAGTTTGTTTATACTTACAGCTATAACGTATTTTAGAATTGCTTTTCTAATGTAGGAAGTGCATTCCGAAGCATTATTTCCTAAAGAGCAAAGAGAAGTCACGACAAAACATTCCTGTGTGTAGGGCGTAAATGAAAAACCCATCTCACTTTTTTATTACTCCACATGTATCTTATCTCAAAAACACGGTGAGATTCAAATTAATACTATGAATACGTATAGTATGCTGACTTGTTATATAATTTTGTATACCACAACCACGAATTAATCTGGACCTTTTAAGGCAATTTCTTAGATTGTCAATGTCGCTTGTATTTACACCTCTAAATACAAAGTTATAATACTCACTGATGAAATAATATTACTCGAGAGATATACTTTAAACCCTAGCTTTTTAAATGATAAAATAGCACAATGTGACATATTTATATTTTTCTACGATATATCTTTACAAGCGTTTGACATTTACATACATTTGCTCAAATAAGCGGCTACGCATTTTCCGCCCAGCATAGTATTTGTGTGGTCTGTGTCTGTGTCTGTGTGGTCAAAACATAGCAATCGAGCAAATAGCTCAAAGTTGAAATAAAGGAATTTAATTTGCAAAATTTCCGTGAAATCTTATATGGATCTGCTGTTATGCAACGGAAATAAAAGGTAGTGTGAGGAATGGGGCAAAATTGTCCAAGGTCTAAAAATTAAAGGTGGGCCCAGCGCGGCGGCACAATAGTACAATCACGTCCACCACACTTTCTTCCATGTCACTAGCAAAGGCAGTAACACACAAATTATGTACTCAAGCACGTCTCACTTCGTAATCGAAGTATCTCTGGGATAGGCGAAAGCACTTCACTATAAGAATTTAGTGTTTCACGCTATATTTTGTAAAAGGCAAACGATTGGTTATCACGTGTAACCAATAGTATCACGACATTCGGGACTATGCAGTTGTAGAGTGCCGTAAAGCCCTGCCCGTGTATTTGGTACCACCGCCTTATCTATTCCTGTAGCAATAGCGACAATGCTTGCTATTGTCATATTTGGTTTGGATGTAGGAAGGCTGGTAAACTTATTTAAGTGGCGTAAACACCTCGCCACGCGGATAGCAACGCGCGCACAGCTAACTTTATTTGATGTCTATAGGCAATGGTATTACTTTTCATCTGGAGAGCTATCTGTTCGTGTGTATATATATATATATATATATATATATATATATATATATATTTATTTATTTTACTCATACGTCCTAACTCCTATATACTTAAAATACGCACATTATTTTTATGTGTGGAATATCTTTGGTTTTTTATTTAATCAATTTGCATTGTTTTTTGGAGAATCGCCAATAATTAAATTGTATATTTTGAGTTGAAATTTAAACTGCATAGAGGGATGTATGCATCGAATACGGTGAATATGCTCCAAACCTAATTTCGTGGAGAGTGTAATGTCCTTTACAAGAAAATTAACATTTTAAAACAATAAGTCTTTATAAAACACTAGCAGTCACTCGCGACTTCGTCCACGTGATAAAAAAAACATCACTTTCGTTTTCTCAGTCGGGTAAAATAATAGCCTATTTCACTCTGGGATAATATAGCTTTCTAAAAGTGAAAGGACTTTGAAAATCAGTCAAGTAGTTTTTGAGTTAAATCGTTACAACAAACAATCAAATCTTTCCTCTTTATTAATATAGAAGACGATTATTATTTTTTTTACTAATTAGACACACTAATGTGTGTCTAATTAGTAAAAAAAATAATAATCTTCTTCTATTTTTTTTTTATATTATAAGATAGCAAACAAGCAGATGGGTCTCCTGATGGAGAGTCAACCATGTTTTTTATTTGGTTCTTTTTATTCACGACCCCACCCTAAGCCGAGGTTCGGTCTCACAGGAGACACCCTTAGGGCGGAGGGCGTACAGCCCTACACATTTAAATTCTGGCTGAGTACTCTGCTCGCCCCCGCGACCGGTGAAGCTGTAACAGCCCATAAGGCTAACAGCAATTGAGACATTCCGAAAGAAAAAAAAAAGGTTCTTTTTAAACCTATTTTTTTATCTTCTTGCTAGTCCTTTTTGGTCAAAAGCCATTCAACGCAATTTTTGAGCCTCAAATGTTTTATTAGCCAAAAAATTGATAGGTTGAAAAATGACGTAGAATGTCAAAATAAAAAGTTTTGCTTAAAACTTTCTTCATTGATAAATCGCAAACGAATTAATTGATTTTGATCCAATTCATAGTATTTGATGCAGTTTTTAAAGGTGAAGAGCTGATTCAATTTAAAAATTATCCGCCGTATAGTCCGAAAGTTATTTTACAAATTAAAAAAAATACTCTTTTTGACCAAAATTTTTTTTTGGTTTTTTCAAAATATCTTAACATTTCTAGGACAAACCCACTAGTTTTTTTAATCGACTTTGATTTTGTAAACGGTATACAATATATTTTTTTAAGTACTTAAATATTGTACGTAAAAACCAATTGGTTGTAAAATCTCGAAATTATGTCGAAAAACATTTTTCAAAAATTTGTGTTAAGCATAATGTCCCAACGGATAAACTGATTATGATGCAATTTGCGGCATTGATTGCAGTTTTGTATGGAATTTAGCTGATTAAATTTTGTAATCAATCGGTTTAAAGTTGATAAAAAAACATTGTTTTGTTGACATTTTTTGAGGTTTTTTTTTCCGAATTTTACTTAGTAGGTACCTTCCATAGTCATCTTTGGTTAGTAGTAAAAGTAACTTTCCTTTACTACTAGCAGAAAGTGAAAAATATTTATGTATAGAGTTTCCAAACATGTATCTCTTCTAAATATATCATTAACCGGAAGGTCCTTGAATCTTCATTTTAATTGTTTGATGGACACAAATGAAACATTGAAAACTGCTATAAAATGTACATACCGTACATTTTATAGCAGTTTTAAATGTTTCATTTGTGTCTGGATTACTTTTTTCCAATTAAAATGTGTGTGTTTTACAGCATAAAAACCGATAAAATGCTAATATTACTATTACTAATGTTTTGGTAACCTCTTAAAAAGGTTGAAGAATAGATACAATTTTTAACTTTGTGATCGACGTGATCGTAAGTAGATAAGGAAAATTTTGCCCCTATTTTCAAAAATCATGTTTTCACCAGATCTCCACGCTTTGAGGTTTTAGGAACCTTGTCTGACTATTTTCACGGTGACGTCAGTATGTCTATGGCATTATGGTAATCTATTGAATTCTGCTCAATTTAGACTTTCTGAAAACTTAACCTAACTCGGGCCTAGACATTTTGAGTAATTTTTGAAAGCCCTAAAACAAATTTGGTATATATTTAAAAAAATTAAAATCTGCGTTCAACACATTTGCATCAAAATCAGTTCAACCTTTCGGGAGTTATCGTTGTTTGTAGAAAAAAGTGTTTTTGGACATAACTTCGAAATTTTTCATTTTTTGATCTTTTACAATATTTTAGTACTTAAAAAAAAACTACGTTGAATATTGTTTCACATATGAAAATTGATTCAATTTTTGCAAAAGTTACATGTTTTCAAATATGAATATTACTTCGTATTTTTAAAATAACTCTAAGGCTGACTAGATTTTTAAACAAACCGATATATATATATATATATATATATATATATATATATATATATATATATATATATATATATATATATATATATATATATATATATATATATATATATATATATATATATATATATATATATATATATATATATATATATATATATATATATATATATATATATATATATATATATATATATATATATATATGCCACATGTGTAAATTTAACGGCTATCTTACCATCCAAACCGGAACGCGACAGTGACAAGCACTGACGCTGTTGTGGTGGGAATAGGTAAGAGGGTGGTACCTCGTACGACCGCTACGGGTCTGGACCCGGACGAGATAATGCAAAATTCTACCACCTAGTAGCCATGATGGTAGTGACTCGCATAGCCAATCGGTCGCCTCTTACGACCTGCCTGGCAGAACGGCAGTTGGCCTATTTTTCAAAGCAGCCCGGATCAACGCGGGGGAAAATCTGGTCTGTGCCTATTTGTACGAGCTCACGAGAGTTGACTCGCTAATGAGTTGACCGCATGGACTATTTATTTTCTTTAATATTATATTCACTTATAAAATATTAAAGAAAATAAATGGAAAATATATTAACCTGTAAGGCATATTGCATGATACTTACAGCCTTGTCTTTCTGTACCCAAAGCTATATGTATTTTCTAGGGCAATCAAAATCACATTTGTAGAAAAACTTTTATGAAACTTATAACTAACTTATGCTATATACATAGCTTGCCTTATATCTATATACAATTTATATCTTAAATATTTACTGTTTGCGGCGTATCGATTTATGCTGCATAAAGATTAACATACAATGATCAGATTTATCGGGTTCTGTCTGAAGGTGTTTGAGTTTCCATAACAACTGTGCCGGCCGCGGCGGTCCAAATCTAAAAATGTATAAATATACTTTCCATTTCGCAATACATAGCAGAAACCAAGAAATCACAAATCAAAAAAATTATGAGACATAGCAAAAATATTTCACACAAATAAATTAGCTTTCAAGTATAATTTAAACTTGTTAAATTTAAGGAATTCCTTATTGAAATTGTAATGTAGGGAAGCGGGAATAAAGGATGTTTTTGTATGTATTAATTAATTATAAAGTTATTTGTATCATTAATATCCATTTATACGCACTGACAGCGGATTGGTTACATGTGAGTTGTGCTGTTTAGAGACCCTGAAAATTTTACTCAACGAATTTCGTTTCACACAATATGTAATGAAGACAATTCGAATTGTCGTCGTAATAATACTTTTTGATTATGTTTTAAATTCAAAAACGAAAAAGGATAAATCCGTTCAATTGGACTTATAGCATCGCAGATAGTAAAAGAACACAACATGTTACATTCTTAAGCCCCTGTTGTATCGGTTTTGAAATAAATGCGTTCGGTAGATTTCTTGCTCTATTTTTTTATAAATATTTAGCGCTGCAATTCATAAGTAAGATAAGAATGATTCACACTATAAATTCTACCACTTGGAAAAATGATAACTTGTAATTTTCTCGATAGAAAAAAAATCAAAGTTACCTTTGAACAAAAAGGAAAATGCTTAGTATGGCGTAAATACTTAAAGGAAGGCCATCAGTATTTAAATAATAGCAAAACAACATATTTTCTATAACTCCAGATTTGTGTTTATTATTGGTTTGTCTTTTCCTTACGAGACATATTATGTATTGGAAAAGACAAAACCAATAATAAACACAAATCTGGAATATACAAATTACGTTGCTCAGAATGTAGCAGCATATATATTGGTCAAACAGGTCGAAGTTTCGAGTCCCGTTACAAAGAACACATATCCGCTTTTAAAAATAAACACGCTGACAAATCTTACTTTGCAAAACACCTAATAGAAACTGGACATACTTTATCCACAAATCATTCTTTTGATATAATTCATACCTGTGATAAGGGATTAAAATTAAATATATTGGAACAACTTGAAATCATAAAACATAATACCGATTCAATTGTACTGTTGAACGAACAAAGAAACGTTACAAAATTGGCTCTATTACACAACTAGCTGTGCCCGCTACTTCGTTCGCTTGGAAAAAATTCTAAAATAAAAACCCACATAGTTCCCGTTCCCGTGGGATTTCCGGGAAAAGAACTATCCTATGTCCTTTCTTGGGTCTCAAACTATATTTGTACCAAATTTTATTCAAATCGGTTCAGTGGTTTGGCCGTGAAAGCGTAACAGACAGACAGACAGATAGACAGACAGACAGACAGACAGACAGAGTTACTTTCACATTTATAATATTAGTATGGATGTAGCGCGAGCTTAGTCAGGCGAGCCCAGCCTATAAAAGGAGTGTCGCAACGGCGCGCGAGTCGGAGAGCTCGGATTGTCAGTGTATGAAGGTTGTGTCGTATGCAGTAGTTCGTCCGGACCGTATTTCAACATTTTCGTTTTCCCACTGCTTTCGTTTGAAAGTAGCTGGGAAACGGCCAGCGAGAGGAGCTCTTCGTGCCCGAGATTGTCTCGGCGGCTGTTCCACATCCGCCGATTACGGTCGCGAGCAATCCGCAACATTTAATTTTTATTTTTGGGTGTACCCTCACTCAAAAATAAAAATACAACCAAGATGTCGGGTACCCAAAAACCCAACAGCGGCTCGTCACAGAGCCCGCATGAGATGCCCAGCACGCCGGCCAGCCCTCCAGCTGCGCCGCGAGCGCGATCCGTTTCCGACACGGACATAGTTGATATGTCTGAGTGGGAAACGGTGACACCGCGCAAGCCGCGCACACCAGCGCCCCGCGTATCTCCGTCCTTTTTCCTTAAGAAAAGGACGGAGGTACAATCACCACCGGTGACCACCACCACCAGAAAGTCGCCCGACCTTGCAAAGGCGGGCCTAATCAAACCGCCCTCGCCGAAGGCGGCACAGGCTGAGCAGCCAAATTGGAAGACTCCCCAAATTAGAGTAGCCTCTTTGAAGGCGGCTCAATTTGGAGCTTCAACCTCAGAGGCGGCACAGTCTGTGCAGTCAACGTCAAGGGCGGCATTAACTAAGAGTCCGCCCAAAGACCCGCGCGTTCACCGCCGGGCTATGGAACGCCGCGCACCCCGCGACCGGAGCGCATCCAGACCGCGTACCTCGCGCGAGACCTCCACGCAGCGCGATTCGCCCGCGCAGCGTGCTACTCCCGCGCAGCGCGACCCGCCCGCGCAGCGCGATTTATCCGCGCAACGCGCCACGCCCGCGCAGCGCGACTCGCCCGCGCAGCGCGATTTACCCGCGCAGCGCAACCTGTCCGCGCAGCGCGAACCGCCCGCGCATCGCGCATCAACCGCGCGTCGCGATCAATCCGCGCAGCGCGACCTATCCGCGCCTAGCGATTCATCCGCGCACCGTCGGGACTCTTCTGAGAGCAGCGACTCGTCGGTGTACCGCAGCTCCAATGCGCGCCGTACCCCGCGCCCGCGCCGCGATGTATCCGCGCGCCGCGAGCGCGCGGACGGTGAACCCAACCTCCAATTACCCCAATCCAATACCCCTAAAAGATCCCCTAAGAGCCTTTTAGAGGAAAACTATATAATGGTGGCACGGCTCGCCAAATCCAAATTATTGGCTGACGATCTCCTGGAAGTGATGGCCAAACACCTACAGGACAAAAGCGCTGAGCTGGCAACTTCTGGCGCAGCCAACATTCCGATAACGGCAGATGACGCAATGGCAGTTCAAAGAGCTGAAGTTGCCCCGATTTTACTGCCGCCCTGTACTCCAATGAGGAGAAAAAGAGATGAGGACGAAAGAGAGAGAGAGAGGAAGAGGCAAAACGCCAATGCGTACCGGCAGCGCCTTCCCCTCCCCACTCCCACTCCCCCTCTTTTGCAGAAATGGTCACCGATTCCACCCAGACTAGACAACAGATGTCACCACCTGTAGCAGTGACGGTGTCACCAACTGCCACCACGTCCTACGCCTCGATGGCCGCCTCTCCTCCACAAGACGGAGGTTCACAGACTACCACACAGCCGGTTAACATCAACAAAAATAGATATCCTCCCCTAGTGGTAGAAAGCTTACCGAATTGGACTCGCCATTTCAGGGAGCTTAAAACGAAACTGGGACATGCCCCAAATGCCCGCCCCTTCGGCCGTGGAGTACGCTTCACGCCAAAAACAGAAGAAGAATACAGGACAGTGCAGAAGTACCTCACTGAACTCGAAAAGGCAGAACCAATATCTTGGTTCTGCTACTCATTACCAACAGAGCGCAGCATAAAGGTGGCAATCCGTGGGCTGCCAGCTGACACTGAACCCGAGGAGATAACCGCTGAACTAGCAGAGCACGGGCACACAGTAGAGTACGTGCGCCCGATCAAGGCCAGGGCAGGAAGGCCTGGATGTATATTCATGGCCATCATTAAAAGGCAACCGGATACTCTACCTCGAATATACTCCATCAACGAGCTGCTGTACATGCCAGGAGTTACGATTGAAGCTTGGAGGGGCAAGAAAGGACCCTCTCAATGTCACCGATGCCAGTTGTTTAGGCACTCGTCTCACAACTGCCATCGGCCACAAAAGTGCGTACGCTGTGGGGAGGAGCACCGCGCCAAGGAGTGCCCTAGACCTCGCGAGGAACCCCCTACCTGTGCCAACTGTGGTGGGCCACATACGGCCAACAACACGAGCTGCCCTGTGTTCCGCAGGGAGGCACGCAATAAGAAGGCAGGCACAGTAGCCGTTACATATGCACCTCCACCCAGGAAACCGGAGAGGGCCACCGAAAAAGAGATGACTGACACCACTATTCCCGCCACGATCACCACACTGGCGCCGCCGGCAAATGACCCGAAGCCTCGCGGTCAACAAGCCTCAACATCGGTACGCAAAAGAAGGTCCAAACCTAAAAAGATGAAGAAGAGGTCCGCAGTCAAGGCAAAAACTACCACGGATGACTACGACACTGAATACGAACAACCTACCGCAAAGCGAACTGACGGCGAAGCACCAACAAGTGCCGCACACCCAAAGAGGGATACGTCAGTGCGCAGAGTGGCTTCCACGGCGTCCCCGGACGAAGGAAAACTTGTAGTGCTTGAGAAAGCAATACAGGTTTTCCAAGATGTGCTGGGGGCGCTACGCGAAGGGACTGATCCAGTATCAGCAGTCCTCAGAGGCATGACAGACCTCCTTCAGTTATATGGACCATAGTCACCTGAGGATGCTGTACTGGAACGCCAACGGACTGAGGGGTAAGTCCGTTCCACTTAAAACACTCTTAAAGGAGCAAAACGTTGACGTGGCTCTAATTAACGAAACACATTTGGGGCCTGGGGATAAACTTAAGATCTCCAACTACATTACATACCGACAAGACGAACACTCTGGGCAAAAAGTATACAGAGGGCTAGCTATACTAGTGCACAGAAGAGTCGTCCATCAACCAACACCCAGAATCCACGCAAACACTTTGCAAGCACTCGGAATCGAACTTCTAGTCGCCGGAAATCCGATAAGAACGTACGCTATATACAAACCTCCACAGGAAAGTATATCAGCCACCGATGTCATGGAAATTTTTAACACCAACTTACCCACATTAGCGGCCGGCGACTGGAATTGCAAGAACATACTCTGGAATTCCTCTACCACCACAGCTACGGGCAGACGACTCTTCAATATAGCAGAGCAAAACGGCCTTACCATCTGCGGCCCAGACACACCCACTCGATACTCGAAAATTGCCACATACATTCCAGACGTGATCGATCTTGTCGTGTACAAAGGAGTGCAACAACAGCTTTTACTCGAAGTCATCCCCGAAGACATGGGGTCTGACCATCTCCCTGTGCTAGCCACGCTGCAAGATATTCCTACTAGAGTAGCACCACCCAAGCCACGTCAACTAATCAACTGGCCCAAATTCCAGGCGACCATGGAAGGTAATACGCCTAGTCAACCAGTTACCTCTGCAGATGACGTTAACGAATTAGCCACTAAACTGACAACGAGCATCCAAGCAGCACTACAATCTGCTACAAAAAATTCCTTGTCATCTCGAATTCTGCCTCCGCTTCCTAAACAGCTGCGTGACAAAATAGCCCATAAAAGAAGAATACGGCGTATGTGGCAAGATACCCGGTGCCCAACCCTGAAACGCCAGCTCAACCAGATCTCTGCAGAGGTAAAGGCGGACCTGGAACGTACAGCAGTCGAAAGCTGGGAGTCCCGCCTCGATGCTGCGGAAGATGACTGGGCGTCGCTGCACAAACTATGCCGTCAAATTCAAGGAGCTCCTACCCCAGTGTGTCCTCTACGGCATGAAGACGGCACCATGAGATACCGCGCTGCCGACCGATCGGAGATTTTTGCAGAACACCTAAAGCGCCAGTTCAGCCCGAACAACCATAGCGATCTAGACCTCACCGCCGAAGTAGAGGAGTTTCTCGACAATTATTTCTCACCTAATCTTTCCACAGAAGAAGACCCCATTTTCTTCTCACCCAATATGGTGAAACGCCAAATCTCTATTGCCAAACCTAGAAAAGCCCCGGGCGCAGATGCCATCACTAATAAAACTCTTCACCATCTCCCATTCAAAACCATCATGGCCATCACGAGGCTATTCAACGGCATTCTGCGCACGGGCTGCTTCCCGACATCTGGAAGCCCGGCATCATAATTATGCTGCCAAAGAAGGGCAAAAGCGTGATCGACCCAGCCAGTTACAGACCGATCACCTTACTCTCCACTCTTTCCAAAATATTCGAGAAACTCCTCCTACAACACTTGGACACCTACATCACTCCACGCGAAGAACAGTTCGGCTTTCGGGCTGGACACAGTACTACGCTACAACTGTCGAGGGTAATGCACATGCTCATCGCGGCTAGAAACAAAAAAGAGCAAGCGATAGCAGTACTCCTCGACATGGAGAAGGCCTTCGATCGGGTCTGGCACGACGGTCTCTTATTCAAGCTGGCCAAATCTGGTACACCACGCAGGCTGGTTAGAATCATAGCTTCCTTCTTGGACCGCAGGAGGTTCAAGGTACAAGTGGAAGACGTCCTCTCTACCGAACACCCCATTACGGCAGGAGTACCACAGGGCAGCTGCCTCTCACCGAAACTCTATTCGCACTACACGGACGATATACCGGTGGGAGACGGCTGCTCTCTCGCCCTCTTCGCGGACGACGCGGCTTACGTCGCAACTTCAATGTCCGCCAAATTCGCATGGAGGAAGATGCAAGCCGCACTGAATCTACTTCCCGATTGGCTGACCAAATGGCGACTGGCCGTCAACGTCGCCAAAACACAGGCGCTATTACCAAGAGTAGTGAAGAATCCCCCCAAGCTGACGCTGAACGGCGAAGCTATAGAATGGACTAGAACGGTGAAGTACCTGGGTGTCACTATCGACACCTACCTATCCATGAAACACCACGTCAAAGCGACCACAAAGCAAGCGAGAGCTGCGATGGCAGTGCTGCGCCCGATTCTTCAATCTAAACTACCAACCAAGATGAAGCTCGGGATATACAAGACGTATATCAGATCCAGGTTAACATACGCTGCAGCAACCTGGTACAGTCTTCTAGCCCCAACACATCGGACCGTCCTGCAACAGCAGCAGAATGTGGCGCTTAGACGGGTAGTAAACGCACCCAGGTACGTCACCAATGATGTCATAAACCGTGACCTAAAGATAGAGTCCATACACGACTTTGTAAAGAATCTGGCCTCACGCATGTTCCGGAAAGCCGACTCCTCCAAGGACATCCACATCCAAAATATAGCTCCATGGCACGCGCGTCCTCCAGACGCCGTGCCCTACCCAAGGGACATCCTTAATTAATCCAGATTCCATCCCTCCCCCCCCCCCCTGCAACCTAAATTGCCACCGCGTGTTTAATCCCCCGCGGGGACTCGACCTGCGGGGCGGATTGCACGCGGAAGCGCGCTCAACAGGGGGCCTCCAAACCAGACATCCCATATCCCCTCATACTCCATCCTACCCTATGACACCAATTTACCCCTATTACCTAATAGTGGAAACACTTACCCCAACGACCTAGCCGTTTTAACGGCTAGCGGTAGCTACCATGGTCAGGGGGCAAACAGCCCCGAAACCATTTCCCCTTCTTCCAGCAAGGGAGAAGAGAAGAACCACACGCGCGAGTCAGTACTACCGCGGCTCTCGTTGAGTGTAGTAGTGCTCGTGTCTCCTGAAGATGCTTCTGTGCTGTCACTGGTTGCGAAGTGAAACGTGCGTTGCGTGCGTCAATTGTGTGCTTTTGTGTTTGGTGCTGTCGTGGTATAAAATGTGGTGGACGAGGGTGGATAACTGTGCCGCTGGGGTCTTCATTATTTTCAGACCTACGGTAAGTTTGTTCCATTTCTTACACCGCTTTTATATGTTTTCCTTTTCAGTAACATCGCAAAGGTACACTTAAAAGTTCGCAGAAAATTGCAAAATAACTAGTTTTCTTCGTCTGAACAATGGATTTCCGCAAAGTAACGCCTGAATCTATAAAAAGCATTATTCAAATTCGACCCATGTCAAAACTGGAGGAGTGGCAACCTTACGTATGCCATGTGTGGCCAGTACACCATCGGCTAGTGTACCTTTAACACACACATATACAGAGCGCATAAAATGACAGATATTGATTCGCTATAAAGGTTCGGGACCCCCTTAAGTGAAGGGGCATAGGTATCAAATGTGAATTAGGCTGACGTACACGCGTGACGTGAATTTTGAGATTTGAGATCATTGGTGTAATAATCTATCAGAATCAAGAAAAAAGTAAAGACATCAAATATTTGGCCGGTGTGACACGTGATTGTCATGAATCTGATAAGGTTTGATATTTTAGTGGCAGGTTTGATATCTTCAATACTGTGTAGTTATCGGAATGCTAGGTAATTTTTTTGAAAAATAGAGATCATATTTTACAAGTAACTATTTTTAGGGTTTCGAAGTAAACTAGGAACCCTAAGTTCCATCCTCGTCACCTCGATGTCTGGAAATCCACAACCGTGCGATTCTCTAGGCACTTCTTACCACGCACTACTCCTCTGTGGAATCAATTACCGGCAGGGGTGTTTCCAAACGGATACGACTTAGGCACCTTCAAGAAAAGAGCATACTCCTTCTTAAAAAGCCGGCAACGCAGCTGTAAGACCTCTGGTGATGTGGCTGTCCATGGGCGGCGGTAATCACTTACCATCAGGTGAGCCTCCTGCTCGTTTGCCCCTTTTTTCTATAAAAAAAAACCCTTATAGTTTCACTATGCCCGTCCGTCCATCCATCCGTCTGCACTATAAGCTCAGAGATCCTTATTACTAGACAGCTGTAATTTGGCGAATATACATATTAGTCACGTCAATAAAGTGGTACCTAACATAAAATCTTAAAATTATTTTTTTAGGGTACCTCCCATATATGTAGTGGGGATGTCAATTTTTTTCTCACGTACCCCATTATAAGGAGTATAGTTAGATAGGTTTTTAAAAAATATTGTGAATTTGTGGAAAAGTTTTTGATTAAGAGACTCGTTTGTAAAATATTAAGCTTTTAAGTGCTAATTATTTTTAATAGAGTCAAGTGTCTCCCCCTCCCCCACCTCCACAGGCTAAACGGATAGGTTTGGGGATGGAAAAAATAATGATCTTAGTAAAATTATGAAGTTAAAAGGAAAATTATCACAGCTTAGAAAGCTTTACAAGCTTTGGGGGCCTTCAAGAAAAAAGATTACTCATTCTTAAAAGGCCGGCAACGCAACTGCAAGACCTCTGGTATTGTGGATGTCCATGGGCGGCGGTGATCACTTACCATCAGGTGCACCTCCTTCTCGTTTGCCCCCTCTTCTATAAAAAAAAAGTGTCTAAGTAATAGTCGACCAACTTACAAAATGTGCTTAGAGAAGTTTTAAGCTATTGCATAGCTTCTATCGCGGGCCTTGAGCATGGAGACCGAATCCAGAAATTCCGTAACGAAAAAAACCTAACACCCCTCACTCCGACCGGCACAGTGGTGATACTTTTTAGTTTTTCCATCTATCGATAAATACCAGAACTTTGAATGACTTTTTGAAATATCACGCTTGTTTCTTTAGTTCAGCAACCCGCCTTTAGATGGCATTGGTTGTATTGGAAAATTACCGTAATCAGCTGTTTGTGAGAAAGTATATAGGTGTATAGGTATTTATCATCTACTTACAACAGTGAATATCTGTACTCGTATAATTTGTGTACAAAGTGTTTTAAATATGAATAAACAAAGTGCATTTATTAAATATTCCTGAAGAACCGACATGTATTGAAAGATAATAAAAATATTTTGAACAATATTAACATCTCATTTATTTAATAAAAGAAAAAAAAATGTTTTTTATCGGTCACCACGCTCAAAGTCTAACTTGGATTAATATCAAAGGAAAAAAAAACAAAGAAAAAAAATAATGCATAAATAAAATATATATATAATTGTAATTACATAAGTTGATAAAAAATGCTATGTGCAATAGCTTTACCGCGGCAGTCTCCGATTGCCAAACGTCTTTTTTTTATAGGCGGTGAAGCTGTGGTGCGTATATTTTTTGTCATTGAAGCTGAATAGCTTAAATATTCATAGTATGAATCTATAAAAACCCTCTTCTTAGTCCACATTATTGTGATGGGCCACTTTAGAACTTACAAATTTTTTGTTTTCACATAACAGTTGCAATACAAATTTTTAAATTAATGACCAATACGTTCCAGCATTACAGACGGAGTACTTCAGTACAAATTTGCTTGAACCTATATAGCATACGGCGCAAAACTTTAGGGTTCGTGGGAGTTGCACGACGTGCTAATGAAACTTACAGAAAATTGAATTTTCAAATTAATATCAAGCGGTCTGAAGAATATCTAAATAAAGATAATATATATATATATATATATATATATATATATATATGTATATATATATATATATATATATATATATATATATATATGTGTATATATATATATATATATATATATATATATATATATATATATATATATATATATATATATATATATATATATATATATATATATATAATTTAATGAAAACCATATAATAAAAATAATATATATATAATAATTCAAAAAATGTATTTTTATACTTATTTTGAATAAAAATTATTTGATTGATCGATTGATTGATTAGTTACGGAAAAACTACGGCACATTGGATGAATGATAATTATTTAAGTAAAATTTCTTTAGATGCGCTGAGAAATTCATTAAATTCATTAATAATAATAATAAAGTAGCGAAGAGTCGCGACCACCATCTACGGAGGCTCTCCCTACAATTCTGGATCAAGGGCCAGATACAGAAGGCGGCAGTGTTAGGAACGGCACGTATTGTGAGGAGGTTTCTTTCTCTGTCGCCCTAACCACTGATCGCTGCTGCAAGGTTCCCATTGGCGGAAAAGCTATTTTTATATATTTACAAGCTGACCCAGAAAACGTTGTTTTGCCATATAAATAATTTAATTAAAAAATAAGGGTTGGTAAAAGAAGGGTAGAAATTTAGAGTTGTATGTATTTTCAATGCTGAATCATAAAAAAATAAAAATAAAAAAATTGTCCCTAAAATAAAAAAATATCTTTAGGGGTGGGCAACACTTAGGGGTATAAAAATGGATAGTAGCCGATTCTCAGACCTGCTGTACGAACGGCTTGACCGATTTTGAAGAAATTTCATCAAAATCGGTCGAGCCGTTTCGGAGGAGTACGGGAACGAACGTTGTGACACGAGAATTTCATATATAAGATCTCTATAATATTGTATTTTTTCTAACGTTTTAATTATAAATGTATTAAAAATAAGAAAAAAATTGTGAATAAAGAGATAATATTAATAATTTCTTTATTTGCATAAAATAGGGTACATAATTGGATATCATTTAAAAATATGCTGCTTACACTTGCACGTCACAACTAACACTAAAACTAACTAATCGTGGGTGCACTTGTTGTATCTCTGCCTACCACTTCGGGGATACGGGCGTGAAGATACTTTTCTTATCTAAAATTAAAAATTAATGCAAATTGCTTTAAAAGCAAGTAAATATTGAATTCAGAAAACTTTAAATAGAAATTATGAATTACTAGATATATTTTATATCAATATTATTACTTTTCTAAAATACAGTTTACGCCGTGTTGGTCCCGGCCTCCTGTGTAGAATAGGCCAACTGCCGTTCTGCCACGCAGGTCGTAAAAGGCGACCGAATGGCTATCGAGTCACTACCATCGTAGCTACTAGGTGGTAGAGTTCTGCATTGTATCGCCCGGGTCTAGTACCACCGCCTTACCTATTCCTGCCTCAATAGCGTCAGTGCTTGTCGCTGTCGTGTTCCGGTTTGGAGGGTAAGATAGCCGGTAAACTTATGCATGTGGCATTAGACCTCGCCACAAGATAGCAACGCACCATTAACATCTTTGGTGTCTATAGGCGATGGTTGACGCTTTCCATCAAGAGACCCTCTTACAAGATCTGCTTGTTTGCTATCTTATGATATAAAAAAAAACAGTTGATGTCAAAAAATATGCAATATAAATTCCAAATAAAACTAGGGATAGGAATAGCAGTTATAATAAAAAAATAATTACGTTTACAGTATATTTAATACAAAGCAATCTAATAAAAGTTACTTGTTTACAGCTGCAAGTGACCGGCAATATTATGACACTTTAGCAGTTCAAATATCGATTTCGGTTTGTCAAAAACACTTCATGGTACGCTAATGCAGGGCAGAAGTAGGTTTGAATAGTAATACGATCGCTCACCGGCATAGGTCACGTGGTCACTGACTGGCCTGTTAGATAACGCTTTCATGGTACGAAATAGCAGGACAGTTTAATTATAGGCTAAAATTGACCTGCTATAAGAGTTCATGGTAGGGCCGAAGGCAAAATAAGATTATGCTTGTTTCGTGGCGTGCAAATGCTAAAATTGTATTAATAATCGTCGTAAATCTTAAATCTTATAATAATTTGTATATATAACAATTATAATATTCTCTCTAAAATAGAGAGAAACACTTTTATTAACTATACTATTAAAATCAATACCAAGTCAAGAATCATTAGCAATTTTATGTTTTTCCTATCTCTTCAATCAAAACAATTAATAATCAAAAATACTCATGCCAATGTCTAAATAAACTAAAATTTATTTTTACTTATTTTCTATTTACTAATTTTCTACCGACCTCACAAAAAAGGACGTTATTAGGCTGTATGTATTTTTTATTTGTTTCCTCAGAAATAAGTTATTTGTGAACAGATTTTGAAATTTGTTTTGTTTGGGAGGATGTACATCTCGTGTGGTCCAAAGTAAAGCTTTTAGTGAATCTCAGGGAAAATTTATTTTTCCGTGATAATAATTAATCTTTGAGTTATTCCGGCTAGTCTACCTGTGAACAAATTTCATTCAAATCGGTCTAGCCGGTTTTATGTGATTACGTAACATACACACAAACATTCACATTTATGATATTTGTGGGATATGGGATTTCATGTAATCTTTCAATTCGTATTTCAGTCAAATTCAAGCCAAATTTCATCAAAATCGGTCCAGAGATTTAATTATAAAAACGTAACAGATAGACACAGAGAGACGGACATATAGACAGACTTTCATATTTATAATATAAAGTATGTAGTATTGACGACTATTAATCTTGTTGAATTGTTCGTTTCTGTCGTATTGTCAAACGATTTTCATATAAAAGGCAGAACTAATTCAAAACCTTCTAAACATTGCACTCGTGTTTTGAAACGGTCCCAAATTTTAAATAAACCTGCTGATAGAACTTTCTGGAACATAGATATATCGTGTGATAATCGCAATCGTGCTAAGATGTCGTTTAATTAGCTACAACATAATAACAGACTTAATGTAGCAGGGTGGAAACAAACAAGTGGTATTCTAATTACACAAACTCTTTGCGTTTCAGTACAATAATTGTTAATGGTAATAGTTCTTTAGCGTGATGAGCTCGGAGTGTGTAACTGTAGAGTACACGTATAAAACGTAAAAAAAATTCTATATAATGTGCAGATTTTTTTCATTTTATAAGATAGCAAACAAACAGATGGGTTTCCTGATAGAAAAGTCAACCATCGCCTATAGACACCAAAAATGTTAATGGTGCGTTGCTATCTTTTGGCGAGGTTTAACGCCACACGCATAGGTTTACTGGCTGTCTTATTCTCCAAACCGAAGCGCTACAGTTGCAAACACTGACGCTGACGCTGCCGACTCGTAAGAAATTCACTAATCCGTTTACCGGTCAACCGTTTCTGAGTTATGACATGACACTCAGACAGAAATAGACAAAAACATTTCAAAATGGTGAAATTGATGTCAGTGAGTATTGTTGCAAATATTTATGACGAATTTTGCGAACATTTCAAAATGGTGAAATTGATGTCAGTGAGTATTGTTGCAAATATTTATGACGAATTTTGCGTACAAATAACTACTATAGATTTATATAGTAGCGTAGATAAATAATGTCATTTCAAATCTTTGATTCTATTTTGTTTAATTTTTTTAGCATTAATATTATTTAACGAGACATACCGAAAGAAATAAAAAACAAACAAATATTTATCAAGACACGCGGGCGCGTATCCAGTACAAGCCAAGGCACTGGAGACGTGCAACGCAGCACCCATGTTATATAACACAAATCATCTCGAGCAATTTTTGACCCCTTCACAACTAAAAAACGATTTATCTTACATATATGAAATTTAGCACATTTATCAAAACTTGTCAGTTTATCTAGAATTAAAATTTTATAAATGTAGCATAAACAGTTATTGAGTTATTATAATACAAACAAATTTGTCCAGTGATTTTAATTTATTTATTTTCTGTGTCGCGGGATGGTAATGTCACATGCATAGGTTTACCGGCTATCTTAACCTCCAAACTGGAACACGACAATGACAAGGATTAAGAAATAGGTAAGGCGGTGGCACCGAATACCCGGGCGAGTCGTTGCGGAATTCTACCAAGTAGTACCAATAGTAGGGACACGTATAACTAATCGGTCGCCTTTTACGACGTGCTTGGCAGAACGGCTGTTGATTTATTCTTCAAATGAACCCGGACCAACACGGGGAAAAATATATTGCTATGTAAATAACTATACTCGAAATTATTATTTTTACATCTTATAATTAAAGATATTAAATAAATTAACACTGTCCTTAACTTAAAAGATAAGTCCGTGTTGGTCCCGGCCTCCTTTGAAGAATAGGCCAACTGCCGTTCTGCCAGGCAGGTCGTAAAAGGCGACCGATTGGCTATGCGAGTCACTACCATCGTGGCTACTAGGTGGTAGAGTTCTGCATTGTCTCACCCGGGTCTGGTACTACCGCCTTACCTATTTCTGCCGCAATAGCGTTAGTGCTTGTCGCTGTCGTGTTCCGGTTTGGAGGGTAAGGTAGCTGGTAAACTTATGCATGCGGCATTAGACCTCGCCACAAGATAGCAACGCACCATTAACATCTTTGGTGTCTATAGGCGATGGTTGATTCTTTTCATCAGGAGACCCATCTGCTTGTTTACTATCTTATGATATAAAAAAAAATACTTCAAATTTAATTTAATATTTTTAACTTATACTGTATGTTAGTAGAATAAGCCTGATATCTGAGCATAGATTTAATTGATTAATATCATCTCGTATCTCATAGTAGAAACGCGCTCCATGGTAACAAATATTCTGAGGTGATGAGGCAGTCAGCGTGTGATTGCGAGGCTCGCGGGGCGGAAAATGAGCGAGCATTCGGCTGCAGTTTTAAACGATTCAATGAATTAGCTGCAGTTGTACCGTGAAATGAATGCTTGCGACTGACGCCTCTGGACGAGGTATGGACAAATGGAATCTTATACTGAAATCAATATTACATTGGCGAGGTCTGTTTATACAATAAACACAACATACCTGCCTAGAGGAAATTTGCGCCATAAAAATATGTCTATTATATTGCCCGCTTTTTAAGAATGGATCAAATTTTATCTTACAAGTTAACACAGATCAAATAATAAAATTATTAACGAATAATTTCTTAATGTATTAAAATTCCACCAACTGATTTCCGTAATAGATTCGCCAAATACCAGCTGGAGACGCTTGAGGCGATAGAGAGACCTGCCAAGTGGCTTATAAACGACGATGATCTCGTAGGGAAAAAACTCCAGAGCCTCGCTCATCGCCGCACAGTGGCTAGTTTATCGGTTTTTTATCGAATACACATTGGAGAGTGCGCTGCGGAATTGCACGACTTGATTCCGCCATCCCCGTTTTTCTATCGATCGTCGAGGCGCACAGATTCTAGGCATCGCCATATGGTGGATGTTCCACGTACCCGGAGAAAGCGGTTCGACTCGACATTCTTGATCCGAACCGCAAGGGACTGGCATATGCTTCCTGAGTCTGTGTTCCGCGACGAGTACAACCTGGGGATCTTCAAGAGAAGTGTGAGTGAAATAAAAAAGGCCGCATTGACTCTTTCCATCAGGAGACCCATCTGCTTGTTTGCTGTCTTATATTATAAAAAAATTTTTAGTTTACCATATATATATATATATATATATATATATATATATATATATATATATATATATATATATATATATATATATATATATATATATATATATATATATATATATATATATATATATATATATATATATATATATATATATATATATATTCAACATATGTGCGTGGGACGGTGTTGCCCTTTTTATTTTGATTAGTATATTGGCTTAAAATTTGTGTGAAATGTGATTTCATCCTGCTTTTTATGCCTTGTAGTCTAGTTTTCACATCCTTTTACAACACAATTCAGCATTATTACTTGTTTTATTTTTGATAATGTTTTGATTGACGTGCCGCTGTATCTTTACTGATAACTTGACAAGGCAAGGCATAGTTTCATTGCGCGTTTACGTACAAAGCAAGGCGTAGTTTTAACTGGCGTCATTTCTACATTCGCAAAGGATCATCGTAACTTATTTATTTGATTTGATTTATTTACTTTACTATGGTGCTTCAATTTCACGTTATCTATTATATCCATTTCTGATGAAATAATGTCATTGCTATTTGCTATCGGGTCAGATTTTAAGAATGAAAAAGATATAAAAAACTTGAGAGGTGTCAAGGGACCCCCGGATGGAACGAAGTTCCTTTCGATACAAAAAACCAGACACTCAACAAAAATAATCGTCGCGACACCACACTGTTTAATGCGAAATAGAAATGAAAATATCTGGCTTGCTTTCTATAAGAGAGAGAGAGAGAGAGAGAGAGAGAGAGAGAGAGAGAGAGAGAGACAGACAGAGAAACGTGCGCACGCCGCACAGCTTACAATAGCTTACTATAGCAAAAAGTGTCGTGACAACTTTTCGTAAGAATTTTTTCCGTCTAGCCCCCTTTCACAACGCGCGATAAGGAACTTCGTTCCAAAAGCATATGACTTTGTGTTACGAGTATCACAGCATATTTTTATATTTGGTTATATGTTGCGACCAACAGAATCACCTCGTAATTTTTTAACCTATACTACGTCGCGTGACAGAAAAAACTCATTAAGTTCCTAACATTACTAGAATGTTAAGACAGAGACATTTTCATATTTTTTTCAGCCCATTTTTAAAATGAAATGTAGTGAATGAGTTTTTGCCCTTCATGTCTCATTAGGAAATGTGTTTAGGCACCAGGGACTTAAGTCAAACTAGAGTTTATTGATAACATTATGTCAATTACTCAAAATTACCCAAAACTGTGAATTTTACCAGACAGCTAACGTGCTGTAAAATGAATCGTGTCGACTCAAGCCCTCACTGTGCATAAAAAATGATATATTGTCCTAAGCAGGCTTACGATACTTAATGTTCTGTTAGGATTTTTCTACAAAATGAAATATAGACGCTAGCGCTTAAATAATTAATTTTAGTTTCGCTTTTATCTCGAGGCTGGCGTCCGTCCAAACCAATCGTCGGCACCGCCTGATAGAAAACGTCTATTTTTGTTTAAAATTTCATTTCCCGGAAGCCTGAACGAAATTCAAGCCTCGATATCTATTGAAGCATAATACGCTGAGAAGCTTAGTGGTAAACGTCTAGTAAGTAAACCTCGGGGTGTGGTAAAGAGCATTAAAGAAACGATCGCTTTCATCTGTACTATATAAATCTATTGATTGTGGACGCACATTCATTGCAAAAATTGGCTATGTCATTTACGTGAGAGCACACCAGCTGCGATACAACATTACAATATCTACATTCATTACATAGTATAAAACAAAGTCGCTTTCTCTGTCTGTCCCTATGTCCTTATGTCCCTATGTATGCTTAAATCTTTAAAACTACGCAACGGATTTTGATGCGGTTTTTTTTAATAGATAGATCGATTCTTGAGGAAGGTTTATATGTATAAACCTTTTCGATATTCCCACGGGAACAAATGCTGCGCGGGTGAAACCGCGGGCAGGTCGCTAGTAATATTATAAATGCGAAAGTTTGGATGTTTGGATGGATGTTTGTTACTCAATCACGCAAAAACTACTGAACCGATTTTAATGAAATTTGCTACACAGGTAGATGATAACCTGGAATAGCACAAAGGCTACTTTTTATCCCGGAAAATTAGGTGATCCCGCGGGATTCGCCAAAAACCATTATAACGCAGCGGGCTGCACGCTGCAGCTAGTATGTATATATTTTAGAATTATTGACAACAATTTTACCATTTTTAGTTTTCTTAGTTTTTTTAATTAGTAGTTTTTTAGTCTGCTTGGATGTCCCGTTAGAATAAGAATGGCTTGATCAATGTTAATAGAAATTGTAATACAGTGAGAAGGCATGAGGGCGCAAATTATAAGATATATTTTTAGTGAGTATCAGTATGGTCAATAAAAAGTCAAGCTTGACCAATGAATACTTCCCATCGTCAGCATTTTGTGATGTTGTGCAATGGTGCAAAATATCCGTGTTTATAATTATATTATTAAAAAGTGTACTTGAAGTACAAGTGAGTTTATCTAGTGTAATATCCTAATAGCTTGACCAATCTTGGTCAAAATTTATCTATTCTAATATTGTAAAGAGAAGACATTTGTATTTTTGGAACGAAGTTCCTTACGGCAGGCTTGAAGGGGATAGGGAATTTGCTGCGCGACCGAACTGAAAAAAATGTGATAGTAAAACCGTAAGAAAAATGCGTGGAATAAAAGCGTTAAATGAGACGTGCGCAGGCGCGACAGTCGCGTACACAAGCGAGTAGTGCCGTTTAGCCGAAGGAAGTTCGTTCCTACCTGGTGTCCCGCGACACCACATGTTTTTTATTTTTTTGTGTGTTTGTGTCGAATTAACTCAAAAAACTACTAAAGCGACCTTAAATAATTTTATAATTAGAAAGCTTCACTATCCAGAAGAGAAATAGCTATTTTTTTACCTGGCTGAGCAATATGAAGTAATGGTTTTTGGGTACGTGAACGAAGTCGCGAATAGCAGCTACTACATTATATACTTCTTGTATTTTTGTAACGAATAAACTCAAAAACTACTATACCCATCTAAAAAATTCTTTTACTATTAGAAATATACACTGCCCAGCAGGAGCAGACTACTTTTTTATCCAAGCATACATAGATACGATTATACATATTACTCACACTTGAATGCACTCAAAAACTTACGTATTGAAGACAGAAAGATATGAAAGACATGGAACGGAATTTGCATCAAACACCTAATCCGTAGCTTATTTAAAGCTAATTTTATAGTCGACGAAGCAGTTAATTCATATAATTTATTTTCATTATAACACTTAAGAAATAAAACGCAAAAACTAACCGAACATAGCACGGCCTCACCCTGCAAGGTCGGATGAATTGAATTGTTCCCCATGGAAAGCCATTACTTGACCCAATTTATAAACCAAGTTCACTGAAATATTTCACATAAAATATTTCACGACCAGAGAGAGTTTGTCTTCGAGTATACAGTGTCTTAGAGAGTGTTCGCTTTAGTGCTATTTTGGGTCGAATGACCATATAACTAGAGTAAATACACACGCACTCTAAGTACCAATATTTTGATTGCAGCTCATGTCAATGAAAGAATTTATTTTTTATTTTTCTTATTACTTTATTCTATTTCAATTCTTCTTGTTCAATAAAAGCCACAAATGTGCATGTACAAAAGTACTTTTAGATCCTACATCTATAGTCAAACCTTAACTTTGCAGCGGTCAAATAAAATTTAACTCCACAATACATAAAAATTTAAGCAAATTCTAAATGGCGCAGGCGGTATAACAATTACATCTCGAATAAGCATCACTAAAATCCGGCGCCACAAATGCACGTTATAATCTAAATAATACGAACATTACAAGCGTTGTTGAGCATAAAACGCTTCAGAGTGAGTAGAATACGAATGAAAATACCAGTGTATGAAATCCAGAGTATTTTACGAAGGTAACTCATAAACAACAATTTAGATCATAAACGATTATTGAATATAATCTATGTTAAGATGGTCATTGTAGAAAAACAAATCTAACAGTAAATTTAAATAATAATATAACTAATAATATAGCAGCAATAATATTACTAAAAAAAGCAGTTCCAATAATAACCTCAATATTATTGTTCCATGTCCAAATTGTCCCCTACAGCATTTTTGAGCAGCTGTGGCTATTATTTTTTTTTTGTAATTATTTATGAAATTTATTTATTAATGAAAATGTATTGGCTGATTTATCTTAAATTTAATCTATACAAATAAATAAAATTGGAGTGTCTGCTTGTAATATTAAAATAATCACTTTTTACTAAATGCATATGAATGTAAACACAGTACATATACCAAAATAACATTTTTTACAGTTTTTGTCTGTCTGTCTGTCAGTCTGTCTGTCTGTATGTTTGTTCCGACTAATCTTGGGAACCGATTCTAACGGGACTTTCGCTGGCGCATAGCTGATGTGATAAGGAATTAGGCTACTTTCTTTTTCGAAAATTTGCCACGCGGGCGAAGTCGCGGGCTCAGCTAGTTTCATATAATTTTGTTCCTAATTCGTTATTAATTTTTATTTCGTTTTATAGAATTTTAAATGAAGTTTATATGATCTGATTTCAATTAAATTTATTATTTTTTATTTTATTGACACAAAGTGACTAACATAAGTTATTACTTACAAAACTATATGATCTGAAATAAATTGATTATTATAGTAATATAAGTAATCTTAATTATAGATTCGAGCATTGTTAGATTTATTTAAGCGTTGTAGTCATGTCTTTCTTTAATAGTAAGAATTTTATTTTGAAACCCCATTTATGCCAAATTTTAAATTAAAATATTATATATTGATAGTTTTATAATGGGTATTGTCACTATTTTTATTTCCGAGTTCGTTTTGAGGATTTGTAGTAATTAAAAAAAGAGTAATTAAAAAAAATAATTTTTAATCGCCTCTGTGGTCTAGTGGCCTAGCGTTGGCGTTGACCACATGAGGTCCCGGGTTCGATTCCCGGGTCGGGCACATTAAAAAAAAAGTGTTTTTTCAGTTTTCTGAGAAACACAAAGTTGTCCGGGATTGGAAAGTGCCCGGTTGGCGAAAGGCTTGCCACCTATCACATTGTGGGACTAAGTAAGTATCTTCGGTTAATCGTGGGTGCACTTGTTGTACCTCTGCCTTCCCTTTCGGGGATATGGGCGTGAAGACATTTTTGTAATAATGTATTTTACTGATTTTTATATAAAATACATGCCTTTGCATGTATTATACATGCTACTTATGCTAACTCTATAGTTTTAAACATTCTTAGTTTTCTATAAAACATAACGATAAAATCATTTTCAAGGAGCCATAAGTTGGCCTAATTTACAACTCGACATCGACTAAGCGCCTATTCACACAACGCTTAAGTCGTGCACGTTTTCACTACAAGTTCCTTTTTTTATTCTGTGCTATGCATACGATTTTTTTATTTAGTTTCAACCAATTGGTAAGTTTTTTTTATAGAAAACTGGCTGCGCGTTTTTTCATTCCGACGGGAACTCTTTATTATTATAGGATAAAAAATATTTTACATTAACTTTGGTAAAATAACTATGGTTTACTTGAGTACAGATCTGCAGTCGTGGCGACATAGTTAATTATAAACGTCCAAATAATTTCCCAAATTTTCGCATTTATTCCTATAGGTAAATTCGTAATAACTAAATAAGGGTCTCACTAACGGACTAAGAATTGCGGCATGGCATCACCTTTGCAAATATGAGTATTAAATAATTTGATCTGGCCACTGATATAAAAAATATCAATGGATCTACGGAATTACTCTAGTTTACAAGTATATTTTGCTTCAACTTTTTTCAGCAGAAAAATATGAATAAAAAAACTAGTTTCACCCGGATTTTGGTACCACAGCCTTGCCTATTCCTGTCGTCATTGCGCTAATGCTTGTCATTGACATTGGCATTGCAACACACCATTAACATCTTTGGTGTCTAATAGGCGACGATTTCTCTTTCCATCAGAAGAGCCATCTGCTTGCTTACTATCATTTTAAAAAGAGTTCAAAATATATCTTTTTTGTTCGCATGGAAAAAATTCTAAAATAAAAACCCGCATAGTTCCCGTTCCCGTGGGATTTCCGGGATAAGAACTATCCTATGTCCTTTCTTGGGTGTCAAACTATATTTGTACCAAATTTTATCCAAATCGGTTCAGTGATTTGGCCGTGAAAGCGTAACAGACAGACAGACAGACAGACAGACAGACAGACAGACAGAGTTACTTTCGCATTTATAATATTAGTATGGAAGTATGGATTTACACCAACTTCATTATTCGTAGTGTCTCCAATTTTAACTAACGAAGCTTTGCTGACAAATAAATACAACGTTGTAGTCGAGTGCAAAATGTAGGCCAGGCCTCGTTTCTTCGTGTTTGAATAAATCTCAGTACTTCAATCGTACCAATGTGGTACCACTCATGGCATAAATAAATGAGTCGATTTGTTATATCAAATGAAGACGTACCAAATAATTTTCAATTTTCATATATTTGAATATGGTGGCTTCATACGGTTCTTGTTGTTCCCGGTCCCGTGTTGGTTCGGGGCTCCTCTGAAGAAAAGAGCAACTGCCGTTCTGTCAGGCAGGTCATAAAAGGCGACCGATTGGCTATGCCAGTATACCTATTTGCTATACTACCATCGTGGCTACGAGGTGGTAGAGTTCTGCACTGTCTCGCTCAGATCTGGTACCAACGCCTAGTATTCCTGCCGCAATAGCGTCAGTGTTAGTCACTGTCGTGTTCCGAGTCCGGGTAAAGTAGCCGGTAAGCTTATGTATGTGGCTTTAGACCTCGCTACAAGATAGCAACGCGCCATTAACATCTTTGGTGTCTATAGGCGATGGTTGACTCTTTCCATCAGGAGTCCCATCTACTTGTTTGCTATCTTATGATATAAAAAAATACGGTTTGTATGTGTGTACCATGTACCACTAGCAGTAGGCACCAGATGTTAATGGTATGTTGCTATCTTGTGGCGAGATCTAATGCCACATGCATAAGTTTACCGGCTACCTTACCCTCCAAACCGTAACAAGACAGTGACAAGCGCTGACGCTGTTGCGGCAGGAAAAAGATAAGGCGGTGGTACCAGACCCCGGCAAGCAGCAGCAGACCTCTACCACCTAGTAGCCACGATGGTAGTGACTCGCGTAGCTAATCGGTCGTGTTTTACGATCTGCCTGGCAGAATGGCAGTTGGTCTATTCTTCAAGGGAGCCCGGACCAACACCGGGGAAAAAGTTTGTGAATATTTTAAGTACCTACCAGTTGTCATTATTAAGACCGAGAAAAAAAATTGCAAAAAATCACGTTTGTTGCATGAGAGCCCCACTTTAATGTTAATTTTATTCTGTTTTTATTATTTGTTGTTATAGTGGCAATAAAAATACATTATCTATGAAAATATCAACTGCCTAACTATCACTATTTGTGGAATACAGCCTGGTGACAGGTGGACAGACAGACAGATAGAGACAGACAGACACACACACACACATACATGTATAAAGACATACAGACGGGCAGACGTATAGACGGTGTTATCTGGGATCCGGGCAAGACGTGCGGAATTCTACAACCTAGTTGATGACAAAGTGTTTTTAATTGTGTGGATATTTTTTTATGGAAAAAGGGGCAAACGAGCAGAAAGCTCACACACACATAGGAGCAAGAGGCTCACCTGATGGTAAGTGATTACCACCGCCCATGGACAGCCACATTACCAGAGGTCTTGCAGCTGCGTTGCCGGCTTTTTAAGAAGGAGTATGCTCTTTTCTTGAAGGTCCCTAAGTCGTATCCGTTCGGAAACACCCCCGCTGGTAATTTATTCCACAGAGAAGTAAGTAGTGGTAAGAAGTGCCTAGAGAATATATAGGATATCATAACGTAAACATACGTTAATCTAAAATGTCAGTATTGGCAGGTCCGCTATAGCGCTATAATATTAATTATAGTTTGCTAATATTGTATAATAGCTGTGCTCGCGACTTTGTTCGCGTAGGATTTTTTTTAAAAATAGCCTAAGTTACTCCTTATTACATCAGCTATCTGCCAGTGAAAGTCCCGTCAACATCAGTCCAGCCGTTCCAGTTGCTTTTCAGATTAGCTGGAAACAACAGACAGAAAGAAGGACAGATGGACAGACAGACAGACAGACAGAGAAAAATTGTAAAAAGTGTTATTTTGGTATGTGTACCGTGTATACATCCATATGTATTTAGTTAAAACCGGTTATTTTAATATTACAAACAGACACTCCAATTTTATTTATTTGTAGTATAGATAAAACTTAGAAATCAAGCCATCTTATACAGTGTGTAAGTGACGGTGTACCGAAAAATTAAGAAGGTCATGATGACGATTCCTTATTTGTGGCAATTGGCAATTTAAAGCGTACATTGCTCCGACTAGTGGCGTTCGCAGAACTCTCGGTCCAACTGTTTATTTTGTGCGACACGTGGCCCATATTGAATTGATTATTTTGAGTATTTCATTAAGTTTGATTTAAGAATTGTAAGTATTACTGTAGACTATTAAACTGAATCAAATTTTACAAAGTTAACGTAAAAAGAGCGCCAAAAAGATGAAAAAAAAAGAATTTTTCAACGGCTTTTATCTTAGAATCATGGTCCAATTCCATGTTTTTAATTTTCGGTAGATCGTCCCTTACACACTAAATATAAAACTTTAAAAGTGGCAACTGATTTTTTTACTTTAAATATAATTTTTTTCCTTCAAAAACATCAAGAAGTGTAACAAGAACCGCCCCGTTGGTCGAGTGGTTAGCGAACCTGACTACGCAATCGACAGGGCTCTGGGTCGACCCCGACGGGAAAAAGCATTTATGTGATGAGTATATATGTTTGTGTTTCCGGGTTTGGGTGTTTATTAAACATATTCTAGTATTTATATATGTGTTACTATGTATAGGTATCGTTGACTAACGCCCTAAACTCAAGCAAATAATTTGTTTACTTTGGGGTTAGATCAGTAGGTGTAATTTTTTTCGTGAATATAAGAACGCAATTTAGATGCGATTCAAAAACGTATTATTGCGACTAACGCACAACGATTACATGTCCAATAAATACGCCCTATGTGTTTGTGATACCTCCTCATAACAGTAATAAAACAGGGACATAAAAATAATTGCCATTTACTATCTGTTTGTTGACTTTGGGCCATCAAGGCAATATTGTGGGTCACTATCGCTATAAAAGTAAATTATGTGTCGTGTGCGTCTCTGAGTCGGTCTATTGTCGGCGTTAGATTTATTTGTTACATTAGCAGACTCGTAACTTTGGCCTGCCCTCTAGTGGATTTCTATTCTGGCGTTTTTATGGCCGAGAATTACACGATTTCTTGGATCTTCTGGCAGCTTGTACGTGGTTTCGAAAATAAAAAGCATGTTGTTGTTCTGACCCCATTTGAAGAATGGACCATCTGCCTCCTTGTCAGGCATTACATTAAAGGCGAACGGCTGATCGTACATGTCACTACTATCGTGACTTCTAAGGTACGATACACACCAACCGCGTAAATTTTTTAGTACTGAAATATCGTAGCAAACCAAAAAATGATTAGTTGAAAAATTTCGAAGTTATGTCGAAGAAACAGTTTTTCAAAATTTTTCGTCAACGATTACTCCCAAACAGATAAACTGATTTTTATGCAATTTATGCATTATAAGTAGTTTTTTGAAGAATAGAGCTGATTAGTTTTTGTATTCAATCGGTAAATTAATCTGGAAGTTATATTAAAGAAATACTGTTTCGCCAAAATTTTTTTTGGAGTTTTTCCAAAACTTTGCAAAATTCCCTGGGCCAACTTGGTTTAAATTTTCAGGATGTTTAAGTTAAGCGGAACCCAATCGAATGCCATCAACTGCGTTTCGATCGGTCTAGCCGTTCAAAAGTTATGAGATGTTTACATACACACATACACATACACATACATACATACAGACATAATGACGTTTTTGTGAAAATAGTCAGAAATGGTTTCTAGGACCTAGGACGTTGAGAACTGGTGAAAACACGATTTTCGAAAATCGGGGCAAAATCAGTAACTTTCTTATTTACATACGTAGCTGGAAGTTAAAATATTGTTTAAATTAAATAATATTAAAATATTTACTGGTTCTCGGCTGACGAATAGGTATTCCCTTGTCAACTCAGTACATAATGCTTTTATACAGAATAGGGGGTAGCGAGCAATAGGCTCATATGATGGTAAGTGATCACCGCCGCCCATTAACAGCTGCAATACCAGGGGTCTTGTAAAGTGCGCTGCTGGTCTTTGACTAATAAGAAAGCTCTTTAATTGAAATTTTGAGGTTAGTCCCGAGAAAGCCTGTGGCGCCGTTGATTCGTACCGCTGATGGGTCATAGCGTGATGGAACCAACGGGCCAACTTCTTGTCAGGTGACGTCATAACTCTGGAGGTAGATGACGCCACACAAGAACAAGGAAGAGGAAAGGGAAGATCTTTCCAGCCAGACAAGGTGCCTGCCTGGTGCCCGAAGTCCATTTGAGAAGCGTCGAAACTTGTATATAGTGTGTACAAGATAAATAATTGTGATATCGCGATTCAGGATTTTATTTTTGAATTTAATTTTTTACATTTTTTATTATTTTTCTGGTAGCGTTTGTAGATTGCTTGAACCGCTACAGTACTCTCCCCCAACACTGAAGGTCGATCTAGTTGAGCCAGTGAAGCGTACGTGCCTTGAGTGCTCGAGTCTGCGGTGAGTCGAGACGAGCAGAATATGCGCAGTCCTCGGTGAGTTGGGACGAGTGCGCTCCGCTGTGGTTCGCAATGAGTCAGAACGAGCGAGACATGGTTGCTGCATAGAGATCCAGTGAACGTAGGCAGTTCGAAGTGGATTCCGGAAAACGTAGATGAGGCGTAGCTTGTGAAGCTGGCTGATGCAGTTGGGAGCAAAGGGGTATCAGGAGGTGCTGATGGTCAGAACGTTGTAGCGTGCTGTTTTTGTTGAGGGTCATCACTGTGGCGTGTTGATGGTTGTTAGTGGTGAAGATCACGTCGGGGTCACCACTGTGGCGCCGTTGGTTTGTACCGCTGAAGGGTCATAGTGTGATGTAACCAACGGGCCAACTTCTTATCAGGTGACTTCATAACTCTAGAGGTTGATGACGTCACACAAGGACAATGAAAGGGAAAAGAAGATCTTCCCAGCCAGGCAAGGTGTACTGTTGGGGACCGAAGTCCATTTGAGAAGCGTTCAAACTTGTATATAGTGTGTACGAGATAAGTAATTGTGATATCGCGATACAAAATTTTATTTTGAATTTCATTTTTTTCCATTTTTATTATTTTTTCTGGTAGCGTTTGTATATTGCTTTAGCCGCTACAAGCCTATAAAAACTTTTTTTTTGGAATAGAATCCGTGGCTTCACAATATGTGCTACATAGGCCCCGAATAGACTACGAAAATAAACTGTAATTGTTATATTGCGAACAATATCTGGTTGACCGAGCTTTGCTCGGTTTTTCACATACCCATAACTTGGGAACCGAGCTTTTTTTGGACCTGGAACCTTGATAAATCGATTCCTTGACCCGAAAAACCCCTAATTTGTGACTTTCATGAAAATCGTTGGAGCCGATTCCGAGATTCCAATTATATATATACAAGAATAGATATTTCCACAGAATACAAATAAAGCACGTTTGACGTAATAACCCTAAAGCTGCAAATCTCTCACGGGATCTGATGTGTTCACTTAACAGCGTTAGACGGTGTTTTTTTTTTTTTAATTGTAGTGTGGTGTAAAAAATAATACTGTTTTTGAAATTGAATCCAAGATATCACAATCTGATCCAAATAAACTACGAATAAGAACCGTTTTTATCTTATTTTAAAGGTCAGCAAAGAAGATGGTTCTTTTGATGAAAAGAGAGTATTATCTCCTATAGACACTAAATATGTCAATGATGCATTTCCAATCGTGTAGTAGGGTCAGATTGCCATATTTATTTATTTATTTATATTTATTCACAAACAAAAAGTACATATTAATGTGATAGGTAGCCTATCGACAAGCGGGAACTTATCCAATCCCGGGCAACGTTGTTTTTAACAAAAAACCAAAAAAACATATTTTTGAATCAAACCCGGCATCGAACCCAGAACCTCATGTGATCAATACCCACACCGGACTACCAGACTATATAGGCGATTATTTATATCATTTTTGATCGAAGAGAATTACATAATATATTTTCATAATTAGAATATACGACCAAATAATATGACAAATAAATTGACTTTAAATATATTTCATCTTAACCTTACTGTACAATAACAGATCGAATGCCACTGTTGTAAGACTCGTCTCATCGTTTTTGTATCTCTCATCATACAATTATTTGATGTGATAGCTGCTACAGAAATACGCATTCTGTGACAGTCGTCTACCTAATTTATTCAAAGAGATAGAGCCCTGTGACAGACGTACAGCGAGTTAATAAGGTTCCGTTTGTGACACTACATACAAAACTCTAATATCTTCTTTCATTTATGATAACCCAAGTGATACACTAACCTAATACATATTAATATTTATTACAAACTAGCTGACCTGGCAAACGTTGTTCTGCCTTTTTAACTACTCTTATCTTGTTTTCTATATTTTCTCACCTTTTAAATCTTCCCTAGACTTCAACAATTAATTCAAAACCAAAATTAGCCAAATCGGTTTAGCCGTTCTCGAGTTGTAGCGAGACTAACGAACAGCAATTGATTTATATGTATATAGATATAGAAGATGTGAAAGTCTGTATTTCTATCACACTTTTCACGGCTTAATTACTAAGTATTTCAAAAATCAACCTCTAAATAACTAAAATAGGGGATGGAATATTGTATGTAATCACTGTATTGATTGATTTTTAAATTGTATCGATGACCTAGGACTCTACGACGCCCGGGTCTGGTACCACCGCCTTACATATTCCTGCCGCAATAGCGTCAGTGCTTGTCGCTGTCGTGTTCCGGTTTGGAAGGTAAGGTAGCCGGTAAACTTATGCATGTGGCATTAGACCTTGCCACAAGATAACAGCGCAACCATTAACAAATTTGGTGTCTATAAACGATGGTTGACTTTTTCCATCAGGAAACCCATCTGCATGTTTGCTATCTTATGATATAAAAAAAATATTAGAATCAAGTGTCCTCTCCCCCTCTGCAGACTTTGCCAGGTCAACAAGCCAGGACAGTTTAGTAGAGAACCAGCTTGCAAAAACTAGCCTGGTGTAGCCTGGGCATTAATGACTTTTTTATATAAAACGTAAAATATAAGAAGTATTTTTTTAAACAAAAACCCTAATGCCTCAATTTCACCTACTCCTGTCAGGGCAGGGTAAACTTATACATGTGGCATTAGACCTCGCCACAAGATAGCAACGCACCATTAACACCTTTGGTGTCTATAGGCGATGGTTGACTCTTTTCCATCAGGAGACCCATCTGCTTGTTTGCTATCTTATGATATAAAAATATAAAAATAAAATATATAAAATAGTGTTCAAATGAAATCCTGCAGAAACAATAATTGCACAATTATAATTGATATCAAAATAAGAGTTTTCCCGAAAAGAAATTCATTTCAACTTTGCAGTACGCAGTGGACGGTCCCATTTATTACATTTTGATTGGAATCGTTTTCCACTGTATCAATTATGCTTTTATTTCATCGTGTCTCGAATCATTTATTAACTATCATCATTGAAAGGCTATTCGATATAAAGTTTCCAGCATTTCACATAAAAATGTTTCGTGAAAATATTTAATTATAAATTGGAATATTTCTATCACATGTTCTCGAAAATGGCATTTGATGCCCGGGACACACGAGGCAAGTTTTTTCAAGCTAGGATAGCAAGCTAGTGCCAATAAGCTAGCAAGCTAGTACTTCTAGCATCGTGTATACAAAACTAGCTTCATTTCTAAGCTACTAAGCTAGGGTAGTTTTAAATAATTTCTATTTATATTTTGAAGGCTAGTAGCGCCCCCACCACTGATTTTACTCTCCTGGCATGTGTACCAGGAGTACCTAGTACACATGCCAGGAGAGTAAAATCAGTGGTGAAGCTAGTAAGCTTCACTGGCCGGAGAAGCTAGTGATGTGCCAACTCGGAACAAATACGACTCGAGTTAACTCGAGTTAAAATTCACTTATCTCGAGTTAGCAAGACGAGGCTTTGAATAGGATAATTGTTTGTGCCTGCTTAATTTTTTTAATAATTGTTAATTCATTTAATTATTTTGTGACGATTATTGTTACACTAAGTAGGTGATAAAAAAGTTGTTTTTAGTACCGAAACATAAATTTTTCGATTTGTTTATGTCTTATGTAGCTTTTCAGATTAACTGCTTATGTTTAGCGGTCAAGCGCGACAGAGTTTGCCTCATTTTTAGGGTTCCGAAGTAAACTAGGAACCCTTATAGTTTCGCTATGTCCGTCCGTCCGTCCGACCGCACGATTGCTCAGAGATCCTTATTACTAGAAAGCTATAATTTCACACGAATATACATATTAGTCACGTCAACTAAGTGGTAACATAATTTTGAAATTTTTTGTTTTCAGGGCAGCTCTCATGTAAAGTGGGGATGTTAATTTTTTCTCACATACCTCATTGTGTTGGGTATCGATGGATAGGTTTAAAAAATGTTGTTAGTTTGTGGAAACAAGTTTTCGTTCAAGGCACTCGTTTGTAAAATATTAAGCTTTTAAGTGCTAATTTTTGTTAGATTCAAGTGTCCTCCTCTCTGTAGTCTAAACGGTTTTAAGGGGTGTAAAAGTCCTGGTATATATATATATATATATATATATATATATATATATATATATATATATATATATATATGTCATATACGTAGTTAGATTCGTCGTTAATTGGAGAATACGAAATTGCTATGCTGCAATGCGAAAAACCGGGTGGCGCTATTAAAAAAAAAAGAATGAAAAAAAAATCGATTTCTCGTACGATAAGACTACCGAATTTCGTTTGTTCCTCGACATAGGGGAGGGGAAGGACTCTACGAAAATGCGGTGCTGCATGTCCCCATGACTGGCCTTATCGGTGGCAGCAGCATTATAAGTGACGTCTTGTACCTAGGTATCTAGTACCATCGGACTACCGAACGAACCAAAGCTTATCTGAAAGGTCATCAATTTCTGTGTAAGAAAAACCACTGCTGCATCTTCGAAACAATGGATGAGATGGTTACTGCAGCGATTGAAGGTCGCCTACTGCACAGCTTAAATCGGCGTTTATGCTCGGTTTTGAAGGCAATTGCCCGGTTTCTTTCGTCTAGTACTGATGGAATACCCATGCCACGATCAGGTACGAATAATTTGACTGATCAATAACCGTTTAAACAAATAAAATTACATATTTTATGGGAAATTGTTGGATTTTTCAGTCGTTTTCACTAGGATGTTTTAATTTTATGTCCTACTTAGGGATTTATAGGGTTCTGAAGTCAACTGGAAATCCTTATAGTTTCATACGTCCGTCCATTAGTCTATCCGTCCGTTCGTCTGCACCTTAGCTCAGGATTCTCAATACTAGAAAGCTGTGATTTGGCATTTGTACCTATACATGTTAGTCATGCCATCAAAAACGTTAAAAAGTTGTGAAAAGTATACGCATTCTAAAATGGCATAATGAAAGCAAGATATTGCCTGACTAAGTAAGTCACGGTGTTTAATGTTTAAGAACTCTATACAACGATACTTTACACAACGGGGTTTGCGAGAAAACTTTACTTGTAGAGGGTACCCTAAACAATATACGTTTTATTTATTTTTTATCGTTTTTGATGTCTTGACTAACATGTATAGGTACAAATGCCAAATTACAGTTTTCTAGTATTAGGAATCCTGAGCTAAGGTGCGGACGAACGAACGGATAGACGAATGAACGGAAACTATAAAGGTTTCCAGTTGACTTCAGAACCCTATAAATCCCTAAATAGGACATAAAATTAAAACATCCCAGTGAAAACGATTGAAAAATCCAACAATTTCCCATAAAATATGTAATTTCATTTGTTTAAACAGTTAATGATCAATCAAATTATTCGTACCTGATCGTGGCATGGGTATTCCATCAGTACCAGACGAAAGAAACCGGGCAAATGCCTTCAAAACCTAGCATAAACGCCGATTTAAGCTGTGCAGTGGGCGACCTTCAATCGCTGCAGCAACCACCTCATCCACTGTTTCGAAGATGCAGCAGTGGTTTTTCTTACACAGAAATTGATGATCTTTCAGATAAGCTTTGTTTCGTTTGGTAGTCCGATGTTACTAGATACCTAGGTACAAGGCGTCACTTATAATGCTGCTGCCACTGATAAGGCCAGTCATGGGGACATGCAGCACCGCATTTTCGTAGAGTCCTTCCCCTCCCCTATGTCGAGGAACAAACGAAATTCGGTAGTCTTATCGTACCAGAAATCGATTTTTTTAAATTGTTTTTTTCTTTTTTTTAATAGCGCCACCCGGTATTTCGCATTGCAGCATAGCCATTTCGTATTCTCCAATTAACGACGAATCTAACTATGTATATACCATCCGGTAGTCTTATGGGACTAGGTTTAGTGTCGTGGGCTCTTAAACAATAACTTATAAAATATATGTAGAGAAGTTTTTATGGGCGGTGTATCTATGATGCGAATATATATTTGTCATTGACATTGAATAGTTTAAATGTTTATAGTTTGAAACTATAAAAGCTCTTTTCTTAATCTGCATTATTGTGATGTGCAACTTCGGAACGCTACAATGCGTGTGGCCTGACACGCACTTTACCAATTTATTTTTTGAAAAGGCTCCTCCGATGTAGATGGTTCAATGAAAATATAATTTTCATTCGTTAATGGCGGCCAAGTTAAAGAATTATTTTTATCAACAATAACTTTGGATGCTTCTTTTTAATGTGATTAAGTAGTGTTCGTATTTCCCATTAAATAAATCGATCGTATTTAAACGAATTTTAACAGTTTTTACAATTTACACGTCCACTCTCTAGCTATTGAAACTCGTTGTAAACGTGATTTCTTTTAAGGTCCCGGGGTTTTTAAGTATCCTAATTAATAACTGTTATAAATAAATCATATTTTTATTTAAATTCTATCTCTATTTTGCTACGTATTGTCATATTAATAGTAAATAAATGAATACGGTCTCACATAATCAACAAATCGCGCCAACCTGCAATCGCTTACCTTCCTCGTCCATTCGCGCACAGCGAAAGCTCGGAGTTTCCATCTCTTAACTCGAGTTCAGGAGAATCTAACCCGAGTCAGCTCGATTTAAGCACAACTCGATTTTCCACATCACTAGGAGAAGCTAGTTAAAGCTAGTTTTCAGTTGGCTAGTAATCAGGAACCACGTGTTTTTTTCTGCGGCGTGTTTTTTAAGACTTTAGATAGGCAAACTAGGTACTGAGATTAATTTAAACTTTGTACAAATGTACCGTGACCATGAATTGCTGTGGAACGCCAGCTTTCCAAGTTATAATGATAAGACTAAACGGACTTGTTCACACTCGTTTTTGCAATTCTTCTAGTTTGTCTAGCGCGAATCCTCAATTTTCGAAGTAACTGTTTCAGTCCAATAGCACTTTTTTGCATGCAGTCCATTTTGAACGTGTGATCACCTCAGTCACTGCAATAATACTAGTTTAAAACAATCTAGCCTCATGTAAACAGAACTAGCACGTTCTGTTTACATGTGTGGTTTGAGCTCCTTTGAAAAATAGACCAAATGCCGTTCTGCCAGGCAGGTAGTAAGGGCGACTGATTGGATATTTGAGTCACTACCATCGTGGCTGCTAGGTGGTAGAGTTCTGCATTGTCTCGCCCGGGTCTGGTACTACCGCCTTACCTATTCCTGCCGCAATAGCGTCAGTGCTTGTCACTGTCGTGTTTCGGTTTGGAGGGTTACGTAGCCGGTAAACTTATGTATGTGGCATTAGACCTCGCCACAATATAGCAACGCAACCATTAACAAATTTGGTGTCTATAGACGATGGTTGACTTTTTCCATCAGGAAACCCATCTGCATGTTTGCTATCTTATGATATAAAAAAATATTAGAATCAAGTGCCCTCTCCCCCTCTGCAGACTTTGCCAGGTCAACAAGCCAGGACAGTTTAGTAGAGAACCAGCTTGCAAAAACTAGCCTGGTGTAGCCTGGGCATTAATGACTTTTTTATATAAAACGTAAACTATAACAAGTATTTTTTTAAACAAAAACCCTAATGCCTCAATTTCACCTACTCCTGTCAGGGCTTGTCACTGTCGTGTTTCGGATTAGTGGGTAAGGTAGCCGGGAGAGAATGCATTTTGCATTGCTATCCCGGCACACAAATAGCAACGCAACATTAACATTTTTGGTATCTATTATTCAGAACTAGTCCAGAAAAACACATTAATCTTGATAAATTACATTTATTCTACTTGTATAGTCATTATTACATATAATATCCTTCATTTTAATGTAATTATTATCATTTCAAGAAGTCTTCAATAGATTCAACATCGTTTTATGTTCTTGTTCATTACATTTAACATATCGAATTATTTACACATCAATTATTAAATATAGAACCGTTCAAGTCGACTGCCAGAAATGGAATGAATTGTGAATCCCGCCAAACCGTTAGGTTGAGGCGGTGTTCAAATCACACCACCGATAAACAGGTGCCAACTCGCGTGATTTAGTTTAAATTTTAACGGCCTTACCGTTAAAATTTAAACATCCGTTATTATTAAAATATTAGTTAATACATATACTTAATAAATCATATGCATTTACACACAGTTATTAAAAATATCCTAACAGCTCGGCCATCTGACTTTTAGTACGTCCTCGTACGTAATCAAGATATTGTTTAACCAAACCCTGAACCCTTTATTAGGCAATCAAAGAAATTCATTATAAGATAATTTTCAATTTTAAAGAGGATTATACGTATAGTTTATTTGTTCACATATTTTAAGTTTTAATCACATTATTCAAATAAGATTAACTATACGACGTTATAGAACGTTTTAAAAAAAATTTAGCTGCAAAATTGCCTGAGATGCCCTTTCAAGAAAATCCAAATAATTTATATGATACATTCTTTAATTTGATAGATACAGAATATAGGCAAATATTTACACCAAAATCTATATCTGTAAGTAAACGCAGAGGTTTTAGTGAGTGGGCAACTGCAGGAATTTTTAAAAGCAGGAATCGGTTATTTGATTTATATTATGAAAAATCTTTTAATCATAGTACTGAATTCAAAGAGTATGTCAAAAATTATTCAAAGATTTTTAAAAGAGCTTGCAATGCTGCCAAGTCAATACATATAAAAAATATGATAAAACACTCTTCTAACAAAATAAAGGCAACATGGAACATCATAAATTGTGAAATTGGCAAGACTAGTATTTTTGATGAAGAATACCAATTAAATGTAGAAGGAGTCAATGTTACGGGATATTTGGAGGTAGCTAAGGAATTTGAAAAATTCTTCTCTAATATGGCCATCAGAACAACTCAAAGTCTAAGCTCTTCAGCCAGTACCGCGGAATTATTATTGAAGCAATGTGTCAACAAGTGTGAATCAAATTTTGAATTTTCTTTTATTGATTCTAAAGATATATTAAATGCTTTCAAAACACTAGAAATTAAAAAAACTGCAGATTTATGGGGCCATTCCCTTAAAATCATTGCCTCAGTAATAAATATCATTGCACCATACTTAGCTGTAATATTTAACTGCTGTATAACAAATGGTGTTTTTCCTGATTTAATGAAACTCTCAAGAGTAATTCCAATATTTAAGTCTGGCTGTAAATCAGATCCCACAACTTTCGGCCTATCTCGGTTCTGCCTTCCCTGAGTAAAATATTTGAAAAAATAATTCTTAATCAAATGTTAAAACATTTTAACAAATTTGAACTGTTTCATCCTAAACAATTTGGATTTACAAAGGGTCGCTCAACCGTAGATGCTGGTGTGGAATTATTGAAAAAAATCTATGAAGCCTGGGAGGAATCACATGATGCAATTGGAGTATTTTGTGATTTATCTAAGGCATTTGACTGTGTTCATCATAATACTTTAATCAGGAAATTACACTACTATGGCATTAGAGGTAAGGCCCTCGATCTTCTGACTTCGTATTTGAATGGAAGAACTCAGAGGGTCGATATCAGTGGAATAAGATCAAACGGTGCCACTGTCACCATGGGTGTTCCACAAGGATCCATTCTTGGTCCGTTTTTGTTTTTGATATATATAAATGACTTGCCCTTCTTTGTTGGCGATAGGCATGGAATCGTACTGTTTGCGGATGACACTTCACTTTTATTTAAAGTGAAAAGACGAGTTGGTAAGTATGACGAAGTGAACATTGCGATTTCAAAAGTTGTACACTGGTTCAATGTTAACAACCTCCTATTAAATGGAAATAAAACCAAGTGTATTAGATTCTCAACGCCTAATGTAAGGCATATAGATACCAATGTACAACTTAACGGGGACAAATTGGATCTTGTGGACTCTACTGTCTTTTTAGGGATTACGATAGATAAAAAACTACAGTGGGGACCACATATCGACAAATTAACGAGTAGACTGAGTTCAGCGGCATTTGCAGTTAAAAAAATGAGACAGATTAGTGACGTAGACACTGCGAAAATTGTGTATTTTAGTTATTTTCATAGTATTATGTCTTATGGGATTCTACTATGGGGAAATTCCATTGATATAAATACAATCTTTGTTTTACAAAAAAGAGCTGTATGAGCTATTTACAATCTCAGTCCACGAGTTTCCCTAAAAGAAAAATTTAAAGAAATTAATATTTTAACCGTACCATCACAGTTTATATTTGAAAACTTGATGTATATTCGTAAAAATATTTCTTCATTTAAGAAAAATAGTGATTTACATAATGTAAACACAAGGAACAAAAACAATCTTGCTCTGCATGTATCACGTCTCCACAGAATAAGTAACTCTTTTATGGGGCAATCTATACGCTTTTACAATAAACTTCCAAATGCTATTAAAGATCTACCAATACACAAATTTAAAAATGTATCAAATCGAAACTTTGTAAAAAAAGGTTACTATAAAATATCTGAATATTTGGATGATAATAAGGCATGGGAATAATTGCTCCTCATAGCAGTCTCATAATAATTATAATATATTATTCATAAATACATTGTAATTGTAATTGTAAAAACATTGTTTAAAAAAATGTATATGCACAAAAAAAGACAAGCCCGCTGAGTTTCTTCCGCCGGATCTTCTCAGTGTGTGGCCGCGTTTCCGATCCGGTAGTAACTCAAAAAATGTTGACTCGTCAAAAGTGCCTGTAAAGGATAATTTGAATAAAAATGTTTTGACTTTGACTTTGACTTTGACTTTGACTATAACAGCATTTTTGTTAATAAGTTGAATGCGAGAGGCATATACATACCTATATTGTTTTGCACTATATGTACATCTAATACATCTAAAAACCAATTATAAAATAATAACTTTCAGTTTTGTAGGAGATCATACGTGTAGTTATTTTTCTTATTTACATATATGAAATATAGTAATCACACTATCCAATGTAGGCCAACTATAATAACATTTTTTTTGTTTTAAAATTTAAACGTGAAGAACATATACATTTTTTTGCACTATAATCTACATCTTTTAATTTTATTAATACTTTATATTATATTTCACTATAATCATCTATTTATATATTTATGAACGAAAAAAAAGGGCATTTTGCATAAAGTGCATTATGCTTAAGGTCTAAATACATATCGCTATATAATAAAAAAAACCTTTTTATTCGCTTGTACAAATTGCCTTTGATCATGCTTGCAAATATTAGTTCTAATACAATTATTATTTATGACACTCACTTGAATATGTGCTTAAGTTTTATTCTAGATTAGTAAATTTGGGTAGTCACTGTCAATCATTTAATTTTTTTTTTGTTACAAAAATGTAAAGTCAGCATTACCAAATTCCAAGGTCTGTACTCAGTTTTAGCCACGGGTACAGTCTCTTTTGCTTCATATTTACGTTTCCGTATTGGATTATTGGCATGACTTAGGACAAAGTAATATTTTACCTAACAATTGTGACCTTGTACTTTAAATCTCTTAGATATACCATTGCTAACTAATTACTTCCTTTGAACCATTAACGATTCACCTGCTTTATATTTCGTTCTTATTTTACGATTCTTATTGTGTGTAGCTTTAATTTTACTTGTACATCATTTAACTATAAAAAAAATCATTTGGGTTTGACAAAAGACTTTAGCCATAAACAGTAGTAGGTAAATATATATGTGTGTATGTATGTGTGTGTATTATGATGCATTTAAATAAATAAAGCGTGTGCAATGTCTATTCTTACCGATTTTCCTGCGTCTGTTGCTATTTAATCTAGTCTATCAGTTATAGCATATAAAGTGTTGACAGTAACATAATCTAAACTCAACGAATTGTTCTAATTGTAGTTTGTTTTTATCTATATGTCGTAAATATTCTCGTTCATTATTCTATCATTCTTACCATGAGTCTTAAGTGCAAGAGCATTGAAATAATTCTACAGAGAATTTCTACTTGATCATTTGCCCTTGAAGTAGCCACAACAATAAGTAGTAAGTTATGCTAGAGTTCTTGATAACCCTTGTAAATAGATGGCCAGTAAAACAACATCTGACGTTAGCGTTAAAGTGCCGGAAAAAAAACCAATATTCTCTTTAATAATACGGACTCCCATACAAAATCTAATACTTCTTGGCGTGGTTATATTTATAAATTAAAAAAAAATACCTATCACAAACAAAAGTAACAATTTTCCCGTGTACTTTATATAACCCGTTTGTTACACTACTTTTGGTATTGGAAGAATTCCTTCAATGCTGCAGTTTTATTATGACAGCTGCAATCAGTCTCACGGTACGTACACTTAAAACTTGCGCACATTCAGAAGTATAATGATTTTTTTTATTCGTTACATTTCTGGGACCAGATTATCGCCCTAATGCAAGATGATATTTTATCAATATTAAGTGACATTTTATCGTTATTAAGTACGTTTTGAGCAGTCGAGTCTGTCGGATGTCAACTACGCATCAACTGCGGTCATTTTATTTCCTGGTTTGTACGTTAATTTTTCAGTCTTAATCTTGAAACTTTGACAACATTAAAATACAGTTTAGTATTTTCTAACGTATAATAGTCCAAGTGGTTCTTAGCACTTTACAATAAGTGGTTATTTTGAATGAAATACTAAGAAAACTCTAGTTCTACTGAGTAACGTTATTAAGACGCTATCGTCTCTAACTCAAACTAGGATTGTTATGTAATTAATGCAAGTCTAGGTTTTTGTATTTGTTTTTTTTAATAGTGTCCTACTCATAGTTTGAAAATATCAGTATGGAGTGCATAGTCAAGTCAGTAGAGTCTCCGCAGTTTGGTCGTAAAGGATTATGTCTAGTACACTTTTAACCTCATCAAAAGCGGATTCCTCAAAGTTTATTTTATTATCAACATTATTGATTTTACTGCACTTTATACACCGTCTAAAGAGGCAACTTGCATGAAACGTCTAAATAGAAGTTAACAACAGAAGGTCTGCAAAATTTTGCTTTATTTTCTGTAGCGTCTTTAAATACCAATTATGTATATGTGATTAGTTTTTAATGTTTTATATTTTAAAATTGAACTATAGTCTTATATCTCAGATTAAAATATTGATTTAAAAAGAAAAAAAATTTCTTTTTATTCAAATGTTGCTTTTCATGCAATAATCCATAAAAGCTATGTCTAATATAAGGAGGGCCGTATTTTATTCAGTTCTTTCTAAATGGTTTATACAAGTATCGACAGCCAGAATCTATTACGTACCTACTTTGCTTTGTGAAATGTAATGGTGTGTATTAAATTGCCTTTTTTTAGATAGCATTTTTTAATATAGAACTAATTAACAAAATAAAAAAAAATTGCTTTTCGTATTTCGATGTGAGAGAATAAAACGTTATTACTTACGTTTTTCTTTGTGGGACGTGGCAAGAATTTGGCTAATTCTTGTTCAATCCACTTCTGAACTATTCAGAACTAGTCCAGAAAAACACATTAATCTTGATAAATTACATTTATTCTACTTGTATAGTCGTTATTACATATAATATCCTTCATTTTAATGTAATTATTATCATTTCAAGAAGTCTTCAATAGATTCAACATCGTTTTATGTTCTTGTTCATTACATTTAACATATCGAATTATTTACACATCAATTATTAAATATAGAACCGTTCAAGTCGACTGCCAGAAATGGAATGAATTGTGAATCCCGCCAAACCGTTAGGTTGAGGCGGTGTTCAAATCACACCACCGATAAACAGGTGCCAACTCACGTGATTTAGTTTAAATTTTAACGGCCTTACCGTTAAAATTTAAACATCCGTTATTATTAAAATATTAGTTAATACATATACTTTATAAATCATATGCATTTACACACAGTTATTAAAAATATCCTAACACTATAGTCGACGATTTCTCTTTTTTATATCGTTAGATAGCAAACAAGCGATAGCTCTCCTGATGGTAAGAGACACCATCGCCTGTAGACACCAAAGATGTTAATGGTGCGTTGCTATCCCTGTGACAGGATGACGAGGCTACACACATAAGTCTACCGGCTACTTTACCCTTCAAACCGGAACACGACAGTGACAAGCTCTGACGTATTGCGGCGGGAATAGGTAAAGCGGTGGTACCTAATACCCGGGCGAGCCGTTGCAGAATTTTATCACCTAGTAGCCACGATGGTAGTGATACGTATAGCTAATCAGACTGCTGCCTACTGCCTGGCAGAACGGCAGTTGATCTATTCTTTAAAGGAGCCCGAATTAACGCGGGGCAAACTTTTTATCACAAGAGCCATTTAGTGGTATAAAAACACTCGAAAAACATAATTCCCCTTTAATTAACTGTTTTTTTTTTGTAGGGAAGGTTGAAGAGATAGATGCTCGGACAGCCGGACGAACAGCGAAGCCTTAGTAAATGGAAACTCTTAAAATCTCCAACAGCAGCGTTTCTCAAACTTTTTCAAGGTGTAACTTGCCATAATCAGCGGACCCCCTCCCAAAAAAATTATTTATGATGTGAGAAATATATTGTTTTTTGATAAGCACAACATGAAAAGTTTTGAAAAAAAGACGGTATTGTCTATTGATCAAATATTTATATCTTACCATCTCTACTTGACTAGTAGTTGGATGTATCTGTTCAAGTATAAAAATTAGCAATTTTGACCATAAAGTGTATATTGGTCTCGTCAGTGTAGTCTAACACATATAGAAATTAGCTGCTGTATATACTAAACTCAAAAATTAGGCAATGGATTGATTCAAACTTTTCCTATTGGGCAGAAAAGTGTCTTCATATATAACACTTTTTGTTTCAAAGTTCTAACGAAAATATTATAAGCATTTTCTACTGACTTATACCTACTCGAGTTACAGCAAAGCGTCAACGGATTTAACTAGTATTTTTGTATATAAAAAATTAACTACCATTATATTGTGAAAAAATATGAATTATTGGTTCACAATATGCTATTGAACAGAAGAATGCCTTTGTATACTTTTTATCCAGAAGTTTTAACGGAAACGGAAAATTATAAGCATTTTCCAGTCACAAGTTTTAACTCAGCTGTAGGAAGCATGGCCGGTTTTAATAAATTTCATATATTTTATTTATTTTCAATTTATCAATCAGTATCGCAATGACATGCATTGCCATACGGTATCTCTAATTTTCCATTTAGTGTAAGTTAGGTACTAAAACTGTGTTTTACTAGCCCGCATGATTTGCAGTTGAGTAGGTATATCAATACCAAAAGTTATGGCCATCAAGTGACTTTTGATTGCATAAATTAAATTAATTCAGACCTATTGGGTTATAACTTATGTGTTGAGAGTCAAAACTCTAGTTAACTATTATAGTTACGCCAACACGACACCTCATTATTAAAAATAAAAAGCATAAACCCACTTTGAAATGTAGATACACATTTATTTATATTTTAACTATCTAGTTTAAAAAATAAATAAATTAAAACCAGCATTATGAAATAAAATAAATTGATCGGCGAATCCCGCGGGATGTCTATTATTCTGGGATAAAAATAACCTATGTGCTATTCCAGGTACCTGTGTGCCAAATTTCATTCAAATTCGTTCAGTATTTTTTGCATGATTGTGCACGAAACATCTATCCATCCAAACATCCAAACTTTCGCATTTATAATATTAATATAAATTATCTTTGTAACATACATACATAGTTATTTACAATATACATACATATGTAGGCCAAAGCTGATGCTTTAAAGAATTTTTGGCATGTTTACCTAGTCACAGAAAGGTCAATACCTTAGTTTTATTTTCTTTTTTATAGAAAAGGGGGCAAACGAACAGGAGCTCAACCACCGCCCATAGACAACCACACTATCAGAAGATTTGCAGTTGCGTTGCCGGCCTTTTAAGAAAGTGTAGGCTCTTTTCTTGAAGGTCCCTAAGTCGTGTCCGCTTGGAAAAACCCCTGCCGGCAATTGGTTCCACAGAGGAATAGTGCGAGGAAAAAAGTGTCTCGAGAATCGCACAGTTGTGGATTTCCAGACATCGAGATGATGAGGATGAAATTTTGAACAATTGAATATATACGACATAATAACAAGGTGTTATCTTTATTTAAGAGCCTAACAATTAACAACTCCCAAACATGTATTATTAAGATAAGGGCTCTCACTGTTATCCATACAATGTGATCTCAGTGACAATCCTAAAGTTTCCCGTGAAAGTTACCTTGCATAGCAAATGCGGGTTTTAGAAACGTGAGGGTATTCAGAATATTATAAAGGACCGCCTAATTTTCACTGGTTAAATCGCTTAAAATGAATAATTATTTTCAATCTGTTTTTGCAATGAATTTTAATTTTCACGTTTTACGAATAAGGTTTTATTTTTATTTTATTAATTTGTATTCAACATGAATACAAATCAATAAAATAATATATACGGTTAAGATATATTCGGCTAAGATCAGGAGGTAATCATGAGGACTCGTGAGGCTTCGATTTCTGGGTCGAATATTTTGTCAGATTTATTCTATTGAGAAAAAAAATTGTAGTGATAGTGCGTTAGCGATTCGATGTCTAAAAAAACTCGTACAACTCATGTTGTAATTTAAAAGTCATAATAAATAAATAATAAATATTCACGGGACAAATTACACTTACTGATCTAACCCAAAAGTAAGCAAATTATTTGCTTGTGTTATAGGTGTTAGTCAACGATATTAATACATAGAAATACATATATAAATACTAGAATATATATAATAAACACCCAAACCCGGAAATACAAACATTTATGCTCATCACACAAATGCTTGTCCCCGTCGGGGATCGAACCCGAACCTCGTTGATTGCGTAGTCAGGGTCGCTAACCACTCGACCAACAGTCTCATAATCGTTAAACAAGCAAATGTGAAGATGGGGATTATTAACCATGTTCCCTTTCCTGTTAGTTTAAATCTTTGCATTTGCATCAATTTCATAAAATTGTTTAAGTTAGTAAATTAGATAATGCATATTTTTATCTTTGTACATACATAGTTATTTACAATATACATACATATGTAGGCCAAAGCTGTTGCTTGTGAATTTCATCATAACATCATAATGTTATAGAATTTTTTAGAAATAAAATTGTTAATAGTAAAGATTTTACTACGAGCATCTGCTTGTAGAGATTTTATTATTATTTTCGCAAGAAATAAAAATATATTTTAATATTTAATTTGAGGATTGGTTTAGTAAAATTTCTATTTTAAACGAATAAATTCAAATAATGTGCAGAAAAAATTAATTAAATAATGTTGACATTATTAAACTGATAAAATTGACAAATATTTACACATCGTATTATGGTAGAATCATAGAGAGGTTTATATACTCAAAGGGTAGAATATATGCAATAATTTGTTTTAAAACGATGACATTAATTTTCTTTAGATAGAATTTTCAGAAGTATCTTCAGGAGAAACGAACACTGTTTTAAGATGCTTTGGTTGCGAAGTGAAACCTGCGTTGAGAACGTTTATTGTCTTGTTTTTGCTATTGACGTAGTGGAAAATGTAATGAACGACGATGAATAATTGTCATTGCGAGTTTTTATTATTTCCCGGACATTCGATGAGTTTGTTTTATTTCTTTTATTGTTGTTTAACTTTCCACTACGTATGTAGATAAGGAAGTTACTGATTTAGCCCCGATTTTCGAAAATCAAGTTTTCACCAGATGTCCACGTTTTGAGGTCCTAGGAACCTTTTCTGACTATTTTCACGATGACGTCAGTATGTCTGTATGTATATGTGTGTGTGTGTGTGTGTGTTTGTATGTGTGTGTGTGTGTGTGTTTGTATGTGTGTGTGTGTGTATATGTGTATGTAAATATTTCATAACTTTCGAACGGCTGGACCGATCGAAACGCGGTTGATCGCATTGGATTAGATTCTAATTTATTTAGACTTCCTGAAAATTCGAACCAAGTCGGCCGAAGAGATTTTGTGAAATTTTGAAAATTGCCCAAAAATTTTTTTGCGAAACAGTATTTTTTTAATATAACTTCCAGATTTATGTACCGATTGAGTACAAAAAGTAATCAGCTCCATTATTCAAAAAACTATGTCTAATTCATAAAATGTATTAAAATCGGTTTATCAACTTGTAGTATGTGATTATTTCAAAATATAATTTCTTAATCATGTACAATTAAGAGAATGAATTAAAAAATATATATAATGCATACTACGCTGGATAAATTAAAGATTGGATGACGAAGGGGCTATTCGCTTTATTTCACTTAATATCTCAGAAAATAGTTGTTATGTCCTAACGTGAAATCTGTATAGTTTATATAGTTCACATAACAAAATATCTACTATCATATACATAATTATCATTCATTCTGTAAATCATATATATCGGAAATAAAATATAGTTATTCGGACATACTGTAATATTAGGTATAATTTTATTTTTAATATTGTATATTACACTAAAATATTGATTATAATAACAATTATTGTAAAAGTTTGTGGAATTTAATAGATCAAATATGTATAGATAATTATTATAATAAGAATGATAAACATAATTTTATATCGAAACCGATAACCGTGTTCTACTACTTGTAATACTTATTCTATTCTATTCTACTCTACTCTGCTCTGCTGTGCTCTGCTGTGCTCTGCTGTGCTCTGCTGTGCTCTGCTGTGCTCTGCTGTGCTCTACTCTGCTCTGCTCTGCTCTGCTCTGATCTGCTCTGCTCTGCTCTGCTCTGTCTGCTCTGATCTGCTCTGCTCTGCTCTGCTCTGCTCTGTCTGCTCTGCTCTGCTCTGCTCTGCTCTATTTTATTCTATTCGTTTGGGAGTAATCATTGACGAAAATTTTTGAAAAAAATGTTTTTTTGACTTCGAAATTTTTCAACCAATCATTTTTTAGCATTCTACAATATTTTAGTAGTAAAAAAATACGTCAAATGCCGTTTCAAAAATCAAAATCGAATCAAATTTTCAAAAGTTACAGCTTTTCAAATATTAAAATTACGTTTTTGCAAACTTACTTAATATATAAAATAATAACTTTGATACTAATACACCGGTTGACTTCAAAACCTTATCAGCTTTTCTCCTTTAAAACTGCGTCAAATATCGTAAATTGGATCAAAATAGGTCTATTTGTTTTGGATTTTTCAAAGACGAAAAAAAAATTTTTTTGACACTGCTTCGAAATTTTTCAACCTGTTTTAGCGGGAAGTTTCAAGTATGGCCTGCAGGGTCAACCGTTTACAGATTTTTTTTCTTAAAGTGGCATCACAGAGTCGCACGTTCGTGGAACGTTGCAAATTTAACTGATATTATTTTTCGGAAATTCAAAACTCAAAGATATTTGAGTTATGAATTTCCGAAAAGTAACAGCTGATTCTGTAAAATAAATTTCATAAATATCATTGGACAAGTACACGAATTGATCTAACCCCAAAGTAAGCAAGCAAGCAAGTAAGCAAGTACCCCAAAGCAAGTAAGCCGCCGTGTTGGTCCCGGCCTCCTTTGTAGAATAGGCCAACTGCCGTTCTGCCAGGCAGGTCGTAAAAGGCGACCGATTGGCTATCGAGTCACTACCATCGTGGCTACTAGGTGGTGGAGTTCTGCATTGTCTCGCCCGGGTCTGGTACCACCGCCTTACCTGTTCCTGCCGCAATAGCGTCAGTGCTTGTCGCTGTCGTGTTCCGGTTTCAGGGTAAGGTAGCCGGTAAACTTATGCATGTGGCATTAGACCTCGCCACAAGATAGCAACGCACCATTAACATCTTTGGTGTCTATAGGCGATGGTTGACTCTTTCCATCAGGAGACCCATCTGCTTGTTTGCTACCTTATGATATAAAAAAAAGCAATTTATTTGCGTGTGATATGGATGTAAATCAATGATATTAATACATACATATAATAGAAATACGTAAACATATAAATATTCGAACATATTTAACAAACAACCAGAAATACAAACATCTATGCTCACCATACAAATGTTTGTCCCTGTCGGGAATCGAACACCTATATTCTTGCAAATAAAAACTCTTTCTTTGTGCATCTCTGAACGTTTTTTTTTATAATAAGATAGCTAACAAGCAGATAACTCTCCTGAGGGAAACAGACAACCATCGTCTATATACACCAAAGATGTTAATGGTACATTCCTGTCTGTGTGATGACGTGTTAATGCCACTTTCATACGTTTACCGGCTACATTACCTTTAACACGAGAGTGACAAGCATTGACGGCGATATTGCGGCAGGAATAGGCAAGGCGGTGGTACCAAATACCAGTGCGGGACGTTGCAAAACTATCTAACAGTCACGATAAGAGTGATACTTATAGCCTGTAGTTCGCCTTTTACGAACTGCCTGGCCTGGACAAACACGAGGATATTCAGCTCAAGCACAGAATACTTAGAGACTACCAGAAGTCAATGTTACATACAAGTATTGTTCGAGCACAGCACACACAGACACCTCTCACGGACGCAATATCTCCGACTGGTGCGGTACAAACTGTACCGAACCATTCCGAGATATCGCGTCCGCGAGAGGTGTCTGTGTGTGCGTTGCTCGAATATCACATGTATGTAGATTGACTACTGTTAGTCTCCTATACTGTGGCTCAAGTGTGTGTAGAGAACCACGAAATAAGAAAAACAAGGGGAAGTGAAGAGTGGGCGTGCCGCGTGCGCCACTATTATGCGCTTTTACTCTAAATTGCCTTAGTGATACTTACCATATCATTAGGAGATAGTCGTCGTGCGAAAATCTAGTATACACTGAATTATGCCGTATTGTGCCATCCTTGAATGCAGAAATGATAGTAGAATACAGATGATTAAAAATGGAGATATTTCATATCATTCGAAAGTACAATTTTCATTTTATTTTAATTAAATTCCTGATTTAATATAATCTCTAATGATATAATAGAAAGTCAAACTAAAATCAGCCGTACACCTTACATATAAAGTTCATTTTAGGTTGACCTAATTTTTCTAGAAAGATATACGTAATGACAGTTATTACGTTATCGTTCTAGAAAGTTCTCTACTCAAATATGATCAACTGATAACCAAGGATTGAAATACCGGTATTATGTGATATCGTTATTGCTCAAGGCAAGACATAACGATATTTTAAAGCATAGCGCTATCCAATAATGATACTGAATTTGTTACTACTTAAAAACGTTATTCATTACGTTCTGTTATATCCAAAAATTTTCGTTATGGTATATGGTATTATGATTCACTCATTTATACCCGCTTGTTGTTTCTTGTATTTCACATATGGGACAAGTTATATTTAAAATTAGAGGTTTTCATCAGAGTTTGAAAGATTTTGTTGAATGTACCAGTTTTTGGTACTATTATATTTAAAATACTGTTTTTTAAATTTTCAAATAATTAATATTACATTTATATTAAGTGTGAAGTTTCGTAATTATAAACAGGAAAGTACCTACCTTTCATAGCGAAACTAGCTGTTACCCACGGCTTCGCTTGCGCATATTTACTTTAGAACTTTTTTTATGTTATTAGATAGCAAACAAGCAGATGGGTCTCCTGATGGAAAGAGTCAACTATCGCTTATAGACACCAAAGGTGTTAATGGTGCGTTGCTATCTTGTGGCGAGGTCTAATGCCACATGCATAAGTTTACCGACTACCTTACCCTCCAAACCGGAACACGACAGTGACAAGCACTAATGCTATTGCGGCAGGAATAGGTAAGGCGGTGGTACAAGACCCGGGCGAGACAATGCAGAACTCTACCACCTAGTAGCCACAATGGTAGTGACTCGTAAATCCAATCAGTCGCCTCTTACGACGTGCCTGGCAGTTGTCCTATTCAAAGGAGCCCGGGACCAGCGCGGGGTAGACTTATTTAACCTTTCTTACAAGACAACTTATTTAACCTTTCTTTATAAGCTACTTTATTAAAAATCTCGACACAGTCAGGGGGCCGCTAATATTGTATAAAAAATAATATTAACATGTTCATATTAGTTATTTATTAAAATATATTTTATTATCAAAATTTAAGTAAAACAAGAAAAATAAGAATAACTATTTATTGGTAACATACCTATCGAACATACTAAAGTAATTTATACAAATATATAAAATTGGAGTGTCTGTAATATTAAAATAACCAGGTCTAACTAAATGCATATGGATGTATATATACGGTACATATAACAAAATAACACTTTTTACGATTTTTGTCTGTCTGTCTTAAACAGACAGACAATTTTATTCAATTCATACGAAATTTTATGTATGTCCAAGGAATATAAAGGTTCATAAAAAATTCATCCCTTATTACACCCCCTTCAGGGTTGAATTTTGAATAGTTCTTCTGGCCTGTGCGTTTATATAAAACTTTATATAAAACTTTCTTGCCCTATTTTACCCTTTACGGGATGGAATTTTGAAAAACGCTGAAATACGTAACTCATTATTTTTGTCATACTCAATTCATATGAAATTTCATGCAAATATGTCTGAGGAATAAAATGTTTAAAAGTTTTATCCCCTATTTCCCCTTTGAGGGTTGAATATTTAATTATCCTTTTTAGTGAATTCTTCCGTCATAAGAGGAATACGTGCGTAAAACTTCATTGTCTAACACTAATGGTTTGGCAATGGTTTGTGGGGTTGTATAAAACTTTCATCCCCTATTTTACCCTCGTAGGGATCGAACCTTGAGAAACGCTTAAACACGTAATTCATTATTTTTGTATTATAGCACTCACCCCGGGCTTGGGAAACTGGAAAAACCTTAAAAACGGCTTTGAGGAGATGGTCGCAGCTTCAAATCCCACTTGTCAATATTTTTCTTTGTTGTTTTTAAGGTTTTAACGGAATTAAGTAGTAAGAAGTTGGTGAAGTAGGGAATAAAAAGTTTCATACAAACTTTTATCCCCTACTTCACCAACTTCTAGGTTGAATTTTGAAAAATCCTTCCTTATTGGATGCCTACATTATAAGGAAAATACGTGTTTTCCCAGTGTTGGTCACGGGCTCCTTTGAAGAATAGACCAACTGCCGTTCTTCAAGGCACGTCGTAAAAGGCGACCAATTGGCTATGCGAGTCACTACCATCATGGCTACTAGAGTTTTGCATTGTCTCGCCCGGGCCTGGTACCACCGCCTTGCCTATTCCTGCCGCAATAGCATCAGTGCTTGTCGCTGTCGTGTTCCGGTTTAGAGGGTAAGGTAGCCATTAAACTTATTCATGTGGCATTGGTTCTCGCCACAAGATAGCAACGCACCATTAACACCTTTGGTGTCTATAGGCGACGGTTAACTCTTTCCATCAGGAGACCCATCTGCTTGTTTGCTGTCTTATGATATAAAAAAAATTCAAATTTATAGCCCTAAGACGCCTCATAGACCTACAATAACATTGCGCAATACTTTTATTGTGCAATAATATTGAATACCCTTTTGACTCCAAACGTTCAATAAATTCACTCAATAAAATTGACAAACCAGTCTGATCAATATTTTCGAGCGAGCAACATGTCTGACCACGAAGTTTTGGCGGCAACCATGCTGGTGATTTAGTTAAATAAATCTCCATACAATTCTATACATTCAAGTAAAAACTCCCGTTCTTTATATTTTATAGCATTCTTGCTCGCCATTTTGCCTAAATTTATGACACAACCATACATTAAACACGTGACTAACCAAACGCGACCGCTCAAACCTCTGAATTGAAAAATATTGTGAAATATTAAGCCTACACAGTGCAAGAAAAAAAATATTGCGCAATAAAAATTAAACCAGCTCAAAAAAAAAAGAAAACCTGCTCAAATTTTCATAATATTATATTTCGCCGTGTTGGTCCTGTACCCCTTTCAAGAATAGACCAACTACCGTTCTGCCAGGTAAGTCGTAAAAGGCGACCGATTGACTGTAGGTACGTGTCACTACCATCATAACTACTTGGTGGTAGAGTTCCGCAATGTCTCGCCGGGTATTTGATACCATTGCATTAGCTATTCCTGCCGCAATAATATCAATTTTTTTGTATCTTGATAACAAACAAGCCTTCTGATGGAAAGAGTCAATCATCACCTATAGACGCCAAAGATGTTAATGATGCGTTGCTATCTTGTAACGAGGTCTAAGGCCACATGCATAAGTTTACCGGCTACCTTACCATTCATACCGGAACATGATGATGACAAGCATTGACTCTATTGTGACACATATAGGTAAGGCGGTGGTACCAAATACGCGGGCGAGATAAAGCAGAAATCTACCACCTATTTGTCATTGTCTTGTTTCGGTTTGGAGGGTAAGGTAGCCGGTACACTTGTGCATGTGGCATTGTAAACCCGCCACACGTCTATAGGCGATGGTTTCTCTTTCCATCAGGAGAGCCATCCTGATGCAAAGAGAAACCATCGCCTATCGAAATCAAAAATGTTAACGGTGCGTTGACACAAATAGATAAGGCAGTGGTACCAAATACCCGGGCGAGACAATGCAGAAATCTACCACTTGTTTGTTATAGGAACGAAGTTCCTTATCGCGCGTTGTGAAAGGGGGCTAGACGGAAAAATTTCTTACGGAAAATTGTCACGACACTTTTTGCTATAGTAAGGTATCGTAAGCTGTGCGGCGTGTGGATGTTTCTCTCTCTCTCTCTCTCTCTCTCTCTCTCTTATAGAAAGCAAGCCAGATATTTTCATTTCTATTTCGCATTAAACAGTGTGGTGTCGCGACGATTATTTTTGTTGAGTGTATACAGTTTTTTTGTAAATAATAATAAAAGGAACTTCTTTCCATCCGGGTGTCCCTTGACACCTCTCAAGTTTTTTGTCTTGTTCTGGTTTGGAGGGTAAGGTGGCCACACCACCAAACACATCCACACTGAGGGCAACGCACCGTTAACATTTTTGATGACTAGAGTATAGGCGATGGTTTCTCATACCATCAGGAGGGCCATCAGCTTGTTTGCTATCTTATGATATAAAAAACAAATATTCATTTTGAACACTATTCATCTAGACTAACAACAACTTGTTTTTTCGTTTCACATCTGTAAATTATTTTGTATAGAAACTGGCTGATAAAAACTACATACTAAAAGAGGGTATTCAGTACTCGATTTTAATACCGAATATGTAAAAAAATTTGGTACTCAAACGTTGAGCTAATTATCCAATGACATGTTTATATTTATACGGACGCCCGCGCATGTATACAAAACATGTGTATTCAAATTCTCCTTTATAGGCACCATCGAAGTTCATTATTTACAAACAGTGATTTTTCCCAACTCGTGACTAGACTCATTTGTTAGTAGTCACCGCGCGCATGATAACAACGCTATCACACGCACGGTGACCGTATTTTCTTAATATTTCTTTACTAATTTGGTTGTGGTTGACAACATAAGAGTTAAACAATATTTTGATAACGTCATTTTCCTCGCCGAGTAAATTTTCCTTAAAGTAGTCCTAAGAAAACTGGTATTTTTCATTTTGTGCTTCTTTTATCTTGCGGGGCTGCCATCATATAAAGAAAGCAATATTTTATTTATTTACTTATTTTAATTTATTTTCATTCGTACTAAATCAGGGCGGTCGCAAACTAACATCATAATTTTCGACCAAAGTGGGTTTGCGACCACCTATTTTAGTGAGTGAATTAAAAAAGTTCTATCAAGAAAAAATTGTGGTCGTAAACTGATGAGATGCATCTTTATGCTTCTACAACATCAGATTCTAAATTATACAATCATAAAAGCATCATTGAGATTATAACAAGCAAAATATTATGTAGCCTTATGTGTCAGAATGCGATCATTCGGGCACTTTCTTACTTAGATATTTACGTACTTCAGTTTGCGACCACTGGATTTAAAAAAAATATAGGCTAAAAAATGATATGACTACAACTTTCGAACAAACATTGCTCTATAATTGAAGTAATAACGATTCTTGTTTAAGTGTAATATTAGTGTAAGGTATCAAAAGGTAACTTTGTTCGCCGCCCGGCGTGGCATTTTTGCAGCATTACGTGACACATAAACATACCATTGAGTCATCACCCGAACTCAGGCACTATTTTCTAGATTTGGGTTAAGCCCGATAGATTTAAATTTATGATTTTCTTGTTACATAAGTATTCAATGAATATTTAATGCTTACTATTCATTGTTTTCTCCTGAAAAAAAAACGGGTTGTGGCTGTGTTGAGGACACAGCCGTGCATCTTTTACGTGAATACGACGACGTCACGGGTAATATCTTGCGATGGTCACATTTTTCATTCATCGTTCCAATCACAATGTTCCCCATCAAACCCGCCTACAAACCTAGACCACGTCCGTCCATCATTTGGATAGCGAAGTAGAGTGTAGGGTGGCGCTACCACCGTAAGGTGACCCCCTATTACTTACGACAACCGAAGAATACAAAAACCTTCACAATAAAAAGGCCCCGGGGCCGGATAAAATCACAAATATGGTAGTTAAACACCTCCCTCTTCTATATACCTACTAGTGTGCATCTTTAATGCACTCCTAGCCGGTTTTGTTGTTTTTAAGGTTTTTCCAGTTTCCCAAGCACGGGGTGAGTGCTATAACACAAAAATATTTAGAAATACGAAAGTACTGATCAAAATTATAAATGTGAATTTCATCTGTAACGATGAAGTCATATAACTAGTTATAAGTATGTATACCTAGCGATCAGTACAATCGACGTATTCGATCATATATCAAAGAAGAATTTCGCCGCCTCGAGCCTGTCGACACTAGCTCAGTGGAAGAGCGTCCCGGCTTTAGCGAGATGGTCGCAGGTTCAAATCCCGCGTGTCGATATTTTTCTTTGTTGTTTTTAAGGTTTTTCTATATTTTGGATGTTGGTGATAGTTATGTAGCTATAACATCAAACTGTATCCCAATTTTGTTATCATCAGTTTTTTGAACTGTCGCCTCTACGAAGGCAAATTCAAAGACGTATTTACGTCAAAATGCTATTATCTTTAATTAAAGAAACCTAGCCCCTCAAGTGGTCGCACACTGGAGGCGGTCGCGTTACCGACGCAGTGACCCTACATCGATATTTTTTAATTAATAAATTTTGTGACTAAGAAAACATTTTACAGTTCAAAAAATGGATCATGGTGCTTAACAGCTTTAATTCAAAAATTAAAATAAAAGACAAACAAAAATCTATGCTCAAATAATTTAGCGGAAAATTTCAGGAATTATATTTTACAGATTTTTATATTTTGCTGCTGCTATAAGCCACGCTCTTCAATAAATTCAATAATATGCACACTAACCTTACAGAATTCTCACCTTACATAATGAAAATTAAAGTGACGTCTAATTGTCCGTCTATTTGTTTTTCTTTGTAAATGTATGATTCATGGTCATGGTGAATCTGCAAAGCTGTTTGTGATGATATTTCAAATGGATAGCCTTAATTCTGGAGAAGGACATAGGTATGCTACTTACTACTAATACTACGCGGGCGAAGCCGTGGGCGAAAGCTAGTTAATATAAATAAAAAAAATGATTTTTTTAAACAAATGTGTTAATACATTTGTTTAAAAAAATCATTTTTTTTATTTTTTTATATCTTAAGATAGCAAACAAGGAGATAAGTCTCCTGATGTAAAGAGTCAACATCGCCTATATACACCAAAGATGTTAATGGTGCGTTGCTATCTTGTGGCGAGGTCTAATGCCACAAACATAAATTTACCGGCTGCCTTACCCTCTAAACGGGAAGACAACAGTGACAAGTACTGACGCTATTGCGGCAGGAATAGGTAAGGCGGTGGTATCAGCCCCGGGTGAGACAATAGTGACTCGCATAGCCAATCGCTCTCCTTTTACGACCTGCCTGGGAGTACGGCAGTTCGTCTATTCTACAAAGGAGCCGTTAATAATTAGCATTTTAAAGAAAACTCTAAGATACCTAGTAACATTTCTTATTACATAAAACCCACGGGAGAAAAAAACATGTTTCATAAAGATACATTGCCTTATGTAGGTATAATAATCAGGGCGAGCGAAGCGAGCCCTACACTAGGCCACTTTCTATGCACATTTGTGGTACATTTTACTGAAAAAATATCGCATTTTTAGGTTTAAGCTTCGACGTGGTAGTTTATATTCATGTCTAGATTTGTTATCTACCATAAAAACACCATTTTATAAAAATAAAAAAATAGAAGGTACAATTTGTATTAGAATCTTATTACTACTAACGCCATCTCTTATTAAATTAACGAGTTAAAATTGACAGAAGATATATTTTCTATTAGAATTTTTGAACTTATTAAGAGACTACCTACTTCATGAATTGTTTCTTCATATTTGACTGGCGGCGCGCGGTCATCGTGCCCTCATATAAAGGCGAGGTTCAAGTATAAACTGCAATAGCTATAGAGCCATCAGTTTGATCAGTTTGGCATCGAAGGTGTATGATAAAATCATTGAAAGGAGAATGCAAGGGAAGTTCGAAGTAATATTGTGGGCGGCACAAGGAGAATTTAGGTCTAGAGCAGGGATGTTTTGCTAGGAACAGAGCAAATAGAGCGTTCGAGAGTTTCACAATATGCTTATTGAGAAACAGTACAGATGTATTAATTGATTTATATTATATTGAGATCAATTCCCAATCTTAGCCCGAAGGCGAGGGTAAAAAGGTATATTTACGCCCGTATCCCCGAAGAGGTAGGCAGAAGTACAACGTGTGCATCCACGGTTAGCTGAAGATACTTAAGTCCCACAATGTGATAGGTGGCCAGCCTATCGCCAGTAGGGCACCCGGGCAAAGTTGTTATATCAGAAAACTGAAAAAACACATTTTTTCATTTGCCTGACTCTGGAATCGAACTCCGAGGGTTTCTCTGAGAGAAAAATTCGAAAAATGTATTCGCTGAGTGTCTACCGTTAATTCTTCGTGCCTGCGTAGTCCAAAAATTTTGAAGGTTTATTTAAATAAAACATTTTTTGATTTTGATTTCGTAAATCGACGTAAAACAAGAAACTTCCTGATTTTAGAAAAAAAAACAATTATTTCAGCAAAATGTCAAAAATGTGTTTTTTGTAAGATCAACCTTCATTTTTAATACATATTTTTCCTTGAAAATACCAACAAACAAAAACCAAATATTCCTAGTCCAAAGCCTGACGACGCGGGCCTTTGATGCAAATGTAATGTTTAGGTGAAAATACGCTGAGTTTTTTAGGTTAGATAATTATAAATAAAGTCCATACATTAAAAGATGTAACTCTCATAAAAATACTTTTATAACAATATCAATAGATAGTATAACTTTGCGAGCCCTTACAAAGCTCTGCTTTTTGCTAGTATATATTAAAAGTTAGAATTGATTTCTAATTATATGTAGGTTGGAATCCTTTAAAAAATTATTTGAAAACCATGCGTACCGCTTGTAAATATTTTTAATGCGTGTCTCGTAAATCGTAAATCGCGATGTCTCATTACATCAAACTTGTAAATTTGCGTAGGTACCTTGTTGCCAACTCGCAGTCATGGTAGTTGGTGAACCATCGACCAATCACGAAACAGCATGAAACGCGGCAACGTCGCATAAATATCAATATTTATAACGTTACATACCGCTCATAATTTCGTTCTGTTATTTTGGTAGCGATACACATAGTGTTCTAAAATAATTTTGTTACTGAGGTATCGCTATAATAATAACGTTATGTATCGAAAAATTTGTTCTGTTATTTGATAACGTTTTAAATCCCTGCTGATAACTACGGAAAATCAATGCTGCCATCTATTGTAGAATAGCGAAACTATTACGATCTTAAGTTTCACTATTGTACACATAGATGAGTCTATTTTGAATAGACTACAAAAGGACGTAAATACTCTTTTTTTTTTTTGTAGCAAAATAAAATTAATTGTAACGCAGTTTGGTATATTTTTAAATGTTCTGTTTGTGTGTTTCGGATTATTGCTGTTTAAAATGAAAACGACCAATGAAACAATATTTGCATTAGTAGTTTATATGCAATAATGCTTATTTTATGTGTGAGTGTGGCGATCGCAGTCCTGATACAAATGTTTGTACTTGCCATTTCCGCTTGTTTTTCTTATTTCGTGTAGAGAACAAACGCGATAATCTTTGTTTCGTTATTCTTACTTGCGAAATCGTTCACGTTAAGTCTTTGGACTATCTGGACCACCTCGACTCACCAGTTTATTGGGAAGTGAGATCAATGATGTACCCCTTCGCCGGATTTTATTAACTTTTAACGATTGTCATTATCTAGCACTAACATCGACAGCTTTACGATCTGTTCGCGGGGGTGGCAACACACATTCCATAAGATTCCAAGCTGTTACTGAGATTTTGGATATTCGAGAAAAATATCCAAAAAACTTCAGTAACACTTTTGGCCGATCCGGGGTACAAACCCGAGACCTGATGGCCATGGTGAGCGTTAGAATAAAACTATATTAGACTATATCAGACTATATAGACTATATTAGACTATATTAGACTTAGACTATATTAGTATAAAATGTTATACTTTACGTAGATGCTGATACGAAGTAGATAAAAGGAGTCGTTAGAGAATTTTAAGGCGGTCATGTGTGAGTAAGAATAAATGGCATCACGTTTTGCTTTCTGAGTGAGCTTGTTTAAACTGATAAACATCTATATCAAAAGCTGCATAGAAACACATTTTCCTAGAAAAATATTAGACTAGTATTTTCATAGAGCTCGCAAAGTCGAGCCAGTGATCGCTCCGCATAATATTCATATTTTTTCCCGTATAAGTTCAGAACGACAACTACGGTTATTGACGCAAACTTTATGAGTACTTTTTCTTCCGACAAATTTGATGTTTCTTTGGTAGTTAGCAAAGTTTTCAGGTAAAGGCAAAGAGTGAGAAGCTATTAACCTTGCACTTATTTTTGTCACTTTTTGAAGGACGGAAGGAAGAACAGGTTTGTTCAGTTAGTTATTTTATATTATAAGGTAGCAAAAAAGATGGCTCTCCAGATGAAAACATACCATCATCGCTAATGGACACCAATGATGTTAGTGGTGCTTTGCTATATATGTGGCAGGGCATTAATACTGCCGCATGCTTAAATTTATTGGCTAACGGCTTAAATCCAAAATAGTAAATTTTATGGCTTGTTTTTGCTAAGCCTTAAAAATACATGTTATTTTATCTTTAGATTTGCTCTGGTAGATCTAGAACAAGGAGTTAATATTATAATGTTTTTTTCGTAATGTCTGTATCGCTGCTGGCCTCCACGGCTGGCTGCGGTCCTCTTACGGTACGGTAGCTTGATCGAGCTCGTAGGGCGACCAAAGTATCAAGCCAGAGTTTATATTATATTAGACGTATGTCTACCGCCGTAAGGATGTCTTATGCGAGACAGAACCTGACCTTAGGGTGTAGTTGTGGTTTGCGGTGGAAAGATCTGTGGTTTCATTGGTTTGTCCTTCACCTCCCCCTAGACGTTGATCTTTGGTTCGTTCAGTGGTCGTGACTGTAGATGTGTCGTGTAACTGTGAGTTCTTTTAGTCAGAGTTATCGAGTCATTAAGTTAGGTGAGATATTGTTTCTTCAAAATGGCTAGTACACTGCTTACTTTATAATATATGTACATACAGTATTGCATATATTGTCATAGACCATTGTGCGCCTCATAATGAAGACTAAATTCAGCGTTCTTTTTACTTGACGTAAATAATAGCAGTACTTACAAGTACTAGTGATTGCCCTCTGGTGGAAATTCGACCTCAGACTAAACAATAAAATCTCTTATTAGTTTGACAAAAGACTTTAGCCATAAACGTAATAGTATACGTGTGTATATCCACACTAATATTATAAATGCGAAAGTCTGTCTGTCCGTCTGTTACACTTTCACGGCTAAACTGCTGGACCGATTTTCATAAAATTTGGCATGAAAGTAGTTGAAGAGCCGAGGTCAAACATAGATAATTTTTTTTCGAAAATCAACCCTCAAAGGGTTGAAATAGGGGATGAAATTTGTATGAAAAGCTATCTTGACGACACTCGCGGGCGAAGCTGCATGGGTCAGTTAGTATAGTATAAATAGCGTATATACGCTATACACTTATATACTATATAATATACATAGTATACGTATGTATATTATATAGTATATAAGTGGAATCACCAATCACGTACTGATCTTGTAAAGGGGTACAAAGTTATTGTTTCGCGTATTAAAATATAGTTATACTAGCTGTGCCCGCGACTTCGTACGCCTGAAATAATTGCTAAAATAAAGGTCCTGGGGTTTTATCCGCATAGTTCCTGTTCCCGTGGGATTTTCGGAATAAAATCTATCCTATGTCCTTTTTCGGGTTTCGAATTATCTTTGTATCAAATTTTATCCAAATCTGTTTCAAGGCGTAAAGAAGAGACAGACAGACAAGTCTTTTGCATTTACAATATTAATATGGATTTTAATTAATATAATTAAATGTTTCCAAATCAACATATTTTTAACTGGTATCTAATAAACCAATGTTTTTTTGTATACTAGCAAAACTCTATCATAATAAACTTCTTCATTAACCAGTCTCCTTTCTTCCATAACTGAAACATAGTGTAACCCAAACACAGAGCTTAATTGTATGAACCCGCAACCGGCATAACTTTAAATTGACGTGTACACTAGTACACATAAGGCAGCTTACATATTGTGGCAATAATTTATTATTATTGAAACAAGTTGTACGATATTACATATTCTATTATGTCCCTCGGCTACTTTCGCATAGCTTAGCGTAAGACGTATCGAATACAGAGTGCTAAGTGTGAGTTTTTCTTTTCGCATTCGATCGTGAGCGCGTTTCGAGTTTACTAGGAATTTGTATGTGATTTGTACAGCGCCACCTAGTGGTAAACTAGTTTCTCACGTTTACCACTAGGTGGCGCTGTATAAATCACATACAAATTCCTAGTAAACTCGAAACGCGCTCACGATCGAATGCGACAAGAAAAACTCACACTTAGCACTCTGTACTGTTGACGCAGCTTCTATGAACTAGAACTGAGTTTTGAAAGAATTTGTTTGATAAAGTGGTCTAGAATAAACTTCAGGCGTAAGTACAATGTTCCCTTCATATAATATACCTATAGGAGTTCTATTATAATTTAAATCACAAAGCTTTGGTCATCCGTAACAAAAATGCATTTCTTTTGTAATTTGGGCATGCATTTCTTTATTAAATAGGTCAAAATTGTTTATATATTCTGGTTTAAATTCTTTTTATGTTACACACTATCAATACTCTAAATTTTATATCATTTCAATGCACTTTCTGTATTTCGTTTTTAATATGATATATATGATGGATTTTTATATCATTGGAGAGCAAACATAGAGGTGGATCTTCTTTTTATAGAAAAATGGGCAAATGGGGTCGGGGATCGAACCCGAGCCTCGTTGATTGCGTAGTCAGGGTCTCTAACCACTCGACCAACGGGGCGGTTGAAGGTTTAAATTTACAGTTTTTACTAACCTTAATTTAGTGGTACTTATCGCCACTCTAACATATGGACTCGTAGACATAATAAAACCAAATAATTTCGAAGCAAACACCATTTTCTCTTATTTTCGTAAATAAAGGCCGCAGCAAATACTAAAAAATGCCTTGACCATAAAACCAAAGATATACATTACTGCGCACTAGAGTCCTACAACATATCACCCGCCCCCTAACCTAATTCGACGCCGTCGTGTTTTGGTTTGAACGGTAAGTTAGTATGTAAACATTTGCATGTGGCATATTAACATCGTTGGTATTGATAAGTGATGGTTACCTCTTTTCGTCATAAAATAAAAGATCTAGGTATCTACTTAATTGCTATTTAATGATATAAATTAAAACAAACGGAATTTGTTTTCTTTGACATATGAGCCATTTATGATTCTTCTTTTTTCCATGTCCAATGAATATTGTAGCATTAATGAAAAAAAAAATATATCTGTGTGAAATTAACCTTACTCTTTCAATTCTATTCAATAGGTTTGTTACTTGTGATGTAGACCGTACATTCGAATTACATATTCAAATAAATTCTGTCTATTTTAAAGGGTTTCCATTGTGCGTAGGAACTTTGATTAAAGGATTACCTTCGGCGACGTCCGATTTGTTAGACTTCCGAATTAAATCAGAACCATTGATAAGGAGTCTCGTGACGTGATGATTTAGGAATATTAGTTTATTAGCTTTGACGAATTTGAAAAACATTTTCTGTATATTTTCCCTTTAATGTGATTTTAGATTACAAATGTAGAAGAAGCAGAACAAGTGACCTTTTTGCCTAATCTGTAGGCTATCCTTTTCCTTAGAGCTTAAAGTTGAATGTATAAATTTTTATGAGTAACAAATAAGTAGCGACACCCGATACGTATCAATATATTGGTATATCGAAAATCGAAACAAACTGGATTCTTTTTATTATATCATTAGTTAGTAAACAAACAGATCCCAGACCACATGAATACGCCGTGAAACAGACTGTTGTCCTGATGGAAAGCGCAACCACCGCTTATAGAAACTAAAGATATCAATGGTGAATTCTATCCGTGTAACGGGATGGAAATGCTTAATGCATAAGTCTACCGGCTACCTTACTCTTCAGATCGGAACACGATATTGGAAAGCATTGAAAATATTGCGGTAGGAATAACTAAGGCGGTATACCCTATACCCGAGAGAAACTTTAATCTAGTATTTACAATGGCAGTGATACGCATAACCAATTAGCCGCATCTACGACTTGTCTGGCAGAACGGCATTTGGTCAATTCTTCAAAGGGAGCCCAAGCCAATACGGTTGTCGAGATTATTATTATGTAAATGTTTAGATGTTAAAAATGTAAATGTTCTAAATAAAACGTGTCATACAGTGTGTTTAAACATGTTTACTAACCTATTATAGTTTTTACAACTTTTGGAATTAAAAAAAAAAGTAATAAAAACAAGTAAATCTACATTTGTGATAAGAGTTTTACTTTAAAAATCCAACACGATATTTTCGATACGATATTTATAATATCGGTACAAATGGCATCCGATATCTAAAGCGTATCGATAATATGACCAGTTGCGATACATGACGATACCATATATCGATACAAAGTGACATATTGGGCATCTATACAAACGACTGTATTTACTGTAGTACCTAAATCTTGGAAGTGCGTTTAGCAGGAATGAAAAGCTCGTCCGCGCCGCCGAAGTCAAAAGAAGAGTGTGAGCAGGAAACGGAGTGAATGGAGCGTTAGGGAGATTACTTAAAAGCAAAGTTTTAAGTCAGAGTAACCGTCTTGCACTGCATAATTATGTGCTTATCTATATTTTATGGAAATAAGAGTTGGGTATATTAGAAAGTAAATGAAAGTAGAATCAACGTGGTCGAGATGAGATCGCTATGAAAAATAACTGGCGTAACACACGTGAACCGGGTTCGTACCTAATATTGAAGTGAGAGTGGGATTAGGCTTACTAAAAGAAAGTATCAGTGTAAAGATCAGGTTAAGCCTGATTGCTATTGAACCACGGAATTTTGGAAATTAGGGAACTACCAGATTTGCCTACTCAACTTTGCTTCCAGTAGTAAGTATGACAAAATCGCTTAAAGGCACGGAAGTTCCCACGTGTATTCACAAGGTCGGAGTAATAAATTACACTTGATATGCATTTGAAACTATCAAGCATTTGGCGACGTTCACTTTGCCAAAGATTACACTCCCAAAGAATGTGATGTGCAGTTTGTTCATATTTACAGTTTAATGTAGAGCACTCGCAAAAAGGAGAAGGAACTAATTTAAACGAAAATAATTTTGCTTTAAAATTACCGTGGCTAGTGAGAAACTGTGCAATACAATGATCTATTTCTATCCAAGTTTTACTTAAGCGATCCCGGACGCATGGGAAAATGCGTCATGCGTCTGGAAAATAGACTATGTGACATTCTGCTAGGGAGTTTATAAAAGGTGTAAGAGTCACTGCCGTCGTGATTATTGGGTATGTAGAGTTCTGCAATGTCACCTTGGTATCGTACCACCGCTTTACCAATTTCTACCGCCATAGTATCACTTACTGTCGTGTTCCGGTTTGGAGAGTAAGGTAGCCGCTAAACTTATGCAAGTGACATTAACACCTCGCTATACTGATAACAATGCACTAATAACACATGTGGTGTCTATATGCGATGATTATCTCTTTGTATCTGGAAAACTATCTAGTGACTGAACAACTGCAACAACATCAACAAAAACTGAACAAACTTGTTCTAGTTGAAAGTGACAGAAATAAGTGCAAGGCTAATATCATCTCGATCTTTGCCTCTACGTGAAAACTTCATAAACTACGGAAGAAACATTAAATTTGTCGAAAAAAGAATTTCAAGTTTGCGTCAATTGTTCCGAACTTATATGGAAAAAATATGAACATTATACGTAGCGATTGCTGGCTCGACTTCGCGAGCCGTATGAAAATATTAGTCTAATATTTTTTTAAGAAAATGTGTTTCTATGTAGCTTTTGATATCAATATATTTATTAGTTTAAATTAACTTATTCTGAAAGAAAAGAAATAATGGTAAAAAAAAACGGTTTAATATAAATTCAAAAATAAAGAATAGGCTATTTTAAAACATAATAATCTTATCTGATAACAAACAAGTAAACTATTTTATAAAGTCCAGCGTCACTTTGCGGAAATCCGTAAATCAACAAAGAAAACTAGTTAATTTGCAAATTGCTGCAAACTTTTATGTGTAGCGTACACACAATGCCCTTGAAAGGAAAAAACAAATTAACTAGTTTTCTATTCGTTAGTTCGTTATGTCTATTTAGATGAAACAAAATTGACGCGTTTGCTTGTAAATAAGCATGATGAAACGGGGGGCTTAGATAAAGTGACATCGCTTCGTAGTGAAAGGATATCTATATTCGTCATCGTTTCCGATGTTGATGACGATTAACGCCGTGATTTAGCGCGGCTTATGTCAATCCCATTCATTTTATTCTTTTCTAACTTCGTTATCGTTTTTACTTTGGTTAAGCTTCCAGGTTCAAATGCATTCCAACAGTCTACACATGACTTCTTTGTTCGTAATTTTCGTTATTTACCAAACGTAATAAACACAAAGCATCGACCGCATCGGAACCATAAACATTTTTAAATGAAAGGTTAATTCATTTCATTTAAAAATAATATTTGTTGTTTTTTAAATCTCATTTAATACGTTTTCACAGAACTCCCAGTCTTCGCTTTTATGTTTTACGATGTACTTGGCAAAAAATTAAAGGAACGACTGAGATTAACTCAAAGAAGAAGCGATAAAAAGATCAGATGAAAAATAAAGAGAGATCTTTTAAATCTATGACTTCGTATTTGTTTATCAGATTTTACCCCGTGTTTGTCCGTATCCTCATTGAAGAATAGACTATCTGCCGTTCTTCCAGGCAGTTCGTAAAAGGCGAACGTTTGGTTATGGTTATATGTTTCATTATCTCGCTCTGATATTTGGTAGCACCGCCTTGTGTATTCCTGGTTCATTCCTGCCCAAACAGCGTCAGTGCTTTTTTTTATAACATAGCAAACAAGCAGATGGGTCTCCTGATGGAAAGAGTCAACCATCGCCTATAGACACCAAAGGTGTTAATGGTGCGTTGCTATCTTGTGGCGAGGTTTTTTTTTATAATATAAGATAGCAAACAAGCAGATGGGTCTCCTGATGGAAAGAGTCAACCATCGCCTATAGACACCAAAGGTGTTAATGGTGCGTTGCTATCTTGTGGCGAGGTTTTTTTTTTATATCATAAGATAGCAAACAAGCAGATGGGTCTCCTGATGGAAAGAGTCAACCATCGCCTATAGACACCAAAGAAGTTAATGGTGCATTGCTATCTTGTGGCGAGATCTAATGCCACATGCATAAGTTTATCGGCTACCTTACCCTCCAAACCGGAACACGACAGCGACAAGCACTGACGCTTTTGGGGCAGGAATAGGTAAGGCGGTGGTACTAGACCCGGGCGAGGCAATGCAGAACTCTACCACCTAGTAGCCACGATGGTAGTGACTCGTATAGCCAATCGGTTGGCTTTTAGGACCTGCTTGGCAGAACGGCAGTTGGTCTATGCTTCAAAGGAGCCCGGGATCAACACGGGGAAAAGTCAATGCTTGTCGTTGTCGTGTTCCGAGTTGAAATATAAAGCATATGTATACCGATTAAATCTTATGCTAGAGGCTCATACTCGCCACATGAATACCAATACACAAGTAGCATCTTTGGTGTCTATAAGCGATGGTTATCACTTTCCATACGGAGAGCAGTCCGCTTGTTTGCTTTTATATGATATAAAACAAAAATAAATAAATAAATAAAAAAGAAACTATTTAGTGCGTAGGGTAATTATTCATCAATTCTTTGTTTTCTATCATTTTTTTAAATATACAGTAATTTGATTGATAGAATATATTTTAACCGTGTTAGTCCAGGCCGTTTGCAGATAAGACCAACTGCCGTTCTGCGAAGCAGGACATATGAGACGACCGATTGATTATATCATCGTGATCGTCATTGTCACTATCATCGTGACTATTGTAGAGTACCGCAACGTTTCGCCCGGGTATTTGGTGCCACGGCCTTACTTATTCCTGCCACAATAGCGTCAATGCTTGTCATTGTCGTGTTCCGGTTTGGATGTTAAGTTTGCCAGCATGTGGCACTGTCAACCTCGCACACGATTAGTAACACACCGTTAACATCTTTGGTGTCTATAGGCGATGGTTTGTCCTTCTATCAGGATAGCCATCTGCTTGTTTGTTATATTGATATGATATAAAAAAATACCTATCATGGAGAACTTTTCAAAAATTCTACAATATTTTAGTACTTAAAAAATACGTCAGATGGCATTTCAAGAATCAGTATCGAATCTAATTTTCAAAAGTTACAGCTTTTCAAATATTAAAATTACGTCATTTTTAGCATATTTACTTTATATTTTTAAAATAATTTACACCGATGGACTTAAAAATCTTACCAGCTTTTCTGCTTTAAAAACTGCGTCAAATACCGTTAATTGGATCAAAATCAGTCAATTTGTTTAGCATTTATTAATGATGAAAATATTTGAAAAAATTGTTTTTTGACATTGCTACGAAATTTTTCAACCTATCGACTATTTAGCTCAAGCAATATTTCAGATCTCAAAAATTAAATTGAATGTCATTCGAAAGATCAAATTCAATCAGCGTTTTCAAAATATACAACTTTTCAAAAATCAATATACTGCCATTTTAACAAAATAGATGTTTGAACTGAAAAAATCTATGTTTATAGTTTTTACTCTTTTGAGCTTAAAATACCTTAATTTAGCGGGAAGTTTCAGGGATGGCCTATAGGGTCAACCACCTACACACTTTTTTTCTATATTTTCTCACCTTTTAAACCTTCCCTGGACTTAAACAATTAATTCAAAACCAAAATTAGCCAAATCGGTTCAGCCATTCTCGAATTTGAGCGAGACTAACGAACAGCAATTGATTTTTATACATAGAGATATTGATCAACAAAAAAACCCGTGTCAAACCGGGTCCCTTTTGAAGAATAGAATCACCTCCCATTGTCTTAAAATGTGACCAATTGGCTATACGTTTTATTACCATCATGGCTACAAGGTGGTAGAGTTCTGGAACATCTCGTCCGGGTATTTGATACCACCGCCTTACTTATTCCTGTCGCAATAGCGTCAATGCTTGTCATTGTGTTCCGATTTGGTTACCTTACCTTCTAAGATAGGTAAGGTAGGTAACGCACCACTAATATCTTTGGTGTCTATAGGCAATGGTTTTTCTTACCATCAGAAACGCCATCTGCTTGTTGGCTATTTAATGATACAACAATAATCCCTAACTCGGAATAAGTACCTAAACACGTATAAATATAATTGAATAAATTTGTAACTTCTCTTACTTAAAACAATTGCATAGGTTTGAATGATTTTTTTTTCAAAGTGAGCATAAATATGTTAATTTTTATTGCCAAACGTACTGGAATACATTTTAACACGTGGCTGTATCTCGGATATATTCAAACATAAACATTTTTAATACATAGACAAAGCAGATGGCTCTCCTGATAGAAATATCCAACTATCGGCTATAGACATCAAATATGTTATAATCCGACCAAACGGACGAAAGTTCGGAGAAATCTGTCACCTTTTGTTCACAATATTAGTGGAATGTTTGGCTATTTGATCATCTTCTATGAACATAGATGGTAGTTTTCTGGGCCGACCCGGGAGCTTATCCCTTAATTAAAGTTTTAATCGTACACTAAATACCTTCGTGTATAATTGCGGCCTTAACAATTAGTTCACAATCGGATTGACGGACGGCATTTAACAAACTATCCAATTAAATTATTACGTCACTTTGATTACAGTGGTAATGATTGTTATAGCAATTAACGTGGTTTTTAATCATAGCTGACTCTGATCTCTAATAAGTACTAGATTTTATTTCATTATTTACTTTTATTTTTACTATATTTTTCCTTTTTTAAAACTTTATAACTAAAAGAACTTACGGTTTTTTACTCCGACTTTCGAAAAACGATATTTTCATGTTCCAAAATTAGATTTCAACGTTTTAAATAAATAAATATTCACGGGACAAACTACACTGACTGATCTAACCCCAAAGTAAGCAAATTATTTGCTTGTGTTATGAATTTTAAAGTCTCGGAATATTTTTAGACTATTTTTACGATGAAATCAGTATGTCTGTATGTATATGCGTGTTTGAACGTGTGCGTGTGTGTACGTGTATGAAACCTTCCATCTTGGGAACGGTTTAACCGATCAAAACGTAGTTGTCGGCATTTCTTCATTACTTAAAAAAAATCAGTGAATTTTTTTAATAACTCTAGATTAATAAAGTTATCGATTCTTAAACCTTATCAGCTATTTTTAATGAAAAATTGCGTCGACTACCGTTAATTGAATCAAAATTGGTTGATTCGTTAGGTGGTATTTTTGTTTAATTTTTTTAAAATTTAATAAATGTTTCAGTACGTTTTAAGTCCCGTGTTCAATGCCCTTTAGAGCATTAAAATTGAATCACGTGTTCAAAGCTTGTTCAACTTTTCAAATATAAAAATGGTGTTTTTTACAAAAAAAATAACTTTAGATTTTTAAAATAGTTTTTAGACTAACATTTGATTCAAAAACCTTATTAGCTCTTTGCATTAAAAAACTGTATCGAATGTCGTGAATCAAATTAAACTTAGTTGATTTCTACCAAAGTAATCGTTAATGGAAGTTATAGGAATAACTGTTTTTTTTGTTATCACTTCGAGATTTTTCAACTTATCTATTTTTTACCCAAAAAGATATTTTGAGTCCTCCAAAAATTACGTTGAAAGATCAAAATCTATCACCACATTCGAAAGTTATAGCTTTTCAACATTTAAAATAGTGTCGTTAACAACAGTTTAGACTTTGTAGCCCGAAGAGTTGCTTAGGTAATATGTTTGTGACATCAAATACCTCAACGTAGCGGAAAGTTTCAGGGTTGGCCTGCGGGATCGGCCGGTTTACAAAATGTGTTGTCAGTGTGGAGCCGTATTTTCCATCGTGTATACCCGATAAAATTTTCAACTTGTTATTATTACTTCTTGTATATTTTGATTATTATCTAAATAACGAGGAATATTTGTTAATTGGAAAAAATAATAATTATATAAAACAATAAAATATTATCTGAACATAACCCACTCTAGTAAAGCCACATTAATTGTGAAAAGCCCCTCAATTCACTTAACTAAATGTCAACCGAGTTGAAGCACTTAGGAAACTAACACACATTAACACAATACAATGTCGCGTCGTAAGAATATGTGTAAGACACCTTAACGTTTCTAGTCGGTTGACAATTCGTTACTTGAATTGGGCCTACATATCTCGTAAGGTTTAGACAGCGTTTGAAATGTAAGCGCACTAAAAAGTGTGTTTTTATAACAAATCTTTAAAGTTATCGGCTTTTTCATTGTCTCGCCCAGGTCTGTCACCACCGCCTTACCTATTCCTGCCGCAATAGCATCAGTGCTTGTCGCTGTCGTGCTCCGGTTTGGAGGGTAAGGTAGCCGGTAAACTTATGCGTGTGGCATTAGACCTAGCCACAAGATAGCAACGCACCATTAACATCTTTGGTGTCTATAGGCGATGGTAGACTCTTTCCATCACGAGATCCATCTACTTGTTTGCTATCCTATGATATAATCCACGTGAAGCCGGGGCCAGTCACTAGTTAAGATATATTTTAATGTGGGATATAATGCCCTTATTTTTGGAATTTTTCATAAACACATGCATGATCTATATGGTAACTATTGATCAAATATTATCGCCAATTAGGAAATTATATGGACAAGTTGTGAATTTTCAATATAATATAATTATTTCTTCATATTGAGTTGATTGGAATAAATTAGTTAGAGAGCATAGTGACATTTATTTGCAGTTTGGTCGAAAATGTGATACCTACTTCAGTTACCGGCTTGATTGCTATCTTATGAAATAAACCGTTTCAGTTAGTATAATATATATATATATATATATATATATATATATATATATATATATATATATATATATATATATATATATATATATATATGTATATATATATATATATATATATATATATATATATACATATATATATATATATATAAAATTAAAACGCCAATCCAATATTTAGTTCCTAACTTTAAAATTTGGTCGGACCTTTAAAAGTAACCCTGTATATCATTTAAAAATTATTAAAAAAAAATACATTTGAAAAAAGTCAATTGTGCTTTTTGTTCCATACGAGGGGAGCACATTACTCCAAACTACCAATAAATTGTGACTTTAATTCAGCAAAGTTTATACAATAATCCCTCTTTCATTTTAATTACATTAATTCACTTTATATGAATCCAAAAACCAAACAATTAAAAATGTACACAGACCCTAAACGAGAAAGTTTAATAGGATTGAATTATGTACATTAATTTGAAACAAGCGTATTATCGCTTTGTTTGAGGAGAGTCCCAAAAGGATAGGCCCCTACACGGTAGAGTAGACGAGACCTGAATACGTAATGACCTGGATTTTGTGAAGCGGACCAGGAATGCTGAAAAATAGACATGATCTTGGTACCGCTGGGCGTTTTAACTGTGTATTTATAAAAAAACTAGCAGACACTTGCAGATTTGCCTGCCTGTGGTTTATATCTATATTGTTTTTCATGCCTTATTTCGACACCTTAGGGATTGGTTTTTAAATAAGTTGACATATGTTTGGCTCTTCAACCATGTTATATTCTACAATCTTTGTCGTCGGCACTTGGTGAAACTCGATTTTCATTCAATATTTAATACTAAAACACTTGTACTGTTTCACAATAAATTTATTGTGAAACAGTACAAGTGTTCTAATATTAAATATTGAATTCAAGCATATTCATTCCAAAATTCATCAAAATGAGTTCAGCGGTTTGGTAGTAAAAGCGTAACAGACAGGACATACAGAAAGATTAGGCTAAATTTGTCTGACTTTTGCATTTATATTAGTATGGATTATAAGGTACGAAAATAAAAAGATAACAATATTACGCTGGTTCTCTTGCAAAGTAGGCAGAGTGAATTGAATATTGAGATATATTTTTATATCATATTAAGAAATCATACACGCAGATACGACGTATGAACAGCAACGCAATATTAATATCTCTGGTGTCTATAGACGATGGTTGTCTCTTTCCATCAGAATTTTAAAAACCGATTTTGATGAAACTTAGACTCTTCTCTAACTAGAAATATACTAAAAGAATTATCTCGATATGGATTTTAATTTCCAAGGAATTGGTGGATAAATATTCAAACATATATATACTTTTGAGATTTAGTACACATGCTTGGACGCCTAATTAGATCGTTATACTCAGATATTATCCAATTCCAACATTTCATGCATACATGTTAAACCAATCACCTCCGTTTTTTCATCAGGTAATTAGCCAAAATGCTATGCTACGTGCAAAACTTTATATGCTGAATTCTCCTACATTATTATTCCGTATTGATTCCCCGTATTGTTCCCGGGCTCCTTTGAAGAATAGGCTAACTGCTGTTCTGTCAGGCAGGTCGAAAAAGGCGACCGATTGGCTATACAAGTCACTACCATCGTGGCTACTAGGTGGTAGAGTTCCGTTTTATCTCGCCCGGGTCAGGTACCACCGCCTTACCTATTCCTGCCGCAATAGCGTCAGTGTTTGTCACTATCGTGTTCCGGTTTGGAGTATAAGGTAGCCGGTAAATTTATGCAGGTGGCATTTAGACCTCACCACAAGATAGCAACGCACCATTAACAGCTTTGGTGTCTAAAGGCGATGGTTTACTCTTTTTATTAGGAGACCCATCTGCTTGTTTGCTATCTTATAACATAAAAAAGGTAGTTTGTAAATAACAAACGATTGACCAATATGTCACTGTCGTCAACAAATAGTAGTCAACTATAATAGTAGTCAACAACTAGGTGGTAGAATTATACCACGTCTCACCCGGGTTTGGTGCTGCCATTTAACCTATTTTTGCTATAAAGCGTCAGTAAGTACATGTCTCTAACATGTTCCAGTTTGTAAGGTAAGGTAGCAGGTAAACTAACGTTTGTAGCATTTTAACCCGTCACATGGACGGCAACGCATCATTCACATATTTGCTATCGGCGATTGTTGTCTATTTTAGGAAAGCCATCTTGTAAAAAAATGTTTGCAACAGTGTTACAGCTGCAAGAAGTGTTCAAATTATTAGTTCAAAGTTCAGTGGTACCAATTTCAATCGCGATGTTGCATTCTGGTTTATTTTTATATCATAAGATAGTAAAGCAAAGCTTGGCTTTTTTTCTATTTTGGGAAAATCACAGATGGTGTTCTCACATAAATCTTTCAGTCTCGCTACGATCAACCGGTAATAATTACAAGTATAAAAAATGCGACGATGAGAATTACACACATGTACACATCCACACACCACGTATACCAAACATATACCAACAGACAGAGGTGTTCAAATCAACTAATTTATGATAGCGCGTTATAGACTAGCGCGTTATAAACTATATTTTTTAGCGCGTTACGTAATAGAATATAATATTATAACGTGTAACAAAGATCGCGTGAGTCGGCCGAGATAGCGTGTGACTCATCAGAACGTCATAAAACGAGCGCTAGCACGCTGTGACTCAGCGAAGAGCGTATAAACCTATATACTATGTTATAACGTCTAGCATCTAGTAGAGTAGTAGAGTGTAGATGCTAGACGTTATAACATAATATAACACTGAAGAGTCTACAGTCTAGCACGTTTCTCCTGACGAGTAACGCGCTAGCACGTTACTCGTTACATCGCGTAGTTCGTATGTTATAAAGTTATAACCACGCCCTACACTAGCCGCTAGGTATACAGCGTGGCGTTATGTTATAGCGCCGAATGCGAATCTCAATAGCGTATGCTTTACGTTGAATATACATAGCGTGCTATAATTACGCGATGCGTTATATTAACCACCATTACCAACAGACCGTTTTGTTCATTCCACCTGTTTCGTGATCTTTCGCGGGATGAAACATATCTTTTTGTTTATTTATTCATTCTTATAAGACGACTGTATGCCACTTTTGTGCACAATATGCATAAAAATATACATATATAAAATGATATGATATATCAATTTCTAAGTTGTCTCAAAATAAAGCTGAAGTGTTATTCTTTACTTATTATTAATATAACTCGTTACATATGTTATTAAATTATTCATTGTTTAACCTATTTTAAATTAATATTACCTTTGGCCTAAAATAAAGTCAAGATTAAGATTTAAATTAAGTCAATAATAGACTAGAGTAAAACATTATAAAAGGGTTTGAAACATATATTTTCGAGACATTCGTGTTTGTGAAATTGAAAGGTGAAGTGTGGTAATTACAACAAAGTGTTATCACTAATCAGTTTTTGTTTTGTATTTATTGAATATAATTCTGTATTTGTTATGTAATAATTCTGTATATATATTCTGTATTAGTTGTTGTTTGTTTAAATAAATCTGATACCTTTTACTAAGTGGAGCTTATGACATTTTAAATATAGTTTTATCTAATATACAGATTTAATTTTCTTCATCCGACACTATCCCAGCTTCAATTTGTATTATTGAAATAATAGATCCAAATGTACATTACGATTTATACATAATCGAAATCAGATATTGTGTTGATTCGTGGTAAGCCTGGCCAACGAAATTAATAATTTAATAGTATTGTATAGTAAGAATGATTAATTTATTTCCAGTTTTTCATTTTTTACTGACCATTGAAATATGATTTTTTAAATTAGTAATATAAGTTTTGTAAACATGCAGAAAACAGGACAAATATGTGTTTTCTATTGAGTGTCGCTCTCGAGTGGTTTAGTCTGTGAGTAAGCCTCATCAGCTGTGGAACATTGGGTTTTAGGCATAAGTTTCGGGTTAGAATAAGTGAGTATTTTTATAATATTATCTAGAAAAAAAGCTATCGTTAACAGAATCTTCGTGAATGGAGTGGCACTCATATTAAAAATGTGGTTCAATAAGGGTGGCTTCATATCCGTACATTCGGAATAGCTCTCTGAATTCATAATCTCAATTTAGATGAGGAATTCCAGTCCAATGCCTCACATATATCTTAAATTTCATATCGGTTAGCTTAGCAGTAACGAATTTATTTTTTTTAAACCTAATCTACGAAGGACGAGGAAGCGTTACTTAATTATTTTACTCTTTTATATTTTAATATTACAAAAATGCAAATATTTAATTTAACCTCTAAATGCGAGCAGACTTATGAACAAACGGTTCTACACCAAGGAGATAAAAAGAAAATTGCGGCAGTATGCTGAAGATTTTTAATTATTACAGGATGTCAGCAGCATCAAGTTACTTAGATAAAAGGAAAAAATGTATTGAAATTTCAAAAGTATGTGGAAATCATAGGAAAATATTTTCCTTAAGTTATTGCTGTTGTTATTGCGCAGTACCATAGGGAACTGTTTTAGGACTCTTCCTTTTTTAATTTATTTAATGACCTCCCAGAAACTATCGAACATGAATCATTCTTATTTGCAGATGAACTAAATTGCTCATATAATGTAAAAACAAAAACCTTTAGTAAAGGAAACATCTAAAACATTACTTAAAGTTTCGGAATAAATAGTTCAAAAGCAACAATCAGAAAATTAACTTTACTAAAAAAATAGTTAAATTTCAAACATATTATAGAAATAAAATCAAAAGTCCAGATATATCATTTGACAATGCCAATACAGAAAGTACAAATAAGAATAAATTTCTTATAATATTAAATGACAAACATTCCGGATGAAAAGCACATATTAATTCCTTTTGTAATAAAATTGATAGATTTGTGTATGTTTTAAGAACAGAGGTAGCTAACTTAAATGCTACTTTGTTGGTATATCATATGTATGTCCCATCTTCATTGCAATATGGAATCTCTATTTGGGAAAACTCAATAGATTTCATAAAAATTGTTAGAATACAAAATAAATGTATATAGATGTAATGTGAATCAACTTTATTCTTTAAGCCATTTTTTAAAGCTGTTTAAACACTCTCATTACATTGTTTTTATATTCTGGCGGTATGTGTATTTGTAAAAAAAAAACATTTGCTTTAAAAAAATGCTGAAGTATCAGGTAATTTTAGAAACAGTAAGAAACTTCATGTGTCTAGCCCTTTGGCTAGAGAAGAATACGAGGGGTAATATGGAATCTTTACTCCATTTTTTAAAAGAAATGCCTATTGTATGGCAATTAATATTATGTAAAGTCATATTCCTGAGAGTCTACATCCTAACCTCTTAATAAATTCCACAAACAACTATTTGATTTACTATTAGACAAATCATACTATAATAACTCGTTTATTGTATAATTATCAAAAACATGGTAAATAATAAATTTAAATTATTATGTATTTAAAAATTATTCTTGTCAAATTAAAAGGATAAAATATAGATTTATAAAATTGTCAAATGCAATTTGTACAACATTTATGGTAAAATATATTGGCAAACATACATTAAATTGTACAACTTGTAACACCCATATTGTTAAAAATAACCTATTAGCTTTCTTATTTCTTTAAACTTTGTAAATTCTGAACAATTTCATTAAATAAAAATGAAATTCTGTAAAATATAAGTTTTGTGATGTGAAATAATTCTTGTGAATTTGTAATAAGGACCTAAAATAGAGAAAAAATACAAGCCCGCTGAGTTTCTTCTGTTGGATTTTCTCAGTGTGTGACCACGTTCCGATCCGGTAGTAATTGTGAAAAAAAAAAATCGACTTACATCCTTTATATATTTCGATGTAGGTATATAATTATAATTTTCAAATATTTGTGCACCATATCATGGTAGAATATGTTGGAAATTTATAAGAGATAATCGAGGAATGAGATGTTTAAAGATGAAAGAAAAAGGTTAATGTTTTTGAAATTATAAATAATCGTTTGAATATGATTTTTAAGTTTAAAATATTTAACATAAAAAAATAATCGCATGAATAGAATTGGTATTTCAAGACGCTACAAAAAATAAAGCAAAATTTGTGCCAACCTTCTTTATCACTAGTTTTAAGATGAATAGCGCAAGTTATTAAATTAATTTTATCAAGATGGCCCGTCTAACTTGACTGATTCTCAGTTTAGGTTAGGATTTTTTCCTCTTAATACTAACGTGAAATATGGGATAACCCGTCAATGTATAATGTATACCTGGCCTGCCTGAATTTATAATGACTTGCTTATCGATGGTACATGCTAATATTTGTTATTGAATGAGCAATTTTTGTACAGAATGAAGTTTTACGAGTAGATCAAGTGTAGATAAGAACTGAAGTTGATGAAGAAACAAAAAAATTACGTGATACTAGCTGCTTTTGTTAATTTCCTTGTACATTAGTAGTAAAAGCAAATTACAGATTGTGTCTCAATTTTCGAAAATCGAGTTTGCACCTAATCTCCTGGTTATGTTACTCTAGGAACCTTTCCTATTTCCACGATGACGTTAGCATCGCTGTATGTATTTATATGTGTGTGTGTGTGTATGAATGTGCGTATAGGTATGTATATGTAAACCTTTCACATCTTTGAACAGATTGACCGATTGAAACGCGGTTGACAGCATTTGATTAGGTTCCGCCAAATTAGGTTTCCTGAAAATCTGAACTGATTCGGCTCAGAAGGTTTTAAGCAATTTTGACAAAAGCACAAAAATATGTTTTCTTAAAATAACTTCCAAATTATTCGATCGATTTTATATGCTCACACAAATCTTCTTATCTGTGTGAGCATTTCGATTTAGCATTTCCTCGTAGTCGACAAATTAAGCGTTGTACCAATATCAAATATTTGTTTCATCCTACAATACTTGTTTCTTTGGTCACTCTTAAAATAGTTTTGCCTTAATTTTTTACAAGCTTCCTAACTATATACGAGATTGTGGGTTCCTTAACACACAAAATTCAACAATAAAATTGTATTTTTGATAAGCATTTTTGGTTTGATGTAAATGTGATTTACCATTGAATCTTACTAGTTCAATTCATTAATGTATGCGTCCATGCTTAATAATATAACATTTTTACAATACGTGTCTTTATACAGTTTTTGCTGGAATACAATTTTTCGGTTAACGGACCCATTTGTAAAGTATCAAACTTTAAATTATTGCCGTTTGTAAGTAAAGTTTTCCCCATGCCAGCTAAACGATTGGTTTTGGACGGGTGAAAAAAATCACGGTGGTAGTATAAATAATAGTGATGTGTATATAGTATATAATAAATAACATCTGATATTGCTGATCTAATTTTTAATCTGATTATTCCAATATATTGATGATATTACCACTCCATTTTGCTTAGGAAAAAATTATCTTCATTGAAAAAAAATACTAAAGTTCCGAACAAAAACTAGTACACATAAAATATTTACTAAATAAGCGGCCCTTGAATTCGATGAGACGATGTGGCAAAATAATAATAAATATATAATTCAAAAACCATTAAAAACAATAGCAAATTTAGAATTATTTAACATGAATTATTTTTGCATTTTGTATCAGAAAAATATGTAGGGCGTTGTTTGACATTCCATCGCAGTAAAAATGTTTCATCCTGATTGAAAGCTTAGCTGGAACACTCGCTTACGCGATTTCAATACACTTCATCCGTACCGGTGTTTGCAGGGCCCAGGAGAATAGAGGCACGGTTTTATTAAACCCTTTGAGATTGTATTTTTAGTACTTGGAATATAAAATGGTAGCGACGTAAATTATGAACTGGTACTCTAAAAATAAAACCTATAGAAATTAAAATTGAATGCTATTTTTTACTTGACTGACTCTATTTATTCTACTTTCTATTATCTAATACTTTTAAGCGAGCAATTCTTGTATATATATCTTGTAATATATATATATATATATATATATATATATATATATATATATATATATATATATATATATATATATATATATATATATATATATATAATATATATATATATATATATATATATATATATATATATATATATATATATATATTATATTCCAACATTTTCATGAAAGTCACAAATTAGGGGTTTTTCGGGTCAAGGAATTGATTTATTAAGTAAGGTTCCAAAGATATGGGTATGTGAAAAACCGAGCAAAGCTCGGTCAACCAGGTACAGGAAAAAAAATTATTTATTCTATAGGAATCGATTTATCAAGGTTCCAGGTTCAAGAAAAGCTCGGTTCCCAAGATATGGGTATGTGAAAAACCGAGCAAAGCTCGGTCAACCAGATATTAATATAATAATATGTACTAAAAAAGTAAGTATCTTAACGCACGTATCCCTGAATAGGTAGGTAGAGGTACACCCAGTGCACCCATGATTAGTCGAAGATACCTAGTCCCACTATTTGATAGGTAGCAATCCTATAACTAACTATCCACTAGTCCAATCCCAAGCCACATTGTTTTTATCAGTTTTTTTTAGTTGAAATTAGTTAACATTTGTACTTTAATTTCACTATAAATATACATTAGATTATTTAATTTTATCGACCGATTTCGCTTTTTAAAGTATCTTAAGGACGTAATATTCTTTACAAGAGTATTATGTACAAGAGTAAATAATATTACGTCCTGAAGACGTTTAGAAAGCGAAACCGTTCGATAAAATTAAATAAAATAGTGTAAGTATATTAATTATAGAGAAATAAAAGTACAAGTGTGTTGTTGACTAGTTTCAACTAAAAATAATGGAATTTCACCAAGTGCTGACGATTGAAAGTATAAAATCTATTTTTATCAGAAAATTGCAAAAACATATAGTTGAATAGCCCGACCTAGGAATCAAACCCGCGATCCCATATGGTCAACACCGACACTGGACCATTAGACCACAGAGGCGATTGATTACTGACTTTATTTATTCTACTACTTATTATAATATAATAATATTAAATATGTTATAATCAGTAGAATAAATTGAGACAGTCAAGTAAAAGGCAGCATTCAATTTTATTTCTAAAAGTAAAGGTAATGAATGCATAGCGTCAAAGTTTGATATAGTGTTTTGGTTCGGAGAGTTAGGTATCCGGTATTTTTAATTTATTTTTATTTTATAAATAAATAAATATTCACGGGACAAATTACACTTATTGATCTAACCCCAAAGTAAGCAAGTTATTTGCTTGCGTTATGGGTGTTAGTCAACGACACTAATACATAGAAATACTTATATAAAAACTTTTACATACATAATAAACACCCAAACCCGGAAATAAAAATATTTATGCTTATCATACTAATGCTTGTCGGGGATCGAACCCGAGCCCCGTTGTTTGCGTAGTCAGGGTCGCTAACTACTCGGCCAACGTGGCGGTCAAATTTTAATTTAAATTTTGTATAATGTATTATTCTATATATTCTATATATCATGTATTAAACCATCGCCTACAAACACCAAAGATGTTAATGATGCGTTGCTATTCGTGTGGCGGGATAGCAGTGCCATATGCATAAGGACGCTTGTGCACTACAATGAATTTTACTGCCCGGAATCCCGAAGTTTCATGGTCCGATATGGCACGCTATGAACATATATATACAAGCTAGTATACATTTTCGTAGCGTGCCATATCGGACCATAAAAACTTGGGATTCTGAACAATAAAATTCAGTGTAGTACACAAGCGCCCTAAGTCTACCAGAAAGAAAGAAAGAAATAATTTATTTGCCAGAATATGGGAGTTACAAGTTATTAAAATTTGATTAAATTACCAACATATTCTACCTCAGCTACCTTAACCTCCAAATCGGAACACGTCAATGCCAAGCACTGACGCTATTGCGGCAGACATAGGCAGGGCGGTGGCACGAAATACCCGTGTGTCTTTGCGGAACTCTACCACCTAGTAGTTACGATGGTAGTGACACGTACAGCCGACTAGTCGCCTTCTGGCAGAATCGCCTGCCTGGCAGAATAGCAGCTGGTCTATTCTTTTAAGGAGCACAGAGCAACAGAGGAGAACCAGGTTGATGTAACCATCTGCTTGTTTGCTATCTAATAATAAAAAAAGGAATATATCATCAGTCAGTCATCACTTACAAGTAGACAATTTATAAATTGGTACAATTTCTATAAAATAACATGCTTTATTATTCCTACCGCAATAGCGTCAGTGCTTTTCACTGTCGTGTTCCGGTTTGGAGGATAAGGTAGCCGGTAAACTTATGCATGTGGCATTAGACCTCGCCACAAGATAGCAACGCACCATTAACATCTTTGGTGTCTATAAGCGATGGTTGACTCTTACCATCAGGAGACCCATCTGCTTGTTTGCTATCTTATGATATAAAAAAACACATAAGGTTAGGTATTAGTTACAAATTCATTAGAAGGTGAATGAGGTGACGACTCGTTAATTCGTTATACGTTTTGTAAATTAAATACCTCAATTTCTTCTTTGAATTAATTAAATTATTTTTAAATTTCATTATGTATGTATACATAATATTATATACATTACGAAGTGCCACCGCGCCCAAAGAAAATACACATTTATATTTGAAGAATTATCTTACTAGTCTTTTTGCCTCTAGATATATTTTTCGTTTATACTTGGAGAATATGTGGTTTCTCATTTAGAGAGTCTCTAATGAGTAGCCAATTACATTAACCGAAACACCGTGACGCATTCGTGTCTTCGCATCCACACCCCACCGTAACTAAATATCGGCTGTGACGCAATTCATTACCGTAAAAGGTCGGTTAGCCTATTAATTCATTCGACCATTTGTAAAGGATAATTTATATTTAATCTGTCACTAAACTACAGTAATATCTTTGGGAGTGTCCGTCATTCTATTGGACCGTTAGCTGTGGGTAATTACATCGGTTTGGGACGTGCCATATGTTCTATTGAATTATGGGTGATGAGACGTCGGCATAGTATTGGCGGATTTATAGGCAGTAATTGCTTTGAGTATAATCTTAATATTGTATTGGTTATTGCTTGTTTGAATTCAGCTGGATATGCAACATATCTATTCATTAGAGCGCATTTAATCAGTTTTGTTAACTGAACTGAACTACTGATTAATTTATCTGTCTGAATATAAAGTTTAGTAATGCACATCTACCTAGTGACCTGGATGGAACAATCAAATTGCTCTGTTTATGTAAAGAGATAACCATCGTCTATAGACACTAGAGATATTAATGGCGCGTTTCTATCTGCGTATAGGATGATAATACCATTTGTATAAGTTTATCGGCTACCTTAAATCGAACGTCTATAGACTTTCCAGTTCACCACGATTCACCAGCTTGTCTGTTGGCAAGATGAGTGGTGATCCCCATCGCTGCATTTTACCGACCTGGTAACGACTACCGACCGATTCCAGCGATACCCGGGACCGACAGTTTTATGTTCCCATGGCGCGCGAATGACCGCCAGACGCCGAGCTGCAATTAGGATTTTGAATTTTCGAGAAAAATCTCGAAAAAACCTCAATAAACTTTTACCCGACCCGGGAATCGAACCGCTCATGACCTGAGCCGATTAGGCTAATCCCTAGACCACAAGGCAGTCCGAGGTTTTGCATTTAGTCTGCTAATAATATAAAAATATACTAGAAATAAGCCATCATCAAAAATAACAACGTCTAACTTTTCCTCATACTTCTATTATATTATTTAAAAAGGTTGCCTCGTTAAAATAGCTTCACAAATTGCCATCACAAATAATTTATGTGCAAAATGCAAGGGCACTATATAAAATCACAAGAAGCACTTTAGTTTGAGTAAGCCGTGAAGTAACTGGCAGCTCTTCGCAGTAAGAAAACTTTGCGATGTAGTTAGCACCGTGATGTTTGCGACAAGCTCGTTTCTGTTTAATGTTTAAAACGTGAACTTGACCTATTTGTTTTATTAATTTATATCACAGACCACATGATTACCAATAGACACGCCATTGGGAAGGAAATGTGTCGCCGCGCATATGAGCAAACGCTCCTATCACTGCCAAAATATGAAAGCTTTTTTACGCTTGCTAGTTCAGAACTTGTAACATAACGTAGCATTCAACGATCCAACAGTAGTTTATGTCATACTTGGAAAACTCTTTTATTGGACCGATAAACACGCACGGAGAAACATCCGAACGACCAAGAGGCTATAAATAAATAAATATTCACGGGATATATTACACTTACTGATCTAACCCCAAAGTAAGCAAATTGTTTGCTTGTGTTACGGGTGTTAGATACTAATACATAGAAATACATATATAAATACTAGAAAATATATTTTAATAAACACCCAAACCCGGAAATGCAAACATATTGCTCATTACATAAATGCTTGTCCCCGTTATCGAACCCGAACTCCGTTGATTGCGTAGTCAGGGTCGCTAACCACTCGACCAACAGGGCGGTGAAATAAAAGGCTATAGGTTATAAAAGCCGCCCGGGGCTCTCCGCGTGTTATTTTTACCATCTTTGCATAAGAACAAAATGCATCACAAAGCAATAGCTGATCCAGACTTTGGGTGAGACTAAAAGTATAATTTTAAATTAATAATAATCTGTCACGAGATAGACTTTAAGTAAAATATTATTATTTTTTTGTAAAAATTGTAAAAAAAGGCACGTAGCCCAAAAAAAAAAGTTTTACGTGTACCTTTGTAAATCGATCTCATTCCGTCGGCTACATGGCTCAGCGGTAATTCCGGGAAATAAAGGGGTGACCATTTTTCCCGCTGCAATTTCAGATTGAGGTGGCTGGGGGTTTTTCTCCTATATTTCATGGGAGCGGAGGAATCCACGGGAATAATACAAGTTTAAAGAGTTGCAGCTAGAACTACCTGCCGAGGGGGGCCTGATCCCAGTTTTGGTTCACCGAGTCACCTTTAGCTTTTTACCAACCTTCGGGCTAGTTGCACAGCTAGATAAGTCCCGAACCCGTATCTCATAGCGCGCCCGCCATAAATGTCCTTCGTACGCCGGCTTTCATTCTCCGTACTTTGTACCTTTTAAACTTGACCGATTTCCAGTCCACTTTTTTACACTCGATTACGAGTTATTGACATAGTAAAATGATTAAAATTTTCCTAAGTGCAGTGCTGTGACGAAATGAGTGTAGAATTCATTGTTATTGAGATTATTTAAAGTTGTACCAGACCAAGCAAAGAAAAAATTTTGCCCTGTGTTGTTTTGGAAAATAGCCCATCTTCCATTTTACCGGGAGATTTGTAAAAAGAGAAGGATTGACTATATGTAACTACTAGGTTAAAGTTCCGCAGCGTCTTGACCGGGTATAATATTACCGCACTACCTATTGCTACCGCAAAACGTTAGTGCTTTTTATTGTCATGTTCCGCTCTGGAAGGTAAGGTAGACTTGTGCATGTGGCAACCACGTCACACGTATAGCAAGGCACCGTTAACATCTTTGGCGTCTATGGGCGATAATTTCTCTTAACATCAAGAGTGCCATCAACTTGCTTGCTCACCTGAGACACAAACAAAAGAAGTCACGGGCAATGTAATTATAATGATTATCAAATGTTGAATCATAAATTCTGGCCGACTGGTGTGGTCTACCGGAGGTTTCGGGGAAGACTCCGGAATGAAGCGCGCGACACGTCGCCGTCAACACGTGACCAAGTGTAGTTTTAAGTAATATCATATAAATATGTATGTTAGTCTACATGGTATTTATAATATGGGCCATGTTGTCTGAAATAAATGGTAAAATAAAAAAATAATAAAAATAAATAAAGTAGCATTTTCAAAATCTTTTCACTTCCACATAATAATTACAATTTACAGTTTAACCTTCCCAAGGATAGGAAATCTATTTCAGGTGGTCATAATATAATAGTAACGTCAACTAGACGAGATTTCCTTTGAACCTACATATATTAGATTGATTATTGGATGGACAGTTTGAAATTGTTTCTCAAAGAGATTAATCATTTCCCTAAATTTGTCATTCTAGTAAATATTTAATGATTAATTTCAATAAAAACTGTAGGATAATTAAAATAGTTTTTCAGTTTTCTGATAAAAACAACATTGCCTGGGATAGGAAAGTGCCCGGTTGGCGATAGGCTTGCCACCTATCACATTGTGGGACCAAGTATCTTCGGCTAATCGTGGGTGCACTTGTTGTACCTCTGCCTACCCTTTCGGGGATATGGGCGTGAAGATACTTTTTCTTAAAAAATCATCGCCCTAAAATCGTTTCGACTTAATTCCATTTTCGTTGCGTACATATAACTTTGATGTGTGATAAAAAAATAATTGACAAATTATTTCCCGCCAAATGTTTTTTTTATTACTAAGAAGGTTGCAATGTTTTAAAAATATAACATTCGAAATCCAAACAGTTCCGATTAGCTAGAAGTGCAAAACTTTTAGTGTGCCCCATGTATCTTATTGTGGGACTAAGTATCTTTGGCTAATCGTGGGTGTACTTGCTGTAACTCTATGCATATATCTTCGGGGATTTGGGCATGAAGGTAGTTTTAAGCTGTATAAAAACTAAAAATCTAATCAAGTGTTCAAAAGTTAGATATTCAAAAATTTATACAGTTTTTACATATTACTTTGTCAAGAAAGTATCGGGAAACGATTAATAATACACAAAATGTTAGTTATTTAAGAAAATTTATTTTATCGCTTACAACGTTTATTCTTTCAGAAACAATACACTTACGCCAACGAATAAACCAATCATGAAAACATTTTTTAAACGTCTTTTCCAGAATTGAGTTCAGTTCTCGCTGCGAATTTTTGTGTATGTCGTCTACCGTATAAAAACAGTTGCCACGAAATGATAATTTTAGTCTAGGAAAAGGAAAGATGTTGGCTGGAGCCATACCTGGTGAATAAGGTGATTGCTTAATGGTATTTGTCGAGTTTTTAGTCAAAAATTCGTTCACAATTGTGGCCTTGTGCGAAGATAAATTTTGTGTTACAAAACCAAAAATTTTCTGTACATAAATCTAGCCTTTTTTGTCTAATTTGCTTTCTTAGACTTGCTTTCTTAGTGAGTGTACCGCGATAATCAAAGAAAACATTTAACATAACTTTGACTTTTGATCGAGTTTGGCGTGGTTTTTCGGTTTTAGTTCAGTTGGAAGGTGTCACTCCGAAGCTTGTTGACTCCTTAAATTGTCAAATTCATAAACTTACGTCTCATCACTAGTAACAATGCGTTTAATGAATATTGGTTCGGAATTGACTCGCTCCAGCATGTCCCCAGCGATTCTTATGCGGTTGAGTTTTTGGAGAAAATTCAGGTCTTTTGGGTCTTAGCCTAGCGGCAACATGTTCCATACCCAAATAATTATTTAAAATGGTACGAATCAGCTCGTGGGATACTGAAAAATCAGCGGTTATCTTTTTTAAACTTGAATGAGGATTTTCAGTTACAATTTCTTTCACTATTGCGATATTAACTTCAGTTGAAGACGTTGGTAGCCTACCGGAGCGAGACAAATCTTCTATCACATCTAGGTCACCTTTGAACACTCTGTACTACTCATAATCAAGTGTTTTTGAGCAAGACGACTCACTGTAAGCCTTCTGTAATATTTTCAACGACTCCTAACACGAAATTCTGTTGGCGACGCAAAGGTTAAGACAAACTCTTTGTTCGATGTTTAAGTACATTATGAAATTTGCAATACACACTAAATAAGCTAAAAATAGCACGGTATTTAATCTAAATAACAGATGCAACTCTGACTCCGCGCCAAACAAGAAAACAATTGTGCCAATCTAACCAAAAAACAAAAAAAAAAAAAACAATTTGGAACTACAAACAAGACATAAATTTTAAGTACAGTTTTGCCTGACTGTGTGAAAACTTTCAAACTTATGTACCTATTAATTTAGCTACCTAATAAACTTTTTATGACGTTAATAATTACCCTAGTTAAGAAAGACAATCATTGCCTCTAGATATCAAAAATGTTAACAGTGTGTTGCCATCTGTGTGAAGGTGATACTAACTACCTTACTCTTCAAACAGAACACAACAGTTATTAGCATTGAGAATTTCCTGGCACAAACAAACCCTGGCAAGACGTCACTGAACTCTATAATTTCTTCATTATCTAACTTTCAGTACTATATCTTTCACATGGTGTTATATAAAATTGAGAGTTAAATATCTAAACTAGTAAAATTCTTGTCAAGTCCGATTGTTCTATTATACCCCGTGTCTATGTTTAATTGCTTATTGAAGTGCGTGAGAATTATTCCGTCCGTATCAAATTCGGGACTTTTGTGAGAGAATTCGTATAAAGTATTAGAACCCAAAACTTTCCTGTCAACGATTCAACGATCCTTCCCTTTACTTATTTAAATGCTAAAATCCATTCTCTTGTATGTAATTATAACATATTCTCGTTTATAATATGTGATTATAGTATTGTCTCTACTATGGTACTAAAAAAGTATCTACACGCCCATATCCCCGTAAAGGTACGCAGAGTTACAACAAGTTCACTCACGATTAGCCGAAGATACATAGTTTCACAGGTGGCCAGCCTCCAACCGGCCACTTAACCAATCTCTGGCAACATTGTTTTTACCAGATAACTGAATAAAAAAACATTTTGAATTGCCCGATGCAGTCAACACTAACACCGGTCCACTAGACCACAGAGGCTATTGCAAACAAGCTGATGGCTTTTCTGATGGTAAGAGATCACCTTAGCATAAATATTTGCACATCGGTCAACGTACAATAACCTATAACACCTATATTCTTGCAAAGAAAGACTTTATTTTTTTCTATGTGCCATTATGTATATATATATTGCACTACGTATAAATTTAACGGCTATCTCAAACTCCAAACTGGAATACAAGCATTATTGTTGTGGCCGTAGATGTATTAAATCAATTGATTGTATAAATTAATTTAATCCTAAATTTTCTTGCACTAAGTGTGCTAGTCAAAATTACGTACATTAAAACGCATAATATGTAATAATATATGACGGCGTCCGCGTCATCAAATGCAAGAATATTGTAAACAACAGGTGTAAGCCACCGAGCGCATCGTTCGATATCCCTACTACTCAAATTGTTTTGCTATCTGTATAAAAGGCTCTGAGCGCCCTCCGTTCGGGCAGTCTTGGCTCTGGCGTGGCTCGGTACACTTGTTGTATCTTGCTAGTAGGTTATCCTTGACTCTTGGATAATTAATTTGTGCAAACAAGTTAATTATTATTGTCAACTATAAAATAGTCGCAGTACAATTTATAATTGACTATCTGTTGCTTAAATTATGACTTATTTGTAGTAAGGATTAATTAAGTTACTTGGAATTGTTAAACGAGAACTAGTCATTAATAATGAAAAGCTTTAATAGTGATCTTATGTTATATTTTTGATACAAGTTGAACAAAATATAAAGAGCTGTTATATCACCACATCCGCATTTTATTTATCATGTCTGACCCACTTCCTACATATAAATACTTAGAAAAAAAACTTGGGAGGTGTCAAGGGACACTCGGATGGAACGAAGTTCCTTTTATTATTATTTACAAAAAACCTGTATACACACAACAAAAATAATCGTCGCGACACCACACTGTTCAATGCAAAATAGAAATGAAAATATCTGGCTTGCTTTCTATAAGAGAGAGAGAGAGAGAAACATCCGCACGCCGCACAGTTTACAGTATCTTACTATAGCAAAAAGTGTCGTGACAACTTTTCGTAAGAATTTTTTCCTTCTAGCTCCCTTTCACAACACTCGATAAGGAACTTCGTACCAATAATATACATACTTAGAAATACTGAAATATATTTAACCAACACCCAAACCCAGAAATACAAATATTTGTGCTCATCGACAGCAATACCTAGAAATACGAATATAAAATAGTAGCTGAGTACTTCGTCCACGTGGAATCCGCATAATTTCCGTTCCCTTGAGATTTCCGGGATAAAAATTGTCCGTTGTCCGTGTCAACAATTTTTTTGTGCTAATATTTGTTCAGGAACGCGGCCACATACTGAAAAGACCCAGCAGAGATAGTCTGCGGGATTTTCTTTTTTCACGTATCTATTTTCTTTTAGAATAAGAGTTGTAAGACGAAGTATTTTCTTGTAGAAAATTTACCCTAAACTTGGTTTTAGTTAATTCAGTGTTTGATTGAGTGCATAATAAAACGTCTGGGAACATTGCAAAGTTTGAGTCGTAATATGGTTGAATATTGGGAGACCAATCGAGACTCACCGATGTTTAGTTTGCACAATTAGATAGTAGTGCAAACTTTAGTATTTCAGAGTCTAGATCTTATGACAACGTTAAAGTAGATAAAGCGAGTCTGGAGTCTGGAATGTTCTTGCATTTAACGAAATGGAGTAGTGGCAAAACATTATCTCTCTTGACATTTGATTTGCGGCGTAGAATTATGGGTATAATATATTGGAATATGACGATAAGATTAGACGCCTCAATGGTCTAGCATAACTTTGCTATATATTAATGAGAACCCTTAATCGTACCATTCGTTCTAAATAATGATTATTTTGAATTTAAACACTTGCAATGTTTCACAACTTAATAACTATATACTTATGCATGGGGCATTAGACCTCGCCACAAGATAGCAACACACCATTAATACCTTTGGTGTCTATAGGCGATGGTTGACTCTTTCCATCAGGAGACCTTCTTCTTGTTTGCTATCTTATGACATGAAAAAAAAATTAATTGTTAACATATATGATGTGTTTGTGTTTACTTAAATTATAAACAATATGTTGTGGTAACATATTGTTTATAATTTAAGTTTTTGCGCTAGTGATGTAGTAAATGTTGGATGTCGGTGGGCTGAAAAAAAGCGTCATCACACCCGGTTCCCGGATAGGCAGAGTAAGTGGTACGTACCTACTAGAAACGAGCAATGACTCGCCCGGGTATTAGGTACCACCGCTTTACCTATTCTTCCTGCAATAGCATCAATGTTTATCATTGTCGTTTTCCGGTTTGGAGCGTAACGTATCCGGTAAACTTATGCATTTGGCATTGCCACCCCTCTATAAAAACCGTACAGTAAAACATGATAGCAACGCACCATTAACGTCTTTGGTGTCTATAGACGGTAGTTTCTCTTTCCACTGGGAGAGCCATCTGCTTCGGTCTTTCCATTGGTCAAGTGATTAACGACCCTGACTACGCAATCAACGGGGCTCGGGTTCGATCCCCGACAGGGACGAGCATTTGTGGGATGAGCGTAGATGTTTGTATTTCTGGGTTTGAGTGTTTATTATGTATGTAATATTATTTACATATGTATTTCTATGTATTAGTATCGTTAACTAACACCCATAACAAAAGCAAATAATTTGCTTACTTTGGGGTTAGATCAGTAAGTGTAATTTTCTCGTGAATATTATATTATACTTATATATATTATCTGCTTGTTTGCTATCTTATGACATGAAAAAAAGGAGGACCAACAAGGGACGCGGGGGACCAACTCTCACAGGCACAATTGAGAAATATACACGTCAGACGTTCAAAATTATCTCCAAAAAATATCAATAGCGTTCCAAATTACGGAAAATGGTGGTTTATTGAAACCTACGCGATTGTCGGCAAATCTGGTAAACCGTGGTGAATGAGAATGTTTTACGTTGTCCCGTTAAGTCTGCTCAGCCTTCAAAGAAAACGTCCAAGTGATTTTAAATATTTTTCTAACAAAACTAAAGTTTTTGTAAATCTCACATCATTATTATGTCACATACACAAAAAGTATTTTCCAAATCTTTCCCCGTATTCTCCAGGCTCTTTTTGAAGAATACTCTATTTGTCTTCTTGCAGACAGTTTTTTGTATAGAAGAAGGGGCAAATGAGCAGGAGGTGCACCTTATGTTAAGTGATTACCACTGCTCTTGGACATCCGCAATACCAGAAGTCTTGCAGTTGCATTGCCAGCCTTTTAAGAATGAGTACGCTCTTTTCTTGAAGGTCCCCCAGTCGTATCCATTTAGAAACACCCTTGCTGGTAAATGATTCCACAACAGAGTAACGTGAGGCAATAAATGTCGAGAAAAACGCATAGTTGTGGATTTTCAGACATCGAGATGGTAAGGGTGGATTTTCAAATATTGACGCGATATCCGATGATGGAATTCAGCAGCAGGAATTCACCCAAACAACTTGTCAGAACACTCCCTGTGATACATACGATAGAAAACGCAGAGTGAAACTAAATCTCTGCACAGTACCAAAGAGTCAAGCCGTTTCGAAATAGACTAGTCGTCAAAGATTCGAACCGCTGTACGCTGAATGCCATCAAGAAGAAGAAGCTGGTAGTGGAGAGCTCCGGCCTAGAAGCCAGGACAGTACTCCATGTGAGGCCGATTCGTGCCTTATAAAGTTGAAGACGATGGGTTGACAAGAAGTATTTACCGGGAGGAATACCGGGCTTTCTGGAAGCTAGTTTCGCCTTACATTCCAAATGACAGATCAAATTCAACAGATCGAATTACGTGCAGTTTTGGAAGATGACCGCGAAACTGAACGTAATTCGATATGTTGACTCCCAGAATTCCGACAGCTGAGGCTGTCAGGAGAGTATCCTTGAATCGAAGTAATACGACAAAGGGTGTCTTTTTTGCGGTGAACGCGCAAAGCTGTGTCTTCTTGTGGTTAAAAGTGACCATGTTTTGACGAACCCACTCCGAGACATCAGTAAGTTGATTATCGAATTTGAACACAAGCTTGTTTCGGCGTTCTTCGACGTGTCCCCGAAAAATACCGCTACGGCCGTAGTACTAGTACTGTCATGTTTTACTGTCAGGAGTTTGTAAAAGATAAACGAAGAGATAAACGAAAAGATAAACGATTGACTAAATGTGTCACTACCATCGAGACAACTTTGTATGTGTGTGTGCGTTTGTGTTTATTTCTAATTCACGCTAAAATTAGTAAAATGATTTAGATGGGATTCGGTAGATGGAATTTGGTCCTATAAATGATTCAAAACACTAGGCTATTTATAACAAAATACCAAGAATGTAACGGGGCATATTCCAGATTTTTTTAATAGAGAAAATAAAGTTTTTATGGAATGAGATAGATAAGTAGACGGTTCTCCTGATGGAAAGACGAACCCTTAGAGTTGGCCAGAAAATTATAGAAAATACGCGACATAATATAAATAACAGTAGCTGCTTAGTTTACTGTTAAGTACTGTTAAGTTGAGAACATTGCACTCGATTGTGTAACGGATCCATTAATTCTATTCCGAATATGAATTTGGAGCAAAAGTGGTCATAAAATCTGCTCAATTTTCACCTAAAAATCAATTTTTTATTATATACATAAATTTTCTTTTCTATTTACAATTTTACGGCGTTTTCTTGAAAAAACTAACAGGGATATATTGAAATACCAATTTGAGAATCTCTGATGTATTGCATTCCGTTTAGTGAGATGATAATACCACATGCATTGACACCTTTTGCCAACTATTCCCTTTTTACGGTTAAGCCAGTCGTTCCACTTTTACAAATTGCCTGGCAGAATGGCAGATGACCTATTCTTCGAAAGTGGCATTCTTTGAAAAAGGAAGTTTGCATAAACCGAGTTCCAAAAATAATTGTAAACATTCCTATCACTACAGATACGCCTGTTACAGAAACAGTTGACAGTCGACAGAGATTATGTAAATAGCCCTCTCTTGTTTGATAACTTGTATCGGAGAATCTTAATTGTATGTCCACCGAGATAGATCGTAACGCTTTATTGATTTTGTGTCTGTGCTCCAGTTTCGGTTTATAGATACTTAATCTTATTGTATTACGTCATAGATTATAGAAATAAAGTATAATTTGCATACTGTATTATGAGTAAAATCAATCTCCCGTTTAATTACGAGTAAATAACTGTTTAGTAAATTTGATATTAGACATGTTGTTAATATTACAATATTTTGCTTATAAAACAGCATATTCCACCATAATATGGCGTACAATGATTTAGCAGTTATTTTAAATAAGTCAAGCAAGAGATGATAAAGAGTATCAATTAAGGTACCAGGGCTGAGGAAAATGTTTTTAAAAGGAGAATTTGTCTAATTAATTGTATTTGGTGTCGAATTCCTCTTACGATACAGTTAGTTGATCAGCACGTTTCACAGGAAACTAACTAAAGAATAAATAAATATTGGGGATTTTTCAATTCAAAATAATCGCTTATGTGGTCTAGAGATTCGGTGTTGACAGCTTGAGTTCCGGGTTCAATTTCCGGGACAGGCCATTCAAAATGTATTTTGTCAGTTTCCTGATAAAAACAACCTTGCCTAGGATTGGATTGACGATAGGCTTGCCACCTATCACATTTTGGAACTAACCGCTCACTACACTTTGGTAATTAATTAGACCACTGAGTTGTCCATTAATATACTATGGTCCCTATAGGGACCAACGCTAACTTCATAAAAAACATACAATTTTCACTATTTACCAGTTTTAATACAATAGCCTATGGTATGTTATCGTATATGCATTGTATAAAATAACATCAAATTGGCACTCTTTTTTCAAGTACGATCTTGGGGAAAAATAAAAGAAATTAATCATTTTGATTCGTGCTGTGTGTTATGTGTGGGTTGCAGTTTATGATACAGGTTAATTTAAAATTATTTTTGGCGTATTAATTAACAAGTAAACTGTATTTATAATCAAGATTAGTTCAAAATCTAACAGTTTAGATAATAATTTTGTCAAAAAACCGTATATATAAAATAATAAAAAATATTTTCCTTTAAGGACCAAATTGATGATACCAGCGCTTTGGGTATGATGGTACCTATTTTTATTTATTTTCGTAAATTTTAGTGTTAATATCTATGATCTCAAAAAAATCATATGATGTGAATGTAAAATATCCTAAACAGTATTAAAAAAAATTAACGTAGCTGTAAAATTGAAAAAGAAATAAATTATTTAAAAATTACGAAAAAAACCACGTATTAATTAGGAAGAAAAAAAATATAAACATTTATGTCAATAAATATTTTTGTACTATAGTATATGTTGTTTATTTTTTTCGCATGTATATGTTTACCAATTATATAAAATAAAAATATAAAAAGCGTAGGTCACCGATTTACTTTTTGAATTAAAAATCCTCGACTAACAAGTAGTCATTTTTTTCTCAGTGTCGTGTTACAACTGAATTATTTTGTAACTTAAACCGTTTAAATTAAACAATTCTCACACCAGTGTATTGCAGTGCTCAAGACCTTTTAAAAATATACGCTTTACAGTATCGGATTCAATCCAAACAACTCATAAACCATTTTTGTGACCACGGTCCACCAGAACGGATTTGGAACGTGTGCGCGTATCGGTCCGTGTGTTTTTGGAAAAAATGCGGAAGTAGCTGGTGGTGTGAGCGGTGTATCTTCAGCTAATTGTAAGTGCACTTGTTGTGCATTTACTTTTTCGGGGATACGGGCGTGTTACTTTATTTTGAATGCTGTGTCATGAATATGAACAATTTCCCGTTTAGTCAAATTTTTATTTATTAGACTAGCTGTGCACGCGACTTCGTCCGTGTGGAATAAAAAAAATAGATGCCTAAATTACTCCTTATTATATCAGCTGACTGGCAGTGAAAGTCCCATCAAAATCAGTCCAGCCGTTTCAGAGATTAGCCGGAACAAACAGACAGACAGACAAAAATTAAAAAAAAAGTTATTTTGGTATACCTAAATATGTACCATACATGTGTATACATCCATATGCATTTAGTAATTAGTGGTTATATTATAGCTATTGGTTAATATTACAAACGGACACTTCAATTTTATTTATTTGTATAGAACATGTTTAGGTGATTGCCTATTTAGATTTATAGGCTTTGATCACAAATAAGCAGATAATAGCAAGATCGCGGCCTTAAAATGGTGGTTTTATTTCGTCCAATCACAGCTAACGTACGGATGCGTCGTCACGCCATGATAACTTCTGATAAGTAGCGTGAATCTAACAAATTTGAACGTTAATGCTATAACTTTAAAGTTGGATTTTCTAAAAGCTTAGTAAAAATATTTTAGGTGATTTTTTTGGATTTTCCAAACTTTTTTTGTTATACTCAGGATTTCGATCCAGGACACACCGGCAAAAAAACTAGTCTAGGCTGAAAAAGCAAGAAATATTTTTTTAAATATTAAAAATGTGAAACAAAAAAGATAATTACTTTAATATCTTTTCGTTTATTTGTATGATATAAAGGCTTTTAGAATAAGCAAAAAAGTCATAGCTAGCCTGGGAATTGAATACTCTTTATATAAATCGTATATTTTTTATTGTGTTCTTTTATGCTTTTAGTAGTCAGTGCGTTCGATTGTAAATGATAAGGTTTAGGTTCTCGGGTCGGAAATACATTATAAAACCCTATAAAATGTTTTTACTGTTTATTTTATATCATCAAAAAGCGAAAGAACAGATGATTCTGATACACATGCATTAGTTTACCGGTTATTTTGTTTTCTAAATCAGAAAATTATAGCATATTATCTAAATGACGTATTTAAATTCGTGTTGCGTTGTGTGTCCGCTATGGATTCCTAAACTACTAAACCAATTCAAATAATTTTTTTTTAGATATCTACTGTTTGGTCTAATAGTTTTATATTTCAATTAACCTCCTCTCTCAAGTACCCCAACTAATTTATATGGCAAAATAACCAAGTCAGCTAGACATAAAATAAATATTTCTTCTGTGCGTGTATATCTGACTACACTCCTCATATATGGCCGAATCGATTTTGGTGTATCTTTTTGTGTGTGTTCAAGTGAATCTGCTAAGGGGCGATTAAGGCGATCAATGTTTGTATGAAAAAGGAAACTGCGCGAGTCTTTATATATACAGGGTTATAAAAGTCAAATTTAAAAACTAGGAACTATTGAATTGAAAGTGTGTTTTTATTATATTTTTGTTAAATTATTACAAAATAATATAAAAATATTCGTTTAAAAATATCCCACTAAATTCATGAATTGGATGCACCGAGCCTTGTGACTGAACTCCGTAATGCTAACAGTGTGTCATTTTACATTTACCTTTAATTACAATAGTAACTTTTATGTAATCTGTCGCTCTAAGTATATATTTTCCCGATCATTTTAATTTGGTTGAAGGAACTTTAATATTTTAGTTCGAATATTGCGTAATTGATATTATATCTTCTATACTTTCCATCATCGTTGGTGAAATTCCATTGTTATTAGGCACATTTATTATTGTATAACTTGTACATCAATTTCAGTTTTAAACATATATTTTTAATAAATGTCGTTTTTGTTTTGTTTTACTTGACATTATTTATATGACATAATTAATTATTTAATTGAAATTTTTGTATCCATGTTTATATATTATTATAATTGTGCAATATAATAAAATCGTAGGAAAGTCAAAATTGTACATTGAATATTTTTTTAAAAGAATTATTGGGACGTGATCTACAATCGATATCGAAGCCAAAAATATAGTTTTTAGAATTTTTGTCTGTTTGACTGTTTGTTTGTATATATATATATATATATATATATATATATATATATATATATATATATATATATATATATATATATATATATATATATATATATATATATATATATATATATATATATATATATATATATATATATATATATACATATATCACTCACATCACACAATCACTGTTTCTATAACTTAAACAATGTAATCTTGTATTGGCCATATTTTTTAATTTATTCTTGGTGTTAATGTTAATTGTATCGCTGTTTGATTACTAAAATAAATAAATAAATAAATAAAGTTAATATTATGCCCGGTTCCTTTGCGGGGGTAAACAAAGTAAACCGAAGTCTATAGACGTTCGAGTTCACCACGAATCATCGGTTTGTCAGTTGGCGAGTTGAGTGGTGATCTCCGTAAGAACAGTAAGTAACACACCACCTGCCAGTCTCCGAAAAGTCTCTTCTGTAATAAAAATCATTAAATTCAAAAGATCTTATTACATTGTTCTACTCGTAAAAAATAATTTTTCAGGAAAAAGAATAAATTGAAATCCAATTATTTCAGACAATCTTTAGGTATTTACATACACCTTAAAAACTCGAATAAGCGTTTTAGTTTCCATTCAATTTAGGTTCAAAAATTTGAATTTCGTAAGTCCTTATGTCGAAAGCATAGGGGACATTTTTAAACGCGTTGTCTGTCAACAACACAACGATATTGTGTAACCCAAATCAATTAGTAAGGAGACGTGGCTTTCCGATCGGCATCGCACCCGACGTTTTGCTGACATTCCTTTGTTCTAGGTTTTATTGGAACCCTTGTAAGTGACTTTAACAATCTGTTACTGTATAACGAGGATTTCTTTGAATTCTGCATTTTCTATTCGTGTGAAATTTTCTCAATTATTGCTGATAAATATGAATTGTTGGATATCACAGAATTTCTTTCTGTCAGATAGAATTTATGCCATAGTTTCTAGTATCCTGTCTGTGGGAAATATTAATAACGGTATTTAGTGAGTGCATTTGTTTCAAAAGCGTACATTCGTAGCGTAAACATTTGTTTGCATAATAAACGCACAAATAACACCTTTAAGTCTGTAATATAAAATTTAATAACTTGTAGTTAAAACTTTTAAAGATCGGACCTCATAATAATGAAAAAGAAGTTTTCGGTGTCTTAGGGGAAAAACTAATTATTTTTTGAAGTGAACTTTACATTGCATAAGTACACATTAAGATACAAGGTAGACTTAACACAGCACAGCACATATAGGTTTCCATAGATAGTTATTTTATACGCTAACTATAGTCTAAAGAGAATGCAATTTGATTCATTCGTTCACCATATAAACATGTATATTTCATTAATACACATATCCACAAAATAAACCATTGAATCTGTTAAACTATAAAAGTTAAAAATCTACAATAATATTACATTTATTATATCTTTGATTCCTTTAGTTCATTTCTCTCTGTCTTTCGTTTTTTCCTACCTTATTTAATAAAAAAATGGGTTAACGGTTGACCCTATGGGCAATCCCTGAAACTTCCTACTAAATTACTGTATTTTAAGCTCAAATATAACCATAGATTTTCCAGTTCAAACATATATTGTGTTAAAAGTGGCAGTATATTAATTTTTGAAAAGCTGTATATTTTGAAAAGGATGATGACATTAACTCAATTTTTGAGACCTAAAATATTGCTTTACCTAAATAATCGATAGATTGAAAAATTTCGATGCAATGTCCAAAAACATTATATTTTTAATTTTCTTCATTGATAAATCCCAAACAAATTGACCGATTTTGATTAAATTAACGTTATTTCACGCAGTTTGAAGTTTGAACTAATTGGAAAAGTTATTTAAAAAAAATTAAGTAAGTTTGCCAAAAACAACGTAATTTTAATATTTGAAAAGCTATAAGTTTTGAGAATCAGATTCGATTTTGATTTTTGGAATGGCATTTGACGTAGTTTTTTAGTACTAAAATATCGTAGAAACACAAAGTTTTCTGAGAAACACAAAGTTGCCCGGGATTGGAAAGTGCCCGGTTGGCGATAGGCTTGCCACCTATTACATAGTGGGACAAAGTATCTTCGGCTAATCGTGGGTGCACTTGTTGTACCTCTGTCTACCCCTTCGGGGATATGGGCGTGAAGATACTTATTTCACTAAAAAATTGTTTTTGGTGTTTTATCAAAATTTTTCAAAATCTCCTGGACCTTATCCGTTCAAATTTTTAGGAAGTCTAAGGTGAGCGGAATCCAATCGAATGCCATCAATGGTGTTTCGATCGATCCACCCGTTCAAAAGTTATAAGATGTTTACACACACACACACACACACACACACACACACACACCACACACACACACAGAGAGAGAGAGAGAGAGAGAGAGAGAGAGAGAGAGAGAGAGAGAGAGAGAGAGAGAGATACTGACGTAATCGTGAAAATAGTCCAAAAGGGTTCCTAGGACCTCATAACGCGGACATCTGGTGAAAACTCAATTTTCGAAAATCGGGGTAAAATCCTTATCTACATACGAAGTGGGAATTTAAAAATTTTCAATCAATGGTAATGAGTATCTCTTTCTCTGTTTATCACCTCCATAGCGAATTTCATTTCATTTCAGTTTCACTTTTGCCGCTTGTGCGCTCACTCGATTTCTTTTTTAATTTTTATTGATATTATAATACCCCGTGTTGGCCTAAGCCCCCTTTGAAAATTAGACTGCTATTCTGTCAGGCTGTTTGTAAAAGGAGACTGATTGGCCAAAATTATCACTACGTCCGTGGCTAGAGTAAATTATTATGAAGGCACTAAAAACAGTCATAAGTAATAAATGTAAGTGATTTTACTAGGTGCTAGAATTCTGCATTGTCTCGTCCGGGTCTGGTACCACCGCCTTATCTATTCCTGCCGCAATAGCGTCAGTGCTTGTCACTGTTGTGTTCCGGTTTGGAGGGTAAGTTAGCAGGTAAACTTATGCATGCGGCATTAGACCTCACCACAAGATAGCAATGCACCATTAACAGCTTTGGTGTCTATAGGCGATGGTTGACTCTTTTCATCGGGAGACCCATTTGCTTGTTTGCTATCTTATGATAAAAAAAAACATACTTATTACTTCCTAGATTTGTTATTTTCATAAAAGTATTATTTTATTAAAAACTGCATTTTTAACTATTGTTATTTTTTTTTATCTTTTAAACCTTGTCTGGACGTAAACAATTAATTCAAAATTAAAATATCCAAATCGGTTCAGCCGTTCTCGAGTTTTAGCAAGACTAACGAACAGCAATTGATTTTTATATATATGTAGATAGATTTATTTTTTCCTTAGACGTTTTTATAATAAACTCAGTTAATAAAGGATATTTAATCGTAATTGTGGACTTTATAGAATAGTTTCCCTAAACAATGAGCTTAATTATTTCAGTGGATCCTAATCGGTTTACTCCTTCCCGAGATTCCAGGACTTACTAACAAGGAAACGAAGCCAAACTGAGCGCGTAATTTACTCAGCACTGGAAATTCACAATTGATTTCTTGCTAATCCGCCCTTTTGATGTGAGCAGGTATTGAACAAGGATTAAAAGCTTACGGACAATGTTCGCTTTGTGCCGCCTGCCGGTAATTAGATTTTTCAGAACATAACGGCCTTTTAATCTAGAATTTTTAGATCTCATTTTATTATTAAGTAGGATCTTTGTTAGTGTTTGCCCGTGTTAGCCCGGATCTATTTAAATAATAGATTATCTGCCACTACCAGGCTATTCGTTTATATAGTAGAGTTCAGCAAAGTCTCGTCCTTATATAAGCAGCCTTATATAATTCTGCTGCGACAACATCACCGGAACCTAATTCACTGGTTGTAGCCGCGGCAGACTACATCCCAGATCCTAATTCCAATCCCGAATTACGTAGGCCCCGCCACGTTCTTACCGATCCCGACGATCCGATAACTCTGGTCAACAGAACACACCAAAACACTAAACATTTACACACACACACGCGCCTCTGTCGCCGAAAATCCTTGTTTTGCCTCGGACCAGCCGATGGACAAAACAATGCCAACCCTCCCATTGCAAATCACGACCTAGGCCGAGTATCGGTCTCAATGGAGACACCCTTAGGGCGGAAGGCTCTGCTCGCCCCAGCGACCGCTGAAGCTGTTAAATCCGTTAACCGATTTGTTGCGGGTGACACGGAATCCGCGTCATGATTTTTTTAAGGTATGGCGGATGACACGGGAGACGTGTCACTTTTAAATCGATTACATCTCCCTCAAATGCGTTTTTAAAACTTTCTACCCTGAACAAAACCTTAATAATTTTTCACGTAAATCGAGTCAGTAGACTTCGTTTCTGAATATTGTGTGAAATGGAAAAATTGATGTTGTTATATTCACACCCATATCCCCAATAGGTAGGCAGATGTACAATCAGTGCACCCACGATTAGCCGAAGACATTAATGAAGTCCCACAATGTGATTGATAGTAACTCAAATTATTTATTTTGTAGGTAATACACATCATGAATTCTTATAACATCGTGACCTTAATGGCGGTAGAATCAAATGGCGACTCGCTCGATCGGATCGGTGGGTAGGAGTACCACCGACTTACCTATTCCAGTCGCAATAACGTAACCACAAAACGCTACGTATTGAACAGACATCACAAACAAAAACCCACATCTAATTAATGCACTTATTTTTCTAACTCTTATTTTACAAAAGTTTGCAATATCTGAATAAAAAAGTTACTGACCTTCCATTTTCAGGAAAATAGTAAATTTACTCAAAAACTACTTAAAACAACGTTATCTTCCGTTTACATCCGTGGTTTGGTTTCAATTGAATGAATCAAATCTATACACGCGTAAAACAATCAATCTTTTTACATGTCATCAATGCATATGGCGTTTGACACAGCAGCCGTGTCACGAAATATTTCTACGCCGCCAATACTAAAAGTTTTGGAAAATATGCGTCGCAACGAATCGGTTAAAGCCAGCAGTAATTCATGCATTCCGAAAAAAAAAACGCATCACCGGTCACTGTTGTGTATCGGTTCGGAGGGTAAGGTAGTCAAAAATTTATATATGTGGCATTTTAATCTCGCCACATGGATAGACATTCGCCATCTGTGGTGTCTATAGACGATTTTTATCTGGAGAATTTTTATAAGGAGAATCATCATTGTTTGCTATCTTATGAAATGTAATAAACATATGAAATATTATATAATAAGCTGCTCCCTGCGTTTGGAGCTATCGTATTGTTTTTTACATTCATGTTGATGAAATTATGTAATAAAAAAAGGATTATTTTCGACCTTACCTGATTTAATTTTAAATAGTCGTGACTGAAAACTGAAAGCCTAAGTTAAACTTGATGTCTCCAAAGCAGCATTTTAGCTGAATAACATTTTTGCAGACATTTAGTATAACATAATGTTTTACCAATATGGCGTTGGTAAAAGCAAATAAAAGTATAAAATACTGTATATCGAGACAAACAAACCTATTGAAATTCATTTACTGATCACTGTGTTGGTTCCGGCCTCCTTTGAAGAATAGGCCAACTGCCGTTCTGCCAGGCAGGTCGTAAAAGGCGACCGATTGGCTATCGAGTCACTACCATCGTGGCTACTAGGTGGTAGAGTTCCGCATTGTCTCGCCCGGGTCTGGTACCACCGCCTTACTTATTCCTGCCGCAATAGCGTCAGTGCTTGTCGCAGTCGTGTTCCGGTTTGGAGGGTAAGGTAGCCGGTAAACTTATGCATGTGGCATTAGACCTCGCCACAAGATAGCAACGCACCATTAACATCTTTGGTGTCTATAGGCGATGGTTGACTCTTTCCATCAGGAGACCCATCCGCTTGTTTGCTATCTTATGATATATATAAAAAAAAAGATTTATTATTTAAGTTTTTACGAGCTGGAGCGATTTTCCTGAAATTTGGCATGGAAGTAGTTGAAGAGCCGAGGTCAAACATAGGCATATTTTTTTTCAAAAATCAACCCTTAAAGGGTTGAAACAGGGGATGAAATTTGTATGAAAAGCTATCTTGACGACATGCTAGTCTACTCGCGGGCGAAGCTGCGCGGGCCAGCTAGTACTGAATAAAACTTACTGTGATGCTAAAGAATTTTTAGCTGATAAAGTTAAATGTATATTAATGACTTCCTTTTTGTCAATATTATAATACTTGTAAATATATTAAACACTTGAAGTTTATTGATTTTAATACAATTTGAATTTTATATTATTTTTTACCACGTAGGTCACACTATAAGTTTTGCGTAACTTAAAAAAACAACATGTTATAACCAAAATATTATATTTATTGCTTTTCAAAATAATCTTCTTTACATTTTAAACATTTTTTCATGCGTTCGTACCATTTTTTAAAACAGGAGGACCACAGATCTGAAGGCATGTTTTCTACGTGCTAATTGAAAGCTATCACTGCCTCTTCGGAGTTGGTAAAAGTAAAACCTCTCATCAAATCTTTGATTTTGGAGAAAATACAGAAATCACAGGGTACTAGGTCGGGGCTATGCGCAGGATGAGTGATGAGATGTACTTTTTCGGAAGCTAAAAATGACTTTGTTTTGTTGGCCGTGTGTGAAGAAGCATTATCATGGTGTAGGAGAATGCGGCTTTTAGGTCGTTTTGGCGAACTTTTTGTAACACTCTGGGTAAACAAATAGTAGAATACCACTCGGCATTAATACTCTTTTAATCTTCAAGTAGAATTGTATAGATGGGACCCGTAGCTGAGAAAAAAATCGCGATAATTTTTTTACCAAAGTTTTTAGCCTGTCTCACTTTTGTTGGCCTATTCTCATTTTCAAACACCCATTCACAAGATTACTATTTTTTTTCTGGTTCAAAATAATAAATCCACGTTTCGTCTCCTGTGACAATGTCATAAACAGCATTAGAATGTCTGTGGTCGTACTTCAGAAGCATCTGTGAGCACCATTCCACGCGAGCCCGCTTCTGCTCCGCTGTCAGTTCATGAGGGATCCAACGACAATAAAGTTTCCGAACTTTCAATACTTCGTGTAAAATTTTCTGAATTTGGCTCATACCAATCTCCAATAGTCCTCGAATGGTCTCATAGGTAATCCGGGGGTTTTCTTCAATTAACCGCTTAACAGTAGCCACATTATTTTCATTGACGGCAGTTGAAGGCCGCCCTTCACGAAATTCGTCATGTAAAGAAACTCGACCTCTCTCAAATTCAGCAAACCATCGCCTCACGGTGCTCAAACAAGGTGCTTCTCTCTCAAAAGCATTTTGAAGACGAGCGGCTCAGTCTTGCGGAGAAAGAGAACTTTTAATATAATAAAAAATCACCGCTCTAAAATCTTTTCGACTTTATTCCATTTTCGTTGCGTACGTAGAACTTTGATGTGTGATAAAAAAACAATTGACAAATAATTTCCCGCCAGTTGTTTTTTTATTACTAAGAAGGTTGCAACGTTTTAAAAATATAACATTCAAAATTCAAATAGTTCCGGTTAGCTAGAAGTGCAATACTTTTAATGTGCCCAATGTACAATGTATTTGGTAAAGGTAATAATATTAATATTTATAACATAATTTCTAATAATAATATTAATATTTATAACATAATTTGTAAGGAAAATAGTAACAGCAAATTAAAATATTTAATATGCTTAGTATGAGGTTCTGAAATTCCAACCAAATCCGATTATTCCAGATTTTATTCTTTGTCCATGTTTAATTGCTTATTGAGGTGCATGAGAATCATTTTGCCCGTATTAAAATCTAGACTTTTGTGAGGGAATTCGTCTCGCCAGTCATTTAAATGCTGAAATTCATCCTTTTATTTTTATTTACAATGTTACATTTACATTAAATGTATTTTCTGAATTACTGATTATATTAAGAGTACCTTTCTGGTGAAGTAGATAGCTTTAATAATTTTGTACTGTGAGTGTCAGCGGTAATGCCAGGTTTATGACTCGACGTAATAGTCTTTTGTTTACTAGGAATGAATCATTATATAGTAGTTTTTAATAATTAATTATAATATGTAGATTTTTCATATCATAAACAAGCAGATGACTCTCTTGATGGAAAGAGAAATCAACGCCTATAGACACCAAAGATTTTAAAGGTGTTTTGCTATCTGTGTGGCGGGTTGGCAATGCCACATGCACAAGTGTAGTGTGCCTTATTCTCCAAACCGGAACACGACAATGACAAGCATTGACGCTGTTGCGGTAGGAATTGGTAAGGTGGTGGTAACAAATACCCGGATAAGATGTGGCATAACTCTACCACCTAGTAGTCACAATGTTAGTGAAACGTATAGCCAATAGGTTGACTTTTATGACCTGCCTGGCAGAACGGCAGTTGGTCCATTCTTCAAAGAAGCCCGGACCTACACGGGACACAAAAGGAGATATCAAAAAACTAAAATATTTTTTATAACAGATAAGTATTAATTATATTTTTAAGATATAAATTCAGAAAAATAGACGTTAAGTCACATGACAGTGAACGCAAATCTGGAAGTGTTACGTCACACCGTGGTAAAACCTCATCTTGATGTTGTCATTTTCATAGAAACTCCAAAGTAAGTGATGTAGATGTTATTACGGCTTGATGTCATTAGAAAGTCATAACAGTCATTTTAATTTTAAAGCATGAATTTTTTTATCAAAAATTTTTTTTTATCAAAAATAAATAGATTTTTGGTTACTTTAATAATAAACCTAAATTATTAAACAGTTTTTCAAATTTAAGCATCTAGACTTTTAGTCAGATTACGTAAATAATCAAAATCTAACATATCATTAACTACAGATTGTTGACAATGGAAGGATATCCTTTGTTTGTTTTAATGATTAATTATTAACGCAGTAAAACTGTAATAATCGACACCTGTATTTCTGGAACCCTGGGTCATAAAAAAATATAGATATATAAAAAAACTCTTCCGTTTACAAACAAAAAACGAGCATATGAAAATTTTGTTCTTTTTGTGAAGCCACACAAACCACTAAAACTTTTTAAATGATGAAATTCAACGTTATTTTAAAGTTTTATTAACGCTGCTAAAATGAGTAGGCGTCCAAATGAACATAATAATATTTATCATCATAAATACTAAAAAAAGCTAACGAAAAAATAATTATCCCGTCAGTTTTTGTATATTGTAACAGCAAACAAGTAGATGGCTCGCCTGGTGGAAATAGACACCAAAGATATTAATGGTACATTTCTACCCTTATGGTGAGGTGCATAAGTTTAGTAAACAAGCAAATAATTTGCTTACTTTGGGGTTAGATCAATAAGTGTAATTTGTCCCGTAAATATTTATTTATTTATTTATTTAGTGGCTACCTTATTCTCAAAACCGAAACACGACAGTAATAAGCACTGTCGCTATTGCGGCAGGAATTTGTAAGGCGGTCGTACCAAATCTGGGCGAGACAATGCAGAACTCTACCACCTAATGTCCACAATGAAAGTGACGCGCATAGACAATCGTTCGTCTCTTACGAATTGCTTGGCAGAACGGCAGATAGACTTTCTTCAAAAGGAACCCGGACTAACATGAAGGCAAAATAGTTTCAGTGAAGCAAACGTCTACAGACTTTCGATTCACCATGATTCACCAGTTCGTCGATTGGCGAGTGGGTGGTGGTCCCAGCCATTGAATTTAACCTAATTACCGCTTATTTTAAATGACGACCGGAACCAACAGCTTTACGTGATCATCTGTTGTAGGAGGTATGTCGGAGGTATTTAAAATACCAAACTGCTACTGAGATTTGAATTTTCGACAAAAGCCTCGAATAACAATTATGTCCCAACCTGGAGATTAAACTCGGGACCTCATGATCTTAGCCGATTAAAGGCAACCCTTAGGCCATGACATAGATAATATTAATAACTAGCTGACCCCGCGACTTCGTCCGCGTGAAAAAATTTCGAAAAAAAAGTAACCTAAGTTACTCCCTATCATATCAGCTATCTGTCAGTGAAAGTCTCATCAAAACGGTCCAGCCGTTCCAGAGATTAGCCGGAACAACCAAACAGACAGACAAAAATAGTAAAAAATGTTATTTTGGTATATGTACCGTGTATACATCTATATGCATTTAGTAAAAAGCCGTTATTTTAATATTACACTACATACAAACATACACTCCAATTTTATTTATTTGTATAGATTAAGATCGTAATACAATTTATAAAAAAAATAATAAAAACTTGATCTTAAACTAAGCGAATCTTCTTATTCCAAAATAGATTAAATCTTTTGATTTGAATTGGTAAATCTACTGGACTGAGGAAGATTTATTTTATGACCACTGAGACAATAAATTCATAAAGAAAGGGGAATTGACGAATTAATGACGAATCGTGGAAATTTTGAACCTTTATAGTATTATTCTATACCAACCAAACAACTGTTGGTATTAGCTTTTACGTAATATATTTCAATAGCGACCTGCCTGCGGTTTCACCCGCGTAGCTTTTGTTTCCGTGAGAATATCAGAAAGGTTTATACATTGAAACCTTCCTCAAGAATTAATCTATTTATTAAAAAAAATCGCATCAAAATCTGTTGCGTAGTTTTAAAGATTTAAGCATACATAGGGACAGACAGAGAAAGCGACTTTGTTTTATACTATGGTAGTGATTTAGTCCTTGTACGAGTGCCTTAAATAGATTCATAAAATATTGGCGGAAAAAGAAAAATGTCCAAATCAAAACAATCGAACCGAATATAGAATTACTAAATGCGGATAATTTTAGAATAGCCCGAAAACAACTTTATGAATATACATAATGTATGTGATATCGTTCAAATTTTTTATATATAAAAAAATCTTAACGAAAAATAACAAAAAATACATAGACAATAATCGGTCATTCATAGACATGACTCACAGCTATATTATATTTAGAAATGTGTCTTCACAACCGTATCCCCAAAGAGATAGGCAGAGGTGCAATATGTGCACCCACGATAGGTGATATGTGGCCAGCCTATCGCTTATCGAGCACTTTTCCAATCCCGCGCAACTTTTTTTAAATCAGAAAACTGAAAAAACACATTTTTTGATTTGCACATATTATATAATATTTAGGAAAAATATTTATAAATTTTTCCGAATAAATTTATTTGCAGTAACAGCGATTCCTTTATTTATATAGTTATTTTCACGCCAGGTCTCTTTAGGGGTTGACAGTGAGACTAAGTGTCGTATATCACGATCCCTGCAGTTTGAATTGCTTCTTCTTAATTTTCATCCCTCTTCATACAAACGGACTGCTTACAAAGACTCCTCATACAACGTTCAGATATTATCTGATCGTGATGTTATCAATCTTGGTCTTCCCTGCTACTTACATCCTGCAACATTTGTAATATATGTTTGTTTTTTTAACCTTAAACATGTCATTTTTTTAATTTCTTATTTAAATCTTATAAGCCTATTTGGAATCAAAATGAAACATTGGATTTGATCATTCGTTCTTAGCCTTCGTAAAGCCTTCAGAAATCACGGGATAGCTGTCACAATGAAGTCAGCGTTCATCACGATGTAAATACCGAAACTAAATGTATTGAAGCAAACAATAACCCCTTGGGGCGCTCCATTCCGTTCGGTAATCTAGGCGAGTACTCCGCTCCATCTGAGTTATGAATTCTTATATCTATTGGGATCCGTCCAGAAGATTTGGTTAAAAATCAGGAAAGGATTTTAAACTTTTATTTATCTATTTATTTAACACTTTAGTGTACACAAAATACAATTCTTAAAAATATATTGTACAAAACATGAACAAATGGGACCTCGCCGGAAGACGTATCTAATAGCAGACCCGAGAAGGGAGAATGCGCAAATATAAGTAGAAACACAGTGTATTAGTGCGTAATATCTTACAACTACAATTGTGAAATATATATTGAAAAAAAAGTTGAGAGGTGTCAAGGGACACCCGGATGGAACGAAGTTCCTTTCGATTAACCAGTGAAGGAATTGTAATAAAAAGGAAATCTGGCTTGCTTTCTATGAGAGAGAGTGATAGAGAGAGAGAGAGCACAGAAACATACGCACGCCGCATGCTACTATAGCAAAAAGTGTCGTTACAAATTTTCGTGAGAATTTTTTCCGTCTAACCCCCTAAAAAAATTAAAACAAAACAACAAGAAAGAGGTTGTAAAAAAGTATCTTCACGCCCATATCCCCGAAGGGGATATGGGCGTGAAGATACTGTGTCAAAAAATTCACTTAATCACAACCCCGAAGGGGTAGGCAGAGGTACAACAAGTGCACCCACGATTAGCCGAAGATACTTGGTCCCACAAATGTGATAGGTGGCAAGCCTATCGCCAACCGGGCACTTTCCAATCCCGGGCAACTTTGTGTTTCTCAGAAAACTGAAAAAACACTTTTTTTTAAAGTGCCCGACCCGGGAATCGAACCCGGGACCTCATATGGTCAACGCCAACACTGGACCACTAGACCACAGAGCTTTTGTTAGCTTTAATTGTTTCGAAAACCTAACTTTGTGTATCAAGTATAATAATTTGTAAGTATATTAAATTCAGCGGTTTTGCCTTAAAAGCGTAACAGACAGACAGACTCGCATTTACAATATTATTACAGATATTATAGACTAACAGTTACTCGCGACTTCGTTCACGTGTCTAAAAAAAAATTACTTCCCTATGTACAGTCGGGTTAAATCAGGCTATGTCACTCTAGGATAGTGTAGCTTTTTAAAGGTAGAAGAATTTTTAAATCGGTCAAGCAGTTTTTGAGTTAATCGTAATAAGCAAACAAATTAAAAATCAAATCTTTCCCCTTTATAATATAACTAGATTTGACCCGCGGCTTAATTCGCAATCAAGCCATTAAATAAGTATTTTTTAATAAAAAGCATTCTATGTTACTTCTAATGTTCCTCGTGTTGGTTCCGGGCTCCTTTGAAGAAAAGGCCAACTCTCGTTCTGCTAGGAAGGTCGTAAAAGGCTACCGAGTGGCTATGTGTACAATAATTTTGTTAAAAGTACAATAATTTTACGGCTCCGGCTCAATCATATTTTTTCACAGGTCTGCCAACACTGGGTTAGACTAGTTAGTGTTCATTTCAGACGTGTTTTCGATTAGCTTAGACGTATGCGGCTGGTTGAGTAAAATGGAGTAAAACGACTAAAATGATTAGCTGAACCCGTCATGAGGCATCCTAAAAATGTGAATCACAAAAAACATAGTAATGAATTGTTAGCACACATGTAAAAGGAAAGATAGTCGTCCAAAATTACACCTTTGAAAATGATTTCAGTCATCTTGGATTATTGCACGTTAGTTCGCGTGAAATTTCATTGCTGCTAATATGACCACAGCTTCTATCGCGGTAATTTTTTAGTGTCAAATCGTACAACGCTTCGGCGTATATTACTTCGGGACGATAGGCGCAAGGGTGGCCCCAGCATAACGACAAAATTAATAACTGCCAGACGAATCTTGAACATTCTTTTACTAAAGCTATAATATCTAGAAGTAACTTAGGCTATTTTTATTCCTCGCTAAGCAAAAGAATGTAACAATTTTAGGTCACACGACTGAATTTACGAATAATACAAATGGTGTCTTTCCATTCGTGTGGCGGGGTTGAAAAGCCACATGCATAAATCCTCCGGGTACCCTTCCCCTTCGAACCGAAACACGACAATGACAAGTCTTCTAATGAAAAGAAGTAATCATCCCCTATAAAGAACAAATATCTCAATAGTGTGTTGTTATCTTTAGGCAGGATTAGAATGTCAAATGTATCAGTTTACCTGGTAACTTACACTCAAATTTTATTGTAACAGGAATAGGTATGGTGGTGGTACCTTACCCATACCGCATACGAGACGTTGTAGAACTTTTAGTTTCATCCTCACCATCTCGATAACTGGAAGTCCACAACCGTGCGATTCTCGGGGCACTTTTGCCCCGCACTACTCTTAAGTGGAACCAGCTATCGGCAGATTTTTTCCAAACGGACACGATTTAGTGACCTTCAAGAAAAGAGCCTACTCATTCTTTAAAGACCGACAACGCAACTACAAGATCCCTGGTAGTGTAGTTGTTTATAGGCGGCGGCAATCACTTACCATAAGGTGAGCCTCCTGTCCGTTTGTCCCCTCTTCAATAAAAAAAAAAACTTTACCACTACTTAATAGTCAGGATATTAGTAAAATTAATTACGAAATGCCTAACAGTAAGACAGGTGATTGGTTATTCAACACGTGGAATATTCGCCATGTCACTTTTAATAACAGCTAAAATTTGGCGCAGCATGTAAGCTTCCTCATTGAAAAAATAGGCCATCAAAATGGCGTGTTCCCGTTGCTCAACTTTGTTTCAGGTCAAAATGTCATATTTAGCATTACATTTGCAAATCTTTATACAAAGATGTTGGGGCGAGGGATGTATTTTAATACAAGAGTATCTTATATTTAGAACAGTCTTCAAATGTTGAAATTACTCTTAAACTTATTCTTTTTTTGGCACGTTTGGAAAAAAGTAAGAGAGCAACATTTTTAGGATGTGTCCGGAGTGCGGATACCGATAGCCAAAAAGCGATGTGGTGTAATTAGGTGATATATATATATATATATATATATATATATATATATATATATATATATATATATATATATATATATATATATATATATATATATATTTTTTTTAAAACATAAGACAGCAAAAAAGTGGCCCTCCTGATGGAAAGAGACAACCATCGCCTATAGACACCGTAGATGTTATTGGTGCATTATTATCCTTAATGCCACACATTACCCTCCAAACTGGAACATGACTAACAATCACTGACGCTATTTTGGCAGAAACAGGTAAGATTTTTGTACCAGTTCCGGGCTAGATAATGTAGAAATCGATAGCGAATCGTTTGCCTCTTACGAGTTGCCTAGCAGAACGGCAGATGGTATATTCTTCAAAGGGAGTCCAGACCAAAGTGGGGAAAATGTCTCTTTACTTTCCATGAAAACTCATAAACTATATTCAAAGCAATTTCCAATATACTTTATTAATTAATCATTCTTTTTACTAACAAAGAGATGTGGCATGGCATTTTTAGAATAATTCTAAAAATTTGCAAAATGATGACAGGTCTCATCTCACTCATCTAATTCTAATAGAATTAGATAAGGTGCTACATTTGGATATGTCATTCACCTCTTACGTTTATGAATAATTTTAATAATTATTAAAATGAAAACAAAAGGAAACCTAACAAAAAAATAATGTTTAACGGATTTAAGTGACCTGTCGATGAAGATCATTATCATTTAGCAATTTTTTTGATGAGGTGTTAATTTGCATAGTCCAGTGCTTGTCGCTATAGGATGAGAGTCTTAGCTCCCTCCTTTTCCTAACAGATACGTTATTAATAGTAATATTTTAACGCAAGCATCTTTTATAACATAACGTAATCAATATAGCTGTTTTAACGTCATATCTATACATATAATAAAATCGTAGGAAAGTCAAAACTGTACATTGAATATTTTTTTAAATAATACTTGGGGCGTGATCTACAATCGATATCGAATCTAAAAATATAGTTTATTTGTTTTGTTTGTCTGTTTATTTGTTTGTCTGTTTGTCTGTATGTATATCCGGGATAAACTCAAAAAGTACTGCATGGATTTACTTCAAATTTTGTATGAATATTACTAATAGGTCGGGTCAACATATAGGCTACATATTATCACGCTATCACCTACGGGGAAGGGGTAGTGCGGAGTAAACGAACTCCGCGTGGACGAAGTCGCTGGCAACAGTGCTTAATAAAAATCTAAATTTGTATAGTAATAGCCGCAGACTACATTTATATTATTCTCATACATACTATTTTTGTTGTATCAAGTAACGCACATATAACTTATTACGTGGATAAATAAATCCGCACATGCTACTTTTTATATCATAGAATAGTAACCAAGTTGATGATTCTCCTAATGGAAACAAACAATCTTCGCTTCAGACGTTAACGATGCATTGCTATCTTTATGGCAGAGATGGAATGCCAATAAGTTTACCGGCTAAAACCGACACACAAAAGCGACCGCAATACCCGGGTGAGACGGAAACTAATTAGTTGACTACTTATTAGTGTCCGTCTCACCCGGGTATTTCGGTCGATGATTGTGCCACGTATTATCCTACTGTGGCATTTTAAGAGCTGCCTAACGTAAACGTAAGGCTATTCTTCAAATAGGGTTTAAATGAACACGGTACTATCGTATGATTTACTAGGTGGTAGAGTTCTGCATTGTCTCGCCCGGGTCTGATGCCACTGTCTTACATATTCCTGTAGCAATAACGTCAGTGCTTGTCACTGTCGTGTTCTGGTTTGGAGGATAAGGTAGCCAATAAACTTATGCATGTGGCATTAGACCTTGGTGGCAAGGTTAGCAACACACCATTAACATTTTTGGTCTCTATAAGCAATGGTTGACTCTTCTCATCAGGAGACCTATCTGCTTGTTTGCAATCGTATGATATGAAAAAACTGAGCATAACTCTGAGGTCGTAAGTCTGTAAGAGTAAAAAGTAATATATTTATTACTTTCTTACCATAAGATAGCAAAGAAACAGTTAGCTCTCTTACTGGATAGAGACAACCATAGCTTTAGACCCCTAAGATGTTAATGCTGCGTTGTCATACATGTAGCGAGATGATATCCGGTAAAGGCATTTTAATTAATATTTGGGTTCTATAGGTATAGACAGTGGTTATCTCTTTTCGTTAGGAGCGCCTCAGCTTGCTTGCTACTCTATGAAATAAAATAAACCAATAAAAAATTTTGAATGAGTTGTTCAATCCAGGCATTGAACCCAGGGTTTTAAAGTCGTAAAGAAAGGAATCGTCTTCCTTCCTTTCCTTACTGTTGAGGTTTTTCACCGAATATAAGCCTTTATATAGAGCCTGACATCTATGCCAAAATCAATAACTTTGACTTGTGGAAATTGTCAGATTATAGTTTTTTCGTTATCTTTACATTATTTCCTTTAAATAAAAGAAATTCAGATGTGCTCAAGAGAGAGAAGACAACGTTTTCTTGCAATTTTGTAACCCTCCCGCTTCCTTACACTACACTGATATCGTCCGATTTTCTAAACTATAGCTTGCGTTTTATCAACCATTCCTTATTCTGATGCGTTTCATGTCTTAGTTTCTTTTTTTTACATTATTTTATCTATAATTTTTTCCTCAGCATTGTAATGAAAATTAACATTATATTATAACCTCTTATTTTTTCTATTTTATAATCTACAAAATCTATAAAGTCCCCACGACGCTCGAGTTAATCCCAGTGTAGTATGTTGCGCTTCTTTACTACAGCAAAAATGCAGATGGCTCTCTTGATGGAAAGGAAGGTAACAGATCCAGTTAAGACGTTGTAAAATTCTACCACTTCCCCGTCCACAATCAGGATAGTAGTGACATGTATAGGAAATCGTCCACCTTTTCCAAACTGCCTGCGGTAGTTCGTCTATCTTGCATTTTCATTTTTATTATATCTTGTTTTTTGCGACTTTTCTCAATAATCTTAAATCTCAGTAGCAGTTCGTAGCCTGGCTAATGTTGTGTTCCCACATTGTGTTCGTGATCACGTAAAACTGTTGATTTCGATTATACAAATAGACGATTATTATTATCGTCAGCAAAATACGGCGACTGAGTTTATCACTCATTTCGCCAATCGACAAACCGGCGAATAGTGGTTAACCGGAATCTCGATAGACTTTCAGTTCACTACGCTTACTCCGTAAAAGAACCAACGTGTCGATACTTTTTATCTTTTTAATATATTATTAAAAATAACATTAAATCACATTAATGTTGCCGTGAAATGGATTTTAGCAGATTCGCAAACATTTATGGGTTGCTCAAAAACCTACTGCGTAAATAATGCTGTCAAGGCCGAATTACCATATCATTCAATTGCAAAGTATGGGCGAGTTGAACCGGTGCCAGCTGCTATTGTTTCTTCAGCTGCTCCAGTGAAGACATTAGTCTGATATAAAAAGATCCCCGTAGCTAAAGAATATATTTTTGGCAAGTTCTCTGAATAAATATTTGTCTTACGTAAATACCTGGTGCTTAGAGCTGTGACGCTTGAAATTTTACATTACTAGAGCCGTATTATATACATTAACTGCTAAAAATCTAAGCATATTGAAGGACAAGCATAGTGAAGAAGGTATTACGTAATATTATGTACAATAAATAAATAGTTAACAAAAATAACATTAGGCCACTACTACACCCTGTGTTTTGTCATTGTCGTGTTCCAGTTTAGAGCGTAAGGTAGCCGGCAGATTGTTACATGTGGCATGTATATCCTAGCATACGGAAAACAATGCACCGTTAACATCTTTGATGTCTACCTCTCTGCCACCTAATGACATAAAAATAGTATAACACTGTTTTTACAATATCTTATTTAATCATAACTGAATATGCTTTCATGTTTCCCAGATTAATATTTAACAGTGAAATATCACGAGTGAGACTTATACATTAGCTACATTACTACAATTTACTCGTGTTTTATTGATTAATTAATTAACGATAAAATAATTGAATACATCACACATTAACATGACAGGCTGTACGCTACACGGCGTTTGCCGATCTAAATTAATTAACGACTACATCAATCGGGAATTCAAATATTGATATCCATTCATGAACATTGAATGAATGTCTATTAGTCGAAGCGAGGATCGTCAAAAAGATTGGGAACCAGAATAAAAACAAACATGGACTTTATTGCTTTTTTAACATTAGCAAATTAATAATAATCCATTGTTCTGGCGATCTGTAATTTGCCCAGTTTTTTACAGAAACTTTTTTCCCATTTTTCTTTCCATATTATTTTTCTAGAAAAATTCCATTCAAAAAGAAATAAAAATACAAAGGAAATTGATGAGGGTCTATGCTGCTTTCAAGGGGACGCTTAAATTATTATAATACATTCTTTTAAAACTAAATTTCACGAAAGACCTTGAAAGATTAATATTACTTTCACAATTCACAATTATTACGTACAATTTTAAGCCATTCACGTTGCAATACATATATCGTAAATATTTAAATACATTTTTTGTATCATCATGAAGATTATTTGACTTTAATCACTAAAAAGTTATAAAGACGTAGTGAAAATATATACTCTGTGGTTATAAGAAGAACGAATCTTTACAATAACGATGCAAAATATTTGTTGTTCTCTCTCGTTCATAGATTAAATAGATGAAACTTGTTCCTTTTTGTTTTTTTTAGGATGATACAAAGAATAGCATATTTTTGGAGTCTTCAATGATGTACGTTTCGAATATAATAAAAAATACTTTCCTTTTTGCTGTATTTTATATGCAATATTTTGTTTTACACTTTGCGTCTCACATATCCGATTTATTTATTACTTGTTTGGTTGATCATAAATAAAAAAAGTGTTACTTTATGGTAGCAGAGAAAAAACTCTTTGCTTGATTTAGAAATAAGGAAAAGCGTACAAGTTTGATTAGTTTCATGACTTTCCAAGTACGTTGCTTTTGAAAACTTACTTGCTATTGATCGATCGCTTCTGTGGTCTAGTGGTCTAGCGTTGGCGTTGACCACATGAAGTCCCGGGTTCGATTCCCGGGTCGGGCACATAAAAAAAAGTGTTTTTCCAGTTTTCTGAGAAACACAAATTTGCCCGGGATTGTAAATGGCCGGTTGCCGATAGGCTTGCCACCTATCACATTGTGGGACCAAGTATCTTCGGCTAATCGTGGGTGCACTTGTTGTACCTCTGCCTACCCCTTCGGGGATATGAGCGTGAAGATACTTTTTACTTGATATTGAAAAATGGCAATTGAATTCTAATATGGGCTTACACTTAATATTTATAATTAATTTCATAATTTCGGCTGAAGCTATATTCTCGTAGCACTTTGACGCCCATCTCATCAATCTCCTTTAGACGTTTAGTTTATCTTATTATATTATAGAAAATTCAGAAACATTAGAAAATTGACAGATCACCAATCCGAGAGATTATTCTAGAGTCTAAAGTCCAAAAATCAATAAAGTCCATTTTTGTTCTAATTCTGGATCACCACCCTTTTTAACGGTACCCGCTTGGACTACATTTCTATAGAATTGTAATCGGAAATTTTGACCATTTTGATTTTCAAGCTATGTAATTTCTAGCAATTGGAATACCAACAATTGATATTTCAGGAAATCATAAGTCGAGAAAAATGTCTCTGAAGGTGCCGGTTGTAGATTTCCAGACACCAAAAGGGTGAGTGTGAGTTTTTAATTTTGTCGCCATCTGCTATGAACATGAATCAATGAGAACAAATTCTGAGAATAGTCCCCATGATAGCGATATAATCAATATTTCGACACAATGACAAAGAATCAAGGCAATTAGAAATAACATTGTCGTCGCTTTACGTTAAATGCGATCAAATACATAGAAGCCGATATCGAGGGACCCCCATCTAGAGTCCCCTTTATGTAGAAAGTATGCTCAAAACGAAAACTCACGTCAAATAGTGAATTTTTTGACATAAAAAAGTATCTTCACGCCCATATCCCCGAATAAGTAGGCAGAGGTACCACTAGTGTACCCGCGATTAGCCCAAATGCCCGTTTTCACCAAAGATCCCTATACTACACCCTAACTAGGAATCCCCTAAGCTAAGTGCTCCCTAAAATTTGACCCTTACCTATATTCGTTTTCAAAACGCTAAGGGACACTAATTAAGAGATCCCTAGTGAAGTGACAGTTCATTTTTAGTGTTTGATTTCGAAAAACCGTATTACCGATTTAGGTTGTTTGCTTATGTTTTAGAGAAAAATCGTCAAAAATATAAGCAATATAGTTTATTAATCATAAAATTAATTCTTTAATAATATTTTGCATAATAAATAATATAAACAAACAGATCTTCTGGCTCTACGTATGGCGAATCAGTTGCCAAAGTCAATTGAAAAAAAAACATTTGAACATTGTCGTCTTTGGTAATTGGTTACCCGTTTTGTTATTGTGAATTATAATTATTATTAAAAATACTTTTTGTTGTTGTTGTTATTAATTATGTACATACCTGTTATCTGAATACTCCAAATGGTGCTTTACTTTGTCTAGTAAATATAACACACTAGTTTTGGTTAACCTAAATCTTTACACAAAGTCTTGTTCATCATACTTCATGAAAAGATTCACATTTTACGGTAAATGAATGACCGCCTAAATACATTTGGGCTTGATAACAATTCCACTGTTTCGATAAAGTCGATGCTATCAAAAAAATCGCTCAAAACATCTTCCATTTTGCTTTACAAGTAAATAATAATAATAATAACACTAACATAATAATGCAAACGATAACAAAAATAACACCGTAATTAAAACCGCCACTTAACGCTAAGAGATCAAGATTCGGCCCTGTAAATTTAGGGGATCCCTTAAGGTTTTAGGTGTTCCTTAACTCTTGGCGAAAACGAAATTACTGTTAGGTGTCTCTTAAATATTTTTAGGGGTCCCTTAAAATTTAGGGATCTTTGGTGAAAACGTGCATTAGTCCTACAATGTTATAGGTATACATACAAGCCTATCGCCAACTGGGCAACGTTGGTTTTCGGATGAAATATGGAAATTTGTATCTTTTGGGTTAAATTAGACAAAATATAGTCCATTCCGCTCTGAGATTTTGTTAAGCATATCCGGGAGTATGGCGCATCTCAATTACAGTTATCTAGATAAAATTGGATGTTACTAATTTGCAACATGTTTTTTATGTGCCATTTTTTTTTAAATTTTGTGGAAGACGGCGAGGCGAGACGAGAAAACGAGTAGGTGATAGTATAGTTTTGAGGAACATTGATGTTGACAGGGTTAAGATCAGAATACTGACTGCCAACAACATCCTACGCAGCCAAATAGCTGGTGATTCAGTTATACAAATACTTGGAAAGCCTATAACATGGAGAAAATTTCTAGAGAACGCTAGGTCACAATAAATGCTTATACTTTCCATTTAGATCCAATTGCCAATTGCAAATAAGTGGATTCATGGAAAGCCGTATTGGCGATCTCTAATCAGTTGGTGATCCTCTAGATATTTCAAAAGCATGCTTTAAGTAACTATCTCCACAATTTTGGAAAACAATTGGCTGTAGGTTGGAAGTTCGTAGGTGGATAATTTAGGCGTAGAGATGCATTCGAACAATATTTTTCACTTTCTCTCGCGTTTGTCCAAACTCCCTTTGAAGATTATACAGCTGCCACTCTAGCAGGCAGTTCATAAAAGACGGACGATTTGCTATGCGAGTCACTATCATCGTGGCTACTAGTTAGTAAAGTTTTGCATTTTTTTCGCCGGGTTTTTACTATCGCCTCACCTATTCTTACTGCAGTAGTGTCAGTGCTTGTCGTTGTTATGTTCCGATTCAGAGGGTAAGGTAGCCGGTGCCACGTGTAATACATGTGGCATTAAAACCGCGCTACAAGGACGAAATAATAATAATAATAATAAGGAATATATTTGATGTCTACATGTAATGATTTAATATTTCTTATTAAATAAAACTACAATATTTCCTTATCCAACCCTGGACTTTAACACCAACATTCATAGTGTCAACCGCATGTAATAATCCATATATGTTCCGGACTTCTACTCAAGCCATCTCTTGTAACCTATTGATAATAATTAATCGAGCATTGGACTTTTCCCCTGACGCAATTAGAAGCGTTAGAAGTGAACGCAATTTTTCCTAAGTGACTCTTATTTTAGGCTTACGTGACGCCTACGATACGACTGTGATTTATTCGTTAATAATTTCAAGATTATAGTTATACTGGATACAATTTTGTTACCAGAATCGAAAATACTACAAAGCCTTGAATTTAGCGAAAACGTACTCAAAAAAGCGAAAATTTACGCGATATTAATAGATTGAATTTTTCATTTTTAAGATTTCGCAGTCTGCATGGAACCCTTACCAACCGCCTCAGTTAAGCTCAGTAACTCCTAGTTTACTAAAAAGCTGTAATTTGACATGAATATACATAGTAATCATGCTGAAAAGAAAGTGAAATAATATATTTAAACAAATGTGTAATCATGTTAACAACATTACGTGGATTTTTCAGTTTTTGTTCAAGTACAATAATTATTATAAGCAAAGTATGAATATTTTTTAAACTTTTATGGCGCGATATTGTTAAGTATGTATATAAGAAAGGCTCCACGAAGCGAAACATTTTTACGATAATTATTTAAAAATTTTTTTTTCATTTACAATTAAGACGGAAGTACGAGAAAATTTTGTTATTTAACAATCGTTTAACTTGTTTAAAAATTAATTTTAAGTAAAGTTTCCAACGGAAATAAATTATTTATAGTGTTCAAAATACATCATAACTTTTTCAAATTTAAAAAAAAAGAATATTCAATATCTTAAACAAATTAATTTATGTGTCGTACTCGATTTTGAGGCCGTGCGCGCAACCTTAAAATGTCGTGCGGAGACCCATTTTCAATGTTAAATTAAAATTATAAATAATGGAGATAGAGTTCCGAGATCTAAGAGTTTTTACTTCTAAATTTCCTCCCTTCTTAAATATTAATAGTTTGTGAAATATTGGCAAAAAACGAAATGCTATTTTTTCTCATCTTTAATTGTTTATAACTTTTGCAATTTTTTATATGCTAATACACGCTTTTAGCACATTTTTCTAGGCGTCCGCGTCATTCCGGATCCAATGAGCTATCGCACATAATTTTAAGAGCAGTATCTCTATTTTAGACACTTTTCAACTTGTTGCGCAGATTATTTGTAAATTATCTTGTTGCAATAACGTCAATTTTTGACCTCGTCATTTTGGAGTTTAAACGGTAAAGTATGCGGTAAACTTATTAATATCTCTACCTATTGCACATTAATATCTCTTACGTTTATTTCTGTTTCTCAGATATCTGCTTGTTTAATATTTTATAATATAAAAAGCTTGTTAATATAGACCATAAAAATTAGTTCAATTGCAAACGTCAGTGAAATTCTGATTAAGAAATCTGACTGCAGCAGCAGTCATTTTCCTCGTCTCCGGATCGTGTAATTTAGACGGCGGGAGGCGAGGTGACGTTTCGTTGTAGGGCAACGGAAATGAGCCATTTATTGCCGAAAAAAGGACCCCCGGGGCATTCTTCGCCTGTTTTTTTGTTTGGCTGGATTTATATTTCCTTATCTTTGTGTGATTTGAGTGAAAACTGTGGTTAGTGTGTTATTTTTTATTTGGAAGTTTTTGGCTGACGTGGAAGAAGGCATTCCGGGTTTAGTTCAATTTTCGACGACACTTTTTTTGTTTACACCTAACTTAGTACCTATGTATTAACTGTTTTCTTGTCTTTATTTTTATAAAAATGTTAAATATAATTTAAAATGATTGTGTGCTGAGTTAAAAAGTTAAAGGAGATTGATGAGGCTCCATACAAATTTGGCCTAAAATGCAACACATGATGATAGCCGCTTATCGTATTGTAATACATTATGGTTTCTTCTGAAATGTAAATTGTATTACGGACACTTCATAATAATAAAATTTACGAAACTACTTCAAAGATTAATATTACTTGAATTTACAATTGTTACATTCCATTTTAAGCCACCCACATCACAATTAATCGTCAACATAAATGTAATTCATTTTTGTATCATGAAGATTATTCGATTTTAACCACTTAAAAGTTAAAAAACGAAATATTTATTACTCGTTCACAGTGTAAATGGATGACACTTGTTTTTTTTTGTTTCTTTCAGATGATACTAAAAGTACTTGTTTATACAGCCTTCTATGTTGTAGGTTTCGACTATAATAATAAATATTTTCATTTTTGTTGCATTTTATACAATAGTTTGTTTAAAATTTTGCCTCTTACCTATCCAACATTTTTATAATTTGTTTGGTTGGTCAGAAATAAAGAAAGTGTTAGCTTTATAGCAGAAAAGAAAAATCTTTGCTTGATTTAGAAATGAGAAAAAGCGTACAAGTTTGGTTAGTTTCATGACTTTTCAACTAAAATCGTTTTAAAATTAACTTGCTATTAAAAAGTGTCCGTTGAATTCTAATCTAGCATCCTGCTTGAAAAAATATCATTTTCGAATAGTTATTAGATTTAGGTCTCAAGGATCATTAGATGAATGATGTGTTACGGGCTGCCCACCAAGAATACAGATAATCTATTTCACAATAGACCGTTTGAATACAAGACGATGAGTGTGTATTAAATTAGGCGTAAAAAGATTACACTCGCCCCAGACTACAAACTTAACGCCCCTTTTTCATTACACACGGGGTAAATAAATCACTCTGCGTGATATATTAAATCGCATTAGCGAAATACTGAACGTAGCAGTAGTGCATAAATGAGTGTAAATATTATAAATGGCTAAACTTCAGTAGTTCCACGTTATTGTGGTGAAGATTTTAAGCTGCGAAGTTTTGACGAAAACCTCTCGACTCCAGGGAGCACTAGATCGGTGTGAATAATCAAATTTAGACGAAGTTTTTTGAAAGTTAAAAGTTTCGGAATGTTTTTTGTGTGAGTTTCGAGCGGTAAGCCTAATTAGTTTTATTTTTGTTTCGCCTTAAAGCAATGATGTCTTGCTTTAAAAACTTTGTAATTTTTATATCATAAAATAGAAAATAAGAAGATAACTCTCCTGATGGTAAGATACAACCATCGCTTATAGATATCAAAGGCTTTTATAGTATAAATTATCTTGTGGTTAGCACCACTTTTTCTAGTATATTGTTATCCTTATTACAAAGGTTGTCTGGAATAGATCAATTTATTAGTGATAAGACCGCCTTTGTGTATCTTACTTGTATAATTTTGATGTTGTAACTTATAATGTTGTCATATATTTTGGTGCACAATAAAGAGTTATTGTATTGTATTGTATTGTATGTTTTACCTTTTACAATTAAAACACAACAGTCATATACACTAACACTTCCGGCAGAAATAGGGAAGATAATGGTTACCAAACCTGGATGATCCATTGCAGAAGTCTACCACTTAGTATTCACAATGGCAGTGACAATTTTGGCCAGTTGCTCGTCTTTTTCCCAACTACCTGGGTAAAAAAGGATTGTCCAACCTTCATAAGTGGCCCAGAGTAATATTATTTTAGATAACGACCAATACAACGGCTCTTCTATAGACAGAGAAAAACACTGTTAATTGACAGACACACCTTTTTTATCATTAAGTAGTTAACAAATAATTTTTTTTTTTTTAATTTATTATTGAATAAAAGAAACAATAAGTACATTTGACTATAGTAGCATTAGAAAAAAACCACAAAGGTTTATATACAATACTACACATTATTTTTAAATTAACTTAATATGTAAAATAAAATAGACACGGATATTAAGTCTCCTAGATTCAAACTCAAATCAAACTTCTTGAAAACTTTCCAAGTTATTCAAGAAGTATGATTTGAGTTTAGCTTTAATATTTTTTCGTATAAAGGTATTTATAAACTCAAATGGCAGTTTATTTAGCAAACGGGGAATCAACCAGCTAGTTGTTCTTTCCCCGTATACATTTTTTGCGCGCGGCATACAAAACCGGTTCGTAGATACAGCTCTTGTACATACAGGATGTTTAACTAATTTCTTTAGAGATTCGTTAAAGAAGTTTTCCTTAATCAAATTATACATAAACTGTGCTTGTACGGGTAGTATTTTACAATGTCTGAAAAGGCCTAAATCGTCATATTTAAATTGAAGTCTGATTTTTGGGGACACTACATTCTTTAATATTTTTAACTGCAATCTATAAATTTGATTAAAGTAGGAGGAATACGTTCGCCCATAGCTGCTAAGCCCATACCGAATATGAGATTCAGCTAGCGAGTTATATAACATTATTTTGACTTTGTATGGAATACGATCTTTGAGAATGACTAAATTTGCCAAAAATTGTCTCAGTTTTCTACAAACATATTCAATGTGATTCGACCAGTTAATTTTCGAGTCAATCGATAAACCGAGGTAATTTTGAACTGTTACTATGTCTATAAGTGGGCAAGAGCATCTATTCATATTCGATGCGTGCAGACAGCCATGATTATGGGCTATTAACTTTTGGACTGGACTATGTTTAATGTAAGGGGATTTTATTATTAATAACTTTGTTTTATTTGGATTTACTATCATACCTGAATCATGACACCATTGGATCAGAGCGTTCAGGTCAGACTGCAGAAGGTCACGAGCCTTCTGTGGGTCCTTGTGGCTCGTTAATAGGCAAGTATCATCCGCAAACTGATAACAAGTAGAGTTCTTAATGCAGTTATTCATGTTATTAACGTAAGAGAGAAAAAAGAGAGGACCTAAGACAGATCCCTGCGCTGTGCCTTCATTTGATGTTATAAGTTCACTGTATGAATTGCCAACTTTAACAGTGGTTTTCCTGTTTTTTAAATAATTTTTACACTATTTGAGCATAGGGCCTTGCACTCCACAGTTATCTAAACTAGTTATTAGTTTCTTATGTTCTAAGGTATCAAAGGCACGTGAAAAATCAATAAATAAGGCGAGTACGTGTTTTTTACTATTTAGGTAAGTATTCACTTCGTCAGTGAAACATGACAGAAGGTCAGTTGTTCCTTTCCCTGATTGAAAGCCAAATTGATTTCGGTATATTACTTGCTGTTTGTCGTAGAATGTACGTATTTGTTCACATACATATTTTTCTACGATTTTATCTATAGACGATAGCAGAGTAATAGGGCGATAATTAGTGTAATCATCACGCCTACCCTTTTTAAAAATGGGTCTAACACATCCGACTTTTAGTTTGTCTGGATAAATTCCAGATTTCATGCTACAGTTAATTAAGTTCGCTATAGCAGGTGACAATTCATTGCTACCAACTTTAATGTCAGATATATAAATGTTGTCAGGCCCCGGAGATTTGTTTGAGTTTAAGTTATGTATTATTTTATTAATGTTTTTACTTGAAGCTTTCTTAAATAATATACTAGAGTTGATAGGTTTGTTGTAAGTATTTGGGTCTAGAAGTTTTATACTACAATTAGGTATTATGCCTTTGATTGACCTGTCAAACTCCGCTGCAAAGTTATCGGCTATTACTTTAGTAGCAAGTCCTTGGGAATCAAATGCTTTAATAATTGCGGTATCTATAGATAAAGTTAGGCGTCCGAGCATTTGATTTACGATTTGATAAACTTTTTTAGTATTGTTAAAATTATTATTAATGTGTCTTATGTAATAATCATTTCTCTTTATCTGTATAACTTTATTTGTTTTATTACGAATCTTATTATATTCTAATTTTAATTTTATATTATTAATATCATTTCGCCAGGCTTTATATGTTCTATTCCGTTTTTCACATAACCGTACAACATTTTCATCAATCCAGGGCATTTTTTTCTGTTTATTTGAATATTTGTAAGTTTTAGAACATATAGCTGTTTCTTTGGCGTTGTAAATAGAGTTCTTAATAAAATCCAAAATATTTTGAGGGGAATCCATTGTTTTAGTTTCCGACCAGTTAATATTTTTAAGCTGTTTATGAAAAATATTGTAATTTACCGAGTATTTAGTATCAGCCTGTACGCACTTGGGAGCTATCTCTTTAACACAGGTAAATACAATGGCTCGATGATCGGCCAGTACGACGTCTAGCACCGCCGAGTACGGATGTAATGTGGGGAAACGCGCAAAAATGTGGTCAATGCATGATTTAGTGATAATATGATTATTCGTTCTATTGTTTAGCTTTGTTTCTATTCTAGTGTAATCTGATATTCCACACATTAGTCCTTAGTGTTTCTAAATATTTGTTTTTATAAGATGAAATGGTTTTCAGGTCTATGTTTACGTCACCGATTAAAAGAAGATTTTTTTTTTGGTGTTAAAGTCGGACAGGCATCTACCAAGCTCCATTATAAATATACTTTTGCTTGTTGATGGTGGTCTATAAATTGCACACACAACTGCATCATCATATGAGTCTAATTTTACTGTTCCCGCTAGGCATTCAAAAGATTTGGTTTTAAGTTGCTGTAAGGTAAACTTTAAGTGTTTTTAACGTAAACAATAATACCACCCCCCTTCCTATTAGAGCAGAGTTGTGTGTACATGTTATAGTCCGGTATATTAAATAAGTTTACAATGCTTTCTGATATGTTAGCCTCTGTTATAACAATTAAATCCAGAGGAAATTTACAGCTATGTATAATTTGTAAAAGTTCACAAAAATTTTTTAATAATGATCTAATATTGATATGAATAGACGTAAACTTAAGATGACTGTTAGGTGGCAACTGGTAAATTATATTATTCAAGGAAGAACAATTGTAAATTTCGTTTATATTATTAACCATATTTTATATATATATATATATATATATATATATATATATATATATATATATATATATATATATATATATATATATATATATATATATTAGGTATATATTTACTTTTTATCAAACAACAAAAAGAAAATACCTTATGCTTGCAGTCTACAACGGGGTAGAAAAGGTGATGGCGGATCCCTTAATTTGCTTTTCTATCTGCTGTATATCATCCATAGAACGCACATATAGTATTTTGCTTTTGTCATTCTTTCTCACATATATTTTCCCATCTTTACACCAAATAAATTGAAATGACTTACTGAGTCGGGTTTTGGTATTAAATAATAGGGTTTTAAAATGTTTTGTTAACGCTTCTATAATATAGACACGTTTATCAGCGGTCTCCTTGGGAATGTCTGGAATCAGTTGTGCTATAGTTAGACATTTCTCTTTGCTGGCGTCTATCCATCTGCGACGGGACACCTTGGTCTTCATCTCAACGAGAATCGCACCGGGTTTCGCCTTAGATCCAGGCAAGCGTTGAGAAGATTGTATGTCACACGTATTCACATTTAATTTAGTAGCCACTGTCTGGAGTAACTGGTCTACATCACTGGGAGATATTTCAGGTAAACCCGCTACTTCTAACGTCGTTGCTAACGATTTTTGCTCGAAGTTAAACATTTCTTGTTCCAAGACCGCCATTCTTAATTCCAGGTTCTTATTTTTGTTTGTAAGATCTTGATTTTTGTTTTCAAGATTTTTTATTAAAGTGTCTTGATTCTTAATTGATTGCTCCATATTTGCAAATTGTTCACTTAAATAGTCTAGTGATGACTCAAGATTACCTATTTCCTCTCGGAAGGTCTTCTTCAGCTCACGGCTAATATCTTGTACCAATTTCCGAGTATCAATGGTATGAAAATGCGTTACAGATCCATGTTCCGACTCCTCATCGTCGCCGTCTTCGTCTGGGATCACATATAAAGACCTACGAGAACCGTTCTTAAGGCAATCCTCACAACACCACTCGATCCCTGGTGAGTTTCGAAGGGTGTTCAACTGTTTATTGGAAAGCTTAGAACAAGTAGGGTCAGCATGAACCACCTTGTCACATCTGCTACATTCTAATCCAGGTATCTTTTTTGTTATATTCTTTTTGCACTTTTCACATTTTTTAACGACCATTTCGGGTAGCTTTCAATTTAAATATTCGCACTAACACAGCTTATTATTTCCGCGTCCGAGCGTTGAAAATAAATGGTTTTCCTGATGGAAAAAAAAACCATCAACTATAAACACCTAAGATGTTAATGGTGCATTTCTATCCATGTGGCGGGATAGTAATGCCGAATGCGTAAGTCTACCGGCTACTTTACCCTTTAGATCGGCACATGATAAAATCAAATGCTTGTTTTTGTCGTGTTTTTTTCCAAACAAGCAGATGGATCTCCTGATGGAAAGAGTCAACCATCGCCTACAGACACCAAAGATGTTAATGGTGCGTTGCTATCTTGTAGCGAGGTCTAAGGCTACATGCATAAATTTACCCGCAACCTTACCCTCCAAACCAGAACACGACAGCGACAAGCACTGACGTTATTGCGGCAGGAATAGGTAAGGCGGTGGTACCTGATCCGGGCGAGACAATGCAGAACTCTACCACCTAGTAAAATGACACTAATGCATGTGTGACACTAATGTAATGTGTGCCACTAATGCGGCAGGAATAGGTAAGACGTTGGTACCATATACCCATGCCAGACGTTGCGGAACTCTACCAGCTGGTTATCACTATGGCAGTGACACGTACAGCCAATCAGTTCGGTTCATCAAAATTGGTTCAACTGTCAACGAGTTGATATTTACATAGATGGGTTATAAAGTTGCCCGTTCAAATTAATCAACCTTCCTGTCCTCCGTGCTGAAGAGTAGGTAACTTATATAATTGGAAAGCTTATAATAAATGGTTGCTTACAACAAAAAAGGTTTGTAATAATATTATACGTTTTCCCCGTGTTGGTTCCGGGCTCCTTTGAAGAATAGACCAACTGCCGTTCTGACAGGCAGGTCGTAAAAGGCGACTGATTGGCTATACGAGTCACTACCATCGTGGCTACAAGGTGGTAGAGTTCTGCATTATCTCGCCCGGGTTAGGTATCACTGCCTTACCTATTCCTGCTGCAATAGCGCCAGTGCTTGTCGCTGTCGTGTTCCGGTTTGGAGGGTTAGCCGGTAAACTTATGCATGTGGCATTAGACCTCGCCACAAGATAGCAACGCACCATTAACATCTTTGGTGTCTATAGGCGATGGTTGACTCTATCTATCAAACCCATCTGCTTGTTTGCTATCTTATGATATATAAAAAAAATATATTTTTTTAAAATCATGAGATAGCAAACCAATAAATACCTCTCCTTATGGCAAGACACAATCCCCAGTAGATAGCAAAGTGTTAAAGGTCGGAGTCTTAATCACATACAAATAAGTTTACCAGATACCTTCCCTTCAAACTGAAACACGACAGTGGCAAGCACTGATGAGACTGCAGCAGGAATATTTAAGGTGCTACGAGATCTGGGCAAAATAATTTAGATCTCAACCAACTTAATGGTCACGATGGTAGTGATACGAAGTCGTAAGTTTGACATATATGAACAGCTTGGTAAAATGTAGATGGTCTGTTCTTCAAAGAAGGGCTGGAACAGTACATTACACATTGTACTAAGGAACATCAAATATATCTTACTTTTTAGGTTATTGCCTCTGTGGTCTAGTAGTCTGGTGTCAGAGTTGACCACATGAGGTCCCGGGTCCGATTCCTGAGTCAGGCAATTCAGAAATGTGGTTTTTGAGTTTTCTAATAAAAACAACATTGCCCGGGATTGGAAAGTGCCCGGTTGGCGAGAGGCTTGCCACCTATCACATTGTGGGACCAAGTATCTTCGGTTAATCGTGGGTGCACTTGTTGTTCTTCTACCTACCTTTTCGGGGATACGGGCGTGAAGATACTTGGATGATTTTAACGAGTACGTAGGCGTTGATTATATTATTAAAGCATAAGGATCTGGACTTTCGTAATACACTCATAACTAAGAATGACAACTTATCCGATATCCTGGTGATCCCGTTACAGTCTACACTTTACAATTTACACGCACACCTCAAAATCGCCGCCAGCTCTCCGGCCACTGCTTCGGCCCGCTAACTCGACACGCCGGTCAAGAGTTATTAACGATTTGAAATCTTGATACCACTTACTCTCCCGCTTATCATTAAGATACTGCCCTAAGCCGAAGTTCGGTCTCACAGGAGGCACGCTTAGGGCGGGCTGTAAGCGGACTTAATTTAAACTCTGGGCACTCTGCTCACGCAAAAATCCAGGTTTCGTAGTAACGGTTATTTATTCATTTCGAAAGAAAAGAACGTAACGAACTACGCTAAAGAAAACCTATGTTCCGGAATCGAAACACTGTTCGCAAAAAGCTGATCGTATAGCTCAAGATATCGACCTCATTTATATTAATATTATCTGCTTAAATGCATTTTTTTTAAATATTATAGCATAGGAAATAAGCAAATGGATAGGGTATAGAATAGGAATGAGATAGTAAAAATTACCTATCGGTGTAGTGGGATGGTAATACCATATGTATAAGTTTAGCTGATAAACTATTTATATATATGTGGTATTACTATCCCTTATCTTACCCTCTAAGCTGGAAAATGAAATTGAGATGTGGCAGAAAATGGTCAAGTAGTTTAATATTATAGTTCCTATCCTCCTAAATTCCTATATAAATAAAATAAAATAGGAATAAAATAAATAAATAAATAATTAAATTAAATAAATAGTTCATACAAATTATGGTTAAATATACATAATACATTTGGACTGAAGTCTTTCATTCCTCTCTTGCACTCTAACTTCCTGAAGCTTTAAATAAGTTATTTAAGATTTTCGCTCTAAATTTAATACAACAATTCAGTTTATCTTAATTATTAGTTTGTAATTATCGCGTTTAATAATTGTAATCGGTTTTAAATTTGATTGTAAATAAAATAATGTTTTATGATTATTTGACTCTAAGAGATTGGCCTATGCAATCAATTTAAGTATTAGTTAATATTTAGTTTTATAATAAGATATAATAATTCGTACTAACATTTCATAATTTTAAACAATTCATATTAAGGTAGGTTTTAGTATGAATTTTATGTAAGTTTATGCCCCCACTTATTGGTCGTAATATATTATTCCTGCAATAACAAACCTTCTGCTTTCAATTCCTAAAAAAGTTCCTATTTCCTCCTAACGATATTTCCAATTTTAAACATTAATTCAAGCAAACATTTAAACTAAAGAAAGTTTCTAGTCCATACCGCTATGATATTGCTAGAATTAACTTCACACGGTGGCATTTTTATACTTGAATGGTAGCTGTGATTGTAAGAGTACAGTAAATCTTGCAAAATATCTATATATCTGTAAGTATTTTTGTGGGTAAAATAACGCCACATTCTCATTTTTAAAGTTCTTTTAAATCTTTCAACAATGCTAGCTTTAATGTCTGGATTATTTGTTGTATAATAATTTATGTTTTTATTATTTAAATACGTTCTTACGTCTTTAGAAACAAACTCAGTGCCTTTATCAGACTGTATATGTGTGGGGGTCGTATTTGCTTCAGTAAATATACTTTCAAGACATGTTTTCACTGTTTCTGAGTTTTTTTTTCTCATTGCCCTAGCGAAAGCGTATTTACTGAATACATCAATAACACAAAGTATATATTTATAACCATCATTATATTGACTATAACTACGCATATCACTTAAATCTGCTTGCCATAAATAGTTTAAATTAGACAAAATATATTTGTTTCTTGGAAATTTTATTTGAACTTCTTTGTGTAATGTATATGTTTCTTGAGATCGAAGCCAGTCCCGTACCTCAGATTTATTCATTTTATGTTTTACAGCAGACTGAGGTAAGAAGCTGCCCAACTCTAACACCTTGTAATCGCGATGATGGTGATCACGCTTATCCAATCATTCGCCTTTTACAAAGTGTTACTACACACAACCCCCTGGTTCTTTAATTTTTAATTAAAATTTATAAATATACTTGTAACCCCACAATTTAAATATTTCCTTTCCATAAGATACCGAGTTATAATATTCCTACGCAAATATTTCCATAATATGAGTTAGGTAATATTATACGTGCAGCCAACATCCTTTACCTAAAGCAATTATTATCTCACAAAATATCCGAGAATTCAAAGGTCCGTGTTTCGTTAAGTTCTATCATCATAAGTGCCATAACGAACCACTTGAATATGTCGAACAATACATTTATTTAAGAAAACAAATTGGGTTTCAAGAAAACACTGGTGAGTTAGAAATAGAAAGGATAATACATGAAAAGTACTGGAGCTACAAAGAAATATTCAACAGTGATAGGCAACAACTACAACAACAACATATCTTCACGCCAGATTCCTTACGGGGTAGGCACAAAGAGCGAGTGTCATATGTCACGATCCTTGCAGATTTGTCTGGCTTCCTCCACATTAATTCTCTTCATACGAACACACCGATTGCGAAATCTCTTGACATCACCTACGGACAGTACTCGATCAATCTGATCATGGTATTTCAGTCTTGTTCTTCCCCGGCGCCTACATCCTTCCACATTCCCACTGTATATCTGTTTGGTTTACCTTTCATCTACCATTGGAAAGTGACATGCAACTTAATATAAAAAATAAAGTTTTGGACACGTGTCTTATTCTACGTTTGAGATATGCGTGCCAATAGGAAATTTCACAAATTCAACAAAAATATATTATATTCTTGTGGAGAAATATGGAAAAGTTAAATATTGAAAAAATAAGTAAAATTAGACATACAAAAATAAGACTAAATTAAAAACTATAGACGCACTCAAACAGGCTCAAAATTAAAGTGAAGGTGGTACACCCCACTGTCGCACGACACGACATATACAAAAGACCATGATGGACCAAAGCGGTTACGTTGTGAAAAGGTCCACTGGGTAAACACCGACGAGGAAGACCACGCTCACATATACAACAATATTAAAATAAATAGCTGGACTGAATTGACAGACAATTTGTAGTCCAAGATCGCAAAAAATGGCAGTCATTGGAAGACGCCTTCACCTAAGAGGGGTTCCTGATAGATTAGTGTACGCATACTTTAGATTTTACCTATTTTAGTAAATATTGTAATAAAAATGTAAAACAGTACTACCTATTTATGTTATGACTAGCTGATGCATGCATCTCGCTGCATTATACGTTTTTTGGTTAATCCCGCGGGATTGCCTAATTTTTCCGGGATAAAAAGTAGTTTATATGCTATTCAAGGTTATTGTCTATCTGTGTACCAAATTTCATTTAAATCCGTTCAGTAACTTTAGCGTGATTGAGTAACAAGCATCCATCCAAACATCCGTCCAAACATCCGTCCAAACATCCAAACTTTCGCATTTGTAATATTATATATAATTAATATAGATTAAATTTGAATAATTACTATATATTTAATTTATACTTAACTATTAGTTAATATTAAATTAAATGTATTTTAAAGGATACACGTAAAAACTAATATTAGGAAATAAAAGTTTGTTTTATTTATTTTATTTTATTTTAATATCATAAGGTCCTACTTAAAATAATAGTTACTTAATAACGTATAATTTTTACCCGCATTGGTTCAACGCCTCTTAAAATAACTGCCCATATGCCAATTAGCCAGGCAGTTCATTAGAGGCGAACGATTAGTCCGATGTTTGCTATTATGCCTACTATACTTTGTCCATTTTATTAATAATTAATAACATATTATACCTTATTTCATTTAGAAACCAGAATCAAGCAATAAAACGTCAATCTAATCGAAATGCTTAACACTCTTAGAGCGGCTTGCACCTAAATGCTTAAATCATTTTAAGTCACTAAATACGTTTAAAGTGACAGCTTTTAAGGCGTTTTGACATTTGCTAAACATGTTTGAGGGACTAAATGCATTTAAGCATTTTGGTGCAAGCCGCCCTTACACATATAATTCCGATACAACATCTACAACATCTACCGTGCTACAACGGGCATAGTGTGTAAAGAAAATATGTTAACACCTCAAAAAACATTTTGTTACGTGAATTAAGCCTCCGGAGTGATTTTATTTCATCGTTATGTACTACTAGCTGAATCGCGCAGCTTCGCTCGCGAGTATATTAATAAGTCATCCAAATAGCTTTTAATAAAAATTTCATCCCCTATTTCAGGCTTTCAGGGACTGATATTTGAAAAAAAAATTTGCCTATGTTTGACCCCGGATCTTCAACTATATTCGTGCCAAATTACATGAAAATCGGTCCAGTGGTTTAGCCACGAAAGCGTAACAGACAGACAAACAGACAGACAGACTTTCGCATTTATAATATTAATATGGATTAATAACTGTTGGGTGTAAGGCATAAACGCAAACTACTCTGTTAACGCTCTCTTCCAGGAAACAGACTCGGTGTTCTTTATTAACTAAAGTATGTACTATGTCTAGAATCATCTATACATATAATAAAATCGTAGGAAAGTCAAAACTGTACATTGAATATTTTTTTATAAGAATACTTGGGGCGTAATCTGCCATCGATATCGAAGCCAAAAATATAGTTTTTAGATTTTTTGTCTGTTTGTCTGTATGTCTGTCTGTTTGTCTGTAACTATGTCCGGGTTAAACTCAAAAAGTACTGCATGGATTTACTTCAAATCTTGAATGAATATTACTAATAGGTCGGGTTAACATATAGGCTACATTTTATCACGCTATCACCTATGGGGGAGGGGCTGCGTGGAGTAAATGAACTCCGCGCGGACGAAGTTGCTGGCAACAGCTAGTATAACATAAGAAAGCAAGTAATATATCCTACCCGTAAAAAATATTTAAATGAAAAAGTTTATTCAAGTAAAGTGGCCACCTCGTAAAGTTGTTTGAATAGACAAATGTGCTCGTATTCAAAAACTTTCAACATCTAAACTTCCATACACTATCGTCATATACTTACACAATCAAGAAAGTTCATTACTAATAAAACGAGAAAGTCGTACAAACAGCATTCATTCACTACGAACAACTTCGGGAGTTAGTTACATAAAAATATAGTGAAACACACATATATAAGTTCTAATCTTTTTACAGATATTTATTTATCTTTCAAAAACTATAAATAGTTTGAAAATCTTACCTTAATTTTTATATATGATAGGATCGCCTATGTGGTCTAGTGGTCCGGTATCCGTGTTAAACAACATGAGGTCCTGGGTTCGATTCCCGGGTCAGATAAATCAGATATGGTTTTTTTCAGTTTTCTAAAAAAACAACGTAGGCCGGGATTGAAGAAGTGCCCAGTTGACGATAGGCTTGCCACCTATCCCATTATGGGACTGTATCATCGGCTAATCGTGGGTGCACTTGTTGTACCTCTGCCTTCATCTTAGAGGACACGGGCGTGAAGATACTTTTTATAGCATTATATGCAAGCAGATTCCCCATGGACTACCTTTGAACAATAGACCACCTGTCGTTCTGCTAGGGAGTTCGTTAGAATCGAACGTTTTGCTATGAGAGTCACTTAGGATTAGTTAGGATACCGCCATAAGAATAGCAACGCACGATTAACATTTTTGGTGTCTATAGATCGATGGTTGTTTTTTCCACCAGGAGAGCTGCTTGTTTGCTATCTAATGGTATAAACAAATCTTTCGGGTTCGACAGATTTTTTGTATAAATTAATAAACTTGACCAATCTTAAAATAATATTAAAGCTATATCTACCACAGAATACTGGTCAATCTACATGGGGGACTAACCGAAGTCAATATATGTACATACCAGTAATATTCGAGCAACGCACACATAGGCACCTACCTCTCACGGACGCGAAATCTCGGAATGGTTCGGGACAGTTTGTTCCTGTTCTTCTGTTAGTCTACAATATTCTGTAGCTATACTATCCAGGGATAATATAGGCTACTTTTAAAATGACAGCAAAATGAAGTAATAACTGTTGATTACGCGAACGAATTCGCGGGAAACAGTTAGTTTCTTGTACATTATTGTCACAATAATCTAATCTTTTGATAAATCAGCGCAGGACGTAATCTTCAAATAGCTTTCAGAACATCAAATTTTATATCAAGATACATTTACGGCGTACTTCATGTTGAGTTCTGATTTGATAAATGAGTTATATTCTCGTAGAAATACAAAAATTATTTACATCAACAATCGAAGGTATACAAATAAATAAAATAGATATAATCTTGCCGGTTAATGTACATGGTAGACAGAGTAATTCGGACGTAAAAAATGTTCCTTGTATCTTCACGCCCGTATCCCCGAAAGGGTAGGCAGAGGTACAACAAGTGCACCCACGATTAGCCGAAGATACTTGGTCCCACAATGTGATAGGTGACAAGCCTATCGCCAACCGGGCACTTTCCAATCCCAGGCAATGTTGTTTTTATCAGAAAACTGAAAAAACACATTTTTGAATTGCCCGACCCAGGAATCGAGCCCGGGACCTCATATAGTCAACTCCGACACCGGACCCCTAGACCACAGAGGCGATAAAATCTTCCTTGTTTACTAAAATCTACCAGTAGACGTATTGACTGGTGAATCGTGGTGCTAATGGTCTACTATTCCAAGGAAGCCCAGACCAAAACGTAGGAAGGAACATATTATGATATTTAAAACGATCGTATTTATCTTTCAATTTCCCTAAAATTTGGCAAATATTTTAAACTGGACAATACCACGACCTGTCACGCGTTTGATATCGGATCACTGTAAAGATATTGATTTGTACTAAGACTTAGCTATGTCACACTCCGTGTTGTAGGAAAGATTTAAAGATATTACAATAACATATCTTCACGCCAAAGCCTACAGAGTAGGCAGAGCGAATTGACCATATGTCACGGTTCCTTGTTTACTACACATTGTTTTTTTTTATATCATAAGACAGCAAACAAGCAGATGGGTCTCCTGATGGAAAGAGTCAACCATCGCCTATAGACACCAAAGATGATACTGGTGCGCTGTTATCTTGTGGCAAGGTCTAATGTCACATGCATAAGTTTACCGGCTACCTTTCTCGCCAAACCGGGACATGACAGTGACAACCACTGACGGTATTGCGCAGGAATAGATAAAGCGGTGGTACGAGACCCGGACGAGACAATGCTGAACTCTACCACCTACTAGCCATGATGGTAGTGACTCGTATCACCAATCTGTCGCCTTTTACGACCTGCCTTTCGGAACGGCAGTCGGCCTGTTCTTCAAAGGAGTCCGGGACCAACACGGGTAAAACTCTTCATGACTCTCTTCATGGAAACACGCTGATTTTGGAGACTCTTGACGCCACCTTCGAATAGCATCCGATCATTTTTGATCATGGTGCGTCAGTTTTCGTCCCGTCCGGTGCATACATCCATCCGCATCGCATTGTATATCTGTTTTTTTATTCGGTCACCTGCAATTCTTTTGACATATTCGAACCAACGGAGCATACCCTTTTTACTTTTAAACCAATACTGTCTTTCAATTCCAATCTCTCTCTCACTTAGGTGTTACAAACGCGATCCGGGAGTGTTACACCACAGATTTTTCGTAACACTCTCATTTCAATCGCGTTGATTCGAACTTCTTTTACTTTAATGCTTTCTGACGTATCCAGCTCTCACTTCTATATAATTGCGTTGGAGCAAGCACACAATAATTATGCAGGGCACGACGGGCACCCTGACTACGGACAGTACTTTGAAGTATTCCCTAACGCCGCATTCACTTCGTAACCCTATACGTAAACCCCCGTAACCGCTGCGTATGATAGATAAGGAAGTTACTGATTTTGCGCCGATTTTCGAAAATCGAGTTTTCACCAGATCTCCACGTTTTAAGGTCCTAGGAACCTTTTCCGACTATTTCCACGATGACGTCAGTATATCTGTATGTATGTGTGTGTATCTTTGTGTGTATGTATGTGTGTGTGTGTGTGTATGTGTGTATGTAAACATCTCATAACTTGAACGGGTAGACCGATCGAAACGCGATTGATGGCATTCAATTGAATTCCACTCAACTTAGATTTTCTCAAAATTTGAATCAAATCGGCCCAGGGAATATAAAAAAAAACAAAAAAAATTATGCGAAAAAGTATATTTTTAATATAATTTTCAGATTTATGTACCGATTGAGAACAAAAACTAATCAGCTCTGTTAAAGATATAAGGATCACTTTGAACGTTTCGGCCGGCGCCCGGTGATAAGGAATAAAATACATGTATTAACTGCACGATGTTTTAATTGCGACTAATAAAAGACACGATACACGATTGACTCCTAACATACCGCCCACCAAAAAACAATAGTTTTTTACAAGCAAAAACTCATATAATATCTGAATTTATAAATATCTTTCATGCATTAAATGTACATTATATAAATACACAAAACTATAAGGTAACAGAATAACAACTTGAACTTGGCTTTTTTATAAAGTCAAGTAAGTAAGATTCTATTTCAAATAAATAATCACATAAACCTACATCTACACCTACATATATTTTGATCTAGTACATTTGATATATTAAATTTTCATACATTGACATTCTGACAACAATAAGCATTCTTAATTTATTTATTATTTTTAATCATTAATTGGAAGTTCACAAATCTTAGATAAACTACGTTTAACAATCTTTCTACGACACTTAATGCTATACACGCGACACAAATTATCATGGCCTGGATGTTTTTGCACAATGCGCCCTAATGCCCATTTGCCCGGTGGAAGATTGTCTTCCTTTATTAAGACAATGTCACCTATAGCAAATTCCTTGACTGGTTTTTGCCATTTGGGTCGTTGCTGGAGTTGGGTCAAATATTCTGTTTGCCAACGACGCCAAAAGTGTTGCACTAACCTTTGAGTGTGTTGCCATCGAGACAACCTATTGACATTTAAATTGATTAAACTTGGTTCAGCGATGTTAATAGGGGCTTCACCAATTAAAAAATGTCCTGGAGTCAGTATTTCAAGGTTGTTAATATCAGTTACATCTGCTGGGCAAAGCGGTCTCGAATTTAAGCATGCCTCTATTTGGCAAAGGGTTGTAAGCATCTCCTCATAGGTTAAATTACAGGTAAGAATACGTCTTAGGTGATGTTTTATAGAACGGACTCCAGCCTCCCACAAACCTCCAAATCCTGGGCTGTAAGGTGGATTAAAATGCCATTCTGTCCCATCTTCAGCTAGTAAATGTACCAAATCATCAGGCATATTAAACTTAGCTTCATGCCATAGGTTTCTTAATTCCTTCTCTGCGCCTACAAAGTTGGTTCCGCGGTCGTTCCATAGGTGCCTGCATTTGCCTCGTCTTGCTACGAATCTTTTGAAAGCTGCTATGAACGTTTCAGTAGTGAGGTCACCCACGAGCTCCAAGTGTATTGCTTTCGTAGCCATGCAAACAAAGATGGCGATGTAAGCCTTGCTGCACTTGGCGCCTCTACCTCGTGTTGCCAAAATTTGAATAGGGCCAGCAAAGTCTACCCCGGAATTTTGAAATGGACGAGCTGGTGTTACTCTAGCACTAGGAAGATCTCCCATAAGCTGTTCTCTAATTTTTGATCGCTGTATAGCGCAAACCAAGCACTTATGAATATGAGCTTTCACTAACATCTTAGCCTTGACAATCCAGAAGCGTGATCTGAGGTAGCACAACATCAATTGAACACCTCCGTGAAGCGTTTTTCTATGCGCTTGATCTACTAAAAGTTTCACGGCTGCATTCTTATGACCAAGTATAATAGGAAATTTTGCATTATCTTCAATTTGAGCATGTCGAAGTCTTCCTCCGACTCTTACGATGCCCCTTTCATCAATAAATGGGTTTAATGATTTCAGTGTACTTTTTTTACTAATAGGTTTATTTTCCTTTAAACTATATATTACTTCCTCAAATTCCTCCCTCTGTACTATTCTTACTATCTGATCTAATGCTTCTTCTAATTCTTGATTGGTAAAGGGTTTATTTATATTTTTAGGCTGTTTCTTATAATTTATAAATCTCTTGCAATAAATAATCACTCGTTGTAATTCTTCTAAAGTGTGAAAATTCTCGAAATTAATTTGTGTCTCTTTCAATACGCTGCAATAAACCATTAACTTCTTCCTTTTTTCTATATCTGTTTCTTCTACGTTTGGCTTTGTTAATTGAACCTCGCCTTTCCGTAACCAGTTGGGTCCCGCTCACCATAATTGATTGTGAACGAGCTGGGGAAGAACTATTCCTCTGCTAGCTATGTCAGCGGGGTTACTTTCAGATGCAACATGATGCCACTGAGAGTATGGAATATTATCAGTGATCTCAACTACACGATTGCTGACAAATACACTCCATCTAGACGGATCACCATTTAACCACGACAATACGACTGCCGAGTCTGTCCAAGCATATATTTTGCTACAGGGGATTCTCATAGCTTCGCTTATTTGTTTTAGCAACCGAGATAGAAGTACAGCGCCACAGAGCTCCAGCCGTGGGAGAGAAACTGGTTTAACGGGGGCAACTCGAGTTTTTGCTGCAATAATACTCGTCTTCATTTTTCCATCCCCAGCTAAGACTCTTATGTACGCCACAGCTGCATACGCCTTAACTGACGCATCAGAGAAGCCGTGGATAGTAACAGTTTCCATCAAACTTTCAGTAGTGTGAAGCCATCTTTCAATCTTAACTTCATCTAAGTATTGAAATCCTTGCCTTAATTTTATCCATTCTTTATGGTTGTCATTACTGATTTCTTCATCCCATCCAATACGCTCAATCCAAAGTTTTTGTACTAATATTTTGTAAAGCACGATCACAGGGGCCAACCAGCCTAGGGGGTCAAATAAACGTTGTAATTCCGCTAAAACTATTCTTTTTGTCACTCTTACAGGTACTGGTGGAAGCGATAAATGGTATTCAAGGCTATCACTACCAACATTCCATGATAAACCTAGAGCTTTAATAGTGCCATCTACCTTTATGTCAATACTGACCCTGGTGCTTCTCTGAGTGGGCGGAATTTGCTCCAAAAACTCTGCACTGTTTGACGCCCACTTTTGTAAAATAAAACCTCCCTTTCCCAGTATATGAATTAGATGATTTGCTATATTTACTGCATCTTCGACAGTGTCTTGCCCAGATATCAGGTCATCAACGAAGAAATCTTCTCTAATCATTTTTGCTACATCAGGGTGACCTTTGGCTTCGTCAAATGCTACCTGATGCAAAGTTTTGACAGCTAAATATGGAGCAGAGGCTGTTCCAAATGTGACGCGCAAAAGTCGATAATCTTTTATTGGTTCAGTAGTGCATTCACGCCAAACAATTCGTTGATAGTCAATGTCATTTTTATTGACTAATATCATAAGGTACATTTTTTGAATGTCAGCTATAAAGCAAACCTTTCTGCATCTCCACCGCATAATTAGGTTTCTTAAATCTTCTTGAAGCGGAGGATCAACAAGCAGCTCGTCATTCAGAGAAATGTTGTTTGACCCTTTCGCGGAAGCGTCAAATACGATACGGACACGCGTGGTTTCCTTATCCTCACGAATAACAGGATGGTGTGGTAAATACACAGCAGGCTTATTTAATTCTTCTTTTGGTACCTCTTCTATGTATTTCTTGTCCACGTATTCCTTAATAACCCTTTCATACTCCTTTATTAAGTTTGGTTCTCTTTTAAATCTTTTTTCCAACTGGCACAGTCTTCTCACTGCTCCTTCTCTTGTATTACCTTCCGTAGATAAAGGTTGTTCCGTTTTCAGTGGTAACCTTACAACATATCTTCCTTCACACGTTCTTGTGTGTGTGCTTGTGTATATTTGTTCACATAATTTTTCTTCCGCTGTATGTAACCGTTCATTAGTGGGCTGCAATTCCCACATCGATTTTATCATATCATCAAATTTTATTTGATTGCAAAGCACAACGTTAGTATGAGTAAAGTGTTCGTCACCTACACTTCCAAATAGGATCCACCCTAACCTGGTTTCTTGTGCGCACGGTGTGCCTACAGGGCCTTTAATAAAATTATTTTTAAGAATTTCCGCATAGACCGCAACACCCAGCAGGACATCAATCTTTCCCGGCGCATAATAATTTAAATCAGCTAAGGTCAACCCTTGAATGTGACTCCAGTCCCTACTCACCTTAATATACTTACATGGTAACCTTGTTGTCAAGCGCGTAGATAATACATATGCCTTGACCTTGAGGTTGAAGCTTTGCTCATAATTAGACAAAATCTCAAATTTTACCATTTGGCTAACAGAAGTTTCAAGTGACCCGACCCCAGTGACCTTACCTTGTACCTCAGTTCTCTCAAGTTGCAAGGGCTGTGTTGCCCTTTCACTAATAAATGACCCTTGAGACCCGGGGTCAATTAAACATCGCAACATCGTGATGTGGCCCGTCGAACTTCTTACGGGAACCACTGCGGTGGCTAACAAAATATTCCTATTTTCTGAAGAGAAGTGAGAAACAATAGACACATCTGTAACTTCCCCTTTTTCTTCTATATTTGTATGCATAGAAGACAACCCTGTTGTACCTTGCCTATCCTTGCTATCCAGGGATGTTTCTAATTTCCTAAAAGTATGTAGAAGTGAGTGGTGTCGTTTTGAACATAATTTACACGTTCCCTTCTGTCTACAGTTATAAAACGGATGCCCCGCCAATAAACAGTTAAAACATAATCCCTTCCCTTTTACAAATTCCTTTCTTTTTTCCGGCTCTAATTTACTAAATTCTTTACAGTGATATAGGTTATGACTACTATTGCAAAAAACACAAGTCGACTGAATTGACGTAACTGCATTAAAAGACCTATCCCTTATTTTATTTTCTCTCAACGGCACACTACCAGATGTTAATTCTAATGTTTTTATTCTATTTTCTAAAAAGTTAATTAAAATGTTTAAAGCAGGCATACTTTCAGAACATTCTTTACTTACATATGTTTCCCAATCTTTATGCGTTTCCGAATCTAATTTTTGCACGATTAAATAAATAATAATAGCGTCCCATGTATCCGTGTTAATTTCTAAATTATTTAAACTGTTCAAGCACTCTTTAGTAGTATCAATTAATGTTTTCAACTGTCCCGACGACTGAGCACCAACCCTCTTAATTGAAAATAATCTTTTTAACACCGCATTTACAATAAGTCTTTTGTGACTGTATCTTGCCTTTAACGCATCCCACGCCGCATGAAAGTTGTTTTTCACAATTTGAAAATGTTTTATAGTGTTCTTTGCCTCACCAGAAACACAAGACTTCAAATAATGCAATTTTTGCACTTCGTTGAGATTGCTATTATTGTATATAAGCGTTTTAAAAGTATCTTCAAACGACTGCCACTCTTCATATGCACCAGCAAATGTAGGCATGTTGATTTGCGGCAGCTTAATATCCGCTACGGACGGCTCGCGCTCCGAGGACGTCGAAGTGTTCAGTGGAGCAGTAGTCTCCAGCAGATCCAATAAATCCGCCCGCAGACCCATGTACAACTCTTCACATACGGTGTGATCATCTTTGACGAAATAGTCAATTGACTCCCGTTGCTCTCGTTTAGTCAGACACAGCAAGTTGGTATGCGCGGCGCGATATGCATCCCAGTATTCTTCTATGCACTTTATTCTGGTCTGTACGTAGCCGCGTGTAAGTCTCATCTTGGGACATTTTTTGAAATTAATATATGCCTTGTTTATAAGCGCGTGTAAATCACTCAATTGTACTAAAACGTCTTCGTATGTAGTCATAATTACAGTACGTATGAATTTTTTTCAATTTTAAAGCACACAACAATGTTAAAATATTATCACTGCATACAAAGTTTTTTCTATATTCCTCCGAGTCAAACAATAGGCTTCGCCGGCTGAGCGTTTTTTGCATTAGAATTTATACTTGTTGAATCCGGCTCGATTTTGGACCATAATGTTAAAGATATAAGGATCACTTTGAACGTTTCGGCCGGCGCCCGGTGATAAGGAATAAAATACATGTATTAACTGCACGATGTTTTAATTGCGACTAATAAAAGACACGATACACGATTGACTCCTAACAAGCTCTATTCTTCAAAAAACTACGTATATTACATAAATTGCATCAAATTTGGTTTATGAGTTTGGGAGTTGACGAAAAATTTTGAAAAAAAATGTTATTTCGACATAACTTTTTAACCAAACATTTTTTGGTATTCTATGATATTTCAGAACTAGAAAAATTACATCGAATGCATTTTCAAAAATCAGACCACGTCGCCTTATAAATCTTATTATCTTTCTAATTTAAAAACTGCGTCAAATATACCGTTAATTGCATCAAAATCGGTCAATTCGTTTGGGATTAATCAATGGCGAAAATTTTTGAAAAATATGTCAGACGTCTCTGATTAACTAAGGTATGATATTTGGTGTGATGATAACTCCTTACATACTTCTATGCATTTGGCATTTATACTTTCATGGGCGTACCGAGAGGGAGAGGGCAGGGAGGGGCAGCTGCTCCCCCTGGAATTATTTACCTCTCTACTATCTACTGTTGTAGTTAAAAATAGAAAAAGATAAAACCATAGTCTTAAAATGTTACGGTTAATATTTACATGTTTTAATTATCTATTTTAATTAACTCTCATTACATAATGAGCATAGATGTTTGTACTTCCGGGTTTGGGTGTTTATTATGTATTTTTTATGTCATAAGATAGCAAACAAGCAGATGGGTCTCCTGGCGGCAAGAGTCGACCACCGCCTATGGACATCAAAGGTGTTAATGGTGCTTTGCTATCTTGTGGCGAGGTCTAATGCCACATGCATGAGTTTACCGGATACTTACCCTCCAAACTGGAACACCAAAGCGACAAGCGTTGACGCTATTGCGGCAGGAATGGGCAAGGCGGTGGTACAAGACCCGGGCGCGACAATGCAGAACTCTTCCACCTAGTAGCCAAGATGGTAGTGACTCGCATAGGTAATCTGTCGCCTTTTATGACTTGCCTAGCAGAATGGCAGTTGGTCTATTCTTCAAAGGAGCCCGGAACCAACACGGGGAAAAATATGTATGTGAACTACCATTATATATTATGTATTGCTATGTATTAGTATCGTTGACTAACACCCATAAAACAAGCAAATAATTTGCTTACTTTGGGGGTTAGATCAATTCATGAAATTTGTCCAGTAATATTTATTTATTTAAAATTTATTTATTGGAACGAAGTTCCTTACGGCAGGCTTGGAGGGGATAGGGATGTTGCTGCGCGACCGAACTGAAAAAAATGTGATAGTAAAACCGTAAGAAAAATGCGTGGAATAAAAGCGTTAAATGAGACGTGCGCAGGCGCGACAGTCGCGTACACAAGCGAGTAGTGCCGTTTAGCCGAAGGAAGTTCGTTCCTACCTGGTGTCCCGCGACACCACATCATTTTTTATTTATGTTTTTTGCTTTTGCATATTAAGTATGTTAAATGGTGTGATACTATCCACTTGGCGAAACTGTAGTGCCACATTCATTGATTTACAGGCTACCTTACCTACAAAACCGTAACACTAGTGACCTACGTCACGCTATTGCGACAGGAATATGTAAGGCGGTGGTACCGAACCCGCGTTAGATGTAGCAGAATTCTACCATTTTGTAGTCACGATGATAGTGACATGTGTGACCAATTGTTTGCCTTTTACGAACTGCCTAAAAGAATGGCAGATCTACTCTTTAAAGGGGGCCAGGACCAACAGGACTAACACGGGGAAAATATTCATGTACCTTTTGAGGACAAAAAAACATATTTCTGAAAACCGTCGTAAGTTTAAAAATGTACAGCTTGCATTGACTACCTTATATACAGTTAGACAATAATAATCAATTACATTATTTATCTAGACTTAATTGTATCCATTATTTGGTAGTCAGCCTTGTTGATTGTACAATTTAGGTTGAGTGAGGCTACTAGCTAAGCTACGCTTATATAAGGCTGCTAAAATACCAATAAATATCACCAACGGTTATTAATTTTGCGGGAAAATTTTTCGAATTATTAACGAAGCCACGCAATAAAATTATAATATGCAAATTTTAATGGACTGTTAATCTTTACACCCTTGAATATTACCATAATATTTTTGAAAATGGCCCTGCAAAAGACGCGGTTATATTATTTTAAATAATAGGCAACTTAACTGTATTAAATTTATGGTTAATTAATTATTCGTCTCGATCAATACACTGTGTACATTTTGAGGTATTTTCCCCCCCGCGCTGTTTCTCTTCAAAACCAGTTTTCATAGGATGATTTTTTCGTATTATTTAGAAACTAGCGACCTGCGCGCGGTTTCACCCGCGTAGCTTTTGTTCCCGTGGGAATATCAGAAAGGTTTGTACACTAAAACCTTAATCAAGAATTAAACTATCTATTAAAAAACTGCATCAAAATCCGTTGCATAGTTTTAAAGATTTAAGCATACATAGGGACAGACAAAGGAAGCGACTTTGTTTTATACTATGTAGTAATTACGTAGTGAGGACTTACGGACGTTCATTAATAGAGCTTAAATTTTAATTCATGAAATTTAAGCTCTATTAGCTCTATAAGTAAATTTAATATTCATGAAAAGAACTTATATTTTACTTAGGATTTATAGATAATCAAGAAAGGAATTTTCTTCCCGCCACCCGGAGAACATTCTGCCTGTTTTCTATGTAATAATATTTAAGGAAAAGGTTTAAGAAACGAGCTTTTATATTCCTTCGGCCTTTGGGTCCTTCTTGAAAAGAGCTAACATATTAATGAGGATTTACAGACGTTCAAATATAAGACTGCGAATACTTAGACCTTACGGACGTTCAAGATATGGTATGCCATGGTATGGTATTATCATATCGCACACGGATAGCGACGCCTATATAAAATAATTGTCTCTTTTCAACAGGTGCCATCTGCTTGTTTGCTGTTTTGTGATATTATAAAAAATCTACTGTTTAGAAGAGGCCTGGACTAAACGCATGGACTAATCACATGGACTAATCACTTAATTATATAATGAAATAATCATCCTACGACACAAGTTTAGCACTTAGTGTAGGTTCTGCGCGCCAATGTACACCCATTTGTATGTAAGCACTCTAGTATAGATTTTATTATAAATTTTTGATATGTACAAAAACATGTAAATCTTGGTTTTGAGAAAATAAACGTATTATTATTATTTTAGCACAAGAATAGTGTTTTATATGTATATTAATTTATTTATTTGACCATAGACTAAACAATAAAATCTCTTTAAAGTTTGACAACTGACTACGTTACTGAGTCCTGAATCCTGAAGATGCTCAAAAAGTGAAACCGCTCGAGTAATTTACTAAAAATATATATGTTGTGAAGTGAAATTCAAGTACAAGTGTATTGTTAATTGTGTTTAACAGTAATGAGATTTCACCAAGTGTCGACAATGGAAAGTATAGAATACTAGCTGTGCCCGCGACTTCGTTCGCGTGGAAAAAATTCTAAAATAAAACTCGCATAGTTCCCGTTCCCGTGGGATTTCCGGGATAAGAACTATCCTATGTCCTTTCTCGGGTCTCAAACTATATTTGTACCAAATTTTATCCAAATCGGTTTAGCGGTTTAGCCGTGAAAGCGTAACAGACAGACAGAGTTACTTTCGCATTTATAATATTAGTATGGATTGACAACTGACCTTAGTTAGCCCCATGAAGCTCTATTATATATGGAGGCAACACTTTTAATACCTAATTGAAACCACTTGAAACCAAATTTCAAATACTGCTGTCATCTTCAGAGGTCTAACCCTCTCTTTCTAACACATCTGTATAAATAGAGATGGGGAGACCTCATAGACAGAAATATAACTTGAATATTTGTTTCAATTGATTAATACGAGTGCTAGCTCCACCTATCCATACTATCCATACTAATATTATAAATGCGAAAGTAACTCTGTCTGTCTGTCTGTCTGTTACGCTTTCACGGCCAAACCACTGAACCGATTTGGATAAAATTTGGTACAAATATAGTTTGAGACCCAACAAAGGACATAGGATAGTTCTTATCCCGGAAATCCCACGGGAACGGGAACTATGCGGGTTTTTATTTTAGAATTTTTTCCACGCGAGTGAAGTCGCGGGCACAGATTACAGGGCAGGGCCTAATAATTCATGGTTAGCCCTAAATAAAATAGTAAACATGTGTGCATAATATCTTGTATGTTACATGAATTTATTGTGTGTAATTTTTGTTTTTATTAATTAAATGTATTTCTTGTGCATCTATATTAATTAATTAATTATTAATAAGGAAAATGTGAGAGTTTGGATGTTTGGATGGATGATTGGATGGATGTTTGGATGGATGTTTAGATGGATGTTTGGATGGATGTTTGGATGGATGTTTGGATGGATGTTTGTTACTCAATTACGCAAATACTACTGAACGATTTTGAATGAAATTTGGCACACAGGTAGATAATGACCTGAAATAGAACATAGGCTACTTTTTATCCCGGGAAAAGTTTGGTGATCCCGCGGAATTCCCAAAAAAGCTTTTATAATGCTGCACGCTGCAACTAGTTTTATATAAAAATATTATGTTTCTGCAATCCTCCGCAACGTAAACTTTAACTGTGCCAAATTTCACCCTCCACCGTTCACGCAATTGTCTTAAAAAGGGGTACAAAGTTTTTCCTTTACGTATTTATTTATAGATGGATGACTCAAAACATTTTTGTACATATTAATAATCGACGTAGTGATGAAGAGGTGGCCGAAAGTGGGGAAATGAAGTGTGAGAAGACCGAAGAGAGACCGAAAGGCAAGGTGGATCAAACCATTATTTTTGCAAAGCATAATTTTTTGCTATCAAATTATAGTATCGAAATAATTTTACAAGTCATTGATTGCATCTAGAATGTCATTATCCGTCCATTTATTATTGGCGATAAGAAGACCTTCTTTGTTTAAATTACATAAAAATTGAATTGCACTGTGCTCTCGGAGATCATAAATTTCCATCTTGAATTAATTATAAAAGTACGTCAAACGCAAGAATTCAAGTATAAAAATGTAACGTGAATGGTGAGGTAACAAAGGCGGATTCATTGCATTATTCCTTTGCCGCGGCATCAGAACAATGAGATGAAAAAAAAAAAGATTTAAATGTGTCGGGAATCGTGGCAGAGATGAAGTGTTCAGACCTGAGATGTGGGCGATTTTAACAAAATATCTGAACTTAAATGGAAGGTTCATTACAATGATAAGACTAAACTCCAACGCAAATTATATTAAAGTCATAAATACTTTGTGTCTCGTAAAAAATGATTATTCCTGTAGTAGGCAATACCAGCTAGCAAGGAGACATTAAGATGATAATTTTATTTTATACTAGCTGACCCGGAAAACGTTGTTCTGCCTTTTTAACTACTTCCCTGGACTTCAACAATTAATTTAAAACCAAAATTAGCCAAATCAGTTCAGCCGTTCTCGAGTTTTAGCGAGACTAACGAACGGCAATTGATTTTTTACATATATAAAGATATAGATAATTCTTATATTTTGGTAAGGGCCCCCTTTGTCTACCAGGTATTTTGTAAAATGCGAACAGTTTGCTATACATGTCACTACCAGGTGGTACTAGGTGGTAGAGCTCTGCATTGTCTCGCCCGGGTCTGGTACCACCGTCTTACCTATTCCTGTTGCAATAGCGTCAGTGCTTGTCGCTATAGTGTTCTGGTTTGGAGGGTAAGGTAGCCGGTAAACTTATGCATGTGGCATTAGACTTTGCCACACGATAGCAATGCACCATTATTATCTTTGGTGTCTATAGGTTGACTCTTTCCATCAAGAAACCATCTGCTTGTTTGCTATCTTATGATATAAAAAGAATACCATCGTGACTACTAGTTGGTAGATTTTTCGTATATTAGGTAACACCGCTTTATCTATTCCTGCCGCTATAACGTCAATGTTTGTCATTGTTGTGTTCTGGTTTGGAGGGTTAGATAACCGGTAAACTTACGTAAGTGACATTAACACCGAGCCACAAGGTGGTATCCTTGAATGCACCTTTAACGTCTTAGGTGTCTTTAAGGCAGTGTTTCTTAAACTGTGGTCCGCGGACCCTCTGGAGGTCCGCGAGCATATGTATAGGGGTCCGCCATCTTATCTATAAACGTTCCAATTATTTAATAAATACCTATTTTTTTATTAAGGGGCTCCTTGAAGTTGTGGTCGATTTTCAAAGGGGTCCGCGGTTTGAAAAAGATTAAGAACCACTGCTTTAAAGGATGGTTGTGTCTTTCCACCAGGCGAACCACTTGTTTATTTGTTATCTTGTAACATACAAAAAATATATGCAAAATCGTTCAGGTTTTCGCCGTCACTGTTTTTCTTATATGCTTAAGATTGACTATAACTTTGAACGAGCCACTGAACAATATGATAATGAAAGAGCCAATTCCAGTGACAATATCCTCAATTACCCAGGACATATTCCACAATGGCACAGAGGAATAGCGCAAGTCACGCCCCCTATAGCCTTGTCAGCAAACAATCCATCATTACGTCAGGCCTTTGTGGCCCGAGGGACGAGGATGTCGCATCATATAATTAAAAATACGAATGACCTTCGTCACCGGTCATTGTGACACGATTTGATTTCTATTTGTAAGATTGATCCATATTAGTCATTTTGAATTAATTAAACATTTAAAAAGTCTATTGGAATTTTAATAATCTAGATCATTTTATCTAGATTTAATTTAATGTAATGTGAAATAGAGAATACGATAATTCTCAATAGGTTATTAACAATGGTTTAATTTTTGCAATATATATTTTTAGGGTTCCGTACGTCGAAAGGAAAAAACGGAACTCTAATGGGATCACTTTATTGTCCGTCTGTCAAGACACTTTTCCTCAGAAATGCAAGGAGATAATAAGCTGAAATTTATATCAAATGCTAAGGTTTACTGTCCCTTACAGCTGTGAAAAAATCAAACTCGTGCGTCATCACAATCTTAAAATATTATGACCATTTATATCACATATTTTACGATTTTTTGTTATTTCAAAAAGGAATCAAAACCTTTAGGGTATATCCTGTGAACCTAGAATTATGAAATTTGGAAAGAAGCAATGTCTTACAACACACGTAATAGAAAAAATCTGAAAACCATAAATTTTTAGTCACATCACGAGAAAACGTGACCGATTTTGTCGCATATCTTGATATATATGCTGCTACTGAGACTTTCGATTTACGAAAAATCCTCGAAAAAAAAACTCAATAACGCTTTCATCCGACCCGAAGATCAAATCCAGGTCATGTCATCGGAGCCGAATAAACAAACCCCTTTACCAGCTACCGACAAATACTTTCATATTAACAATTTAACCTAGAAAAATATATGTATGAAGTAATAACGAATAAATAATAAAACAAATATGGTATTTATTTATTTATAAAAAATAAAATAATATATTGTACCACGTAATTAAGGCGGAGCATTGGGACAAACGTTAAAAAACTGGTTTGCTAAATCACGTTATTTTGTATTGATTGTTAAACAACAATTTTACAAAAATTACACGATATACCTGAATATATTATCTAAGGAATGTGCTAACTTATTACATGATAGAATGTACTTTACTCGATCGTATAAAATTCCGAAAACAGGCTAAAAAAATCTCTAAAACAAATAATTTGTTAATAATATTTCTAATCTTCCACATGATTTTTACATGGTGATATTTAGTTTTAAATACAAAAAGAATGTACCTACTAAATTTTGGTTTTCAGCTGAAGTCCTATATTTATTTATCCGAAAATTAATACGTTTCCCAGCGATTTCAGAACATACCTCGCCGCCCAATTCCTATAGAATTGACTCGCGTCAAAATACCTCGCCTTAAATATACCATTGTGTGACATAAAATTATTGTTTAAGGTGATAGAGAAAATTACTTTCGTTACCCACGCCAAGCCTATCCATCCATTTTCCGGAGAAGAGCCTCAATCGGACCTGTACCCTACTGCGACATATACATAATCTGAATCTCGTTAACAGCTCCAACGATTTGTATCAAATTTAGAAAGCAAGGTGTTTCGGGGGCAATAAATTGATTTAGATAGGTTTCAGTTTTAGAAAAAAATAGTTTTTACCAAAAAAAAAACCGAGAATAGCTCGGTCTTCCAGGTACTAACATATTATAAAGAAAATCTCAAAGCTATACATTCTGCAGTTTCCGTAATAGCTCTCGATAAATAAAACATGGCCGCGACCGGACAATGACAGATGGGTACAACACTTCCGTAGCGAAGAATTTACAGATCACCTGTGAAATGATTCAGTCATATCTTGTGTGAACGGATAAAATTTTTACCGTGTTTATCCGGGCCTCGAATTAAAACTATTACAACCGATATATTGCTAGCCCAGACATCCTGTAAAAGGCGGTAGAAGGTTAACATTATGACTTAACTAGTTACCTATGCAAAATTTCGACCGGGTTTTAGCCACCACTTCATCTAATCTTGCCGCAACAGCGGTCAGTTTCAGTGGTAAGGTAGCTGATCAGGTTATGTGTGGTATTCGATCTCCGCCACATGTATAGCAGTGGATCATTAACATCTTGGATGTCTACAGCCGATGGTTGTCTCTTTCTGTTAGGTCAGCCATCTGCATTTCTGCTACCCCAAGAAATAAAAAAAATGCTAAAGTCCGTATCGAGCCCCATGCAAAGTAGGATTCCGAAGTTGCTCATCACAATAATGCGGATTAATAAGAGGGCTTTTATTGTTTCATAATTCATACTTTGAACATTTAAGCTATACAACGTCAATGACATATATTCGCACCACGGGTTCACCGCCTATAAAGACTTCTCTAACATTTCTCTAAGTACATTTTATAAGTTGATCGACTATTACTCAAAAACTTGTAAAAGCCTTTAAAGCCGTAAGAGTTTTCTTTTAACTTCATTATATTTACTACTACGATGATTTTTTCCCACTCCCTAAAATAACCTTTTAGCATGCGGGGGGGGGGGGACATTTGACTGTCGAAGATTTGTTAATTAGCACTTAAAAGCGTAATATTTTTTAAACGAGTCCCATAATCGAAAACTTGTTTTCACAAACCGACAATAGCTTTTAAAAACCTATCCAACGATATCCCACACAATGGGGTACGTGAGAAAAAACTATCATCCCCACTTACATGTAGGGAAACTACCCTGGAAAAAATATTTTTCAAGATTTTATGTTACCACTTTTTTGACCTGCGTAATATGTACTCGTATATTCGGATTCTAAACTAAAATTTTGTCAACGAAACGTTCACAGTAGAAATATTCAGTCCTTGGTTCGCACATGAAAGAATCTATCGTGCCAAATTACAGCTTTCTAGTAATAAGGATCTTTAAGCTATCATGCAGACAGACGGACGGACGGACTGATATAACCAAACCATAAGGGTTCCTAGTTTACTTCGGAACCCTAAAAATGGACGAAAGCTAAATATCTTACTATAATATTGAAAACAGGGTAATAGACTTTTAATAAAGTTTCGCTTGTGTTTAGTACCATCTCTCATCTTCACATCTTATTCTGCAGTAATAGCGTCATTGCTTGTCACTTTTGCGTTCCGACTTGGAAGGTAAGATAGCCGGAAAAAAGTTCATGTACTACACTAGGTATTACACCCCACTGAGAAATATTTTTCACTAGAAGAGCCATCTGCTTGTTACGTTAGCTTTACAACGAAAATATAAAAACCTTTTTTTTCTAGTCATATGAGTCTCTGATTTAAGCAGTTCTATTCGTCCTTATTTATCTATAATTTTGAATTGTTTTTAAATCTATAACATTAATAAAGTATCATCAAGCCCTATTCCCTTGCGGCAGGGCAGGGTAGGCAGGTAGTAGATAAATTCTATATACTTTAAAGTTCACCACGATTCATTGGTTTGTCGGTTGGTGATCCCCATCACGACGATTTAGAATAGAGTAGAATAGAATATTTTATTTGCATGAAAATGGGTTATATATAATAGGTGTTATAAAATATTATCGACAACCTCTAGCGATAACCGGAACCGAAGACTTACGTGATCATACAAGGCTCGCGAGTGGTACCAAAAGCGGCAGAACTAAGCTTTTTTGTCAGGCACAAAATGTGCGGTCCCCATTGTAATTTCGAGTCAATATTTAAACCAAGAAACATTGTGGTATTTACATATTCTAAACTTACATTATTTTACATTAGTCCAAGCGAGGTTCATCAAAAAGGGTAGGGTCAAGAATAAAAATAAAAAATCGATCAAGTGTAAGTTGGTCTCGCGTACCGAGGATTCCGTATAAACTTAAAGGTAACTTCAGCTACAAATAGAAGCACCCTATAGGTTTTGATTCCCTGGTGAAATTGAAAAATATGCGAAATAAACATTCATATATTTTGGTTACGTTTTCTTGTCATGTAATAAAAAATTTACGGTGTTCGGATATTTTCTTATACAGGTGCTGTTAAGACATATGAGACTCGATTGTCTCTGCATACCTATTAAGGAATTTAACGTGAAGATATGTTGTTGTTGTGCTGTAATGCTGTGGCCGCATTTGCGTCTATCGTCGCAACGCTTCGCGCAATGACACGATACATGCAGATGTGACCAGCTATTATCGGCTATCGTCGCAAGCATTTGGACTGCGTGTGCCATATCAAACGTTTGGCGGTATGTCAAAGGGTTTTAACGCGCTAGCATATCGTTACTCAACAAGCGTTATTCATTTCAGCCGTTGTTTTCGATCTACTCAAACGTAAGCGGGGAGCTGCGTAAAATGGAGTGAAACGATGAAATAATAAGATAAACCAAAAATGCTCATATCTTTTGAACGCGTAAACTTACAACTTTGATTTTATACTGTAGACCCAAGTATTTGATAGAAATTTCAACTTGATATCTTTACGCATTCCTGAGAAAAAGGGTCTTGACAGCCGGACAAATGGACAACGAAGTGATCCTGTAAGGGCCCCTTTTACAGGTTCCGTACCTGTAAAAGAAAAAAGCTGTCCTTACACTTTTAATATTAAAAATGGATTTTACAGTCTGAATTTTAGGGAAATACAAAATAATCTTTCTACAAATAATAATTGGACAAGGTACAGATCACCAGATCGATAGTTTATTATTTTTCTGAGGTCCAAAAATCAATAGAGACCATTTTTGTTCTTTCCCGTTTCTGTCCCTTTTTGATGGTCCTCACTTGGAATAATATTAAAATAGTTAAACTAGTGGCGGTAAATGTATTTACCACTGATTTGCTAGGTGGTAGAGTTGTGCTCATGTGTGCATATCTCGGTTAGATAGTTTCGTAAAACCACCCTACTTTTTTAATGCCGCAACAGAGTCAACAGTTGTCACTGTCATGTTTGAGTTTGGAATGTAATGTAGAAGGTAAATTTATGCATATGGCAATTCATCCCTGCAACACAGTTACAAAGCATCATGAGAGCTTTCTTTTTCTTCATATTTTATGCTTCTTTCTATTTTGGTTAACTAAATAAATAAGGATAAATTAAAACATATATATCTTTTAGCTTATACTGTACCCATGGGCGCCGGCAGAAATAATTTCCAGGTTTTGCAGATTTTAGCTTCCTTACAATCTTCCCCGTAAATGATTGTTAATAAAAAATTGAAATTTTATTCGGAAACAAACATCTATAGCCCGGTTTATTTTATGTTCGAGACATTTACAAATTTCTGACTACTTATGAATTTATTTTATATGTACCCAGTCGTCACGGCTCACACCTATTTGATCGCGACGGTCGAAATTGGTTTAAAAACTCTAAGTTGGTGGGCCAGGGGTACCTGCCACCTGGATCGATATTAATCAATTTCCATTACTTCTCTGAACGCACCCTTTAAAGTACTGCAAACCAGATTGCACTAGCATAAATGGGATGAACTTAACAATGAAAGCGCAATACAGTTTCTAAGCAGTGCGAAAGAGACCGACTCTTGTCAAAGTCAATCGCAAATGAACTAGATAGTTCATAAATGTTTTTTTTTATAGAAGAGGGGGCAAACGAGCAGGAGGTGCACCTGATGGTAAGTGATCACCGCAGCCCATGGACATCCACAATACCAGAGGTCTTGCAGTTGTGTAGCCGGCCTTTTAAGAATGAGTAAGCTCTTTTCTTGAAGGTCCCTATGTCGTATCCTTTCGGAAACACTCCTGCCGGTAATTGATTTCACAACAGAGTAGTGCAAGGCAAAAAGTGTCAGGAGAAACGCACAGTGAAAGAGACATAGATTATAGATGACAGGGACAGAGCTACGTTCGAGATCGTTCGGGAATCTGGAACCTTCCTTACATTTTAATATATAAAAGGGGCTAGGCGAGTTCCGAGTCAGTCAGTTTTCGATTGAAGGTCGTTTAATCATAGTACTGAATTCAAAGAGTATGTCAAAAATTATTCAAAGATTTTTAAAAGAGCTTGCAATGCTGCCAAGTCAATACACATAAAAAATATGATAAAACACTCTTCTAACAAAATAAAGGCAACATGGAACATCATAAATTGTGAAATTGGCAAGACTAGTATTTTTGATGAAGAATACCAATTAAATGTAGAAGGAGTCAATGTTACGGGACATTTGGAGGTAGCAAAGGAATTTGAAAAATTCTTCTCTAATGTGGCCATCAGAACAACTCAAAGTCTAAGCTCTTCAGCCAGTACCGTGGAATTATTATTGAAGCAATGTGTCAACAAGTGTGAATCAAATTTTGAATTTTCTTTTATTGATTCTAAAGATATATTAAATGCTTTCAAAACACTAGAAATTAAAAAAACTGCAGATTTATGGGGCCATTCCCTTAAAATCATTGCCTCAGTAATAAATATCATTGCACCATACTTAGCTGTAATATTTAACTGCTGTATAACAAATGGTGTTTTTCCTGATTTAATGAAACTCTCAAGAGTAATTCCAATATTTAAGTCTGGCTGTAAATCAGATCCCACTAACTTTCGGCCTATCTCGGTTCTGCCTTCCCTGAGTAAAATATTTGAAAAAATAATTCTTAATCAAATGTTAAAACATTTTAACAAATTTGAACTGTTTCATCCTAAACAATTTGGATTTACAAAGGGTCGCTCAACCGTAGATGCTGGTGTGGAATTATTGAAAAAAATCTATGAAGCCTGGGAGGAATCACATGATGCAATTGGAGTATTTTGTGATTTATCTAAGGCATTTGACTGTGTTCATCATAATACTTTAATCAGGAAATTACACTACTATGGCATTAGAGGTAAGGCCCTCGATCTTCTGACTTCGTATTTGAATGGAAGAACTCAGAGAGTCGATATCAATGGAATAAGATCAAACGGTGCCACTGTCACCATGGGTGTTCCACAAGGATCCATTCTTGGTCCGTTTTTGTTTTTGATATATATATATGACTTGCCCTTCTTTGTTGGCCATAGGCATGGAATCGTACTGTTTGCGGATGACACTTCACTTTTATTTAGAGTGAAAAGACGAGTTGGTAAGTATGACGAAGTGAACATTACGATTTCAAAAGTTGTACACTGGTTCAATGTAAACAACCTCCTATTAAATGGAAATAAAACCAAGTGTATTAGATTCTCAACGCCTAATGTAAGGCATATAGATACCAATGTACAACTTAACGGAGACAAATTGGATCTTGTGGACTCTACTGTCTTTTTAGGGATTACGATAGATAAAAAAACTACAGTGGGGACCACATATCGACAAATTAACGAGTAGACTGAGTTCAGCGGCATTTGCAGTTAAAAAAATGAGACAGATTAGTGACGTAGACACTGCGAAAATTGTGTATTTTAGTTATTTTCATAGTATTATGTCTTATGGGATTCTACTATGGGGAAATTCCACTGATATAAATACAATCTTTGTTTTACAAAAAAGAGCTGTAAGAGCTATTTACAATCTCAGTCCACGAGTTTCCCTAAAAGAAAAATTTAAAGAAATTAATATTTTAACCGTACCATCACAGTTTATATTTGAAAACTTGATGTATATTCGTAAAAATATTTCTTCATTTAAGAAAAATAGTGATGTACATAATGTAAACACAAGGAACAAAAACAATCTTGCTCTGCATGTATCACGTCTCCACAGAATAAGTAACTCTTTTATGGGGCAATCTATACGCTTTTACAATAAACTTCCAAATGCTATTAAAGATCTACCAATACACAAATTTAAAAAATGTATCAAATCTAAACTTTGTAAAAAAGGTTACTATAAAATATCTGAATATTTGGATGATAATAAGGCATGGGATTAATTGCTCCTCATAGCAGTCTCATAATAATTATAATATATTATTCATAAATACATTGTAATTGTAATTGTAAAAACATTGTTTAAAAAAATGTATATGCACAAAAAAAGACAAGCCCGCTGAGTTTCTTCCGCCGGATCTTCTCAGTGTGTGGCCGCGTTTCCGATCCGGTAGTAACTCAAAAAATGTTGACTCGTCAAAAGTGCCTGTAAAGGATAATTTGAATAAAAATGTTTTGACTTTGACTTTGACTTTGACTTTAGTTCATTTCAAGTGAACAAATCGCGAGTGACTAATAGTTATCTTTTATTTTCAGTCAGTGCACAGTGTGTCCGTTTGAAAAATTAATACTTGCTGTTTCCGCCATATTCGTTTCCATAGATTAGTGTCAGTATGCGCCGTATTTAATTAATCAGTGCAAGCAATATATAAATATGAGTGACATAAAGCGATTTTTGTTCAAGAGAAAAAAGATTGAAAATGAACAGTTTAAAGCTAAAGATTGTCCAAGTACTTCGGCACAGCAAAGTACTAGTAAAACTGAATTAATAACACAACAAACTTCAGTTAATATTTATGATGTGGGTTTATATCTGGATTCTAACGTACCTATTAGTGATGAAATACGGTTTAAAGTGCTCGAAACACCGTGGAAACCTCCGCAAGATTATAATTTCAAGCAGGACATTGATCATAAAAACGAAACACAACAATGTGCATCTCGTCACGAGTGGCTCACAGCATACCCTTGGTTAGCCTATTCTACTCAGGCTAAAGGATCACTTTGCCGTACATGTATATTATTTCCCGCATAAATTCATCGAGGCAGTACTCAGTAATTTTATTTCAGAAATCACAACTTGGTCTGTAATGTGGAAATATCCACAGCCAGCGGCAAATAATGTTAGTGGAGTTGATCGATATGAAAAACATCTTATAGACTACATCGGCGAGGCAAAAGATTTCTTTCCTTCGGTAGCAGAAGCGATCAAGATTGGCCTTAGTCTACCCGTCACAATGTGCACAGTAGAAAGATCTTTTAGCACACTGAGAAGGATTAAAACTTGGAATAGGTCCACAAGATGTGACGAGTGACTGTCTGGATTATGCTTGTTAAGTGTCCACCGAGGCAAGATAACCAAGGACAATAAAACAACTTTATAGAAAACGTCATTAATAGGTTCGGTCAAAACTCCGCCGGCTGCAGTTATTTTTTAAATGAGAATTGTGTCATTACTGCCATTAATATAATTATTGTGAATAAAAAATATTTCCAACAAACGGCTTTTTATTTCAATAATTCCTCGAGATTCCCAACGGGTGCAAGTGCACCCCCTGGCACTCCCTGCCGGCGCCCATAATTGTACCGGTATGCTTGTTAGTGGGTATGACCAGCGGAAGAACTATCTATTAACAAAGAAAGAAAAAACCTGTAAGCATATAATTCAATATTGTAAAATTTATTTTATTCCAAATATACCTTTCAAAGTCAACATTTGTAGGCTCTCGATAAATAAAATATGGCTTCGGTTGGACATTGACGGATAGTGTTGTTAACTCCGCGGCGAGAACTCTCCAACTCACCTGTGAAATGGTTCCAGAAAAATGCTTCCGTTCAGCTTTTACAAAAAGGGTGTTTAGTGAAATATTTTTACAGTTAATTTTTTACGGTACTTTCAGTTCGGTTCGGTTACAGGTTCGATTGCCACTGTTAAGGGATATGTTTATTATTGTCTAGATAAATGGTATATTACGGAAGATAGGCAAATGTGAAAACAACGGTATGAGTGGTCTCCTAAATAAAGAATTTTCCCGATAACCTGACAAGCAAGAAACCAAAATATTAGGATCCGTGAATGAAATTACTGCTGCGGAGGTCAAAAAAACGATTTCAAAAATGAAGAATTGTAAAGCCACAGGCCTTGACGAAATTCCAGTAGAACTTTGGAAACTACTAGATGCTGATGCAGAAGTGTGGCTAGCAGATTTATTCAACAGCATCCTAAAATGCGAGGAAATACCTGACTCGTGGAGAAAGAGCTCACTAGTGGCATTTTACAAGAACAAGGGTTACGTACCCAATTGTGCCAATTTCCGTGGCATTAAACTGATATCACATACCCTGAAGATCTGGGAACGGGTTTTGAGTGAGCGCCTAGTAAACTTGGTATCTTTGACGGAAAATCAATTCGAGTTTGCAGTGGGAAAAGGGACCACCGATGCGATCCATGCAATCAGACTGTAGATGGAAAGAGCGCGTGAACAGAAATAAAATCTAATCTGATCTTCATTGACTTGTAAAAGGCGTTTGACCGCGTACCAAGAAGTATAATTTGGCAAGTCTTGAGGGCACATGTTCTCCCCGAATGCTATGTACGTATAGTCGCGGACATTTACTATAACGTCCATACACATGTCAGGATTTCGGCTTGAACTTCTGAAAGCTTCAGTATCAAAGTGGGTGTCCACCAGGGCAGTGCGGTTAGTTCCTTATATTCAACATCGTTATTAACTCTCTCACTGCGAAAATCCAGAAGCCAACACCATGAAACCGGTTGTATGCGGGCGATGTAGCTTCGTTATGTGAAAGCCGAGAGGAGATTCAGGCGGATCTTGAGCGCTGGAAACAGTCACTTGAGTTGAATGGTTTGCGTATTAGTCGGAGCAAAACAGAATACATGGTTTGTAACTTCAAGCGAACCCACGACCCGGCTCTCACTAGAAGCTGGAAAATTTGGTTTTTCCAAGGGTAAAGTTCCTTGTTCCTTACCCTTCCTTGTAAAAGTACCTTGATTCTGTCATGTCTAAAGACAGCTCTATTGAAACGGACATCATACACAGAATAACTTGTGGATGGATTAAGTGGCGGATGCTAACTGGAGTCTTGTGCGATAATAAAATTATACCAAAGGCAAGGTATAGAAAACAGCGGTAAGACCAACGCTTTTGCATAGCAGGGAAGTCTGGCCAACCAAAAAGACGCACTTACAGAAGATCAGAAGATCCATACTGCGGAAATGCGTATGCTACGATGGTCGGGTTGTTTTACCCTAAAAGATAAGGTGCGTCCTTAATAAAATGCTTTTTACACGTGGCATACTTAAGTCTGTTCCAACAAATCACTAAAACAACAACAACAACAACATATCTTCACGCCAGTTCCCTAACGGGGTAGGCAGAGAGAACCAAGTGCCATACATCACAATCCTTGCAGGTTTGCCTCGCTTCCTCCATATAAAAAAAAAAATTGCGAAATTTGTTTTAAAATTTTTCCTCAAATATCCAATTCCGAAAAATTAAATTTTGTTGATTTTCGTTTACTTATTAAATATGTAATTTTCTTCTATTTTCTTTTTCCGTATAAAATGCGCGGATTTTACCTGATATTCAGTTTTTATCTATGCCAATAATAAATGGGTAAAATTATTTAATATATTCTATACTTTCCATCGGCGGCACTTGGTGAAATTCCATTATTGTAACACAATTGGCTAATCACTTGTACTTTAATTTCACATCAAATCAGGATGTAATTACATCCTGAATATGCTTAAAAATTGAAACCGGTCGAGTGATATACAAAAATAAAGTTTTGATGTGAAATTAAAGTACAAGTGATTAGTCAATTGTGTTACTATAAAATTATTTAGACGAAGTGTCATACCTTCAGACTTGAAGCAGACTTGAAAATATAATCTCAATTAATGCGAACCGCTTATCTTTACAATACATTACAAAATCAACTACATTCCGGACAATCTTCCAAAACCATATATTTCGTTGGCTTCGTAATAGCTCTCGATAAATAAAACATGGCCGCGGTCGGACAATGACGGATGGCCATGTAGCCTCCGCGGTGAGGACTCTCCAGGTCACCAGTGAGGCGGTTCAGTAAAATCATTTTCGTACCTACTTTAAGGCTTTACTGAGCAATTTTGTACGCTATCAATAAAACATTATTAAATGGTAACAATAAAATACCAATTTCATAAAACAATTGAGTAAATAAATATGATCATGTGACGACATTCGAAGCGAATGTATCATTAACGACGTACGTGAATAATCAAGTGCAGTAAATAAATTTCTTTTTAATGGAAATTATTAAGTAATGAGTAAAAAATATGCATAATTCGTGCGACAGGAAAAACTCTAAGTAATATAGTTAAAATTTTGAAACAGAGATATTTCAATGATTTTTTCCCGTCCGTGTTTTAGTAAGAAATTAGAAAATGTGTTTTTAGGGTATAGGGCTTGGTATTAATCATGGCAACGGGAAGAGAATAGTGAGTTATTTATATTAAAATTTTAAGGGGGGCTCCAATACCACAAATGTGATTTGTATAGGATTTGTAGCTTATAGATAATAAACAATAATCTATATATATATATATATATATATATATATATATATATATATATATATATATATATATATATATATATATATATATATATATATATATATATATATATATATATATATATATATATATATATATATAAATCAATGCCACTTTTCGTTGTAATTTTATAACTCAAGAACGGGCTCACCTATCCAAACCAAATTTTCAGACTTTATTTGGATTCTTTAGTAGATAGTTTATGTGAAGTATGCAAAAAATTGGTAGAGCGGTTCTTCATTTATCACGTTTTTTGTGAATTTGTTGTTCGAATTAATTTTCTTAAATATTTCACATTATACGTAGCGAAGCACGTACCAGGCCGCTAGTAAATAATAAATATCATTGGACAAATTACACGAATTGATCTAACCTCAAAGTAAGCAAATTATATGCTTGTAGTATGGGTGTCAGTCAACGATAATACATAGAAATACATATATAAATACACTAATATATTTAATTAACACCCAAACCCAGAAATACAAACATCTGTGCTCATCACACAAATGCCTGTCCCTGCCGGGAATCGAACCCAGAACCCATTGAATGCGTAGTCGTTAACCACTCGACCAACGGGGCGGTCGCGTACAAAAGATTCCGTACCATTATAGATAATGGTTCAACTCGTATTTGGCCGGTTTACATATTTTTATTTGCTCATAAGATAGCAAACAAAGAAGCTGATGGAAAGAGTCAACCATCGCCTATAGACACCAAAGATGTTAATGGTGCATTGCTATCTTGTGACAAGCTCTGACGCTATTGCGGCAGGAATAGGAAAGACGATGTTACCAAATCCGGGTGAGACAATGCAAAACTTAGTGTAGGTACTGCGTGACATGTCGCACACTATATGTATAATATTAGCCATATATAAAATAGCACAAAATAATTGTAAGCAAACACTGTATTCGCAACTTATGTAAATTGAAACTTATTAATGAAAATAAAGATATTATTATTATTATTATTATTAAAACACTAGTAGCCACGATTGTAGTGACTCGCATAGCCATTCGGTCACCTTTTACGACCTGCTTGTCAGAACGGCAGTTGGCCTATTCTTCAAAGGAGCTCGGGATCAACAAGGGAGAAAATGTATGTATGTATATATATATATATATATATATATATATATATATATATATATATATATATATATATATATATTGGTTTTGAATTAATTCTTGAAGTCCAGGGAAGGTTTAAAAGGTGAGAAAATATAGAAACAAAATAGAGTAGGTAGTTAAAAATGCAGAACAACGTTTGCCGGGTCAGCTAGTATAGAATAAGAAAAACTTAGCGTTAAAATTTATGTCCTTCTTTTCCCTCTTGAATAAAACTAGTTCGGCACATTAAAAGGGAAAGGAAAAAATAGGTAAAGAGTTTCTAAAAAAAGGTGCAGAATATCAGATCGATGGATTATTTCCTAATGCTAAAAAATCAATCAAGTCCATTTTTCTTCTTATCCAGGATTGCATATATATATATATATATATATATATATATATATATATATATATATATATATATATATATATATATATATATATATATATATATATATATATATATATATATATATTCATGTGTGTGTACATATTTATAAGGTATGATGGTACCTATATTTGTTATAAAATTGCGTTTGTATATTTCTTCCTATTGCTAAAAGGAAGGCGGTTTCTATAAATAGAGTCTGATTAACACAAGAATGTGTTGTAAAATGAACAGCTATTCTCCGGACTATCCTCGAAGCCATACATTTCGTTGGCTCCGTAATAGCTCTCGATAAATAAAACATGGCCGCGGTCGCACAATGACGGATGGACGCGATACCTACGCGGCGAGGACTCTCCAAGTCACTTGTAAAATGTTATGGTAACAATGTTACAATAAATATTTGAAAAGAATCATGGCTATATTTAGTGGTTCTTTTATTCTTCTTTTTCTAAAATGGTTAAACAATTGTTGCAAAAATTCCCAATCATTTTATAGTATCGTGATACTTTGAATTGTTTGGGTACGATACGACAATTTCTAATGCATCAATAGATACTTGAAATTTTCCAGAACCACAGTTATACCAAAACCATTCTCGATTGGTTTATCAGCCTTAACGAGATTTCATGGACTTCTTTCAGTTTTATCTTCAGAAACAGGAAGTTATTCTCTTCCAAAGTACTTATTAGGACGAACCAAATGAGCCTCAAATTGTGACATTGCTCAATTTAAATTTAAAGATTCCATAACCTCCTTCCTGATTGATCATAGGACCCAGAATTTTTTTAACACCAGGGTAACTCTCAAAACAGAAGAAATGAGTCTAAAATCGATGGATTTATCTTGTTTAGTTCAAAGGATCCGAAAACCTCAAAAAAATTTTGGCGACACAGTATTTTTTTTAAATAACTTTTCTGTTTATGTATTAATTGAGTATAAAGTCTAATCAACTCTTTTCTTCAAAAAACTGCGTCCAATTCATAAATTGAATAAAAATCGGTTTATCCGTTCGGTAGTTGTCGTTGACGAAAAATCTGGAAAAAAGGGTTTTTTCGATATAACTTTGAAACTTTTCATACAATTATTTTTTGATCTCTTACAATATTAGTAAAAAAATATATGTCAAATGTTGTTTCAAGAATGAAAATCGACTAAAATTTTCAAAAGTTACAGTTTTTAAATGTTAAAATTACGCTATTTACAGCAAACTTACCTACTTCGTATTTTTAAAATAACTTTTTAAATAAATATAGCGAGTTATTTAAAATCTGCTCAGCTCTTCTAATTTAAAAACTGCGTCAAATACCTTAAATTGGATTAAAATCGGTTGATTAGTTCGCCATTTATTAATGGTGAAATTTAAGAAAAATAAGATTATTTTACCTATCGATTTTGTATCTAATAAAATAATTTAGAGCTCAAAAATTGCATTGAATGTCATTCGAAATATCAATCATCATCATCGACAATCATCATCATTTTGAAAATGTACAGGTTTTCGAAAATTAAAATACTGTATACCGCCCCGTTGGTCGAGTGGTTAGCGACCCTGACTACGCGATCAACGGGGCTCGGGTTCGCTCCCCGACGGAGACAAGCATTTGTGTGATGAGCATAAATGTTTGTATTTCCGGGTTTGGGTGTTTATTAAATATATTCTTGTATTTATATATGTATTTGTATGTATTAGTATCGTTGACTAACACCCATAACACAAGCAAAATAATTTGCTTACTTTGGGGTTAGATCAGTCAGTGTAATTTGTCCCGTGAATATTTATTTATTATTATTTATGTAATTTTTACAAAATTTAGACTTTTGAACTTTTTGAGCCCAAAAATATGTGCTTAGGTATGGTTGTGTTTCTTTGAGCTTAAAATACATCATTTAGCGGGAAGTCCAGGGATGGCCTGTAGAGTCAACCGGCTTACAGATTTTTTTACGAAATTTAATATAGAGTTACGTTTTTATTTAAAATATTTTTTCTCCTTATTTTGATTTAATATTAAAAAAAAACACTGTTTTAATCTAGAATTGTCATATCAAAATATCTGATTTAAAAAAAATGTGGGTTTTCGTCGCTGAAATCTCTACATTCTAATTGTATTAAAAATATACCATACTATGGGAAATTTTCGAAGGAAATGAAAAAGAAAACGAAAAAACACGAAATTGAAAAAAAGTTGTTCATCGTTACAATGTGATTGTGTTAAATTACTGAACACTGTCTTTGAAGATTGGACAAGGTTTTTGTTAAATATTATATAGGTACTGCTTTACATCAAACTAGTAATCTTTGAACATTTCCGAAAGAACGAATTTTTCCCTATTTATCTTTAAATGGATATTTTCTTTCAAATATTAACCTCTTTCTTAGTAGTGCTTTTAAAAATTTTACATGATAAAGAGTTATGAATTTTAGATTAAGCTCTTAGGAAATAGAAACGGATACGCTAAAAAGCATGTTTTCAACTAACGTATAAATCTGAAACGAATGTCGAGTCTTGGACGATTCATCTCTGCCGCGTTTCCGACACATTCCGCAGGCATGTTTACGAGGGATAGTATTATATCACTCACAGCAGTTAGTTGAACTACACAGCTGGACCTACATAGGAAAACAAAGAGAATTACACATTTAAGAACTTTTTACTAAGCCTGTTTGAACATGCATGTAAATTGTATTTATCTTATTACAAGATAAGAGTTTCTCTAGACTCTAGACCCCCTTGAAGAATGTACCATCTGCTGTTTTACCAGGCAGTTCGTAAAAAGTGAATGATTGGCTATATAAGTCACTACCGTCGTAGCTACTTGCAGGGTAAACTTTTGCATTGTCTCGGTTGGGTCTGGCACCACCGCCTTATCTATTTCTGCCACATTTGCTTTAGTGCTTGTCACTGTCGTGTTCTATTTTGAAGGGCAAGGTAGCCGGTAATCTTATACATGTGGCATTGGGACCCCGCCACATAGATAACCACGCTCCATCATCTTTGTTTTTTATAGAAATTGGATGTATCTTTCCATCAGAAGAACCATATGCTTGTTTGCTATTTTAAAATACCTACTCGCAGACAAAAAATGTTAATGAAAAAGATAGATTGAGTGATTTGCACCCACGATCAAATCTATTTATTAATTAATAAGACTTTCTGCACTCCTATCTGCACTCCTATTTAATATCGCGATGAAACATACTAAGCGCGATAAGATAGTTTTATTGTTATTCTGGAGCCGCGCTAAGGCACGCGCAGTCCGGTATGTATGCAAAAATAGCCGATAATAGCTGGTCACGTCTGCATTTATAGTGACATTGCACGAAGCATTGCGAAGATAGACGCAAGTGCGGCTCTAGCATTACGGTATCATTCCATGGACTATTTGGGAGGATTACAGATAAGAAACCGTTGTATCCGGGTCCTGTTAGAAGAATAGACCATCTAGAAAGGATACGTGTCATTACCGAGACTAGTAGGCAGCAGAGTTTCACAACATCTCGTGGAACTCGGCGTCACCATTTTACTTATTCCTCCCGCAATAGCGTCAATGCTTGTCATTGCCGTATTTCAGTTTGGAGGAGAACCGGTAAACTTATGCGTGAGGTATCTAAATTCCGTCGCTCCGATAGCAACACACCAATAACAAATTATAATCGCCCCGTTGGTTGAGTGGTTAGCGACCTTGACTACGCAATCGACGGGGCTCGGTTTCGATCCCCGACGGGACATGCATTTGTGTGATGAGTATAAATGTTTGTATTTTCGGGTTTGGGTATTTATTAAATATATTTCAGTATTTATGTATGTATTTCTATGTATTAGTATCGTCGATTAACACCCATAACACAAGCAAATAATTTGCTTACTTTGGGGTTAGATCAGTAAGTGTAATTTGTTCCGTGATAATGAGGTATGAAAGGGTGATAGTTGCCATTATTTGTTGTTAAAGTATTTGTTAATCTATTTTTTTAATAATAAACAAATAAATTTATAAACCTGTGACATTAATTTAAAACTTAATGATTTATTATTATTATTAAAATTGTTTGAAATAGCATTACATATTACATAATATTATAAAACATATACATTGATAAAAATTTTAATATGATTGACTACAATAATAATTAAGGGCATTTATAAAATACTAGCAGTCATTCGTGACTTCCTCCACGTGACCGAAAAACATGACTCCCGTTTGCTCAATTGGGCAAAAAAGTAGCCTGTGTCACTCCGGGATAATGTAGCTTTCTAAAGATGAAAGGGTTTTTTAAATCGGGTGAGTAGTTTTTGAGTTAAATCATTGGAGACAAACAAACTAACAATCAAATCTTTCCTCTTTATAGTACTCGTATTAGTATAGATATTATTTTCGTACAATATCCTCCTTTATCCTAAATATGTTTGCTGCGCCCTGCTGGGTCTGCCTGTGTGCTGCTGGCTGCTGCCCAGGGGTGGGAATAACAAATTCTTTCGCTATTCCATTTCATCACCTATCTGTGTACCAAATTTCATATAAATCGGTATACATTCAAAAATCCAATCTTTCGACTTGTAACCATAGCCGCCACCTGCAGCCCGCCACCATGCTGCATTATTTAAAGAACACGGGCGAGACTTCATACATCGTTTTGTTAGTTAATTACCTTAAGTTTAATATATTCCGTAAGATTATATTAACTCCTTAACTTATCCGCATTTAATATATATTTTTTAAACTTGGGGAATAGTAGTTAAATAAAGTTGGAATTTAGGTAAGGTTATCGTAAACATTCAGTTCAGTTGTCATTGGGTGTCTTTAGTACAACTGCTTATCTCAAAAATCTAAGTTAGATTGACTAAATTCTGAGCTAAGATTTTGGCAAGAAACTTTTGAGATACTTAAAATAACAAAAAAGAAATTAGCTTTAAACTATTCTCTAATACAAAAACAGGTAGAATTTTTATTTGATACTTATAATGATAAAAATTATTATATATAAACTTATTGCTGTTTTAATACAAACGTAATTAAAGTTTTATACAACGGTAACAGTTAAATATGATGATAGAAGTCAATCAAACTAAAGTCTCAATATATTTCATATGATAGTTCCTAGCGATATATTTTATTTAATGAATTTAAAAAACGTAGAAAATTATTCTAGTTTATCTAATATTCGTCACTCCGAAAGACACACAAGGGATTACAAAACCAAAACCGCCTGTGTTCTTTTCGAGAAACCCGCGGCAACAACATGTTTTTTCGAAAAAAAAATCCTATTTGCTATTCCAAGTCATCATCTATCGGTGTGCCAAATTTCGTTCAAATCTATCTATACATCCAAACTTTTGCATTTATAATACTCGCTGGGCCGTGCAGCCCGCTTCATTATATAATTTTTGGTGAATCCCGCGTGAACAAGTGTGCTATTCCAGGTCATCATCTACCTTTTGCTAAATTTCACCCAAACTCATTTAGTAATTTTTGTGTGATTGAGTAACAAACATCCATCTATTCAATAATACATCTTTTGAAGATCCGGCCAAATTTTAATACTAGGAACTAAATATTGAATTGAAAGTGCGCTTTGTTATTATTGTGAAATTATTACAAGATAATATAAAAATATTCGTTTTCAATTATCCCACTAAATTTACATTGCACAGAGTATGGTGAATGAACTCTGTAAAGCTGGCAGTGTATCATTTTATATTTACATATAATTACGATAGTAACTATTATGTAATCTGTTGCTCTAATTACATTTTTCCCGATCACTTTTAATTTGGATGAAGGCACTAAAATATTTTAGTTCGAATTGTGCGTAAATGAAATAACATCCATGCGTTTTGTTTTTTGTGTCGAATAAAAATGAAATATTGAATTTTTTAAATTATTTATTTATTACATAAATCGAACATATTATCGGTTCTGAATAGCCTCTGAAAATTCGGCCCGAACTTTAAAATTAACCCTGTATATATAATGTATACTTACATTATTAAAGTTTGGATGTATGTTTGTTACCCAATCACGCAACAACGGCTAAATCTATTTAGCACGCACATAGAAGACTTGAAATTCACCAACACTTTTTTTGACCTTTTATAACATAGCGGCCTGCAGGGTGCAGCTAAATGCGAAAGTAACTCTGTCTGTCTGTCTCTTCTTCACGCCTAACCTACTAAACCGATTTGAATGAAATTTGGTAAAGATATAGTTTAAGACCCGAGAAAGGATATAGGGTAGTTCTTATCCCGAAACTCCCACAGGAGCGGGAACTATGCGAGTAAAACCCCGGGACTTTTATTTTAGAAATATTTCCACAGGAACGAAGTCGTGGCTACAGCTAGTTTAAAATATTTTAAAAACAACAAAGAAGAATATTGACACGCAGGGATTGAACCTGCGAGCTCTCTCTCTAAAGCCGGAACGCTCTACCACTGAGCTAGTGTCGACAGGCTCGACGTGGCGAAATTCTTCTTTTTTCAAGTTTTTCAAGTTTTCCCAAGCACGGCGTGAGTGCTTTAACACAAAAGTAATTAGAAATATGAAAGTACTGATCAAAATTATAAATTTTAATTTCATCTGTAACGATCAACCCATTTATTGTTTTTCTTTATTTTTCTTTATTGTTTTTAAAGTTTTTCAAGTTTTTCTAAGCACGGGGTGAGTGCTATAACACAAAAATATTTAGTTTAAAATATTTTGCGTTACAAACATATTAAACTAATGAAAATAAACATTAAACACGCAACATTCATGTGACATTCCTTACGTCTAAAGTCAAAATTGAAAGAGATTTTATTGTTTACTCCAAGGATTTAAATATCGGTATTTTGTGGTAACGTTATTCCTCGCGGCATGATATAACGTTATTTTCACGCATAACGTTATCCGAAAATGATACAGAATTTGTTATTATTTAATAACGTTATTCAGTATGTTATGAATACATAACAAATTAACGTTATGATATATGGTATTATGTTGTTGTCTTCCAGCGCTGATTGCCGAACCAATCATGAAACAACATGAAACGTGGCGAACCAATCACAAAACAGCATGAAATGCTATATTATAACGTTACTTAGCATTAACAGTTTCGTTCTGTTATTTGAGTAGTGATGCATGTAGTGTTTGAATTTTGTTACTCAGGTATCGCTATAATAATAACGATAAGCATCATAAAATAAGTTCTGTTATCTGATAACGTTTCAAATCCTTGGTTTATTCTATGATCGAATTTCGACCACAGCAAGATCGTTAGTTTCATATTAAATACCATGTCCATTTATTAATTTTATATGATCAATGGTACGAGATTTGCTTAAGAGGACTTAAATCACGGGACAAACAGGAAGATGTAAAATTGCAAGAAATCGCAGTTTTTCTAAGCCCGAGCGCTCAATTTAAATTCATTACTTCCTTTGAGATGAGAAAAAACGTGGCTGAATTTGCATTACTTACAAGAAAACTCGGAGATGAATCCCGTCATTACCAATGTTGAATATCAAGTGGTTTCAAGTTGTCTTATTATAAAGATATTGGATACGGCTGCGTTTGAGTACTTTAATTATTCTATCAAAGCTAGACGATAAATACGAGTTAAACTGGTGTTTTTTTAACTAACGATCGCGCTCTGATCGAAATTTCAAAATAGACTTAACAATAAATCTCTTTTAAGTTTGAAAACAGAGCTTAATCATAATCTTAATAATATACATACCATTACGTATATTACAATATCCATTTATAGTCTGTCTGTCTGTTTCACTTTCACGGCTAAACCACTGGATCGATTTTCATGAAATTTGGCATGAAAATAGTTGAAAAACCGGGGTCAAACATAGCTTAAAAATCAACCCCCAAGGTGCTGAAATAGGAGATAAAATTTGTATGAAAAACTATTCCGACATGTAAATCTACTCGCGGGCGAAGCTGCGCGGGTCAGCTAGATACAAATATTACGACGTATGTCAAATGAATTTTGTGAGAGTAATATTTATTTTTATGAATTAAATATAATATTTATAATGCACATTACCTTAAAAAATAAGTTTCTGCACTCTTCCTGCACTGTAAAGCTTTATGCAAAATTTCATACTCCTTCATTCTCGTAATTATTTTAAAAAGGGAAACAAAGTTTTCGCTCACGTACTAATATACATAGATGTGGTGTTGTTAGTAAACTTATTTCAATATGCGTGCAGATAAACGCTTGTTCTATCGCATCGACTTTAAAATAGTTTCTCGTAGTTTCAGTCTCATGTGAAAGATTGAACGAGAAAGATTGAGTATAATCGAAGCGCGGACCCTAAAAAATAAAAATAAAAAAAAATATATTTTTATCTTAACCTATCGTACAGAATATCAGATCGGTGGATTATTTCCTAATGCTAAAAATCAATCAAATCCATTTTTGAATGAATGAATGAATGAATGAATACTCTTTATTGCGCACCAAATTTAACAAGACAGATTATGTACAATACTTACAGCTAATAATTATGTATATAGTGGGTACACAAAGGCGGTCTTATCGCTAAAGAGCGATCTCTGCCAGACAACCTTTAGGTAGAGGAGATCTTATAATTAATATATTTTAGGTAGTGGTGCCATTTAATTTAATTAATTTCTCCTTATTCAGGATTTTATACATGAACAATGGTCCAAGTATTCATTGACAGCCCATATGGATGGATATTGGCTACATCCGAAATTTGAAAATTATGCATCATTTTGTCTTCCTATTACTTTGAAGATTAAAAATTGGTAACATTATATCTCAGAATAATCACCTCTGGTAGTGTAGTGGTCCGGTAGCGGCGTTGATCACGTCATAAGGTCCCGGGTTCGATTCTCGGGTCGGGTAATTAAAAAAAATGAGTTTTTCAGTTTATTGATAAATTCTACATTTCCCGGGATTAGAGAAGTGCCCGGTTGGCGATAGGCTTGCCACCTATCACACGTGGAACTAAGTATCTTCGGCTAATCACGAGTGCACGTGTTGTACCTCTGCCAAACCATTCAGGGAAGTGAAGATACTATTTTATATCTCAGTATCAGTGTTCTATTAGATAATACATTTCAATTTTTGACTGAAATAGCTATTAACATTAACTCAGAGATAGTTTAAATAGGGACCTAAATTGTAAATATAATATATTTTTTTTTGTATCCGTTCGCCGACCATTACCCAACAATTATCTATATATATAAAGGAAAGTCGTGTTAGTTACTCCACTTATAACTCAAGAACGGCTGAACCGATTTAGCTGAAAATTGGCAGGGAGGTAGTTTAGAGCCAGGAGAAGGACATAGGATATTTTAGAATTTTTTCCACGCGAACGAAGTCGCGGGCACAGCTAGTTATTGATAAGCGTAAGAGATTTTCCTCAGAACGCTTCTAGTTTTGATACCAAACCCAAGCAAAATGTTGCTGAATTCTACCACCTTGTAAAAAGTTTACACCTTCGAATTCGAAAATCGAGAAAAACGTCAGATTTTTTATTTTGACAATTTTGTGTTTTTGAAATTTTTGTTAAACATTAAGTGCAACTTAACGAGGGTATTTTTATTTTATTAACTTTTAAAAAGTATTTATAGTATTTTTAATGTGGATCATAGAGAATGGGAATTTTATATTTAATATGTGGATTTTCATTTAGTAGAATCGCGGTTTTTTATTCTTTTTTTACTAGGAATGTATGTCTCTATGGCAATTACGTCGGCCCCATCGGATTAAGCTAAACTTAGGTTAAAAATACTGTGGGAGGCATCGGTTATTCTCGGCTACTTTTGACAAATTTATACACATCAAATACTGATTCGATGTCAGTCTACTTAGAATGTTTTGTATTGGCTCTATGTCAAGATAGAATTAGTGTTTTAATTAGAAAAATTCATCATTATTTTTAAACCATCGTTTTGTTTTTTGACTGTGATAAAATGTGGCCTATATGTCACAGGTAAATTTTAAAATGTACAAAAGTTGTCAAATTATAAAGATTATATTAATACACTTTAAAAAATACCTTTCGTCGGATGTAAGGAGTCGGTATTTTACAATGTGCATGACATTAAGTCGCTGTTAACAAATTGTGGCGACATATTGTTCAAATTACTTTAATCATCCTTGAAGCAAACACTAGCAAGTAAACTACTAAGTCATTATTCTTAGTAATTTAGGTCACAATGCCACTATATTTGTAACTTTCGACCAGCATGAATGTATAATGTGTATCCATATTTTACATAGCTTTCAGATGCAAAAACTTATTATTAGCTTCTATTTATCCGTATATAACGTTCACTAGTGATCGATGTGGCTGAAATTCGACCATAGACTAAAAAATAAAATCTCTTTTAAGTTTGACAACATAGTTTATTCATAAAGAAAATATTAAGAAAAAAGAAAGAAAGAAAAAAAATATTTATTTGCAAGAACATGGGTGTTACAAGTTGTTAAAATTTAATTAAGTTACCAACATATTCTACCATTATATGGTGTGCAAATATTTAAAAAAATATCATTGTGTAATATAACACTGTATCGATTTTTTAGAATTACTACCGGATCGGAACGCGGCCATACACTGAGAAGATCCGGCGGAAGAAACTCAGCGGGCTGGTCTTGTTTTCCCCCTATTTTATGTACTTATTACTAATGTACAAGAAGGATTTCATATTACAAAAGTTATTTTTATAATTACAAGTTTCATTTTTTGTATGTTACCTTTTGATCTGAAAGGTAAGTTAGCTGATCAACCAATGTCTATTGTCTACTTCTCTACCACAAGGCTAACGTAGCATTAAGATGTTTAGTTTCTATTAACCTTCCTATTTTTTATCCTGCGATATAAGAAAATAGCATGTATTTTTTCGCGCTAATTTTAGGTTTTGCAAAGCACCACAAGCGGCAAATGTGATGTGAAGCTATAAAAGCCGTAAAACCTCGATCCCAAATCGGGAATTCCTCGGGGAAATAAATGGAAACACTTTTAACGTCGCCTTGTATCCTTACCCTAATATATTACTAAGTAATCAGCTCACTTCAAACTGGTCTTACACGAATTAGTGAAAAATGTATTGACTTAGTTACAAAAGCGTATATAACAAGTCAAATATTACGCTTAGAGTCAAGTGTGTTCTTGCAGAAATTCATAATTTACGTATGAAATCAAAATAATTTATGTACCTACGTACTTTCACTATTTCACATACTATTAACTCACTCAAATAAGTAAAAATTGATTGTCTTAGTTATAAATTACAAGAGTGAATATTTCAAGGCAAATATTGTAATAAAAAAGTCAAGTGCTTTCTTATACCCTACCACATGGGTGGTAACACACCATTAATATTTTCGATCGACAACATAGATGTTAATGGCCCATTACTATCTATAGGCAACGGTTATCTCGGAGGAGAGCCGTTTGTTTGTTTGCTACGTTATGATACATTAATAAAAAATTATTGAAAACAAAAAACCCGACTGAATTTAATCGTTAGAAAAGGTTCATTGCCTGAAATGAAAGCTAAAAAGAAAGAAACAAGCCCAGTAGTTTAGAATCATGTTAAGTAATAATGAATAACTTCACCATTGAAATAGTTCTATAACCGATGTAGGTACATACATATAAAACAATTCATGAATTTTAATTAATCACAGAACGATTAACAGTCGGGGCCCATTCAATTTTTAGCTATCAAATTTTCACATAGGGCCCCGACTGTTAATCGTTCTGTGATGAATTAAAATTCATGAATTGTTTTATATGTATGTACCTACATCGATTATAAAACTATTTCAATGGTGAAGTTATTCATTATTACTTAACATGATTCTAAACTACTGCGCTTGTTTCTTTCTTTTTAGCTTTCATTTCAGGCAATGAACCTTTTCTAAAGATTAAATGCAGTCGGGTTTTTTGTTTTCAATATTTTTTTTATTTTACACTTTTTAGTTAGGATTTATTAACTACGATATTAAAATTATAAGATGGTAAATTACGCAAACTTGACATTTCATTCAGAGAGTAAATATCTTGGGGATTATTAAGTAATTTATGGTGGTCTAAACTATTTATTATTAGCCCCACTAGAGACCAAACCCGGCTCAAGCAACGCATGCTTTGAGCCGGGTTAGGTTCGATTCTGACTTTCACTCCAGGAACATTGTTTTTAATTGCTTTGTCGTCAAATTCTATATAGGTGAACAGCCTATGGCAATTCTCCGTCTTCCAATTGGTCCCTTCGAAGATCCGGTCACTCTATTGCCCTTATAACTCTCATTGCTCCCTTTCCATTGTATAATATTATATTCAATTTACTTCTTTTATTTATATTTTGCATTAATCCCCCGTTGTAAAGGCAGAATAATGAAACACTAAGTAAAGTATACGTATAAAGTAGCTGCTTGTTATAAGTAGGAAAATGGTTTTAAACAAATTTAAATCGTTATACGTAATATGTACTTATATCCTAAACTATTAGATACCTACCTCTGTTGTACCTACCTATTTAAAATTATGAATGAAACCGGTATCTTAAAAATAGAGCATCTTCTTATGACAAGGACGTTCCGAATTTTGAAAATTTTCATTTACCTAGTGGGAAGTTAAAAAAAGGTAAAAAAAAGTAAAGTAAAATTATTAACGCACTATTAAATAGGTAGGTACCTAATAAAATCAACTAACTAATGCCCTGACCGCCCCGTTTTTGCTTAAGTAGCGGCCCTATAACTACCAATTCACAGGGCTTGGAGACAGATTATAATAATATAATGGCTACTATCGTAACTTGGGTTTGATTCTAAGCAGGGACAAGTATTTGTTTGGAAAGCACGTATGTTTGTATTTCTGGTTTGAATGCTCATTAAATAACCAAGCAAAGTTTTGTGACGATAGACGCAAATGCGGCCGCAGCATTAGAGATGCCACGAATATACGTCGCCAAATATTCTCGTGATTTTGGTGAATATTTGGCGGCGTATTTGTTCTCCCCGTGTTGGTTCCGGGCTCCTTTGAAGAATAGGCAAACTGCCGTTCTGCCAAGCAGGTCGTAAGAGGTGACCGATTGGCTATACGAGTCACTACCATCGTGGATACTAGGTGGTAGAATTATGCATTGTCTCGCCTGGGTCTGGACACTAGTACCTCTGCCTTACCTATTCCTGCCGCAATAGCGTCAGTGCTTGTCACTGTCGTGTTCCAGTTTCCAGGGTGTGGTAGCCGGTAAACTTATGCATGTGGCATTAGACCTCGCCACAAGATACCAACGCACCATTAACGGCTTTGATGTCTATAGGTGATGGTTGACTCTTTCCATCAGGAGACCCATCTGCTTGTTTGCTATCTTATCATCTAAAAAAAAAAATTAGCGAGTTCGGAGTTGATCGTATCATAAGGTACAGGTATTATTTGTTTATGAAGATTGAGTGCTGTAAGCAGATGGTTCTCCTGATAGAAAGATGGAAAGATAAAACATCGCCTATAGACACCAAAGATGTCAATGATGTGTTGCTATCCGTGTGACGGGATGGCAATGCCACATGCATAGGTGTACCGGCTACCTTACCATCTTAACCGGAACACGACAATAATATTTATTGACGCTATTGTGGCAGGAAAAGGTAAGGCATTGGTACTAAATATCGTTAGTATCTTAGGGCAAGACGTGGCAGAAATCTAACACCTAGTAGTCACGATGGTAGTGACGGAAATAGCCAATCAATCGTCTCTTACGACCTGCCTGGTAGAACGACAATTGGCCTATTCTTCAAAGAAGCCCGGACCTGCACGGAGTAAGAACTACTGAACCGATTTTGATAAAACTCAGACAGTTCCCTAAGTTGTTATATAACTTATTTTAAATCAAAAATAATTATCTCGATATGTCTTTTATTTCCCGAAAAATTCCTGGAAAAACATACAAATATACATACACTTACGCAATTTTAGTACACGTGCTTGGACGCTTAAATATATCATCATACCTACTCAAATGTTATGCAATTCTAACAATATTACATACATACATGTCAAACTGATAACCTCCATTTTGTCGTCGGTTGAAAATATTGTCTAACTGATGATAAATACTGATTAATGAAATGAATACCGAATAAGAAATACTGAAGTAGGTAGGTATATAGGTGTGTATAAAGTACGTGAATACAAATAGGAAAATTAACTTTAAATCGTTATATATCTTAAACTATTATTTAAAAAGAAAAATGATGAATAAAACCCAAAATTATTTTTAAATACCTATTCAACGATTATCCCACATGATATTGTTCATCAATATATTTTTTTTAAATTTTGACAATATGGCGCCTGGTGGTTTCCATGGTGGGTTTTAATAAATGTCATGTCTTTAGTGACACTCGCAAGGTTAAGACGAATCGATTGGCATGTGAATCATCAAAATCAGCCTGCGCGTTTGGCCTCTAGAATGCCACATAGGAACAAACATACATACATACATACATACATATATAGACTGATAAACACAATACCCTCCTGCAGTCGGGTAAAAAACAGCTATAGACACATAACCTGTTAGTAACGAACTCTACAGAAATATAATGTTCTGTAGAGTTCGTATACAAATGGATACCTGATGGATTTTTTTATATCATAAGATAGTAAACAAGGAGATGGTATTCCTGAGAGGAAGAGAAAGCCATCGCCTACATACCAAAGATGTTAATGGTGCGTTGTAGCGAGTTCTAAATGATATATGCATAAGTTTACCGGCTAACTTACCCGAGGGCGGATCAAGCGTTCGGGTCAGGGGGGGACTTATTTGAGGTTTAGTCAAGATAAGTTCTACTCCCTTATTTGTTTGCAATAAATCATACCTAGAACCCTGTCTTGCGTCATGACCCCCATGACCCTCTTTTGGATTCGTCCTTGACGACAAATACTGGTACCAGACCTCGTAGTATCGATGGTAGTGGCCCGCATAGCCAGTCGTTCGCCTCTTACGAACTGACTGACAGAGCGGCAGATAGTTTAATCTTCAATGGGAGCCGTACAAAATTCATTGCCTGTTTTTTTGTGACACATAATTAAGAAAAGTCTAGCGATGTATAATATATCAAAATCGGGTTTCCGTTGCGTTTTCGTTTACTAGTTTTGAAGGAATCTTATGGTACTTACACATTTTTTTGTATTATAAGATAGCAAACAAGCAGATGGGTCTCTTGATGGAAAAATCCAACTATTGACACCAAAGATGTTAATGATGCGTTGCTATTTGGTGGCGAGGTTTAACGCCACATGCATAAGTTGACCGGTTACCTTACCCTCCAAACCGGAACACGACAGTCGCTAGCACTGACGCTATTACGACAGGAATAGGTAAGGCGGTGGTACCAGACCCGGTCGAGCCGATGCAGAACTCTACCACTTAGTAGTCACGATGCTAGTGACGCGCATAGCTACTCGGTCGCCTTTTACGGTTACGGTACGGTTGCCTGGCAGAACGGCAGTTGACCTATTCTTCAAGGGAGCCCGGGACCAACACGGGGAAAAAATATATAAATACATAATTAAATAAGTACCTTTCTTCCTTTTGTTAGCACAGCCATATAGAAAATTCTACAATACTATTTTTAATTGAAAACATTTGATTGACAAAAAACAAATTTTTAATCGTTGTAAAATTCTGAAAGTTATTACATCAATAGCAATAACTTAGTGACTTAATAGCCTTTGCCTATAAGCAATAGCCTTTCCGATCGTTCTTTATTTTCTTTTCAAATGAGAGGCGATTTTATTCGAGAGGTTTTCGCCCCCGGAGCATTCAGTCCTTAATTAAAAGTCGGTCGTCGGCAGCAACGTTTCTCAAATTGATTCTTTAAAACTTGTAATTTTTTGCGTTCATAAAAGCAACGATGGGGAAAGAAAGACCAAATTGTCATCTGGCCCGCTTACAGCTACCTATGTCCAATTACGCTATTACGTTTAAAAAATGCGGTTATTTTATAATGCGGGTTTAATAGTAAAATTCGTATTAAACACGCATAAAGCTACAAGACAATATATTTTTTATATTTATTGGTCTTTTATTTTTGGAAATACTCAAGTGAATATCATCTTATCTACAATGTACTCCCACAAACAATCATATTGTAATTTGGTGGTTTTGTAGATACGATTTTGTTCTAGGTATTAATGCAGCACAATCAAAAAATAAGTGAATTTCGAGCGCTATAGCTTTTATACATTGTATAAAAACTATAGTGCTCTATTAGCTATAGCGCTATTTTTTTGAATTTTATTTTCTCGTAAATTTTTATTTATAAAAGTACTCTACACATAGCAATTTTTAATAGCCCTTGCGAGACTAAATTTTGAAATAATAAAAAAATGATGTGGTGTCGCGAGACACCAGGTAGGAACGAACTTCCTTCGGCTAAACGGCACTACTCGCTTGTGTACGCGACTGTCGCGCCTGCGCACGTCTCATTTAACGCTTTTATTCCACGCATTTTTCTTACGGTTTTACTATCACATTTTTTTCAGTTCGGTCGCGCAGCAAAATCCCTATCTCCTCCAAGCCTGCCGTAAGGAACTTCGTTCCAATTATAAGCTTTTAAAATTTGCAAATTGAATACGCAAGCCCTATCCTGAAGGATACTCCAGCGAACGATTAATTCAATATCATTTGAAATTTTCTTACAATATTAACCAAAAATTGCCAATCACTAATCGAGGATATAACAAATGTTTTTCTTAAAAGAAAATACCAGCAAGCGATACTCGATTTGTTGTAAACATGTTTAAAGTTAAGCACTTCCAGCGGTTTCAACCTTTTCTTTTTATAAACTGCTAAATGAAAGATGAATATATTATGGCAACATTGCGCCGCATGGAAGATTTAAAAGACTGCTGACGCGCAGCAGAATAAAATAAATATAGAATATTCACAAATATATGTTAAATATGAGTTAATGTAAAAAAAGTAAACACAAACGACACAAGGAGATTATTGTTATTTATTATCAACTAGCGGCCCGCCTCGGCTTCGCACGGGTACAAAATATATAGCCTATGTCACTCAGTGAAAAAAATGATTAAAATCGATCCAATAGTTTTGATTTATTCATTACTGCCCGTGGCCCACACGCGTTAAATTTGGAGTAAAACAATTCCCTTTTCCCTATACCATGAAGATTTCCGGCTATCCTTGGAATATCTTAATTCATTTTTAGTTTATACATTTTTACCTATTTCTTTTATTTTTACAATTAATATATTACAGAATGTCTTTATATACAACGTTCAGAACTTTCTTGCCATTAGATAACACAAGCATGTTTTCTTTAGAGGTTACTCTTGAAAGAGCGATATATAGTTGGCCATGTGAAAAACAGTCAACGCTCAAATCTAAACCTGTAACGTTGAAGGTTTGACCCTGCGATTTATTAAGCCTTTGACCCTACGGGTAGGGATGTACTTTATAATAAAGTATTGTACTTTATTTTGAATAAACGTACTTTATACTTTTTGAAGGCAATAAAGTACGTGAAAATACTTTGTTTTATCATTTCACTTAAAATTATCAATTTAAAGGAACAATTATTTCTAACAAAAATGATGCTGACCGCTTTTAAACATCATCTTAAACGTATTTTTGTATCATTTCACATTACTTTATTTTTTGTTGTATGAAAATATTGAATATATATAAAACTCTCATTTATAGTTTTTTCTTTAAGGTGGATCCACTGACGGGACGAAACTAATTTGTGAAAAGCATTGTTAGATATTGCTAGAAGCAACAAAAAATATGTATGGTAAACGAATAGCACAGCTAATAAATAATAGGGTGGATCGAAAAAAAAAAAATTTTTTTTTTTTTTCTTAGCATGGGGGTAGAATTTGTAGCTTATAAAAAAAGAATGTTTTTCAAAAAAAAAAAAATTTTTTTTCGCAACATTTAGAGATAGCCCACTCGTTTTTTAATAAATTAATGGATCAAATGGACTTATTCTAGCGAAAAAAATTTTTTTCCGTCAAAAATCGTGGAAAACATGAAAAAATAATTGCATATGATTTTTTTTTCACTTACCTTTTACTTTAATACAGATAAAAGGGCTGCTTAATTCTTTATTTTTCGCTTAAGTTACAAAAATAATAGGAAAAAATTTTTTTTGACTTCTGATTTCCATTTGGCTTTCAAAAAGACATTCCACAGATTCTTAAACATCGTTTAAATATTTTAAAATTTTTTAGTCCATTTGATCCATTATTTTATTAAAAAACGAGTGGGCTATCTCCAAATGTTGCGAAAAAAATTTTTTTTTTTTTGAAAAATTTTCTTTTTTTATAAGCTACAAATTCTACCCCCATGCTAAGAAAAAAAAATTTTTCGATCCACCCTAATAAATAATACATTATTTTTCATTCTTGTACTTTATTATTTAACCTTAAAAAGAAAATGTACTCCATTTTTTCATTTAAAAGGTGGCAACCCTACCTACGGGCCGTCCCTGAAACTTCTCACTAAATTAAGGTATTTTAAGCTCAAAAGAGTAAAAAATATAAGCATAGATTTTTCAGTTCAAACATCTATTCTGTTGCAAATGGCAGTATTATTAACTTTTGAAAAGCTGTATATTTGAAAACGATGATGGCATTCAACTCAATTTTTGAGATCTAAAATACTGTTTTAGCTAAATAATCGATAGGTTGAAAAATTTTGATGCTATGTCAAAAAACATTTTATTTTTAATTTTCTTCATTGATAAATCCCAAAAAAATTGACCGATTTTGATTACATTAACGGTATTTGACGCAGTTTTTAAAGAACAAAAGCTGATAATATTTTTAAGTAAATCGGTAAATTACCTCGAAAGTTATTTAAAAAAAGTTAAGTAAGTTTGCTAAAAACAAAGTAATTTTAATTTTTGAAAAGCTATAAGTTTTGAGAATTAGATCCGATTTTGAGTTTAGAAACGGCATTTGACGTAGTTTTTTTAGTACCCGAAGCTATGTCGAAAAAACACTTTTTTCAAAAATTTTCGTCAACGATTACTCCCAAACGGATAAACCGATTTTGATGTAATTTATGTGTTAGACGTAGTTTTTTGAGGAATAGAGCTGATTAGTTTTTATACTCAATCGGTACATAAATCTGGAAGTTATATTAAAAAAATACTGTTTCATCAAATTTTTCTTGGTGTTTTTCAAAATTTCTCAAAATCTCCTGGACCGAATCGGTTCAAATTTTCAGGAAATATAAGTTGTGCGAAATCCAATCGAATGCCATCAAACGCGTTTCGATCGGTCTAGCTGTTCAAAAGTTATGAGATGGTTACATACACACATACATACATACATACAGACATACTGACGTCATCGTGAAAATAGTCAGAAAAGATTCCTAGGATCTCAAAACGTGGATATCTGGTGAAAACTCGATTTTCGAAAATCGGGGTAAAATCAGTAACTTTATTATTTACATACGTAGTGGGAAATTAAAAACTGGTTTGCTAAATCACGTTTTTTACATTGATTGTTAAATAACAATTTTACAAAGATTATACAATATACCTGAAGATATTATCTAAGGAATGTGCTAACTTATTACATGATAGAATGTACTTTACTTGATCATATAAAATTCCGAAAATAGACTAAAAATCTCGAAAACAAATAATTTTGTTACTATTTCTAATCATCCACTTGATTTTTATATGGTGATATTTAGTTTAAATAAAAGAATGTATTAAATTTTGGTTTTCAGCTGAAGTCCTATATACATGCCGCGCGCACCGCCGACCGGCCGGTAACCCTGCAACCGCTATGCCCCTGCATTTTAAATCTGTAATATCTTCGAAAATATTCATTTAAATTATATGCTATAAACGGCCATATTGATCTATATTAAATCAACAATATATTTAAGGTATTTAATTGAATAAGGATTAGTGCTGTATTGCTTAAAATTGCTTCGAAAAAAAGCCATTATTTCTCGTAAAAAGTAAATGACAAAAAAATGCTATTGTGGGTTATCCATAAGAGATAGACATATGCCATCGCGGAGTTTTCTGTAGACCTTTTCAAGGTGTACAAATACTTAGTACATTATTTTGATAAATCTCGTAGGGTTTAGCCTGCGTACGCAATGTAAGCGGAAAAAAATATAATTATTTACGACATGACATCAGAAAACTCAAAAATTACAGTATTTCTCTACAATATATTGAATGTTATTATACATATAAACCTTCCTCTTTAATCACTCTATCTATTAAAAAAAACCGCATTATGATCCGTAGCGTACTTTTTAAGATTTAAGCATACATAGGGACATAAGGACATAGGGACAGACAGAGAAAGCGACTTTGTTTTATACTATGTAATGATAATTAATTATCAAACATAATAAATATTTATTTATTTCATTTGAAACTTTTACTTCTTATGTTGGCAAGATTTATTAAAGGAAAGGATATATTTCCATATAGAAAAAACAATATTTTACCTTCAAATTAGTTCTTTGTTTTTATGTTCTAAATCTGTTTCTATTTCGTTTTAAATATTTATAATTAAAAAAATGATGATATTGAATTAATTTGAAATATAATTTTTATAAAGGTTTCACTTAAATAAAAAATAAAAAATATTTTATTTCTTTACAAACCATTTTAACAATAGACTGTGGTGACATACCTAGTAAGTAAAAATATACATATATTAGGCAATCACCGCCCATTCAGACCATGATAAACAAAAGGTAAGTGAATCTTTTAATTTCTCGTGTATTAGAGTATGTGTGTGTTGAGTGTGTTCGTTTATATGTGTTTGAGTATGTGCAACTTGATACGCATTAGTTGTTTTTTCTAAGTTGAGCACGACTGCTCCTTGGGAACGTCCTTAAAAGAGATTTTACTGTTCAGTTTATGGTCGGATTTCGGCCATAGGCGGTCACTAGTAAAAATAAAATCAATATCTAATTAATTCATGAAGAATATAGTAATGTAATTTATTATTACTCAATATTATAATCAATAACTCTGATAGATCCAATTCAATATATAAAAAATAATTTACCTTATTAAAATAATTTTAATTTATCACTTTGACAATGTAATTTAACTTGATGTATGTAATTTTATTTTTATACCATATATACACATGTAATATATGTATTATTCTGTAATCTATATGACTTGACACATGAAATAAAAAAATATCCATTCATTCATTAAATCAAGAAAACAATCATATAAAGTCGGAACCCATTTGTATAAAAACAAAGAATAATATCATTTTAATTAAGATTATTAACGTAATAATTTTGTAATTTAAGTCATACATATTAACATAGACTTGATTCGATAAACAATGTTCAAGATACCTACTTGTCATTAACTTCTTGGCACTAATCTCCCTAAACACCACCTCTCATCAGATTTACGACGCATAAATTCGTATGTAGTTCACGTCAAAATCTGTAAAGGCAAAGACCCTTTGATCTAAATTTGTATTAACATAAGATGTTCAAAGTATACATACTGAGAATAAAATGTTCATTTTGTTTATTGAAGATCCTGCATACTAAAAACATTCTGAGATGGTTTTGAAATTTAGGTATTATAGTTAATAGTAAAAATATCTGTAAACCGGTTGAACCTGCAGGCCATCCCTGAAACTTTTTGCTAAATTAAGTTAACTTATTTTAAGCGTAAACAAGTAAAAATGATAAGTATACAATTTTTTAGTTCAAACATCTAGTTTGTTAAGTTTGTTGAATGAAGATATATTGATTTTTGAAAAGCTGTATATTTTTTTTATGTCACAAGATAGCAAACAAGCAGATGGGTCTCCTAATGGAAAGAGTCAACCATCGCCTATAGACACCATAGATGATAATGGTGCGTTGCTATCTTGTGGCGAGGTCTAATGCCACGTACATAAGTTTACCGGCTACTTTACCCTCCAAACCGGAACACGACAGCGATAAGCACTGACGCTATTGCGGCAGGAATAGGTAAGGCGGTGGTACCAAACCCGGGCGAGACAATGCAGAACTCTACCACCTGGTAACCACGATGGTAGTGACTCGCATAGCCAATCGGTCGCCTTTTACGACCTGCCTGGCAGAATGGCAGTTGGTTTATTCTGCAAAGGAGCCCGGAATCAACACGGGGGAAATATTTTGGAAACGACGATCAACTTTGATCTTTCGAATGGCATTCGATACAATTCTTGAGATTTAAAATATTGTTATAGCTATATAATAATTGACAGGATAAAAGTTTTCGATGTAATTAAAAAAAAAACATTTTTTCAAAAATTGTCGTCATTGGTAAATCCCAAATAATTTAACCGATTTAAATCCAATTTACGGTATTTGATTTTTGGTATTATTATTATTAATATTTGGTAATCCGCCCTGTTGGTCGAGTGGTTGGCGACCCTGACTATGCAATCGATGGGGCTAGGGTTCGATTCACAATTTTGATTTTTTTTATTCATTATTTATTTTAAAAGATTTTTGGATGTGCTATATCCATGACAATCCTTTATTCATCTTATACAATAGTCTAAAATAATCTAGTCGATTTATATCTTAGTTAACTAATTATTGGCTAACTAGATTGTGTAGCATTCTGGCTGAATCGAATAGCGGTTCAGCCAAAATGCTACAGATTAAACCTGCATCTAGATTATAAATTTTTAATTCTGACAAAATTAAGTCTCGTTTCGTTGCGTTCCGTCCGCATTCTAACAATATGACGTGATAAATGTTCTCCACTCGGTTACATAATGTACAATTTGGAGAGCCGACTATTCTCATTAAGTAGGTAAATTGATTTTGATTTTTTTAATTTCATTTGGCGTAATTTTTTAAGTTCTAAAATATTGTAGAAGGAAAATGATTAGTAAAAGAATCTCGAAGCTATTTCGAAAAATCACTTTTTCAAAATTTTTAATCAACGATAATTACCGAACGGATAAACCGATTTTAATACAATTTAAGCATTAGACGCAGTTTTTTAGGAAAAGAGCTGATAGATTTTGTATTCAATCGGTATGTTAATCTAGGAGCTGTATTAAAAAAATATTGTTTCATCAAAAATTTTTTAAAAGTTTTTTTTTTTAATTTCTCACTATCTCTTGGACCGAATTGGTCATTTGTTTGGGTTATCAACTTACATATGTGTACCAAAACTTGCTACTCAATTAGTTCAATACTTTCGAAGGAAGTATAATGTTATAGATATATGGACAGATAGACAGAAGAGAATCCTATAAGGATTTTCTGTTTGAGGTACAAAATCTTAAAAATTCGTTTTTGTATATATCTTAGTTGTAGTGCACTTAAAACTAGCACTCAACCACACATAACAGAATTAGATGTAGTAAGCTCTGAAGTATTACTGCTAAAGATGGAGATATAATTTAATATTCGCGTGGCATCATGCTACTCCGCCATTAGATGTAGACAATAATTCATAGTTGGGAATGATTGATTAATGATAATTGAATTAGTTTGTGGAAACGTCAGCCCTTTCTTGTTGTGAACTCAAACATTATGTTATTAATATTTAATGATTACTTGTAGAATAATAAAAACTAGCGATCGCTTGTCGTCGGAATTCGAACGTAGATTAAACAGTAAATTACTTTTATGTTTGAAAACTGACTTATCCTTAAAGAAAATGGTATAGCATACCTACATTTATAAATAGCTAGTGACCTGCCCGCGGTTTCACCCGCGTAGCTTTTGTTCCCGTGAGAATATCGGAAAGGTTTATATACTAAAACCTTCCCCAAGAATCAATCTTTCTATCAAAGAAAACCGCAACAAAATCCGTTGCGTAGTTTAAAAGATTTAAGCATACGTAGGGACATAAGGACATAGGGACAGACAGAGAAAGCGACTTTGTTTTATACTATGTAATGATGATATCGGTTACATGAATTTTGTGGGTATAATGTTTATTTTAATTAATTTAACGTATTTTTACGCATTTTACATAAATATATTAAGTTTATTTCGTCTTCCGCAATATAAACTTCAACGATGTCAAGTTTCATACTCACCGGTCATATAATTGTCTTAAAAAGGGGTCAAAGTCTGTCTTTCACGTATTAAAGTATAGATAATTGCGTTGGATACATCACACAAATTGATGTAATCAGAGTGCTAAGTGTGAGTTTTTCTTTTCGCATTCGATCGTGAGCGCGTTTCGAGTTTACTAGGAGTTTGTATGTGATTTGTACAGCGCCACCTAGTGGTAAACTGGTTTCTCACGTTTACCACTAGGTGGCGCTGTACAAATCACATACAAATTTCTAGTAAACTCTAAACGCGCTCACGATTGAATGCGAAAAGAAAAACTCACACTTAGCACTCTGAGGCGGCGTAATGCTTGGGCGACGTGGGCCACAGCCCACGGCCTCACGGTTCGAGGGGCCTGGCCCCACGGAGATTTATGTATTACCTACTCAAAAGCTATGAACGCGCCGAAAAAAATGATTGCGTCGCTATCGCTCACGAGGAATCCCCGCTGCGCGTCGTCGCCGCGCCTGGCTAAAATAGGGCATTCCCCGAACTTGCGTTGCGAGCAGAGGGCCTCGCAAAATGTACCTTACCCACATAAATTTATGATCTTGCGCCGCCACTGAATGTAATGCCAGAGTACGCAAATTATTTGCTTAAATATATATTTTTTGAACTACTTTTTTATTATTATTTATATTTAAATTTATATTTTTAATTATTTGCCTATATTTGTAGTTATGGCATACCGGTATTAGTCAAATACACTAATAGATAGATATATAGGTATAAATATTGATTCATACCGACACCCAAACCTAGAAACACAAACTTCTACGTTCATCACATAAATGATTATCCCTGTCAGGAATCGAACCGAGTCACACCAATTTGTAATTTTGCAATGAATGACAAATGAAAATTCAAAGTGTTCGCAAATCACTCGACCAATCGGGCGGTCAAGGAATACTACTAGCGGACTAAAACTTTGTTGTTTTAATTTGTGACATTGGTCGAGAGGTTAGCTGCTCTGGTGGCGCAAATGATGGGACTCGGGTTCGGTACCTGACATAGAATAGCATTTGTGAGATGAACATAGACGTTTGTGTTTCTGAGTTCGAGTTTTCATTAAATACTAGCAGACTTGCTCAAACAAGTTAACACGTCGTCGACTTAACCTTTTATACCAATTTTCATTCCTAATTTCAACTCTTCAAGTGTCAATTTCTGAAAAACTTTAAGAAGGCATTCAGATAGTTATAGATCCGGGATCAAACATAAGCCTTAGCTTATGACCCTGGATCTATAACTATCTGAATGTCAAATTTCATTAAAGTCGGTTCAGCGGTCTATCCGTGAAAGCGTAACCGACAGACAGATAGACACATAGACACATAGTCTAATCTGTATGTCTGTATTTTGCTTTCGCATTTTTTTATTTAAAAAAGATATCAAACAAGCAGACGGCTCTCCTGATGAAAAGAGACAACCGTCTGTCCTTGTACGGGGCCTTAATGCCACATGCATAAGTTTGCCTGTTACCTTACCATCCAAACCGGAACACGACAGTGACTGCACTGACACTATAGCAACATGAATAGGTAAGGCGATGGCATCAAACCTGGGCAAACACATGCAGAACTATGCCGCCTAGTAGCAACAAGTGACTAATATAGCCAAATGCTCTTACGAACTGCCTGGAGGGACGGCAGATGGTATTATCTTCAAAAAAAGCCAAGACCAACATGGGGGAAATAATAAAAGTATGGATATTTGAGTATCTACTAACCGAAATACAGACATAGAACTAAAGCTTTATCAGAAAAAGTCAATTAGTTATCGTAGTATATTTTAAATTACAATTAGGTTACACAATTGACTAATCACTTGTACTTTTATTTCACATCAAAACTTTATTTTTGTATATCACTCGACCGGTTTCAATTTTTAAGCATCTTTATAATGTAATTATACTTAAATTGATTATTATTGACTGTCATCCTAAAGATGCAATTGGATTTCGATTAATTCCTGTCGTCGAATTTCACCATCGGACATCGCCACAAAATTTTAAGTTTCATCCTCACCATCTCGATGTCTGGAAGTCCACAACTATGCGATTCTCGAGTCATTTTTTGCCCTCACTACTCCTATGTGGAACGAGCTATTGGCAGAAATTTTTCCGAACGGATACGACTTAGGGACCTTCAAAAGAAGAGCCTACTCATTCTTAAAAGGTCGGCAACGCAACTACAAAACCCCTGGTAGTGTAGTTGTCTATGGACGGCGGTAATCACTTACCATGAGCCTCCTGGCCGTTTGCCCCCTCTTCTATAGGAAATAAATGAATAAAAAAAAGTTTTGATGTGACATTAATGTACAAATGATTAGTCAATTGTGTTAAAATAGTGGAATTTCACCAAATACAGACGATGGAAAGTATAAAATACAATTAGGTAACACTGCCAATGATAAAAAGCTAGATAGTTTTTATTGACGTACGAATTAGTGAACCCAGCATATATACAGTTTCAATGTTACTTCTAAATTAAACAGAAGTACAAGCTTTCCCTCTCTATAATTAACGACCTATTACAACCTACAAAGACAAGTAATGAGAGCTGAAAGTGATTTAAGATTTAATAACAACATTCATGGCAACACTTACAATCTACTCGAAAAGATTTGATTCAAATTTGTTATATTCAAATTATCACTAACTCAAATGTATTATGCTAAATGCTCGTCCCGGCTTCGTATCTAATAAATAAATTAGAAAACGGTAGAATTAATTAAATAGAATTAAAATCAAGTAGTTCCACTACTGAATGGCTTGTGGTAGACCACAAAGCATTCAGTAGTGGAATACTTTGTGGTCTACCACAATACTTAATTCCTATTTAGGGTTAGCCTATTCGACTCAGATCGTGAGATTCCGGGTTTAATTCCCGAAAAGTGTTATTGAGATTTTTTCAAGGTTTTTCTCGAAAATTCGGAATCTCGGTAGTAGTTCGGAGTCCGGTCAGTAGTGTGAAATTACTCCAGTGCTCCGGATGAGCACGTAAAGCCGTTGATTCCAATTTTATTGTTAGAAATAATGGATAATCGTCATCAGGTCGACAAAATGTGGCGATGGTTATCAACACTCATCGCAAAACTGGCAGTTCGTGGTAATTTGGAAAGTTTATAGACGTCTGGTTCACTCTGCCACCCCGCAAGATACTTTTTTATTTGTAAATTAGGTAACATTAACAGAATATAAAAAAATAATCCTTATTTTTTTCAACCTTTAATATCATATCACTATAATTATTCAAGCTTAGTAATTCATCAAATGATGCTGCTGACTACCTGTAATAATTAAAAAATTTTGAGCGCCCCTTTGGTCGAGTAGTTAGCGAGATTAACTACGAATCAATGGGGCTCGGGTTCAATTCCCGACAGGGACAAAAGTTTGTGTGACGAGCCTAGATGTTTGTATTTCTGGGTTTGGGTGTTTATTATGTATGTTAGGGTATTTATATACGTGTTTCTATAATATCGTAATAATATCGTTGACTAACACCCTTAACTTAATTGTAAGAAATTTAAACTAACCAAATATGAAATATTTTTACAAAAAATGTGTATTATATGTCTATTATTATATACAATCGTATTCCTGATAGTCTTAAATCATTGCCTATAAATAAATTTCGCAAAAAGTTGTTTGATTTGCTGTGAGATAAAATATATTATAATATTAAAGAATTTTTAGCCGAAAAAATTAAATGTCAATGGATAGAAATATATATTTGTTGAATTTGCCTTAAAAAATTCAATGTGACAAAATTTTGTAAATAGTGAAATAACTTTGTAAATATTAAAAACAATTTGTGATATGAAATTATTCTTGTATGTTAGTAATCTATACATATAATAAAATCGTAGGAAAGTCAAAACTGTACATTGAATATTTTTTTTAAAAGAATACTTGGGGCGTGATCTACAATAGATATCGAAGCCAAAAATATAGTTTTTAGAATTTATGTCTGTTTGTCTGTTTATCTGTTTGTCTGTTTGTCTGTATGTATGTCCGGGGTAAACTCAAAAAGTACTGCATGGATTTACTTCAAATTTTGCATGAATATTACTACCTAATAGGTCGGGTCAACATATAAGCTACATATTATTTATCACGCTATCACCTACGGGGGAGGTGCTGTGCGGAGTAAACGAAATCCGTGCGGACGAAGTCGTGGGCAACAGCTAGTAAGTATATAAAGTAGACAAAAAAGGCAAGCCCGTTGAGTTTCTTCCGCCGGTTCTTCTCAGTGTGTGGCCGCTTTCCGATCCGGTAGTAATTCTAAAAAATCAATACAAAAATTTAAATGTATTATTATATAATAATCATTTTTAAATATTTGCACACCATATAATGGTAGAATATAATGGTAGAATGGTAGCTTAACTAATGTGTAACAACGTGTAACACCCATATTCTTGCAAACAAATATTTTCTTTCTTTCTATCACGAGCAAATAATTAGCTTACTTTGGGTTTTGACCGAATTGTGTAATTTGTCCAGCGATATTGGATATATTTGATATTTAAAATTCTGTCAGCATACTGTAGCAATTTTCTTTTTATCTTTTAGATAGTACTGGTTGTCAGTAGCTTTCTCCACATTCAGAGATAAACTAAATTTTTGTATTTTTTAAATATAAAATATAAAAGATTAAGTATAATAAATAATTATCAATTTCTCGTCTCCATAGATAAGGTATGAAAAGCATATTTGTCAGAGCCAAGAAATTCGTGACTGCTGATATGAAATTTTAAGGTATGTGTGAGACATTAGACTGGCATTCTTTATCTGAATTGAGATTATGAAATCAGAAAGCCTGTGCCGGAAATACGAGTATTTAAAACACGGCCCTTGTTGTACCATATCTTTTTGAATATCAATGACCTCTCATTTCACAAAGATTCTCTCTACTATAACTTTTATCTAGATAGTATTATGAAAAATGTTCTATTAATTTGACCTGAAACTTGTTCTTAAAACCCCATGTTCTGCAGCTAATGAGGCTAACGCGTAGACCACATATATACTGCTAACCACTCTTGAGATACACTCAATACAAAACACGTAACATAAAACTATATTTGTCCTGTTTTCTGTATCTTTGCCGAACTTTTATTACTATTTTCATAAAATACATATTTCAATGGCCACTAACAAATGGAAAACGGAAAATAAATTAATCATTCTTACTACAGAGAACTATTGAATATTAATTTCGTTGGCCAGGCTTACCGCGAATCAACACAATATCTGATTTTCGTTTACGTACAATTCGTAATGTACAGTCGAATCTATTATTTCATTAATATAAATTGGAGCTAGGATAATCTTGGATGAAGAAAATTAAATCTGTAAACTCGATAAGACCATATTTGAAGTATTTACATCATTATACATTATTATATTATACTTTATCGTAACGTAAATAATTAATATTTAAAATTACTGTGTTAATCATTTTACCAATATATTTTGAAAGAAGACCGTGTGCAGGGAAAAGAGTGAATGGAGTGTTAGGGAGATTACTTAAAAGCACAGTTTTATGTCAGGGTGCCCGTCTTGCCCTGCACAATTATGTTGCTTATCCCAACGTTATTGTATAAAAGTGAGACTTGGGTGTATCAATGAGGCATGAAAGTAAAATCAACGCGGTTGAGATAAGATCGCTATGAAAAATATGTGGCGTAATACTCAAGGACCAGCAGGCCTACTCTTGAAAACAATATGAATCTTTAACCAATATTGATAAAATTAACAAATTTCGAATATCGCCAAAAAACGGTACTCTTGAAACCAATATTGCCCACATTGATTCAGTATAGTAACGACCTAATTATTGAAAATAGATGTCATCGTTACACGTCAAGCTAGTGTTACAAGTACAAATTTTAAGGAATCGGTACAATATAAAAAAATCGTTAACTTATATTTTGTGCCTTTTTAATTATAAATAAGATTCCATGATGTGAAAAGTAAACGATTTATAATTCTGCTTCATTATTCCCAAAAGTACATATTTAATTTAAAAATACATATAGTAAATACATTATTCGCTGCTACTTTTTAATTTGTTTTGAACTGTCAAGTCAGAACTACATGTAATTAACCGTATGGCACAGACTACAGTATTTTCGCCACATTTTCCGCCTTGTCTTTTTACGTATTACGATATTTGTTGTTAATTGATACAATTCAAATGTTTATATGTTTTTAATGTACGTTTGGGCCTAACTCCGTCATGTTATTATGTAGATAGGGTTGCAATTTTTTTTGTTTAAGAGAGTAGATATATTTCCAGTTGGTCCCTTATTAACTGGGGGAAAATTTAACTCAAGGCTCCAAAGTTACAAAAGATTGAAAGTTAGTTTATGCAGTTTTACCACGTTTAAATTATCATAAAAATATTTCTTATTCCTTTTTATTTTTACGGTATAATTCATGGTTATACCTGTAAACTAAAACATAATTATTATGTGTATCTCAGATAGGGATACTGTTTTTACTCTTTCCTAATTCTTCTAGTTTTTCTATCTTTTAACAAATTTTGGTTCTAAACATTTTAAGTAAGGCGGCCCATAGACCTACAATAAGGAACTTCGTTCCAATAATATTGCGCAATACTTTTATTGTGCAATAATATTGAATACCGCCTTGCTTCCAAACGTTCAATAAATTGACTCAATAAAATTGACAAACCAGTCTGATCAATATTTTCGTGTAAGCAACATGTCTGACGACGAAGTTTTGGCGGCAACCATGCTGGTGATTTTGTTAAATAAATCTCTATACAATTCTATACACTCAAGTAAAAACTCCCATTGTTCATCTTTTATTGATTAGTTTTGTTTCGATCAACACTTATATTGATTAGTTAATTGGCCTAAATGTCGAATTTCAGGCGAATGTTGAGTTTCGGCCGAAAGTCGAATCTCTATCGAATGTCGAAATTCGGCGTAATTACGTTTTTCGGTCACATGTTCAATTTCGGGCGAGTGTCGAATTTCGGCCAGTGGTCGAAATTTCGGCCCATTCTAGTAATGAACTGTTAAATTAATAAGGTGAAAAAAATTACCGCGAAATTACGAAAATTCATTGCTCGCCATTTCACTTAAATTTACTACACGACCGTTCATTAAATACCGCGACTGACCGATCGCGACCACTCCAAGCTCTGAAGTGAGAAATATTGTGCAATATAAAACCTACACAGTAAATATTGCACAATAAAAATTAAACCCGCTCAAACTTTCGTTCAATCTTTGTGCAATCTTCAATATTAACCCTAAACGGTCAATAATATTGCACAATACGTAATATTGCGCAATATTATTGTAGGTCTATGGGGCACCTAACGATGTGAGAATCTATAAATTTTCATATTAATGCTACAAGTGGGAACACCACTTCCTGCACGTTATACAAAATTTATAGTAACGTTTTAGGATGGATACACTATATTGTCACTGAATGATTTATTTATTAATTATTATACTGAATATTAAATCTCAATTTAATTGCTTATTTACAATAAAATAGTCAAACTTTGTACTTAAGTTCATTTCAACAAAATATTAAGTAGGTAATTGTGCCCGTGACTCCGACTGAGTGGAGATTTTTCTAAAATAAAATTAGCCTAAGTTACTTTTTTATATATCAGCTATATGCCAGTGATAGTCCCGTCAAAATTGGTCCAGACGTTTCAGAGATTAACCGGAACAAACAGACAGACAGAGAGACAGAGAGACGAAAATTGTGAAAAATTGTATTTTGGTACATATAACGTGTACACATTCATATACATTTAATAAAAATCGGCTATTTTAATGTTATAAACAGACACTCCAATTTTATATTGGTATAGATTTTTTTTATATCATAAGATAGCTTTTTTTTTATATCATAAGATTTCGCCGTGTTGGTCCCGGCCTCCTTTGTAGAATAGGCCAACTGCCGTTCTGCCAGGCAGGTCGTAAAAGGCGACCGATTGGCTATCGAGTCACTACCATCGTGGCTACTAGGTGGTAGAGTTCTGCATTGTCTCGCCCGGGTCTGGTACCACCGCCTTACCTATTCCTGCCGCAATAGCGTCAGTGCTTGTCGCTGTCGTGTCCCGGTTTGGAGGGTAAGGTAGCCGGTAAACTTATGCATGTGGCATTAGATCTCGCCACAAGATAGCAACGCACCATTAACATTTTTGGTGTCTATAGGCGATGGTTGACTCTTTCCATCAGGAGACCCATCTGCTTGTTTGCTATCTTATGATATAAAAAAAAAAGCAAACAAGCAGATGAGTCTCCTGATGGAAAGAGACAACCATCGCCTATAGACACCAAAGATGTTAATGGTGCGGTGACAGTAACTAACACTGACGCTATTGCGGCAGGAATAGGTAAGGCGGTGGTACCAGACCCGGTCGAGCCGACGCAGAACTCTACCACCCAGTAGTAACGATGTTAGTGACACGCATAGCCACTCGGTCGCCTTTTACGACTTGCCTGGCAGAACCGCAGTTGGCCTTTTCTTCAAAGGAGCCCGGAACCAACATGGGGAAAGATAGATAGATACAGAAATATGAATTATTTTTAATAAAATACACATTCATGACTACTAAACCTTGAAGAAATGCTTTACATTATATACTACGTGTAAACTATTTATATGTAAAAAATCAATTAACAAAATATACAAAATACGGAAAACATGGCCAAAATGTTGGAATCTATGCCATACTGTGGACACAGTTCAGTAGAACTGTGTCCACAGTATGGCATAGATTCCATAAAACATAAAAGAAGTATCTTTGACATCAACAAATTGACATTTGGTGTAATATTATTTATTATTGTGTCAGTACTCAGTTCTAAATTCTTATCGTTCTAAACGATTTAGCAAATCTAAAATGTGTGCTTGTATTAAAATGTCGAATAGAATAGTGTAAAAAGTAATATCGAAATCAAGAATTGAAAGATCTAAATATCATGGACTTGTTTAACTGTGATATACTATTATTCTTATGCTACCTACTATCGTAGAGAGTAGTGCATTTACATTGCGAACAGTATCAACCAAGATTATGGATCAACACATATTCCTACGAAAATTAATGTGCTTCAAATCAGGAGAATACTAATGTCACAAAATGTATCACTATATATGGGAATATTAGGCTAGTATTGTTATCTTACAACGGAAATTGCCTATCAGACTATCTTGCACGCTCTTACTGCTCCTTTAGTAGGTGATCTAATGATGAAATCTTAATTTGACTGTTGTTTAAGAGTTAAGATAGATATTACCTTCTGGAGGACAGCCACAATATATGCCATACATTTTATGAGATTAAACAAAATTAATGCTGATTATTGTAAAAAACTCTGCCACAGATATACCAGTACCCTTCAAAGTATCCTATGAAGCACTGACATTCACTACAAGTTGTTACTGTATTGTATTCTGAACAATTTTTCTTAGAAGCCATAGTGATGATATATTTAACGAGTGATGTGTGTGTTTCAATACATAAAGATTATCTTTAGGATAGATTATCTTTATAGACTAGTAAGGAGAACTACATTCCATCTGCTCGTCTGCTATCTTATGATTTATATAAAAAAGATTTTTTATATATGTAAATATTTATTTACTTTACCTAGTTTGTATTTTAATTTAAACGAAGAATGTTAGATAATGTAAAAAAATTAAATTATTTGATATAACAGTGTTAAATAAAATAAAAATATTATTAAAATGCTTTTTATTTCAAAATTGTAAACTAACTGCTTATCATTTGTCAAACCATACTTTATTTCTATTAAACTGGCGCCAGATTTTGCTTCAAACATTTGAACACTTCATGTTTGATTGCTATGTGTGGCACGGGAATTTGAAAATGTGTTTAAAATTTGAACCAACGTTTGTCATTAGCCACTTGCTTTTAGTTTTTTAGTGCACATCAAAGCGTTCAAAGGTGAAATGTGTTCAAGTGTTTGTGCAGGTTGCCACATTTGTGCAAATTCACTTCAAATGTACGACCGCTGCTATTGTGAAAAATCATTTCATTCCCCCAATTCTCTCTTCAATAACCCTATCAAAGAGTGATTAAAATAGTTTTTATTTGTCACTCATACAGCGGAGTGACCGTGTTTTATATGGTATGTAAAGATAAATATCTTTACATACCATATATAACAGTCACTCCGCTGTATGTTCGTCTACATCTTTTGAATTACCTAATCAATTTTGATATGGATATCATCAATAGGCATAGTAATTCAAGATGAAGGATCATTTATATAAAACATGCATATTACAGTAGATAAAGCTGAAAATTTCAAAGATTTGTCATAAGAACATATTCTTGTGCTCTTACATGATACCTGTGTGAAAAACACATTTTATATGTTGATACATAATTATGATAATGTAACTTTTCATGTCTATATAGATCCCATCTATTCTTTAAAATTTCTATATTCCCCGTGTTGGTCCCCGGCGCCTTTGAAGAATGGGCTAACTGCCGTTCTGCCAGGCAGGTCGTAAAAGGCAACCGATTGGCTGTACGAGTTACTAACATCGTGGCTACTAGGTGATAGAGTTCGGCATTGTCTCTCCCAGGTCTGGTACCACTGCCTTACCTATTTCTGCTGCAACAACGTCAGTGCTTGTCACTGTCGTATTCCGGTTTGGAGGGTAACGTAGCTGATAAGCTTATGCATGTGTCATGTGTAGATCTTACCACAAAATAGCAACGTACCATTAACACCTTTGGCGTCTATAGACGATGTTTGACTCATTCCATCAGGAGACCCATCTGCTTGTTTGTTATCTTGTGATATAAAAAAATACACCTTTCCACAATATTTCTTGCTGAATGGTAAACCTTAGTATAATTTTCTTTAGCTACACCTCTGGGAGCATTTACAATGTTTTCAGTCCTTTATTTTTTGTGTATATCCTGAACCCCTGTTAAATATAAACAAGACATAACACATGTATACCTTGCAAATGGCTTCTAAAAACTAAATAGTCATAATAAATTACTGTTTATTTGTGTACTTTGTATTTATTTGATTACACCAACCCGTTTTGCATGTTAGCATTGAAAGTAATAATAAATTAATATCTTCTCAATATTTTACCCATTAGAAATAAAATCCTTTATGAACATTTTTAAAAGGTTTCATATAAAATAATAGTACCTAGGTTGCTCCTCTAAAAATATATCTACTTTGTGTAGTCATCATATACTTTTTCAGGTATAAAATGCTGACAAAAACCTCATGTCAACATTATATTCCATAAGAACTATATGTATTTTTACATGAACATACCTAGTTAAACAAGTATCCAACTCAAATGATTACCACTGCTATTGCCACTGCCTCACTAATATCAGCGGCCAGTATAATACTTTGTTTTAAAAAGTAAGAAATTTCTAATAACCTAATGCAATAAACAAGCAGTATCATATAAAACGCACTGCACTGGTAGCACTTATGATGATGTATGTTTATATGTGGCAGTTTTGTATCACCAATAAGAGAGCTTTTATTTATTTGTTATTTTTTGTATGAAAATATGTGATTGGAAAAAAACTATGTTTCTAATTGAAATATATTTGAAAAATTTACCATATAGGTAGATGTTGTCATTACAACAAGTAACATAGATATATTTTATAATTCAATATAGTGAATATTGTATTTCTATTTCCCCATATTGTGGATGGACTCATATTAGTATGTAAGTGGAAATGCTTTCTGTTTAAGAATTCCTCCCGATCATACAGTCGTACGATAGCCACACGGATACCGTCAATGTGATCCAGCTCAAGTTCTTATAAAAAATGAATTCATCATCAGACATGAAAATGTCTTTGTCTGCATATCTCATGGTCCAATAGGTACTCATTTCTTCTTAGGTATGAGATCTTGAGTATATCTATATACACTGTTACCTATCTATAGAGTATATATAAATTTTGGTATTTCATTTAGTGTTGTATACAGGCTGTGAAAACTATAACTTGCACAAAAAACTGAAATTTTTAAGTAAAAAGTATGTTTTAAAAAGCAGTCTTTAAACAATAATGAAACAAGTTTCAAATCTTACAATGGATGTCAAAAGTGCGTCAAGAGTACCGTTTTAAACCAAATAACGAATAAAAGCAATCATGAGTAGTTCCAAAAAATTTCGAATGGGTATGTGGCGCTGTCGCCGAATCCAATAATTAAACATGGTTGTCCAGAGTACGAAATACGTCAAAATTCATTATTTATTGGTTTAAGATTGACATCGGGTTTCAAGAGTAGCCCAGCTGGTTTGTAATGTGGAAGTGAGAGAGAGATTAGGCCTGAAAGAAAGTATTGGTGTAAAGATGAGAAAAGACATGCTCCGTCGCGTTGGTTTGGACATGTACATAGAATTGTAGATGAAAGGTTAACAAAACGGATATACCTACCTACAATGCGAATGCGGAAGGATGAAGGTATCGGAGAAGACCAAGACTAATGTACCATGATCTGATTGATCGAGTACAGCTGTCCGAAGGTGGTGTCAAGAGTCTATACAATCGGCGTGTTTGTACGAAGAGAGTATTATGAATGTGAAGGAAGCGAGACAAGTCAACAAGAATCTTAATGTATGGCTCTCTCTGCCTACCTCGTAAGGGATCTAGCGTAAAAATATGAATGTATATATGTACCATTATATTTTAATTGAACGTTAACTAAGTCGTACCTAATAATCAAATATTTTACGTTTACGTAAACATACTGTTGCGTATTTTGACTTACTTGAAAAAACTTGAGCTGCTTTGAAGAATAGACCAACTGCCGTTCTGCCAGGCAGGTCGTAAAAGGCGACCAATTAGCTATGCGAATTACTATCATCGTGGCTACTAGGTGGTAGAATTCTGCATTGTCTCGCCCGGTTCTGATACTACCGCCTTACCTATTCCTGCTTGCTTGTCATTGCCGTGTTCGGGTTTGGAGGATAAGGTAGCCGGTAAACTTATACACTTGGCATAGACCTCGCCACAAGATAGTAACGCACCTTTAACATCTTTGGTGTCTGTAGGCGATGATTGACTCTTTCAATCAGGAGACCTGAATCTGCTTGTTTGCTATCTTATCATATAAAAGAAAGCAAGTTGTAAATGTAAATAAGTCAGTAAACACAAGTTCTCAATAATATTACAAGAAAATATTAAACGAAATTTAGAGTGTAAACCCACCAGCTGCAGACATGATGTAATCTCAGGCGCAAATTGCTGCGAAATCAAAATTTTGCGGCGGCAGAGGGGAATTCATTTAGATATGACATTTTATATTTTGACTAACTTATCTGCGCAGTTTCACCCGTGAGTGAAGTAACATGTCGTCAATATAGTTTGTATACAAATTTTTATTCCTGATTTAAGCCCTTTAGGGGTTGATTTTTATTTAGTCTATATTTGACCTCGGGTCTTTATCTCGTTGCCAAAAAAGAATGATGAGCGTCCATACAAAGTTCGCCTAGAATCCAACGCATGTTGATAGATAGTCAAAATTTTACGATTAATAATTAATTTCAGCTGAAATGCAAATAATATCACGGACACTTTTTTAAATGCTATAATTAATGAAAAACCGATAAAGATTATAAAGAGAGAACTTGAATTTTACGAATGCTAATTTATTACATTCAATTTTCAACCACTCACATCATTATACATTGGTAATGTAGATTTATTACGTTATTATATCTCATAATAAAATTATTTGAATTTAAAAGTTCTTTGATGAAAATAATAAATATGAGTAAAAACAAAAAAATAATTTTAAATTAAGAATAGTGTATTTTTCTGTTATAGCACTCACCCCGTGCTTGGGAATCTGGAAAAATCCCGGCTTTAGGGAAATGGTCGCAGGTTCAAATCCCGCGTGTCGATGTTTTTCTTTGCTGTTTTTAAGGTTTTCAAGAATAGTGTAAATAATATAAAATGTATGCTTTGTAAAAAAGTGTGGAGTTCATGGTGTCAATAGATAAATTAAAAAGCACTCCACGCTTTTTTTTTATTTGTTTCACATTCGACCAACAAATTTTCGCCCCACGTCAGAAATCCGTGTACGTCCTACATTTTATTCCCGTTTGGTCCTAAAAATGATTTTCTACTTATTATTATAATTTCGTTCCGACTCGCCCTAGATTTTATGCCTGTTTTGCCTCGTTCGTTTTTGTTAACAATTTTAATTATAATGCTATACATTTTTATAATTGTTATTTACACTATTCTTTATTTAAATTTATTTTTTAATTTACATTTCATAAAAGCGTGTTTTTTTTAGTTTTTTTTTAAGTATCTATTATTTAAGAAGTATCTTCACGCCCATATCACCGAACGGGTAGGGAGAGGTACAACAAGTGCCGAAGATACTTGGTCCCACAATGTGATAGGTGGCGGGCCTATCGCGAATCGGGCACTTGCCAATCCCGAGCAACTTGGTGTTTATCAAAAAACTGAAAAAATACTTTTTTAAGGGCCCGACCCGGGAATCGAACCCGGGACCTTATTCGGTCAACGCTAACGCTGGACCACTAGACCACAGAGGCGATTACTTTATCATATTATATAAACTATTATTTATTTTTTTCGTTTCATTCATTTTTTTATGTGTTTTTTAACTATTACTTAATTTACCCTTGTAATAAATAATTTTGTCTTCTGCTACCACCGACCACACAGCCTATAGACGGCTAATGTTTGATTTTCCGTATTGAATGCATTCTGGCAACTAGCTGAGGTAAGACGAAATGGGGTTGCAACGCCGTAATTGGCTAACTCAAAGCCACAGTGAAAGATAGTAATGTACAGAGCATCTGATTGGTCGACACTGATTACCCAATTACTACTCATTGGCGCGTGGACATTTACATCGGTAAATATACGTCAGATGTGTTGACACAAGTCATTCGCCTATTATTAGGTGTCTATGGGCTGTGTGGTCGGTGCCTGCTACATTCCTCGCATAAGTTACCGACATCATATAAATTGAAATTTTCGGAGAGGATACCTGAAAACCGGCTATTTCATTTGAAGAAGGCAGCAGGAACCCAAATACAAATAATCACTAATTCTGAAGGAAGTAAGGATCGGCCATAATAAGTATGCCAACTATTTAAAATCGTTTGTTCCATACTCATCGTTTTCCGAGACAACGTACTCCAGATTTGCTATGATCCAATTTCGTCGTATTTCAGATTCGTCGTAATACAGTTTACTTCATAATAAAATTGAAAACCTAATACAAAGTGTATTTTATTTTAATGAACAAATTAAAACTATTTTATGAGAACAAAAGAAATAAATAAAATAAATAAATATTGCTGGACAAATTACACGGATTGATCTAACCCCAAAGTAAACAAATTATTTGCTTGTGTTATGGGTGTTAGTCAGCGATAATAATACATAGAATACATATATAAATACTGTCATATACATAATTAACACCCAAACCCAGAAATACAAACATCTATGTTCATCACACAAATTGTCGCTGTTAGGAATCTAACCCGAGTCCCCTAGATTCGCAGTTAAGTTCGTTTACCACTCGACCAACAAGGCGGAAAATATGGTAGATATTTTCCGCCCTGTTGTGATTTGTGAACCTGTTACCGTTCAAAAATTACTTAAGTTCTCTTATTTTTGCAAACTTATTATGTCATAATCAATAAGAAACCTATACTTAGATGTTCCGACTACACTTTTATGTATGTAATATAACTGCCATTCTGCCAGGCAGGTCGTTAAAGACGACCGGTTGGCTATACGTGTCACTACCATCGTGATTACTTGTGGTAGAGTTCTGCAACGACTCAATGTTTGTCACTGTCGTAATCCGTGGTAGACTTATGTATGTGATATTGCTATCACGCTGCACGGATAGCAACGCACCATTAACAACTTTGGTATCTATAGGCGATGGTTTCGCTTTTCATCGGTAGAGCCATTTGGTATAAGAAACAAAATTTTGCAATGAATAAACACAAAAACTACAAGATCGATCTTAAACATGATTGTACCGTTAGAAAACTACATTATTCATGAATGACATAAGCTGCTCTTTACTCGACTAAGCAAAAACAAGTAACGGTTTTGGGTCATGTTAACAAAGTCACCAGTAACAGTTAGTTTGCTTATAATATGGACGTTAGTCAACGATATTACACAATTTATAAGAAATTCTTTCGGAAAAATAGTAACAAATAAGAAAGTTACATTACAGATACAAGTTAAGCTTGTGATTGTTTCTACAATCTACGTTTATTAGTACGAAATTTTGTGCACGAAATGCTTCAACTAGCAAAGGAAACTAATATCCAAAGTCTGTGGTTAGCACTGAACATAGCGGCAGTCCGAACTTCGGTTAGAAACTTAAGGTAGCATAGACATCTTTGCTGCTTGGGTCTTAGTTATAAGAGATAGCGTTTGTATATATTTTTAAAGAATTTAGTCCATATTTTGATATCCACGGACAGACAAATATACACATGTATATAAATAAATAAAATAATCATAATATGCCTATTCATATAGAAGTAATAATATAAAACATAAAAAATAACGTATCAATACAATAGAATCGTATATATATTTTCCATATAAATATTAAAATGCGAAAGTCTGTCCATCTTTTGGTCTGTCCGTCTGTCTGCCTGTCTGTTACGCTTTCACGGCTTAACCACTAAACTGATTTTGATGAAATTTGGCAAAAATATAGTTGAACACTCGTAATATAATATAGGGACCTTTTTTCAAATTATTATTATAGATCTGTCCGTCTGTCTATCTATATCTATATCGATAGTTGAAGACCTGGGGTCATACATTTCTTTTTTTTAAATTTCCAAGCCCGTATCTCCGAAGAGGTAGAGGTATAAGAGGTTGTCGCCTCTGTGGTCTAGTGGTTCGATGTCGGAGTTGACCACACGAGGTCCCCGGTTCGATTCCCGTGTTGGGCAATTCACAAAATGCGTTTTTTCAGTTTTCTGAGAAAAACGACGTTCGGGTTTCGAAAAAGTGCCATTGTTGCCATAGTTGGTGATAGGCTGGCCACTCATCACATTGTGGGATAAAGTATCTTCGGCTAATCGTGGGGTGCACTTGTATTTATAAAAGTTTGATGAATATATAATAAGCGTGTGGCATATTTTACCTGCCTATGGCGATATATGATAACACGAATACCAAGGACACTTACCGTACGGCGTATCTTACTCCCGGACCATCAACCGATACCTGGTTACCGTATCGTCTACCAACCCACAAACCAACAAAACAGTACGTGCTAGGTATTACTTGGGTAATAAAAATAGAAAATCATATATAAAAAATGTATCATCACGCCGGTTCCTCATGCGGGATAGACAAAGTTAACCAAACAACTATAGACTCGCCGGTTCACTACGATTCACTTTTTCCTTGATTAACGACATTGGTGATGATCCCCATTGCTGCATGCATCGCTGGAAACCAGGACCGATACCTTAGCATACTCCAATGCCAACTCCAATTTACGTGAAAACTCCAAGCTGCAACTGAGATACGGATTTTTTTTATAAAAACTTAAAAAAAACTCAATAACACTTTTACCCGGCCCAGGTTTCGATCCTGGAACCCAATAGGCTAACCCCTAAACCACAAGATAGTTAACCATATTATGATTGAGTTGAGGTGCGCGCAGTATTGGAAGTATATAGACAAATAATTTTATACCTTACTAGCTTTCACCCGCGGCTTCGCCCGCGTGGTGTAAGTAATAAGTAGCCTATGTCCTTCCCCCGACTTTAGACTATCCGACTTTAACCGTGAAATAATACATTAAAAAGTATCTTCACGCCCATATCCCCGAAGGGGTAGGCAGAGGTACAACAAGTGCACCCACGATTAGGCGAAGATACTTGGTCCCACAAATGTGATAGGTGGCAAGCCTATCGTCAACCGGGCACTTTCCAATCCCGGGCAACTTTGTGTTTCTCAGAAAACTGAAAAACACTTTTTTATGTGCCCGACCCAGGAATCGAACCCGAGACCTCATGTGGTCAACGCCAAAGCTGGTCCACTAGACCACAGAGGCGATTACAGATAAACATTACAGATAAACAAACACAATAATACATTACAGATAAACAAATAGACATACAATTAGATATAACTTTAATTTTTATTATGTAAGGTAATAATTAGTAGGCATATTATTGAATTTATTGAAGAGCGTATCGTACAGCAGCAGCAAAATATAAAAGTTTGTTAACTACTCGACCTTGCAAACTATTCCCGAAATTTTCCGCTGAATTAAGTTTTTTTTTTGCTTAAAGGAGTAAAAAATATACCTAAGCATAGATTTTGTTCTTTTTTTATTTAAATTTTTGAAAAGATGTATTTTTTAAGCACGATGATTCATTTTTTAAGTTATAAAATGTCTTAACAACAAAATTGATCACTTGAAAAATATCGATACAGCTGATGGCCAAGGCCATATTCCAGCATTCAGAACTTAAATAGAGTTATGTATATATGTTATAAAATTTATTCAGTGGTATATATAATCCGAATAGAATAACCGGAGAAACGTTTTTATCCAACTGCGCTAGGAGGAGAGTTGTTTGTCAAGTGTATTTTTTGACATTCTCTGTGGCTCTGTGGCTATGGTATACGATACTGATATAAAAGTACATGTTGTGTTGTAGTTTCAACTAATAATAACGGAATTTTACCAAGTGTCAACGATGGAAAGTGTAAAATCCATATTTTTTAAATTCTATGTAGCTTAAAAATTTTTCTATCAGGAGAAAAATCAGGTTGTTTTTTGTCTTATAAAAAATTGATTTTTTCAAGCTTTTAAACGTTTTGAGAGGTGTCATTATATTTTTCTATCAGGAGAAAAATCCGGTTGTTTGTTGTCTTATAAAAAATTGATTTTTTCAAGTTTTTAAACGATCCTCTGATACAACTAAATAGTTGCAAATGACTATGATAAGAATACAAAAAAAAACAGATACCGCAAAACCAATTCCAAAGCATAAAATTTTCCACCAAATGTTCAAATATTTTGCGTTATTTCAGAAGTGTCAATATGCTTGAAACAGCTTTTTTCAATTCGATTCCCCTCGTAGCTCGCCCAGGATGCTGAAACATTGCACTGGCATGTTAATCGCTTGTCAGTTCGATGTTGTGGCGCTTTTTATTTCGTACCGCACTATCTGAGGTGATGAGCTGAGACTGTCATCAACTTGTTGGATTTTCATTTAAAAATCTGCGTAAAATTGTTTTAGCTGATTGGTCGAAATGGTGGATGATTTGACTTGAAACTCGTAAATAGGTTATTGCCTCTCTTCACTATCATTTACTAGCTAATAAATACCGCACTATCTGAGGCGATGAGTTGAGACTGTCATCAGCTTGTTGGATTTTCATTTAAAAATCTGCATAAAATTGCTTTAGCTGATTGCGTGAAATGGTGGATGATTTGACTTGAAAATTATAGATAGATTATTGCCTCTCTTCACTATCATTTACTAGCTAATAACTACTTTCCCTGTGTCTCCTCCTCGTTTCAAAAATTTTCGACATTGGCGAAACTTAATCCAATGGCTTCAACTGCGTTTTGATCGGTGAAGCCGTTCAAAAGTTATGAGAGGTTTATGTACACACACACACACACACACACGTGAAGTATTTGTGAAAACAGCCGGAAAAACTTCCAAGAACGTCAAAACGTGGAGCTCTGATTAAAACTCGATTTCTAATGTCGGGGTGAAATCAGAGTTATAACTCGCATATATATATATAGATAAGAAAAAACTGACATAAATGAGTGACATGTTTTAATGATTTTTTAAAAAAACAGCTCACATTGACAATATATATTATTTAGTTGATCCAAACGATTTAAGAAATCTATAACGTACAATATTGAGCTACGGATAAAATCAATATTCAATGCAGTTTGATGTTTGAATATATTTTGCTTTGTAGTCAGAGAGATCGGTGCTGAAATGCCTATGCGAATGACAGGAATCTTTTAAAACAAAGCGCTGACAAGCCACTTTGTACGTTGTGTTCGAGCGCCAATAGCAAATTTTAATATTACCTAAATTCCTTTGGATATAACATTTTTATTAAGTGTGCCCTATAGTTGTTCTCAGAAAAGTACTAAAACTATTTTACTTTATAAATGCACAATTACCTTGCTGATATTTACGCAAAAAAAATTTTTTTTTGTGTGTTACATTTTGGCATCTAAACAACATTAATTGTTGCAAACACTTTGCCAGGGATACAGAAAAGGTAGTTTCTATCCAGTTATTTACTGATCCCGAAGGAGAGAAATATTGCTTTAACCTGACCGAATCTGAGATCAACGACTAGTTTTTAATATAATTAATAGATTGAGAAGAAAACAGTTTTGTATTTTGTATGTAAAAAATTGTGTCTGTCTGGTTTTGGTTCTATTAAATATATAGGATTTGAAAAACAGGTAAACAAAATTAAAAATGGTTTCCCGCTATTTTGTATTGTTTTTCTGTCGCTATCAAAAGCGAATCTAACGAAAAAGTTTTATTAAAAAGAGGATGAAAATGAGAAAAAGTCGCAAATTATATTTGTGATCTTAAAGAACCTAGCGCAGTATATCAGCAAGCGTGACTCATAATAATTGGTTCAAGCGTTGTCACTCTATGAATTTTGATGTCAATATGAAACTACCTCTGGCCGATCTGTTAGGGAAAAATTTGAAATAGTGACCCAGTCTTGCATATTAGTCGTAACAACATAACAAAAGAGCAAAAAGTTAGCCACAACATAGTTTTAATCCATTTGAGAAATGGTCAACATTTGAGTACCACATGAGCTTACTGAAAGAAATGTAATAAATCGTACACTCGTGTAGGAATCTCTGTGGAAATGCAATGAAACCATTTTTGTAGAGTTGATCACTAGTGACGAAAAGTATGTTACCTTCGACAAAAACGAGTGAAATACCTCACGGTCTAAGAGCAATCAAGCTCCATAGACTATAGTAAAATCCAAATTAACTCGCAAAAATATGGTGCTGTGTATTGTAAGAATTGGAAGGGACTCGTTCATTATGAGCTTTTACCGTCTGGCTACACCACCTATTCAGATCTTTACATCGAACAGCTGAAGGGACATAGTAGAAATACAGAAAAATAGCCGGAATTGATCAACAGAATGGGTGTGGTTTTTTATCATGATAATATTAGACGACATTCTTATTTAGAAGCTAAGCAAACAAGATAACAATGCACCATTAACATTTTATCATTACCATTATCATTTTATTTGACATATTAACATAATCAGGTATCTATAGCTGATGGTTTTTTAATTTTATTAACTATATTTCAGATGAATAGAATAGGCTTGCAGATATCAAAAAAACAAGCTATAATATTATCATTTCGGTAAAAGGCAACAATGGAAATTAACAATCATCTCATCTACTGATAATCTATGGGCGATCTAACTTAATACTCCAAAAAGGAACTGATGCGATGTTATTTATTTTATCTGTCATATTGTTTTCGTATAGTAATGTTTAGGGTCTAATTTAAGTCGGCTGATTTCTTTATCCATTAAGTTAGAACAAATCAATGGTAATCAGTTATGGTGGTAGTAGATGCAGACTAGGTGACGTGAAACTATCCAGCTCGTTGCAAAACTTCTACTTACAAAAATTGTAATATGCACTAAATTAAACAAAAGATCGATTTTGACCGCCTCTTTTAGTTAGCGACCCTGACTACGCGATCGACGAGGCTCGGGTTCGATCCCCGACGGGGACAAGCATTTGTGTGATGAGCATAAATGTTTGTATTTCCGGGTTTGGGTGTTTATTATATATATATATTCTAGTATTTATATATGTATTTTCTATGTATTAGTATCGTTGACTAACACCCATAACACAAGCAAATAATTTGCTTACTTTGGGGTTAGATCAGTAAGTGTAATTTATCCCGTATTTATTTATTTATTTATTTAATGCAGTTTTATTCAACAAACAACAATTTCTGTTATTTTTTATGACATTGAGTAAAGTTTCTGCAATGAACAGATCATTGCAAGTTGCACAACCTCTCCGTCTATTTCATTTTATTGTAGACTTGAAATTGTTCGCTCAACTTCACTGCAATGCAAATTTTATAAGTTGCTAGTGATATTTTAAGTTTGCTCGGCGGCGAAGTGTATTTTAAAATTGTATTTACTTTTAAATCTTTTTTATTACTTCACTTGCTTGTTTATGGTTCATCTCGTGTATATTTGAAAGTTTGTTTACTTTTGGGCGCCTGTAAAATTCAATTGTACTAGAAACTTCTTGGTCGAGATTTTTTGTTGGAAAATTTTATTTCTTAAGGTTAAGGCTTGCATATATTGTTTACTTTAATGGTAATCTAAGTTTTATAACCTTGAATACTGATTTCATGAATGTGTAGTATTGTGACGTTTTTTATCATGTTATATTATGTAAGGTTAGAAAGCAAATAATTTTCAACTTTAATTTTTTTACATATAAGAATGAATTATGTTTTGAATACTAGGTTATTTAAGGTAGTAATATAAATATCCTCCCATCTTTTATTCCCAACTTTTAAAATAAGCAAACGAGAGATATATCCCCCGTGTTGGTCCCGGGCTCCTTTGAAGAATAGGCCAACTGCCGTAAAAGGCGACCAAATGGCTATGTGTGACACTACCATCGTGACTACTAGGTGGTAGAGTTCTGCATCGGCTCGACCGGGTCTGGTACCACCGCCTTACCTATTCCTGCCGCAATAGCGTCAGTGCTTGTCGCTGTTGTGTTCCGGTTTGGAGGGTCAGGTAGCCGGCAAACTTATGCATGTGGCATTAGACCTCACCGCCACTACGCAAAAAATTGCCTGAAGTGGAAAGTCATAAATAACACGAAATGTCCATAAAAGTTTGTCAAACATTTGGTACCTTGATACTGGATAACGAAATCAGTTGAATTAAAAATCACAGTTTACGAATCAAACTAGCGAGTTTTATCAATCAATCAATATTGCTCGAAACAGACTTACATTTTAGAGAGTTACAATATCCATAGGCTTCCTATTACATCTCACCAAATCTATGGCAAGCAATTTCTTTTTTATTTCTTTTTTTAAATAAACCCAAATATATTTTATTTAAAGTATCATTTAATAAAATAACAGATTTGTAGATACTTAAGTAACTATTTTTTTATGTAAAAAAATAATATTATTTAATATGTCCAAAAATATTATAATAATCGCCATTATTGGTAAACATAGTCTATTAGTAACAAATCATAAAAATAAAAAATAAATGAAATTACATTAATCAAAATATATTTATATGTATATGAAGATGTGTTTAAGATTCAAATGCTAATAATTCGACTATATTTTATTTTTTGACTTTAATAAAGAAATATGTCGCTCCGCATCTTTTACTGTATCTATCATGGGGAGTGTTCCGACGAGTTGTTCGGATTAATTCCTGCCGCTTAATTCCACCATCGGACATCGCGTCTAACTTTAAAGTTCCATCCTCACCACCTCGATGTCTGGAAATCCACAACCGTGCGATTTTGTCAGCACTTTTTGCCTTGCACTACTCCTTTGTGGAATCTATTACCAGAGCTGCGGGGTGTTTCTGAACGGATACGACTTGGGGACCTTCAAAAAACAAACCTATTCATTCTTAAAAGGCCGGCAACGCAGCTGAAAACCCCCGGTATTTCAGATGTCCATTGGCGGCGGTAATTACTTACCATCAGGTGCACCACCACCACCACCTGCTCGTTTGCCCCCTCTACTATAAAAATGAATATGTCACTAAATAAAAACTTTTTTCTTTAAGCCAGTTTGGCAAAACTTTTATAAATTGTTTTAAAGTTAACTGGATATTGAATATTAAATTTTCATTTTTAAACGTTATAGCGTAAAATTATCAACGAAACAGAGCTAATCTTGGTATTTATTCCAAAACTAGCCTTTTAGAGTTTCCTGTATTTTTCAGAAAAAATCTCGTGTCTCAGAAAATAATTCAGTTTGTCCTAATAAAACTGGCCAACTCACGCCAACAAGTGTTATTATTGTTAATTGCTTAAATAGGTGTTTGCAGGTTTCATAAGGTGGTTTTCCACAAATTGCCCGTATATTTTATAGTTTTTTTTTTTTACTTTTTTGTACAAGTTATGATAAGAAAAAAGTCTTTGATATTATAGCAAAGTTGTGTACTCGTTTATACTTAGAAATGTTTTATATGTTAGGTATAAGTTATTATAGGATTTTCATAAAAATACTTTTCTTTGCTTTAACCTTACCAAAGTTGCTACAATTATGTATAGGAATACATTATAGTTGGGATCTCGATGCACGAGCTAAGTTACAAGTCCATTACATTTTATTGAAGATAAAATATTTTTGCAGGACTTTACTACGAGTACAGTGCTAAGAATGTTACTTTATAAATATGCTAGCAATAACGAAATGAGATGAAAATGATAAAGAATTTCAAATATAAATAATAGTATAATAATAAATATCTCTGGACTATTTTACAAGAATTGATCTAACCCAAAAATAAGCAAATTATTTGCTTGATATACCTAATACTCAAACATATTTACCTAAGTTACAAAAATAAACGATTATTATTATATTATTAATATATATCGTGAAAAAATAAAAATATACCATGCTGTGTTATTTTATCATACCGAATAAGAACTCCCGGTTTAGAAAATACCCTAAGAGTGATTTTTCATCGGTAAGCACGTAACTATGTATTTCTGGGCGTATTTTCAAGCTCCTCTGTTAACCTAAGAAATTGACTTTCAAAATAAAATTCTCATGTCTGCTTGTACCTAACTAACTAAATACTTTTTGATAGAATGTTGGTATGGTTAAACTGTTTTAAAAAGTATTTAAATATTTTTGTCCAAGCGGACCCAAGTCTTCTTTAAAAGCTAGTAGACAGTGGTCCCAGGACCAATATTTTTTTCGATTATCTAATACCAAGCTAAATTTTTGTGAATAGCTTCGTTTTGACAAGACGTCTTTCTTTTCTATCTTCGAAAAATCTCGAATCGGGTAACTAATAAAGATATATAAAAATAAAACTTAAAGTGTCGGTTTAAGAAAAGTTTCCACTTAAAATTATGACAAAGTAACTCTTACATATAATAATAATTAATAAGTTGTTGTGAAAAAATTAGGTTGTTTTTAAATTGATGAATGTCAATTTAAAAATCTCATAATTCTGAATCTTTAGTTAGAGAGTCTTTAGAGTGTTTTGACGAAAAAAAGCCATCGAATGTGAAGGACAAAAGTTATTTCGTATTTTTCATAAAATAATCAAGTGATTAAACTAGAAAAATTAACTATTGTTATTAATCAATATTTTTCCTACAACGAATTAAAATTTTCATAGCCCCATAGCTTTATTAGTTACACGATTTGAGATTTTTCAAAGATAGAAAAGTCTCGTCAAAATGAAGCTGTTCACGTATTTATTAGTGAAAATTTGTTTTATACGAGGTGTCTTTTAGTTAATACGAAAGCCGAAACTACTTTGTTCAGAATCAGCAGTAGAATCGATTGCAATAGTTTTTGAAGTGTGCTATATTTTATTACAAAAATCTATAAAATATTTGTAAAATTTTGTTTATTTACTTAATTATTCTTTACTTTAATAACCTTAATTCTTACCACTGATCTCTTCTGATAGACAAAAGCCTGTAAGTACGACGGGGTAATGTTATCATATGTTTAATAATAGTACATACCGGGTGTGGACGATCGGTCCGGTTCATTTACGCGTAGGGTGACTTTACATTTGGGGGTGTCATTGATACAACTAAGTCTATTGATAACTCAAAGAGTATTTGTTATTTCCGTTTCATTTAATGTTTTATTAATTGTACATATAAAAATACGGTTGGAGTACTGCGGCTTTACAAATTAATAGCGGATTAGGAATACAAAGGAATAGCGGATTAAGCGTTTTTATAATTCTTAAGCAGAGAGTTAAATGTATTACACACTACAGAAGCTTTGCTAAGTAAAAGTCGTATCCCATTTCGTTATCATTAGCTGCAGCGCTAAAATAATAATAAATCGTCCAACCAAAGTCGAATTTAAGCACCGCTGCAGTGTGTAGCGGTTCAAGCGATCTACTTTTGTTGTATAACGTCATCAACCACCACAGTTAAGAAGTCACCTGACAAAAGTTGGCCCGCTGGTTCCATCACTATATGACCCTTCAACGGTATGGACCATCGGTGCCACAGTAATGACCCTCGACAAAAGAGTGCGCTGTAACGATCTGAATATCAGTGCCTCCTGATATCCCCTTCTACTTTCAACAGCACCAGCCAGCTTCATAAGCTACGCCATATCTACGCTTTCTGGAATCCACTTCGAACTGCCTACGTTCACTGGATCTCCATGCAGCAACTCTGTCCCGCTCGTTCCGTCTCATTGTGAACCACAGCGGAGCGCACTCGTCCCGACTCACCGAGGACCGTGCAAATTCTGCTCGTCTCGACTCACCGCAGACTCGAGCACTCAAGGCACATACGCTTCACTGGCACAACCAGATTGACCTTTCGGTCTTGAGGGAGAGTACTGTAGCGGTTCAAGCAATCTACAAACGTTACCAGAAAAAATAATAAAAAATGGAAAAAAATGGCTGGGAAGATTGTCCTTTTCGCCTTAGTTGTCCTTGTGTGACGTCATCAACCTCCACAGTTATGACGTCATCTGACAAAAGCTGGCCCGCTGGTTCCATCACTATTTGACCCTTCAGCGATACGAACCAGCGGCGCCACAGCTGTAACCACCGTGAATTTCATGATGCTTAAGCGTTTCATTCAACGAACTCTGGTGTAGGTGCATTCTATGGACTGCAATTTAGTGGAACACAATTGGCGTGGCGTATGCTTTATTCAGTATGTTAGTATATTTATTAGAAGTCTGTTCTTAAGTAAATAAATAAATATCAGCACGCCGATTCCCTTGCAGTGAGCAAAGAGTGAGAGATTGTGCTTGCTGGATTCTTAATATATATTAATTACGTGTCATTGTTTGTCCGCTATGGATTCCTAAATAATGAACCGATTTCAATGAAATTTAGTAGATATCAGATATATACTTGTTGGTCCAACTTAAGAGATAGTTTTAAGCTCAATTTACCTCCCTCTCAAATACCCCACCAATAACTTGTATGTCAAAATAACGTTAATAATAACTGGTCTGGTCTGGTCTGGTCTGGTCAAGAGGTTAATAATAAAAATGTTTCAACAGGTTTTTCCTTGCGGCTGTTTTATACAACATTCAAATCTGCCCCAGAAAAACAATACGTACCTTCCATGTATATTTTTAAATTGAAAATAAACGCAATTCTTACACAAGCGCGGCGCATATGAAGAATGTTTGCATAATTTAGGATTCATAAAAGAAGGAACATTAGAATTTAAATGCGTGTAGCATTCACTCTTTATGTCAGTACAAAGCTTGCTCTGTACTTCAGTAATTAAGTTTAAAATACATTTCTTAGTACAGCTTTATATATAATTTTTATTGAATATAAGTTTAGACACATAATTTGAAACGCATTTGTTAGTTAATTTCACTCCACTACATATAAAGTTGATTTAAAATCTGAAATACTCGAAGCGTATTTTTACAAGAACAATTTATAAAATATTGAATGTAACAGAAATAACAAATATTCTTTTAATTATTAAAGCTCACTTGTACCAACGAAGTTGCACAATTATTGTTACCCTACGCGTCAATGAACCTGACCGCTTTGGACAGCTAGTGGTAGGTATTATTAAACACATGATGAAAACATTTCCCACCAGGCTTACAGGTTTGGAGTGTCAGAATGGTCAAGTTGTTAGAATTTAGTGATGCAAGCTAAGAATAATTAGATGAATAAACAAAATTTTAAAAACTAATAAGACTGTCCACATAAAAACTATTTTATAGCTTTTAAGGATTAAATATAACATATTTTAAAAGCTATTGCAATGGATGCTACTGCTGATTCTACCCTACTTTCGACGTATTTTTAAAGTAAGAAGCATTTTGTATATTTTTAAGATATTACTCAACCGACTAACGTTTTTAAATTATGTTTTTGTCTTATATCATAAGAAAACAAACAAACAGATGACAAAATTATCGCCTATGATGAGATGTTAATAGTACTTTGCTATCTGTAAGGGGGATGGTAAAGCCACATGCTTATGTTTACAGGCTTCCTTACCTCCAAAACGGAACACGACAATGAAAATCATGGACACTTGCGGTAGGCATACGCAAGGTGGTGGTACTAAAACTGGAGATGTTTTAGAACTCTACCACTTAGTAGTCACGACGGTAATGAAACGTATAGCCAATCGTTAGCCTTTCACGAACAACCTGGTAAAATGGCAAGTGGTTTATATGATCTTCAAAGTCTGGACCAACACGAAAGAATAACTGTAGTATTCACTCGTATTAAAAGTCTTTGTAAGCCCTAGTACCTCTAGAGTACTTAATTTACTAATAAACTAGGACATAACATCCTCCACCTTACGCCCTACACAACCCATATAATACTGACCTATGTAACAGATTAATATTACTTATAATTAACTCATTTGTACAGTCTTATTCAGGGAAGATTCCCTGAATAAGACTAATTACCAGATGGTAATTTGGCAACCATTAACAGTACAAGTTTACCTAGTTTGTTGGTTGCAACACTGGGACGTATCTGCGTTTTATTATATACTAGCTGAGCCACGTAGTTTTGCCTGCGAGAGCAACCGTTATGACGCTAAACTAACATGTCGTCCATATAGTTTTTCGTAGAAAGAACACAGGCGGTTTTGGTTTTGTAAATCCCTTGCGTGTCTTTCGGAGTGACAAATATGGGATAAACTAAAACAATTTTCTATGTTTTTTTAATTAATTAAATAATATACACCGCTAGGAACGATCATAAAAAGAATATTGAGACTTAAATTTGATTAACTTCTATCATCATATTTAAGTGTTACCATTGTGAAAAACTTTAATTACATTTGCATTAAAACAGCAATAAGTTTATATATCATAATTTTCATTACAAGTATCAAATAAAAATTCTCCCTATTTTTGTACTAAACAATAGTTTAAAGCTATTTTTTTTTGTTATTTTAATATCTAAAAAGTGTCTTGGCAAAATCTTAGCTTAGAATTCTGTCAATCTAACTTAGATTTCTGAGATTAACAGTTGTACTACCTAAACACAGATTACTAAGTTATTTCCAAGAAACTTATATACGATAACTGGAATTATTACGAAGCAATATTTGAAAAATACAAATGTACTTTATGTCGTTCTTAATAAAGTTGACATTTATTTCTTACATAACAGAAGGGAAAAACGTTCTGAGCAAGACAACAACATGAGTGGATGTTGTCCCTCTCTTGCAATTGCCAGTGTAAATAAAACTTTCAGATGGTAGATTTTTATATATAAAGTAATCGTTAAATCCCTTTTATTCATACACGTCGATAGATACATTGGCATAAAATGTATTGTAATTAACGTAGTGAGTTCTAAAATGTACTTATTTTAATTATTACGTAATTACTTATGCAATGCAAAAACTGTTTCTCAAATTAGTAGAATTACTTAGTAGTAATTTGCAAACCACGCATTGCCGCACTTATATATGGTGATTGGCACTTTATTTAGTAGAAAGAGACACACTCCACTCATGTCGTGGTACTCTTCGGAACGATTTTGATGCGCCTGTAAACATTCCGGGTAGAATGTAACTTCCTTGGTTATTTCATTCTAAATATATAACAATACAAGAATCCAAAAATACAAAATGTTTTCGTTTTATAAAATTAAGCGTAGATAGAAATTACCTGTCGCCTCTGTGGTTTAGTGGTCCAGCGTTGGCGTTGACCATATGAAGTTCCGGGTTCAATTCCCGAGTCGGGCACATTAAAAAAAGTTTTTTTTCAGTTTTCTGATAAACACAAAGTTGCCCGGGATTAGAAAGTGTCCGGTTGGCGACAGGCTTGCCACCCATGAAATAAAGAAAACAAGTGGAAGTGAAGAGTGAGTGTGCCGCGTGCATCACTATTATGCGCTGTTACTCTAAATTGCCTTAGTGATACTTACCATATCTTTAGGAGATAGTCGTCGTGCGAAAATCAAAAAAAAAATTATACACTGAATTATGCCGTATTGTGCCATCCTTGAATGCAGAAATGATAGTAGAATACAGATGATTAAGAATGGAGATATTTCGTATCATCCGAAAGTACAATTTTCATTTTATTTTAATTAAATTCCTGATTTAATATAATCTCTAATGATATAATAGAAAGTTAAGCTAAAATCAGCCGTACACCTTACATATAAAGTTCATTTTAGGTTGACCTAATTTTTCTAGAAAGATATACGTAATGACAGTCATTACGTATATCGTTCTAGAAAGTTCTCTACTCAAATATGACCAACTGAAAACTACGGAAAAATCAATACTGCCATCTATTGTAGAATAACGAAACTATTATGATTATAGTTTCACTATTGTACAAATAGATGAGTCTATTTTCAATAGACTACAAAAGGACGTAAATACTCTTTTTTTATAGCAAAATAAAATTTATTGTAACGCAGTTTGGTATATTTTTAAATGTTCTGTTTATGTGTTTCGGATTACTGTTGTTTAAAGTAAAAACGACCAATGAAACAATGTTTGCATTAGTAGTTTATATGCAATAATGCTTATTTTATGTGTGAGTGTGGCGATCGCGGTCCTGATACAAATCTTTGTACTTGCCAATTCCGCTTGTTCTATGTTCCATGCTTGCCACCTATCACATTTGTAGGACCAAGTATCTTCGGCTAATCGTGGGTGCACTTGTTATACCTCTGCCTGCCACTTCGGGGAAACGGGCATGAACATACTTTTTACAAATTACTCAGGGCCAATGTAAACAAGAAATTAAATTTTAGAATATAAATTCTATTACATAATAATTATTTATTCTGGAACTTTAGAAGTAAATTATAGAACCGACTCATTAAGCCCTTTCATTTCATACAAAATTTTGTTTGTTTATTTGGGCTAGGGGCCAAATATTATATTAAGTGTGATGTCATAATGTACCCTGTGATCCATAAAGATTACAAGTTTCCAAATCACTTCTCCCAAAATACGTCGCCGGAAAGCAAAAACCATAAGTTACGAAAAAAGTTTTATTGAACTGTTCGAATTATTTTTTTTTTAAATATCATTTTGTTTACTGTTTATCGTAAGTACATCTACGAGACAGACATGGCGCAGTGCGGTTTTTTTTTTAATGTCAACAGTTCAACTAAACTTTTTTCGTAAGTTGTGGCCTACTACGTTTTCGCTTTCCGGCGTGGAATATGATAATTAGTACTTTTAAGTTGTGCGGAAACAAATGAACATACAGTCAAAAGGGCTGAAATCATAAATAACCTTTTGACTTTTTCATAATTATTAAAATAAAAAATGTTAAAATCAAAATAAAAAAATGTGATATTCAAACCCGTCAAAAAGATCGAGATTAGATATTTTTGACCGATTGACATTTTTATCTATATATTAATAGGTGAATAATTATACTTAAAGAACGCCTTGTGGTCTAGTGGTCTTGTGTCGGCGTTGACCACACGAGGTCTTAGGTTTGATTCCCGTGTCGGACAAATCAAAAAATGGGTTGTTTCAGTTTTATGATGAAAACAACGTTGCCCGGGATTGGAAAATATTGGCGATAGGCTGGCCACCTATCACACTGTGGGACTAAGTATCTCCGGAAAATCGTGGGCGCACTTGTTGTGTACCTCTGCCTACCTTTTCGGGGAGACGGGCATGAAGTTACTTTATTTTAATATGTCAAGGAGAAAAAGTTCCTTTTTAAGACGATTTTTAAAGACAATTTTGTATCCCTTTTTAAGACAAATACGCAAACACAGGACTATGAAATTTATCATAGTTGAAATTTAAAAACTGCAGAAACCTAAAATTTTTAAATAATGCAGATTAGAAATACATTAAATTAATAAAAATAAATATCACACACACTACATTCACGTGACATACCTACATGATAATATACACATATGTATACTACTTTCTCTACAGCTACTCTGTTGTCAGCCTTAAAAAAGATTTTATTGTTCAGTCTATGGTCAGTTTTCGGCCACAGGCGATTGTTAGTTTAAAATTAATAATGGTCGGAATTGGTCACTTATTGCGAAAATCAAGTAAATCAATAAAGTTATTGCTAAACTTTAGTCGAGTAAAAATGGAATATGATAACACAAAAACTACAACAAATCATTACATAGTATAAAACAAAGTCGCTTTCTCTGTCTGTCCCTATGTCCTTATGTCCCTATGTATGCTTAAATCTTTAAAACTACGCAACCGATTTTGATGCTGTTTTTTTTAATAGATAGATTAATTCTTGAGGAAGGTTTAAATGTATAAACCTTTCAGATATTCTCACGGGAACAAAAGCTGCGCGGGTGAAACCGCGGGCAGGTCGCTAGTACTTAATAAATGCTAGACTTATATTTGTATATTTTACTAATTCGGTAATGACCACGAATTAAACCGAATACGCCTTTAAAGACAATTTCTTAGGTTATCAGTGTAGCTTGCATTTATACATAGAAATACAGAGTTGCGGTACTCACCGATGAAATAAAGTCATTCCATTGACAGCTGTACGCTACTCGCTCAACACTCTGTCTTTATGTATTTGTGTGGTCTGTGGTAATAACGTAAACTTGTTGACTCGTACGATATGTGAATGTATTGATTAATGATGTGAACTTCCAATAACCAGTAACGCTTAGTATTTCTCGAGAATTTAGACTTAAATAACAACAGTTACGCTAGTGTAAGAACTACATTCTAACTATCTAAGTTATGTACGTATACACTGGGCGCTACGTTTATTTGTACAATCGAGAAAGTTTAAGGTAGAAGTCTTTGGTGCAATCTCACTTCTCGGGTCTTCTGGTAGATATCCCTTTCAGAGATAAGATCGGCCTTTGTGCATATTTTGTATTAATTTTCAAAAAAAATATTTTTGTACAATAAAATGTTAAATAAATAAATCAACTACGTATTTATTTATATATTATTGTTTTTGAAGTTATACTTCTATTAAGGCGTTTGGAAAATATTATGATAGTAAAATATTCGGGCGACCGGAGCGCAATGCCAGCTTTCAAACGACACGATGAACAAGGATTTATAATGTTATAATTTCGATATTTTTGCTGTTTCGCGATTGGTTCGCCGCGTTTCATGCTGTTTCATGATTGGTTCGCCAACTAGCGCTAGAAGACAACGTATAATTTCATATCCCATAACCAATCACGACGACGCAAACATATCGAAATTATAACGTTATAAATCCTTGCGATGAAGTTAGCTACTATTACGATGAGCGCGCATACCAGCATTCAACGGCATGTAGTTAGCTGTTAGTATGATGCGAGCGCATAGCGGCAACCAGCGACTTAAAATTAGCTGATATTACGATGGGCGCGCATACCAGCAGCCAGCGACATGAAGTTAGCTAATAATACGATGCGCACGCACACTGTCACACAGGTAGTCAACGACATGAAGAAAGCTGATATTACGAAACGCGCGCATAGCGTCATCCAACGACATGAAATTAGCTGATATTACGACGGGTGTGCACACCGACAGCCAACAAAGAGTTGTAGCTATGCTAAGTATAACTTCTTAAGTGCGTATTAAGTACGCACACATGTGTGTGTACTTACGCATGAGTACCCACTCATGTTTTTTTTCTTAGGATAGCATTGACGATGGTCGTATTTCTCCAACAGAAGAAACATCCTCCACCAAAGATATTTATGGTAAGTTCTAGTACAGAATGCTGGAGATTAACACTGCCCCGCTAATTTAGCCGACCAGAAGTGCATGTTGGGTGCAACAGAGACAATCGCGTCCAAAAATTTGCACTTTTATTTGTGATGATACAAAAAATCTATAAAAGACATGGAAAAATGTTGATCTACCTACATTTTTTTGTAGCGTCAAAACTAAAGGTGCAAATTTTTGGGCGCGATTTTCTTTGTTACACTGAATATGCACTTACGGTCGACTAAATTAGCAGGCCAGAGTAGAAGTCAATGTACTTACATACAAGTAATATTCGCACATATTTGGAGCAATGTGCTTTTCTACTATGTGACAGAACAAACGCTAAAACGCGACAGAAATAGTTAAGGTGATATCCGGGTCAGATATTGTTGTCAAAATGGTTGAACTTACAACTGAGCCCACCTGCTGGTCCCGGGCTTCTTTGAGGCACAGGCCAACTGCCGTTCTGCCAGGCAGGTCGTAAAAGGCGACCGATTGGCTATGCGAGTCACTACCATCATGGCTACTAGGTAGTATAGTTCTGCATTGTCTCGTCCGGGTCTGGTACCACGGCCTTACCTATTCTTGCCGCAATAGCGTCAATGCTAGTCACTGTTATGTTCCGGTTTGGAGGGTAAGATAGCCGGTAAACTTATGCATGTGTCATTAGACCTCGGCACAAGATAGCATTGCACCATTAACATGTTGTCTATAGGCGAAGGTTAACTCTTTCCATCAGGAGACCTATCTGCTTTCTTGTGCTATATTATAATATAAAAAACCACATTAGCCAGACCATCGTTATTTCGTTACACTTTTATTACCTGTTACCTGCTAAAGTAACCATCATTCGAATATCCAATCCAATATTTCAATCCAATTTCATAGTCTCAGCTCGTTTTTACCTGGGTTGGGGACGTGAGCAGAGAAACTTTCAGGTTTTTAGGGTTCAGAACCTCATAAGGAAAAAACGGAACCTTATAGGATCACTTCGTTGTCCGTCTGTCAAGATATCTTTCTTTTGAGAAATGCGTAAAAGTATCAAGTTGAAAGGAGATTGATGAGGCTCCATACAAATTTGGCCTAAAACGCAACACATGATGATGACTGCTTACCGCATTGCAATACATTATTAATTTCTTTTGAAATGTAAATTGTATCACGGACACTTTTTATAATACTAAAATTCACGAAACTCCTTCAAAGATTAATATTTCTTGATTTTACAATTCTTACATTCCATTTTAAGCCACTCACATCGCAATATATCGTCAACACAAATATAATTCTTTTTATTATTACTTATCATGAAGATTACTTGATTTTAACCGCTTAAATTTTAAAAAATGATAAAACTTTTGTTTACATAAAATGTTTATTACTCGCTGATAGCGTAAATAGATGACACTTGTTTTTTTTTTGTTTCTTTCGGATGATACTAAGAGTTCTTATTTATACGGCCTTCTATGTAGTAGATTTCGATTATAATAATAAATATTTTCATTTTTGATGCATTTTATACAATAGTTTGTTTAGACTTTGCGTCTTATCTATCCAACATTTTTATAATTTGTTAGGTTGGTCAGAAATAAAAGAAAGTGTTAACTTTATGGCAGAATAGAAAAATCTTTGCTTGAATTAGAAATAAGAAAAAGCGTACAAGTTTGATTAGTTTCATGACTTTCTGACTAAAATCCTTTTAAAATTAATTTGCTATTAAAAAGTGTCCGTTGAATTCTAACATTGACTTATTGTGAATAAAATTAATGTAATAATTTCGGCTGATGCTATATTCTTGTATTCCATTTAGGCCGGTCTCATCATTCTCCTTTATATCGAACACTCGGTTCTATAGTCTATTTCAGTTCCGAAAAAAATCAAACTTTTAAGTTAACGAAATCAAAACATATGAACATTTTTGTCGCATATTTTGCGATTTCTTTGCAATTTCAAAAGAGAATCAAAAGCTATAGGATACTTTCCATTGGCTTCGAATTATGAAATTTGGCAAAAAGTATGTTTTACAGCACATGTAAAGTGAAAAATCCGAAAACTGTAACGCAATCAAAAGATATGACTGCTTATGTATGTATATATATTCTGTGATTTTACAAAGGAATCAAGAGGGTACTTCCCATTGACCTAGAATCATGAAATTATGTTTTTTTTTATATCATAAGATAGCAAACAAGAAGATAGCAAACAAGCAGATGGATAGAGTTAACTATCGCCTATAGACACCAAAGGTGTTAATGGTGCATTGCTATCTTGTGGCGAGGTCTAATGCCATATGCATAAGTTTACCGGCTACATTACCCTCCAAACCAGAACACGACAGTGACTAACACTGACGCTATTGCGACAGAAATAAGTACAGCGGTCGTACCCGGGCGAGACAATACAGAACTCTACCACCTAGTAGCCATGATGGTAGTGACTCGCATAGCCAATCGGTCGATTTTTACGACCTGCCTGGCAGAACGGCAGTTGGTCTATCCTTCAAAGGAGCCCGAAACCAACACGGGGAAATGTGTAGCTAAAGTTACCTATAAATTTGTACGGAGTCCTCGGTATGCGAGTACAAATTGTACTTGACCGGTTTTTAAAATAATGAAGGTTTAACCGTCGCGGGCTCTTGGAATATAATTTTCGTTTGAACTATAATTAAAGTTTCCTTAAAAGGTCTCTTGTTATGAATAATTTGAAAACTTAAAGCTGTCAGTGCTGCAAGACGTGTCGTGGAATTGACTGTCGCAACATTAATGGCAAAAAGAGCTGTTGATTTATGTTAGACGCGGAATCCTGAGGAACGTGGAACTGGCAACAATCCAAGCGGCTAACTACCTCCAAACACGGATACAGCAATTGGAAAATTCTGTCGTTAGACAATGTTTGTTACAAGTGATAAGCATTCAGTTTACTTTTGATCTCAAGTGTCAAAGTAGCTTAAGCATGGGACCTTCAAGAAAAGAGGTTACTTATTTTTAAAAAGGTGGCAACGCAACCGCTAGACCTTTGGTATTGCGGATGTCCATAGGTGGCGGTGATTATTTCATTACTTCAATCAGGTGCATCTCCTGCTCTTTGCCCCCTCTTCCATAAAAAAGGCATATCTTAATATTAAAAAATATAATCTCAAAGGATCTGAGGAATGGGCAAAGGAAACTGAATCTCAGTAGACCAGATTTGGTCCGGCTTAGCACGTGTTGGTCCGGGCTTATTTGAAGAATAGACCAACTGCCGTTCTGCCAGGCATGTCGTAAAAGACTATATGGGTCACTAACATTGTGACTACTAGGTAGTAGAGTTTCTTAATGTCTCGCCCGGATATTTGGTACCACCGCCTTACTTATTCCTGCCGCAATAGCATTAATGCTTGTCATTGTCAGTTTCCGATTTGGAGGGTATGATGGCCGGTAGACTTATGCATGTGACATTACCATCCCGTCACACGAATAGCAAAGCACCTTTAATATCTTTGGTTTCTAACCCACTGTACCTGGTTGTTTGGGAACATCGATAATTAGCAATAGGTAATCTATTTTTACTACGAGGTAGGGAAGGTCTGCAACGTCTCGCCGGGGTTGGTATCACCACCTAACCAATTCTGCTGCAGTAGGGTCAGTGAGTGTCACTGTCGTGATCCGGTTTTCAGGGTAAGGTAGCTAGTAAACTTATACATGTGGCAGTATGCATAGCTAAAAACCTTGAACATATTTAGTATCCATAAGCGATAGTTTTCTATTAGAAAAGCCATCTGCACATTTTTCATGACTCCGGTGTGTAATTTAAATATTTCTAAATCCGAAATACCCTTTAAGAGCATACACAACTCGAGAACTGAACTGAATTAAATCAATAATTTTGATTGGATATTGTTTAAATTAACTCTTGATAGAAAGCTGGCTTTAAAAAATTATCTATTTTTATCATCTATACTATTATAAATGCGATAATTTGTTTGTGTGTCTATCTACCTAATATACTTTCATCTTTTAACCGCTAAAGTGATTTTAAAGAAATTTGGCAGATATCGAAGATCCTGGGTAAAATATAGGCTACTTTTTATCCCCATTGTTTAAAAAATATTCCCCTAAGGGTTAGCCCTTTAGGGCTTTAGGGTATATTTTTAAAATAATAGAGAATAAAAGGTAATATGAAATTTAACGTTGATGACCTGGTACTTCGTGGGCGAAGCTGCATGAGTCTGCTAGTTTTAACATATTTTTAACTGTACCAATATATACAAAGAATCATGATTTGTAAGTTGAATTTAATTTTAATTTATAAATTAATTGTTTTCTGAAACATCGTATGCGTGACAAACTTTACTTCTTTTTGCTTATTCGGATCAAAAAGTAGCCTAGTAGATTCCTGGATAGTGTAATATCTTCGTGTTGGTCCCGGCCCCTATGAAGAATAGACCAGCTACTATCTTGACAGACAGGTCGTAAAAGATGAACAATTGTCCAAATATGTCACTACCATGTTTATACGCGATGGTTGTTTCTTGCCGCTGACGGCATAAATTTACTTAGTTATATCATGAGATAGTAAAAAATCAGATGGCTCTCCTGAGAGAGCCATCTGATTTTTTACTATCTCATGATATAACTAAGTAAATTTATTTATTTTATTTATTTATTTAACTTTATTGTACACTTTAAAATAATTTGTACAAAAGGCGAACTTAATGTTTAGTGGCATCCTCTCCAGACAACCTTTAGGCCAACAGAAAGTAGGTATGTGGTGCCTCTAAATTGTAATGACATATTTGTATTATGTAGCCCTAAGGAAATCCTAAAATATACTACATACATTATGTAAACTAATATATAAATGTATAATACATACACATAACTTTAACTTACATAAATACTTATAAATACATTCATAAATATCTGTATTTAAGACGATTTAGACTAACAAATACTTAAATAAAATATACATATTACATATTACTGTTTTTATAACACTCACCGCCTGCTTTGGAAACTTGAAAAACTTTAAAAACAACACAGAAAAATGTCGACACGCGAGACTCGAACCCACGACCATCTCCCTTAAGCCGGGACGCTCTGGTACTGAGCTAGTATCGATGGGCTCGACGAGGCGAAATTCTTCTTTGTTATATGATCGATTACGTCGACTGTACTGATCGCTAGATGTAAATACGCATTACATATTAGATATTGTTTTATGAAGTATGAGATGATGTAAAAAATATGCTAACGTCTACCTACAATTTAGCAAATGCATTTTCAGATTTTGTTTAAACGAGATCTTAGTATTCACTTGATGCAATGCTAAGGGCAGCGTCATTCCACATTCGGCCAGCATGCACTGTCTATGAAATTAAGACAAAATTGAAACGGTGTAAAGAGATGGACAGAGTGAGATTATCAGATGGTTGAATTTTCAAATTGTGGGTATTAGATAGGAATTCAAATTTAGATTTTAAGTATTTTTGACAAGTGGATTAAAAAATATTGTGAAAAGAGAATATAAGATCCTAAGATCACGTCGCTGAGTAATAGTAAGCCAGCGAAGTTGGTTACGCAAGCAAAATAAAACAGATAGATTGATTAAGCAGACGCTCTAATTTCAAAATAAGGTTAGTAGAAATGTTGCAATAGCAGACGTCCCATAGTCAAGCATCGGCAGAACTAACGTAATCTACAACAGCAGTGACCTATTTGCCTATTTTACTATTAATCACATTTTACAATCAGCCCAGAAAGAAATCGATCTATTTATTAAGAACATGGATTAAAGCATTATGCGTCATGCTCAAGTCTTAAAATTAGTTAAAAACACTTGAATATCAGTGCAAAGTAAAGATCAGAATAAAACATTACAAGTAAAAAATATAATCTGCCATAAAAAAAAGATCTTCTGCCATGTCAACAATTTTTAACTTACTGTATTAGAACAGCTACATAACTGGAAAGTAGTATCTTTTGTTTTGTTATTTTTGCAGCCCACTGCGTCATTAAAAGTTTTATTGAATTCCACGAAAACGGCCATTAAAAGTTTTTGGTGAAGACCACGGATATTACTAGGTGTAAAGTTTTGTGCACGTCTCGTCGAAATTTTATACAACTTCTTGAATTCTGCTTGCCGCAATAGCATTAGCATTTGTCACTGATGTGTTCTGGTTTAGAGAGTAAGGTAGCCAATACAGTAATGAATATAGAATTATATACCAGCCACACAAATGTAACATAAAATTAAAATATATAGTGTCTATAGACGAAACTTGTCTCTTTTCGTCTGGAGATCGATCTGAGTGCTAAGTGTGAGTTTTTCTTTTCGGATTCGATCGTGAGCGCGTTTGGAGTTTACTAGGAATTTGTATGTGATTTGTACAGCGCCTTCTAGTGGTAAACGTGAGAAACCAGTTTACCACTAGGTGGCGCTGTACAAATCACATACAAATTCATAGTAAACTCGAAACGCGCTCACGATCGAATCCGAAAAGAAAAACTTACACTTAGCACTCTGATTGTTTTCTGCTTTATGTTTGATGTGTTGAAGAATTTTGTAATTATTTTCAATTTAGTCTAAACTATTATCGTTAGATCCTTCAATACTATTATGCTGGCAACGTTGCCTTTTACATCTATTATCATCTTAATATTTGTTCTGTGATTATCATCATGAAAGCATGCGATTCAGTCACCAATATTTTGCAAACGTGTTTTACTATATAAGTATTATTTTCAATTTTATTTGTATTAAACCATAAATATATGTATATAGATTTATATTACATCTAGCTAAAAATTCGCTGTCTTCTGTCTTTAAAACCAAACCTCATACGTCTAAATACTATCTGCAATACTAACATTATCCGCAGGTTCTCAGCTGTATATTGTTTTCCGCAAAATAATGATATTTATTGGTTCTCGATATAGATGCCAAGTTAACTGCTACAGGATTTATTTTTATTACAGGAAATTTTGTTGTGTATGTTGGCAAACTGCAATAAAACGGTCTATCGGCCGTGTGCTCTGCCCTCTGCCAACATACAGATACAGAAATGGGCAAGAAATACATAAGTAATAGAAAATATATTGCGCTCCACTCGAAAGGAAACGTTTCCCTGACATATTCATCATATTGGAAATAGCTACTTTATTTTAAAAGATATGTTCCTTGATAGCTTTAAAAGCTTTTATTTATTTTAAGTGATATGTTGCGAAATTACATGTTGCGAACACGTAACAATCACTGCTATGCGGGTGAAAGTACTGGTTAATCATACTCCGGGTTTTCTCGAGAACACGTTGACTATGTCGGAACCAGCTTAAAAATAGTTTGTCTGAAGTGGAAAATCAACTTACTAAAGACTCGAAATGTCGTCAACAAACTAAGTCTTTTTTTACACGGGGTAATCCTCATAAAAGTAAAAAAAAAGTATCTTCACGCCCATATTCCCGAAGGGGTAGGCAGAGGTACAACAAGTGCACCCACAAAGCCGAAGATACTTGGTCCCACAAATGTGGTTGGGGTCCCACGAAACAAAGTATGTGGAAGCCTATCGCCAACCGGGCACTTTTCAACCCGGGCAACTTTGTGTTTCTCAGAAAACTGAAAAAATACTTTTCTTATGTGCCCGACCCGGGAATCGAACCCGGGACTTCATGTGGTCAACGCCAACGCTGGACTACTAGACCACAGAGCCGACAATCCTCATAGATGCCCAAATGGGATTTTTGAGCCGGTTATGTTGGACTTTCTTAGATTGAAAACCTACCAACAAAAAACGCTATGGTGTTCTTTCACTCATTTCACTCACTTGAGTGAGAGGTTTATAGGCTCGGCTTAGTAATTCTACCATGACCCTACCACATACCTATTTTCATTCATCTTTAACGATAAACCGGAACACTGCGGTATGTTGCTCCTTCTCGAGGCCTGCGTTGTCGAGATAGTGAGTGCCACCAGCTCACTACCTGCAGGTATTCTACGGAGGATAAGTTTGAGCGATTTGTGCCCTCCACCGCCGTCCAACTCTTTATTATGTGATCGTGTTTACGTCAGCTGCAACTTCGCGTTCCCTTTCCGCCGCCTCTTTTTGTGTAGTTAGTTTCACAGAAACTTGTGACGGCATTCCATGCGTCTTCATTTAGGCATACACATTAGTATAATTGTGAATGACAGATTCCTATCAATCGTGGTGGTCAGTGCCCAGTCCAGCTAAGATTGGACAATCTTCTAAAGTGTTTTGAGCTGTGTCGACATTATATCCGTAGTGGTGGCACCCAGTATTGGCCTATCGCCTCGCCACTCGGCATAGGTACTTTTCGAAAAACCCGGCATAGGTGTTTGCCTGAAAAGCACATGAGTCAGACGGAAAATGAGACACCATTGTCCATTCCCCAGCAGTGGGCGGCTCAAATCCGTACGCCCACTCCTCTACTGCAAGTCTTCAAACTAGTGTTCAGATCCATTCAATTGCCTCGTATGGTGGTATGGTGGCCACTCCCCTCTGCTTTACCACTCTGAAGACAACTCATACACCGCGGTAACTACCCTAGTTTCAAGATCGTAGGGAAGCTACCCCACCAATACATCAGCAAAGAAAGCCTAATTCAATCCTAACAAGACACAGCTTTGCGCGGTTATTTAAAGTAATATCTAAAAATATACAAAAATACATAGTATCTACAAAGTATACACGAATACATAATATTTGCAAAATATGCACAAATATATTATATATAATATACACAAATATGTGTTTTTTTTTATATCATAAGACAGCAAACGGCAGGAATAGGTAAGGCAGTGGTACCAGACCCAGATGAGACAATGCAGAACTCTACCATCTAGTAACCACGATGGTAATGATTCGCATAACCATTCGTTTGCCTCTTACGAACTGCCTGAGAAAACGGCTGATGGTTTATTCTTCAAAGGAGCCCGGACCAATACGATGTAAATTTCTTTAACTATTATCACTTTTTCATGAAAAATGTATATGTGTAATATTATTAATTAAAAGTAGTAAAAAAAATAATTAACTCCCGTACTGAAAAAGCTAGACCAACAGATCAAAAACTGACCTACTTATTTCATATACAAAAAATTACATCGCGTGATATGCCCAAAACAATTTTCATTGAGAATTTCATTTTGCCTTCGTAACACCGAAACCAATACGTTTTCAGGTCAAACAATTTGCAATTACACATCACACAGAACTTTGGCGGTTACACTCACAGGTGTTTTCAGAATTCCCTACGAAAACTAAATATTTTCTTTACTGGCTCAAGTCTACTATTTAAGTAAAATTTCACACTATTACGATTCAATTGAAAATCAATTATAATCCGATTATTGTTATGAAAAATTTGATATTCCGCAAAAAGTTAACCATAATCGTAAATGTATCGTAATTCGATTGTAAAAGTTACGGAGAAACGGAGCACTATTATATTATATTAAATAATATATTTATAAATAACATATAAATACCTACAATAACCGCAAACGAAAAACGAGTATACATTATAAAGTAAAGTATTTTCACGCCCGTATCCCCGAAAAGGTAGGCAGAGGTACAACAAGTGCACCCGCGATTAGCCGAAGATACTTGGTCCCACAATGTGATAGGTGGCAAGCCTATCGCCAACCGGGCACTTTCCAATCCCGGGCAATGTAGTTTTTATCAGAAAACTGAAAAAACACATTTCTGAATTGCCCGACCCAGGATTCGAACCCGAGACCTCTGTGGTCAACTCCGACACCGGACCACTACACCACAGAGGCGATAGAGGTATACATTATAAAATGCAATTAGTACTTGTTAATTACATTTATACATACGTAAATACGTTTCGGGATAAAAGAATATAGTAATATTAGCGATCGCCTGTGGACTGTGACCGAAATTCGACCATAGACCAAACAATAAAATCTCTTCTATGTTTGACAACTGACTTTAGTCGTAAGAATTTCGCCGTGTTGGTCCCGGCCTCCTTTGAAGAATAGGCCAACTGCCGTTCTGCCAGGCAGGTCGTAAAAGGCGACCGATTGGCTATCGAGTCACTAACATCGTGGCTACTATAGTGCGCGCGGAACTAGTTGGCCGCGCCATACGTAATACGTAATACGTATGGCGCGGCCAACTAGTTCCGCGCGCACTATAGGTGGTAGATTTCTGCATTTTCTCATCCGGGTCTGGTACCACCGCCTTACCTATTCCTGCCGCAATAGCGTCAGTGCTTGTCGCTGTCGTCTTCCGGTTTGGAGGGTAAGGTAGCCGGTAAACTTATGCATGTGGCATCCGCCACCTCGCCGCCGCCGCCGCTCGCCGCCACCTCGCCGCCTCGCCGCAAGATAGCAACGCACCATTAATATCTTTGGTGTCTATAGGCGATGGTTGACTCTTTCCATCAGGAGACCCATCTGATTTTTTGCTATCTTATGATATAAAAAAAAGAAATAATTGAGTCTCTATGTGTGTCTAATGTTATGTATGTTTTATTAAGGGATATTATAATATATTTTTAACATAACTTCCAGATTAATGTACCAATTGAGTATAAAAAGTAACCAGCTCTATTCCTCAAAAAACTATGTCTAATGTATAAATTGCATCAAAATCTATTTATCCGTTTGGTAGAAATCTTTTTGAGAAAATTTTTCGACATAACTTTTTTGAAATTTTTCAACCAATCATTTTTGGTATTCTACGATATTTTAGTACTAAAAAAAAACAACATCGATCACCGTTTCAAAAATCAAAATCGAATCTAATTTTCAAAAGTTACAGCTTTTCAAATATTATAATACGTTGTTTTTAGCAAACTTACTTAATATTTTTGAAATAACTTTCAGACTAATATACACCGATTGACTAAAAAATAAGATTTTATCATTTAAAAAGTGAGTCAAATACCGTTAATTGAATCAAAATCGGTCAATTTGTTTATGATTTATCAATGACGAAAATTTTTGAAAAAAAAAAATGTTTTTTGACATTGTTTCGAAATTGTTCAACCTATCGGTTATTTAGCTAAAGCAATGTTTTTGATCTAAAAATTGAGTTAAATGCCATTAGAAAGATCAACATCGATCATCGTTGCCAAAATATACAGCTTTTCAAAAATCAATGTACTGTCATTTCTAACAAAATAGATCTTTGAACTGAAAAAATCTATGCTCATAGTTTTTATTCCTTTAAGCTTAAAATACCTTAATTTAGCGGGAAGTTTCAAGGATGGCCCGCAGAGTCAACCGTTTTCAGATTTTTTTGTATTAGTATCATTGACTAACACTCATTAAACAAGGAAATTATTTGTTTACTTTGGAGTTTGGGATTTGTTTAATTTTCCCAGTGATATTATTATTTTAATAATCTCATGTCACTTATATTAATATAAATATTGTGAACATGACTTTGGATTCAGTGCTAGTCACTATGTAGGTCACGACTTCAAAAGTAAAGGGCAGAGAAGTTTGCAGCTGCTGCGGTAGTCTCACAAGTGCTCACTGTTTATTGAACAAACTGAAAATCTAATACTTTCGCTTTAACTATATTTCACAATGTTTATCTTGTGAAATATAGTTAAATGAGAAGACAACAAGATAGTTAAAAGTTTACAGACATTTTAGTCACAGATTTTAGAAATAACTTACGTTTTTTATATCACAGGATAACAAACAACATTCTCTTTATGGAAATAAAAACCATTCTAAGGCCCTAAAAACTATTAACAATTTTAACTTAATTTATATTAACAAATATTTTACATACCTTATTATACATATACACTAAATCGCAAATAAGCGTTTAACAATTGCTTTTTGCATTAAAATTTATAACTCGTATTTCTATTTTGAAGCTTGTGACAAATTCTCACAAGGCAAAATATTTCAAACATATTTGCAACGTTGACAGCCCTGAAATTGTAGCAGCGACTTTGTCAGAGAATTACACTCTCTATTCTTGTTTGAAAAATATTTGAATCGAAGAAAGAAAGATTTATTTCAGGCGCTTCAAAGAATAAGAAATAAATGTTAAATATTTAAAAAGCAAGAATGCAGATGCTTATTCCAGAATAGTTAATAATATCATGGTGTTAATGATCCCGTTAACAGACGCCATTTTTTATATTATAGTATCTTCACGCCCGTATCCCTAATTGGTTTGGCAGAGGTACAACTAGTGCACTGATCACGATTAGCCGAAGATAATTAGTCACATAATGTGATAGGTGGCAAGCCTACCGCCAACCGGGCACTTTCCAATTCCGGGTAACGTCGTTTTTATCAGAAAACTGAAAAAACACATTTTTGAATTGCCCGACCCAGGAATCGAACCCGGAACCTCATGTGGTCAACTCCAACACCGGACCACTAGACCACAGAGGCGATTGTATCTAATGATATTATGATATATCTAATTGTGTAATGATATATCTAATGGTATAATGATATATCTAATGGTATAATTTTATTATATCACTAAATAGCAAACAAGCAGATGACGCTCTTGATTGAAAGAGAAACCATTGATTTTAGTCACCATTGATGTTAATGTTGCGTCGCTATCCGTGTGGCGGGATGGCAATATCATATGCGTAAGTCTACCGGCTACCTTATCTTTCAAACCAGGACCCGACAGTGACAAGCACTGACGCTATTGCGGCAGGAATAAGTAAGGTGGTGGTACCAGACCCGGGCGAGACAGTGCGGAAATCTACCACCTAGTAGCAAAGTATCTTCACGCCCATATCCCCGTAGGGGTAGGCAGAGGTACAACAAGTGCACCCACGATTAGCCGAAGATACTTGGTCCCACAAATGTGATAGGTGGCAAGCCTATTGCCAACCGGGCATTTACCAATCCCGGGCAACTTTGTGTTTTTCAGAAAACTGAAAAACCCTTTTTTTAATGTCCCCGACCCGGGAATCGAACCCGGGACCTCATGTGCTAAACGCCAACCCTGGACCACTAGACCACCTAGTAGTCACCATGATAATGACATGTATAGCCATATAATCGGCTCTTATGACTTGCCTGGCAGTTGGTCCATTCTTCACAGGAGCCCGGACCAACGCGAGGGAAAAACTTTACTTCTACTTCGGCTGCTACTACTTCGTCTCAAAGATTTGTACCATTTTGCTGCTTTCATCTTTGTAAATCAGATTTAAATCTGAAAAGAGACCGCATAATATACATTATAGAGGTTAACTGATAAAATACTGTACGTACATTGTACATACTGAAGGAGGGTTTTCAGTACCAGATTCGGATACCGAATATGTTTATGTACGGACATCCGTTAATAGATATCGAAGTCATTGTTAATAAATAGCGATTTGCCGAACTCTTGACTCTTCACTCTTGTCGACCACATGAGGTCCCGGGTTCGATTCCCGGGTCGGGCACTTAAAAATTTTTTTTACAGTTTTTTGATAAACACAAAGTTGCCCAGGATTGGAAAGTGCCCGGTTGGCGATAGGCTTGCCACCTATCGCATTTGTGGGACCAAGTATCTTCGGCTAATCATGGGTGCACTTGTTGCACCTCTGCCTACCCCTTTTTTTTCTTGACTATACGCGCGGTGACCATACTTTTCGAATATTTCTACACAACTTTCATTGAGATTTACTATGTAGCTAAGTAATATTCTTTTTTTTATTAGTTACATATGACCATTAGGTATCGTGTCTTTAAATATGTACAATTTTGTACTAGTCAATCAGTATAACATGCAGAATTAAGACGAAGCAAGCAGTAAGGCAACTGATGGACTTCGCTCATTGCCTAAACCATTAAGACCAATTCGTTCCCATTAACGGCTCCGTCGGTTGTGTGGTTAGTAAACCAAACTATGCATCGATGGGGTTCGGGTTCAGTATCGTCTTGATTAAGAAAGAGGCGGTGGAGTTTTCAGTAGAATCTCGCCCGGAATTACCGTCAACTTGCCTGTTATTACCGCAATAGTGTGAGCATTAGTCACTGTCATATTTCGGTTTGGAGAGTAAGTAAACGATAAACTTAATAAGTGAGATTACAAATAATTAAACAGGTGGTAATGCATAATTTACATCTTTGATGTCTTCAGGCTGTCGTTGCCTCTTTTCATAAGGAAAGGCATCTGCTCTTCTACGAAAAATGACGAAATTCAACGTTGCCTACATACTCAACGCATAAAAATGATTTGAGCATCATATAATTAAGAAATATATTTCAGAAACTTAAAAAAATATTGCAACGTCATAAAATAATAATCAACTTTATTTCTGTACGTTATGGTTTAGTTTCAACTATTGCTCAACTTTACTTTTAGGCCTTTAGAAAATTTAACTTAAAGTGTATAGCTTTAACATATAAATTGCAAGACACGTGCTACTCATAAGACGTTTTCGTGACGTGACGCGTTTGTACGTTACATGTGATTAGACAAAATAAGACCACACATTTTTTGTGCGCTTATTTTATTAGCCACTTTTAAGGCCACGATCTTGAATCATGTTTTTATTAAAAAATCTGCTTGTTTTCTTTTTATAAAATAAAAAAATAATACAAAATTATAGAATGCATTATCTAAAGTTATCTGATATAATTGTTGTAAAATTTTACAAAAATTGTAATAATTGTCTTGTTGAAAAAATATAACATGTAATGTAAAAAATTACGCTGAGTATCTTTCGTCAGATTTATTTATTGTGTGGCCGCATGTAGATCTAGTAGTAAAATTATTTATCAGTCAAACGTGCAAAGAACTACTTAGTCAAAAAAAAGAATCTCTCGTTTCTCATTGCCTGTACATAAAGCTGTTAAGCCTGGTTTTTGTTATTAACGAGCGATAGTGGTATAAAGTTGGCAAATGCACTTATTAAGAACAATAACAATATATCCAATCTAGATTTATGACTCTGGTTTTATACAAAGCGCAAGTTGAAGAAAAATTCATGACCCGCGTTCGTGAACAGACTTTAGACAAATGTTTGTTCCAAGTTTGTCAGCTGGTCTCTTACTACACTCGATAATGCGGTTGAATTTAACTTACCAAAGTTTAAACCAGTTTTTTTATTTATTTTAGCTTTAACTGTGTCTTAAAATCATGAATTCTTGGAAGAAAATTTATAACTTCAACTAAAATTTAAAATCCATACTAAGAATTAAAAACTGGCGTTGTGAGACCGATATATAAAAACGGTAATAAAAAAGATTATGAAAACTATCGTCCAATTACAATATTACCGGTTTTGGATAAAATTATGGAAAAATACGTATGTAATAAAATTCATAACTTCTACAAAAGCCATAATATAATATCCAACGATCAGTATGGATTTCAAGCAAATAAAGGTACTATTCAATTACTCTCTAATTTTACAGACTATGTCAATAAATGTCTTAATTTAAAACATCACGTTATCGTAATATTCATTGATTATAGCAAAGCTTTTGATACATTACAGCATAACATACTCATAGAAAAACTTAACAACAGTGGAATTCGAGGGCCACTACTTAACTGGTTTTCAAATTACCTCGATAATAGAACTTTTTGCGTGAAAATAGGTCGCGATTACAGCAGAAACATACCAGTAACACAGGGAACCGCTCAAGGTTCTGTATTAGGTCCACAGCATTACTTAACTTATGTAGATGATATTAAAAATGTCGTTCATAAATGTAAAATATTTCAGTACGCCGATGATACGTGTTTAGTGGCAAATGATAAAAATTTTGATGTCGCGCTTGCTAAAATAAAAGAAGATTTCTTACTAATTGAAAAATGGTCACATGATAATGGACTAATACTTAACAGTGTGAAATCAAAAGTGATGCACATACGTTCCAGTCACATATCAACTTCTAAAACCGTGGATATTAAAGCTCACAGTCACAAATGTCTGCATACTATATCAATATCACAACATTGTGAATGCATAGAGTAATAACGCTTAGAGCGATAATTGCATTCAACGTTTCGTTCATATTTTAAGCCAAAACCGTATCGATGTGTGCATAACCTTCGTCACCCTTAGTGTAATTACTTGCGTTGACACGCACACAAAGACACATTATTGCGTGAATAATGTTGCAAGCAAATAAATATTTTCCCAAAACGGTATTTAAATTAGGTCTACCTTACAAATAGTCTTTCATATTATAACATTAATAGTCATTTAGTATAAACTTGAAACTTATACTTTTATTCGGTTACGTATAATATTTTAAATGTCAAGAAATATTCTAGATGTTCTCAAGATGATATTCCAAAGCTATTTAACCTTATATTTTTTTTTAGTTTTTGTGCTTTCATTTGTAATTTAAAATATTTTCACTTCATTAAAATAAAGATTGTCTTTCTTTCCAATAGTATTATTAGACATATAAAAAACTTAAAACTTACAGTTTTTATCCCGGTGAGGTAAAATGAGTAGAATTACAGGGAAATGTTAAAGAGTCAAGATATTTTTTTTGTATATATCAGTAATCAAACAGCGGTAACCAACCAGCACCAACCGTAAATAAAAATATGGCCAATACAAGTTTACATTATTGAAGTTATAAAAACATTTATTGAAGTAATTCTTTGAAAAAAAATTTTTAAAAAAATATTGAAATATATCTTCTAAAATATAATTGTACAATAATAATAATATAATATTCACGGGACAAATTACACTTACTGATCAAACTCCAAAGTAAATAATATGGGTGCTAGTCAACGATACTAATACATAGAAATACATATATAAATATTGGAATATATTTAATAAACACCCAAACCCGGAAATACAAACATTCATGCTCATCACGCAAATGCTTGTCCCCGTCGAGGATCGAACCCGAGCCCCGTCGATTGCGTAGTCAGAGCCGCTAAGCACTCGACCAACGGGGCGGTCAAATGTTATTACAAATTTGTACATTGCTTAGCGAATGCTTGTGTGTCTTTATGTGTACGTCTGTGTGCGTGTATGTGTGTATATGTATATATTTAGTGAAAGCTAAACTAGCTTGAACGTCAGCAGATGGGTGGGCAAGCGGAACAATATTTACAAGCACTTTGAGGTAAAAAGTAATAGCATAGGTATGCTTATTAATCAAATTATTTATTTAAATCAGTTTAAAAAGTTAAAATGTTTTAAGCTAAACATAATATTTCTGACTACTATATTGAGTCAAGCTACTATTGGCTCTGTGCACTACTTGAGCACCACCTATCGTGCGCAACTGTTTTGATTCAGATCTTAGAATATAGAAAAACGTAATCCCTGTGCGTAATCTCCTCTAACGTTTTTAGCTGAATCGGAAACAATGCAGCTCTTTATGGCGACTCTTTGGCTTCTACGTGCTATACTATAGGCATTGGAGTATACGGCACAAATTAATTAAGTCGTGTATGAGCAATATCGTCATTCGCAATATAAATTTCAAGCTATGTAGAATTAAAACTTAATTATCAGCATAAACATATTAGGAGGCCAACATTTGGCGCAGACCGATTTTAGGGCACGTTATTCTACATTATTTCGTCGATAAAACTCGAAAATTTCGCCAATAAAACTACTTGACACTTAGGAAAACATGAAATAATGCTGTACCATGGCATATTATTTCATAAGAAAAATTTAAAAAAATGACTTTTTAGCAGTAACAGTATTTTTCTGGTATCACTGTGGCATCTAGAATGCTAGTTGGAACATTTTTTTGCCTTCTAAAAGTCCTCATTATACACGAATATAAGCTTTGTAATATTGGTTTGACAAACGGTTTTGTAATATTTGTGCCAGTATAATGGTAAGTCCCAACACTTAAAAAATATTTTTTATGCAAAAGCGAAGTCCAAGCTATGTAATATCGCACATAAAATAGTAATACACACGTTATTAATTATAATGAAAATAGGTAAAAACAAATACGTGGTAGAATATTTTCCTCTTTGGCTGGCAACATTTTGAATATCGTTCAACTTAGATATTTACGATTTATTTGTTTGGAATTTATACAAAACTATCCGATGCCAAGTAGTTTTTATGTGTGAAATGTGATCTTCAAGCCCTAAATACGCTATTGTGAAGCACGGTGACATACTTTCACCACACAGTAACTCACATTTTTTGAAATTGCGAGAGCTGTACTCTGTGTGGCACGTGTCACATGTCTGAGCGGCCGGCGAGCGTAAGAGGCCTTTTCAGGCTTCTTTGAAATGGCTTAATATAGCGCGGGTCGACTAGGTTTCTATGCGTTATTATTCTATGTGTGAATGTTTAACACTTGAGCAAGTCAATAAATATAAATACCTAGGACTTATAATAGATGAAAGATTTAACTGGAAGTATCACATAGACTATGTATGTGACAAATTAAGAGCCATAATGGCAAAATTCCGTATAATTAAAAACAGTATACCTTATTGCATAAAACTGCAAATGTATAACGCTTTTGCTGGAAGCATTATATCATACGGGCTTAGTAGCTATGGACGAACATTTAAAACTTATATTGATAAAATAGCACAATTGCAACTACGCCTATTAAAAATTATTGTTCCAAGTGTAATCAAACTTAACTATAAAAAAGACCCTGATTATCTATTTAATTATTGCAAAGTTTTGCCAGTTATAGATCAGTTAAACATGCTACTGATAAAAGAAAATTATTTTAAATTTATTGAACAACAAAAAAAAAAAAGGATATAATATAACAACAAGACAAATTGCGTTAAAAAAATTAAATACTACTCGTGCTAATAATTTCTATGGGCAAAGAACAACAGATTATATTGTGCCCAGATTATTTAACACAGAATTAAACAAAGATTGCATTAATAAAATTAACGAAAGAAACCTAAAACGCATATTAACAAACATATTTACGAATAATGTACGTCACATTTCATAGCCTTTCACTAAAAAAAAAACACTTCATACACATACATACGAAGTTATATAGGCTTAATATTAATTTAAAATGTATATGTAATAATATTACACACACATATATATTAATTTATTAAAAAAAAAGTAAAATATATACTTTATTGAATAAAGTAATTTAACGCGTTATCAACAGGAGCAACCTGTATTTAAACCCTACGCAACGCCCGGACCCAAGAAACGTAATGCACGTCACGGAAAATATGTGTAAACAACAAAATACCTATCTACCGTTTTATTTTGTGTGCAGCGTTAAAGTACTGAGCAATATTGGTACTGAGTATGTTTAAGCTAATTATTGTAACTGTTAGTAATATATTCTGTAGTGTTAAACTTATACCTATTTATATGTGGAGTGTGCAACATCCGCATAAACCTCTAATTATAGGTTTAAGGATGTTTAGCAAATAATTATGATGTATGCTTTTTTGAATAAAATAAATAAATAAATAATAATAAATAAATATTATAAATGCGAAAGTCTGTCTCTCTGTCTGTCTGTTTGCATGGCTAAACTACTGAACCAAATTTCATGTAATTTGGCATAAAAATAGTTGCAGATCCGGGGTGAAATATAAGCTAGTTTTTTTTCAAATATCAACCTTTTAGGGCCTTAAATAGGGCATGAAATTTTCATGCTAATCTACTCGCAGGCGAAGCTGCGCGGGTCAGCTAGTTAATTAATAAAAATATAGTGTGTGTACGTTTATTTTATTAATTTTATGTGTTTCTAATGAATATAGTTTTATAAATATTAGATTCCTGCAGCCCTCGGCAGTGTAAACTTTAATTATGCCAAATTTCATACCCAATTATTAAAAAGGGGTCCAAAGAATTCCCTTCGCGTATCACTACATAGTATAAAACAAAGTCGCTTTCGTTGTCTGTCCCTATGTATGTTCAAATCTTTAAAACTACGCAACAGATTTTGATGCGGTTCTTTTGATAGATAGATTGATTTTTGAGGATGGTTTTAGTATATAAACCTTTTCCATATTCTCACGGGAACAAACGTTACGCGGGTGAAACTGCGGGCAGGTCGCTAGTTAATATATAGATTACAAAGTTTAATTAATTCCAATAATTATCAGAGATTAGTATGAGGACAATAATTATTTCTAAGCTTTTTTATCATCCACATAATGTGAAATTTTATAAATCGTAATCAAAAGTTACAAGACAGAAGGTTAAGGCTGACACTTTAGATTAAGGTAACTACGCTGACACCTCTTTCATCTATGAGTGACATCAAACATTTTGCTTTGTTCCTGTTGTTCATCTATTAACTTTGATGAAGTTAAAATCAAATAATTTTTAAGAAGAAGGAACGTGTTTCTGCAAAAACATATTAAATTTATGTTGTCGATATATTATATAACGTTAATATTTTAAAATAATATGAAGCAATTATCATTTCGAAATTCAAAATCGAGTAGCATTAAAAAGTGTCCATAATACAATTTAGATTTCAAGGAATATTAAATATTAGCTGCAGCGTGTAGCCTGCTACATTATAAAAGTTTTTGATGAATCCCGCGGGATCACCTTACTTCTCCGGGATAAAAAGTAGTTTATCTACTATTCCAAGTACTGATGATAATGATGATAATAAAATCAATGTACATTTATATAAAACATCGCGTTTTAAAATTGATTCTAAAATTTACCGCGATAACGCTCTTGACTATCATTGTGTCCAAACAATATCACGCAGAACTTGCGAGATGAAAGATTGGAACCATTTGCTCGAACAGAAATTGTTTTAGAAGAGAGGAGATTTAAAATAAAATTTGTCATCTTCACAGGGACACTCAGCTGTTGCATTTTTTGCAAAAAACTCCTAAAGGGTACTGATTTTTAGAAAATTCAAGTCAAATTTCAGTTGAAAAAGAGCTTAAACTGTCAATTATTCAGAGGCCTTTCCTTAAGCCAAATTAGGAAGTGGGGAAGGCCCCTTGGCTCTCAATGAACCATTCCAATCTATTTCTAACAGGATGTTCCATAACGTTGCACATAGTTGAAGAAAAGGCAATGGGTCGATAGCTAAAGAGGTTTGATGGGTCTTTACCTGGTTGTAAAAGAGAAGAACAGTTTGGGATATCCACTCAACCAAGATAACACCAGAAAGAAAAATAGAGTTGATGGTGTTAAGGAAAATACATTTGATGAACTGCTAGATTTCGCATGGAAGCTTTAAGGAATACCATCAGATCCAAGAGCTGAATCTCTGAGATTATCTATGACAAGTATATTTAGACGCTGTGGTAATATCCATGAAGCTGTATTATATCTGGAGACAACAATTCTAGTACCTACTTGAAATAAAATGTTAAATACCGCTATCATCTTCTGAGGTCTTATCCTCTCTTTCTAACTCAGCTGTATGAAAAGAGATGCCGAGACCTCATAGACTGGTATATAACGTAAATATTTGTTTAAATTGATTACTACGAGTGCTAGCTCCACCTTTACTTAATACTTCATGGTAATATTTACATTATATATCCTGTGGTTTCTATTGGCTCAGCCGCACTTGCATCTATTGCCTTGTATAATGACACAATAAATGCAGATGTGACCTCTGCATTTATCGTGTTATTGCACGCAGCTTTGTGACGTAGCATATGAAAATGACAATATCAAGATGACATTTTACCACGGAGTGACGCAACACTTCTGATTTGCGTTCACTGGCACGCGATTAAATGTCATTTTTGATGATTTTACACTTTCAATCGTCGGCACTTGGTGAAATTCCATTATTTTTAGTTGAAACTAGTTTATAACTCACTTGTACTTTTATTTCACTATTATTATACACTAAATTATTTAATTTTAGCGACCGGTTTCGCTTTTTAAAGCATCTTTAGGACGTAATATTCTTTACTCAAGTGTGTGTGTGTGTGTGTGTTTGAGTAAAGAATATTACGTCCTGAAGATGCTTTAAAAAGCGAAACCGGTCGATAAAATTAAATAATTTAGTGTATAATAATAGTGAAATAAAAGTACAAGTGAGTGATAAACTAGTTTCATTTTTGATGAATTTATACCCTCAATATATTATTAATCCTAGTCTTTCAAACAAATATTTTAGCTGTCTCCATATCATAATTAAAAATAATAACTATGATATATCTATATTTTCTGATATGATATATCTATATTTTTTTATTAGTGATTATTAAAATTATTGTATTTCACTAGCCCCTATCGCCTGAAACACAGGTTAACCTAGTTCAGGCAGATACATGTTAAGTTAGATCATAAGATAGTTTTTAGTGATTTTACAACTCAGTCTAGTGCACAATTTATTTAACTGAATAAATATATTTTTTTTTTGATCCAATTCATTCTTAGTAGACACAAGCCTATTAACTAAATACTATATTCTTATTGCAACTTATTAAATAAACTTTATCAGAAGACTTATTTCCGACAAAAAAGATTACAGTTTCAAATTATATCAGAACTAGAAAAATATATTGAATATAATGTCAAACGTTACAGGATTACGGAATTAGGGAAACCGGTGGAGCGAATAATTTAGATGACGCTTTCGGATTATCGCGAGTAATTCCCTGATACTTGGACTTTAGTAAGAAGCTTTCGTAAATAAAGCCTTAGAAGTGTATTTTTATTCTCCTAACTACACTAATACGTTTTTCGCTACCACAAAAATCTAAGAAGTTGAATTTTTGTTAACAGGCAACAAGAAAATGGAGGACATATTTTTATTGTTATCGAAATAAAACTTATCATACCTCAGATAGTACGAGAAGATATCGGTTCGGAAAGAGTGATAGGTTAACAATAGACGTTTTTCCACTAAGAATGAATCGGGTATACTTATTACAGTTTCTAAAAACTAATCAAATTGGTCAGGTGCTGGCTGAAGGTCAAGAGTCTCCGAATCTGGCATGTTTGCATGAAGATTAAGGATCATCATACGCAGTTCCCTTGCGAAGAAAACCGAACGTCTATATACTTCCAGGTTCACCAAAACTCACCAGTTTGTTAGTTGGTTTGCGTGCTCTTTCGAGACACAAAAATGGTAACACACTACCCGGCAGACTCTGAGCTGCTACTGAGATTTTGGATTTTCGAGAATAATGTCGAAAAAATCTCAATAACACTTTGCCTGACATGGATATCAAAGCCAGGATCTGACCTGAAAAGGCTAACCTCTATGCCATGAGGCAGTCAAGGCAATGTTTCTATAAAGATAATTATGAATGCCCGTCGGGATCGTAATGTATGAGCACTTAGTTTTCTTTGCCTGCCCCGTAAGAGATTTAGCGCAAAGTTTTAATGCGCTTATAGTTAAATAGGAAATGATTATTTTGGACAATATGAAGAAACGTTAAGTAATTTGTATCACTCCATGAGTCAGAGAAAAAATGACAAAGTTATTAACGATAAAAGATAAAAAAATTAATAATAACTTTAATATTTTAGTTTAAGAAATAAAAAATACAGAACCAAGTTGTAAAGTATTTAATTTTCAACAAAACGTTCTTACAAATTTTCTATGTGACGAATGGTTTGTCCGATATATCGTAAACACTTTTTTACATAATGACGGTCGCGGGACAAGGGTTGCAACCCCATAAACTTAGATTTAATTTTATTCGGGTTAGTATACACTAAATGAAATTGCGTGCTTTGATTTTTGTAACTCAAATGTAACGTTTCAATGATCAAATTTTATCTTTTTAAGTTAACTAGCGATCGCCTATGGCCGAAAAAAATATATATAATTTAAAAAAAAAAAAGAAAATCGACCATTGACTTAAAAAAATATATTTTAAACATAGATGAAGGAAACTACTACTAACCAAGGGAAAATCATGTCATTTCGTCCCTAACAATGGCGGACTTAAGAACAGCTGTTTACTGTCTACATAACAATTGATAAATTATATTGCAATTGAGCATGTTATTTTAACAAGTAGTTTTTATCTTATATTTATATCGTATTAAAAGCACTTGTACTATTTTACTTGACTTTTTATTTATTAAAACCAACCGGTTTCGCGTTTTAACGTATCATCAGGGCAAAAGTTATTATTGTTTAGTACAATTGACAATTTGACAATTAACAATATGTACTGAAGGTAGTATGAACATTTTAAATTTAAAATTATATTTCACAATATCGGTGTTACCCACACAAGTATTCAAAAGTATGTCAATGTCAATAGTGCAAAGTAATAGTACAATTGGATTGATTAATATGTAAAAATGTCATATAGATTCTAATGTCAATTAAAATAATTAAATGTCATGATACATTTCCTATATAAGAATAATATAAAATAATTATTCAAAAATCTAGTATTAAATTATCATTATTGAATGTCAATTATACGTAATTATTAATTCAAATTATATAAAGAATTAAATAATAACAATAATAAAAACAAAAACAATAATAAAAAAATAATAAAAAAGTAGTAAGTTATACATTAATCATTAAAAATATTCAGTAAAGGAGATACGTTTAGTTCTCTGCGGTCATTTAGTAGTTGGGTCTGATGTTCAAGTCTATTTATTTTCAATGCCTCTAAAGCATCAAGTTTCTCCCCTTTATCACATATGTGTATAGATTTTATATCCCTTGTAACATCAAAGTCATGGCCTTCAGTAATAAGGTGTTGTGCGAATGCAGAATCTCCTTTTTTAAAACGCCAGCTCCTGTCATGTTTCTTAATTCTGGCTGCAAAAGATTTGCCTGTTTGTCCTATGTAGGTGGCATCACAGTCACTGCATTTTAATTGGTAAACTCCACTTTTGGCCATTTGTGGGATTTTTTGTTTATTATTAAACAGTAGTACTACTACTATACTACTACTGTTACTAATACTGTTTAATAATTTTGTTTATTATTAAACAGTTTAATAATTTTTTGTTTATTATTAAACAGTAGTACTACTACTATACTACTACTAATTTTGTTTATTATTTAACAGTTTAATAATTTTTTGTTTATTATTAAACAGTAGTACTACTACTATACTACTACTGTTACTAATACTGTTTAATAATAACTTAACTAAAACCTAAAATTATGAAACTGAAATTCCATATAAAACACATAAAATTAAAATATTACATATTTATTTAATTTGGAAAAAGAAACAATTCAGCTTATGCTTCGCCAGTAGCCATAGGCAGACTGAAGTGCGGATTTCAAATTGATCCTAGCTCTGTGATAACGTTAGAGCTATTTCTTGTAATTAACACAGTGCCAGAGACACAGCACACACTTCCATCTATCTATGCATGTAACATATAGCACTATAATTATTTCACTTAAAACACAGATATTTGAAACATTATACTCATATATACTAGAATTATATATATATATATATATATATATATATATATTTATATATATATATATATATATATATATATATATATATATATATATATATATATATATATATATATATATATATATATATATATACGACGGTGATTAGCATTGACGCTGGTAGTACCAGACCCGGTCGAGCCAATGCAGAACTCTACCACCTATTAGTCACGATGGTAGTGACGCGCATAGCCACTCGGTCGCCTTTACGACCTGCCAGGCAAAATGGCAGTTGGCCTATTCTTCAAAGGTGCCCGGGACCAACACGGGGAATCTGGCTCACAGAAGAGTTTGAAAATGTAAAAATGAAAAAAAGTATCTTCACTCCCGTATCCCCGAAGGGGGAAGGCAGAGGTACAACAAGTGCACCCACGACTAGCCGAAGATAGTTGGTCCCACAAAATGTGATAGGTGGCAAGCCTATCGCCAACCAGGCACTTTCCAATCCCGGGCAACTTTGTGTTTATCAAAAAACTGAAAAAACCACTTTTTAAGTGCCCGACCCGGGAATCGAACCCGAGACCTCATGTGGTCAACGCCAACGCTGGACCACTAGACAAAAAAAAATGAATCTCTTAATAAATTTACATGCCAAGTAATATGTATTGAAATTACTTAGTGTTTCTTTTCTAAAGCAGTTAACGGACAATATTTATTTAGCTCTTGAAACTTTTCCTCGTGAAAATTTCGCTGTTGCACACTTCCTACTTTTTAATCAATTAGAGAACATTATGCAAAGTCGTAAAGCTAATTTCGTAAAAACTACATTGTACTGTTTATCGGTTCATCAAATATTATTTAAAATAAAAACTTTTCTAAACTAATAAGAATTTCGACATACATGGATTTTTTTAGCTTACCTCTATTGAAGTTACCTCTATCGTTGGAATAGTAGCACTATTTTTTGGTCGGTGGTATTTAGTAGCACGAATTTTGGGAAGGTCTTTTAGCAGGCTGGAATTCTTCAAAGGAGCCCGGAACAACACGGGGAGTATTTATTTATTTACTATATATTTGTTGTGTACAATTTAAACGTTAAATAAATAAATAAATATAGAATAAATTTATTTCTAACTTTCGAAAAAGGTGTTTCAAGGTGTCTGGAAGTACTTTAAAACACAACACAAACAAAAACCTGACAAAAATGTCTGGCATATATTTTTTTCGAATTCTAAAAAAACCTCATTAAAAGATAAAATAAAAATAAAGTTTCTAAAAATACCTTTTTTGGTTTTTTTTTTTGCAAATGTTGTATACTGCGCAGTACTGAAATAACCGGCAACACTCTGCCAGACTCGCAGGCCCGGTATCGCCATTTGATGAAATTATATATTTTCGCAATTCCAGTCTGCTAAAAGGACTTTCCCAAAATTCGTCGCCAGCTCCCAGTCTATTATACATGTTTCTAATAGCAACAGAGTTTGTACTTTTTAAATGTTGAGACAGCAAATAAGCAGATGTCTCTTCTGGTAAGAAAAAATCACCGTTTACAGACACCGTTTACAGATGTTGATGGTGCGTTGCTATCCGTATGGTGAGGTGTTAATGCTACTTGAATTTGTTTACCGGCTCTTATAATCTAAACTGGAACCCGCTTTTGCGATAAGAATAGGTAAGACGGTGGGACCAAATACCCGGTTGACACTTTGCGGAAATCTACCACCTAATAGTCACGATGTTAGTAACACGTACAGCCAAATCCTTTCACAAATTACCTGGAAGAATGGCAGATGCTCATGGCAAGATCAATGGCAGATCAACAAAGAGTCTGGGCCGGATGAACATAAGTTCGGAAGTCAAAATCGCTAATAATTGATGAATATAATATAATGAACCATTGATATAAAAAACCCAAGATGCAGAGTCTCGAACAAATCTGACACTACAAAAAGAAATAAAACTGATAGTGCCGCAACCGACGCGATTCTATTTGAAATGAGCGCACAATTTGAAATCATGCGCTCATGTTTGGAGGACGTTTTTGAGACACTGATTGTATATCTTGGGTTTTTTATAGCAATGTAATGAATGGCTGAATACTATATGAGATGTACGCAACGACTTCTATGTACAAACATTAATCTCTTTGGATAAACAATGCGTTTTCCCCATATTGGTTCGGGGCTCCTTTGAAGAATATACCAACGCCGTTCTGCCAATCAGGTCGTAAAAGCTGACCGATTGGTTATGCGAGTCACTACAATCGTGACTACTAGGTGGTAGAGTTCTGTTTTGTCTCGCCTGGGTCTGGTAACACCGCCTTACCTATTCCTGCCTCAATAGCGTCAGTGCTCGTCACTGTCGTGTTCTTGTTTGGAGGATAAGGTAGCCGGTAAACTTATGCATGTGGCATTAGACCTCGCCACAAGATAGCAACGCACCATTAATACCTTTGGTGTATATAGGCGATGGTTGATTCTTCCCATCAGGAGACCCATGTGCTTGTTTGCTGTCTTATGATATACAAAAAAAACGTTATAATTAAAGTAATTCGAATTCGAGTTTAAACATAGAAGGCCGTTTAATAATATGAAAGACTTTATACTTACGTACTAGAAAAGCATGCGCCATGCCACTTGTGTTCCACTTAAATACTGTATTTTAGACCATGGACTGCACCTACGTCAGAGCTCGTTGATTGAAATGTGTAAACGCCATGAAATTTATGGCGGTTGCAACCGACGGTAGCGAATATTGTATATATTATCCTCTATTATACGCTGCAGCACTGCCTAATTTTGACTTTGGTTGGACAATTTATTATTATTTCAGCGCTGTAGCGAGTGTAAACGAAATAAAACACGACTTCTACTTAGCATGATAGCTTCTCTATTACGTATTCTTACGTAGTACAATAAAACTCTCTGAATAAAATATATTTTTGTGGGTATGTAGGTGTGTAAAATTAAAAATCACATGCTTCTTTAAATCGTACATTTAGAAAGAGTGGCAGATGAAAAATACATCATACATAAAGAGACATATAGTGTAAGTATGGATGAATTTATTTACTGCCGTAATCCAAAATTGACGTACCGTAATCATGTTGTTCGAAGGTGGTGTTAAAAGTCTGAAAGACTTTTTTCTGTCTGTCTTTGGAACCAGCTTGTTTGTATGAAAAGAGCTGTGAACGTAGAGGAGGCAAAGCATATTTGTCCGGACTATGATGTATGACGTTTGCTTTTCTTTGTATCCTCCGTGATAAATTTGGCGTCAATGTTATTGACTTATATGTGTACAGTTTATTTCGTATATTTGAAAAGTACTATGGTATGGCATTTTTCCGTAAAGAAAGTTCTGATGTAGCTACGACGACTAATAATAAGTAAGCGTTTGAATAAATTTCTGAAGTAACGCCTTTTGTAATTCTCGATGGAACAAATTATAAACTTTCTGGGCTGGAAACACTATAAACTTTTTATTTTAATTATTGTCTAATGCTTCTTCCTGCAATTTTTACTTTTAGTAAGTCTGAGGAACAACTCGAAGTTTCACAATTTAAAGACGATTATGGCTGTTTTCTTGAAAAGCAATATGTTGGTTGATATTACGGCAATGTAATATTAAAGGAAGCCACCGATCACTAGTTGTTGACTTGAAAAGTTTTGATTTACATTTTTGCTACACTACTGTAGCGAATTTACGACGAAAATAATAAAAACAAAATTTGAGAATTTTAAGATAAACAAATTTACATCTTGCCAAGTTCACTGCATACACTGCATAGTCTTTAATTGCTTCGAAAATATGTGTACTCTTATTAAAAAAATACTCTAATTAAGCACTAACTTTAAAGAAAAGCGTTGATATCCGTAATAATATTATAAATAGTATTTTTTATCATTAGATAACAAGCAGATGAATCTCCCGTTGGGAAGGAAAACCATCACTTAAAGACACCAAGTATGCTGAAGGTGCGTTACTATCCGTTTGGCGATATGGCAATACCACGTGCATAAGTCTAGTAATGCAAGACTCTAAAGTTTAAACAAGATTTATTAGTTTTTCAAGTTTTTCACTGAAAACAGACGGATACCCTTCCATACCATTTGGGTTGAGGCAAAAAGTGCCGGGAGAACCGCATGGTTGTGGATTTCCAGACATCAAGATGGTGTGGGTGGAACTTCAAATTTTGACGCGATGTCCGATGGTGGAAGTTAGCAGCAGGAATTAATCCAAACAACTCGTCGGAACACTCTCCATGATAGATACGATAAAAGACGCAGAGTGAGCTTACATCTCTGCGTAATGCCAAAGAGTCAAGCCGTTTCGTAATAGCCTGATCGTCAACGATTCGAACCGCTCTACGTTGAATGCGGTCAAGTGGAAGAAGCTGGTACTGGGGAGCTCCGGCCCAGAGAGAGAATTTGCGCCTTATAAAGTTGGAGACGATGGGCCGGCAAGAAATACTGCCTCGCTCTGATGAGCATACCGAGCTTTTTGGAGGCTAGTTTCGCCTTGCCTTCCAGATGACCGCGAAATTGAACGGTATTCGATATGTTGACTCCCAGGATTCCGACTCTGGCTGAGGCTGTTAGGAGAGTATCCTCAAATCGAGGTGATATGACAAGGGGTGTCTTTTTTGCGGTGAACGCGCAAAGCTGTCTCTTTTTGGGGTTAAATGTGACCAAGTTTTGCCGACCCCATTCCGAGACATCAGTAAGTCGATTCTCGACTTCAGACACAAGCTTCTTTCGGCTCTCTTCGACGTGTTCCCAAGAAATACCGCTATGGCCAGAGTATGTAGCATCACCAGTACTGTCATCCGCATAGCAATGTATGATACTAATTCGCAACATATCATTGATATGCAGAAGAAAAAGGGTCGGTGTTAGCACGCAGCCTTGGGGAACACCAGCATTGACGGGTTTAAGGTTGGAGCATGCACCGTCGACTACGACCTTGATGCTCCGATCAGCCAAAAAACTGGTTATCCACTTGCACAATTTCTCAGGAAGCCCGTACGAAGGCAGCTTTGCGAGAAGCGCTTTGTGCCATACCCGATCAAAGGCCTTAGCTATGTCCAAACTTACAGCCAATGCTTCCCCCTTGGACTCAACTGCCTCCGCCCATCGATGTGTCAAATATACTAGCAGATCACCAGCTGAGCGGCCGCAACGGAAACCGTACTGACGGTCACTAATCAGCTGGTGCTCTTCTAAATACTTCAGGAGCTCACAGTTGATGATGGTTTCCATAGTTTTGGAGAACAAGGAGGTTATGGCTATGGGCCGGTAATTTAAGGGGCTAGAGCTATCTCCTTTCTTGGGAATGGGATGCACTAGAGCTGTCTTCCACGATTTTGGTACCACGCCGAGTGAGTAGGAGAGACAAAACAGGCACGTTAATACTCCGGATCAGGCAGTGGTCTGACGTACCAAGTAGGACGTCCACAGATACTTGGTAGTCATCCGAATGAGAGGTCAGCAGAAGGTCCAACAGTGAAGGCGTATGGTCGTCCACATTTGGAACACGCGTAGGCGAAGTTACTAGTTGTGTTAGACCATACGCCAAGGCAAAATCGTGAACAGACCTCCCCGCATGATCTGTAGTACGAGAGCATAGCCATTCGGCGTGATGGGCATTAAAATCACCCAGGATCACGATCTCAGCGGAGGGGGTCCGTTGTAACACGGAATCTACAGCCGTTTGTATGCGCTCAACGAGCTTGTCAACTTCAGCATTCCCGCTATGGGACCTGTAAAGGCACGCGTAGATGCGGGGATGGTCGTCGCAATCTACACGTAGCCAGAGGATGGATAGGTCCCGACCTTCAAGTTTACCGAGGCGCCGGTAACAGATATCTTCTCTGACGTAGGCGCACACACCAGCCCGCGGTACAAAGGCATGTTACAATTTGTACCCCGGGTAGGAGAGGTAAGAAGTATCAGCCGGAGAAGATATCTGAGTCTCGGTCAAAATGAGCAAGGCTGGCTTCGCCGTCTCTAGATGGTAGTGGACGGCGTTCAGGTTGGAATGAAGCCCCCTGATATTGCAGAAGTCCACGGTAAGCGCGGAAGGGGGTGCCATGCCCTTCTTGCCCCGATAGCCCCGGACAGGTTTTTGAATGAACGCAATTTTGCCCCCCCCCCCCCCCCCCAGAATACGCGGGGCAGCCTGAGCTTCCGAGATCTGGCTGCTTAAGGAATCCAGAGCACGGATGCCCAGAGGGGGATTCTCCACCGCTAGTGCAAGTGGTACCCCCCTGGGGTAAAATTTCTTTAAATCGCGCTTTCATGACTGCCGGGGGGGGGGGAGGGGGGTTGGCCTCCGGGACTCTCACAAACCGAACGAAACACAACAGTAAAGCTGTTGCTTCACGTCGGTGTTAAGTGAGGGAGTGGTATCTCCCCGGGCGTGCCGGCCTACTCAGCTGCTATTGCAAGATGGCACTACCACTAATTGGGTTGACTGACTGCACCGGTGGAGTAACTTTGTAACAAAATGACCCTCCCCGGTGGGCGATGGGGTCGTCACGTCACGTCCCAACTCTCACTTTCTAGCTATAATATATATAGCTAACAATATAATATTATATTATATTATATTATATATATATATATATATATATATATATATATATATATATATATATATATATATATATATGTCGGCGTCCGCGTCGTCAAATGCAAGAATATTGTAAAGTATAAACAACAAATGCACGGCCCGGGCCGGCAAGCGCATCGTTCGATATCCCTACTACTCAACTTGTTTTGCTACCTGTATAAAAGGCTCGGGGCGCCCGCCGATAAGGCAGTCTAGGCTCTGGCGTGGCTTGGTACACTTGTTGTATCTTGCTAGTAGCTTATCCTTGACTCTCGGATAATTAATTTGTGCAAACAAGTTAATTATTATTGTGAACTTTAAATTAGTCGCAGTACAATTTATAATGGACTATCTATTGCTTAAATTATGACTTATTTGTAATAAGGAATAATTAAGTTACTTGGAATTGTTAAACAAGAACTAGTCATTAAATAATGGAAAGCTTTAATAGTGATCTTATGTTATTTTTGATATTTGATACAAGTTGAACAAAATATAAAGAGTTGTTATATCACCACATCCTCATTTTATTTATCGTATCTGACCCAATTCCTACATCAGAAGTGGGATCGGATTCACTCCCACTTCAGCATCAAACTATTTCGGTTAATTATGTAGAGCAGTAAATGTCTCTTTTCACTTGTGGTATGGAAACTATTCTTTGAAAAATAGCAGAAAATATTAATTCACGTTCTGTAATTGCATCTACTCCTCTTAAGTTGATATACTTTGATTCTGATGAAGCAGACGATATGACTAACTGATGTCCTCCTCCTAGCTTCGTATTCTTCATTACTGAGGGTCGTAACCTCCTCATTAGATTGTTCTTGATAGCACAATATTATGCCATTGGACTCTATCTTCAGCGGCGTGCAGAGCATCATAAAACATTTTACACATAAGATTGGTGCAAACCTGGTCCGACCATCGCATAGGACTACGACCACGTGGTCTTTTGTCTTCTACTTTTCCGGTCACTATTAGCTTTTCGAGATTGTCTCCTTGCTTTCTAGAGATGTGGCCGAAATATTATAGAATTCTTTGAAGGCACGTAGCAGACAGTCTGGTCTTTACTCCAAGTTGTTTTAGTATGAAGGCGTTGGTCCTGTGTGCTGTCCAAGGGATACGTAACATTTTCCTCCAGCACCACATTTCAAACGCATCAATGCGACGTCTGTCTGCAGCTCTTAGTGTCCATGACTCTGCGTCGTACGTAAATATGGAGAACACCAGCGTACGAACCAGCCTCTGATTGGTTTTTAATGAGATGCTTCTGTCGTTTCAAAGACACTTCATCTGTCTCATAGCATTTTTGTGGTGTACCTTACTAGATGGTGTGCCTTAAGTAAAATTATTATAGAAAAGAAACAATTAGACGGGGTAGATCAAATCATTGTACCTACTCACTCACTTGAGTCATGCCGTCACCTACTTCACAAACTGCTGTCTTGGCAAACTATATTCTTTTAGACGTAGATATGAACCGATTTAAGAGCACCACTGCATTTCGAGGAAGTTGAAATCTTCGTGATAGAATTGAACATCGTGACAACGATTGTCGTGATAAACAGAAATTTATCTCAATTAATTTTTGCTTGCAGGGAAAGCAGGTCATCTACCACTATCTCTGGTGGCGTGTCCAGTGGCCGACCACCAGTGGTCTGCTATGTATGTTGTGACCCCGGCCAAGCCACAAAGCTTCCATTTGACCGATGCGCTACAAGAAGAAAGAAGTTGCCACTTCGAGTTCCGAAAAACAGAAAACCAATCAACATCTGTTCTAGAGCGTCACATGGTGTATTACACTAAGTGAAATTTAATTACCTTTTATATTTGACTCTGTTCAAAATTCCATATCAAACAAATCTCTTGTGATTTCTTTGTAGGAGAACGGTTTTATGAACAAGAATCTAAGTAGTCGCTTGTCCTGATGTAGTTTCCACTCAATAGATCAAATGCTTAACTTAATTGAATTAAAACCAGCGAACTTAAATCAATTTAGTTGACCCTAGACCGTTAATAAGCGATCTTAAAGTTTATTACCAACTGAACTCAAATTAATATTAAAGAAAAAAAACAATACAGATTTACATCTTCTTGCGACAGGCACATAAAGAGCTAACGTCAGTCCGAACGTGTTTAATTAATTTATTTATTTTTTTATAGAAAAAAGGGGCAAACGAGCAGGAGGCTCACCTGATCGTAAGTGATTACCGCCGCCCATGGACAGCCACATCACCGGTGGTCTTGCAGCTGCGTTGCCGGCTTTTTGGGAGGGAGTATGCTCTTTTCTTGGAGGTGCCTGAGTCGTGTCCGTTCGGAAGCGCCCCCGCCGGTAATTGATTCCACGGAGGAGTGGTGCATGGTAAGAAGTGCCTAGAGAATCGCACGGTTGTGGATTTCCGGACATCGTGGTGATGAGGATGGAACTTTGAGTTTTGCCGCGATGTCCGATGATGAAATTCGACATTCGACAGCAGGGATCAGTCCAAACAGTTCGTCGGAGCGCTCTCCATGATAAATGCGGTGGGGGATGCTAAGCGAACTTACATCTCTGCGTGGAGCCGGGGAGTCAAGCCGATTGGAGATTGCTTGGTCGTCAACGATTCGAACCGCTCTACGCTGAGTGCGATCAAGTGGAGGAGGCTGATACTGCGGAGCTCCCGCCCAGAGATGAGAGCAGTGCTCCATGTGCGGGCGAATTTGCGCTTTGTAGGGTTGCAAGCGATGAGAAGGCAGGAAGTGCTGTCTCGCTCTACTGAACGCACCTAGCTTTTTGAGGCTAGTTTGGCCTTTTCTTCCAAGTGGTCGCGGAACTGAACGTTGTTCGATATGTCAACGCCAAGAATTCCAATATTGGCTGGGGTTGTCAGGAGAGTGTTCTCAAAGCGAGGTGATGCGAATATTGTAGGGTTGAATAATGATAGCGGAGTATAACTCTGACAAATTATGGCAAGAGCGGTTAGGTAATATTCAACACGCGCTCAACAACATTAGGTGTAGGGTATTTGGATTTACCCCCATAGATTTGACATTCGGAATTCAAGGCAACTAACTAAAACTGGCAAAAGTATCTACAAGCATTGAAGATCCAGTGTATCCAATAGAATCAAAAAATCAGTCTAATCGGACATTTTACGAGTAGAGGTAAAAGAAATGTTAAACCTTTAAGTGTAGGTGACATTGTCTTTGTTAGGAATGAAAAACGACACTAAACGAAACTTGATTCAAAATATAAGGGCTCCTTAAAAGTTACCGCAATCTTAGAAAACAAGTGCGCCCATGATAGCCTCTGCGAAGTACCCATATTCCTGCAGGGTTTCTTGAGGTACCTATATGAAAATTATAACAAGGATGACGTGTCGGCGTATACTCATGATAATGATCTTGTTCATAAAACTGGTCCAAACAATATTGATAGAAATGCAGTGTATATTGTAAATAGTTATAACAGAGTTTTTAATATCTACCTGAGAAGGAGATTCTCTAATGTTGTAATAACTAATGCCACTATTCATAAGGCTGCATCATCAGCAAAAAAATACGATATTAAGTAAACGAAAAAAAAAAATGTAGTAAAATGATGATAAAATATCACTAAAAATGTAAGTAAAAAAAAAAAGAGCGAAAAAAAAAATAATTAAAGGAAATGGGAGTCTTATAAAACTATGAAAAGAAAGCAATGGAAAAAAATGTTAAAGAAGTAATTTAAATAAAAAAATTAGGATTGACAAAAGATGCAGGGTTGACAAAAGATGCAGGGTTGACAAAAGATGCAGGATTGACAAAAGATGTAGGATTGACAAAAAAATGAAGAATTGACAAAAAAATGTAGGATTGACAAAAAATGTAGGAAGATGACTGCACACTCCAGTCTCCGGTTTTAAACTGATGAGAGGGAGCTTAGTACACTCCAGTCTCCGGTTTTAACTGATGAGAGGGAGCTTAGTGCACTCCAGTCTCCGGTTTTTAACTGATGAGAGGGAGCTTAATACACTCCAGTCTCCGGTTTTTAACTGATGAGAGGGAGCTTAGTAAAATCCAGTCTCCGGTTTTTTTAACTGATGAGAGGGATTCCTAGCTTAGTAGGATCCAGTCTCCGGTTTCAAAACTAACGAGAAAAGTTTAATAGTTGTAGTTGCTGAAGGGGCTACCGGACCAGCACAATATTGTAACATTTCGCTTAAAGATCACGCTAATTATAGAGTTGTAAAAAAAAGAGATTATGTTTAGTTTTCTAAAAGATATGTCAGGATGAACGAGGCGTTCCTTGTCCTCAGATGTATAAAGATGCGCACACGAGGACGTGTGCATGTCAGTATGGCCGTGTCGGCGTCCGCGTCGTCAAATGCAAGAATATTGTAAAGTATAAACAACAAATGCACGGCCCGGGCCGGCAAGCGCATCGTTCGATATCCCTACTACTCAACTTGTTTTGCTACCTGTATAAAAGGCTCGGGGCGCCCGCCGATAAGGCAGTCTAGGCTCTGGCGTGGCTTGGTACACTTGTTGTATCTTGCTAGTAGCTTATCCTTGACTCTCGGATAATTAATTTGTGCAAACAAGTTAATTATTATTGTCAACTATAAATTAGTCGCAGTACAATTTATAATGGACTATCTATTGCTTAAATTATGACTTATTTGTAATAAGGAATAATTAAGTTACTTGGAATTGTTAAACAAGAACTAGTCATTAAATAATGGAAAGCTTTAATAGTGATCTTATGTTATTTTTGATATTTGATACAAGTTGAACAAAATATAAAGCGTTGTTATATCACCACATCCTCATTTTATTTATCGTATCTGACCCACTTCCTACATATATATATATATATATATATATATATATATATATATATATAATAGTAAGTAGTAGTAGTAAGTATAAATACGGTAAGTTCATCCTCACCATCCTCACCACCTCGATGTCTGGAAATCGCATTCTTAAAAGGCCGGCAACGCAACTGCAAGACCACTGGTTAAGCGAATGTTCACGCACGGTGCTGATCCTCTACTATCAGAGTGCTAAGTGTGAGTTTTTATTTTCGCATTCGATCGTGAGCGCGTTTCGAGTTTACTAGGAATTTGTATGTGATTTGTACAGCGCCACCTAGTGGTAAACGTGAGAAACCAGTTTACCACTAGGTGGCGCTGTACAAATCACATACAAATTCCTAGTAAACTCGAAACGCGCTCACGATCGAATGCGAAAAGAAAAACTCACACTTAGCACTCAGGTGTACTCCTGCTCGTTTGTCATCTCTTGTATTAAAAAGCTCTTTAGTATTTGAAAATATACTTAAGCAATGGACTTGGAAATAATAAAATAATGAAATTTTCTCATTTGCAAGAAATTTATTTAAAAATGTAAGTCGTCTCATTAAATCCTTTTGCATAGAGTATTTAGTCGCTTAATTCTTTAATTCGTCGCTCGTGATAATTTGCCTGCTGTGCACTTACCACTTTTTAAATCAATTCCAAAACTTTTATACGAGGTCGTAATGCCAGGTTACATAAAAGTTATACTGCACTATTTATCGGTCCAACAAATTGTATTGTAGTTTCAATAGCGCCGGAGTTTGTAAGTTTAAGCGAGAAGCCAAAATCGCTAACTTTATCGCTGAATATTAATGTTTAAACTTTAGTACCAGGTTCTCTCGAGTTTTATTCAAAAAAATCTTTTTCTTCATAATGAACAAGTTTTCGAAACACTGAAAAATACCATGCGTACATTGCGTGTTATATTTATATCACCGATACACGAGTTGAACTAAACAAGCAATTTATTGTGAACATATTTTTTCAGTCGCAATATTTGAAAATCGCTTTACTGTGGGTTTGTATAATGAAGGTTCTGATATGCATAAAGCGGCGACAACAAAACGCTTGAATAAATTTCTGACGTAATTCCTTTTGTATTTTGCGGGTGGAGAAAAATGGGGAATTCTTTCAATTGGGAATACTTTGAATTTTTTATTTGACTTATTATTTAATGATATTGAATATTTCGTACATATTTCACTTTTATAAAGTTTTAACAATGGACAGGAATTTCTGATTGCGAATTGTTGTCAGTTGTCGTAATCTGTTACCTTGTGAGGCTTTCAACATAATACTTTGCATGCTTATTAAAGTCCAAAAATTATACTCTTAACTCGAAAAACAATATTTTGAGAAAGCACAAAAACCTGCTTTTTGTACTGAAATAGGAAAAATTTTTATATATTTTATTTAACTATTCAAATTTAAAAATAGGTATTTTTTTCGATAAAAAATACAGAATAAAATTATTCGTACATTTGTTGAAGCTTTCTTTTAAGTAAATATTCTACTAGGGACAGAAGACTTCTGTCTTCCATATCTCGAAACTAATATAATAAATTATCACCGTGCGACCACAAGCATCGTGACATGAGATTTTTATATATTAGTAATTTGATTATAATAACTTGTTACCGTATGACTATATACACCGTGATGCAATATTTTTATATGAAATGAAATGAAATTTATTTGCTCAGAATACGATACAATTTTATAGGTTTACATAAGTTATAATACATCCGCGTATTCTACCAAATTGGCAGGCAAATTTTTTTGAACAAAAATAATTATAAATTAAAACTACTAATTTAATATTGCTTCGGCAAAAAAATTGAAATATTGCCTGTCCTGGTTAATATTTCCAAAATTTTTAAATAACATCTTTATTTAGTAATCTAATAATAAACTTCTCTATAATTATTAACAAATGTTACAAAATATCTATAACATGAAAAGTAAAAACGGAGCAAAATATCTATCAAATTTAGTGCAACAGCTGGTGTGATAACTAGAGTAAATTGTCGTAAAGTACCTGATAGTAACGAAATTCCTTTCGCTATGTTATATGTATATTAACTTGTTATACCATCGGATAATAAGCAATAAACTGTTTTTTTAAATGGAAAATAGATAACCATCATTTATTGACTCCTTGATTCGGTTTCCAGACCCTGTCAAGGTACAGGCATGAACATGTGTAGGACATGTTACATCGTTTCTCTCCTTATAAAGTACTATGGTAGAAATTACAGTATCTGAATATAGGTTTAGTCAAAATAATCGCAGATTTGTTGAGAGATTTGTTGTTAAAATATCTATCATAAACTTTATAAAGACATAGTTTAGTGTAAAACGCATGTACAAACACATTTAATCTATTTCTTGGAAACAATGTTAAGTACTTACCATTTTCTCCTGCTTCATTTATTGGGCTTGTTCGAGGGGTATCTTCTATAACATCTGTAAATCATGAAGTTTTTAATAATATAGTAAATCAGTACACCGTTATACACCCACATTTTTTTTAAAAAAAGATTAAAAACTTTCAGAGATTATAATAACTTTAAAATAAAACAATACTGAATGCTTACCCATATATGAACTTTCTGGATCAGATTTTTCCTCCAAACAGACATCTATAAGTTTTCTGGACCTGGCACTTACAGCCGGCTTCATTTTAAACTGTTTTTCATTTTTTTCACTTGCAACAAGTTTATAACTCTCAACCATGCGATCTTAAACGAATTTGTCTGTGATGTAAGTGTTACCAGTAAAATAAATATTATCATAGACAAAAAATAAATGAAAAGAAGTATATAATTGTAACTAATTGAAATTAATGTAAAATTGTCATCTATTTTATTTTGTTTTAAAACAAATAAAAATAATACCAAGTGACTTGGTTCTTTGGATATTTATTTTTTACTGAACGCAAACGGCATATACTTTTTTTTGTTAAATATACAGAGTCAAAAGGATTCATGTGTTTTGGTTTTTATTTGCATAATTCGTTAATAAAATACTAGAAGTTACCATGTCTCATAGATCAAAATAATTCATTTTTACATATTACACAGAAGGAAACTAACTTTCCATTTCCAAAATATACAGTGTCAGTGGGGACTATGTGGGTTGGTTTCTATTTCAAGGATGATTATATGAAATATTACAGGGTACCATATTATGACACATGGTTACCATCTGATATGATCGATTTAACTTGATTTTTGTCAGTTGGCAACTTTTATGGTGGTATATTTTTGCACTATAGTGCGCACGGAACTAGTTGGCCGCGCCTTACGTATTACGTATTACGTATGACGCGGCCAACTAGTTCCGCGCGCACTATAAAAGTAGTTTTTCAACGCAAGTCTATGCTGCATCCCATAGATTATATATTAGAAGTCAATCTGTACATCAATATCATCAAAATTGTCGCTTACTTCTTTTCTGCTTAACTGCGTCCAGTTGTACCGTTTTCCCGTCGCTCTCATCCTGCAAATACGCGATAAAGAATTTCACGTAAATATTTATAAGGCTTCTCAAACAATAAATAATAGTAAGTAATACTTACTGTCCAAAATAGCCATTGCAATAGCTTCAAATAAATTGCACTCGAATCGACGAAATTGAAAATTTATTATGTAAATAACTAGTTTTGAATATTATGCTGACTAAAACAGTACTTGTTCAAACCATCGTTTCAGCGATGTCGTCGCCGCATGCCTGCTTACAAAACGCTTTAATTATATTCCGAAGTAAACCCCGTCTCTTCTTTGAATGTAAAGATATTTTCACCCAATGGGGGTTTCATTGGGTGATAGTAAAAAATAGTATCTCTTATTTAATCCTTTCTAAAGGAGATCATATTTTCAATGTCGCTTCCTATTTAATCAAGAAATTTCATCAAGTCAGTTCCCTAGAATAATGGACGAGATATTACGTCCCAACGATTACACATTTTCTGTGCGGGGGCGTATTATTACGTCAACTGAAATTCTCTTCCCAGACGTGATTTTTCCTATTCCTAGACGAATGAAGAAAATATTGATGATGCTTTTTTTGGATTTTACCTTAATTACTTGAAAACGCAAATATCCTGATGTCAATTCCGTAAAAAGTCAATAATTAAAAAATAAAGAACAAGTTAGATACATATTTTTCACACGTTTTTATACGTAAATAATTTAGAACCTTGCAATACTTGTAGGATATATAATATTTACTTAGTATATATCACACATATATACTAAGTAAATATTTTCTACTTTCTGTGAAAACAGAAGGTTGTTGTCTAAACTAATATTATAAAAGGGTGATTTTTAAATTTTTTGCTTGTTCGTTTGTTTAAAAAATTATTACATCTTTAAAAAGCTACATTGTTCTGTAGTTATATAGGCCACTTTTCTATTCGCCTGAGCAAAGGGAAGTAATAATTTTTGATCACGCGAACGAAGTCTCGAGTAAATGCTAGTGTACTATAACTAGTGTTGTAAGAGACTTGAGTCTTGAAGTCTTATTTAATAAAACTTAAGCTATTTTTGAAGACTCGAGTCTTATTTAATAAAACTTAAGCTATTTTTGAAGACTCGAGTCTTATTTAATAAAACTTAAACTATTTTTGAAGACTCGAGTCTTATTTAATAAAACTTAAGCTATTTTTGAAGACTCGAGTCTTATTTAATGAAACTTAAGCTATTTTTGAAGACTCGAGTTTTATTTATTTATTTATTTATTTATTTATTAAGGCTTACCAACATTTGTATACAATGTTAATTCAATTATAGATAACATGACAAAAATTAACTAGCTTATTGTAACAAACAATTATAGGTAAACACTACTTGCTTTTTTAAAAGTAACAATTGACTGTAATACTGTATATATTCATAAAACGAATATATAAACTCCTAATTAAAAACAAAAATTAATGCATAGCTAAACCTAATCAGTTCTATGCTTTATAAACATTTTGCGGATTTTGTTAAATGAGTCAAAATAAGTGTCGATAGCGTAACTGTATTCATTGGCTAATTTACAAAAACGCGGTATAGGGGAATTTGCACCAGCTACAGTCCTACGTAGAGGCGGGCAAACAGGTGTGATGGGCCCACGAGGATGACCTCTCGGCACACGGAAATCTATTTTTTGTAACAATTGGGGGCAGTCAATATCATTTCTGAGTAGTTTATAAAAGAATGAAAAGTCCAAAAGCTTTCTACGGTCCTCCAATGACATCATATTAAATATCAGTAACCTATCTTTGTAGGGATTACATTGTTTCGCTATACCACGATTATACGCCAGGTGCCATAAGAAACGCTTTTGAACTCTTTCAATCCTTAATGTGTGTGTTGCATAGTGTGGTCGCCATACTACACTGCAGTATTCTAGTTGGCTTCTGACTAGGCTGTAATAAAGACAAATCTTTGCTCTTTCACTCTTAAAAACTTTGACAGTTCGAATTAAAAATCCTAGCATTTTGGATGATTTTCGAATAACTTGCTCAATCTGAGGTAAAAAAGTAAGTTTTCTATCGAATACAACTCCAAGATCCTTTATTTCATCTAGAATGTGTATTTTATTCTGCCCAATATAATAAGTATAATTCGTCGAATTAAGTTTACGAGTGAACTTTACATGAAAGCATTTATTACAATTTAGTAGCATACCGTTGTTTGTGCACCATTCATTAAGTTTATCTATGTCACTTTGGAGCAATGAGACATCGTGTTCTGATTTGATTTCCTTGAGAAATTTTAAGTCATCTGCGTACATAAAAGGCTTTGAGTTAGAAAAGCAAAGAACTACATCGTTTATAAAATAATTAAACCAAACCGGGCCCAAGTGAGACCCTTGAGGCACACCGGACGTAATAGTATGATACCCAGATTCATATCCATTTATTACAACATAAAACGTGCGATTGGCTAAATAGGATTTAACCCATTTGAGTATTGATCCAGATACACCGTAACATGATAACTTTTTAAGTAACAAATCATGAGGTACTCGATCGAATGCCTTGCTAAAGTCTGTATATATAACATCCACTTCGCTGTTAGAGTCTACTGCCTGCAACACTGTTTCTGTAAAGCAAACCAAGTTCGCCGCAGTCGATCGATGCCTAACGAACCCAAATTGACTAATAGTCAAGTACTGCTCTAGATGACGTTGAAAATAGGGACAAATTAGTGATTCAAAGATTTTAGCTAACACTGATAAAATCGATATAGGTCTGTAATTAGAAATAATATCATGTTTATTAGATTTAGGGACAGGGACAACTTTTGCTATCTTCCAGGCGTCAGGAAAAATTCCAGAATTTAATGATTTATTATAAATTATAAAAAAAGGCAATGCTAGATGTTCGGCGCATTCTGCAACAAAATTAGGAGAAATTCCGTCCGCCCCCGCTCCCTTGTACCGATCAACAGATTTTAATTTCTTAAGAACGCATTCCTTTTCAAATTTGGGTATCATTAGAGCTTCACCGTTGTTGGTCAAAACAGACAAACAGACCAAAGCATGATCATTACTCGTAGACGACTGATGATTTTAAACAGACGAAAATGTATCTGCAAACATATCACAAATCTCAACCCCATTAGTTGTGTATTTTGTTCCGTCTGTTATACAAGACGGATAGTTACTTTTGCCTCCCCGCTTTGCCTTAATGAAAGACCAAAACAATTTAGGATTGTCAGAGATTTTATTCTCTATTCTTTCGACGTAAGCTTTATAGCAATTAGTAGCCAATTTTTTGCAACGTCTACTAAGCAAATTTAATTGTATTTTGTCCATAGGGTTCCTGTATTTCTTAAACCTACGATATATATTGTATTTTTCTTTGAGAGCTTTTGTTAAACTACGGCTGAACCATACGGGATACTTTTTACTTTTTTGTCTACGTTGAGGCACTAGTTCTTTAATAATATCATAAATCCCCTTATAAAAAACAGATACCATTTGATTAACGTCCTGTAAATATTGAAACTTTTCCATCCAATTTACTAACGCTAGACGACTTCGTATATTGTCATAATCTGCTTTAAAAAAAATCGGTTTAGATATTAAATTATTATATAAAAGACTATCATTATTGACCTTGTGAATATAAGCTATTAAAGGAGGGTGAAGTTGGTCAACCACCGACAAAGCTGTATGCGATCCAGACACTTCACAGGAAGGAAGATCAGACAATACGAGATCCAGAATATTACCCGAGACATTAACAACCCGATTATGTTGCACTAAACCATTAGTATCAATAAAATCTAGAAAAAGCTTTCCCAGTCCATTTAAATTTAACAATTTTGACTCATCCAACAAACTCCAATTAATATTGTTTAAATTAAAATCACCAAAAATACAGAAATTACCATTAGATTTCTCAAATAAAGCATTACAACTATCAATAAATTTTTCAAGTAAACTCTTTGATACTGGTGGCGTGGTAAATAGACAACGCAAAGCTATTATTTTTGAAGACTCGAGTCTTATTTAATGAAACTTAAGCTATTTTTGAAGACTCGAGTCTTATTTAATGAAACTTAAGCTATTTTTGAAGACTCGAGTCTTATTTAATGAAACTTAAGCTATTTTTGAAGACTCGAGTCTTATTTAATGAAACTTAAGCTATTTTTGAAGACTCGAGTCTTATTTAATGAAACTTAAACTATTTTTGAAGACTCGAGTCTTATTTAATGAAACTTAAGGTATTTTTGAAAACTCGAGTCTTATTTAATGAAACTTAAGCTATTTTTTGAAGACTCGAGTCTTATTTAATGAAACTTAAGCTATTTTTGAAGACTCGAGTCTTATTTAATGAAACTTAAGCTATTTTTGAAGACTCGAGTCATATTTAATGAAACTTAAGCTATTTTTGAAGACTCGAGTCATATTTAATGAAACTTAAGCTATTTTTGAAGACTCGAGTCTTATTTAATGAAACTTAAGCTATTTTTGAAGACTCGAGTCTTATTTAATGAAACTTAAGCTATTTTTGAAGACTCGAGTCTTATAAATAAGACTTAGAGCTCAAGTCCTTCAAAATTTAGAGTCTTTTGTAACAATACTTGAGTCTTTCCAAAAAAAAACTCAAAGACTAAGTCTTTAAAAAGAACTCACGACTGAGTTTTCTAAATCCATGATTGTAGAGCAATAAAATAGCAATGAACAAATTATTGACTTATTAGATACGAAACTATTATAAATAATATATTAGTTGTATATTATACATAAAAAAGAAAAAGTGTCTTCACGCCCATATCCCCGAAGGGGTAGGTAGAGGTACAACAAGTGCACCCACGACTAGCCAAAAATACTTGGCCCACAAATGTGATAGCCACAAAGGTGGTATCAGACCCGGGCGAGACAATGCAGAACTCTACCACCTAGTAGCCACGATGGTAGCGACTCGCATAGCCAATCACTCGCCTTTTATGACCTGCCTGGCAGAACGGCAGTTTGTCTATTCTTCAAAGAAGCCTGGAACCAACACGGGGGATCATATTCCAAGCGTACAGTATCCATAGTCTCGGAGAAAAATAATTGTGTCATACGACCAGAAAAACCGACAGATGGACAAACAGGCAGACAGGCAGACAGACGGACATGACGAAATTTTAAGTCTTACGTTTCTTGCTGTGTGACTACGGAACCCTAAAAACAACATGTTACGGTGGCAAACTGGCCATTGCAAATAACATGTTTTCTGATCACAAAGACTCTTACTATAAATATTAATTTTTGTATGACCCTTGTAAATTACGGGAATTAATTTGATTTAGGTCGTTTTTGAATGATAGCCAAAAGCATGAGTTTAATTAAAACGTATTCCTGTTATTTACATTAATTATGATTAATGTAAATTAGTTCCACTTTTATTAGAGCTGTTTTGAATTAATATTATGGTTAGTCAATAAATATTTGCATACTCGTCTTTATGAAGATTTATTATTTAATATAGTTGATATTCAAATATAGATTTTGGATATTGGTGATAGTTATATAGTTACAACACCAAACTGTATCCCCCGATTTTGTTATCATCCGTTGTTTGAACTGTCCCCCCTATGCTGGCAATTTTAAAGACGTATTCAGGTCAAAAAAGTAGAAAAATATACATACTATTATTACGTAATTTACAAGGGTCATCAAATATTAATTTTTGTATGACCCTTGTAAATTACGGGAATTAATTTGATTTAGGTCGTTTTTGAATGATAGCCAAAAGCATGAGTTTAATTAAAACGTATTCCTGTTATTTACATTAATTATGATTAATGTAAATTAGTTCCACTTTTATTAGAGCTGTTTTGAATTAATATTATGGTTAGTCAATAAATATTTGCATACTCGTCTTTATGAAGATTTATTATTTAATATAGTTGATATTCAAATATAGATTTTGGATATTGGTGATAGTTATATAGTTACAACACCAAACTGTATCCCCCGATTTTGTTATCATCCGTTGTTTGAACTGTCCCCCCTATGCTGGCAATTTTAAAGACGTATTCAGGTCAAAAAAGTAGAAAAATATACATACATTACAACAGAAATTTACACTTCAGCTAGAAAGTGTTCGTTAACTCGTTTTTTAAAGGAAAGTTTTTTTTTTATATCTAAGATAGCAAACAAGCTGATAGGTCTCCTGATGGAAAGAGTCGACCATCGCCTATAGACATCAAAGATGTTAATGGTGCGTTGCTATCTGGTGGCGAGGTCTAATGTCACATGCATAAGTTTACCGGCTACCTTACCCTCCAAACCGGAACACGACTGTGACTAGCACTGACGCTATTGCGGCAGGAATAGGTAAGGCGGTGGTACCAGACCCGGTCGAGCCGATGCAGAACTCTACCACCTAGTGGTCACGATAGTAGTGACACACATAGCCATTCGGTCGCCTTTTACGACCTGCCTGGCAGAACGGCAGTTGGCCTATTTCTCAAAGGAGCCCGGGACCAACACGGGGAAAGTCTGGCAAAGGCGAATCTCACTGGGCAGAGAGTTCTACAATTTTACAGCAAGTACTGTGAATGAGTGCGAATAAGCAGCAGAGATGCTAGGAGGAAATCCTAACAAGGTTCTAACATTAGAGCGACATGTGGACTCAAGAAAGTGCAAGAAACTAAAGGAATCACGAAGATACTTTGGAGATTGTGGATTGAAAATAATCTTTTATAGTAAACAAAGTATATGCATTTTTCTCCGCTGTCTTATTGGAAGACATCCAAGCTCAACCCGAGAACCATACCATAAATGAACAACTACACCATAAATGAAATGGATGCAGAGGTTCTCCAATCTCTCAAGCTTGTTTATTAAGTCTTTAGTTGCGTCAAGGTAACAAGTATCGGCATAGTCTATTATAGGGAGAATGAGGGTATGCATTAATAACATTTTTGTATTAGTACATTTTTTTTCAAAATTATTGTATTAAATAGGTAAACAATTTTGAAGTGGTTTCAGGGAATAAAATGCATGAGGAACTTTACGGCTCAAGTTATCTATATGAGAGTTCCAGGAAAAGTCGGAATTAAAAATTATTCCCAGGTTAGAAGGTTTGGTTTGGGATTGGCTTTAGGGAGACGGTCACGGGTTCAATCCCTGCGTGTCGATAGTTTTCTTTGTTGTTTTGAAAGTTTTTCAAGTTTTCCAAGGCACGGGGTGAGTACTATAACACAAAAATAATTAGAAATACGAAAGTACTGATTAAAGTTATAAATGTGAATTTCATATGTAACGATGAACTCATTTAACTAGTTATACGTATGTATATCTAGCGATCAGTACAACCGACATAATCGATCATATAGCAAAGAAGAATTTCGTCACGCCGAGCCTGTCGACACTAGCTCAGTGTTAGAGACTCCCGGCTTTAGGGAGACGGTCACAGGTTCAATCCCTGCATGTCAATATTTTTCTTTGTTGTTTTTAAAGTTTTTCAAGTTTTCCCAAGCACGGGGTGAGTGCTATAACACAAAAAATACTTGTGCCTAGTTTTTAGAAAAAATCTATAAAATTATTCATACTTTTATTTTAATTAATTTAATTTATCTCAAAACATTTTAAGGCATTTTTAAAAACCTGAATCCCTTTGTATGATAAAACTATTTATTAGAAATATTCTAGCATTCATTTTTATTATAAAAACCTTCAAATATTATGAAGTATATATATACTTGTATGATAATCCGCCATTGCCCTTTTATCGAAATCACTAGAGCCATTTTCGAAAACGGCGATCATAGTTTTATATGGCTTGATATGTATGAAATTCTCTTATTTTGATATAAAACGAAAAGTATATATAAAATAATGAAGCGAATATGTTGATGTTGGAATAAAATGTTATATTTCATTGATTTTAATATCCGTACGTTGCGAGAACATTTTAGGAAAGGGTTGACGGTTCATGTTTAACGAAACCCCAACTCACAATGTAAATTAAAACTGAGATTCCTTCATCAAGGACTTTGTCAGACACTTGTTAAGCAACGGCTTTATTGAAATAACAACCATTTTTAATATTTTTCCCTGAATATCGGATATAATTTTTCTATAAAATTTTTGAAATTTATTTTGCGAAAGTAAATAGGTTATTTAAGAGGGCTAATTGTTTTATTCGAAGCAGATAAATCAAATTTCTCATTTAATGTGAAGACCATATGCTGTTCTGCCAGGCAGATCGTAAGAGGTGACCGGTCGTAAAAGGATATACGTGTCACGAAAATCACTACTAGGTAGTGGAGCTCTGCATTGTCTTTTTATTGTCAGGCACATACTATCTGTTTTTGAATCACAAGTGATTTGAAGTAAATCAAAAATACAGTTTAGAGTGGAAGCTATTTTGATGTATATTGACTACTTCGGGCAATTGGAAACGACGTGAAGCGGATACACTCTAAATATGATTTGGTGAAAATTCACTACAAAAAGGGAATATTCACTAATTTTGCAGTGAGCGCCGAACCAAGTGGTGGGTTTGCACTTGTAATAGGAGAATATTCACTTATTCTTGCTTAAAGAGTAATCAGGAATGTTCCCAATTACCCCTTACATCTTCAATTGCCCATATTATTGCTAGTCGATCGTGAAAAAATGTTTAAGCGTCACAAATTGTTTCAAATACTTCGAACGTATATACGGCATGATATAATCCATGATTAACGATTGTTCCTTAATACCGTGATACTGTTCTCATTTCCCCCGCGGGATGTTCTTAATTACCCCATAGGGTATCGGGTGAATAGAAACAGTTATGTTTTTTGTTTATATTTTTATGAAAACGTAATTTTTTAAAATCTTTGTCATAACTAAGAAGTAGATGGATAACCGAAGTTTGCATTGCAATAAAGTTAATTTAGTTGATTATCTTTATCAATGGATTTTGAGCGTTAACAGTTAAGTATTTCCAATTCCTCCACTTCCCCTACCTATAGCGTATAAATATAAAACATTGTGTTAGCAGTCACAATTCTAGTCTAATTTAATTATACGTACCTACCTAAGATTCCAGATAAGTTACGTGAATAATTTCTTTAGCTTCTCATCATTGACCAAACATTATTCATAAAGATATTTCCTAGGAAATAATTATAGATTATTATAGGTACACGGTCGCTTTATCACATGCCTAATTATTCTTAAACACAAAGTGTGAGCTCTGCATTGTCTCGCCCGAGTCTGGTACCTATTCCTGCTGCAATTCCGTCAGCGTTGGTCGCTGTCGTGTTCCAGATGGGAGGGTAAAACTACCATGCATATATATATATATATATATATATATATATATATATATATTATTTTGTTTATGGCGAAAGTAAGTTATCAAACTTAGCAGAGATTTTCACGGAATAAATGGATAGGCCTTTCAAGACAATTTTTTAGTTTGTCAGTGTAGCTTGCAATTACATTATTAGAAATACAGAGTTATACTATTTATCTATAAATATTTTTATAAGTACTATAAATCATTTCAAAGGTAATTTTCAAAACTCGTCATCTCATTCGGTACGATAAAACAGTACAACATGGTTTTTTTCTATTTTTTCACAATATAATATAACCTTCGTAGGTTATATGCATAACATTTTTTGACAGTAATAGGAGCGTTTGCTCATATGCGCGGCGACACGTTTCCTTCCGAATAACAAAAAGTGAAGATTTTCGGATGTTATTCTTGAAAATTATAATTTCTTTAACAGCTTGGTGCCTGGTAGCGGTGTGTTTATACTTTTGTGATGCTATTGTTCTTTGTTGTCTCAAGAAACAAGCAATAGTTAGATTGATAAAATAGGGAGACGATAATCACCAGCTGCAACTACAAATAGAATCGTTATTATAGTAGTATTATTACACTTTCTATACTCTTTGCTAAGTGATAAATTTGTCACAACCTGAAAACTACGTTGAGCTCCAAATAAGTCAACGATTAAGAATTTGACAGAAACGCAATCCCGGACAAAGTGGACGATAAATTGTTACACGTGTATTTAATACACCTCGCAACGTTGAGGATTTATCTCAGACATTCATAATTGCCAGCGACTTCCTCGTACAACGAGCACTAAGGGACGATTATGTTCTAAACAAAATTCATCTATATCTATGCGTATAATAAAATCGTAGGAAAGTCATGTATGTTCGGGGTAAACTCAAAAAGTACTGCGTGGATTTACTTCAAATTTTGCATGAATATAACTAACATATAGGCTACATATTATCACGCTGGCACCTACGGGGAAGGAGCTGTGCGGAGTAAACGAAGTCCGTGCGGATTAAGTCGCGGGCAACAGCTAGTTTTAAATAAACGCTGATGGGTAGTGCTTAACCCTGCCGTATGGGAGAAAAATAAAATTTTATATATCGATTTTTGTAAATATTTTATTTAAGCTTAAATAATTTTAACCTTGTCATACAGAAAACAACGCGCTATTAACATCTTTGGTTTCTATAGGCGATGGTTATCTCTTTCAATCAGGAGAACCATCTGCTTGTTTGAAAATGATTTTATATACATACTATGTGACCGGGAAACGTTGTTACAAATTACTAGGATTTTCTTAAATAAATTAATATACCTTATTCCAGCCTTGATTTTTTATCACGAATGATAAAAATGCATTGGATATATATTTTTATTCCTTTTTTCATTTAAACGCATTTGGGGATAGAATACGCTACGGTGCATGTTACATCTAAAAAAACTCTTAATTACAAACTTACATACTTTTTACGTTTTAAAATCGATATCAAAAAGATGTTATGCTTTAAATAAGCTCATAGATTATGATTTTAACAGAAGCGCAATCTTGTACAAGTGGGCGATAAATTGTTACACCTGTATTTAAAACAGCACCTCACACCGTCGAGGATTTATCTCAGACATTCATAATTGCCAGCGACTTACTTGTTCAACGAGCACTAAGGGATGATAATGTCTTAAACGAGAACAATTTAACTTTATATTGTTCTATAAACAGGAACTGTATATTATACTTTATCATTAACTAGTGATCCACTATGATTAAAATTTACATGCTTTGGTTGATATTTTTGTGAATATTTATTTTTAAAACCAGTTTTCCAACATGAGGATGTTAACAATTTAGATGTACGTACGATTTTTTGATAGGTACTATTTTTTTATTTTTTATGTTTGCTACTTCAGAACTCATTTATGAACCGCGTTTGAATTTTTTTTCCGGAGGGTATACTTCCCAATTTTAATTTGGCGAGGATCTGATGCAGGGTTCCGAAAATATGGTAAATGGAAAGTCAGCTGCTATAGTTTAGTTTTATTATAATAATGCTAAAATTTATTTTTAGCACATTATTGGAAAAACACTAGTGTTAATAATAAGTAATAGGGTTCTGTACCTGAGTAGGTAGGAGAGTATGTCCGGGTTTGGTACCACCCTCTTAGCAAAACCACGTCGATGTTTGTCACCATTGTGTTTCTATTTGTAAGGTAAGGTAGCTGGTAAACTTATGCATGTGGCATTCCAAAACAGCTACATAGATAACAATGTACTTTTATCATCTTTGGTGACTACAGGCGACGGTTATCTTTTCAAATCCAGTCGTGTCAAAAATTTTCTGTTTTTAAAAAGGGTTTAAGTAATCTCTAGCAAGGGATTAGCGCTAAAACACATACATATACACCACCCCGTTGGTCGAGTGGTTAGAGACCCTAATTACCCAATCCCGACGGGGACACGCATTTGTGTGATGAACATAAATATTTCTATTTCCGGGTTTCGGTGTTTATTAAATATATTTCATTATTTATATATGTATTTCTATGTATTAGTATCGTTGACTAACACCCATAACACAAGAAAATAATTTGCTTACTTTGGGGTTAGATCATTAAGTATAATTTGTCCCGTCAATATTTATTACTAGCTGACCCGGCAAACGTTGTTCTGCCTTTTTTAACTACTCTTTTTTTCTATATTTTCTCACCTTTTAAACCTTCCCTGGACTTTAACAATTAATTCAAAACCAAAATTAGCCAAATCCGTTCAGCCGTTCTCGAGTTTTAGCGAGACTAACGAACGGCAATTGATTTTTATATATATATATATAGATTACAGATACAGATAGGTGCAATAATAACGCCTTAAAACACAATTGACATGCCCCAGCTTACTTTATATCAGTTTTTTAACTGTTCCCACGTCTACAAGCAATCTCTCTTATAGTTTCGTTATTTCCATCCGTCCGACCGCAGCTTAGTTCAAAGATTTTTTTTTTTGTATTATAAAGCTATAATTTGACATAAGTTTACACGTGATTCAAGCCGATAAAATAGTAAAATGAAGTAGTCTTAAAAATAATTATTACCCCCCTTTACATGCAAAGTGGAAATGTTTATTGTTATTTTGCTTCATGGTGATGGATATTGTTAGATAGGTATTTTTTATATCATAAGATATCAAACAAGCAGATGACTGTCTTTATGTAAAGAGAAACCATTGTCTATAGACTCTAAAGATGTTAATGGTGCATTGCTATCCGTGTAGTGCGATGACAATGCCGCATGCATAAGGCTACCGGCTACCTTGCCCTCCAAACCGGAACACGTCAATGACAACTACTGACTCTACTGCGGCAGGAATACATATGTAAGGGGTGGTATCAAATACCCAGGCGAGTCGTCGTAAAACTCTACTATCTAGGAGTCACGATGGTAGTGACACGTATTATCAATTGGTTATCTTTTACGACCTGCCTGGCAGAACGGCAGTTGGTCTATTCTTCAAAGAAACTCGGAACCTTCTACAGTGTTTTAGTACTTAAAAAACCGCTTCAAATACCATTGAAAATATCGAATTAGAGTTTCAAAAGTTTCAAATAATGAATGTTGTTTTTAACAAACTTCGGATTTCCAAAATGACTTTTTAATTAAAGACCGATTGATTCCGATATCTCATCAGCTCTTTGAAGACATGCGTCGAATAAAATATATAAATAAATGCACATAACATATAAAGAGCTCAAAAACCTACGTTGAATGCCATTCGAAAGTCCAAAGTCGACTATCACGTCCAAAAGTAAAGGATTTTTAAATATTAAAATTGCCTTTTCCGACAAATTTAAATTTTTAATCTTTTCGAGCTCAATATGCAATTAGTTTTATTTAAGTCTGTTTAGAGCTTAAAGAAATATTCTATGCCTGTAAACTACAGACAGCGAGATGTTTCAGGACTGCTTTAAAGATTTTTTTTCCTTTACACAGGGTGAAAATATTGCATTGAACATATAACTGAAACACTTACTTTAAACTAAAGATTTTTTAATCATCTGTATTTTTACAATCCTAAATCATATCTTCACTATTTATGAACCTCATTATTTGTTTTTATATTGGACAAATTACACGAATCGATCTAAAACCAAAGTAAGCAATTTATTTTCTTTTGTTATGGGTGTTAGTCAACGATATTAACACATATAAATACATATATAAATACTTAAATATATTTAATAAACACTCAAACCCAGAAATACAAACATATATACTCATCACACAATGTCTGAATCCGTCGGGAATCGAACCCGAGCCCCATCGATGCGTAGTCATGTTCGCTAACAATTCGACCAACGGGGCGGTTTTATAGAAACACAGACCATAGACCACATGAATACTAATATAGAAATAAAAAAAAGTTTTTAATATGTGAATGTGTTAAGCAAAAAATGTTCACATATAAACATTAAAATGAACTAAGCATATTTTCGTTATAAAAAACAAGGTTTTGTATAAAGGAGAAACATACAAAAGTGATGATTTATAGGACTTTAATTAATAATATCCATGATAAGGTATAGCTGGGATTATACTAACAATAAATTAAGGGTGTTGTGCGGTGAACTAATTTATGGACAAATCCAAAACGTTTACCCACCGACAAATGTCCCCGTCACAGCGCGACGCGCTGATGAGTTTACATATTTTTTATGAATGGTCATAATTTAACATTTAAAACTAAATAATTTATGGTTTCATAATTTATGTTATAATAAATCAACTTTTTACCGCTTTTACTACAATAGCGGCAACTTAGGAGTATGAAATTTAGCACCGTTAAAGTTTACATGAAGAAGAAGAGCAAAAAGATAATCATATTCTTATTATATACATATAAATTATGTGTACGTGACACGTACGTACCCCACCAAAATATTCAATACAAGTAATTTGTATGGTAAAACAACGTTTGACGAATCAGCTAATATTTTTATATAACACTGCTTTATAAATGTTGTTGGTGAATCCCGCGGGATCACCTAATTTTTTCGGGATAAATATTAAATAGTAGCCTGTGTGCTATTCCAGGTCGTGTGTGCCAAATTTCATTCAAATCCATTCAGTAGTTTTTGCGTGATTGAGTAACAAACATCCATCTATCCAAACATCCAAAGTTTCGCATTTCTAATGTATGTCTAAACTTCCTTTATTTTATTTATTTTATTTTATTTATTATTATCACAAAATAAAACAGTGTAGGTACATATCAGTAACACCAATAAACCTTGTGAAGGTTTGTCTTGGTGTTAGATTCTCCACACTTCAATCTAAGACAGAAAAAAAGAAATAGGTAAACAATCTAAATTAAATTAAATAACAATAAATAGTAAGTAGTTAAATTAAACAATTACAAAACAACACATTTAACTTAAGGCAAGCCCGGGTGATGCGAGCCGGTCCCGCAAACAGAACTCGTTTTGTGATAGCAATATACAGGATGTGAAACCTTTGGAAAATACATCATCTACCATTCTGTCAGGCAGTTTGTAAAAGGCGAATTGAATTGAATTGAATTGAATATTTCTATTCAAAGTAACTATAACTTATACATTTTTGAATGTTCATTAAAACTCTATTAGGCGAACGATTAGTTTAATATGTGTCACTTCGTGGCTTCTAGGTTTTTTTTTTTATATTATAAGCTAGCAAACAAGCAGATGGGTCTCCTGATGAAAAGAGTCAACCATCGCCTATAGACACCAAAGATGTTAATGGTGCGTTGCTATCTTGTGGCGAGGTCTAATGCCACATGCATAAGTTTACCGGCTACCTTACCCGGGCGAGACAATGCATAACTCTACCACCTAGTATTCACGATGGTAGTGACTCCCATAGCCAATCAGTCGACTTTTACGACCTGCCTGGCAGAACGGCAGATGGTCTATTCTTCAAAGGAGCCCGGAACCAACACGGAACCACAAGGTGGTAGAATCTCACTCGGGTATTTAGTATCGCCACCTTACCTGTTTTTGCCGCAGTAGTGTCAGAGTTTATCATAGTCGTGTTTTAGTTTGAAGGGTAAATTCACCGGTAAATAATAATAATTTATAAGCATGCATTAATTTAAAATCTTTATATAACAAACAATCAGATAGCTCTCAGGATGAAAGGAAAAACAATCGCTTATAGAAAAAAAAGTGATCTACTGCGTCGCTATTCTTGTTGCGGAGTAGCTATGCTCCTGCGTAAGTCTACCGGCTACCTTACCCTCCAAACCGGGATACGACAATGACAAAACAACTTATTATTGCGGCAGGAATAATCAAAGGCAACCATATACCCAAGGGGAAACATTTTTTTTTATATCATAAAATAGCAAATAAGCAAATCACTCTTTTGATGGAAAGATACAACCATCGCGTATAGACACCGCAGATGTTAATGATGCGTTGCTGGCCTTGTGGCGGTCTCTTAATGCCTATGCTTAAGTTTAGCGCCTACCTTACCCTTCAAACTGGAACTCGACAGTGACAAGCACTGACGCCACAGCGGAACTCTACCACCTAAATGTCAGCATGATAGTTACATGTATTGGCAGGCAGAATAGCAGATGGCCTATACTTCAAAAATGGACTTTTTTTTATATCATAAGATAGCAAACAAGCAGATGGGTCTCCTGATGGAAAGAGTCAACCATCGCCTATAGACACCAAAGATGTTAAAGGTGCGTTGCTATCTTGTGGCGAGGTCTCATGCCACATGCATAAGTTCACCGGCTACCTTACCCTCCAAACCGGAACACGACAGCGACAAGCACTGACGCTATTGCGGCAGGAATAGGTAAGGCGGTGGTACCAGACCCGGGCGAGACAATGCAGAACTCTACCACCTAGTAGCCACAATGGTAGTGACTCGATAGCCAATCGGTCGCCTTTTACGACCTGCCTGGCAGAACGGCAGTTGGCCTATTCTTCAAAGGAGGCCGGGACCAACACGGGACTAAACTAACATGGGTAATGTAATGTAAATATCCTGTATTTGTGAGTGAGTGTGAGTTGTTTTATTCCAGTGTATTAGAATACTCTCTTTTTTTTCAAAGTAAGTCGAAAAAGAGAAAAGTAAAACATATTGGCACTTAACAAAGGTATAAACGGCAAGTTTTTAATATTCATGATAAAATAGCTAGGATTAAAATAACAATTAATTAAGGCTGTTATGCGGCGATCTAATTTATGAACAAATCCAAAACATTTATCCGCCGACAAATGTCCCTGTCACGACAATTAATTCGCAATAAACCGCGTAACAAATATTAAATTCAGGTGTATTAGAATTTCCACTTTTTAAGAAGTTAATCAGTTACACTGGACAAAGGTATGAAAGGTGTAAGGTTTTAATATTCATGATGAAATTTCCAGTAAATTATGATTACATTTAATTTTGTTATATAATAAATAATAATATTTTTTTTTGTGTTAACAATAATTTTAGGCAACAATATGCCGGTTCCAGAGAACTCAATATGCATCGAATCTATGTATACATATAATAAAATCGTAGAAAAGTCAAAACTGTACATTGAATATTTTTTTAAAAGAATACTTGGGGCGTGATCTACAATCGATATCGAAGCCAAAAATATTGTTTTTAGAATTTTTGTCTGTTTGTCTGATTATCTGTTTGTCTGTTTATCTGTTTGTCTGTTTATCTGTTTGTCTGTTTGTCTGTATGTATGTCCGGGGTAAACTCAAAAAGTACTGCATGGATTTACTTAAAATTTTGCATGTATTTTACTAACAGGTCGGGTCAACATAAAGGAGCAGTGCGGAGTAAACGAAGTCTGCGCGGACGAAGTCGCAGGCAACAGCTAGTTTATGAATAAATCCAAAACTTTTTAAAAATCACGTAATAAATATAAAATTCAACTATATTATAGTCAAAAATTCAACTATATTATAGTCAATGTAATAGTTCCAATCTATGTAATATTTATTCTGTGGTTCCAATATTAGAACGTCCTCTTTTAAGAAGTTTGAAAATCAAAATTAGATTTTACACATTCAATCGTCGGCACCTGGTGAAATTCCATTATTTTTAGTTGAAACTAGTTTCTCACACACTTGTACTTTTATTTCAGTGTAATTATACACTAAATTATTTAATTTTATAGACCGGTTTCGCTTTTTAAAGCATCTTCAGGGCGTAATATTGCAGTATATATACGTCCTGAAATGCTATAATAGTTGTCGCCTTTGTGGTCTAGTAGTCCAGCTTTGGCGTTGACCACATGAGGTCACAGGTTCGATTCCCGGGTCCGGCACATAAAAAAGTATTTTTTCAGTTTTCTGATAAACACAAAGTTGCCTGGGATTGGAAAGTGCCCGGTTGGCGGTAGGCTTGCCACCTATCACATTTGTGGGACCAAGTATATTTGGCTAATCGTGGGTACACTTGTTGTACCTCTGCCTACCCCTTCGGGGGTACGGGCGTGAAGATACTCTAATATTCTTTACTCACTTTCTTTAGTTAAGAATATTACGTCCTGAAGATGCTTTTAAAAACGAAACCGGTCGATAGAATTAAATAATTTAGTGTATAATTATAGTGCAATAACAGTACAAGTGTGTTGTTAACTAGTTTAAATTAAAATTAAAAAATCAAAATTAATTGCACATAATAAAGGTATAAACAAGACTTTAATATTTATGATATAATAGCTAGGATTATAACAACAATTAGTTGAGGCTGTTTTGAGGCAAACGAATTTAGGAATAAATCCAAAACATTTATCCACCGACAAATGTCTATGTCACGACGCGCTGATGAGTTTACATATTTTATTCGATGAAGGGTCGTGTTTTGACCTTTGAATGTCATAAAAATTGAAGTGGTTTATTAAAAAAAGTAAAGTATTTCCCTCACGTTGGTCCAGGCTTTGAAGAATAGACTAACTGCCGTTCTGCCAGGCAGGTCGTAAAAGGGCGACTGATTGGCTATAGGTATCACTACCATCGTGACTACTAGGTGGTAGATTTCTGCAACTTCACGCCCGGGTATTCCTGCTGCAATAGCGTCAATGCATTGTCATGTTCTGGTTTAGAGGATAAGGTAGCCGGTAGACTTATGCATGTGGCACTGCCATCCCACCACATGAATAGCAACGCACCATTAACATCTTTGGTGTTTATAGGCAATGGTTTCTTTTTCCATCTGGAAAGCTATCTGCTTGAAAGCTATCTAATGTTATAAAAAATATTAAATATTACTAGATTTATAGTAAATTTTAGTCTCACTTATTCCGTCTCAGGTAATTTACATTTTTCAGAATAAATAAAAAATTGGCAACAAATTCCCGATATGAAATTTGAATGACAATACAAGAGAACTAGCTACAATACAGTAAATGTCTGTTGGACCAGTGCTTGTATTGAGTACTAGAGCTTTCTAAAATCTAGCCTCGTAATTCCGACAGATCTGGATTGTCAACAATTCGAAGCTACGACGGAAAAGCCAGCCATTAAACATACTTTTAGACACAGGAATCCTAGTTCGAACCGCCTTTTTTCCATCAATATGATATCTAAAATATATATTTAAAAAAACATGACACACCGACTTGATATCCAGATCCTTAGACCGAAAAGGCTGTATTTTTTTACGGGAATTGCTAGTACATAGATGAAGACTGAAAACGTAGTAAATTGCGTTTCGAGCCACGCGCACTATAGAGTTCCTAGCTTGCCCATCACAAAAATACGAACTAAAAAGAGGCTTTTAGTATTTCATACTATGGACATTTAACCTATTTAATGTCGATGACAAACTTCTCCGAATACATTTTTTAAGTCGGTCAACTGTCATTCAAAAACTTCTGAAGCTCTCTGAATTGTGATTGTATTTCTTTTAATTAATTACGTTTACTATAATAGTACATTTTTTTCATTTCCAAAATCAATCAAAGTGGGGGGGAGGCTTACTTGACTCTCAGATAAATTAGCATTTCAAAGTTTAATATTTCACTGACGAGTCCTTTAATAAAGAAATTGCTTTCGCAAACCTTAATATATTTTTTTTAAAAAGTATCTAAGGATATTCCAAGCTAAGGAGATTTTAAAAAAAAACGACTTTATATCTAAAGGAGCTATTCCCAAAAAATATTTTTCAAGACTATGTTACCATTTTGTTGACGTGTTGTCGTGACTAACAGGTAAGGCGGTGGTACCAGACCCAGGTAAGACAATGCAAAACTCTACCACCTAGTAACTACGATGGTAGTGACTCGCATAGCCGATCAGTCGCCTTTTACCTGCCTGGCAGAACGGCAGTTGGCCTTTTCATCAAAGGAGCCCGGGACCAACATGGGGAAAACTAAAAAAATAGAAAACCGTTATCAGACATATATTGAAACAACTCAGCACTCTTGAGGAACACGGCTGCAGTAAGTAGCTAAAAGCATCGCACGATCTTTAAAATAAAGCAATGAGTAATTATTAAAAAACCCGACGGTATCCCAAATCGGACAAGAAAACTTATTTAAGGGCAGTCAGGTAAATATTATATTGCCTACTAGCTGTTACCTGCGACTTCGTCGTGCGGACTTCGTTTACTCCGCACTGCTCCTCCCCTATAGGTGATAGCGTGATAATATGTATCCTATATGTTGACCCGCCTTATTAGAAATATTCATGCAAAATTTGAAGTAAATCCATGCTGTACTTTTTGAGTTTACCCCGGACATACATACAGACATACAAACAAACAGACAAACAGAGAAACAGAGAAACAGACAAAAAGACAAACAGACAAACAGACAAAAATTCTAAAAACTATATTTTTGGCTTCGGTATCAATTGTAGATCACGCCCCAAGTATTCTTTTAAAAAAATATTCAATGTACAGTTTTGACCTTCCTACGATTTTATTATATGTATATATGTTACTTTTATTTATTTATTTATCTTTATTGACCACATACATAATATATCGGGTACAAATGGCGAGCTTAATGCATAAAGCATCCTCTACCAGCTAACCATAAGGCTAACCAGAAAATCACACAGAATGGTTTAATTTTCGTAATATTCTTAATTCTAGATTACATATTTACATACATTCTTACATATATACAAATAAAAATACATATATAAATGTCTATAACAAATAAATACATATACATATATCCGTAAATAATATGAAAAAACAATTTTTTATATATAGCAACTTAATGTATGATATTCAAAACATTAGCCATGTGATGTCAGGATGTGCAGCTTTAGATTGTTCTTAAATGTACTCTTCAAAGTTGGTTCTGTAATATAAGCTGGAAGAGTATTCCACAAATGAATTGCTTGAACAGCAAAGAATTTGACAAGAACCCAAAACTATGCATGAGTATAGAGAGAAGAAAAGATTCTGAAGAGCTTAGGTGTAAATCGTGTAATAAAATTTAATTCATTTTTTAAATAGTCAGGAGTTAAAGTGTCAAAAAGAATAGAGGAAAGAAGACAGAGTATTCCGACTTGCCGACGTTCACGGATTGAAAGCCATTTGAGTTTTAATCGATAGTAAGAAATGTGGTCGAATTTCCGAAGACAAAAATAAAACGCATTATTAAGAAGATAATTAATTTCCGAAGATAAAAAATAATACGCATTATTAAGAAGGCGATCAAGTTTGTTCAGTTGGACTTCACTAAGATCCAGACAACAGACGTCCCCATAATTAATTATGGGAAAGATAAGAGCCTGCACCAGATGGGTCTTTGTCTCAATAGGAAGGAAGCTCCTAAAACAGGTGTGGAAATGACTGCGCGACAGACTTCGCTTATCTGACGAGACCAGCTGAGGGTTTCATCAATGTAAATACCTAGGTTTTTTTACACATTGGCTAAACTCTATTAAAGAACCTTGAAATATCACGGTAGCAATTGTGTTGGAATCTATTTTAGCCAGTTGACGTGGACTGCATATAACAATGCAAGAGAAGCACATGTGTTCCAGAATGGCAAGAAGAATATCATGGTCTACCATATTAAACGCATTGGAAAAGGTGATTAAAACAAGTATGGTTACCATTTTACTCTCCATACTCTTACGGATGTAATTAATTTTATTCATTTAAGTTAAATTAATTAATTTAATTAACTTTTTCAATTAACTCAAGCTTAAATCAGTCAAGACGCTAAGACCACAGAAGATGCCAAATAAATGCTCATATATACATATACTCCATATTAACTAACAATCTACTTTCTGAAATTTATTCTGGTATAAACTTCGAATGAAATTCTTTACTTTGGCGAATATTAAAGTCGAAATTAGAAAAGTGAAACAGACAGTTGGTACGTTGTTACAAATTTATTAAACAGATATAACCCGACTGCGTTAGAAGGAGTGTTGTGTTTTTTCTACTATATATATATATATATATATATATATATATATATATATATATATATATATATATATATATATATATATATATATATATAATTATATTCGAGAAAAAACACAACCCTCCTTCTAACGCAGTCGGGTAAAAACATCAGTTAAGCTTGCTAAAGATTCGTAATAAGGAAAATCTTATCCCATGTAACTCCAAAAACAGTACAGTAACTCAGTCCGCGAAGGCGACGAGTGTTATAACAATAAATTCAACGTGCGCAATTTACCTGCCTCCGCGATGTTTAGTCTGGATTTATTGCCGCGTTTGTCATGCAAATACACGGACGAACCCACTCCAATGAATGTGTTTCATTAAAACTTTCCCACTGGAGTTTTGATTTGTTGGTTGGTACTCCACATGATATATTGAACACGTTGACCCTGCAGATGTTAATTAAGTTACGTAATTTGTAGCTAATGATGGTGGTTTGAGTGGAAACAGACGGAAGGATCTGTTTAAAAATTTGTAACAACATACCAACTTTCATAATTTCAACTTTAACCAAAGTGAAAAATTTCATTCGAAGTTTATACCAGAGTAAATTTCAGCAAGGGATTGAAACAAAAAAAGTAGATTGTTAGTTTGTAGATATGGGGTTCAATACCTTACATACTATTCTAGACTGGACTACTAATTAATCAGGAACAAGATAGTAACAAGTGTGGATGCTGTTACTACATCTACAGTCTACACCAAAGTGTGCCATTTCGATTCCACGTATGTTTATTACTGCGTAGCTAATTTTCATCAGCGCCATATTAATTGCATTAATTATAATTTCTAAATTTTACCGCTGTGCCGTCGCTGGTTATGGTCGGTGCCACTCAAGAGCTTATAGACTGGGAGCTGGTGACGAATTTTGGGAAGGTCCTTTTGCCAGATTGGAATTCAAAAATATATAATTTCGTCAAATGGCCGGGCCTGCGAGTCTCGCAGAGCGTTCGCGGTTATTACACTATTGCGCAATATACCTACAACATTATTGTCGATTTTAAAGTACTCCCTTCAAATACAATATACGAAAGTTATCAATAAATTCATTTTATATTTATTTATTATTTATCTACTAGCTGTTGCTCGCGACTTCACCCGCGTGGACTTCGTTAACTCCGCATAGCTTCTTCCCCGTAGGTGATAGCGTGACAATATGTACCCGACCTGTTAGTTATATACATACAAAATTTCAAGTAAATCCATGCAGTACTTTTTGAGTTTTGGGGAACAGACAAATAGACAGACAGACAGACAGACGGACGGACGGACGGACGGACGGACGGACGGACGGACGGACGAACGGACGGACGGACAGACAGACAGACAAACAGACAAAAATTCTAAAAACTATATTTTTCGCTTCGATATCAATTGTAGATCACGCCCCAAGTATTCTTTTAAATAATATTCAATGTACAGTTTTGACTTTCCTACGTTTTTATTATATGTATAGATTTAACCTTTTATTGTACAGAACAAAATATATAAAAAATAATAAATATTCACCGTGTTGGTCCAGGCTTTTTTAAGGAAAAGGCCAACTGCTGTTCTGCCAGGATGGTCGGAAAATGTGACCGATTGGCTATACGGACACTATCATCATGACTACTAGGCGATAGAGTTCCGCAACATCTCGCCCGGGAATTTGGTACCGCCGCCTGACCTGTTCCTGCCGCAATAGTGTTAATGCTTGTCATTATCGTGTTCTAATTTAAAAAATAAGGTAGCTGGTAAACTTACGCATGTGGCATTGCCAATGGACATTATATATTAAAACTTAGTATAAAAAGAATAAAAAGAACATTATCACATTATTATTTCATATTTGATCATTTAACGTCATCTATCTATCTGCCGGTTTCCTATCCTTTGGAATAAAAAAAAATAATTTGTGCAATCGATTTTTCAAGCAATGAATCCTATTACCACTGGTTGTCTGGAAAATAAGACCGCAATTTGTGTTTTTAAGTGTGCTGTAAATGTTAATTAATTATGGTGTACAATAATGCTTTATAAGGGTTATCTTTTTTGACTTTTTTAATGCTGTAAATAAATAAAAAAGATAATCCTATTTTTAAAAATGAATTTGCTTTAAATTATCTTGAGAAATTTACGAAAAGTAAGAGTAATGATTACTAAGGATAAGGTCGCCATTCCCAAGTAAAACACCAAGAGCGCACAATTTCTCTGAAGCAATTCCGCGGCAGCCACTTGCCCCTCTCAAGAATGTTTACTGATTTCCTTTGACTTTTATATAAAAGCACTCGGCTTTTGAATAACACCAATTTGCTCGTAAAACAAACTTAGATTCACAAAGGAAATATTTTATCAACGGGATCACATCGTAAGGTAATTCAGTTTGATGTGTAATTAAAAATAGTTTTCTTCTTTAGCGTCTTATTTTGTATGACAGAGCTCTTTTGAAATATTCAAATGGATTAAAATTGTGAAGTCTTCTACATTTTTAATTATCTGCGCTTAGTAAAACTCGCTTTAAATTTGTAATATTATTTTAACATATTTTTGGCTGCTTCCATTATTTTTCAATTAGATACTTACAGTTGAATAAAATAATACGAGTGAATTTTATGCTCGTGATAATGCCTCAAGCACTAATGTCAAAATGAGCGTTTGTTTTTTTCGTCTAGCGGAAAGTGTTGCCAACAATATAACAATACATAAATTACGTGTCACATCGTTTGTCCGCCAATAAAATTTTTATAGATATTTACTCTCTGGTGCGACTTAAGAGATATAGGATAGCTTCAATCTCAATTAAACCTCTCAAGTACCCCATCAAAATATTCAATACAAGTAATTTATTTGGCAAAACAAAGTTTGCCAGGTCAGCTAGTTTTTATATAAAATAAACTTCTGGCATTTGCAAAGCAGCACGTAAAAGGTAAACGATTGTGTATGTTTGTCACTACTTCACTACTATCGTTCGTACTGTGTAATAAGAATTCTGCTACATATTTGTGGGATTTGTTACCACCGCCTTACTTATTTCTGCAGCAATACTATCAATGCTTGCCATCGTGGTGTTTGTAAGGTTGCCGGTATGGCAATGCATATGACATTGTCATCCTGTCATACGGATAGCAATGCACCATCAACATTTTTGGTGTCTATAGGCGGTGGTTTCTCTTTCCATCAAGACATTCATCTACTTGTTTAATATCTAATATCTGGTTGACTGAGCTTTGCTCGGTTATTCACATACCCATATCTTGGGAACCGAGCTTTTCTTGGACCTGGCACCTTGATAAATCGATTCCCTGACCCGAAAAAACCCTAATCTGTGACTTTCATGAAAATCGTTGGAGCCGATTCCGAGATACCAATTATATATATATTAGGGTGGAGTGAAAAAAAAAAATTTTTTTTCTTCTTAGCCTGGGGGTCAAATTTGTAGCTTATAAAAAACAAAAATTTTTGAAAAAAAAAATAAAATTTTTTACTCAACATCTTGAGGCAGCCCACTCATTTTTAAAATTAATTACGAGTAAAAATATTTGGTTGCAAAAAAAAAAAAATTTTTTGTCTTTTAATGTCTTAAAACATCCAAGAATTGGCAATTATGACCATTTCCAACTCAAATTTTATTCTAGTGCCCTAACGAGGAATGTTACTTTTTTGGATTTTTTTTAAATATTAAAACAATAGTCACAAAAATTTTTTTTAACTTGTGATTTTTAATTGGCATAAAAGAGGATATTTTGAAGTTTTTAGAACGCTTTTAAAAATTTTTTTGCAACCAAATATTTTTACTCGTAATTAATTTTAAAAATGAGTGGGCTGCCTCAAGATGTTGAGTAAAAAATTTTATTTTTTTTTTCAAAAATTTTTGTTTTTTATAAGCTACAAATTTGACCCCCAGGCTAAGAGGAAAAAATAAATTTTTTTTTTCACTCCACCCTAATATATATATATATATATATATATATATATATATATATATATATATATATATATATATATATATATATATATATATATATATATATATATATATATATATATATATATATATATATATATATATATATATATATATATATATATATATATATATATACAAGAATTGCTCGTTTAAAGGTATTAGATGGTATAATAAAAAATATATTATATTCTTTTCAAAGCATTAAAATATGAAATAAATTTTTAACATAATTTACATTATAAATAATTGTTATAAATAAAATTTACTCATTTACCGCTTCTCTGAATTCAATAACAGGTGCTACTGTCTTGATTCTAAAATACACGTACAATATTAAATTTGAAAATGTATTGCGAAAATTACACCTCTGCTTGCTCTTGTTCTCAAGTTCAGTCGGGCGTAAGCATGAAGGTTGAGCGCGTGTTTTGGTACTTTAATTTTGCCATGCTAGCTCAGACTTGAGGTTTTACTTGCCTGACTATTATTTAATTCTACTAGACTTCACTAGAGTATCTTAATTTGGTAATTTTTACCTAAAAATTAAAATGGTAATCATTGAACCATGAACTTGCTATACTTATGCTATATTTGTTGTAATTTTCACAGTATTTTTAGTCAACCTGTGTAGGTTGACTAATAAAATACTGTACATACTGAATGATTGTTCAGTACCCGATTCTGATACAGAATAGATAAAACAGTAGTTACCTAAATGATGAACTTATAATTCAATAAAAATGTTAAGTACGAACACCTGCAAATGTCGCATATAAGTTGATTATGTACAAACAATATTTTACCGAACTCGTGACTAGAATCATAAGTACAACATGCGGTGACAATTTTATTTTAATATTACTACATTAAACTAATAATAATATTAAATATCACTGGACAAATTACACGTATTGATCTAACCACAAAGTAAGCAAATTAATTGCTTGTGATGTTTATGTCAGTCAATGATACTAATATATAAATATACATATATAAATACTTAACTATATTTAGTTATACAAAAATCTATGCTCATCACACAAATGCCTTTCCCTGTCGGGAATCGAACCCGAGCTCCATTGATTAACCACTCGATCAACGGGACGGTCACGTTTAATTGGGGTTTACCATGTAGTTAAGCAATATTCTCATTTAATTATATTTTTATTGTTTAGTTATGACCAATGACTGTCATGGGCGTAGCTATCACTGTATCAATGATACGGGGCCCGTAAATCACGTGCTTTAAAAACTATCTAAGGATTTCGATGGGACTTACTTTTACATTTATAATCTGTCTGTCTCTTCTTCACCACTAAACCACTTAACCAATTTGGATGAAATTTGGTATAAAGATAGGGACCCGAGAAAGGATATAGGGTAGTTTTTATCCCGGAAATACCACGGGAACGGGGAACTTTTTTCATGCGGACGAACTTGTGAGCGCATCTAATAATCAATAAATATACTAATATTATAAATGGGAAAGAGTGTGTATTTGTTTGTCCGTCTTTGACGGCAAAACAGAGCGACGAATTGACGTTGTTTTATAAGTGGAGATAGTTGAAGGGATGGAGAGTGACTGTAAGCTATTTTTTGTCTGTTATTTTACGCAGGTTAAGCCGCGGACAAAATCTAGTGAATAAAAGTTTATTTTAATTTGATGTAATCATTTTTGTTTCTTTTGTGAGAAATCTTTATCCTTCATTTGGTCCCCAAACTAATTTTGTTACGGGCCCCTCCAAGGCACGCTATGCCACTGCTACAACATGTACAATCTTCTACCAGTCAACCTGTATAAATATTGGAAAACAGGTCCGGAAATTCACACTTCGAATTGTACATTAAGCTTGATATTACCTCGTATTTGTCCGGGGCCCCATCTGCCATTTTACTAGGCAGTTTATTAACAGTAAATGATCAACTTAACATGTCAATATTATCGTGATTAGTGACTACTGACTACTACGTGGTAGAGTTCCGCAAAATCCGTCAAACTATCGGCCGATAGCTGTTACCGCTTTGTTCTCCAAAATTATGGAGAAGATAATTAACTGCCGGCTTTATTATTGCTGGGCGCAGGAAGTTGAGTCCAAGGGGGAGGCATTGGCTGTTAGTTTAGACATAGCAAAGGCCTTTGATAGGGTATGGCATAGAGCGCTTCTTTCAAAGCTGCATTCTTATGGGCTTTATAAATTATGCAAGTGGATCATCAGTTTTTTGGCTGATCGGAGCATCAAAGTCGTAGTCGACAGTGCGTGCTTTGACCTTAAATTTGTCAATACTGGTGTTCCGAAAGGCTGCTTGTCACTGTCGTGTCCTGGTTTGGGGGTAAGGTAACCGGTAAACTTATACATGTGGCATTAAGACTATGACACAAGAGTAGCAACGCACTATTAACATCTTTGGTGTCTATGGGTGATGGTTTTTTTTCTTTCTATCAGAAGAGTAATCTTCTAATTTGCTATCTTATAATATATAAAAAAGCCTTTAAACAACAAACAATGTATTAATACTAAAAAGTGTATCAATACAAATAAGCCTTTTCACACTAAAAATCTATTAATGCTAAAAAGTCTATCGAAACGTAAACGTCTTTCGATACTTAAAAGTCTATAAATATTAATAAGCCATTTAATACTAAGAATCTAAATAAATTAAAAAATACATCAAAAATTAAAAATTTATTAAAATAAACAAACCTTTTAACACTAAAAATCTATAAATACTAAAAAGTCTTTCGAAACTAAAAAGTCTCTCAATACTTAAAAGTATATTAATATTATTAAGACTTTTAACACTAAAAATCTACTAAAAGTCTACCAAAACTAAAAAGTTTTTCAATACTAAAAAGTCTATCAATAATAATAAGTGATAAAGTGGAAAATCCATTTTTTCAGAAGTGGATTAAAATGCATATAAAGGATGTAACGTCGAGAGGATTTGTATAGTATGTCATATAAATTGTGTGCATATGTGTATGTATATGTATACGGATGTATGTGTATGTAAGTATGTGTATATGCATGTGTAAGTGTATGTGTGTATGCATATAGGTACGTATGTTTGTATGGTATGACATATTATATAAATTATTAAAAATTTTCTGCTAATATGATTAAATTATTTACATTTAAGTACTAACATAGACATTAAGTTTATAAATTATTACTAATAAATGCTATCAATGTTTTATCTGAAAATAAAGTATTATTATTATTATTATATTAATAACCCTGTTAACACTAATTTACAAATACTAAAAGTTACGTAAATACAAAAAATAAATTGAGAATGCTATGAAAAAGAAATAGGTTTAATATTTGCAGGAAGGTTTAAAAAGTATCGTATTTTTTCAGTGAGGATAACAGAACTATTAGATCTTTTTAATGATCATAAAAAGGACGCGACCTGTTCGTTATTTTTGTACTAGAACATTTTATGTTCAGCACTCCATTATAAAATTCCGGTGTATAATGATTTTGTTTTGCATAAAAGATACAATACACATTATGTTTTATGAAAACATGAAGTTTCTATATATGACTTTAAGTTTAAGAAAACAGTCTTTTTCTGATCTCCCCTATTTGGTCCCGGGCTTCTTTGAAGAATAGGCCAACTGCTGTTCTGTCAGGCAGGTCGTAAAAGGCGACCGGTTGGCTATACTAATCACTACTGTCGTGGCTACTAGGTGGTAGATTTCTGCATTGTCTCGCCCTGGTCTAAATCATGAATCAGTCAACAAAAAATGCTCTACAGCCGAGAACGCTTAAACAAATAACAGATATCCGTTTGTGCTGTATCCTATAGAATGACATCCAGCTCACCTATTAAAATATGTTATTTCTGAATATAAACGATGTTTTATTAGAAAATATTATAATATTCCGATAACATTCTTTGTGTTTATATGGCCAGATATTTTTTTAACGTGTTTCTCTCAAAGAAGGGTTTCTTGATTGTATTTTTATTCTTTACGTGTTATTCTGTAAAACGTTTATTTTAGTGTAGTGTCGTAGAGATAAATTGAGGTCTATATTTTCTTGTTTAAATTCCGCCGTATTGGTCCCGGCCTCCTTTGAAGAATAGGCCAACTGCCGTTCTGCCAGGCAGGTCGTAAAAGGCGACCGATTGGCTATCGAGTCACAACCATCGTGGCTACTAGTTGGTAGATTTCTGCATTGTCTCGCCCGGGTCTGGTACCACTGCCTTACCTATTCCTGCCGCAATAGCGTCAGTGCTTGTCACTGTCGTGTTCCGGTCTGGAGAGTAAGGTAGCCGGTAAACTTATGCATGTGGCATTAGACCGCGCCACAAGATAACAACGCACCATTAACATCTTTGGTGTCTATAGACGATCGTTGATTCTTTCCACCAGGAAACCCATATGCTTGTTTGTTATGATATAATATTAGATAAATAAAAGATAATTAGGTACAATTTTCCTCGCACAAAGCCAATAACTAAAGTATTTTTTTAACCTGTCATGCCACATCCAGACTCACGGCGAGAAGTCTCAACGAGAACTTTCGTTAAGGCTTCTCTTGAGAACAAGCAATCGATCCACACTCTCATTTTTCTCACTCGTGTTCTGGATCCAATCAGGTATGGACGACATTACACATGATATTCAAAGTGTAGCTGGTTTGGCTCTGTATGCCATTGCATATTATATATTTGTGACAGTTGCGACTGAAAATAAAGTAATGAAGTTGCACACCATATATTGGTAGAATATGTCGGTAACTTAATTTATTTTTAACAACTTGTAACACCCATATTCTTGCAAATAAATATTTTCTTTCTTTTCTTTTCTTTCTTTAAAAATATAAAAAAGCTGGACGATGGTGGGTAGTGCAAATTCATCGAGAAGGTTCTTAATTTGTTTATTTCATATTCTCATAAACGGGTGACGTCTACTCTCCACCGCTTACTGGTCGACACTGAGACAAAACTTCAGCTTGATATTAATAAAAAAAAGTTTATTTCTGGGATCACGGTCTATACAATCACGATAACAGTAACAAGTACAGCCAATCGTTCGAACTTTACGAACTGCCTGAAAGGTACATGGTCTATTATTCAAAAGAGACCCGGTCAAACACAGGGTAAACTTTTGAAAATCAGCCCAATCGAGAACAGTTCAAAAGTAATTCTTTAAGTCATGTTCTTACCAACAAATATTATTACTATTTTTTTTATATCATAAGATAGCAAACAAGCAGATGGGTCTCCTGATGGAAAGAGTCAACCATCGTCTATAGACACCAAAGGTGTTAATGGTGCGTTGCTATCTTGTGGCGAGGTCTAATGCCACATGCATAAGTTTACCGGCTACGTTACCCCCCAAACCGGAACACGACAGTGACAAGCACTGACGCTATTGCGGCAGGAATAGGTAAGGCGGTGGTACCAGACCCGGGCGAGAAAATGCAGAAATCTACCAACTAGTAGCCACGATGGTTGTGACTCGATAGCCAATCGGTCGCCTTTTACGACCTGCCTGGCAGAACGGCAGTTGGCCTATTCTTCAAAGGAGGCCGGGACCAATACGGCGGAATTTAAACAAGAAAATATAGACCTCAATTTATCTCTACGACACTACACTAAAATAAACGTTTTACAGAATAACACGTAAAGAATAAAAATACAATCAAGAAACCCTACTTTGAGAGAAACACGTTAAAAAAATATCTGGCCATATAAACACAAAGAATGTTATCGGAATATTATAATATTTTCTAATAAAACATCGTTTATATTCAGAAATAACATATTTTAATAGGTGAGCTGGATGTCATTCTATAGGATACAGCACAAACGGACATCTGTTATTTGTTTAAGCGTTCTCGGCTGTAGAGCATTTTTTGTTGACTGATTCATAATGTTCGCAGACTTCTTACATTCCTTGTATATGGAATAGATGGTTTTGGGGCTAGAGGCTCCGTTACCATAATACGGGGCCTGCCCTTACCATGGAAACCATGGTTGCTTATCGCTGGTCGTTAATATGGCCGAGTTATTGGATTGTAGAACCTACCACTAGAATGTATAATTTGGTTATTTTGTACTTCGGGTTTATATTTGGTCAATATTTCCTTTCCTGTTATCCTCCCTTCCTTGATTCTTTACGCCACCATATGTGATCAAGCCCTAAAAAGTGAGACCTCTGGGGGAGACCCAACAGGAGCGATCAGTGCCCGTGGTGGTGACTTCGGTGAGGGAGAGGGAACGGAGGAAGAAATTTAATTGGGCATTGAGGCTACATTTCCTTGGAAGGTCTTCACGTATGAATGGTGTGCATACTTATACATACCTCTAGCTGTCTTTTTGATGAATTCTTTTAAGCTCTCCATTTTCAGGTCACGGTGAAAGATGAATAATTTTTTTAACAAGGCAAGGGGCGTTCACTATTCTACGCAGCGTTATATTCCTTGATAATGCGTAAGAGTGTACAACTCATATATATACAAATAAATAAAATTGGAGTGTCTGTTAGTAATATTAAAATAACCGCTTTTTACTGTTTCGGCTGAGCTGATTTTTATAAGACTTCCACTGGTAGATAACTTATGTAATAAGGAGTAGCTTAGGCTACTTTTATTTCTGAAAATGTTCCACATGAACGGTATCGCGATCACAGCTACTACGTAGGTCACACTATAAGTTTTACAACATGTCATAATCAAAATATTATGTTTATTGCTTTTTAAAATAATCTCCTTTACATTTCAAACATTTTTCATGCGATCGTACCATTTTTTAAAACAGGAGGACCACAGATCTGAAGGCATGTTTTCTACATGCTGATTGAACTCTATCACTGCCTCTTCGGAGTTGGTAAAAGAAAAACCTCTAATCAAATCTTTGATTTTGGGGAAAATACATAAATCACAGGGTGCTAGGTCAGAGCTATGCGCAGGATGAGTGACGAGATGTACTTTTTCGGAAGCTAAAAATGACTTTGTTTTGTTAGCCGTGTGTGAAGAAGCGTTATCATGGTATAGGAGAATGCGGCTTTTGGGTCGTCTTTCGCGAACTTTTTCTAACACCCTGAGTAAACAAATGGTAGAATACCACTCGGCATTAAGATTCTATTGATCTTCAAGTGGAATTGTACAGATGGGACCCGTAGCTTAGGAAAAAAAACGCGATCATTTTTTTACCAACGTTTTTCGCCTGTCTCTCATTTTTCTGGCCCGTTCTCATATTCAAACACCCATTCACAAGATTGCTGTTTTTTTCGGGTTCAAAACAATAAATCCACGTTTCGTCTCCTATAGCAATGTGATAAACAGCATTAGAATGTCCGTGGTCGTACTTCAGTAGCATCTGTGAGCACCATTCCACGCGAGCCTGCTTTTGTTCCGCTGTCAGTTCATGAGGGATCCAACGACAACAAAGTTTCCGAATTTTCAATTCTTCCTGTAAAATTTTCTGAATTTGGCTCATACCAATCTCCAATAGTCCTCAAATTGTCTCATAGGTAATCCGGGGATTTTCTTCAATTAACCGCTTAACAGTAGCCACATTATTTTCGTTGACGGCAGTTGAAGGCCGCCCTTCACGAAATTCGTCATGTAAAGAAACTCGACCTCTCTCAAATTCAGCAAACCATCGCCTCACGGTGCTCAAACAAGGTGTTTCTCTCCCAAAAGCATTTTGAAGACGACCGGCACAGTCTTGCGGAGAAAGAGAACTTTTAAAATCATAAAAAATCATCGCTCTAAAATCTTTTCGACTTAATTCCATTTTCGTTGCGTACGTAGAACTTTGATGTGTGATAAAAAAAAACAATTGACAAATCATTTCCCGTCAATTGTTTTTTTTATTATTAAGAATGTTGCAACGTCTTAAAATATAACATTCGAAATTCAAATAGTTCCGATTAGCTAGAAGTGCAAAACTTTTAGTGTGCCCCATGTATAAGATACCTATAATAGAATTGGAAACGCCAAAAGAATTGTAGTTCTGAATAAAAGCAAAAATGGTTATTATTACTTTTTTGACATTAGGTGAATAATTATAGTCTGGTGAAATATAACTTGTCTATTTTTTTTAATTTTCTTCTTTTTTCTTTTTGCAAAATTAATGTGTAAGATATAAGTAAAATATTTAACCATTTGAAGGTGTTTAAATCGGTAAAACATAAAAACTATGTCTAGCACTGTTATTCTTTGGACTGCCTTCAAAATATTTATTGTAATTCTCAATCTACATCTATATTAATATTATAAATGCGAACGTTTGGATAGATAGATGTTTCAAACAAAAACTACTAAATATTGTATTTTTTATTTGTATATAATGATCTCGAATAGCACATAGGGTACTTGTTGTATACATAAATAGTGGCAACACAGGTTGCATGTATGTCTTATCTGTGGTGCCATAATGCTTTATGGAGCTGTCTATGTAGTACGCTAATCTAATCTGTGGAGCCTACGAACACGTGTGATCTTTTTAATAAAGACGTGGTTTTTACCACCTAAAATATTTGGGTGTATTAATTAATTATTATCCAAAACCCGATATAACAGTACTTTTATCCGGAAAAATGTTCTTTTATTCGAAAAAAAAGCAACTGTTCTCGCGGGATTCTCCAAAAACTTTTATAGTGCAGTGGGCTGCACACTACAGCTAGTTTTTTTTATATCATAAGATAGCAAACAAGCAGATGGGTCTCCTGATGAAAAGAGTCAACCATCGCCTATAAACACCAAAGATGTCAATGGTGCGTTGCCATCTTGTCTAACAGCACATACATAAGTTTACTGGCTACCTTACCCTCCAAACCGGAACACGACAGCGACTAGCACTGACGCTATTACAAAAATAAAATAATATTCTTCTACACAAGGCATAAGAAAAAATTAAACATCAAACTTTGTGTTTTTTTTTCTCTTTTGAATGGAATTGATGTGGCACATTAAAAGGGAAAGGAAAAACTGTAGCAAAAATGTTATTCAAAAAAATGTACAGGTTACAGATCGCCAGGCCGATTGATCTTGACTTATGTAATTCCAAAGAGCAATATAGTCCCTTTTTAGGGTTCCGTCCATAAAAGGTAAAACGGAACCCTATTACTAAGCCTCCGCTGTCTGTATGTCCGTCTGTCTGTCACCAAGCTGTATCTCATAAACCGTGATAGCTAGAAAGCTGAAATTTTCACAAATTATGTATTTCCGTTGCTGCTATAACAACAAATACTAAAAATAAAAAAAAAATGAAAATATTAAGGTCCCCATACAATAAACGTGTTTTTTTCGTATTTTTGCTCAGTTATAATAACGGTAACAGGTAGGCGCTTAAAATTTTCACAGGATATTTAATTTTATATTACCTTTCAAAATAAATAATCAAATAAAAAAAGTAAATATCAAAGAGAGCTACCATACAACAAACGTAATTTTAAAGCAATATTGTACTCGATCTAAATAAATAGGTAGAAACTTGAATATTTAAAAAAAAAGTATTTGGAAATATATTAACTATAAAAAGAAATACATAAAATAAATATTTAACTGTACATACAACATACGTGATTTTTTTTGTAGATTATGGTACGGAACCATTCGTGCGCGAATTCGACTCGCACTTAGCTGGTTTTTGTTCTAATTCAGCATCACCACTGTTTTTGATACCAACTGTTTGGACTACTACAAGTTACGACCTTCGGTGGGTGTAAATTTATTGACAAGACAGGCAAGAAAAATATAGCCAAAACACAGACAAAACTCTATACCAATTTCGAACCAGATTAGTCTAGCCGTTTATAAGACATACAGATATACAGACAAACAAAAATTTGCGGAATCGCGTAGTTATTACTTTATACCCCTTTATGAGCGTTCCGTGCGCAAAGAGTAAAACGGGTCCCTATTTCTCGGACTCCGCTGTCCGTCCGTTTGTCTGTCTGTCCGTCTGTCACCAGGCTGTATCTCATGAACCGTGATAGTTAGATAGTTATAATTTTCACAGGCGATGTATTTTTGTTGCCAGTATAACAACAAATACTAAAAACAGAATAAAATAAATATTTATGGAGGCTCCAATACAACAAACATGATTTTTTTTGAATTTTTTTTTTCAATTTTAATAACGACATCTGGTTGACGCTGGATATATTCACAGAATATTTAGTTATATAATCACTTTAAAAATAAGTAGTTAAAATAATAAATATTTAAGGCTCCTATACAACTAACGTGATTTTTTGCCGTTTTTACCCTTCGTGCGCAAGTCCAGCTCGTACTTGGTGTTTTTTTTATATCATAAGATAGCAAACAAGTAAATGGCTCTTCGAACTATAAGACAACCATCGCTTACAGATACCACTAATGTTAATATAGTTAGTTCTATTCTTGTGGTGGCGTCTTACTGGATACCTTACCTTCCAAGCCGTAACACGAGAGTGACAAGCACTGACACTATTGTAGCAAGAATAGCTAAGACGATGGTACCAGATCCGGGCAGACAGTGCAGAACTCTACCAGGTAAGTAGCTACCATGGGAGTGATTCGTATAGCCAATCGTTCGCCATTTACGAATTGCCTGGGGCAGAACGGCAGACAGTCATGTAACAGTGATTTTTATACTGTCCGTAAATTAAAATATTTCAATATATATGTAAAGTGAAAATGTTCTTATTTATTACTAGCGACCTGCCCGCGGTTTCACCCGCGCAGCTTTTGTTCCCGTGGAATATCGGAAAGATTTATACACTAAAACCTTCCTCAAGAATCAATCTATCTATTAAAAAAAACCGCATCCAAATCCGTTGCCTAGTTTTAAAGATTTAAGCATACATAGGGACATAAGGACATAGGGACAGACAGAGAAAACGACTTTGTTTTATACTATGTAATGATTTGTTTTATGATTTTTCCGTAACTTTGATCGCAAACAACTGTACATATTAAAATATTATCTGGAAAGATCGCTTTAATAAAATATCGTCTTCAAGTTCAAGCGGTAATTTCACCTCTAAAGAATAAAATTACTTATTTATAGATTTAACAGTTACTTTGGCAAAATTGTGTTCTTTCAAGGGTTACATAGACATTAAAAAAATACAGCAAATGTTTTGCGTATAAAATATACATGAAATAATGCTTTGTCAAAAGTTATAAATATGAGTAATCAAAAGAAATTATTCATTCCTTTTTAAAATGATTCTTAATAAAAATAAAAAATAAAACTAGTTGCCCCGGCGCGGCGTAGTTCGTTCAGCCTGACGGCCTGGCCACAGCTACAAGCGTCGCGAACTGCGACATGGAATTTTCTGCGACCGAGTTAGCGTCGGCGGTGGACGTATTTAGAAATTTTAAAATTGTCCAAGGTTAATTTCAAACCCCGCACCCGAAAAAAAATACATTTTGTTTTGATCGCGCGATGTCAAATACGTCCCCCAATTTCGTCGGTCGTGCCCCACTGAGTTGTGGCCACCTAAATACGATGTCGAAGATCTGAAGATGGACAGATATAAATCGCTAATATAGTGGAGTTTGAAGTTATTTCATTTGTTACAGTAATTTCTTTCTCATGATGATAAGGCTCTAAAGATTAAGCCGAAAAGTGGCATTGGAACTTCAAGAATCCAGATTCAAAATACAACTACAAAGAACTCCTAAAATAAATAAGGTAATGTTTTTGAATTAGCACTTAATTGTCTTGTATTGGCAAATACTTTGTTGAAGACACTAAAATATTTTAGTTCGAATTTTGCGCAATTGTAATTATATCCATGCGTTTTTGTGTGTCGCATAAAAATGAAATATTGAAATTTTTAACTTCCCGCCACTTATGTAGGTAAGGAAATTACTGATTTTGCCCCGATTTTCGAAAATCGAACCAGACCAGATGTCCACGTTTTGGGGTCCTAGGAACCTTTTCCAGCTATTTTCGCGATGACGTTAGTATGTCTGTATGTATGTGTGTGTGTATGTGTGTGTGTGTGTGTGTGTGTGTATGTGTGTGTGTATGTGTGTGTATGTGTATATGTAAACATCTCATTACTTTTGAACGGCTTGACCGATGGCATTCGATTGGATTTCGCTTAACTTAGACTTTCTGATAATTTGAACGAAATGGACCCAGGAGATTTTGAGAAATTTTGAAAAAACCCCAAAAAAATTTTTGGCGAAACGGTATTTTTTTTAACATAACTTCCAGATTCTTATACCGATTGAGTACAAAAACTAATCAGATCTATTTCTCAAAAAACTACGTCTAATGCATAAATTGCACCAAAACCACGAGATGTCCACGTTTTGGGGTCCTAGGAACCTTTTCCAGTTATTTTCGCGATGACGTTAGTATGTCTGTATGTATGTGTGTGTGTGTATGTGTGTGTGTGTGTGTGTATGTGTGTGTGTATGTGTGTGTATGTGTATATGTAAACATCTCATTACTTTTGAACGGCTTGACCGATGGCATTCGATTGGATTTCGCTTAACTTAGACTTTCTGATAATTTGAACGAAATGGACCCAGGAGATTTTGAGAAATTTTGAAAAAACCCCAAAAAAATTTTTGGCGAAACGGTATTTATTTTAACATAACTTCCAGATTCTTATACCGATTGAGTACAAAAACTAATCAGATCTATTTCTCAAAAAACTACGTCTAATGCATAAATTGCACCAAAACCGGTTTATCCGTTTGGAAGTAATCGTTGACGAAAAATTTTGAAAACAGTGGTTTTTCGAAAAAACTTTGAAATTTTTTAACCAATCACTTTTTGGTATTCTAAGATATTTTAGTACTAAAAAATTACATCGAATACCGTTTTAAAAATCGAAATCGAATCTAATTTTCAAAAGTTACAGCTTTTCAAATATTAAAATTACGTTATTTTTAACAAATTTACTTAATTTTTTTTTTTGAAATGAGTTTCAGGCTAATACATGGACTGACTTCAAAACCATATTAGCTTCTTTCCTTGAAAAACTGCATCAAATACTGCTAATTGGATAAAAATCGGTCAATTTGTTAGGGTCAATAAAAATATTTTTTTTCGGTCAATAAATCGGTCAATCGGTCAATAAAATTTTTTTTTTTCAAAAAAATATTTTTGACATTGCTTCGAAGTTTTTCAACCTACCTATTATTTAGCTAAAGTAATATTTTAGATCTCAAAAATTGAGTTGAATGCCATTCAAAAGATCAATATCGATCGCTTGCAAAATATACAGCTTTTCAAAAATAAATATACTGCCATTTTTACAAAATAGACGTTTGAACGGAAAAAATCTATGCTTAGAGATTTTACTTTTTGAGCTTAAAATACCTTTATTTAGCGGGAAGTTTCGGGGATGGCCTGCAAGGTCAACCATTTACAGATTTTTTTTTCATTGCATACATTGAATATATTATTGATTCAAAACAGGTTTTGTGAGACAGTAGTATTTAATTGTAACAAAATTACGATACTATAATTGATAGCAACACAGTGCCACTAGTGACACTCTGTAAATTTCCTATTAATAAAATTTACCTGTAACGTAAACCGGTGTTCAGAATTCAATATATTCAAAATTTCAATTTCAAAATACAAAGCATTGACCACTTTTGTAGTTATTGACAAAAGCCCAAAAACCTTGTCAGAATTGATAGCACAACAAAAGAGGGTAAAGTCACCGGATTAACGAGTAAATCCAATTTATGGTTCATAGCTAACAAATGAAACAATAGATTACGAGTTCGTGACAAACAGTGATTTGTTTCATCCAATAAAAAACCGAATATTTCACTCAACACTAGAGTTGGTCATATATGCGGATTCGGTTATGTTCGGTTATATTTTATTTTATATTTGATTACTGGTATAGAGATAATTTGTCTTTTCGATTGCACCATAATTATCTTCAAAGAAAATTGCCAATTTGTTAAGGCAATTTTTCATTCACATATTGAGAAATATAGCCATGGTAGTTATTAGCCATTTCGCAAATGTGACTCACCTAGTCAAATTTGATGAAAATCAACTATATTAGCTTTTCTTGAATGTTAAAACTAAACTTTAATTTATTTGCCTTATGAATTTCAGACTTATGGGCATAAAATAACAAAGTTGCATCGTATGATTATTAAATAGCAAGCCAATCAGCCTGTAAGACCCAAAGCTCTAGAATGTCGTTGACGAATATGACTTTGTAGTATGAGGCAGAGGCGTAACTATGCATCCACGATTAGTTAACAGTATTAGGGTCCGGTCAGAAATGAAGCAAATTCGTTGAGAAAAAATATGTGCGAAATAAGCCAGTCACAATGAATGATTGAGGGACGTCCACATAGGTTATTTGCTTACATACACTCTTGTATACCGGATACCGAAAGTAAGTTAGCATATTGATAAATCCGGGACTTATTCATTCAGGGATTCAGTCTTAGCATAATTTAATAACCGCACAATTATGAATTATTCGACCTGGAAATACATATAACTTATGAACTTATATTGTATATCATTTTGTTATAATTTATTAATTAGGTTAGTTGATTAAGACTATGTATAATTTTACACTTTATAAAGTCACTTAAATTTTGCTATACTAGATCTTTTCTTATATTTAGGTATTTCAAAAGCCATCTTTATATTATCTCTGAGGTCGCATTACAGAAAACTTAAACTGCTTGGTTAGAAAGTTAATAAAATTTCAAGTTAAAATAATTGTACTTTAATAAACAAAATACCCGCTTACTTCACTTTGGTAACTAATGAGACCTCTGAGAAAACTCAGTTAATACACTATGGTTTCTATAGGGACCAACGCTAACTTCATCCAAAAAAACAACATTTTCATTATTTACCAGTTTTAATACAATACTCTATGGTATTTTATCGTTTTCGGACGAAACATTGTATAGAATAACATCTAATTGGCATTCTTTTTTCAAATACGCTCTTGGGGAACAATAAAAGAACTTAGTTCGCCATTTTGATTCGTGTTGTGTGTTATGTGTTGGTTGCACTTTATGATACAGGTTAATTTAAAAGTGTTTTGGCGTATTAATCAACCAGTAAACTATATTCATAATCAAGATTAGTTGAAGATCTAACAGTTTAGATAATAATTTTGTCAAAAAACCGTAAATATCAATTATTAAAACATATATTTCGTTAATGACCAATTTAATGATATCAGCGCTTTGGGTATGACGGTACCTATTTTAATTTATTTTCGTAAATTTTAGTGTTGATATCTATGATCTCAAAAAAATCATATGATGTGAATGTGAAATATCCTAAACAATATTTTAAAAAATTTAACATAGCTGTAAAATTGAAAAAGAAATAAATTATTTAAAAATTACGAAGAAATTACGTATTAATTATGAAAAAAAAGATATTAATATTTATGTAAATAAATATTTTTGTACTATAATATATGTTATTTTTTTTCGTATGTATATATTTACCAATTATATAAAAAAATATATAAAAAGCATAGGTCATCGATTTACTTTTTGAATTAAAAATCCTCGATTAACAAGTAGTCATATTTTTCTCAAAGTGTCGTGTTACACCTGAATTATTTTGTAGCTTAAGCCATTTAAATTATACAATTCTAACACCAGCGTATTGAAGTGCGTATTGAAGACCTCTTAAAAATATACGCTTTACATTATCAGATTCAATCCAAACAACTCATAAACCATTTCTGTGACCACGGTCCACCGGAACGGACTCGAAACGCGTGCGCGTAGCAGTCCGTGTTTTTATAGAAAAAAATACGAAAATGGCTGGTGGTGTGAGCGGATAATTTTAAAGTATAACAAATGCTAAAATATTGGTATTATCTGAAATAATTAGAATATACAAAATGTCGTTCTTCTTTGCTATATGATCGATTACGTCTATAGCTCAAAGGTAGAACGTCCCGGCTTGAGAGGAAGTTGCAGGTTTAATCCCTGCATGTCGAAATTTTTCTTTGTTGTTTTTAAAGTTTATCAAGTTTTCCTAAGCACGGGGTGAGTGCTGAAACACAAAAATAATTACACAAAGTGTCATTAATGTATAGATTTAATAAAAATTGAGAGGTGTATTATGGAAATCTAGTTGGAACGAAATATTCTTTACTACATCTGAGACTGACTGTGGCTTAAAGGGTATTAAATTTAACTGGACGGTCGAGTGTTTTCGTATGAAAATTTAGATAAGCGACCTGGGAGTAAGAGCTCTGTATAGTATAGAATAAGTATACTTGTGTGGTAATAATTGACTTGATTATTGTTTATGTATCACCTCTGTGGTCTAGTGGTTCAGCGTTGGCGTTGACCACATGAGGTCCCGGGTTCGATTCCCGGGTCGGGCACATAAAAAAAAGTGTTTTTTCAGTTTTCTGAGAAACACAAAGTTGCCCGGGATTGGAAAGTGCCCGGTTGGCGATAGGTTTGCCACCTATAACATTTGTGGGACCAAATATCTTCAGCTAATCGTGGGTGCACTTGTTGTACCTCTGCCTACCCCTTCGGGGATATGGGCGTGAAGATACTATTGTTTATGTAATATATGCTTATGTATAAATTTGTATTTAAACGTTAAAATTATAAAATATTTTCGCAATTTCTCAAAATTGATGGTAAATTAAATTGGTTGTAAAAATTAGTTTCCTATGTGAAAGGAGTGCCTCAAAATTACTCCAAAATGGTCCATTTTTGTATGTAATTTGGTGTCATGTTTTTTCGCCGTGTTGGTCCCGGCCTCCTGAGTAGAATAGGCCAACTGCCGTTCTGCCAGGCAGGTCGTAAAAGGCGACCGATTGGCTATCGAGTCACTACCATCGTGGCTACTAGGTGGTGGAGTTCTGCATTGTCTCGCCCGGGTCTGGTACCACCGCCTTACCTATTCCTGCCGCAATAGCGTCAGTGCTTGTCGCTGTCGTGTTCCGGTTTGGAGGGTAAGGTAGCCGGTAAACTTATGCATGTGGCATTAGACCTCGCCACAAGATAGCAACGCACCATTAACATCTTTGGTGTCTATAGGCGATGGTTGACTCTTCCCATCAGGAGACCCATCTGCTTGTTTGCTATCTTATGATATAAAAAAAAAATGTTTTGGATGTTAGAATTTTTTGGGTCTAGCCCCTAAGCCAACAAACTATAACGTAAGATAAGGAGCTTCATTGCAGTACCCGTGTTGGTCCGGGCTCCTTTGAAGAATAGACCAACTGCCATTCTACCAGGCAGGTCGCAAAAGGCGACCGATTGGATATACGCGTCACTATCATCGTAGCTCTTAGGTGGCAGAGTTCCGCAACGCCTTGCCTGGGTATTTGATACCATCGCCTTACCTATTCCTGCCGCAATAGTGTCAGTGATTATCATTGTCGTGTTAGGGTTTGGAGGGTAAAGTAGCCTGCCACACGGACAGCAATACACCATTAACATCTTTGATTTCTATAGGAAATGGCTTCTCTTTCCATTAGGAGCCATTTGCTTGTATGCTATCTTATGATATAAAAAAACCTTGATCGATTGCTAGATTGTAAAATTTCGTTTTCATTTTTTTTCGAAATATTCGAAAAAAGACAATATCGGTCGTTTTGTTATCGGTTATGGACATCCGTTTATTCAAATGAAATAGTAATTCATTATTTTTACAAGTGATTACAGATTTTTGCGGAAATATTTTTAAAAGGAATTGTGAGCAAAACTATGATTAACTTAGTGCCTTTGTGTGTCAGATATATTCAAGTAATGGTTTGTAAATAATTCATGTTGTTTAGGAATACGATAGCGTTTTGTAATGTTATTTGGTCTAGAAATATAAAAGAAATAATATTATTTATTAATGGAATACACAAATCTAAACAATACTCGTTTTTTCGGGTGACTTGTCCATTCTATAAGTAATTTAGTAATAATAAGAAATGATAGGTAGAGTGAAATGAATATTGCTTTGTATCTTATCTAATATATATACAGCAATATCTTATTTGTATATCATATATATTATGAGCTTATAAAACCTAGGAGTGCTTACGTAATTAATCAATTAATCTATAAATGGTCTGTATAGTCTGACACTTTCTCCATTTTACTAGTTTTTAATACTAAGTTATATCATGTTCGGCTTTCTGTTAATATGTGTATGTTTCATATATAAATATATTTAGTGTGTGTGTGTGTGTGTATATGTGCGTGCTTGCGTGGGTGGGTGCGTGCGTGCGTGCGTGCGTGCGTGCGTGCGCGTGTGTGTGTAAATTCATCTATGTATTATACTATTTGTTGTGCACGATGCCTTCTCATTTATTAATCCCTACTCTTCATTTCGGGCTAGCTGGAAGAAATTTCCGCCAATAGAGATAAGCTCACCTTTTGTGCAATTTTAGTTATAATTTTTCTTGTGTATTTTCATTAAGTGTACAATAAAGTGTGAAATATATATAGTTGAAGTCAAAAAATAGGCAATTTTTACGAGGCTACTATCTGCTTACTTATTTTCATCACTTCATTTAATAAGGAGTTTTATTATTCTGCAAAAAATAAGATTATTGAATTTAATTATCTATACTGATATTATAAATAGTGTGTGGTGTGTGTTTGTTTGTCCATCTTTCACGGCAAAACGGAGCTACGAATTGACGTAATTTTTAAGTGAAGATAGTTGAAGGGATGGCACTCTCCATCGCTTCATCTGCTACATTTAGTCTCTTTCTAACCCCGCACTTCCCTAAAATGAATTTAACGTGAGCAAATCCGCAGGCAAAAGCTAGTAATAAATGTAATTTAGAAGTCGGTTTAAAATATCATAATATTGTGATCACCAGTTTTCTGACGGATCGGAGTATCAAGGTCGTTGTTGATGGCGCATGCTCCGTCGTCTTAAACTCGTCAATGCTAGTGTTTCTCAAGGCGGTGTGTTATCGCTTACGCTGTTTCTTCTGCACATTAATTACATATTGCGATCAAGCAACATTTATTGTTATGCAGATGATAGTATGGGCGATGCATTATACTCTGGCCGCAGCGGACTTTCTCGGGAATACGTCAACAAGTGCCGAAACAAACTTGTGCCAGTAATTGAAGAACAGCTTTCCGTAGTTTCGGAGTGGAGACGATTAAATTTGTTTCAGTTTAACTCCATTAAGACACAAGTTTGCACGTTTATCGCTAAAAAACCACCCTTCGTCGTATGTCCTCGTTTTAAAAACACTTCCCTGAAAACCTCAGCTAGTATTGGAATACTTGGAGTCGACATATCAAGCGACGTTCAGTACTGCGGTCACTTAGAAGGCAAGGCCAAATTAGCCTCAAAAAAGCTAGAAGTTCTTTGCAAGACTAGGCAGTACTTCACACCAGCCCACCGTTTACTGATTTATAAGGCGCAAATCCGGCCCCTTATGTAGTACTGCTCTCATTTATGGGCGGGAGCTCCTCAGTACCAGCTCCTGCCTTTTGATCGCATTCAACGTAGAGCGATTTGAGTAGTCGATGACGAGACTATTTCAAATCAGCTTGATTCTTCGGCATTACGTAGAGATGTGACATCACTCTGCATCTTTTATCGGCTCTATCATTGTGAATGTTCCGAGGAACTCTTTGGATTAATTCCTGCCACCGAATTTCACCATCGAACATCGCGACAAAATGCAAAGTTTCATCCTCACCATCTCGATGTCTGGAAATCCACAACCGTACGATTTGCGAGGCACTTTTTGCCTCGCACTACTTCTACGCGAAACCAGCTATTGGCAGAAATTTTTCCGAACAGATACAAGCTTTAAGAAAAGAGCTTACTCATTTTTAAAAGGCTGGCATTGCAACTACAAGACCCCTGGTAGTGTAGTTGTGTATAGGCGGCGGTAATCACTTACCATCAGGTAAACCTCCTTTCCGTTTGCCCTCTTTTCCATATAAAAAAAATTTGTTTGCCCCGTTGGTCGAGTTGATAGCGAACATCAATGGGACTGCTTGAACTCCCTACGAGGGCAGATATTTGTGTGATGAGTAAAGATATTTGTACTACTGGATCTGGGTGTTTATTACGTATGTTATAGTATTTATAGATGTATTTCTATGTACTATCATGTTCCAGTTTAGAGAGTAAGGTAGCCGGATAACCTAAGGCTGTAGTATTAGGTTAAAGCACCCGTCACAAAGATAGCGATGAATCATTAACATATTTGGTGTATATAGGCGCAGGTTGCCTTTTTTCATAAGGAAAGCCATTTGCTTGTTTGCTATCTAATATTAAAAAAATTGCACATCCATTTAAATGAAGCTGTGATGCTATAATACAGCACATTTACTATGTATCTAAAGCCTATGTTATCAACACCTAAACAAAGCAATTGTCCAGCTTTGCGTCTGCAGTTGCAAAGTGCAAACAACACTTAAGTTTGTTCAGTCAGTACTTGTTAGTTTAATACTTTACAAGTATATAACAATACTCTATCATAAGAGTTTCTATTGTGGTATATATTATATTTGTATATCATTTATTTGTTGTAAATTTGACAAATTGCGTTCGTAAGTGCTCATTTGGGACTCATAAAAGTTCCAGGGCAAAAATTTTATTCTGTACATAAACAATGGCAAAAGAAAGAAACATATTTCATTTGTTTTATTTCCCTGGGGTGAAAATAGGTAAACAAAACACATAACTTGATATAAACTGAAATTAATTAAAACCATACCACAGAACAAGATGTAAAAGTGAATGCATTTCGTAAGTATACAACGTATATACCTATCAATCAAAAGATAAGTTTCATCGCATTGAATCATTTGACACGTAACTCAGATGGATGCCGGCCAAAAGGAAGAATGTAGATTCAAATCCCGAAGTTTCAAATTTTTATATGAGTCAAGTTTTTAAATTATGTATAGTAACGCATCATGAACATTTTTGACTTGGAATCATAGATTCATGTATATTTTTTTATATCATAAGATAGCAAACAAGCAGATAGCTCTCCGTATAGACACTGATAACCATCGCCTATAGATTTTAAATATGTTAATAGTATGTAGCTGTAAATGTATAAATTTACCAGCTACCTTACCGAAACATGACAGTAATGTGAGTCATTCTTTTTTTTATATCATATGATAGCAAACAAGCAGATGGGTCTCCTGATGGAAATAGTCAACCCTCACCTATAGACACCAAAGATATAAATTGTGCGTTGCTATCTTGTGGTGAGGTCTAATGCCACATGCATAAGTTTACCAGCTACCTTACCCTCTAAATTGGAACACGACAGTGACAAGTACTGACGCTATTGCGAACAAAATAGGTAAGGCGGTGGTACTAGCCGGGTGAGACAATGAAGAACTCACCATATAGTAGCCACGATGGAAGTGACTCGCATAGCCAATCGGTCACCATTTACGACCATTGCTATCGTGTTCCGCGTTGTAGGTTAAAGTGCAGGTAGCTTATGCGTTTTGGATTAACATTTACACACATCAACGCACCATTTTTACCTTTGGTGCTTACAGGCAATGATTCTCCCTTCCCATCAGAAGCGCCTTCTATTTGTTTGCTATCATATAATTTAGAATAATATCTTTTTAACAAAAAATTAAACTGATGAAATTTTGTATGTGGTTATTCATTAAAATCAATTTTCCTCTGTTTTCGTACTCTATCGTGTGTTTTTTTTCAAAAATCTAATGAAATAATCCTCGGAGTATACTCTCTCCAACAATAGATGAATTATTATTATTTTTTTATAAGTTACAGGTGGTCATAGATTAAAATCAATCATCCCTTGTTTTCATATCCTTATGGTTGGCCTTTAAAAAATAAATTAGACGAAAACACAATCAGGATATACTTATTAAATAAAATAAGAATTATAAAAATCGGACTACTTTAAAAAAAATATGCGTTGTCTAACATAAAACATAAAATTATATACGCGTCGAATTGAGAACCTCGTTTTTTTGCGGTTGAAAAATATCATAAATCTATTATTTATCTGAATAAATATTTTAAATTATTTTTTAAATAACTTCGGTTTATACCAGGGTTGGCAACCTTCCAAGTCAGACGTGTCAAAATTTACGATTTATAAAATTTCAGAGTTTTTAAAGAGCCACAATTTTTTTTCTGACAACAAAAAATAGTACTTGTATAAATTTTTACATAAAAAATCTAATCTAAATTTTATTTATTAGAAATATATGTATATATATATATATATATATATATATATATATATATATATATATATATATATATATATATATATATATATATATATGTGTGTGTAAGTAGGAGAAAAATTCTGTAGAGTTTTCACAAAAAATATATTTTTTATATCCGACAAAGCAGATAACATTTGTCGCTGTAAAAAGTTACAAGCTACAGTGTAAAGTTAAATATTTAAACTCCTCGCGGTTCCTGTAGTTCACATTTCACACAACACCACTAACTCCAGCGCTGTCTAGGTAACTAAGTTATATTGATTTCGAATGTACTAAATTAGGTTTAAGTCTTCGTCTCGTGCCATTTCTGGAACATGTTCACATTGGAGTAAGTTGAATGATTTTGTATGATTGAATTAATGGCTGGTTTATTAACGTGACTGTTATCTATACATCTATACAAATAAATAAAATTGGAGTGTCTGTTTGTAACATTAAAATAACCGGTTTTAACTAAATGCATATGAATGTATACACGGTATATATGCCTCTATAGAAATAAATAAAATTGGAGTGTCTGTTTGTAATATTAAAATAACCGGTTTTAACTAAATGCATATGAATGGATACACGGTATATATGCCTCTATAGAAATAAATAAAATTGGAGTGTCTGTTTGTAATATGAAAATAACCGGTTTAACTAAATGCATATGGATGTATACACTTTACATATACCAAAATAACACTTTTTATGATTTTTGTCTGTCTGTCTGTCTGTATGTTTGTTCCGGCTAATTTCTGGAGCGGCTGGACCGACATTGACGGGACTTTTACTGGTAGATAGCTGATGTAATAAGGAGTAACGTAGGCTACTTTTATAAAAAAATCCCACGCGGATGAAGTCGCGGGCACAGCTAGTACATAATATATTTATGAAATAAATATATAAAAGTTGTTAGTGCCATGGAAATCTCAATTTATTGTATACCAAGTTTGCGACGAAAGCAATCGAATTTAACATGTTATAATTATGAATATTTTATTCGACACCATTTACCTAAAAATAAGTTTAAAAAATTTCTTAAAAATGGCTAATAGAAACGTCCTCTTACTAGTTAGATGACTATTATAAACATAAAACATAACATTGTCATAATTATATGAGTCACTACCATCTAGGTGGAGTTCTACCACGTCTTGACCGGGTGTGGTACCACCTTACCTATTCTTGCCACGATGTCGTTAATGCTTGTCACATCTTTAAGACAAGACAGTCACTGGTTCAAATCTATTTTTTTCTAATAGCGTCGGAGCACGCTCGCAAAGTATAATTTTATACTTTTTGTCATCATCACTTGGTGAAATTCCATTTGTAATTACGTACCCTTGAATACACTTGTACTGTTTGTTCCCCGTGTTGGTCCCGGGCTCCTTTGAAGAATAAGCCAATTGCCGTTCTGCCAGGCAGGTCGTAAAAGGCGACCGAGTGGCTATACGAATCACTACTATCGTGACTACTAGGTGGTAGAGTTCTGCATCGGCTCGACCGGGTCTGGTACCATCGCCTTACCTATTCCTGCCGCAAAGCGTTTGTGTTAGTTAGTCACTGTCTTATTCCGGTTTGGAGGGTAAGGTAGCCGGTAAACTTATGCATGTGGCATTAGACCCCGCCATAAGATAGCAACGCACCATTAACATCTTTGGTGTCTATAGGCGATGGTTGACTCTTTCCATCAGGAGACCCATCTGCTTGTTTGCTATCTTATGGTATAAAAAAAAAAACACTTTTTAATCAATTTACTTAAATCGCAAACCGGTTTCTTACGGCTTTTTTTGGGATTTTTAGAGCTACGAGACTTATATAAACATAACATCGTTGATGTTATGTTTATATAAGAACGAATAACGCTAGCATTATGCTTCTCTTATTTTGAAAATATTCCGCGATCGAATAAAACTAACAAAAACACAAGATAAACTTAATGGGTTTGCGTTTTTATTAATAGAACCGTAAATACTTAACACAAAGTTTATGAAAACATAAATTTCATTCGACAAACGACAAATAAACTTTTTGAATAATCAAATGTTTTATGACTATTTTTATGAAAACGACTTTTACTACCTAAATATTTTTCTGTTGTAAAATATTAATAAAATTGACCTGCTGTTAACATTGACTTGCCGTTCTGCTAGGCAGGTCCTAAAAGGCGACCGATTGGCTATACGTGTCAGTCACTCCCAGCGTGACTTCTTGGTGTTAGAGTTACGAGACGTTACGTATAACGTCTCGCCCGGGTATTAGGAACCATCGCCTTACCTACTCCTGTCGCAATGCAATGCTTATCATTGTCGTGTTCGGGTTTCAAGGGCGAGGTAGCTGTTAGACTTATACATGTGGCATTACTATCTCGCCACACGGATCGCAACGCACCTTTAACATCTTTGATGTCTATAGGCAATGGCTTCTCTTTCCATCAGGAGAGCCATCAGCTTGCCATTTAATAATATATAATAATAATATATAATAAGAGCCACAGACAAATACACAGACAGACATACTTATATTGGTCGAACATATAGCCGACAGGGACAGGCATTTGTGATAAGCATAGATGTTTGTATTTCTAGATTTATTCAGTATTCTACTTATTGCAGTATTTATGTATGTATAATGCATATCTATAACACCTTTTAAATATAATTTGCTTACTTTATTTTTTTTAATATCATAAGATAGCAAACATGTAGATGGCTTCCTGATGGAAAGAGAAACCATTGCTTATAGACACCAAATATGTTAATGGTGCGCTATTATCCATGTGACAGAATGGCAAGGCCACATGCATAAATCTACCGGCTACCTTATCCTAGAGACAGAAATAAATGAGGGGGATGGTACCGGATACCCGGGCGAGACATTGCCAAATTTAACACCTATGTCGTAGTCGCGATGAATCAGTTGGTCTAATTATAAATACTGATATTTTAATAATAATAAATTTGCAAAATTGTACTTTATTGCAAACATTTAACAAAATATATTAGGCTGTCTGTCTCTAACCACTATCATAGCTGTCTGCTTTCCTATAATTTAAAAACTATTTGCATTACTTTTAGGTTCAAGCTTAAACATGTTAACACTTCAATTTGCTTTTAACTTAAAAAATAATAATATACAACAATTTGCATTCCGTAGTGAAGTAAGGCGGCAGTAATTCCATTTGCCTATACTTATATATAAAGTAGGTTAAAGCAAATTAATTAATAACAAGGTTCTTACGATGCTGTAATTAAAATCTTAAGTATCCATTAATTTAAGTCTTATATTTTAAGAGCTCTTCTACACATTCGTTTTCTCCGCGTAGGCGTTTGATAAAGCTATAAATAAGGGCGGTGCCACTACTGGCTGCCATAGTAATTCTTCTAGAGTCAGATTAAACGTATCAGCATCACAAAACTGCTTTACTATTATCACTCAAGAAGTAAATTCCTACGAAAACCCTAACTCAATTGTAGTAGATAGTGATAACACGCGATCACAAATTCTTAATTATTTAGTTACGTGGTTAGTTGCTAATGCGAAGATGGCTTCTAAGAAACTTCGTGTTCTGAATAGGGCAAAACAGTACTTTATGCTAGCCAGTAGGCCTCAAATAATACTTTTCTCCTTGCGTTTGGGCTCCTTAGAAAATTAGACAAGTCGTAAAAGGCAACTGATTGGCTATATATATAATAACAATCGTGACTACTAGGTGGCCGGGTTTCGCAACGGGTATTTGGTACCAGCGCATTTTCAAATTTCATTTCAAATTTCACAATACTGATAAGTATTGAAGCTATTTCTGCCGAAATAACGACAATGCTTGTCAGTATTGTGTTCCGATTTGGAGGGTAAGGTAGCCAGTAGACTTATGCATGTGGCATTGTCATTCTGCCACATAGGTAACAACACTCTATTAACATCTTTAGTTCTATAGGCGGTGGTTGACTCTTTCCATCAGGAAGGAGACTCATCTGCTTGTTTGCTATCTTATGAAAAATATATATATATATATATATATATATATATATATATATATATATATATATATATATATATATATATATATATTTCTAATAAATAAAATTTAGATTACATTTTTTATGTAAAAATTTATGCAAGTACTATTTTTTGTTGTCAAGAAAAAAAATTGTGGCTCTTTAAAAACTCTGAAATTTTGTAAATCGTAAATTTTGACTCGGCTGACTTGGAAGTTTGCCAACCCTGGTATAAACCGAAGTTATTTAAAAAATAATTTAAAATATTTATTCAGATAAATAAATTGTGCATTACACTGCGTTATGTAAAATACCAAAAAAATATGATCTAACTTAACATGTATCTGCCTGAACTAGGTTGACCTGTGTTTCAGGCGATAGGGGCTAGTAAATACAATTATTTTAATTTACAAAAATTGTAATAGTAACAGTAACATTAAAATATATTTATTGGGGTATACTAGCGTCCCATCCCGGTGCAATATAAGCGTGCAAAATTAGTCGCAAAAACACGACAAGTCTTTGAATTTCTCAGCTTTTCTCTACTATAATATGCATATATTACACATAAAAATCTTCCTTTTAAGTTTTTCTACTTTTAAAAATTGCATTAAAATCCGTTATGTAATTTAAAAGATATAAGCGAAGATACAGCGAAACAGACTGTTTTATACAATGTAAAGAAAACTGTTTAAAATAACCAAACACAACAAAGGATTGTAAAAGCAAATATTAATTATTTTATTGTCATTAAAACATAAGTTGATCAAGCCTTAAAATGTAAAAGAAACTTAAAATCAATAATTGTAATAAAAAATGTCGTCGAAACGTCAAGTCCTCAGAGAACAAAGTTTGAATAATTCAATTTGTTCGATTACGGCGGCCGGTATTAATTCGGCTCGCGATTCGAATTCATGAGGCCTCCTTATAAGAGCACGCAGAATGGTTTTGAGATATACATTTTATTATTAAACTGTCAAATAGTAGTAATATGCTGAGCTTTTTGTTATATCATAAAATAGCAAACAAGCAGATGGGTCTCCTGATGGAAAGAGTCAACCACCAGTCAACCAGAGAAGAGAAGATGGAAAGATGTTAATGATGCGTTGCTATCTAAAGAAGAGGTGTGAATGCCACATGCATAAGTTTGCCGACTACCTTACCCTCCAAACTGGAAAATGCCCGTGACAAGCACTGACGCTATTGCGGCAGGAATAGGTAAGGCGGTGGTACCAGATCCGGGAGAGATAACGCAGAACTCCAGAACCTAGTAGCCACGAAGGCAGAGATTAGTATAGACAATAGGTCGCATTTTACGGCCTGCCTGGCAGAACGGCAGTTGGCCTATTCGTCAAAGGAGTCTGTGACCAATACGGTGAAAGCTATTACAAACCTACAAATTCTAATCCAAGCAGCGACTGTCAAATAGTTTCGTATTAAACAAATAATAATTCGTCTGTCTGGCAACTTATCCAATTTGTTTTCAAAAATTTTTCCTTATTTTTTTTCCTTTCCCTATTAATGACCAATTCCATTCAAAGCACAAAGGCATAAGGCATAAAGTAAAAATAAGATTTTCTATATGCCTTATATAGAAAATTTGAAAGTACAACTAATATTTTTACGGTGGTTTGGAACAGTTTTTTTAAGAACAACAGTGCCAGATTTACATTTTTATGTTCTATTGATTACAACACCTTCAAACGGTAAAGCATTTTAGTTACGTATTACACAACAAAAAGGCAGACAGACAAAAACTAAACTATTCCAGACACATAAAGTCAATGGTTGTAACTGTCGTGTTCCGATTTGTAGGAAGTGACCAATTTTATGCATGTAGCAATTCATCCCGCCACACGGATAGCAACCCGCCATTAACATCTTTGGTGTCTATAGGCGATGGTTTCTTTCTATTAAGATAGCCATGTGCTTGTTTGCTATCTTATGATATAAAAAAACATTTCAATTAAAATATACGTAGGTTACACTATAAGTTTTGCGTAACTTAAAAAAATGTTATGACCAAAATATTATGTTTATTGCTTTTCAAAATAATCTCCTTTACATTTTAAACATGTTTTCATGCGATCGAACCATTTTTTAAAACAGGAGGACCATAGATCTGAAGGCATGTTTTCTACGTGCTGATTGAACGCTATCACTGCCTCTTCGGAGATGGTATAAGTAAAACCTCTCATCAAATCTTTGATTTTGGGGAAAATACAGAAATCACAGGGTGCTAGGTTAGGGTAATGCGCAGGATGAGTGACGAGATGTACTTTTTCGGAAGCTAAAAATGACTTTGTTTTGTTGGCCGTGTGTGAAGAAACGTTATCATGGTGTAGGAGAATGCGGCTTTTGGGTCGTCTTTCGCGAACTTTTTCTAACACTCTGGGTAAACAAATGATAGAATATCACTCGACATTAACACTCTTTTGATCTTCAAGTGGAATAGAATTCAGATGGGACTCGTAGCTGAAAAAAAAACGCGATCATTTTTTTACCAACGTTTCTCGCCTGTCTCACTTTTGTTGGCCTGTTCTCATTTTCAAACACCCATTTACAAGATTGCTGTTTTTTTTTCGGGTTCAAAACAATAAATCCACGTTTCGTCTTCTGTGGCAATGTCATAAACAGCATTAGAATGTCCGTGGTCGTACTTCAGTAGCATCTGTGAGCACCATTCCACGCGAGCCAGCTTCTGCTCCGCTGTCAGGTCATGAGGGATCCAATGACAACAAAGTTTCCGAACTTTCAATTCTTCGTGTAAGATTTTCTGAATTTGGCTCATACCAATCTCCACCCCAAGTAGCACGTTAAGCTGTATATAGGCTGCATTTAGGTTCATTTTTAAACTTAAAGCTGTATACGAAGCCGTACAAAGGCTGTAGAAGCGCTTCTACAGCCGATATAACACCAAAAAGGGCCCCAAGTTATACAGCTTATTGCGTTATGTAGGCTGCACAATAGCTGTACAAGCTGTTATAGGCTGTACAAGGGCTGTTATTTGGTGTATAAAGAAACTATAACACTAAGGATACTCTCTTGTAACTGTCTTGTACAGCTAAGCGTTAAATAGGCTGCATAATAGCTGTACAAGCTGGTATAGGCTGTACAAAGGCTGTTATTCGGTGTATAAAGAAACTATAATACGAAAGATACTCTCTTGTGCAGCTAAATGTTCTTAATAGGTGTTTGAAAATGATAAAAAGTAACTAATCTGTTTTTGATATTGTATAACATTATATCTGCAGACGCCATAATTAAAAATATATTAATAAACGATAAATTCTTGGACTTGGAGCAGTATTCAACGGTGTATTCAAAGTGCAAATTCTAAATGACTGTGTAGTCGTGTATGTTTTTCCTCAAAATATTCACGCGCCAACGAAATAATCAAGATAACACAAATAAAATCATTGCAAAATACGGTAAGTGTTTGTGTTTAAGGTTAGAATATACAAGTATTTATGGTACAAAGTATGTATATAAAGGCATAATGATCATAATATAAGTTGCTTGTCAAGATATAGCTTTAGCTATTGCTAAATATATCTTTTATTTAACAATATATTTCTTTAATGTTGTTTTTAATACACAGTAATGGCGACGTTTTGTTATACAGCCTAAAGTGTATTTGGAGGGTGATATACTGCAAATAGCTATACTGCATCTCTTTCTTGTTCTATTGTACGGTTATTGGCTTTTAATTACCGTCCAAATACACTTTAGGCTGTACTAAGTCCCTATATAAATCTATTATACAGTAATTGGCTTTTAATCACTTAACTTATGTTTAGAGATGCGTACAAAAATTGAAGAACCCTAAATACAAAACATATATCACTTGATTTCGCTATTGTGATGTATTGATGTCGTTTGACTTTACAACTAAACCAACTTATTGTTAACTACAACTTATGGGATATGTTTTTCAATCATGTTTTACTTTATTTTTCAGGGAAATATGCCTTATAAAATAGTAAAAACAATTGAGTGAAGCCAAAACTGTATTTGTATCGTACCCAGTTTGCGGGAGGATAAAGGTGAATTATAATAGCCAAGAAAACAACTTAATATAACTAAGTTGGTCAAGAACGAAAAATCAAGCCCTTTAAAGATTGGTCTATCACAAAAATATTTTTAAGAAGAATACGTTATTTCGTGCTTGTGATTTAATATTATTAGTTCTTCAAAGAGAAACACATACTCTCTTGCCTGTATTTGTATCTAAGTATATAATATTTTTAAAACGATTGTAAGTATACATATATGCGGGTGTTGCAAAAGTGGTACAGTAAGCCGAAAGGGGGTTGCTCAGGGGGTCATTCTTAACAACTTTTGGAAATTTGCGAAAAAAATATTGATTCTCCATAGAAACTTTGTTGGTCACGTGACTTTTCACAATGGAAAAACAAAATTGTTTTTCGGGAATTTTCACAAATCGTTGAACAAAAGTTGTTCAAAATGACCCTCTGAGTCACCCCCTTTCGACTTACTATACCGCTTTTGTAAAACTCCGTATAGTAGCAAGTTAAAAATAAAAAAAATACATATTTTCTCAGTGTAATGATTTTTATTTCTGTTTTTAACTCTTTTTTTATGTATTCTTTGAAGAATAGACCAATTGCCTTTCTGCCAGGCAGGTCGTAAAATACAACCGATGGGTTATGCGAGTCACTTCCATCGTGGTTACTAGGTGATAGAGTTCTGCATTGGCTCGACTGGGTGTGGTACCACCGCCTTATCTATTCCTGCTGCAAAGCGTCAGTGCTAGTCACTGTCATGTTCCGGTTTGGAGGGTAAAGTGGCCGGTAAACTTATGCATGGGGCATTAGACTTCGCCACAAGATAGCAACGCACCATTAACATTTTTGCTGTCTGTAGGCGATGGTTGACTCTTTTCATCAGGAGACCCATCTGTTTGCTATCTTATGACATTAAAAAAAATCAGTTATTATAAATTACCAACCAAGTAACCTTAATGAAGAAGATAGGCTTAAAAAATAATAAATCAGATAACCTACAATCACTTTTTAATGTTTTTGTAACGGAACCCTTTTCCTTGAACATTAATAAAAATGACGATTGTAGGTTTACCTGAATTAGTAATTTTTCAGTTTTATCTTCATCACGATTACTTGGTTGGTAATTTATAATATTTAAATATTCCTTTTCAATCTTCCTCTTGATTTTTTCCACATGATATTAACTATGCAGATATAAAAACAACAAATAACAATTTTCTCAGTAATACAGCCTTGAGCTGTACTACAGCTGTATATGTAGATTTTTTAACACCATTGGCTGCATAACAGTCTACAATTACGCCATAAATATTAGCTGTAGAATGGTGATTGCATGTCCCATTTTACAGAAACAAGCGTTGAGTGATACTATAATAACACTTAAAGCTGTAATAAATTCCCGTGCTAAACAAAATACAGCTAATGTACAGCTTTAAGGATTACAATCAGCCTAATGAGTTACAAAACACTTAAAGCTGTACAGTAGTGTATTAATACTCAGATATAACGCCTAAAGCTTACGCGAAACTCTAAGAAAGGCCTTGTACAGCATTAGGCTGTATAAAAACTCATAAAGGTCTCTTATACCGATAAAAGCATCTTTTTACACCATTGTACGGCTGCAATAGAACTTTAAGTTTTATATGAGCTGCTTTATGGGTATTAAACATGCTTGATTGCTGCTTGGGACTAGTCCTCAAATTGTCTCAGAGGTAATCCGGTGGTTTTCTTCAATTAACCGCTTAACAGTAGCCACATTATTTTCGTTGACAGCAGTTGAAGGCCGCCCTTCACGAAATTCGTCATGTAAAAAAAACTCGACCTTTCTCTCTCTCTCAAATTCAGCAAACCATCGCCTCACGAAGCATTTTGAAGACGAGCGGCATAGTCTTGCGGAGAAAGAGAACTTTTAAAATTATAAAAAATCATCGCTCTATAATCTTTTCAACTTAATTCCATTTTCGTTGCGTACGTAGAACTTTGATGTGTGATAAAAAACAATTGACAAATCATTTCCCGCCAAATGTTTTTTTTTTATTACTAAGAAGGTTGCAACATTTTAAAAATGCCCCATGTATAATTTAAAAGTGCCCCATGTATAATTCGATATCTGTGATAACATTCAATTAAAAGAAAAAAATCTCAACGTATTATAAACATAGATATTTAAGAGTTGAAAAAAGTAGCTAATCACCATTAAATTATTTGACAGTTTGCTTAATGGCATGTTTGTCCCGAAATCAGCCTGTGTGCTTTTATTATGAAGGAGAATTGCGAAATTGAGTGCCAGCCGAATTAATACCAGCCACTGTAGCCGAACAAATTGAATTACCTATTCAAACTTTTTTCTCTGAAGTAATTACGTTTCAACGATTTTTTATTATAAAATCGGTATATCGATTATAAGTTCCGTTTTCTTTTAAGACTTGTTGAACTTAAAATTTATCAACTTTAATCAAAATTACATAGACATTTTTTGACAACATTAGATAGCAAAAATGCGGATGGCTCTCTTGGTGCAAAGAAAAACCATCGCCTGTAGACAACAAAGATGTTAATGCTGCGTTGCAATCCGTGTGGTAGGATGGCAATGTCACATGCATAATTCCACTGGTTACCTTACCCTCCAAACCGAAACACGATAGTGACAAGCACTGACGCTATTGCGGCAAGAATAGGTAAGCCAGTGGTACCACGTAACCGGGTGAGACATTAAGGAACTCTACCACCTACTGGTCACGATTGTAGTGTTTATAAAGATATTGCAATGAAGATGGAGTTTCACCAACTGCTGACAACAAAGTGTTTAGGATATATTTAGAACAAATGCCTGACTGGGGTTTGAACCTCGGATCTTATGCGTGTTTTGTTATATCATTAGTTTTATTAGATATTAGATTTAATTTTGACCGCCCTGTTGGTCGAGTGGATAGCGAACTTAACTACCAATCGGTGGGACTCGGGTTCGATTCCCGACGGGGAGAAACATTTGTGTGATAAGCATATATATTTGTATTTCTGGGTCTGAAAGTACTCCATTTAGTTAGGTTCTTAGTGATATCTCGCCAGTTATTAGCTTGAAGCTCACGAAGATCCCTTTCAACAGCGTCGCTCCAGCGGTATCTGGGGCGACCAACCGGCCGTCGGCCACTTGCTCGGCCCAATATGCTCTCTTTACTACCCGATCTTCTCACATTCTTTCCATGTGGCCGAGTCAACGGTCTCTTTGAGCTTTCATTTCTCCTATTTTGTTAGGATATTACATTAAATTAATAAAAACAAACACTACATTCAAGTGACACACATGATAATATACACAAATATATAATATTTTTTTGTACAGCTAAAATCTTTTGTTGAACTTTAAAAAGATTTTATTGTTGGAACGAAGTTCCGTTGTGAAAGGGGGCTAGACGGAAAAAATTCTTACGAAAAGTTGTCACGACACTTTTTGCTATAGTAAGGTATTGTAAGCACAGAAATATCCAGCCACTTCCCTTTAGCTCGTGCATTAAAAGTGAAGATTTGACCGAGTGTCGAATTTCTATCGGTTGCCGAGTTTCGACCGCGGGTCGAATTTCGACCGGGTGCCGAATTTCGACCGGGTGCCGGAATTCAACCGTGGGTCGAAATTCGACCGGGTTCAGAAATTCGACTGGGTGCCGAAATTCGACCATGGGTCGAAATTCGATCGCGGTTCGAAATTCAACCGGGTGCCGAAATTCGACCGGGTTCCGAAATTCGACCGGGTGTTGAAATTCTATTTCGCATTGAACAGTGTGGTATCGCGGCGATTATTTTTGTTGAGTGTATACAGGTTTTTTGTAAATAATAATAAAAGGAACTTCGTTCCATCCGGGTGTCCCTTGACACCTCTCAAGTTTTTTTAGCTTATGATCGAATTTCGACTACAAGGCAATCGCAAGTAGTAGTAGATCAAACACCCAAAGTACTTGTTGTCAGATTACTATGTAAAAATTGTAAAACTCATTTTACTAGTATTAAAATTTTACGACATGAAAGCATCTTTTTAAATGACCAAGTCGTTTTCCATCAAGTTAGTCATAAAAACAGTTTATTAAATAAAAAGTTTACTTTTTGTTCAACAGATACTAAAGAACCATATTTTTACCTCTGCGTTAAATATTCACGGTTCTATTAATATAACTAGATGCAAGTAAGATTTAAGTTTGTTTATTTTTTTATTCTTTTTTTTTTATATTATAATATACCACACAAGAAGATGGATCTCTTGATGGAAAGAGTGAAACATTGCCTATAGACATCAAATATGTTAATGGTTCGTTGCTATCCGTGTAGCGAGGTTAATGCCACTTTTCTTTTGCGATAGGTAAAAAAGATCACTTCCCATTTTGAGTAAAATAAAAAATAAAAAAATATTAGAAAATTTGAGAATTGCTTTTAAAACAACCAGCTATCGAGCTATAGAGAGAAATTGAGGTAATTGAGGATCGAAAAACAGTTGACGCTTGGCGACCTAATGAGCTGCCTGGTCTTGGGATTAGCTTGATGGTCAGCTGGTTGACTCGGCGAAGAGTAGACTCGGAGTAGAAGAAAGTAAACCGCCACGGATTCCTTCGTGTTGGCCCGGGCTTCTTTGAAGAATAGACCAACTGCCGTTCTGCCAGGCAAGTCATAAAAGGCGACCGATGCCTTTACGAGTTTTTGCCATCGTGGCTACTTGGTTCTGTAGTTCTGCAATAGTTAGTAGTATATATAATTATGTTTATATTTATGTATATAATTATATGTTTATGTATAATATATATCAGATATCGTGTATTAAATATTAAAATTCATATATGTGTATTTCTAATACAGGTTATATAAAAATATTAGCTGTTGCCAGCGACTTTGCCAGCGCGGACTTCGTTTACTCCGCACAGCCCCTCCCCGTAGGTGATAGCGTGATATATATAGCCTATATGTTGACCCGACCTATTAGTAATATTCATGCAAAATTTGAAGTAAATACATGCAGTACTTAATGAGTTTACCCCGGACATACATACAGATAAACAGACAAACAGACAAACAGACAAACAGACAAACGGACAAACAGACAAACAGACAAAAGGACAAACGGACAGACGGACAGACGGACAGACGGACAGGCGGACAGACGGACAGACGGACAGACGGACAGACAGACAGACATACAGACAGTCAGTCAGACAGATAGACAGACAGTCAAACAGACAGACAGTCAGACAGACAACAGACAGTCAGACAATCAGACAATCAGACAGACAAACAGACAAAAATTCTAAAAACTATATTTTTAGCTTCGATATCGATTTTAGATCACGCTCCAAATATTGTTTTAAAAAAATATTCAATGTACAGTTTTGACTTTCCTACGATTTTATTATATGTATAGATTAGGGTTTATTAATTTATATAAATTTATGCACATTCTATTCTGGCCAACCTCATGTTATACAGAGAGAGAATAAAAGATTTGGTGAATCTTAAATAGTAACAAAGTAATTTAAACTTACAATGCAAAGATAAATCAAACAAAAAAAAAAACAGAAGCATGACTTTGAAGCACTCCACAATATATAAACTTTAGCTAGGCCAATTTTCAAACTCCACCGTTTACGTCATTGTCGTGGAAATGGGTACAAATTTTGGCATATAGTTATATAAATATTATTATATTTCTTTAATATACACATGGTGTGTTCGCCTATTAGAGTTTTTTATATAATAGGATAGCAAAAAGAAACGACACTTCTGATGGACAGAGATAACCATCGCTTATAGACAACAAATATATTAATTGTACGTTGCTATCCATGTACATTGCACGACATCGCATGTATGTTGCATTGCACAACTTAATTCCGCCATCCCCGTTTTTCTATCGATCGTCGAGGTGCACAGATACTAGACATCGCCATAATATGGTGGACGTTCCACGTACCCGAACAAAGCGGTTCGACTCGACATTCTTCATCCGAACCGCAAAGGACTGGAATATGCTAACTGAGTCTGTGTTCCTCGACGGGTACAACCTGGGGATCTTCAAGAGAAGAGTGAACAGGTACCTTTTAGGGAAGCGCGTTCCGTCTTAGGCCGCATCTTAGCTTACCATCAGGCGAGATCGTGATCAAGTGCTTCCCTATCGACAGTAAAAAAAATGTAGGGCGATGTTGATTCCACATGCATAAGTTTACTGGCTATCTTTCTCCTTTCTCTCCATATCAAAACACGACAGTAACGAGCATTAAAACTATTGTGGCAAGAATAAGTAAGTCCGTGGTACCGAATCCGAGTGAGACATCGCAAAACAATACTATTTTGTAGTCACGTTGGTACTGACATATTTGGGCAATTGTTAGCCTTTTGCAAACTGCTTGACAGAAAGGCAGATGGTATATTTTTCAAGGGTGTTCCGGACCACGATGTCTTCCTTTTAAATATTTTTTTATCGTCGTAAATATCGTGAACAGTATAAAGTTCGTCCTATTGGATGTACTTCTATTCTCCTACACTGAAAAATATAATAAAATTCTATTATGAGATATTGCCTTTGAAAAATATTTTTAGCTCCAAGAACCATTACCAATAATTCACATCGATTTCCAATACAAGGAATTATGGTTATGAGAAAACTTCGCTCTATGTCGTTTCGAGATTTCATTGCGTTCGGAAGTAGCTACATAATTTTATTCCAAAAAAATATTCTGGCTCATTTTATCTTTCATGAAGATGTACGATGTTTCGAAAATATATTCTCACGTTCGACAAGGATAGCTTTGGCGCAACTTCAAAATTTATCGATATCTAAGTTATAGCCTGAAAATATAGCAATAACTGAAACTGATTTTTTTATAGTAGGGGTCATTATTTTTATAGTAAGGGGTCAACGAACAGGTGGTGCACCTGATGGTAAGTAATCACCGCCGCCCAGTGACATCTGCAATACCGGGGGATTTGCAGCTGCGTTGCCGGGGTTTTAAGAATGAACAAACTCGTTTCTTGAAGGTCCCCAAGTCGTATCCGTTCGAAAACACCCCTACGGGTAATTGATTCCACAAAGGATTAATGCGAGGCAAACAGTGCCGACAAAAACGCACAGTTGTGGATTTCCAGACATCGAGGTGGTGAGGGTGGAACTTTAAATTTTGACGCGATGTCCGATGATGGAATTTAGCGGCAGGAATTAATCCGAACAACTCGTCGGAACGCTCTTCATGATAGATACGGTAAAAGATGCAGAGCGAAATCTTCAGGCTTCTGTAGCTTCTACCTGTGCATAAATTATAAAAACAAATATTGTTTACAATTTACATTAAAACAATTTTTGGTAGGTATATTTAAATTGATATAAGAATTTCACTTTACCATTACAATTATTGTCATATACATTATGACAATGATTCACTAGACAAATTAAAAGAATTAATCTAACCCAAACGTAAGCGCGGTGGTCAACATTGCTATTTTATGTAAAAACGGATTGTAATGTATATGATACAAACCCAGTTAAATTTTAATAAAAAAATATTATCTATATGCAAAATTTCATCTAAATTATTAGAGCCGTTTCGGATCAACCAATGACATAGAAATATACAAGAATTGCTCATTTAAAGTAGATGATACATTATTCCTTCTATTTTGCATGTAATGAATATTTTATTATTGACTGCCATTTGTGAGATGAGTTAAATCTGAATAATTAATAAGGAAAGTTTGATCTTATTGCGTGACAAAATGTACCGTTAATTAAACTTCTTTGTTTAAGGCTTTTTGTACCTTTAAAAAACTTTCTCCATGTTGGTCCGAGTCCTTATTAAACAATGGAATTTCTGACAGGTAATTCGTAAAGAGCAAATGTCTCTACCATCATAGCTATTATATGGTAGAATTATGCAACGTATCGCCAGGGTTTTGTACCACACATTTACGTATCCTACTGTATTTTTTATGTCATAAGATAGCAAACAAGCAGATGGGTTTTCTGATGGAAAGAGTCAACCATCGCCTATAGACACCTAAAATGTTAATCGTGTCTTGCTATCTTGTGGCGAGGTCTAATACCACTTGCATAAGTTTACCGGCTACCTTACACTCCAAACTGGAACACGACAGCGACAAGCACTGACGCTATTGCGGCAGGAATAGGTAAGGCGGTGGTACCAGACCCGGGCGAGACAATGCAGAAATCTACCACCTAGTAGCCACAATGGTAGTGACTCGCATAGCCAATCGGTCGCGTTTTACGACCTGCCTGGCAGAACGGCAGTTGGCCTATTCTTCAACGGAGTCCGCTACCAATACGGGGAGGTAATAGTGTCAGTTCTTGACTCTGTTTTTTCTGATTTAGATTAAGGTAGCCGCTAAATTATTTTATATGGTTTTATCATTCCGCCACTCGGAAAAAACTCACCATTATCATCTTTGATGTCTTTTTTTATTATTAGATAGAAACAAGCAGATGGTTCTCGTGATGAAAAGACAAACCATCGCGTATAGACACCGAAAATATTAACGGTGCGTTGTTATCCGTGTGGTGACATGGCGATGTCATGCGCATAAGTCTACCGGCTTCCTAACGTTCTAAACCGGAATACGTTTATAACAGCACTGACTATTACGGCAGGAATAGGGAAGGCGGTGGTACCAAATACCCGGGCGAGACGTTACGAGATTCCACCACCTATTAGTCACGATGGTTTTGACATGTATAGCCAATCGGTCGCTTTTTACGATTTGCCTTGCAGAACAGTAGTTGGTCTATTCTTCAAAGGAGCTGGACCAATAGGACGGGTTAGTCCGGTCTGGGTAATAATTTTATCGGATTATTAAATCAAAAGTTAAATGCCTATTATTTTTATATATTCGGAATCAGAATCGTAAACTGAGTACCTTCTTCAGTATGTACAATCTTTTATAAGAACCTGTATAATAAACTGAGCTAAGACATAACTTTTTATCATTTTTAGGGTTCCGTGTCTAAAAGGTAAAACGAGATCCTATTACTAAGCCTCCGCTGTCTGTCTGTCTGTCTGTCTATCTGTCACCAGGCTGTATCTCATAAACCGTGGTAGCTAGAACGCTGAAATTTTCTCAAATTATGTATATACGTTGCCGCTACAACAACAAATACTTAAAAATAAAAAAATGAAAATATTAAGGGGGGCTCCCCATACAATAAACGTGTTTATGTCGTATTTTTTTACTCAGTATTAATAACGGTAACAGGTAGACGTTTAAAATTTTCACAGAATATTTAGACGTATATTACCTTTCAAAATAAATAATTTAAAAAAAATAAAGTAAATATTAATGGGGGGCTCCCACACAAGAAACGTAATTTTTAAGAAATTTTTAACTCGATCTTTATAAACAGGTAGAAACTTAAATATTTTAAAACAAATAAGTATTTGGAAATATATTAACTATAAAAGTAAACACCTAATACATAAAATAAATATTTAAATATACATACAACAAACGAGATTTTATTTTATAGATGACAAGAATAAAAAAAATACAGTCTTTGCTTCAGTTATATTAAATACATGTAGTGCCTTCCAAAAAAAATTTCAAAATATCTTCAATGTACAGAGTTCGACCTCTTACAGTTTTATTATATGTATGGTACGAAACTCTTCGTGCGCCCGACTCGCACTTGGTCGGTTTATTTATTTTAATTTTCGTCCAAACAATTTTTTGAAATTCAGAAGAAACTGGTTGTCCGTCCATCTGATGTATATAGACGATAGAGTTTAATTAGTTTACATTATAAGTTCCGTAAATGAGTTTCAAAACTCTCAGTTATCCCGAAGCTCAAAGAGCTTGGAGTTTAGTATTATCAAGTGGTTTTGCTGTTGATTTTCTCTTACATTTACTGAGTTCGGCTACGTTCTATTAATTAACTATAAGTTATTGTTCCTCATTTCAACGAGAAACTACGATTAGTTAATATTGACGTAGCGAGTATGCCCGGTTCCTATATCAGTAAAACTACTCGTTTTCCCGTTTTAGTTATAAATAGTAATAATTTCTACGGCGCATGAGCTAAAACTATTCCTATAATAGTTGTATATATATAATAGTTACAATATGTACTATATTATCTATAAAATATCAAATTACCACCCAAACAAACAAATTATGGAACGCCTTATTACTATTAAATTGGTTTGTAATGGTTACTGTTACGAATGACGAATCGCTTTATATAGGAACCCGGCATTAACGAGATACGCACGTGCACCAAGTCGTTTTAATACATTTCATCGGCGTTTTTGTCAGATATTTAAAAAATAAACCGGCCAAGTGCACGTTGGATCAAGCATAACGTAGGGTTCAGTAGTTGCCCATCACAATAATGCTGACAAATCTATCATCTCCTGTGGCCCTATCTACCATTTCGTGGTTTAACGGGCCGAATCTTAAGAATAATGCACGACTCTACTCTCAGGCTCTCTTTATCGTGTAATTCTGCTCTTCATGCAAGTTGTTTACATCTCAACCTTTGTCCTCAAAATCGCCTCTCCACTGAAGAGGCGAACGGCACATACCCGCTGCTCGTTCGGCGAGTCTGAACGCTATGACTAGTTCCCAGAAATAAGCCGGCTCCGCCGCGATCTCTCCAGCTTATCGATCATGTTGTCTCTTATATCCGCGTACTGTGAAGATCTCACAAGACGTGGTCGTGATACTCCTGTATGCCAGTGCTGTAGAGGCATAATCCCGTCTCAGATGATTCCAGGTCTCTCAATCAACTTCTAAAATACTCATGACCCAATAAGAGTTGACCCGTCACCTAATCCGACCCAACCCACTTACTTTTAAGTCTCCCTCTTTTGTTAGGAAAAAATGTATATTGTTACTTGTTCCCGGGTGTCTCTCCTCTCTTGCCATTTATCCAAGATACCATTATTTAATGCTGCACATCCGCATTGCCCTTTCCTTACTCTCTTTGCTATGGTCAGCAGTAGTAGTCTCTTCCCTAACTCGTCCAATAATGCGGAAAAAGAAGAGGGCTATTTTATTGTTTTATACTATTCACATTTAACCTACTTAACGCAAATGACGGATATTACCGTTAGAGCAGTTTCGTAGAAACCAATTACTTACAAATATATATAATTGTCCGCGGCTTCGTTCGCATAAACGAAGAGACGAAAAGTAGCCTATGTCACTCTCCATCCCTTCAACTATCTCCACTTATAAAAACATGTCAATTCATCGCTTCGGTTTGCCGTGAGTCGGACAAACAAACACACACACACCTTTACATTTATAATATTAGTATGGATTGCTCGTTTAATGTGTAGGTTATACTAACATTAAGATTTTGATATTTTAAAAAGTGATCATATCTCAACTTTAGCACAAAATATTGGTAGCGTCTGTTTGTACATTCAATTTGTGACAATGTTTCGTGACAAACATTCGTTTACATACTCACTGATATCAATTTTTGCATTAAAAAAATTGTCTGTCTATTTGTATGTTGGATTTGAACGTTATGGACGAAAAATGGTAAACATTAGAGATCAATATTATATGATTGCGCAATTGATAAGGCATATAATTTTTATCTGGGTCTATATCTGTATTTATTTAAAATTAAGAATAAGTCACCAACCTTGATGTAAATTGGTATTAAGTGAGGATGATTGTACAAAGGTTTTATTAAATAACTAGCTGAGCTCGCGACTTTGTCCGCGTGAAAAATTTCGAAATTAAAAGGAGCTTAAGTTACTCCAGCTATCTACCAGTGAAAATCCCGTCAAAATCAGTTCAGCCGTTCCAGAGATTAGCCGGAACAAACAGACAGACGGACAGACAAAAATTGTAAAAAATGTTATTTTGGTATATGTACCGTGTATAATTCTATTGCATTTGATAAAATGCGGTTATTTTAATATTACAAACAGACACACCAATTTTATTTATTTTTATAGATATAGATTATAAATTAATAAAATAAATAGGACATACAATTTTTAATGTTATTGAATTTATGCTCAGGGAAACGAACAGATATAAACTTCCCGTTTAAAATTAAAATTACAGTAACATCTAGTTAAGCTGGAGCCGCAATTACGTCTATCGTCCCAAAGTTATATGCGCGCTAAGGTACACGCAGTCCGGAATGTATGCGAAAATAGCTGATAATAGCCGGTCACATCTGCATTTATCGTATCATTGCACGAATATTTGTGACGATCGCAAGTGCGGCTCCAGCATTACTCTCACTGATTTTAATATCAGTGAGAGTAATGCTGGAGCCGCACAAACACGCATGCACTCATGCACTTTATGTTTACACTGCGTATAGCCCTGGCTATTACCAGCATTTATATAACAAATTGGTTTTTATTAATATTGAAAGAGCGGTGCACCGTGACACAATCATCAATATGATATTTAAAGATGCCCCTGACTACAGACCACATAGATACTAATAATAATGGTGGTTAATATAACGCATAGCATTAAATTATAGCGCGCTATGTATACTGTACGTATATCGTACGATATTTAAATTTGAATTCGGCTCTATAATATAACGCCACGCTATGTACCTAGCGCCTAGCTTAGGCCGTAGTTATAACATTATAAACTATGAAGTTACGAACTACGCGATCTAACGAGTAACGTGCTAGACTGTAGACGCTAGATGTTATAACATAGTTTATAGCGTTATAGCGCTCAGTCTTCGCTCGCTGTATAACGTTTTGATGAGTCACGCGCTATCTCGGCCGGCTGCCGCGATCAGTGTTCAGTTACACGTTATAATATAGTCTATAACGTAGCGCGCTAGAAATATATAGTTTATAGTCTATAACGCGCTATCATAAAAGAGTTTATTTGAAAAATACTAATAGACACGTTGTGGAGAGGGAGGGGGGGGGGTGTAGCCGCATATATAAGCAAATGCCTCTAAGTGTCAAACGCTTGTGATATTTTACATCGCCAAAAAATAGAAATATGCCACGATATGCTACTTTATTTTTCCGAATACGGAGCCTAGATTTAACTAATAGTTTTTTAAAAGTTTGAACCGACTTTAAATATTAACAATGCTTAAATCTCAAAAACTACTGAACTACTGAACCTATTTTGATGAATATTCTCCAAGTTGTAATATACTTAATTCAAAAAGAATTATCTTGTCATGGATTCTAGTTTTTTGTGAAATTCGTGGACAAATATACAAACATACAAATTTACAAACATACATACACTTTAGAACACATATTTGGATACCTAAATAGATCATCATACTCAAATATTATATTTCAAACTGACAACCTTCGTATTTTGGTTGGTTGAAAACTACCGCTGGACTGATATTATTTCATCGGTAAGTACTCTAATTTCTTGGTATAAAAACAAGCTATACTGAAAACCTAAGAAATTGCTTAGAAAGGCGTATCAGTGTTATCTGTGTCCCCGACTATATCTGTGTCAAAATGAAATATATGTATTTTTTTAATTTACGACGATGATCTGGTAGGCAAAAAACTCCAGAGCCCACGGCGATAAGCCGCAGAGTGGCTTGTTTATCAATCTTTTATCGGATACATTTTGGAGAGTGCGCTGCGGAATTGCACGACTTAATTCCGCCATCCCCATTTTTTTATCATCGAGGTGCACAGATACTAGGCATCGCCATATGGTGAACGTTCCACGTACCCGAACAAAGCGGTTCGACTCGACATTCTTGATCTGAACCGCAAGGGACTGGAATATGCTACTTGTGTCTGTGCTCCCCGACGGTTACAACCTGGGGATCCTGAACAGGTACCTTCTAGGTCAGCGCGTTCCATCTTAGGCCACATCTTAGCTTACCATCAGGCGAGATCATGGTCAAGCGTCAACACAACAAAGTCTTCCCTATTGACAGTATAAAAATATTTTTTTTTTGGAATTTGTATAAACGGGTTTACATAGAATAATCATATTTCATTTTAACATTACTTTAAACTCTGTGCTTAAAAGATTTGCTTTTCATCACCACAGCAGGTGAATTTCTTGGTGATATAACTGTAGCCCCAAGAAAACAAAACTCTGCCATCCTCGCCGCGGAATCAGGTAATAAATTAACGCACTGGGGGTGTAATAATCAGATTTATAACACGTAATAACAATATATTATTTTTTATGACAATTTCATGGGTATTGCTGGGCTTTTGGGACATACACATATTTTACTAAAACTCTAATGTATGTTTGTCACATTTTCAAGGGACATTTCGTCTGAAATATTCGTGGGATTCGCAGGATCCGAAAGGGATCTGCTTCAGGTGTCTTTAGGTTTTGTTTTGTAGAGGATTTGCGAATCGCTTTGAACATAAGTGTCCTTGCATTCTCTGAATATTTTAAATGCTGGTTTATTACGTCCCCTTTGAATTTGTTTTGGCAATGTTGAGAGTTAGTTGAGATTATGAATATGGAAAGTTTTAACGATGCAAAGATGATCTAGTTTTTTTAATACACAAACTACAACAAACCAGTAGACATCTCTTTTATGCCCGGTTCCTATATCAGTAAAACGATCCGTTTTAGTTACGATTAGTAACATTTTCTACGAGGCGTAAGCTAAAACTGTTCCGATGCATGTCAAATTACCATATTATAATGTCCAAACAAATTGTGGAACGCCTCGATATTATTAAATTGGTCACCAATGGTTATTGCTAAGAATGATCGATCGTTGATTATAGAAACCCGTCATTTATAAAAAGTGACAACCATCGCCTATAGACGACAAGGATTTTAATGATGTTCCCGTGTGGGGGATGGCCATGATACTTGCCACCATATTATAACTAGCTATCTTATCCTCCAAATTGGAATACGGCAGAGGTAAGCATTGGCCAGAGGTAAGCATTGGCATTATTGACCGCCCCGTTGGTCGAGTGGTTAGCAACCCTGACTACGCAATCAACGGGACTCGGGTTCGATCCCCGACGGGGACAAGCATTTGTGTGATGAGCATAAATGTTTGTATTTCCGGGTTTGGGTGTTTATTATGTATGTAAAAGTATTTATACATGTATTTCTATGTATTAGTATCGTTGACTAACACCCACAACACAAGCAAATTTGCTTACTTTGGGGTTAGATCAATAAGTGTAATTTGTCCCGTGAATATTTATTTATTTATTTAAACAGACACTTCAATTATAACGGCAGATATAGATAAGGAATGGTACTAAGCAGTACAAGCACAGCTAGTCTGTAAATATTTTTTTATCTCATAAGATAGCAAACAAGCAGATGGATCTCCTGATGGAAGAAGTCAACAATCGCCTATAGACACCAAAGATGTTAATGGTGCGTTGCTATATTGTGGCGAGGTCTACTGCCACATGTATAAGTTTACCAGCTACCTTACCCTCCAAACGACAACACGACAGTACTAGCAATGATGCTATTTATATTTAGGGTGTACGGTAAAACTCTTAAAAAATTATGTTAACACCCTTATATGCATGTTTTTATTGCATTTTTTGTGTGGAAATTATAAATAAATAAATATTGCGGCAAGAATAGGTAAGGCGGTGATACCAGACCTCTTAGCCACAATGGTAGTGACTCGTATAGCTAGTCGGTCGCCTTTCACGTCCTGCCTGGCAGAACGGCAGTTGGTTTATTCTTCAAAGGAGCCCGGGACCAACACGAGGAATATTACAAACATTTTTATAGCAGCGAGATAGATCATTAAGTGACCCCGAATTTCAATGTTGATTACGTCAATTTAAAACGCGCGGATTTTTAAACAAGCTTTCTATTCTAGTACTAGAGAATGTTTATTTTTTGGTTCCGTCTTTGAGTCTGACTTAGATAGCTTATAGGCTAATGCGGAACTAACCATTAATATTCTTAATATTTCTTCTTAGACGCAGATTGTCTCTGTTAATTAAGAGAACTAATTGTTTTCTATGTTATTATGCTAATAAAAATGCATAAAAGTCAAGATATAAAATGGATGTTTTTTAAGAGCAAGTACTAGGTTTGTTAACTTAATCATGAATATCTCCCCGCGTTGGTTCCGGGCTCCTTTGAAGAATAGACCAACTGCCGTTCTGCCAGGTAGGTCGTAAAAGGCGCCCGAATGGATATGCGAGTCACTACCATCGTGACTACTAGGTGTTAGAGTTCTGCATTGTCTCACCCGGGTCTGATACCACCGCCTTTCCTATTCCTGCCGCAATAGCGTTAGTCCTTGTCACTGTTGTGTTCCTGTTTGGAGGGTAAGGTAGCCGGTAAACTTATGCATGTGGCATTAGACCTCGCCACATGATAGCAACGCACCATTAACACCTTTGGTGTCTATAGGCGATGTTTGACTCTTTCCATCAGGAGACCCATATGCTTGTTTGCTATCTTATGATATAAAAAAATATATTAGAATCTTTGATTAGAATAAATAAGAAAGAGAAAGAATAAAGAGAGTCAATGTCGAAATATCTCTTTCCCCGCGCGCGGTAATTTACATGCGGTTTATTCTAAACGGGCTACTGTTTGCTTGTCTCTGGCTGTCAAATGCAGTTTTATAAACTATTCAGATAATCCATAACCACAAAGAACCGGTCAAGTGTGAGTTGGACTCACAGAAATCAGAAATACTTTATTCAATAAAACTTTTTACAAGTTATTTTGACATACCGAGGGTTCCCCATAAATTTATAGGTAGCCTTAGCTACACATAGGCTTTGATTTCCTTGCGAAATTGCAAAATGTGCGACATAAACGTTCATATTTTTTTATCGTATTTTTATTTATTTATTTTACATAAACAAAAATTTTGTGATGTGACTAAAATTTAACTGTTTTCGGGTGTTTTTTCTTTTACATGTGCTGTAAGATATTGCTGCCAGCTAAATTTCAACTTTGATTCCCCTTTGAAATAGCAAAAAATATATAGCAAAATATACGACATAAATGGTCTTCTTTTGAACGCATTGACTTACAAGTATGATTTTTTTAACTTAATATCCCTATACGTTTCTGAGGAAAAGTGTCTTGATAGATGTACAGACGGAAACGACGTGATCTTACAATGGTTCCGTATTTTCGTTATGAGGCACAAAACCTTAAAAAATATCGTTATCATAAGTTTTACGGGTCAAAAATGAAAATTATTATGAGCAGAATTTTATATTTAAAGATAGGAAATGTTACCAGAGTTTAAGAACTTGTCAAACTCATGCGATTACTTTGACAAGTAATTAAAACAAAACATCACAACAAATAATGAAGAAACTTCCACTGTCTTAACTTAATATCGTAAAAGTCAATTATTCATTTTCGTAAAACCAGATAATATCTATTGATAGACAAACGTAAAAAGCCCTCGAGAGCCGCCATGTCAAATGATAAATCCAAGGCCTTTTGATACTTGATTTATTATCTGTGAAGAATTAAGATCCCTTTAGAAATTGGAAATGAAATGAGATTTTTTTTACCTTTATTTAATTTATGCAGTGAATTAGATATGTGCTTGAGTTTTGTATTTAGCTACGTGGATAGTCAATTCAGAAAAGTGTTGATCTTTTATTTATAGCCCCGTTGGTCGAATGGTTAACGACCCTGACTACGCAATCAACGGGGTTCGGGTTCGATCCCCGACGGCGACAAGCATTTGTGTGATGAGCATAAATGTTTGTATTTCCGGGTTTGGGTGTTTATTATGTATGTAAAAGTATTTATATATGTATTTCTATGTATTAGTATCGTTGACTGACACTCATAACAAAAACAAATAATTAGCTTACTTTGGGATTAGATCAATGAGTGTAATTTGTCCCGTGAATATTATTTATTTATTTTGTCAAAAAAAGATTTGTTTAGTGATATAAACATAAGGATGACAACAACCATCTTAAAACCTTCTATACATTTCAGTAGCACTGCACAGAATTCCATAAGATAAAGTAGAAAATTATTTTCGTAAACTTTTTAAAGCCCACTGTTGGGACACGGATATTGAATGCACTCACGCATACCTTGCAAGTGATGGCGCCAGTCATCTGCGTGACGTCATGCGGTATACTAATCATTGTAATTTATAACTGTGTATGTGATGCAATATAGAATATGAACTACTTATAAACTTCATAATTTTATCACTACCTAACAGTGACAACCGTACCCAAAGGTAATTGATAACCGCGATAAAGACCTAACTCTGACAATAATATAATCTGGCGGTAAACACTAGGCATGGAACATTTCATAAATAGAATGCGAAATATCACATGATATGCATTACCATAAATCGCATATGCTACGTTTCTTCATTTGGTTTGTGAAATATATAATAATATAATACATTCAATGAAACTGCATCGTTCGTTAATATTCAGAATATCATCTTCTTACGTCAACGTAGACAGCGAAGGAGTAGCGACGAATCGTGCATGTGTGTATATAGTGTGTAGTGTTAATCGTTACGAAAAGCGTAGCGCTATACGTGCTCCTGGCTACATTTTAATACTTAAAATTCGAAATTAATTTACATAGAAAGTATTTTTAAGTAGATTTTGAGTTAATAGTGTTAAAGTATAAACCTTGCGCTGATTTATCACATGTATAAAAATCACTTGTACACATTTCAGTTCAAAAGCATACAGAACATGTGAGGTTGGGGTAATTTTTCGACCGAAGGTGATAATCATTGCCAGTGATATTTCACATGTGAAATTATTGTGTTTTTTTCCAATGAAAGTGATTTAAAAATAGCAATCATTTCCATGCCTAGTAAACTCACCATTGAATCAAGATAAGTGCTATAACTTACACTTATAATGCCACTGAAATAACAGCATTATAACTCACACTCATAATGTCACCGAAACAATACAAGTAGTGTAACTTAATTTCATAATGCCATTTAAACATGACAAGTGTTGAAATATAGACTCATACTCCCACGAAAACAAGATAAGCGTTATAATTTACACTCATAGTACCACCGAAACAACACAAGTAGTGAAACTTGCACTCATATTACTACTGAAACAAGATAAGTATTGTAACTGATACTCATAATGTCACCGAAACAAGACAAGAGGTGTAATTTGCTTTCATAATGCCATCTTAATATGACAAGTGTTGAAATATATACTCATAATCCCATCAAAACAAGATAAGCGTTGTAACTTACACTCATAATACCACCGAAACAAGACAAATGTTGTAACTTTACACTCATAATGCCATCAAAACAAAATAAGTGTTGTAATTTACACCCATAATGCCACTGAAACAATATGAGTGTTGTAACTTATACTCAAAATAGCACCTAAACAAGATAACTGGCAAAATTTATACCAGGTAATATGTTGTTTCCCTCTTGGTAAGATTTTTTATTTCTTAAAACATGCAGCAAAATATAATCTCACCTAAGATTTGAAAAATAATATAATTGTCCTCTCCTATTTATAACACTTTCTAACACGTTAGCAAAACAAACAGAAACACATAGTACTGCTGCTACCTTGCGCACATTTCACTTTGCCACCAAAATATCCTCAGGGGAGCCGAGTAGCGCTTTACTCTACAAGAAATGTAGCATTTATTACATTTACATTTAATGAATTGGACGGTTAGCAAAATAAAAGAGGCTATATGATTGGACTCGATATAGGCAGCATTTTTGGTCAACATTTAGTAATGTCATTTTAATATTTGGATGATTTTGGCTATAGATCAGATAAGTGATAAGTGCTATTCATACGCTGCTCTCCTTCGCCTTCATATGTGTGTTTCTTTTTTATTTTTAAGTGTTTAACAAAAAGTGTATTTTCAGTTTGAAATTAATATTCGAAAAATTATTATAATAATATGTGCATAAAAAATCGCCGTAAATATAGCCGATCATCGATATCGGTAAAATATTATTTGGAATTACATCAACAGACTGTAGCAATTTAAAGTTAATATTCATTGTTGTTTCAGTCATGCTATTTGTTTTGTTTAATTCTTTATTTGCTTCTGTGAAAACAAATATTGACGATAATAAAGACTTGCAATTCGCAAATACACACGTGTGGTATAAAAATAGGTCGGGATAATATCCGTATTCGTAATAACATTTAACGGAAGTAAATATGGGTTGAGTGATAAATATGTAGTATATTATGGAATACAATAGTCAATGGTCATATTATGTCCTACTAGTCCTTTTTATCTATATTATTATTATAAACTAACTGACCCGGCAAACGCTGTTCTGCCTTTTTAACTACTCTTACTTTTTTCTATATTTTCTCACCTTTTAAACCTTCTCTGGACTTCAACAATTAATTCAATAGCAAAATTAACCAAACCGGTTCAGCTGTTCTCGAGTTTTAACGAGACTAACGAACAGCAATTGATTTTTATATATATAGATCAGCATCATTTTGTATTTCTTTTATATATGATTTTTTATTATTATTATTTTTTAAATTTTAATCTTAAGTTATTACCGAATCTTGGTTTGTTTTAATTTTTATTTATAATGACCTATTAGTTAGTTATTATATTTTCTGTATTATTTTAATTCAAGTTTTATTGTAATTCTGGTTTTAATTTCAATTATTTTAATTCATTTTTAATTATATAAAAGTTTTGCCTATATTTTTTTAACTCTAAATAAGTTTTGTCACTACAAAATGAAAATCCGTAATTGGCTTATGATGTGATTTTATTCAACGATTAATTTTATTGTGATATGCTGTGGATTTTTTGTTGGTGAATAAATAAATAAATAAATAAATAGATATGAAAGTTTGGATGTTTGGATGTATGGATGGATTTATCACGCAAAAACGGCTGAATTGATGTGGATAAAATTTGGCACACATGTATAAGATGACCTGGAATAGCACAAAGGATACTATACGTCCCGCAAAAATAAGTTTTTCCCGTAGGATTCACCAAAAACTTTTATATGCAGCGGACAGCAGTGTGCAGCTAGTATCATAATTGCGAAAGTATGTTTGGATGGATGGCTGGATGTATGTTTCTTACTCTTTCACGCAAAACGCCTAAACCGATTTAGATGAAATTTAGCACACATAATAGCTCATAAGCTAGAATAGTACATAGAGTACTTTTTATCTCGGTTCTCGTGGGATTTACAAGAAATCGTATAATTCTGCGTGCTGCTGGACGCAGTTAGAAAACAATAACAGGTTCCAAGAGCTCACTTCAGCATTTGGCTCGGTGCACCTTCACTTTCCGAGATACACCGATAGCCTACACAATAATAAACCAGTTTTCTAAACTAGGGGATAAAGGCATAACTATAGCTCTGCAGTGGATACCATCTCACACTGGTTTTGAAGGTAACGAAATAGTAGACACATTAGCAAAACAGGCCATAACTGACGGGCTTACCTATAATTATTTGCCGCACTTCATAAGGATTGTAAAAGATGAATGTAATAACAAATTTCGTGAACATTTTGATGAAAGATCCAAAGAAAAAGGCATATGGTACAAAACAATCCAACCACATTCTCTTAAGTCTCCTTGGATTGACAAGGCAGCATTCAACCGTTGTGTCACCGTGAGTGCTCTGAGATTGCGTTCCAGACATACCCCTGGTTGCAAATTTTCATTTTTAATGAAAAAGGCTACGCCACCCCACTGTCCATCGTGCAATATTGTGGATGACGTTTATCATATCCTGATGGAATACGTCCCGAACAGCCATCTGAAGGCATTCACGCGCTGCGACCTGATAGGGAGTTGTAATAGTATCCTGGTGGAACCTTTATCGGATTCCGCCAGACTCGAGACTTTATAATCTAGCAATTAAGAGACCCGAATAGTTAGTAGTTATTTTGTTGTGTGCAGACATTAAGATGTCTGTACCTAGAATTAAAAAAAAAACAGTGAAAATATAATAAAAGAGAATATTATTTAACAACGGGTACAAAGTAAGCCTCAATTACTTTTATCTAGAGTTGTGGTAAAAAATATAGTAAAACAGTTTGTTCGAACAATACACCACACCTCTACTTTTATATATATTATTAAGATAACAAACAGATGGCTCTCCCGATAGAAAGAGATAACCATCGGTTATAGACTCCAAAGATGTTAATGGTACGCGTCAACATTTTTTTACACTACTACCGGATTCGATTATCACGCCAAATATGGCGTTCTAATGTACCTCGTTAATCGTTTTGAAACTACTTGAAAATTAGCTCTCAATTTATGACATTCAAATAAACTTAATATCACGTTTGAATGAAAGAACAGAATGAACCCCAGTCTGTACAACAACTAGTTTATTAATTAGACCCTCACCCATTTGTATTTCGCCAATATTGTGCAGAACACAATCATTGAATCGTATCACGGTACCGAATCTTGCCCTCCTCCATTAATGTATTATATTAAATATATTCTCTTGTCTATAGTACGGTCCCTACGTATAAAAGGAAATGTCATAAGCTGAGGTTTACAGGAGAGCGTAATTAATGTTCAAATTGCTCTAGTAATAATTCTATGTACATTTATAAATATATTTTTTCTGCAATAATTTATCGATTTAGGGTGTTTATAAAACTTTTTATTAGTATAATTTTTTTCGTAATTAATCTCGAAATCCTAATAGGTTACTTTTTCTACGTTGACATTCATATCAGGTAACTCTAAAATATATCTTATGCGATTTGTATATTAAATGAAATTCATACCATAATTTCCCTACTTTTGTAATTTAAAATTATGGTTAACGCAAATAAATAAATTTATTATTTATTATTATTATTATTATTAATTCATAAGGGGCCGTTCAAGAATTACGTAAGCACTAAACGGGGCGAGGGGCTTGTATTTGCTTATTTTTGATAACATGGGGGGGAGGGGAAGGAAGTCTGTGTGGTGATCACGTCAGCAAAATTAATTTTATTACGTTTTACTGGTTTACCACAAAATTTAGTTGATGACAACTTTGCATGAAAACTCATCTTCAGAGGTTACCCAAATGTGTATATGAACATGGTTGCTCAATCCAGCAAACATTCAATATCAGTGTCTAAGACTTAGAGTCATTGAAGTATCATGAGCTAAGGGTTGTTCAGTCCAGTCAGAATGATCTTGAGGCTAAGCGCATCAGCGCATAGCCAACTTTTTGTAGGTAGTATGAACCCTGCGAATATGCTCTCAATATGGCCTCGATAGAACACTTGTTTTTGTAGCCAGGAAAATTATTTAAAAAATAAGTAAACGGTTGACCCTGCGGGCCATCCCTGAAACTTCCCGCTAAATGAAGGTATTTTAAACTTAAGAGATAAAAAGTATAAGCATATATTTTTTCAGTTCCAACATATAATTTGTTAAAAATGGCAGTATAATGATTTTTGAGCAAAATAATCGATAGGTTGAAAAATTTCAAAACATTTTCGTCATTGATAAATAACTAACAAACTGACCGATTTTGATCTAAATAACAGTATTTGATGCAGTTTTGAAAGGAGAAAAGCCGATAAGATTTTTTAAATCATCGGTGTATTAGCCTGAATGTTATTTCAAAAATGTTAAGTAAGTTTGCTAAAAACAGCTTAATTTTAATATTTAAAAAGCCGTAACTTTTCAAAATTAGGTTCAATTTTGATTTTTGAAACGGCATTCGTCGTAGTTTTTTAATACTAAAATATCGTAAAATACCGAAAAACGACTGGTTGAATAATTTCGAAGTTACGTCGAAAAAACACTTTTTACAAAATTTTTCGTCAACGATTTATCCCAGGCAGATAAACTGATTTTGATGCAATTTATGCATAAGACGTAGTTCTTTGAGGAATAGAGCTGATTAGTTTTTGTACTAAATCGGTACATTAATGTGGAAGTTATGTTTTTTCAAAATTTCTCAAAATCTCCTGGATCGACTTGGTTCAAATTTTCAAGAAGTCTAAGTTGAGCGGAATCCAATCGAATGCCATCAATCGCGTTTCGATCAGTGCAGCCTTTCAAAAGTTATGAGATGTTCACATACACACATACACACACCCACACACACACACACACACAAACAAACCCACACACACACACACACACACACACACACAAACCCACACACACACACACACACACACACACACACACACACACACATAGACATACTGACGCCATCGTGAAAATAGTGGGAAATGTTCCTAGGATTTCAACTTGGTGAAAACTCGATTTTCGAAAATCCGGGCAAAATCAGTAACTGCCTTATACGTAACGGGAAGTAAAAAAATTGTAAACCAGTTGACCCTTCAGGCTAACCCTAAAACTTCCCGCTTAGTGACGGTATTTTAAGCTCAAAGGATTAAAAATTATATGTCTAGATTTTATCACTTAAAAGATTGAGTTTGTTAAAAACGGCAGTACATTGATTTTTGAAAACTGTATATATTGGAAACGATGATCAGTTTTGTTCTTTCGAATGGCATTCTACGCAATTTCTGAGTTAAAGTTAGGTTAGGTTAGATAAACCTTATTTTTTTAATTGCCCGACCTTTGAATCGAAACTGGGAGCGAATGAGGTCAACACTAACAACGGATCACTAGACCATAGTGGCGGTATGTTATTGGGGTTTTCAATTATCAGTAGTAGCTTGGAGTCTAGTGGTGTTGAATTAATAGAACCATAAATAAGCATGTTCATGGTCTCAAGCTTATATGGTCTCGTTTATCGTAAAAATAAGTGATAATTGTTACAGGCTGGTTAAATGCGGCCGATGAGGGTCACCACCCATCTCGCTATCTCACAAATCGAAGAGTTAGACTTCTGAGATACAACTTGAAAGAGTGAGAGCGTCTTTTGACTTTTAGTTCCCCTGTGTTTGTCCGGGCTGTTTTGAAGAATAAATCAACTGCCGTTCTGCCAGGCAGGTCAAAAAGCGACCAATTGGCTGTATATGTTACAATCATCGTGACGTAGTAAAGTTTCGCGACGACTCGCCTGAATATATTTTGGTACCATTGCCTTACCTATTCATGGCGCAATAACGTCAATAATTGACATAGTCATGTTCCTATTTAGAGGGTAAGATAGCCGCTAGACTTATGCATGTGGCATTGCCATCTCGTTAAATGAATAGCAACACACCAATAACATCGTTGGTGTCTGTTCGCGATGGTCACTATTTCCATCTGGAGAGTCATGACCGCCCCGTTGGTCGAGCGGTTAGAGACCCTGACTACACAATCAATGGGGTCCGGGTTCGATTCCCGGCAGGGACAGGCATTTGTGTGATAAGCACAGATGTTTGTATTTCTGGGTTTGGGTGTTTATTAAATATATTAGAGTATTTATATATGTATTTCTATGAATTAGTATCGTTGACTGACACCCATACTACAAGCATATAATTTGCTTACTTTAGGGTTAGATCAATTTGTGTAATTTATCCAGTGATATTTATCTGCTCACTTGGTATCTTATGATATTAAAAAAGTTTGCTCTTCATATCAGTTGAAGGAACCGGCGTGCGTCTATTTATTTCTTGAATTTGGTAGCGCATGACAAAATCCTATAAAATTTCCGTGTAAATCTATTTAAATGCAATCAAGTTCTGCATTTCCTTGATAACGGGCTTGCAAATAAGCGAATAACAGCTTACAACTTTATCTGAATAGAATTGCAAGGATGCACTTTAATTCCAATATACGTTGACAAGCAATTAGATTGTGGCTTTCTGCGTAACAAATTTTTAAATTCAGTTCCACAGATCACTTTCTAAAAACAAACCAACAAACTTAAAAACTTTACCTTTATGTAATACTAGCGGCCAGCTTCGCATGGGAAAAAATGATTAAAATCGATCCAGTAGTTTTGATTTATTCATTACTGCCCGTGGCCCGCACGCGTTTTATTTGGAGTAAAACAATTCCCCTTTCCCTATACCACGAAGATTTCCTGCTATCTTTGGAATATCTAAATTCATATAGGTACTACATTTTTAATTTTACATTTTTACCTATTTTTTTTATTTTTACAATTGATATATTACAGAATGTCTTTATATACAACGTTCACAGCTTTCTTGCCATTAGACAATACAAACATGTTTTCTTTAGAGGTTACTCTTGAAAGAGCGATATATAGTTGGCCATGTGAAAAACAGTCAACGCTCAAATATAAGCCTGCAACGTTGAAGGTTTGACCCTGCGATATATTAAGGCGAGGCATCGGAGCAAACGGGAAAATATATGTAAATGGTTGACCCTAAGGGCCATCCCTGAAACTTCTCACTAAATTAAGGTATTTTAAGCTCAAAAGAGTAAATAATATAAGCATGGATTTTTCAGTTCAAACATCTATTTTGTTAAAAATGGCATTATTATTAATTTTTGAAAAGCTGTATTTTTGAAAACTGTGATGGCGTTCAACTCAATTTTTGAGCTCTAAAATATTGTTTTAGCTAAATAATCGATAGGTTGAAAAATTTCGATGCTATGTCAAAAACATTTTATTTTTAATTTTTTTCATTGATAAATCCCAAATAAATTGACTGATTTTGATTAAATTAACGGTATTTGACGCAGTTTTTAAATAACAAAAGTTGATAATATTTTTAAGTCAATAGGTAAATTAAGTTGAAAGTTATTTAAAAAAAATTAAGAAAGTTTGCTAAAAACAACGTAATTTTAATATTTGAAAAGCTATAAGCTTTGAGAATTGATTCGATTTTGATTTTTGAAACGGCATTTGATGTAGCTTTTTTAGTACTAAGATATCGTAAAACACCAAAAAATGATCGGTTGAAAAATTTCGTAGCTACTTTTTTTCGAAAACACTTTTTTCAAAATTTTTCGTCAACGAATACTCCCAAACGGATAAACCGATTTTGATTCAATTTATGTTTTAAGTTTTTTGAGGAATAGAGCTGAATAGTTTTTGTGCTCAATCGGTACATAAATCTGGAAGTTATATTAAAAAAATACTGTTTTTCCAAAATTTTTTGGTGCTTTTTCAAAATTTCTCAAAATCTCCTGGACCGAATCGGCTCAAATTTTCAGGAAATTTAAGTTGAGCGGAATCCAATCGAATGCCATCAACCGCGTTTCGATCGGTCTAGCCGTTAAAAAGTTATGAGATGTTTACATACACACATACACAAACACACCCATTCATACACACACACAAACATACATACAGACATACTGATGTCATCGTGAAAAAAGTCGGAAAAGATTCCTAGGACCTCAAAACATGGACATCTGCTGAAAACTCGATTTTCGAAAATCGGGATAAAATCCTTATCTAAAAAACTTCCTTATCTACATACGTAGTGGGAAGTTAAAAACTGGTTTTCTAAATTACGTTTTTTACATTAATTGTTAAAAAACAATTTTACAAAAATTATACGATATACCTGAAGACATTATCTAAGGAATGTGCTATCTTATTATATGATAGAATGTACTATACTTGATCATATAAAATTCCGAAAACAAGCTAAAAAATCTCTAAAACAAATAATTTATTAATACTATTTCTAATCTTCGACATGATTTTTATATGGTGATATTTAGTTTAAAAAAAAAGGATGTACTAAATTTTTTTTAGTTTTCACCTGCAATATAGGACATATTTATTTATCCGAAAATTAACACGTTTCCCAGCGTCGCGGTTTAACAAGACATACCGCGCACGCGCCGTCACAGGTCCGTAAACTCGGAACCGCTATGCCCCTGCATTTTAAATCTGTAATATCTTCGAAGATATTCATTTAAATTACATGCTGTTAAGGCCATATTGATCTATATTAATTCAACAATATATTTCAGGTTTAATTGGATAAGGATTGCTGTATTGCTTAAAATTGCTTCAAAAAAGCTTTTATTTCTCGTAAAAAGTAAATGACAAAAAATGCGGAGTTTTCTGTAGACCTTTTCAAGGTGTACAAATACTTAGTACATTATTTTGATAAATCTCATAGGGTTTAGCCTGCGTTTGCAATGTAAGGGGAAAAAAATATAATTATTTACGACATGACATATATACTATATATATATATATATATATATATATATATATATATATATATATATATATATATGTATATATATATATATATATATATATATATATATATATATATATATATATATATATATATATATATATATATATATATATATATATGCTGAATCAATTTTTATTTTTTGGATTTGTCTTTGTCCGGAACAGAATAATAAATATTAAAATATGATATTTATCAATATAAAAAAAATATCAAGAAATATAGTTTGCCGGCACGTCATTAAAATATTAGAATTTTTAAATTTATTTTTATTATCTTAATGAAAAAATTAAAACGCCGGCTAAGTGCGGACTCGCGCACGAAGGGTTCCGTACCATCTTACCAAAAAAAAAAAACCAAAACACGTTTATTGTATGGGGACCCTTATTTTTTTAATTTTTTTATTTGTTGTTATAGCGCAACGGAAATACATAATTTGTGAAAATTTCAACTTTCTAGCTATCGCGGTTTATAAGATACAGCCTGGTGACTGACAGACAAACGGGCAGACAGACAGCGAAAGCTTAGTAACAGGGTTTCGTTTTACCTTTTATGTACGGAACAATAAAAATTGAACCTAATAATAGTTTTGTATTAATAATTCTAAAATCCTAAATCTACTCATTCATTGACTGTTAGCCGGAACGAAGATCGCGGGGCCAGCTAGTATGATATAAAAAGCTCTTTTACCGCTTCATTTCTAAAAATACAAAAAAATATTCCTGCTTTATGTTTAAAAAAAAATGATTCTCTTGAGAATATCGAAATATACGTTTTTTGCAGCATAAACATCCACACCATTTTTTTACGTTAACTTGCAAGTTTGTATTTTTCATAGCTTCAATTAGCTGTAGACCTCAGTAGATAGTTTTAATTTCAACTGGATACCTTCACGCGTTCCTGAGATAAAAGGTCTCAATAGACAGACGGACAGACAGACAGACGGACAACAAAGTGACTTCCGTTGATAACCTCCATTTTTTCGTCTGTTGAAAAGAGGAACATAAGTAGAATTTTTTTTAAGTAACGAAACCCTAAAATCACCATAAACATCTTGTTAATGCATTAAGGGCTTAATGAGGCGTATAGAAAAACAAATTTTAACAATAAACAAGTATAAAAACGTCGTAAAAAACTGTTCATTTTCCAAATAGCACCGATAACAACGAACAGGGTTCATGTCTGTAGAGCTCCTTTATTTTTGTTAACAATGGTCTAGTCTAGAAAAATGTGTAGGGTGACGGCTCTCCATTGTATGGAGCTTACATTTCATTACTGACTGCGGATGGAACGCTAAACCGATATTTCTTATCGTTCTTTAATACTTCTGTATTAAAAACGGTAGGAAATATCGTTTTTTAACGGTGTTACGTTTTCTTATTTATTTATTTATTTAATACTTTATTGTACACTTAAAAGTCATATTACATTTTTATTTGTGAACATTTACAAAAGGCGAGCTTATCTCTGCAAGAGATTTCTTCCAGCAAACCCAAAAGAATGAGAATTCGTATAAGAAATGTAGAATATACAGTGTACAAATTATTAATTTTAGAAACATATAACTTAAAGAGAAAAAAAATACTACAAATTCTTATTTTAATTGACTTAATAGTATAAATAATAACTAATACGTTACTGTACCCTTTCATTCAGAGTTGATAGTGAAAGAATTACCATAAAATATGGAAAAATGTGATGGATATTGTAAAATTCCACGTAATTGGTTAAATAAATCAAGGAAAGCGAATAAGTAAATAGTTCTACATGTTGGTGTGGACTCTCTTTGAAAAAGAGAACTGAATATTTTTCTATTCAAAGTTATCGCTAGATATAGTCGATAATCGTTATCAGGTCGATAAAATGCGGCGACAATCCCTGAAATTAATTGATGATGATGATTTATTTTTATATCATAAGATGGGTCTCCAGATGGAAAGAGTTAAACGTCGCCTTTGGACACCAAAGGTGTTAATGGTGCGTTGTTATCTTGTGGCGAGGTCTAATGCCACACGCATAAGTTTAACGGCTATCATACCTTCAAAACCGAAACATGATAGTGAGAAGCACTGACGCTATTGTGGCAGGAATAGTTAAGGCGGTGGTACCAGAACCGGGCGAGACAATGCAGAACTCAACCACCTAATAGTCACGATGGTAGTATAAATAGCTAATCGGTCGACTTTTACGACCTGCCTAGCAGAACGGCAGTTGGACTATTCTTCAAAGAAGTCCGGAACCAACACGGGGTGATCCATCATTTTGCCAACCGACAAACCGGTGAATTGAGGTAAACCGGAAAGTATATAGACGTTTCGTTTACCCTGTGTACCCTGCAAGGGAAACGAGTGTGATAATTAGTATTTTATTACCTATAAACATTAAACATCAAAGGCTTCAACCTCTTTTAACAAGTTCACATTTTTATAGCTGCTACTGAATAGAAAATACAGTGTGACCATACACTGAGAAGATCCGGCGGAAAAAACTCATCCACATTAATCAATAATATTAACCGCAATGAATATGTTTTGTGTAGTAATATAGAGCTGTTATCAGATTCATCATCGATATTGTTATCAACATCCTTATTACCGCCATCCCCATCCACGACACGGAAGAGGCAGAAACGAGGATCCTTTTTTATGTTTCCACGTTGTCAGATTGTTTGTTTTTCCTTGAAGCGAGGCGCATTATCTCTCGTGTCCCATCTAATGTTATCAAGTTGAGATAGGTACTTTCTAGCTTATTTTTTACTTCGTTTCGCAAAAGAATAGTTACTCATATGAGTAAAATCTTTCCACTTTACAATCATTCTATTTTAATATTGGGAAGTGTTGAAACTTGTATTTTCGTGAAGCGTTATGCGTTGCAAGATACATAATTCTTTATTTAGGATTCACTTGAACTTTATGTATTATAGTGTAGGTTATTTGACCACTATATTACTCTCACTCAAAGATTGATCCCTTAAGCTAGTGATGCGATTGTACTTAAGTGCTCAAGTCTAGAAAGTTGAGACAAGCACAATATGCACAGATTTTAGGCAAGTCAAGTCGAGTACATGTTACTGAAGTGTGTCTGTGTACTGTGAGTCGAAACAAGTGCGACAGGGTTGCTGCTAAAGAGTCCAGTGAACTTGAAAATTTAGACATGGGACTAACTTTTCAAGTTCACTGGACTCCGAAAAGCGTGGCTCTAGGGCACCTTATAAAGCTGGTTGATGGTGCTGTTAGAAGTAAGGATTATATCAATTGACGATGATCAAGTCAGAATGTTGTTACGTGATGTTTGTCGGAATGTCACCACTGTAGATTTAAGTGATCACGCCGGGCTACCTCTGCAGTAACGAGGTGACATCGCCACTGTTGATGACGTCACACGAGGTTGAAAAAGGGAAGATCTTCCCAATCAGGCAAGGGTGCTGCCTGTGGACCAAGGTCCATTTGAGAAGCTTAAAAATTTGTACATCATAGCGTTATAAAATGAATAATTATTACTTCGCGACTGAGGATCAATCTTTATGTATTTAAACATTGAAGACTGCTTGTCTGCAACAGAAGGTTACCAAAATTAGGAATTAAAGGTCTCTAAATACAATTTCACAATTTTCAACAAACTAAGGATGTAATAAATCTCGAGCAAGTTCTTATTAATTATTAATACTTTCTCGGTTTTATTATAATTTATTATAATTTTGTTACGATCTTTTTTAGCGCTTATTAGATTCAGGAGATCGAAAGTCAGTAATTACAGATGTTTTGCTTTTAAGTTTTATGCATTTTCTCGCGTCTATGGTAATTTATATTGGTTGCCATGTTGTTCAAGTGGTTAGCGACGATGGCTACGCAATCGACGGGGCTCGGGTTCGATCGCCGACGGGGACAAGCATTAGTGTGATGAGCATAAATGTTTGTATTTCCAGGTTTGGGTGTTTATTTAATTTATTCCAGTATTTATATATGTAATTCTATGTATTAGTATCGTTGACAAGCACCTATAAGACAAATAAATAATTTTATTTGTCTTATAGGTGCTTACTTATTATTGCTTACTTATTGCTTACTTTGGGGTTAGATCAGTAAGTTTAATTTGTCCCGTGAATATTTACATCTATATTTACATAGTTTATGGTGATTATTTTAAATATAAACACTTGTACGGTTTTTGTTACAACAAATTCATACACATTATATTCATTACATTAATTTTAAGGGAAAGATAAACACACAACTAATGTGCAACTTTTTATTGTCGCGCAAACGTTTCGTGAGGAACATGTTCACAAATTAAATTTAAAATTCCAAAGTCAAGTTTATTATAAATGTTTGATTCTAATATTATTTAGAATATGAAATACAAATTCACATTTCATATACAAAACAAATATTACCTTCGGCGTAGTAGGCCCGGGATAGGAAGTGCCCGGTTGGCGATAGGCTTGCCACCTATAACATTGTGGGACAAAATATCTTTGGCTAATCGTGGGTAAATTGGTTGTACCTCTTCCTACTTCTCTGAGGATACGGGCGTGAAGGTACTAAATAAGTATTTCATAAATGCAATATTTTATAAACATATTTAGATAATCCAGTTTAATAGCACATTTCTGCAATGCTCAATGATGGTATAAATCTCATTGCGATTCTATCTTCAGAGCTCGATAGAAAATATTCACTTTATATGATTCCGCTGCGAAGCTCAATATAAAATTGTTGCTCCGCCGTCCGTCTTATAAACTGGCTTATCCAATTTCACCCAGATTCAATATTAAAATGACAAGCGTGGAACACTTTCGATAGATGATTGCTTACCCGTCTCTGGAGATTTAGTTAGGTCGTACAGTATTGGATTTCGTTGATAGTATTAACTGATGTACGATTTATTCATTTATATTATTTTATAATATATAATTTACTCCAAAATTTACATATCTTAAATCTGACCGGTTTCTCCTGTTAGAACAATTTTGCCTATTAGAGTATCATCAGGTCTGATGATGCTCTAATAGGAACATTTTCTTGACCTTAAGATATATAACTTCAAATAGTTATGATAAAAATTATGTTTGTAAACAGTACAAAATTTATGTTACAGAACTTTACCATCTATTTAGTAGTATTACATCGTCTTGTTATGCTTGTCACTGCTATGTTCCAATTGTCGGCAAACATTCCTTCCTTACCTTCTCGCTACATGGGAAGCAGCATTAATAACTTCAGAATATATAAGCGATGGTTATCTTTTTCCAGCAGGAGAGCCATCCGCTTGTTTGCTATATCTAACATGTTACGTGAGTTATAAGGAAAATTTGCGAATACTTTTTGGAGAAAAATTTCAAATAATCAGTCCCCTCTTTAGATTCCAAAACAAGGAAAATAAAATCTGCAAAACAGCCTTTGCGTTAGCATCGTGTTTCGACTTCTTAAGAGGTACAAAGGGTTGACAATTACAAATTAAATTTATATCCATCCGTTTGTAACCGTTTGCTTAACTTGGCGTCCAATTGAACAACGAAACTTTCTTAAATCCTTTAGTGGATACTTAAACTTTATAGAATTGGGCTTTACTTTGTCGAAGTACATAATTTAAAGACCAAAACAAGAAAAACTTATTTGGAATTATCTTAAATAACCCATTACTGCACATACGACGATAGTTTAGGAACGTGCTTTGACATAAAAAGTATCATGCCCGGTTCCCTCACGTGGTAGGGTGAGTAAACCGAATGCCTACAGACTTTTAGCTCGCCACATTCACTGGTTTGTCGGTTGGCAGAATAAGTGGTGATCCTCATCGCTACATTTATCGAACTTTTAACTACCTATTTATAGTGATAACAGGGAGCAAAGGCTTTACCTACTCATCCCCCCTATTCTACCGGACTCCGAGTTGTAACTGAAATTTTGGATTTTCGAGACAAATTTCAAAAAACCTCAATAACACTTGCCCGATCCGAGAACTGAACCTGGGACCTTACGCACTGAGCCGAATTGTCTAGTGGCACGAAGCAGTGCTTTGAGAAGACGCCTGTTGTATGTGTACTGTTAAAATAGAAGAAACAGTGAATTATAAATGATCTATTTTTATATCATAGGATAGCAAAAAAGCTGATGGCTCTGCTGATGGAAAGAGCTTAACTTCGCCAGCAGAGATGTTACTTGTGCGTAATAAAAGGTGTTGTAGAGATTAAATTCCAAATGCATAAATTTACCGATTACTTACCCTCCAAGCTGAAACATGGCAGCGAAAAGTACCGACGCTATTGCAGTAGGAAAAGGTAAGATGGTGGTAACAAAATCCGAGCGAGGCGTTGCAGAACTCTACCATCAAGTAGTAGTCACGATGTTAGCGACACCTTTTAACCTATTCCTGCCTTTTACGTTATACCTAGCAGTAAGTCAGTTGATCTATTATTCGAATGGGGCCCAGATCATTTCTAACCATCATCTTCTTTCTCTCTTTGAATGTTTGTGTATTAAATGTAGTTCGATCTATTTGTTTATCCGTTTCTTGTTTCTAGAAATATGTGATTTTCTCCTTGGCAATAAAATGGAAATATTACCCTCTCCCTCCCTTCCCGCCCCTTTGATCGAGTGGTTAGCGAACTTAATAATAAATCGATGGAGCTCGGTTTCGTTCTCGGCGGAGACAAACATTTGTGTGATGAGCGTAGAAATACATACATTTGTGTTTGTGTTTCTGGCTTTGAATGTTTATTATATATCTTACAGTATTTGTATATGTATTTTTATGTGTTAGTATCGTTGACTAACACCCATAACACAAGCAAATAATTTGATGAAAAAATTATCTTCACACCCGTATTTCTGAAGATGAAGGCAGAGGTACAACAAGTGCACCCACGATTAGCAGACTATACTTAGACCCACAATGTGCAGGGACAGGCATTTGTGTGATGAGCAGAGATGTTTGTATTTCTGGTTTTGAGTGTTTATTAAATATATTAGAGTATTAATATATGTATTTTTTATGTATTAGTATCGTTGACTGATACCCATACTAAAAGCATTTGCTTATTTTGGGGTCAGATCAATTCGTGTAATTTGTCTAGTGATATGTTAGTATTATCCTATTAAAAATGGTTAAATCTCACCTTTTAAGCGGATTAACTCCGACGTGAATCACAAACGGTCGGAGCCTAGGGCGAGTGGTTCAGAAATTTTCGGACAATTCTAGCATTATCAAAAAGAACCGTTTTTGCATCTTCGCAATGGTGATATTCGGGTTTATATCTAATTTTTTCAAATAAGTACAAAGATTAGACGGAACGGATTATTATTATTATTGTCTCTTTATTTAGATTAAATTCTTATTTGATTATATTTATAGTTATAGTATTATTAAAAAAATACAATGTTATAAAAATAAATATAACAAAATAGGTTATCCGCCAGCGGGAACGTTATGGTTAAGTCACCGGTGGTCAAGGTGACAGAGAGAGGAACCTCCTCACATTACGTGCCGTCCCCAATGCAGCTGCCCTTTGTATACGGCTCTTAATCCAGAATTGTAGCGAAAACCTTCCAAGATATTACTCAAGACTCTTCGCTACAAGACCGTTTACGGAAACGACTATCGGAACAATCGTTGTTGATTCCACAACCCACAAGTGGGCTCTCATGAGCTAAGTCTAAATATTTAGTTAGTTTTTCTTTTTCTGCTTTCACGAGGTTATCGTCATGTGGGACTGTAATATCAATAATAAATGCCTGGCTCTCTAGTCGATCAACTAACACTATATCAGGTTTATTTTTGGTAATAGTCCTATCTGTGATGACAGATCGGTCCCAGTAGAGCTTAGCACGACTATTTTCGAAAACTGCCTCCGGTGCGTATTTATTATTATTATTATATTTGTTATTCATTAAATAGTCAACTAGTTTCACTTTTTCCTGCATTATTAAGGCTAGAACGTAAATCATCTTAAAGATACATTGATTCCACTATTATAAAAGTCACAAAATAGGAAAAGCGGTTCGACGAAATTATTATATTCACCATTCTCTACAGGAAAAAAAGATTCTACTTTTATACAAAGGAAAAGATAACCCGATGTCTGTTGTAATTCAAATTCGGGCAATAAATAAAAGAAATGCCACTTTTATAGTACACGGAACAGGCGTCTTACAATTGTATTTCTGATTTAGTGCAATCCCCTACTAACTGCATTTGAAAATTCCATAACGTCCTGTAGTTTCCATATTGGTCTTGGTATTCAATACGAAATTGAAAACTTGCCAAGAAGATTTTAACACTGATAAGAAAATGGAATTAGAAATAAGTCATGTTGTTCTGGTAGAAGCCATATCGGGGTAGACGTAGATTGGATCTTGAGTACAAATCTTATCAGTTTTCAAATGTTTTCTCAATTTATTCAACAGTAAATTATAGCTAAGATATTTCATTCTAAATTATTAAGATTTTTTTTTAAAATTAGACGTTTTTAATAATAACATTGAACATTTAATTAAAAAATATTTTGGCGTAAATTGAGAGAAGCTCAGATTTTTTATGGTCGGAAATAGCGCTTGATGCAGTTTTCACCATCAAAACAGTAAAACTGTAGCAACTAACTTGGCATTTTCTACATTTTTCAAACCCTACATCAGACTTCAACAAATTAAAATGAGACCATACTGGAAGAGACATTAACATCTTTGGTATCTATAGGCGATGGTTATATATATATATATATATATATATATATATATATATATATATATATATATATATATATATATATATATATATATATATATATATATATATATATATATATATATATATATATATATATATATATATTAGGGTGTTTCAAAAAAATCGAATTTTTTTTTTCTTCAAATGGTCGGCAAATTCTGTCAGAGAATGCTAAAACAATAATCTCGCTAAAAGATGAGCTCTTAATTTCAAGATTTGAAGGTCGCTGTCCGCAATTCTTCATTTCCCATATAAATAACATAGGAAAAAAATTTTTTTATTTTTAGAATTTTATATCTCTGTATGGAATCAATTTATGGCTATGGTCTTGTTGATTCTTGTAGGAAATTTGACGCTCTACAAAAAAGGTTTCTTATCATTTTTCCATAAAATGATTCCTTTCTGAGTTATTCGAGGTCAAAGTTCGATTTCGTTCAAATTTTCGTGTTTTTTCAAATTTAATTATTATAGAAATTAAATTATTAGATTATTAGTAAAAATATATCACAAATTTATATCTCAGACATAGAAAGGTTAAAAAAAAAATGAATATTTCAACAATAAATTATAAATTATATTCTAAAAAACTGTAGAAATTGAAAGTTATCGATTGCTATACTGTTATACGAAGGCTGTTTTATTACAATTAGGATACATTTCTCTGTGTTTTTTTACAACTTGTAATAAGTACTGAAAATCTTCTTCATTTTTTGTCAAAGTTTGGTTGTATTCAGTTACTAATGATACACCACGTTCTGCTGTATCGTTTGTAACTCGTACTTTACTCAAAAACAGGATAGCTTTTTGGTAACTTCCATTTATTGGCCATAATAAAGCGTCAGTGTCAAGAAAGTCATACGATAAATTGAATTTTTCAAACAAAAACAAAGAATGTTCTGAGACAAAGTCACTTAAATCACTCGTTAATAGTGACTTCACATTTTCTTTAATCACAAGCCGTTTAAAATTTTTTTGATTACTTTCGATTTAATATTTTCAACCATTTTCCTTTTAACATCTACTGAAACATTTACATCAAATAAAGCTAAAACAACTAATTCCTCAGACAGATACCATAAGTGATCAGCCATTTTATCAGCAGCAATTTTAGCGAAAGAAGGATTGTTTTGGCTGTATAGCAATAAATTTTTCATGAATGTTAAATCACTATTTGGTGCTAATATGCCAGATGATGCCTTAAACCATGTTGGTACATAAAATCTTAAAACAAATATGCAAATTTGTCGAATCCCTGTTATTTCTCTAGAGTTAAGTTTAAATTGGTTGCGGAACATGAATATTTTTAAAGAATAGATTGCTTTTGCCATCCAACGAGCGTGGTGCATAGCACCAGGTCGCTTAAAAGAAATCTCTTTAGATGAAGTAGTATTTAAGAATAATAATGATAGCTCCAGAAGTTCGTAGTAATCATCTCTCGGTTGTGATACCTAGAAAATAAGTTATTAAAATCAATTGATAGAACAAATAATTTTTAGGTCTTATTTTATATATAAATCAAATTTGTTTGAAATTGTAAAATTTCACATAATTATTTTCTGGATTTTCAAGTCAAAAAAAAAATAATTTAAGACATACGTTTAAGATTTACACACGACATTTAACGACATTTAAATATATTATAACCTTACTTGTAAATGATTTGTCATAGATGTTACTATTTCTTCTTTTACATCTTCAAGAGCATTGTGTATGATTGGGTCTAAAATTCCTGGAGTATAATTTGACGTGTTAAAATCACTCCACTTGTTTTTAAACCGTAAAATCATTGGTACATTTGGGCCGGATGAAGTTGGCCAATAGATTTCAAATACTCGTTTTAAAACAATTTCGAATATATGATGTCTGCATGGTAGATATACCAATTTCTGCTCCAACTCGCCTTCAATCAGTTTACAAGTACCGCCGTGAATTCCTTAATAACAAAATAAAAAATTAAACGTAAGTAAAAAATTAATTTGTATGACAATGACCAAATCAAATCTGATTGTAAATATTTGTATTAACTGCTGGAATTAATACCTGTATTAACAGCCGCCGTATCGAAAGACAGTGCTTTTATTTTACGACTAATACCCCAATCGAATAGAGTTTTTACAATAGCTTCAGCCTGATTTTTTGCAGTACCAGACCCCATTTTGGGCACACGTAATATTTGTTCACTGCCTGATGATGATATGATAATTGGTAATCTATCAACTTTTTCCGTACCAACAATATCGGGTAATATTTTTCCGTCCCAGTGTAACACAAAATTATCCTGGTTTTTAAGCCCGTCTTTTAATTTAGCAGCCATGTTACTTCGAAATTTTTGGCGAGCTCGATGAATTGTCGAATGACTCAATTTGCAGCCTCTGATGTCAATATTAACACTTTTGAGAGTAGCAGCTACAATATATACAGAATTTCTGCTGCTAACTTTCCCACGATCAAGAGCAGCTGCAAGTTCGGGTGTCATAATGTTAATTTGAAGTGCTTTCGGTTTCGATTTGTTTTTTATTCCATCTTTAAAATCAGAGACATTGTGAGAGAATTGACTAGTAGTAGAAACGGTAGATTTTGATTTCTGACTGAGAATAAGGGTGTCAGTGTCCATATAAGCTTCATTTTCTACAACGCACAAATTAAAATACATTTCAATTGTAACAAAAAATCAGATGAAATTTTAAAATAATAAATTATAAACCTCAAAAAGCCTGTGAACTAAGTGTTTTAAATTTCAATAATTCATCAACATCGATCGCACAAATCACTGTTTTTCAATTAAATTATGTCAAGTTTCATACAATTTTTGAAAAAGAAAATTCGCAAATATTAGTTTTGCTAATTGATGTTAGAAAAAAACAGTTTTGATAAATTTCAGTTAACTATAAATAAAAAAATATAAGCTTACATACGAAAATTCAGCAATAAAATCATGAGAAAATATTTTAATAATTCAAATAGATATTTGAATATTACCGCGTATTTGAAACGGCGCATTCTGACGGCATCAAACAAAATTAATTAAAAATTATTAATCGGTACTAATCGGTACTATCGGTAATGAAGGTAAACAATTTATTATTTACCTTAAAATTTTTTCTTAAAATTAGTTAGTATCATTTTAATTAAAAAATCATTCATCGACATTTACTAATAACAAAAACGAAGACAACAATCTTACCATTTTTATTTGCATTAATTTCACTCTGATCGATGCAGCAAATTTCCATAGCTTCGGTACTAGATTCCAAATTGTTGATAAAACCTCGTCGAGATGGTTGTCTTTGGCTTTCCAAAAAAAGTTTTTTAGTAGCATCAATCACATCGAGAGCATTTGCATGAGAAATATCGAATACTTTGTTTAAATCATTATAAAAAATCGATTCCTTTTTCTTTTGTGTTGGAGATTTTTTACCTCCCTTATTCTTTGACAAAAGAATCCAACTGTGATGAAATCGAATAATTGAGACGATTATAGAAGAATCTTTACGCAGCGGAATGTCTGTTTGACGCCATAGTTCTATCAGTTTTTTCGCCGTACTAGCTGAACTTTGTTTGATTGTTAAATTACAGGTTTTATGGTAGTAAAAAAAAACTGACATAACCTCTTTGAACAATGGGAGCTTTCTCCTCCCAAAATCTTGACTTATTTTGCCAATTAAATAAATTTCTTCTCCCATGATGTTGAATTTTGAGTTAGTTTTTAAATAAAATAAAATAAAAATGTTGACTTTAAATTATTACACAAACATTGTCTCAAAGCAACACTTATATTTTTCTTCGCAGCCAATGCACTCACTATAAGCTTGATTTTGACGCTTTTCATCGGTTCTTACCGGCAGAGGGACTACAAAATAGATAACCAATCAAATATCGAATAATTTTTTTTTTTATTTTTTTTATAGAAGAGGGGGCAAACGAGCAAGAGGTGCACCTGATGGTAAGTGATCACCGCCGCCCATGGACATCTGCAATACCAGAGGACTTGCAGTTGCGTTGCCGGCCTTTTAAGAATGAGTAAGCTCTTTTCTTGAAGGTTGATTCCACAGCAGAGTAGTGCGAGGCAAAAAGTGTCGGGAGAAACGCACAGTTGTGGATTTCCAGACATCGAGATGGTGAGGATGGAACTTTGAATTTTGACGCGATGTCCGATGGTGGAATTCGGCGGCAGGAATTATTCCAAACAACTCGTCGGAGCACTCCCCATGATAAAGACGATAGAAGACGCAGAGTGAACCTATATCTCTGCGTAATGCCAAAGAGTCGAGCTGTTCCGAAATAGCCTGCTCGTCAACGATTCGAACCGCTCGCGAAAGAGGAAGAAGCTGGTATTAATTAAATGATTGTTCAAATAGAGAAGTTAAAAACAATACTATTATTATTAAACATGATAAATCCATAACAATATGTTTTTTTGTCACCAATAAAAAATTATATAATTAAAAAACATATTATATTTTACTGCTCATAATTTGCCATTAGATTTCACCAACCATATTATAAAAATATGATATATCTTGAACTAAAAAATAATTTTTTTTACTACATAATAATTAAAGTTGAAAAAACACGAAAATTTGGACGAAATTGAACTTTGACCTCGAATAACTCAGAAAGGAATCATTTTATGGAAAAATGATAAGAAACCTTTTTTGTAGAGCGTCAAATTTCCTACAAGAATCACCATGACCATAGCCATAAATTGATTCCATACAGAGATATAAAATTCTAAAAATAAAAAAATTTTTTTCCTATGTTATTTATATGGGAAATGAAGAATTGCGGACAGCGACCTTCAAATCTTGAAATTAAGAGCTCATCTTTTAGCGAGATCATTGTTTTGGCATTCTCTGACAGAATTTGCCGACCATTTGAAGGAAAAAAAAAATTCGATTTTTTTGAAACACCCTAATATATATATATATATATATATATATATATATATATATATATATATATATATATATATATATATATATATATATATGCAGTTTTCACCATCAAAACAGTAAAACTGTAGCAACTAACTTGGCATTTTCTACATTTTTCGAACCCTACATCAGACTTCAACAAATTAAAATGAGACCATACTGGAAGAGACATTAACATCTTTGGTGTCTATAGGCGATGGTTATATATATATATATATATATATATATATATATATATATATATATATATATATATATATATATATATATATATATATATATATATATATATATATATATATATATATATATATATATATATAACCTCCTTGTTTTGGATAGTCGGTTGAAAATATAAAGTTGTAGTTATGAATGAATGTGTGATGCATTTAGTACATTTTATAACAAGTTTATATTAACATAAATTGTTTTAACCACAGACCACATGGACACTAATAGACACGCCATTAGGAAAGAAACGTGTCGCCGCGCATATGAGCAAACGCTCCTATTACTGTCAAAATTGTCATACATTTGTAGATATATGATATCGTGAAAAAATGAAATAAACGATATTGTACTGTTTTATCGTATCGAATGAGACGGAAAGTTTAAAAATTACCCTTGAAGTGATTTTATTTCATCGGTAAGCAGTATAACTGTATTTCTGTGTGTAGTTCCAAGCTACACTGACGAACAAACTGACAAACTAAGAAAGGCATATTCATTTAATCCGTGGTTTTAAACTTCATTTTTATTTCGTAAAATATCATCTATTTAATGGTCTAAGAGCCGGTGGGAGATCGTCCTTCACCGATCTGATAACCAGATGAGACATATATTTTATCAAATATTATTTATAAACAAATATGCCTATAATTACTTGCCTATCCAAAAGTGCTCATGGCAAGTTTTTAGCTTGGCACCAGTACTTTGAGTACGATTTTTTGCAGGCAAGTATACGTGACTGATTTTGTAATAAAATAATCTAAAATTTGATATAACTTTCGATAAGTTAGCAGATCGATGGAGTCACCTATATTGACTTACCTGTTCACACCTGCTTGCCAGGTAGTATACACAAAAATGAGTAGGCAAGCCTACTTGGGCATATTCTGTGTGTTAAAAATTATCAGTGACTTAAATTTCCTTTGGTTATCAAAAGTATGAAAGTGATGAAAAAAAATCGATTAAAGTTAATTTAATTAAAAATAGCCATGAGCACTTTTGGATAGGCAAGTAATTATAGGCATATTTGTTTATAAATAATATGTGATAAAATATACGTCTCATCTGGTTATTAGATCGGTGAAAGACGATCTCCCACTCTCCTCTACTAAACCAGATAGATACAAGCAGTACAACCAAAGAGATTATCCTGTAACCCTTTACTTGGAAAATATGAAATACTTTTTTGTCCGACTTATTATTTGTATTTACGATTTATAAAATTTAATTTGAGGGTGGCGTATCTAGTAAATTTAATAATGTGGTCTTACATCCCATCCTAAGTATACCTGCTACTCGGGCGACAATGCATCACGTCTTTGATATATTTTGATTTTTTTTCTTTTTTTTAAATTATAAGTCTAATATATCTAATTATCTAATTATAAGTTGTTTGCTACAATTCTTTCTTTATATCAAGATAGCAAACAAGCAGATGGGTCTCCTGATGGAAAGAGTCATTCATAGTCTATGGACTCCAAATATGTTAATGGTGCGTTGCTATCTTTTGGCGAGGTCTAATGCCACATGCATAAGTTTACCGGATAGCTTACCCTCCAAACCGAAACAACAACGATAAGCACTGACGCTATTGCGGCAGTAATAGGTAAGGCGGTGGTACCAGCCCTGGGCGAGACAAAGCAGAACTACCACCTAGTAGCCACGATGGTAGTGACTCGCATAGCCAATTGGTCGCATTTTACGACTTGCTTGGCAGAATGGCAGTAGGTCTATTCTTCATAGGTGTACACGGGACCAACACAGGGAATTATTACTGGGACCGTCCCTTATACAGAGTATAAGGGACGGTCTACCGAAAAGTTTAGAAAACATGCCATTCTTGTCATGCCAGTCATGATAATAATTCCTTTTCTCGCGGGAATGCAAAATTTGCAAGATATGATTATTTTTGGAACGAAGTTCCTTATCGCGCGTTGTGAAAGGGGGCTAGACGAAAAAAATTCTTACGAAAAGTTATCACGACACTTTTTTGCTATAGTAAAGTATTGTAAGCTGTGCGGCGTGCGGATGTTTCTCTCTCTCTCTCTCTCTCTCTCTCTCTTTGTCTCTCTTATAGAAAGCAAGCCAGATATTTTCATTGCTATTTCGCATTGAACAGTGTGGTGTCGCGACGATTATTTTTGTTGAGTGTATACAGGTTTTTTGTAAATAATAATAAAAGGAACTTCGTTCCCTTGACACCTCTTAAGTTTTTTTGTAATATTTACGCCACACAATGTATAGAGTACATTGCTCGGGCTCGTCGTACCTGCGGTACTATGAAACCAGTCGTTTAAGTTGCACAGTAAAGTAAAGTAATACATTGCTTTTTTGTATGTTTTGTTTTTTTTATATATCATAAGATAGCAAACAAGCAGATGGGTTTCCTGATGGAAAGAGTCAACCATCGCCTATAGACACCAAAGATGTTAATAGTGCGTTGCTATCTTATGGCGAACACGATAACACATGCATAAGTTAACCGACTACCTTACCCTCCAAGCTGGAACACGACAGTGACAAGCGCTGATGCTATTGCAGCAGGAATAGGTAAGGCGGTGGTACCAGACCCGGGCGAGACAATGCAGAATTCTACCACCTAGTAGCCACGATGGTAGTGACTTGCGTAGCCAATCAGTCGCCTTTTACGACCTGCCTGGCAGAACGGTAGTTGGCCTATTCTACAAACGAGCCCGGGATAAACACGGGGGAAATTTCTTTACTTTTTCTATATTTTTAGAAAAAGCACCGTAGAATATTAGAATAAATAAAATTATACAAAGTGAAGTAAAAAAATTGTGAAAATATAAAAAACCCCCACACAAATTTCCAACAGTTTCCAACTCAGAATCATGGTCCAAATCTATGGTTTCGATTTTCGATAAACCGTCTCTTACAAACTGTATAAAAATATTCAGAATATAATTTTTTGTTTCATACAAACTGTGCCCAAAGATAAATTTAAGAAACCTTTTTCAGCAGACTACTATATTTTCTGACCTTTTTCAGGTCAGAAAATATGGTAGCATCATTTTTGATAATGGTGATACGTTGAGTGTTTCAACGCTTCGTGCAAGCTGCCTAGATATAAGGCAAATAGTATATTCCACATTAGGGAAAGGGCTCAGATCCACGTAGTAAAAGTTCTGCCATAATTTTTATTTAAATTTCCCAATGTTAATCCAGATCACTTTTTAAAGAAAAGATCAACTGCCTAACAGCTAGGCAACTCGTAAAAGTCGAAAAAAGGCGAATAATTATCAGGCATATAGGAACTTACTAGGTGGTAGAGTTTTGCAACGTCTCGACCGTTTTTGGTACCACTGCTTTACCTATTCCTGCTGGAATGGCGTCGGTTTTTATTGCCGTCGTGTTTCGGTTTAGAGGATAAGGTAGCCAGTAAACTTACGCAAGTAGCATTTTAACCCCGCCACACGGATAGTAACGCACCATAAACATACTTGTCGTCTATAAGCAAAGGTGATAACCATACCATCCATACCAGAAACGATACCTTTATCAGAAGAACCATCTGCTTGTGTGTTTTCCAACAAAATAAAATTTATGTATTCTGATATTATACACAAAACAAAAAAAACATTTGTAATTTTTGTACACAAAAACAAACAAACTTAAAAACTACTGTACCGATCATTAATTAAACTACACAGGCACTCTTGATATGACTATGTAATATACTATCTTTTCACCCGATTGCGTAAAAGGAAGTAATAATTTTGGGCCAAAAAAGTCTGAGATGAACATTGCTGCAGCAAAAACATTGCATAAAGCAAACATTAAATCAAAATGTAGTAAATCTGAATACAGAAACAAAATAAAAGAATATTTTTCTGTGAGTGAAGTTTCATCCTGTGTTACTAATTAGCATCCAAATGGCAGTAGGTTTCACATGTTTTACGTATGACTAATGTGACCATGTTCTATTTGAGTCAGCGGGATACTTACGGAATTTTGTATATAAATAATAATCTTTTAATCGTGGGTTGGAGGATACAAAGATTTTTGTCATTACATAAGATAGCATTACATAAGATAGCAAACAAGTAGAAGGCTCTCTTAATGGAAAGAGATAACCATCACTTATAGACACGTTGCCATTTTTGAGCCTGGATCTTAATGCAATACGAACTAGTGTATCAGCTACGTTACCCTCCAAACTGGAGCATGATACTGATTAGCACCGACGCTATTGCGGCAGGAATAGGTAAAGCGGTGGTATCAGACCCGGGCGAGACAATGCAGAACTCTACTATCAAGTAGCCTCGTATAGCCAATCGTTCGTTTCTTACGAACTGCCTGGCAGAACGGCAGATGGTCTTATATTCAAAGGGAGACTGGACCAACACGAGGAAATGATATTTAATTTTTAGTTAGACTTTGCCAGTGAGTATTTAGATATGATATTTCGAAATAAATAAAAAGCTACTTGGTTTTAATAGTTAGTCTATTAATTAATTTAGTTGGCGATAGGCTTGCCAAATTGTGGGATTAAATATCTATATTTTTGACTAATCGTTGGGTGGTACCACTTTCTACCTGATAGGGGCGTGAAGATACTAAAAAAAAAATGATGTGGTGTCGCGGGACACCAGGTAGGAACGAACTTCCTTCGGCTAAACGGCACTACTCGCTTGTGTACGCGACTGTCGCGCCTGCGCACGTCTCATTTAACGCTTTTATTCCACGCATTTTTCTTACGGTTTTACTATCACATTTTTTTCAGTTCGGTCGCGCAGCAAAATCCCTATCCCCTCCAAGCCTGCCGTAAGGAACTTCGTTCCAAAATCAAAGTCATAAAAAGTATTTCACGCCCGTATCCCCGAAGGGGTAGGCAGGCAGAGGTACAACAATTGCACCTACGATTAGCCGAAGATACTTGGTCCCACAAATGTGATAGGTGGCAAGCCTATCGCCAACCGGGCACTTTCCAATCCTGGGCACCTTTTTGTTTATCAGAAAACTGAAAAAACACTTTTTTTTTATGTGCCCGACCCAGGAATCGAATCCGGGACCTCATGTGGTCAACGCCAACGCTGGACCTCTAGACCACAGAGGCGATACAAAGTCATTATTTAAATATTTAAATATTCATCCTCAATGCTAGTCAGTTATCAACTTTCGCTGATTCCTGTCACCTTATGCAGTCCGAATTTAATGAATTGGGTATAGGTATGCAGATAGGTGAATAAATATATCAGTTTGGTTTGTTTGCAAAAGTGGGATGTTTTTGATTTCAGCACTGGGGACAGCATCTCGCTGTCCCCAGGGTTGAAAGCAACAATAAAAAGCCGACAGCCTGAAAGTGAGACAATCCTGATAAAGTGGGACGTATGGCCACCTTATATATGAGTCTATTTTGAATACGCATACGTAATGGGTTTTCGTAGTTTCATTTGATGCTGTCTGACCTTACAGACGTTTTATACAAAAAAGTATCATCACGGCACCGGTTACCTTACGGAATAGGCAGAGTAAATCAAATATCTATAGGCTTTCAGTTTCACGACTTGTCGGTTGGTAAGATGGGTTGTAATCCTCATTATTTTACCAACCTGATAACGATTATCAACTATTTCTAGCTATAACCGGGACGACGGCTTTACGTGCTCATCCGAGGCATGGAAGTAATAACACACCACCCGCCGGACTCCGAGCTGCTACTGAAATTTTGAATAACTCCTCTAAAAAAAGCTCAAAACTTTTGCCCGACCCGGGTATCGAACCTTGAATATCGCTGAATAGACTATATACTACGAGGCTTACTTTGTCTTAATTTCGTTTAGTTCAAATTTCAATTAATTTTGTTAGTGACCCTACAACAATGTGTAATTCCATTTTTAGGATAATAAAAATAGAAAACGTTTATGTAAGACATACAAAACAACACCAACAGAAATAAATATACACAGTAGCTAAATAAATAAAATATACAAAACAAAATAAAAAATCTGTAAACGGTTGGCCATCGCATTATTATGCATTAGACGTAGTTTTTTGAGGTATAGATGATTAGTTTTCGTACTCAATCAGTACATTAATCTAGATGTTATATTAAAAAAATACTGTTTCGCTAAAATTTTTTTGGGGTTTTTCCGAAACTTCTCATTACCTCCTGGGCCCACTTGTTCAAATTTTCAGGAAGTCTAAATTGAGCGGAATCCAATGGAATGCCAATAACCGGATTTCGATTAGTCCAGACGTTCAAAAGTTATGACATGTTTATATACACACATACACATACATACAGACATTCTAACGTCATCGTGAAAATAGTCATAAAAGGTTCCTAAGACTTCAAAACGTCGAGATCTGGTGTAAACTCGATTTTCGAAAATCGGGGCAAAATCGATATCTTCCTTATCTATATACGTAGTGGGAAATTAAAAATATATATAACTAGCTGATGGAGAGATCCTTGAAGATTTTCTTCTAGCGTTTCCCAAGTATAACTCTATTAAGATATTTGATGTATCACCCACAGATGGCGCTCTGGTCGATTGTTATAAAAACTATAATTAATTTTTTTATTACTCAAAAGATTTTTTCGAATTTTTTCATATTTTTTGCCCAAAGAAACATAAGCTTAGAAAACATTAGAAAACATAAGCTTTGACTGGGTATTTTTTTTTGGTGTTGTAGTTAAGGAGATCGAGCCACTCCAGAAAAAAAAAACCTTTTAGAAAACTATACTCTATACTAATATTACTAAGAGAAAAGTTGTGTTTGTAAGTATGTTTTTTTTTATATATTTTTTTTTTATATCATAAGATAGCAAACAAGCAGATGGGTCTCCTGATGGAAAGAGTCAACCATCGCCTATAGACACCAAAGATGTTAATGGTGCGTTGCTATCTTGTGGCAAGGTCTAATGCCACATGCATAAGTTTACCGGCTACCTTACCCTCCAAACCGGAACACGACAGCGACAAGCACTGACGCTATTGCGGCAGGAATAGGCAAGGCGGTGGTACCTGACCCGGGCGAGACAATGCAGAACTCTACCACCTAGTAGCCACGATGGTAGTGACTCGATAGCCATTCGGTCGCCTTTTACGACCTGCCTGGCAGAACGGCAGTTGGCCTATTCTACAAAGGAGGCCGGGACCAACACGGCGAAGAATTTTTTGTAACGAATTGTTTGTAACGAATTGGCTCAAAAAGTACTGAACCGATTTTAAAAATTCTTTCACCGTTTGAATACTACATTATCATTTATCACTGATTAATATAGGTTATTTTAAATATAGGTATGACCCACATTTACTGTACGTTTAACACAAAATGTTTGAAAAATAAATGTCCACCCGTGCAAAGCCGGGACGGGCCGCTAGTAATATCGGTCACTTGATCGGCCCATATAAATGCTCTCTTAACTCCCCGATCTTCTCCTATTATTTCAATGTGGCCGAGCTAACGGAGTCTTTGAGCTTTTATTTCTTCTATTATGTTACGAACAGCCGCCAGTTCTTGAATCTCAGCATATTTCTGCTCCCCCAGCTTCCATCAGGTTTCTGTACAGGGCCCAATATTTTTACGTAGGATCTTTCTCTCTGCTACCATAAGTTAAAGGCAAATCAAAATATGTTATTTCAGTTTTCTGATAAAAACAGCGTTATCGGGGATTGAAAAGTGACCGGTTGGCGATGAACTTAACACCTGTCACAATCCTAACTGTGGGTCTACCTCTTTAGGGATACGGGAGTAAAGATACTTTTTTTACTTTCAGGTCAGGTCTTCCAAGTTTTTGCCTTAAAACATTACCCACATCTGTCTGCATACTTACAAATATTGAAGTTAGCAAATCTTCAAATTCCGTCCTCTAAAAATGCTAAAATTAGTGTTTTGGTTTAAAAAATATCACAATAAATATAAAGAAGTAGTCTCAATGGAGCTGTTAATAGTTTAACCAAGCAATATTAAGATTTACCAGGTTTCAATGTCACATACACAAGTTTACCGGCGTTTTTATATCATGAAATAGCAAAAAGCAGATAGCTCTTCTGATGAAAAGAGACAACCATCGGCTATAGACAGCAAAGATGTTAATAGTGAATTGTATCCTAGTGGCGAGGTCTAATGCCACATGCATACCTAATTCTCTAAATAGGAACATGACAATGATAGGCACAGACGTTATTGCAGCAGGATTAGGTAAGCCGAGGGTACTAAACCAAGGAGCGACGTTACGGAACTCTACCACTTAATAGTCACGATGATATTATAATATATATCCAATCGTTCGCCTTTTATGAAATGCCTGACAGAATGTCAAATGGTCTATTTTTAATAGGAGCCCGTACCTACAGGGAAAACACCATAACATTCGACATTGTTGAGCGACAGATCTTATGAAGATCGGACAGACTGATAAATTACTTGTTTTTCATAATTTTGACTACGAAATAAAAAAAAAAACAAGTGAAACAGCCACCACACGAAAAAATTAACCTACTCTGTCATGTTAGACGAAAATCAATTTATTCTGTTTACTCGAAAATTGACGTTGATAGATTAAAGTTTTATTATTTTCATGCCCCCGAAAATATTACAATGTAAGTTAAGTTTTCGTTAGTAACTCGTATACTACAAGCTAGTAGCAGAAATACATATTTCATTAGCGTCCGTAGCCCGCTACATGATTAAGGTTTTCGTAAATTTCAGGGGAATATTGTATACGTAGGAGGTGGGTAAGACACAATGAATAAAATGCGGATGTGGTGATATAACAGCTCTTTATATTTTGATCAATTTTTAATCAGAGTAACATAAGACTATTAAAGCTTTCCAGTATTAATTACTAGTTCTCGTTAACAATTAAAACCATAAGTAACTTAATTATTTCTTATTACAAATAAGTCATAATTTAAGCAATAGATAGTCAATTATAAATTGTATTGCGACTAATTTATAATTGACAATAATAATTAATTTGTTTGCACAAATGAATTATCCAAGAGTCAAGGATAATCTACTAGCAAGATACGACAAGTGTACCGAGCCACGCCAGAGCCAAGACTGCCTTAACGGGCAACGGTGGGCGACGACGTAGTCTTCTCGCGTCCCCTGGATAAGGAGGCGGGGAAACGGTTTCGGGGCTAAGCCCCCTGCCCGTGGTTTCTTGCGCGCTGCGTAAAAACGCAGCGGTCTTTGGTTTGGGTTCGGGCCTTAAATGGCCAATTATCCTCTGGTTTCCAGTATTGTTATAGGTAGTGATAAGGTGATCCCCCCCATACGCACCTCCGCATGCGATCCGCCCCGCTAAAGCGGGGGATCAAGCACACCGAGGGCGAAGTTAGAGTTGGGGGTGGATGGGTTGGTTTGGAAAGGTATCGGTAGGTTGGGTCTCCCCCCTCCCACTGTCCACCTACCACCACGTGCAATCCGCCCCGCAGGTCGAGTCCCTGACGGGGAATTAAACACGCAGCGGCGGCTTGAGCAGGAGGAAGGGGTGGAGGGGTAATGTTCATTTCTACTGATTTCATGTGATTTAGTTTTCTTGGATTGGCCGTGGGTACTTCCTGATTCCTTACGCCGCTCCGCGCCGGTCGGTCGCTCTGGGTGGAATCCACTTGTGGGAGCCCGGCAGACGACCAGCAGCGAGAGCGGCGGCTTCATTAGGTTATACCCCCAGGGTCTTGGATGGAAATATCCCTTGGATATGGTTTTCTATCCAGTTCGGTAGCTCTCCAGGGGGCCAGGCCTTGGATATGTTCGAATCCTGACCCCTCTGTTCTTCGGTACATGTTTGTGGCAAGTCGCATGACGAATTCTTCAATTGTTTCTACGTGAAGGTCCCTCAGGATGACTGAGTTCTTCACGTAGATGGGAGCTGCGGTGATCATTCTGAGCGCCTTATGTTGCTGCGCTTCGATGGTTTTCCTGCTCTTCTTGCCCCCTTTTTGGAGTAGCTGAAACCATGCTGGGGCCGCGTATGTTAGGCGTGGCCTAATGTAAGTTTTATAGATGGCCAGTTTTTGCCTAAGAGGAAGTCTCGATGTTAATATTGGTTTTAGTAGTGACGTAGCTACTCGCGTCTTGTTAACAACGTCTTTGACGTGGGGGTTCATTGATAGTCTGTGATCTATTTTAACCCCTAGATATTTGCAGACATTTACCCATGCTATGTCTTCGCCATGGAGTTTGAGATTGGGTATTTTGCCGGTTAGCTTTCCCATCTTCATAGCTTGTGTTTTCCCGACATTCACCGACAATCTCCATTTTTCTAGCCAATTTTGCAGTTGACCGAGGGCTATCTGTAGCTTTTGTACTGCATGTCTTGCGTTTAGTGAAGTACTAATGTACGCGGCATCATCTGCGTACAGTGCCAGTTTGGTGTTATCTGGCACTGGGATGACATTCGTATAGCAGGTGTATAGTGTGGGTGAAAGGCAACTTCCTTGCGGGACTCCTGCTCTCATGATATATTCTGTAGACAGTAGGCCTTCCACCCTCACCTGGAATCGGCGTTCATGGAGGAAAGATGAGATGACGCGTACTATTCGTCTGGATATTTGGAGTTCTGTTAGTTTAAAGACTAGCCCAGCATACCAAACCCGATCAAATGCTTTCTCCATATCTATGAAGACTGAGATTGCACTTTCCCTCTTATTTATGGCCGCTGTGAGTAGATGTAATACTCTGGCTAGTTGTAGCGTCGTGCTATGTTCTGATCTGAAGCCAAATTGTTCCTTTCTTGGGGTAAAGTGCAGATCAATTTGGCGTAGGAGGAGTCGCTCGAAGATTTTAGAGATTGTCGGTAAAAGTATGATTGGCCTGTAGTTTGATGGTAGCAATATGTTCTTGCCTGCTTTGGGTAGCATAATTATATGCCCAATTTTCCAGTTTTTAGGGAAATGCCCTGTTCTCATTATACCATTGAACAGTCTTGTCCAGGCGGCAATGGTACGACGAGGCATTTGTCGTAGTGCCAGGTTGGTGATCTGATCTTTTTTTGGTCGGTGCTTTTTTTGGTCTTGCTTTGTTAATTTCCCTTTGGACTTGCTGCGGTGTGAAGACGATGGGGTCTTCTTCTGCCGGCAGTGTCTGCTGTAAGTACTCCATCAGGAAGTGCTCTATCTGTTGGGCGTGCTCATTGTTAATGACTGGATTCAGACAAAATTGTTGCTCCAGATGCCCTGCAAACATTTCCGCACGATCTGCAGCTTGGTATCTGACGTTACCATCGGGGTGTCTGAGTGGTCTAATCGGTTCTTTTAACCGAGAGAAGTGACGGCAGAGCTTATGAAGCGACGACCAGTCGTCGCTGGCATCCTGGATTCTTTCTTCCCAAAGCTGAGTGTTGTATGATTCTATTTCTACCTTCACCCTCTTAGCAAGTCGGTTTAATCGGTATTTCTGGTCGGGGCATCTGGTACTTTGCCAGGTTTTCCTCAGTTCACGTTTCTCCTGGATGAGCTTCTTAATCCTCCCGGGTAGTGGCGGGCGGGCACTTCTAGATGGTACTTCTTTGGAGGCTGCCTTCATGGCTTCTGACACTCTCCTCTGCAGGTCTTCCGCTAGATGATCCACGTCCTCTGCCCTAGTAATGGGTCGAGTGGGGAGCTGGAGAAGTCCACGATGGACTTCTCCAGCTCCCGGTGGAAGACCTGCCAATCTGTTACGGCTCTTGGCGTATATGGTCGTAATCGTACTAACTCTTGCTCGTTCACCATAAGTAGCGGTTGATGGTCGGATAGCGTATGATAATCAAGCGTTTCAATCGTGAGTTGGCTGAGAGGCACCCCTTTGACCAGGGCGAAGTCTATGACATCTGGACAATGCGACACCACTTCTGAGTAATGAGTTGGGGCTTCAGGCCCAATCGCATGGTAATTCTGCGCTTCTATATATCTCATGAGCTTCCTGCCTGTGCTGCAGGTGTAATTGGAATTCCAGGATATATTCCGGAAGTTCCAATCACCCGCAGCGATTACTGATGCTTCCGAGTTCATGATCAGTTGGATATCTTGCGTGTCCAATTGCCCAGCAGGACGGTAAGTAGCAAATAGCCTCAGGTCCGTACCGTTGGTATGGATGTCTATACCAAGTGCTGATATCTTATTGGGTTGTATTGGAGGTGCTAACTGATGCACTACTCTATTTCTTACAATCACAGCCAACCCACGATAGTAGCGAGACCCGCAATGTTCGTCTTTCCTATATGATTTGTAGCCTGGTAAATTAAGCCTGTCTGCCGGGTTCAGCATAGTTTCATTTACCAGGGCTACGTCAATGTTTTGCTCCGAGAGCATCATCTTCAGATGCGTGACCTTATCTTTGAGGCCACGGGCATTCCAGACTAGTATTCTTGTAGGTCTATTTGCCATAAATTTGGAGCAGTTCGGTCATGCCCTTAAGGATGACCGTCACCGGATCCAATCCCTCACGTAAGGCCCCCAGCACATCTTGGAAGATTTGGATAGCCTTCTCCAAGACAGCCAATCTTCCTTCGTCCGGGGACCTTTGGGATACTGCTTTCTGTGTTAGATGCTCGCTCTCCAAAGTGGAGGGAGCCGACTCTTTCACCTTGGGGAGGGTAGCGTCATTCTCCTTTCCCTCTGGTTTCTTAGCCTTGGACTTTCTGGGTTTCCTTGATTTTTTGGCCTTCGGTGCTGGACCTCTGGGCTTGGGGTCATTCGCCTTCGCCATCAGCGTAGTCGCCTCGCCTTCCGTTTGCCGCTGGGTCAGGCCACCCTCAGGTTTGGTTTTGGGCCGTTCTCTTTCTGTTGCAGATTGCTGGTCATCCAGTTTCTTAGGAATGGGGGCAGACGTGATTGCCACTGTGCCGGCTTTTTTATTCCTTGCTTCCCTTTTAAAAATTGGGCAACTGATATTGTTGGCCGTGTGCGGGCCTTCGCAGTTGGCGCAAGTCGGGTGTTCCTCTTTGGGACGGGGGCATTCACTCGCTCTGTGTTCACCGCCGCATCTGACACATCGTTGTGGCCTGTGGCAGTTATGTGACGAGTGTCTGAACTGCTGGCAGCGGTGACACTGGGCTGGGCCTTTTTTTCCTCTCCAGGCTTCAATTTTTACCCCTGGCATAAATAACAGTTCGTTTATTGCATATATGTCAGGGAGTGTATCAGGCTTGCGTTTTATTATTGCCATAAATATGCAACCAGGACGTCCAGCTCTAGTATTCTGCTAGGTCTTGTATTATTTCTTCAGGTTCTGTTTCCGCAGGTAACCCGCGGATTGCCACCTTGGCGCTCCGTTCCTGTGGTAACGAATAACAAAACCATGAGATGGTTTCAATCTTCTCTAAATCAGTGAGGTATCTTTGAATGATACGGTATTCCAGTTCCTCTTTTGGAGTGAAACGTACTCCTCTACCATATGGGCGTGCGTTTGGTGCTCTTCCTAGTTTGGCTTTGATCTCCCTAAAGTGGAAGGTCCAATTAGGGAGATTCTCGACCACCAGGGGGGGTATCTCCCCTGGGGGTCTGTAGGTTTGTCCGTTTGTGTGTTTGTTTGTGTTTCTGTGGGCAATGTGCCTTCTGTCGTTTGGGTTGTTGTTGCAACCTATTGTTGCAAATGAGGGTTGTATAGGGGATAGAGCGGCAGGAACGCATTGTCGCTTCGGCAGTTCATCCTCTTCGGGTTCATCCTCTTGATCGCGTTTTCTACGCATAAGTGTTCTGGCGGGTGGTAATGAGATCGGGACCACCTCCGCCTGGGCAATGGCCTCTGCTTCCTCTACCGTGGTTGAGGCGACATTTAATCCGGAAGCTGTAAGCTCTGCTCTCTTATCTTCCAGGTGCTTGGCCATTGCCTGGAGGAGATCTTTTCCCAGAAGATTAGTTTTGGCCAATCTAGCAACAAGTATATAGTCTTGTTCTAGTAATGTTCTTGGCGATCTCTTGGGTGTTACTTTAATAGGTGCAGGCGGTGCACCCATCTCTGTATCCGTGGTGGCTTGTGTGTCGGTGTCTTGCTGCTTGTCGGTATCACTATCGCGATACGCGACGGATTCGATTTCACGGCACGTAGCGGGCGCGCTGTCGCGGCGCGGGGCGGTCGCGCTTTCGCGGCGCGGGTCGATCGCGCTGTCGCGGCGCGCGTCGGTCGCGCTATCACGGCGCGGGTCTGTCTCGCTGTCGCGGCGCGAGGCTGTCGTGCTTTCGCAGCGCGGGTCGGTCGCGCTGTCGTGGCGCGTGTCGGTCGCGCTGTCGCGTCGCGGGTTAGTCGCGCGTTCGCGGCGCTTGGCTATCTCACGTGTCGCTGCTCGCGGAGGATCCGCGGCGCGATGACGATTCGCGAGAAGTCGACGGTCGCGGGATAAATTCTCTCGCGCGACTTTCAAAAGGCCTACGGTGTAACCGCGGGTCCTTAGGTGGGCTCTTAACTAGTGCCGCCGTTGAGGCAGGCACTTCAGTTAGGGCCGCCTTCGATGTGGAGGGCCCGACGGATGTCGCCATGGGCAGTCTGGGTTGTGCCGCCTCTCGAGGAGATGGCTTGGTTTGCACCGCCTTTGGAGAGCGGCGTCCGGTGTGTGCCGCCTTTGGTGGTGACGCGGGCGGTGTTTTCAGGTAAGTCTCCCGAGGCGCAGGTGTTAGAGGTTTGCGCGGTTTGCGCGGTGTAACTTTTTCCCAGCCGGACATTTCATCAATGTCCGACTCGCAGCTGGCCCGCGCTCTCGGTGCAGCTGGCTGTCTGGTCGGCATGCTAGTTATCTCTTTCTGGCTCTGCGGGGAGCCGCGGGTAAATTTCTGGTTACCCTCCATCTTCTTTGTATTTTTATTTTTGTGTGAGGGTACACACAAAAATAAAATAAAATCGGAGCACTTCGCGACCGTAATCGGCGGCTGCAAAAACAGCCGCCGAGACAATCTTGGGTAGAGGCACTCCCCTCACTGGTTGTTTCTCATTTGTTTTCCAAAGAAAGCAGTGAGAAATCACTATATCACTTATACGGTCCGAACGAAATTATTACATACGAGACGTCTCTTATGTGTCGCACTCCGAGCTATCCACGGTGGGCGCTCAGAGTCAGAACCTTTTATACAGGTAGCAAAATACTAAACATATACATTATATACATAATTAACAAAATAATATTAAAATACTAAAAATAAAAAAATGAAAATATATACATATAATAAAATCAAAAATATATTTTTTTAAAATAATACTTGGGGCGTGATCTACAATCGATATAGACGCCAAAAATATAGTTTTTAGAATTTTTGTCTGTTTGTCTGTTTGTCTGTATGTATGTCCGGGGTAAACTCAAAGTACTGCATGGATTTACTTCAAACTTTGCATGAATATTACTAACAGGTGGGGTCAACGTGTAGGCTACATATTATCACGCTATCACCTACGGGGGAGGAGCTGTGCGGAATAAACGAAGTCCGCGCGGACGAAGTCGCTGGCAACAGCTAGTATTAAATATTCCTCATACAGTAAACCTAATTTTTAAGAAATTTTTACTTGATCTTGATAAACAGGTAGAAACTAGAATAGGGATGGTACGGAACCCTTCGTGCGCGAGTCCTACTCTCACTTGGCCGGTTTTCTGGGAATATGCGCGCAAGGGCAGAATTTCATTATTTCATATTGAGTTATAAGTTACCTTGCTACATTGTAGGTTTTGATAAATACTATTATTAATATGAAAATAACGACGCATATGCAACAATGGAAGTATACATACAAAGTAAAAGAATATAATCTTTTGTGTCATGAAAATCCTACGCTAAGCTACTAATTAGCATCCAAATGGCCATCCGTGTCACCCCGTTTCACACGTGGGTTCTCTTTAAATATGCGACACGTTATGTGTAGCACCCTTTTCCGCCGTGTTGGTCCCGGCCTCCTTTGTAGAATAGGCCAACTGCCGTTCTGCCAGGCAGGTCGTAAAAGGCGACCGATTGGCTATCGAGTCACTACCATCGTGGCTACTAGGTGGTAGAGTTCTGCATTGTCTCGCCCGGGTCTGGTACCACCGCCTTACCTATTCCTGCCGCAATAGCGTCAGTGCTTGTCGCTGTCGTGTTCCGGTTTGGAGGGTAAGGTAGCCGGTAAACTTATGCATGTGGCATTAGACCTCGCCACAAGATAGCAACGCACCATTAACATCTTTGGTGTCTATAGGCGATGGTTGACTCTTTCCATCAGGAGACCCATCTGCTTGTTTGCTATCTTATGATATAAAAAAAAAAAAAAAAAAAAAAAACCTCTTTTTAAATTCCATTGTTTGTATTTGCAAACGTAATTCAAGTGTTTATTCAGTTTTAGCATAGGAAGATTTATCTACTATTGCGTGTTGTGTTGAGCTTGTTTTGAAGATTAGACTACTGTTGTTGCTAGGTATTTCGTGAAAGGCGAGCGATTGCCCAAATATGAACCTATCATTGTAATTACTGGGTACTACGAAGATTTGCTACGTTTTTCTACCACAAGAACATATTTTCACAAGCCTTAAAAAACACACAAAACATTGTTTCTACCGTGTCGGTCCGGGCTTCTTTGAAGAATAGTCCAACTGTCGTACTGCCGTAGGCAGGTCGTAAGAGACGTTCGATTGGCTATGCGAATTACTACCATCGTGGCTACAAGGTCGTAGAGTCCCGCATTTTCTCCCCCGGGTCTGGTAGCACCGCCTTTCCTATTCCTGTCGCAATAGCGTCAGTGCTTGTCACTGTCGTGTTTGGGTTTGGAGGGTAAGGTAGCAGGTAAATTTATGCATGTGGCATTAAACCTCGCCACAAGATAGCAAAACACACATTACCCTCTTTGGTGTCTATGAGCGATGGTTGGCTTTTTCCATCAGGAGACCCATCTGCTTGTTTGCTATCTCATGTTTTTTATGTTACTTGGATAGGCAAACTTGCCACTTGATGGTAAGTGGTCGACGTCGCCAATGAATATAAACTAGTTTACCCGGAACTAGCCTAGGTATTCCATTCGTGTGTTTTCCAACCTGAGACATGATGGAAGATGTTATGTCTCGGTGCCAATAGTTACACTGCCTGTCTTGTTCTTCTCTCCGAAACACAGCAAAAAAAATTATCTATACATATATAATAAAATCGTAGGAAAGTCAAAACTGTACATTGAATTTTTTTTTAAAAGAATACTTGGGGCGTGATCTACCATCGATATCGATGCCAAAAATATAGTTTTTAGAATTTTTGTCTGTTTGTTTGTTTTTCTGTTTGTCTGTGTATCTCTGTGTCTGTTTGTCTGTGTGTCTGCTTGTCCGTTTGTCCGTTTGTCCGTTTGTCCGTTTGTCCGTTTGTCCGTTTGTCCGTTTGTCCGTTTGTCCGTTTGTCCGTTTGTCCTTTTGTCCGTTTGTCCGTTTGTCCGTTTGTCCGTTTCTCCGTTTCTCCGTTTGTCTGTTTGTCTGTTTATCTGTATGTATGTCCGGGGTAAACTCAAAAAGTATTGCATGGATATACTTAAAATTTTGCATGAATATTACTAATACGTCGGGTAAACATATAGACTACATATTGCCGCGGTATCATCTACGGAGGAGGAGCTGTGCGGAGTAAACGAAGTCCACGCGGACGAAGTCGTGGGCAACAGCTAGTAAGAAATATATAAAAAAGTACTTACGTAAAATATTGTAAACAGTTTAAATTAAAATTTATTGTTATTTCCCCGTGTTGGTCCCGGGATCCTTTGAAGAATAGGCCAACTGCTGTTCTGCCAGGCAGGTCGTAAAATGCGACCGATTGGCTATACGAATCACTAATATTGTGGCTACTAGGTGGTAGAGTTCTGCATTGTCTCGCCTCGGTCTGGTACCACCGTCTTACCTATTCCTGCCGCAATAGCGTCAGTGCTTGTTGCTGCCGTGTTCCGGTTTGGAGGGTAAGGTAGCCGGTAAACTTATGCATGTGGCATAAGACCTCGCCACAAGATAGCAACGCACCATTAACATTAACATCTTTGGTGTCTATAGGCGATGGTTGACTCTTTCCATCAGGAGACCCATCTGCTTGTTTGCTATCTTATACTATAAATATATATATATATATATATATATATATATATATATATATATATATATATATATATATATATATATATATATATATATATATATTTATAGTATAAGATAGCAAACAAGCAGATGGGTCTCCTAAAACAGCATACATGTGTGTTATATAAATATTGTTGTGTATTTTACATGGACATAATGTGTGTAATGTTTATTTTTATTAACTAAATATATATTTTTATGCACACCATTTAAAATGTGAAAATAATAACTGACGTATGCTATATCCATTCTTGATTTAATGTACCAGCTATCACTCACATTGTCAACTATTCCTTGAGGAGTAACACATTTCCCTCATGTTGGAAAAGGGTTTCGTTATTCTTATACCAAAAACAACAAATCCCGCTAGTCCTACAAGTTTTCGTCCAATTCTAATTCATCCAACATTTTGTAAAATTCTGAAAAATGTACTTCACAAGCAGTTTTCGTCATTTTTGTTTAGAAATAAATAGTGGTGGGCGTTTAATGAACGAACAGTTTTTTTAGACAGTTTCTTTAGCGTAAACGAATAAACAGTCTAACGTTCTTTGATATACTAGTTTATGAATGAGCTATGCAACGCGTCTTTATAACGTTCGTGTATGGACTGTTCAACTGTTGGTTTCGTGGAACGATCAACGCAACCAGAATAGGTATCATATTCACGACGACGACGAGTGGAGTGGAACTTGAAAGTGGCCGTAGGATTATCTATACATATAATAAAATCGTAGGAATGTTAAAACTGTACATTGAATATTTTTTTAAAAGAATACTTGGGGCGTGATCTATAATCGATATCGAAGCCAAAAATATAGTTTTTAGAATTTTTGTCTGTTTAACTGTATGTATGTCCGGGGTAAACTCAAAAAGTACTGCATAGATTTACTTCAAATTTTGCATGAATATTACTAACAGGTCGGGTCAACATATAGGCTACATATTATTATGCTATCACCTAAGAGCCTCCCCTTTGAAAAGCCCTTAAGCTGTGCGAAATAAATGAAATCCGCGCGGACGAAGTCGTGGGCAACAGCTAGTATGTACATAAAATGAAATTAATTTCTAAATACTCCAGATTTATGTATATCTAATAACTAATATTTTAATTTTAGAAATGAAAAACTTTATAAATATAAATTTTATAATAATAAACAAACCTGCCAGCCTGTTCATTTCTATAATCAGCTAACTTAGGTAAATAATAATCTTCGTAGAACCATAACTACAACGTAATAATAATATTCAGTCTAGAAAGTAAACTAGTCGAATATTAAACTGTTTTTTCAACTACTTTATCGTTTACGATAAACAGTCTCGTTGCGTCGACGAAAAATACGTCAACGACCCACCACTAGAAATTAATCCCATTCCAGTGAGGATTTTGCGAGTCTCATAGCTCAGTAATGGCCTTAATTAAAGTCACCGATGACATTCGATTGGCGATTGATAATAAAAACCTTACTGACTTTGTTAGATTTTAGTAATGCTTTTAACTCGGTTGACTTTGACATTCTTGTTGGTATACTTGATTCTCTTAATTTGTCTGCATCTGTGATAGAATGGATTAATTTATATGTGCGAGGCTGCCAACAATGCATTCGTATGGATGAGACACATTCTGAATGGAGTAATTTGATTGCTGGTGTTCCTCAAGGTGGAGTTTTATATCCATTGCTTTTCTCTGTCTCCATATATAAATTTCTTTTATATATGGAGTTATATATGGAGGCTTTGTCGTTTCTGTGAATATATTTTCAGACCTTTGCTCTTCGACCGTAAGTTGTTTTTTAAAAGTAAACGAATTTTTTGACTCAATTTCCCAAAAATTACGCAGTGATTCATTATAATCTACACAAGTATGCATACTAATTATTCTATTGTTATAAGAGCTATAGCGCGTTTCAGGAAAATTGGACAGAATACAACCTGAGAGAATCCAACCTAATTGCGTTTTTTGAGCTATCAGAGAACCAGGTGGACCCCGTATTAAGCCATCCTGCAAAATCTGACTATATACTTCAGCTCCTAATAAAAGATCTATTTTATTAGGAATATTATAAGCAGGATCAGCTAGATCTTTGGTTGATAATCCTCTTATAGTCTGAGGTTTTGTTTTTCTTTCAGGAAGAAGAGATGTGAGTCTATTGAGTACATGGGCTTTGATACTAACTACAAATGCTGGGTTATGAAGTGATTGGATTGTAAAATTAACGACAAACTTGGATTCTATTGTTCCAGTTTGGTCACCTCCTAGCCCTGAAATTAAGCCCCTCGCCGGTACTTTCTTCAGTCCCAGCAATTGCACTGCAGACTCTGAAATAAATGATGTCTGAGATCCCTGATCTAATAAGGACCTGAGTGTTGTAGAGCCATACTTTCCTTTAACCTTTACCAAGGCGGTAGCCAGTAATATCTGACTTTGATTATTGGCAAGGCAGGTCACCGATTTTAAATCACCTTCGCTCTGTGACGTTGAAATTGGTTCACTTTGTTCAATTGTGGCTTGTTCAATTTCAACTAATGACGCAGAATTTTTGGGATGTAATAAAGAATGGTGGCGTTTTTTGCATATTCGACATCGCGTTGTTTGACGGCAGGAGACCACTGAATGATTTGATCCCATACAATTATAACACAACCCGCGGGACTGAACAAAGTCCCGTCGCGCATCAATGTTTTCATTAGAGAACTGTTTACAATTGTAAAGTTTATGGCCTTCGTTACAAAAAGGACATGATAGATTTGTGGTGTGCAGTGTGTTATTATGACTGATTCGTGCAATTTTACTATCACAAAATTCTAATGATCTAAATCTTTGTTCCAAAAAATCATTAAATTGAGTAAAAGTTGGCAATTCTTCAGTACAATTACAAACCTTTGCCTCCCACTGTTTTCTTGATTCTATATCTAACTTTGAACATAAAATATAAATTAACAATATATCCCAATTTTCTATTTTAATATTTAAATTCTTTAGTGCATTAATACATTCATTGCTACTATCTAACATCTCCTTTATAGCACTTGATGATTCCACAGAAACATTTTTAATGCTGAAAAATCGCTTTAATATACAATTTACAATATATCTTCTATTGCTGTAGCGTTTCTGCAGTTGATCCCAACAAAGTTTATAATTTGCACTGGTAACAGGTATGTGACGCACTAATTGTTGCGCTTCTCCCGATAAATGAGATTTTAGATAATGCAATTTTTGGACACTGTCCAATGATTCATTGTTATCGATTAAAGAAATAAATAGATCTTTAAAGCTTATCCATTCAGCATAATTACCGGAGAACGTGGGAATTGTAATTTTTGGCAATCGAATATTGTTATTAAAAGAAGTTTTCTGTTCATTAGTCACTTGACTATTCTGGGGAGCACTGGGAATATCTCTTTTGATTAAGTTCAAGGAATCCTTCAATTTGGTTTTGTATTCGCAATATAATTCTTCTGTTAAACCAAATAGATCGGTTTCAATATATTCTGATTCACTTAAATCCTCAGGTTCGCAATCACTTATGATTTTATGATGAGTTTCATTGAACTTAATCCATTGTGTTTCCAGAATTTCAAGTCGAGTTTCAACATATGATAAGGTTATTCTGTCTTTTGGTGACTTTTTAAAATTACTTTGAGCTCTAGATATTGTCGCTGAAATATCATTTTGTATTCTAAACAAAGATTCCATTTTTTCACAATTAAAACAAGACAATCAGTTACAGTAAATTTAAAAATAATCACAATTAACCAATAATTTTACTTTAACACTTAAGAGTTCTAAAATTTTGCAAGTTTAAAAATCTTCAAATTTTCTAAGTGATTTTGAACCTTATTTTTATGTAAATTGGACATAGATTCCCCGTCGTATCATTTTTTCTTGAATTATTCTAAGTCTAAACTACACTGTTAAATTTTACAAGTCCAAAATTATTTTACATGCACTATCTTCAAACTCTTGTATAAGAATATAAAATGTACTCACAGTTTTATCACCATACAACACTCACTTCACTTTTCCACATTAGTTGACAATTTCTTCGTACTATCACGTGTACAACTAACTGCAGCGCCTTCTTGAGGATTTATTCCGGAACTAAAATGGATCAGTAGACAGTAGACCTTGCTTCTGGTCTATTCACCTCATCAGAAACAATCGGCTTCTGTGTCGAGGGGTCCTCAATTGATCACAACGCCACCTGGTGAAAGTTTTCACTTCCGACTCGCAAGGGCCATTATGTTCAATGCTTTCCCAAAAATTTGCACGGCTCACGAAGGTGTAAATAAAACTTCGTTACTCAGTGACTGGTTATAATTCTTAACAACGATAGCTTACTCGTTTATTGCTAATACAAAAGTATAAAAGGCAAGCGATAACGCGATGTAATATTGGATAGTGACATCTGTTGTCGTAAACTTAAACTAAATACTACTAATTATATTTATTTATACAAAGTAACTTTATGCAAATGCTACCGTGATTTAATTCGGAACAGCGACATCTATCATGGTGTTCCAGAATTAAACACATGGTATTAAAAAAAAAACTTTTAACTGCAGGGAGCAGATTATTTATTATGTTATGTGTAAATTGTATCCTATATTTTTGGATCCATGTCAGTCTACCTTTTTTCTCTTTCTATCGCACAAGCCTACATTTTACTGTTTATTAATTTTTTGTATTTTTCAAATTGGTATCGGTACGAAAAAACGTTAGCCCTTAGCTTGAATTCAATAATCTATTCCGACGCGCGTATACGAAGTTCTATTTCTAAAATGTTGTTTATTTTTATCACGGATTAAATGGATACGCCTTTCAAGGCGATTTCATAGTTTGTCAGTGTAGCTAGCATTTACACACAGAAACACAGAGCTTATACTACTTACCGATGAAATAAAATCACTTCAAGAGTAATTTTTAAACCTTGATATCTCATTCGGTACGATAAAACCGTACAATATTATGGTTTATTACTATTTTTTCAAATCTAGTATGACATTTCTGATTGTGATAGTAGCATTTGCTTATATGAGTAGCGACACGTTTCCTTTAAAATGGCGTGTCTATTAATTTACATGTGGTCTGTGATTTCTATACACAAAAAATGTAAGACATTTTTTGTTTTTAGTTTATTTTTTAAGGGATAGAGGTTAGCCGTCCGTCAATGTAAACAAACGTAATCCTCTAATGAAACCCAAGGCAAGTGAAAACCTTTGAATCGTGTCCCACTGTAAGTTGGCTAGCGTTCAGCAGCTGACCGCAAATCTGTTCCGCATAAAAGCCTTAAATTGCTACACAACTGAACCATAATAATGGAATATTTAGACTAGAGGTTGGTTTCAACAAGTCACTGTTAATTTTAAATGTATCTTCATGTAGATGACGTCATAACACCTCATGTTGCTTTGAATCTATACTAATTCCAAACATATTATAAATGTTATTTGAATATTTGTTGAATATCACCCAAATAAGTTTATCTCATCAGGGTAAATTTTGATCCCCTTTATCGAAAATATCGAAATATACGTTTTGGTCACATAAACAACCGTGTCTCTTTTTACCTTATTTTAAAAGTCTAATGTTCTAACATCTATAAGGGTCTGTTCACTTGAGTATGTTATGGCCTGAATTTCAACTTGATACCTTCACACGTTTCCGTGAATAGAAGGCTTGTCAGACGGACGGACAGAGAGATAGGCGGGCAACAGAGTGATCCTATATATATTTATATATTAGTTTTTTTCTATTTAGGAACGGAACCCTAAAAGCAAATGTATAATATACATATATTTGTGCTCATCATACAAAATATTGTTCCTTTATTACGTAGCTAAGATCGCTACGCTCTCGACAAAAAGAGCGAATGAAATATGTAGATAATAATAATTAATTAATGCATAACTTTCAACTCTAAATATCTTCGACACTTGGTAAAACCCCATCTTAATATGTATTTATATATTGTAAAACACGATAGTTAATGTTCATATGTAGCCAATAAAAATAAAATGAAAAGAGAAAAACGCTGAAGTACATAGTAAACCTGAACGAACTTAATGTAATAATGTACAAAAAAAACGTGTTCATCATGCTACAGGCATGACTGGTAAACATCTCATAACTATTGAACGGCTGGACCGATCAAAACGGGGTTGATGACATTTGATTTGATTCCACTCAACTAAGACGTCTCGAAAATTTGAACCAAGTCAGCCTAGGAGATTTTGAGAAATTTCGGGAAACCCCAAAATTGCCAACAGAGTCAACCGTTTACAGATTTTTTAACGCGAAACCGGTTGATGTTGGCAAATAAACCGACTGAAATAGTTCAAGTGTCTTTATTGCTTTTAGTGCACTTAAAAAGTATAAAGGGTTAGTTTTGAAGGTCCGACCAAATTTCAAAATTAGGAACTAAATATTGAATTGAAAGTACGTTTTGATTATTATTGTAAAATGATTACAAGATAATATAAAAATATTCGTTTAAAAATATCTAACTAAATTCATGAATTGGATGCACCGAGTCTTGTGAACGAACTCTGTAAATGTGTCATGTGTCTCGGTGTCATTTTACATTTACCTTAATAATTACGATTACTATTATGTAAATGTAATTAGGTAACTATTGTGTAATTTGTCGCTCTAAGTACGTTTTTTGCGATCACTTTTAATTTGGTTGAAGACACTTAAATATTTTAGTTCGGCTTTCGCGTAATTGAAATTATATCCATGCGTTTTGTTTTTTCTGTCGTCTTATAAAGAAATTTTTATTTTTTTAAATTATTTTTTATAACATAAATCAAACATATTATCAATTCTGAACACCCTCTGAAAATTTGTCTGGATCTTTAAAATAACCCTGTATAAAGACACATTAATTAAGGTGAAAATTAACTATACTTTTGCTAAACCGAGTTTCATTAATTTGCAGAACAAAAGCCAAATGTTGCGAATAGAGGGAAATTGAAATTTTTTAAAAGATTTTTTTCTCAAAAAGATTGAATTGCTGCTGGCCATATAAGCCTTTATAGCTTCAGCAGTAGCCTTCCACCCTAACGGATTTCTCCTGCGAGACTGAACATCGGCGCAGGTTGGGGTCGGGAATTTGCGTTTGCGAGGGTTAGTTGCACTATTTTGTTTCATCTAATCTTAGTTCTTGGTCTCAGTTCGTTGAAGGGTGAAACAGGGGTGATCCAGGGGTAGTGATGAAGACGATGTCTCGAGTGTAGGTATGTCGTGTGATCATGTTTTCCATTGGCCAGAGTGATTGGTTCATCGGGATCGGTGAGAGGTATAAAAAGAGGCATTATCTTAATGGCTTACTGACTGATCCAACCATGAACAGTAAAAATTTAGTGGATTGGGTTGAAATGTATCCTAAGAATACTTATTGCGGTGCAAGCGTTTATTAGAAAAGATATTTGGAAATTCATCCTCTAAGAGAGTTAGTTCGAACCCGGTGTGGTGCGTTCCGTCCGTGAGGCGGGATGGTAATGCCACATGCATAATTCTACCGGCTACCTTACCCTCGAAAGCAGAACACGATAAAGAAAGCGACGACGCTATTGCGACAGGAATAGGCAAAGCAGTGTTACCAAAACCCGTGCGAGATGTTGCGGAACTCTATCACTTAGTAGTTTAAATGATAGTAATACGTATAACCAATCTCGTCTCTTACGAGCTTAAGCCTGGACCAACACGGGGGTATTTTAACTTTGGGAACCGTCTAAATTTCATCAAATTCAGTACAGTACGTTTTGAGATATGAGTGTAGTTGACAGATATTTGAAGAAGGTTTAATTTTTTCAATTATTTTTATTGTAGTATCAGTGGAACAACACCTTAAGCCATATTTGTGTTTACCGTCGCATACCCATTATCTATATTTAATGGGTTTAAATGATAAATTGTACGGCTTAAACATTTAACTTATTTTACTTTGCGGCATTTCATATATATGAATTTCAGTAGACTTAATATTTGCTTTTCCCGTTTTGCGTTAAAATCATTTTCTGGTTCGTGGGTAAAATTTATATAATAGTTATACTCAACTAGATATTTTGGGAATGCTATAGTTAAACTTGTGACGAAGGAATTTTGGAGGTAAAGTGATGTAACTTTAAGATATGAAGTATCTTAAGCTTAACTTGCATAATGTGGACCAACTGGGTGACCAGACTTCGCTCGGATGTCGTTTATTCATACGAAAACGGGTTATCACGGAGATGACGTTTACCTAGATTAATTTTAATAGTAAAAGGCTATCTAAATACAAAAGTTCGTCAAAATCTATATTTATATTATAAATGCGAAAGCTTCGATCTATAGATGGATGGATGGTTGTTTGTTACTCAATCACGCAAAAACTACTCAAATGATTTGGATGAAATTTAGCACAAAAGTAGATGATAACCTGGAATATCACATAGGCTTTTTATCTCGAAAAAATCAATCTATAAAAGTCAACTATTGCCTAAAAACCCGAATTTGTTGTTGCTGTCCATCTAGTCAGTAGTCTATGTCTCACACAAAAATGTACTGAATACTTTTTCCTCCAAACCGGAACACAGCAGTGTCAAACATTGATTCTATTGTGACAGAAATAAAAATAAGAATTGTTTTATTTATCACACATACTATACACATACAATACGAACAAGAAAAACGTACAAATAAGACAAAAAAATTCAACAAATACAGTAAACAAAGAAAAAAAAACACGTAAAACGTTTTAAAAGACATCGACAATTACAATTTATACAGTATAATAACATGCATGAAAAAACAAAGAATATCAAAATTAATTAATATTTATTTATTTATTTAATACTTTATTGTTGTTGTTGGTCGAGTGGTTAGCGAACCTGACTACGCAAGCAACGGGACTCGGGTTCGATCCCCGACGGGGACAAGCATTTGTGTGATGAGCATAAATGTTTGTATTTCCGGGTTTGGGTGTTTATTATGTATGTAAAAGTATTTATATATGTATTTCTATGTATTAGTATCGTTGACTAACACCCATAACACAATCAAATAATTTGCTTACTTTGGGGTTAGATCAGTCAGTGTAATTTGTCCCGTGAATATTTATTATTATTTATTTATTATTAATGAAAGATACACACGAAAAAGAGTAACAAAAATTGCACAAAAGGTGAGCTTATCTCTACTGGCGAAGATTTATTTCAGCTAACCCGAAATGTGGAGTAGGGATTAATAAATGGGATATACCATCATATTTTTGTACAGCAATATGTTGGTAAAATGGTAAGCCACTCAGCAAACTTATAGGGTGACAAGAATTAGACAGGTAGATCAACTCTACAGCAGATTTTCTGGACTACCTTTACAGTTAGACAACTGTAATTTGAAACGGTTAAGCAAAAACCTGATGACGATAAAAAAATGAAATATATGGAAAATAATGTTGATTGTGGTATACAGAGAAATAATTAAGACACTGGCACCAAATGCATGCGAGATATTGCGAAACTTTACCATCTATTAATCACAATGGTAGATATACCTGTAGCTAATTATTTGCCTTTTACAAATTACCTGGCAGAATGGCAGATGCTTTATTTTATAAAGAAGGCACAGAGCATCGCATAAATAAATTAATATAAACAAAGTTAGGCCTTACTTAACTTAAACATTTTATTTATGAAAGTTAGTGAGATGTTAAGTAGAATGAAACATTTGTTTGTTGTTACTTGTACGAGCGCTGCACAATTGCAACTTTGACCAAGTTTACGCCAATGTAATCGCCTTGTTGAGTTTGTGTAGATACTGTTGTAAGAATTTTATTTTTTAAACTTGCACCATACTTAAGCAAAATAAATATAATGTTTTATAAAAATTATATTTGAAAATGCAAGTTTCCATGCCTGTTGTGGCAATCAAAACAAGCGACTTTCAAACTATATATATATATATATATATATATATATATATATATATATATATATATATATATATATATAAATCAATTGCTGTTCGTTAGTGTCGCTAAAACTCGAGAAAGGCTGAACCAATTTGGCTAATTTTGGATTTGAATTAATTGTTGAAGTTCAGGGAAGGTTTCAAAAGTGAGAAAATGTATAAAAAAATAAGAGTAGTTAAAAAGCCAGAACAATATTTGCCGGGTCAGCTAGTAATAAATAAATATCAGTGGACAAATTATACAAATTGATCTAACCCAAAGTAAATGATTTGCTTGTGTAATAAGTGTTAGTCCACGATACTATAACATACGACTTTAAGATAATATGTAACTTCAAATGGTTGTGATGTAACAAGAATTAATGTTATGAAAATCAGTTTAATTAAATCCCAACGATAGGCATTGCGTGGCATATATGTATCACGGTTTAATCAAACAAGAACCATAAAGTTGTAGAGATATGTAATACGTATCTCGTTGCCTTTAACACGTTATTACTTAAGTACCTACTTGCCAATATCTTGATACAGTTGTAACATAAAATTTTGTAATCCTCGTCATGTAAATTAGGGATGTTAATTTTAAAATGTTAATTAAAAACTAGCAATGCACCATTAAAACAATGGTGCGTTGTTATACTTATGCGATTATGGTAGGATCTTATGCGATATGCATAAGTTGGCTACCGGGAAGGTAACCGAAACAAAAATATACACACACACACACTATATATATATATATATATATATATATATATATACCCATATATATATATATATATATATATATATATATATATATATATATATATATATATATATATATATATATATATATATATATATATATATGTACCCAGCTTCGCCCGGGCGTTGATATGAGATTACGTGGTAGTTGAAATATAACAAATGTTATTTAAGACATGATTGAAATTGGAGTTTCAAATTTCGCGCTCGCAGCGCCTTTCGAAATGCAACCCAAATAATCGTTGTTCTGAATTAAAGTTCAAATACTCGACAACAGATGACGCCACTACACTTAATTTCCAAATTGAAAGGTTGGAAAAGCCCTTCAAATTTTAAAAACACGCCCTTTAGGTTAAAACGGGAATATATACATATATATATATATACATATATATATACATATATATACATATATATATATAAATATATATATATATATATATATATATATATATATATATATATATATATATATATATATATATATATATATATATATATATGACAAAGCGTTTCGTACTTCATGTACTCATGGGCGATAGCCCATTACGCTGTGTATGTTATGCTTATCCGCATAGGATACAAGTGAGAATGGACCCCGTCAGGGGAGGACCATCCACTCTCGAGTCTATTGGAGCAACGCTCGCTAGACCAAGGGCCGCTTCAGCGGTTAGGATTGGTACCTGTTCATTCTACACAGCTACTCTCAGAAGAGAGAAGCAATGCATAAGCAAAGTATTAAACCTTAAATGCTTATAAAAACATTGATGTTGTCAATTGTCAATTGTCCGCCGTGTTGGTCCCGGCCTCCTTTGTAGAATAGGCCAACTGCCGTTCTGCCAGGCAGGTCGTAAAAGTCGACCGATTGGCTATCGAGTCACTACCATCGTGGCTACTGGGTGGTAGAGTTCTGCATTGTCTCGCCCGGGTCTGGTACCACCGCTTTACCTATTGTTGCCGCAATAGCGTCAGTGCTTGTCGCTGTCGTGTTCCGGTTTGGAGGGTAAGGTAGCCGGTAAACTTATGCATGTGGCATTAGACCTCGCCACAAGATAGCAACGCACCATTAACATCTTTGGTGCCTATAGGCGATGGTTGACTCTTTCCATCAGGAGACCCATCTGCTTGTTTGCTATCTTATGATATAAAAAAAAAACAATTTCATATTTATATTATTTTGTTTAACCAATGTTATGAATACTATTAAACAGAAAGGGAAAAGTATTAAGACATCAAAATCCACACTCCTCACTCCGTAATTCCTGTACAAGGAATACCGTTCAACATATGGTGCGGATATCCTTCGAGACCATCTTATTATGTTAAGCATAATATTTAGACAGCGGATTTGCTCCGCACTCGCTTACGAATTAATACGCCCTTTTTAGTTGCCGACTAGCTTTAAGAGTTTTTGTGCCAACTAATATAATAAAAGTATAAAGTTAGTTCGCACAAAAACTCTTAAAGTTCTCTTATTGTTCATTTAACAATATAATTAGGCCACTATTATATTTTTAAACTTACTGCCAAAGAAAGTCTGATTTCAGCCAGATATTTTTCAGAAATTCGAGTTTTCACCAGATCTTCGCGTTTTGAGGTCCTAGGAACATTTTCCGACTATTTTCATGATAACGTCAGTATATCCTCATGGAAGGTTAATCGTTTTGTGGTATATCTGTATGTATATGTGCGTATGTGTATGTGTGTATATAAACCCCTCACAATTTTTGAATGGCTTGACCGAATAAAACGCAAACAGATTAGGTTTGGCGGAACCTGTCAGCGTTCGACTGGGTTCCGCCAAACTTAAACTTCATAAAATCTGGATCGATTAGATTCAGAAGGTTTTGTGAAATTTTGAGAAAATATAAAAAAGAAATTTCAGCGAGACGTTCTTTATTTTAAACTAGCTGTTGCCCACGACTTCGCCTGCGCGGGGCGTGTATATATATGTATATGTGATAGCGTGATAATATGTAGCCTATATGTTGACCCGACCTATTAGTAATATTCATGGAAAATTTGAAGTAAATCCATGCAGTACTTTTTGAGCTTACCCCGCACATACATACAGACAAACAGATGAACAGACAAAATTTCTAAAAACTATATTTTGGCTTGGATATCGATTGTAGATCACGTCCCAAGTATTCTTTAAAAAAATATTCAATGTACAGTTTTGACTTTCCTACGACTTTATTATATGTATAGATAACTACCAGACTAATGCACTGATTAATTGCTAAATCTAATCAGCTCTTGAAACTTAATGCCACAAATTGCTACAAAAACAGTTTATCGGTTCGGGAGTTATCGTTGACAAAAAAATTTCAAAAAAGTGTTTTTTCGACTTTTCACAGTACTTTTGTACAATACTTTTGACTGTTAGACAAAGGTAGCCCAGAAAATCAGCTGTAGGGTTGATAATTTTTGTCACCATATGTGTTTGCTGAGTGGATTAACATTTTACCGTCATGTTGCTATACAAAAACATTAATTAATTATTATGTTATTTGTTTTTTTTTCTTCATGTAATTATCTATGTCTTGTAAAAAGTGTTGCATGTGTATTTTTTCTTTTTCTTTGTTTACTGTATTTGTGGCTTTTCTTGTGTTATTTGTACGCTTGTTCTTGTTTTTATTGTATACTAGCTGTTGCCCGCGACTTAGTCCGCGCGGACTTCGTTTACTCCGCACAGCTCCTCTCCCGTAGGTGCTAGCGTGATAATATGTAGCCTATATGTTGACCCGACCTGTTATTAATATTCATGCGAAATTTGAAGTAACTCCATGAAGTACTTTTTGAGTTTACCGCGGACATACATGACTTTCCTACGATTTTATTATATGTATAGATAAATATATACTGTATAGTATGTGTGCTAAATGAAACTATTTTTGTTCTTATTCTTATTCGATTTAGCAGCAAGTTCTAGGAGTGGATCGGGTAGTATAGGATCCGCCGGTTTATAAATTTTTAATTTCAAGTTGCTCTCATATGTTGAATTTTAATATTTTTTTTGTTTTGATTTTACACTTCGCATCAAATAAATGATGCACTCAATGTCAATTTGTCATCAAATTATCAAAAGTCAAAAATCAAAACAAAAAAAATTGACTTACTTGATGTTTATTTATAAAGGATATATGTTCTTTATAAGGCAACTTAAAACTGCGTTGATCAAAAGATTACATTGATCCTTTCTTCACATAAAACTCACAAGAATTTTCATCTGCTTTGAGAGTTAAAAACAAATATTTAGCCGCAACTCAATATGTACTACGGGATACGGTCCTTACTTAATTGAAGTCCCTTACGCAACAACTAAGAGGTTTGCATCTCCTTAATCCATACTGTGAAGGATTAGAGTCCCTAAAGCGGGAATCTTGAAGGAACTTAGGCCATTTAATTTGATTCAAAGTGAATCAGAAGGTACTGGTGAAACCTAACACGCTCAAAAAAGTTTTTTCCAATGCGAATATGTACATATACGTCAGTATAGCTAACTTTCTTATCCAAGACTAAAGTCTAGAGAAGTCTTTGGAAGTATTAGTCAAATTTATAATAAAAATCTGTGAAATTATGTTTCATTGTTGTACAAAAAAAAAATATTTTTTTATATAACAAAATCTTATGTTCCTTAAAAAAAGGCTGTTAGTAACCGCTAGTAGCTAAACAGTATACCGCATCGCCTATATACCTAGCAAAAAGTTCTTTTGAGTTGGTCGAGGGTTTTTGCAAGCGCATGGTAATTGACACAAAAATAGTTTTTTATTCCTTACTAAAATGATAAATAAATAGAATTGTGTATATGATAAAGTATGCATGTATATGCCCACCGCCTCGTTGGTCGAGTGGTTAGCGACCCTGACTACGCAATTGACGGGGCTCGGGTTCGATCCCCGTCGGGGGCAAGCATTTGTATGATGAGCGTAAATGTTTGTATTTCCGGGTTTGGGTGTTTATTAAATGTATTCTAGTATTTATACATGTATTTATATGTATTAGTATCGTTGACTAACACCCATAACACAAGCAAATAATTTGCTTACTTTGGGGTTAGATCAATAAGTGTAATTTGTCCCGTGAATATTTATATTTATATTATATATAGTATAATATCCATGCTACAGGGAGCAGTGCACCATTAGCTTCTATTTTATTTATAAGAAAAATACATCTTTTTGTAGGCGAGCCGTATGCTTGATTGCCATCTTATAAAAGTATCTTCATGTCTGTATCACCGAAAGGGTAGGCAGAGGTACAACAAGTGCACCCACGGTTAGCCGAAGATACTTGGTCCCATAATGTGATAAGTGGCCAGCCTTTCGCCAACCGGGCAATTTCCGATCCCGGGCAATGTTGTTTTTATCAGAAAACTGAAAAAACCTTTTTAAATTGCCCGACCCGGGAATAGAACTCGGGACCTCATGTGGTCAACTCCGACACCGGACTACTACACCACAGAGGCGATTTTGCCATCTTATGATGCTCCAATTGGCTTGATCCAAATTCATTTCAAAAAATGCTATAATTATCTATATATATAAAAATCAATTGCTGTTCGTTAGTCTCGCTAAAACTCGAGAATGGCTGAACCAATTTGGCTAATTTTGGTTTTGAATTAATCGCCGAAGTCCACGGAAGGTTTAAAAAGCGAGATAATAAAAAAAAATAAGAGTAGTTAAAAAGGCAGAACAACGTTTGCCGGGTCAGCTAGTTATTGATAACTAGCTGTTTCCAGCGACTTTGTCCGCGCGTACTTCGTTTACTCCGCACTGCTTCTCCCCCGTAAGTGATAGCGTGATAATATGTAGCCTATATGTTGACCCGACCTGTTAGTAATATTCATGCAAAATTTGAAGTAAATCCATGCAGTACTTTTTGAATTTACCCCGGACATACATACAGACAAACACACAAACAGACAAAAATTCTAAAAACTATATTTTTGGCTTCGATATCGATTGTAGATCACGCCCCAAGTATTCTTTTTAAAAAATATCAATGTACAGTTTTTTATCCAGTTCCAGTTCTAATGTTCAGGTTAGTTTTTTTAACCGTGATGTTGGTATTGAGTGTAATTCCATTTTCTCTTGGTAATCTTTTTTATCTGCTTTTAATTCAGCTTTCGACATATTTTTTATTTCTTCACTGATATTTTCCTTCCATTTTTCAATCTATCACTTTAGTACTATAAATTCAATCAACGAGTATAATATCATAGTTTAAGTTGCATTAGCCTTTTTTTGACCACATCAATTCTAACTTCATGCCCTTTTTTCACAAATTCAGATTTACGGTAAGGCTAAAATTTTCAGCCGTTTAAAATTCACAATAAATAGTACTCGTAATAATTTTAAAAATATTCACTTTAACGTCCCTTTTTCAAACCTCAGTTCTAACAAATCCTCTTTGAACATTTGTGTTTAACCCCAGCAACTTATCTTAATGAATGTCTGTAATTAAATTCAATTTCTTTGTCTCGCATGTCCTTTATAAGGAAAGCAGGCAGTTTGAGGCATACAATATTATAGAGTGCATTTATACAAGATAAAATTATGCAAAGAAAAAACGTGTATTAAGGTCACACCTAGTCCTGAGTCCTAAGTTGTACAAATTAAACGGAAGCAATTAAATTTGTACGTAACTTGTAATTTTAAACTCCTTATTAGTAAAAACTTAACATTTTGAGAGATAATTTGTTAATAGGTAATGACAAAAACATATTTTTAACGCAGTAAGACTACAGCAGCCGACATCCTTTTTACTGTATCTTCGGTAAGTTGCATCATATGTTCAACAAATTAATATGGGATCACACAGAAAGTATACTCCCAAACAAAGAAATAATTTTCAAAATCGGTTCATAATTTACTAAGTTCTGAGGTAACAAAAGTAAGAAATAGAAAAAACATCCGAATCGATAACCAAATCGATAACCTTTTGGACAGTTGGTTGATAAAAATAAAAGTAGATCAAAAATTTTATCAATGGTTCTCGATTATTTTTGTTCAGTCTTAAAAACCAATGACTTAATATTTTACGGTTATGTGGAAATCTTTATATGTGAATCCAAATCTCACTTGGCCGTTTTTAACTTTCACAATGCATGTGGATAAGGAAGTTTATGATTTTACCCCGATATTCGAAAATCGAGTATTCACCAGATGTCCACGTTTTGAGGACCAAGTAATCTTTTCCGACTATTTTCACGATGACGTCAATATGTCTGTATGTATGTATGTGTGTGTGTGTGTGTATGTGTATGTGTGTGTGTGTATGTAAACATCTCATAACATGAACGGCTCGACCGATCGAAACGTGGTAGATGGCACTCGATTGGATTCCACTTAACTTAGATTTCCTGAAAATTTGAACCGATTCGATCCAGGAGATTTTCAGAAATTTTGAAAAAATACCAAAAAAGTTTTGTCGAAACAGTATTTTTTTAATATAACTTTCAGATTTATGTACCAATTGAGTACATAAACTAATGAGCTCTATTTCTCAAAAAACTACGTCTAATACATAAATTGCATCAAAATCGGTTTATCCGTTTGGGAGTAAACGTTGACGAAAATTTTTGAAAAAAGTGTTTTTTCTAAATCTAATTTTCAAAACTTCTAAATCTAATTTTCATAACTTATAGCTCTTCAAAAATTAAAATCAAGGTGGTTTTAGTAATTAATTTAATTTTTTTTAAATACCGATTACTTTCTACCGATTAATTCACCGATTGACTTAAAAATCTCATCAGCATTTTTCCTTTAAAAACTGCGTCAAATACCGTTAATTAAATCAAAATCGGTCAATTTGTTTGGGATTTATCAATGAAGAAAATTAAAAATAAAATGTTTTTTGGCATAGCATCGAAATTTTTCAACCTATCGATTATTTAGCTAAAGCAATATTATAGATCTCAAAAATTGAGTTAAATGCCATCATCGTTTTCAAATATATAGCTTTTCAAAAATTAATATACTTCCATTTTTACAAAATAGATTGAACTGACAAATCTATGCTTATATTTTTTACCCTTTTGAGCTTAAAATACCTTAATTTAGTGGGAAGTTTCAGGGATGGCCCGTAGCATCAACCGTTTACAATTTTTTTAAATATTTTTTTAATGATTTTTTTCAATATTTTCCCCCGTGTTGGTCCCGGGCTCCTTTGAAGAAAAGGCCAACTGTCGTTCTACCAGGCAGGTAGTAAAAAGCGACCGATTGGCTATACGAGTCACTACCATCATGGCTACTAGGTGGTAGAGTTCTGCATTGTCTCGCCCGGGTCTGGTACCACCGCCTTAACTATTCCTGCCGCAACGACGTCAGTGCTTGTCGCTGTCGTGTTCCGGTTTGGAGGGTAAGGTAGCCGGTAAACTTATGCATGTGGCATTAGATCTTGCTACAAGATAGCAACGTACTATTAACACCTTTGGTGTTTATAGGCGATGGTTGACTCTTTCGATCAGGAAACCCGTCTATTTGTTTGCTTATGACATAAAAAAATTAAAATCCCTGATAATTAGTTGTATATTTATTACACCTTACCTTACAGTTTATATAGCAGCTTGTAATAACTCATGCCTCAAAAGCTTAAATAAATTACATGAATTCCTATTCCGGTATTCCTATGCCTAGATAATTGCAAGATACTGAAAAATATTGTAACAAATTTTTGAAACCCGGCCAGTTTTATTTTGTATATTTTTAAGCTTTCGCGGCTTTTTTCAGACTAAATTATTAATAACTAGCTGACCCGTGCAACTTATTCTGCGTCACATAAGAGGGAATGGGTCATAGGGACCTATAATACTATTCCAGAGGAACTGAAACTTTCTTAATTAAACCACGAACCACTTGAAACTATTGAAACAAACAATCATACCTACAGACTACAGTGCTAATTAAAACCAGAAGAGTTTGTTAGGTACAAACTCTTCTGGTTTTAATTAGCACTTACAGTTGTTTATAGGTACATTTATTAGAAGTTTGATTATGTTTTTTAATATCTACCGTAAGAATATAACAAAGCCTTTTATATAGTCATCCCACTATGATCATGATCAATAAGACTGAAACTGTAGTAAAATATGGCACGGGAATATGAGTAATAAAGCTGCGTTGGGTAACACTACTGGAGCGTCAATCGATGTATAGTTTACACTATATCCTGGAAGTTTACTCAGTATTCTGTCATTAATTTCGTCAACACTATTATTTCTAGCCGCCAATATTGCCCTTTAACACATCTACTGGTAGTCTTTGTTTTCTACTTCGACTACATGCGGCATGCTATCTCGCAGATAAGGCTACTGTCGGACCTCGCTACCACGCATTCCTCCCACGCACGTACGCCTCGCGCGGTTTTTGATAATAATATGGTTATTGTTTGAAATCAAATGAAGCAAAGGGCGATTTCATTCAAAATTAAACACTTGTGCAGAGTAACTAATTTATTTAGATAAAGATTAATACCACGTTTATTAAACCACCGTCGCAAATAATGTATTATTTTAGAACAATTTTGATTACCATAAAAAGGGTCATAAAATGTGAACCTTAATAGATAGAGTACACTATCGTGAATTTTTTTTAAAAATTTTTTAAGATGAACAATTCGATCATACATGATTTTTGCGTAACTTTAACCGTTAACGCAGCGCACGCCAGGAAAACTCCAAAAAGGAAAAAGAATCTAGGTTTAGACCACATTTTTCGTTGATACTCCGATTCTGTTGTTCCTAGCGTGATATTATATGGCGTATAGCCATTCTCGATAAACAGGTTATACAACTTAAAAAGAATTATTCAAATCGGTTCAGCAGTTTGAGATTATCACGTACAACCAGACATACAAACAAATTCTACATTTTTTTTAATATTATAGTACAGATTAACGGGATCTTACCGCAATTATTTGATGGACTATTTTTCCGATATTTCGGCTCTGTTGCAAGCAGCATGATCGCTGAGGAACATTCCCCGGGGGAAATATCGGGAAAATAATCCATTAAATAATCGCTGTAAGATCCCGTTAGTTATTAATATTTCAGTTTTATTTTGGTCGAAAATCCATACGAAAAACTTTTATTGAGAACATGTGAGAATATTACTATTTAAGTTGTTGACAGTATGATAGATTGCACTGTAATATATTAATTACAAAAGCGGATAGCGGGCAGTAAGAAGTTTGTATGACGTTGAGTCGTTATAATAATTTAAAAAAACCTTGTGACAATAACATCTAATAATATGAGTACTTATTGCAAACTTACTTATAAGTAAATGACGCCAGTGAACATAAAATAATACGATCAGATGTGACATTAATAGTCATCGCATAATGAAGCGACACAAAATTAGCACGGTATTGCTAAAACTTTAAGATCAATGTTCTCAGCTCAAGCTCAGAGCAGTAAGCTCAATTTTTGAATGTCCACAAACTAAATTAATTTTAGATTTGACTGTACTTTCACTATAATGCTTCTGCATTTCGCAGCTCGCGTGTAGTTTTATTTCATACAGTAGTAAAGGTATTTAAAAAAATGATGTGGTGTCGCGGGACACCAGGTAGGAACGAACTTCCTTCGGCTAAACGGCACTACTCGCTTGTGTACGCGACTGTCGCGCCTGCGCACGTCTCATTTAACGCTTTTATTCCACGCATTTTTCTTACGGTTTTACTATCACATGTTTTTCAGTTCGGTCGCGCAGCAAAATCCCTATCCCCTCCAAGCCTGCCGTAAGGAACTTCGTTCCAATATATCTTGTGTAGTAAATCAACTATTTCTTTTCTTAACTCCATTGTATTATAGATTTATAATCGAGTTCAATGGCCTTTGTAAAGGTCTCAAGCCAACGGATTAATGTTCTTTCTCAGTACCATGAAACTTTACTGTAGTCCTTATTTTTGATGTCCTTTATTCATTATCCGTGGCCAGAAAAACGCGCCTTTATTTGTCACTAGCTGTTGCCCGCGACTTCGTTCGCGGACTTCGTTTACTCCGCACAGCTCCTCCCCCGTAGGTGATAGCGTAATAATATGTAGCCTATATATTGACCCGACCTGTTAATAATATTCATGCCAAATTTGAAGTAAATCCATGCAGTACTTTTTGAGTTTATTCTGAACATACATTGACTTTCGAACGATTTTATTATATGTATAGATTTAGCGTCTCAAAATATTATGACAAACGTCAGTTTCAAAATTCTTCTTGTTTATACATATAATTATAATAATAACATAGATAAACGTTGTTTACATACAACGATAGTTAAAAGATTGTTAGAAGAAGATAGGAATAGATTAGATAAAACAGAATATGTAATTAAATTTGCTTTCAAAATGATGGCCATTTTGAAAATAAATTTAATTAGATATTTTGTTTTATCTAATCTGTTCCTATGCTGGTGTTTAGATTGATAGTCCGTAGGCGCTACCATTTAGAGTCTAAATGCCACATGCATAAGTTTACCAGCTATATTACCTTTTAAACCGAAACACGACAGTGACGAGCACTGCTGCTATTGCTGCAGGAATAGATAAGGTGGGTGCTTGAATCGGGTGAGACTATGTAGAACTCTACCATCCAGAAGTCATGATGGTAGTGGCTCGCAGTCAATCGTTCGCTTCTTACGAACTGCCTGGTAGAACGGCATGATCTCTCAGTAATTAAGGGAATACAGGGAAAACGCTCTGTAGTAATGCATACACACATATAAGAGCAGCAGCGTATGGTAAGTAGAGATTGCCTCTAATCTTTTTTTCCACTTTAATTGTAATACTTCCTCGTTTCTAATTGCGACGTTACCGTTTTATGCGGCTGCAATTTTAATTAACACTCTGTATACCGCGCTGTGAAAGAAATTTCACACACAATAGAAACACAGGAAAAAAAATTAAGTTTCTTTCTTAATATTCATAGTGAAAATCTTCGTTAGATGAAAATAATTTCGAACCACCACCGAACGCAATTTTAAAATTTTCATTTCAGAAGCAAAGATAAAATAAAGAAAATTATGAAAATGGTAACTAGCAAAGTTCCGGATTTAACAAAATATAGACTTGTTGATCCGGGAAAGAAGAATAGACCATTTATCGTTCTGTCAGGCAGTTTGTTAAAGGCAAACAATTGGTTATTTTTTTATATCATTAGATAACAAACAAGCAGATGGGTCTCCTGATTGAAAGAGTCGACCATCTCCTATAGACACCAAAGATGTTAATGGTGCGTTGTTATCTCGTGGCGAGGTCTAATGCCACATGCACAAGTTTACCGGCTACCTTACCCTCCAAACCGGAACACGACAGCGTCAAGCACTGACGTTATTGCAGCAAGAATAGTTAAGGCGGTGGTACCAGACCCGGGCGAGACAATGCAGAACTCTACCACCTAGTAGCCACGATGGTAGTGACTCACGTAGCCCATCGGTCGCCTTTTACGACGTGCCTGGCAGAACGGCAGTTGGTCTATTCTTCAAAGGAGCCCGGGACCAACACGGGGAAAAAATGGTTATGCCAGTTACTACTATTATGGCTACTAGGTGGTAGAGTTCTGCATTGTGTCGCCTTGGTCTGATACCACCGCCTTACCTATTCCTGCCGCAATAGCATTAGTGCTTGTCACTGTCGTGTTTCGATTTGGAGGGTAAGGTAGTCGGTAAACTGGTAAATGACCCTGACACAAGGATAGCAACGCACCATTAACATCTTTGGTGTCTATGTGTGATGATTGTTTCTTTCTATCAGGATAGCCATCTGCTTGTTTGCTATCTTATAACGTAAAAAATAGAAACGTTTCATTAGTAACTTATTGTAATGATAGGGAATTTTCTGACTGCCTGTTTTATTCAGCTATTCGGCTGATATTAAGAGGATTTTAGTTCGATCTTCGTTTCTTTTACAGAAAAGGGAGCAAATGGACAAGAGGCTTCATTGATGGTACATACAGCATGCCCATGAACAGCTGTAATACCAGGGATATTGCAGCTGCGTTGCCGCCCTTTCGGGAACGTTTAAGCTATATTATTGAAGGCCCCAAGTCGTAAGGGTTTGGAAATGCATCCGCTGACAGTTGATACCAGATAATTATGAATAAAATTAACTTTCACTATCTAAATAGAATATAAAGTCATTATTAGAATCATCAAATCGTGGACTGATCCATATATTCCATCAAACTATCATTAAAATTTCTTCACTTTTATTCTTCAGATTTATTTTTCTTTCCATCAAATTTTGTGAATATAAATTAATAGCAATAAAAATTTCGGTTTATACCAGTGGGAGGGATGAACTGTGCCGCGCTCCGAGCTGCATGGGTACCACCATCTTGCTTGTGAAACAGCTTTGTTGTGTTTCAGAGAGAAGGGCAAGATAGGCAGTGTAATTACTGGCACTGAGACTTAACATCTTATATCTCAGGATAGGCAACACATAAATGAGTTACTTGGGCCAGTTCCATGTAAACTAGTTTATGTTCATTGATGATCGACCACTTACAATCAGGTGGCATGTCTGCCAGTTTGCCTATTCAAGTAACATAAAAATAAAAAATAAATAAAAACATAGAGGTAGTGATTAATTTCTGCAAGGTCTCACTCAAATTCGACACAGTCACCTTTTTATATATCATTAGATAGTAAAGAAGCAGATGACTCCTGATGAAAAGAAAAACCATCGACTACTGACACCAAAAATGATAATAGGTCCTTGCTATCTGTATAGCGTGATAGCAAAGCCACATGCACAAGTCTACCAGCTACCTCACCCTCTAAACCGAAACAAGACGGATAAGCATTGACGCTGTTGCGGCAGGAATAGGTAAGGCAGTGGTACCAAGTACTCGGGCGAGACAATGCGGAACTCTACCACCTAGTAGTCACGATCGTAGTGACAAGTATCGCTTATTCGGTCTCCTTTTACGATCTGCCTGGCAGAACGGGAGTTGGTCTATCCTTCAAAGGGCTCAAGCCAACACGGGGTTTATTCCAACAGCGTCGCGTGCGCATGCGTGTGTACGTGACGCACCGACCACACAGCCCATAGACACCTAATAATAGGCGAATGACTTGTGTCAACACATCTGACTTATAATTCCGATGTAAATGTCCACGCGCCAATGAGTAATGATTGGGTAATCAGTGTCGACCAATCAGATGCTCTGTACATTACTATCTTTCACTGTGGCCTTGAGTTAGCCAATTACGGCATTGCAACCCCACTTTATCTTACCTCAGCTAGCTGCCAGAATGCATTCAATACGGAAAATCAAACATTAGCCGTCTATAGGCTGTGTGGTCGGTGACGTGACGCGACGCGATGTGCGGTATCCGGTAGCCATCAGATTGTACCTACTTAATAATTTAGATGTCAGATGTTACATACCACTTGCAACTACTGTAAGGTTTGCTCGATTTTATCGATATATTTATCGATACATCGCCTGGTACCATCGCCTTACCTATTCCTGCCACAATAGCGTCAGTGCTTGTCACTGTCGTGTTCCGGTTTGGAGGGTAACTTATGCATGTGGCATTAGACCTCACCACAAGATAGCAACGCACCATTAACACCTTTGGCGTATATAAGCGATGGTTGACTTTCTCCATCGGGAGACCCATCTGCTTGTTTGCTATCTTATGATATAAAAAATAAAGAAAAAGCTACTCCTGGGTACATTAGTTGTTTTTCTCCCTATCTCGTCTGACGTATGAAAGTAACACTATTCTCTAACACTAATCTGTAATACTATTCTGTAATACTATTCTGTAACACTGTTCTGTAACACTATTCTGTGACACTTGTCAGTTAATGTATATGACAATTATCAAGTTGAAACAAAAGCTAGCTAACTAGTTTTCCTAATGTAGGGTATCAAACTTCTTACACATTAACATTAACGGAAAACTTCAAGATTTCTGGACACAGCAAACTTTTAAGTCCTTTTGACCGTTCTGAATAGAAAACATCGTTGCGTTTGGCGCAAGTGAGTTCAGGTTCTGTTGTCATTCATTTTAACTATTTATCTGGGTAATCCATAATAATATTATAAATGCGAATGTCTGTTTTGTCTGTCTGTTGCGCTTTCACGACCAAATCGTTGTACCGATTTCGGTGAAATTTGACACGGAGATATTTTAAGAACTGAGGTCAAAATTTAGCTTTTTTATATAAATATATTTTAAAGTAGCACACAAAACGATAGGTCTCTTGATGAAAAGAGTCAACCATCGATTATTGATACCAAAGGATTATTGATGCGTTGCTATCTTATGACGAGGTCTAATGCCACATGCATAAGTTTACCGGCTACCTTAATCTCCAAACCGGAATACGACAGTGACAAGTACTGACCCTATTGCGACAGGAATATGTAAGACGATGATACCAGACCCTAGCGAAACAATGCAGAACTCTACCACATAGTAAAAGCTAAAAAATATTCTATAACGGGCTAAAATTAATGATGGGTTAAAATATTGTAGAAAATTTCTGGTATTGATTAACTTACCTTATACGCGACGAAGCTGCGTGGCTTAGTTTGTAATAAATTTATAAAAATATTTTCTTACTAGCTGTTGCCTGCGACTTCGTCCGCGCGGACTTCGTTTACTCCGCACAGCCCCTCCCCAGTAGGTGAAAGCGTGATAATATGTAGCCTATATGTTGACCCGATCTGTTAGTATTATTCATGCAAAATTTGAAGTAAATCCATGCAGTACTTTTTGAGTTTACCCATATAGACATATATACAGACAAACAGACAAAAATTCTAAAAACTATATTTTTGGCTTCGATATCGATTGTAGATCACGTCCCTAGTATTCTTTTAGAAAATATTCAATGTACAGTTTTGACTTTCCAACGATTTTATTACATGTATAGATTACAACTACTGAAATATTCACTCTAAAGAATTACGTTAGTAAAAAATAATGTTTCTTTTTTATATTTTATTTACAGTTTTTTTTTTGTTTATGTACCTTCACACTCATAATATTACAACGATAAATTAAAAATTGGTTTTCTGCTATGGTTACGGCCTGGCCACAGCTACCCGCAGCGTAAAATGTAACGCGAATTGCAGTGCGGCGCGGCGGGTTGCGCGATTTTCTTGATATTCCACAATATCTCATCAAGTTAGATCTCACAATCACAGGAAAACATTAATAATCAGAGCAACAAGAAAACGAGCGAACCTTACAATAGTCGCATGTGATGTGTAAAATCTGTCATTAAATTGATTAAATTAGTACAGTTCGATAAGCAACTCTACGACGCGCTTATTGGTCAATTCAAATATAATGTAGGTATTTGCCCGGCTTCCATGTCATAAAAAATATTATTTTCTAAAAAATTGTTTATTTTCCTAAGTATACTCCATCTCTTCTAAAAAATATTGGCAAACTTAGTCACATGTATTGTAATGAAAAACTATTTAGTTATAATACGATTATGTCCAACGAAGCAATTGCTCTACAGATATAAAAATAATAAAAGATTTGAAATAGGCAATTTCGCCTTTTCGCTTATTACTTGAACCAGATAAAGTAAGTTAAAACTTCTGTTTAAACTTCCAACCGTCGTCTTGTAGACTCCCTCTGAATGTTTAAATTAAGTAGGAATGATCTTTTATGAACTTTTAGCTGTAATTATTTATGCTCTGTATATTTTAAACGGGTTGAGTAATCTTTAAACGAGCACATCGCTTTGGATTTGTAGGACTTATTAAGGCTAGCCATTATATAAGTATATTTCGTCGTCTAGCTTCATGACCTTTGTAAGAATACTCGAATCAGTTGTCCTACTAGGCAATTTAAAACAAACAATAGTTAAGCATGTCATTGTTCTTATGAGCATGACTACTTAGCGCCTCGTCCGGGCGTGATATCACCATCATACGATCACCATGTCGGTCTATACATCAGCCTTCTTGTCAAGTAATTCATAAAAAACAAACGATTAGTCAAAGGCGATACAAAATTGTGGCTAAATTGCAAACATTTTGTAAGTATATTGTATTAGTTAAAGACATCAATCACGAAATCTGAAAAACATTCACAAAGATTAATATAAGTCCGCCCCGTTCGTTAAGTGGATAACAAACCTAACTACAAATTGATTGTGTGATAAGCATAGATATTTGTTCTAATTATTTCTGTTTAGGGTGTTTGTTATGTATGTTACAGTATCTATATAAATTTTTCCAAGTTCCACCATCATCATCTCGATGTCTGGAAATCCACAATCTTGACACTTTTGTGGGGCCGCTGGTCCGTACCGCTGAAGGTTCATAGTGTTGGAACCATCGGGCCAGTTTCTTGTCAGGTGACGTCATAACTGTGGAGGTCGATGACGTCACACAAAGACAAGGAAGGGGAAAAGGAAGATCTTCCCAGCCAGGCAAGGTGTACTGCCTGGTGACCGAAGTCCATTTGAGAAGCGTTGAAACTTGTATATAGTGTTACAAGATAAATAATTGTGATTGACCGATTGAAACGTGGTTGATGGAATTCAATTGGATTCCACTCAACTTAGACTTCCTGACAATTTGGACTATTTCGGTCCAGGAGATTTTGAGAAATTTTGAAAAAATCTCAAAAAAAAATTTGCCGAAACAGTATTTTTTAATCTAACTTCCAGATTAATGTACCAATTGAGTACAACATCAAATCAGCTCTTTTCTCATAAAATTGCGACTGGTGCATAAATTCCATCGAAATCGGTTAATCCGTTTGGGAGTTATCATTAACGAAAATTTTTGAAAAAAGGGTTTTTTTGACATTACTTCAAGAATTTTTAACTAATCATTTTTTTTCCTTGTGCGATATTTAGTAGGTACTTACAAAACTTTGACTAATGCTGTTTCAAGAATAAAAATCGAATCAAGTTTTAAAAAGTTGCAGTTTTTTAAATATTACCTAATATTTTGTTTTTTACAGCAAACAAATACTTATTACTAATATTAATATTTTTAAAATAACTTTCAGCTTTCATACTTAAACTAAAAACTTACTTATTACTAATATTAATATTTTTAAAATAACTTTCAGCTTTCATACTTAAAAATCGAATAAGCTTTTCTGTGTAAAAACTGCATCAAATACAGTAATTTGGACCCAACTATTTTTTTTTGAATTTATCAACAACGAAATTTTTTGAAATAAAAATGTGTTTGATATTATTTTAATTTTTCAGCCAATAGATTATGTAGCTAAGGAAATATTTTAGAGCTCAAAAATTACGTTCAATGCCATTCGAAAGATCAAATTCTATCATGGTTTCCAAAAGCTGTACAAGCTATTCAAAAATAAAATTACTGTAATTTATAACAAAATTTAGATTTTTGAACTCTGTAAATATCTATACTTAGGTATATTTTTGTTTTCTTTGAAGTTAAAATGCCTTATTTTAGCGGGAACTTTCAGGGATGGCCTGCAGGGTCAACCTTTTTACACATTTTTATTGTTGCAAAGTGTACTTATGTACCTACATGAAGCCATAATCATGTGTATAGAGTACATTGCCACTTCTATCAAAAAAGTCACTGTGGGCACTTGAGTCCCCAGGACATATGTGTGTGACATATTTTTTAGGACCTAGAATACCCGCAACGGTTGAGTAGATAGGACAATTCCCTGCTTGTTTATTTTAAAATACGGTAGAAAAAATTCCAACGTGAGCAAAGTCACGGGCATTAATTAATCCTGAAAAGAAATTCAATTAACATAACAAGTCTTATCGATTTCAAACTATAACATTTCATTAGCCCCATTTTCTCAAATTACCAGTGTAATTTTAGCTTTTGAAGTTGATTATCTAGCCCTCTCCAATAATAAAGCAACGGTTATAGCTTTCCGCACGCACTAAATATATTGTTAGATTATTTTCAACCCGAAAGTATGTTTCAGGTGGAGGAAGGGCTCGTAAATCTAACCCTACTAAAGTTGTTTCGCCATAAACCGCGGGCCGGCCGGGCCCCCTCTGCGATCTAGATTGCCTTTATCGAATTACCCATTGGAAATGTTTATTTTTATAGCACTTTACGCGTCTTGGTTGAATTTCTTAGGTATTGCCCGAATTTGTTTTTTTGTGTTTATGTATATATATAATATCAAAAGTTACTACTACTAGTAAGCTGACTGCCTCGTGGCCTAGGGTATAGCCTATTTGGCTTAGATCCTTAGGTCCCGTAGGCGCATTACCTAACGTTTGTAATCCGTCAGCGATCAGCGATGACTCTTAAACGTAACGAAAAAAATATCAAAAACGTCGCCAATTACTTGCTGATCACTAGATGCACTTTTTTCAATGTCACAGCATTAAAACTAACTAAGCGGCAACGACTGTCACTAACATACAAGGCTGTTATGTGTCTTGTAATAACTAAACAATTATGATAATTTCGCATTGCGAGTTACGTGATAGCCCCGCCGAGTTCGATCCCCGGGTTGGAAAAAAGTGTTATAGAGGTTTTTTGAGAGTTTTCTCTCAAGCTCAGCTCGAAGTCTGGCAAGTAGTATGCTGCCACTCAAAAATAAAAATGTTCCTGGGAACACGGTATATAAAAGGCTGAAATAGGGTTTGAAAGTTTGTATGAAAAAATATATTGATAACGTGTTACCCAATTCGCGGGCGGAGCTACGCGTGAGCTAGTTAATAATACTAGTGATCGCCTGTGGCCGAAATTCGACCATAAATTAAACAATAAAATTTATTTTAAGTTGAACAACTGATTTTATCCGTAAAGAAAATAATAAAGTTTACATGTGTGTATAAAATCATGTATGTCACGCCGTTTTAGGTGTGTAATGTATATTTTTGTTAACTTAAAATATTTTTAATGCATTTTATTTAAATATTAAGTTTCTGCAGTCTTTCGTAATGTAAAATTTAGCTGTGCTAAATTTCATACTTCACCGTTTACGCAGTTTTCTTAAAAAAGGGTACAAACGTTTCCCCACACGTATTAATATATACATACCAATTTGACTCGTCGTTCGTGCATTGACGTGTACGCGATCCGTAATTGCAAATATTCAGGTCACGTTAGGACCTAGACATCAAAGAAAAGGTTGTCAAAGGTTATTAGAAAGGTGACTTCGACAATGTGTAGGCGAAGAATGTATTTAAATATAAGTATTACTTTGGTTCGAATACCTTTGTTTTGTTGGAATCAATGGAAGTTACTTGAGTTTTTGTTAGAATACAATATATTTATACTTTTAGCTCTAACAAATTATTTATTTAACACTTTATTGGACATGGACAATAATACGAAAAAGACAATATTAATGTAACATAAGTATAATGGGTGAGCTTATCTCTACTTAATAAGATTTCTTCCAGCCAACCCGTTAAAGGAGAATAAAATAACGAAAATAAAGAAATGAGTAGATCTATCCATACTATCCATACTATCCATACTATCCATACTATCCATACTATCCATACTATCCATACTATCCATACTATCCATACTATCCATACTATCCATACTATCCATACTATCCATACTATCCATACTATCCATACTATAATATAATATTATAAATGCGAAAGTAACTCTGTCTGTCTGTCTGTCTGTCTATCTGTCTGTATGTTACGCTTTCACGGCCAAACCACTGAACTGATTTGGATAAAATTTGGTACAAATATAGTTTGAGACCCGAGAAAGGACATAGGATAGTTTTTATCCCGGAAATCCCACGCGAACGGGAACTATGCGGGTTTTTATTTTAGACATTTTTCCACGCGAACGAAGTCGCGGGCACAGCTAGTAGTTTAAAAAAATAACAAATATTATAAACTAACTACGAAATACGAAACTAAGCTTGATAATTAAATTTTTTTAATAGCATAATGAGGGGGGGGGGGGGCTAACGAGCAGATAAATAATGATAAGTGCTACAAAAGATGCAAAGGGAATTTACATCTCTACGTAACGCCAACGAGTCAAGCCGATTAGAAATAGCCTGTTCGTCGACAATTCCAACCGCTCTACGTTGAATGCGATCAAGATAAGGAAGCTGGTACTAAGGAGCTCCGGCCCAGAGGTGAGAACAGTACTCCATGTAAAGTCGAATTTGAGCCTTGTACATTTGGAGGCGATGGGTTGGCATGAAGTACTGCTTTGCCCTTTTAAGTACAAGCTTTTTGGAGATTAGTTTAGCCTTTCCTTCCAGATGACCGCGGAACTGAACTTTGTTCGATATGATGACTCTCAGAATTCCAATACTGGCTGAGGCTGTCAGGAGAGTATTCCGATAGCACGCAGCCTTGAGGAACACTAGCATTAACAGGTTTAAGGTCGCAGCATGCACCGTATCTTGATGCTCCGATCAGTCCAAATTCTGATGATCCACTTGTAAAATTTTTCGTGAAGCACATAGGAAGGCAGCTTCGAGGGAAGCGCTCTATGCTACACTGGACCAAAGGCCTTTGCTATGTCTAAAAATAAAGAAGAGGCCCTTGGACTTACTGACTTCGCCCAATGACGCGACAGATATAATAGAAGATCACCAGCTGGCAGCAGCATTATATTGCTGGATTGTTATTTTATTTAAGAATCTGATACTTACGCATTCTGTTTTAAGAACTCTTTCAGAAAATTCGGAAACAGCTTGCATTTGATGTAATTTTCAAGAATCATGTGATTATTTTAAAATCTTCTTACATTAGCTGTTATTATTATGAAGTCGACAACATCCCTTGACAAACATTTTTTTTTGTGTCTAGATGTTAATGTGACCTGTATATTTGTAATTATGGGATAGCTCACACGTTAAGTAAATAGAACCCTGTCGAGTGTGACAAGTTTTTTATTAATAAAACCACAACCCTTTTTATTTTAAACTATCTGTCCCTCGCGTCTTTAAAGGGGGTCCAAAACCATCACGGAGAGTGATGTAGAACTAGTATAATTATATAGTAGTGAATATCTGTAACATATTTATTAATAATTGAAGTGAACTTTTTGTAACATTTTCACATTGATATAAAAAACCCAAGATGCACAGTTTCTAACAAAATTGACACTCAAAAGTGTCCCTAATTTTATTTAAATAGTTACAGATATGACTCAAACATATATTTTTGCATATCTAACCTTAAGCGCAAGATTTATAGTTGTTTTTACAAAGCAATGTACAAAAAAGAAATTAAACTGACAGTGTCGCGACTGACGCGATTCTATTTGAAATGAGCGCACAATTTAAAATTGTGCGCTTCTTTTTGGAGTACGTTTTCGAGACATTGACTTGATACACCTTGTGTTTTTATATCAATGCATTTTCACAATTACGTGAACGTAGGCGGTTGAAAGTTAGCACAGTTAAAGTTTACATGATAAACAAATACAGAAAAGTAATATTTTGATTAAATATGCATTAGAAGTACGTTAAATTTCTAAAATGAATATTACACACATTACCAGTCATTTGACACACATCATGATAAGCCCACACACATGTAAACTATTGTGTTTGTGTCTAAAGTGTGTTATTAAACTTAGAACAGATTTTATTTTTAGTGTATGATTGAACGGAGTCATGGAAATAAGGTCGAATGTCGGCTGGAGGGTGATTGCTTCTCATTATAATATTTTAATAAAGATATTATTTTTATAATAATTTTATGTTAAGGCTTTTAATAAAACCTTAGATCATAATTATTAAAATAAGGCGAGCATATGGAGCCAACTCGAGCATAGCAATGCAGGGATATGCCGACCCATTTCAGGATTATTTTACAAAATTTTCATTTGAGAATATGCTGTACTATAATCTTACAGTTTTAATACTTTCAACTGATCCTTTTTATCGACGACTCTCACTCGGCATCAAGCCAAGACCGATCCAATTCTAAGTATCGGTTCAACATCAACCTGTTTTTGACCATACGACAACGCATTAACAAGTGGTCAAACGCGACGTCACGCCTGGAATAAGAGAGGATATCAGATTTAGAGATTTCGTTGTCAAAAATTTGATTAGTTGTTTTTCAGGTTGGCCGGGCACCTTGTTGGTAGTCGCAGATGAATTTTTAATGCAGGGCTGACAACAGTTGAATGACCATAAGGCCGAGCGTTGCGTTTTGCACTGCATGAACTGTATGTCAGTTGAGTCATGAAGTTAATATTTTAGCATCTTCACACCCGTATCTCCGAAGTGGTAGGCAGAAGTACCACCAGTGAACCGACCACTAGCCGCCGATACTTAATAACCACCAATGTGATAAGTGGCAAGCCTATCGTCAAATGGGCACTGATATTTTAGTGCTATTATTTTTTTTGTTTTTTTTTTTATATCATAAGATAGCAATCAAGCAGATGGGTCTCCTGATGGAAAGAGTCAACCATCGCCTATAGACACTAAAGATGTTAATGGTAAAAAAGATAGCAACGCCTATCTTGTGGCGAGGTCTAATGCCATATGCATAAGTTTACCGGCTACCTTACCCTCCAAACCGGAACACGACAGTGACAAGCACTGACGCTATTGCGGCAGGAATAGGTAAAGCGGTGGTACCAGACCCGGGCGAGACAATGCAGAACTCTACCACCTAGTAGCCACGATGGTAGTGACTCGATAGCCAATCGGTCGCCTTTTACGACCTGCCTGGCAGAACGGCAGTTGGCCTATTCTTCTAAGGAGGCCGGGACCAACACGGCGAAATATTAGAAAATATTCTGCTTTAAAAGTAAGCCGACCCCTAAAAAAGATTTAAATATTGCGCTGTTATTCGTATTATGGAACTATAAAACAACAGATAGTCCGAGCTCACTTTGAAGAATATACCTTCTGATATTCTGCTGGGTAATTAGTAAAAGGCGAAATATTAACGATATGAGTCACTTCCATCGTGACTACTAGGTGATAGACTTCTGCAACGTCTCGCCCGGGTCTGGTATCACCACCTTCTGCTATAATAAAGTTAATGCTTGGCACTGTCGCTTTCCGGTTTAGAGGATAAGGTTGCCGGTAAATTTATGCATGTGGGATCTACACAGATAGCAACGCATCATTAATTTCTTTGGTGGCTTTGTGTGACGGTTGTTTCTTTGGATCTGGAGAGTGCTTATCAAAAAAAATCGATACTGACAATCCACCGTGCGGGATATTAATATTTGGAACTACAACTAACAAAATAAATTAAGTATTATTGTTCAATCCGGAGATCGAATCTGTGAACTTATGAGTCGGAGGAACAATCAATTTTTATCGAAATATGTACATCAGTTTTTATAAGGTCGCCTTATTCTGTAGCCGTCTAGTTAAGTGTTAGACGAATTCATGTCATTTGCCCATGTCATCATTTAAAAACAAACATATTTTTGCAGGTTCAGCAAATTATAATAATTGTCTCTGTATGATTTTTGCGATAAATAATCTATACATATAATAAAATCGTAGGAAATTCAAAACTGTACATTGAATATTTTTTTAAAAGAATACTTGGGGCGTGATCTACAATCGATACCGAAGCCAAAAATATAGTTTTTAGAATTTTGTCTGTTTGTATGTATGTCCGGGGTAAACTCAAAAAGTACTGCTAGGATTTACTTCAAATTTTGCATGAACATTACTAACAGGTCGGGTCAACATATAGGCTACGTATTATCACGCTATCGCCTACAGGGGAGGAGCAGTGCGGAGTAAACGAAGTCCCCGCGGACGAAGTCGCAAGCAACAGCTAGTTTTTTATAAAATTTAAATTCTTATGTACAGTATCCACGCAAAATTTAAGCAAATTCTGAAGATATTTAATCTCAAAAACACAACGCAAAAAACATTATTTTGTCTACAAAGCATGACGCCTATGGAAGCATGAAGCATACAAATTAGAAAGAACGACCTGTTGTATTCGCAAATATTTTGAACCTTTTGTTTTATGCTGTAGGGTTTGATTTTCCTCGACAAGATCACCTATACTCCAAGGAAGTCATCATCGTTAAAACCTAATCGTGTACAGGACCTCATTATGCAAAGCACTCGGCGGTCCCATTAGGAGCTCGCATCGAAATTGCGTGTCTCGTGTAGAACTTTAAGTAGGATTAGTCGGTGCCTCTTAGCTTACTGATAGTTTGCTTCACTAACGATGTATCTGTTTACGTGTTTTTGAATAACTTATACAAAGTAATTGAATACAGGCTTTAACACCTTTAGATTGGGATTACAAATAATATATTATATGTTATCTGTATTTAGGGTTCTGTGCCTAAAAGGTAAAACGGAACCCTATTACAAAGCCTCCGCTGTCTGTCTATTCGTCTGTCTGTCACCAGGCTGTATTCCATAAATTGTGATAGCTTGAAAGCTGAAATTTTTACAAACTATATATTTTCGTTGACCCTATAACAGCAAATACTGAAAACAAAAAAAAATGAAAGTATTAAGGGGGTTCCCCATACAATAAAGGTGTTTTATTTCGTATTTTTGCTCAATATTAATAACGGTTATAGGTAAACGCTTAAATATTTAGTTATATATTATCATTTAAAATAAATAATTAAATAAAAATAAAGTAACTATTAAAGGGGCTCCCATATAACAAACGTAATTTTTAAGCATTTTTAGTCGATCTTAATAAACAGGTAGAAACTTGAATATTTTCAAAAAAGTAAGTATTTGGAAATATATTTACTGTAAAAAGAGATACCTAATACATAAAGTAAATATTTAAGTACACAAACAACAAAAGTGATTTTCTTTTATACATGATGATACGTAACCCTTCGTGTGCGAGTCCAACTCGCCCTTGGCTGGTTTATTTTATATCATAAGATATCAAAAAAATAGATGGCTCTCACAAGAGAAAGAGATTACCATCGCCTATAGACACCAAAGATATTAATGGTGTGTTGCTAAAAAAAGTGGCATTAAATCCTCTCCACAAAGATTTGTGGTGAGGTTTTAATGTCACATGCATAAGTTAACTGGCTCCCTTTGTAGGGTAATAGGGTACTCCTAATCGGAACCCGACACTGACAAGCGTTGATATATTGCGGCATCCGGCAGAAGTAGGTAAGGTGATGGTACCAAACCCTGGCGAGGCAATGCAGAACTTTATCACCTAATTGTCACAATGTTAGTGACACGTGTAGCCAATTGCCTTTTAACACCTGTCTGGCAGGACGACAGTTGGTTTGTTTGGTTGGTTGGTTGGTCAAAGGAGGCTGGATCGATACATAAAAGTTATGACAACCTAATCTAGAGTTTTTTATAGAAAAAAGGGACAAACGAGCAGGACGCTCATCTTATGGTAAGTGATTTCGGACGTCCATGGACAGCCACAGCACCACAGTTCTAGGGTTTCAGATATATCAATTGTGGCAGATTCACTGCGCTCAAATTATTAATAATTTATTCAGCAAGACGTCCACGGATCCTACGTAAATTGTCGTAACTTAAAAAATGCGATTTTTGTTTTATTTATGAAAATGACTCCACTTTTATAGATATTTTAACAAAAATGAAATTTGTATTAGAAGTTGGATTTTTCTAATAAAAAATTCATTTTTATTCTTCGTGTTATTAAAATATCTATAAAAATGGAGTCATTTTCATAAACAAAACAAAAATTGCATTTTTTAAGTTACGACAATTTACGCAGGACTCATCGATGTATTGAATTATTGAGAGCTACCTAAAACGTGTCATAGTTAATAAAATTACAGGTGACGCCATTATAAAGGTAAGTTTTAAATTCATTACAGCTCTCGATTGCTTTAGCGCAGTTTAATAATTTATAACTGAATTATGTGTTAATAATCAGTTTTGACGCGATGTTAACGAGTTTTGAAATTTATTTTGAAGTTAATTAGTTTTGAACTAACAATGAAAGGGTTCAAATTGGGGAATTAAAAATTTATTTGTATTTGCAATTAGAATTTACGGGCCACTTTGTCGATTGATTAACTAACGGAATATTCATTATTGGATTAGCTTCCACGTACTTCAACAAGGGTTACTGATAGCCATTTATTTAAGAAAAAAATAGCAGGTATATTATTTTTATTTTAGTTTCGGTACGCACATGAGGTTAATCTGGGCCCTTTTATTAGTTTTACTTAAACTGAATTGCATCTAGGCATTTCGTAAAATCTAGAAAACAAAATTTGTATGTTTAATGTTTATATCTTTTCATCCGGAAAGTTATTTGTTTCTTTGCCATTTTATTATATTGAAAAAAAGGTTCTGGCAAATTCAATTTTATTACTTTTAGACTTATATTCTATATTTTCCATCGTCGGCACTTTGTCAAATCCCATTGTTATTAGACACTTTTATAATTGCACTTGCACATAAATTTCACTTTTACACATATATTTTAATATATTAATCATATATAATAAAAACATCTTCAGGATGTAATATACTTAAGAGGTATTTTAGATAGTGAGTTACTTAGATATTTTCTAATCGATGCTAGAGCTGGACGTCGTCGTCCATATAGTGCACCTAGTGCTGGTAAAATGAAAATAGTATTGATACTTTAATATTTTAATTATTACTACGCGGTACTAGTTTTGGCTAACGGACGTAGCGGATTTTATAGTATTTTCTTTTATTTCTTTTTGAAATAAAAAATAAATAAATATTATTTAAGTGACTTATTTTTGTATAAGTATAGATTATAGTTTTATTCTATGCCAATTTTTATAGAAAAATGTCATTTTTTGATCACAAATAATCCAGTTAATGTTTCATTAATTTTCGTTGAAATAGGCATAATTGCTTAATTAATTAGATATAGTTATAGATCTTTTAGGAAAAAAGTAATCCATTAAGGCACAATTGTTGGATGTTTCTAGTTATTTAGTATTTTTTCTAATTAAATTTGTTAATTCTAGCAGTAGCAATACCATTTGGAAAAATAGCTTCTTTGTGTAACTGTCAAAACTTGATTTCGGAGAACATTTATTATAAAAAATACAATTGATGAATAAAAAATCTGTTTCATTGAGGCAATATTTAAACTGTATTAAGTAAGATTAAACTATATAATGTTACCATTTAATTAAATAAAAGTACCTTATAATATAAAAAATTAGGAATGGAAAAATTTTAATTTGTCGTCAAAAGTTGGTCAAAAGTGTAAACTGCCTCTTAACGTAGGATATAATAATAAGTTACATTACATCTTGAAGATGATTTAAAGGTGAAACCGTTCGATTAATATATTAAGAATATATGTGTAAAAGTGAAATTTATGTACAAGTGTTATAAAAGTGTGTTATATTCTATACTTTCCACCGTTGACACTTGGTGAAATTCTATCGTAATTAGACGCTACTATTATTAATTACACTTGAAGTTTTAATATAATACTCCATCGGTTCAAAGCAAAGAAATAAAATACTTAATGACCCCGTGATGTAGTATGGTTAAGCATATTACATCCTAAAGATGTTTTAAAAAGTGATTATTTGTTGAAACTACTTGACAATACACTTGTACTTTTACTCCACTATAAGTATCCACTAAATTATTTAAATTAATCGATATATAATTCGAATAAATTAATCGACCCGTTTCGCTTTTTAAAGCGAAGAGTACAGAACATTATGTCACAAAGATGCTTTAAAAAGCGAAAAGATAATTTAGTGCATACTTACAGTGGAATAAAAGTACAAATGGTAAAGAAGTCTCAACAAATAATAATGGAATTTCACCAAATGCCGAGAATTGAAAGTTTAAAATCAATTAAAAAAGTGAAACCAGTTGAGCAATATATTAAAAATATATATGTTTTGAAGTATTAAAGAACAAGTGTAATAACAACTGTGTTTAATAGACTTAAGCTTCTTGGAAATTTAAATTACTTAATTCTGCCCAGTAGATTTTGATAGAAAAGTCCCAAAAAAGTTATCGAAACAAAGTTATCTTAAATAATATCGAGACAAATATATGGATTGATTCCCAAATCTAGTCAACCAAGTCTGTGTCAAATATCGAACTAAATTTTTTTCGGGAGATATCATTGACGAAATTTTTTAAATGTTTTTTTTTATTTCACAACGATTTTAACAAAGAATCGATTTTGAAACCAAAGCGGCATTCTTAGACCTCCAACGATGCGATGAATGTCGTTCGAAAGATCAAAATAGATAATCGCTTTCAAAAGTTACAGCTTTTCAAAAATTGAATATTGTTTTTATAAACAACTACAGAACTTTAAATTTTATAAATCGATTTAAAAATCTATGTTTTCCCTAAAGATAGATTTTTAAATCAACTCCTTCATAGATTATTTTTAACGTAGTATCAAGTTTAGGCATAGAATGCTTAATACCAAATTTTATTCAAATCTCTCCAACTTTTAAGGCGTTAAAGTAAAAAAATGCGCACACACAAAAAAAATCCCATTTAAAATATAAGTTTATCTGTAACAAGTAAGCATTTCTTACAAATACGGCGTTTTCCTTGTTCACGATTGTCGAGTGCTGTAAGAAACCACTCATTCGGTACTCTCATGCGTCTCGGAGGGACGCTTCAGTGTTGTTTGTGAAGATTATACGGACTTATGCACTTAAACTTTGTTTAAGTGAAACAACCCAAAAGATGCTGCAATTAGCGATGCCAGTAGACATTTATATTGTGGTGTATTAATGTATGCTGTTAAAATAATCTCAAATTTGTTAGAATAACCTTAGCCATGTACTTTCACATATAAAGTGAAGCATAAAAAGTATCATCACGCCCGGTTACCTCTCGGAGTAGACAGAGTAAACCGAATACCTATAGACTTTCCAATTCACCACGATTTGTCTTGATTTCATGACATGATGACATGAAAAAATGTATGTCAAAATTATCTTTTTAAATTTTAAATTATATGCTTAATATGAGGTCCCACTCAATATAAAATATAGTAGGGCTTACCTAATATAAATACCTAAGTTAGTCATCATCAAGTCAGTCATCGTGAGGATATTACTAATAGAAGAAGTCTTGAAGATAAATATCTGGAGCCTCCTCTGCCAGTCTTGAACCTGATCAGTTCGGGCCAGAGCCATCAAGTCAGTCTCTGCGCGTGCTTATCGCAAGTGTCTGCTGGGTATGTACGCTGTTCGTGCCTACTGAGCGCGTGCCCTAGTGAGCACGTGCCCTACTGCGGTCATGCCCTACTACGCGCGTGCCTACTACGCACGTGCCTATTGCACGAGTGCCTGTTCCGTGTGATTGCTGCGCATGCTTCCATCAGCTTATGCCTGTTGCGCGTGCCTCCGTCAGCGCATGCCTGTTGCACGTGCCCGTCAGTGCAAACCTGCTGCGCGTGCCTACCTACGCGCGCCTACACAAGTGCGTCTTCGACTGTTTCGACGCGTGACTAGGGGGTCCAATGAATAATATCAGTTTCGGACTTTGTCTTATGACAATATAAAATATTTATGTATTTCATTTAAATTTTCCCCCTTTTTCCATCAGGTTTCTCAAACTTCAGGGAATTTGACAAAAGCTTATTTTTGTGACTTAGATCCTCTCCCTCTATCCTTCATGAGGGCAGAGGCTCTAACGTTACAACCTCGGACATGGAATTATCACACTGTGTGTTCGTGGGTGGCGTGTTGCCTTGGTCGTCTAGAGTCTAGTTGGTAGCAAAGAATGGGCCCAAAAGACCAGCTTTCTCTTTGGCAGCATGGGCCAGAGAGCTATCAGCTCTGGGCAGAGGTAGGAAGGAAGGCAGACAGAAAATCCTTTGTATAGTTTTGGTGAGAGACCAGAACGCACGAGTTCCCGAAGGAAGGCGGACATCTTCTCATCAATTCTACCAATGTGGTCCAATTATCCTTCAGCGATGGCTCTTTTAAAAGACCCAGAGGCAAAATTATATTATTTTTTAATTGCACTGGCGTTTACATCACGAGATGTCGCTACAGCAACCCATGCATAGTAGAACTTTTGCTTCGAGGTGAAGTTTCGCAGTGGCGACGAAACCTAAGCCATGAATTGCCACTGATGGGTACCACAGTACACGGAACAAAGAGTTTCATGGCCTGCAGCACCACTTCAGAGACGCAGTCAGCAACGACATCTGGATCATCCAGTGAGAAGCATATTCGTCTCCATGAATAAGACGTAAAGAAGGACCACAGTCCGTCCCAATCTGCTGACCTGTAGTGCTAAACGCGGCGACAGCCTGAAAAACAAAGCAGCGATAATCACATTACCGGCACTTTACTCCGTACATACATACAATTTGTTTACATGTATATAAAAATTTAAGCGTGCTTCTCGTCCTAATCGAAATTTATATTTGAATTACATATTTATCACCAAATAAGCCATCACTTTCAATGCTTTCTTCGGTAAAACAATATTGTGTTTTTTAATCGAATGAAGTATATTCGATTACATTCTGCCTTTTTCTTGGTAGACCCTTTGTGACGGATTACCGAAAAAACTGAGCTGTGGTTATTCAATGTCTTTAAACTGTAAAGATTACAATAGCACTTTTGAAAACCTGCATACACATCAAAAGCAGTACTTTGGTAAATTAAAACAATAGCATGATCGAGCGCTATCGCACTGCGTCAGGCGGCGAGATAGTGAGCTAAAAAAGTTCGACGGTAAGCAACGATTAACAATAAATAGATTAAATGTTAAAGTAAAAAAATCCTTAAAATCACATCAAAAAATTAAAAAAAGCGATTTCAACACGTGGAGAACAGTTCTTTATAATCGCAAAATAATAATGGCGTTTAAATTCAAATCTTCTAAAAAATTGTTAGTCTTGTGTTGTTCGATATTTTTTGTCACACACATGTTTTTATATAAAAATATTTATTGTTAATGACAAAGTAGAAAAAAAGCTTTTACAAATATATAAAAGTACAAATATATAAAAAGTCTATTGTGTACAATAAAGTATTAAATAAATAAATAAATAAATAAAGTATAGTGAATATACATTATCTGATTTCATGCATATCGTTCTATTATACAAAACATTTATAACTTTCAAACATCGATTATTAATAATCACAGCTCGAATTTCAGCTTATTTGACAAATTTGTCACCAACCACCATCCAAGGGCAAGTGTGATCTGCGTGTTTAAGTGGATTTGAGAATGGTTAAGACCACTGATTCCCAAAGTGGCCCAGGTGGACCTGCAGGGGTCCACGGGAGACTCAACTGAGGTTTACGTTAACATCACAATTCGTAAGCGAAGTTCATATTTTTTCTTAAGTTTTAGGAGTATGGTAGAAATTTAAATTCATGAGGTCCACCGGAACCAGGAAAATTTTAAAGTGGACTATGAGAAAAAAAATGTTTAGGAACCTTTGGTTTAGATTTACAATTGAAACTATTATATTCTATATAAATATTTCATAGCTAAATCGCTGAAATGATTTTAATGTAATTTAGCTAGGAGATAGTTTATAACGCGGCATCAAACAAAAGCTCACTCTTTTTTGCAAAAACTAAGACCCAAGGGTTTAAAGTAGGGTATAAAAATTTGTATGAAAAACTATATCGATGACATATTTTCCAACTAGTGGTGACGATGCGCGGGTCAGCTAGTATTATAATTCATCCGGGAATATTTTAATTGTTTGCGTATTAAAGGTAAAATAAAAAGAAGGTAGAAAAAGGAAAGAAAAAAAATAAGAAAATTTAGTATATATTTTAAACATGTAGCTGTTGAAACAGTCGAATAGATAGAAAACTAATATGACACGTTAGAAATAGTAATTATTTCATTTGAAGATGGACTAGAGTCTAAATTAGAGTACACTTGTACTTTAAGTCTCTCCTCAACACCGCCATTGTTATGGTGCAAAATCTGAAAATAGACGTTCAATACCTTAGTATTTGGCAATGCGATCGCTTAAATCCTATACTTTTTTAAACACGTAATCTACATAATATTAACGATCAAAGAGTGGCAGCGTAAAAAGTTAGACGGCTGGTATTAAATTTAAAGTTCGCTTTGCCTATTGTGCTAAACCAATTTATAGTAGTACTGTAAGGCTCTAGTTTCCAACGCTTGGAAGGCTTTACGTGGATAATATTTAAGCATTTTGTTTGATTTTTCCGTGTAAAAGATCTTTAATATCATTTGTTTTTTTATCTATAGGTAGGATTTTACTTATTAATTTAGAACACTTATCAATTAAGGTTTTTTTTTTATTTCATTGATTCAGGCGTTACTTTGGAAATCCATTATTAAAAATGTGAAATTAATTAAATTTGCTATTATCCGCGAACTATTCTATGTATCCGCCGCGATGGTACCGAAAAGAAAGACGTCAACTTAATAATTGGATAAGTCTCACCGATGTTTCAGACCAATAGAAGACCCCAATGTACTGTAATTGCACCGCTGGGGTATTTTTTTTTTGTGCGAACCATTAGTCAGTCTTATCCAATTACTAAGCCAACGGCTTTCTTTACGGTACAATCGCGGAAGATACATGGAATAGTTCACGGATAATAGCAAATTTAATTAATTTCACCTTTTTATTTTTTTTTAATTTTACACAAGACGTCTACTAAATTTATATCATTTGAGAATCCAAAATGTATAATTTTTTTTTATATTATAAGATAGCAAACAAGCAGATGAGTCTCCTGATGGAAAGAGTCAACCATCGCCTATAGACACCAAAAATCTTAATGGTGCGTTGCTATCTTGTGGCGAGTTCTAATGCCACGTGCATAAGTTTACCGGCTACCTTACCCTCCAAACCGGAACACGAAAGTGACAAGCACTGATGCTATTGTATCTTCATTGCAGCAGGAATAGTTAAGGCGCTGGTACCAGACCCGGGCGAGACAATGCAGAACTCTACCACCTAGTAGCCACGATGGTAGTGACTCGCATAGCCAATCAGTCGCCTTTTACGACCTGCCTGACAGAACGGCAGTTGGTCTATTCTGCAAAGGAGCCCGGAACCAATACGGGGATATAAAATACGACTATACAAATCATATGCAATAATATGTAGATATATATATATGTTTACACGATTTTTAAAAATGTTTCTATGACATCTGACTTGGTATAGATTTTATTGAAATGAATCTCCCAAAGAGATAAGTATATGTATATGCAGACGTAGACGTCTCTGCAAAAGCAGACGTGTATACGTATTTGATATCGATTTGTTTATTATTTGGTTACAGATTTTGTATTTTTTTAATATTATTAAATAGCAAGTAAGCAGATGGCCCTCTTGGTGGAAAGAGAAACTATCGAATATAGACACCGAAGATAGTAATGGTGCGTTGCTATCCCGTGGCGGTATGGAAATGATACATGCATAAGTCTACCGGCTACCCTACCCTCCAAACCGGAATATGACTGTGTCAAGCATTGACGCTATTGCGGTTGGAATAGGTAAAGTGGTGGTACCAAATACCCGGGCGAGACATTGTGGAACTCTACCACCTATTAGTCTTGATGGTAAATATGATGATACATATAGCCAAACAATTTTACGGCCTGGTTGCAACTGCGACAAGCACTGACGCTATTGTATCTTCATTGCGGCAGGAATAGGTAAGGCGGTGGTACCAGACCCGGGAGAGACAATGCAGAACTCTACCACCTAGTAGCCACGATGGTAGTGACTCGCATAGCCAATCGGTCGCCTTTTACGACCTGCCTGGCAGAACGACAGTTGGTCTATTCTTCAAAGGAGCCCGGACCAAAACGGGCATACTAAGACTTAATATAAATTTAGGGAAAATTATTAAACACAACTAACTGTAGATAACGAAGATACGACGGCCAATTCATGAAATTTTTTTAAGAATAACCCTATCGCTATAACTTAATTCAAACTTTCGATTAACCAACTTTTCCAATAATCTCAAATGTCGTGATAGGAAGCCAAAAAACTTGGAAAGTTTACCAAATTATAAAATGAATTTATACTCGAAATTTAATAGCTATATCGATGGAAAGTTATGCTATAATTTCTTAAATGTCTCGGGGTTGTAATTAATTGGTTTAGGATTTAACTAAGGCGGGTGACACAATTAACTGGAAATTTATTTTAAAATAAATATCAACACGCTTTACAGGATAGGCAAAATGGCTGCATTTTAATAACGATTTGATTTTGTTGTTTTTTTATATCATTAAATAGCAAACAAGCAGATGGCTCCCGTGATGAAAAGAGATTACCATCAGTCTCAGTATTACAATCAGTCTCAAAGAGGAGATTTTTAATTTAGTTTTGTAAGTGGTGGTGGTGGTGGTGGTGGTGATGGTAGTGGTTGTGTGGCTACGTTCCCTTCCAGTAGTAATTTAAAAAATGTCGTCTCGTCAAAAGTGTCTGTAATTCAATATTTAAACATTTCTTTATTTTGATTTTTGATTTTATGACTTTTTCATCTCATGTTAGTCTGAGCCCTCATCGAAGAAAAAAACTATCTAGAATGTTACAAATAAACTCACGTGTACTTCTAGTTCAGTTTTATATTATTTAATATATCCAACTGGTTTCTGTTATTTTTTACCACACTTATAATGTTTTTAACAATTTTTACTAGTTACGGTTTGTATTTTGGATAAACTATCTACCTATCTATAACTATCTATCTATCTACCTATCTATCGTTAAAGGTAAACAATGCAAATTAGTCACTACCATCGTGACTACTATGTGATAGAATCATGCACTATCTTGTCAAGTAAGTAATAATAACAATATAATAAAGCAATTGTCGACTGATCTGCAAAAAAAAAGAATAATGACTGTCCATATAGAGTTCGCTTAGAATCCAAAAGGTATGGTTATCATTTTACGATTATAGAGCGACCTTCACCGAACAGATTAATGGAGGAAAAGTATTTATTTTATATCCAATTAAATATTATGTCAATTAATACATTGCAAATAGGTTGTCTAATAAAGTTCAGTCCAGAATATTATTACATAACATTTTTACTGGTTTAAGAGACAAATTTCATATCAATCAAAAGTACGAAGCTTAAAGAATATGTAAATTTTAGGTTGACATTGTTTTTTCCGTCAAAACTCATAGACAGACAGGCATAAAAAGTAAGTAAAACAGTCAACCTAACGTTTGCATATTCTATAGGCTCCTTACTTTCGATTAATATGGAATTTGTCTGTCAACCAAACCAGTGAAATGTTTAAAAAAAATTAAATATTAATTAATCATATAGGGCTAAATTTTTTAAGTCAACCCATTTGCAATATATTTATTGACATACTTAATTGGATATAAAATACTTTTTATCCAATAACCAGCTCGGTGAAGGTCGTTATATAGTGGGCTTATATTATAAACAGTTTATGACTTCCGTGGAGTATTCCTTTTTAAAACGTTACAAATTGTTTGTTGAATGCTAATATTGTAGGCATAGACTTAGATTACAGGTTTGTTGTATAATTAATTAGTTAAATATTAATGGTACAGGTTACGATATTGTAGGAGTTCAATCTCTCTATTTCTATCCAGTCGATCCCTCATTACTGAGGATCGTGACTCCATTGCTGAATACTTGTAACATCTTTCCACTTGAGGTGATCAATAGCTAAATGTAGCGCCGCGCTGATTGATATCACCAGTTGTTTTGATACCTGGTCTGACCATCTCTTCGGATTACGTCCTCTTGTATTCTCTTCAACCTTGCCTGTAACAATTAATTTTTAAGGTTGTTGGGGTTTCTTCTTCCTACATGCTTAAAATACTGCAGTATTCGCTGCATGCAAGTACTAGAGAGTCGTTTGGAACGTTCGAGTTGCAGCTCTCTAAGAGTAGATGTGTTTGTGCCAAAGGCTGTCCAGGGAATTCGGTGCATACGTCGCCAGCATTACATTTTAAATGCGTCAATTCTTTTCCTATCTGCGGACTTTAGTGTCCATGATTCCGCACCGTATAGAAAAATGGAAAATACAAACGTTCGAACTAAGTGAACTTTTGTACGTTTGGAGACGATTCTATTTTTCCATATTCTACTGAGCTGTGTCATTCCCGTTTTCGCCATTTCAATGCGTCGGTAAATTTCCGTTTCTCAGCTTCCCTTGTTATTGATGTTGGAACCAAGATATGTGAACTCTGTTACAGTTTTATAGTTGCGCCGTAGATTAGATTGTGGCAAAGACGCAAAATGGAGTTCAATCACTTTTGTAAACATTATGAATTTTCAAGAATTTATTTTTTTCAATACCTACATACAGATGTGTGTATCCGTCCTAAGTAAATAAATGATGCCGTTACGATTTTGTAACTTTAAACTTTCGACTTTTAGACTCGCAATGAAATGTTTTTGTGTGACTTGACTAATGGCTGTGACGCAGTAACCCACGTCGCTCGCTACAAATTTCATTTATCTTCCCTTATCTTCGTCGAGTTGGGAATCTCTCGTGTGAACTTTCTGGATGTAATCTTTTAAGTCTCCATAACAACATATTCAGTTAGCTGTTTCTGCTACGGCTTAAACGAAACTTGTCTGTGTACTTGTTAAACTTATTTCAAATATCATAAAACTGTGACAGCTCTTTATTTGTATATTTTTATGTAACATTAAACTACAAATTATATTACTAACAAGCTTTTACTTGCTACTTCATTCGCGTGACCTAAAATTGTTACTTTTTTTGCTCAGTGGGGTAACCTATTACACTCCTAAATTGTATAAACTATAGCTATTTAATGGTAAAAGAATTTTAAAGATAGCTCTAGCTGTTCTTGATTTTACTCATTATAAACATACAGGTTGCATAAAGACAGGTTGCATAAGAATAGCCACAAACCATTAACAGTATCTATACGCCATGACTGTCTCTTACCATCAGGAGAGCTATCTGTTTGTTTGCTTTCTTATGATATATAAAAAAATACCAAAGTTTTCTCTTTACATAATTTATACTTTCCATTATTACTTGGTGAAACTCCGTCATAATTATTGTTTTAAATTTTACACTTGTATTGTTTCACAATTCACTAATTATATATAATATATACTTTTTTTTAATTTAAATAGCCAACCGGTTTTGCATTTTACTGCATCATCAGGGCTAAAACTTGAACTTAAGTTTTAGCCCTGATGATGCAGTAAAATGCGAAACCGGTTGGCTATTTAAATTTAAAAAAGTATATGTTATATATAAATATATATATATAAATACCGTAATAAGATGATCAGATAGGTCTTTAATAGTAAACAACGAAATTTATGTTAACTTACAAAGGCTGCCCTACCGATATTTATTTAAGAAATGTACCTATGAAAATAAAATTCATTTTAATACCAGTATAATCTCAAAAGAACCCTTTTCCCTCAAAGGCTGTATAAGGCAGAAAAAACAATCATCTTTCTAAGATGGCCGTTGGCGCGTAATTACAGATATTCCTACAAAGAGTTCTCCTTGATAAGTTTTACATTGCTGATTCTTTGTTTGTGTACTGAATTTCACGAGAAAACTTATTGGGTTTTCAATAGAAATCTTTAAATATGCTTGAAAATATATCTTCAAAAGAAAAATATCTAAAATGATTACAATTGTGGTAAAATTAAGAAAATAATGAGATATTAACTGCAGAAGAGATAATTTGAAGTAACTGGTAACAGAAAAAGGTGACGAAATTTTTAAAAATAAGGTATTGTTACATTTTATTATGATAAGCAGGCTTTACTCATAGAAAGTGACAGCTGTTAGAGACCATATATTTTTTTATATAAATAGAAATGAGTTGCAAATATTTTTTTCATTATAAATAACTACGAATATCACGATACTTCAAAAGCCGCAAATGAACTCAGTCGGGACGAGGTCGGACGTCGACTGGTACGGCACTGACTACGCAATCAATGGGGCTTGGATTCGATTCCCGACAGGGACAGACATTTATGTGATGAGCATAGATGTTTGAATTTCGGGGCTTAAGTGTTTATCAAATATATATGATGATAATATATATTTCTATGCAATATCTTTGGCTAACACCCATACCACAGAATTTATAATAGTACAAGTAGTAGCCCACTAGCCTACAAGCAAATAATTTGTTTTCTTTGGGGTTAAATCAATTCGTGTGAAATTGTCCAAAGATATTTTTTTTAAACTGCAAAAATACTACAAAAAAATGCAAAGCACTGGGCCTTATAGCAGGTACCATATACCCGGGCGAGGCATTGCGAAACTCTACCACCTAGTAGTCAAGATGGTGGTGACACGAACAATTAATCGTTCGCCTTTTACAAACAGCCAGGCAGAATAATAGTTTAAAATTGCCATAGTAATGTTGTGGGTTTTCTTATTTATCCCTTACTAGTTATGATACCCGGTTTCGCTCGGGAGTTGATATGAGATTACGTGGTAGTTGAAATATAACAAATGTAATTTAAGACTTTATTGAAATTGGAATTTTAAATTTCGCGCCATTACTACACGTGCTGCAATTGCTCGCAGCACCTTTCGAAATGCAACCCAAATAATCGTTGTTCTGAATGAAGTTCAAAAACTCGACAACAAATGGCGCCACTACACTTAATTTCTAAGTTGAAGGGTTGCAAAAGCCCTTATATCTTTAAAAACACGCGCTTTAGGTCTAAATGGGAACTTTTTTGTTCGAGGGGGGATAAAGGGCTATCACACTATATAAGTCCGCGCCGGGACTCCTTTTTAAGTTTTATCGTCACGCACATTTTATCAACTTAGTTATATATAATGATAATGGTTTTTTTTTCAAAGGAGGCCGGGGAACCTTCAAACAGTGACGATAAGCAAAGGGGAGTACCAAACCCGATGGAGACGTCATATAATCCTACCTCCTTAGCAGTTATGAGGTCATGAAATATTACAACAAATTGCCGGCAACAAAAGACGGTAAGGTATACCTTCTTACCTAAACGGTGACAGCTACAAACACTGTCATCAACCGACGAAAGAAACGGAGGAGTTTCTCAATTCGACGCGAATGTTTTTTGAAATGTTAAAACACGCATAATTTTTACAGAATCGTCCAATTTTGAAAATTATTTTTTATTGAATGAATGTACCCCGAGGGTGATCCCATTTTTATTAATTTCAATCATAAGGATATTTAAACAAGGAACTATGGATTATCCATTCACGGATTTCGGTTTTTTAGGAGTTATTTAACAATTAAGTAGGTAATGCATTTTTTATCCAAGATATAAAACGAAAATATTTCGCAAACTATTCTATTATTTTATGGACTAAGCGTATAAAATCTTAAATGTTTCAAAGTAAAACAACTTTAAATAAGACACCAGTGTAAAATAAATGTCTGTTTGTGCGCCGTAAATCTCGCTACCTTGTACCCGGTGGAAGATTCGCTGTAAACGTCTGAGAACTTAGCGCGAAAATATTTGTACCAACGAAAAGCAAATAGTTAAAAATTTGTTATCTGTTTAAAGGTAGCTTTATTCTTTATATACTTTAAAATATGTCTCTTTTATTAAAATTGCCTTGTTACTTAGATGATTTACTTATTTATCATAACATAGCAAGCAAGTAAATTTCGAGTGTCCTGATAAAACAAGACCACCATGTTAGAAAAAAAAGAGACCAAAAATGTTATTAAATAAATAAATCATAAATAATTTTTTATTTCAGACATTTCATTCCATATAATGTTAGTATCATTTCTTAATGTTAGTAGGTTACATAATTTACATAAAAAATATTTTCATTTTTTTTTTAAATTTAATGCGAAATGCAAGTGTGTCCAATGTTCAATAAAAGAATATTCCCATTTTTTTGCAACTTGCAACAACTTTGTGTCGCGTAATTTCGTAGAGGCCATCGAGATTGACCGTAGTATTAATATTAATAGAAAGAAGGGATGGACACTGCCGCTAGCCTGAAAACCCGTGTTATTAAACGCAACGCGGATAAAGAACGTCAATGTAGAAGATGACAGTATGATAAATATAGTGAGTACATTCTGTGCACACTTAAATTCTACTAATGATGTAAACGCTCCAACCACACTTGGAACGGCATCATCGTCGATCTCACTGCTCACACACCCAATGCCATCAAGCCGTGCACTTGGATCGTCGTCCCGCAGTTCGAGGCGGGTCGCTACCGAGCGAACGTCCAACCTAACTCAACCTGAGGAAGGACCTCATATAGGTCCGAAACTAGTCGGAACCTACTCCAATAAAAACGTGAGTGCAGCCGTTGTTAATTATTTAGTTTATAATGTCTCACGAAAATTTTAATAAATTTACAGTAGAAGTCGTGTTCTATATCGTTAATACTCGCTGCACCTATGAAATAATAATTAATCGTCTAACCAAAGTCAAAATTATGCAGCACTCCAGCGTATAATAAAATATAATATAAATTTACGACCAAAAGGTTATAATCGCCGTGAATTTCATGGCACTTACGCGTTTTATTCAACGAGCTCTGACGTAGGTGCAGTCCATAGACTGCGTTTTAGTGGAAGAACAAGTGACATTGAAGTCTTTGATGCTATTGTGTCAGGAATGGGTAATGCGGTGTTGCTAGATCCGAGCAAGATTTTGTAAAACCTTATAACCTAGATGACACGATGTTAGTGACTTTTATAGCTGTTTATCTTTTACTATCTGCCTGGAAGAATGATAGTTTATGGTAGCCACCTATTTTCCCCGTGTTGTTAGGCCCTTTTACCTCACCGTCAAACATCTCAGTAAAGATTCAAGGTCTCATCGTGACTACTCAATAAGGTTAAGTATTACCACCCAGTACAGGAAACTATATTTCCTTACCTATACCTACCGCAATAGCGATTGTGCTTGTCGATGTCGCGTTCTGTTCGGCAGTAGCTCATGATTTTATGTATGTGGAATTACTTATTACTATGCACATTTAAACCTTCTTCGAGATCGCCTGTTTCTTTTCCTGAAATACTAGGTATACTGAAACCGGTAAACGTTGTTCTACCACTGTATTTAATAAAAGAAATATGCTGCAGGTATCTGGCTATCGGGTGGCGAGTTACTGTTGTTTTGGTTACCATGGCTCCCTAACAAAATAAAGAAGCATGATGAAAATTTATTTTTCTGGCGTAAAATTTTCTTTACTTATTTATAACCTAAATTAAATCATACCAGCTACCCGCCGCTTTGCTCGCGCATATTTCACGCGGATCCCTATTTTTTTCATATTAAATATAGCCTACGTTCATCAGGGATAATGTAGAATTCTAATGGTAAAAGAATTTTTTAAATCGGTCCAGTAGTTTCGGAGCCTATTCAATTCAAACAATCAAATCTTTCCTCTTCATGATATTAGTGCAGATGTAAATTCTACCCTAGACTACTCGAATAGAAAAGATCCAATATGACCCTGAATTTGTAACGTTATCTTCTACATTATTCTGCGAAGAACCGCAGAGGAAAGGTAACGTGAAAAATATTTTCCTTTTGCACCTGAAGTGAAAATATGAGTGGACCGAAGTGGTTATTTCCGACCGGAAATTGCGAATTCTATGAATACAGTTAGACCCATTTTTCCCTTCTTACAATAAAATTTGTGTAAGTTTGCTTATAAGGTTTACAGTTATATTTGAATTATTTGCGGGAAGAATTATAATACGAAGCTTTAATATAATTTATATTTCTAAATGCCAGAACTTGGCAAAGCTGCATTGTATCGATATTTTATAATCAAACGCGTTTAATTCTTTTTCCTACTAACCTGCGAAAGTTTGAATGATTGGATGGATGGATGGATGTTTGTTACTCAATCATGCAAAAACTACTTAACAGATTTGAATGAAATATTGGCACACAGGTAGATGATGACCTGGAATACCGTGCATGCTACTTTTTATTTACGAAAAAAACCTTTATAACAAAGTGGGTCGCACGGTGCAGCTAGTCGGTGCTTGTTACTCTTTCACGCAAACTGACTACACTGATCTAAATTAGTCACCATCTTTAAATGAAATTTGGCATGTATAGAGATGACAACCTGAAATAGCATATAGAATAGTTGTTATCTCGGAAAAATAAGTTATTCGCGTGGAATTCAATAAAAACTTCTATGATGCAGCAGGCTGTCTTTTTATTTCTGCCGAAATAGAGTCAGTGTTTGTCACTGTCGTGTTTCGGTTTGGAGGACAAGGTAGCCGGTAATTTTATGCATTTTGCATCAGACCTTGTCATAAGATAGTAACATAACATTAAAATCGTTGGTGTCTATAGGCAATGGTCGGCTCTTTTCATCAGGAGAGCCATCTTCTAGTTTGATATTTTATGATATAAAAAGGCCACAGACACCTAAGCCCAGAACCTTATGCATTAGTTATTGTCTGTTTTACTCCTCAAACCAGAACACACTGAGAAGCAATGATATTATACATTGTCATAATTATGGCAGGAATAAGTGAGACAGTAATACCAAACGCAAGCGACACTATGCATAACTAACTCTAATTATACCAATAGTCACAATGGTAGTGTATGCTTGAAAAAATAAACTTTTGTGAGATATGGCACATTATATGCATATTCAATCTTCTTATCGTATCTTCTTATATTATCCGATAAATTAAATTACATAGAAAATATCAAATGGATGTGTTTGCCCAAATATTATATATTTAACTTAATTTCATGCTAGAGAAATGACGGGGCAATTTAAATATATATATTCTGCCCAATGTTGGTCCCGAGCTCCTTTGAATAGGCCAACTGCCGTTCTGCCAGGCAGGTCGTAAAAGGCAACCAATTGGCTATGCGAGTCACTATTGTCGTGGCTGCTAGGTGGTAGAGTTTTGCCTTCTCTTGCCTGGGTCTAGCATCACCGCCTCACCTATTCCTGCCGCAATAGTGTTACTGTTTGTCGCTGTCGTGTTCCGGTTTGGATGTTATGCACCATTAACATTATTAATATATTTATCTACTAATTAGCTGTTACCCGCGGCTTCGCTCGCGCATATTCACTTTAGAACTTATTTAATTTAATTTCTTTATAATCTACTTTATTGAAAATATCTACAAAGTCGGGCGGGCCGCTAGTATTGTATAAAATATAATATTTACATTTTCATCTTATTTATTTATATACGATATTTTTATCATCAAAATTTAAGTAAAACACGTAAGATTAAAAATACCTGTCGGTAACATACCTATCGAAAAAACTGACGTAGATATAAAAGAAACTTGTAATACATAACCTAAATCTACCTATTAAATACTATATAATATACTGAACTGTACCACAAACCTAAATAAATTATACCTATCTATTAGGATTGCTATATATTATGTAACACACCTATCTAACAAACTAATGTAATTGTATTAAAAAATCTGTAAGCCGGTTAACACTGGAGGTCATCTCTGAAACTTTCTGCTAAATTGAGGTATTTTAAGCTTAAAGAAAAAAATATGCTTAAAAAATGTTGGTTATTTACTGTTCGAAAAGCTGTATATTTTTTCGAAATGATGACTGACTTTGATGTTTCGAATAGCATTCAACGCAAGTTTTGAACTCTAAATTGTTTTATTAGGTAAAAAATATCTAAGGAATATAAAAAAAAATATTTTTTAAAACTTTCGTTATTGATAAATACTGAAAGAATCAACCTATTTAAATCCATTTTACGGTATTTGACGCAGACTTTTAAGCAAAAGATTTTAAAATAAATCGGTATATTAGCCTGAAATTTATTTTAAAAATAAGAAGTAAGTTTCCTGTAAACAGCGTAATTTTAATATTTGAAAATTGAAATCGATTTTAATTTTTAAAACGGCATTTAACTTAGTTTTTCAATACTAAAATAACGTAGAAGTTCAAAAAATTATTGCTTGAACATTTTCGAAGTTCTGTTGAAAAAACACCTTATTCAAAATTTTTCGTCAACAATAACCCCTGAACGGATAAACCGATTTTGATGCAATTTGTGCATTGAAAGCAGTTTTTTTTTTGAAGAAAAGAGCTGATTAGAATTTTTACTCAATCGGTACATAAATAAATCTGGAAATTATATTAAAAAATACTGTATAGTTAAAATTTTTTTTTGAGGTTTTTTGCAAAAATTCTCAAAATTTTCTGGATGGATGGCTCAACTTACACTTCCTAAAAATTTGAACTGATTCGGGTTCAAATTTTCAGGAAATGCAAGTTGAGCGAAATCCAATCGAATGCCATAAACCGCGCTTAGACCGGTCAAGCCCTTCAAAAATTATGAAATGTTTACATACATACAGACAGACATAACTGCATATATATATACATACATACATATATACATACATACAGACATACTGACGTCATCGTGAAAATAGTCGAAAAAGGTCCCATAACTCGATTTTCGAAATGGGGGTAAAGTCAGTAGTTTCCTGATCTAAACACGTAGTAGCAAGTTAAAAATCTGTAAATTGGTTGACCCTGCGGGATATTCCTGAAACTTTCTGCTAAATTGACGTATTTTAAACTTAAAGGAACAAAAGGTATACTTAAGCAACGATTTATTCAGAGTTCAAAAATCTTAATTTTATTATAAATCATAGTCATTTCATTTTTGAAAAGAAAATCAAACACATATTTTCAAAAATTTTCGTTATTGATGAATCCTAAATAAAACAACCGATTTTAATCAAATTGCAGTTTTTGACACAGTTTTTTAGAGAGAAAAGATGATTAGATTTTTAAATCCATCGGTATATTAACCTGAAATTTATTTAAAAAATATTAAGTATGTTTGCTGGAAACACAAAACATTAATATTTGAAAAGCTGTAATTTTTGGTACCTTGATTCGATTTTAATGTTTGAAACTGCATTTGACGTAGATCTTAAGTACTAACATATTGAAAAAGGCCGAAAAATTATTGGTTAAAAAAATTTGAAGTTAAGTCGAGAAAAACCCTTTTTTTAAACTTTTCTTCAATTCATATGCAATTTCATCCAAATATTATGTCCAAGAAAAAAAATCATACAATTTTTATTCCTCTATCCAACCTCTTGGAGGTAAAATTTTGAACAATCATTTCTTAGTGGATGTTTACGTCATAAGAGAAATACGTGTGCGAAATTTAAAGTTTCTAGCCCCAAGGGTTTGGCCTGTACGTTTATATAAAACTTTCATGCTCTATTTCACCCTGTAAGGGACTGAATTTTGAAAAACGCTGAAATGCATTACTCATGTTTTATGCCATATTCAATTCATACGAAATTTTATGCATGTATGTCCAAGGAATATAAAGTTTTATAGAATTTTTATCCCCTATTACACCCCCTTAAAAGTTGAATTTTGAATAGTCTTTCCTTAGTTGATGCCTTACATCATAGGAGGAATACGTGTGCGAAATTTTAAGTTTCTTGATCTAAGGGTTTGGTCTGTGCGTTTATATGCCTTATTATATTTTAAATTTAGGCGTTAAATTTTGAAAAACGCTGATATACATAACTCATTATTGTTGCTGTACTCAATTCATATGAAATGTAATGCAAATATGTCCAAGGAATAAAAAAATATATAAAATTTTATACCGTGTTTCATCCCCATCGGAGTTGAATTTTGAAAAATCCTTCCTTAGTGGATGCCAACTTCATAAGAGGAATACGTTTGCGACATTTCAAGTTTCTAGCCCAAAGAGGTTTGGACTGTGAGGTTATATAAAACTTTCATCCTCTATTTTACCCTCTAAGAGGTTGAATTTTGGACAATCCGGAAATACATAAATCATTATTTTTGTCGTACTCAACGAATTCCAAATTTTATGCAAGTATGTCCAAGGAATATAAAATTTCAAAGAAATTTCATCCCCTATTACACCCCCTTGAGGGTTGAATTTTGAACAGTCCTTCCTTGCGTACGTCATAGGAGGAATATATGTGCGAAATTTTAAGTTTTTTTACCTAAGGGTTTGGCTTGTGCGCTTATATATCCTATTATTTTTATTTTATCTTCTTAGGCGTTAAATTTTTAAAAACGCTGAAATACGTAACTCATTATTATTGCTGTACTCAATTCATATGAAATTTCATGCAAATATGTCCAAGGAATAAAAAGTTTTATACAAATTTTTTTTTCTCTATTTCACCCCTTTGGAGTTTGAATTTTGAAAAATCATTCCTTAGTGGATGCTTACGTCATAACAGGGATACGTGTGTAAAATTTCAAATTTCTAGCACCAGAGGTTTGGCCTATACGTTTATATAAAACTTTCATGCCCTATTTTTCGCTTAAGGGGTGGAATTTTGAAAAACGCTGATATACATAACTCATCATTTTTGTCATATTCAATTTATACAAAACTTCACGCAAATATGTCTAAGGAATAAAATGTTTAAAGCTTTTTTCCCCTATTTCATCCCTTTGAGGGTTGAATGTTTAATTATGCTTTCTCAGTTGATTCTTACGTCATAAGACAAATACGTGTGCAAAATGACATGTGTCTAACACTAACGGTTTGGCAATGGTTTGTGCGGTTATATAAAACTTTCATCCCCTATTTTACCTTCTTACAGATCGAATTTAAAAAAAGACTTAAACACGTAATTGATTATTTATTTTTTACTCAATTCATACGAAATTTCATGCGAATATGTCCAGGGAATAAAAAGTTTCATACAAACTTTTATCCCCTATTGCACCCCCTTCTGGGCTGAATTTTGAAAAATCCTTCCTTAGTGGATGCCTATATCATAAGAAAAATACGTGAGGGAAATTTCAAACTTCTAGCCCTAAGGGTTTGGCCTGTGCGTTGATACCTCAGTCATATAAAATAGCATTTAATTAATATATAATTTATTATATATATATATGTTTATATATATATATATATATATATATATATATATATATATATATATATATATATATATATATATATATATATATATATATATATATATATATATATATATATATATATATATATATATATATATATATATATATATATATATATATATATATATATATATATATATATATATATATATATATATATATAGACATTTAGCACTCACTTTGTGTTTGGGAAAGCCTTAAAAACTCGTAGAAAATTTCTGACATAACAGGAATCCTCTCGTCGTTAATTTTTTTAAGATACAATAAATGTTATCTTATCTATATATACCGAACAAGCCTATAAACAAAGTTATTGTTTTACCACCTGTTTTGCCGTGGTTCCAAGGGGATTACAAACATTCAAAAATTACAGAACACTAACTTTTCCCTGTTCGGCCTTATCCGGTAAACGGAAGTGCTTTGAAAAGCAAAAACCGGATTTCCCAACAATTAAACGTTCAACAACCGTTAAACGTTTAGCAGACTTCAAATTCAGTTACAATAGTGATGGCTCTTTGTATATTTTTATATAATTTACTAAGTTAGGTCATATGTGTTACTTTTTTTTAAAATATATAAAACGAGCGAGTCCGCTCTTGACTACGGCCAATGTAACTTCGCTGAAACGTCGAGTTTCACAAGTAAGTTCTATATATGTACGCGTTTTTGAGCCGTTTATATATTTTGAAAAATGATAGTAGAACGCGTTAGATTAAAAGTTCATATATGTGTTACTGTCAATATTAGCAGTTAATCAGTGCAGAATCTCCCACTAGTGTATAGTTATTATTCAAATTTTCGTCCCCCACTTCAGCTCTTAGGAGACGGTTTTTGAAAAAAATGAAGCTTATTTTAACCACTGACCTTCAACTAACACCTTGCCAAATTTCATCTGAATCGGTCTAGTGTTTTAGCCGTGAAAGCGTATTATACAGACAGACAGATGATAAATGTTCCTGTTGGGATTTGACCCCAAGTCCCATTTATTACATAGTCAGGATTGCTATTCACTCGATATGTACACACACACTAGCTGACCAGCGCTTCGCTCGCCAGTAGATGAACATGAAGACAATGAAATTGGTCATACAAATTTTCATCCATTGCTTCAGTTCCTGAGAGATTATTTTTGAGAAAAAAAGGTAATTTTCAACTATTTCCATGTCAATTACATCACAATCGATTCAACGTCTTATCAATGAAAACGAAATAGACTTTTGCATTTATGATATTAATTATGGTTATTTTTACACCTGAACCCTCACTGGGAGGATAAATAATAAATAAATATTCAGGGGACAAATTACACTTACTGATCTAACCCCAAAGTAAACAAACTATTTGCTTGTGTTATGGGTGTCAGTCAACGATACTAATACATAGAAATACATATATAAATACTAGTATATATTTAATAAACACCCAAACCCGGAAATACAAACATTTATGCTCATTTCACAAATGCTTGTCCCCGTTGGGGATCGAATCCGAGCCCCGTCTATTGCGTAGTCAAGGTCGCTAACCACTCGATGAATAATAATAATCGTACGCTATACATAACGGTTCAAGCAGACTTGCATTACTTTTTCCACTTTCAAACTTTTTTACTCCCTTTCTGCTAGATATAGTAAAAGGCGATAGAAAAGTTACACATATCACCAACATCGTGAGTTTTTAGTACCGTCTGAATGTTTGCTATCCTATATAAAAAATGTTATTTCTACTTTAAGTTTCTTTGAGTTTAATCCCACTCCATCCAGTCATGGTTTGTGAATCACTAGATGGCTTACCGCCATAAAAGAGTGCAAATACACACATACATAAAAAAATACATTAATAACTTCGCACAAGGAGTTCATTTTTACATGAATAAATCTAAAAAACTCAGTGTAAATCCTGTCAGAAAATAAAGAAAATAAAAACAAAGTTAGCACATCACTACTCATTAGTGATAATGACCAAAATACTGGAATGTTCATTAACACAGTGCTGTAGGCTAAACAATCGAGTGCCTAGTGTTGGGTCGGGGATATTTATAGTCCAGTATATTGGAACCAATAAACCAATGCGTAACCTCAGTTTACACGTTCAATTCATGTACGAGTATTTGAGAAGTTATTTTGGGTTCTAATTACAATGAGTACTAGCTTTTACCTACGGATTTTAATATCGATATCGATACCTTTTAATCTCGATTAATATATAAAATGTAGATGACTCTATCAATTAATTTAAAACACGGGATTCTTTAATCCATATAAATCATAGTAATACTAAAGTATTGATTGTACTTAAATAAAAAAGAAAAACAAGCAAACTTATCGTTACTAAATTATAATACAAAACTTAAAACGTCCTAATATTTGTTTACTAACATTATGTACATGTATGTATATGCATGATTTTTTATCTGTTACGATTCCATTGTCTGTGAAAGCGTAGTACTAGATTGTAAGTTACTATTAAAATTATATTGACTGATCTGGCACAGTACTAGCAAACTAGTACAGTGCCAGATCAGTCAATATAACAAATTATTGAATAAATTACAACAATAATAACAAATTATTGAATAAATTACAACAATAATAACAAATTATTGAATAAATTACAACACATTTCTTTGTTACGCAACGGATAATAAACAGAATCTAAGGCATGTGTAAAAATTATAAAATCTAAAAGATTGTCTTTTAAATCCCTGTATCTATACTATTGAGTTTCTCGGGTTATTTTTATGTCTATGAGCTAAAGAAATATTTTAAAGACACTTCAAGTTTTTTCAGCACTCTGTATTTTTTTTTTCTTTTTCACAACTTTCGAACACTTCCAACATTCCGTCGTTTTCGCCTACGAATTATTCAGCGGTATTTTGTGAAACAGTACATGTACATCTTAACATAACAACATGCATAAATTAACCGGCTACCTTATATTTTAAATCGGAATATAACAGTGACGAGCACTTGGTGGCAAGTTGGTGGTAGCAAATTCGGACAAGGCATTGCAACAATCTTCTCCCTAGTAGTCACAATGGTAGTGCCCTTAACTCACCTACTACGAACGGCAGAAAAACATATAGTATATTTTCAAAAAGGACCTTTGATCAATGCCACACGCATAAGTTAACAATGACAGTTACAAGCACTGACGCTATTGCGTCAGGAATAGGTAAGACGGTGGTACCAGAACCGGGCGAGACAATGCAAAACTCTAACACCTATTAAAATTTAAAAGTTAAATGTAAAATTTATATAACATCTAGCTTACCCGGCAAACCTATGTTTACCTAGGTATAATTACCTATGTTTAATATTTTGGTGGGATACTTAAGATAGAGGGGAAGGGGTTAATAGAGATAGAAACTATCTTAACCTCTATGTTGGACTAAACAGTAGATATCTATAAAATTTCATTGGCGGACAAACATCATGATACGTAATTTATATACATTAAGATAATTACTTTGTATACTTTGCAATACAATTGGATAAGACTTAATGATAATTGCAATTAATTAACGCAATAATTTAGCACTACTTTACTTTCTTTACATGAAGCACTCGATTTTCTCTGCTTACTTTTTAATGGATTTAGAATTAAAATGTTTATTTGTATCTATGTATGTAAGTAAATATACTATTTCAATTTACCATTGCTCATTAGTGCTAATAACGAAATACCGGTATGTTATCAACACGCAAACTAGATAATCGAATACGTTACCATTAAACCATAAATATCGTCTAGCGATATTTATGGTTCAATATATTGCAACCAATAAACCAATGCGTTACCTCCATTTACGTGTTAGGTGCATATGATTGAGAACTATTATTTAATATTTTAGTTATATAGAACATTTACTTACTATCTGCCTAGGTAAAAAAGGGATATATGAGGGGAGAGGAGATAGGAGGTAGGAGAGATAGGTAGATAGAGGGAGATAGACTGGAGAGGGACTAATTAAGGAAAGGGTTAGATAGGGAGGAGGAGAAAGGAGAAGGGGTAGGAAGAGTTAGGGCAATAGGGAGGCAGAAGGTAGGGATAGACAGGAGAGATGGAGAGAAAAATAAATTGAAATGAGGAAAGATAAATTGAGATGGGGAGGGAGAGATTAACATAGGGAGGAAGTGTTTGAGATGAAGAGAGAGAAATTGAGCTGGGGTGAAAGAGAGACGGGAAGAGAGGGGGAAGGAGGGGAAAATAAAGACTGAGATGGTGAAAGAGATAGATGTAGAGAGATGGAGATAGGAGGACAGGGGGAGAGTGCACGCACTTACGAACGTTCCCACAGATAGACACACAAATATATACATACGTTATATTTATAACATCTCGAATTTTGGGGTCGGGAGCATTTAGTTTTTATCTCCTACTTTACGCGACTGACGCCGCGGGCTAAAGCTAGTTTATTATAATAACATCTAGGTACTATAGCCATGTTTTTTTATATCATAAGATGGCAAACAAGCAGATGGGTCTCCTGATGGAAAGAGTCAACCATCGCCTATAGACACCAAAGATTTTGTGTCTATAGGTGAATTGTCTCGCCCGGGTCTGGTACCACCGCCTTACCTATTCCTGCCGCAATAGCGTCAGTGCTTGTCACTGTTGTGTTCCGGTTTGGAGGGTAAGGTAGCCGGTAAACTTATGCATGTGGCAAGCAACGCACCATTAACATCTTTTGTGTCTATAGGCGAGGGTTGACTATTTCCATCAGGAGACCCATCTGCTTGTTTGGTATCTTATGATATAAAAAAATATGGCTATAGTAGATGTTATTATAATAAACTAGCTTTTGCCCGCGGCTTCACTCGCGTAAAGTAAACGACAAAAAGTAGTATAGCCTACTTTTTGTCACTCTCCATACCTTTAACTATCTCCAATTAAAACTCACGTCAATTCATCGCTCCATTTTGCCGTGAAAGACAGATAAACAAACACACACTTTTCCATTTATAATATTTGTATGGATCAACGCTTGTAAATACTGCTTCAAGTTTTCACTCAGTCGGCAGTCCTCATGACTGCATTCAGTTTATATTTCTCGTGATTAAACCCTAGATATTTCTTAAAATTTATATATTGTTTTAAAACAATCCTGCGATGTGCATGCATCATGCGTCTTCTTATCTTAACAATTACATTTAAATGCAGTGGAATTGGTGTTTTCAGTATATTATTGAGATTTATTTTCCAAGTAAGGTAAAGGAGCTCGTCGGCTACAAATCAAACCGCCCCAAATATCACTCTTAGTATGGACAAATTGAGGCCTGTGATCCCGTCCGATGTTATCATGTATCATCCACTCCAAAGGGTATTCCCGCCCTGTCGGATATGTTTACAGCATCTAATGTAAAACAACTTAGGGGTAAGTAACCGTGATATCGGGTTTCTGGAGATAAACAAACAATATAATAGCTGCGATCTCTATAGCCGAGTCATTAATGTCTTCAATTATAAGATAAAAGGGCTAGGGTTCAATTCCCAACATAGTATATAGCACCTTTAAAGATTCACAAAGAAATTTTTAACACGATTGCATTACAACCAGCGTATTAAGGCTGGGCAACGTTCTCACCGCTGAGCTATGTGACGGTGGTTTAACCTGGCGAAATTCTTATTTACTTTGTGATCGAATAAGTCCGTCCTACCATTTGCGTTACGAAACTTCAATCGAATTGAATTGTCTAGGATTGTTACCAATTTTCCGATATATTATGGCGCGTCTTAGTACGATGCGACGTTGTATCGTGTTTGCGGGTGTAGAAGCCTTAAATGCTTTGATGCGATTGAAATTTTGTTACGAGAATAGGAACACTAAAAATTCGTAATTCAAATATTTTTGGAGTTTGCTCCTTAAGAATCGGTTTTTTGATATAAGGCGCCTGGTATGAGAAAAATGTGTGGAGTAAAATCTACTGAACGAATGACCTCGTTACGTTTTTGGTGCGCAACTTTCTAGTTTGGTATGAGCAGTGCAGCTAGATCGTGCGTCTTTTTGCGTCTGTTTTGACAATCGTACTTAAGGAGTAAACTCCAGTCGTGCGTCGGAGCTGACAGACACAATTTTTTTATTTCGTAAGTAAGTTTACACTTGAAATAAGTGGTCGCCCTATACGATAAACTCGTATTTGACCAATCTATAATAAATTTAGACCCCTGACCGATCACTAGTAATAATAATTATTTACATATAAATTTTCACCCATAGTAAATCTGATTTCAATAGCATACAATCTTGGAATCAAGTTACAAAGATTTTGACCACATTTAAGCAGATAGACCCGTTCTGCATCGTTCACAAGCACGACTTTGACAAATGCTTGCACATAATTCTACATCACCCACAAATGTTTCATGAGCTACCCTGCCCCTTAAAATAAACCTAAGAGAGGTCTTAACGGTATTTATATTGTTGTAACAAGGTATCAAGATAAAATGGTCACCTAATAACATCGGTTAGGGTATTATCATGCGAGCTAATACTAATAATGCGAAGTCAGGCTACTTGTCCAAGCTATTACTCTTTAACAAGTAATTTCAAATTCATGTTGTTTGAATAGCTAGTTTGTGGCTGAAATAATTTTGAAATTATATTATGGTTAGTTAAACGTCGTATTGTCGGTGTTTGCTAGACCTTCAGACTGCCTCGTGGTCTAGGGGTCAGCCTATTCGGCTCAGATCATGGGGTCTCGTGTTTGATCCCCAGGTCGGGCAAAAGTGTTATTAAGGTTAAAATCAAAAACCTTAATAGCAGCTCAGAGTTTGGCGGGTGGTGTGTTACCAATCGCGGGACTTGGATGAGCGCGTAAAGTCGTCGGTCCAGGTGAGCGCTATAAATAGTCGATAATTATCACTCATCTTGCGAAACGAATAATTGGTGAATTGTGGTGAACCAGAAAGTCTTTAGACGTTCGATTTACTTTGCCTACCTCGCGAAGGAACCAGCGCGACGATACACTTAATTTCCGTGATTACTCTAATTACGTTTGTCTGGTCGTTGCCTTGTTTGAAATTTATTTGTGAAGCCTTTTATTCAATTCCCAGGTCTAAAATTAGTTTAGTTAGTGTAGAATTGGCTCGCAATTAAAAAAAATGTTTATATAATTTCATATTTCGGAAAGCACATAAAGCTGTTAATACCAGTAATATTAACATTTGTTGTTACCAAGAAACTGATGGTAGATGGATCTTGGTTAAAAAGATTGTCTAACGTTGCCTAATTACGTATCTATTTAATTAATGAGATATGATAGAATTTAGATATTCATTTTCACGACACTTCCCTAATTTGTGTTATTATACAACATATATATTTTATCGTGAAATCAGGAACATTTCTGTTCCATGTTGTTCTAAATTATCGAGCCGCCAAGTAGTATAGGAAACCAAGGGTTAAAAGATACGCCTGGCGTATTTTTTTTTACCGTTAAGTAGTTCAAACTATTTATTTTTGGGTTTCAATGCAAGCTACACTGACAACCTAAGAAATTGCCTCAAAAGGCGTGTCCAGTTTAATCCCTGAATGTACTTCAAAAAAAATCTTATATTTCTGTATATTTAATTTAGATTTATATACTACTAGCTTACCCAGCAAACATTGTTTTGCCATAGAAATTACTTGTATTGAATATGTTGATTGGGTACTTGAGAGGGGAGAGGGGGAGATTAATTGAGATAAAAATTATCATATCTTTTAAGTTGCACCAAATAGTATTTACAAAATTTCAATGAAATCGGTTCTGTAGTTTAGGAATCCGTAGCGGACAAACAACTTGACACGTAATTTATATATATTAAGGTTAAGATTAGACATATGCCTATATAGGCTGTACAGATTAATATATGCGAAAACTATACAGATTTAAATACTATATACTATATAAACTTGTACCTACTGTTAGTGTACATTTTATATTTGGCAGATAACTAACTATAGAGGGATCATATAAGTTATTTTCAAATCTACGTAGATGAATCAGCACTAACAAATTACAATATTACGTTTAGCCAATTATCCGTTTATAACTTAGATCAGGGGTTTGTTGGCACAGTAAAAACAGTGCTTTCAGGCTCTAATAAATGGACTTCAATTTGTTACGCCAAACTGTTTGGTCTTTATTGAATCGATGGATTGGATTACGAAATTATTTTTATTGGGATTGCTTTATTATCTTAAGTCGGCTTAGACTTCAAACTAAAGATTATTTAGTTTATTTAGTACCTATTCAAACGCTATACGTAACAATTGTAGCGCAGTAAACTGCAACAATCAAATGTCGATTATCTTATCTCAAAACTAACCTCGTGTTAGTAAGGGCCCCCTTTGAAGTATAGACCAGCTGCCAGTCTATCAGGCAGTTTATTTAGGGAAATGGTCGCAGGTTCAAATCCCGCGTGTCGATATTTTTCTTTGTTGTTTTTAAGGTTTTTCCAGATTCCCAAGCACGGGGTGAGTGCTATAACACAAAAATAATTAGAAATACGAAAGTACTGATCAAAATTATAAATGTGAATTTCATCTGTAACGATGAACTCATTTAACTAGTTATACGTATGTATAACTAGCGATCAGTATAATCGACGTAATCGATCACATAACAAAGAAAAATTTCGCCGCCTCAAACCTGTCGACACTAGCTCAGCGGAAGAGCGTCCCGGCTTTAGGGAAATGGTCGCAGGTTCAAATCCCGTTTTTAAGGTTTTTCCAGATTCCCAAGCACGGGGTGAGTGCTATAACACAAAAATAATTAGAAATACGAAAGTACTGATCAAAATTATAAATGTGAATTTCATCTGTAACGATGAACTCATTTAACTAGTTATACGTATGTATAACTAGCGATCAGTATAATCGACGTAATCGATCACATAACAAAGAAGAATTTCGCCGCCTCGAGCCTGTCGACACTAGCTCAGCGGAAGAGCGTCCCGACTTTAGGGAAATGGTCACCTGCGACCATTTCCCTAAAGTCGCAAATCCCGCGTGTCGATATTTTTCTTTGTTGTTTTTAAGGTTTATCCAGATTCCCAAGCACGGGATGAGTGCTATAACACAAAAATAGTTTATAAAAGGCGAAAGATTAGCTTTACATGTTTCAACTGTTAATGATTTATATTATTATCTCTTCATTTACATTAAATTATTTGATTACATTTATAATTATGATTATTAAAAATGCAATATTATAAAAATAAATATAATGAAATAAGTTTTTCGCCAGCGGCAACGTCATAGCTAAGCCGCCAGTGGTCAAAGTGACAGAGAGAGGAATACATGGCGTTCCTAAGACTACTTTTTGTATTTTACTGTTGATCCAGAACTGTAGTGAGAGTCTCTTTAGATATATAGTATCACAAAATAATTATTTATACATAATTTAAAAAATATACAAAAATTTTCTTTATAATAATTTTCAAAAATAACTTTATTTTTAACTCTAGTAGACAGAAAATATATCTATCAATACGTAGTCGTTTACAGAATGATAAAATATGGTTTAATTATAGAAAAATCATATTTTTGTACATCGCGGTATCAGCGTTGGCGTGGGTCAATTAGTAACGAATGCCACTGCGAGTATGGGACTTGAGGGGCTAGCTAATTTTATGGTGTCGGTGTTTCGTGACGGTGTGCGCCCCCATCGTGAAAATTTACCCTTTTTCCCTAACGCGCATAAAGAAGTATAACTTCAAAAATCGTGTTTTAATGTCCAACAAAGACTTACCATTACACGAATTTCGCTTTTTTCTTACCTGCAAAAGACACATATGTATTGCATGCCGGCGCGGCTGTACATTATTATCGGTTAAACTCAACTCAACCGCTCAACCAACTTCAATCACATCCAGTATTAAATTCATACACTAAATAATAAAAAGAAATCTTAATTCTTCGAATTCTGTATTACTTTAAGCGTTTGAAGAGAATTAGTTACTCTAAAAATCTCATTGAAAAAAAAATCGGTTGCCGTCAGTTGATTATTTTACATCTGTAAACATGAAATAGATTGATTGGCTTTATGAATTCTCTTTGTTTTATTATGAATATTATCTAATCCACTCAGAATAATAGATCTTACCGAAAATCGCTTCATTCGGATCTGTTTTTTTTTTTTTTATATTAAATAATTTAAAGAAAAAAACCACTGAATTATGTATGTTTTTGGTGAATCCTACGGAAACAACTTATTTTTTTCAGAACAAGAAGTATCCTGTGTGCTATTCCAGGTCATAATCTATATGCATGCCAAATTGCATTCAAATTGATTTAGCCGATTTGGGTGATTACGTAACAAACATCATGATATAGATTCATGTCATACAGTGTTGAGTGCTAATAAATTTCAATTATTCGTTAAAAGGAATAATGCATGTTCTTTTTTACTGGATGAATAGTTACCTACAAAAATACATTAACTGTTCTTTTTATGGCTAATTTAAACCAGTTTATTGGCTTGAGTTCGCATAAAACAAGTTTGCCCTAGAAATAGCAGGCGAATTAAAAAAAAAAACTTTAGCTTTAGTTTAGCGTAAGAGATAACTTTTTACTGCTACTATTTACATACTTGTGAGATATTATCTAATTATAACCATAAATACCATTCATTTATAAAAACTACAAGTTTTTTTATATCATTAGATAGCCAACAAGCAGATAGCTCTTCTGATGGAACAAGATAACCATAGCCTATACACTCCAATGTTAATGATGTGGTACTATCCTTGTGGCCGAGTTTTAATGCCACATGCATAAACTTATCTTTTACCTTATTTTCTTAACTGAAACACGACAGTAACAGCCGTTGTTACGCTATTGTAACACCTTAATTTTAAAAGAAAAAAAAAAAGTATCTTCACGCCCATATCCCCGAAGGGGTAGGCAGAGGTACAACTAGTGCACCCACGATTAGCCGAAGATACTTGGTCCCACAAATGTGATAGGTGGCAAGCCTATCGCCAACCGGGCACTTTCCAATCCCGGGCAATTTTTTGTTTCTCAGAAAACTGAAAAAACACTTTTTTTATGTGCCCGACCCGGGAATCGAACCCGAGACCTCATGTGGTCAACACCAATGCTGGACCACAGAGGCGACAACCTTAATTTTAATTTTTTTATAAGAACATGGTAAAATGTGTAGTCATTTTGATATTTTACAAGGATTGTAATTTTGTTTCTTAAGGGGCTCGGACGTAATGCCCAATAAATCGAAGATATATAGATTTATATTTCTTTTTGTTGAAAAGTAGTTAAAAATCGATCCTGTGTATATCCTTCAACAAAAGAAGTTGAAGCTGCTAAGTGAGGAGTCCCCTGGCGATCGGAGGATCGCCAGACTATTATGCCAGGAATAGTTAAGGCGGTGGTACCAGACCCGGGTGAGACAATGCAGAACTCTACCACCTAGTAGCTAAGATGGTAGGGACTTGCATAGCCAGTCATTAGCCTCTTACCAACTGCCTGGGAAGAATGGGAGTTGGTCTATTCTTTATAGGGGGCCCGGACCAACACGGAGAAAATATATTTATTCATCATATAATATGTGCGCATATGAAATACATTTTTTGATGATTTATTAGAAGAAAATTAACCAGTAAACAAATGTAAATAGTGTAATGGGTCATAGAGAAAGTTTTTTTCGTAATTTATAAGTAAGTTTAAACTGCCCTGTGGGACGAGGGCTTAACGACCCTGACTACACAATCGACGGGGTTCGGATTTGATTCTCGACGGGGACAAGCGTTTGTTTGATGAGCATAAATGTTTGTATTTCTGGTTTTGGATGTTTATTAAATATATTCTAGTATTTACATATGTATTTCTATGTATTAATATCGTTGACTCCCGCCCATAACACAAGCGAATAATTTGCTTACTTTTGGGGTTATATAAGTAAGTGTAATTTGTCCCATGAATATTTATTTATTTAAATTTTCCACGCATTAGTCCCTGACTCCTTGGCGGTGGAATTCTGCATTGTTTCGCCCGGGTCTGGTACCACCGCCTTTCTTATTCCTGCCGCAATAGCGTCAGTGCTTGTCACTGTCTTTTTTCGGTTTGGAAGGTAAGGTAACCGGTAAATTTATACCCACAAGCTTGCCACAAGATAGCAACGCATCATGAACATCTTTGGTGTCTATAGGCGATAGTTGATTCATTCTAACAGGAGACCCATCTGCTTGTTTGCTATTTCATGTTAAAAAAACAAAATTGGCCTGAAATCTCCTTGGTCCTATTTTTGTCTAGCTGATTCTAATAATAATAATAATTCTTTAATTCAGATAATAATCCATAATTTGTTAGTAGGTATTTAAGTTAAGTAAGTATAGTTAGTAGGTAGGTACTTATATAAAGACTTACTATGCTATACTAGGCTATGTTAGTAATACATCCTTTTTTTCCATTGTTTTCCTGTGGCAACACCTGCCCAGAAATGTTGCAAAGGACAATCTAGCCGGGACGCAATCATCATCAAGATGCCATTGGTGCTGCCTTGCAATCTGTGGAGTAAAAAAGCGACTTTTTTTCGCCGTATGGCGAAAAAAAGTCGCTTTTTATATATATATATATATATTATATATATAATATGGCGTGCACACTAATTATATAGTGTGCACGCCATATTATATATATATATAATATGGCGTGCACACTAAAACATTCTTGACGCGCTGCAGTGTCGTGGAAATCCCAATAGCATCCTAAAAATGTTTGCTGTACTGGAATCGTAGGACATTGTAGGTACGCTGTGTGTACCTTACCCACAGGCCGCTCGAGTAGAAAGACTGGTAGTAAGCCCGAAACAATGTGATTTTGATTTCCTTTCTACAACGAGCAAACCTACGAGCCAGCATTTTGCCTCTCACTGCCAAATCCCTGCGCTCCCGCTCCACGTCTAGATCATCCCTCAAGTCAGATGACAGAATATGGTCCAAATTCTTAAAAGTGTGCACCACCTTTAATACGTAGCCTTCAAGTATAACTGGGGGCACGAAAGCTAGTGTGCGTTGCTCCGCTTTGAATATAATAATTTCGCTTTTATTTGGTTTATATTTGAGGCCATGTTCGGGCGCATAGATTTCACACACACGTACAAGCTTTCTGAGCGCGTTGGCAGATGGAGCCAGCAGTACCATGTCATCTGCATAACTCAAATTATTGACACAGATGTTGTCAATGTAGCATCCGACATGAGCGCTGCTGAGTTCATCAATCAACTGATTGATGTACAGATTGAACAGCACTGGAGACGTCAAACCACCCTGTCTCACGCCACACTCCAATCTATACTCCTCAGAAAGCGTATCGACCCACCTCACTTGATTCGTTTGATTCCGGTACCAGTATTTAAATATTTTAATTCCTTCCTCAGGCATACCAGTGCGTTGTAATTTTTCCCACAACTTGTCATAAGCCACCAGGACGAAAGCCTTTGACAGATCAAGAATGCACGCATATACTGGCGTTCCTTTGTCTGTGTAATACCTAACAGTGTGCTTAAGGCTCAAAATGGCATCCTCCGTGGACAACCCGGACTTAAAACCGAACTGAGCATCATTCAGACATACATACTGAACCAGGCGTTTGTTCAGCACACTGTCGAGTGTCTTGGCCGCTGTCGTAACAAGTGAGAGGGGTTTGTATTTTTTTCTGTCCGACACGTCTCCAGTCCTGTTCTTTAAAATAGCCACAATCACCGTTCTTATTAAAAGGTCCGGTAGGTAAGAGTGACGCAAACAGAGGTTGAAAAATCATTGCCAATATACGCGCTATATGTGGTCCTGCATGTTTAAAATGCTCAATACTGAGGCCGTCATGTCCCGGAGATTTTCCTCTTTGCATACCCTTTATAGAGTTGAGAATTTCAATCTCCGTCACCGTTATTTCGGATTTGCAAAGCGGCACAGCAGTTTCACTATCACTTGTGCCACGTGATGGTGAAGGTAACAAAGATTTCACCATAAAATACCATTTAATACCATTAAAATTAGATAACATGATCGATGAGTCGATATTTTTTTATTTGTACCGGATCGGCAGGCGGCGATACATATTGCTAATTTGTGACAACACAATACAATATCTCATAAATGTCATTCTACAGAAGAGCCATTACTGTCGCATGTCGCCAATCCAAAAGATAAAGCGCTTGGCATAACTGCGAAATTATTTTTTGCGAAATTATTATAAAGAAATGAAGTAAACGGAGAACTATTTTTTTATAAGAATGTATGCTTACTCAAAAAGTAACTAGGTATTTTGAGTTACGTATGTCTGTTTTGCAGCAAATAAGCGATAAACTCCTGATGTAAACAAACGTTTTATAGTAAAACTAACTGCAGTGTGCAGACCACTGCATGATAATAGTTTTTGGTGAATCTCGCAGGATCACCTAATTTTTTAGGGACAAAAAGGAGCCTGTGTACTATTCCAAGTCATCATCTACACGTGTGCTAAATTTCATTCAAATCTGTTCGTTAGTTTTTGCGTGATTGAGTAACAAATATCCATCCATCCATCCAAATATCCAAACTTTCGCATTTATAATAGGTATCAATATAGATTATTAAAATTTTGTGAGATATTATTAACTAAACAATTAAAATGAACTCGAGACGAGAACGTCCGAGTGACCCTGAGGAAGGACCTCATACAGGTCCAAAACTAGTCGGAACCCTACACCGATTTAATGTAAATGTAGCCATTTTTAATTATTTAGTTATTTATAGTATTGGGTATAGCAACTATTCATCAGAAAACATTCCATTAAAACCCGCAACAATTCAAAATTCCAACGAAACTAGCAACATTTGAATAATGTGGCGAGAGTAATGCTGGCTGTCAGATGCGACGCTTTTAGAATCTTTTTCATCGCCCTAAAGCTTAAGCAGCCGTGAGTCGTTTCTTGGAAAGATTCAAATATATTATTTCGTTTATAAAAAATTAATGTTTGAGAAATAAATACAATAACTAAAATATTAGAAATCTGTGCGAAAAAAAGATTTTCATTATATTTGAAAGAAATTGTGCTAAATTTAACGGCTTTATACCGTCACCATTTGACTTTGTTTAAATAAGTTTTAAAGTCAATTTTAAGAAAAATACAATGAGTTTTTTTTTGTATATTTAAATAGCAAAGAAGGAAATCACTCATTTGATGGTAAGAAAAAACCGCCACTTAGAAAAAATAACTAAACAAATGAACCCCAGACAGCTCTCCACACGGTACTGTAATAGCACTCTGTTGGGCTGCTTATTATTTGAGAGGTACTGTAAAAACTGTAAAAAATAACCTTTAATAAATATAACCTCCTCTATTTAGGAAAGTTGGTAAAAAAGGAAAAAACCCAAAGCAAAGCAAAGTTTGAAATAGTTTTTAAGCGGTCTGTAATTTCAAATACTCATTAGAAATAGCATTTCTTTTGTACAAAAAACAATGGCGGGCTTTTTTGCACAAAAGAAATTATATTTCTCTTGTGCAAAATGTGATAACAAGAATTTGTTAAAAACAATAATTAAATGTTTATTGATTACAATTTTAACGCGTTTAAGACTACCAACCCCCAACTGCATCACTTTTGTTTTGTCTGAAACCCGAAAATAGAGGCTTGTGTCCACAGAGAATGAATTCAATATATTGTAGTTTTAAAATTACAGTATATTCAATTCATTGATTGATTGATTGATGATGATTCATTATGATATGAAGATAAAAAAAAATTAAAATATTTTTTTTAAATGTAAGATAATATCTTAAAGATATTTTTATTTCTCATCTTTTTTAAATTTGGCTAAAATAGATATTAGATAACGCGACATTTAACACAAATCTAGAAGTAATACGTCATACCGTGGTAAAACGTCATCTTGATGCTGTCATTTTTATAAAAACCACAGGGTATATAATGCGAATATTAACTACGGCATGTTGTCATTAGAATGCCATGACAGTCCAGAGCATTTTCGCGGTAAACAATTTCGTATAAACGAAAATTTTATTATAAATGTACGTTGTATAAATAGTTTTTTTTTTTATGAATATACCTAATAAGATAAATTATTAAACAGTTTTTCAAATTTAGTCAACTAGCCTATCTCAAATACTCATTAGAAATAGAATTTCTTTTGTGAAAGTTTCTTATTATCTTTATAAAAGGAAATAAACGTTTATTGATTACAATTTTAACGCATTAAGACAACAAATTTCTCCGTGTTAGCTACGAGCTCCTTTGAAGAATAGACCAACAGCCGTTTTGCCAGGCAGGTCGTAAAAGGCGACCGATTGGCTATGCGAGTCACTACCATCGTGACTACTAGGTGGTAGTGTTCTACATTGTCTCGCCCGGGTCTGGTACCACCGCCTTATATATTCCTGCCACAATAGCGTCAATGCTTATCACTGTCGTGTTCGGGTTTGGAGGGTAAGGTAGCCGGTAAACTTATGCATTAGGCGTTAGCTCTCATCACAAGATTGCAACGCACCATTAACTTCTTTGGTGTATATAGACGATGGTTGACTCTTTCCATCAGAAGACCCATCTGCTTGATCTAATGATATATAAAAAAAAACACTCAAATTCAACGCTTCTATTTGTCCGAAAACCAAAATTTTACGGAATCCCTTTAGGAGTATAATCTTTTAAATAGAAAATATTTTTTATTTGTTCCGCTATTGACGAAATTATTAGCGAAAATAAAAATGAAAACTCTTTCGACAAATTATGAATGTTCTCAAATGAATAATTGGGTCAGTAACTAATCGGTTTTTAGAAAATCACCGTGGCATTCGTGCTTATAATTATTTTAAATATTTAAGCTTAAAGCTTGGGATAAATTTATTTTCAAGGTTTTTAGTCATCAAGAAGTTCTTGTAGCGTGTAATTACCGTTTTGCTATAGGTTTTCTTAATATTATACAAAAGTAAAAAATTGAATTTAGCAGATTGTTATAAAATCAGATATTTTTATATTAACATTTAAATAATTTATTGACTTTGCTGAGTATAGACAATTGTAAAATAAACTCTTTCTGGTGTATATAGGTGTGTATCACAAATTTTTCAAGACTTACTTTCGCTAAAATTTCACTGCAATTTTAAAAAAATCAAGGGATTTGTTTATCTATACATACAAATAAGTAAAAATTGGTGTGTCTGTTTGTAATATTAAAATAACCGCTTTTTACTAAATGCATATGGATGTATACACGGTACATGTACCAAACATTTTTTACATTGTCTGTCTGTTTGTTTGTTCCAGCTAATGTCTGAAACGGCTGGACTGATTTTAACGGGACTTTTACTAACAGATAGCTGATGTAACAAGGAGTAATTTAGGCCACTTTTATTTTAGAGAATTTCCTTCCGGACGAAGTCGCAGGCACAACTAGTTCTTACAATAACATCTAGTCAACAAGACGTACATTATTACATTTATTTAAAAAAACTTTTATTCAAAATTTTTCGTCAACGATAACTCCTGAACGGATAAACCGATTTTGATGTAATTAATGTATTCGTTATTATGAGAAAAAGAGTTAATTAGTTTTTGTTGTTAATTAGTACATTAATTTGTAAGTTATATTTAAAAAAAAAATCTACTGTTTCACCAAAATTTTTTGAGGTTTATTCAAATTTCCTAATATTTCCTAAACCGAATTACTTAATTGGAATCCAATCAAATGCCACTAACCACGTTTCGATTAGTCAAGCCATTCAAAAGTTGTAAGATGTTTACATACACACATACACACACACACATATACAAACATACTGACATCATCGTGAAAATAGTTGGAAAAGCTTCCTAGGACCTCAAAACGTGGAGATCTGATGAAAACTCGATTTTCGAAACTTGGAGCAAAATCAGTAGCTTCCTTATCTACATACGTAGCTAGAAGTTAAAAAAATATCTAATATGCATGCTACAACAAACATTTTTGTATCAAAGTAACAATTCTCATTGACAAAGCAATCTCGCCCGTAGAAGTTGTCCATATTATATACTGATTTTTGTGCAATCCGACATAAATGAATTTAATTAGTCCGTAATAATTATTGTTCTAAATTCCGTTGTAATTAGGATAATACGAATTAAACAATTATATCTAAGCGATGTCTCTAATTTGATATAATTACAATGAAATGTTATGGTCAGTACACAAAACGACTTCTGCCAAGTAAAAGTGATTATCTCTATTTTAGATATATCGAACAGGCTAACAGTCGAGGCATTCTTAATACAGATGACAACCGTCGCCCGTAGACAAATAATATGTTAATATTGCGTTTTTACCGTGTTAGTCCGGGCCCCTTTGTTTGTAAGATGCGACCGATTGGCTATACTTGTCACTATGGTCATAGCTATTGGTTATAAGTGTAACTAGACTTAAGTTAAAAACTTTAGGCGCGGTTCTTCTGTTACATTTTCCATACGATTACAATGTTCAATAAGTTTTATTTTTATTTTTTTACATCATAAGATAGCAAATAAGCAGATGGGTCTCCTGATGGAAAGAGTCAACTATCGCTTATAGACACCAAAGATGTTAATGGTGCGTTGCTATCTTGTGGCGAGGTCTAATGCCACGTACATAAGTTTACCGGCTACCTTACCCTGCAAACCGGAACACGACAGTGACAAGCACTGACGTTATTGCGGTATGAATATGTAAGGCAGTGATGCCAGACCCGGGCGAGATAATGCAGAACTCTACCACCTAGTAGCCACGACGGTAGTGACTCGCGTATTATGACCTGCCTGGCAGAACAGCAGTTGGTTTATTCTACAAAAGAGCCCAAGACCAAGACGGGGGACTTATATGCTCATAGATGAACTTCCCCGTATTTGTCTAGGCTTCTTTAAATAATAGACTTATTGCCATTCTGCTGTCATAAAAGACGACTGATTGGATATACAGGGTTACCTCTAAAACACCAGCAACCTCGCGGGACTAGATACCTAACACTATAAATAACAACATTTGTTCTATGAGTTTTGACATAACTCAATACATTAAATAAAAAATATTTTTTAAGTTTTCATTGTCCTGTCGTGACATTTCTAACTTTTCGTTCGGATGCGCTGCCAGTAGTAATAATAGTAACACTTTCCTATCTAATCTTTGCGATGCACGTAGAGTTAAGAACGTTCAAGCGAAAAATTTAATCCATATTAATTTTTGTATGAAAGTAAAATCCAACAAATTATCAAAAGTCGTAGAAGAAATGTTGTTGTATATGTTGTAAGCTACCTGGTCCTGTGTGGTTGCTGGTGTTTTAGAGGTAACACTGTATATGTCACTACCATCGTGACTACTAATTGGTAGCGTTCCGCAACGTCCCACCCGGCTATTTAATAAATAAATATTCTCGGGACAAATTACACTAACTGATCTAACCCCAAAGTAAGCAAATTATTTGCTTGTGTTATGGGTGTTAGTCAACGATACTAATACATAGAAATACATGTATAAATACAAGAATATATTTTATATACATACACCCAAACCCGGAAATACAAACATTTATGTTCATCACACAAATGCTTGTCCCCGTCGGGGATCGAACCCGAGCCCCGTCGATCGCGTAGTCAGGATCGCTAACCACTCGACCAACGGGGCGGTCAAATTTGGTACTTACCTATTCCTTGCCATTGTCGTGTTTTGGTTTGGAGGGTGAGGTAACCGGTAGACTTATACATGTGGCATTACCACCCCGCCACACGGATCGCAACGCATCATTAACATCTTTGGTGTCTATATACGATGGTTTTTCTATTTAACAGGGGAGCTACCTGCTTGTTTGCTATCTTATAATATAAAAAATACCTAGACTTTTAAACCGGAACACGACAGTGACAAACTTTGACGTAATTGCAGCACGAATAAGTGCGGTGGTGTAAAACTCAGGAAAAATGTTACAGACCGTTTTAATAGTCATGATTTAGGGGCACGTATAGCCTATTGTTTGAATTTACTAATTTCCAGGCAGAACGGAAAAGGTTTATTCTTCATAGAGACAACGTATCAAATGATATAGTAACCTTAGAGTAACTTGGTAACCCATTACTAACGAATATTGTTTTCTTTAGCGTACTCTAACAAAAGTTTGAAATCTGCGAATATTAATTAGACATTCGTACTAAAGTTTGATCGGTTAATTTATGAAATTTCCAAGGAAATTGTTTAGAAGATAAACGTTGTTAAAACGCTAGCTAAGATAATCTACTAAGCTGTTTTCTTAAAATGAAGTATTACTTTGATTACTTTACTGACTCAAAAAGAAATATACTGAGTATGTTAAAATACTTACAAGTAGCAAGTAACATACCCATTTTAATTCTCTTTTAATTATAGTTTTTTTTTAATATTATAATATTATTATATAGTCGACTCTGTGGTCTAGTGGTCCAGCGTTGGCGTTGACCACATGAGGTCCCGGGTTCGATTCCCGGGTCGGGCATATAAAAAAAGTGTTTTTTCAGTTTTCTGAGAAACACAAAGTTGCCCGGGATTGGAAAGTGCTCGGTTGGCGATAGGCTTGCCACCTATCACATTGTAGGACCAAGTATCTTCGGCTAATCGTGGGTGCACTTGTTGTACCTCTGCCTATCCCTTCGGGGATATGGGCGTGAAGATACTTTTACTTTAATATTATAAGATAGCAAACAAGCAGATGGGTGGAAATATTTTTAGTATATTATACACTTCAACTTATATTTATGGTCAAGTATTTCAATCTCTTTTTTAGAGATAAGCTCGCCTTTTGTACCTTTTTAAAAATACTGCTTGCTGTAATTTTGTTTGTTGTTCTGTTGTGTACAATAAAGTGTTAAATAAATATATAAATAAATAAATAAAAGTTGGGATTGAGAATGAAAAAAGAAGAAAAATAAATAGAGAAAGAAAAGGTTAAGTATGATCTGTGAATTATGAATTTTGGTTAAGTATTCTAGTTTCTCCTGAAAAAAATATTTACAAATAACATATATGATGATGTTTGTGATATAATGTTTGTTACAATTATTAGATTTTAGCTTTCCTGTATTTATACGGCAGTTTTCAAATTAACATTTTATTTTATTTTTATTATATTAAGTACATTACTTCAAATATAAAAAATAATTACAGAGCAATGACTGGCAACACACCTGATGGAAAACTCGAGCAAGGCTGAGGGTGAAAGTATAATAAACTAGAAAAAGCATATTCACTTTAATTTACAAATTGTCAAGATTACAAAAAATCAAAAAGATACTATATTTATTAATTAATACATTTTTACTTTTAGCTTTACTGTGTATTAATTGTAAAACTGCATATTAAGTGTATTAATTTGTTCCTATTATTAAAACAACAAATTAATTAATTAATTAATTTGTTGTTTTAATAATAGGAACAAATTAATTAATTAATTTGTTGTTGTAAATTAATTGATAAATAATGTATTAAAATAGAGTTTCACCAAGTACCGATGATAATCCTTTACATGTGTTGGTCCAGGCTCCTTTGAACAATCGACCATCTGCCGTTCTGCCAGGCAGTTCGTATGAGGCGAACGATTTGCTATGCGAGTCACTACCACCGTGGCTACTAGGTGGTAGATTTCTGCATTGTCTCGCCCAAGTCTGGTACAATCGCCTTGCCTATTCCTGCCGCAATAGCGACTGTAAGCTTACGCAAGTGACATTGACACCTCACCACATGGATAGCAACGCACCATTTACATCTTTGGTTTTTTTTTTTTTTTTTTTTTTTATGTCATAAGATAGCAAACAAGCAGATGGGTCTCCTGATGGAAAGAGTCAACCATCGCCTATAGACACCAAAGATGTTAATGGTGCGTTGCTATCTTGTGGCGAGGTATAATGCCACATGCATAAGTTTACCGGCTACCTTACCCTCCAAACCGGAACACGACAGCGACAAGCACTGACGCTATTGCGGCAGGAATAGGTAAGGCGGTGGTACCAGACCCGGGCGAGACAATGCAGAACTCTACCACCTAGTAGCCACGATGGTAGTGACTCGATAGCCAATCGGTCGCCTTTTACGACCTGCCTGGCAGAACGGCAGTTGGCCTATTCTACAAAGGAGGCCGGGACCAACACGGCGAAAAAGTCTTTAATTTTAGTTCTTTGGTGTCTATAAATTATAAATTATAAATTACATTTAACCAGACCAAGAAAATAAATTTTAAAATCCTAAAAAATAATCTTTATTACTTTTTAAGTCGGTGAATACAAATTACAAAAAAAAAAATTGTTCTACTCTAGTGAGGGTATTTCAATAAAAGTGTCATCAGTATATTGGTATCAGTTTATTGCGTGTATGTGTGTCTAGGCGGTGAGCAGGTCGGGCGCGGCGCTGAGCAGGTGCGCGGCGGCGGCGGCGGCGGCGCTCCAGCCCGCCAGCGCGCCCGCGCCCGCCCGCCCCTGGTCAATGTGTCCGCGTATGAGTTTCTCGGCCAGCGCTTTCATGACCAACAGTTCTACCTCATCATGAGGGATACGGGCTTCGCGTGCGATTTCACTGAATGTCAGCTTACGCTGCCCAGAGGTGCGATTAAACGCCATCTCCATTAAACATAAGATGGCAATCTTCTGGCGCAGTTGCCGATCCGCGCGCTGCAGCTCTGGCTGAGCCGCCGCCGCCCTGATCTTCTCAAAGGCGACCACGTCCCCCGAGGCCACGGCGCGCACCAGGTCGCAGGCCCACGCGTCCGAGGTGCCCTCTAGCGAATCCAGGGTGGGGTGCGCCAACAGCTCGCCCAGGTCGTACACCTGCGGCGCCAGCACGGCGGCGAGCGCCAGCCGTAGTGCGGTAGCGCGCCGCTCGGCGGGCGGTAGCGCGGCGCCGCCCCCCGCGCACCCCACGTGCCGCAGCGCCGCGCGGTAGTACCGCGCCAGCGGACCTCGCACCTTGTAAAACTCTGAAGCCAGTTTGTAGAAGCGTCCATGGACTGGAGTCACTCCATCAGCGTCTTCCAGAGACTCTTCTAACTGGTCGATGATTCTCTCAGCTGAGTCCAAGTCATTCAGGTGCTGCAAATATATTTGGCCTTGGAGCACCTTACAGAGAGTGAGAGCTTCATCATTCATCTTCACCTTATTCTCCACCTTCTCCAGGAAAGCAATGGCCTCCTTTTTATCCGTATACTGTTCCACTACACATGATATGATTTCAACCAGGGAGAGAGGGTTAATCTTGTTCTCAAATGTAGTTATGAAGTTGTTGTACAATTGGATCAAGTTGTCCGACTTTTGCAAGCTTGGGTGTTTGACGAATTCTTGTAAATTTAATGTTAGCTGATGCCATAATTTTTTATTGTAAATTTCCTCTAGTTTAGCCCAATCTGACGCCAATTCTGGCTCGGCAGTTTGTTTCTTTGATAGAAAATCATTTACATCAATAACAGCAAACTTAACAGTAGCGGAAGCCATATTTCAAATTTTCTTTGTAATCAATACACGATAGTATATATATATATATATATATATATATATATATATATATATATATATATATATATTTAATGATATATTTATTTTATTAAAACCAGCCAAGGGCGAGTTGGACTCGCCGAATGGTTCCCTTAGTAACAGGAACCCGTTTTTACGTTTTAGGGTTTTAGGTAGTGTCCAATATATTTTAAAAAATTACATAAGCTAGTTTGTATAAGACAAACTTAATATCGGTGTGACGTACATGAACAATATTTTAAAGTTATTCGCCGCGCAGTATAATGAGATTGTAAAAGGGGTCTGATGGAATAAACTTTATTGGGCACTTGGGGTGTAATGTAAACATATTAATGTACCATGACCGATGAAAAACCTTCATAAGCATCGCTTATTTCTAGTGAGAACTGGGAACGACATTCTTGTGTATTCATGCGAGGTAAGGGATATTAGTACTACATGCATACAACATACATACATATCTTCACGCCAGATCCCTTACGGGGTAGGCAGAGAAAACCGAGTGCCATACATCACGATCCTTGCAGGCTTGTCTCGCTTCCTCCACATTCATCAGTCCCTTCATACACTCACGCCGATTGCGAAGACCCTTGACACCACCTTCGGATGCTGTTACAGCAGGAATAGGTAAGGCGGTGGCATCAGAGAAGAACTCTGCCACCTAGTAGCCACGATAGTAGTGATTAGCTTAGGATTAACACGAGAAAAATATATTATTAATAGTATTTATGGTAACCTTTGCATATTTCTATGATTAAATTATAATTAAATATTTTATATTTAAATGTAATACATTATTACAGTCAACTCAACATTTCATCCTCACCATCTCGATGTCTGGAAATCCACACTTTTTTCTCTGCACTATTCCTCTGTGGAACCAATTATCGGCAGGAGTTTTTCCAAACGGATACGATGTAGGGACCTTCAAGAAAAGAGCCTACTCTTATTTTAAAAGGAGAACGCAACTACAAATCTCCTGATAATGCGATTGTCCGTGGGCGGTCGTGATCACTGATAGTAAGTGATCACGACCGCCCACGGACAACCGCATTATCAGGAGATTTGTAGTTGCGTTCTCCTTTTAAAAGTAGGGTAAGAGTAGGCTTTTTTAGGCATGCCTGAAGATGCCTCAAAGGCGAAACCGGTTGGTGATATTAATTAAATTTTAAAGTGATTTGTGAAACAGTACAAGTGTATACAAATGGAGTTTCACCAAGTGCCGACGATAAAAAGTGTAAAATACATTATGTGTTGTATAACCCGTGTGACGTATGTAATGTGTACGCTCATCCAATATTGTAAATAACTCTGAATGTGATGTATTATACTCTCAGTAATTGATTTTTTATAATTATTGTGAGAAAAAATAAAAATTCTTCAGTCATATTCATCACTCCCGTAATGGTCCGAGATCCTTTAAGTATAAACCAACTGCCGTTCTGCCAGGCAGATCTTAAAATGTGACCGATTGGCTTTACGTGTCACTACCATCGTGACTACAAGGTGGTAGAGTTCCGCAATATCTGGCCCGGGTATTAGGTACCACCGCCTCACCTATTCCTGCCGCAAAGCGTCAATGCTTGTCATTGTCTTGTTCCGGTTTAGAAGGTAATGTAGCCGGTAGACTTATAAGCGAAGGGTTTTCTTTCCATCAGGCTAGCCATGTGCTTGTTTGCTTATTCGTGATATAAAAAATATATATGCAAAACGTTTACTTAATATTTGTACTTCTGAGTATAGACTGAGCAATAAGTCTTTTTAAGTATGACAACAGATTTTAAACCAGTCTTAAAGAAAATAGTATACATGTATATTTTATTAATTCAATGTATTTTTACTGCATATTATATATAAATATTAGGTTTCAGCAGTCTTCCACAATATAAGATTTAACAATTCCAAATTTCATTCTCTAATCGAATAAATGTCTTAAAAAGGTATACAACATTTTGCTTAATTAAGTCATATTAGATTTATATATTGCACAGGAAAGTTCTTGAGAAAACCTGATAGCATCTTAAGAAATATTTTCCCTGATATTCCATACGATATAATACGCTTTTGTAATGCTTTTTTCTGCTCTAATACCAATATGCATTTTCATGGAATCAATATCCCCAGCTTCCGACGTCAGCCACGACCCTCGTAAAATGCATAGTGCATAAGTGAAATTTCATGGAGCGTGAAAGGCTTTGAGATTTTATTCAGCAGCTTACACGCGACAAGAGCATCGGTATATGTTTATAATGATGCAATTTTAATGTTTACTCGATATTTAATGAGAATATACTTCATGGTGTATCTGTTAGTATTAACGGTTAAAAAATGACCAAGTTCTTAAGTAACAAACATAAAAAATCCATCAAATTAAAAACTTCCCGGTCCCCTTTGAAGAATAGATTTTCTGCCGTTCTGCCAGGCAGTTTGTAAGAGATAAACGATTGGCTATGCAATACACTACCATCTTGGCTACTAGAGTACTACTGCTAGAGTGTACTGAGAGAGTATCGTGGCTCTACTACTAAAGTACTAGGTAGTAGAACTAGGCATTGTCTCGCCCGGGTCTGGTACCACCGTATTACCTATTCCTGCAACAATAAAGTCAATACTTGTCACTGTCGTGTTCAGGTTTGGAAGGTAAGTTAGCCGGTAAAATTTGCAAGTGGCATTAACACCTGGCTTGCAACGCACCATTACCATCTTTAGTGTCTATAGGCGATGATTGTCTCTTTCCATCAAAAGAGCTATGTGCTCGTTTTCCATCTTACCACCGATCGTCTGTGGCCAAAATTTAACCACAGACTAAGCAACAAAATCTCTTTTAAGTTTGGCAACTGATTTTAACCGTAAAGAAAAAAAATGCTTACATATGAGTATATATCTTACGTAGTGTTGTATAATAATCTTTGTTATATATCATGTATGTCACACGAATAAAGTGTATGTAAAGTTTACTTTTATTAATTTAATGTATGTATTTAATTTAATCTAATCTTTATATCTAAAATATTAGGTTTCTGCAGTCCTCCGTGATGTAAACTTTAACTGTGTGAAATTATATACTCCATCGTTTGCGCAGTTGTCCTAAAAAGGGGTCCAAAGGTTTTTTCTTCACGTATCAATATAATATAGATGTTCTAAAAAGAGAAAGATGGAGGATAGAGTGGTGAAATAAAAAGATGAAAAAATAGTAAATGCATGTGGTATTACCATCCTGCCATACAGGTAGCAACAAAGCATTAACATCTCTAGTGTTTAAAGGTGATAGTTTTCTCTTTTCATCAAAAGATGAGGAGAACTGGATGACGTAATAGCCGATAATTATAAGGCACCGATGTAAATGTATTACATTGAATTGTCCATTATATTGAACAAGACTATTCAAACATGAGTTCCAACGAAGGTGGAAACCAATGCAATTAATTGTGAAAATTCCATACACGGTAGTAATTTCGTGAACCAAAAATAAAACAGATGCATAAATCATGAAGCCACTCGAGTTTGGAAAACTCCTCAGTAGCATTCGAATAGCAAGCATCATTGACAACCGTTTTGTCGTGGACATTAAGCTTTTTCTAACGAGTTTAAGCCGATTTCGTGTTGATAAACCTTAAGGCCGTGGTTTCAATGTCAGCGTGTTGCGAAACTAAAAGGACCGGTGCGTATGTAATGTTTGTATATTGCCTCATAACTTCTAAATTATTATAATTTGACAGTTGCGGTACCGTTAAATGTGTCTTGATTGTCTGCTGGTTGTAGATTATGTGACGTTACATTAAATAAAATAAGGTCTACGAGTAAAGGTCATAAGTAAAGAACAAAAACTTAATCTATACATATAATAAAATCGTAGGAAAGTCAAAACAGTACATTGAATATTTTTTTAAAAGAATACTTGGGGCGTGATCTACAATCGATATCGAAGTCAAAAATATAGTTTTTAGAATTTTTGTCTGTTTGTCTGTTGGTCTGTTGGTCTGTTGGTCTGTTGGTCTGTTGGTCTGTTGGTCCGTTTGTCCGTTTGTCCGTTTGTCCGCTAGTCCTTTGGCCGTTTGTCCGTTTGTCCGTTTGTCCGTTAGTCCGTTTGTCCGTTTGTCCGTTTGTCCGTTTGTCCGTTTGTCCGTTTGTCCGTTTGTCCGTTTGTCCGTTTGTCCGTTTGTCCGTTTGTCCGTTTGTCCGTTTGTCCGTTTGTCCGTTTGTCCGTTTGTCCGTTTGTCCGTTTGTCCGTTTGTCCGTTTGTCCGTTTGTCCGTTTGTCCGTTTGTCCGTTTGTCCGTTTGTCCGTTTGTCCGTTTGTCCGTTTGTCCGTTTGTCCGTTTGTCCGTTTGTCCGTTTGTCCGTTTGTCCGTTTGTCCGTTTGTCCGTTTGTCCGTTTGTCCGTTTGTCCGTTTGTCCGTTTGTCCGTTTGTCCGTTTGTCCGTTTGTCCGTTTGTCCGTTTGTCCGTTTGTCCGTTTGTCCGTTTGTCCGTTTGTCCGTTTGTCCGTTTGTCCGTTTGTCCGTTTGTCCGTTTGTCCGTTTGTCCGTTTGTCCGTTTGTCCGTTTGTCCGTTTGTCCGTTTGTCCGTTTGTCCGTTTGTCCGTTTGTCCGTTTGTCCGTTTGTCCGTTTGTCCGTTTGTCCGTGTGTCCGTTTGTCCGTTTGTCCGTTTGTCCGTTTGTCCGTTTGTCCGTTTGTCCGTTTGTCCGTTTGTCCGTTTGTCCGTTTGTCCGTTTGTCCGTTTGTCCGTTTGTCCGTTTGTCCGTTTGTCCGTTTGTCCGTTTGTCCGTTTGCCCGTTTGCCCGTTTGTCCGTTTGTCCGTTTGTATGTCTGTCTGTCTGTCTGTCTGTCTGTCTGTCTGTCTGTCTGTCTGTCTGTCTGTCTGTCTGTCTGTCTGTCTGTCTGTCTGTCTGTCTGTCTGTCTGTCTGTCTGTCTGTCTGTCTGTCTGTCTGTCTGTCTGTCTGTCTGTCCGTCCGTCCGTCCGTCCGTCCGTCCGTCCGTCCGTCCGTCCGTCCGTCCGTCCGTCTGTCTGTCTGTCTGTCTGTCTGTATGTTTGTCTGTTTGTCTGTTTGTCTGTTTGTCTGTTTGTCTGTTTGTCTGTTTGTCTGTTTGTCTGTTTGTCTGTTTGTCTGTTTGTCTGTTTGTCTGTTTGTCTGTTTGTCTGTTTGTCTGTTTGTCTGTTTGTCTGTTTGTCTGTTTGTCTGTTTGTCTGTTTGTCTGTTTGTCTGTTTGTCTGTTTGTCTGTTTGTCTGTTTGTCTGTTTGTCTGTTTGTCTGTTTGTCTGTTTGTCTGTTTGTCTGTTTGTCTGTTTGTCTGTTTGTCTGTTTGTCTGTTTGTCTGTTTGTCTGTTTGTCTGTTTGTCTGTTTGTCTGTTTGTCTGTTTGTCTGTTTGTCTGTTTGTCTGTTTGTCTGTTTGTCTGTTTGTCTGTTTGTCTGTTTGTCTGTTTGTCTGTTTGTCTGTTTGTCTGTTTGTCTGTTTGTCTGTTTGTCTGTTTGTCTGTTTGTCTGTTTGTCTGTTTGTCTGTCTGTTTGGTATTTTACATATTATGTACATGTGAAACAATAAAACCTACATAAAAAATGTTAAGCAGCCCTGAAAATACCTTAACATGAAATTATAAATACAAAATAATTTGAATAGAAAGTAAGTTCATAAAGTAAATCCCAATTGTTGAAAACTAACTTTCCAAAAATATTATATTATCCCTTGAATGAGTGAATACTCAATCATCCTCTGTTTTCGTACCCTTTTGGGTGGATATTTTTTCAAAAAAATACATAAGATAGTTTTCGGGGTATATTCAATCCAATAAAAGAAGATTTACCAAAATAGAGTCACTCTGTAAAAAGTTATGCGTGATAAAACATATAATCAGTGAGTGAACAATTCAACCCTTATTTAGAAACTCCTGTGGCTGGAATTTTTTAAATTAAACGGAACCACTCTGGGGATAAATCTATTCCAATAAAAATTTCAACAAAAAAATAAAAGATCGGACTACTCTGTAAAATGTTATGTATGGTCTGACATAAAAAAATATACGCGTAGAATTGAAAACCTACTCCATTTTTTCATCGGTAGTAAGTAGATTAACAAAAATTAAGATTATATTTATGTTATAGCATTCACTCTGTGCTAGGGAAATCCGGAAAAACTTTGAAAACAACAAAGAAAAATATCTACACGCAGGGATTGAACCTGCGATTATCTCCCTAAAGCCGAGCCGCTCTCCCACTGAGCTAATGTCGACTGGCTCGACGTGGCGAAATTCTTCTTTGCTGTATGACCGATTACGTCGATTGTACTGATCGCTAGGTATACATACCTATAACTAGCTACGTATAACTAGTTCAAAGTTTTTACTAAACAAATTACCTTATAAAAACTCATATTATTTATTGAAACAAACCGGTGAGTCTTATTTAGTACTTTTTCAACTTAGTTGTACGGGAGTTTTACAGACTGATCTGCAACACAGAAAGCTCAAAGTAAAAGTTGAAATCAAATGAGGAGAGTTTTAATAGGCGTCCCCCGCTCGTAAAGAGTATACCGTATACCAATGGTTAGCGAAGGTACTATTTAATGTTCTAACATTTAAAGTTTAGATTACGTTAATTGAGGTCATTCTGTCGTCATGTGATCCTATTATTTTGGATAAGTAAACCGAAATATAGAGAAAACTAATGCTTTTTTGTGAGATATTGATAAATATATTTTTTATAGTTAGTGTTTTGTGAGATTCCATTTAAATAATATCGTTGAATCTATATTAATAATAATTTATAATAATAATAATAACAGCTTTATATTATAGTAGTAATTCCAGAACTCTACAAATTAGTGATCATAATATTAGTGACACGTATTAATTAGCCTTAACTTCCCTCTTGCGTGGTGCTTAACCGTAAGGCAGTAGATATATTCTTCCAAATATCAGGATCAACTGGGGCTAGGTGTTATTTTATAAGTAACTATCGACCTGGCCGCGGTTTCACCCGCGTAGCTTTTTTTCCCGTAGAAATATCGGAAAGGTTTATATACTAAAATCTTTCTCAAGAATCAATCTATCTATTAAAAAAACTGCGTTAAAATCCGTTGCCTAGTTTAAAAGATTTAAGCATACATAAGGAGATTGGGACATAGGGACAGACAGAGAAAGCGACTTTGTTTGATACTATGTAGTGACTAGCGATCACCAGTGACCGAAATTGACCGAAATTCGACTAAAGACTAAACTCTACACAATAAAATCTTTTAATTAAGTTTGACAACTGACTTTAGCCATAAAGACAATGGCTATGTGCGTCATTACCATCGTGACTACTAGGTGGTAGAGTTCTGTATTGTCTCGCTAGAGTAAGATACCACCGACTTACCTATTCCTGCTGCAATAGCGTCAGTGCTAGTCACTGTCGTATTTCGGTTTGGAGGGTAAGGTAGCCGGTAAACTTATGCATGTGGTATTAGACCTCGCCACAAGATAGAAACGCACCATTAACATGTTTGGTGTCTATAGGCGATGGTTGACTCTTTCCATCAAGAGTCCCATCTGCTTGTTTGCTATCTTATGATATAAAAAAAAGAAAATAATTCGGTCTCTATGTGTGTATAATGTTATCTATGTCGCATGAATGTAGTGTATATAATGATTATTTTTATAATGTAATGTATTTTATTTAAAAACATTAAAAATTTCTGCAGTCCTCCACAATGTAAACTCTAACTGTGCCAGATTTGATACTCCACCGTCCGCGCAATTATCTTAAAAAGGGTAAAAAGTTTTTCCTTCACGTATTAATATATAGATATCGAGCGGTAAAATATGGCGATGGGATTCATCACTTGCTAACTGACATCGTGGTAAACTGAAGCTTCTATTGACCTTCTGTTCACTCAGTCTATCCTGTGAGGGTACTGTCGTGATGATATTCACTTAACCAGATTTTATAAAAGTTTACTGGGATATCGTTTATTGTTTGGTCAGGTTAAAGTATTTAATCTTACACAAGAATTTGATGTTGATACGTGGTTGCTGACTATCCACAAGATTTCAGGTACTACAGAAACAGCTCGGAGCCACATAATCTAAGCAAAATATACCAACTATTAGGCAGTCAAATTATATATGTAATATATTATATCATTACTAATTGACCCGGCAAACGTTATTTTGCCATATAAATTATTGAATTTAAAAATAGGAGTTGGTGATAGGGAGAGTGATGAGATCGACCTAAATGGACTAGACCTAATGGACAAGAATATAGCGTCAGCCGAAATTATTAAATTAATTTTATTCACAATAAGTCAATATCAGAATTCAACGGACACTTTTTAATAGCAAATTATTTTTAAAACCTTTTTGGTCGGAAAGTCATGAAACTAATCAAACCATTGACCTCTAAATATATGGACATGAAATAGCTACAGAAAATACGTGTCATTTATACACATAATATGGCTGCCGTGTTAACATTATTAAGGACGTCCAGAAAGTAACATTTATGTTTTATCGATAAACGTTGTTTCCTGATTTACTTATTTTCAACCAAAAAATATGTTATTGTATTAGAGGTGATCTTTGACGTATAAGAACAAAATCTAAACATAATTTACTAGTACCTATATTGATAACGCTTAAAACGTTCCCAAAAATATTGAAACGCAAAGTAGGTCCGTACTAAAACGTTTATAGCAAATAAAATTTTATATTAATGAATGAATGAATGAATGATAACTCTTTATTGTGCACATAATTACAGTAAAAATACATGCTTAGTACGAATAATTTAAAGACAATTTAAAGAAAGTACACAAAGGCGGTCTTATCGCCAAAGAGCGATCTCTACCAGACAACCTTTGTTAATAAGAACAACATTTTAAGGTAGAGTAGGATATCCGTAAAATATGTACTATTACACTTACAATAACTTAAGACTGTACATATATGCTATATCTATACAAAACAATTCTGCTCTCACACATAAACAAAACAAATAACATAATAATACAAACACATTGAAATTAAAATATATATATATATATATATATATATATATATATATATATATATATATATATATATATATATATATATATATATATAAAGAAAGAAACGCACAGAAAAATGACCTTGAAAGAAATGTAATTATCTAATCTGTAGAACAAGAATTTAAACAATGCATTTTAACTAATTTTTTAAAAATATTTAACGATTTTGCAAGTCTAATGTTAGCAGGGAGTTTATTCCATAGCTTAACAGCTGAAACAGTGAAAGAGTGTTCATAAAAACGTGAATTATGCACAGGCACAGGCATTAATCAAGCTAGACAATAAAATAAATTAAAGTATTTTCACTAATAATTAGGCTTTAGATTTACTTCTGTTAGTCTCTAGTATTCTGTGCTTTAGTTGACTAATTCTGAGGTTCTAGGACACTTCCGACAATTTCATACGTCAGTATATATGACGTCTTTGTTGTGTGATTATATTCGTATTAGCACCTGCATGGTTGCAGTACTACCTACCAATTTAAAATTCCAATAAAAACGATCCCTGGACTCACTCAAACGAATAGTAAATTGATAAAGAGAGATCGAGTTGACAAATCAAAATGTCAAAGTAAATTCGTTATTTTGTGACATTCGATCACAAATAAACAGATTCAAGATTACGACTTTAAAAGTGGCTAATAAGATAAGAATAGAAATGAATATGTGGTCTTATTTTGTCCAATCACAGTCAACGTACGCATGCGTCGTGTTACGAAAACGTCTTAACTTATAGGGGATATTTCTAAGGGCCTAACATAATTTTACGAGTTGTCGTCGATAAAGCGGAGCAATAGTAGGAATAGAATTAAATCATAGCGTACAAAAATAAGGTTGATTATTGTAACGATATTTTCATGACGTTGCAATATTTTTTGTGTTTCTGTTTATATAATTATCATTCTTATGCGTTACCATATATTTTCTTGAGCCACCTTTGTAGGCAACGCTGAATCTCATTATTTTTTATCGACGTAAGCAAAGCTAAAATGTGTAATAACACAAAGTTACATTTTAGTTACAAATTAGTTCTAATTTTAGTTTTTAATGACCGCTCACACCACCAGCCATTTTCGCATTTTTTTCTAAAAAAACACGGACCGTTACGCGCACACGTTCCGAGTTCGTTCCGGTGGACCGTGGTCACAAAAATGATTTATGAGTTGCTTGGATTGAATCAGATACTGTAAAGCGTATATTTTTTAAGAGGTCTTGAGCACTGCAATAAACTGGTATAAGAATTGTTTAATTTAAATGGCTTAAGCTACGAAATAATTCAGGTGTAACACGACACTTTGACAAAAATATGTATTTGTTAGTCGAGGATTTTTAATTCAAAAATCATATAAAAAAAATATAAAAAGCATAGGTCATCGCTTATGCTTTTTATATTTTTTTATATAATTGGTAAACATATACATACGGAAAAAAAATAAACAACATATATTATAGTACAAAAATATTTATTTACATAAATATTTTTTTTTCATAAGTAATACGTAGTTTTTTTCGAAATTTTTAAATAATTTATTTCTTTTTCAATTTTACAGCTATGTTAATTTTTTTTTAATATTGTTTAGGATATTTCACATTCACATCATATGATTTATTTTGAGATCATAGATATCAACACTAAAATTTACGAAAATAAATAAAAATGATTGGGCATACCCAAAGCGCTGGTATCATCAAGTTGGTCGTTAACAAAAAATATGTTTTATTAATTGATATTTACGGTTTTTTTTTAATTATTATCTAAACTGTTAGATTTTGAACTAATCTTGATTACAAATAAAGTTTATTTGTTGATTAATACGCCAAAACACTTTTAAATTAACCTGTAGAGATGGGTTAATACCGATATTTCTCAAGATTAGGTGATACTAATATATTCACTTTCAAATATTATAATGTCTTAACTAATATGTCATTATTAACTAATATTTTACTGTAATTTGGACCTTAAAGTAACAGTAATAAGATCTGATACTGATACGGCAGGAAAATATCTTAACTAATATTTCACTGTAATTTGGACCTTAAAGCAACAGTAATAAGATCTCGTACTGATACGGCAGGAAAATATCTTAACTAATATATCAGTATTAACTAATATTTCACTGTAATTTGAACCTTAAAACAACAGCATACTGCAGGAAATACGTCTGTCTCATTCGTACGTACGACGCGGCGTATCGTGAAAATATTTTAATATTTTCACGAATCCGAACGGGCGCCAATCTAGTGAATCCGAACTATTGCGAAGATCGAATGATATTATCCGATTCATTTTGGATACCCGTTACAGATATTAGGCGAATATGAAATATTAGCATATTACAGTTCGCCGGATTACTAATCCACGAATCCTTTCAATATTACTAATATCTTAGCGAATACTAATATATCAGTCACGCCATTATTAACCTGTATCATAAACTGCAACCAACACATAACACACACAGCACGAATAAAAATGGCGGACTAAGTTCTTTTATTTTTCCCTAAGAGCGTATTTGAAAAAAGAATGCCAATTTGATATTATTCTGTACAATGTTTCGTTCGAAAACGATAAAATACCATAGAGTATTGTAGTTAAACTGGTAAATAGTGAAAATATTGTTTTTTTGGATGAAATTAGCGTTGGTTTATATCCAGTAGAGCTTGTAACTTTATTTTGGTCGAAGTTTTTGCTACTGTGATAGCGTCTTTCGATGGATAGCATTCTTGTTTCGCATGTTGCACTTGATAATAGGTTGGAAATATAATTGCATTATTTTTCTTAACACTTTCCCTTAAAGTATTGTATTGCCATTTGTTTAGCTTAAGTGATAAAAATATCCCCAAAGCCTCATCCGGAGAAAAAGCAGGTTTGGTTTCTTTAACAGATACGCACCTTTTTACTTTTTTCACACCATGTGGATTCTTAATTAAATGTTCTAATATTTCAGCAATTTCCTCATTCCTATCTACTTTTAACTGCGCAAAATATGCATATTATATTTCGTTCGATGACAAATGAAAGTTTTCTGCTCGTATTTTTTTCTGTTTCACAAAAAGGTTGTCTAGGGCTTTGTTCGGTGGAGACACTTGCACTGATAGAAACTCTTAATGGTGACACAAAATTGATAAAATACAAATGATATTTTTTTTCAAATCATAAGATAGCAAACAAGCAGATGGGTCTCCTGATGGAAAGAGTCAACCATCGCCTATAGACACCAAAGATGTTGATGGTGCGTTGCTATCTTGTGGCGAGGTCTAATGCCACATGCATAAGTTTACCGGCTATCTTACCCTCCAAACCGGAACACGACAGTGACAAACACTGACGCTATTGCGGCAGGAATAGGCGGTGGTACCAGAGCCGGGCGAGATAATACAGAACTCTACCACCTAGTAGTCACGATGGCAGTGACTTGCATAGCCAATCGGTCGCCCTTTATGATCTGCCTGGCAGAACGGCAGTTGGTCTATTCTTCAAAGGAGCCTGGAACCAACACGAGGATAAACAAACAAATAGAACAAACATTTACTTGTTTACAAAAAGTTAAGGCACCTCTGCTAGACCTGCACAAACTATGAATGACTGGTATTCTTTAGAAATGAATAAAATATATCTTACTAAACTAGCAAAAAGCAGAGCTTTGTAAGGGCTCGTAAAGTTATATTATCTAGTAATATTGTTAGGAAAGTATTTTTATGAGAATTACATATTTTAATGTATGGACTTTATCTAACCTAAAAAATCCAGCGTGTTTCGCCCAAACATTATATTCGCATCAAAGGCCTCGTCAGGTTGCCAAGCTGATCAAACTGATGGCTCTATAGCTATTGCAGTCTATACGTCGTGAACCCTTGCCTTTATACAAGAGCACGATGCCCGTGCGCCGCCAGTCAAATATAAACATTTAGTGAAATAATCTCTTAATAAGTTCAAAAATTCTAATAAAAAATGTATCTTCTATAGATTTTAACTCGTTAGTTTTATAATAGATGGCGTGAGTAGTAATAAGATTCTCATAAAAATTGTATTTTCTATTTTTTTAATGTTTATAAAATGGTATTTTTATGGTAGATAACATATCTAGACATGAATTCAAAGTACCACGTCGAAACTCAAACCTAAAAGTGCGACACTTTTTCAGTAAAATGTTCCACAAAAGTGCATAGTTCGTCGCCTAGTGTATAATAAAATCTATTTCATTCATTTCTAAACAATACCAGTTTATTAAAATATTTACTGTGTGACACCTTATCATTAACTCGACGTCCATGATATCTATATCTTAAATCAATAAAAACTTTGATTACACTTTTAATAAGTAATAGTTTATGTGTAGAATTATGATCAGGCTGAGAAGCTAACCAAAATATTTTTCCATATCATAAAAATCACACATAAATTTAAATATATGTAGATAATAATGTAGTAAAATATTTAGGAATCATGCTAGACCAAAGATTATCGTGGCATCCTCAAATTGAATTGATATCTGGGAGGATCAGAAAACTTATTTGGATTTTTCGAAGATTAAGAGACGTTGCATCCAATACACTTCTAATTAGAATCTATTTTGCGCTAGCTCAATCAATTATTTGCTATTGTATACCTGTATGGGGTGGTGCCACTAAAATTAAAATGTTGCAAGTAGAACGAGCCCAAAGAGCATTATTAAAAGTAATGCATTTCAAAACCAGTAGATTTTCCACAACTGAACTATACTCACTGTGCGAGTTACTATCAGTTAGAAAACTATATATACTTTATGCCATACAAAAAGACATAGGTTGATTACATATGATAATAACCAAAAAGTTAAAACAAGGAAGGATGCTATTTTACAAAACTCAACGGTAAAAACACTTTTTGCCTATGGACAGTTCTTAAATCAGTCTACTATAATATATAACAAACTTAATAAGAAGTTAAATATTTATCCACTAACCATCTACAACCTTAAAGAGGTTTTAGTGGGCTGGCTTAAGTCACTGTCTTATGACGTAGTTGAATCAATTATTTTTAGCAAGATAATATAAGAAAACTCTATTAACTGATGTATCTGTCTGTTAGAAACTGCTAGTCCTAAGATTAATGTAACACATGTACTTACAATTACCCGTGCTGACATAACATACTCGTACACGCATACACACTCATATACACGTACAGACTCATACACATACATAAATACACACACGCAATAGGCACGTATATTACTTAATTTACACAAATGCTAATGATGTTCTGGAAGAGCGGTGTATGCTGACACAAGCATTTCTGCTTAAAAGGATGCGCCGGACAATGTAATATTATATAATCAGTGTAAAATAAGTTGAGAAATAAACATTTAAACATTTGTAAAAATATATTATCTAAGTCTTGCAAACACTTACCTGTATTGAAATCACCTAATATTACTGCCATAAGTCATAACATCTACTATATGGTTAAAGAATTTATTGAATTTTATTAGAATTAATATAATAATTTACACATTTCAATATTAATTTACATTCCAAATTTTAGGTATGAACATATTTAAAAAAAAAATGTAGTATTTAAACTATTCATTTACAACGTTGCGGCCAACAAAGTCCGCATGCATCATGACACCTATACATAAAATGAATCATCATCGATGTTGCAATTAGTTGTATGACGTAACCACTACCTATTTATTAATTTGCAAATATTATACAATAATCAGATGTAATTTAACATGTTGAACTTATTTTTACTTACATTTTCCTTTATCACGGGAACATGAATGGATGCTAGTACTGATGATGTTAAAGTCCGAGTTGATTCATGTATATTCTGCATTTCACACATAACATTTATTTTCTGCTTATTAACGGGCTAAAAATATTTAGGTCGGCATTATTGTCTAAAAACTGAAAGTAATTAGGACTACTAAAAATGTTTAATTAACTTATGATCAATTTGAATAATTCTTAAATCTTTTAATTAAGGCTCTTAGCAATAAAAATAAACAAAAAACCGAAGCCATCAGCAGAACTTAAAGGTACAATTATGCATGGAAATTATTGTTAAATTTGATAACTTGTATGTTGTTAAATCAAATTTATATTTAATAGTTATTTATTTTTGATATATTATATCAGTAGCTTAGGCAGAAGATGTGAAGCTATCAAGGTAGCGACCAAAAAAAACATCGACAACAACAAACACAAAATAACACTTACACAAACAGACAAACAGATGTCACTATTCTTAATGACGATTCCATTTTTTATTAACATTTAATACCTATTTAATTATATTATTACTGAAACTTATTAAAAATATACAAAAGGAATAAATACTGAAATTATTCATTATACAAATACTAGTCCCTATTATACTCTTTAGTGGCAATAAAACAACTTTTAACAGTATTTGATAATATAAATAACAATTGTTAATTGTTAAAAAATTTAATACGAATTTTAATATGTTAATTATTGTCAAATGATCCATACCTAGGTACAATCAGTGTTGTGTGTTAGGGTTATACAAGTGACAGACATCATATCATATTTTATGTGGTAGAAGGAAATCGAGCTTTCTGATGACTGCAGATAGGTAAAAGACACAGGATATCATACTATGAAAACTTAAGAAATTACCATTACCTACTTACCAGAGAAATTGAAGGAATGACATTATCACGCAATCTGACTACATCCAGTGTTTTATTAAAATTACTTTCCTTGAAATGAAGTGAGCAGACCAACTAGTTCTTATGTCGGGGATTGATATTTTCAATGCCAATGGCATCTAGCCATTTTCTGTGTAAATCTTCATTTCTGGGGAACCTAAAATTTAATTAAATTAAATATCGACAAAACTAATACCCCAACACTAGTCGTATTTTGTAGGAATCAAAAAAATGATGTTTACAAAGAAATCGTAAGATACACGAACATCTTTTATAAGTCAATATAAAAATACAACAATTTAGAATGGATATTATTTAAAATCAGCACGCTTTATCATAGGAGTTTGCGACATACCTGTGAAGCGTTATTAAAGGTGCATTTTTGTCCTTTTTTGCTACACATTGCAAAATACAACACGAAGGCATGTTAACTAATACTCTATTAACTTCCAGGAGAATATGGCACTTAATAAACTGATATCTACTTCACAGATCAGTAAATTGTAGCAAGCTAATCTACTTGGTAAATCGTATTTATCCGAAACTAAATTAATATTTTGACAATTCATGTACCACTAATTTATATACATAATATGGCGTCGATGACACGTTTATAGAATTGCCAATTACTTAACTTTTAATTTATACGAAAGTGAGCAAGACACAATATCGTTGTCTCTTTTTGCATATGCAAATTACCATTTGTTAAAAAGAGATAAAGAAATGTCGCTTAGTTCAATGTCGATTCTACCGATATTTGTATAACTAAAGTAGCTATAGAATGTTATTGCGCTTCTATATATTATTCATATTTCTATGAATCAAACTTGTACGCTTTTAATTATTTCTAATTAAAGCAAATATTTTTCTATTCTGCCATAAAGTTAACATATTCTTTTATTTCTGATCAACCAAACAAATTACAAAAAAATGGTTGATAGATAAGACGCAAAATTTTAAACCAACTATTGTATAAAATGAAACGAAAATGAAAATATTTATTATTATAATCGAAATCAACAACATATAAGGCCGTATAAATAAGTACTCTTGTATCATCTGAAAGAAACAAAAAAAAACAACAAGTGTCATCTATTTACGCTGTCAGCGAGTAATAAACATTTTATGTAAACAAAAGTTTTATCGCTTTTCAACATGTAAGTGGTTAAAATCAAATTATCTTCACGATAAGTAAAACAAAAATGAATTATATTTGTGTTGACCATATATTGCGATGTGAGTGGCTTAAAATGGAATGTAATAATTGTGAAATAAAGTAATAATAATCTTTAAAGGAGTTTCGTGAATTTTAGTATTATAAAAAGTGTCCGTGATACAATTTACATTTCAGAAGAAATTAATAATGTCTTATGATACGGTAAGCAGCCATCATCATCAGTTGCGTTTTAGGTCATATGGGGCCTCATCAATCTTCTTTCGGGTTGTACGTATTTTTAATGCCACACTATAAAAATACAAAAAGTACGCTGTGTTGGTCCCGGGCTCCTTTGAAGAATGGGCCAACAGCCGTTCTGCCAGGCAGGTCGTAAAAGGCGACCGTTGCTATCGAGTCACTACCATCGTGGCTACTAGGTGGTAGAGTTCTGCATTGTCTAGCCCGGGTCTGGTACCACCGCCTTACCTATTCCTGCCGTAATAGCGTCAGCCCTTGTCGCTGTCGTGTTCCGATTTGGAGGGTAAGGTAGCAGGTAAATTTATGCATGTGGCATTAGACCTCACCACAAGATAGCAACGCACTATTAACATCTTTGGTGTCTAGAGGCGATGGATGACTCTTTCCATCAAGAGACCCATTTGCTTGTTTGCTATCTTATAATATATAAAAAAAGAAAATGTTGTCCAATAAATAAAAAAACAAATGTTAAAGTTGGACAACCCTTATCACTTAGGGGTATGAAAAATGCATAGTAGCCGATTCTCAGACCAACTTAATATGCATATAAAATTTCATAAAAATTGGTCTTGGCCGTATTGGAGGAGTATGATAACTAAAATTGTGACACGAGAATTTTATATATAAAGTATCCGTAAGTTTCCTTTGATTACTGTGTAAAAGCTGCTACAAGTCATTTAAGTGTTTGTTGAATGTTGATTACAAGCAACATGTCAAGACATGTCCGTTCATGCGAAAGCGTTGTTTCCTACGCAGTACCTGTTATGTATGGTCGTGTCAGAATTACACGCTCCGTTCGGCACGGAGCCGTTTGTATTAGACTCGGCAAATCATACGTGAAACTTGTGTTACTCTGCGATGTAATGGTCGTAATTTCCCGTAGATTAGACATGGAAATGTTTGCTAAATTAGATTGACTTTTAATTTGTTAAATTCAATATCTGGTTGACCGGCTTTGCTCGGTTTTTCACATATTTTTGGAACCGATCTTTTCTTGGACCTTGAACCTTGATAAATCGATTTCTTGACCCGAAAAACCCCTAATTTGTGACTTTCATGAAAATCGTTGGAGCCGATTCTGAGATTCCACTAGTATATATATATATATATATATATATATATATATATATATATATATATATATATAATTTGCTTACTTTGGGGTTAGATCAGTAAGTTTTTTTTAATCTACATACCCTCATACAATATACGATTATTTTTTATACGTAGGTCACACTATTTGCGTAAATAAAAAATAAAAAAACAACATGTTATGCCTAAAATATTATGTTTATTGCTTTTCAAAATAATCTCCTTTACATTTTAAACATTTTTCATGCGATCGAACCATTTTTTAAAACAAGAGGACCACAGATCTAAAGGCATGTTTTAAATGCATTAATGCATCTCCCGTGTTGATATATTTTATCGGAAGGTTTTTAATGGATATCTGTTTTATAATGTAAGCCATGCCGTATTAAGTTAATATATATATATAATATGACATAAAAAATATAAAATGACGAGTAGTATGAAAATAATTAACGGCACTTTAAACATTTGTAGATGCTGCTAGAGCTATATAGTTACGGTGCTAGAGCTGCACCGTAAAGCCCGTTGCATTACAAAAGTTTTTGGTGAATTTCGCAGGAGCACCAAATTTTTACAGGATAAAAAGAACCATCCATCCATCTATACATCCAAACATCCGCATTTTTAATAATATTAAAAATGCGTATGTTTGGATTGTTAAATTTAAGATATAGATACAGGTGACGCAAAAGTATGTGAATGACATGCACATTCTCATTTCGACGCCACTCGCGAATATTCCGGTAATAGAAAAACACAAATTGTTTAAGAAAAATAAAATAGTATTTTTTATATATTTACTTTTTGAATAGTTTTGTATCTCAAAAGAAAGCTAATTTTTTAAGCTGTCTTCATATCGAGACAAAATACACTTGCTCACAAAAGTGCGATATGTTTATCGTCGATGGAGAGTATAAATTAGATTAAAACCGTATTATTCGTTTATATAAAGATAAATAGTATTTTCATATCTTTGTAAATATCAATAGAAAAATTATGGAAAAAATTGACAAGGTGAATCATGACCCCTAAATGCTAAAAACACATAACACGAAAAACTCAGGAATAACTTATTACCGGAATATTCGCGGGGGCGTCGATTTTTACTCACAATGTATAATTTACATATGCATCATCTTTTCAGGCGGGTTATATGGATAAATATACGCAACATATGTGCAGTTTTAGTAGCCATGAATCAATTTAAAGGGACGCTTCGCGTATTTTGCGTACACACGTTTCACAAAAGTGCTCGTTCATAATAATCTCTCCTAGGCAAATATATAGCACTGAATATGGATTACAACAAATCGCGAAGTCTCTACTGCAAATTAAATTAAAAAAGGATAAAATATTTTTCTGACTGACTGAAGGACTGATTCTACGGTTTACTTACGAGCTAAAGGGCGTCCAAGAACACCTAAGACAACAGAAAATATTGCAAGAGTAAATAGTGAGTACGAGAAAATAAAAAAAAGAGTTTATCACCTTACCACAGCGAAGTGTCTAACAAATTTTAAAGCTTGAACTCGAGTTGTACCCATATACATTTTGAATACAAGATTTAAAGTGCTTATCTTAAACACAACGTTGGTATTTGTCGATTAACTTATTAAATGAATTTACAATTTCAACGATATATTTTTAGACCCATTTCTAATTGAATAGGATTATAAACCATCAAAATTATCATTACAGAAACAGTAAAAATCCGAATCTCAAAAGTCAGAAACCGCTACAATTTCCTAAGTTGATTGCATGTGTACCAATCTCGATCAAGGTAATTATTGGTCGTTCCTAATTTAAAGATGCGTGGGAGGAATGTCCCTGTATTATCGAAAGTAAACTCCATTATTCGATGATCTATTGATACTCCTTAGAAGTTTAAATAGATTAACAAACGCTTTTGGTTTGATTTGACTGAATTAAACGCTTAATTAAATATATTTATTATGTGTTCTGATTTACCAGTAAAAATGTATAAATACTTATGAATTAAGGTTTTAGAGCTCGAAATAAGACCTGTGAAAAAATTGTTGACACCACATCTAAAAAAATTGGTAAAGCGCGTGTCGGACTACGCGCAATGTAGGGTTTCGAAGTTACCCATCAACACGATAATCAATAATGCGGAGTGCGGATGAAGAAGAGGAGGGCTTTTATTGTTTTATTCTATGAACATAAAATCTATTTAACGTCAATGACAAAAATATTGGTAGGCCAGGTTCACCGCCTATAGTAACATCTCCAAGTATACTTAGCAGAGGTTAGGCATAAATATCGGATTAGGTACAGGGATCAGGTATTTTACGAAATAAGGTCATACCTAATTTGGATTAGGTGGAAATATGACATTACCGTTCCACAGATTCTACATAAACCCAGTTCCATAGACTACAAATACTATGTGCCTATTATCTATGGTGAGGTGCCTATTGCTGTCCTTGTTAGTAGTTGTGTTGATGAGCATACAGTTGGGCGTTTTATCATCATCATGCCGTACCCTTACGGGGTTGGAAGAGTAAACAGAACGTCTACACTAATACCTTACTTACGTGGTGTCGGTGTTAATTAGACTTCAATATCTGTCAGAAACCATTAAACCTATTTTTATTAAACTTTGACTGTTCCCTAAGTAAAAATATATCTAATTGAGATTTGCCACATCGAAAATCAAAAAGACTACATAGATATGCCCTTTATTTCTAAAAAATTTGTTTCTTTCGGACAAACATACAAACACTTAAGTATACGTGCTTGGACCCCTAAGTAGATAATCATACTCAAATATTATTATTCAATTCCAACAATAATACAAACATATGTATATTTCAAACTAAACAATCTCTGTTTTTTCGTCGGTTAATAAATGTAAAATATTATAAGCTATTATTCGCGACTTCGCGTGATCTAAAATTCACGCAGACAAGTGTCTTGTCTTGTCTCTAACAAAAATTAGGATTTTTTCACAATCGAATCTTTTAATCGAAAAATCGTTGAAGCAAATCTACAATATTTTTTAAAAACCTATCCAACGATACCAGACAATGGGGTACGTGAGAAAAAAAATTAACATCCCCACTTAACATGTAGGGGATCTACCCTGAAAAAAAAATTTTTCAATATTTTATGTCACCACTCCGTTGATGTGACTAATATATATGTACATATATTCATGCTAAATTACAGCTTTCTAGTAATAAAGATCTCTGAACTATCGTGCGGACAGATGGACGGGCGGACGAACGGACATAGCAAAACTGAGTTTCTAGTTTAATTCGGAACCCTAATGTGTTGTTACGCCTTAATGTATTTTGTAATGTACATATTTTTTCTCCTTTTTATTATGTAAGTTCTAATTATCATTCTGTTATGTTATTTCGCACTTAATTTGTTTAGTATTTTGTTATTATAGCGCTACACGCAACTGGCTTGTAACTTATTTATTGTGACTATGGTGAAATATCGAGGTAGTGTGCTTTGGTATCTCGTAATACTCAAAACTCAAAAAATACTTTATCTAATAAACTTTTACAGGTACTTATCGAATCGAAATTTTTAGAACTACTATCGAATCGGAACACAATCACACACAGATCTCGAACCTATAACAGAGTGCTAAGTGTGAGTTTTTCTTTTCGCATTCGGTCGTGAGCGCGTTTCGAGTTTACTAGGAATTTGCATGTGATTTGTACAGCGCCACCTAGCGGTAAACTGGTTTGAAAAACACGATCGAATGCGAAAAGAAAAACTCACACTTAGCACTCTGACACCAGTTTCTCACATAACAGGTGACACTTGTCACTAAATTTTATATGCATTATTAAGGAACTTATTGCGGGAGAAAATAAACACATTTTTGTTATTTTTTTATTTAATTTAAACTAAATTTTGCATTTATTAAATTTAAGATTTAGATAATATCGTTTAATCGCGAACTTTTTATTTACAAAATGATAAGATATAACCAAAATATTAATTAAAGTCTTTCTAAAAACCATTTCATTTACCAATCGTGTAGATATGTAATAAGTAAATAAAACACTTATTGAAACAATAAATATTTAAAATGCACTAACTGGAACTCGACGCAGCACGGCCACAAAACGCTTCGTAAGTTAATTGTACTACGCCTATAACCATCCCGCAAGTGCAATCAAATACTTTATAAAGTTCCAGGAAGATGAACGTTATGGCAGAACATTGAATACACATCCTAATATTATATATAAGATTTCAACACAAACACAATAACCATACGCGTGAAACATCCAGAAGTTTGCTAATAAAAACGTAAAATAAAAAATCCAGTGTGAATCCAAAGTCCGTTTAGGAAAATAAATCAACTGTCTTATTATCAGAAATCGCGCAAAAGGCCACATCTATTGACTTTCTTCTCGCTAAACCTATTGTAACACAATAAATACTGTGTTTCATTTAGATTAAGTACCTCAAAGTAGATTTTTTTTTATATCATAAGATAGCAAACAAGCAGATGGGTCTCCTGATGGAAAGAGTCAACCTTCGCCTATAGACACCAAAGATGTTAATGGTGCGTTGCTATCTTGTGGCGAGGTCTAATGCCACATGCATAAGTTTACCGGCTACCTTACCCTCCAAACCGGAACACGACAGCGACAAGCACTGACGCTATTGCGGCAGGAATAGGTAAGGCGGTGGTACCTGACCCGGCCGAGACAATGCAGAACTCTACCACCTAGTAGCCACGATGTTAGTGACTCGCATAGCCTATCGGTCGCCTTTTACGACCTGCCTGGTAGCACGGCAGTTGGCCTTTTCTTCAAAGGAGCCCGGAATCAACACGGGGAAAAAACCTCTACAGCTATTAAAAGTGTTGCAACATGGAAATTTAAAGTAGGATATTGTATCAGTATGTCGGTACGTGATTTGCAATATTCGTTATATTTCTCACTAAGTATACTGTGTTTATCCTTATATTATTTATTATTAAAAGTTCATTACATTTTTTAAATAATATTTGCTTATTTGAAACGAGAAACCAACATTAAATGATCTCTTTTTATAAATTCCCGTCTAAATAATTAAACCGTAAAATGTTTCATGTCAATGTTTATGTACGAGGTTCGAAGCCTTATTTTAGAAACACAAATACGACGCCAAAGCGTATTCTAACTAGATAAACAGTTTATTTCAGTGGTTATACAAAGATAAAATATATTTTAATTGCTGCAGTACATCGTTGAAATCTTTTATTTTATATAATTACACAGAAAACAAGTAGATGAGTCTCCTGATGGAAAAAGAAACCATCGCCTATTGACACCAAAGATGTTAATAGTGCGAAATTCATGTGACGGGATGATACTGCCACGTGCATAAGTTTACCGGCTACTTCACTCTCCAGACCGGAACAAGACAGTGAAAAAATCGACATTATTACGGCAGGAATAGGCAAGGCGGTAGTACTAAAAACCGAGACAGACATTGCAAAACTCTACCACCTAGTAGTTACGATGGTAGTGACTAGTGTGGCAAATCGGTTCTATCCCAAGGATAGCTAATTACGCCTTATTATTCAGATGTCTAGAAATCCACAGCTGTTTAATCGTCGTCCCGCACTACTCCCCTAAAGGGACTTATAAAAAAGAGCTTTATCATTTTTAGAAGAGGACTAGTAATGTAGTTTTCAGTGGGTGGTGGTGATTACGTACGACAAACGAATAGGTGAGCCGCCTATTCGTTTGTCCCCTTTCTATAATATTTTTTATATCATAAGAGAGCATACAAGCAGATGGGTCCCCCGATGGAAAGAGTCAACCATCCATTATAGACACCAAAGGTGTTAATGGTGCGTTGCTATCTTGTGGCGAGGTCTAAAGCCGCATGCATAAGTTTACCGGCTACCTTACTCTTCAAACCGGAACATGACAGTGACAAGCACTGACGCTATTGCGGCAGGAATAGGTAAGGCGGTGGTACCAGACCCGGGTGAGACAATGTAGAACTCTACCACCTAGTAGTCACGATGGTAGTGACTCATATAGCTAATCGATCGCCTTTTACGACCTGACAGGCAGAACAGCAGTTGGCTGGTCTTCAAAGCAGCCCGGAACCAACACAGGGAAAAAACACAAACAGACGAACACACAAACAAAATTATAAAAACTGCTCCATACGGTTTATAAGTTTCTTCTAAAATACAAATATAAAACGTTGATAAAAAATAGAAATAAAATTAGAATAATATTCTAATTTTATTTGCCGTAGGTAAATTAAATTTAAATTCGGTTACGGAATTGTTTATTATTCGTGGCATGTCGATCTGTGAATGAATCCATTGTTATAAGATTCTATTTAGTCGTAATTTGTTCATATTTTGTTCTGGCTACATTAACACCTATTCTATGAAATTTTCAAATATTTATTATTCTGAGGAATAAGCTAAATGAACATAGACGCCGGCAGCCAACAGCCACTTGCCAAGAAAGAAAATACATAGAAATTTTAAAAAGGTTGTTTTTTTTTCTTTGAATTATTTATTATAAAAAAAACAGATCCGAATGAAGTGATTTACAATAAGGATGTATTTTGAGTGGATTAGATAATATTGATAATAAAATAAAGTGAATTCATAAAGCCAATCGACCCATTTCGTGTTTACAGACATAAAATAATCAACTTACGGCCATCAAAATTCTTTTCAACAAGACTTTTCGAATGATTAACTCTCTCCAAAGGCTTGAAGTTATACAGAATTTGAAGAATTAAGGTTTTTCTTTATAATCATACACTTTTTATATCAAATTAGCGTATGAATTTAATACTTAGTGTGATTGAAGTGGGTTGAACCATACATTTTCTTTCAATCCATAATAATGCCGCGCCGCGGCTTGCAATAAACTCACTTGTACTTCCAGTTCTCTTGCATTTAATATAATTTTATACACCCAACCAATTTCGCTTATTACAGCATCATTGGGGATTATTTACACAGGTATTAAATAATTACTAATTATATTTAAACACTAATCTTAGGTGGGCATCTATCTACTTATTACCACCTTGTTGGTTGTATAACATTATCTATACATATAATAAAATCGTAGGAAAGTCAAAACTGTACATTGAATATTTTTTTTAAAAGAATACTTGGGGCGTGATCTACAATCGATATCGAAGCCAAAAATATAATTTTTAGAATTTTTGTCTGTTTGTCTGTCTGTCTGTTTATCTGTTTGTCTATTTGTCTGTATGTATGTCCGGGGTAAACTCAAAAAGTACTGCATGAATTTACTTCAAATTTTGTATGAATATTACTAATAGGTCGGGTCAACATATAGGCTACATATTATCACGCTATCACTTACGGGGGAGGGGCAGTGCGGAGTAAACGAACTCCGCCCGGACAAAGTTGCTGGCAACAGCTAATTATCAATAACTAGCTGACCCGGCAAATGTTGTTCTGCCTTTTTAACTACTCTTAGTCGCTGGCAACAGCTAGTATGGAATACAAGGGAAATGGAAGTACAAGTGAATTTATTTGTAATACCTATTTCAAAATGCAGTTTTACCAAGTGCCGACAATGGAAAATATCTAATTTAGAAAAAATATATTTTTATTAAGTTGTCGTATGAATAAAACTGAAGGCGTTTGACGTAGTAGTAGATGTGAAATATTTAATAATATGTACGAGGACAAAATTATAGCGAAGTATTATATTTTTTTAAAAACTGAATGAATAATGTGAATACTAATCTTTTGCAAAAACAATTATCAAAAATTTTATTTGTATATATATTTAAAATTTAATGTATGTATAATCATTATTATTATATAATTTCTGTAACTTTCTCTGCCAAAATAGCTGACTTGTACTGTCATACTACGACTGTGTTGTGTCACACAGTGACAGCTATCCAACATGAGTGATTAGAACCACAGACCACATGAATACTAACAAAAACTGAGAACTTTTGTTTATATCAGGAGTGCCATGGCCACTTTCTATTTACATTTTTGTTTTTACTCCGTGATATGGACCAAACCAAGTGTGTGGCCGCGTTTCCGATCCGGTAGTAGTTTAAAAAAATGTTGACGCATCAAAATATGTTGTAAAAAGTTTTATTCAATAAAGTACTTCTGATTTATGATTTCTGATTTCCAAATTTCTTAGTTTCAGCCGTTTTTGTGCGCACAAATATTAAGGCCCCATTCCCTAAAAACTGCTAAAACGAGGGTTGCGATTTTCAAAATTCCTTAATGAATATAAGGAATTGATTTCTAGAAAAATTCTGTGATAATCTTAATGAAACTGTTAACAGTTTCACTGAGAGATATTTTCAAAATATTTCTTAGTTTTGTAGAAAAAAAATCGTAAACTTCACCCAAAACCTAAAAATCGACCTTTTCCGTTTGCAAAAATTACAGTATTTCTGGACAACTATTTTAAAAAAATTTACAATTATTTTTTAATAAAGAATTATATTACACTTTTACCGTCTTAGTTTTTTATTAAACGATCTTATAAAAAAGTAATTTTAATACAAACATGCTTAATATTTTTGTCCACCATCTTCCATACAATTTTATATGAAGAATTTAATCGGTAAAATGTCAACATGAATTTTTAAAAACGTCCATCAAACATTTCAGCATCTCCCCAGAATCAAAGGACAGCACGTCAGTTTGAAATTAATTTTCTGACGTAAATATTCCATCAGGGTGGGTTGCGAGTGTAATCAATCGCTTATGCTTACTTAAACTCTCATTATAGTATTACTTATTATGAAAATATTTTTCATTATTATGAAAAATTTTTTTCACGAAAATTATTTATAAATATAAGCCTGTAGTAAGCAACAATTTACTTTTTTATATATCATAAGATTTATATTTAAGTTAATATATTTAAATTAAGTTCGGTGTTAGTACAGCGAGTGTGACCAGTGTGTATAGTGTATTTACGTTAGCTTATCAGTGTATTTACGTATTTCATCGTAGTGTATTGTACCTTAGTGTTGTAAATACACGGTTAAATATAGGTGGCGTTTTCTTACAATTACGAACCCGATGCACGTAACAGTATAAATGAAAACTGGTGATCATAGAAGCATTTTAAATTTACTAAAGTGCTTGATTTTGACGAATCGGAAGTGAAACACTACTTCAAACACTTTGAGTTATGAGGCGTGCAAAATATTTATAGTATTTTAGAGTCATATGTAATATTCAAATTCCTATATTCATAAAAATTTGTAAATTGGTTAACTCTGCAGGCCATCCCCAAAACTTTCTGCTAAATTGAGGTTTTAATCTTGAAGAGTTTAAAAAATTAGTTTATAAAATTGACAGTATTTCAATTTTTTAAAAGCTGGTTACTTTCAAAATGATGGTCGATTTTAATCTTTTGAATGCCATTGAATGCAACTTAGAGCCTAAAATGTTTTACTTACTACAAAATCAATTGGCTGAAAAACGACAAAGAAATATAAAAAAAAATATTAAAAAAATATTGCTATTGATGAATCCCAAACGAATTAGTCGATTTTATACAAGTTACAGTTTTAGACAAAGTTTTTTAAGTAAAAGAGCTGTTCAGATCTAGAAATTAGTCTGAAATTTATTGTACAAATATGAAATGATGTTCTTGTAAACAACAAAACATTAATATTTGTATAGCAGTAACTTTTGGAAACTTGGTTCGATATTTGAAATGGTATTTGACGTAGATTTTTACGTACTAAATTATTGTAAAAGATCCAACAATTCTCTGCGTCCCTTCCATAAATTAGTTCAAATTATGGAAGGGACGCAGTTTTCTGAGGAAAAGAGCTGATTAGATTTTGTATACAGTCAGTAAATTAACCTAAGAGTTATTTAAAAAAAAAATGTTATTTCGTCAAAAATTTTTTTGAGATTTATTTCAAATTTCTCAAAATTTCCTAAATCAAATTGGTTCAAATTTTCAAAAAGTTAACTTAATTGGAATCCAATTGAATGCCATCAACCTCGTTTCGTTCAAAAGTAGTGCGATGTTTGCACACACATACATACATAGACATACGGACGTTATCTTCAACCGTGAAGATCTAGTGAAAACTCGATTTTTGAAAACGGGGCAAAATGAGTAATTTCTATGTATATACGTAGTGGGAATTTAAAAATATTTTTAAAATTTTCTACAATGTCACTGTATTATATTAGCAAAGTATTTTTTTATTTTCTTCACATACCCTTGTATATAAAAGAGAAATTTTAAAAATTGCTTAAAAAGTGAACCAAAAATATGCAGTCACTACATTTATATGACTTCATCCAATTTTCCCCTTCATATTCGTGCAAGCGTAACAGTAGCATAATATTGAATAATAATGATGCTTCAAAATTTATCCGCCAATACATAGAAAAATTGCAATGTTAATCGAGATTTAATAAATTTACAAACCCACAGCATTTTTTGAAGAATATTGTTGGAAATATTGTTATTAATTTAAAATGGTGTAAATAATGAAAGCATGAGTTCCGCATTAACCTACTAGTTACACTGTTCAACTCAGAGCATGGGCTCCCTTGTTTGATTAAGTCAAATTTTCAATAATAAACATATTAAAGTTGGCAAATGGGGCGATGAGAGAAACCACCTGTTATACTGAATGACTAGCTGGCGAGTCCTAGTAAACATAAGAATCGATAAACATTCCGAGGTAAATTTTATTTTATTTAAATTATGAAATACTTATAAGCATAGGAGCCAGTTGGATGGATTATTTAATTACAAACAAACTTTATATCAAAATAATAAAAATAATATCGGTATATAAATTACACAAATTGACCTAACCCCAAAGTAAGCAATTTATTTGCTAATTATGTGAGTGTTACTTAATGATATGAATACATAGAAATACATATATAAACACTGAAATATGTTTATTAAACACTCAAACCCAGAAATTCAAACCCTATGCTCAATATATGAATGCCTGACCCTGTGGGAAATAAAACCTGAGCCCCAATTATTGCGTAGTCAGGAATGTTAACTATTTGAACAACAGAGCGGTCACCAATGGCTTCATTCACATTAAATAAAAAATTTAATTTAACCACAAATAAGTCGTGTTGTAAGACTGTGTACTTTTACGTTACTGAATGTATGTACATATATAGATACGTAAATTACTATGATCTCTTGAGAAGATCGGTTCCGATTTTATTAATTTTGTGATACATTAAAAAAAATTGAATACTTTTAGTCAATAAAAAATATACATTTAATTTACGTACCATGGCCCTGTGTTATATTCTGAAGTATTACTTATTTAAGTAATTAAGTATTAGTATTTAATCGCGGTTTAATCAAAATTATATGTTATCAATCAGTTGTGAATAACATAATCTATTATTACAAGTAGAACGCGTTCACTATGGCTCCACCTTGACTTTTGCCAAATTAATGAAAAATAGAGACATTGCGGTTTTTGTAAGTGTCATTATGTATGTCGCAGAAGAAAATCCGCAATGAATATACAGTTTCTAGGCCTAGTGCGGGCCTTAGTGTGACGCATGGTCGACGTATATGATTAGTGAAATATATGAATGTGTGTGTTCAATTTTAAATTCCCACGGTCGGGCACTAGCTTCTTAACTCCCAAGCACACACTTTCTTACTATTAATTTTATAGGAGGAATAACTTTTTTAGACTTCTGTCGTGTTGGTCTGGGCCTCTTTTGAAGTATAGACCACCCGCTACTCTGCCAGACAGTTCGAAACAACGATTGGCTAACGTGTTACTAACGTCGAACTACTAGGTGTTAAGAGTTCCGCAATGTCTGTCCTTTCTAGCTAGTCTGGTATCACCCTTTTACCTAGTCAATGGCGTCAATATTTGTCATCGCCGTGTTTTGGTTTAAAGGATAGGGTAGCATTTAGACATATGCATGTGGCATTGTCATTCCGCTGTACGGATAGTAACGCACCATTTAAATATTTGGTATCGCCTATAGAAGCGATGGTTTCTTTTTACATTAGGAGAGCCATTTGCTTGTTGGTTATTAAATTACATAAAAAAATATTATGATGTACGACTACATTTTATAATGTGCGTTAAATTATTTATTTACCATCTTTTGTTTTCACATTATATTTAAAACATTACCATCATGTTTTTCCTAATTTTTGTTATAATGTATTTACTTTAATTGGGAAATAAGTATTTTATTTAATTAAACAAGTATAAAATTAAGTTTTCTACAGGTGTGCGCACTTAATTCGGCTCGTATCATTAGATAAAACACCTGTGAGCTTTTAGCTTTAAGTAAAGAATGAACTTTGGGTGTATACGACTTAATAAAATTGCTGCAAACGCCCCTCGTAACGCGGTTTGGGGACATGTAAATAATAAATTATAATTTTCACTTTATAGCTGTTAGGTTAGCTGGTAAACTCTGAACATCATATTTACTTTTGTTGTTCCTAAATCCAATTTTAGAGATGTTTAATTAGGTTTTGTTCGGTGAATAGACTTTAATGTAATTTTAAAAAGGTTTAATTAAATTCTGTGGTGAAATCCACTCATGTTAAATTTTGGTATGAATTTTCGAGATGAAGGATTATTCCAACTTCAATTAGCGTTTTTTATTCTAAGAATTTTAAACCATCATGAAATTGGGGTGCGGATGTGTTTTTCGGACTTCATATGTGTTTTTCGCTAATATTTCTACGGGTAACATTTTATGATGGCAACACTCTTTATTAGGCGTACCGGCGCCGTCGTTTATTGGTTTGGACGCTTTTATCTATTTGAGATCTCGACACTTCTTTTTTTTACGATGTATCGTTTTTTTTTTTATAAAAGAGGGGGCAAACGAGCAAGAGGTGCACCTGATGGTAAGTGATCACCGCCGCCCATGGACATCTGCAATACAGGTCATGCAGTTGCGTTGCCGGCCTTTTAAGAATGAGTAAGCTCTTTTTTTGAAGGTCCCTATGTCGTATCCGTTCGGAAATACTCCTGCCGGTAATTGGTTCCACAACAGAGTAGTGCGAGGTAAAAAGTGTCGGGAGAAACGCACAGTTGTGGATTTCCAGACATCGAGATGGTGAGGATGGAACTTCAAGTTTTGACGCGATGTCCGATGGTGGAATTCGGCGGCAGAAATTTATCAAAACAACTCGTCGGAACACTCTCCATGATATATACGATAAAAGACACAGAGAGAACCTACATCTCTGCGCAATGCCAAAGAGTCAAGCTGTTTCGAAATGGCCTGGTCGTCAACGATTCGAACCGCTCTACGCTGAATGCGATCAAGAGGAAGAAGCTGGTACTGAGGAGTTCCGGCCCAGAGATGCGAACAGTACTCTATGTGAGGCCGAACCTGTGCCTTATAAAGTTGAAGGCGATGGACCGGCAATAAGTACTGTTTCGCTCTGCTGAGCACACCGAGTTTTTTGGAGGCTAGTTTAGCCTTGCCTTCCAAATGACCGCGAAACTGAACGTAATTCGATATGTCAACTCCCAGGATTCCGACACTAGCTGAGGCTGTCAGAAGAGTATCCTCAACAGAGTCTTTTTACACCACTTAACAAATTTTTCGATTCATTAGTTATCTAGTGGTTTAATTAGGCTTAGGTTGTTAATAATTAATACATAGATATAATAGGTGCTAAATTTTATCCTCAATTTTGGCAGCGATTTCGAAGACGAGCTTTTGGGGTCGATGTTTGGGAATTATTCTCACATTTTTTTATATTTTTTACCGGTTTTATTCACCCGAGTATTCTAGGCGGTAGTGCTTCTGATTAGTCTTCCAAGATCGTCTCAGGATTGTCCAATCGGATTCGAATTAAGTCAAACTATCAAGCTGAAACACCTCCTGAATGCATTCTTTTACCACCTGAGCACGTTGGTTTTCTTGCGACTATGCATAGTGAATCGAGCGATTTAGCAAAATCGTTTAGCAAAATGGTTGATATCGCTGTATTTTATCGACCTAATAATAACTGGTACTTTTTGGTGGTAAACTTGTTTTGATCGGAAATCGGGACCAATGTCTTTACGTGTTCTTCCGAGACACCAGGATGTAAACAAATCAACACCAGATTCTGTGCTGTTACTGAGATTTTGATTTTCGAGGGTAGCCGAAAAAACCTCAATACCATTCATCATATGAGCAAAACTGGCTTATAACCCCGATTAGTCACTATATAGACCGCCTTGTTGATCGAGTGGTTGGCGAACGTAACTACAAATCGAGGGGGGTTGGATTCGATTCCCGACAGGGACAAAAATTTATGTTATGAGCTTAGATGTTTGTATTTCCGGGTTTGGGTACTTATTATGTATGTAATAGTATTTACATATGTATTTCTATGTATTGGTATAGTTAACTAACGCTCATAACACAGGCAAATAATAATTTGCTTACTTTAAGGTTAAGATTGATATGTGTAATTGGCCCTGCGATATTATAATGTTATGGTTTGAAGTGATTTTCTCTCGACTTTTGTCAGTTTAATAAATACCTCATCCTGTGACCCACAGGAAAAAAATAATTTAAGTTTTCCACCTTAAAACTATTGCTGTGTGTTAATGTGTTTTAATGTAAAAAAATTTGTACTTAAATTTTATTTACTTTATTTATAAAATTATATTTTTATATAATGTTTTAACAATATTTTTCTTTAGTCTCCTCGTTCGTGTGTTGGACGATATGTGCGTGTGGTGTCAGATGTGATTTGTAAATGATTTGATGTGGCTTGTGTGTCAAATGTTTGCTGAATGATTTGTGTGTCTTCTCGATGTTGTGTGATTTGTTGTATTATTATTATAATAAATAATAAATATTCATGGGACAAATTACACTTACTGATATAACCCCAAAGTAAGCAAATATTTGCTTGTGTTATGGGTGTTAGTCATCGATACTAATACATAAAAATACATATATAAATACCAGAATATATATAATAAACACCCAAACCCGGAAATACAAACATTTATGCTCATCACACAAATGCTTGTCCCCGTCGGGGATCGAACCCGAGCCCCGTTGATTGCGTAGTCAGAGTCGCTAACCACTCGACCAACGGGGCGGTCCAGTTATTGGAACGAAGTTCCTTACGGCAGGCTTGGAGGGGATAGGGATTTTGCTGCGCGACCGAACTGAAAAAAATGTGATAGTAAAACCGTAAGAAAAATGCGTGGAATAAAAGCGTTAAATGAGACGTGCGCAGGCGCGACAGTCGCGTACACAAGCGAGTAGTGCCGTTTAGCCGAAGGAAGTTCGTTCCTACCTGGTGTCCCGCGAAACCACATCATTTTTTTTATATTATTATATTGACTTCATTGTAAACACTATCTTTAAAACAAAAATTTCTAATTCGATGATACCTATAACTATAATAAAAACTAAACCGATAAATATAGGATTTTATTATTCAGTACCTAAATCTTTTCGCTAACACATAAGTTTTATATTTTTCCAAAAAACGTCCCATAAAGGTGTAAAGGTGGGTGGTGAAATTTATATAGGAAAAAGTTTAAAAGCACATTTCCGTCATATATGAAACCTAAATGCAAAATTTCATACTTCTAGATTCACAGCAGTTCTTTCTACTTTCTTCTCACAGCAATTTCTTCTAAGTTTATTTCAAATGTCACTAGTTATCTTAAAATATAATGGTTATACCACCTACGATGTTTGATGTCAACCACCACGGAGATGAAGTCACGGACAAAAGCTAGTTAATTTATAAAAATATACTTTGTATTCCCTGGTTCTGACTTTTTTTATATCATAAGATAGCATACAAGGAGATGGGTCTCCTGATGGAAAGAGTCAACCTTCGCCTCTATAGGCGTCTATGACACCAAAGATGTTAATGGTGTAAGTCTAGTGCCACATGCATAAATTTACTGGCTACCTTACCCTCCAAACCGGAACACGACATTGACGTTATTGCGGCAGAAATAGGTAAGGCGGTGGTACCAGATCCGAGCAAGACAATGCAGAACTCTACCACCTAGTAGTCACGATGGTAGTGAATCACATAGTCAATCGGTCTATTCTTCAAAGGAGCCCGTAACCAACGCGGGATTTTTTTATTTCCTATTGATTTAATCTAAGAACTATGGATGTTTACCCAACGACGTAAAATTAAATAAAACTGTCAAAAATCTTAAGTGAAACATTTCCCAAGCACCGTTTACCCGTCCCAAAGCAACAATTGTTAAAGTTGGCACACATTCAAATATTATCTGATAGTCAACAAAATGGCGGCATGTAATGCACTTTAGCACTTGCTTATTTTAACTTGTTCAGTTAGTTTTAATTATGAATATCAAGATTTTTTCAGTTAATTTTAATTACTTGAGCTTTTTCAAGATACTAGCGTTCTCCTGTGGCCGAAAGTCGATACATACACACACACATACATATATATACATATACATACATACATACATACATACGGTACTCAGTATTCGATTTGAGCCGAAATATCTATAAATTATATGACCTTAATTTTTGACCTAATTATATGTATTTTAAAGCACTTAAATCGTATAAAATACGAAGTACGTTACGCGCCAGTGTAAAGTTTACATAATAGTTATCGTCATGAGCGCCATTTGCGACCGGCCGCGTAGATCCGCGTGCTTTCAGTTGTCCGGATGTAATACAACGTAATGCAATAAGCCACCTCACGATTTTTTGTGATAGTGTTTGACTAATAATAACAATGTCATCTTATCAGTGTTCCAATGAAAAATATTGGGATATTGTATGTGCCTATGCGTTACGTAATAGTTGTGTCCCAAATCGCTCAAAAAAACTTTTCTAAGTATATTTTATAAGTTGGTCGACTATTACTCAAAAACTTCCGAACCGAAGCTTGTTCAAGAGAGTCGAATAGCACTTCACTCTGAAAAGAATAAAAAGTAATTAATGCTTCACCCTTCATAGAGTGAAATGCTATTTGACTCTCCTGAAGATGCTTCGATTGCGAAGTAAAACGTGCGTTGAGTACATCATTTGTATGTTACTGCCTTTGCTTCTGACGTGGAAGAAAGTGTGGTAGAAATGGGTGGACTATTGTGCCGCTGTGGTCTTCTATAATTTCAGATAAGTTTGCCCTATTCCTTACACTAATTTTCATTTCTGTTGCATCACAGCAGTGCCATATAACGTTTCGCGGAAAATTTGCAAATTAAAAACCATGATTTCTCCTTTAAATTATGGATTTCCGCAAAGTAACGCCTAAATCTATTATATATTATAATTCAATTCGCTGTGAACCGGAAAGTCTATAGACGTTCAGTGTACTCTACCTATCCCGCAAGGGAACCGGGCGTGATGACACTTTTTTATTATAATTCATTTAGGAACCGGGCGTGATAATTTTTTTTTATGATAATTCATATTTTTTGTTAGTCGGCGAGTTTGTATGAAGAGCCATGAATGTAAAGGGAGCAAGATAAATCTGTAGGGATCGTGATATATAGCACACAATATTATTCTGCCTACGCTGAAAGGGGTATGGTGTAAAGATATGTATGTATGCGTGTATATTTTTCTAAAAATATTATACCTTTTAAAATTTACTGACGTTGTCTCTGAAAATCGGGTATAAGTCTGTTCCATGCAAGAAACTAAAATATGAGCTTAAATTCGAGACATACTGCCAAAATCGATGCGATAACAATGATGGTATTGATAGTAATTCCCATTGTTATTTGATGGCTTACTGGTGCCACTTTTGATAACTTGAACCGACAGCATTACTTGTCAGAGTAGTATGTAAGTCGCCAAAACCACATTAGTTGACTCCTAGCCGCTACTGATATTTTAGACCCAAGAACTTGTACTTTAATTTCACTTCACAATTTTAGTATATAACTCGACCGCTTTTAAGCATCTTTAGCATGTAATATAGTTAATTTTTTAAGTATATTAATTACATCCTGAAGATGATAATGTAGGTAATATTAATAATACATTTTTTTATCACTTTGATATTGTAATTTAGTTTAGTTTCGTTTAGTTTGGTTTAGTTTGGTTTAGTTTGGTTTAGTTTGGTTTAGTTTGGTTTAGTTTGGTTTAGTTTGGTTTAGTTTGGTTTAGTTTGGTTTGGTTTGGTTTGGTTTGGTTTGGTATGGTTTGGTTTGGTTTGGTTTGGTTTGGTTTGGTTTGGTTTGGTTTGGTTTGGTTTGGTTTGGTTTGGTTTGTTTTGGTTTGTTTTGGTTTGGTTTGGTTTGGTTTAGTTTAGTTTAGTTTAGTTTAGTTTAGTTTAGTTTAGTTTAGTTTAGTTTAGTTTAGTTTAGTTTAGTTTAGTTTAGTTTAGTTTAGTTTAGTTTAGTTTAGTTTAGTTTAGTTTAGTTTAGTTTAGTTTAGTTTAATCTACAAATTTTGTTATGACATTATTTTGTAATCTATGGGATTTGGTACCTGAAATAAAAATTTTCATTCATTCATTCATTTAAAAGTAAAACCAGTTAAGTGATAATAATGAGAAACCTAAAAATAAAGTTGTGAAGTGAAATTAAAGTACAGTGCTCAGTCAATTGTGTAACAATGATGCAACTTCACCAAGTGCCGACGATGCAAAGTATAAAATATTAGTTTTATGATATTAATATGGCTTTAGCAATAAATAATAAAAAAAATCCCGTTTAGATCGGGGTCCTTTTAAAGAATACGGTCTGACTGTCTGATATTCTGCCAGGCAGTTCGTAAAAGGCAAACAATTGTCGAAACATGTCGCTACCATCGTGATATGGTGGTAGATTTCCACAACCAACGGTTTTTTTTATATTATAACATAATATAATCGTAACGTTAAATATAAACGTAAAATTCAAATGTATGTAATGTATGTTTTTTTATATCATAAGATAGCAAACAAGCAGATGCGTCTTCTGATGGAAAGAGTCAACCATCACCTATAGACACCAAAGTGTTAATGGTGCGTTGCTATCTTGAGGCGAGGTCTAATGACACATGCATAAGTTACCGACTACCTTATCCTCCAAACCTGAACACAACAGTTACGAGCACTGCCGCTATTGCGGCAGGAATAGGTAAGGCGGTGGTACCAGACCAGGGCGAGACAATACTAAACCCTACCACCTATTAGCCATGATGGTAGTGAGTCGAATAGCCAATCGGTCGCCTTTTACGACAGTTGGCCTCTTTTTCAAAGGAGCCCAGGACCAACACGGGAAAAATAAGTCTAAGATAATCGGTAAACGTATGCGTGTAGTAATTACCATCTCACAGTTACACAATACATTAGATTTACACAACATTCACATCTTTGGTGTCTAAAGGTAATGATTGATTCTTTAAATCAGAACTTTTTGCTTGTTTGCTATCGTATTATATAAAAAAATTATAGCCCTAAAGGATATCCTCAAACTGAAAAAAACTTGAGAGGTGTCAAGGGACATCCGGATGGAACGAAGTTCCTTTCGATACAAAAAACCTGTATACACTCAACAAAAATAATCGTCGCGACACCACACTGTTCAATGCGAAATAGAAATGAAAATATCTGGCTTGCTTTCTATAAGAGAGAGAGAGAGAGAGAGAGAGAGAGAGAGAGAGACATGCGCACGCCGCACAGCTTACAATACCTTACTATAGCAAAAAGTGTCGTGACAACTTTTCGTAAGAATTTTTTCCGTCTAGCCCCCTTTCACAACGCGCGATAAGGAACTTCGTTCCAATAATAAAAGAAGAAACCGTTTGGCAGATAAAAAGTAAATAAAAAGTGTTTTCTGGAACAGAACAAGTTGTATTTTAACAAAATAATCAATTTCACACATATCTCTCGATGTTACGATTTGTTGTAAGTTTGGCACACATTCAAGTCCTATCTGCCCGTCAACAAAATGGCCGCGTGTGTCGCCAGTTAGCAGTTGCTAAACTAACTTATTTAGTAGTCCACTCTCACTAATTAATTCCTTCTTACGATCCTAACTTAAAATTAATTGCTACTAGTTGACCAATGAAATATGTTTGCTGTTTCGGTTTATGTTTTAGTTAAAACTGATATGGAAGTCTGACTTTTATACTACTAGCTACACAAGCGAGAAAACGTGACGGAATCTTATTTTACGGAAATATTTTAACGAAAATTGGATGATCATATCATATTTAATTTAATGGTCCAAGCGAAGATCTTTAAAAAAAGTTTTTATTGGTTTTTGGACACTTGACAAACTGACGGTGTATAAATAGTCCATTTTTAGAATCTTCCTTTTCTTTTGGTAAAATTGTCATGCAAAACATAAGCAACATGTTTTTCTATTTGAAGGTGTTATGATCAGTAAAACAAAAAAATAAGTCTGGAACTGCATTTTTTGATACCACTCACAAAAATGACGTATTTACAATAATTCGTTTATACATATAACAAATTTTGCCAATCACACCATCTTCGGGGACATTTTAATTAAATAACTTAAAATGAATATTCATTGCCAATCACACCATCTTCGGGGACATTTTAATTAAATAACTTAAAATGAATATTCATATCTATAATCTATATATTAATATGTACAAGCATAAAATTTTGTAGCTCTTTTTACAATAATTACATGAACAGTACGAAATTTGGCACAGTTAAAGTTAAAAATCAGCCAAGCGCAAGTTGGAATCGCGCACAAAGGTTTCTGTACCATCATCTATAAAAAACAGCAAAAAATTACATTTGTCGTATATATACCACCATTTTCATTTTTTTATATCATAAGATAGCAAACAAGCAGATGGGTCTCCTGATGGAAAGAGTCAACCATCGCCTATAGACACCAAACATGTTAATGGTGCGTTGCTATCTTGTGGCGAGGTCTAATGCCACATGCATAAGTTTACCGGCTACCTTACCCTCCAAACCGGAACACGACTGCGACAAGCACGGTATCAGACACGGGCGAGACAATGCAGAACTCTACTAACTAGTACCCACGATGGTAGTTACACGCATAGTCAATCGGTCGCCTTTTAAGACCTGCCTAGCAGAACGGCAGTTGGTCTATTCTTCAAAGGAGTCTGGAACCAACACGTAAATTTTTTATTTTTAGTATTTGTTGTTATAGTAGCAACGAAAATACATAATTTGTGAATATTTCAGCTTTCTAGCTATCACGGTTTAGAAGATACAGCCTGATGACAGACAGACAGACAGTTGAGTCTTAGTAATTGGGTTCCGTTTTTACTTTTTAGGTACAGAACCCTAATACAGTGAATGAGTGCAGAAAGTAAATTTTTTTATATGATCTGCGTTAAAACATGGTAAATTGATAAAAATAAATCTTATACATGCTGCCATTTATCTATATATATAAAAGAAAGTCGTGTTAGTTACTCCACTTATAACTCAAGAACGGCTGAACCGATTTAGCTGAAAATTGGCAGGGAGGTTGTTTAGAGCCAGGAGAAGGACATAGGATATTTTAGATTTTTTTCCACGCGAACGAAGTCGCGGGCACAGCTAGTTTGTCATACATTATAATTTTATACACAAAAGTACACTCTTATGTTTTGGCTATTCTTTTGTCAAACAAATAATAGATTTTATTGAATCTATACGTTTGTTTCAGATAGTGGCAAAATTTAGCATAACAAGAGCGGTAATCAATCTTTCACTGATTATTTACTTCAACATGTCTTAGTTACTACGTAGACATTGACAAAATCTAATTAATTCAAATAATGGATAAGGACCATTACTTAAAGCAATACTTAGTTTATAGCCTAACGAAGTCACAGTATAAGATCAGGGCGGTGTAAAGCAAAACACGATAATTCTAATATAATAGTAATAAAATTATATAGTTGTTAATATCTATCCACACAGTTTACATTTTACTTGCTCATTATCTAAAAAACAAAAGTCTCTTCAATCTTCATATCTTTCTTGCTCTTCGAATTTCCCGTCAATATTCGTTTGTCACATTTAATTACACGGCAAACGTTCCTATTGGTTTTACAAGAGTTCAGTGATAATGGCGTAACCTTAAAATAACCAATCGTAACATAGACAGTGATACCAGCTCATGGGCAGTAGATTATATAAATGTTATCTTAAATATGATTACAATAATATAATCCTAGGGCGGCTTGCACCAAAATGCTTAAATGCATTTAGTCCCTTAAACATGTTTAGCAAATGTCAAAACGCCTTAAAAGCTGTCACTTTAAACGCATTTAGTGACTTAAAATGATTTAAGCATGTTGGTGCAAGCCACCACTAGTGTATTATTTCAATAGTAACTAAACTCTAGCAATAGAGCTATAGTCGCTTTCTTTCGACCAGAAAATGATCGTTACTTGTATTGTATATGAATAGAAGATCTAGAATTACAATGACTTTATTTATAAATAAAAATGAATCATCTATACATATAATAAAACTAGCTGTGCCCGCGACTTCATTCGCGTGGAAAAAAATTCTAAAATAAAAACCCGCATAGTTCCCGTTCCCGTGGGATTTCCGGGATAAGAACTATCCTATGTCCTTTCTTGGGTCTGAAACTATATTTGTACCAAATTTTATTCAAATCGGTTTAGTGGTTTGGCCGTGAAAGCGTAACAGACAGACAGACCGACAGATAGTTAGACAGAGTTACTTTCGCATTTATAATATTAGTATGGATAGTATGGATCGTAGGAAAGTAGAAACTGTACATTGAATATTTTTTTAAAAGAATATTTAGGGCGTGATCTACAATCGATATCGAAGCCAAAAATATAGTTTTTAGAATTTTTGTCTGTTTATCTGTTTGTCTGTTTGTATGTCCAGGGTAAACTCAAAAAGTACGGCATGGAATTACTTCAAATTTTGCATGAATATTACTAACAGGTCGGGTCAACATATAAGCTACATATTATCACGCTACCTACGGGGGAGGAGCTGTGCGGAGGAAACGAAGTCCGCGCGGACGAAGTTGCGGGCAACAGCTAGTCTAAAATATGTTTGTACGCGTATGACTACGGACTAAATGCACCAAATTGGATAATTTCTTTTTAGTGTTTTTTTTTATGTCATAAGATAGCAAACAAGCAGATGGGTCTCCTGATGATAAGAGGCAACCATCGCTTATAGACACCAAAGATGTTAATGGTGCATTGCTATCTTGTGGCGAGGTCAATTGCCACATGCGTAAGTTTACCGGATACTTTACCTTCCAAACCGTAACACGACAGTGACAAGTACTGAGACTATTGCGGCAGGAATAGGTAAGGGTAAGGCGGTGGTACCAGACCCGGGCGAGACAATGCAGAACTTTACCACCTAGTAGCCACGATGGCAGTGGCTCGCATAGCCAATCGGTCGCCTTTTACGACCTTCCTGGCAGTTCATCTATTCTATTACATATGTTCGTTATTAGAACAAAGTTTGTATGAAAGAAAATATTTTAAAATCTTACATATAATATGAAAAGTGACAGTGAGACAGAAGATATTGGGGAAGTATCTTCAAAACATTATAACATTTTCAATAAGGTACACTACCCCCGTGAAACCAGGGCTTTTTTTTGTTACTGTCGATAGGGAAGCGCTTGACCACGATCTCGCCTGATGGTAAGCTAAGATGCGGCTTAAGATGGATCGCGCTTCCCTAGAAGGTACCTGTTCACTCTTCTCTTAAAGATCCCCAGGTTGTACCCGTATTATTAATGTATATTGTATGTATGTATTATGCTTGTGTAATTTTTTTACATTATTTTTTTATATATTGATAATTTATTAATTGTACTTTATTATATTATATTAATATAACATTAAAAAATAATGTAAAAAACATACAAGTATCGAAACTATTAATTTTGTAGCGTGTTTGAGTAATATGGATTATCCAAAATCAATGGTCACAGACTGGTCATTTAGCTTGTTGGTATTTACGTATGCGTGGGTGGCTATCATCAATCAAATTTAATCAATTTGGGTGCCGCGTGTTGACATTAGACTATCAATTTGAGCAAACCGTGGGCGGTTCTATCTTGTTCTTTTTTATAGTGTTTGTTTTCCATATAGTTTTTCTTGTTACTTTCAGTCTCACATTACTTCCTTAAAGAATCTATTACCGGTAAGTGTGTTCCTAAATTGATACGACTTAGAGACATTCAAGACAAGAGTTTAGTCATTCTTAAAAGGCCGTCAGCGCAACTGCTTTAAGACGTCTGGTATTATGTATGTTTATGAGCGGCAGGTATCAGTTATGTACTATTAAGTGTATCTCCTGCCCTAGAAGAGGGCCATTAATTTAACCTTTAGCCCAAGGACCCCCCTGATACTTGTTCATTGAAACAAATGTGATATGCACTCTTAAAACAAGATACGAATCCTTGTTTGTAAAAAATATGCGTGATATCGACATGTATATTGATAAATTTTACCTATAAATTATCACTTAATGAAAGGCTATTGTTAAAATTTGAATTTTTTTTTTCATGTCGCAAAATTAGGCTTCAACGTAAAAAAGGTAAACTTTTCAAAATTATATAAATCTTCTAATTAACTTATTCTCTAACAAAATATTGACATGAGAGAAGAAGTAATCAAAAGGTAATAATAATATATTCATTTAGTGAAAAAAAAATAACACATAGCTTTGTAATTTGTTATTAATGAAAAACAAAATAGCCTTTGATTAAAAAGTTTATCTTGTTAATTGAAAAAAAATTGTAATAGAAAGGATTGTATTATAATATTTAATCTCTAAAAGATGTTTTTAATATAAATCTGTATCATATTCAGTAAGCAAGATAAGCAGTCAGACTTTTTGTTTTTTTTTTCTATTAATAACAAACTTCAAAGTCATTTCAATTTAAATATTTTAGGTTCTCAGAATTAAAGAGAGTTAAGTATTTTTTGATTACTTTTTATCTAATGTGCTTCTGTAAGATGTTGGTCTTATCCTGGGCTGAAGTTATACACGTTCATATTTTCTATTTAACGATTTTTCAAAAGGTAACTAAAAAGTGAAATATTGTTTTTTGGAGTCTGATTTTAGTAAGTTATTAAGTAGTTTAGTCAATCATTTTTTAAGAAAACTCGTCGATTTATCTAATGTTGAAATTGTCACCCTTTTTACGTCCTAAGATAATTTTGCAATATAAAAACAAATTTGTGAATTTTCGTAATAGCCTGTCGTGTGGGGAGATGTTAATGCCAAATGCATAAGTTTACTAACTAGCTTTCCCCCTAAATCAGAAAACGTAATAGCCTATCGTGTGGGGAGATGTTAATGCCAAATGCATGAGTTTACTAACTAGCTTTCCCCCTAAATCAGAAAACGTAATAGCCTATCGTGTGGGGAGATGTTAATGCCAAATGCATGAGTTTACTAGCCAGCTTTCCCCCTAAATCAGAAAACGTAATAGCCTATCGTGTGGGGAGATGTTAATGCCAAATGCATAAGTTTACTAACTAGCTTTCCCCCTAAATCAGAAAACGTAATAGCCTATCGTGTGGGGAGATGTTAATGCCAAATGCATGAGTTTACTAACTAGCTTTCCCCCTAAATCAGAAAACGTAATAGCCTATCGTGTGGGGAGATGTTAATGCCAAATGCATGAGTTTACTAGCCAGCTTTCCCCCTAAATCAGAAAACGTAATAGCCTATCGTGTGGGGAGATGTTAATGCCAAATGCATAAGTTTACTAACTAGCTTTCCCCCTAAATCAGAAAACGTAATAGCCTATCGTGTGGGGAGATGTTAATGCCAAATGCATGAGTTTACTAACTAGCTTTCCCCCTAAATCAGAAAACGTAATAGCCTATCGTGTGGGGAGATGTTAATGCCAAATGCATGAGTTTACTAACTAGCTTTCCCCCTAAATCAGAAAACGTAATAGCCTATCGTGTGGGGAGATGTTAATGCCAAATGCATGAGTTTACTAACTAGCTTTCCCCCTAAATCAGAAAACGTAATAGCCTATCGTGTGGGGAGATGTTAATGCCAAATGCATGAGTTTACTAACTAGCTTTCCCCCTAAATCAGAAAACGTAATAGCCTATCGTGTGGGGAGATGTTAATGCCAAATGCATGAGTTTACTAGTTAGCTTTCCCCCTAAATCAGAAAACGTAATAGCCTATCGTGTGGGGAGATGTTAATGCCAAATGCATAAGTTTACTAACTAGCTTTCCCCCTAAATCAGAAAACGTAATAGCCTATCGTGTGGGGAGATGTTAATGCCAAATGCATGAGTTTACTAACTAGCTTTCCCCCTAAATCAGAAAACGTAATAGCCTATCGTGTGGGGAGATGTTAATGCCAAATGCATGAGTTTACTAACTAGCTTCCCCCCTAAATCAGAAAACGTAATAGCCTATCGTGTGGGGAGATGTTAATGCCAAATGCATGAGTTTACTAACTAGCTTTCCCCCTAAATCAGAAAACGTAATAGCCTATCGTGTGGGGAGATGTTAATGCCAAATGCATAAGTTTACTAACTAGCTTTCCCCCTAAATCAGAAAACGTAATAGCCTATCGTGTGGGGAGATGTTAATGCCAAATGCATAAGTTTACTAACTAGCTTTCCCCCTAAATCAGAAAACGTAATAGCCTATCGTGTGGGGAGATGTTAATGCCAAATGCATAAGTTTACTAACTAGCTTTCCCCCTAAATCAGAAAACGTAATAGCCTATCGTGTGGGGAGATGTTAATGCCAAATGCATAAGTTTACTAACTAGCTTTCCCCCTAAATCAGAAAACGTAATAGCCTATCGTGTGGGGAGATGTTAATGCCAAATGCATGAGTTTACTAACTAGCTTTCCCCCTAAATCAGAAAACGTAATAGCCTATCGTGTGGGGAGATGTTAATGCCAAATGCATAAGTTTACTTACTACCTTTCCCCCTAAATCAGAACACGGAAGTGATAAACGTTGATGCTATGGCGACAGGAAAAGGTAAGGTGTTGCTACTAGACCCGGAGGATATATTGCAGAACACTACTGCCTAGCATTTGGTAATGATGGTAGTGACCAGTAAAAGTAGATTAATCTTTCACCTTTTACAAACTTCCTGGCAAAGTGTTCTATTTTTCAAAAAGGGCCCGGACTAACACAGGAAGGTAATATAAAATTAATGTTATAATAAAAAAATATTCTGAGAGATATCAATTATATAAGAATAAGATGATAGATTTGCGTTCATCAAAGTTGCCTTCACTACATATTATAAAACAAAGTCGCTTTTTGTCTGTCTGTCCTTGTGTATGCTTAAATTTTTAAAACTACGCTACGGATTTTGATGCGGTAGTTTTTAAAAGATAGATTGATTCTCGAGGAAGGTTTTAGTATATAAACATTTTCGATATTCCCACGGGAACAAAAGCTACGCAGGTGAAACCGCGGGCAGGTCGCTAGTTTAAAATAAAACCTTAGAAACAAGATTACGAAGCTTTTCAATACAATAACCGAAATATTTTAGTCCGAGCTCCACTTTAGACCATCTATCATTCTACCGAGACGTTCCTAAAACGCAAACGATTGGCCATACATTCACTACCAGTGAACACTGGATGGTAGAGCTCCGCAGCATCCGCAAATCCGCAATAGCTTGTCATTGCTATTTTTGGTTGGGAGAGTAAGGTAGCCGACAAACTTATGAAACTAGCATTAACACCTCGCCACACGAAGAGCAATGCACCATTAAAATATTTGATGTCTATAAACGATGGTTGTCTCTTTCCATCAGGAGCCACCTAGTTTTTTGTTATTTTATAACATTACATATTTATAGTAGGTACCTCCTTTCGAACAAAAAAATAATAAAGAATTTCGGACTACATGTTAATGAATTAAAACTTAATATACGTTTTGAATTTCATCCCCTATACCACGGGAACCGTACTGAATTTTGGGATAAAAAGTATCCTATAACGTTCTTTTGAGTATAAACTCAAATCATACTTAAGTTCATTTGAATCCATTATTAGTAGATTCGGCGTAATATGCAGCATTGATACAGACTGACAGATAGACAGAAATGAAAAGAAATATAAAGTTTTCGCTTCAGTATCGATTAAAGAGTGTCTTCCAAAAATTTTTTAAAAAAATATCTTCAATGTACAGAATTCAATCTCTTACAGTTTTATTATATGTATAGATATAGATTTAAATATAAAATAATCTACCGAACAATGCCTCTAACGATCAGACAGGGTTTTTGTTATAGATTGTATATGAAAGGTAGAAGAGAAGATATGAAGCAGTGAAATTATTAATATCTGCCAAGTATATTAAGTTAATATATATGACACAAAACAGAAGCTCAAAACAAAACATGAACTCAAGTACCCTAGATGCCCTAGGTTTAACGTATATACATCATTAGGGTGCTTTTTTTTTGCGACTATTTTTTTTTCACTCCCATCCCGAAATTTTGTTGGAAATACACCCAAAAAAATCCCTGAAAGTATGAGCTCTTAATATTAATATTAAGTACTCCTACACAGCGTGTGAAGATTTCCCATTTGAAATATACGAGAACTTTCTTTCTATAGCTCAGAGGCATTTCATAGCATCGCTTTGACCATGGACGGGTTTTTTTCAGAATTGAATGCTCTACAAAAGTGTCCATTGTCGCGAAGTCGTAACTCATACTGGCGGGGTAGTACGGACCGCCAAACCGAATTTTTCATAGAATTCTTGTTTTTTCACTCATTATCTCATAAACAACAAGACATACAAAAAAATGTAAATGATAGTTTTGTAGGAAATTCAATTCTCTACAAAAAAGGTCCTTAGCATCAAATCACTAAGATCGATATTTTCTGAGATATTAGTCATTGAAGTTTACGCAGCATTGAATTTCCACAAAATGTTTCCACAAGATTTGATTCAACATTATTTTATTATATGAGTAACAATAAAAACTTTTGTAGAAAAATCAAACAACTAAATACTGTTGTTGTAAAAGACTAAATTCAAGGTACTGGATAAAGTTGAAACTGTAATTCAAAGAGTCGTGAAATCCTACCGCTACTTAAATTAGAGACTTAAGCCACTTAAATTATTATCAGTCTAAATAAACCAATTTCAATTTTAGATTATCCTGATAGATAAACTAGAATACTAAACATCGGAATGGGTGTTTGTATGTATTTAAATAATTTTAAAGATACCTGTAATTTTAAACTTTTAAGTTTAAATCATCGTTGAATAACTGATTGGGCTACGTCTTATTAAATGTTTTTTATGTGATAAGATAGCAAAGAAGTAGATAGCTCTTCTGATGGAAAAAGAACCATTCATCGTATATAGACATCAAATTTGTTAATGGTGCGTTGCTATCCGTGTGGCGAAGTGTTAATGCTAGTTGCATAAGTTTATCACCTAACTTACTCTCTACACCAAAAATAGCAATGACAAGCTATTGCGGATTTGCGGATGATGCGGAATCCATCCAGTGATATGTGTGGCCAATTGTTTGCGATTAAGGAACATCTCGGTAGAATGATAGATGGTCTAAAATGGAGCCCCGACTAAAATATTTCGATTATTGTATTGAAAAGCTTCGTAATCATGTTTCTACGGTTTTATTTTAAAAGGCAACTTGCGATGAACGCAAATTTCATCATTTTATCCTTATATAATTGATATTCCTCAGAATATATATTTTTTTATTATAGCATTAATTTTATATTACTTTCCTGTGTTGATCCGGACCCCTTTTGAGGAAAAGACCACTTGACCAGGATGGTTGTAAAAGGTGAAATATTAGTCTACTTTTACTGGTCACTACCATCACCACCGAATGCTAGGTAGTAGTGTTCTGCGACGCCTCCTCCGGGTCTAGTAGCAACACCTTACCTATTCCTGTGGCCATAGCATCAACGTTTATCACTAACGTGTTATGATTTAGAGCGAAAGGTAGTAAACTTATGCATTTGGCATTAACATCTCCCCACACGGATGGCAACGCACCATTAACATATTTGATATGTATAAACAATGATTTTCGTCAGGAGAGACATTTAATTTTTTGCTTTCTTATGACATAAAAAACATTCATTAAGACGTAGCCTGACGTAGTAGTAGACGTTAGTGATTAACATCTTCAGTTTATATAGGCGATGGTTGTCTCTTTCTATAGGGGAGCTATCTGATTGTTTGCTATCTTATAAACGTTACACCAATAGCAACGCACCATCAACATTTTTGTTTTTTTATAAGGGGTGGTTGTCTTCCACCATGAGAGCCAACTGTTTCTTTGATATCTTGTATATACACATGTGGTTAGATTGACGATAAAATTGTGAATATAACTTGTTTAACTTTTATTATAATATTGTCATAAGGATAGCAATATACAATGCATTGTTTTGAAATTTCTGTAGCCCGTTGTCTGTTTCTATCCTACTTAGAGAAATAAAAGTGTATGCTCACATTTTTTGCAGAAAATAGTATTTTTTTATCGCACCTGGTGGAAAGTGTCGATGAAGACAAAGGTGGTACACGCCCATTCAAAAGAAACCTATTCACTCTACTCTTAATAGTTCCAGGACTATATTTGTCAGGAAAAATAGACGCAGGCAGTTCGTTCCAAGCCTTGGCGACTCGAACCAAAAACGAGTTTTCATACCGTTTTGTTTGATATTTTGGCACATCAACAACGTACGGATGGAACCCCGGACAGGGGTAAACTCAAAAAGTACTGCAAGGATTTAGTTCAAATTTTGTATGAATATTACCAACAGGTCGGGTCAACATATAGGCTACATATTATCACACTATCACCTACGGGGGAGGAGCAGTGCAGAGTAAACGAAGTCCTCGTGGACGAAATCGCAGGCAACAGCTAGTAAGTAATATAGTTGAACAAATTATTTACACATATAATAAAATCGTAGGAAAGTCAAAACTGTACATTGAATATTTTTTTAAAAGAATACTTGGGGCGTGATCTACAATCGATATCAAAGCCAAAAATATAGTTTTTAGAATTTTTGTCTGTTTATCTGTTTGTCTGTATGTATGTCCGGGGTAAACTCAAAAAGTACTGCATGGATTTACTTCAAATTTTGTATGAATATTACTGACAGGTCGGGTCAACATATAGGCTACATATTATCACGCTATCACCTACAGGGGAGGTGCTGTGCGGAGTAAGCGAAATGCGCGCGGACGAAGTCGCTGGCAACAGCTAGTAGTATATAAATGATCTAACCCCAAAGTGAGCAAATTAACAAAAAAAAACGCGTGTATCTGATGGAAATAGAAAACGAGTTCCATCGATCTCGTAATGAGTGAGTATCGCTATTCACTCGACCACCAAAACGGCTATTACTTGTAATTACTATTTCCATTGAGTCAAATTATAAAAAGTCAAATGTGCCCAAGTCTAAATTGTTCAGAGTCCACTAAATTACAGCTCTAAGAACTACACAAAGTGAAGTTTCCAGAAAACATATCTAAGTCTGCAACTTTATCTATAGAGCAGAGATAAAAGTAAATGTTTTCAGACTATGAAGACATTAACTGAAAGACTTTATTGTCCATGGTCTGCTGGGGTTCGTCAATACTTTATGGATAACTAGTCTTTATGTATTGGTGACGACATTTATTAAATTTTTAGACTAAATCCGCAGATTTGCTTGTGAGGTTAAAAATTCAATAACATTTTAGTGAGCTTTATGTTTACATTCTTATACATCATCATCACGCCCGATTCTCTTAAGGGGTAGACAGAGCAAAACAAACATGTATGGACGTTCCAGTTCATCTCGATTCAGGGGTTTATTGATTATCGAGATAAATGGTGATACCCATCCCCGCATTTTGCGAACTGACTACGATTATCAACTATTTCTTGTTATGACCGGTTCCGGTGGTTTAACGTGCTCATCTGGGGCACGGGAGTGGTAACAGATCGCTCGTCAGACTCCGAACTGTTACTTAAATTTTGAACTTTGGAGAAAAACCTCGAAAAAACCTCAATAACACTTATGCCCGATCCGGGGATCGAACCCGGGTCCTCATGATCTGAGTCGAATAGGCTACCATTCCACTATATAAATAACAACGCACCAGTAGCTTTTTTGGTGTCTATAGGTGACGTATCTTTCCATCAAGATAACCATCTCCTTAATTTACTATCCAATAATACAAAAATATATTTTTACCTTACGAACCTAATGTCGATTATGGTGATTGCTTGTCTATCTAGTTCATCGAGCTATACATATAACATGTATTAAAATACACACACACACACACATAGGTAGGCGGAGAGAATTAAGTACCATATATCACGATCCAGACAGACTTGCCTAGATTCCTGCACATTAATTACGCTCTTCATGCAAACACGCCCGTTTCGAAGACTTTTGACACAACCTGTGGATAGCACCCGACGGATTTGAACATAGTACATCAGCCTTGATCTCCCCCGCTACTTACATTAATCCATATTTACATTGTGTACCTGTTTTATTAAACGTTCATCTGCCATTCTTTCAACATATCCGAACCAATGGAGCATGCCCTTTCTTATTTTTACACCGATACTGTCTTTTAATCTCAACCTTTCTCTCACTTCATTATTACGAACGCCATCTAGTTTTACATCACGGATTTTTCGTAACGCTCTCATTTCGACCGCGTTGATTCTACTTCCATGCTCTTTCTGACATAGCCAACTCTCACTTCCATACAATAGCGTTGGGACAAGCACTTATATAGAATTATACAAGGCAAGGCGGGCAGCCCGAATAAGGACAAGGCTTTAAAATATTTTTTTCTAGTTTTTCTATGTATTAAAATACTTTGTGGAAAAACACAGACATAGAACATCTAATGGCCGAGTCAAAAGTCATTTTCGAAATAAATCTTACAATTTCGCTGGCTTGGCCACATAGAAAGGATGAGAAATGACCGTGCTATAAATCGATTATTTAGGAAGGTCAGTCGGACGTCCCAGGTACCGCTGGATTGACGAAGCGTACGAAGACCTGCGAGAACTTCAAGTCAACAACTGAAAGGAAATGGTACAGGGAAGACTTATATGGAAAACCTTAAAAACTCCCTCTATTAAAATACAAAGTTTTTATCGACTGAATCAGTGGTCTCATTTTAGCATCAGCTGGCATTTAAATTTTAACGTAGAGTAATTTATATCATATTTCACGAATATATCTCGGTGAGATCGACATTTACCGCCCCCAGCTAAACTGGGTCAGAAGTCTAACGAAGTTCTTAGAAATGACGTTAGCGTTTGATACAGATCAGAGATTGAATCGTTTTAATTAATAATTAATACTAAATTTGATCTTGAAATACCTATTAAATTTCTTAATCTTTATTCAATTTGTGTAATATAAATTTTGGCTAGTTAAATTGTTGATTTGCCAAAATATTTCTCAACTTTCTCTAATACTTATTCTAAATTACATCTAATTTAGAATAAGATTTGGAATTTTAACTAAAAATAGTCCTTTCTAATTAAAATTATTACATGTTTAATTTTATTTTTTATTAATTTAAGGTTATGTTAAAGGCTTTAGTTATTAGGCTGCTGTACTTAAAGGATTTTATATCCATAGGTTTAGTTTAGCTGTTTTATATACGGCTCGAAGAACTAAGAAAACTGTAATATTTGTAGACAATTCAAGATGAGTGCAGAAAATATTATGTGAGGAAGAGTCAGTATACGAGACAAACTCAATGAAATTCTTTCTTACACTTGATTTTTTAATATAAACACTTGTACTGTTTCACAAAAGCAATTAAAATTTTTATTTATATCACAATCACTTAATTTTACAGCCAAACAGTTTCGCTTAATAAAGCTTCATCAGGGCTTCTTTCACACAAACATTTTACCTCATTATGTTATTATTTTAAAAACCTAAATGTTTTACAGACATAAAGACTACAGTACAATGTATTATAGTCTGTAAAATGTAACAGTTTGTAGCTTACAAAGCCATTTGTATAGAATTTCCTTGTTTTTATTCTTGACTAGCTGCAGCATGCAGCCCGCTGCATCACAAAAGTTTTTGGCAAATCCGGGATAAAGTAGCCTATGTATTATTCTGGGTCTTCAGCTACCTACATTCCAAATTCATCGTAATCGATTCAGTAGTATTTGCGCGAAAGAGTAACAAACATCCATCCATACATACATACTCACAAACTTTCGCATTTATAATATTAGTAGGATAATCAACATAATTGTTTTTGAGTTTTAACTGTTTTATAAAATTGTTATAAATTTTGTAATTTTTTTATGCGGGTGTTAAAGACTGTACATATTGATGGATATGATAGTTAATGGTCATATCGCCGCTGCGCCTGACAAGTTCTATAAGTGATATTTGTAAGGTTTTGGGAAACAACAAAAAACGTCTTATTAAATGTTAACAAATAGTCTAGTTGTTATTTAACAACAAATAATAAAATAACAAATAGTCTATTTGTTAATTTAATAACACGTTTTTTATTTTTACCCAAAACCTTAAAAATATTACACATGGAACTTTTTGGGGGCAGCGACGTTATATAACGAATAGAAATAATATATTAAAAAAGAATATTGGTTACCTACATAGCACATCTCTACAAAATTAGTGTAGTAATAATCAAAAATATGGTCTCTGTCCGGGCCGCTTAAGACTATAGTCACGAATTTGCCAAATTTTGAAGTTGTACAAACAACGCTGTTTGTACCATAACGTTGCAGTGTTTGTAAACAATGAACTTAGATATCTATGCATAGGTGTAAGTTTCTATGTTTTTTATATGTTTGGTATCAGAATCGAGTATTAATCATCCTCTTTCAGTATGTACAGTATTTTATCAGTCAACTTGTATACCTCCTGTATACCATACAGTTGCAACCGCCAAAATTGTTTTGGCTTTTTACACATAATTTTTAAATTGTCGAAAGAAAATAACCTCAAAACTTCAGCCTTGTGGGAGATGTTCATGAATTACAATCCCGATGACAAGTTTGTTATCGACTAGTACATACTTGAAAACTACACAATAGATTATTATTTTAGACGTCAAAAATGTAAATTACAACATGTTTCAATATTATTAAAATTGTAGTCTTGTCGAAGGAGATTATATATTTTTAATAATTTTCATAATTTTAAAAGATGGTGATGCAGCCTCAAATTGCCTGTCAGAACTGCATTTTCTAATAAAACACTATTTGAAAACTTCTAGCTTTGTGGGAAATGGGTAAGACAAATAGTTCAGCGGTCTCCGATTACTTTTTTATGCGGAAATGTGCTCGTCTCTGTGAATCTGTGGTTTGACTGACGACAGTCAAACCAAAGACGACAGTAAGCGTGTAATGTGGGTATCAGTCAGTAACAGTCACTTGAGCAAACGTAATTCATGACTGATGGTTTTGAGTGGCGTTTGCGTGGCCGTCTAATGGGAGCCTTAGGTACACTTATTGCGCGGGGTGAGGTACGTCAAAGGGTTTTAGCACGCCAACATATTGCACTGCTTGGTCACACAAGTTCACTTCATTTTTTTCGATTAGTTCAGACGTATGTGGGTGACTGTGTAAAAATGGTGTGGAGTGATCAAATGGTACTGGAATGGTTCTCTTTTCTACTCCATAATTATGAAGCAGAGGTTGTACGTGGGATCCAATTTATATGAAGCACAAAAAAACATTTTAGTAATTAATTGTTAGCTCACATATAGAAGTGAAGAAATTCGTCGTCCATTGTTACATTTTTAAAAATGATTTTAGCCATCTTGGATTAATTATTGGACGAAAGTTCGTGCAAAATATATTTGCTGCTAATATGACCACAGTTTTTATAGCGATATTTTTTTATTTTCAAAACGAACAAAGCTTAGGCACACATTATGATTTACACATATAATAGTTCGGGACTATACACACAGGTGCGGTCGAAGAGTAAAAGTGAAATCTTTTTTTAATTAATTAACGGCAATTCAAAACAGGTGAATTAAAATATATTTAAAATTAAATAAAACGACGACTCACGAACTATGAAAACATCAAGGGAACGACTAAATAACATAAGCAATGAAAGCGGAAATTACTACCTAAGAGAAAACTTACCCTGCAGGGTTTACGTGATAATTAGCAAGAAATCTTGCATTTGAAGATACCTGCTTTTTTACTACGAAAATAAACTTATTTAAAACAGTATTACTATAAGAAAAAAGAGAGCTTGTTTGTTATACATAAAAGAAGCTTTCTCTTTTTCTTAAATATTAATTAGCAAAAATATGAGTTAGACCGCGGGATTTTACACTATTTATTAAACAATTAATACAATATTCATGAAACTTCTGTAATATTGTATTAATTATTTAATAAATTACACTTATAGATCTAACCTGAAAGTAAGCAAATTATTTGCTTGTGTTTTGGATTTTAGTCAACGATACTAATACATAGAAATACATATATAAATACTAAAATGTATTTAATAAACACCCCGTCGACCGCCCCGTTGGTCGAGTGGTTAGAGACCCTGACTACGCAATCAACAAGGCTCGGGTTCGATCCCCGACGGGGACAAGCATTTGTGTGATGAGCATAAATGTTTGTATTTCCGGGTTTGGATGTTTATTATATATATTCTAGTATTTATATATGTATTTTTATGTATTAGTATCGTTGACTAACACCCATAACACAAGCAAATAATTTGCTTACTTTGGGGTTAGATCACTAAGTGTAATTTGTCCCGTGAAAAAAAAACGCGGAAATACAAACATTTATGCTCATCACACAAATGCATGTCCTCGTCGGGGATCGAACCCGAGCTCCGTCGATTGCGTAGTTAGGGTCAAGAATAGGCCAACTGTCGTTCTGCCATGCAGGTCGTAAAAGGCGACCGATTAGTTATGCGAGTGACTACCATCCTGGCTACTAGGTGGTATAGTTCTGCATTGTCCCGCTCGTGTCTGGTACCACCACCTTACCTATTCCTGCCACGATAGCGTCAGTGTTTGTCACTGTCGTGTTCCGGTTTGGAGGGTAAGGTAGCCGGTAAACTTATGCATGTAGCATTAGACCTCGCCACACGATAGCAAAGCACCATTTACATCTTTGGTGTCTACAGGCGATGTTTGACTTTTTCCATCAGGAGACCTATCAGCTTGTTTACTATTTGACGTTATAAAAACAAGAGCTTAGATTCATTTGTTTTGTTTTGACAAATATTCTAATGCTAGATGCTTTCCAGGGTCTTATAATGAAGCAGGAAGAAGAAAGTCTTTGGAGCAGAATGGCTTCCGGTATCAGATGATAGTGGGAAGAACTACATAAGATATCCTATCGAGTTTGAACTCATTTCTTCTATTTTGAGAGTTACCCTGGTGTTAGATAATTTTTGTGGTCCTATGATAAATCAGGTGATTTGGGATTCATTTGGTTCGTTCTAATAAGGAATTTGCAACAGAATGACTTCCAGTTTTTCAAGATAAAACTGAAAGAAGTCCATGAATTCTCGCTAAACCAGACAGGGCCATCGAGTATGGGTTAATTGGGTTTGTTTTGGTATACTGTTTGGTGCTGATTTTAAAAATTTATTGATGTCACTTGAAGGTGGCTATAGGATCTTTTAAACTAAACAAGACAAACTCAACGCGTTCGAACTTATTTGTTCTCTTTTGACAAATAATCTATTGTTAGGTGATTTCCAAGCTCTTACGATAAAGTGATAGAAGGTCATGGAAATGAAACGAACGAACGAATGAAAATTGAGAAGCACCATCGATTTTGATCCCGTTTGAATCGTTCTTTTTTTGTTTTCCAGTGTCTGATAATAAAGCTGGAAGAGGTCCATTATAACTTTTAAGCTAATCTAGATAAACCTATCGAATATTGGCTAATTCGGTTTATTTTGGCAAATATTTAGGTGCCGGATGTTTTTTAAGATAAAATAATGATGGAACTGAAAGGTGGCCATCGAGATTGGGCTGATATCGTTGGCTTTTATTACTAGGAGATTCGCAGGGTTTCATAATATAAATAAAAAGTGGCCGAGGAACTCCTGATATAAACAAAATAAGTCCATTGAGTGTGGTCTCATTTGTTATATTTTACATACACTCTGGATCAAAATAATTTCCTGGACTACATAGTGGAGCTGGAGCCCATGGGGGCTTTGCAATAAAATAACTCATACTCATTGAGTAAGAAACCATGGTAACCTTGACCTGATGCTGCAAGATCCCCTTTCGTAGATCATCAGGTCTTTTCACGTGTTACTCTTAAAAATAATGCGTATGTAGCGGAATGGCGGTCTGAAGATGTGTCGGGGGTTTTTGAAATTTTTAATTTTATCTTGTTAAAAAACATTTTATAGGGTGGTTGACTATTACTCGTAAACTTATGAAACCTACTTAACCGTGATAGTTTTCCTTTTAAATTCGTTATATTTACTATTAACATGATTTTTTTCCCACCCCCAAAACCAACTGTTTAGCCTGCAGAGGGGGGAGGGGGGGGGACACTTGACTCGCACTTAAAAGCTTAATATTTTACAAACGAATAACTTAATCGAAAACGTGTTTTTACAAACTCACAATATTTTTTAAAAACCTATCTAACGATATCCCACACGATGGGGTACGTGAGAAAAAAAATTAACATCCCCACTTTACATGTAGAAGAGCAACCCTGAAAAAAAATATTTTTCAATATTTTATGGTACCACTTTGATAATGTAACTAGTATGTGTATTCGTGTTAAATTACAACTTTCTAGTACTGAGGATCTCTGAGCAATCGTGCGGACGGACGGACGGACGGACATAGCGAAACTATAAGGGTTCCTAGTTTTTTCGAAACCCTAAAAAGCTCGGTGTGCTTAACAGAACGACACAGTACTTCTTGCCGGCCCATCGCCTTCAACTTTATAAGGCTCAATTCGGCCTCACATGGAATACTGTTCACATCTCTAGGCCGGAGCTCCTCAGTACCAGCTTTTTCCTCTAGATCGCATTTAGCGTAGAACAATTCTAATCGTTGACGACCAGGCTTCGAAACGAATTGACTCTTTGGCATTGCGTGGAGATGTTGGTTCACTCTGCGTCTTCCATCGTACTTTTCATGGGGAGTGTTTCAATGAGTTCTTTCTCGCCACCAAATTCATCGGACATCGCGTCAAAATTTGAAAATTCCACCCCCACCATCTCGATGTCTATAAATCCACAAGTGTGTGTTTCACTCGACACTTTTTGCCTCGCACTACTCTGTTTTGGGAATAATTATTTCAAACGGATACGACTTGACGGCATTCAAGAAAAAAGCTTACTCATTGTTAAAAGACCGGCAACACAACTGCAAACCTCTGGTATTGCGGAAGTCCATGAGCGGCGGTGATCACTTACCATCACGTGCACCTCTTGCCCCTCTTCTATATAAAAAAAATGATTAAATTTGATGATAATATATTTTTAATCAACAATTGTGTAATTTCTCTATCAATGGTTTGTATTGCAGGTGAATTAGGATGAAACGTAAAAGTAACTTAGAATCTATTAAAGGTGCTAACTTTAATGAGTCACTATTTGGTTCATTACTGCACACCCCTTAAAGTTGTAGGAGTGAATTTACATCTAAAGCTATCAAGAGTTTCTTCTCCATTGCGAAAACCCAAGAGATAAATTTATCTATTCCATTAATGAAAAAATAAGTAAACAGAAACAAAACAAGCTCATATATTTTGCTTGCAATATACTTTTGTCTCGACATAGTACTATCCCGGGCTGTAATTCGATCCCCAATAGTTAATAAAATGTTTCCTCTTCGTAAAGTTGCTAATTGGTAGTAGGGCGTAGATAACATCTTCAATGACCCCGGGGTAACGCATCTTAATATCTGAAATTGTTGATCTAATAAACGTTGCCGAATGTCCTTAAGGCTCATATTGTATACATTTTTTCCTGAAGCGAAACTTTAAGCTGCCTAGTTATTTGTGTATGTAGATCAGGGAATGGAGGGGCTAGGTTCTTAATTTAGTGGTATTTTATGTTTGTCACCATAGAACTGCGTATTTTTTTTACAATTTCAACCTGGACGCGGCTAGAATGGTGTATTTTGCATATTTTCATAGCATCACCACATATATCCTTATATTATGAGGCTGCAGTTATACAAAATATATTTATGTGTTGGAAAAAATCCATTCGTGCTACTTATGATTTACTTGCTCAAAGTCCCCTAAACGACGTATTAATTACAATTACAGTCAATACATTTATGAAAACATATTTTTTTGTATGCAAAAATTCAACTGATTTTATTAATCATTCTGATGAAGGTAGTTATAAAACGCGTTACAAAATAAGCTTGCTGAAACCTTCGAAAAATAAGCTTGTACAAAGAAAAAGTAGGTTTTTTGCAGTTTTATTGCGATTAAATTATTTTACTCCAAGAAGCATGCGTAAAGTGCCGGTTTACATCACACTCTGCTATAAAATAATATACGCTGCATGTGACTGAATTTGTCAATTATCGCTGCGTATAGCTGCACATAACTCGCTTATATCGTGCGCTAACTCCACGCATTGCGATATTAAACAACCGAAGTCACAAGTATCATAATGTACTATTTTGATAGACTGGGAATGAATCAGCAACTTCCTGGCTTTCAGGTCAGGTAAAACAAATAATTGTTTTCTTTGTTTACTATTAATATGGTTTTATCTTTTTCTAGCACAATATTAGTCCTTTATTATATATAATTAGATAGCAAACAAGCAGGTGCCTCTCCTGATGGAATGAGAAACCATCCAACCATAAATTGAAATTAATTATTAAATATTTTTAATAATTGATTTCAATTTAATACAATTTATATAAATAAGTTAATATTATTTATATAATTTAATTCAATTTAATTATATAAATTTTACGCATGACATATTATTTAGTTTAAAAGTACAACTTAGTATTTTGTTTGCTAATTTAAATTATTAAATTTAATCCCAGACATTAAGTGTATGGACATTTTGACATTTTAGCCCAGTGATATATCTTAACTTTGGATAATTTTAAATTAGCTATTTAAGCTACAATATTTTATTCTTAATTAAGTTTCATTAAAAGTTTAGATTTTATTTGTAATTAGCATTAATTTTAATTTGTAATAATAATATAATAATATTATTACAAATTAAAATTAAATTAATTTTAATTTGTAGTTCACCTCATTTTGTATCTTCATACTGTGGTGATTTGTAAATAATGGTTGGCAACATTAATATTTTCTATCAAACTCAATATTTCACATCTACCGACCATTATTAATGGTTCCGAACACAACGTATTTGTTAACAATTTAAGTTTTTATTCCTGATGATACAGTAAAATGCGAAACCAGATGGCTATTTAAATAAAAATAAATATATACAATTTGTGAATTGTGAAGTAGTACAAGTGCAAAATTTAAAACAATAATAATGAGAAAACATCACCTACAGACACCAAAGATGTTAAATGTGCGTTGCTATCTGTGTGGCGAGGTGGCAGTGCAACGTGCATAAGTCTACCTACTTTGCCCTCCAAACCGAAACCCGACATTGACAAGCATTGACGCTATTGTGGCAGGAATAGTAAAGGCGGTGGACCCAATTACCATCGGGTCTACCCGATTCATCACTACCTCTAGGTAGTGACATAGCGGAACTCTACCATCTGGTAGTCATGGTAGTAGTGACATGTATAGCCAATCGGTCGCCTTTTATGACCTGCCTGGTAGAACGGCAGTTGTTCTATACTTCTTAGGAGCATATGTACCAATACGGGGAGAAAATTTCGTGTCCTGAAATACAAAAAAGTCCTGAAACACATTTATACATAATATATTGTCGCGTGTACTATCGTCAGGGCAATGATTTAAAAATATGAAGGTTTTACTTGGAACATATTACGTACGCTCCATTACGCGTAACCACGCAAACGAAAAACTGATTCGACATTTTGTACTCTTATTTTTTACGGTAAATTATTAAGTGCATGTAAATATTTATACTTGTCTGTACTTGTGTATTTCAGTTTTGAGGGTAAGGTAGCCAGTAAAATATATATGGGATTACAATGTTATATATATATATATATATATATATATATATATATATATATACATATATATATATATATATATATATATATATATATATATATATATATATATATATATATATATATATATATATATATATATATATATATATATATAACATTGTAATCCCATCACGCAGATATGCATGTATGTTAAGATATGTAAATGTTTGCAGTGATTTCACTTGTGCTGGTCCAAGCTACTTTGAAGAATAGACCAACTGTTCTGTTCAGGCAGGTTGTAAAAGTCGATCGATTAGCTATATGTGTCACTACTACCGTGACTCCTATGTGGTAGAGTTTCGCAACGTCTCGCTCAGGTTTTGGCACCACCGTCTTACCTATTCCGGCCGCAATAACGTCAATGCTTGTCATTATCGGGTTTCGTTTTAGAAGGTAAAGTAGACCAATAGACTTATGCATGTGGCATTGCCATCCTGCCATATGGATAACAACTCACCATTAACATCTTTTATGTCTATAAACCTATATATATATATATAATAAAATATAAAAAGATACCATTCTTTTTCCATCAGGAGAGAGAAACCATGTGATTGTCTGCTATCTAATGATATAAAAAAACCTGATCAACCAGTAACTTGGAGAATAAAAATATACAATAAAGTTTGATTTGCGCTGCCTTTTTTGGTCGCATGATATTTTTTTAAATTTACCTTTGGCAATATATGTTGACGTGGTTTCTAAATAACGATTCTAAATCAGCATCGCAACGACGACATTTTCGAATTAATATTTTATTATTCTGATATTAGTCAAAACCTTCTACCTATCTTCCAGGCGGTTTGTAATAGGCGAAGAACGATAGCATGATACCAATGTTATTAGAAGAATTTTAATTCTTATCTCGTCACGTTTCAGTTTAAATGGTATTGGCATTTTTAGTATCATAAGATAGCCCACACAATTAGCAGGTAGCTCTTCTAATGGAAAGAGACAGCGGGCTACATTCATATGGCCACCGACTATTCTTCTACCTTCCAAACTGGAGCACGATAATGAAAAGAATTGACGCTGTTGCAACAGGACTAGGTAGTTAAGGCCCTAGACCCGGGCGATTGCTGCAGAACCCTACTACTTAGTAGTCACAATGATAGTGACATATCTATACGTGTTCTACCCGTCGTTCTTTTTAGGATTGCGAAGTAAACAAAAACTCTTATAGTTTCGCTATGTTCATTCGTCCGTCCGTTCGTCCGTCCGTCAAAAAGCTGGCACGACTATACATATTGGTTACGAACAAAGTGATAACATAAAGTCTTGAAAAATTTTTTTTCAGGGTAGCTTACCTACATGTAAGGTGGGGATGTTAATTTTTTTTCTCATGTACAGCATTGTGTGGGGTATCATTAGATAGGTTGATAAAACGTACTATAGGTTTGTAAAAACAAGTTTTCGATTAAGATAATCGTGTGTAAAATATTAAGCTTTTAAGTGCTAATTTTTGTTAGAGTCAAACCTCTGAAGCCTAAACGGTTGATTTGGGGATGGGAAAAAAATCATGATAGTAGTAAATATGATAAAGTTAAAAGAAAAACTAAACTCGACCAATTAAAAAAATTATATGCGGTGCGGTATTTATATGTAGAGACCCTGTGGTGCTTATATATATTTGTCATTGACGTTGAACAGCTTAAATGTTCATAGTATTTCCGCCGTGTTGGTCCCGGCCTCCTTTGCAGTATAGGCCAACGGCCGTTCCGCCAGGCAGGTCGTAAAAGGCGACCGATTGGCTATCGAGTCACTACCATCGTGGCTACTAGGTGGTAGAGTTCTGCATTGTCTCACCCGGGTCTGGTACCACCGCCTTACCTATTCCTGCCGCAATAGCGTCAGTGCTTGTCGCTGTCGTGTTCCGGTTTGGAGGGTGAGGTAGCCGGTAAACTTATGCATGTGGCATTGGACCTCGCCACAAGATAGCAACGCACCATTGATATCTTTGGTGTCTTTAGGCGATGGTTGACTCTTTCCATCAGGAGACCCATCTGCTTGTTTGCTATCTGATGATATAAAAAAAAATAGTATGCTACTGAAAAAGCCTACTTTTTAGTCCAAATTATTATGATGGATAACTTCGGAATCCTACTGGCATGGCATAGCATAGCATCTGATCTATTCTTTAAAACCAACATGGAAAAATGTGTATGTTACTTGTACACATTTTGGTTCCGTAAATAATGTGAATAAATGTCAGCACACTCTACTGAATCAGAGCCTGAGAAGATCCGTTAGATAAAACTAATTGTGCTGCCCTGTTTATCAATATTCTTGCAATTAATGCATATATAAATAATTATATTAGAATAATTATTTCTTAATGCCAAAAATTATAAGATCTGCATCAGAATATTTATTGTATATAAGCAGGCTCTTTATAAATTCAGAACATGATTTTCTCATAAAATTGGGCGGTAGGTATAGGCTTAGGTCAACAACAATTTTATCACAAAATTACGCCTGATAATTATTTTATGGTAAGTGGTCAGGAACATTTGGAACATTATATTTCCCGCTACACGAACTAGGTATTTAAGAGGGCTTCATTGGTCAAGTGGTTATCGACCCTGACTTCGCAACCGATAAAGCTCGGGATTGATTCCCGGCTGGGATGAAAATTTGTATAATTAGTAAAGATGTTTATATTTGTCGTATTTCTGGATTTGGGTGTTTTTAAATAAACATACCTATTTGCATATGTATTTTATGTATTAGTATCGTTGACATAGACCAGAATATCAGAAGCAAATATTACGCTAATTTAGGGTTAGTTTAATTAGTGTTATTTATACAGTGATATTATTCTTTAATTAATATTATTAGTGATCCCTTGTGGCCGAAATTCGACCATAGGCTAAATAAAAAGTCTTTTAAGTTTGACAACTAACTTCAGCTGTAAATAAACCAGTATACATGTCGGTCATTTGTTGGAACAACGGCGGAAATGTATTTTATTTTTAAATCGAAGTAAATATGAAAGAGATTACTTTGAAAGAGATTGATTGATTATGATAAAAAAGTTAAGTTTTCATAATACTAAAATACTGCTATTATTGTTTAAATAAAAAAAAAATAAGGATGAATTACCATAATAAGACCATAAACTCATTTTTTTTTAAATATTTTGTAAAATACGTAAATCCGTATATATGACAAAGATTGATTGGTTGATTGATTATGAAAAAAAAAAGTTTTAATTATACTAATATACTATTACTATTGTTTAAATTAAAAAAATAAGAATGAATTGCCATAATAAAACCATAAACTCATTTTAAAAATATCCTGTAAATTACGTAAATCTGTTCCACCAAATGAGCGATGTGTGTATAAGTATGTTACATGAACTCAGTGTGTGTAATCTTTATTTTTATAATGTAATATTACTTATGCACTTTATTTAAAAATATTAGGTTTCTGAAGTCATCCGTAACGTAAATTTTAACTCTGCCAAATTCCATACTCCACCGATTGCGCAGTTGTCTCAATAAGGAGTACAAAGGTTTTCCTTCACGTATTACATAAAGATTTATTATAATAATATTTATGATATCAGCGAACAAATTACGACACGAAATGATCTAACCCCAAAGTAAGCAAATTATTTGCTTGTATATATTATTGCATACATAATAATTACTCAAATCCAGAAATACAATTATATAAATTATATAAATATACAATTATATAAATATGTATTATTGCATACATAATAATTACTCAAATCCAGAAATACAATTATCTATGCTCATCACCCAAATTTGTTCTTGTCGAGAATCGAACATGAGTCCCATCGATTCGTGATTAGTTTCACTAACCACTTGATCAACGGGGAGTAATGATTATTAAGAATAAGTATTTAATTTAATGGTACAAAAAATAGAGCAGTAAGATTCAATCTAGGCAAAAAAAGCATAACGTAAAATTAATTCTAATGTCAGAACTCGCAACCAACTCAAACCAAACATAAATCACAAAGACGCTATTCAGACCTTATCATGTGTACATCGGGAATCGCCATGTGCCTCATAAAACTAAATTATCCCGTGACCTTGTTCGTTAATGATTTATCGATCTGCTATAAAAAGCGGCGAAACGAGGACAAAATAGGCTAACGTTTCGGATATCTGTTTTCCTCTAGATTTGTTTTCATCCGAGTTTTTTTACAGAAAATGTAATATATGAGTAAATTGGCCTATTGCCCGGCTCAATTTAGAAGGAGTCTGAAGTCTAATTTTCCGATAAAGGACAAGATAAAAGGAAAATACACCATATTCCATATAGAGCTCAGATAACGATGTTATTTGATACTAGTTGTTAATCGCAGCTGTGACTAAAAACAAACACTTCCTTTTACTTAATTGGGTAAAAAGTAGTCAGAGTCATAGCAAATAACCAAATGGGTCTCCTGATGGAAAGAGTCAACCATCACCTGTAGATACCAGAGATATTAATGGTGCGTTGCTAGCTTATGGCGAGGTCTAATGCCACATGCATAAGTTTACCGGCTACCTTACCCTCCAAGCCGAAACACGACAGTGACAAGAATTGACGCTATTGCGGCAGTAATAGGTAAAGCGGTGGTACTAGACCCGGGCGAGACGTTGCATAACTTCACCACCTTGTAAATAATATAGCTTATAAATGGTAAAAGAAGTTTTAAAATCAGTCCAGTAATTTTTGAGTTTATAACATTTTAAAAGCAATTTATAAAAAAATGCTTTTAAAATATTAACGTTGCGACGCTACCCGTATTGCGTGATGGCTCATGCATAAGTCTACCGGCTACCTTACCCTCCAAACCGGAACACGATAATTACAATCACTGACGCTATTGCGGCGGGAAATAGGTAAGTCGATGGTACCATATCCCCAGTCGAGACGTTGAAGAACAACAACAATACCCAGGAATAAAGACATCTGCGTTTATCTTACAAATGTTTATTCCTGCCATGAATCATACCCGAGCTCCGTCGATTGTATTGTCGGGGTAGCTCAATACTTGACTAATGGCCACGCCGTTCTTTATTTACATGTAATTTTTATAATAACTGTTTTATTTAACCCGTTTTATTTTTTGTTTTATTATATTTCACAAAAATGACAATCGCATGGAATTTGCTTTGAACACTGAATATCGTCGGCACTTGATAAAACTCCATGTTAACTTATATTTATATCGTATTAAAAGCACTTGTACTGTTTTACTTGACTTTTTATTTATTAAAACCAACCGGTTTCACGTTAGATTCGGTTAGACTAAACAATAATAACTTTTGCACAGATGACGCGTTAAAACGCGAAACCGGTTGGTTTTAATAAATAAGAAGTCAAGTAAAACAGTACAAGTGCTTTTAGTACGATATAAATATAAGTTAGCAGGGAATTTGCCTCAGAATTCGCAAACCTTGAACTAATTTTACAAAGCCATCAAAGTTATCTGAGCAATAAAGCATTAATTGTCTTTTCAAATAAAGTTTGAAATTTCTAAAAATGAACAAATACTTCTTAAAAATATTCTTAGTTCTTTTGTTTATGGGATTTCTTATAATCAAATTCGTTTAGATTGTAATGATTTATTTTCTAGCACCGACTATTTTCAACCGACTTTCCGAAAGGAGGAGGTTCTCAATTCGGTTGTAAGTTTTTTTATTAAGTGGAAGAGTTCCGCAACTACTCGTCTGGATATTTGGTATCACGACCGTACCAATGGGTACGGTCTGGTTTATTTCTGGGTATTGTTGTTGTTCCTCAACGTCTCGACAGAGTATATGGTACCATCGACTTACCTATTTCCTGCCGCAATAGCATCAATGCTTGTCATTATCGTGTTCTGGTTTGGAGAGTAAGATAACCGGTAGACTTATGCATGTGGCATAACACCTCGCCACAAGATAGCAACGCACCATTAACACCTTTGGTGTCTATAGGCGATGGTTGACTCTTTCCATCAGGAGATCCATCTGCTTGTTTGCTATCTTATGATATAGAAAAAAAACTGTAAAATATATTAAAAACGGTCAAGTGCGAGTAGGACTTGCGCACGAAGGGTTCCGTACCATCATAGCAAAAAAAAAACGAAAAAACACGTTTATTTATGGGGATCCCCTTAATATTTTCATTTTATTTTTTATTTTTAGTATTTGTTGTTACAGCGGCAACAGAAATACATAATTTGTGAAAATGTCAGCTTTCTGGCTATCACGGTTTATAGGATGCAGCCTGGTAACAGACAGACGGACAAACAGTCAGTGAAGGCTTAGTCATAGGATCCGGTTTTACCTTTTAGGTACGGAGCCCTAAAAATACTGTTTCGTCAGAATTTTTTGGGGTTTTTTCAAAATTTCTCAAAATGTCCTGGGCCGAATTGGACCTTTTCAGGAAGTCTAAGTTGAGTTAAATCCAATCGAATGCTATCAACTACGTTTCGATCGATCCAGCCGTTCAAAAGTAATGTGATGTTTACATACACACATACATATAGACATACTGACGTCATCGTGAAAATATCTGGAAAAGTTTCCTAGGACCTTAAAACGTGAAGATCTGGTGAAAATTAGATTTTCGAAAATCGGGGTAAAATCATTAACTTCCTTATCTACATAATATGTAGCGGGAAGTTAAAAACGTTTGTTATCTCAGAACTAGGTCATTTATAAACTGATTTTGAAAATAAACCTGTTGTTGCTTGAGAGAGTATATTCCCAGTGTTGTTCTATTTGAATTTAGTAAAGATCTGATGCAGGTTTCCGGTGACACAGGAAATAGGAAGTCGGCTGCTGCAATTTACTGCGTTCAAAAATATTTAAACTGAACCTTTTGACATACGATTTCGATCTTACTTAAACTTGTTAGTTATAGACCGGGATCCCAAGAACGATCTTTTTTTTATTACTAACAAACTGATTTTTTGTAAACAGCTTCGTTTTGACGAGACAACCATCTTTTCTATCTTCGAAAAATCTCGAATCGGGTAACTAATAAAGATAGATAAGAAAGAAAACTTTAGAGTGTTGCACTAAGAAAATTTTCTACTTTACGTGTAGGACAAGGTTACCCTTGAATAACAATAATTGTTAACAAGCTGTTGTGAGAAAATAAAGTTGCTATTAAATTGATTAATATCAATTTAAACATCTCATAATTCCGAAACTTTGGAGTGGAGGACTCGCCAGAAAAACCATCGAATGTGTAGGACAAATGTTTCATCGTGTTTTTCTTAATATATTCAAGCGATTTAAGTCAAAAAATCATTATTGTTATAAATAAATATTTTTTCTTCACCGAATCAAAATTTTCAAAGCAGCATATATTTATTATCTACCCAATTTGAGATTTTTTGAAGATAGAAAAATGGTTGTCTCGTCAAAACGAAGCTGTTTACAAAAATTCAGCTTGTTAGTAATCGGAAAAAAGTTTGTTTCTGCGATCCCGGTCTATTAATAATAAAATACTAACTGTAAAATAAATAATAGAAACTTGTTCAAAAATTTCGCAGTTGCTCTTTTATGAAAAATGCGATGTGAATTATTTATGAGAATGTTACCATCCGGCTCTTTAATATGATAAAATGCTTTCAAGTCAGATGTCAAACGGAAAGGTTTAAGAACTTAATAAAACAATTTCAATGTACCCAAGTATCTCCTCAGAGTTTTCAAAGTTAATATAAGGAGACTAAAAATTATAGACAAGACACTATTTGATTTGCATTTTATATATTTTCAACCGACGTAAAAATGGAAGAGGTTCTCAATTCGATGCGTATAAATAATTTTTATGTTAAACCATGCGTAACTTTTATAATGTAGCTCAATTTTGACATTTTTTTAAATTAGAATAGGTATACACCGAGGGTGGTCTCATTATATTTCAATACATATCAATACATTTCATTAAAAAAATCTGTAAACGGTTGTTCTTGCATCTGAAACTTTCCGCTAAATTAAGGTATTTTAAGCTCAAAGGAGTTAAAATAATAAGCATAGATTTTTTCATTCAAATATCTGTTGTGTTTTAAATGGCAGTATATTTCCACAGGGATGACAATACACATGACAATAGTTTTTCAATGGTTAAAAAATAGTTTTCAAAAAAGTTAAAATGGGTATAGCACGCTATCCTTAAGAGATTGACAAAATATGCCATTGCAAATAATTTGTATTGTATTTGTTGTAAACTTGACTGAATTGTAACCATAAAAATAAAATTGTTGCGTTATTCCAAGGGAATACAATCTGGGCGTCGAGAAATCGGATACCAAATTCATTTTCATCGGGTCACAGCCCATTGTTAGCGGGAATTACCGGCGGCGCTTTGTGGAGGGAAATTAGTTTTGTTCGATTATAGTGACGATTACAGTGAGTTCTGAGGTTAACGCCAAGGTTTAGAATTACTGTAGTTATTATGTTGGTACTTTTTGAAAGCTTTGGCAATTTGTGCTATTGTAAATAAAAACTCAATGTTTTGAGATTAACAAGGTTTTGAATTGCCGTGAGGTTATTATGTTGGTATTTTTTTAAACTGTTGACAATTCGTGCAATTTTAAATAAAAATTCAATGGTCTGAGGTTAACAAGGTTTTGAATTATCGTGGGTTTTATATGTTGGTATTCTTGAAAGTTTTTACAATTTGTGCCATTTTAAATAAAATTCATTGTTCTAAAATTAACAAGATTTCGTTTTACTGTGGCATTTTTATGTTGGTACTCATTGAAAACTTTGAGAAATTTAGCAATTTTCAGTAAAATTCACTGTATTAAAAATTAAAAAGGTTTTTAGATTACTGTGGAGTTATTATATTGTTACTTTTTGAAAGCTTTTTCGATTGGTGCTATTTTAAATAATCTTTGAGAATAATGGTGAAATTTTGATTCACGAATACATTAGAAAATCAATAAGTTTATCTTTATTTTATAATATTACAAAAGTGTAGAATGTCACAAGGGGAAGTCGAAATAAACTGGGTTTGATTCTTGGGCTAGAATATCTTTCGCTAGCTTAATAGCGTGATTTATTCATACCATTAATATATATATATATATATATATATATATATATATATATATATATATATATATATATATATATATATATATATATATATATATATATATATATATACCATATATAATAAAACCATCGTTTACCGGGTCAGCTATACTATTGACGACATGGTAATGTACTCTCAGGCGAAGCTGCTTGGATCAACTAGTTATAATTATTATTGCGATGACCCATGATACACCATCAGAAAAGTTATCAATTTGCTATTTTGCTATAAAGGGAAGTAAAATATTTCGGGATTTTCCATCCAATTTTTTCTAAAAATTTGCCAAAATTAACACATCAGACCATAGGATTTTAAAATTTATAAAGGGATTTTCATTTTAAACCAATTAACCTGTCACCCAAAACGGTTTTATCAAAATATATAGCCGCAGTAATTTTATCAGTCATGTAAATCCAATTAAAAAATCAATTAATATAAACATTTGAAGAGGCGCACCTGACCCAACGGACCGTTAGTGGAACATTCCGATTCATTAGGTTGAAAGATCTCGAACCCTTTCGGAGATAAAGCCTTCCTGTAGCGGCTGATTAAATTTATCAATATAGGCGCAATTATGGGGGCTTCGGATATTTTGTTTTTTAACTTCCCGTTACGTATGTAGATAAGGAAGTTACTGATTTTGTCCTGATTTTGGAAAGTCGAGTTTTCTCCAGATCTCCAACTTTTGAGGTCCTAGAAACATTTTCTAACTGTTGTCACGATGACGGCAGTATGTCTGTATGTATGTATGTGTATATATGTGTATGTGTGTGTATGTGCATATTTATATCTAACGTGTATATTTTTATCTAACAATCGTAACACAAGCAAAATATTTACTGTTTTTTTTTCGATTATATCAATTCGCTGCGCCTCACAGCCCGTCACGTAGTTAAATTCTTATTTAAATGCTCCATAACTAGTGTATTTTGAGATAAATACAAGTTTATTTATTGAATCCGAATACAGTAAATATATAAAATTTAATCCAAATCCAAGAGTCAGTCGTGTAGGCATGAATGAGTTAAAAACACATACATACAAATTTTCTACGGAAGTAGAAAATAATATTTGCTTCTCAATTTTTTTGTATCTGTTCCATATTTTTACATCATTATGGTATGAATCTCTCAGTACACAATAAAGTAAAAGAAAAGCGTAATTATTATATACCATTATGTAGCAGCTTGCTACATCGTCAATCGCTACGAACAGAACTGCTTTTTAACTTTCCGCTACGTTAGCAGTATAAGAAAGTTCATAGTAACATTAGTATTTCTGTGTGTATGTATTTATGTGTGTATGTATTTGGTGTATATATGTTTGTGTGTACATGTTAGTATGTAAATCCCTAGTAACTTTTCAACGGCTTGACCAACCGAAACTCGGTTAATGGCATTTGATTAGGTTTCACCAAACTTAGACTTACCAAAACTTAAACCGATTCGGCTCAGGAAAGTTTGAGAAATTAAAAAAAAAAAATGTTGGCTAATCAATGTTTTTCTTTACTTCCAGATAATGTACCAATTGAGTACATAATCTAATCAGCTGAAAAATTTCGCCCAGCCCAATGTCGTAAATTTTATGAGAATCGATTTATCCGTTCCAAAAATTTTGAAAATATATAAATATTATATATATATATATATATATATATATATATATATATATATATATATATATATATATATATATATATATATATATATATATATATATATATATATATATATATATATATATATATGTATATATATATATAGATCAGTAAATGTAACTCTACCACATAGTAGTCACGATGGTAGTGACTTGCATAGCCAATCGGTCGCCTTTCACGATCTGCTTGGCAGAACGGCAGTTGGTATATTCTTCAAAGGAATAATATAAATTTAAAATAAATTTGTAAATTTCTGCAAACTTTTACGTGTATCTTGCATACACATGCAGTAATAAAGTATTACATCGGCTCTTGTTAAGTGAAGTAGTGCTCGTGTATCATGAAGATGCTTCGGCTGCGAAGTAAAACGTGCGTTGAGTACGTAAATTGTGTGCTTTTGCCCTTAGTGCTTATAAAGTGTGGTGGACGAGGGTGGATAACTATACCGCTGGGGTCTTCGATATTTTTCAGGCCTAAGTTGAGTTTGTTCCATTTCTTATACATTAACCTATGAATTAAATCATTTTTCTCACCTTCGGGCGGAAAGCGTCAATTTTCCTCCCGCTGCGCTAAACGAAAATGCCGCTTTCCGTCTCCGTCGAGGAGAAAAAGGGTATACACACCACGGGCAGTAAATAAGAAAACCTCAGATCACATGTTTATTAACCTCGGCTTCGCCTCGGACAACAATTACATGTGATCTGAGACATTTCTTATTTTGCTGCCCTAGATGTGTAATATACTTTATCTTTATTGAATCACATACAAATCGTACACTGCACAGGGTAAAAATGAAAGATCCCTTTGAAGAATAGATTTTAATAATACATCGTCTGACAGAATGTCAGATGTGCTATTCTTAAAATTTCTTTCGTAAAAGACGAACGACTGGCTATGCGAGTCACTACCATACCATACCTACTAAGTGGTAGAGTTCTGTAACGTCTCGCCCAGGTCCAGACACGCCAATCTAATTCTGTCACAAAATCATCTGAACTTGTTACTCTTGTGTTCTGGTTTACTGGGTAAAGTAGCTGCCAAATTTAATTAAAATCGATTTATCCATTCAGGAGTTATCGTTGACGACGACGAAATACTTTAATTTAGCGGGAAGTTTCAGGGACGGCCTGCATGGTCAACAGTTGACAGATTTTTTTATCTCTTAAAAAGATACAAAAACGCTTTAAATTTATGTTCCTAAATTGTATTGTAGAGCATAAATACAAAATTTTAGATAATTTTGTCAATAAACATTTAATTTTTGATTTGAATTTTAATACTCCCTTTTGCCACTCATGAGATAAAACTCAAAACATACTACATGTATGTTTCTTTAATCGGATTGAAGAGCATGAGTGCTAAGTTTAAATATATTTTGATAATAAATACTTTATTTGCTATAAAACACCAACAATCATAATTCACTTAAATAAATATTCACGGGACATATTACATTTACTGATCTATATATATATATACATATATATATATATATATATATATATATATATATATATATATATATATATATATATATATATATATATATATATATATATATATATATATATATATATATATATATATATATATATTTAAACTTAGCACTCATGCTCTTCAATCCGATTAAAGAAACATACATGTAGTATGTTTTGAGTTTTATCTCATGAGTGGCAAAAGGGAGTATTAAAATTCAAATCAAAAATTAAATGTTTATTGACAAAATTATCTAAAATTTTGTATTTATGCTCTACAATACAATTTAGGAACATAAATTTAAAGCGTTTTTGTATCTTTTTAAGAGATAAAAAAATCTGTCAACTGTTGACCATGCAGGCCGTCCCTGAAACTTCCCGCTAAATTAAAGTATTTCGTCGTCGTCAACGATAACTCCTGAATGGATAAATCGATTTTAATTAAATTTGGCAGCTACTTTACCCAGTAAACCAGAACACAAGAGTAACAAGTTCAGATGATTTTGTGACAGAATTAGATTGGCGTGTCTGGACCTGGGCGAGACGTTACAGAACTCTACCACTTAGTAGGTATGGTATGGTAGTGACTCGCATAGCCAGTCGTTCGTCTTTTACGAAAGAAATTTTAAGAATAGCACATCTGACATTCTGTCAGACGATGTATTATTAAAATCTATTCTTCAAAGGGATCTTTCATTTTTACCCTGTGCAGTGTACGATTTGTATGTGATTCAATAAAGATAAAGTATATTACACATCTAGGGCAGCAAAATAAGAAATGTCTCAGATCACATGTAATTGTTGTCCGAGGCGAAGCCGAGGTTAATAAACATGTGATCTGAGGTTTTCTTATTTACTGCCCGTGGTGTGTATACCCTTTTTCTCCTCGACGGAGACGGAAAGCGGCATTTTCGTTTAGCGCAGCGGGAGGAAAATTGACGCTTTCCGCCCGAAGGTGAGAAAAATGATTTAATTCATAGGTTAATGTATAAGAAATGGAACAAACTCAACTTAGGCCTGAAAAATATCGAAGACCCCAGCGGTATAGTTATCCACCCTCGTCCACCACACTTTATAAGCACTAAGGGCAAAAGCACACAATTTACGTACTCAACGCACGTTTTACTTCGCAGCCGAAGCATCTTCATGATACACGAGCACTACTTCACTTAACAAGAGCCGATGTAATACTTTATTACTGCATGTGTATGCAAGATACACGTAAAAGTTTGCAGAAATTTACAAATTTATTTTAAATTTATATTATTCCTTTGAAGAATATACCAACTGCCGTTCTGCCAAGCAGATCGTGAAAGGCGACCGATTGGCTATGCAAGTCACTACCATCGTGACTACTATGTGGTAGAGTTCTGCATTGTCTCGCCCGGGTCTGGTACCACCGCCTTACCTATTGCTGCCACAATAGTGTCAGTGCTTGTCACTGTTGTGTTATGGTTTGGAGGTTAAGGTAGCCGGTAAACTTATGTATTTGGCATTAGACTTCGCCACAAGATAGCAACGCACCATTAACATCTTTGATGTGTATAGGGTTGACTCTGACCATCAGGAGGCCCATCTGCTTGTATGCTATCTTATGATCTATTTTTCTTCGTTGATCTACGGGTTATCTAGAGGCCAAATTCAGTTTAACCTGACACTCTATCTAGAATATTAGAGCATCCTTAGATTATTTTACTGCACAAATTATTTAATTTAGCTCAAAGTGAAGTCAGCAAAGACACGGTCGGACCACTAATTGAAACCGCCGTGAGCACCTTTCCGCTTCGACTGCCTTTCTAGATGTTTTAATTCTCTAGCGACTAGCGACAAACATATGAGTACTCAATATCAAAAACTTTTTGAATGTTACATAGATTTCATAATTACTATATCCATACTATATACATAAAAAGGTGTTTTATGACCGTATTCCCGAAGAGATAGAGATACAATCAGTGTAACCCAAAATTAGCCGAAGTCAAAGTCTCGCAATGTGATAAATGGCAAGCCTATCGTCAACCGATCATTTATTCAATCCCGAACAACGTTGTTTTATTAGAAATCTGAAAAAAAAACTATTTAATTTGGCCTACCCGGGAACCTGACCCGAGACCTGATATAGTCAACACCGACATCGGACCACTAGACCACAGAGGCGATTCACTGTATACTATAATATTATAAATACGAAAGTCTGCTTATCTGTAACGCTTTTACGTCTGAACCACTGAACTGATTTTGATTAAATTTGGCACTGATCTAGTTAAAAATCTCGGATCAAACATAGGACGTTTTTCAAAAAGTTTGTCCGTCTGTAACGCTTTAACGGCTAAACCGCTGAATTGATTGTGATGAAATTTAGCAAAGAGATTGCTTAAGATTTGAAGTCAAACAAAAAGTATTTTTTATTAAAATAACCCCCGAAAGGGCTGAAACAGGAGGTAAAAGTATGTATGTAAGATTATGTTAATAATAATATTGCCACTGATATAAAAAACCCAAGATGCATAGTCCCGAACAAAACTGACACTCAAAACTGTCCCTAATTTCACATAAGTAGTTACAGATATGGCAAAAACATGTTATTTTTTTTTTGCATTTCCGACCTTAAACGCAAGATTTATGGTCGATTTTAAAAATCAATGTACAAAATTGACAGTGTCGCGATCCACCGACCACACAGCCTATAGACGGCTAATGTTTGATTTTCCGTATTGAATGCATTCTGGCAACTAGCTGAGGTAAGACGAAGTGGGGTTGCAACGCCGTAATTGGCTAACTCAGGCCACAGTGAAAGATAGAAATGTACAGAGCATCTGATTGGTCGACACTGATTACCCAATCACTACTCATTGGCGCGTGGACATTTACATCGGAACTATAAGTCAGATGTGTTGACACAAGTCATTCGCCTATTATTAGGTATCTATGGGCTGTGTGGTCGGTGGTCGCGATTGAAGCGATTCCATTTGAAATGAGCACACAATTTAAAATTATGCGCTCATTTTTAGAGGACGTTTTTGAGACTCTGATTGTGTATCTTGGGTTTTTATATCAACATAACCTATTGCTCTACTCGCGGGTGAAGCTCAAATATTTATAAATAAAAATGGTCCCGGACAATCCCTGGGCCAGGTAAAAAAATTGAGGTTTCTTTGAGGTTTTTCTCAAAAATCTAAAATCTCAGTAGCAGCTCGGAGAATAACGATGTGGTGTATTACCAATACGATGTGTGATGAGCACGTAAAATTGTCGGTTCCGGTTATCGCCAGACATAGTCGATTATCGTTGACTCCTGCTTCGTCGTCGATGCTTTTCCTTTAATCAGTATTTTAGCCAATGGAAATAGAGAGCCTTGTTAAAATGATCTTTTTTTACATTATAAGATGGCAAGCAAGCAGATGGGTCTTCTGATGGAAAGAGTCAACCATCGTCTATAGACACCAAAGATGTTAATGGTGCGTTGCTATATTGTGGCGAGGTCTAAAGCCACATGCCTAAGTTTACCGGCTACCTTATCCTCCAAAACGGAACACGACAGTGACGCTATTGCGGCAGGAATAGGTAAGGCGGTGGTACTTGACCCGAGCGAGACAATGCAGAACCTAGTAGTCACGATGGTAGTGATTCGTATAACCAATTGGTCGCCTTTTACGACCTGCCTGGCAGAACAGCAGTTGGCCTATCATTCAAGGAGCCCGGGATCAAAATGAGGAATTTTTTATAGGTATACTGTAATAAGGACTACAAGATTGACTACAAGTATCTTTATGGTATTTTAATGAAAAAGACATTAAAAATAAGAATTAATAACGAGTATGATGGTGTTCTGCGGAATGTATCAGCTGAGTTTAATCTTTAAGCTTCCTGATAAGTTTTTGGACGAATTATACTCGCCTTTTTAAGTGATCCCAGACCTACTCAATGGGGCTATGGTTGAGACTCCGCGCTTGTCAATCTAAACGATGAATAAGGACTTCTTGCATAAAAGCTACTACGTCGCTAGAATGGTTGGCTTGATTATTTTCGTCAATGTAATAGGCATCTTCACCAAATACAGGCGGTATGAGTTATGCCTGTTGACAAAGAATTTCTGTTATATACCTTTGCGGTTTTTCATCGCCTGAGTCACTAAAATTAGGTTGTCTTGTGGTTATGTGCAACGTCTTTTCCCTGAACCTTGCTTTCTCTGAATGGGTTCTGTCTCTTGGTATCTAGTCCAGGTCCTACGGATGGTTTAACCGTTGTAAGACATAACATAAGCTACATTTCTCTTACAGCATCGCCATAACTTTACTAACTCTTATTGCTATTTCTGCCATTACAATCGAAACAAAGTTTTAAGTCACATCTGGTTGGATTATGTGACAAACATATATTATTGTAACAAAAATAACAAAATGTTAGTTTTAGATGCCTGATAATCTTTTAATCGCAATACCGAAAAAAAATAAGCAAAAAGTCACAAACGGAAAAGGAATTATTATTTTGGGGTACGTGTGAAAAAATAACATCCCCACTTTACATCGATCAACGTTCAGTTCCGCTGTAATTTGGAAAGAAAGGCAAAACTAGCCTCTAAAAAGCTTGGTGTCCTCAGCAGAGCAAAGCAGTACTTCATGCCAGCCCATTGCCTCCTAAAGATGGAGGCCCAAATTCGACCTTACATGGAGTACTATTCTCACCAATGGGCCGGTGCTCCTCAGTACAAGCTTCTTCCTCTTGATCGCATTCAACGTAGAGCGGTTCGAATCGTTGACGACCAGACTATTTTTAATCGGCTTGACTCTTTGGCGTTACGCAGAGATGTAGGTTCGTTCCGCATTTTTTTACCGCATTTACCATGGGGAGTGTTTTGACGAGTTGTTCGGATTAATTCCTGCCTCTAAATTCCATCATCGGACATCGCGTCAAAATTTAAAGTTCCATCTATATCACCTCCATGTCTGGAAATCCACAACCGTGCGCTTTTGTCGGCACTTTTTGCCTCGCAATACTCCTTTGTAGAATCAATTACCCTCGGCGGTGTTTTCGAACGGATACGATTTGGGAACCTTCAAGAAACGAGCTTATTCATTCTTAAAAGGCCGGTAACACAGCTGCAAGACCCCGGTATTGTAAATGCTCATGGGCGACGGTGATCACTTACCATCAAGTACACCCCCTGCTTGTTTGCTACCTATAATATAAAAAAAAAACGTGTAAGGGAGCTACCCTGAAAAAACCATTTTCAAAATTTTGTTACCACTTTGGTGACGTGACTAATATATTCGTGCCAAATTATAGCTTTCTAGTAATACGGATCTCTGAGCTATCATGTGAATGGACAGACATAGCAAAACTATAAGGATTCTTAGTTACTTCGGAACCCTTAAAACGAAAACTCCTTAGAACCTCTTTAGAACTAAGTGATTAAATACTTATGATGTTAACTCACTAAATTAACTAAATTACTAACTAAATTAATTAAACTAAAAATGAAAACTCTTAGTTTTTTTCTATAAAAGGAATTTATTTAAATATTTTAATATTTGCCGCTCCGTTGGTCGAGTGGTTAGCGTACCTGACTACGCAAGCAACTGGGCTCGGGTTCGATCCCCGACGGGGACAAACATTTGTGTGATGAGCATAAATGTTTGTATTTCCGGGTTTGGGTATTTATTATGTATATAAAAGTATTTATATAATATGTATTTCTATGTATTATTATCGTTGACTTACACCCATAACACAAGCAAATAATTTGCTTACTTTGGGGTTAGATCAGTCATTGTACTACCATCGTGATAGAAATATTTGAACAATCGGGCTGTCCACACCAAGGATGTCTATGTATGAGACATTGCTATCCCGCCACATGGATAGTAACACCCCCATGTTAGTCCAATTCCCCTTTAAAAATTAGACTATATGCCGTTCTGCCAGGCAGTTTGTAGAAGGGAATGATGGGCTATGCGAGTCACTACCATCGTGGCTACTACGTGGTAGAAATCTACGTCTTGTCCGGTTATTTGGTACCACCGCCTTATCTATTCCTGCCTCGATACGGTCAATGCTTTTCATGTTTGTGTTCCGGTTTGGAGGGTAAGGTAACCGGAAGACTTATGCATGTGGCATTGCTATTCCGCCATAGGAATAGCAAAGTACCATTAATATTTTTGGTGTCTAAATGCGATGGTTTCTCTTTCCATCAGGAAAGCCATCTGCTTGTTTGCTATTTAATGATATAAAAAAACACAGGGTATTACTATACAACAGCAACATTGACGTCATCGCAGTCATCGCCAATGCATTTGCGCTTAAGTAAGTACCAAGCTCAGTTGGGTCCCTGCATCTTTGACATTTACATGAAAAATATTTTGTATCTTTCAAATGTTGTCGTCTGGCTTGTGTTCCCCATAAAGCATGACTGTACATAGTTGAAATGTGAATAATTTTAAATATAGGTAACCTTTACAATTATCTTGTAAAGTGATTTGTTTTCGTTAGTGTTGTTAGTGTTGACTTCAAATGTGTGCTTTGTATTTGGTATACTGCTGTGCTCTATTAAGCAGGTATTGTAATATAAAATTTAAAAGTGGTAGTGCCATGCTTAGCCGAATGGGTCGGCACGACCGGGGCGATACCACTACCTCACTTAAAACCAACGTAAAGTAACATCTTTGATGTTGCGTTTCGTTTGGTCTGTGAGGTTCCCGGAGGCCCTTTCCCCCCTCCCCCTAACACGATGGAAGCGCAATTTGAAGGTAGTAGTTTACCCCAGGGGGGTACCACTAGCGTAAGCGGTGGAGAATCCCCCTCTGGACATCCATGTTCAGGGGTTTGTAATCAGCCTAATCATGGATGCCCAGGCTGCCCTGCGTACTCTGGGGGGGCACAATTGCGCTCTCAAACTTCGCTGCTCGGGGAAAATCGAACAGACATCGAAAGGCACCCTCTACCACACTCCACGTGGATTATACTAATATTAGGGGTCTTCACTCAAACCTAAATGCCGTCCACTACCACCTTGAGACGGCTAAGCCGGCTCTGTTCTTTTTAACTGAGACGCAGATATCTTCTCCGGCTGATACCTCATATCTCTCCTACCCGGGGTACAAATTCGAGCATTCATTTGTACCCCGGGCGGGAGTTTGTGCTTATGTCAGAGAGGATATCTGCTCTCGACGTCTCAGCAGCATTGAAGGCTATAGGGACCTATCCATCCTCTGGCTGCGTGTAGACTGCGACGACCATCCCCGCATCTATGCGTGCCTCTACAGGTCCCATAGCGGAAATGCTGAAGTCGACAGGCTCGTTGAGCACCTTCAAACGGCTGTAGATTCCGTGTTGCAACAGACCCCCTCCGCTGAGATCGTGATCTTAGGCGATTTTAATGCCCACCACGCCGAATGGCTGTGTTCACGCACTACCGATCATGCGGGGAGGTCTGTTCACGATTTTGCCTTGGCATATGGTCTAACACAATTGGTAACCACGCCTACGCGAATTCCCGATGTGGACGATCATACGCCTTCACTGCTGGACCTTCTGCTGACCTCCCATCCGGACAATTATCAGGTATCTGTGGACGTCCCTCTAGGTACGTCAGACCACTGCCTGATCCGGAGTAAAGTGCCGGTTACGCGCCTATCACGGCCTCCTTTTGCAGGCTGTCGTCGCGTTTGGCACTATAGGTCAGCAGATTGGGACGGGATGCGGTCTTTTTTTGCGTCCTACCCATGGGGGCGGATGTGCTTCTCGCTGGATGATCCGAGTGTCATCGCTGACTCTATCGCTGATGTGGTGCTGCAGGGCATGGAACTTTTCATTCCATTTTCTGCGGTACCGGTTGGTGGTAAGTCTCAGCCTTGGTTTGGTCGCTCCTGCAAAACGGCTTCACGCCGAAAGCAGGAATGCTACCGGGCTTGGGCTGCAGCGTCGACATCTCGTGATGAAAAAACCAGCGCGTTATGAAAGGAGTACAATTCCGCTTCGAGGTTCTTCAAAAGAGCTATCGCCAAGGCAAAATCTGAACACATTGGCAGAATTGGTGAGAAATTAGTTCGCCTTCCTTCGGGAACTCGTGCGTTCTGGTCTCTCGCCAAGGCTGTCTTGGGGAATTTCTCACAGCCCTCTCTTCCACCCTTACACGGAGATGATGACTCTCTGGCCCATACCGCAAGGGAGAAGGCCGATCTTTTGGGCTCGCTCTTTGCGGCCAACTCGACTCTGGACGACCAAGGAAATGCACCGCCTACCATCCCGCAGTGCTATAGTTCTATGACGGAATTAAAATTCTTGCAGTCTTCCGTACGTAAAGCATTTTTTTCCTTGGACGTCCATAAGTCGAGTGGACCGGATGGCATCCCTCCGATTGTACTTAAATCATGTGCTCCAGAGCTGGCGCCGGTACTAACACGCCTTTTCCGGCTCTCCTACTCACTCGGCGTAGTACCGATTTCATGGAAGACAGCTTTAGTGCATCCCATCCCTAAAAAAGGAGATCGCTCTAATCCGTCTAACTATCGGCCGATAGCCATAACCTCTTTGTTCTCCAAAATTATGGAGACAATCATCAACTCGCAGCTCCTCAAGTATTTAGAAGAGCACCAGCTGATTAGCGACCGCCAGTACGGTTTCCGTCGCGGCCGCTCAGCTGGTGATCTTCTTGTATACTTAACACATCGGTGGGCGGAAGCAGTTGAGTCTAAGGGGGAGGCATTGGCAGTTAGTTTGGACATAGCGAAGGCCTTTGATAGGGTATGGCACAAAGCGCTTCTGGCGAAGCTGCCTTCCTATGGGCTTCCCGAGAAATTATGCAAGTGGATCACCAGTTTTTTGGCTGATCGGAGCATCAAGGTCGTAGTTGACGGTGCATGCTCTGACCTTAAATCTATCAATGCTGGTGTTCCACAAGGCTGCGTGCTATCACCGACACTGTTCCTTCTGCATATCAATGACATGATGCGAATTCGCAACATACATTGCTATGCAGATGATAGTACTGGTGATGCTACATACTCCGGCCGAAGCGGTATTTCTCGGGAACACGTCGAAGAGAGCCGAAACAAGCTTGTGTCCGAAGTTGAGAATCGACTAACCGATGTCTCGGAATGGGGTCGTCAAAACCTGGTCACTTTTAACCCCAAAAAGATACAGCTTTGCGTGTTTTCCGCTAAAAAGACACCCTTTGTCGTGTCACCTCGATTTGGGGATACTCTCTTGACAGCCTCAGCTAGTATCGGGATTCTGGGAGTCGACATATCGAATTACGTTCAGTTTCGCGGTCATTTGGAAGGTAAGGCTAAACTAGCCTCCAAAAAGTCGGTGTGCTCAGCAGAGCGAGGCAGTACTTCTTGCCTGCCCATCGTCTTCAACTTTATAAGGCTCAAATTCGGCCCCACATGGAGTACTGTTCTCATCTCTGGGCCGGAGCTCCTCAGTACCAGCTCCTTCCTCTTGATCGCATTCAGCGTAGAGCGGTTCGAATCGTTGACGACCTGGCTATTTCGAAACGGCTCGACTCTTTGGCATTGCGCAGAGATGTTAGCTCACTCTGTGTCTTCTATCGTATCTTTCATGGAGAGTGTTCCGACGAGTTATTTGGACTAATTCCTGCCGCCGAATTCCATCATCGGACATCGCGTCAAAATTTGAAATTCCATCCTCACCATCTCGATGTCTGGAAATCCACAACTGTGCGTTTCTCTCGACACTTTTTGCCTCGCACTACTTTGTTGTGGAACCAATTACCGGCAGGGGTGTTTCCAAACGGTTACGACTTGGGGGCCTTCAAGAAAAGAGCTTACTCATTCTTAAAAGGCCGGCAACGCAACTGCAAGACCTCTGGTATTGTGGATGTCCATGGGCGGCGGTGATCACTTACCATCAGGTGCACCTCCTGCGCGTTTGCCCCCTCTTCTATAAAAAAAAATAAAAAAAATAAAGCGTTTAATTCAGAGCCACTGAGTAAACGAATTTCTAATGCATTTGTGTGATATTCGAGCATTGCACACATAGACACCTCTCACGGACACGATATTTCGGAGTGGTTCGGACAGTTTTTTCAACACCAGTCCGAGATATCGCGTCCGTGAGAGGTGTATATGTGTGCTATGCTCAAATATTACTTGTATGTAACATTGACTTCTGTTAGTCAATAAGTATTCTGTGGTCGAAACGTAGCCATCAAACCCACGATTCTAATTTCTAGTAATGATACAATCCAGAAATACATAACGTGACAATATATCATGGCTTATGAAACTATTTACCATATCAATAGAATGGTATCGAGTCCTCTGTAATCTACATGTTAATATAGTGCCAAGACAATAGGAACAAAGCCCTTCCACAGATATTCCAAGCTACGCGTAAGCCCGGGTAAATTAATCAAACCTTGACACACCTGGACATTTAAATATAAACTAAGTGAAATATAAACAACAAACTGACCGGCGCAACTTCGTCTTTGAAAAGAGTACAATGTCATTAATATAGGTACAATATGCGAAAGTTTGTACTTTCTATATTTGTGTTTTAGCACTCACCCCGTGCTTGGGAAGAATTGAAAAACTTTGAAAACTACAATGAAAAATTTCGAAATGTAGGGTTTGAATCTACGATGTTCCCTCAAGTAGGGACGCTCTACCAACGGAGCTAGTGTTGACAGGTTTGAAATTCTTCATTGCTATACGATCGATTCCGTCGATTGTACTGATCGCCAGATATACATACGTATAACTAGTTAAATGAGTTCATCTTTACAGATGAAATTCACATTTATAATCATACTAGCGACCAGCCCGCGGTTTCACCCGCGTTGGTTTTGTTCCCGTGGGAATATTGGAAAGTTTTATATACGAAAACATTTCTCAAGAATCAATTTATCTATTAAAAAACCGCATCATAATCCGTTGCGTAGTTTTAAAGACTTAAACACATATAGGGACATAGGGACAGACAGAGAAAGCGACTTTGTTTTATACTTTAGTGATACCAGGGCTCGCTTCAATGTCGAAATTTAGAAATTGGAACCCAAAAAGTTGATAATTAAAAAAAAAATTGTTTTTGTCACGCAAAACATTCTGTAAACTCAAGGGCTTTATTGTTTTCTACTGATAGTGGAGTAGTATCATTTTGAATCAAAACTAAACTAAATTATTTGGGTTTTCATCAACTCAAAACTTTCCTTTGCTTATTTAATATTTAAAATAGCTATGTAATACGGAAAATATATTAATAAATTTATTATATCGAAAACAGCGATAACCTCAACTCAGAGAACGGACCATAAAATGTATTAATAATGCGCAAAATAAATTGGTTTTTTCCTGTTAATTGATAACTAAAGCAGTCAAATAGGGATGGCCGATATACATCGATGTTTCGACTATCGATGTTTTTTCCGGGAAACATCATTTTTTTTGGTCGATTTTTTTTGGAATCGAAACATCGATGGTCGATGTAGAATAATGAACCATCGACATCGAAATAAATTTCTACTAGAAATTTTTATGCGCGCGCTAAAAATTAAAAAAAAATCTAAAAATACCAAAAAAAAAAATCGGAAAAATTACAGTTATAAATATGGGAAAAAAATCTATTAAACACAATTGTTAATGACTTGTAAGTGCATTTTCATAGCTGGAATATGATCTTAGAATTGAAAAATTGACAAAATTTTTAAAAAATAGCATGTAAAGAGAAGCTACAAAATAACCGTATTTTCGAATTTCAGATTGTCGTTCGATTGTATCGAATTTTTTTAATCTTTAAATGATCTACGCAGTGTTTAATAGATTTTTTTCTCTTATTTATAACTTTAATTTTCCCGATTTTTCAATTTTCCCGAATTTTCAAAGAAAGTATTTTTTAAGTAATTTACAAATTTGATTCTAAAATTGAGACATATAATTTTTACAAACTTTTTATTAGCTTCACCTATATGTATGTTTGTATGTTTGTATGTTTGTATGTTTGTATGTTTGTATGTTTGTATGTTTGTATGTTTGTATGTTTGTATGTTTGTATGTTTGTATGTTTGTATGTTTGTATGTTTGTATGTTTGTATGTTTGTATGTTTGTATGTTTGTATGTTTGTATGTTTGTATGTTTGTATGTTTGTATGTTTGTATGTTTGTATGTTTGTATGTTTGTATGTTTGTATGTTTGTATGTTTGTATGTTTGTATGTTTGTATGTTTGTATGTTTGTATGTTTGTATGTTTGTATGTTTGTATGTTTGTATGTTTGTATGTTTGTATGTTTGTATGTTTGTATGTTTGTACGTTTGTACTTTTGTATGTTTGTATGTTTGATAAAATTATTCCATTTTTTAATTTGCAAAATATGATTTTTGTTATTTTATATAATTTTCATCTATAGTCGATAAGGTAAGAAACTTAATTTTAATTTTTTATAATTATTCCTACAGTCGATAAGACAGGACTTGATGTTAATTTTAATTTCCAATAATTATCTTTAGCCGATTTCTCCAATATTGACAAATTTTTGAATACTAAGGAGAATTTTAATTTTACAAAACAAATAATAGTTTTAAAAAACTAAAAAATCACGCTTTTATGAATAAACCAAACTAAAAAGTAAAAAATAAATAATAGTTTAAAAAAACTAAAAGCACGCTTTTTATAGAAAATCAAAGCAAAAAATAGAAAATAAATTTTAATAAATTTAAATTAAGAATAGTGTTGAAAATTTCAATAAATATAAATTAATAATAGTGTGAATAAAAAAAAATTATTTTATTTTAAAAAAAGCGTGGGGTGCTTTTTAAGATATTATCAAAATGATAATCACTCTACTCATATCTGTCAATAAAATATTTATAACAAATAACAAAATATTTGTCGCGATTCTCAAGATCGATTTTTTTTGGAATCGTACATCCCTAGTTTGAGGTTTATTATCGAATATTATTATTGGGTTTTAGGCTAATTAACGGAAGTTATAGGCAAATTATAAAGACCGATATACCTCCTGATAACACTAACTTGACGTCAAACGAAATTTCCTACTTTGAGTTATAATTAAAATACTTGTTAGGTAATTCTGATAATCTCGTTAGCGAATTTCTGGGATTTCCGGTGGCTAACAAGGAAAAATAGGACAAGCGATTCAAAAATACTGAAAATATATAGTGTATAAATATGTAATACTGTCAAGATGTTTATGACTAATTTTTGATACGCTGAAAAAATAGTTTTTTTAGATTTGTAGTTATAGGTAACTAATAGGTAATCGCTCGCTTTGCCAACTCTTTCCGTCAAGTTTGCTTCAAATTGCGGATGTAGATTGACAGTAAGTTATAGGTAAGGTGGCTATCTGGGTACGATGTTATTTATAAACAAACGTGTCCTGACATAAGTCACGTAAGCCAAATTTGAAGAAATCTATTGAAGTATATGTTATTAAATCTAACGAATCTTGTCCGAAAAGAGCATTTGACTGTAATTCGTCAGCCTATAAAGTATCTACGCATTAAAATATTTCCACAAAATTACGATGAAAAATCTGAACAATAGTGGAATCAATGTACACAATATATAAAGATATGCAGTCTTTTGGGTTTTTTATTTTATTAATTGCAATTATTAATCGCAAGCGCGCAACTAACTGTTAGTATAGAATTATATATATTTTCATGCTTATGATATATTTGACCAATCACATTACAAATATTTTATATTTTTCATCTAAATTATACTTATGGATTTTTTTAATTCAAAGAACCAGATTTCTTTTTTAATGTTTATTATTATATTTTTATCTCTTAGCATACAAAATATATTTGTTCAAAATTTTAATTCTAATTTTAAAAAGCTATATACTTCAAAATCTATTCATCAATCCTTCTACAACAATACATTTGTAATAAACCATCTGTTTACTATCTAAATTCACTCTTATCAGAACCACACAACCCCCATGAAAAAAAAATATATAAAAAATATATTTTAAAATATAAAAATTATATATTTTAAATATATGAAAAATACATGAAAAATATATAAATTATATATCAAAATATAAAGTCCATAAATTTCCAGATCGCTACTATTACTGTATAATGAGGGAACGTCGTAGGTTCGAACCCTACATGTCGAAATTTTTTTTTGTTGTTTTTAAAGTTTGTATTTTCGTCCTCCATAATTGCAGTTAGGTAGTTTAATTTTTTCAAAAAAAACTTAGGTTATATTTGATTTTAGATTTTAAGCTTTATCCGTCGCAAATTTTATCAAAATCTGTTGGCAGACATACTTTCGGATTTACAATAAATACTAGCTACACCATGCAGCCCGCTATTTTTAAAAAAATATTTTGATGAATCCCACGGTGTTCCCGTGGGATTCATCAAATATTACTTTAATAATAATAATAAAAATATTACTTATAACTTATAATTTCGGGATTAAAAAATACTCTATGAGCTATTCTAGATTATTATCATCTAATCGTGTGCCAAAATATATCCCAATCATTTCTGCCGTTTTTGTATATCCATAAGCTATGAGCAGCGTGATCCGTGGTAATTCCCCCGTGTTAATCCTGGACTCCTTTGAAAAATGCCAACTGCTGTTCTGCCAGGCAGGTAGTAAAAGGCGACCGATTGGCTATACGCGTCATTGCCATCGTGACTACTAGGTGGTAGAATTCAGAATTATCTCGCCCAGGTCTGGTACTACCATCTTACCTATTCCTGCCGCAATAGCGTTAGTGCTGTTGTCGGTAGCCGGTAAAATTATACATATGACATTAGACTTCGCCATAAGATAGGAAAAGCACCATTAACATATTTGGTGTCTATAGGCGATGATTGACTCTTTCCATCAGGACACCCATCTGCTTGTTTGCTGTCTTATTATATAAGAAAAAATCTCCAAAATCATGTATGCGTGTAGCATTAATGTTTCTATGCAAATCATATAGCATTGTAAGATTCGAAGTATTCTGTATTACTTGCCCGTTTTATCATTTTAGAAGTTCAGCGACGGGCTTCAATATACTATAATTCGAGGAATTTCACTAACCCAGAATTTATTAACCCACAAACTCTTGATAGTCGTTACTAATGAATTAATAATTAAAGAATCGTAAAATGTGTGCACCTTGCTGACGACAAATTAGCACGACTGTTTCTAGTAATAGTACCGTAAAGTAACATCTGTCTGGTTTCAGTTCACTGTCACAATTTTAGATAAGATCTCGTCAGCAGAGCCACAATGGTATTAAATGTTTTGCCAATCGTTCTTTGCTTATAAATTGTAGGACAGCAAGACAGACAGTCTATTCTACAAAAGGGGCATAATCTAACGAGAGGTTACACTATTTCTCTCTAAGTTTCCTTAAACCTTAACCAAATAACCAACATAAGTTTTTAGATATTAGAAACTGAACTCCCATATATTATAGGCTGTAATATAATCTTAACTAATGACTTATCCAAATTAATTTCAGCTATAAATTGCAACTTTAAGTGACATTCCGGATAATTTAGTTTATGTCATAACGACGTGGTGATATCGTATACGAAGTTTAAATTGATTTATGTAACACAATTTAATAACGTGTACTTGCAATTATAATCTGATACATTAAAATTAAAAATAATATCTTTACGTTGGTTTTTTTACGCAGTATGAAGAGTGAGGGAGTTCACAGACTTAGATGTCTACTGAATGACTGAATAATTAAATAAAATTAAATGAAAAATATTTATGTATTACAAGTTATTAAAAATTTTTCAAAGTTACCAGTTACAGATTGTTCGAATAATTAACGTCAAGCGGGCACAGCCCCCCAATTCACGTAATTCATTCAATGCGCTTAGGGCTCTCACATATATAAATACGGTAGAACGTCAAGATGTGCTACGACGCAGTATAATATGTAAAAAAATTGTGAAAGAGTCTTAAGCGCTTCGACTCAATTTCCGTTTAATTACGTGAATTAAGCCCCAGGGCGATAGCCTAATTTATACCAGTTCTTACAAAAATGAGAAAAAAACTATGTCTCTTGGTTCAGATATAATAGGATTAAAAAAATGCTGAATATCATCTTAGACGACATCTTTGAGTACTTATCATGCTCTCAAATTTCTTAATTTTAGAGAAACTTTTATTTTAATTTTAAGTAACTTCGCTATTACTTGCAATTTAGTCAGGTCAGTCAGGTCAGTTTACTCATATTTTTGTATCAGTGTTTTATCTTACAGTAAATCAAATAATTTTTTCGAAATTTATTTATAGGTAATCATCTACGACTATCGGGTATGTATATTATTATTATTTTGTTTTATGATATTTTATTAATTTAGTTTTTACTTTAACTGTGCCAAATATTAGACTCCACCGTTCGCGTAATTGTCTTAAAAAGGGTATAAAGTTTTTTATTCACGTATTAATATTCAGATTTATCAACTGACATCTAAAAAGTAGATAAAGTTAAGATACACTTAAGTTAGTGTGAGTCGTGAATTTAAAAATATTGTATACTAGCGACCTGCCCGCGGTTTTACCTGCGTAGCTTTTGTTCCCGTGGGAATATCTGAAAGGTTTGTATACTAAAACCTTCCTCGAAAACCAATCTATCTACTAAAAAACTACATTAAAATCCGTAGCGTAGTTTTAAAGATTTAAGATACATATGGATAGACAAAAAAAAACGCCGTTGTTTTATATTATGTAGTGATGATAAGATTCTCTACTTCTGACAATTCGTATGATTTTATAAATAATAAACTATTTTTACGAGATATAAATAATAAACTATTTTTTGGTATTGGCTATTATTTGGAAAACATAAATACAGTACCCGGCGATAAATATTGCACATCGACCTTTGGAAAGAGACAATCGGCTAATTTCGGCTTCGTAGAGCGTTATCTCTGTCGCACAAAATACAAACAGTCCGGTACCTATTAGGAGCTGTTAAAACAAGTATGATTTGCTTCTTTTGATATTTTTATTCTTTGTATAAAATACACTAATTTTTCTATAAGTGATGGCTTTAGGTTGGGGTAAAATAAAATAAAAAAACATTTTTACATTATGTTTACGTATTTAATTATTTTGGAACATTACAGCTTTAGTGTACATAATAAACACCATTATACCTATTGCTAAAATGAGACATTGCAATAAAAATAATAATAATTCTAATTCTCAATTACTTCCATTTCACTATCTGTGCTCTCAAAGAGGTCAATATCACTGTCACTATCAGCCGTATTTATTACTAATCTATCAGTGTAATTGTCTAAACTGTGTTGAATGCTTCTATATTCATTCTCACATTTGATTGCATGATCGCAAACCTTTTTCCACTCTTCAGCGCCGATCATGTTTACTTTTTCAGTCAATAATGTTTTTACTGTAGTTATGTTCATACCCACATTTCTAGAGGCTACATAGCCTTTCAGTTGAGACCATATATTTTCAATTGGATTAAAATCCGGATGATATGGTGGCAATCGCAACACAGTGTGCCCATGTTCGGCAAGTATTTTGTCCACAGAAAACTCTGTATACCTCTCCTTGTGCTGACATATAATAGCGTAAATCTGGGTTTTTGTTAATTTTGGATCAACTGGAATTTCATGTCTGTTTAACCAGTTGATCATTTCCCGTTTAATGGTGTTTGAGTTGGGGGGTCTCTCAACATACTTGTTGTGATAGGGTGCGTTGTCGATAACTAGAACAGAATCACTGGGTATATTTGGGATTAATTGGTTAACCAGCCATTTCTCATAGTTATCGTTATTCATTTCATTGTGATAGTCACCTGTAGTGTCCGTGGATTTATACGTTAAAAAAGCACCGGGTACAAAGCCTTTTTCATTTCCGCATGAACTATTATCAAACGTTGACCTTTTGAAATTGGCCATTAAACGGGAAATGATCAACTGGTTAAACAGACATGAAATTCCAGTTGATCCAAAATTAACAAAAACCCAGATTTACGCTATTATATGTCAGCACAAGGAGAGGTATACAGAGTTTTCTGTGGACAAAATACTTGCCGAACATGGGCACACTGTGTTGCGATTGCCACCATGTCATCCGGATTTTAATCCAATTGAAAATATATGGTCTCAACTGAAAGGCTATGTAGCCTCTAGAAATGTGGGTATGAACTTAACTACAGTAAAAACATTATTGACTGAAAAAGTAAACATGATCGGCGCTGAAGAGTGGAAAAAGGTTTGCGATCATGCAATGTTTGTATGTTTGTATGTTTGTATGTTTGTATGTTTGTATGTTTGTATGTTTGTATGTTTGTATGTTTGTATGTTTGTATGTTTGTATGTTTGTATGTTTGTATGTTTGTATGTTTGTATGTTTGTATGTTTGTATGTTTGTATGTTTGTATGTTTGTATGTTTGTATGTTTGTATGTTTGTATGTTTGTATGTTTGTATGTTTGTATGTTTGTATGTTTGTATGTTTGTATGTTTGTATGTTTGTATGTTTGTATGTTTGTATGTTTGTATGTTTGTATGTTTGTATGTTTGTATGTTTGTATGTTTGTATGTTTGTATGTTTGTATGTTTGTATGTTTGTATGTTTGTATGTTTGTATGTTTGTATGTTTGTATGTTTGTATGTTTGTACGTTTGTACTTTTGTATGTTTGTATGTTTGATAAAATTATTCCATTTTTTAATTTGCAAAATATGATTTTTGTTATTTTATATAATTTTCATCTATAGTCGATAAGGTAAGAAACTTAATTTTAATTTTTTATAATTATTCCTACAGTCGATAAGACAGGACTTGATGTTAATTTTAATTTCCAATAATTATCTTTAGCCGATTTCTCCAATATTGACAAATTTTTGAATACTAAGGAGAATTTTAATTTTACAAAACAAATAATAGTTTTAAAAAACTAAAAAATCACGCTTTTATGAATAAACCAAACTAAAAAGTAAAAAATAAATAATAGTTTAAAAAAACTAAAAGCACGCTTTTTATAGAAAATCAAAGCAAAAAATAGAAAATAAATTTTAATAAATTTAAATTAAGAATAGTGTTGAAAATTTCAATAAATATAAATTAATAATAGTGTGAATAAAAAAAAATTATTTTATTTTAAAAAAAGCGTGGGGTGCTTTTTAAGATATTATCAAAATGATAATCACTCTACTCATATCTGTCAATAAAATATTTATAACAAATAACAAAATATTTGTCGCGATTCTCAAGATCGATTTTTTTTGGAATCGTACATCCCTAGTTTGAGGTTTATTATCGAATATTATTATTGGGTTTTAGGCTAATTAACGGAAGTTATAGGCAAATTATAAAGACCGATATACCTCCTGATAACACTAACTTGACGTCAAACGAAATTTCCTACTTTGAGTTATAATTAAAATACTTGTTAGGTAATTCTGATAATCTCGTTAGCGAATTTCTGGGATTTCCGGTGGCTAACAAGGAAAAATAGGACAAGCGATTCAAAAATACTGAAAATATATAGTGTATAAATATGTAATACTGTCAAGATGTTTATGACTAATTTTTGATACGCTGAAAAAATAGTTTTTTTAGATTTGTAGTTATAGGTAACTAATAGGTAATCGCTCGCTTTGCCAACTCTTTCCGTCAAGTTTGCTTCAAATTGCGGATGTAGATTGACAGTAAGTTATAGGTAAGGTGGCTATCTGGGTACGATGTTATTTATAAACAAACGTGTCCTGACATAAGTCACGTAAGCCAAATTTGAAGAAATCTATTGAAGTATATGTTATTAAATCTAACGAATCTTGTCCGAAAAGAGCATTTGACTGTAATTCGTCAGCCTATAAAGTATCTACGCATTAAAATATTTCCACAAAATTACGATGAAAAATCTGAACAATAGTGGAATCAATGTACACAATATATAAAGATATGCAGTCTTTTGGGTTTTTTATTTTATTAATTGCAATTATTAATCGCAAGCGCGCAACTAACTGTTAGTATAGAATTATATATATTTTCATGCTTATGATATATTTGACCAATCACATTACAAATATTTTATATTTTTCATCTAAATTATACTTATGGATTTTTTTAATTCAAAGAACCAGATTTCTTTTTTAATGTTTATTATTATATTTTTATCTCTTAGCATACAAAATATATTTGTTCAAAATTTTAATTCTAATTTTAAAAAGCTATATACTTCAAAATCTATTCATCAATCCTTCTACAACAATACATTTGTAATAAACCATCTGTTTACTATCTAAATTCACTCTTATCAGAACCACACAACCCCCATGAAAAAAAAATATATAAAAAATATATTTTAAAATATAAAAATTATATATTTTAAATATATGAAAAATACATGAAAAATATATAAATTATATATCAAAATATAAAGTCCATAAATTTCCAGATCGCTACTATTACTGTATAATGAGGGAACGTCGTAGGTTCGAACCCTACATGTCGAAATTTTTTTTTGTTGTTTTTAAAGTTTGTATTTTCGTCCTCCATAATTGCAGTTAGGTAGTTTAATTTTTTCAAAAAAAACTTAGGTTATATTTGATTTTAGATTTTAAGCTTTATCCGTCGCAAATTTTATCAAAATCTGTTGGCAGACATACTTTCGGATTTACAATAAATACTAGCTACACCATGCAGCCCGCTATTTTTAAAAAAATATTTTGATGAATCCCACGGTGTTCCCGTGGGATTCATCAAATATTACTTTAATAATAATAATAAAAATATTACTTATAACTTATAATTTCGGGATTAAAAAATACTCTATGAGCTATTCTAGATTATTATCATCTAATCGTGTGCCAAAATATATCCCAATCATTTCTGCCGTTTTTGTATATCCATAAGCTATGAGCAGCGTGATCCGTGGTAATTCCCCCGTGTTAATCCTGGACTCCTTTGAAAAATGCCAACTGCTGTTCTGCCAGGCAGGTAGTAAAAGGCGACCGATTGGCTATACGCGTCATTGCCATCGTGACTACTAGGTGGTAGAATTCAGAATTATCTCGCCCAGGTCTGGTACTACCATCTTACCTATTCCTGCCGCAATAGCGTTAGTGCTGTTGTCGGTAGCCGGTAAAATTATACATATGACATTAGACTTCGCCATAAGATAGGAAAAGCACCATTAACATATTTGGTGTCTATAGGCGATGATTGACTCTTTCCATCAGGACACCCATCTGCTTGTTTGCTGTCTTATTATATAAGAAAAAATCTCCAAAATCATGTATGCGTGTAGCATTAATGTTTCTATGCAAATCATATAGCATTGTAAGATTCGAAGTATTCTGTATTACTTGCCCGTTTTATCATTTTAGAAGTTCAGCGACGGGCTTCAATATACTATAATTCGAGGAATTTCACTAACCCAGAATTTATTAACCCACAAACTCTTGATAGTCGTTACTAATGAATTAATAATTAAAGAATCGTAAAATGTGTGCACCTTGCTGACGACAAATTAGCACGACTGTTTCTAGTAATAGTACCGTAAAGTAACATCTGTCTGGTTTCAGTTCACTGTCACAATTTTAGATAAGATCTCGTCAGCAGAGCCACAATGGTATTAAATGTTTTGCCAATCGTTCTTTGCTTATAAATTGTAGGACAGCAAGACAGACAGTCTATTCTACAAAAGGGGCATAATCTAACGAGAGGTTACACTATTTCTCTCTAAGTTTCCTTAAACCTTAACCAAATAACCAACATAAGTTTTTAGATATTAGAAACTGAACTCCCATATATTATAGGCTGTAATATAATCTTAACTAATGACTTATCCAAATTAATTTCAGCTATAAATTGCAACTTTAAGTGACATTCCGGATAATTTAGTTTATGTCATAACGACGTGGTGATATCGTATACGAAGTTTAAATTGATTTATGTAACACAATTTAATAACGTGTACTTGCAATTATAATCTGATACATTAAAATTAAAAATAATATCTTTACGTTGGTTTTTTTACGCAGTATGAAGAGTGAGGGAGTTCACAGACTTAGATGTCTACTGAATGACTGAATAATTAAATAAAATTAAATGAAAAATATTTATGTATTACAAGTTATTAAAAATTTTTCAAAGTTACCAGTTACAGATTGTTCGAATAATTAACGTCAAGCGGGCACAGCCCCCCAATTCACGTAATTCATTCAATGCGCTTAGGGCTCTCACATATATAAATACGGTAGAACGTCAAGATGTGCTACGACGCAGTATAATATGTAAAAAAATTGTGAAAGAGTCTTAAGCGCTTCGACTCAATTTCCGTTTAATTACGTGAATTAAGCCCCAGGGCGATAGCCTAATTTATACCAGTTCTTACAAAAATGAGAAAAAAACTATGTCTCTTGGTTCAGATATAATAGGATTAAAAAAATGCTGAATATCATCTTAGACGACATCTTTGAGTACTTATCATGCTCTCAAATTTCTTAATTTTAGAGAAACTTTTATTTTAATTTTAAGTAACTTCGCTATTACTTGCAATTTAGTCAGGTCAGTCAGGTCAGTTTACTCATATTTTTGTATCAGTGTTTTATCTTACAGTAAATCAAATAATTTTTTCGAAATTTATTTATAGGTAATCATCTACGACTATCGGGTATGTATATTATTATTATTTTGTTTTATGATATTTTATTAATTTAGTTTTTACTTTAACTGTGCCAAATATTAGACTCCACCGTTCGCGTAATTGTCTTAAAAAGGGTATAAAGTTTTTTATTCACGTATTAATATTCAGATTTATCAACTGACATCTAAAAAGTAGATAAAGTTAAGATACACTTAAGTTAGTGTGAGTCGTGAATTTAAAAATATTGTATACTAGCGACCTGCCCGCGGTTTTACCTGCGTAGCTTTTGTTCCCGTGGGAATATCTGAAAGGTTTGTATACTAAAACCTTCCTCGAAAACCAATCTATCTACTAAAAAACTACATTAAAATCCGTAGCGTAGTTTTAAAGATTTAAGATACATATGGATAGACAAAAAAAAACGCCGTTGTTTTATATTATGTAGTGATGATAAGATTCTCTACTTCTGACAATTCGTATGATTTTATAAATAATAAACTATTTTTACGAGATATAAATAATAAACTATTTTTTGGTATTGGCTATTATTTGGAAAACATAAATACAGTACCCGGCGATAAATATTGCACATCGACCTTTGGAAAGAGACAATCGGCTAATTTCGGCTTCGTAGAGCGTTATCTCTGTCGCACAAAATACAAACAGTCCGGTACCTATTAGGAGCTGTTAAAACAAGTATGATTTGCTTCTTTTGATATTTTTATTCTTTGTATAAAATACACTAATTTTTCTATAAGTGATGGCTTTAGGTTGGGGTAAAATAAAATAAAAAAACATTTTTACATTATGTTTACGTATTTAATTATTTTGGAACATTACAGCTTTAGTGTACATAATAAACACCATTATACCTATTGCTAAAATGAGACATTGCAATAAAAATAATAATAATTCTAATTCTCAATTACTTCCATTTCACTATCTGTGCTCTCAAAGAGGTCAATATCACTGTCACTATCAGCCGTATTTATTACTAATCTATCAGTGTAATTGTCTAAACTGTGTTGAATGCTTCTATATTCATTCTCGCCTTTTTCATTTCCGCATGAACTATTATCAAACGTTGACCTTTTGAAATTGGCCATTAAACGGGAAATGATCAACTGGTTAAACAGACATGAAATTCCAGTTGATCCAAAATTAACAAAAACCCAGATTTACGCTATTATATGTCAGCACAAGGAGAGGTATACAGAGTTTTCTGTGGACAAAATACTTGCCGAACATGGGCACACTGTGTTGCGATTGCCACCATATCATCCGGATTTTAATCCAATTGAAAATATATGGTCTCAACTGAAAGGCTATGTAGCCTCTAGAAATGTGGGTATGAACTTAACTACAGTAAAAACATTATTGACTGAAAAAGTAAACATGATCGGCGCTGAAGAGTGGAAAAAGGTTTGCGATCATGCAATCAAATGTGAGAATGAATATAGAAGCATTCAACACAGTTTAGACAATTACACTGATAGATTAGTAATAAATACGGCTGATAGTGACAGTGATATTGACCTCTTTGAGAGCACAGATAGTGAAATGGAAGTAATTGAGAATTAGAATTATTATTATTTTTATTGCAATGTCTCATTTTAGCAATAGGTATAATGGTGTTTATTATGTACACTAAAGCTGTAATGTTCCAAAATAATTAAATACGTAAACATAATGTAAAAATGTTTTTTTATTTTATTTTACCCCAACCTAAAGCCATCACTTATAGAAAAATTAGTGTATTTTATACAAAGAATAAAAATATCAAAAGAAGCAAATCATACTTGTTTTAACAGCTCCTAATAGGTACCGGACTGTTTGTATTTTGTGCGACAGAGATAACGCTCTACGAAGCCGAAATTAGCCGATTGTCTCTTTCCAAAGGTCGATGTGCAATATTTATCGCCGGGTACTGTACAATGTGTTAAATTAGAATAGGGTATTTTTTCTTTATAACGCAAAGAAAAAATGTTATTTACTTCACTATACAATTAGAAATACTATTTATATTCGGAATTCGATATTGCTCTATGATAAATTAAACTTTGAGTAATCTATGAGACAATAACATAATTACCCAATATTGAGCGTAATCCTAGTTGTCAGTAAAATATTGATGCACATAAAATCGTTATTTTATCAAGATTCCTCAAACCAAAAAGCGTGTATAGGCATAAAAAATTCTCATTATTTCAGGAAGCCGATAGATTGATGGCACGATTTACATATTAATGCATTAGCTATCGTTGGTAATGGAGGCTTATTTTTAATAACGATGCCATGATGATTTATGAGCATGGGTGATGGGTAAAGTTTCTTATGTAGATGTTTCTGTTGTATTATCGCCATCATAGATAATAATTGGATGACAACAACGTTTGCTGCATGTTTATTGTAATTAGATTTAGCCAATAAGAATATTTTCAAGATAGTAATAAAAGCAGTTTGGAAATCTCTCTTATCATGTAGAATATTAATTTCACTAGAATTTAGTGGAACAGTAAAAATATATTATATGGTATCCTTAGAAAGAACTCAGTGTGCAGTTTTAAAACAATGCTTAAAAAACATTAAGATACCCTACTGATTAAGTTTACAAAGGAACAAATGTTTTGCGCATTCGAAAATCATTCATTTAGAAAGCTATATTTCTATTTCATCACATACTCTTAAACTAATGCTCAAAACAAGCATTCATTTACTCAAACACACAATCATGCAAAGCAGTCAGTAAACTCAAATTTATTAATTGTGTCTGATGTTATCATTATTTAAAAAATCTTCTTGTTTTTATTGTACAAGTTTATTATTTTCCACGATATTTATGTTAAAAGTATCCAAAGAAATTACTACATGTTATCCACGCCAAAGGCCTTGCCCAATATGGAGTCCAATAGAAATGAAAACTATTGTAGGTAATTGTACTTTTGACCTAAGTAGTAATAAATCTTATCTCACTTCAACTTTTGCATATAACAAATGACTGTAACTAGAAACGGGAATTTTTATCAGGTATTCCTTCCATCCCTGCAGAGAAGATGATTCTCTGTCCCATACTGCAAAGGAAAAGGCCGATTCCTGGGCATATTATTCACAGCCTAGTCAACTCTAGATGAACAAGGAAACACACCGCCTAACATCTCGCGATATTATAGCTCTAAACCCAAAATAAAATGCCATTAATCATCAGCACTGTTTTCTTTGGACATCCATTATAGTCGTCTGAGTCAGATGTCCAATCCATCCAATCATCCATTCCAATAGTGCAAAAAGTGTGTTTTCCGGAGTTGAATCCGGTATTAACAGTGAGTCTACTAAAGCTCTCCTACTCACTTGGCATAGTACCGGTATTGTGGAAGATGTCTTAGGGCACCCTGTATCTAAAAAAAAAACACTCGAATCCGCTAAACTATGAGCCGATAGCTATTACCTCCTTGTTCTCAAAAGTATGGAGAAGATATAATAAAATCATGGAGAAGATAATTAACTGCCAGCTTTTGAAAGATTCGGAGAAGCACTAGCTGATTAGTGAGCGCCAGTACTGTTTCCCTCGTGGCCGGTTATGACATGTCCCCTATATTGGGCCGGGCTTCTTCTCCGTGTTGGTCCGAGTTCCTTTGAAAAATAGACTAACCATTCTGCCAGGCAGGTTGTAAAAGGCGACAAATTGGCTATACATATCACTAACATTGTGACTACTAGATGATAGTTTTGCAACGTCTTGTCCTGGTATTTCGTACCACCGTCTTAGCTATTTCTAACGCAATAGCATCAACGATCATTATAGACCTATGCGTGTGGCATGCACAATTAACATATCTTTGATGTCTATAGGTGATGGTTTCTTTTTCCACCAGGAGAGCCCTCTGCCTATCTTATGATATAAAAAAATAGCACAACCTGTGTAGATGGCAGTACTTATGATGATTCATACTCCGGTCATAGTGGTTTTCTCGGGAAAAGTCAATGAGAACCAGAACAAGCTTACACTATAAGCCCGGACGAATCGTCGCAGAACACTACCACCTTGTAGTTACATAACTGGCCAATAGTTCGCTTCTTATGAAATTAAGACCACTATAATAAACTATTTCAAGGAACATACTAACATATCTACCTGACCGACCCAGAAATCCTTACCCAAAAACATTGTTTTTACGCAACATAAAATGTAACTCATATTAACATAAAAATAATTCCTTTTAATACTTCCTTTTCAGGCATATTAAGAATAACGCAGCTCATGCAGTTATGCAAATTAAAAAGGTGCTCGAATTTTAATTTCGAAATGAACTGGCCTGCTTCCAAACTCGAAATTATGTCGTAATGTATTTAAATGTTATGTAGTATTTTAATCTCACGCTGTTTTGTATATGAAAATCTTTTAAAACACAGTTAATAAAAGAAGTGTATAATGGCTTGGCCACAGCTAACCGCGGCGCGAACTACGACATAAGTTACGGCGCGACTTGTCGCGCGATTTTCTGGCTGTGCCACAGCTCGACTAGATGCGACCGAGGTGGCTTCGGTGCTAAAGATTTTAAAATGGCACTGTCTTAGATTAGTAGTGCGCTCAGTAAAAAAAAAAAGAAGAAAAAATGTGGTGAATTCCACACCCTCAATTTTGAAGGTCATTAGAAATTGACGATGTTTTGAGATAAATACATCAGGTTTGCTGAACTCTTCTTTAATAAATTGTTCAATATCCATGATTAATTTTAGATTCCTCACGCGAAAAATATAAAATATATTTTTTAGGTTCCCCGATTTCGCTGGTCGCGCCGCTCGAAGCTATGGTCACCTAGCCATTACATTTGTTTTAGTCGCTCATCATACCGCGCGTCACGGGCGCGTATCGCCCGTCGTCGCTAGTCGCGCCGCAATTCGTGTTGCCAGTAGCAAATGGCATACTCATCTTTTTGTAGAATAGATCAACAGCTTTACTACATCGTGTCTCGTTAAAGGCAAGAGAAAGCTGAAACAAGTCGTTAATATTATGTTTACTAATTAGGTAGGTATAGTTCTGTATTGTTTCGCTTAAGTCTGGTACCACCACATTCACTATTCCTACTGCAATAGCGTCAGTCCTTGTCAATGATATGTTACATTTTGGAAAATAAGGTAGCCGGTAGACTTGTGACATTGCCATCGTGACATATAGATAGCAACGCTCTATTATTTATTTATATTATATTTTTTTAGGAAAGGTAGTTGGTAAACTTATGCAAGAAGTATTAAGACCTGGTCACACGGATGGCAACGCATCATTAACATCTTTCGCTGTCTGTAGGCGATGGTTGTATTTTTCTATCAAGAGTGTTTTCTATTTTATTTATTTATTTATCTTTATTAAACCACATACAAATATATATAGGGTACAAATCTTTTATCTTATAATATAAAAATACGTGTATCCAAACATTTATATAAACAATTGTGTTACAATTTATATATACACTTCCTTGTCCGTGTATAAAACATATTAATCAAATGGACCAAAATAGTTCAGTTGATTCAAGCCTTATGACGCTTTCAAAACCATGTGACGCCATAGCAGAAGTTTGAATGTCAAAAGGATTATTGGATGACATGTTTGCTCAACATCATGATTAGTTTTCGAAGTACGTGTCTATTTAAGTTCGTTATGTTTACATTGATATAAATACCACATTATGTAAATATTTTACCTATTTAATCACTCAGTGTATACTAAAAAAAGGAAATCTTTAGCAATGGTATATTTTTTATATATTTTATATTTTATTGTATTCTTTTATATAATTGATTGCATTGAAACGGCTCTAATGATTTTGACGAAATTTCGTATTTAGATTGTCTTTTATTATTAAACTAGATGTGAGTGACATCTCCGTTATTATTATTATATGTAGTTTTATTTATTATATATTTTATTATTTATTGGAAAAATTATCATCTGAGCGAAGTTCTGTCGCCCAGCTGGTTTTGTTTATAAAAATATATAAAATCGCATAAATAGTAGTTGACTTACGTAACTTCTGGTGTAGGGGTTAACCTACTCAACTCAGATAATGAGTTCACGGGTTCGATCCCGAATTAGAAAAAAGGTTTTTCTAGAAAATTCAAACATCAGCAGCTCAGAGTCATATCGTAGTGTATTAAAAGCTTTGTACCTCAGACGAGCATAAACAATAGTCAATCGGGGTTATCGTTAGAAATAAGTGATAATTTTCATCAGGTCTGTAAAATGTGACGATGGGAATAACCGCCTATCTCACTAACCAACGGATCGGTGATGGTGAATAGAATAGCTTATTGACTCTACCTATCCTGCAAGGGAAATTGTGAAAGTTTTTTTTAAACATTAATACATTTTTAAGTAACAGTTGATCATCGTCTATTGACAACATTGGTTTTTTATATGATAAGATAGCAAACAAGCAGATGGGTCTCCTGATGGATAGAGTCAACTATCACCTATATACACCAAAGATGTTAATGGTATGTTGCTATCTTGTGGCGAGATCTAATGCCACATGCATAACCTTACCGGCTACCTTACTCTCCAAACCGCAACACGACAGCGACAAGCACAGACGCTATTACAGCAGGAATAGGTAAGGCGGTGGTACCAGACCCGGGCGAGACAATGCAGAACTCTACCACCTAGTAGCCACGATGGTAGTGACTAGCATAGCCATTTTACCACCTGCCTGGCAGAACGGCAGTTGTTCTATTCTTCAAAGGAGCCCGTGACCAACACAGGTAATAGGAGGTTGTTTGTAGTTTGACTATGTTTACATTGTGTTTTAACTAAAAATGCTAGAACTTTTACTGTCGTGTGTATGATGTAGACATTCAAACTTTATATTTACAATAAACTAAACTAATATATGCCTCCTTAAACTAATATATTTATAGTAATCATTAAAATCTGTACGTTAGCACATTGGTGTTACAATATAAAATTAAATACAATCATAAAATAAGTAATCTGGACAATTTAACATGTATACTAATAACCACACACACACATTACTATACGCCAAATCCCTTACGGGATAGTACAATGTCAGTGTTGTCACTGGTGTGTTCTGGTTTAGAGGGTAAGGTTCCCGGTTATTTTTTATTGTTGAGAATTGAAAAGTTAATTGAAGACGAAAGCAGGATTTTGCTTGAGAGCAATTTTTCCTAATTATACTGATTTAACTTATTTTCTTTCTTTAAATTTAATCTCCAAATAAATAAATTTAAAGAGTTTTAAAAAAGAAATCTTTTTTTAAATTGGATAAGAACGGAAACAATTGTTCCTTCTACCGAAATTTCTCTTTATTATTACGAATGTATCGTTGCGTGTTGTGTTTTCCTTATAGTTGGATACTATATATCATTTTTTGTTCTCAAAGTATACGTTTGTCGGTCGAATGGTTAGCGACCATGCGATCAACGAGGCTCGATACAACTTTCAGCACAGACCATTAATCTTCAGCGTCTATAGGTGATAGTTATCTCTTTCCATCAGGAGAACCATCTCCAGAAAACGAGTACAAACGTCATTATTTTTTTAAGATTTTAATAAATAAAATCAAGCTACAATTCCGATAGCAGTATTACAGAAATATTAACGAGTCGCGGCTCACGTATCGTGAGATAAAACACATTGAAATTCCAAGCCATTCGTCTCCAGCCATTCAAGTTCGTGCAAACAGGGCAATGTAGGCATCTTATCTCGCGTAAGAAGGGGGTTGGAAACAATAGGGTCGCATGTGAAGCACGGATTAGTTCTTCGTAATGTCGTGCCTATATTGTGTGGGACACGTCACTTATATCACTGAGTATTAGGTAGATATGTATTTTAGAATCGGTCTCAATATACGGCTTGTCAGGTAAGTCGACCTAAACCTTGAAAGGGGTAATAAGGTACAGTACCCGGCGATAAATATTGCACATCGACCTTTGGAAAGAGACAATCGGCTAATTTCGGCTTCGTAGAGCGTTATCTCTGTCGCACAAAATACAAACAGTCCGGTACCTATTAGGAGCTGTTAAAACAAGTGATTTGCTTCTTTTGATATTTTTATTCTTTGTATAAAATACACTAATTTTTCTATAAGTGATGGCTTTAGGTTGGGGTAAAATAAAATAAAAAAACATTTTTACATTATGTTTACGTATTTAATTATTTTGGAACATTACAGCTTTAGTGTACATAATAAACACCATTATACCTATTGCTAAAATGAGACATTGCAATAAAAATAATAATAATTCTAATTCTCAATTACTTCCATTTCACTATCTGTGCTCTCAAAGAGGTCAATATCACTGTCACTATCAGCCGTATTTATTACTAATCTATCAGTGTAATTGTCTAAACTGTGTTGAATGCTTCTATATTCATTCTCACATTTGATTGCATGATCGCAAACCTTTTTCCACTCTTCAGCGCCGATCATGTTTACTTTTTCAGTCAATAATGTTTTTACTGTAGTTAAGTTCATACCCACATTTCTAGAGGCTACATAGCCTTTCAGTTGAGACCATATATTTTCAATTGGATTAAAATCCGGATGATATGGTGGCAATCGCAACACAGTGTGCCCATGTTCGGCAAGTATTTTGTCCACAGAAAACTCTGTATACCTCTCCTTGTGCTGACATATAATAGCGTAAATCTGGGTTTTTGTTAATTTTGGATCAACTGGAATTTCATGTCTGTTTAACCAGTTGATCATTTCCCGTTTAATGGTGTTTGAGTTGGGGGGTCTCTCAACATACTTGTTGTGATAGGGTGCGTTGTCGATAACTATAATTGTCGATAACTATTAATCCAATTGAAAATATATGGTCTCAACTGAAACGCTATGTAGCCTCTAGAAATGTGGGTATGAACTTAACTACAGTAAAAACATTATTGACTGAAAAAGTAAACATGATCGGCGCTGAAGAGTGGAAAAAGGTTTGCGATCATGCAATCAAATGTGAGAATGAATATAGAAGCATTCAACACAGTTTAGACAATTACACTGATAGATTAGTAATAAATACGGCTGATAGTGACAGTGATATTGACCTCTTTGAGAGCACAGATAGTGAAATGGAAGTAATTGAGAATTAGAATTATTATTATTTTTATTGCAATGTCTCATTTTAGCAATAGGTATAATGGTGTTTATTATGTACACTAAAGCTGTAATGTTCCAAAATAATTAAATACGTAAACATAATGTAAAAATGTTTTTTTATTTTATTTTACCCCAACCTAAAGCCATCACTTATAGAAAAATTAGTGTATTTTATACAAAGAATAAAAATATCAAAAGAAGCAAATCACTTGTTTTAACAGCTCCTAATAGGTACCGGACTGTTTGTATTTTGTGCGACAGAGATAACGCTCTACGAAGCCGAAATTAGCCGATTGTCTCTTTCCAAAGGTCGATGTGCAATATTTATCGCCGGGTACTGTACCTGATTTTCATACCAAATAAATAAAAAAAAATAGGCAGTATTTACGTAACTACCTATTTATCTAAGCATGTCACTTGCATGAACGTATTGGTGCGCATGAATCTATATTAATATTATAAATATGAAAGTTTGGATGTATGGATGGATGTTTGGATAAATGTTTGGATGGATGTTTGTTACTCAATCACGCAAAAACTACTGAACGGATTTGAATGAAATTTGGCACGCAGGTAGCTGATGACCTGGAATAGCACATAGGCTACTTTTTATCCCGGAAAAATGAGGTAATCCCGTGGGATGCGCAAAAAACTGTGTATAATGTAGCGGGCTGCGGGCTAGTTATGAATATATTAGATAATTAGGTTAAAATTTAAGGGTATGGTTTTTTTATTTATTTGAAATGAGAATTAGAGACCCTATTACCCTCTTCAAGGTTTAGGTGGACTTACTTGACAGGCCGTATAATGTGTAGTATATATATAAGTAAGATAATCCATACAAAAGTATCTTGCAGGGCAGGCAGGGTAAACCGAATGTCTATGAACTTTCCGGTTCACCAAGATTCGCTGGTTTGTCGGTTGGCTAGATATTTGGTGATCCTCATCGCTGCATTTTCGCTTTATCGCTGCATTTGACATGTGACCTGCATCGACTATTGCTGGCAACAACCGGGACCGACGCCTTTACGTGCTTATCCGAAGCACAGGAATGGTAATAAACAATTTTTCATTTACTTGCAAGAATAAAAATATAGTTATATTTTTAAACATTGTTTCCATTCACATATCGTCAAAAGTGACATGCAAAAATGTACATAAAGATGTCTATTTAAAAACAAAATATTTCCAATCTCACTCATTATTAATATTATTTCTTTAATATATTTCATTTTTTTAAGTATCAAGCTATATTTGTAACTATTTTTATAAACTCTATTCAAATCAATTCAGTAGTTTAGGCGTGAAGAAAAGATAGACAGACCGACAGAGTTACTTTCGCATTTATAATATTAGTATGGATTTTACTGATTTGTTTCGAGTTTGACAAAATCCCTAACTCAAAGGTGAAATGAATTAAATTAGCTATATTCCGCGGATTGTTTCGTGTGTCCGCCATATTGTATCGCCCTGGTTACCGCTGTATCAAATACTGCCAATACTACAATAGTGCCAATTTGTTGCTGACTTGTTTTTTGCTTGTTACTGAGTTTGCTTGTTACTGACTTGTTTTGTTTGGCGGGAGAGGTATTTGGTTAAACATACGCATGTGGCGTAACATCCACGCCGCACGGATAGCAATGTGTTTATTACAATATATCTGTGGGGTTATAGGTTGTGGTTATCTCTTTGTATTAGAAGAAACATCTTCTTGTTTGTTATCCAATGATAGAAAAGGCAGTAGTAACTTCCGATTTATATTTGATTAATATTAGGTGATTCGCGAAAATTTTCTCGCAATAAGAATAACAGATCATTATATAAGATTCACACAATTTGTCATATCTTATTTACCCCCTTAGGGGTTAACTTTGGAAAAAATATTTCATGTTTGACCTTGGGCCTTCAACTATCTGCTTGCTAAATTTTATAAAAACTAGCTCAGAAGTTTATCCGCACATCAAGTAGGTTACTGACCGACTTTTGCACATTTTGATCATTATATAAGATTCAAACAATTTGTCATATCTTATTTCCCCCCTTAGGGGTTAACTTTGGAAAAAATATTTCATGTTTGACCTTGGGCCTTCAACTATCTGCTTGTTAAATTTTATCAAAACTAGTTCAGAAGTTTATCCGCACATCAAGTAACTGACCGACTTTTGCATATTTTATAATAACATTATATGGATTATACACATATTATTATTATTATATTGCATGAATTAGACTGTGTCGTGATCTAAGAGTTAGCCTATTTGGCTCAAATCATGAGGTTCCGGGTTGGATCCCCGGGTCAGGCAAAAGTGCTATTGAGGATTTTTTTAAGATTTTATCTCAAAAATGTAATGTCCCAGTAGCATCGGAGTCTGATAGATTTTATACCAATTTATGAAATTCATAAATTGGTATAAAATCACAGTGCGAAATAAAAAGCGTCGCCACCTGCTATGATAACTTCTTTTTGTAAACAGTAATCATCTTTTTGTAAACAGTAATAGTACATCACTTATCAGTGTAATATTTTTAGTGATTTACTTACCATAGATTATTAATGTATAAACTTTAACTTTAATTATTACATACTAGCTGACCCGGCAAACATTGTTCTGCCTACTTTTGCATTTTTTTTCTAAATTTTTTTACCTTTTTAACCTAACCTGAACCTCTATGAATATTTTAAATCGGTCCAGCCGTTCTTTAGTTTTAGCAAGACTAACGAACAGCAATTGATTTCGCCGTGTTGGTCCCGGCCTCCTTTGGAGAATAGGCCAACTGCCGTTCTGCCAGGCAGATCGTAAAAGACGACCGATTGGCTATCGAGTCACTACCATCGTGGCTACTAGGTGGTAGAGTTCTGCATTGTCTCGCCCGGGTCTGCTACCACCGCCTTACCTATTCCTGCCGCAATAGCGTCAGTGCTTGTCGCTGTCGTGTTCCGGTTTGGAGGGTAAGGTAGCCGGTAAACTTATGCATGTGGCATTTGACCTCGCCACAAGATAGCAACGCACCATTAACATGTTTGGTGTCTATAGGCGATGGTCGACTCTTTCCATCAGGAGACCCATCTGCTTGTTTGCTATCTTATGATATAAAAAAAAATAATCATTTAAACGCAAGGAATTTGCAGCAATCGAGTTCCAATATTCTGCATCTATTGAACCCTGAACCTTATCTTCACTTAATTAATATGGGATTAAACGGAAAGTTATTAATACTTCACCCTTCATAGAGTGGAGTGTTATTCAATTCTCCTGAAGATGCTTCGGTTACGAAGTGAAACGTGCGTTGAGTACATAATTTGTATGTGTGTGTGTACTTTCTTCCACGTCAATAGCCTTTGACGTGGAAGAAAGTATAGTGGAAATGGGTATTGTGTCGCTGTGGTCTTCTCTAATTTTCACGCCTTGGATAAGTTTGCCCCAATTCTTATACTACCTTTCGTTTTAGTTGCATCATAGCAGTGCCATATAAGGTTTTGCAGAAATTTTATAATTTAAATAGTTCAATTTCTTCTTTGAATTATACCATACTAGCTGTACCCGCGACATCGTTCGGGTGAAAAAATTTCTAAAGACAGTCCCGAAGTCTTGTCCGTATAGTTCCCGTTCCCGTGTCTTTTCTAACATATGTGGCGGTGGATAAAAACTATCCTATATCCTTTCTCGAGTATCAAACTATCTTTGTAACTATTTTTATAAACTCTATTCAAATCAATTCAGTAGTTTAGGCGTGAAGAAAAGATAGACAGACCGACAGAGTTACTTTCGCCTTTATAATATATATATATATATATATATATATATATATATATATATATATATATATATATATATATATATATATATATATATATATATATGTATATATATATATATATATGTATATATCTTAAGATAACAAACAAGCAGATGGGTATCCTGATGGAACGAGTCAACCATCGCCTATACCGCAACATGACAGCGACAAGCACTGACGCTATTACAGTTACAGCAGGAATAGGTAAGGCGGTGGTACCAGACCCGGGCGATACAATGCAGAACTCTACCACCTAGTAGCCACGGTAGTAGCGACTCGCATAGCCAATTGGGTCACCTTTTACGACCTGCCTGGCAGAACGGCAGTTGGTCTATTCTACAAAAGAGCCCGGAACCAACACGGGAGAAAGTTATGGAACATGCGTAAGTTTACCGACTACCGTACCCTCTAAACCGGAACACAATAGTGACAAGCATTGACGCTATTGCGGTAGGAATAGATAAGGCGTGGCACCAGATCCGATCTAGACAATGTAGAGTTCACCTAGTAAATACGATGGTAGCGATTTGCATAGCCACACGTTCGCGTTTTACGAATTGCCTGGTAGAATGGTAGATGTTCTTTTCTTCAAATAGAATCCGGACCAACACGGAGTCGTTATTCAAGAATTTAAATCAACTAATAATTATTTGATAACAACTCTCCGCTCATATTAAAGGTGTAACTAAGACAAAGTATTAACTCTATACTTATGAACTTAGTACAAAAATGGAAAAATATTTGGTATTCCTAACACGGTGTGAATACAAACAAAATGGCGTTTTATTCATATATCTCACATGTTTTCTATTTAAATAAATTTACAATTCATCGCACGTTGTGCGTAGAAAAGAAAAAATATTTTAAAGATTCAGGCGTTACTTTGCGCAAATCCATAATTCAAAGATGAAATTGAGGTATTTCACTTGTGTGATTTCCGCCAAATCTTGATTGGAACTGCTGTGATACAACTGAAATAAAATGAAGTGTAAGGAATGGGCACAATTAATAATTAGCGCTTCATCCTTTATAAAGTGGAGTGCTATTCTTGATTCTCCTGAAGATGCTTCGGTTACGAAGTGAAATTTGCGTTAAGTACATAATTTGTATGTTTTTGTGTTTGTTACTGATGGGGAAAGAAGTGTGGCAGATGTGAGTGAACTATTGTGCCGCTCCATTAATTTTCAGACCTTGAATAAGTGTGCCCCATTCCGCTACCTCTTTTTTTACTGCTTTACAACAGTTCCATACTAGATTTTGGGGAAATTTTGCAAATTAAAATGCCTCAATTTCGTCTTTAAAATATAAAATCGCGACGGGATCATTACGGCTATTAATAGATCGCTCACACTTTAATAGTTTCTTTTGTAGTCACAGCTTGTTTCATTTTCAATCATTCCCGATTATTAAAATACTCGTTAACTATACGAAAATATTTAGGTATTATAAAAGAGATTAATGAAGTTGTCTTAAAGTCCAAACAGATATATAACTTTAATACGATGTAAATTAAACCCGTATTCGAATTCACTACGAAAATCATTTAACTTCTCAAACTTGTATATTTTTCTTACTTTTAAAACAAGCAAAATGCAATCAAATATAACCAGCTTTGAAACCGCAAACTTTAATTAGGAGCACAAATTAGTGCATGGTCTTATTTTGTCCAATTAAAAATCAATTAATTTGTATGATCAGATATAAATTGTCACGATAATTTATGCATTAATTGCGGAGTTCATTACCCTAAGGTTTGGTACTAATGACATAGGGCATCTTTATTTCAGAAAACAGGTATTGCTTCCCACAGATAGAAAAATAACTTTAAACGCGAGCAGAACAATGGAAATATGCTAGTTTTTCTATAAAAATATTGTTATTTGTGTCTTTTTTGTTTCAATCCTATCACTTCTATTCGACGACGAAGTTTCACGCAAAAGGTGAATTTAAAAGTGTTTACAAACACCTAAATGGCAAACCAAATAGAATCAACTTGCTCTTGTAGTCTTGAATCTTTTTAAAGGAGTGCTGCATTTTCTATCGTCCTTAAAATGAAAATAAAAGAATGCCTCATGTTAAATAGTACAGAGTACATACTTTTATTAAAGTGATGGTATGTTTTACTTCTACTCACCGATTTTGACAAAACTTGCCTTAGATTTCAAAATAATAACGCACGCTTTTCAAAAATTAAACCAAATTTAGATTAGCTGTAGGTTTTGTAAATAAAAAAAGAAAGTATCTCCACGCCCATATGCCCGGAGAGGTAGGCAGAGGAACAACCAGTACATATACGATTAGCCGAATTGTCTTAAATGCACAATGTGATTGGCGGCAATCCTATCGCAAACCGGGCACTTATCCATTGTTTTCAGTGATCCATCCCAGGCAACGTTGTTTCTATCAGAAAACTGAAAAAACACATTTTTTAATTAGCCCGACTGGGAATCAAATCCGGAACCTGATATGGTCAACACCGACACCGGAATACAGAGGCGACAAGGTTTTGTAAATGCTTTTATTATAAGCTTTTTAAAATATAGTATACTAGATGCAGCGTGCAGCTTGTATTATAACACTGTTTTTGGTGAATCCCGCAGGATTAACTAATTTTTCTGGGATAGAAAGTAGCCTATGTGCTATCCTAGGTCATCATCTATCTGTGTGCTAAATTTTGCTCAAATCCGTTCAACCGTTTTTGCGTGATTGAGTAACAAACATCCATCTATCCATCCATCCAAATATCCAAACTTTCGCATTTATAATATTAAATAATATAGAATATAGATTAATCAAGCAGATGGATATTTTAATAAAAAGAAATAACAATCGCGTTTGGTCATCGAATGTGGTAACAATGCCTTGCCACTGCGGGGATATTATGTCGCATGCATAAGACGACCTTACGTCGTAACGACCATGCTATAGTAATTTAGTACTATAAAATATTTGATAATTGTATTGAAAATAGCGTCATCTAGGACACGGATTGAAAAAGATTTTATTTCTAAAGACTTAAGATCTGGATTCAAGGTTTTTGCCACTACATACGAATGTTAAAAATGACCTTTTAATGTCTTAAATATATATTTTTAAATAAGATATTACATTACATTATATTTTTTAACTATTTGAACTATAAACATATATTGTTTTGTGGTAAATACGCTTATTTTTCAAAATAATAAAGTTTGGCCAATCTATCAAACAAAAAACAACACAATTACAAATGGCGTCGTCATGGTGATAAATGTTGATACTCGTGCGCATTTTATTATTGAAATTCAGTTTGTTTTGTGTGGTTTAGTGTTATTTTCGTTGAGTTTGAACTTTTATTCTCCGGATTGCTTAATCGTGACACAAAATTAATATATTGTGCTATTTATTGTGAGTTAATAAAATCTTAAATTATAATATGAATGTTTTAATTCTGAATATATAACATTATACAGCGTGGCAATCAAACGAAGTTGCAAAAGGACTTGTCAGAGTTACATTTTGTTTGAATGGCACGCTGTATAGTGTTTGATAAATTCCTATTTACTATTAAAATTTCAATAAAAAAGTAGGTACCTATATTAAGCTGCCGAAACAAAATAGTTCTCATACTATAAGATAGATGACGCCAGTAGTACGCCATTATAGATTTAGAAAGTTGGCTATCTATACCTATAGTAATACACATATTTATCTATGGTAACGACTATCTTACTGAGAAATACAGACACGATTTTGTAAGAAATAAGACGAGGTAATAGGTACTGTGGTACGAGGTAATAGGTATAATCCTCTTTGAGACGTTGCAGACCATACGACATTAAAGTCGCTCTGGAGAAGATTGTTCGGGAAAAAATATGTTAAATTTTAATACAAATCTAAATCAAACTAAGTTGTCTTTTAACTTTTTATGTGTTTTAGCATTTATTCGCACTTGGAAAAATTTGAAAAACTTAAAAACAACAAAAAATTATTTCGACATGATAGGATTTGAACCTGCGACCCTCCCACAAGCCAGGTTTAAATCCTAGCGTGTCAAAATTTTTCTTTGTTGTTTTTAAGTTTTTCAAGTTACCTTTTTGTCATTAAGATTCAAAAATAAATCAAATTACAGAATCAAATTTTTATCAGATATTTTTACTTAAAAGAAATAAAAAATATACAAAAGCCTTGTTTTGTAAGTCCGGTAATGAGACCTTTAATTTAAATTTTTAAATCAATCTTAGTCAGATGTTAATATAAGTGGGACAAGTTGTCCTTAAGCGAAGCGTTCCTAACGCCCCCAATTCACTTTCCAATCCCCTACAATGTCGATCAAGCAAAAATGTTACATTAAACTTTTTCCTTGACGCGGACTTTTTATAAATGACTTCAAATAAGACGGCATATACTTACAGCTCAGTTTATTTGTTGTTCTTTTGAGACGAGACAGAATTTGTTATTTATTCAAACTAATTCCGAAACTTAGAATAATTACACTATAGAAACCAAGTCCGCGCGCCCATTTTGAAGCACTTTAATTGGAGTCGTAAATGGCTCCAAAATATAAAGTCTGAATCCCGCGAGAACAAATCATTTTCCGGAATAAAAAGTAGCTTTTGTGCTATTCCAGGTCATTGGCATCTATCTGAATGCCAAATTTCATCTAAATCCGTTCAGAAGTTTTCGCGTGATTAAGTAACAAACATCCATCCATCCATCCATCCAAACGTCTAAACTTTCGCATTTATAATATGGAAAACTGTAGAATCCGAATATTTTAAAACAATATTACCGAAAAATTATGAAAACATGCCATTTTACGATTTAATCATGACGACAATTCCTTTTGTGGGAAATGCTAAATTTGCGTTTTATGTTTTTTAGGGCGTTTAAGAACGGAACCCTATTACTAAGCCTCCGTTGTCTGTCTGTATTTCTGTCACCACGCTGTATCTCATAAACCATGATAGCTAGAAAGCTGAAAATTTCACAAATTATATATTTCTGTTGCCACTATAATAAGTACTAAAAATAAAAAAAATGAAAATATTAAGGGGGTCCCCATACAATATACGTATTTTTTTCGTATATTTTGCTATGATGGTATGGAACCTTCGTGCGCGAGTACGCCTCGCGCTTGGCCGGTTTTTCCTTATTTTCACGACACGCAATGTAAAGCGTACATTGCTTGAAGTCTCGAACCAGTAGTTTATTTTGCACAGTATGTAGCGTATAATACATTGCTCATGTTGCGTATTTCCTTAAATGTTAGTATTTTTTAGAAAAAATATAAAAATAATTTTAGTATTTTTTTAGAAAAAAAAACATCGTTTATTATTAGAATAAATTAAATTATACAAAGTTAGGGTAAAAAACTTCATCAAAAAATCGAAAATTTCCCACGCAAGTTTCCAACAGTGTCATCACAGAATCTTAGTGCAATTCTACGGTTTCGATTTTCGAAAGACCATCCGTTACACGCTGTATATCAATAATGCTACGGCCGCACTTGCGTATATCACAAAGCTTCGTGTAATAAAACGATACATGCAAATTCCCCCGTGTTGGTCCCAGGCTTCTTTGAAGAATAGGCCAACTGCCGTCCTGCCACACAGGTCGTAAAAGGCGACCGAGTAGCTATGCGCGTCACTACCATTGTAACTATTAGGTGGTAGAGTTCTGCATCGGCTCGACCAGGACTGGTACCACCGAATTATTTATTCCCGTCGCAATAGCGTCAGTGCTAATCACTGTCGTGTTCCGGTTTGGAGGGCAAGGTAGCCGGTAAACTTATGCATGTGGCATTAGACCTCGCCACAAAATAGCAGCGCACCATTAACATCTTTGGTGTCTATAGGCGATGGTTGACTTTTTCCATCAGGAGACCCATCTGCTTGTTTGCTTATGATATAAAAAAGTATCAAATCGTACAATGCTTCGGCACATATTACTTTGGGACGATAAACGCTAGTGCGGCCCTAGCATAAGAATAGCACACATGTAACATTCATGTGACACATATGATGACATACACATTATACACATGTATTTATAGCTAAAATCTACATTGCGTTCATTATAGCTAAAGTCTGTCTGTTGTTGTCGCAGGTTCAAATCCTGCGTGTCGATATTTTACTTTGTTGTTTTCAAAGTCCTATTGTCAAAATTAACATAAATAAATAAATAACTTATTTTATCAAAGAATAAGTATTGTTTTTATCTGGTGGACTGAGTAGTTAGCTTGTCTATGAAAATAAGGGCCTGAGATTTTGTTTTCTTATTAAATGTATTGGACAAATATGCCCAAAGGTCCTAAGTATACATTACACAGTAGAAAAGTCTAAGACCTCTCGTTGAGAGTATTAGTTTTCTGTGTCTAAGATTGTCATGGACTTAATTCGGAACTTATCTATCTATTGTTATCTATCTATCTATCTATATATATATATATATATATATATATATATATATATATATATATATATATATATATATATATATATATATATATATATATATATATATATATATATATATATATATATATATATATATATATATATATATATATATATATATATATATATTTAAGAAATGTAACTATTTTAGGATGTTATCAAATAAGTTTCACAATTTCATGAAGTAGTAGCGCGTTTAGTTAACTATATAAATAAACGATTTCTCATCATTGAACTGATCAAGGAACATCATGATGTGGCCAATAAACAGTAAAAAAACCATGAAATGCTGCCATTTTATGATATTTTCGAGTATTGCATAATATGAGCAATTCTATGATCAGACCACGACACATTCATAAATAATAAATATTCTCGGGACAAATTACACTTACTTATCTAACCCCAAAGTAAGCAAATTATTTGCTTGTGATATGGGTGTTAGTCAACGATACTAATACATAGAAATATATAATTAATAAACACACAAACCCGGAAATAGAAACATTTATGCTCATCACACAAATGCTTTCTCTTGTCGGGGATCGAAACCGAGCCCCGCTGATTGCGTGGTCGCTAACCACTCGACCAACAGGGCTGTCATGATTTAAAAGTTATTGTGATTTCCTATTGACTAAACACCCTATACCTAAGTTCAATAATTGTTTCGAAAATTAAAGCAAAACTTTAGATAAGTGTAACAATGAGCGAAATTTAGCATTTCGCGTTGTTCCTTTCACGTTAATTAATCGTTTCATCCAGACGCGTTGGAACAATACTTGATCAAATTGACCGTGTAATGACAGTCTGAGGTTTCCGTGGTTATCTATACACCGTAACATAATAAAGGCTATTATTTCTACATGGCTGAATAAATAGAGAACATCTTTTATCAATCTTTTACACCATTTTTCATTTACACCATCTTTTACACCATTTTACATTTTTCATTTAAGATATAGCAGCAAAGCGAAATATAACAAACTCTTACAATTTTCATCAAAAAGGAGAAAGTACTCAACTCAGCTATATTTTTATAATCTCATATGTGTATTTTAGCACTGATAAAAAAGAAAAATTTAGACACGCTCACGCTCTCACCAACTGAGCTATCGACTATCGACTGGTTCAACGCGGCGAAATTCTTCTTTGCTTTGTAATTGATTTCATTGACTGTGCTGATCGCCGGATATACATAAGTATATACTAGTTAAATGAGTTCGTCGTTGCAGATGAAATTGACATTAAAATATTAATCAATATTTTCGTGTTTCTAAACAATACTTATGTGTTAGCACATAAATACTTCCCTTGGGAAAACTTTCAAAACTTCATTAAGGAAAATTTGGACACGAAAGGATTTGTACCTGCGACATTACCTCTAGCCGACACGATATTATCAACAGAGCTACTAACGACTAGTTCAACGCAGCGAAATTAAGTCGACAAGGCAGGTTCAAATCCAGTAATATTGTCATTTTTCGTCAAGTTTGTTAAATTACCTCTGAATTTGATCATTTCTGAACCGATTTGAGAACTTGTTTTTTGTTAGAGAGTATATCTTCCATTTGATCTCACTTAAAATTTAGAAGTACAAAGATACAGAAAATCAGCTGGCTGTTTTTACAGTCTTACAGTGTTTAAATAATATTCTGTAATTTTGATATTTTACTGGGTTGCTAAAAGATGATTATCAGTTGTTTTTATCATAATTATACCTTTTTTTACATTTTTACATCTCTGTCACCAATTTGTAAGCAAAAATGATATCCTATTTATTCATATACCTATCGTGTTTTTCATTTCAAGGAATTTAAAATTCATCATGCGTCGCGCGATAAAAGAAAACATCGCGGTGGGATCTGCATGGCGGGGAATACTGAATCGGGTGTATTCTGGCAATTTTTGTGCCAGAGCTTGTTTCATTCTAAAAGAAGTCGTTGCATGAGCAAGCAAATTGCTAGCAAAATGACAGCATGAGATTTAAGTTGATTTGAGATGTGTCAACCATAAGCGTCGGTAAATATTTGCTACGAATATTATTCTCTATAAGCAACAACTAGATTCAATCGAGAAACTATAGTAAGTTACTGAGAACCGGGGATTTAGACAAAGTAATAATACAAACACGGTGACGAAGTTAGAAAATAATGAAATGTTTAAGATAACTGCGCGTCTCGACAGATCAGGGACGTAGGTTCACTTTGCGTCTTCTATCGTTTTTATTATAGGGAGTGTTTCAACGAGTTGTTTAGAGATGCAGGTCAAGGATTGAAAAGCAGGTGGCGCAATGTTCAGCAGTCAGAAAGAGAGAAGAATAGACAGAAAGGGAGGGGGATAGTTCATGACAGTCATGTTTTATGACGTAATTTGAAAACGTATTTAGCTATATTTTCTTGTCGTTTTAAGCGTTATTTTCAAAATATATATATGTAAATTATACATTCCAAAATAAAACTTTATCCTATCCTACTATGTAATATTATAAATGAGAATGTAGGTATGTATGGATGGGTGTATTCGTCCACCCATCCACACGTTTGACCAAACCAATTTGAATGAAATTTGGCACACAGGTAGATGATAATCTGGAATAGCACAAATTATACTTTTTATCCTGGATAAATAAGTAACTTTGGTGGAATTCACCAAAATCTTTTATGATGCAACGGGCCGCAGGACGCACCTTGTAAAGAAATATATTAATTAAATTTACTAGTGTTTTATAGTGAGCACACAAGATCGCGCAGAAAGATACATTGAAAGGAAAAACTTATATTTCCTTATTATTATCTTTATTAACGATTGTATTTAGTAAAAGTAATACTTATGCTAAATTTATATAAGAAGATTTATATTTGTTACTTTTAAGCCTTTAACATACCGACGCGGCGAACCACGGTAGCGAATCTCGCTCAGACACGACAAAGCGAAATATAGCGATGTTGAAGTGGTATTTTTTACACCAATTTCACAATTTGCCATTTCGCCATTACCATTTTAGTGCAAAATGTCGTCGGAGTGTCTGACTCCTCTTTCTGACCCTTTTTCTGAATCTGAAGAAAAATTATTATTTCTTGTATAGATATTAAAAAAAGATAAATAATATGGGTTTATTAAATAAGTCAAAAGAGAAAGAAGCTTAGAGAAAATAAATTGTGGAGAGAACTATATAATGATTACTTCTTTTTTAAGTGGATTTATATAATCCGAATGCTCTATTAATGTATTTCAGGATAATCTTTAATTTCGTTTATAACTTTCTAAGTTTCTCTCTTCACCGCTTGTTCTATCATGTATTTTGTTAAAAAGACAAACTAATGCATTTCTCTTCCAACGGTGAGATCAAAATAGGGGTACTGTTGCGTCCGCGTGAAACGATGTTCGCAGCTTATAGCGATACTACGCAGATATGCAATAATTATAGGAAGTCACAGACAAATAGAGCGAGATACAACATAAGTTTAACATTTTTTTATGCATAAATTTAAATAAATAAATAAAAAATACGCAGTATTAATACACTGTATATGATAGATTACTGCAATTTCGCCACCACGTTTCACTGCGTCGGTGTGCTAAAGGCATATATGCCATAAGACAAAAGTTGTTAATTTGTCAAAAATGATGATGATAGTTTAAAATAAATGTTTGTTGACAAATATGTGTATGTTCATTCAAGAACTATTAGTTTTTAACCAATATATAAAAAAGATTCCCTTATATATCTTTATACATAAGAATTACATTAGTTAATAATATGAATTACATTGACCCAACCAAACACTCGGTAATATTATTTTCCTCCGTGTTAACGCTGTGTTTATAAACTTCATATCTAATCAGTAACACATCTGTAAATTCACAGATAGGGAAAACAATATGTTACATTCACATGTAATATATTGTTTTCCCTATTTATATAAACGTTAACGTGTTCCCTAGAATCACTTGGTGAGAGGGCAGCATGCCCGCTAGCGGTACTACTATTAAAATAATGTTATTATCACTAACGGCTTCTGTTATGAAAAGCACAGCAATTCATGTTGAAAAACATTTTGTCTCAACCCTATCAGTCCTAAAAAACATTTAGATATCACTAAAAGGTGAATTTAAAAGTGTTTAGAAATCCCTTAATGGTAAAGTACACATACTTGACCTTGTCGTCTGACTCTTAAACGTATGGAAGCTTCTGAATATTATTTAGACTCGATAATACTATTAAACTAATATATACGTATGTATACGTACAATCGACGTAATCGATCTTATAGCAAAGAAGAATTTCGCCACGTCAAACCTGTCGACACTAGCTCAGTGGAAGAGCATCCCGGCTTTAGGGAGACGGTCACAGGTTCAATCCCTGCGTGTCGATATTTTTCTTTGTTGTTTTTAAAGGTTTTCCAATTGTCCCAATCACGGGGTGAGTGCTATAACACAAAAATAATAACTAATATATGGTACGTTGCTATCCCAAGCAGCAATCAAGCATGTTTAATACCCATAAAGCAGCTCATATAGAACTTAAAGTTCTATTGCAGCCGTACAATGGTGTAAAAAGATGCTTTTATCGGTATAAGAGACCTTTATGAGTTTATATATAGCCTAATGCTGTACAAGGGCTTTCTTAGAGTTCCGCGTAAGCTTTAGGCGTTATATCTGAATATTAATACACTACTGTACAGCTTTAAGCGATTTGTAACTCATTAGGCTGATTTTAATCCTTAAAGCTGTACATTAGCTGTATTTTGTTTAGCACGGGAATTTATTACAGCTTTAAGTGTTATTATAGTATCACTCAACACTTGTTTCTGTAAAATGGGATATGCAATCACCGTTCTACAGCTAATATTTATGGCGTAATTGTAGACTGTTATGCAGCCAATGGTGTTAAAAAATCTGCATATACAGCTATAGTACAGCTCAAGGCTGTATTACTGAGAAAATTGTTGTTTGCTGTTTTTATATCTGCATAGTTGATATCATGTGGAAAAAATCAAGAGGAATATTGAAAAGGAATATTTAAATATTATAAATTACCAACCAAGTAATCGTGATGAAGATAAAGCTGAAAAATTACTAATTCAGGTAAACCTACAATCGTCATTTTTATTAATGTTCAAGGAAAAGGGTTCCGTAACAAAAACATTAAAAAGTGATTGTAGGTTATCTGATTTATTATTTTTTAGGCTTATCTTCTTCATTAAGGTTACTTGGTTGGTAATTTACAATAACTGATTTTTTTTAATGTCATAAGATAGCAAACAAGCAGATCGGTCTCCTGATGAAAATAATCAACCATCGCCTACAGACAGCAAAAATGTTAATGGTGCGTTGCTCTCTTGTGGCAAGGTCTAATGCCCAATGCATAAGTTTACCGGCCACCTTACCCTCCAAACCGGAACATGACAGTGACTAGCACTGACGCTTTGCAGCAGGAATAGATAAGGCGGTGGTACCAGACCCGGTCGAGCCAATGCAGAGCTCTATCACCTAGTAACCACGATGGAAGTGACTCGCATAGCCCATCGGTTGTCTTTTACGACCTGCCTGGCAGAAAGGCAATTGGTCTATTCTTCAAAGAATATATAAAAAAGAGTTAAAAAGAGAAATAAAAATCATTACACTGAGAAGATATGTATTTTTTTATTTTTAACTTGCTACTTACTATACGGAGTTTTACAAAAGCGGTATAGTAAGTCGAAAGGGGGTGATTCAGAGGGTCATTTTGAACAACTTTTGTTCAACGATTTGTGAAAATTCCCGAAAAACAATTTTGTTTTTCCATTGTGAAAAGTCACGTGACCAACAAAGTTTCTATGGAGAATCAATATTTTTTTCGCGAATTTTCAAAAGTCGTTAAACAAAAGTTGTTAAGAATGACCCCCTGAGCCACCCCCTTGCGGCTTACTGTACCACTTTTGCAACACCCTGTATATATGTATACTTACAATCGTTTTAAAAATATTATATACTTAGATACAATTACAGGCAAAAGAAGAGAAGAGAAACACATACTGTGTTTCTCTTTGAAGAACTAATAATATTAAATCACAAGCACGAAATAACGTATTCTTCTTAAAAATATTTTTGTGATAGACCAATATTTAAAGGGCTTGATTTTTCGTTCTTGATCAACTTAGTTATATCAAGTTGTTTTCTTGGTCATTATAATTCACCTTTATCCTCCCACAAACTGGGTACGATACAAATACGGTTTTGGCTTCTCTCAATTGTTTTTATTATTTTATAAGGCATATTTCCCTGAAAAATAAAGTAAAACATGATTGAAATACATGTCCCATAAGTTATAGTTAACAATAAGTTGGTTTAGTTGTAAAGTCAAACGACCGACATCAATACAACACAATAGCGAAATCAAGTGACAAACATATATTTTGTATTTAGGGTTCTTAAATTTTTGTACGCATCTCTAATCATAAGTTAAGTGATTAAAAGCCAATTACTGTACAATAGATTTATATAGGGACTTAGTACAGCCTAAAGTGTATTTGGACGGTAATTAAAAGCCAATAGCCGTATAATAGAACAAAAAAGAGATTCAGTACAGCTATTTGCAGTATATCACCCTCCAAATACACTTTAGGCTGTATAACAAAACGCCGCCATTATTGTGTATTAAAAACAACATTAAAGAAATATATTGTTAAATAAAAGATATATTTAGCAATAGCTAAAGCTATATCTTGACAAGCAACTTATATTATGATCATTATGCCTTTATATATAATATTGTACCATAAATACTTGTATATTCTAACCTTAAACACAAACACTTACCGTATTTTGCAATGATTTTATTTGTGTTATCGTGATTATTTCGTTGGCGCGTGAATATTTTGAGGAAAAACATACACGACTTCACAGTCATTTATAATTTGCACTTTGAATACACGATGAATACTGCTCCAAGTCCAAGAATTTATCGTTTATTAATATATTTTTAATTATGGCGTCTGCAGATATAATGTTATACAATATCAAAAACAGATTAGTTACTTTTTATCATTTTCAAACACCTATTAAGAACATTTAGCTGCACAAGAGAGTATCTTTAGTGTTATAGTTTCTTTATACACCGAATAACAGCCTTTGTACAGCCTATACCAGCTTGTACAGCTATTGTGCAGCCTATTTAACTCTTAGCTGTACAAGACAGTTACAAGAGAGTATCTTTAGTGTTATAGTTTTTTATACACCAAATAACAGCCATTGTACAGTTTATAACAGCTTGTATAGCTATTGTGCAGCCTACATAACGCAATAAGCTGTATAACTTGGGGCCCTTTTTGGTGTTATATCGGCTGTAGAAGCGCTTCTACAGCCTTTGTACGGCTTCGTATACAGCTTTAAGTTTAAAAATGAACCTAAATGCAGCCTATATACAGCTTAACGTGCTACTTGGGATTAGTTCAGCGGGATGGCAATGCTACATGCATAAGTATACTGGCTACCTACCCTTCAAACCGGAACGCGATAATGACAAGCATTGACAGTATTGCGGTAGGAATAGGTAAGGCGGTGGTGCCAAATACCCGTTGCGAAACGTTGCGGAACTTTATCACGCTTCACCCCTTATGACTTGCCCAGCAGAGCGGCAATTTTTCTATTCTTCAAAGGAGCCCTGACCAACATGGGAATAGAGAGATTTGAAAAAAATACAATTTATTACAAAATATTTAATGATAAATTTTTCGCTCATATTGTCTCCTTGCATTTGGATTGGTAAAGACACTTAAGTTTTCAAGTTCAGCCTCAAAAAAATATAACAGTTCATTTTCCCGAGAGAGAGAGAGAGAGAGACGTAGAGATAAAAATTTGTTCAATATCCGATTCACTACGCTTCACCAGTTTGTTCACTAGCGTGGTCGCGATGCTTGATTGGCAAATGCGATGACTATTACTTATTACTTGCGATCCATAAAAGTAGTAGCTTTGCATAATCTCTATAGTACCATCCCTGTTCTTTACACACCACTACTTCTAGACTCCAGGCTAGCATGAAGATTTGTCGAAATAGACAAAGAATTTCCGAACAGATGATTCGAACTGGAAACCTCTTAATCTCGACCAAATAAGTTGACCTCGCAATAAACAAGGAAGACGACCTTGTTTATGGCCTTTTATTTGGACTAAACTAAAGCCAATGTTGAACGACTGCGCACTAAAACGTTAGTAGACGAAATGCTTTTTCTTAGTTGTAGATGCATTTTTACATCATATATAGGAGAGAACTACATGGGTGATTCCGTTCTTCTTTTTTTTTTTTTTTTATAGAAGAGGGGGCAAACAAGCAGGAGGTGCACCTGATGATAAGTGATCACCGCCGCCCATGGACATCCACAATACCAGAGGTCTTGCAGTTGCGTTGCCGGCCTTTTAAGAATGAGTAAGCTCTTTTCTTGAAGGCCCCCAAGTCGTAACCGTTTGGAAACACCCCTGCCGGTAATTGGTTCCACAACAAAGTAGTGCGAGGCAAAAAGTGTCGAGAGAAACGCACAGTTGTGGATTTCCAGACATCGAGATGGTGAGGATGGAATTTCAAATTTTGACGCGATGTCCGATGATGGAATTCGGCGGCAGGAATTAGTCCAAATAACTCGTCGGAACACTCTCCATGAAAGATACGATAGAAGACACAGAGTGAGCTAACATCTCTGCGCAATGCTAAAGAGTCGAGCCGTTTCGAAATAGCCAGGTCGTCAACGATTCGAACCGCTCTACGCTGAATGCGATCAAGAGGAAGGAGCTGGTACTGAGGAGCTCCGGCCCAGAGATGAGAACAGTACTCCATGTGGGGCCGAATTTGAGCCTTATAAAATTGAAGGCGATGGGCAGGCAAGAAGTACTGCCTCGCTCTGCTGAGCACACCGAGCTTTTTGGAGGCTAGTTTAGCCTTACCTTCCAAATGACCGCGAAACTGAACGTAATTCGATATGTCGACTCCCAGAATCCCGATACTAGCTGAGGCTGTCAAGAGAGTATCCCCAAATCGAGGTGACACGACAAAGGGTGTCTTTTTAGCGGAAAACACGCAAAGCTGTGTCTTTTTGGGGTTAAAAGTGACCAGGTTTTGACGACCCCATTCCGAGACATCGGTTAGTCGATTTTCAACTTCGGACACAAGCTTGTTTCGGCTCTCTTCGACGTGTTCCCGAGAAATACCGCTTCGGCCGGAGTATGTAGCATCACCAGTACTGTCATCTGCATAGCAATGTATGTTGCGAATTCGCATCATGTCATTGATATGCAGAAGGAACAGTGTCGGTGATAGCACGCAGCCTTGTGGAACACCAGCATTGATGGATTTAAGGTCAGAGCATGCACCGTCAACTACGACCTTGATGCTCCGATCAGCCAAAAAACTGGTGATCCACTTGCATAATTTCTCGGGAAGCCCATAGGAAGGCAGCTTCGCCAGAAGCGCTTTGTGCCATACCCTATCAAAGGCCTTCGCTATGTCCAAACTAACTGCCAATGCCTCCCCCTTAGACTCAACTGCTTCCGCCCACCGATGTGTTAAGTATACAAGAAGATCACCAGCTGAGCGGCCGCGACGGAAACCGTACTGGCGGTCGCTAATCAGCTGGTGCTCTTCTAAATACTTGAGGAGCTGCGAGTTGATGATTGTCTCCATAATTTTGGAGAACAAAGAGGTTATGGCTATCGGCCGATAGTTAGACGGATTAGAGCGATCTCCTTTTTTAGGGATGGGATGCACTAAAGCTGTCTTCCATGAAATCGGTACTACGCCGAGTGAGTAGGAGAGCCGGAATAGGCGTGTTAGTACCGGCGCCAGCTCTGGAGCACATGATTTAAGTACAATCGGAGGGATGCCATCCGGTCCACTCGACTTATGGACGTCCAAGGAAAAAAGTGCTTTACGTACGGAAGACTGCAAGAATTTTAATTCCGTCATAGAACTATAGCACTGCGGGATGGTAGGCGGTGCATTTCCTTGGTCGTCCAGAGTCGAGTTGGCCGCAAAGAACGAGCCCAAAAGATCGGCCTTCTCCCTTGCGGTATGGGCCAGAGAGTCATCACCTCCGTGTAAGGGTGGAAGAGAGGGCTGTGAGAAATTCCCCAAGACAGCCTTGGCGAGAGACCAGAACGCACGAGTTCCCGAAGGAAGGCGAACTAATTTCTCACCAATTCTGCCAATGTGTTCAGATTTTGCCTTGGCGATAGCTCTTTTGAAGAACCTCGAAGCGGAATTGTACTTCTTACGTAACGCGCTGGTTTTTTCATCACGAGATGTCGACGCTGCAGCCCAAGCCCGGTAGCATTCCTGCTTTCGGCGTGAAGCCGTTTTGCAGGAGCGACCAAACCAAGGCTGAGACTTACCACCAACCGGTACCGCAGAAAATGGAATGAAATTTCCATGCCCTGCAGCACCACATCAGCGATAGAGTCAGCGATGACATTCGGATCATCCAGCGAGAAGCACATCCGCCCCCATGGGTAGGACGCAAAAAAAGACCGCATCCCGTCCCAATCTGCTGACCTATAGTGCCAAACGCGACGACAGCCTGCAAAAGGAGGCCGTGATAGGCGCGTAACCGGCACTTTACTCCGGATCAGGCAGTGGTCTGACGTACCTAGAGGGACGTCCACAGATACCTGATAATTGTCCGGATGGGAGGTCAGCAGAAGGTCCAGCAGTGAAGGCGTATGATCGTCCACATCGGGAATTCGCGTAGGCGTGGTTACCAATTGTGTTAGACCATATGCCAAGGCAAAATCGTGAACAGACCTCCCCGTATGATCGGTAGTGCGTGAACACAGCCATTCGGCGTGGTGGGCATTAAAATCGCCTAAGATCACGATCTCAGCGGAGGGGGTCTGTTGCAACACGGAATCTACAGCCGTTTGAAGGTGCTCAACGAGCCTGTCGACTTCAGCATTTCCGCTATGGGACCTGTAGAGGCACGCATAGATGCGGGGATGGTCGTCGCAGTCTACACGCAGCCAGAGGATGGATAGGTCCCTATAGCCTTCAATGCTGCTGAGACGTCGAGAGCAGATATCCTCTCTGACATAAGCACAAACTCCCGCCCGGGGTACAAATGAATGCTCGAATTTGTACCCCGGGTAGGAGAGATATGAGGTATCAGCCGGAGAAGATATCTGCGTCTCAGTTAAAAAGAACAGAGTCGGCTTAGCCGTCTCAAGGTGGTAGTGGACGGCATTTAGGTTTGAGTGAAGACCCCTAATATTAGTATAATCCACGTGGAGTATGGTAGAGGGTGCCTTTCGATGTCTGTTCGATTTGCCCCGAGCAGCGAAGTTTGAGAGCGCAATTGTGCCCCCCCCAGAGTACGCAGGGCAGCCTGGGCATCCATGATTAGGCTGATTACAAACCCCTGAACATGGATGTCCAGAGGGGGATTCTCCACCGCTTACGCTAGTGGTACCCCCCTGGGGTATACTACTACCTTCAAATTGCGCTTCCATAGTGTTAGGGGGAGGGGGGAAAGGGCCTCCGGGAACCTCACAGACCAAACGAAACGCAACAGCAAAGCTGTTACTTTACGTTGGTTTTAAGTGAGGTAGTGGTATCGCCCCGGTCGTGCCGACCCATTCAGCTAAGCATGGCACTACCACTTTTTTTGACTGACTGCACCGGTGGAATAATCTCAAAAAAGAATATTATCCCGCCGGCGGGCGATGGGGTCGTCACTTCCCGACGCCAGCAAACTGTGACTAACTTCTGTTCTAACTGTGATATTCAATGTCCTCTATTATTTGTTCTCACAGGTCATTAATAAATAATTAATTTATGAAATTTTTGTACTTATTGGAAAATTATAAACATATTTCAACATTATTTTCATATAATATAACTTGCCACTTATAGAAAACTTACAATATATCACTTAAATGTCAGTACCGTGTCATGTCCATTTCTAGAATTTATTTATAAATTGTTAGTTTTTTTTTGTCGTAAACATTAGAATTTATGAGGTAATTAGTTTAAATCATTTATTACGACAAAAAACTAACAATTTATAAATAAATTCTAGAAATGGACATGACACGGTACTGACATTTAAGTGATATATTGCAAGTTTTCTGTAAGTGGCAAGTTATGTTATATGAAAATAATGTTAAAATATGTTTATAATTTTCCAATAAGCACAAAAATTTCATAAATTAATTATTAATTAATGACCTGTGAGAACAAACAATACAGGACATTGAATATCACAGTTAGAACGGAATCATCCACATATCTGCTCTACTAACCGATATTCCTGAAAAGCTATTTCCAATTAAATATTACAAAATTACTTTGTCGCTAGTACAAAATCACAAATGGTAAATTTGTGAATTGATTAAGAAACTTATGAAATACTATTATAAAAGTTTTTGTTGAATCTCGCGGGATCAATTAATTTTTCCGGGATGAAAAGGGACCTATGTACTAGTCCAAGTCATCATCTACCTGTATGCCAAATTTCATTCAAATCTATTGTGTAGTTTTTTGAGTAATAATACATCCATCATAACATCCAAACTTTCGCATTTATAATATTAATATAGATAAAAATAAATAATTATATATGTATGTTATTTTCAATTGTAATTAAATTAGTTGCCTTCTTTTTAATAATTATTTAAAAATAACTCCTTAAGGGATATTAAATAGTAATTATATATCGTGTTAGATTTAACAACTCATTGTATCAAATCAAATATAATTTAATTGTTCAAAGATCTTAAGCTTAATATTATTAACTCCAGTATTTGACTACTTAATGCGTTAAATATTCATTGAAGTTATATCGTATAACATATTCATTTCATTTGGAAATTTGATGAGAGAAAATTAACTGAAACCGGATCTTAGACAGGGATATTTTTAGTAAAATATAAAGGTTGTGTTTTTTACAACACTGAAGCCTTCAATGTATTACTGTTATATAACCCTTTGTAAGGCTTACGTTGCTTTGAAGTTACTTTAAAAAGGAAAATAAGTTTATTACATAATAAAGTATTTATGTGAAACATTAATAGTGTATAAGTGTAAGACATGGATTAAACTGGATAACCTTTAAAGGCAATTTTTTGCGTTGTCAGTATACATTGCATTTACTTTATTTTATTTTTATTTTATTTTTTTATTTGAAAGACAAACAGTAATACCTATACAATATAAAAACAACTTAAAAACTAATTATTTATTTATTTAACTTTATTGTACACCAAAAATAAATTTGTACAAAAGGTGGAAATAATGCCTATTGGTATTCCTCCTCAAGTCAACCTTTGGACAAACAGAAAGTATGTAAACGGTGCCTCAGAAAATATATGTCATATAATTACACCCAGAAATACAGAGTTATAATATTTACGAATGAAATAAAATCACTCCGGGTATATTTCTAAAGACTTGGCTTCTTATTTAGTACGGTAATACAACATATTTGTATTTTATCAGGATATACAAGCGTTTGACACTTCCTAGTATATGCTTATATGCTATTATCACCTCTGTAGTATAGTGGTCCAGCGTTGGCGTTGACCACATGAGGTCCCGGGTTCGATTCCCGGGTCGGGCACATAAAAAAAAATGTTTTTTCAGTTTTCTGAGAAACACAAAGTTTGCCCGCGATTGGGAAGTGCCCGGTTGGCGATAGGCTTACCACCTATCACATTTGTGGGACCAAGTATCTTCGGCTAATCGTGGGTGCACTTGTTGTACCTCTGCCTACTCCTTCGGGGATATGGGTGAGAAGATACTATTTAGAATATGCTCGTATGAGCGGTTACACTTTCGCCGCCCAACTCCTTGTCTATTTGTATGGTCTGAGGGTAAGACGTTTCATGGTGGTGGCAAGGTGGCAAGTCTATCGCCAACCGGGCACTTTCCAATCCCGGACAACTTTGTGTTTCTCAGAAAACTGAAAAAACACTTTTTTTTAAAGTGCCCGACCCGGGAATCGAACCCGGGACCTCATGTGGTCAACTCCAACGCTGGAACACTAGACCACAGAGGCGATAAAAAAAGAAGGTTATTTTATTTTTTGGGTAAGTTTATTCAGCAGGAATGGAAAATACACAACTGATACAAAAAAAAGTGCTCGTAAAGACCAAATTTAAGGAACCGTTAAGAAAATTACTTATTTAAAAACGTTTTGATTTTGATTCTCCATCTTCACCTTGATCCATTATTCCAGCCATCTTGACGAACGTTTGCAACATACGATAATAATACGATACGATACGATACGATACGATAATAATAAATACATAAAAATTACGATGCAGACTTTTGAGTTTTTGATTAAACTCGAATAATTTTTAAGAGAATCCCTTTTTTTGAATATTCTTATTTGAAAATTATATTAACCAAGCGTTCGTAACAAACCTTCGGGGATATGGGTGAGAAGATACTATTTAGAATATGCTCGTATGAGCGGTTACACTTTCGCCGCCCAACTCCTTGTCTATTTGTATGGTCTGAGGGTAAGACGTTTCATGGTGGTGGCAAGGTGGCAAGCCTATCGCCAACCGGGCACTTTCCAATCCCGGGCAACTTTGTGTTTCTCAGAAAACTGAAAAAACACTTTTTTTTAAAGTGCCCGACCCGGAAATCGAACCCGGGACCTCATGTGGTCAACTCCAACGCTGGACCACTAGACCACAGAGGCGATAAAAAAAGAAGGTTATTTTATTTTTTGGGTAAGTTTATTCAGCAGGAATGGAAAATACACAACTGATACAAAAAAAAGTGCTCGTAAAGACCAAATTTAAGAAACCGTTAAGAAAATTACTTATTTAAAAACGTTTTGATTTTGATTCCCCATCTTCACCTTGATCCATTATTTCAGCCATCTTGACGAACGTTTGCAACATACGATAATAATACGATACGATACGATACGATAATAATAAATACATAAAAATTACGATGCAGACTTTTGAGTTTTTGATTAAACTCGAATAATTTTTAAGAGAATCCCTTTTTTTGAATATTCTTATTTGAAAATTATATTAACCAAGCGTTAAGACGGCATAAATGGAATTCCTCGCTATGGCATAATATTAACTCAGGTATTAGTTTTGTTTCATTAGAACATGCTCTAAAATACAGACGGTTAAATAAGACAGGGAATATCTAAAATCTTTCTAGTTTTAGACTGCTAACAATAAAATGACTGTTACAAGTCGTACCGCTCTTCATCAGAAATTGGAAGATTTTATCGCGTAGATCAAAATAATATCTGAACTTACATAGGACTGAAAATGTTAGCTAATTGAGATATTTTTAGAAAGTAGCTACATCTAAATGATCTTATAAGAAGCCTGTAGATATCTGTATATATGTATATATACTGTGAAGGATAGCATGTCAGTTTTATAAAGCGATGCGAAACCGATAATTCGGACGATCAGTGTGAAGCGATATAGTACAGTGAAAAATGATACGGAAAGTGTATTAGTTTAGTAATCTGGTTTAGTCAGTTAGTTCTAGTGGAATATAGTGACGGTATTATTAGTGTTTGTCAGTGTGTATTGCGATGTATTGTATATTTGTATTATAAATATACGGTTCTAATATAAGTGGTATTTTATTTCACAATACGAACTCGAAGCTCGTAACAATACTAATAATAATAAAGTTGTAAGATTTTTTTATCAACAAACGATCTACAAAAAATCTAGCTAGACCGATTTAAAATAATCCTTACCAATATAAAGCTACGAATAGATTATCTCTGAGTAGTACAGATTATTTTTAACCTGATTAAGTACAAATAAGTAATGTGTGCGGATCCCGTAAACGAAGAAGTGCGAAAGAGCAATACAATAGTATAGTTTTATATTAAAATATCAAATTGGATGATCTAGATTGAACGGGTCTTAGATAAACTGACAGATAATAAAGTACTTCCAAGGTATCGTAAAATTAAAATGGTAGAGTAAATATAATGTTTTGAAAGTAAGCGTGCCGACCTTTCATCTTTTATAAAAGAAATATACTTTGAATGAAGCAAAAAATTAATTTGAGAAGTGTACACGATTGCGGATACGAAAGCCATTGTGTGTTGAATGGGTTTACACCAAACTACAATATATCAAAGAACTCATTGTTATGTGGGTCATTCTAAGATATTTTGTAATATTTACCAAATACGACGAAAACTCTCAGCTAAAATCAATTTTCGTGATTTGGTATGTATTTGACTTTTGAATACAAAGCTGGAAGACAAATATTTATTTCGACAAATTCATATTTCTTTTGAAAAAAATCAGCAAAGTATTGGATCCAGGTTTCTTATAGCAAAAGGATCATATTATCTTTTACTGATAAGTACAAAAAAATAAAGAAATATTGCTGGACTAATTACACGAACTAATCTAATCCAATAGGTCCCTCATAAAAGCCCTAAAAAACCTGACAGTTTAAGTAAGTATTCGCTAGCTGATAACGTCCACTCTATATAGTGTTACCTCATAGAACATTTTCACGCTCGAGACTTTTACATTTTTTTTTATTTTTTAAATCATTAAATAGCAAACAAGCACATGGGTTACCTGATAAAAAGAGTCAACCATCGCCTATAAGCAAAGATGTTAATGGTGCGTTGCTACCTTGTGGCGAGGTGTAATGCCACATGCATAAGTTTACCGGCTACCTTACCCTCCAAACCGGAACACGATAGTAACAAGCGCTGACGCTATTGTAGCAGGAATAGGTAAGGCAGCGGCGCCAGACCGGGGTGAGACAATGCAGAATTCTACCACATTGTAGCCACAATGGTAGTAACTCGCATAGCCAATTGGTTGCCTTTTACGATCTGCTTGGCAGAACGACAGTTACCCTATTCTTCAAAGGTACCCGGACCAACACGGGAATAAAATTTTACAAAGTGAGTTTAAGAGGTCCCGGGTTCAAGTCCAGAGACGACTCATATCCGATAATTGCTAAAGTAGCAAATGCGGTAATTTGACGCCAGTTGAGACATTTTTTAACTTATTGATTTTGTAGCTAAATAAAACAACTTAGAGCTCAGACGCTATTCAAAAGATCAAAACCGATCATCGTTTTGAAAATGTACATTTATGAACATTAAAATACTATTATTTTTACAAACTTTTGATTTATGAACTCGAGTTCAAAAAATTCATGTTTAGGTATAGTTTTTGCTTCGTTGAGCTTAAAATACATTGATTTAACGGAAAGTTTCAGGGATGGCCCACAGGCTAAACTTGTTTACTTATTTTTTTTTCACTTAAATTAATTTTGTATTTGTTTAATTTATTCTTTAATAGGAAAAAATGTTTTCTATTCATAGATTTTATTTCCTATCTAGTAAAAGCGATTTTAACTACTTAAATTTAAAGAATTGCTATTATTATTTTATAAAACAAGAAACATTAAATTTAAAATTATTTTTAGCTACCTCTTTAAATCGTATTTAGAATCGTAATTAGAGAAGACTAGAGGTTTTATATTACGGGAGTTTTTTTTAATTTTTAGTTGAAACTAGTTTACCGCACACTTTTACTTCTATTTCACTATTATTACACCAAATTATTTAATTTTATCGACCGGTTTCACTTTTTAAGCATCTACAGTACGTAATATTATTTACCGTTATTTCTACAAGATGCTGACTAGCACTCATAATTGTAACATGATGATAAGTAACCTTTTCCCTCAGGATCACCCGAGGGAAAGGGTTACTGACTTATCACTAATCAGTATCAACTAATTTTGGTATTAACGTTTTTAATTATAATTAAGTCTTATTTTAAAGTTCAATACTGTTAATAATCTACGAATATAACACGCTTATTTTTTTATTGTTGTTTATTTTTTTCAAGTAAGTCTCGTTCAGCAATTCATCCAGTTTACGCAAAGGCGATTGTGACGACTGACAGAAATTAACTTGAATAGCCTTGCCAAGAGAACAGAACGCACAACTTTTTGATGGTAGGCGAACTAGTCTTTCGCCGATACTCCTAATATTACTCGATTTAGCTCTATTTCATACTTAAGAAATCATGTTTGATAAACAGTCTGTTTTGCCTCTCGGACTATCTTACAAAACTGCAAAAACCTTGAACGAAACAGACCCCAAGAGATGCCTTGGGGTCTGTTTCATTCCAGATTTCTCAGAGGAGTGTGAAACAGTTCATATCCTGCTGCACGATGTCATTGATCAGTTTTGCAGAAACGCTGGGATCGACCGATGATAAACAAAGTTGACTTCAAGGGTATGATGCAAAAAAAGTTTTGCAATACATACCAATCTTGCGACTTGTAGTGCCAGAGTCTTCGATTAGCGCCAGGGCTAAGCGCCCTCAAATGTAGGATGACTAGTTGACGAAGAAGACTATAACATGCAATAGTCAGATGTACTCAAAGGCGTTCTAACCGAGTTGACAGCCGTTAGGGTGCGTTGTCAGGAGAAGGTCTAATAAATTATAGCCCGCTATGTAAAGGATATGAGTAGGTGATTCTACTAACTGCGTCAGACTATATGCCATATAAAAGTCATGCGTCCATTCTCGCAAATTGGAACGGACAAAAAAACCTAACCATTCTGTGTGATAAACCTTAAAACGTCCCAGGACGACCGACTTTGTAGAAGGTAATGTAATTTCTGGTATTACAAGGATGCTGGCAGCTTGTCAGCTTTTAAATATTTTTCAAATTTAGAATAATTTCGTAGTACGTCTAGTCTTTTTATAAATTGTGATATATGTAATTGTAAATTAGTTTTAAGCAAGCTCGGATGAAATGCCCAGTAAATCGAAGATAAACTAAAGTTAAAATATTTATTTTTATTTAAAAATAATTTTAAATTAATTCCGAGTATCTCTCGTTGAAAGCTGCCAAGGCAAGAAGACCCCATGACGACCGAGTGTCGTCACAGTACCAACGCAAGTAAATGGTTAGATATCATCTCAACATGCTTAAGCGTAGATGCGGATGTGTGGGTGAGATGTAGTAAGGATAAGTGACACTACAAAATAATGTAAGTATACAAATATTGCTCGAAAATAAGAAAAATCTTTTCAAATTGAGCCCTTTTTCCATTGTTTCAATTAAGTGATGCCGTTCCTTTATACTTGTCTTTGTCAGAGACGAACAATACAAAGAACCAGTTATAGAACCCTTGTCAATGTCAATATAGACCCGATTAATGTCTGAATAAATTCCAACTACGGTATAGAAACTGAATTAGTGTTTTAGAATTTGGTTGGCCTCCTTAAGACATTGTAAAATGCAATAAAATTACTATGGCTTTTGTTATAATAATTTTGAATATGCTTTTTTTAAATCATTAGATATTTAGCTAATAAGCAGATGACTCTGCCGATTGAAACAGAAAACATTAAATATGGTAATAATTTATTGCTATCCGTGTGGCGGTATGACAATGCCATATTTACCTTACCCTCCAGACCGGATCACGACAATAACGCTTTTACGCTATTGCGACAGGAATTGGGAAGGCAGAAGTGCCATATATCCGGGTGAGACCTTGCAGGACTTTACTAGCCAGTAGTCACGATGGTAGTGATAAGCATTGCCAATCAGTCGCGTCTTATGACCTACCTGCCTTTCAGAAGTAACTTTTGCAAACAATCAATTTTTTTGGCATGGCAGTTTGAAAAATTTTGATTTTTGGAAACGGTATTTGACAATTTTTTTAGTATTATTTTTTTTCAAAAATTAATTAGTTGGGAATTCCCAAAAGTATATAAAAATAAGGTTTTTGAAAAAACTGTCTATTTTAAAAACGATGATTGATTTTGATCTTTTAAATAGCATTCAACTCAATTTCTCTCCTGATGGAAAGAATCAACCATCGCCTTTCGCCATCGCCATCGCCGCCCAAAGTATTGATGGTGCGTTGCTATCTTGTGGCGAGGTCTAATGACACATGCATAAGTTTACCGGCTGCCTTACCCTCCAAACCGGAACACGACAGCGACAAGCACTGACGCTATTGCGGCAGGAATAGGTAAGGTGGTGATACCAGACACGGGCGAGACAATGCAGAACTCTACCACCTAATAGCCACGATGATAGTGACTCGTATTACCAATCGGTCGCCTTTTATGACTTGCCTGTCAGATCGGCCGTTGGTCTATTCTTCAAAGGAGCCCGGAACCAACACATTTTTAAGTCAATCGGTGTATTAGCTTGAAAGTTATTTCAAAAATATTTCGTAAGTTTGCTTAAAACAACGTAATTTTAATATTTGAAAAACTGTAACTTTTGAAAATCAGATTCGATTTTGATTTTTGAAACGGTATTTGATCTAGTTTTTTTTGGTACAAAAATATTGTAAAATACCAAAAAAAGGATTAATTAAAAAAATGGGAAGTTATGTCGAAAAACACTTTTTCAAAATTTTTCGTCAACGAATACCAAGTGTTTTAATATAACAGTAGCGTCAATGTTTGTCGCTGTCGTGTACCAGTTTGGAGGGTAAGATAGCCGGTCCACTTATGCATGTGGTATTAGACCTCGCCAAAAGATAGCAACGCACCATTAAAATCTTTGGTGTCTATTAGGCGATGGTTGACTCTTTCCATCAGGAGACCCATCTGTTTGTTTGCTATCTTTTGATATAGAAAAAGACAACTATTGCCTATAATAGGCAACATTAACATTTTTGTTTATAGTGTTACTATCCATGTCAATAGATGTTAATGCCACTTACATAAGTGTACTGGCTACCTTGCCGTGCGGAACATGACAGTAAAAAGCACTGACTATTGCAGCAGGAGTAAATAAAGTGGTGGTACCAAAACGCGGGCGAGATGCTGCAGAACTCTACCAAGTAGTTACGATGGTAGTAGCACAAAAAGTCGTAAGAAATTATAAAATTTTCATTTTGTGCTGATGAACGGTGAACAGTGATTTTTATGTACAAATTATATCATTCAAGGGTAATTCTGTAAATCATTCAGAGCTCGTAATTACTAAGAAGTAGAGTTCCGCATTATCATCCCTGGGTATATGACACTACCACCATTGCTATGCCGCAATAACAGCAATGTTTCTCAATTTTGTGTCCCGGATTGGAGGGTAAGATAGCCGGTACATTTATGAATCTGGCATTTCCATCCCACCGTACGGATAGAAACGCAACACTTATTTTTCCATCAAGAAAGTTATCTGCTTGTTTGCTGTATACTGAAAAATATAACTTTAAATGAATAGCCTTAAAAGCTTAAATTAATTAATAGCCAGACGAATTTCTGGAAAAGATTTATAAGGAAAAGGTGTAAATTTATTTATCAAAGATGTTAAACTCGTTTTCTAAAAGCATTAAAGCTTTACCCTTACTATATGGTTCGTGCTTGCGCTAACACTATCACAAGTGATAATCTTAATTGATAGAAATTTAAGAGTTCCCGCACTTAAAATAAATGTTTATTCATTAAGTCTAACGATGTAATTTTCTGTTAGAAAGCCTCTTTGGCGTATATCTCAAATCATAAACTTAAGCGTGGTATTTCTATCAACAAATACAAAAACAGCAGCTTTTGTGCAAACTTCAAGTATTCAACATTTGTCAAAACTTGGTTATAAAAGTCACAATTTCTTTTCATCAAATAGATTATTATGCCCCATAGCAGACAATAAGACTACATTATCGGTATTAGTTCGGAGTTTATTGGCGTTGTTGCAATCTCCGTATTAGTCCAGGTTCCTTTGAACAATAGAGCTACTGCCGTTCTGCTAGGCGGGTCGTAAAAGGCGATCAATTGGATATGCATGTCACTACCATTGTAACTGCTAGGTGGTAGATTTTCGCAACGTCTCACCCGGGTACATGATACCACCGCCTTACTTATTCCTGACACAATAATGTTGGACATTGGCGTGTTCTGACTTGGAGGGTAAGGTCAAATCAAACCCGCTAAACCAAAAAAAATAAAAATATGCTTGTTTAATATCTAATAATATTATAAAAAGGTTTGAGAGCCCCAGCTACAGTGGACTCCAGAATAAGAACGAAGCACGTAGGCCCTATTGTTGGTTATTATTAAGATTTACACATATAAAATGAATCACTTGTACCATACAATAGACATTGAAGTCAAGGCGTGCTTCAGACTCCAGACCATTTGGATAAGTGCGGATATTGTTAACAGCGGGCATTAAATAATTCGTTCTTTCTCTCAGTTATTAGCGAGCTAAAGAGATGGAAATTGCCAACTGCTATTAAAAGGTGAATTTAATTGGTCTCCCTGAATAGAGGTCGCTTGTAATTCCGGCTTGAGCCTCGTTAGTAGTTGCCACATTTAAGCGTTTTCTGTTGTTCAAATCTGGCTTGCTAATTTTTCACGAAGCCGCTGAATATTTACTTAAATTGTGCGGATATTTCTTAATAGTAGAGGCAAAGGCTATCATCAGTGTCGTAGCTAGCATGAGTACCACCCAATGCAATTATTATAGTGTTACCCGTACTCATAAAGCGTCTACAATATTTTAGTACTTAAAAATCAACGTCAATTGTAGTTTCAAAAATCAAAATCAAATCAATTTTTCAAACGTTACAGCTTTATAAATATTAATATTTTGTTGTTTACAGCAAAAAGCTTATAGATTATGTAAACATTTTAGAGCTCAAAAATTGTTACTTGAAAAAACAAAATCGATCATCGTTTCCAAAATCTACGTACCTATAATAAAATCGTAGGAAAGTCAATGTATGTCCGGGGTAAACTAAAAAGTACTGCACGGATTTACTTCAGATTTTGCATGAATATTACTAACAGGTTGGGTTAACATACAGGCTACATATTATCACGCTATCACCTACGGGGGAGGAGCTGTGCGGCGTAAATGAAGTCCGCTCCAACGAAGGCAACAGCTAGTATAAAATATGAAATGACTGTCATTTATAACAACATTTAGATTTTTAAACCCAGAAAAAGTATATACTTAGGTATTTGTATAGTATACTATAGTATGTTATCTGACCGCCCTGTTGGTCGAGTGGTGAGCGACCCTGACTACGCATTCAACGGGTCTCGGGTTCAATCCCCGACGGGGACAAGCATTTGTACGATGAGCATAAATGTTTGTATTTCCGAGTTTGTGTGTTTATTAAATATATTCTAGTATTTATATATGTGTTTCTATGTATTAGTATTGCTGACTAACACCCATAACACAAGCAAATAATTTGCTTACTTTGGGGTTAGATCACTAACGGCCGGTTTCTGAGACGCAAATAATTTTTTAACAAGCAATTAAACTCTACTTAACAGACAACGTGCTTGTAAAACTGATGTTAAACAGAGATTAACTGCTTGTTAAAAAATATTTGCGTCTCAGAAACCGGCCGTTAGTCATTTCTCCCGTGAATATTTATTTATTTATTTATATTTATTATAATAAAAAGTAAAAAATAGTATAGCTAAAAAACCTTAATTTAGCGTGAAATTTCAGATATGGCTTGCAGGGTCAACCGGTTTATAGATTTCTTTACAATAAGGTTTCTTCGCGCCGCCCGAGTCCGCTGCGGTTCGCTCCGGTCCGCCCTAGCTGTCACCCGTTCTAGGGCGAACTCATTCTAGTGAATTTTATCAAAATAGTTTCAAACATTTTAAGGATGTCACATCTTTTCTATTTGATGCAAGAAATTAAGCAACAGATGCAGGCTTGATTAATACGAAAATTGGCATTCTGTTATTTTAATGATTTTGCCATGATATGGTGACTTTGACCTGAGGCTGAGGAGGATTTCACGCCGTGTTGGTCCCGGCCTCCTTTGAAGAATAGGCCAACTGCCGTTCTGCCAGGCAGGTCGTAAAAGGCAACCGATTGGCTATCGGGTCACTACCATCGTGGCTACTAGGTGGTAGAGTTCTGCATTGTCTCGCCCGGGTCTGGTACCACCGCCTTACCTATTCCTGCCGCAATAGCGTCTGTGCTTGTCGTTGTCGTGTTCCGGTTTGGAAGGTAAGGTAGCCGGTAAACTTATGCATATGGCATTATACCTCGCCACAAGATAGCATCGCACCATTAACATCTTTGGTGTCTATAGGCGATGGTTGACTCTTTCCATCAAGAGACCCATCTGCTTGTTTGAAATCTTATAATATAAAAAAAGGCTGCTAGGTAACTATTTGAAAATCATAAACTGTTCTCGTGTTTTACTCCATAAATAATGCACATGAGGCAGAAAAGTAGTCTTAAGCTAAAGTGCTTTTAAATTCAGTTATTTTTTAAGTTATCATACTCGTAATCAAATATCATAATAGAAAAACCGGTATCTTGTTTCCGAGCGAGTGATAAAATTGTCAATAAGTTGAGCCAGCTTTGTAAAGCTATGGAGTTTTCTTAGCGTAAGTGAGCTCTACCGAGATCCTTGTACAGACAACAAAATACAATGAAATTATAACAGATTTTCCGTGTGACTGAAAGAAATACAATTGTTAAAATCTCATTATGTCATTTAATGTAGTAGCTCTTAGTTGACTCGCTCATAAAAATGGAAACATAAAATGTCTAAAATCCTTTTAATTTATTAACTAAGTTAAAAAAAAAATTAACCGTTTGATCTGTATATACCAGATATTTTTGGATAATATTTGAGTATAATGATCTGTTTCTCAGTACGTGTACTAAATTTTGCAAGTGTATGTATGATTGTCCACAAATGTCTTAGAAACTGAAAGTCACATCAAGATGATCCCTTTTGGTTAAAGTTGGGTATAATACAACTTAGGGAACAGTCCAAGTTTCCTATCTCTTACACATATTGCATAATTATAAAAAACGTCGTAATTAATAAATTTATTGAAAATTATTCATGTTAAATTAATAGTACGTAGATTCATAAAATTGTCAAATGTAACTTATAGACTCTATACGGTAGAATATGTTGATAAATATACATTAAATTGTACAACTTGTAACATCCATATTGTTACAAATCAACTATTAGCATTCTTCTTTTTTAAAACTTTGTAAATTGTAAACATTTTGATTAAACAAAAAATTAAATTTTGTTAATTGTGTTTTGTGATGTGAAACAATTCTTGTGAATTTGTAATAAGTACCTGAAATATATAAAAAAACATACACCCGCTGAGTGTCCACTGCGGGAACTTTTTAATGTGTGGCCGCGTTCCGATCCGGTAGTAACTGTAAATAAATCGACTTACAACATTTGAAATATCAATACACAAAATTATAATCTTTAAATATTTGCACACCATATCAGGATAGAATATGTTGGTAACTTAATCAAATTTTATTATCTTGTATCTTCAATATTCTGGCAAATAAATACTTTAATTTCGTTTCGTTTCGTTTCACATACGCAAACACGCACACATGCAAGTTTACAATGTATGTAGACTATTCATTAAGTGGTTAGTAATCTTTCTAGTTCTTTTCTGACTGGCTGACATTTCCAGTTATAGAAAATAAGCAAGTGAGTTGATGGTCTTTTAAAAATGAGTAAAACTGGTTTCACAAAAATATTAAATAAATTGTGATTGCAATTTTCATCATATGATTTGCCTTGCATTTCATTTTACGTAGAATATGAAAAATGTAATAATAATAGTAATTATCTGTGAAAAATACGTTTTATTTGATAATAAAATAGAAGGTTGGATGATGAAGGAAATAAAATAATCCTGATGTAATTATTTTTTTATAACACTTTGAAGAGGTTTATTCTCAGAAAAATAAAATGCGGTTCTTCAGTAAGAATAGTGAACTTGGTTGGCTCATGGAGAGGTTAGGCTATTCGGCTCCCGGGATTCTATCCCGAGTGTTTGAGTTTTTTTTTGACGTTTTTCTCGAAAATACAAAATCTTAGTAGAAGCTCGGGGTCTGGCGAGTGGTACTCCGGTGCCTCGGATGAGCACGTTAAGCTGTCGGTCCCAGCTATCGCTATATATAGTCGATAATCGTTATCATGTCTGTGAAATGCGGCGATGGGATCACTACTCATCTTGCCAACTGACAAACCGATGAATCGTGGTGAACCGAAAAGTCTATAGACATTTGATATACTCTGCCTACCTCGCAAGGGAATCTGGCGTGATGATACTTTGATATCTAACTTATTACAATGGGATAAGAAATAAGAATAAACATAATTTTTCAATGTATTTTATTAAAAGTTTTTTTGTTATCACTTATATATACACTGTCTATTACCACATATATAACAGCTAATGAGGAAGTTTCAAGTAAAATAGTTTTAAAATTAGTAGAGGGATTTTTATCAAGCAAATATGTATTTTGGGTTATGGATTTTAACAGACTTTCAGAATAACTTTAAAACAATACATTGAATTTATATTTTGTATAGGTACCAGATTTAATTAAATTTACATGCGCAAAAACATATTTAATTTTTAATTTACATTTTTACATCATTACGTAATACACTATTTCGCTGTGCTTATACGCATAAGATTAATACTCTAAGAATAAAGATTGTAGAAGATTAAATGACTTTGGAACAAATGAATGAGTATTCATAGATTTCGTTTTAAAACCTAATCGTGACCAATATCCTGGGATTTTGTAGATCACGCAAGTCAAAGTCGGACATAGAATAAATTAGTCAAACTTATTCTGGTTTATTCGTTGTTTATGTTTAGAATTTCAAGAAGACAATGTAGAATGACCAGATTATTTTTGAACGTTCATAAAATATATGACTTTTTAAAATGAGTCAAATAATAACAAATAGAACAGTAGTCATTAGCTATAAAATGTATTCTGCACAAGCTTTAATGCATATTTATAACTTGTAATGCCCCGTTGGTTGAGCGGTTAGCGTACCTAACTACGAATCGATGGAGCTCAGGTTCGATTCTCGACAAGGACAAAGTTTTTTTATGATGAGCATAGATGTTTGTATTTCTGGATTTGTGTGTTTATTATGTATATAACAGTAATTATATATTTATTTTTATATATTAATATCGTTGACTAATAACCATAACACAAGAAAATGATTTGCTTACTGGGTCGAATCGGATTGTGTAATTTGCTCAGCCATATTATTATATTACTAATATTCTGTTAAAACTTATTAGAATACAATTTCTTGCAATTCAAATGACGGTTAAGTATTGTTATTTATAATTGTGCTGTTAACTATCCATACTAATATTATCAATAGAAAAGTGTGTATGTTTATTTGTCCGTCTTTCACGGCAAAACGGAGCGACGAATTAACGTGATTTTTCAAGTAGAGGTAGTTGAAAGGATGGAGAGTGACATAAGTTACATTTTGTTTCTTTATAACCCCCACTCCGCGAGCAAATCAGCGGACAAAACGTTTTTAATAAATAGCATCATAACATTTTATAGCACAAAAACTTTTTAAAATAGGTTTTTACGAGAACTCCTTCTTTTAAGTTTTTCGTAAATTTTCTATCCAGTATTATGGGTCAAACAATGTTGGTTAATCACACGTGTTTTATCAAACGACTTTCCAAAAAGAAGAGGTTATCAATTAGGCTTTAGTTTCTCTATTATTAATGTCGTTTTCTCTAAAAACATAGGATAACGCGAAGGATAACATTTTTAGAAAGACCTTTATCTTATTACGCCAAAGAAATATAACTTCTTACGTGCGTACTTAAGTACACACACACATACACACACACGTTTTTTTTATTTTACTGCCTAGATGCTTTTGGTGGAGAACCTCAACAGTATGCGAGGTATCTCCCCTATATATACGCCGTGTTCGTCCTGGCCTCCTTTGAAGAATAGGCCAATTGCCGTTCTGCCAGGCAGGTCGTAAAAGGCGATCGATTGGCTATCGAGTCACTACCATCGTGGTTACTAGGTAGTAGAGTTCTGCATTATCTCGCCCGGGTCTGGTACCACCGCCTTACCTATTCCTGCCGCAATAGCGTCAGTGCTTGTCGCTGTCGTGTTCCGGTTTGGAGGGTAAGGTAGCCGGTAAACTTATGCATGTGGCATTAGACCTCGCCACAAGATAGTAAAGCACCATTAACATCTTTGGTGTCTATAGGCGATGGTTGACTCTTTCCATCAGGAGACCCATCTGCTTGTTTGCTATCTTATGATATAAAAAAAAATGTTGATCTGACGTGCATAAATAAATTCCAAAGTCCTCTCCTGGACTCCCCTACTATGTCAATTGACATTCTCAATCAATCAATCAATCAAATGCTTATTGCAGAAAATAGGGTTAGTTACATGTGCTCTTATATTATGTAAATAGTTGAGCAATGAAATTTTTTATTTGTGACAAAATTAACATTTTTAATATTGCTAAGATATTATAGAAAAATAATTATTGTTAACAAAATTAAAATATAAAATTAGTATGTCATGAAAAATAATTATTATCAACAAAATTAATAGATTAATATCATTGTAATGTCAAATTGTATTAGTCAGAAGAATTAAGTAGAAAAAAAAATTAGTAATCTTGAGAGAAAAAATTATTATGTCTTAAAGGAATATCAATTTGTAAAATGCTTATAATTAAAAAGATTATAAAGAATAATGGAATAAAAATATAAAATAAAATAAAATAAAATAAAAAATAAAATAAATCTCTTTATAAATCTTGTTAAAATAATTAAATATAAAATGAACACGTTAAGAAACTAAATATGTGAAATACTAGTGCTCATATTGACCTAATATAACGTTATAGCCATTGTTAACTTAGTTAATACTACTTATTGTACACATTTTACGCGTATCCCACGTAAAGGTAAAGGTAAAATAACTGTAATTTGACGGTATAAACACGACTAGGAATAGTCACGCAGGTGGCAAATAGGTCCCACGTATTGCGAATATCATTTGCATAGCTTTTCTTACCTCGTACACCCCGTTAATGAGGGACTGTTAAAGGGGATTTTCTATAATAGTGCCTGTAATTTTATACTGTATATAAAGATAACACTTTGTACGCGGTATATTTTTAAATCGTTGGATAGCAAATAAGTTGATGGCTGTCCGATGAAAAGAGACAACCATGGCATATAGACATCAGGTATGTTGCTGGTGCGATGCTATCCCTGTGGCGAGGATGGTAATAATATAGTAAGTATATCAGAAAAAAATTGTATCAGGCAAAGAGATAAAATTAATCATAAATATCGTTACGCCCGTATCCTTGAAAGTATCATCGAAAGTGTAGATAAAGTTATTTTCATAATTGGACTAAAATATATAGTTCCGTGATGTATGTTTCGTAATTCAATAGTGGATGTTAGAATGATGTCTGTGTATGGTGTATGTAGGATGTAAAAATAGTGTCGCTAAAACCGGTATTTTGAAACTATTTGCAAAATTTGTTTAGTTTTTTTTTAATTTCGAAGAACTAAAAACTCTATTCGAACGGAAAAATCTAAACTTTTCTAAAAACTGAAAACACTGCACCAATAATGCAGTTATTTCATTTTACTGAAATTTAAAATATATTTGAATATTAAACATTAATTAAGTGAATTATCATACAAGATCATATTTTAGTGACATTTATAACACTCACATTGAATTACGGGGGTAATACTCAGTTGATCAGCATATCTTAACAAGACAATCTGCAGCAACATTCTAATATAAAAATCGTTATATAGCTAGATTTTTAAACGCATAGCCTTCATATTAACAAGCTGTAATTGTGACTTACTAATAAAACTTAATATAAGGATATGTACTATAACAAAACTGATGTTACTAGCAGCCTTTATTCTTACTCTAGCCGTTTCCCGTGGTACGAGTCACGTAGGTCCTGCTTTTGCATGAAAATTAAGATAAATTGTTGTATATGTTAATTAATAATGTAGTTTTTTGCTGGTCAAAGAATTTTCAAAATCGGCTTTGTATTTCAAGAGATTACTTCCTACAGACAAGCTTATAAACTTTACCTCATTTAATATTTGTTTAGATACAGCATCTATATATGTCATATAAAAATGGTAGAAATATAAATGGAAGAAATAATATATTAATTATCAGATAAAATTGTTTATTTATAGAAATAAATTTTGTTAACAAGAATATTTTATGTAACGTATAATTGAATTATAATGAAATAAAAATAAATATTTTTTTTCGTTTATGGTTATTACTGGCATTCGTCACCGATTGTAATATTGGTATGAGAGATTACAACATTTTTTTACAAAGAAATTACGGTCGTAGCGCGAACTGGAATTGCCTCACCAAACACTACGGCAACCGATACAGGAATCGACGCTCGCCTTCGTTCTACCAATCACAGCGGCCTTTCGTGCCGCATTTGCCTGACGCGCGATCCGCGACGCTGATTGGTCGCCAGGTAAGAAATGTCCGGCTCCCGAGTCGCTACGCTGCTGATTAATGTTAAAAATCCTACATAATTCGTTATGAAGTGAACTCTAATAAGAAACTTATGTATAACTTTCCAATTGTTATCCTGTGTCTCCATATTCGTGTGCCGAATAAAGTAATTCTATATAAAGAATAGTTTTCACGTTTCGAAACCCAAACCCTTGGGGGTTCAGCTCTCCACAAAACTAGCCTATAAGGTCAAGTGATTTTGAGTGTTAAAACCATATATAAAAAAAAAACAAGCAATTACATTACAGCAAATGATTAAAGGTCAAAATAATAGGTCAAATAGCTTTAAATGTGAAATCTATTAATTACCATGTTTCATATTGTAATTTATCTAACTTACTGTTAGAATGTTCTAGTCGAGTAATGTCGTATTGAATGTTGTATTATTAACGCTGCATTGCAATTTGCTTGTGTAAATAATTGTACCTAAAAATGTGTTGAACATTATTTTCTATGAAATTGATACGACTGCATGTTGAATTTAAAAGGTTCATTGTTGCATATCCAATTACCTATTCTATAACAGTAAACTAAAATAAAGTAACTAAAGTATCATTTATATATAATAAACACAGGTTAAAATATCATCAACGAACTAAAGATGATTCGAATAGAAACCGCTTTAAGTAATATAACTAATTATAAAAGTATAACGTTTGAATATCCATTAAACACCGTTAGTAGTCACAACTAACCACATGAAAATTGATTGTTTTGAGACCAATTATACTTTTAATATTAATATGATTTTAATAATAATAATAATATTCACGAGACAAATTACACTTTCTGATATCACCCGAAAGTAAGCGAATTATTTGCTTGTGTTATGGGTGTTGATCAACAATACTAATACATAGAAATACATATATAAATACTATAATATATTTAATAAACACTTAAACCCAGAATTACATACATTTACGCTCATTACACAAATGCTTGTCCCAGTCGGAAATCGGACCCGAGCCCCATTGATATTACATAACATAATGCAAATTATAGTACGTCTGAAACGTGAACATATTAATCAAATTACATAATGGCTTTAATACCAGAGGCTGTACGATTATAAAAAAAAAACAGTGAAGTGCGCGTCGGACTCGTGCAGGGTTCCGTACCATCATTTATAAAAAACGGCAAAAAATTTCGTTTATTGTATACCCTCCTTAATATTTTCATTTTTTATTTTAGTGTTTGTTGTTATAGCGGCAACGAAAATACATGATTTGTGAAACTTTTAGCTTTCTAGCTATCACGGTTCATGAATACAGCCTGATGACAGACAGACAGATGGACAGACAGAATGCGAAGGCTTAGTAATTGGGTCCCGTTTTTACTTTTTAGGTACGGAACCCTAAAAATTAGAATACATAGAAAATATAGTCTTAAATATGAATAAAATAAATAAGTTAGAACAGAAGAATTGCATTCGATCGTAATCGTTATTTTTTATAAACAATAGGTACATTGAAATCGACAAAGAATATTATAGGGAAGCAAGTTTTTTTAATGAAAACAATTGATAATATTTTGGAATGTATCTTACTAAAGCAGCGATTAAGTCCATAGTATAAATTGATTTATTTATATTAAAAATGCCTAAAAGCTGGAGGCAGGATACGTTTTTGCACAATATTAATTAATATAAATCTTTATTCATGATGTTTATATGAATGTCCTCTTAAATATAATTTGTAAAAACTCATTTCTGAAACAAATATATAATTTTGGGTGGTAATAATTTTAAGTACTAATACTTATATAGGCATATTAAAAACCTCAGTAATTTTAATACCTTTAGATAAAGAAAAGCTTAAAACCCAACAGAACTATATAAGTATCAATATAAAATTATAAGATTTTTACTCCGTAAATAAATTAAATATTTAAATATATAAATTGAATCTTTAGCAGATGACTGCGTTTTGTAATATAGGGGAGTTATTTATTATAACCTGTTACACCGTTCACTAAACCTATGTACATATATACAAAAAAATATTGGTCCGTCTAAGTAATATAAGGAAATAAAACCGTTCCGTATTATTTTTTTCTATAGACTTATACATAAAGATCTACTTAAAAGACTTGATTTAATGATGAAAACTGATCGTATTTGAATAGGTCTACTCTCATTTAATTAACAAAATGTCAACTCTTCAAAGGTGCTCGTAAAGGCTCATTTGAATTAAAAATTTTTGATTCTTTTTTAATTTGAATTTTATACAAACATGAATAAAATGTCAACTTTCAATATGTTCTTACAATGTTCACGAAGTTAAATTACTGTTACAAAGTATATTGTAAAAAAGCTAGTCTATATTTGGACCCGGATATCCATGCCATATTTAATCAAAATTGGTTCATCAGTTGATCCGTAAAAACTTAACAGACAGATAAACAGACTTTTGCATTTATAATATTACCATGGATATTTTAAGTAATCAAAAGCGATTAGCATTTTATACATGTAGCTTGATATCGCCGTGGCACAGATAGCAATAAGCCATTGATATCTGTAGTGAAGTCCGTAAACGACAATTGCCTCTTTACATCAGGGGAATTATATCCGTTTCCTATTCTATGATAGAAAAATAAGACCATTTTGCTTCAGTTGATTTACTTTGATTCTTGTTTTAAAATGTAACTCAGATTGTGTTCCAACATAGATTTCATTAAGTTCAGATTACTTAATTCAAGAATTTAATGATAGAGATCAAAATTTAGCTTAAATCGTATACTAATGGTATTTTATCAAAAAAATTGTTTCATTTTCATCTTTACTAAGAGGTAGCTTAATTAAACTTTTGAAATAAATCGTCCTTTGCTGAGCACCGATTTTTTGGATCCTGTCATAAATGATGATTAAGCATAAAATACATATTTGTAATTATTTTTATAACTAGAAAATTTACAACTGAAACTATGGTCTGAACTGAATAAACACTTATTTCGAAATACAAGCCCAAGTTTTTTTCTATCAGATCTATATTATTTAATTAGCAATTACTAATAATTATTTTACGGTGAATTACGAAAATTAAGCCTAATTAATACCATTTTTAACCAAATTCGGAATAACTTATTTCAAAAAGCTTTTATATTTAGCGCAAAATATTTAAGACATTATAATATATCGGTGTTGAAATATAAAATGGTCAATTAGCATCATTAAATCAAATAATTTAAAAAAAATTGCGTACAATACAGTCACCATCGTTATTATTAAAATAAAAAAAGTTAAACTAGCACTCTTACTAAAAGGAAAACTATTATATTTATATTCACATAAAACGTATCAGACTTATTGATGTTACGTTTAACAAAATGCATAATTCATGTCCCACCAATCTTTAAAATACCTCTTAGTTTAACATAAGCATAAACTCCTAACGACACAAGAATACTTTTGCAATATAATACAAAACTAGGTCCATATTAAAGAAATTAAAGCATTTTTGAAGACATTAATAAAAATATACGAAATAAGGTATGAATATGTTATCTAAGAAAAAAATATATAACATTGTCATATTTCATATTAATAAAATTATTAAAACTTTCGTGAGACATTATATAGATACTAAATAATTAAAAACGGCTGCTTCACGTTTTTAATTATTTAGTACATTTCATATTATAATACTTCAGTCGAGTTCTACTTTAGAAGTCAATTTTACTTGGTGTTCTAAATCACTTCTATTTTTTCTAATTTTTAGTTAAAATTATATTTTATGGTATAGGAAACAATATTTTACATAATATTGGGAAAATATTAAATTTTATGATAGGATAACAATATTTATTTTATAGAATATTTTGATACCTTAAAAATTCGCCATGATTTATTCAATTTGGTTATATTAATTTTTGTAATAATATCGGTATAATTTGGTCATATTAAACTAGACACAAATTATAGTTAACGACATTACAAATATTATAATATGTCATACAACGTGTATCGTCATACATAAATATAATTAAATGACCAATTTGAACAAACCATAGAGATATGAGGCTGAGCCTTTTACAATGACCATTTTAAGAACTAGGAATAACTTATCAATCAACACATCAACTATAAGTTTTAAGATTATTCCTAGTTTATCAAGACGGCATACAAATTATTTACTATTTATATTTACAAACATTTACACATTTAACATACGATTCATCATATTATGACGTATCTTCTGTAAGCACAATCCAATAGATTTTGTCTAAAGATATGAATGTTTTTTAAATCACTTCACATGAGTTATTCACTGTTAACGCCTTCTGTAAACAAGCACGTATATAGTCTTAGATTTGAGATGCAAAAACGTCTAATTACGCCACTTCATACTTTCATTTTAATCATTTTCAAGTGATTGGATAGTAAAATTTATGCATTTTTTCCAATTGTTAATATTTCATCATTATACTCATAATCTAAAATAAATTAAACATTAATTTAATAAATTTTAAGTATTTTTTTGATAAAAAAATGGAAATAAAGTCTCCGTTGTAACTTTATATAGCATTTTTTCTAAAAATAATATTATGACTGACAATTGTTTAAAAATTTCGTAAGTAATTACGAAATTATCAACTCTTTTGATTTACTTATGAATAAATTGTTTCTTATTTCTTTCAAGGTAATAATAGGTATAAAGTCTTATTTTAATAAGATTTTATTATTATTTTTATGGGTGGCAGTGGTTACAATACTCATTAATCATTAAATTCTACTCACAAAACTAGTTATTTGAGCAAATATTATTTATTTTAAATTCTGCATACGTAATTCAACTCTTTAGTTCCATTTAAGAAAAGGGTGGCGTTTGTAAGTGTTTCTACATCCGATCCGTTACGCACTTGAGAAGGTCTGGCGTGAGTCACACGATCTCGTCGTGAACGTCGCTGCAGCTGCCGGCCCGCTGCAGTCAGGCCCGCTGCCGTCACACGCGCAACTCCTCCATCGTTACATTAGATTTGGCATTCAATTGTGTATTTTTCTTTGTTAGTGTACTAGTATTCATTATTTGCATCTGATGTGACAATAGTGGCTGATTCTCTTGAAGCTGACCACTGGCCAGTGTATTTATATTACTTTTTCCTAATTTAGGAGGAGGTGGCGCTCTTGGTAACGTCGCCATGGCAGCTACATTATTACTCGGAAGGTCAGCAAATTCTGGGGGTGGTAACTGATGATGATGTGTATGATGATGACTTAGAATCGTTGCTGGGTCATTTTTTAAACTTGTTTGGTAAGTTAAAGCTCCTTCTAAGTCCCCACAAATATTATTAGGCATTTGACCATTTTCTACACGTTTCTTTAAATGTGAACCGTTCGCGTGGCCTTCTTGGCCATTCATTCTTGTTTTATCACGCTGATAATATACTCCAGCAAAAATTAGAACATTCAATATAAGTAAAGAGCATCCTATTGCTATTGTTACGCTAAGTGCAGTTGAGTAAGCTGCAAATCCGTCTTCAGGTGGTGCTGCAGTAGTAGCTTCTGATTTATGTACTTCAGCTAAGCCACTAGTACTATGTGTAGCAGCATTCAGACCCACTATGTTAAAATTCTTTGAAGATGACACATTAAAAACTGTTAGCAAAGGAATTTTTGTGGCTAGTCCAGTATCAGTTAATACCATTTCAGTCGTCTTCTTGAAAGGAGGTGTGAACGTCTTTAGTGTTGGTTGTAACGATGAATCTTCATGCTCAAGTTGATGGTGTGATGGTGGCACATCTTCACCACCTGGTCGGTGTAAATCTGGCACCAGGTTGAGCCAAAATGATAGCCTGTGTACAAAAAGATACTGTTAATAACATGATCTTTTTTTAATTAACTATTACAAAATTAAATTATTGATACATGTTTAAATAGCATATATATTTAAATGCCTAGTTGATATATAAAACCACTATATTGTATTTTTAATAGGCACTGAAGTATTTTAAAAAATGAAAATTCTTAAAAATATGTCTACTTAATAAAAGTACCTGTGAGCTCTATAGTGGTTTTTTAATTTTGACTTGATATCGATATTCAAATATTTTTTATGAACAGCTTCATACGCGGTCCATTCAATGTTCTTCATTCGGACTCTTTCTTGTCTTCCAGCTCTAACTGGATCAGTTTCCTGAGCTTCGTTTGGATTTCTGTACACAAAATGCATTTTGTTATTAGAAAGTAAAACGTTATATGTTTTAGAAAATTAAATCCCCAAACATCAATTTATTAACATACTAGCAGACCCGCGCAGCTTCGTCCGCAAGTAGATTAATCCCTCTATTTCAGCCCCTTAAAAGTTGTTTTTTTAAAAAAGGGAAAAATTGTTTAACTCTAGATCTTTAACTATCTCCATACCAAAAGGCCATGAAATACTGATTTTGTGGACGTAGCTTAATGAAATTAAAACTATTACTAATATAATTGTAATTAAAAAGAATGAAAACATAAGGGATTATACCTTAAATAATCACAACATTCAAACCTTTAGTGTTTATGACTAATGGTTATTTCTTTCAATCAGGATTGTCATCTTTTAAGGAAACGTTTTAAGAAAATTGCGTGCCATTAGTGGTAGTTGTAGTATCCATAGAGGAACCCAGAAAAAAACTGCAAGTTCAACCTAATTTAGTACATACTCACATACCTTAAAATAGCAATCGTTTAGAATTAAAATGGCTACTAAAAATGACTCGCGACAAATGACTCAAGATGCGCACCTAGCGCTATGTAACTTATAATTCGTTTTTTTTTTAATTTTTTTAAAGGTATTTATTTTTTATTTTTTAAGGGTTCCGTTAACGATACTGAACTCACTCTGAAGCTCAGATACGCAATTTCTTTAACACTGTATATTCTCGCTCTCTAAGTCTCATTCTTTGTCTCTTACTCGACTCATATTGAATTCTATTACTGCAATATATCTAATATTTAAATTTTTGTATATATCCAGTGCTTCACTTACCCAGTCTTAGCGAAATTTCCCCAGTAGAGCATGACTGACTCCGATAGTGCGACCTCAGATTTTGTATAGTTTCGCGGAAAATGGGCTAATCCACCTACTAGAGGTGCCCCAAATATGTACGGCAACTCTTCCCCGTGGATACATCCTTGTCGCTGTTGAAACGAATAAGTAAATTAAAATATTATAAAAATTATTGTTTACCTTAGACAATGATTACAAATACGAATTCATTTTTAAATATGCAAAATACATTTTATTATTCATGATCATCATACATGATAGGAGATAATTTGAACAAAGATCTTCTACAGCACAGCAGCAGGTCCAAGCCACATATAAAGAATGGTCATACCAGGCAGTTCGCAATTACCGCCTTTCATTTTGGCTACGGTATGTAGCGTTGGTATTTGTCAATATCGTGTCACGGTTTGGATATTAAGGTAACCTACGAGTAAACTTGAGCATTTAGAATGATATCCTAAAAGTTTGAAAAGCAATGTAAAATTTTAAATTTTTGTTGTTTACAAGCAATATTTATCTCTTTCCATGGGGAAAAGTATCTGATTTTTATTTAATAATATAAAAAAACAAAAGGTTTGATTTGTTGGGTAATTTAAATTTGTTGTATATTAGTTATCTTGTTGACCAACGGGGCGGTCTAAATGACCGCCCCGTTGGTCGAGTGGTTAGCGATCCTGACTACGCAATCAACGGGGCTCGGGTTCGATCCCCGACGGGGACAAGCATTTGTGTGATGAGCACAAATGTTTGTATTTCCGGGTTTGAGTGTTTATTATGTATGTTAAAGTATTTATATATGTATTTCTATGTATTAGTATCGTTGACTAACACCTATAACATAAGTAAATAATTTGCTTACTTTGGGTTTAGATCAGTAAGTGTAATTTGTCCCGTGATTATTTATTATTTATTATTATTAATTATAATTATAGATTTCCATTAAACATAATTGAAGATTATTTATGATTTTCACAATTTTATAAATATGCTCAAAAGATTTTTCTAACATCCTCTCTCTCAACATCTTATCCTCAAGATTACATTTAAAGCAATAATACCAAAACACAATGAGTTAATTTAAAATTATGTTAGCAACATCTACAATTCAAGATATAATAAAAAAGTATATTCATACTTGTATCCCTTAGGAGATAGGCAGATGTACAATAAGGGCACCTAGGATTAGCCGAAGATAGTATACGTGATCGGTGGCAAGCCTTTCGCCACCCGGACACTTTCCAATCCCGGGCAACCGCGTTTTTATCAGAAAAGTGAAAAAACACATTTTTGAATTGGTCGACCCGGGAATTGAATCTAGGACCTCATACCACTGACCACACCGATACTGGACCACTAGATTGCAGAGGCGATTAATATATGATTAATTAGTTATTTAGATATAATAAATTCAAAAAAGGTTTGGAGACTACAAGCAATATGGTATATAAATATTCTACAATGGCATATAAAAGAAGAGAAAGAAATACACAAAAGCGACTAGAAAGGGACTGAAATAAGAATAAATTGTACATGCGTCTTGGTAAGACGCCCATTTTATTATTTATGCAAAGCTAACAGTTAAAGAAAATACTAGTTTAGTTTTTTTTAAATTACAATTTAAAAACATTCGAGTCTTGTAGAAAAAAAAAGAATAAATCATGTTTTTTACTCAGAATATCGTGTTTCTCAAGCTACATCATTTTTTAACTACCTGACAAATGCTTCGCATAGAGTCGTTCAATATCTTAATTTTTATAATTTCGGAAAACAAATAAATAGACATAAATTATAAAAGGCGCGATAATTGACTGAATTGAATGAAACTATATATATATATATATATATATATATATATATATATATATATATATATATATATATATATATATATATATATATATATATATATATATATATTTATATATATATGTATGTATGTATTTATATATATAACTTTTTAGTGTACAGTGTTTAATCTAAATCTGCAAAAAAGGGAAAAAATAAACAAATTATTAATGTCATTTCTGTCTTAAATAAAGTAGTTTCGATATTGAAGTATATTCTAGGCAGAAGAAAAGTTTCAAGAAAATAAATTAGGTAACTTATAAAGAAACCATACTAAAGTGTACTAATAATACTACAAAGAGACAAGTTTGTGACTTTGTTTGTAGTAAGTAATCTCTGAAATTACTAAAACGAATATAGAAGTTTTTTCATCAATGGAAAGCTAAACATACCAAAACGATATAAGCAGCAAAACAAGATAGGGTCGCGGCTATACTACAAGAAAAGGCTAGTTAAGTATAAAGGCGTAGTTGCTTAAATTCTATGAATTAGATGGATTTACGCAGACAGAAATAAATGTACAAAAAAAGGAAATAAAATGTAACAATGCATTAATTAAAATCCTTTTATATCCGTCAGTTACGTAGCTTTATTACATTTTATAAAGAATGGGACAGTAATATTCTTAGCGTTTACATTGTAAACATCATTTGTTACGGGAATTGCCTTTTTTGGGTCATGAACATTGTTCGCTTTAATTGAAGCAATCAACGCTGCATGTATTGCACTCCCGTGAATAATATCACCGAGTTCATTTAGCGCTATTAACTTTTTATTTGAAGTCAACCCTAGTGATAAAATATTCTATTTAACGTGTTCTGTATTTTTTACACATGTTTTGTTATTTCTCTGATATGACATGTTATAGAATAGTTAATAATCAGTGGCTCTAAGCAACAATTGATCTCCACCAAATAGATACTAAGGATTTTAATTGCTTTTTTTTCGAATTGACTGAAATGCTGTTAGCTTTGTAGACCTTCACAGCTTTTCCGTGTGAAGCGAGCAGATTGCTCTGATAAAGTTTAAAATGGGGGGCTGTACGTCCTCCGCCCTAAGGATGTCCCCTGCAAGACTGAACTTCGGCTTAGGAATAGAGGCATTTTTTTAATTTCAGCTGATACTAGATTTTGTTCTCAGTTTACTAAAGGGCGAAACAGTGTTCCTCGTCACCACTGGCGGCGACAGTTTCAAGTGTGTAAGTGTGTCGTGTGATTATATGCTCTGTTTCCCAGAGTTATTGGATCATCAGCATAGGTGATAAGATTTTAATTACGTCGTATCCATGTCCATGTAGTAAGAATCTTATACCATGAGCATTAATTAGCTAGCTTTAATTGTCCGCCTGTAATGAAATGTCTGACAAATACTTTATTCGTCATTAGAAGTCTACTCTAGGTTAGGTCTAGGTCTAGGTTACTTGCAAACAATTTGATATTGGAAAGATAATATAATGCAATACACTCAGTTGTTGTATATATAGTTATATTTCATAAGTTCCTTACTATTGAAATGACTAGTATAAACTACCTTTTATCTTATGACGCCGCTACTAACCGCAATAATTAGATGGGGTAGTTATAGTCTTCAATAATTTTATAAGCCTAATCTATAAGTCTAACTTATTGTGAAATTTGAAATTATTTGTTATTTATACGCTTCCTTATGAGAAGGAAAAAATCGACAGCTGATACAGCCAATTATCAACTTTTCAGATATTCCCAGATTAAAAATGATAGAGATTGTACTTATTATCCTAATAATATACCTGATTATTCTGAGATCACTGTTAAACAATATCATGTTAAAATACACTAATTGTACTTTATCGTGAAGTTACACTTTTTATTTAATTTACTAGCTGTTGCCCACGACTTCGTCCGCGCGGGACTTCGTTTACTCCGCACAGCTCCTCCCCCGTACGTGAAAGCGTGATAATATGTAGGCTATATGTTGACCCGACCTGTTAGTAATATTCATGCAAAATTTGAAGTAAATCCATGTAGTACTTTTTGAGTTTATCCCGGACATACATATAGACCAACAGACAAAAATTCTAAAAACTATATTTCACGCCCTTACTGCGTTATTTTGTGGAAATCCAGAATTCAAAGGTTTAAATTGCTATTTTCCGCGAACTGTTTTGTATGACAGCCTCGATATCTCTGAAAGGAAATACAGTAGTTTAATAAATGGATAAGGCTCACCAAAGGCTAGAATACAAAAAACACCCTAGTAGTACAATTACCCACCCACATCCACCAAACTATCGTACGATATAAAAAGCAATTACTATAGATAAATGTTTTAAACGACAAAACAACGATCGAGCCGCGAGTTCAACATATTAATAGGACAATATTTCATTATGACAATGCTGCGTAGCGTAGTACTACTACTGATTATGAGTTAACGTAATCATTATTTTTAAACCTACTTGGTCACGAAGTGTACCTTGCCATTAAGACAATGGAAAAGTAACGTTAGTTAATCGTGGATACAATACTTTTTAGACTTGTTTTTAGCCCTTTAAGAAAATGGGCGTGATATCATTTATTAGAAATAAATCTATCGAGGTTATAAACAATCTTAATAATATATATATATATATATATATATATATATATATATATATATATATATATATATATATATATATATATATATATATATCATATATATATAATATATATATATATAACACACATCAGTCTCCTGTCGAGTGAAGTAGTGTTTGTCTCTACTATATACTATAGATACTTCGGTTGCGAAGCGAAACGTGAATTGAGTGTATATATTGTGCTGTAGCGGTTCAAGCAATCTACAAACGCTACCAGAAAAAATAATAAAAAATGGAAAAAAATGAAACTCAAAATAAAATCCTGAATCGTGATATCACAATTATTTATCTCGTACATAATATATACAAGTTTTAACGCCTCTCAAATGGACTTCGATCCCCAGGCAGTACACCTTGCCTGGCTGGGAAGATCTTCTTTTTCCCATTCCTTGTCCTTGTGTGACATCAACCTCCATAGTGATGACGTCATCCTGACAAGAAGCTGGCCTGCTGGTTCCATCACTATGATCCTTCAGCGCTACGGACCAGCGGCGCCACAGCGCGTTTGTGTTTTTTACTAATGAGGGTGAAAGTGTCGTGGATATTCTTTGTTTTCCAACCCTCGGTGAGTTTTGTCCCTTTATTATTTGTACCGTGAATATTTATTATTAAAATGCTGTCTTTCCTTTTAGTGGCATAGCGGAGGTCACATTCACAGCACAGTTCGTGGAAAAAAACTAATTCAATTAATTTCCGATTTGTTTTAGACCTTTTTAGATGATACAACCACATGCATTGATCTGAAATGATATATCCAAGAATTCTCAGTAAAAGTGAAGATGAAATATAATACAGAAAATTTTTCGAAAACAATCTCAAAGGTTAAATAGATTCTCCAATAATTTTATCAAAGAATTTATTGTAGCCGATATTTTCATTTTAAAACATTCACGCTTGTTCAGCAACATCTCTTTTCAATATGAAACAAAGTCTTACGAAAATATTCAACTTTACGAGACATTTCGATTTGAAATGTGATATTAAAATACGAGGTAGCATTTTCGTACCTTGTTGAAATATAAACGGCGAGCGATAAAAGAAATATCTAGAATGTATCACTACGTTTTTAAATTGCGCGGCATTGATTCTGTCTTGCAATAACTTGAGCTCGGTAGCATATTCTTTTGAGTTTAAGTTTCTTTTTTATTATTACGGTAGGATACGACTGTTTTTTTATTCTAATTATTTATTGCTTTTTTATATGTTCTTATAAGTTTTTCTTACCGTTTCGTTGGCAAGTGTTAAAGAATATTAATTAAAAACAGCGTGTGACAGAAATTGTTCCAGAGTTTTACTGTATGTGTGAAAAGCGAATAGTAATAGACGGCCAAGCTTCAAGGTGGTGTGGATGAATTCTTTCATTTAAAACTTTTGTAGGAATTTACAATTTAAAAATGATATTACAACACAAACAATAACTTTATATTTACCAAATGCGATGGTGCACTGGCAAGCTTCTCAATGTGACTGCATACTTTCAGTGAATATAATAAATATCTCGCTACAAAAAACCATTGAAGTGTCAAATCTGCGGTGATTAGAGATGAGTTAAATATGCTCATGCTTAGTTTTATCGGGATGAGTGCGTGTTACTGAAATTCTCAGTGAAATCAGAAACCAGAAGTACTTTACTAATTTAAAACGCGCTTTACAAAAATTGTACAAACCGAGGAGTAGGAAACTTGACACACATTAAGACTATATATATAGAAGTACGAGTATATACAGAAAGCTAATATTTTTATATAATATGCATTAGAAATAAATTATATTAATAAAAAACCACACCGTTACTAAATGTGAAATCTCATTTACTTGGAATTCAAAACAAATAAATATAAAATATATAGCAAAAACTATTTTATTCTAGTACTCTATATTTTTTACACTCATGGTACATGTACCATGTTTACCATGTGTGTATAATATCAATGTCAAATTTTTAAAATATTCTTCTATACTAATAAACTTTATATAATTTAAAAAACTTTATATAATAACTATAAATACTTTTTTTTTATAAATAAACTTCTCGATTTAAAACTTTCTCTAGGGTTTAGCTGATATAACTATAGGTACTTATTCCTACCCCAAGTAAACACATGATGTCATTGATTGACAGACTGCTATGACATTGTGTAGGTAAAATACACTTCATCTTTTTTTGCACAAATCCATCTTTATATAATAATAATGAGATATTGGTTAAATACTTAAGCCGCTGCTCTTGTCTACGTCGTTTGCGAATTATGTTACTGTCTAGGCTGTAACATAATTCTGTATCAGTAACCCTTTCCCTAAAGTGATACTAAAATGGTATTTAGGTTAAGTAGTTATAGTTTTAGTCTTATTTTTAAGTTAAATATAGTTAAGTACCTTACCAATTTTTAAGTTAAATATAGTTAAGTACCAATTTGCTTATTTTTTTATTTATATTTACTTTTTATTAATTTGGGAATAAATATTTTTCTATTCTATTCTATTTCTATTCATTTCCGTATTTTTGATAATTCGTTTGACATGCACATACATACAGGGTTACTTTTAAAAGTCCGGCAAAATTTAGCTAACTATTGGGTCTAAATATTGGATTGATTGTGCGCTATAATTATTATTGTAAAATTATTACAAGATCATATAAAAATATTCATTTCAAAATATCCCACGAAATTCATGAATTGGATACACCAAGTCTTGTGAATGAACTCTGTAATACTGGCAGTTCATTTTACATTTACCTATAATTACAATAGTAACTATTATGTAATGTAGAGTATCTTCACGCCCGTATCCCCGAAGGAGTAGGCAGAGGTACAACAAGTGCACCCACGATTAGCCGAAGATACTTGGTCCCACAAATGTGATAGGTGGCAAGCCTATCGCCAACCGGACACTTTCCAATCCCGGGCAACTTTGTGTTTATCAGAAAACTGAGAAAACATTTTTTAAGTGCCCGACCCGGGAATCGAACCCGGGACCTCATGTGATCGACGCCAATGCTAGAGCATTCCCGATCACTTTTAATTTAGTTGAAGGCACAAAAATGTTTTAGTTCGAATTTTGCGTAATTGAAATTATTTTATAGTTTTGTTTTTTGTGCCAGAAATGAAATTTAGAATTTTTCAACCTTCAAGAAAAGAGCCAACTCATTCTCAAAAGGCCGGAAACGCAACTACAAGCCCTCTGGTAGTGTAGTTGTCTATGGGCGGCGGTAATCACTTACCATCAGATGAGCCTCCTGTCCGTTTGCCCTCTCTTCTATAAAAAAATCTTTAAGAGTAAATCTGTATATATTATTTTACTTTTAGTTAAGATCTGATACATAAAATATGTGATAACTCATAAAAAACTTATTTCTATCTACCAGTATCTGATTAGTACAGAGAGTATTTATGCTAAATAAAATAATAAGCAAGGTTACTTCTAAGTATAAATTACTCAACATATAATTATCTCGCAAAGTTACTCCAAGCAAAATAGCATCTTGCGATAATCCACGATATTCTAGATCGGCTAAATTAATCTAACACTAATACGCAAACATCTAAGCACGTCGTTACTCTCAAAACGCTCGAGCAATTTAGAACGCGCCGAGTTCTGACCACCTCATTGGCTTAACATCTAGTTAGTACAGTAAACTACGTTACTTGAGATTTTACGCCATATTAATAACAGTTTATGCATTAAGCCAGTTTCTAAAGACCTCTGTACCACTAATGAACATACTAAAGTTTGGATCACGATTAATGGTTCCGTTTAATTACTCTGCTAAAAGTGATGAGCATGATCGTTGGAGTTCGGCAACAAATTGGCCCGATTTCGTAAAGAGTTGTTGTTTTATAATTATATGCATTAATTGGCTGTACGCTGCAATACAGAGTGTAATTAATCAATCCAGCTATTTTCGCCTACGTAATCATTATCAGTTATTTCGAACTTGAAGTAAAATATCGATAAATATTATTTTATACAATTCATTTATTTGTTTTTCTGCCATTTTAAAATTTGCATTTGCTGTTAATTATCTACAGATAAAACTTGGATGAGAGATAAGCTCGACCACAGCAAGAATGGGAGGTGGAGAGATGAAACCAATATTATTTTAATATTTACACTTTCTCTGGGGGCAAAACTCATATCATTTTGTTTCACTGAACAGCAGGCTAATGGCGCACCTAGAAGCGAACGAACTACTGAGTGACCGCCAATACGGGTTTCGCCGAAATCGGTCTACTGGGGATCTTCTAGCGTATGCCACTTACATTTTGAGCTCGGCCATCGAGAAGCATGGTGAGGCACTAGCTGTCTCCCTTGATATCTCGAAGGCCTTTGACAGGGTCTGGCATGATAATCTTATTGGTAAGCTTCCATCGTATGGTCTGCCTACTGGTCTCTGCACCTGGATCTCAGATTTTCTGAGTGGCCGGTCGATCAGAGTAGTCGTCAACGGCTGCTCATCCGACCAAATGGATATAAATGCCGGAGTCCCTCAGGGATCAGTTCTCTCCGCAACTCTATTCCTGCTACATAGCACTGTTGTGGAGAGTTACGTATCCAATGCGCGGGCCAGTACGGCACAGATCCGGTCTCTCAGAGAGGCAATCATTGATCGTATGAACCTGTCCTTCCAGGCAGTCTCCGACTGGGGTGATGCTAATCTGGTCAGGTTTAATGCAACTAAGACCCAGGCGTGTCTATTCTCCGCTAAACGGAGTCCGCTCCATCTATCTCCGTCTTTCCAGGGTGTGGCCGTGCCGATAAATGACCACCTCGAGATCCTTGGTATCACGTTAACGCCTACTCTCAACTTTGGTTCGTACATCGAATCTAAAGCCCAAGTTGCCTCAAAAAAGCTTGGTATTCTGGCGAAGGTGAGACAGTATTTCAGTCCAGGACAGTTGCTCAACCTTTATAAAGCACAAGTACGTTCGTGCATGGAATACTGCTCTCACCTCTGGGATGGATCCGCTAAATACCAGCTGGAGACACTTGAGGCCATCGAGAGGCGTGCCAAGAAGCTCATAAACGACGATGATCTGGTAGGCAAAAAACTCCAGAGCCTCGCTCATCGCCGCAGAGTGGCTAGTTTATCGGTTTTTTATCGAATACACTTTGAAGAGTGCGCTGCGGAATTGCACGACTTAATTCCGCCATCCCCGTTTTTCTATCGATCGTCGAGGTGGACGTTCCACGTACCTGGACAAAGCGGTTCGACTCAACATTCTTCATTCGAACCACAAAGGACTGGAACATGCTTCCTGAGTCTGTGTTCCCGGACAAGTACAATCTGGAGATCTTCAAGAGAAGAGTGAACAGGTACCTTCTAGGGAAGCGCGTTCCATCTTAGGCCTCATCTTAGCTTACCATCAGGCGAGATCGAGGTCAAGCACTTACCTATCGAATATAAAAAAAAAAATCTAGCAAAAATTTAAGCTGCGCCACGCTTTCAAGCAGCGGAGTCAAAAGGAGACATTAAAAACTTGCGATGAGCAGTGTGACCTTTTACACAGATCGCCCTTCTCTGCGTTATATGCTCAGATATTCAAGCTACGTAAGTTTCAGCATGCATGCTACTATTAAGCCAACCAGAGCATGATGGTAAGCTTAAGTGTTTAAAGGAGATTTAAAGGCGGTTAGTTCACTCAGCCTTATTACGTGCCGTGATGATTTTCATCACTGAATAGAAATATTCATTTAGTAAACGAAATATTTTAAAAATGATAATAAACAAATGTTAGCATTGAATTTTTAGAGTTGAATTGAAGATACCAGAACCAAGATCAAAACACGCGGGCGCGTGTCCTGCCAAGCCCAGGAACTGGCGACGCAGCACCCGATTGTAACATTACACGAACCATCTCGAGCTACTTTTGACCCTCACAACTCAAAAACGATTTGTTCTACATACATGAAATTTGGCAAAATTATTAAAATTTGTTAGTTTATCTAGAATCTAAGGTTTTATAAATGTAGCACAAGCTGTTATTGAGTTATTAACAAATGAAAACCTTAATTTTTGTGACTGATTAACTCACTCATCTATCTCTAACCCACTTCTAGATGACCTAGAAACTCGATATTTGGTATCATGGTAGACTTACATGAATAACAAAGAGAGAAATCTAAAAACTCAAAGCTCTTGATAACTAGCTGTTCTCCGCGACTTCCTTCGCGTGATACAATAACATTACTTTCTTTTGCATAGACGGGTAAAAAAGTAGCCGTGTAATAGCTTAGTAGTAGATAGTAGTAGTAATTACGCTTCATTTAACACATTTGAGTTACAACTGATATACAGATTAATAAGTAAATATAAAATATTAAGTGACATGTCACGTGCAGCTTTGACAGCATATATATAGATCTATATAGTATATTTCATACAGTCTTTGATTCCCTTAGATGCTGATTTTTTAAAAAGTGGCCTAGATATGACTCTGATCATTAATCCTCTCCTTGCAAAATTTCACAAAAATTTGTTTAGCCGTAAAAGCATAACAGACAGACAGAAAAACAGATTTTTACATTTATAATATATTTATTTATATGGATAAAATAGGCTCTCCACGGTATTTATAAAACACAAGTAAAGAAAGTACTAAAAAAGAAAGGAGTGATTTATCATTAACGACTGGCTTAGGCAGTGTTATCGTGATAAATAGTTATAGATGTATTGTAAAGAAAGTGTCAGTGTAAAGATGAGAACGAGCATACTCCGTTGGTTCAGACATGAAGAAAGAGTGATAGATGAAAGGTTAACAAAACAGATACACAATGCAAATGTAGAAGGATGTAGGTACCGGGGAAGACCAAGACTGACGTACCGTGATCAAATTGAGTACTGTCCGAAGGTGTCCGAAGGTACTGTCAGCTTGTGTGTATGAAGAGAGTAATGAATGTTGAGGAAGCGAGACAAGCCTGCAAGGATCGTAATATATGGCACTTGGTGCTCTCTGCCTACCCTGTAAGCGATCTGGCGTGAATATATGTAGGTATGTATGTATGTACGTGCATTGTGTAATTTCACGGATAAACCTATATATCAGTTAGTATCTAGTAAACTTTAACGATATGGCTAAGATGGAGTAAAAATATAATCATTCATACTAACATTATAAATGCAAAAGTCTCTCCGTGTGCTTTTATATATAATTGTCTGTCTATCTATAGTGCTTTAATGGACTTAAAAGCAAAACCGACTTTGAAATTCGGCAATAAAATAGTTGATGAGCCGGAGTCAAACAAGGCTACTTTTAAAGAAAGTCAATAACTATGGGGCCGAAATAGGGGACGAAAGATTATGTTGAATATAAGTCTGTTAAATAAAAAACAAGCTGGGCAACTGAACTTTCCTCGGATGATATTTTATCACATGAAAACGGATTATCACCAAGATAAAAACTCACCTTTATCAATTCTAATAATAAAACACTATCTAAATACAAAATTTTGTTAAAAACCGTTAGTCATTTTGGAGAAACTAATTACATGCAAATATACAAGAATTATAAGATTTTTATATGATGTGTGCTCACATAAATTACGTCACTCTGTAGCAAAGTAAATAGATTTATTGAAATTTAGCAATAACACATAAAAAATACAAGGGTTTAAGACTTCAAGAAATTCTATTATATACTGTAACTAAAGTATAATTCAACATTCAGTTTTGCCAAATTGAATACAAAAATACGAAGCGTGACACATATTTTGTACATTTAAAATTCGTGATGGAATTTGGCCTGATATTTTCTTGGGGGACTTCCAAACGATATAAGAGCAAGAAAGTACATTTATATTTCAACGCTAACATCGGTCGCTAAATTTTAAATTAGTGTTTGTATCATAAATTAAGTTGCCTTAGTGGTCGCAGTCGGTACATTCTTCGTTATAGATGCATGAGGAGAATTCAAATTCTGGTTTGAATTCTCCTCATGCATCTATCTATCAAAAAAAAAAAAAAAAAAAAAAATCTGGTTTGTTAGGATTATGTTGGCACCCTTAGTGTGCGTAATAAATGAAAGTTGTAAGGATTTTTTTTATATTGTATTTATATCATAAGATAGCTAACAAGCAGATAGGTCTCCCGGTGGATGGAGTCAACCATCGCCTATAGACACTAAAGATGTTAATTGTGCGTTGCTATCTTGTGGCGAAGTCTAATGCCACATGCAAAGTTAACCGTCTACCTTACCCTCCAAATGGGAACACGACAGTGACAAGCACTGACGCTATTGCGGCAGGAATAGGTAAGGCGGTGGCACCAGACTCGGGCGAGACAATGCAGAATTCTACTACCTAGTAGCCACGATGATAATGACTCGTATAGCCAATCGGTCGCCTTTTACGACCTACCTGGCAGAACGGCTCTTGGCCTATTCTTCAAAGGCGTCCGGACTAACACGGGGGAAACGTTAGACGACAGATGTAACGTTAGATGAAAAAAAAATTGTAAAATCCAAATTTACGTTTTAAAATATAAAAAAACTGCGAAGCTGATATGAAATATAAAACCATTTTATGATATTTTTGAAATAATGCATAAACCGGTTTCGTTTCGTCAATTATTAATTTTTTGGCTATATCATGAGTACATAGAAAAAACAGGTACCCACGTACAATGAAAAATAAAATATCACAAAAAAGATTTTTCGGGATATACACAATGGACTTTTTTTGATTGAGAGAGTTTTCTTGATATAAGTTTACTTATATTATCGTATGAGTATGAAATGATTGTGATTAGGGAATACAAAAAGCTTGACCTTTCCGACGTATCGGGAACGTAGAATTAACACATTTCTAAGTTTTTAACTAGATAGATTACGATTTATTAACATCTTTGAACTACATCAACATGACTGACACCCATACTACAAGCAAATAATTTGCTTACTTTGGGGTTAGATCAATTCGTGTTCATGAAATTTATGAAATTTAGCATATATTTTTATTTTTCTGTTATGCACATTATTGTAACTCGCCACCAAATGGCGTTGCAGTGTGTGATGGCACTATCAGGACAGCAGCTTCTGTCGAGTTTAGTGTAAGTAAAAACTTAAGTAATGAAATAAAATGACAATAAATAAACCAACAGAAACAGTACTTCAAAAAATTAAAGCTTGACATAGTAGAAATCTATACATATTATAAAACAAAGTATCCGACGCGTCTGTCTGTCTGTTCCCAATAAACTCAAAAACCACTAAACGGATGTTCATGCTGTTGCATTGCATTGCATGTTCATGGTGTAGATCACCAATGAATAGAAAAAATCATGAGGAAGGTTTAGGTGTATCATTTAACAAGGTTTTTTGTATATATTACTCGTGCGAAGCCGGAGCGAGTAACACTACTTTACCATATATATTGTCCTTTACAAAAATGAATTAAACTAAAAAAAAGTTGAGAGGTGTCAAGGGACACCCGGATGGAACGAAGTTTCTTTTGATTAATTTTTATTTATTATGTACAAAAAACTGTATGCGCTCAACAAAAATAATCGTCGCGACACCACACTATTCAATGCGAAATAGAAATAAAAATATCTGGCTTGCTTTCTATAAGAGAGAGAGAGAGAGAGAGAGAGGGAGAGAGAGAGAGAGAGAGAGAGATAGACAGAGAAACATGCGCACGCCGCACATCTTACAATAGCTTATTATAGCAAAAAGTGTCGTGACAACTTTTCGTGAGAATTTTTTCCGTCTAGCCCCCCTTTCATAACGCGCTATTAGGAACTTCGTTCCAAAATCAGATTTTATAACGTAAAAAACATAAAAAATACACGGAAAAATATCGTCATTATGCGTAATAGAAAAATGTTATTGTAACAAATTTGTTACCCAAATAACAGAATAAACGGCGGAACCTTGTAATTTCGTCACGTATGCACCGTAATCTCCTGTCACAACTCAAACAGTGTCACGGTTGTGTTTTTCAATTTAATAAATGGTTGAAATGCTCAGCGGTTGTGTTACACTTTGGTATTGTATTTTATCTTGTTTTTCGGACACGTTTTAAAATATGAATCATGTGGAGACTTGATTGCTTTTGGTTCGAAAGAGTTGTTAGCGATATTGACTACAAAGTCGATGGTATCCAAGTTCGATTCGAGATAGAAAGAAGCATTTGCGCCTTGTAAGATGATTGATATTTTTTAAAATATTTCTCATAATACTGTATACCTGTATTAGTAGCGTTGACTAGTCAATAATTTGCTTCTGATATATAATAAGCAAATAATATGCTTGCTTCAAGGCATGATGTAATTTATTCGGTTAATTTATTGTTCAATCATAAACTTCTCATGCAGGATTATATGTCTACCGTCTTACGTTTTTTTTTTTGCGGAATTAGTGCTTGTCACTGTCATGTACCGGTTAAGGTTAAGGTAGTTGAAATATTTACACTTCTTTGAATTCCATTTATTATTAATTATATTTATAACTTCAATGTCACGCGAGTGCCAAAATAACATTAATATCACGCGGTCGGCGTTGATATCCGTTTGCTTGTTTGATATCACTTTTTTATTTTGTAGATAGCACACATAAAATTGATTCTCCCGATGGAAAGAGTTAAACAACGCCTCTAATAGTCACATGTGTCTTTACATTAAAAATGTTAATTATTTTGCGTTGCAATTATTTTAGAAGGACTAGCTGTTGCCAGCGACTTCGTCTGCGCGGACTTCGTTTACTCCGCACAGCACCTCCGCCGTAGGTGATAGCCTGATTATATGTAGCCTATATGTTGACCCGACCTGTGAGTAATATTCATGCAAAATTTGAGGTAAATCCATACAGTACTTTTTGAGTTTACCCCGGACATACATACAGACAAACAGATAAAGAGACAAACAGACAAACAGACAAAAATTCTAAAAACTATATTTTTGGCTTCGATATCGATTGTAGATAACGCCCCAAGTATTCTTTTAAAAAAATATTCAATGTACAGTTTTGACTTTCCTACGATTTTATTATATGTATAGATTCTAGAATACGACAATATTGACAGTACTGACACTATTTCGGCAGGAAAAGTTAAAGTAATAGTACTAAAACCGGACGAGACGTTGAAGAATTCTAACCTCTAATAGTTATTAAATATCTACACTAATATTATGAAGAGAAAACATATTTTTATGTGTTTAACGAATAAACTCAAAAACCCACTGGAATAATCTTAGAAATTGTTTTACAATTAGAAAACTAATTAGTTTTTCGACAGTTTTTTTCCTTCTCATTTTACGATACCTTTACACGAATTTAAACTTGAGAAAATTTCCTATTATATATTTTATATTTTAAACTGTACTTCAACATTTCGCCTAATAATTTATATCGTTACAAAAATTATAAAAAGAAAAAAAAATTGTGTGTTTGCAACGAATAAGATCAAAAATTAATAGAAATTCTTTTACAATTAGAAAACTACACTATCCAGAAATGAAAAAAACTACTTTTACCCTACTGTGCAAAAGAATATAACGATTTTGGGCAAGACGATCGAAGTCACGAGTGACTTTGAGAACAATAAAAGCATCCAGAAAGTAAGCTACACGGTTTTTTATGGAAGAGGGGGCAAACGAGCAGGAGGTGCGCCTGACGATAAATGTTCACCGTCACCTATGGATATCCGCAATACCAGAGGTCTTGCAGTTGCATTACCGATCATTTAAAAATGTATAATCTCTTTTCTTGAACCCAGTCAATCAGTTCTTAAAAACCCTGCCGGTAATTGATTCGCATGGTTGCTGATAAAGTTAAGGGAAATGCACAAACCCACTTTTTATAAGTGCTAGTGCGAGCTTTTAATAAAAAGAAATTGTATTTTTCATATCATTAAAAGCAAACAAGCAGATAGCTTTCCATATTCAGGAAAGAGCAACCATCGCCTATACACAATGAAAAATGTTAATGATATGTTGTTATCCATGTGGCAGGATAGCAATAACACATGCATAAGTCTACCAGTTACCTTGCCCTCCAAACCGGAACACGACAGTGATAAGCTATTGTTGCAGGAATAGGTAAGGCGATGGTACCATATTGCCTAGGAAATGGATATTACAGTCAGGATGGCAGTAATTGTTCACTTCTACAGCAGTCAAATCTGCTAACCATCGCGACGTTCTGATTTTACCGAAAAATACATTATTAGAATGATGAATAGTAAGTAATCTTTCTTTGCTCAAATAAGTCGATCACGACTTATATAAAAAACAGACATAAAGAAATAACAAGAAAAGTTTTTTGTGACATGAAACGTCCAACCGTAACTTAAATCAATATATTGAAATCCAAATCACAAAACCCAAGGACTTCATTGAACACAATTTACGTATATTGATAGAACGTTACTATGTACCAAGACTGATCGAAAAGCAATTTCTAAGTACGTAAACCTAAATTTAATTGCATTTTTGTGCAAATGAGCAGAAGGTGCATTTGATGTTAAATAATCACTAATGGCCATCAACATCAATGTTTTTAGTCACCGTTTCAGATCCCGTCCCGTACACAAGGCCTTGCAATGTACTAAACGATCCTGACGATCCCATAACGGTGGATATCACCACCAATCCTTTACAAAACACATACACACACTATACTACCATACGGTCTTAAGGGCGACGAAAACACCTATTTTGGCCTCTATTTGGCGTAATGCCACTATTCCTCCTCCCCTCCCCCTAATAATAGTTAAAACAACGCACCAAGCCGAGTTCCGGTCTCGCAAGAGACACCCCTTAGCGCGGGTATTAATTGCCCAAATTTAAATTAAACTCTGGCTGAGCACTCTGTTCGCCCCGGTCCGATGTGGCTGTTACAGCTCGTAAGGCCATCAGCTATCGTCATTTAAAAAAAAAACAAAGTTTTGCGATTCCGTTTCCAGGACTTTTAAGAATAACATAAATTTATTTTTATAAACCCATAATATTTATCTGCTTAATTAAATTGTTGCGATCAAAACAATAATATAATTAATTGGATCAATGTCGTCTACTCATAGTACAGCCCCTCGTTCATGTAGTCTTCGAATATTGATTTTGCGTCGGCATATGACGATGACAAAGTGTTTCGTGTGCTATCCCAGTTTAGTATTCTCTGTTTATTATTGCCGTAGATACTATACAAGTAGATGAGTTTTTTAATAAAAAGAGATCACTATCGCTTATAGACATCAGAAATATTACGGTGCGTAGCTATCCATGTGTATCCATCCATACCTTACTTTCCAAACGGATCATGTCACTCACAAGCACGGATGGTAGAAACGTTTAAGGTGGTGATTCCAAAATCCGGGTGAGACATTACTTATTTGCTATCTTCACTACATAGTATAAAACAAAGTCGCTTTCTCTATCTGTCCTTATGTCCCTATGTATGCTTAAATCTTTAAAACTACGCAACGGATTTTGATGCGGTTTTTTAATAGATAGACTGATACTTGAGAAAGGTTTTAGTATATAAACCTTTTCGATATTTCCACGGGAACAAAAGCTACGCGGGTGAAACGGCAGCAGGTCGCTAGTATGATATATAAGATTGTATTAGTTAAAGGATTTCATATATAACACTAACATCGATTTTTATTTATTCAAATTTTATACACATGAATCGATTACGTATCAGAGCCTCAAGTCACTCGAACAGTGGCGAGGCATGTCATTCTCATGTTATAAAAGAAATGGACACAAATGAACAGTTCCAAATAGGAACGCCCAACTGTAAATCGAAATTCGATACGAGTATTCCGAGACAACGAACTTTTTATGAGAGACGAAGTTGTAAAATTACTATGTTTAACACGTACTGCGAGTCACACGAACATAACAATGCTAGTGGAGCAAAATATCTTAAGAGAAAACTCAGTGTAGTTCAGGTAAGACATCCAACACGACGAAAAACTGTTAACCTACGTAGACACAGATCGTAATAGTATTTATAAGTTATTGTTTTAAATTTTACACTTGTACTGTTTCACAATTAAAAACAGTACAAGTGTAAAATTTAAAACAATAATTATGACGGAGTTTCACCAAGTGCCGACGATGGAAAGTATAAATTATATTTATAAGTTAACTAGTGACCCGTCCCGGCTTCGCACTGGTGTTTAATGATATGCTGTAAAATTCTTTGAAATTATCGCCTTTTTTCTGCTATTTTATGAGTAATATAAAATAAAATATATATAAAATATAATATATAAATATAATATAATATATAAAATAAATATAAAATAATTTCATATAAAAACTGAATCGCCTCTGTGGTGTAGTAGTCCGATGTCGGAGTTGACCACATGAGGTCCCGGGTTCGATTCCTGGCTCGGATAATTTAAAAATGTGTTTTTTCAGTTTTCTGATAAAAACAACATTGCCCGGGATTGGAAAGTGCCCGGTTGGCGATAGGCTTGCCACCAATCACATTGCGGGACCTAGTATCTTCGGCTAACCATGGATGCACTTGTTGTACCTCTGCTTACGCTTTCGGGAATACAGGCGTGAAGATACTTATAAACACTGAATTTTAATGTAATTTATATATTTGTGTTCGTCTATGCTTGTGCACGATGCCTTCCACGTACTTTCCCCAGCTACACCTTCTGGGTTAAGTGCAAGAAGTCTCTGTCGTTAGGGATAAGCTCACCTTTTGTGCATTATTTTAAGTATCGTTTATTTTTTATCATTAAATAAGTGTACAGTAAATATTAAATAAATAAAAATAAACTTTTCACTTGAACCACTGCACACACAATAATAAAAATTGCATTAAATCCCTTGCGTAATTGAAAAAATATATAAACAAAAGTGACTTTATTTTATAGACCGCGGTCTCGGGAAAATTTTTTTTGATTACTAAAAAGCTGATTTTTTTGTAAACAGCTTCGTTTCAATGAGACTCTAATCTTTTCTATTTTCGAAAATTCTCGAATCGGGTGTCAAATAAAGGAAGGTAAAAAAACTTAGGAGTGTTGGACTACGAAAAATTTTGACTTTACGCATAGGAACAAATTTATTCTTGGATTATAATAATAACTAGCTGATCCGTCAAACGTTGTTCTGCCTTTTTAACTAATCTTATTTTTTTCTATATTTTCTCACCTTTTAAACCTTCCCTGCACTTCAACAATTAATTCAAAACCAAAATTAGCCAAATCGATTCAGCCGTTCTCGAGTTTTAGCGAGACTAACCAACAGCAATTGATTTTTATATGGCTATATAGATTGACAAGATGTTGTGAGAAAGTAAGGCTGATTTTAAATTGAATTTTAAAATCTAATAAATCCAAATCTTTAGAGTGAATGACTCGTCAGAAAAACCATGGCATGTAGAATATAAGTTTTTACATAAAATATATCAAGCCACTAAAGTAAAAAAATAATAAAGTAAGGGATTCTTTACGCCCATATCGCTAAAGAGTTAGGCAGAGGTACAAAAAGTACGCCCACGATTAGCCGAAGATACGGTCGGTTTCCGAAACGCAAGTCAATTTTAATAAGCAATAAATCTGTGTAAAAAAATAATGAAATGTTAAACATAGATTAATTCTTGTTTTAAATTTTACTCTTGTACTGTTTCACAATTCACTAATTATATATAATATAAATTTCACTGCATCATCAGGGCTAAACTAACTTGCCGACGATGGAAAGTATAAATTATATAAATTAATTCCTTGTTAAAATTCATCTGCGTTTCGGAAACCAGCCGTTAGTCCCACAATGTGATAGGTGGCGAGCCTATCGCCAACCGGATACTTTTCGAATCCCAGGCAAATTTATTTTTATCAGAAAACTGAAAAAATACAGTTTAATTGCCCGACCCAGGAATCGAAACCGAAACCTCATGTGGTCAACGTCGACACCGGACCATAAACCATAGAGGCGATTAGAGATAGAGAAATTTTCGTTTGTTGAAATGAGATAGTTTTTGCCATGTTGGTGCTTATGCATGTGGCATTTATCTTTTGTCATAAGGATAGCAACGTTCCATTAACATATGTAATATCTACTGGCAATTATTATCTTTTCTATCTAGAGCCATAATTTGTTAGCTCTCTTTTGATATACAAAAGAAATTTTCCACCGTGTTGGTCCGGGCTGCTTTGAAGAATAAACAAACTACCGTTCTGCCAGGCAGGTCGTAAAAGGTGGCCGATTGGCTATATGTGTCATTACTATCCTACTATCATGACTCCTGACTGTTCCGCGACCGACCAGGTACTTGATACCACAGCTTGCCTATTACTACCGTAATAGCGTCAATCCTTGCCACTGCGTGTTCCGGTTTTGAGGGTAAGATAGCCGGTAGAATAATGCATGTGGCATTGTCATCGCACCAGATGGATAGCGACACATTATTAACATCTTTGGTGACTATAGGCGATGGTTTCTCTTTCCATCAGGAGATCCATTCGCTTATTTACTATTTTATGATATTTAAAGAAATTCAAACCTGAGGATAGTCTCCGTATTTTGTCTGGTAATCGAACACGTAGAGGTAGGAGTTTCGTCGTAAGGCAGAATGAGTGTCAGCCGTTAACACTGTTGGAGCTACCACTTGAGCGTCACTTAAAGCTTCGAGAGTTTCGTCCCTGTGAAAGAAAAAACACTTTTTATTCCGTAAAAATAAGTTTTCCTAATGGGATTCACAAACTATTTTACAATGCAGCGGGTTGCGGGTTGCAGCTAGTGCTACTTCTTACTCCTTCTAATACTACTATTGTTATAAATGCGAAAGTTTGTATGTGTGGATGGATGGATGTTTCTTTAATGCAAATAGCAAAACCGATTTTCATGAAATTTGGCACACATATATATAATGATCTGAAATAGCAATTTGATACTTTCTATCCTGGAAAATATTTTTTTTCTGTGAGTTTCACCAAACACCTTTATGATGCGAAGGGCTGCTGGATGCAGCTAGTATATCATAAGATAGCATTAAGAGATAATAATCGCCTGCAGGTTTAGGATAAGCAGCGAAATAAAATTTTATCGACCCGTTTTCTCGACATTTATGTCAATTTCTCTATTCGCTCACGCATTTGAGACTTGATTCGATATGATAATTCAAAGGAAGAGAAAACAATCAATTTTACTCGACAGTAGTTGTTTTCTCTACCGGTCGTAAATCTTACTGTCATTTTATCGATTTGACACTTTGTTTATTTAAATTCACTCGTTTTATTAGAAGTTAATTGATAACTTAGGTTATTTTGGAGATTTGAATTCGACTTTGATTTCTCTATTCGAGTAAGTTTTGAGTAATTTATCTCTGAAGTTTTAAATATTCAAAGTAGCATACACATTAGAATAATATCAAGATAATCAAGGTCGAGCAAACGCCACTTTCTCGATCGAAGCGAATCTTGCGTTGTTTATCCTAAGCCTGCTGGTGATGATGCGTTGCTATACGTACGGTGGGGTTTTAATACCACATGTATAAGCTTACCGTCTACCTTACCTTCGAAATCGGAACACGACAGTGACAAGCACTGGCGCTAGCTAAGGTGGTAATACCTGACCCAGCGAGACAATGCAAAACTCTACCATTTAGTAATCACGACATTAGTGATTAAAATAGCCAATCGTTCGCTTCTTACAAACTTCCTGACAAAACGGCAGATGGTCTAACCTTCAAAGGTATTTCGGACCAACACTGGATATATCCTTCTCTCTTCTCCATTCTAAGTAAGTATTACTTGGAATGGAGAAGAGAGAAGGATATAGCACATGTTTAACTCAAGATTGAATTACAGATTGTCGAGGGCCGGAGGCCTTAAACCAAATTAAAGGTCATGAATATTTAAATAACAATCTTACCGAGTATCAAGCGCTATGACAATAATAGTTGCCAAGGAAATTAATCTATTGGTGGGGTTTTTAAAAACTTCATTGGTTTTGATTAGATAATAATGGTTTTTGCCTCATTTTGGTCCGGGCTCATTTTGAAAAATATATTATTGTAAAATTCTGCCAGACAATTTGTAAAAGGTGAAAGATTGGCTACTTGTATTATTATCATTATGACTAGGTGATAGAGTTCCGTAACGTTTTACCCGTGTTTGGTGCTAGCACCTTATCTTTTCTTACTGCAATAGCTCTAATGGTTGGAATTGTTATTTTTTTTATATCATAAGATAGCAAACCTGCGCAACTAATAGAGAGTAAACTAACAAGTCATTAATGTAAATGATTTCATGCAATCATTCACCCTGTGTTGGTCCCGGGCTTCTTTGAAGAATAGCCAACTGCCGTTCTGCCAGAAGGGTCGTAAAAGACGACCGATTGGTAATACGAGTCACTATCATCGTGGCTTCTAGGTGGTAGAGTTCTGCATTGTCTCTCACGGGTCTGGTACCACCGTCTTACTTATTCCTGCCGCAATAGCGTCAGTGCTAATCACTGTCGTGTTCCGGTTTGGAGGGTAAGGTAGCCGGTTAACTTATGCATGTGGCATTAGACCTCGTCACAAGATAGCAACGCACCATTAACATCTCTGGTGTCTATAGGCGATGATTGACTCTTTCCATCAGGAGACCCATCTGCTTGTTTGCTATATTATGATATAAAAAAACCTCTTGTTTCAGCTCCTTAGAGGTTTGATTTCTGAAAAAATAGAAGCCCCAGGCCATGTTCTTGCCAAATTTAATCAAAATAATTTCAACAGATAGACAAACATATAGATAGACAGAGAGACAGTCGTTTGTATTTATCAGTATGCATTAGCTGTTTTCGTTTACCATCATTTAGCGGCAAATTGCTTTGCCTGAGCCGTTGCGTAATCAAAAGACATTTATTTACTTTGCATAGTTGAGAAAAAATAAATTCTTAGCTTTCCCATGAATAGCCATATTACACTCATCATACATATTTTTTACCCGGCTGCAGGAGGGTGTTGTGTTTATCAGTTTATATAATATGTCTGTATGTTTGTTCCTATGTGGCATTCTAGAGGTCAAACGCGATGGCTGATTTTGATTTTTCGTATGTCAATCGATTCGTCTTAACCTTGCGAGTGTCACTAAAATGTATGGTGGTTTCCATGGCGGAGTCCAATAAACGTCATATTATTAGATTCCACCATGGAAACTACCATACGCCATATTGGAAAAAATAATAAAATATATATTGATGAACAATATCATGTGGGGTAACGTTGAATAGATATTTAAAAATCGTTATAGGTTTCAATTATAATTTTTCATTTTAAATTAAAGTTTAGGATATATAACAATTTAAAGTTAATTTTCCTAATTGTATTCACGTACTTTATACACACCTATATACCTATTTTAGTATTCGTTATTCGGTCTTAATTACATAAATCAGTAGTTATCATCAGTTAGACAATATCTTCAAAGGAGCCCGGACCAACGCGGGAATATGTTAATAATAAAAATATAATAGAATGAACATATTGGTTAACACATAGTAAGCCTCAACGAAATTAGTCTAATAATAATATTCAAAAAAAATATGTTCACTGCACGATGTACTAAAACTTGTTAGTTGGGAGCTCAGTAAATTGCCGTTTGTAAACGATAAATAGCTATTTTTTATACATATTAACACACTCTTTCAGTATGTATAATCCTTTACCAGTGAGCCTACATATTTTTAAATTTCATAAATAGCAAACAAGCAGATGAGTCTCCTGATGGAAAGAGTCAACCATCGCCTGTAGACACCAAAGGTGTTAATGGTGCGTTGCTATCTTGTGGCGAGGTCTAATGCCACATGCATAAGTTCACCGGCTGCCTTACCCTCCAAACCCGAACACGACAGTGACAAGCACTGACCCGGGAGAGACAATACAGAACTCTACCCCCTATATAACATGTTTGTGTTATTGAAAAATCACGTTAAAAATAATTTTGTGAAGTTTTATCAATCCAAGCGAGAAAATTGTATTGAAAAGTGTAATAAGATAAACGACTTAGAGGCAGCTGCCAAGCCTGGTGTCTTGTGTAACTAGTCCACGTAACTTACAGTTTCCAAGACGTATTTTTGCACTATGATATTTATTATTAAATACAATCTTAGATGTTATTTTAATAAAAGGAACGACAACAATTACCACGCACTATTTTTTCAAAAGACAGCGGAAAATATATTTATACAGACTGATTGGTGAGTTACATTCAATATTTAAAGACGTGATAGTTGGCGATCATATATGATAAGAAAAAATAACATTAAAAATAAATATCAAAATACTTCTTAGTATACTTAGTAAACAGTACACCGAGAATCCTATATTTATCTGCGCCATACTCGGACTCCGCGCGAATGCACGTGTCGCGCAGGTAGTGAGGTTGAGGGCGTGGCGGCGGCGTGTCCTTGATGTCGACAAGCTTCGCGTACTTAGAAAGTATAATATCTACATTTTACTTATTTTTAGAGAAATATTTGTCAAAAATAAAGCCCCTAATTTTATTATTTCATTTTAACGAGAATCGAGTACCGAGTACTCTCCAGAAATATCAAAGGTAACTTACCAGCCAGTCTGTATAATCGTTTGATAGAAAATGATAATCCATTACTTAAAGACGCCAACTATTTTCTGCTGTTCTTCGTGTAACAAAGAAATTAGGCCGCATTGCACCACTAGAATACAACATTAATAAACGCTGAAATAAAATCAGCAAAAATATGTAAATTAGTGGTATCATGGCAGAGCAATATTTAGAAAGATTCTACCAATAATTCGAGGTACCTAGTATTATTCAATGTTCAATGTAGTCGGCCCTTGAAAAAACTCTATCATGACGTGTATTTTTTTTATTGAAATAGGCAAACTGGCAGACGTGCCACCAGATGGTAAGTGGTCGACGTCACCAATGAACATAAATGGGATACCTGGGCTGGAACTAGCCCAGGTATTCCATTTGTGTGTTGCCTATCCTGAGACATAAAATGTTAATTCTCGGCGCCAGTAACTACACTGCCTGTCTTGCCCTTCTTTCCGAAACACAGCAAAGCTGTTTCACGGGAGAAACAAGCAAGATGGTGGTACTCATGCAGCCGAGAGCGCGGCACAACGCATCCCTCCCACCGGGAGGCATATTTTTATGATTTCAGGAAAACTTATACTGTTTTACTTTGTTTTATTTATTGACACCAACTGGTTTCGCGTTTTATCGCATCTTTAGGGTGACAAATCCAGTCTGTTGTTCAGAATGGATTCCGAATGGATTTCTTGCCCTGAGGATGCGATAAAACTCGAAATCAATTAGTGTCAATAAGCAAAAACGAAGTAAAACAGTACAAGTGCTTTTAAAATCGTAATATTAATATAGGTCGAGGTAGTAACTTTTATTTGCATGAAACTCAAATATAATGTATCAACTACATTATCTTGACGCAGTGTCTTGATGACGCATATAATTTTTTACTTGTTAGTTCAAGTGCTGTAACGTTTAAACCCATATTAAGAGAGTTCTATTAAATTATAACTACTATTAGCGGTTCTATTTTTAATAACTCACACATAAAATAAATACAAGAACATAAAGTTGCCAGGAAAGTATGGAATCTACTACGTACGAGTACTAGCATTTCTCATACACAGTACGTATGCCTTTTAGTATTAATTACTTTTTAATAGGTACTATTGTTTAATATTATTCATCTTATGGTAAATTCTGTTTACTTGTAGTAAATACTTACATTTCATTTTTAACTAATGAATATGTCTTACTGTTAAGCGAATAAAATATTTAATTTTAAAATACATGTTTTGCATCCACGGGAAAAATTACACTTAACTGATCTAACTTCAAAGTAAGCAAATTGTTTGCTTGTGTTATGGGTATTAGTCAACCATACTAGTACATAGAAATACATATATAAATATTGCAATATATTTAACAAACACCCAAACCAGGAAATACAAACATTTATGCTCATCACACAAATGCTTGTCCCCGTCGGGGATCGAACCCGAGCCGCCCCGTTCGTCGATTGGTTAGCGACTACGCAATGTAGTCGCTAACCATTCGACCAACGGGGCGGTTGTCATTGATTTCTTTTATATAATACACATTATATTATATACTTTGTAATATGCGAAAAGAGCAAATATGTAGGAAGAATTCCTCATTCCAGCACTATGTTAATATTAATTACTCTATTGCTTAATATTATTTACATTCTAGCAAATTTACATTCTAATAAATACACTTCAGTATTTTTTACTAATTGAAATATCAAATTACTACGTATCAAACTATTTAATTACATGTTTTTCATTTTTTTTTTTTATATCATAAGATAGCAAACAAGCGGATGGGTCTCCTGATGGAAAGAGTCAACCATCGCCTATAGACACCAAAGGTGTTAATGGTGCGTTGCTATCTTGTGGCGAGGTCTAATGCCACATGCATAAGTTTACCGGCTACCTTACCCTCCAAACCGGAACACGACAGCGACAAGCCCTGACGCTATTGCGGCAGGAATAGGTGAGGCGGTGGTACCAGACCCGGGCGAGACAATGCAGAACTCTACCATCTAGTAGCCACGATGGTAGTGACTCGATAGCCAATCGGTCGCCTTTTACGACCTGTCTGGCAGAACGGCAGTTGGCCTATTCTTCAAAGGAGGCCGGGACCAATACGGCGAAAATGTTTTATGTAATGCATATTATATTATATTCTTTGTAATATATGAAAAGAGCAAAGCTCATTCTAGTACACTATTAATATTAAAAACACTATATGTTTAATATTATCCACATTCTAGCAAATTATGTTTACTTGTAGTAAATATTTGCACTTCAGTATTTTAATGGTAATGGAAATGTTTTTTGTAATGGTAATGTCTTAACTATTACGTGTATAAAATATAGTGGTAATTTTGAAATACATATTTTTCAAAAAAGCAGAACACTGTAACTTTATGACATAATTATGATGATTTCTTAAATATAGACAATTCGTTTATTGACATAACTTAGACAATTTTTATAACGAATTCAGTAAAACTCGAAAATCGCATAGAAATACTAAAAACTTACTACGAAATGGTGGATCCATAAAAAAATCATTAAGGAGAATTCGGGATATTTTCAGCTAACATAATCGTCCTTTTGAGACCACTATTAAGAATTTGGTCAATAAACTTGAATCGAAAGGTTTCTTTGCAGTATATGATAATACCAACCAGTGTTTTACAAGTTCGTTCAAGTGAGACCATCGCAACCGTGGGTCACATTCGAAAATTCAGCTGGAAGGGCGGTTCCGGTCAGTGGATTACGCTACCGAGAAACGTTAACAACCAAATGGCCTATTATCGATGATATGGATATAATTAACATTTACTTTCAATAAGATGGTGCCACAAGTTACACAGCCACCGAGACAATAAATTTATTGCAAGCCAAATTTCCCCATCATTTATACGACGATTTCCCCAGCTCGACCAGCTCGATTTAACACCGCTGGATAATTTTTTATGAGGTTTCGTTAAAGACAGTCTAGGCGGAGCCAATCAAATCGATTACAGCCTTCAAACCCAAAGTTCATTAAATCCACCATTTTGTCAAAAAGTGATTAAAAATATCATATAACATTAATTTGCTGTTGATGATTGCCAAACCGTACTTTTTTGTAAAAGAAAAATTTTAATCATTTATTTAAATTTAGATAACCTGAATTAATTGTTTTATTTTTATTTACAAAACAAAATTCTTCTTGATAAACCTTTTATGATTTTCGATCATTAGGTAATACATACTAGTTATAATAATTAATTAACCAAGTCACTGGTGTATAATAAAGTAACTGTTGTATAATATAATATAGTACTGATACGAAACAATACATAATATAAACGTAAAACCTCGATTCTACACGAACACTAAGAGCAATATAGCTCAGTCGAGTTAAGTATCACATTTAGTTTAATCTGTATCGGCCGCAAATTCTAAACTACATCTCAACTTACTCCGATGTTCGTATCTCTCTGAACTAATTGAATGGACAGTTCGAAGAGCCACCTGTCGGTTTTGTTCAACTGTGGCGTTAAGTCGTCTTGCTGTTTGAATATGAAAGCGGAGTCTATCCATCGAATATCTGTGACTAGATCTTTCAAGCGTAGTTAAAATTTGCTTCAGTGATTTCATATCTCTCAATGTATTTGTATTATTTGTATTTTATTTGTTTAAGAGAAATATTTTTAATATTCATTCATATATATATATATATATATATATATATATATATATATATATATATATATATAATCAATTGCTGTTCGTTATTCTCGCTAAAACTCGAGAACGGCTGATCCGATTTCGCTAATTTTGATTTAGCTAATTTTGGTTTTGAATTAATTGTTAAGTCCAGGGATGGTTTAAAATATGAGAAAATATAGAAAAAAATAAGAGTAGTTAAAAAGGCAGAACAACGTTTGCCGGGTCAGCTAGTCATTTATAAATTTTTTTTTAGTCATTTATAAAATTAATTTGCATTATTCATTCTCACCTAACGCTTTAGTAGTTATAGTAGTATTCCGGTATTAGTATTGACCACATGAGGTCTCTGATTCGATTTCCGAGTCGGGCAATTCGAAATGTGTTTTACAGTTTCTGATAAAAACATCGTTGCCTGGGATTAGATAAGTGGCCAGTTGGCGATAGGCTTGCCACCTATTACAATATGGGAATAAGACGTATCTTCGGCTAATCTTGGGTGCACTTGTACCTCTGCCTCTATCTTCGGGGATACAGGCGTGAAGATAAATTATTCATTACATTTGTTTTCACCACAACATCGTCGGTGGTGTTTGTAGCTATCGCGTTTTCGTCATCTACATTAGTATCATTTGATTAATCGCCCCGTTGGTCGAGTGGTTAGCAACCGTGAAACGTAATCGATGGGGCTCGGGTTCGATCCCCGACGGGGACGAGCATTTGTGTGATGAGCATAAATGTTTGTAGTTTTGTTAATACACTTGTACTGTTTCACAAATTACTTTAAATTTAATTAATATTATCAACCGGTTTCGCCTTTTACGGCATCTTTAGCCCTGAAGATGCCGTAAAAGGCGAAACCGGTTGGTGATATTAATTAAATTTAAAGTAATTTGTGAAACAGTACAAGTGTATTAACAAAACTACAAATGGAGTTTCACCAAGTGCCGACGATAAATAGTGTAAAATACATAAATGTTTGTACAGTACCCGGCGATAAATATTGCACATCGACCTTTGGAAAGAGACAATCGGCTAATTTCGGCTTCGTAGAGCGTTATCTCTGTCGCACAAAATACAAACAGTCCGGTACCTATTAGGAGCTGTTAAAACAAGTGATTTGCTTCTTTTGATATTTTTATTCTTTGTATAAAATACACTAATTTTTCTATAAGTGATGGCTTTAGGTTGGGGTAAAATAAAATAAAAAAACATTTTTACATTATGTTTACGTATTTAATTATTTTGGAACATTACAGCTTTAGTGTACATAATAAACACCATTATACCTATTGCTAAAATGAGACATTGCAATAAAAATAATAATAATTCTAATTCTCAATTACTTCCATTTCACTATCTGTGCTCTCAAAGAGGTCAATATCACTGTCACTATCAGCCGTATTTATTACTAATCTATCAGTGTAATTGTCTAAACTGTGTTGAATGCTTCTATATTCATTCTCACATTTGATTGCATGATCGCAAACCTTTTTCCACTCTTCAGCGCCGATCATGTTTACTTTTTCAGTCAATAATGTTTTTACTGTAGTTAAGTTCATACCCACATTTCTAGAGGCTACATAGCCTTTCAGTTGAGACCATCGCCGGGTACTGTACAAAAAAAATTACACTGTACTGTACTGTACAAATTCTTTCGGAAAAAGAGGGAAACCTTTACGAGGTCAGTCACGTGAAATTATCTACAATGTTTATAAATACTTTGTAAGCGAAGCTGATAGATTTAAAAAAAAAGTAGATGAAAATGTAAGTTGTTATTTTAAGAAGATTCAAGAGCGAGTTGCAAATGCCACTGGAATTTCAAGAAGAACTTTGAACAATATATTAAACGAAGTCAGTACTGAAACACATTCGACTGAAATTAAGTTCAGCACTCCAAAAAAAGGGAGACCAAAAAAGCAATTTCGTTTGGATATGGACGATTTTGATTACGATGTTGTTCGAAGAATGGTGTATGATTTTCACTTACGATTTAATGAACTGCCAACAATAAAATCATTAAAAGCTAAGTTATCTGAAGCTATTAATTACAATGGGTCTGAAAAAACATTGAGAAAAATACTTCATGACATGGGATTTCAGTTCACTAAAATGGAAGATAATCGAAAAATTCTAATGGAAAAGCACGACGTTAGTCTCAAACGAATGGAATACCTTGATAAAATACGCAAATTTCGCAAAACAGGAAAAAATATCGTCTACATGGATGAGTCATATATACATGCATCCCACACTAAAGGGAAATCTTGGAGTGACGATAAGAAAAAAGGAGTAAAAAAGCCAATTTCAAAAGGTCAACGTTTGATAATAGTTCATGCGGGAAATGAAAAAGGCTTTGTACCCGGTGCTTTTTTAACGTATAAATCCACGGACACTACAGGTGACTAGCACAATGAAATGAATAACGATAACTATGAGAAATGGCTGGTTAACCAATTAATCCCAAATATACCCAGTGATTCTGTTCTAGTTATCGACAACGCACCCTATCACAACAAGTATGTTGAGAGACCCCCCAACTCAAACACCATTAAACGGGAAATGATCAACTGGTTAAACAGACATGAAATTCCAGTTGATCCAAAATTAACAAAAACCCAGATTTACGCTATTATATGTCAGCACAAGGAGAGGTATACAGAGTTTTCTGTGGACAAAATACTTGCCGAACATGGGCACACTGTGTTGCGATTGCCACCATATCATCCGGATTTTAATCCAATTGAAAATATATGGTCTCAACTGAAAGGCTATGTAGCCTCTAGAAATGTGGGTATGAACTTAACTACAGTAAAAACATTATTGACTGAAAAAGTAAACATGATCGGCGCTGAAGAGTGGAAAAAGGTTTGCGATCATGCAATCAAATGTGAGAATGAATATAGAAGCATTCAACACAGTTTAGACAATTACACTGATAGATTAGTAATAAATACGGCTGATAGTGACAGTGATATTGACCTCTTTGAGAGCACAGAGAGTGAAATGGAAGTAATTGAGAATTAGAATTATTATTATTTTTATTGCAATGTCTCATTTTAGCAATAGGTATAATGGTGTTTATTATGTACACTAAAGCTGTAATGTTCCAAAATAATTAAATACGTAAACATAATGTAAAAATGTTTTTTTATTTTATTTTACCCCAACCTAAAGCCATCACTTATAGAAAAATTAGTGTATTTTATACAAAGAATAAAAATATCAAAAGAAGCAAATCACTTGTTTTAACAGCTCCTAATAGGTACCGGACTGTTTGTATTTTGTGCGACAGAGATAACGCTCTACGAAGCCGAAATTAGCCGATTGTCTCTTTCCAAAGGTCGATGTGCAATATTTATCGCCGGGTACTGTATTACCGGGTTTGGGTGTTTATTAAATCTACTCCAGTATTTATACATTATGTATTTCGTTAACTAGCACTCATAACACAATCAAATAATTCGCTTACTTTGGGGTTAAATCAGTCAGTGTAATTTGTCCCGTGAATATTTATACTTTATATTTATATTTATAATGGCTATGACATTAGCCCCAAATTTCGACCTAGTTAAAAAAAATGTAATTGCCGCCCTGATTCCACAATCTGAGGGTAACAAGCATAAAATATACTACGGTGTAGTTAACCGAATATAATGTAGCGGCTCAAACAATCACAAACGCTACAAGAAAAAATAATAAAAAATGGACAAAAGTCAATAACAAATGGAAAAAATGAAATTCAAATAAAAACCCTAAATCGCGATATCACAATTATTTATCTTGTAACACTATATACAAGTTTCAACGCTTCTCAAATGGACTTCGGTCCCCAGGCAAGTACACCTTGCCTGGCTGGGAAGATCTTCCTTTTCCCTTTTCTTGTCCTCGTGTGACGTCATCGACCTCCACAGTTATGACGTCACCTGACAAGAAGTTGGCCCGCTGGTTCCAGTACTATGACCCTTCGGCGGTACGAACTAGCGGCGCCACAATAAAAATAAAAAAATAAAATATAAGAAATTGATGTTAAATAAAATAGTAGATTATCGCGGCGTTATCGGCGCGTAAACTTCACTTGCGATAATAGACAACTTCCAAAGATTTATAACGTTATAATTTCGATATCTTGGAGTCATCGTGGTTGGTTATGGTATATATGATATTCAAGGAAGTTATATTCTACCCGGAATGCTTACACGCGCTTCTAAATCGTTCCGAAGAGTACCACGACATGAGTGGAGTGTGTCTCTTTCTACTAAATAAGGCGCCAATCACCATATATAAGTGCGGCCATGCTTAGTTTGCAAATTACTACTAAATAATTCTACTAATTTGAGAAACAGTTTTTGCATTGCATAAGTAATTACGTAATAATTAAAATAAGCACATTTTGGAACTCACTATGTTAATTACAATACATTTTATGCTTACCTATTTATCGACGTATATGAATAAAAGGGATTTAACAATTACCGAATATATAAAAATCTACCACCAGATAATTTTATTTACACTGGCAATTGCAAGAAAGGGACAACATCCACTCATGTCGGTTTCTTGCTCAGAACGTTTTACCCCTCTGTTAAGTAAGAAACAAATGTCAACTTTATGAGTAATGAAATAAAGTACATTTTTATTTTTCATACATTGCTTCGTAACAATTCCAGTTATCATATATAAGTTCCTTGATGATATTATAACGTTGTCTTCTAGCGTTAGTTGGCGAACCAATCACGAAGCAGCATGAAACGCCGCGAGCCAATCACGAAACATCAAACATATCGAAATTATAACGTTTTAAATCCTTGACAACTTCAGTCATACTAAAGTCATACTGAAAGAAACTGCACTTTAGTTGGTCATGCTTTTTGTATCAAAAAAAACTATTAGTTGATATGACTACTATTATGACTATTTAGTTTACGGAAAAGCGTGCCTAAAGTAAGTGTATAGGTTACACCGTGCTATATATAATTTCATTTTTTTTGATATATCAGTCTATTTATGTTAGGGTTGTTCTGTACGCCCTCTGCCTAAAGGATTTGTTAAATATTTTTTTACTAACCTTATATTTATAGGATGTTGTACAGGTCGTTCCCAGTCCGTATACTCGTTGATAATGGTAGCCAGGATCTCTGACAAGTGGTAACTGTACGTATTCCTGACAAATGATTTGAGGATTTTTGATCTTCTATCTGTTTCTATACCATACTGCACGTCATCGCCGCTGAAGGCAAAATACGCTTCCGCCTTCGTCACACCCAGCATTAGGTCATATCTGGTAACAAATATATTACAATTACATAAAAAATATGCCAAGTGCGAGTCGTACCATACATACCGAAGAATTCCGTACCATAATAACAAAAAAAATCAAAAAAAAAACCACTTTTATTTTATGGGGACCCGCCTTAATATTTTCATTTTTTTATTTTTAGTATTTATTATTATAGCGGCAACAAAAATACATAATTTGTGAAAATTTTAACTTTATAACTATCACAGTTTACGAAATACAGCCTGGTGATAGACAAACAGATTTTACTAGGTGGTAGAGTCTCGCCCGGGTCTTGTATCACCGCCTGCTTATTCTTGCCGCCATATTGTCAGTGCTTGTCGCTGTCGTGTTCCGGTTTGGAGGATAAGGTAGCCGACAAACTTATGCATGTGGCATTAGACCTCGCCACAAGACCACCATTAACATCTTTGGTGTCTATAGGCGATGGTTGACTCTTTCCACCGGAAACCCATCAGCTTGTTTGCTATCTTATGATATAAAAGAAGTCGGACAAACAGACAGACAGTGGAGGCTTAGTAATAGGGTCCCGTTTTACCTTTTAGCTACGGAACCCTAAAAAGGGTGATACGTATTGAAGGTCTTCGATAGCATGTGAAAAAAAAATTGTATTTTATAACATTTAAGTATGATGAGCCATTAAGGATTTCAAGAACGGGTGTTAAATTTCGAGTTTTTATGTTTGTACACGCATTTCTCAGAAACTAAAAGACATAATAGAGTTAATAGTTAATAGAATGGACGAAGTTTCATGAAAGTTGAGACGAATTTTTAGATATAGGTATAGTTGACAGATATTAAAATCAGTTTATTTTTTTTAATTACTTCTTTTTACATAATAAGATAGGAAAAAAGCAGATGGCTCTTCTGATAGGAAGATGCAACCATCGCCTATATACACCTTCTTTTAATTATCTACGTTGCTATCCATATAGGGTTGCCAGATGGCCGGGATTTCCAGGATTGTCCCAGAATTTTGTGTGTTGTCCCGCGTACATCAGGAGACCCATCTGCTTGTTTTCTATCTTATGATATAAAAAAAGTAATTTTACTTTGCTGTCACGGAATGAAAAAATACTAGTTTTTTTCACAGAAATCAGAAATCAGAAATACTTTATTCAATAAAACTTTTTACAGGTTATTTTGACACAAAGTTCCGATATACGGCTGCAAAAGTCAAACCAAACATAGCGTAATCGCACTGCGATAGGTTATCGAGGGGAGGGGTGAGCGGCTTTATTTAACAGCTTAAGAAAGTAATTAAAAATATGTTTTCAAAAAAAGTATTTTTTTCATCAATAGTTTTAGGTAATTCTTAGTTTAATCTCGAATTGGAGACCAAAACTGTGATTCCGTTCTTGGCCCCAGAAATATCCAGGAAATTATTAGCCTGGATCTGGCAACCCTATATCCATATGACGAGGTATTAATGCCATATCTAAAAGTTTACCAGCTACCTTAACCTCCAAACTAGAACACGTAAGGAATACGAAGTAACTAGAATAAGTAAGGAGGTTGTAGCAGTATACAAAGCATAAAGGAGGTCTGGTAATAATAATGGTTGATTTTTGTAAAAAAAACAGCCTTCATTTGACCCCGGATCTTCTCTTTACCAAATTTCATTTAAATCAGTTTAGCGGTTTAGCTGTGAAAGATTAACAGACGGAAAGACTTTCACAATTATAATAATATATATTAGTATGAATGTAAAAGCTGCCATTAGAATTCAACTCGCTCCTTTGTAGAAAAATAAAAAAAATACTAAAGTCTTAACAATACAAGAGTGGAGAGTGTATTGAAAAATGTAATAAGTTAAACGACTCAGAGCTAGTTGCCAAGCTTGGTGTCTTGTGTAACTAGTCCAAGTAACTTACAGCTTCCGAGACGTACTTTCGTTGCATAATATTTTTCTTTTGTAAAACATCTTAGAGGATATTTAATAAAAGAATTACGTGAACAATTACCATCTATAGAAAATGGAATACTTTATTAAGGTGGTTATTTTTTTCAATGTCTCGGCGGGGTTTTGGTATCACAGCTTTGCTTTTTTAGAGTTCCGAAGGAACCCTTACAGTTTCACTAGTTCGTCCGTCCTTTTGTTCGTCTGTCCGTCCGCAATCTAGCTCAGAGATCCTTAGTACTAGAAAGCTGTAATTTGGCATGAATGTATTATACATCACGGCAACAAAGTGTTAACATAAAATCTTATTTTTTTAGAGTAGAATCACTACATGTAAAGTGGAGATGTTAATTTTTTTCTCATGTGCCTATAATGTAGGGTATTGCTGGACAGGTTTTTAAAAAAATGTTGTAGGTTTTTGTACAGTTTTTGATTAAGGGACTCTTTTGTGAAATACTAAGCTTTAAAGCATTAATTTTTATACAAGTCAAGAGTCTTTCCGTCTCCCTTCTGTCAGCTAAACGGTTGGTTTTGGGAATGGTAAAAAATTTACGGTAGTAGTTAATATAAACAAATTAAAAGGAAATCGATCACGGCTCAGAAGGCTTTATAAGTTTATGAGTAATAGTCGACCATCTTATAAAATGTATTTGCAAAAGTTTTTATAGGCGGTGAACCTGTGGTGCAGATATATCCATCATTGACGTTAAATAGGCTAAAATTTCATAGTATGAAACAATCAAAGCCCTCCTTAGTCCGCATTATTGTGATGGCAACTTTGGAAAACTATACTGCACGTTGCCCGCTACTTTATCAATTTATTTCACTAATAATTTCGACTATTGCAAGAAACAAGCAAACATCGTTATTAACATTACTACCTTAATCAATAATCACCAAACCTTTGGGTTTGTTACAAAACCAAAAAAAAATCAGGGTAATGCAAAATTCTACACATTTCTTTCTGTTTATAATGCAAAAAATTAGTGGTAATTACTTTTTTAGTTTTCGTGATAAAAAAATTCAAGACTATGATTAAAGAAGAATTATGAGAGTCCATACAAAGTTCGCCTAGAAACCATCGCATGTTGATATATGCTTATCATATTGTAATACATTTCATTTCTTCTGAAATATATATTGTCATCTCATCAGTTTCTTTTTCTTCCTAATTATGATACCTACTAGCTGCATCGTGCACCTCACTGCATTACAAAAGATTTTGGTAAATCCCTCGAGAAAAAATCCCCTTTCCGGGATAAAAATTAGTTTATGTGCTATTTCAGGTCATAAATGATTAGTGCCAAATTTCATCCAATTTTGTTCAGTATTTTTGGCGTGATTGCGTAACAAACATCCATATATCCAAACATTCAAATTTTGCATCTATAATAATAAATACAATAAATAATAAATAAATATTCACGGGACAAATTGCACTGACTGATCTAACCCCAAAGTATGCAAATTATTTGCTTGTGTTATGGGTGTTAGTCAACGATACTAATACATAGAAATACATATATAAATACTTTTACATACGTAATAAACACCTAAACCCGGAAACACAAACATTAATGCTCATCACACAAATGCTTGTCCCCGTCGGGGATCGAACCCGAGCCCCGTTGCTTGCGTAGTCAGGGTCGCTAACCACGCGACCAACGGAGCGGTCATAATCATAATATTAATATAGATGAATTTTTTAACACACAGAAAAGGAATCATAAAAGTAAAAGTATATACACGCGCGTATCCCCGAAAGGGTAGGCAGAGATACAACAAGTGCACCTACGATAAGCCGAAGATGCTTAATCCCAGAATGTGATTGGTGGCAAGTCAACCGGGCACTAATCCAATCCTTGGCAACGTTGTTTTTATCAGAAAACTGTAAAAACACATTTTTGATTTGCCCGGCCCGGAAATTGAAACCTACTATCATATACTCTGCTTATTCTTCAAAAAAAAAAAACCGGCATGACTGTATTTTTTAATATCATAAGACAGAAAACAACAGTTGTCTCTCCTGATGGATGGAGAAACCATCATCTATAGACATCAAAAATGTCGATTGTACGTTGCTCCCCGTGTGACGGGATAGCAATGCCACGTGCATAAATCTACCGGCTACCTTAACTTCTAAATCAGAACACGAAAATTTTATTTATCTTTTACAATATCAAAAACAAAGACTACGATCACATTTTTATTTCTTGTGTCCACCACTGTATCCTCGGTAAACCAGAATCAACGGTGGCAACCGCCCTGATTACTACTGAGTTGGTAGCTCAGGGTACTCTGGAGAAAAGCTAAGCTGTCTTGAAATCCGCGATAAAATGGAAAGAATAGAAAAATACATCCAATTTCCCTCCCTTTTCAGCGGAGACATCCAAATGGTAAAAGCAATAAAAATGATACGAAATGAGACTTATAATCAGACGTTATTATTATCAAATCACGGTAGTCCAAAAATTGAGGAACAAAGCAATATTTTTGTATCAAATTTATATTTTTCCGGACAGAATATAATGTTGAAAATACCATTAAAAAGTTTATCATTTTATACCTGTAAGATCCATTCCCCACGGCTTGCGTCTAGAATAGCTATTATAGACGCTAAGCTGTTTGCTCCTCGCCAGTACACATATTAGTTGAAGCTTATAAACTAAGCTCCGGTGGTTGTCGCTTATAATCATGACGTGCATAGCTTTGATATTATAAAACCACATGAATTGGGAAGACCATCTACAAAGTACAGTATGTAGCATGCAGAATATTAAACACACAAAATATTTAGGAAACCGAAGTAATGAGTTTTTGTGATTTTTAGGATTCCGGACCCAAAGAGTAAAGCAGGACCCCATTACTAAGACTCCGCTCTCCGTCCGTCTGTCTGTCCGTCTGTCACCAGACTGTATCTCATAAACCGTGATAGTTAAAAATTTCACAGATAAGGTACTCGTATTTCTATTGACGTTATAACAACAAATAATTATATTAATAACGACAACTAGTAGACGCTTAAAATATTACCAAAATATTTAGTTACGTATTTAATTTAAAAATAAATAATTAAATTGAAATAAAATAAAATATTTTTTCCCACACAACCATCGTTATTTTTTTGCACTTTTTTTAGATGACTAGCTTTTGCCTGCGGCTTCGCTCGCGTAAAATAAGAGACAAAAAGTAGCCTATGTCACTCTCCATTCTTTCAACTTAATAACTATACCTTAATTACGTCAATTCATTGCTCCATTTTGCCGTGAAAGACGGACAGATAAACACACATATACATTTTCTCATTTTTAATATTAGTATGGATGAAACGGAACCCTTCGTGCGCGAGTCCGACTCGCACGTAGACAATTACACTATTTTGTCCGTATTGGTCCCGGGATTCTTTGAAGAATAGGCCAACTGCTGTTCTGCCAGGCAGATCGTGAAAGGCGACCGATTGGCTATCGAGTCACTACCATCGTGGCTACTAGGTGGTAGAGTTCTGCATTGTATCGCTCAGGTCTGAATTATCGCCTTGCCTTTTCCTGCCGCAGTGACGTCGGTGCTTGTCACTGTCGTGTTCCGATTTGGAGGGTAAGGTGGCCGGTAAACTTATGCATGTGGAATTAGACCTCGATAAAAAAAAGCAACGCACCATTAACACCTTTAATGTCTATAGGCGATGGTTGACTCTTTCCATCAGAAGACCCATCTGCTTATTTGCTACCTTAGGATATAAAAAAATCATTGTGGAGATCTCACATGACAGTTTATGGAGAATACCAAATTTAATCAGGCAATAGACTTAGTTTAGCAGTATTTGCTGTAATAAATGGGAAGCTTACTGTGGAGTCGTTAGAGACTGCAAGGATTGTGTATTTTAGTTACTTTCACAGTATTATTTCATACTGGATTTTTCTTTGAAAGATTTTACAATCTTTCTACAACAAAAAAGAGCAAAAAGCAATTTATAATCTTAGCCCGAGAGTTTCGAGTAAGTAATAATTCTTGTACGGGATAATGTATGCGATTTTGTGCTAAACTTTCTAAAGATATAAGAGATTTACCAGTAGGTGAAAAAGATATCGTATTTAAAAAGATCTGTGTAAAGAGGTATATTAAACACTAGCTGTTACCCGCGGCTTCGCTTGCGCATTATTGCTTTAGTACTTATTTAACCTTTCTTTATAATTTACTTCTCTTATTTTACCCCCTTAGGGGTCGAATTTTTTATACTTAATTCATACAAATTTCATGCAAATATGTCCTGGGAATAAAAAGTTTCATATAAAATTTTATCCCCTAGTTCATACCCTTTAGGGTTGAATTTTGAAAAATCCTTCCTTAGTAGATGCCTACATCATAAGAAAATTACGTGTGCAAAGTTTCAAGTTTCTAGCCCTAAGGTTTTGGCCTGTGAAATCAGAAATCAGAGATCAGAGATCAGAGATCAGAAATACTTTATTCAATAAAACTTTTTACAAGTTATTTTGACACGTCAACATATTTTTTTAAAAACTACTATCGGATCGGAAACGCGGCCACACACTGAGAAGATCCGGCGGAAGAAACTCAGCGGGCTTGTCTTTTTTTCATATCATTAATTTTTTTACATTATCACAATATTACAAAAAATACATGAGATCGGTATGAGGAGCAATTAATTCCAGGCTTTTTAGTCTTCTAAATAATCTGAGATTTTATAATATCCTTTTTTACACAGTTTTGTTTTAACACATTTTTTAAATTTATTGACTGGTAGATCTCTTATAGTTTCGGTAAGTTTATTGTAAAAGCGTGTACATTGCCCCATAAAAGAGTTACTTATTCTGTGGAGACGAGATGCATGCCCAACAAGATTGTTTTTGTTCCTTGTATTAAGTGAGTGTACGTCACCATTTTTTTTTTAAAAAGTAAATATTTTACGAACGTACATCAAGTTCTCAAATATATATTGGGATATAACTGTTACAATATTGATTTCTTTGAATTTTTCTCTCAGTGAAACCCTCGGGCTAAGATACTGACTACGCAAGCAACGGGGCTCGGGTTCGATCCCCGACGGGGACAAGCATTTGTGTGATAAGCATAAATGTTTGTGTTTCCGAGTTTGGGTGTTTATTATGTATGTAAAAGTATTTATATATGTATTTCTATGTATTAGTATCGTTGACTAGCACCCATAACACAAGCAAATAATTTGCTTACTTTGGGGTTAAATCAATCACTGTAATTTGTCCCCTGAATATTTATTTATTATTGTTATTATAAATATAGTATTTATTTCAGTAGAATTTCCCAGAGGAGAATTCCATATGACATAATGCTGTGGAAGTAACTAAAGTATACAATTCTCGCTGTGTCGACATCAGTTAACTGTCTCATTTTTTTAACTGCATAAGCTGCTGAACCAAGTCAATTAGCTAAATTATTAATGTGCGGTCCCCATTCTAATTTCTTATCTAAAGTAATACCTAAAAATACAGTGGAATCCACCAGATCCAGGTTGTTTCCATCCAGTTGTACGCTGGTATCTACATGCCTTATATTAGGCAATGAAAATTTAACACACTTAGTTTTGTTACTATTTAATAAAAGATTGTTCGTACTGAACCAGTGTACAACTGTGCATTGATTCATCAGTCAGTCACCTTTGCCTTTTAATATATACTCGCATATAGATATCAGATTAGTAGACAAAAACTTAAGATTAATTGCTCCTTATTTCAGTCTTAGATTTTATTGTAATATCAAACAATACCAGATATATTATAAATGCTAAGGTCGGCTGTTTATTACGCTATTACAGCTAAACCTCTGAACCGATTTTTACAAAATTTGCATGGATTTAGGTAAAGATTTCGGTCCAGTTTAAGCTAACTTTTTTAATGTTCAACTCCTAAGAGGCTGAAAAAGGGGATGAAAGTTTATATGAAAAACTATACGGACGACTATGCGGGTGTATGTAATAATAAATGTAAGATTAATTTGTTTTTTATATATATATTTAATACGAATTAAATATTAAGTATACAAGAAAAATATAAAAACACAATTTTGCTAATATTCTTCCATCAGATCTTGTCATAGTACTCTGGTAGTAATTAGGAAATATTAACTTGTCAATTAAATTTTTTTTTGTCATTATATTAGTGTACAATAAAGTATTAAATAAATAAATAAATAAATAAGTAGTGTTTGCGAAATTAAATTTAAAGTATCTTCACGCCCGTATCCTCGAAGTGGTAGTCAAAGGTACAACATTTGCACCCACGATTAGCCGAAGATACTTAGTCACAATGTTACAGGTGGCGGGCATATCGTCAACCGGGCATTTATTCAATCCCGGGTTACGTTGCTTTTATCAGAAAACTGAAAAAAATACATTTTTGAATTGCACGTGAGGACCCGGGATTTGACCCCGGGTCCTCATGTGTTCAACACCGACACTGGAGCACTACACCACAGAGGTGATAATATTTTATTAAATATATATATATATATATATATATATATATATATATATATATATATATATATATATATATATATATATATATATATATATATATATATATATATATATTATAAGAAAGCAAACAAGCTGATGGAAAGAGTCAACCATTGCCTATAGACACCAAAGATGTTAATGCTGCGTTGCTATCTTGTGGCTAGGTCACATGCATAACTTTACTGGCTACCTTACGCTACAAACCGGAACACGACAGTGACAAGCACTGACGCTATTGCGGCAGTAATAGGTAAGGCTGTGGTACCAGACCCGGGCGAGACAATGCAGAACTGTATCACCTAGTAGCCACGATGATAATGACTAGTATAGCCAATCGGTTACCTTTTACGACCTGCCTGGCAGAACGGCAGTTAGCCTATTCTTCAAAGGAGAACGGGAACAACACGGGGAAAACTTGATTATGATAAACTTTACAGCCTTGAAAGCATTTTTCATAGACGTGTTGGTTTTCCCTATTTAGGAAATATTGATAATGTTTATTGTACTAAATAAACATTACTTTATATACCATATATACATATATCATTCTGTCAATATAGTAAGTGACCGAAAATAATTTTATCTGATACGAACAAATATTATTTTTTCATTTTCCCGTTGATATAAAAATCCATTTTCCTCATTTGTTCTATGTAGGTTTTAATATTTTTAGTCGAATAGCAGTTCATAAATAATGTCATTTTTGTTTATTTTTACTCCCCTTGTTGATTCAGGTTTCGTATGAAGTCTCATATTTATCTGCTAAGCATCTCATCTTGTACGGCTTGTTATTTCTTATACCGCAACCTTACTTACTACTTATTGCATGTCCGTGTCGTTTTTCCGCCTAAAAGATAATTTAGCAGTAAAACTGACGCAGATGACACTGCATCACAGCCATGTCAAAAGCAACAAACTATTGACTTCTTTAAAAAAACCATCTTCACGCCCGTATCTACCAAAACGTAGGCAGATGTACAAGTACATCCGCGATTAGCCGAAGATACTTAGTCTCATAATTTGATAGGTGGCAAGCCTATCGCCAACCAGGTATTCGTCTAATCTTAGGCAGCGTTGTTTTTATCAAAAAGCTGAAAAAACACAGTTTGAATAGCCCGACCCGGAAATCTAACCTCCCGGGTTCCCGGAAATCGAACCTCATGTGGTCAACACCGAATTTCTAGGCCATAGAAGCGATATTAACGTGTTTGAAGTTCTTTAACGGTATTTGTTTTTTTTATTTTCTGCTTATTTTGCTAATAAAATTATACCAATACTGCCAATGTGTTATGTTTAGCTGTTGTGATATTTGGATGCTTATTACTCAATCATGCCAAAACAGTTTAAAAATTTGGAATAAATTTATAAATAAAAAATAAATATTAACTCGAATTGTTCTAACCCCACAGTAAGCAAATTATTTGGTTGCGATATGGTTGTAAGTCAACGATATTTACACATAGAAATACATATACAAATATTGTAATATATTAAATATTCAAACCCAGAAATACAAACATCTATGCTCATCACAAATATGTCTGTCCCTGTCGGGAATCAAACCCGAGCCCCATTGCTTGACCGTCCCGTTGGTCGAGTGGTTAGCAACCCTGACTACGCAATCGACTCGAATCAGGCTCGATCCCCGTCGGGGGACAAACATTTGTGTGATGAGCATAAATGTTTGTATTTCCGGATTTGGGTATTTAAAAGTATTTAAAAGTATTTATATATGTATTTCTATGTATTAGTATCGTTGATTAACACCCATAACACAAGCAAATAATTTGCTTACTTTGGAGTTAGATCAGTAAGTGTAATTTGTCCCGTGAATATTTTATTTATTTATGGATTGCATAGTCAGGGTCGCTAGCCACTCGACCAACGGGGCTGTCAGTATGCAGGTAGTATCTATCCAAACAATATATAGGTTAGTTATTCGTTCATATAAGTCGCTAAGAAAAGTATGTGGTATTACACTCGCGGACCGGGTTCGTAATGTGGAAGTGAGAGAGAGGTTAGGTTTGAAAGAAAGTGTCGGAGTAAAAATGAGAAAGGGCATGCTCCGTTGGTTCGGACATGTAGAAAGAATGGTAGATGAAAGGTTAACAAAACAGATATACAATGCGAATGTGGAAGGATGTAGGTACCGGGGATGACCAAGACTGACATACCACGATCAGATTGATCGAGTACTGTCCGAAGGTGGTGTCAAGAGTCTTCGCAACCGGCATGTGTGTATTAAGAGAGTGATGAATGTGGAGGAAGCGAGACAAGCCTGCAAGGATCGTGATGAATGGCACTCGGTTCTCTCTGCCTACCCCGTAAGGGATCTGGCGTGAAAATATGTATGTATGTATGTATTCAATATTCATTCATAAAAACATTCACAAAAAAGCTTTGATCTAGCTGTGAATTGTGGGACGTGTCTCCTCAGAAATGAATGATTTAATGTTTGACTAACTTAATCTAAGAAAATTGAAAAGTGATATTCGTAGATATCTGCAACGCTTCACTTCACTTTTTTCAATATATGTGGTGCTAAATCTGCTATGCTGATGGACGAACCGTCAACATTTTTGATGTTCATAAATAATATCTCATTCCTTTTGCTTCTTTTTGTTATTAAAAAGGATATTCACGCCCGTATCTCCGAAAAGGTAGGCAAATATACACCTAGTGCATTCACGATTAGCCGAAAATACTTAGTCCCACAATGTGATAGGTGGCAAGCCTATCGCCAACCACGTACTTTTCATATCTTGGACAAAGTTGTTATTATAAAAAAAAAACTAAAAAAAAAATTTTTTTTTAATTTTCAGACCCGGTAATCGAACCCTCACCTCATGTGGTCAACGGCGGCATCAAACCACTAGATCAAAGTCGCGATGAATATGTTAAGATTAAAGATTAAGCAATTTTAAAAATAATGAATTATTTACAAGATCATAGGTAAATAAACAATACACTGATAAAAAATAGAATTGTAAAAATGTTGGGAAAAAAGTTGAAATGCCGCTGTTGAAAATTTTATTCACAGTGGCTTTATTTGCTGGGCCGTTTGTAGAGCTCTTGTGATTTGTCACGGATGTTTTGTCAAAGTCTAAAAAATATTACTAAAATTATAATTGTAAAAAATATTAAAACAAAAAACAAACCTGAGTGCTTTTTAGTAATGTTTTTTTAATTATGATTAATAATAATCATCGCCCACAAACATCAGTGATGTTCTTGGTCCCCGGCTCCTTTAAAGAATAGGCCAAATTCTGTTCTGCCAGGCAGATTATAAAAGGCGACCAATTTGCTATACGACTCACTACCATTGTGACTACTAGGTGGTAAAGTTCTGCATTGTCTCGCCCGAGTTAGTTGCCGTACCTATTATTGATGCGATAGCGTCAGTGCTTGTCACTATCATATTCTAGTTTGGAGGGTAAGGTAGCCGGTAAAAAACCATTTACTTGCTTATTATCTAAAAAGCACTCAGGTTTGTTTTTTTTAACTTATGCATGTGGTTTTGGACCTCGGCACAAGATAGCAACGCACTATTAACACCTTTGGTGTCTATAGGCGATGGTTCTCTTTCCATCAGAAGACCCATCTGCTTGTTTGCTATCTTATAATATAAAAAAAAATGATCTTAATGACACGCCTCTGCGTAACGGTAATGTTAAGCTATATGCTTTAATGTACCAGCTATTATTTTCTGTAAGCTAAAAGCAGTAACAAGCCCTGACATTATAATAAAACTTATTTTATAATTATATAATAAATTAATAAAACAAGCTTTTATTTGAATGCCCTAAAAAGAACAAAAGAATGACGACACTTATCTTAAAATGCATTGTCATGGTACAACCTAATCAATGCCTGTTACGACGACTGCCTCTAGACGACGAGGCATTTGAAAATGACAAATACTTTAGAGTTTGTGAACTTTGCTCATTTAAAACACGGTTATATAAAAAAACGACTTTGTCATGGTATGCAAGATGTGGCCTTTTCGAAATTAAATATTCAAATATTTTGTGGGTATTTATTGAGTAAATTTTCCCGGACGAAACAATTTATCTTTCATGCTATTCTTAAATATTACCCATGGAAACACAAAATGTGACATAGTAGTGTTTTTGAATGGATCGAAACAAAGATGCTGCCACTGCTGCCGCTGCTGACGACATGTGGTGACCTGTTTTCAAATATTTGCCTGTTTCAAATTGAAGCATTATAATATACTCTTCTCTCCCCCTTCCCTATCCACTATCTTCTCACATACGTATATAATATGCAGCCTAAACATATTTGGCGATAGTAAGCGATGCGATAGTTGTCTCTTTTTACTGAAAGAGCTATTTAGTAAGCTGAAACAAACATACTAACCAATAAACCAACAAGACAATCAATGAATTGCAGCTATAAAATATAACATAGATTGTAACATAAAGCAAACACAGAGATCAGGTGATTTCAGTAATATATTATCTCTGAATTCCAACAATATGAATTCCACCGATATATTTAGTTGAAATTGGCACTATTGGAAAGTGCGGCTTACATTATGGTTAGCATAAAACGATCGTTTAGAGTTTTATGTCCTCATTCAACATTGTATGATGTTGTTACATGGGATTAAACTGGTTAGATAAAGCCATTTATATTTTTGGTGGGTTTATAAATTAGATGTTACAGTTTAAAGATTTTAAGTAGATAACAAGGTATATTACATATTTATTTTAAGAAAAATTCTAGTTGAACTAATTGAAAAAAATGACTGTCTCCGTAAAGCAAAAAACGATACGTTGCATTTACAGATTGACGTTACCATCCCGCCACATAGATAGCAACGCGCAAGTAATGATGTATTGCTATGAGTGTTGCACCGTTGCGTTTATTAATGTTTTTTTGTTGTCTATAAAAAAGTCGATAAAAAAGCTCAATCTTTTTATACATTAATTTCCTCATCTGCCAAGAACTTGAAAAATCTACTGCGTACTTTGAAATTAAGCCTTTTTGAAACAAATACGTTTCCCGGTTCGGTACGGACCTTTTTTGATTGCTACTGACGTGTGTGAAAGTGTAGTAGATGTGGGCGGATGATTCTGCCGCAGAGGTCTTCTTTTTTGTCCGAATTGTGAATGAGTTTTATCCATTAATTAAACCGGCGTGATTCTTTTCGGTAGCATCCGCTGTGTTAGTTCGGGCCCCTTTGAAGAATAGGCTAGCTGCCGTTTTGCCAGGCAGGTCTTAAGAGGTGAACGATGGGCTATGGGACACACTACTATTGTGGCCACTATGTGGTAGAGTTCTGCATTGTCATTAGACATCACCACAAGATAGCAACGAACCATTAACATATTTGATGTCTAGGGGCGATGGTTGACTCGTTCCACCAGGAAAGCCATCCGCTTGTTTGCTACCTTAGGATATAAAAAAATCATCGTGGAGATCTCACATGACAGTTTATGGAGAATACCAAATTTAATCAATTTCATTTTTAAGTTTTTCACAAATTTACGCCTCAATCAATAAAATGTGATAGTGGAAAACCCTTAAAAACAACAAAGAAAAATATTGACACGCGGGATTTGAACCTGCGACCATTTCTCTAAATCCAGGACGCTCTTCCACTGAGCTAGTGTCGACAGGCTCAAGGCGGCGAAATTCTTCTTTACTATATGATCGATTATTCAGTAGTTTTATGGACTCAGTTTACAACCACTGTATATATATATATATATATATATATATATATATATATATATATATATATATATATATATATATATATATATATATATATATATATATTATTCAAGTAGAATCGGAGATCTCTGCTTTCTTCATCTGCTCGTTCAATAATTTTTGTTCAATTGAAGTTTAGAATAGCCCATTTAGAATAAATAGAATGCAAATACCGTATTGGTCTTGGCTATCTTCGAAGAACAGACTACCTGACGATCTTCCAGATAGTTCGTAATAGGTGATTTATCAGTCAGAATCACTGCCATCATGGCTACTGGGTGGTAGACTTCTGCAATGTCTCGCACGGGTAAGGTATCCTTCTTACATTTTCCTGCCGCAATAGTGCTTGTCACTATCGTGTTCCAGTTTGGAAGGTAAGGTAGCCGATAAGCTTATGCACGTGACTTATGACCACATCACAAGGATAGCAATGTACTATTAACATCTTTGGTATCTATAGGCAATGATCGTCTCTTTTCATCAGAAGAGCCACTCACTATGTTATGATACAAAAACAATCTTAAACTACAATACTCACTTTGTAAGTTGTGCAATAGCACTTTTGCGCATAAAAACAGCGTTGATAACATTAACTGCAGTGCTGCCCTTGCCAAGAGGTGCATGTGCGGACTGCCACTCGAACCCTGGCTCCGGATTTATGAGCATATCGCCCGTATCTATAATAAATTATACATGTGTTACTCGATTTTAAATTTACCGATATTGATTCGACGAAATCAGCATATTTTTATGGCTTAAAAATTATGGCTTATGTTAAAATAATGTATCTAATAGGTATTATATTAAAACAAGTAATTTTTATGTGTAACATCTTTCCTCATAGTTGTTGGATATTTTTTGTGATTTCGGAAAAAGGACGTAAATATTGTGTTATGGAAAACTGGGGAAGCGCGCGCTATTTGATTTGACCAACAGCGCGCTGCGCGGTGGCGATAAACTTACGCGAATATGCGCTCGCCATTATATAGAATTGCATTTTCATGCTTAGAATATACTAGCGACCTGCCCGTGGTTTCACCCGTGTAACTTTTGTTCTCGTGAGAATATCGGAAAGGTTTATATACTAAAACCTTCCTCAAGAATCAATCTATTTATTAAAAAAACCGCATCAAAATCCGTTTAATGACTTAAGCATACATAGGGACATAAGGACATAGGGACAGACAGAGAAAGCGACTTTGTTTTATACTATGTAGTGATTAGACCAATAATATGACGAATAAATTGACTTCACATTATTTCATCTTAATTTCATAGCAGGATAACATATCAGATACAGAACTACACATCATATGCGATTACTGTAAGACTCACTTTATCTCTCTAAGTAAGAGTGTAAGACTCACTCTAGGGTTCTATATCTCATAAGGAAGAAACGGAATCTTTTAGGATCACTACGTAGTACATCTGTCCATCTGTGAATACCTCACAGGAACGCGTAGAAGTTTCCAGTTGAAATTTATATCAAACATTAAAGACTACGGTTCTTCTCATTTGTGTTAAGTCAACGCAATCAAAATATATGAGCGTTTATGTCGCAAATTTTTTTTGCAACGTTTTGTGATTTCAAAAGGAAATCAAAATTTATAGGGTACTTTCAGTTGACCTAGAATTATGAAATTTAGACAGAAGCAGTAAAGGAAAAAAAAAACGAAATCCGTAAATTTTAAGTTACATCACTAAAAATATGTAATTGGTTGACCCTGCAGGCCATCCCTAAAACTTCCCTCTAAATTAAAGTACTCGTATTTAAAATAGAAAACTCAGAAGCATAGTAAAACATAAAACTAGGTGGTAGAGTTCTGCATTGTCTCGCCCGGGTCTGGTACCACCTCCTTACTTATTCTTGCCGCAATAGCGTCATGCTTGTCACTGTCGTGTTTCGGTTTGGAGGGTAAGGTACCCGTAAACTTATGCATGTAGCATTAGACCTCGCCACAAGATAGCGACGCACCACTAACACCTTTGGTGTCTATAGGCGATGGTTGACTCTTTCCATCAGGAGACCCATCTGCTTATTTGCTTGCATCTATGCTTGCTATCTTATGAAGTTATAATATAAAAAATAGATTTTTCAGTTCAAACATCTTTTTTGTTAAAAATAGCATACATATTGATATTGGAATGCTGTATATTTTGGAAACAATGATCAATTTTGATCTTTTTAATGGCAATAACTCAATTTTTGAGATCTGAAATATTGCTTTAGCAAAACTTCAATTTTTTTAATATGCCTCAAAATTTTTCAATCTACCGAAGATTGAAAAATTTTGAGGCAAAGTCAAACTGGAGCAAAAGTGTTGTACAGGTACGCATTAGTGTTGTGCGGTTATATACCTCAAAAACAGAGAAACGAAAGGAGAGATAAAGTAAACAATATGTTTAGCAAGCCGCGCGTGAAGGCAAAAGGACAATTGCGCGGAAGGTGGACTAAGAAATTTTTTTATCGATATTTTTTGTGGCCGTAGATATTTAAAATATTATTTAAAATTAATTTATCCCTATTAACAAATTAACATTCTGTAGAATTGTTTTGTACCTTATAACCAAAGACCGTTCTTTCTCTTCAGATACCTTATGTTTTTTATTTGTTTTTTTCTTTTAATGCATTGTAAAATATTCTCTTTTTACAGTAGTTAGTAATAGCTTTAGTGATTATTGCTGGTTGAATGGTAAGGTCGCCAGTTAACTTACTCATGAGACATTAATACCCCGCCACATGTGTAGCAATGAACTATTAACATTTTTGGTGTCTATAGGCGATGGTATTTTTTAGTATTAATAGGGAAGCGCTTAACCACTATCTCTTTCCATCAAGAGAGCCATCTACTTTTTGCTATCTTATAATATAAAAATTGGAAAATTTATTGGCATTCGGTCAATTTTGCTATTCCGACAAAAAACAGTACGATACTTTTTATAATAAAAAAGTAAAACTATGTAATAAATAACAATGTCCATATCTTACTGTACATTTTTTGTCTATGATAAAAGCTTCTACGGTATCATTTTCTGTTTGAAGTATGAAACGTATAAGAAAATGACAATTCATCCATCCATAAATAAAATCACGACAGAATTCTTCAACTTTAAAGGCGTAATTATCTTTGATGTCGTGAAAAAAGGAAGTGAGGTCGAAGCTAAAAATCAAAAGGATTCCTCGTTGAACGTAGGATATAACAGAAAACACGAGGAAGCGAGATGAGAAAACTTCGTGGGACAATTTAATAACGAAGCTCGGACGCGAACAGTTTGTCAACCGAGAAATTCTGCCTCCGACAATTGGGGAATTTACAAGAACTATCAGTTTCAGTGCTATTTCGGGGAAGAGGTTGCTATTGTAGGATTGTTTCTAGCGCTTCGGGTGTTTTGTGACACGCTTTTACACAGCGAGAGCTTAATTTTCAACTCTTAATGCAGTGTTACGCTACAGCAATTATAACGTTGTTTTACAAATTGTCGCTGGAATTGTATAAAAGTATCTTAAAGTAATAATGTTATACAAGTATTTTTATTTTACAAACTCGCGCAATTTCAGACGTGATTATATTGTCATGTCGTCGATATAGTTTTACGTGCATCCTATATTTAAAACTTTTAGGGGTTGAGTATTGAAAAAAGTAGTCTGTATTTTTGCCAAATCTTTAAATCCCTTCATGGCGATTTCTATTAAAATTAGTTCAACGCCGTAAAAATATGTTATGACAGAGAGACAGACAAATTTTCCCATTTATAATATTCGTATACTACAGCGTAATTGACTGTCGCCCATCTGAATGCTAAGTGTGAATTTTTCTTTTCGCATTCGATCGTGAGCGCGTTTCGAGTTTACTAGGAATTTGTATGTGATTTGTACAGCGCCACCTAGTGGAAAACTGGTTTCTCACGTTTACTAGTAGGCGGCGCTGTACAAATCACATACAAATTCCTAGTAAACTCCAAACGCGCTCACGATCGATTGCGAAAAGAAAAACTCACACTTAGCACTCTGATGAGTACATGAAGTACGAATCGCTTCATCCAGCCCCTATGCTGGTCTAGGCTTAAGTCTAGACCAGCATAGGGGCTGGATGACCTATTGGTCTCTGGTTTCCCTCTTAGTTGACAAATCCCTATAACATGAGTAACAACTCAGTCCGGCCTTAGCCATGCCAAGCTGTAAACTATTTTGAATACGAGTATCGTAGTAGTTCGTATACTAGTTTGAATAGTTAAAAAATAACGCCTCGGTTAGACTATTCTGCTTAAGCCATGAGTTGCGGGTTTGATTTATGGTTCATGTAAAAATAGTACGCATGTTCTATCTTAATAATTTGTATTTATTTTATTGTAGTGAATTTGACTTTAGATATTCAAAAAAGATTATATAGCTGGTAAAACAAGACAGTTCATATTTTTAAAAATCAGTAATCAGTCAAATAAAAAATTCCCGAAGATCCTTTAGTCAAAAACATTGATAAAATGTTTTATCTAATGGCACTACACTATGGAATACAAAGCCTAAAACAATATACTTCACGCCTGAGTATGGTGCGGTAAGAAAAATATTTTTGTAGAAGTTACCTCTTTGGTTGGTCAGAATAATGTGGAATGTGGATATGTGCATACTCATGTCAAATTACAGCTTTTCAATTCTTAAGGACTAAGTAAAGTCGCAAACAGACAGAAAGACGGGCTGACATCACAAAACTAGTAATAAACTAAAAATATATTAGAACCATAAAATATACGACTATATTTTTTTCTTATCACAGTCATATATGTACTAAGTTACATTTATACAACATTTCTAATGCATATTATCTATGCAAAAATATAAAATTTCTGCACTTTTTCTCCATATAAATTTTGTCTGACCTTTTCATAAGTTTAGTTTGCGTAGTTTTGATAAAAATTAAAATCTTTAAGTTTTTAATTTATTTATTAATATATACTAGCGATCGCCTGTGGCCGAAATTCAGCCCCATGGTCGAATAAGCTATAAAATCTCGTTTAAGAAAAGAAAGAAAGAAAACTAATTCGTAAAGAAAATAGTATTCATGTGTTTTTTATATCATAAGATAGCAATCAAGCAGATGCGTCTCGTGATGGAAAGAGTCAACCATTGCCTATAGACACCAAAGATGTCAATGTTGCGTTGCTATCTTGTAGCGAGATCTAATGCCACGTGCATAAGTTTACTGGCTATCTTACCCTCCAAATCAGATCACGACAGTGACAAGCATTGACGCTATTGCGGCAGGAATAGGTAAGGCGGTGGTACAAGACCGGGCGAGACAATGCAGAACTCTAACTCCTAGTAGCCACGATGGTAGTGTCTCGTATAGCTAGTCGGTCACCTTTTACGACCTGCCTGGCAGAACGGCAATTGGCCTATTCTTAAAAGGAGCCCAGGCCCAACACGGGGTGTTATATTACGTATGTCACATGAATGTAGTGTGTGTAATGTTTATTTTAATTAATTTAACGTATTTCTAACACATTTTATTACAAATATTAGGTTTCTGCCTTCTTCCGAAATGTAAATTTTAACCCTGCCAAATTCTGTACCCCATTGTTCGCGTATTTGTTTCAAAAAAGGTTTCAAAGTTTTCCTTCACGTATTAATATACACTGCCGATCGCCTGTTGCTGAAATTCGATCATAGATTAAATATTAAAATCTCTTTTAAGTTTGATAACTGACTAGCTGCAAATAAAAAAATATACATGTGTGTATCTACATCTATATCTATACATATAATAAAATCGTAGGAAAGTCAAAACTGTACATTTTTTTTAAAAGAATACTTTGGGCGTGATCTACAATCGATATCGATGCCAAAAATGCAGTTTTTAGAATTTTTGTCTGTTTGTCTGTTTGTCTGTATGTATGTCCGGGGTAAACTCAAAAAGTACTGTATGGATTTACTTCAAATTTTGCATGAATATTACTAACAGGTCGGGTCAACATATAGGCTACATATTATCACGCTATCGCCTACAGGGGAGGAGCAGTGCGGAGTAAACGAAGTCCGCGCGGACGAAGTCGCAGGCAACAGCTAGTATTATAATATATCTCACATGATTGTAGTGTGTGTAATATTTATTTTTATCTTCATACAGTGAAGTGCTATTCGACTCTCCTGAAGATGCTTGGGTTGCGAAGTGAAACGTGCGTTGAGTACATAACTTTTGTGTTACTACCTTTGTTTCTGACGTGGAAGATAGCGTCGTGGAAGGGGGTGGGTGGTCTTTGAATAATTTCAGTCTTTAGATAAGCTTACCCTATTCCTTAGGCTACCTTTCATTTCTGTTGCATCACAGAAGTTCCATATAATATTTTGCGGAAATTTTGCAAATTAAATACCATAATTTCTCCTTTAAATTATGGATTTCCGCAAAATAACGCCTGAATCTATTAAATATATTAAAAAAACTTTAACTGTGTCAAATTTTACACTTCACCGTTCACGCAATTGTCTTAAAAAGGGTTCCAAAGTTTTTCCTTCACGTATTAATATACATATAATAAATAATAATATATAACAAAACAATGTAACAAGATAATTAAAAACTCATCCAGTTCACCGATAAAGGACTAAACTAGACGAAACCTTAACCGATTGAACGTGAATTTAGCCATTTTTATTTATTCCCATGTTAATACTTCCTCCCATTTTAAGTATAGATGTACTGCATTACTGTTGGCATCTTGTAGTTTTTATAGAAATATATTGTACGAGAGTGGACCACTGTACACCTGATAAAAAACAATCACCATTGCCCATTGACATCAGCACCAGAACAGCAACTAACCGCTAATGTGATGCCGACTTTTAAGGAAATTGTTGATCCTCATCTTAATAATACCCATCTGAAAACTCATTGAACCACGTGAGGGAGAATGTTCTAGAGTTTACAGGAGCAATCTCTGGAATTCGGGTCAGGAATGTGCGTAAATAGCGAACTCAAGATGGTAGGGAGAAAATCTTTCACTACGGTGTGTACGAAAATGGAAAGTTTATGCAGGTACTGCTTGAAACAGGCATGACAAGGCTGCTACTACCTTGTACATAAAATCGGGTCTTTTGAAATCTTTAACGATGTTAGTACTAAGTTAAATCCTGTTTTTTTTCTATCAAAATATAAACTAATAGTATCCAAAGATTAATATTCTTTGTAAATAAAATCGAATTTAACAGCTAAAACAAAGTAAGAAAGTTTACATGTAAGGGAAACTCGACAGAGCTAGGTACGTTTCTGTATATGAATTCCCGTCACGCCCGGACCACCAGCGCTGCTCGGAAACTTGAGCAAACTTTCAATATTTGCCTCGTGGTCAAAGTTTGCTGAGTGGACATTTATACTACCTATATTTATACAGGCTTAGAAGATTTTGCGCTGTTACGTATTTAAATAAGTTCTTGTATTTTAGTGCTATCAAAGATTTAGTTACAAACTTTAGTTCTTTTTTTTTTTCAATTTTAAGTTCAATTTATTGTAGATGTATGTTACAAAATATATTATAACAAGACTTAAAAGTCCGTGCCTGACAAGGAAATGATTCCCTTGTCGGGCATTAACTTATAAGGAGAGGGAGTGACTAATAAAAACATTATAATTCCTATTATTTAAAAAAATACTGTTATCGATTATTAGCTATTATGTTAAAATAATAGTAATCTTTTTTACGTAATAGCTAACATAATGATAGTAATTATTTTTACATTAAAGTAAAATTGTCATATCTATCAAATTATTTCAACATGTCAAAAAATTTCTCATATACTTTTTAAAACGTAATAATATGATAATTTGCTTTTTGCACGCCTCCGCATGAGCGGGAGGCTGTGCTTAACGCTCGATATGCTGCTCTGTGTCGATTTCGTAGGATGAAATCGTTGTTATATCTTAAGTTAGGCACTAAATCAATAAAATATGGATGTTTCAGAAACTAGATGTAGTAAATTATAAAATCAGCGTATCCTTTTTAATCTATTTATTCAGAATATGTTACAAAATGTCTTCAAAGGATTATAGCTGCAGCTGTCCGTTGTTCGGTGCACTTTTTGTTTTCTTCACGTTTTAGAAAATTTTAGACTACTAATTGCTATAATTTCTTTTAAATAATCTTTCACTTGTTCCCAGCATGAACCCGATTCATTATCATGACTGAACTTAAAACCGTTTAAAAGATATCAATGAAATTCGATGGATTTTTAAAAGTAGAACACTGCAAGTTAAATAAATTAACTTGCAGTGTATGTATGTAACAGACTTTTCAAATCTTGCAAAATTGTTTTCCAGCCACTTCCTGATATTTGACAAAGTTCTTTTTTAAATATAATAATAAGATAACAAACAAGCAGATGGTTCTCCTGATGGAGAGAAGCAACCATCGTCTATAGACACCGAAGATGTTTATGGTGCGTCGCTATCTTGTGGCGAGATCTAATGCCACAGGCATAAGTTTACTGGCTACCTCACTTTTCAAGCCGAAACACGACAGTAGCAAACCCTGACGCAAGCGTGAGGTTGTTTTTCAAAAACAATTGAAATGACAGCCACATTACCAAAGGTCTTGCAGCTGCGTTGCCAGCCTTTTAAGAAGGAGTATGCTCTTTTCTTGAAGGTCCCTAAGTTGTATATGTTCGAAAACATCCCCTCTGGTAATTGATTCCATAAGAAGTAGTGCGTGGCAAAAAGTGCCTAGAGAATCGCACGGTTGTGGATTTATTTTGGTGGCAAGAGTGTGGAAGTGGGTAATTGGTATTCAAATGTATTGTATTCATTGTTTATTTTATACAGCGATAATAAATAAACCCAAAACTATAAAATTTAATGTTGATAAAGACCAATTATGATTGTTTTGTTTAAAATTCGATTTCGAAACCATATCTTTTCATAAATAAATCTTGTCAACTATATACCTACCATAAGTGTGTAAAGCGTGAACTTTTAGATTTCCCAAAATATATTTTAAAATATTTTTTACCGTTCACAATTACATATTAAATTATTCCTTAAATATAAATCCTTTAAAATCACAATAATTTATGTTACACATTATTTTTCAATATTACCTTGGCAACACAAAATGTGACACGTACAGAGTTTGTGAAAGAACCATCACAAAGATGCCGCCGCTGCGAACACCCGGTTATATAAATATTTGCTAAGCTTCAGTGAAATTGAAGGGCCAGAATGAGCATTTTATACACAAGTAATAACAGTATTTTTATAAAAAAGCGTAATATTTTTATTTTTAAAAATAGAATAAAAAGTATTTTCACGCCCGTATCCCCGAAGAAGCAGGCAGCGGTATAACAAGTGCACCCACGATTAGCCGAAGATACTAATGGACAATTGCACTAATATTGTCTTAGCTTAGGACAATCCTAAATAATATGCTGTCACTTTTTATCTTAAATGAAAAGAACGTGACAGCATTCTATTTAGGATTGTTCTAAGCTATGAAAATGTTAGTGCAACTGGCCATTAGTCCCATAATGTGATAGGTGGTAAGTCTATTGCCAACTGAGCTATTATTAAATCCCGGGCTACATTATTTTTATCAGAAAACAGAAAAAACACATTTTTGGAACTGCCCGACCCGGGAATCGAACCCGACAACACGACGGACCGTTAAACCACAGCGGCGACGAGAGAATAATATAATGATAATATAATTTGGATAATATCACCTCTATGGTCTAATAGTCCAGTGGCGGTGTTGACCACATGATGTCTTCATCCAGTTCGGGTTTGATTCCCGGGACGAGTAAATTAAAAATTTGTCTTCAGTTTTTTTATAAAAACAACGTTGCCTGGGCTTGAATACGTGCCCGGACGGCGATAGACTTGTCACCTATCACATTGTGGATCTTAAGTATCTTCAGCCAATTGTGGGTGCACTGGTATCCATCTGCCTACATCTTTGGGGATACGGGCGTGAAAATACTTTTCAAATAGAATGATTTCATTATTATTTTTGCTGTATTGACCTTCCTATATGTCGTTTACCAAACCTATATGTCCAAACTACACTGACCAACACTGATGCAATTACAGTAGGAATAGGTAAATGCGGTGGTATCATACCCGAGTGAAACTTTAAACCTTCTTCCTAGTAGTTACGATTTTATTGCTACTTTAAGCCATACAATATTTTATATCGATAACACTTGTACTGTTTCACAATTACAATTAACTTTTATATATATTATCCAACCGGTTTCGCTTATATAAGCATCATCAGGGCAATTACAAGTTTAAACTAAAAACAAAACAACATCTAACCGTTCTGATTTAAAATTTTATCATATTTTATCATTTTTTACATATTTTATATATTTTAAACATTTTTTACATATAATACATAATAAATTTTATCATATTTTACATAAGATTTAATAACATCATTATTGTAAAATCTAACTGTTGGGTTGTCACCCTATGTGCATATGTTTTTCCCACAATTGAGGGAAAAATAAGTGAAGGTACGATTTTATATAATGTCACTATAAATTAAATTAATTTAAATAATAATATCAATCGTAATTAGAATTTAACAAATTTAAACATATTGTGAAATTAAATGTCAAAACAAATTTTTGAAATGTCAAATATTAGTTAACAATCAAAATTTAATATAATAGTTAAAAATTATAATAATAAAATTAAAATTTACTGATATAAAATAAAATTATATAAAATATCGTATCAACTACAACCCACTAATAATAAATTCATGGATCACTGAAACCACAACACTCATAATTATATAAAAAAATTAAAATCTATAATTAAAAAATATTCAGCAGTGGAGAATTATTAAGATTTAATTGATCATTCAGTAGTTGAGTAGTAGTAGTAGTAGTAGTAGTTTAAGCCAATCATTTGCCTTTTACAAAGGGCCTGGTATAATGACAGATTATTCATTCTTCAAAAAAAAAACCATCCGGACTAACACAAAAAAAACTGAAATACTGAAACATCTATACTAAAGCATACTATAAGTATATATAACTTATAAATAAGTGCGAATGTAAGTATGTTTGTTGTTACGCTTTTACGCGAAAACAAATTAACCAATCATCATAAAACTTTGTATACATATTCTTGGAGGTATTGAAAGTAACACAGGCTACTATATTTTTATAAATAGAAATACTTATTTAATGGCTTAAATGCAAGCGAAGCCGCGGGTAAAAGCTTGTAATGTTATAAAAGCGAAAGAAACTCTATCGTATGTGACATTATCATGGTCAAAACGATAAGCCGATTGTAATGAAATTTTAATAAGCGATACTTTAAAGTATTGAAGTGAACATAGGCTACTTTTTCCAAATTTTTTTTTGGTCCGTATTTCCATACTAATATTATTAATGTATGTCTCTTTCATGGCTAAGCCGCTGAAGTGATTTTGATGATACTTGGCATGGAGATTTTGAAAATCCGGCGTCCAACATAGATTCACACATATATTTAAAGAATCAACCCCTAAGGGGTTGAAAGTTTGTATGATAAACTATATAAATAAAAAATGATAACTACAAATGTAAGGTTCAAAACTATTTAGACGATGTCTTCTAAAACATTGATAGCTCTCCCTTCTCATTTAAAAAAGTAACTGATAGTGAAGTTAACAGAATTATTATTTCAAACCCGGAAATACAAACATTTATGCTCATCACACAAATGCTTGTCCCCGTCGGGGATCGAACCCGAGCCCGAGCATAATATATCGACGACATAATAATCTACTTGCAGGCAAATCTGCGTGAGTTAGCTAGTATTATAAATGCGAAAGTCTATAATGCATTTCATATTCGGTTTAACGGTAGCCATCAAGGCTACCGTTAAACCTAATATAATGAAATGTATACCGAATATGTGTATATAATTGTATATTAATTTTGACATTTTTATATTTTACATTTGATAATTAAATACAATGATCATTATATTATCAATAACAACTTAAAGTCAAATTGTATTATTAATTAATTTTTAAATTTATTAAAATTTAATTAATAATGACCACACAAATATAATGTTGACATCGTAAAATAATTTATTTGTAAGTTAGTAGACTTTATTTGACATTTATAATTCTGACATTATTTTGTAAGTAATTACAGTTAATTTAAAGGGGAATAAAATTATATACTAGGAAACATCTAAATGTTTAGGGAGAATCGTGTAAGCTGGCAATATAGAAATTGTGTTTATTTTTAAGTTTACCCACTATCATTTGTAAAAATACTTTGTTTATGTTATATCTAAAACTAAACTGCCAGTAAAGAATATTACGCCCTGAAGATGCTTTAAGAAGCGAAACCGGTCGATAAAATTAAACAACTTAGTATATAATAATAGTGAAATAAAAGTACAAGTGTGTGATAAACTATAAGTTTCAACTAAAAATAATGGAATTTCACCAAGTGCCGACGATTGAAAGTAAAATCGAATATGATGAAATATGGCGTGGATATAGGTCAAGATCCGGGTTGAAACAGGCCACGTAATTAAGGAACTAAGGGACTAAAATGAGGAATGTAAGTTTGTATGAAAAGATTATATTGATGATTTGTTACTAAATTTGCGAGCGAAGATGCGCGTGTCGGTGAGTATCAAATAAGCACCCTAATCAATCATCAATAATTTTTATTCAAAATGAGTATGGAACACATTTTTTGAACGTCAGCGATACAAGAGTAACAATAATACAATATTAAACTTGTGATTGAAAAACAAAATTGTGATAAAATAATAAATAAAAATAAGTAAGATTACATATCTAAACGTCAAAAAAAAAAACAAATGTCAAGAATGAAACTAGTATGTATGTTATGAAATAAAGTTCGACATAATATCATAAATTAAAAAAAATATATCAAATGCTAACATAACAAATAATATAATAAAGAATAATGTCAAGAAAAATAATAATATGACAAAACATAACATTGTCGAAGAAAAGATCAACAAAAGATCAAACTGAAATAATGTCACGAATCTTATAAATACAAGAATTACAAATCCAGAACTACAAACATTTCAAGGGTCCCTACGTATAAAGGGACATGTCAAAAACTGAGGTTTACAGGAGAGCGTAATTAATGTTCAAATCTCTCTTGAAATAATTCTATGCATAATTATAAACATTTTTTTCTACAATGAGTTATTAGATTTAGGGAGTCTCTAATAGTATTTAAGTATTTAATTTTTTTTTAATATTTTCCCGAAAAAACTGATATGTGACTGTTTTTACATTGACGTTCATATCAGACAGGTCGGAGATACCTCTTTATACGCTGAAAATAAAAAAATAAACTGAAAACATAATTTGATGAATATATAAAATATAAATGTTTTATAAACAACAACGACTTATTTCATTTTCAATACCATGACTTTAACAACTCAAGATCACCACCCAAAAATATTAAAAATACATTAATAAAGACATGTCTCTTTATACGGCGTTTTAAATTTTAAAACGTGCATTTTAAAACAGCGTACAGAACGATAAGTATAGATATCCGCATCTGAGTTACCTATTGTTTGTAATTATAACACTTGTTCTGTATTTCGATTTGTATAAGTAGCAAAATACATAAAATGAAAAAAAATCTTATATAGATATGAGCGTTCGGACGATATAAAGCCATATATGTAATAAAAAAACTACATTTTTGACATATCTTTATATACGTAGGGACCGTCGATTTATGCTCATCACATATACTTGTCTTTGTTAGAAATCAAACCTGAGCCTTATTGATTGTGTAGTCAGGGTTATAGATTTTAATGAATGTGTAATTCCAATATGTTGATATTACAGTGAATTAATTACCTCGTTGCGGTTAACTGTATTAACTGCGCCAGTGGGCGCGGTTACCATTCCGCACACAAACACAACTTGTGTGATGTCTACAAATACTCGTTTCTCGTATTTATATTGTTACGTCATTATGTATTATTGAGGTTAATATTGTGTGGTTAACTTTTTGCTATATAATCGGAAATGGAATTCGAGATTAATAATATAAATAAATAATAAATAACACTGGACATATAACACGAATTATCGATCTGACCCCAAAGTAAGCAAATTATATGTTTGTAGTAATGATATTAATACATAGAAATACATTTTTTTTTTTTTTATATGATAAGATAGCAAACAAGCAGATGGGTCTCCTGATGGAAAGAGTCAACCATCGCCTATAGACACCAAAGATGTTAATGGTGCGTTGCTATCTTGTGGCGAGGTCTAATGCCACATGCATAAGTTTACCGGCTACCTTACCCTCCAAACCGGAACACGACAGCGACAAGCACTGACGCTATTGCGGCAGGAATAGGTAAGGCGGTGGTACCAGACCCGGGCGAGACAATGCAGAACTCTACCACCTAGTAGCCACGATGGTAGTGACTCGATAGCCAATCGGTCGCCTTTTACGACCTGCCTGGCAGAACGGCAGTTGGCCTATTCTTCAAAGGAGGCCGGGACCAACACGGCGTAAAACACATATATAAATACTTAAATATATTTAATAAACACCCAAACCCAGAAATACAAACATCTGTGCTCATCACACAAATGCCTGTCCCTGCCGGGAATCGAACCCAGACCCCATTGATTGCGTAGTCAGGGTCGCTAACCACTCGACCAACGGGGCAGTCTGAATCTAACTGAATTATTGGTAAAATTACCTACTTATAGTTTTTAAAGGAAAGACTTAATGTTTAGAGTTTACTTTATTTCCTCAAACAGTTATGTTTTATTATTGCATCGAATTTTAAAGCATTTTATTAATATTACAATAATATTAAGCTTATAGCAGTAATATTAAGCTTAATGAATGTAAGGTATACGTATAATTTTTACGATATTTCAGTTCTTTTTGGCAAACCACGAGAATAAGGCTATTATTTTAAATTGGATACAATATTTACCTTTCTGATCGCGAATTACATTTTCGATACGAGCTATGAATATTCCACTGAAACAATAAGTACTTGGATGACCGAGTTTTGTTGGGTATTTTTTTGGTAAAAACGACATTTTCTAAAAATAAAACCAAGCTGGATCTATTTATTGCCCCTTAAACCTCCAGCATACTAAATTTCATGAAAATCTTTGGAGCCAGACTGATTCAGGTTAGATATTTATACATATACAAGAATTGGTCATTTAAATCTATCGTATAGATAGAAACAATACACGCAAACAAGAAACACGCAAAAGTTAGTTACAATTATGTAATAACATCAATACTTATAAATATCACAGTTAAAGTTTTCTCCGTGTTGGTTCCGGGCTCCTTTGAAGAATAGGCCAACTGCCGTCCTGACAGGCAGGTCGTAAAATGCGTCCGAGTGGATATGTGCGTCACTATCCTCGTGACTACTAGGTGGTAGAGTTCAGCATCGGATCGATCGGGTCTGGTACTACCGCCTTACATATTCCTGCCGCAATAGCGTCAGTGCTAATCACTGTCGTGTTCCGGTTTGGAGGATAAGGTAGCCGGTAAACTTATATATGTGGCAATAGAACTCGCCACAAGATAGCAACACACCATTAACATCTTTGTTGTCTATAGGCGATGGTTGACTCTTTCCATCAGGAGACTCATCTGCTTGTTTACAATCTTATGATATAAAAAAAAATAACTTACCTATAACCACTCCATCAACGCTAGGACCGAAAGCATAAGCAAAATCTGGTGTTTGAACGGGTGTAGATAGAAGTGCTTCCAAAGGCCTCTCTCGCAAACACCGAAGCAAAGCCGGCGGAGTTAGTTCTGAAGCAAAAAATTTAAATTTTAAATCAACAATTTAGAGGTTCATGCATATTTATAAGAAAACTTTTAGAATTCGGTGATCATTTTCATACAGGTATTTAAATTAAGTCTCAAAGCGGGAATTTCATAACTCTTAAGTAATTATTCCCGTGCAAAATTATCCATTAAATTTTAATGAGCTGAGATACTGTTCTGTATACAATTTACTGTACAAACTAATGTAACATATAAATACTGTAACTATCCAAATATTCGTAATTTGTAAACTTAAATGCCATAGAAATACCTTATTTCTTGGGATATAAAGTCTCTTAGTCAGGTTAGCCTATATGCCTTAAATAAGGGATCTTATCTCGATTAATCGGAACTCGGAGATGTACCAAGGCGGTATAGACTCCCGATGAGGTTTCAAGGTAGGTATTGTTTTTTTTATGATACAAACACACAATCGAGTGCACTTTGTCATAATTCATGCAGATTTTCTTTCCTTCTACCACGTTCATGACTCTCTTCTAACAAGCACCACGGTTTTGGAGACTCTTGATACAAACTTTGCACCGCAACTGTTTAATTTGATTATTGTTTATCAGTTTTGGTCTACCTAGTTTCTACATCCTTCCACATACAAGGTAAAGCTTGGAAATCAAAATTTCAATAGTAGCTGAGAGTCTTAATGGTAGTGTATACTACTTAATATCTCGAATAAGCTAGTTAAACTGTCTGTCGATAAGAAACAATATATAAAATACATTATTTCTTATTTTGTTAACTGACTCCAAAAAAGTAGATTATTAGTTTGTAGTTGTTGATCTGTATGTATGATATACTGTTGCAATAAGATAATATTTGCAAATTATTATCAATTTAGGCTTCCAAGCACGCGTGATAAATTTCATAAGTATATGTATGTTTGTCTACAAATTTCTTACAAACTAAAAAATATACCAAGATCATAATTTAAATCAGATTTATTCCAACTTAATAGTCTAAGTTTCATCCAACACGGTTCAATAGTTTTTGAGATATGAATAATCTCGAATGATTTATTTTTTACTTTTATTCTTATTAAACAAGTTTAATCTTGTAAATTGGATAGTTTCCATCGTCAGCACTTGGTGAAACTGCATTTTAAATTATGTATTACAAATAAACTCACTTGTACTTCCAGTTCATACATATATATAGACAAAATAAGCATATAATAAAATAGCTAATAATATAGTCTCCGCTTTTTGTGGAAAAAATATCATGTTGGTAACCCAGACAGCCAGACGTTTGTGTCAAATTGAAATATTTGTCTAATACCCACCTATAAAGAGTAGCTAATAATGTAACTTGAATTGTAAAAAATATGTTAAAGATATTATAAAATATGTGTAAAACATCCCTGATTTTGCTTTAATAAGCGAAACCGGTTGAATGTGAACAGTAAAAAATATACGTGAACTGGAAGTAAAAGTGAGTTTATTTGTAATTCATAATTTAATCTTGTACATAAGTTAGCTACGCCGTAGTCAAAGAAAAAGAATTAATGATAAATATGGCTGGTTTTAGTGTCACGCTGACCACATGCTTACGGTCGACGCTGATGGGTCAATATGTAAGCAGTCGTAGGTACCATTTCTGAGTGGCGCAGACCGCTCAGCGCTCAGGATATAGGCTACGTACATCAGCGCCGACCGTGCGGTCAGCGTGACAGTAAAACCAGCCTTACACGCTTGCTCAAATTGGTATAATAATACACAGATAATGTAATATTTTGATGCATTAGCTTGTGTAATCATGGTATTATACTGAGCAGTTCACGAAAAACTGTTCAGTAGTTTTTATAAGGTAAAATATGGAATATAAATCTATCCTCAGAAATAAGTTTACAGTTTTAACAGAAATCAGATTGTTAGAAACTACTGGTAAAGCACTTCTACTTCAGCGATGTGAAGTAAAAGTACAAGTGATTTGTCAATTGTGTCTAGTAAAAGTGAAATTTTACCAAGTGTCGTCGATGGAAAGATGATGGAAAGTATAAAATATACTTGAAATAATATTGCTAAATTAAGATTGCAATTAAAATAGAAATAAGGTTGTTACTAGGTGGTGGAGTACTGCATTGTCTCGCCCGGATCTGGTACCACCGCCTTATCTATTTCTGTCGCAATAACCTCAGTTTGTCATTGTCGTATTCCGGTTCAGAGGGTAAAGTTGCCGGTAAACTTATGCATGTCGCATTAGACCTCGCCACAAGATAGCAACGCACCATTAACATTTCCGTCCTTATATGCGATGGTTGACTCTTTCCATAAGGAGACCGATTTGCGTGTTTGCTATCTTATAAAAAAAATCCATCCCCAATTTTTTCTCATAGAGTTTGAACTTTAGAAAGAGAAGCCTATATTTAACCGCCATCATTCAAGTATCTCTCTGATGAATTTCTCTGAAAGCTCAGTGGTTTAACCGTGAAAGGGTCATAGACAGACATACTTTCGTATTTATAACATTAGTTATAGTATGGGTTTGTAAGTTATTATTTACAGAAGTCTGTGACCACTGCACTGTTCTCTAAGGAATATCTTACATGAAGATCCACCTATAAAAGATGTATGTCGTAGTATGTAAATGTCTGCTTCCCTACAATTTAAAATTGTGGAGACAACATTGCAATAGGTAAAGCCATGAAATATTAGGTATAGGTGCAGCTCGTACTCATATTAATCAATTGAAATATATATTTACGTTATATCTCTGACTATGAGGTCTCGCCATTTCTTTTTGTACAGCCATGTTAGAAAGAGAGGGTAAGACCTCAGATAATGACAGCAGTATTTAAAATTTCGTTTCAAGTAGGTATTAGAAGTGTTGCCTCCAGATATAATCCGGGTGCTATCCGAAGATGGTATCAAAAGTCTTCAAAACCAGCGTATATTGTGTGTGAAGGTGGTGTAAATAGTTTTCGAAACCAGCGAATGTTTGTTGTGTGAGAATTATGAATGTGCAGCAGCAAGTAAGCCAAGTCTTAACCATGACGTATGGCACTCAATTCTCTCTGCCTAACCCGTAATGAATTTGGCGTAAAGATATATTGTTGTTGTTTTCGTTGCGACAGTTATAATTATACACACAACACAATACAACAACATAACCACACTAAAATTGTTAATTTAGTTTCATAGTTTATAATACTTGTTATTTTTTGTACACTAGGTATAATCATTTCTTTATTTTTATTATTTTATTCTTCTTTATCGTGTCGGCTGAAAGAAATCTCTTTAAGTAACGATAAGCTCGCCCATTGTACTTATGTTACGTTAGTGTTGTCTTTTGTGTATTGTTTACTGTGTACAATGAAGTATTAAACAAATAAATAAATAAATAAATAAAACAGAACATTATTTTTACCTGGTGAACAATTCACATGAGCGGCGACTATTGCTGCGTATTTGTTAGGATCTGCTACTAGCGACCATGGACTCAATCCTGATCCTGACATCAGTACTGCTCGATGAAAGAGAAGACCTGAAATGGATGAAATATTTAATCCGTTGTTAATTTTTTATCACCTCTGTGGTCTGTGACTATATGAGGTCCCGGTTTGGATTTCCAAGTCAAGCAATTTAAAAAATGCCTTTGTTCAGTTTTTTGATAAAAACTGTTGCCCGGGATTAGATAAGTTCCTGGTTGGCAATAAACTTGCCACCTATCACATTGTAAGACCAAATATATTCGGCTAATCGTAGGTGCCAAGGTTCTACCCCTTCAGGGATACGGGCGTGAAGATACTATTTTTATTAATCGTTTTTTTTTATCATTAAGTGTTTTTTATTATACCTCCTTATTAGCCAGAGCCCCTTTTGAAGAACAGAATCTGTCACTTTACCCCGGTATATAGCCAATAGCCGGTGTATAGCCAATTGTTTACCTTTTACGAACTGCCCGTAGTTCGTAAAAGGTAAACAATTGGCTATAAACGTCACTACTATCATGACTATTAAGTAGAAGAATTCTGCATTGTCTCGCCCAGGTCTGGTATCACCGCCTTACCTATAATAACCTTTATTAATCAAATCTAGGTTCATACATAAATATTTAAAAACAAAAAATGTAGTATCAACTACATTTTTTGTTTTTAAATACCTACGTCTGCCGTAATAGCGTAAATGTTCGTTACTGATGTTTTTCGGTTTGGAGGGCAAGGTAGCCGGTAAATTTATGCATATGGCATTAGACCTCGCTACAAGATAGCTACATAACAATAACATCTTTGGTGTCTGTAGACGATGTTTGTCTCATACCATCAGGAGGGTCATCTGAATTACGTCCTGAAGATGCTTTAAAAAGCGAAACCGGTCGATAAAATTAAATAATTTAGTATAATAATAGTGAAATAAAAGTACAAGTGTGTGGAACACTAGTTTCAACTAAAAATAATGAAATTTCACCAAATGCTGACCATTGAAAGTGTAAAATCTATTTTTTCTTCGTCGGTTGAAAAGAAATCCGGATCAACGTACTCTATTTGAAATAATTTATTCGTAATAATATACAAACCCTCAAATAATATACATAATCAGGATCAAAAAGTAAACCTAAAGTCCCCTGAGGTGCAGAAACCTTGGTCACAACTTATAAAATGAATTTTACCGAGAATTTCATTTTTGCCCAGTCGGCGAACGAATGTGTACTTTGTCGTTGGAGCCACGTCTACAGCAGAATTTCCTGTTAAAGTTTTTGTGAAATTTCTCGCCGCCTCTTGGAAAGTGGTGAGAAGTTACGCAAGAAAAATACTCGCTTAAACAAGTCATGTAATCAGGACTGGCTTCTAATTAAAATGAAGCAAAAATTTCTTACCATTTATTCGTGATGTGTATTTAGGATTTGTTATTTTTGCTTTAAATTTTATTGAAATGGTAATTTTTCAACAATTATGAAAAGAGTTACTTAACTTTCAACACTAAATATCGTTGGCACTTGGTAAAACTCCATGTTAACTTGTATTATTTTGACCGCCCCATTGGTCGAGTGGACAGCGACCCTGACTACGCAATCGACGGGGCTCAGGTTCGATCACCGATAGGGACAAGCTTTTGTGTGATGAGCATAAATGTTGTATTTCCGGGTTTGGGTGTTTAGTTAATATATTCTAGTATTTATATATGTATTTCTATATATTAGTATCGTTGACTAACACCCATAACACAAGCAAATAATTTGCTTACTTTGGGGTTAGATCAGTCTGTGTAATTTGTCCCGTGAATATTTATTATTTATTTATTTATTAATTATATAAAGGTGCATTTATGCACTTGTACTGTTATACTTGTTTTTTTTTAACCAACCGGTTTCGCGTTTAACGCATCATCAGGGTTACAAATCAATTCCGATTTCTCGCCTCAAGCAAATCTTATTTATTGTCTGTTTTGCGCTTTAACACATCATCAGGGCAACAAATTAGATTTGTTTGGGAAATACAAACATTTATGCTCATCACACAAATGCTTGTCCCCGTCGGGGATCGAACCAAGCCCCTTCGATTGCGTAGTCAGGGTCGCTAACCACTCAACCAACATTCTAATGTAATTGATCAAAAAATGTAATTATTCAAAAATATTAAGCACATTTCACGCTCTTTCTCGCAAAGTTAACTTCAACTGAATCAAATTTCATGCTGCCCGTTCGCGCAATTGTTTTAAAAGCGGGTACAAACTTTTTCCTTTGTGTAAGATATTATGGCTTATTACCTATGATAACCGAAATTATTAGATTTATAAACAAAAATTTTAAAGAAAGACTAAAATCAAGACTCCGAGCTACTCAAATTTTTCTAGATAGAAAAACACCACTATTATTTATGTTCGAGCCGTTCTCCAACGCGACTCATTACAATATTTGATAAATAAGTTTGTTGTCACTGATTGTTTAAGTCACAGAATTACACAACTAATTAATATACTCGTATATTTCTAGAATAAAAAGCTAGCTAGATATATTACGTTAATATAATTTCCCCAGATTAAATAAGTTTGCCAAATTCACCTATTCCTTTTTCTTAAAAATGAATGGAACTTTGGTCCTGTTTCCTTTTTCCTTTTATATAATAAAGAGGAAATGTTAAATAAACGGTTGAATAAAAGTCGAAAGCTATTAGCGTAATTACTGCCATTAGAATATGACATTTACGAGCTCAGCACATCGCTAGCCATACAAAATAAAAGTTTGTATTTTGTGGCTTGTACATTGACTGGAAGCTCAGCTCCCAAACTGCGCAAAGACAGCGTACGAGTGATTGCAGGTAACGATTAATTACTGTGTTGATATGATGTGCCTTCTTCAGTTCTATAGAAATAATCAAGCCTTCGTCCAAATAACCAATGTTAAGGTAACCAAGGTCTACATTTCGGTTGTTAGTATTTTAACTATGAATAATCATGAGAAAAGATAACATGTATGCTTAGAATAGGTTTGTGGTCATTAAGAATAAATCGAATATATTGTAGTTGTTATTGATTAATTTTATGTTAAGGAGATAAAAAATAAATAAATAAATATGAATATTCATAGGAAAAATTACACTTACTGATCTAAGCCCTAAGTGAGCAAACTATTTGCGTGTGTTATGGGTGTTAGTCTACGATACTAATACATAGAAATACATATATAAATACTGGAATATATTTAATAATCACCCAAACCCGGAAATACAAACATTGATGCTCATCACACAAATGCTTGTCCCCGTCGGGGATCGAACCCAAGCCCCGTCAAATACATTCTTATTGCGTTCTTATCCTTGTCCCGTCAAATGCGTAGTCAGGGTTGCTAACCACTCGACCAACGCGGCGGTCAAAAATTAATATTTCTGTACATCTGTGCAAATAAAATCGGAGTGTCTGTTTGTAATATTAAAATAACCGCTTATGGATGTATACAAGGCACATATACCAAAATAACATTTTTTTACAATTTTTGTCTATCTGTCTGTTTGTTCTGGCTAATCTCTGGAACGGCTAGACCGATTTGGATAACTGATAGCTGACCGATTGTGAGATAGTTGATGTAATAAGGAGTAACTTAGGCTACTTTATTTCAGATTTTTTCCCAAGCGGACGAAGTCGCGGACACAGCTAGTTTATTATAAAGATAAGGATTTTAACTTTTTTTAATGGAAGCGGAGACAAACGAGCAGGAGGTGCACTTGATGTTAAGTAATCACCGCCGCTCATGGACATTCGCAATACCAGAGGTCTTGCAGTCGCGCTTCCAACATTTTTGGAATATAAACACATACATATCTTCACGCCAGATCCCTTACGAGGTAGGCAGAGAGAACCGAGTGCCATACATCACGATCCTTGCAGGCTTGTCTCGCTTCCTCCACATTCACCACTCTCTTCATACACACACGCTGGTTGCGAAGACTCTTGACACCATCTTCGGACAGTACTCGATCAATCTGATCGTGGTATGTCAGTCTTGGTCTTCCCCGGTACCTACATCCTTCCACATTTGCGTTGTATATCTGTTTTGTTTACCTTTCATTTACCATTCTTTCTACATGTCCGAACCAACGGAGCATGCCCTTTTTCATCTTTACACCGACACTTTCTTTCAAACCTAACCTCTCTCTCACTTTGACATTACGAACCCGGTCCGCGAGTGTCACACCACATATTTTTCTTAGCGACCTCATCTCGACCGCGTTGATTCTACTTTCATGCCCTTTCTGACATACCCAACTCTCACTTCCATACAATAGCGTTGGGATAAGCACATGATTATGCAGGGCTAGACGGACACCCTGACTTAAAATTGTGCTATTAAGTAATCTCCCTAACGCTCCATTCTTCTTTCTGTTCCCTGCACACACTCTTCTTTCAACATCAGCGGTGTACCTTCCATCCCTGCTAAAAGCACATCCAAGATATACAAACTCATCCACTTGTTCCAGCACTACATCATCGACCACAACTCTTACATCCGTTCTGGTTGCTTCTGTTTCAAATACCAAAACTTTAGTTTGGAATATAAAATTTGGTAAAAATAGACATTGATTAAGTCATATGACAGTGAACGAAAATCTAGAAGCCGTACATCATACTGTAGTGAAACGCTATCATATTGCTATCATATTGTTGCCATTTTCATTGAAAGCAAAGAGTAAGTCACACGTACGATCACAGCACAATGTCATTTAAGATGCCATGATAATCCAGAGATTTTTTACGATAAATTTGGAAATACATTTTTATATTATAAATGTACGTAATTTACGAAAAAAAAGAAAGTTTTTTGGTAGTATTAAACAGTTTTCATTTTTTTTTATCCACGATGGTACGGAGACGGTATATGCGTTTGGCGATTAATAGCAATATTAGTTTGTACAAACAAATGCTTACTACAACGCCCTCTGGTAAGTTGTTACCGTAACACCAAACTAATAATATGCTCTAATCAAATCTAAATTCATATTAGAAAATTGCATCAAAATCGAACAAGAAGTTCTGGAGATAAATGGCAAATAGAGTGGATGTTTGTGCAAACCAATGTTGCCATTAAGCTCAAAATTACAAGTCCGTTTGAAGTGCAGTTTCAGTATTCGGTTTGAATTTGATTGGAGCATGTTGTTAGATAGGTGTTACAATGACAGCCTACTAAGGGGCGCTGCAGTAAGCACTTTTTTGTAAACCAATGTTGGCGTTGTTATCAAGGACAAGTTCCATTATATTAGTTTAATTATTTATGAATTCATAATATTAACACTTAACATTAATATTTACCTATTAAAATATAATCTAAAACTTCCATTTTATATGACTAACACAAAATATGGACAGATTATCGATAGCAAACTGCTTTAGTATTCCGAGCAAAACCTCCGCTATTGTACAAGACTACAATGACATTTGAACTGCAACATTTCTGCAAATCACATTTAAATCTGATTTCCATTCACGCTATTCAAGAAATAACCTACAAAAATATCGACATAGTTTTTCGAAGTGACCTAGCTCGTAATGGCGCCGGGAGTAAGAGAAATACCATTTTAAAATGAAAGGCGGGGTCAAGTGCTTGTGGGTTGTATATGACTTTTATGAATTTTCGTTATTGATTTCAAGACTCCATGTTGTTTTAACGCGTTTAAAAAGAAAACTTGCTTGAGGAAGATTATTTACTTTTACTGACGTTTAAACATTTTTTATAAGATAGCAAACAAGCAGGTCGCCGTCCTGGAAAGGAAAACCATCGTCTATAGACACCAAATACATGTATGTAAATGTAGCGTTCTTATTCTTGTGGCGAGGTCTTAATTTGTATTAACAGTATGTTACAAACAATTGTTTTTTTATATCATAAGATAGCAAACAAGCAGATGGCTCTCCTGATGGAAAGAATGAACCATCGCCTATAGACACCAAAGGTGTTAATGGTGCGATAGCTAATTGGTCGTCTTTTACGACCTGCCTGGCAGAACGGCAGTTGGCCTATTCTTCAAAGGAGGCCGGGACCAACACGGCGAAAAACTTGTACTGTTTTACTTAGATTTTACCAATAAACACCAACCAGTTTCGCGTTTTAACGCATCATGGATCAGAATTATGCGTTAAAACGCGAAACCGGTTGGTATTTATTAATAAAATCTAAGTAAAACAGTATAAGTGTTTGTAACGTACTATTAATACAAATTACCATGGAGTTTTACCAAGTGCCGACGATATTTAGTGCTCAAAGCGAGGTCTTAATAACACATGCATAAGTTTGCCGGCTACATTACCCTTCAAACCGGAACATGATAGTGACAAGCACTAACGTTATTGCCGCAGGAATATTTAGGCCAGTGGTACCAGACCCGGGCGAGACAATGCAAAACTCTACCACCTAGTAGCCACGATTTAGCCAATCGTTCATCTCTTACAAACTGCTTGGCAGAATGGCAGATGGTCCATTCTTCAAAGGGAATCCGGACCAAGACGGGGTAAGCTTGTCAAATAGGATTACGTTTTTAAAATATTTCCCCGTGTTTGTATAATAGAGAAAATATATATAGTTTATCCTTGTTTGTTGTTGTTAAAAAGCCGTTCCGTTAACAGGGAGAGAAATAAAATAAAATTTAATACTCCTTTCTCTACCTTACCTATGGAAACACGTAAACAAAAATGTACACATATATCTTCACGCCAGATCTCTTAGAGGTTAGCAGAGAGAACCGAGTGCCATACATCACGATCCTTGGAGGCTTGTCTCACTTCCTCTACATTCATCACTCTCTTCATACACACACGCCGGTTGCGAAGATTCTTGAAATCACCTTCGGACAGTTCTCGATTTATCTGATAATGGTATGTCAGTCTTGGTCTTCCCCAGTCCCTACATCCTTCAATATTCGCATTGGAAACAAACCAAATGAATTATCTTTCTCTATCTATCAAGGGACATACGCGCTTACTCTATCTGTACAGGTTGACTAGTATCAGACTGTTCATACCACGGATTAAACTGGATACACATTTTAAGATAATTTCTTACCGGCCTGATAACGATTATTGAACATTTCTAGCGATAACCTGGACTGACGGCTTTACGTGCTCACCCGAGGCACGGGAATGATAAGATACCGTCCGTCAGACACGGAGCTGCTGCTGAGATTTTGTATTTTCGAGAAAACCACAATTTTGTAACATAATTTACTGAACAGAAATTATCTTACGTTTATCCTAAATAGAAAACATGTCTGGATTGAAATACTATTTCAGATGTTGCAAACAGGCTTACTAATTATGATGATCCTATTATATAATATTACCAGCTCTTACTCTAAATAACTTTATACATTATGTTTGAATTTAGACTGCCGATAGTCACTAGTATAGATCAATAATAAATAATTGTGTAATTGAAAAAGGCATGCACAAATAAAGCAAATTTTACAATACTCAACACTAACATTGTACAAAGTACAATAAATAATTAGGTTAAGCGTGCCGAGTGCAATATATTGTGTCAGCATTTCGCATTGAACATTATAACATTTTAATTATTAATAAATCAGTGTACATACAACACTCGTTGGGTTTGGTTTTATCATCCCTTCTTCCCTTTGTGTAAAAACACTACACATCCTTTTTGGTCCTTCGAGCCGGATTATTGTACTTTGTACAAACATAATAACTGAAATGTTCTATAGGTACTGTTAATTGTCGGCACTATGAAACTGCATTTTAACGTGATTTGTAGCTAGACAAGATTATCTTGTTCAACTGCAAGTCCTGATTATGCGTTAATACGCGAAACCTGTAGACTTTTAAATAAATTGATAAAAAATATATATAGTGAAATTAGTACATGTATTTTTTAATTAAAATAAAAAAAAAAACAGTAATTGAAGGTCTCTAATTATATCCATGTTAATAATAATCTATATTGATATTACTAGCTGAATCGGCGAACTTCGTACGGCTTTACGGCCTGACCACAGCTATCAGCGGAGCGAACTTTAACGCGACTAGCGGTGCGGCGAGCGACAAACGACGAAAACAAATCTAAAAAATTGTATGACGTATAAGCACAGGCATACACGCTGGCGAAGCTTTGCATAGCTTTGTAGCGAGTAATTAAATATCACGGAAACAAAATGAGTAAATAACTCAAACGGCTAAATCATGTACAATGTAGGTACTTAGGTTGGTAATTTTGTTAACACACATGTACTGTGTCATAAATCACTTTTAATGTAATTAATATCGCTAACCGGTTTTGCCTTTTATTGGTTAGGTTAGTTTGGTTCAGGTTAACATACATCCTTTCGACGATCGACGCGATCAATCGCGTCAAGGCCGACTCGGAGGAGGTTGTCGCCCGCGGCGGCGTGTTGATGGCGGTATCGCTCGATATAGCGAACGCCTTCAACACGATGCCGTGGAGCTGCGTAAGGGAGGCGCTTAAATACCATAGGGTGCCTCTTTACCTCCGTCGCCTGATCGGGGACTACCTGAGCCAGAGGTACGTTCAGTACCAGGGGCGAGGAGGCGGACTGGAGACATGGGAGATGGTATGCGGTGTTCCACAGGGGTCGGTGCTAGGCCCTCTCCTGTGGAACATCGGATACGATTGGGTGCTGCGGGGCGCTCTCCCCGCGGGCGTCGGGGTGACGTGCTACGCGGACGACACCCTGGTTACGGCCCGCGGGGTCAACTACCGCGAGTCCGCCCGCCTCGCTACGGCGGGCGTGGCATCGGTCGTCGCGCGCATCCGCGCTCTGGGCCTCGAGGTGGCGCTTGAAAAGTCCGAGGCCTTGTGTTTTCACAGGCCGAGGGCTGCGCCCCCTCCGGGGGCCCACATCGTGGCTTGCGGCGTCCAAATCGAGGTCAAGTCCGACATGAGGTATCTCGGAATCGTCCTCGACAGCCGCTGGGACTTCCGCGAACATTTCCGTCGCCTGGTCCCCCGTCTTTTGGCAGCGGCCGCTGCTCTTGCGCGGCTGCTGCCAAATCTCGGGGGCCCTGACGTGGCCTGCCGCCGCCTCTACCTTGGGGTGGTGCGCTCGATGACCCTGTACGGGGCCCCAGTCTGGGCCCCGGCGCTGCGAAGCGTCACCATCGCCCTTTTGCGAAAACCGCAAAGGGTGATGGCGATCAGGGCCATCTGAGGATATCGCACCATCTCGACAGAGGCGGCGTGCGTGTTGGCGGGATCGCCGCCGTGGGATCTAGAGGCCGCGGCACTGGCTAGGCTCTACGAACGGCGCCAGGAGCTGCGGTCCGGCGGCGATCCGCCAACGGTGACGGAAAGGTGGAAGTCCCACGCTCGACGGTTAACCGTCCGGAGGTGGACGGAGCGGCTGGCTGAACCTACGGCCGGTCGCCGGACTGTTGAGGCTGTCCGGCCGGTTCTCCAAAACTGGCTGGACAGGCGGCATGGGCGGCTCACGTTCCGGCTGACACAGGTGCTTTCCGGGCATGGATGCTTCGGAAAGTACCTGTGCCAAATCGCCCGACGTGAGCCGACGACCGATTGCCACCACTGTGCGGGCAGCGAGGACACGGCGCAGCACACCCTCGAGGGGTGCCCCTCTTGGGCAGTGCAGCGGCGTGTCCTACGCGATGCCATCGGGGCTGATCTCTCGCTTCCCACCGTCGTGAAAGCCATGGTCGAGAGCGAGGAATTGTGGACGGCCGTCCTCTCCTTCTGCGAGGACGTGATGTCGCAGAAGGAGACGGCGGAGAGGGAAAGGGAGGCTGCGGCCAACCCCGACCCGATCCGCCGGAGACGCACGGGGGTGCGACGTCGGGCCTACCAGGCCCTGCTTCGTCCCCCGTGATCGAGGCCGGGGCCCTGCCCCAAAAGGCCTCGAGGAGGTGCGCGCGGTGTCCAAAGCCGCGTGCTTCTTAGCCGTCCGCTGGGGCCACGACGGCCCCAGTCCCGAAGGATGCCGGCAAGGCCGGCAGGTGCTGGCGGGTTGGTGGACGTGTGCGCAGGCGTTCCCACCTTCTCGCCACCACGGCACAGTGGGGCGGACGCAGGGGTTTTAGTGGGTATGGTCGGTTCTGTCCGGCGAGTCCCACACTCGGGCCAGTCCACACGGCCCGGCAGTGCGTAAGAGCATTTCCCCTGCAAGAACAAAAAAAAAAAAAAGGTTAACATACATGAGGTCTTTAAATTTTAATAGAACTCGTTGGACGAGATCGCCGTTGCGTCGAACTCATCCTGATGAAAGACCTCATAATGGTCAACTACCAGTTGGAATCATTACCTATTTCACTTTTTTTTATATTGTCCATGCTAGCTGTGGTCCCGACTTCGTCCACGTGGATACATTTTCTAAAATAAAAGTAGCCTAAGCTACTCCTTATTATATAAGCATCTGCCAGTGAAAGTCCCATCAAAATCAGCCGTTTCAGAAATTAGCCGGAACAAACAGACTGACAGACAAACAGACTGATAGACAGACAAAAATTGTAAAAATGTGATTTTGGTATATGTGCCAAGTACCATCCATATGTATTTATTGAAAAGTGGTTATTTTAATATTTCAAACAGACACTCCAATTTTATTTGTTTGTACAGATTATAAGAGAGAAAACAATCATATTATGGTGTTCCTGATGGAAAAAATAATAACTACATATAGACACCAAAGATGATATGGGTGCATTGTTATGCATGTGGCGAAACGGTAATACCACAAGCCTAACTTACCCTCCAAACTGGAACATACTATATACCGCTATAACGCCAGGAACAAGTAAAGCGGTCGTACAAAAGCCGGGCTAGACATTGCTTAGCCCGGCCGAGATATTGCGGAATACACAGTACCTAGTAGTCACTATAGTAATGACATGCTTCGTTAATTGTCCGTCTTTTACGAACTGTCTGGCAGAATGGCTGCTAATCCATTCTTCAGAAGGCCTGGACTAATACTTGAGTTAATCTGTTTTAATTATTTCCCTAACAATATCTGATGAAAGTTTTAATAATTTAGATATAAAATAACAAAGACATCGCGTTATTTTTGCAATTGTATCGTTGTTATGAGAGCGCGCTCGTAAAATAAGTATTGCGATGTGATACAAGTTTACGAGGGCGCCATATTGAAGCCAAATACTAGTTAACGAGATATGACAGCCAAAATACTGAAGTTTATATTCAGTTTTATGAAGTTGGTTTAATACGATTTATTTGTTTCAACGCTTTTTTGATTAAACGGATGAATTTTGATGAATTTGTTGTAATTGAGCGTATTCCAGGATGGTTCTATATGATTGTGTTCGAAAGCTAGCATTTCCTATACAGTTCTGGCAATATCGGAACGAAGTACCTTATCGCGCGCTGTGAAAGGGGGCTAGACGGAAAAAATTCTTACGAAAAGTTGTCACGACACTTTTTGCCATAGTAAGCTATTGTAAGCTGTGCGGCGTGCGCATGTTTCTCGGTCTGTCTCTCTCTCTTTCTTATAGAAAGCAAGCCATATATTTTCATTTCTATTATTATTACGAAAATTGAGCCTACTGATTAAGTTTATATTACATTATATTTGTTAATAATAAAAAAAATATTATTATAACATAAAAAAAAAAATTACAACTCCTTCACTAATTAATCGAAAGGAACTTCGTTCCATCCGGGTGTCCCTTGACACCTCTCAAGTTTTTTGTTAAATACATTTTATGCTATATAAAAAATAAACAAAAATCTCTGGACAAAGTAAGCAAATTATTTGCTTGTGATATGGGTTTTAGTTACTTCGTGGTTTTAGTCAACTACACTAATACATAAAATTACATATATAAAACTCACGTGACCGACAGACGTATCTGCACGAAAAGTAGTGTCATGTTTTAGGGTTTCGTACCTAAAAGGTAAAACGGAACTCTATTACTAAGCCTCCGCTCTCTGTCGGTCCGTCTGTCTGTCACCAGGTTGTATCTCATAAACCGTGATAGCTAGAAAGCTGAAATTTTCACAAATTATGTATTTTCGTTGCCGCTATAACAACTAATCCTAAAAATTAAAAATAAATGAAAATATTAAGGGTGGTATACAATAAATGTGTTTTTTCGTATTTTTTGCTATGATGGTTACCCTTCATGCACGAGCCCGACTTGACAACAAGCAGATGGGTCTCCTGATGGAAAAAGTCAACCATCGCCTATAGACAACAAAGATGTTAATGGTGCGTTGCTATCTTGCGGCGAGGTCTAATACCACATGCATAAGTTTACCGGCTACCTTACTCTCCAAACTGGAACACGACAGTGACAAGCACTGACGCTATTGTGGCAGGAATTTTACCGCCCCGTTGGTCGAGTGGTTAGAAACCCTGACTACGCAATCAACGAGGCTCGCGTTCGATCCCCGACGAGGACAAGCATTTGTGTGATGAGCATAAACGTTTGTATTTCCGGGTTTGGATGTTTATTATATATATTCAAGTATTTATATATGTATTTCTATGTATTAGTATCGTTGACTAACACCCATGACACAAGCAAATAATTTGCTTACCTTGGGGTTAGATCAGTAAGTGTAATTTGTCCCGTGAATTATTATTATTATAATAGGTCAGGCGGTGGTACCAGACCCGGGCGAGACAATGCAGAACTCTACTACCTAGTAGTCACGATGATAGTGACTCGCATAGCCAATCAGTCGCCTTTTACGATCTGCCTAGCAAAACGGCAGTTGGACTTTTCTTCAAAGGAGCCCGGAACCAACACGGGGAAGGAGCCCGGAACCAACACAATATAAAAAAAGATTCCGACGAATTGTTTGTCCTTTGAAGAATACCGTCTACCATTCTGCTGGGTAGTTCGTTAGAGACGAACGATTTGCTATGCGAATCACTACCATCGAGGTTACTAGGTGATGGAGCCTTAACTGTTTCTGCTGCAATAGCGTCAATGTTTGTCACTGTCGATCGTGCTCCTATTTGGAGGGTAAGGTAGCCTGTAAAGCAATGCAATTGGCATTAACACTTACCACACTGAGAGCAAGTTGCTAAGTTGCTATTTGCAACGCACCGTTACTCCTTTGGTGTCTATAGGCAATGATCGTTTCTTTCCACCACAAGACCGATCCGCTTGTTTGCTATCTTATTGTATAAGAAAATATATTGGTTGATAAAAAAATAGAGAAAAAGGTACATATAAAGTTTAAAAAATAATCTTCATAATTATCTTTTACTAATTGTTAATCTGATTGAGCCCATCACTCAAAGTTAAATATGCAAAATTATGTGATTATTTTAGATTCATCTTTATCAAATATCATAACTAATGTGTGTTGTGCTATTAACAATGACGTGTATATTATACACGTCATTGGCTATTAAGCTCGGGTTTATCTAATTCCTTATTCTGTTTTTAAGGATATTAGCTTTTACCTGCGACTTCACTCGCAATTAAGTCATTAAACAAGTTTTTTTTTAAATATTCTATGTTACTGCTAATACCTCCAAGAATAGGTGTACAAAGTTTCGTGATGATCAGTTAAGTGTTTTTCTTGTGAAAGCGTAACAAACAAGCTTACATTCGCATTTATTTATTTATTTAATACTTTATTGTACACAGAGAACAGCACAATTAGAAAAAAAATAAACGTAACATAAGTACAATGGGCGAGCTTATCTCTACTTAAAGAGTTTTTTTCCAGCCAACCTGTAAAAGGAGATAAAAAAAAAATCAAATGAGTAGACTTGGTGTACAAAAGAATATTATGGTGCCATAAAAAAACTAAATATATATTGGGCATATTGAAAAAAAAAGAAAAATAAAAAAACATTTTATTTATATTATTATAGTAGTAAATTTTGCTTGTCATCTCGATAATAATACAAGAAAAAATGGCATATAACAAAACAAATATTTATGATTAAAGTCATCTAATACGTCTGAGAATAACGAATTTCCTTATTTAAATAAATTCTCTTCCCCTTCATGTAAACTGGTAGCGAGAAATAAAAACACGTAACAGAACAAAAGATGGTCTTGTCACCGAGCCGAAAATGAGCCGAAACGTCTTCTGATGTATTTTGTCTTTAATATCGATGGATTATTGTTTCTTCCAAATAATGTAATTCGTTTTGTTAGGGATTTATGAGTAATATTCTATATCTTTAGGCTAAGATAAAAGAAGCTGACAATGGCGATACATTGTTTGGTTTAAAATGACGTACTCATTAAGACAAGTCAAACAAAATTATTTGTATTGTCGTCATTGTATAAAATATCAAACAAGAAAAATTCTTTTGAAAATTATTGAAGGAATATTAATGGATAAATACAGGGAGTTTGTCCAAATTAGCAAGTTTTTTGCTTGCAGTATGGGTGCTATTAAATTATATTTTTTATATTATAGGACAACTAACAAGCACAGGTTCTCTTGATGGAAAGATACAGACACCAAAAATGACAATGGTGCGTTGCTATTAGTAGGACAGGATGAAATACTTAATCCATAAATTTGCCTCCTACCATACCACCCGATACAGAATGTAACAAGCGCCAACTTAATTGCAGTAGGAATAAGTAAAGTGTTGGTACCAAATCCGGACGAATCCTGGCAAAACTCTACTAACTAGTTAGTAGTCGCGGTGGTAGTGAAAGTTTATAAAAAAAACTGTAAACTGGTTGACTTTGCAGACCATCCCTGTAAATTCAGGCAATTTATTTTTTTAACTTTTTGTATTTTAACATAAAAAAGCAAAACTTATATTACTAAGCAAAGAATTTTGAGCTCAAAAAGTTGAAAAATCTCAAGTTTGTAAAAATGAGAGTATTTTAAATGTTTATTTAAAAATGATGATTGATTTTGATCTTTCAAATGGTATTAAACGCAATTTATGAGCTCTTAAATGTTTTACTAGCTAAAACATCGATAGGCTGAAAAAGGACAAAGAAATGTAAAGAAATTTTTTTCAACATTTCTCGCCATTGATAAATCCCAATTGACTTAACCAATTATATTCCAATTTACGAAATTTAAGGCAGTTTTCTCAAAATTTCCTGGGCCGAATCGGTTCAGATTTTCAAAAAGTCTAAGCTTAGCGGAACCAAATCGAATGCCATTAACCGCATTTCGTTCGGTTAAGACGTTCAAAAGTTATGAGATAACATACATATACACACACATACACATATATACAGATTCCTAAGTGAACTTGAAAAGTTACAAAAAAACCTCGGAAACCAAACTAGACCCGAAACTTTGATGGAGCAAATGATGTTATCTGAAGAGAACACAGAAAGCGGTATGTAGTTTTGCAACGCAAGTGCTGAAGAATCTAAGGCAGTGGGAATAAGAGCGACGTAGACGAGAGCGGGTACAACTTCAAATTGCCTACCAAATTATCCATGAGAAAGAGCAATCAGCTGGACCACTCTCGCGAAGTAATGCCTGACGTAGCGGGAAGTTAGTAATAAAAACATACACATTTGTTCGTCCGCACCAAATGTTTTTGATACATTTACATACCGTTTGTATTAAAAATGTAATCACAATCTGAACACACATTAATAATAATAATATAGGATAAATGTAAAAAAAGGGATAATAATAACAATAGTAATAAGAATAATAATTTCTATTTCATAGTTAAATCCAAATAACTTTACTGTTGTCGCCATAGCCGAATACGGCTAGAGGACTATTTTAAAAATGAAAATGAAATCCGTCTTAAAAATAGTATTAAAAGATGATAATATGTTGTGTAAACATGATTATACCCTTGTTTGTACTGATATTTGATGCTTTGGGTCCTGTGTGTAAAGAGAAATAACTGATCATAAAGTAAAACCTTCATTTAATCTTATTATGTACCACGTTTATTATGATAATAACTAAAATAGATTCATAAAACTGAGTCTTATCTACGAATATTTGAATCGGCACTAATTTTGTACAGAGAGAAAATAAGTATATTTTTAAGTTCGTACACTTGTAATGAGAAAATTTTGATCTAAAAATTATGTTCACTATAATATTATAAAACATGTATCTTAATAAAATACGCTATATTTTTTTAAATTTTAAATTAGACATTTCTATAGAAGCTACAATTAATAATTATTTATATGGGCCTATACTTCCACAGTGTATAAAAAAATTATCTATTATAAAAAAAATCTTAGATCGTATGTGCTAAAAAAAATTTTTTAAGTGTCCTTTTGGCGCTTCTCCGATTTTCCGCGCAACAAAACATATCTGTTCGTGTAACCATTACGCAAGCCAAATACAGTAATACGTGTTGTGCCAGAAATATCTCGTGTAGTATGAATTGGGCTGCGTAATGTATTAAGTTTTTGCTTCTGATAGCAGTTCCCATTAATGCCTTTTCGATTATAGAATAGCAAACAAAAACATCGTTTTCTAGTTGAACCACCAACCCATTATTAAAGTCATTGAATCCAGTACAAAACCTAAGTAACCCAGCGGGTTGTAGCAAGTAGCTAGTTTTTAATAAATAAACTTAGTCTATTAGAAGAGTGTATCCAAAGAATTGTTAGCGCTAAAAGTGCTGTAAGTGCTATTTCGAAGAGTTGTGTGTTTGCAAACACTAGCCGCTTGAGTAAGCCAATATCAAAGTTAGCATAGGACTGTGTGCTCTGCGATAAAAATTGAGAGCTTACAACGCTATATGACTTTCGAGCGTAACTGCGAATTCTGTGAAGGCATTTTCAGCCTATGTATACAACGTATTTTTGAAATAACGCAGATTCTCAGACAGGCTGAGTTTTAGTTTTAGCTTAAGTTTCGCGTATAGTGTTATAAAATTTCATATAAGGCTCTTACTAATATACGTTTTCATTAATACTAATCTACAATAAAAATACGTGATTCCGAAACTCTCCTCTTAGAGATCTTAATCTATTATGCTTTTCTATTCGTGTGGCAGGAATATAACAATACATGTATTTGTATAGTTTTATGAACTTTTAAACAAATGCATTCTACTATTAATTTTATTTATCATTCGCTGAAAACTCATAGATCATATCACAGCTGTAAAAAACAGGCAGGTTAATGAGTCGGCTATAGCTTCACATATTTTGGATACCAGCACTGATCACTGGATTGAATTCCACGGATCTCAGGTTCTTTCTACTCAGCAACACTATGTTCTCCGTATGATACGAGAAGCTATTGAAATTAGAAAATATAAAAATTTCAATAGGGAAGACGGATTTAAATTATCAGGAGAGATGAAAATCGACCCCGACGTGATCGACGGAGAAACTCGCTGCTCCAGTCCGCTCGTGACTACGGTCAATGTAACTTGGCCGAAACGTCGAGCTTTACAAATAAGTTCTATTAATATATATGCATTTTTGACCCGTTTACATTTTTTTTTTAAATTGTATAATTTTAGTTCGGAGGAGGACGTGTGTAATTTTAGTTCAGAGGAGGTAGATAAGGAGTTATTTTGGACACCTGCTAGTGTATATATCTAGTAATCTGATATAAATGTTTTTGGGAACATCTAATTCTCTGAGACTTGACTGCATAGACTTGGAGAATGATTCTTTTATATAAATAATGAGTTGAACCGCGCAATTTCGCCCACGATTAGATTAATATATTGTCGATATAGTTTTTCATATATACTTTCAGCCTCTTATTTTAAATAAGTAAGCCCATGTTGGACCCCGGATCTTCAAATATCTCTATGCTAAGTTTCATTAAAATTGGTTCAGCGTTTTAGCCATAAAAGGGTAACAGACAGACAGGCTCGCATTTAAAATATTAGTATGGAATAACGGATAATATAAGTAAAAAAAAATTTTGGAAAATGTAGCCTATGTTCATCTCAAGACTTCAAAGTATCGCTATGTAAAATTTCACCACAATCGGTATAGCTGTTTTGCCCGTGATTAGGTCACACACAGACACCGAATTACTTTTGTATTTATAATATTAGTATGGACTAGTATGGATTATAATTAAATGTTATCATCTTCTTATTTCGTTGAAGAGATATTAGAATCCATATGCGCGAAAATCGAAAGGCATCATTGCGTATGTCATAAATAAAGCGGTTACAAAAAGGTATAGAGATTGAGATTATAGTACATCTGTACTAAATTTTGGCTTGCAATAATTTACCATCCAAAAGTCGTATACTATTCGTTCAAAATATATTTATTCTTAAATACTTCATAATCTATATATACTTCCATACTAATTTTATAAATGCGAAAGTAACTCTGTCTGTCTGTCTCTTCTTCACGTCTAAACCACTAAACCGATTTGGATGAAATTTGGTACAAAGGTAGCATGAAACCATTTAAAGGACATAAAATAGTTTTTATTTCGAAAAACTCACGGGCACGGAAACTATGCAAGTAAAAAAAAAGTATTTAAAAAAAAAATTTATTTTTTTTATTTTTCCACGCTTCGTCCGCATCCGCCTGCCCGCATCGTGGGCATAGCTAGTAGCTTAATAAAACCAGAAATTATTATTTGTGTGGAAAATATATTTACCTTCTGGAACAGCTAAAGATGTGAGCAGGAAATGTACACAAGCGGCGCCAGTCCCGTGACCCATCAGCGTCACATTAGAGGGGTCACCACCGAACATCGCCACATTTTCCTTTATCCAGTGCAGCGCTGCAATTTGATCCATCAAACCGTAGTTTGCTGGTGACCGCGGATAGTCGTCAGAGCGTGGATTGAGGAAACCTGAAAGAAATAAGTCACTTAAATACAAAATAAGAAAATAAAGACGCACGATTCAAATTCAAATCTTCCAATTCCAATTCATGACATAAATAGATGAGCTTTATAAAAGTATTGTGGTGTGATATTCATATATTGCGTTCAAACCTGACGTACCATGATCAATATGAACGTTTACACTAACGCCTTCCACTATCATTATTAGAAATGACAATGTAACGCGGATGGTCAGTGTAACTTGACCGAAATATTGAGCTTTACAAGTAAATTCTATATATGTACGTGTATTTTGACCTTTATATTCTTAAAAGTACCATGATCAAATTGGTTGATTGTTGTCCAAAGGTGTTGTCAACAGTCTTTGAAACCGGCGTGTTTACATGAAGAGAGTTATGAATGTACAGGAAGCAAGGCAAGTTTTTCTAAACCGTGTCATATGGCTCTCAGTTCTCTTTGACTACTCTGTGGATTTAGCATGAGGATACTGTTGTTATTGTTTTCGTAATACTGAGATTATTAGGACTACGGTTGGAAAAATATCTGTAAAAATTAGAAAGGCATGCTCCATGGTTTAGACACATAGATAAAATGGCAAACAAAATATTGACAAGATAGATACACAATGCAAATCTAGATAGATGTGTGTGCCAAGATGATCAGATTAAATTTTTAAGTGCTGTCCGAGATTATTATGAAAATTAGTTTATTGCATCATTGGTTCTTGGTATTACTACATTTGATATAAGATTACAATGGATCGTGTTGGTTAGGGCCCCTTTAAAGAATATCACATCTGTCATTCTTATATTCATGGCAAACATTTGGATATACATATCACTACCTTCGTAACTACTAGATGGTATAGTTTCGCAACGTCTTGCTCGACTCCTAAGTATACTACCGTCTTACTTACTCATATGGGCGATTCCGTTCTAACTGTGATATAATGTCAGTACCGTGTCATGTCCATTTCTAGAATTTATTTATAAATTGTTCGTTTTTTTTTTTTGTCGTAAACATTAGAATTTATGAGGTAATTAGTTTAAATCATTTATTACGACAAAAAAACTAACAATTTATAAATAAATTCTAGAAATGGACATGACACGGTACTGACATTTAAGTGATATATTGTAAGTTTTCTGTAAGTGGCAAGTTATATTATATGAAAATAATGTTGAAATATGTTTATAATTTTCCAATAAGCACAGAAATTTCATAAATTAATTATTAATTAATGACCTGTGAGAACAAACAATACAGGACATTGAATATCACAGTTAGAACGGAATCACCCATATATCCCTGCCGCAATAGCGTCAATGCTTCACATTGTCGTGTTCCGATTGGGATGATAGGGTAGCTGGTTGAGTTATGTACGTGGCATTGTCATTTTGTTTCTAAAGGCGAAGGTTTCTTTTCCACCAGAAGAGACATCTGCTTGTTTGCTATCATCACATAGAATGGTTACAGTTCTTTTTTATATAATCTATATATATGAAAGGCAAAAGTGACTGACTGATGTATCATCGAACAGGTCAAACCCTTAGGGCTAAATACTTGAAATTTCGCACACATATTTTACTTAGGATGTAGGCATCCACTAACGAACAATTTTTTAAAATTCAACCCTCAAGGGGGTGAAACAGAGAATTAAAGTTTGTATGTAACTTTGTATTCCCTGGATATATTTTCATGAAATTTCCTATTAAGTACAAAAAAAAATAATGGATTATATGTTTAAGCGTTTTTCAAAATTCGATCTCTAAGAGTGTCATATAAGGAAAGTAGCTTATAAAGAAAGGTTAAATAAGTTTTAAAGTAAATATGCGCGAGCGAAACCGCGGGTAACAGCTAGTTAGATATAAAAAGCTTGAACTATTTCGCAACCATGTCCTTATGAAATTCATATATTTCAACTTGTTAAACTCTTTACTGGTCTATGGTTTAATTTTAACATTGTCATAAAAATAATTCTCAGAGCTACAATTTATATTAAAACCACAAAAATAGTACATAGAGCTGTAGTTTAACTATTACACATACATGAAAATATCTTCACTGTTGAATACACAGAGATCAAATATAATTTATTATATCACATCCATAAAAATAACCTTCAGGGCTGTGATTCTTTTATATTACTGTCATCTCCACGATTATAATCTTCGTATATTATCGCAAATATAAAAATAATCTCCAGTGCTGTTATTTAATTACATTGCTGAGCTTATTTTCAGGGTTTTATGAATTCAGCTTGCGTTAGGATTTTAAATATTATATCAAGCAATTTAAGTGTTATAATGACCACTATTGTTTGCTATTATTGTCAGCGCTATCTGCTTTCTGAAATGAACTGAATAGGTAAAACTAATAATTCGTTTTGTTGTGTCCACTAATTGAGTTATAAATTTTTACAATCATGTCTGAATTACTTACTGATATAGTCAAATTCTAGCTCTGACCATACCCATGAAAATGTCTTCATTGTTGAACGCACAGATATTGAAAGTGATATATCACAGCTCTAAAAATAATCTTCTGGGCTTTCTGATATTTTGATTATATTACTGTCATCTTCGGACTAAGATCATATTAAATTAATATAAATATAAATATAATCTCCAGTGCTAATAATTAATTATGTCGCAGCTATGAACAAAATCTTTAGGGTTGCGATTTAATTATATCGAATCTATAAACATAGTGCTCAGGGTTGTAATTTGATTATATAACAGCCTAGAAAATATAATCTTTAGTGCTGTAATTTATTATATCATAGCTATAAAAACAATCATCATCTTCAAATGATTGCCCGAAGAATCTTTTTATGACAGTGTTCTAATTAAAATATATCCAGATGATAGACATAAATTTATGTCTTAAGCCTATGATGTTGATGTTTATATTAAGCCTGTGACAATTATATCATAACTATAAAGAAACTAAATATTTTTGTGTTATAGCACTCACCCCGTGCTTGGGAAAACTGGAAAAACAACAAAGAAAAATATCGATACGCAGGGATTGAACTTACGACCATCTCCCTAAAGCCGGGACACTCTCCCACTGAGCTAGTGTCGACAGGCTCGGCGTGGCGAAATTCTTCTTTACTATTTGATCGATTACATCGTATAAAGAAACTGTATAAAATAAAACCGATTGATAGAAATAAATTTTATAAGAAGTTAATCAAACAGTATAACGGCCTGTTAACCTAATATACGTTGATAATCATATGTGATTTCTACTTAGTTAAACAGTATTGGAGTTTTTGTTAGAAGAAATTAATAAAGCAATAATGTTTCCAATAATGAAAACAAGATTTAAAGTAAATTGAAACAGAGGGTTCAAATTTCTAAACGACCACAATAGCCCTTAGGCAACAACGAAATAAATTATGGCATTAAATCATTGCTCGGCGAAAGTAAACATGATAAAACATGGAACTTTTTAACAACGAAAGTTAAGGTAGGGCTAAAATAAATAATGAAAAGTTATGGAACGTTTTGTCTAAAAAATGCATTCACAGACCGTGTACTGCTTTGCTGTTACGGGTTTGTCGAGCGAAATGACATAATTTTTTATATAAAAATAAATTTCTGCATTCAGAAATATTTCCTCTGTAAAAATCTTTTTACGGAAAAGGGTAAAGTAAAAGTTTATATTTCAGAAAAACATATTTTAAAGTCAAAGAGAAAGCATATATTATCTAATAGCTGTTGCCCGCAACTTCGTCCGCGCGGACTTCGTTTACTCCGTACAGCTCCTCCCCCGTAGGTGATAGCGTGATAATATGTAGCCTATATGTCGACCCCATGTTAGTAGTATTTATGCTAAATTTGAAGTAAATCCATGCAGTACTTTTCGAGTTTACCACGGACATACATACAGACAAACAGACAAAAATTCTAAAAACTATATTTTTGGCTTCTATATCGATTGTAGATCACGCCCCAAGTATTATTTAAAACAAAAATTCAATGTACAGTTTTGACTTTCCTACGATTTTTTTTTTACTTGCACAGTTTGCAATGAGTTGTGATCAAAAGTTTTAAAAGAGTATTTCTTAGAAAGTTATTGTTAAAAAAGCAACTTGTTAAATTTTCACCCGTATTGGACCGGGCTCCTTTGAAGAATAGTGCATCTGTCGTTCTACCAGGCAGTTTGTAAGAGCCGAAAGATTGGCTTTGCGAGTCACTACCATCGTGGCTACTAGGTGCTAGAATTCTACATTGTCTCGCCCGGGTCTGACACCACCGCCATACCTACGCCGCAATACCGTCAGTGTATATCATTATGGCATTGTAGCGGCTCAAACAATCATAAATGCTACAAGAAAAAATAATAAAAAATGGAAATTGCGATATCACAATTATCTCGTACACACTATATACAAATTTCAACGTTTCTCAAAAGGACTTCGGTCTCGGCAGTACACCTTGCCTGGCTGGGAATATTATAATATATATATATATATATATATATATATATATATATATATATATATATATATATATATATATATATGCTGCAATGGCACTGAAACATGAATATTTCAATATATATATATTGAAATATTCACGGGACAAATTACACTTACTGATCTAACCCCAAATTGCTTGTATTATGGGTGTTAGTCAACGATACTAATACATAGAAATACATATATAAATACTGGAATATATTTGATAAACTTTAATAAACACCCAAACCCGGAAATACAAACATTTATGCTCATCACACAAATGCTTGTCTCGGTCGGGGATCGAACCCGAGCCTCGTCGATTGCGCAGTCAGTATCGCTAATCACTCGAACAACGGAAAAATTTCGCAGCAAATGTCAATTAACTATGTTCGCTACGAAAACAGACGCGTGCCAATATTACTTGGTTTCTTGTTTAGTGAAGTAGTTTTCATTGGTCTTGTTTCAATAATTTATATGGAAAAACAACGATTGCCGGGTTTTATATTTTTTATTATACGACTATGACAACGAGAATTTTATATATTACTAACTTCGTAAAATATATAAAATTATCGTGTCGCGGCGTTTGTAATTAAACTCCTCCGAAACGGCTTGACTGATTCTCATGAAATTTTGTGTGCATATCTAGTAGGTCTGAGATTCGAACCTCTATTTTTCATCCCCTAAATTTTAAGGATAGTCCACCCCTAAATTTATTTTTTATTATTTAGATAAAATTTTTTGTTTTTATTTTTTTATGATACAGCATTATAAATACATACAACCTTAAATTTTTAATCGTTGAGGGTTGAAAATTTATATGTAAAAAAAAACATTTGCCGAGTTAACTAGTTAAGGATATGAACAGGTTTAATCCAAACCGTTGAATTGTACATGTACAGTGTGAATAAAAATTAGAAGCGGCGAATATCAAAGAAATATTTTTAAAAACGTTCTAAGTCCGTTTATTGATATAAAACTTATGCTGATTTAGGTTTAAATAATTAATTAAAAAAGGCCTGTGTTAACTGTCGGGGCTCTACCTACTTTGTTTTTTTCCTAATAAGAAAACTAAAAGACTAAAACCATACACACAAGCATAATATTACCTCTAAAATTCAAATCAATTTACGCCGTGTTGGTCCTGGCCTCCTTTGAAGAATAGGCAAACTGCCGTTCTGCCAGGCAAGTCGTAAAAGGCGACCAATTGGCTATCGAGTCACTACCATCGTAGCTACTAGGTGGTAGAGTTCTGCATTGTCTCACCCGGGTCTGGTACCACCGCCTTATCTATTCCTGCCGCAACAGCGTCAGTGCTTGTCGCTGTCGTGTTCCGGTTTGGAGGGTAATTTATGAATGTGGCATTAGACCTCGCCACAAGATAGCAACACACCATTAACATCTTTGGTGTCTATAGGCGATGGATGACTCTTTCCATCAGGAGACCCATCTGCTTGTTTTCTATCTTATGATATATAAAAAAAAACTTACATTTATATCTATAGTTTGACGAATATATAATAAATCATAAAATCATCATCTCAATCTTGAATCAATTGTTGAATCGCATGACTGGTTTTTCACAAATATTTTGTCGAAACAATAATTTTAATACATTTTTTATTTATCTAGAAAAGGAAAAAGATTTTATATTGTAATAATACGAAATTATACAAAATGTATAAATTGGTGAACAGAATTAATTTAGACGTATTTTCAATTAGAAAAATTAATTTTTCCTACAAAAGACATAAAAGAAGTCGGTCACAAAAAAGAAAATTACGTTTATTACAAATTAACTTAAATTTTATTCTTACAGAAATTAAATATTTTTTCTGTCAAAGAACATATTAAATAATGAAAATTGCCATTATCGATGATACGCAACAAAATCATTATAATTTATAATAGGTACATCATAGTAACATAACAAACAGACGGTTCTCCTTATAGAAATGAGATAACCATCGCCATAACATTCTAAAGATGTAAAGAATGTGTACGGCGATAGTGTAATACCACTTATACCCCCCAAACCAGAGCAAAATAAGCATCAGTGCGTTACTGAGTTACCCGAGTGGCGAGATGACAATGCCACATACATAAGTCCACCGGCTTCCTTAACCTTCAAACCAGATACGACATTGACGCTATTGCGGCAGGAATTGGTAAGGCGGTGGTACATATAACCAGACTTGGGCGAGATGACGCAGAAATCTACCACCTAGTAGTCAATGCCTACCGCATTTGCATAGCCAATCGGTCGCCTTTTACGACCTGCCTGGCAGAACGGCAGTTGGCCTATTCTTCAAAGGAGACTGGGCCAAGACGGATATAACTGTGATTTTCTTCTTATGAAAAGATATATAAGCTGTATATAATTTCATATGAAGAAAATCGCAATTTCATTGCCATATTAAATCTTATTGTAAGAAAAAATCACAATATTTGTCTACATGTCTTTTTAAAAGTAAACAAAAAGATTGAAGGTAATAGGGTGTTTACGCCCGGAATTATGGTCCTTTGTCGGTTGTCAAAGGCATTCCGCGCCGCTTACACAAGCTTTTATGCACTTATGTTTGTGGCGCTTTACTAAAGTCAAATACCTACATACCTAGCATAACTGAAAGAGAATGAATAATAAGATCAAACGTCCCTTGTGAATTTCGGCAGCACTCCATTATTAACGCCTTTGTAGTGTAGTGGTCCGGTGTCGGAGTTGACCACAGAGGTCCCGGGTTCGATTCCTTGGTCGGGCAATTCAGAAATGTGTTTTTTTAGTTTTCTGATAAAAACAACATTGCCCGGGATTGGAAAGTGCCCGGTTGGCGATAGGCTTGCCACTTATCACATAGTGGGACCAAGTATCTTCGGCTAATCGTGGGTGCACTTGTTGTACCTCTGCCTACCCTTTCGGGGATACGGGCGTGAAGATACTTTTAATTTTTCTATTATTAACAATAATGTTATAATACTTAACTATACATCGACGGTCCCTACGTATAAAAGGACATGTCAAAAATGTAAACAAAATATTACATATATGCATTGATATAAAAAACACAATCAGTGTGTCAAAAACGTTCTCCAAAAATGAGTGCACAATTTTAAATTGTGCACTCATTTCAAATAGAATCGCGTCGGTCGCGAACCTGTCAATTTTATTTCTTTTCGTACACTGCTTTGTAAAAACAACTATAAGTCGTGCACTTAAGGTTGGATATGCAAAGACATATGTTTTTGCCATATCTATAACTACTTAAATGAAATTAGGGACACTTTTGAGTGTCAGTTTTGTTCGGGATTGTGCATCTAGGGTTTTTCATATCAATGCATATATGCCTTTAAATTTTCTAAACGCTCATATCTATATAAGATTTTTTCTTTTATTTTATGTATTTCGCTACTTATACAAATCGAATAATAGAACAAGTGTAATAATTATAAAACAACTAGCTGTGCCCGCAACTTCGTTCGCGTGAAAAAAATTCTAAAATAAAAACCCGCATAGTTCCCGTTCCCGTGGGATTTCCGGGATAAGAACTACCCTATTTCCTTTCTTGGATCTCAAACTATATTTGTACCAAATTTTATCCAAATCGGTTCAGTGGTTTAGCCGTGAAAGCGTAACAGACAGACAGACAGAGTTACTTTCGCATTTATAATATTAGTATGGATAGGTGTCGTATACGCGGATATCTATTAATGTCGTTCTATACGGTGTTTTAAAATGCGCGTTTTAACATTTAAAACGCCATATAAAGAGACATGTCTTTAATGTTGTGATCTTAAGTTATTTAGGGTATGGTATTTAAATTTGTTTTTCATACAACATTTATATTTTATGAATTTATCGAATTGTGTTTTCAGTTTTTTTTTTGTTTTCAGCAAACAAAGAGGTATCTCCGACTTGTCTGATGGGAATATCAATGTAAAAACAGTCATCTATCAATTTTTTCTGAAAAATATTAAAAAAAGTTAAATACTTAAATACTAACTAATTAATAACTCATTGTAGAATATTTTTTTTTAATTATGCATAGAATTATTTCAAGGGAGATTTGTGCATTAATTACGCTTATATGTGTATATATATATATATATATATATATATATGTATGTATATAATCCCTCCCTTGAAATAATTCTATGCATAATTAAAAAAAAATTCTACAATGAGTTATTAATTAGTTAGTATTTAAGTATTTAACTTTTTTTAATATTTTTCCGAAAAAATTGATATATATATATATATATATATATATATATATATATATATATATATATGCAATGGCACTGAAACAAAAAGTGGTATAAGGAATGAAATGAACTTACCAGTAGCAAAAATAGAACAGTTTATGTACTCAGTGCACGCTTCACTTCCTAACCGAAGCATCTTCAGGAGAGTCGAATTCACCCCTCTCCATAAGAGTTGAAGCATTAAATTCGAACTAAACTTTTATAAAATTAAATGCTATTCAACTCTCCAGAAGATACTTCGATTACAAGCGAAACTTGTGGTAAGTACATAAAAAATTGTATATTTCTGCTTTTACTACTGATGAGGGGGAAAGTACAAAAGCAGATAGTGGACACTGGTGGATCATTGTGGTGCTGGAGTCTTGTTTAATTTTCATACCTTCGGCACAAAACAAATATGCTCACTAGGTGGTAGAGTTCTGCATTGTCTCGCCCGGGTCTGGTTGGTTCGCCTTACCTATTCCTGCCGCAATAGGGTTAGTGTTTGTCACTGTCGTGTTCCGGTTTGGAGGGCAAGGTAGCCGCTACACTTATACATATGGCATTAGACCTCGCCATGAGATGGCAACGCACCACTAAAACATTGGTGTCTATAAGCGTCGGTTGACTCTTTCCATCAGAAGACCCATCTTCTTGTTTGCTTTCTTATGATATTAAAAAACGTATAGAAGTCAATTTACATTCAAAGGGCGTTCGAGGCGAGGTATGTAGAAATATCTCACAGACGCGATATCTCGGAATAATTGGGAATAGTACAAGCGCGAGTGCTACCTACTTGGACATTCGTCAGTGAATATTTGTGCAGAAAATTTGTAATGAGTATAACAATAACATTAAATTATTTTAGTTATTATTGGCTCACCATTCTGCCTGTTTCATTCTCAGCAATAAATCAAACACCTAGATACCAGTTTTTTGTGTGTAAGCCAATGTCGATATAGCTAATGCGACAGCCGAGAGTAGATATGTAAAGTAAAGTACATTATTACATGAGATTCAATTCTGCACTTATTTGTTTTGTGCCTTCAGTAACTTTTTCCATCCCATACTCTGCTTTTTGCTTAAGTGATATTGCAGTAAATATTAAGCAAAAAGCAGTGATATTTACTGCAATATCACTTGATATTTACGTTAAGTATGTATACACATGTGTGCTTTATGAAATATGTAATCTGTTATGTGATACTAGTAATTATTACAATATAATAATATGAATGGGTATACATAGATGTTTAATGTACATCTATGCATACCTAATACAAACTTGCATATTTTTCGCAATAATTTCAGAAAATCATTAAAATTAAAAATATAATAAAGAAAAATTAATAACAAATCTAGATTGATGCGGTGTATTCCACTTGCGCCCTTCTTTCTATAGCATATAAAAGTGATAATGCAGTCGCCACTTATAAGTTTTCGCGGAAAATTGCAAATTAATTACGTTAATTTTATCCTTGACTTACGGATTGTGGAAAAGTAACACCTGAATCACAGATCAAATAAAGTTAAGATAGTATCCTGCGAACAAACAATTAATGACGCCGGTTAAGACCATGCCTTAACGTGTACGTACACAAGTACACGTACACACATATAATGAAACTGTGCCTTGCCTTGGCGTGCCACCAAAAATATCCCCGTGTTGGTCCCGGGCCCCTTTCAATAATAGGCCAACAGCCGTTCTGCCAGGCAGGTCGTAAAAGGCGACCGATTGCCTATGCCAGTCACTACCATCGTGGCTACTATGTCGTAGAGTCCTGCATTATCTCGCTCGTGTCTGGTTCCACCGCCTTACCTATTCCTGACGCTATAGCGTCAGTGCTTATCATTGTCGTGTTCCGGTTTGGAGGGTGAGGTAGCCGGTAAACTTACGCAGGTGGCATTAGACCTCGCCACAAGATAGCAACGCACCATTAACACCTTTGGCGTCTATAGGCAATGGTTGACTCTTTCCATCAGGAGACCCATCTGCTTGTTTGCTATCTTATGATATAAAAAAAATCAAAATTCACTAGTAATATTTTGCGAATATTTTGTGAAAGGATATAAAAACCATTAAAAGTGATAAAAAGTAGGTTAGAATTATTTTTAACACAAATTGGAAACCAATACGAGTATTTTTAATAAATCATAATAAACACAGCGATATCGGCCCACGCATACATGTTAATAAAACCGCCTTCACTACGTTATTCACAAAGTTTGATTTCTTTTTTATTTGATAAGAATCTATAAAATGTTGATAATATATCTGTGAACCAGTGATGTGATACGTTTTTATAAGTTTACCAGCTACATTACTTACTCAATAAAATTCGTTTTTATATCTTTAGATAGCAAAAAAGCATATGTTTCTCATGATGGAGTGATAATAAAAAATAATTGAATCGCTATATCTCTGCCTGGTAACCGCCTCCATAGCATATTCATCTCATTATCTTACAAATTAACTAGAATACAAAGTTGCACGGTCTTTCACGTGTGAGTGATGTGAATTTTTATATCATTACATAATAAACAAGCTGATAGCTCTGCTGATGGGAATAGAAAACCATTGCCTATAGACTCAGAGATTTATTTATTTATTTCTATATATTTAACCATTTATTGCATACAAATAATAAAAAGTAAACATAATAATAAAATCAGTAAAAAAGGAAACCTTATTACTAAAGAAATTTCTTTCAGGAAAACCAGAATAAGAGAAAAAATAAAATAAGGTAGAAAAAAGTGTACAAAAGAACAAAAACAAAAGGAAACTAACTTTTAAAATATAACAACATTATGTAACAACTTACTAATACTACAAATCAAATAAACTATGCAAAAATAAATAGTGCTTTTTCAGGCGATTCTTTAAGGTCTTTCTTTTAAGAAGTGATTTACGACAAAGAATTCCAAAGCCCGACATGTATGGAAAATAAAGAAGCCAAACAGGTCATCTTATGCACTTAACTCTATGAAGGGTGAAGCATAGTGCTCCACCTTTCATAGAGTACAGTGCTCTTCAAATCTGCTGATGATGCTTCGGTTGCGAAGTGAAACATGCGCTGAGTTCATAATTTGTGTGTGAACCTTGGCTATGAACGTTGAAGAAAGTGTGGAGGAAGTAGGTGGACTATTATAATCGTGCCTCTTAATTTTTTCCTTTAATTTTCAGGCCTTGGATAAGTTTGCCTCATTCCTTACACTACCTTGCGTTTTAGTTACATCACAGTAGTTCCATATAAGGTTTTACGGAAAATTTGTAATTTAAATACCACAAATTCTACTTTAAACATAAAATATTCATAATATTCGCAAAGTAATGTCTGAATCTATTAATAGCTACAAGGGAACAGCGCACGCCACGTGTAAATGTACAGTTTCGACATCAAAGGGTAATGATGACCCTGGACGACGTGACTACGAACTTGCGTCATCGACGAGCCCCGTGACTGACGTGGAATCGATATTTACATTCCACACTTCGGCTAGGTCGCTAGGTTTAGAAATTAATTATAATTAATTTTATGTAATAATTTTAAAAGTTGGTAATTACTTTAATTTGTTTTTGTTTGGATCCTCCAACTATGACTTACGTAATTACTATAAATTAAATATTGTTATTTACTTTGGTCCTGTCTCGTTATAAATAATGCATTCAATATAAAATTATAAATTCTGATATACAAAATAAGTAATTATTTATCTATAATAATCTACATATATTTTTATATCTGAATTAATATTATAAATGCGAAAATTTGGAGGTTTGGATGGATGGATTGAAATTTGGATGTTTGCTACTCAATCACGTCAAAACTACTAAACAGATTTAGATTGAATTTGGTAGAAGATAGACAATAACCTGGAAAAGTACGTTTGCTACTTTTCATCTCGATAAAATAAGTCGTTCCTGCAGGATTCACGAAAAACTTTTATAATGCAGCGGGCTGGACACTGTAGTCGTTAATATTATAAATGTGAAGGTTTGGATGTACGGATGGATGGATGGATGGTTTTTACTCAATAACGCAAAAATGGCTGAACCGATTAAGATGAAATTTGGCACACATGTAGATGACAATCTGGAAAAAAATATTTTTACCAAAAACTAACAAGAACACAAGATAGAAAATGCTTGTAATGTTTTTATTACCTTTGTATCTCAAGTGATGTTATACCAAAATGGAACCCAACTCAACCTACACTGTAGCAATTGTGCCACAGCGCTGATTTTCAGAGAGTCCTGAAAAAGGTAAGAGACTACCGCCACATATAGACACTAAAGATATAAATTCTGCGTTAAAATATGTGAAGCAAGAGTATAATAGGCCCAACTCTCGTTCCCACCACTGTAACTTCTGTAAACCAGAACCAGCAGCAGTTGGTCTATTTTTCCAAGGAGCCCGGGACCAACACGGGGTTAAACCACCAAGAAAAAGAAATTTGCTTTTCTTGGACACATCTAAAGGAGTTTGAGGAGACTCCTGCAATCAATAATTACAAGAAAAGTTTTTGGAAAAAGAAAAATCAGTTGAGGAAAGCAATTTTGATTGCGGAACATCAGAGAGTAGTCAGGGATATCGAATGTCACACAACTCTTCAGTCTCACAAAAGATCATTTCATTTATACAGAACTGACCGCTAACCAAAGAAGAATATTCCTACTAAGCTGAAACACAGTGATGTGTTTTCAGCTTAGCAGGAATGTGATAAAATCATACTATCGCGTGAGGAAAAGATAAGTCGTTGGTACCAAATCTAGGAAAGATGCCATTTGCGGCGGCCTTCACCATCTAGTAATCAGGACAATAATGACAGATTTAGCTTTGTCTTTGTTTTTTACAATATACCTGACAGGAAGGTAATTGATCTATTTTTAAAAGAATCCCAAATCAACACGAACAAAAATTTATCTCACTTTATCAATGCGGTCAGTACATTTATGTAAATCGGTAATGATTTCATTGAAAGCTACGAGCACCAAGGGTTAGGTGCTCTTTTTTTACAACATTAGATAGCAAACAAGCAGATGGCTCTTCTCCTCCTCCACTAAAGGAATTAAAGATGCGTTACTATCCATTGGTGGGATAAAAATGCCACATATATAAGTCTACCGGCTACTTTACCCTCCAAATCGGAACATGACAATAACAAGCATTAACGCTATTGCGGTAGGAATAGGTAAGCAGGTGGTACCAAATACCCAGGCGAGATGTTGCGGCTACGAGGTGGTAGCCTCGTAGTGACGATCGGTAGTGACACATATAGCCAATCAGTCGCCTTGTATGACCTGTCAGGCATTACGGCAGTTGGTCTATTCTTAAAAGGAGTCCAGACCTATACGGAGTAAAATAGATTGAATGTCAGCAGACGTCTCCGCAGATCTCCGCCGTGTTGGTCCAGGCCTACTTTGAAGAATAGGCCAACTGCCGTTCTGCTAGGCAGGTCGTAAAAGGCGACTGATTGGCTATCGAGTCACTACCATCGTGGCTGCTAAGTGGTAGAGTTCTGCATTGTCTCGCCCGGATCTGGTACCACCGCCTTACCTATTCCTGCCGCAATAGCGTCAGTGCTTGTCGCTGTCGTGTTCCGGTTTGGAGGGTAAGGTAGCCGGTAAACTTATGCATGTGGAATTAGACCTCGCCACAAGATAGCAACGCACCATTAATATCTTTGGTGTCTATAGGCGATGAAATCAGAAATCAGAAATACTTTATTCAATAAAACTTTTTACAAGTTATTTTGACACGTCAACATATTTTTTTTTAAAAACTACTACCGGATCTTAAACGCGGCCACACACTGAGAAGATCCGGCGGAAGAAACTCAGCGGGCTTGTCTTTTTTTTCATATCATTGATTTTTTTACATTATCACAATATTACAAAAAATATATATGAGATGGCATGAGGAACAATTAATCCCAGGCTTTTTTGTCTTCTAAATAATCTGAGATTTTATAATATCCTTTTTTACACAGTTTTGTTTTAACACATTTTTTAAATTTATTGACTGGTAGATCTCTTATAGTTTTGGGAAGTTTATTGTAAAAGCGTATACATTGCCTCATAAAAGAGTTACTTATTCTGTGGAGACGAGATGCATGCACAAGATTGTTTTTGTTCCTTGTATTAAGTGAGTGTACGTCACCTTTTTTTTAAAAAAAGCAAATATTTTTACGAACGTACATTTAGTTCTCAAATATATATATGGATATAACAGTTAGAATATTGATTTCTTTGAATTTTTCTCTCAGGGAAACCCTTGGACTAAGATTGTAAATTGCCCTAATAGCTCTTTTCTGCAATACAAATATAGTATTTATTTCAGAAGAATTTCCCCAGAGAAGAATCCCATATGACATAATGCTGTGGAAGTAACTAAAGTATACAATTCTTGCTGTGTCGACATCAGTTAACTGTCCCATTTTTTTAACTGCATAAGCTGCTGAACTAAGTCTATTTGCTAAATTATTAATGTGCGGTCCCCATTGTAATTTCTTATCTAAAGTAATACCTAAAAATACAGTGGAATCCACCAGATCCAGGTTGTTTCCATCCAGTTGTACGATGGTATCTACATGCCTTACATTAATGAAAATTTAACGCACTTAGTTTTGTTACCATTTAATAAAAGATTGTTCGTACTGAACCAGTGTACAACTTTTGAAATCGCATTATTTACTTCGTCATACTTACTAATTCGTCTTTTCACTTTGAATAAAAGTGAAGTGTCATCCGCAAACAGTACGATTCCATGCTTATCCCCTACATAGTAAGGCAAGTCCTTGGTTGACTCTTTCCATCAGGAGACCCATCTGCTTGTTTGCTATCTTATGATGTAATAAAAAAAGACGTGCAACTTTTTAATTAATTCAGATCAATAGATGAAAATAATTTCAGTGAATGAATTTGGAAAAAAATCTGTAAATGCAATTTATATTGTTTCTGAATCATTGCAAATAACGCATTCAGTATAAAATATATCTCTTGTGATACACAAAATAAATACCAGACTATTTTTCATATAATATGGTAGCAAGGCAACAGATGACTTTCCCGATAGACAGACGACCATCACCTTTAAACATTTAAGAAGATAATACAGTATTATAATAATAGAATATATTATAGTCTAAGAGCTACTCTACCCTCCGACTAAGCCGCTTTGCACAAAGCTAAAAATTTCTTGAATATTATTTTACTATCTGGCAATCGCAGCACTTCAGCTCGTAATAGTTCAGACTCTCTTTGAAGAATAGACCATCTACCGTTTTACCAAACAGTTGTTTAAGAGCCGAACGATTGGCTCGAAATCACTTCCATTATGGCTACTAGGTGGTAGAGTTCTGCATTATCTCGCCCATGTCTGGTGTTTTACCTATTTCTGTCATAATAGCGATAGTGCTTGTCACTGTCGTATTTCGATTTAGAGGGTAAAGTAGCCGGTAAATTAATGCAAATGGCATTAAGAACCCGCCATATCAACAGTAACGCACCATTAACATATTTGCTAACTATAAGTGGTAATCGTCTCTTTCCGCCAGGAGAGCTGTCTGCTTGTTTGGTATCTTATGATATAAAAAAATAAACTGTCTTTATTAAAAGCTCAAACACCACTTACGAAGTTTTAAGTATGTATTGGACATTAACAAAAAGGGCACTATCCTGCGGATTATATCTTTTCAACAGAAAAAACATCTGTATTTGAGAATAAAAATAATTAAAGCATAAAAATAATTAAAGCGAGTATGTAAATACAAACTATTTTGATGAATATGAATAAATATGTTTGATTTCAATTAACTCATGTCAACAGCGTAAAATTATTTCAATTCAATAGCATTTCACAATTAAAAAAATAATGTAAGAAATTTAAATTCTGGTCAACTAGCTAAACCACGCAGCTTTGCGCAGTTAGGGAAGCGCTTGACCACGATCTCGCCTGATGGTAAGCTAAGATACGGCCTAAGATGGAACGCGCTTCCCTAAAATGTACCTGTTCATTCTTTTCTTGAAGATCCCTAGATTGAACTCGTCTGGGAACACAAACTTAGGAAGCATGTTCCAGTCCCTTGCGGTGACTGGCGTAGTACTGTAATCACTTTAGGCAAGTCATTGAGTCGGTAAATGAAAAATGTGGAGTCGAACCTTGTCCGGGTACGTAGGACGTCCACCATATGGCGATGTCTAGAATCTGTGCGCCTCGACGATCGATAGAAAAACGGCGATGGCGGAATCAAATCGTGCAATTTCGCAGCGCACTCTCCAAAGTATCGGATAAAAAACCGATAAACTATCCACTCTGCGGCGATGAGCGAGGCTCTGGAGTTTTTTGCCTACCAGATCATCGTCGTTTATGAGCTGGTATTTGGCTGATCCATCCCAGAGGTGAGAGCAGTATTCCATGCACGAACGGACTTGTGCTTGATAAAGGTTGAGCAACTGACCCGGGCTGAAGTGCTGTTTCATCTTCGCCAGAATACCAAGCTTTTTGAGGCAACTTGGTCTTTAGATTCGATGTACGAACCAAAGTTAAGAGTAGGCGTTAAGGTGACACCAAGGATAATCATTATACGTTTTATTTATAGTAGGATTAAATACAATCACTTTTTAAAATCATAAAATAAAAGAGATTGTAACAATAAAAATAAAAGAGATAACAGACTTAAAATCATTTTAAAACATGTAATATAATAAACATTTACAGAAATAGTACACAGGTCAAAACAGGCAAACGAAAAAATTACACATGTTAAACATCATTTTTCGCCGTGTTGGTCCCGGCCTCCTTTGTAGAATAGGCCAACTGCCGTTCTGCCAGGCAGGTCGTAAAAGGCGACCGATTGGCTATCGAGTCACTACCATCGTGGCTACTAGGTGGTAGAGTTCTGCATTGTCTCGCCCGGGTCTGGTATCACCACCTTACCTATTCCTGCCGCAATAGCGTCAGTGCTTGTCGCTGTCGTGTTCCGGTTTGGAGGGTAAGGTAGCCGGTAAACTTATGCATGTGGCATTAGACCTCGCCACAAGATAGCAACGCATCATTAACATCTTTGGTGTCTATAGGCGATGGTTGACTCTTTCCATCAGGAGACCCATTTGCTTGTTTGCTATCTTATGATATAAAAAAAAAAATATTTTTTACATGTCTAATTTTTTCGTTACTTATTTTATGAGAAGTTAAAATAAACAGAAAATGAAACTTAATTCAAAAGATAGAGCCTAAAGATATAACTGTCGATTTTAATACATTCTACGAGAAGAAATTGATGAAAAACTATTTTCCTGTAAATTATATAATGACAATAGAGAAGATTTTACATGAGCATTTGCACAGGAAAAAAAATTAGTTGCCGATGAGTTCTCCGAGTGCTCACACCACTCGACAACTAGAGATGATTAGAGAGTTATAAAAATAGATCATTTGGAAGTGTGTCAAGTGATTTGGACAAAATTTGCAACTGCATTGTGACTGTAAATTGTGATTTAAGAGGAAGGTTTATAATTTATACAGCAAAACAACATTTGCCAGGTCAGCTAGTTTTGAATAAAATTGATTGATTGATTCATGATTGATTGAAGAAGGCAGCAGCATACAAACAATCGCTAATTTTGGGTTAGTAAGGATATCAGGATGATTTTTTCACATTATTGCATTGCATTGTCATCGATCTTTTGATAAGAATGCAAACGATGAAACTAATCCGACGTTTTAAAGTACTACGGAATCATTTTCAAAGTTATCGTTACATACTAACAAACAAAATATTAATACTTTTCCTTATGTTAATCTCGGGCTTCTTTGGAGAATAGGCCAACTGCCGTTCTTCCAGGCAGGATGTAAAAGGCGACTGATTGGCTATGCGAGTTACTACCATCGTGGTTACTAGGTGGTGGAGTTTTGCATTGTTTCACCTGGGTCTGGTACCACTACCTTACCTATTCCTACCGCAAAGTGTCAGCGCTTGTAACTGTCGTGTTTCGGTTTGGAGGGTAAGGTAGCCGGTAAACTTATGCATGTGGCATTAGACCTCACCATAAGATAGCAATGTATCATTGACATCTTTGGTAGGCGATGGTTGACTCTTTCTTTATAATATATAAAAATATATACGATCAAAACTAATAAAAGCGTGTTTAAAAAACAGATACTAAAATTTTGACCTAATTATCCAATAAGAATATTTAGTACGGGCACCTGCATAAAAATATCAAAGTTCATTGTTCACAGAGAGCAATTGCTGTCGTTGCATGTGTCGGTCTATGAATGAATTTGATAGTTTGGCTGACGCCGATCGACTTTAAAAAATTCTTGTAATATATTGAGGGCGATCTCATCAATCTCTTTTATATTTGTAGAGAGACTAATTTGACACCCGGGTCTGGTACCACCGCCTTACATATATCTGTCGCAATAGTGTCAGTGCTTGTCGCTGTCGGTTTCCGGTCAGCAATTGCTGTCTTTGCATGTGTCAGTCTGTGTGCGTGCCTATTATTAGCGCGGTAACTGTACTATTTGAATATTACTATATTAATTTTGTTCAGATTTACTGATTAGTTTAGCAATATTCATTTTTTATTCAATTTTTGTTGGTTGCATTTTTTATACCATAAGATAGCAAATAAGCAGATGTATCTCCTGATGGAAAAAGTCAACCATCGCCTAAAGACACCAAATACGTTAATGGAGCATTGCTATCTAATCTTATGGAGAGGTCTAATGCGACATACATAAGTTAACCGACTTCCCTCCAAACTGGAACACGACTGTGACAAGCATTGACGCTATTGCGGAAACAATAGTTAAGACGGTGGTACCAGGCCCGGGCGAGACAATTCAGAACTCTATCACCAGCCACGATGGTATCGACCCATATAGCCGATCGATCGATTTTTATAATCTGTCTGGCAGAACAACAGCTGGCCTATTCTTCAAAGAAATCCGGGACTAACACAAGGAAATCATGCATATGACCGTTAACTATCATGTCCTTCAATATGTACAGTCTTTTACCAGTCAATCTGTATACTACATAGATAACTAAGTGTCTAACTTTTCTTAAAGATGTACGTGCTTATTGTGAAAACGTGACGCCATTAGTGCCATTTAATTCTTAATTTCATCTCGTAGCATCAAACCAGAATACCAATGAGTTTGACTTCAATATTTGGATTACGAGCAGCAAATAAACGAGATCACACAAGCGTCGCGATTTCTTGGAATAAAACGATTGCATTTGCACGATTTTATGTTTCACACATACACACATATCAGAAAACTTAAAAACTCCCTATTTTTGCCCGTGTTGGTCCCGGGCTCCTTTAAAGAATAGGCCAACTGCTGTTCTGCCAGGCTGGGCGTAAAAGCGACCGATTGGCTTTGCGAGTCACTACCATCGTGACTACTAGGTGGTAGATAGAGTTCTGCGTTGTCTCGTCTGGTTCAGCTACCACCTCCTTACCTATTCCTGCCGCAATAGCGTCAGTACTCGTCACTGTCGTGTTCCGGTTTGGAAGGTAAGGTAACCGGTAAACTTATGCATGTGGCTTTAGAACTCACTACAACATAGCAACGCACCATTAACATCTTTAGTGTCTATAGGCGATGGTTGAATTTTCCATCAGGAGATACATCTGCTTGTTTGCTATCTTATGATATAAAAAATGCAACTAACAAAAATGGAATAATAAAGGAATATTGCTAAACTAATCAGTAAACCTGAACAAAATTAACGTAGTAATTTTCAAAAAGTAGAATGACCGCGCTAATAATAGGCACGTACACAGACTGACACATGTAAAGACAGCAATTGCTGACCGGAAACCGACAGCGACAAGCACTGACACTATTGCAGCAAATATATGTAAGGCGTTGGGACCAGACCCGGGCGCGACAATGCAGGACTTTACAAATATAAAATTAGTCTCTCTACAAATATACAAGCGATTGATGAGATCGGCCTCAAAATATTACAAGAATATTTTGAGGCCTAAGAATTCAATGTACACTTTTAAATAGCAAGTGAAGTTTAAAAAGGAATATAGTTTGAAGTTATGAAACCAATCAAACTTGTATGCTTTTTCTTAATCAAGTTTTTAGTCAAACAAATATTATTCTTTTCTACTATTTAGTTAACACTTTCTCTTATTTATAACCAAGCAAACCTATATATAAAAAAATCAATGGCTGTTCGTTAGTCTCGCTAAAACTCGAGAATGGCTGAACTGATTTGGCTAATTTTGGTTTTGAATTAATTGTTGAATTCCAGGGAAGTTTTAAAAGTTAAGAAAATATAGAAAAAAATGAGTAGTTAAAAAGGCAGAATAACGTTTGCAGGGTCAGCTAGTAAATTATAAAAATGACAGTTAATCTACGAGTATATCTTCTATATATATAAAAATCAATTGCTGTCCGTTAGTCTCAGTAAAACTCGAAAACGGCTGAACCGATTTGACTAATTTTGGTTTTGAATTAATTGTTGAATTCCAAGGAAGTTTTAAAAGTTGAGCAAATATAGAAAAAATGAGTAGTTAAAAGGGCAGAACAATGTTTGCCGGGTTAGCTAGTAAATTATAAAAATTACATTAGTTAAATAAATATAACAGTGATAGAAATATACAGGGTTACTTTCAAAGCTCCGGCCAAATTTTCAAAGGCAGGTCAGAATCGATAATATGTTCTATTTATGTAAAAAAATAATTTAAGAAATTCAAAATTTCATTTTTATTCTACATAAAAACAAAACGCATGGATATAATTTCAATTACGCAATATGCGAACTTAAATATTTAAGTGCCTTCAACCAAATTAAAAGTGATAAATAATAATAGCTTTATTGTGAAACAGTACAAGTGTGTAAGTGATAAAATATTACATATACATATATAATGTTATGTTTGTGTCTAAAATTGGATATCAAATTTATTGAATAGTCTTTGGTCAAATTTTGACCACTAGGTAATCGCTAGTTCTAAAATCTTAAGTCTGAATTAATGTAAAGAAAATCTTTCACTTTATGTAAATATTGTTACCAACTAGGAAAAATAAGTATAAGCCGTTGAGTAATAAAAGGTTAAATGAAGTTAAGTTAAAGTTATGATGTTCTGCCGAAATTGTGATACTTTTGTAATAAAAAGTTATGAATATTAGCATATTTATGGCAAACAAAATTTAAGAAATTTGTACTGAACAATTCTCTAAAAGCGTTTATTAAGATAATTTCGGGGTTTTCCCTAAAAATTTAAATATTAGTAACAACGTATGTTTCATGTTTGTATATTAACGTACCAGCACCTCAAAAAAGCATATGAGGTTATCGGTTCCAGTTATCTCAAAGGCTCGGAAAGCCTTGAATTCATCTGGGCCCTTTTTGAAAATTTTGCAAGAAAACACTTTCGCTAACAAGTGATTTTACGAAGGAATAATGTGAAGCATAGGTATTTGTCATGTGTGAAATAATTAATGAAATAAAATAAACATCAACACGCCAATCTCTTGAGCGGTAATCAGAGTGAACTTGACGTCGACAATGAAGACTTGCACTTATTTCCCCGTGTCCTTCCGGGCTCCCTTTAAAGAATAGACCATCTGGCGCTCTACCAGGCAGTTCGTAAGAAACGAACGACTGGCTATTCAAGTCACTGCCACTGTGATTACTAGGTAATAGGTATTAGAATTCCTCATTTTCTCGCCCGGGTCTGGTACCACCGCCTTATCTACTCCTTTCACAACAGCGTGAGTGCTTGTCATGTCGTGTTCCGAATTAGATGGTAAGGTAGCCAGTAAACTTACGCGCGTACAATTACCATCTCGCAAAATGAATAGCACCGCACCATCAACATATTTGGTATCTATACGCGTTGGTCCAAAAGAAAAGCCATGCGTCTATTTGCTAATTTGTGATATAAAAAAATAAGACTATAAATATAATATACGTCTTCACGGCATAGTATAAAACAAAGCAGCTTTCCGCTGTCTGTCCCTAATCTCTATGTATGCTTATATCTTTAAAACTACGCAACGGATTTTGATGAGGTTTCTTTTTAATAGATAGAGTGATTTAAGATGAAGGTTTATATGTATAATAACATCTATTATGTAGTAGAGAATACTGTTATAAATATATTTAGCAAAACAGCTTTTGCTTTGTTATATTATGAATGCTAGTTAACGATACTAAAACATAAAAATATATATTATACTAGCTGTTTCCCGCGCCTTCGTCCGCACGGACTTCGTTTACTCCGCACAGCTCCTCCCCCGTAGGTTATAGCGTGATAATATCTAGACTATATGTTGACCCGACCTATAAGTAATAATCATGCAAAATTTGAAGTAAATCCATGCAGTACTTTTTGAGTTTACCCCGGACATAAATACAGACAAACAGACAAACAGACATACAGACAAACAGACAAACATTCTAAAAAATATATTTTTGGCTTCGATATCGATTGTAGATCACGCCCCAAGTATTATTTTTAAAAAATATTTAATGTACAGTTTTGACTTTCCTACGATTTTATTATATGTATAGATATTAATACGTAAAGAAAACTTTGGACCTCTTTTTAAGACAACTTCACGAAAGCTGGAGTATAAAATTTGGCACAAAGTTTATATTGCGGAGGACTGTAGAGAAACCTAATAAAATGCACTAGAAATACATTATATTAATTAAAATATACATTATACATAATATATTCATGTGAAACACACCATAATATTCACACATGAATACTATTTTCTTTACCGCTAAATTCAGTTGTTAAACATGAAATAATAATAATAATAATAATAATAATCTTTATTTGATGCATTCAAAAGTGTACAATATTAAAATATAACGTTAATAACTACATTAGTCGAAGACTGTGTTGCAGTCATTAACGCCCACCTCGAACAGTCCACGTACTGACGCAACAAATATGTGTGTGTGTGTGTTTATGTATGTGTTTATATGTGAATGTTTGTGTTTGTGTATATATATATATATATATATATATACATATATATATATATATATATATATATATATATATATATATATATATATATATATATATATATATATATATATATATATATATATATATATATATATATATATATATATATATATATATATATATATATATATATGTAAAAATTGTACGTATAATTTTCATTGATCCCAATAGTAGCTCGACATCGTCATAATCAAGCAATCGAAGCCACTCACAATCATTCAAAACAGTTCTACATTTAGTTAAGGGAAGTTTGTAAATTTTAAAAGCTTTTATTGTTTAGTTTATTTATTCAATTTCGGCCACAAGAAATCGCTACTACATATATAAATACTGTGGCATGCATAATATATATTCAAATTCAGAAAAAATCTATGCTCATTCCACAAAATATGTTTGTTCCCGTCGGGAATTGAACCCGAGCCCCATAGGTTCGTAAATAAGTTCAATAACTACTTGACTAACATTGATTTACTAGCCTCCCGCACCGGTACAGTAGGCGCACAAAACTATGCCTTTACAACAAATCATTGAAATTTTCAGCTTTTCTGTACCGACTGTAATATGAAATTACTATAAATACTCTGTCTTTTAATGAAAATCGCATTAAAATTCGTTGCGTAATTTAAAAGTAAAAGCAAACACACAGCTGAAGTGACTGCTTTATACTATGATTATTTATAGAATTGGTAAAATTTTACCTAATAAGTGAAAACCATTTTATTTATTTTTCTTAAAAATATTCGGAGTTAAAAGATATAAGAAGAAATAAATATAAACGTCGCTTAACCAAAGAGCCTCTTCAAATTATATGGCCTTAAAAGCGATCAAAAAGTTGAAATTAGCTACTAGTAAGTTCCCCGGCATTGTATCCTTGCTGAGTGAATTAACATTATAGTTTCAAGTACAGCCAATTTTCTTAAGCATGTTCGTTTAATCTCGTCTATTTTCAAAGTTTTCTGCAATCTTAAAGTTCAGCTTTTTCAGACTACAAGATTGTTACGCTCTTATCTAGTAGTTTTATATAATTGCTTCATTAATAGCTTTTTTCTTGATGGTATACTGATAATAAGTTTTTATCTTCATTCACACTGGTTTGAACACTTCTTAACTAATTTCAGATAAATTAGAATATATATTCTAATATAAATAATATATATATTAGGGTGCTTCATTTGGGACGACTATTTTTTTTTCTTACTCCATTGACAAAATACTGTTCTAAACATAGAAAAAAAATTCTCACCAAAGGATAGCTCTTAATTTCAATACCCGGCAAACGTTGTTATATATATATATATATATATATATATATATATATATATATATATATATATATATATATATATATATATATATACCCGGCAAACGTTGTTCTGCCTTTTTTAACTGTTCTTATTTTTTGTCTATATTTTCTCACCTTTAAACCTTCCCTGGACTTCAACAATTAATTTAAAACCAATGGTGACATGGTAGAAAACTTATTTCAGGATTTTATTCATTATAGATAGATGAAAAGCAATTGAGGGAGTATGTCTATGATCAGGTACGAATAGATACGATTCCAATGGAAATTCAATTTTAGGTGTTTAGGTTTTTTTTAATTAACCTGAATTTGACCGTTGATCTTTATCTATTTTTTGCCAAATTTCTTTAAAATCGAGTTAGTGGCTTAATTGTTATAGTGTTACAGACAGACAGAGAGACAGACTTTTGCATAATTACTGTTCCTGGCCGATTTTGCCTATAGCGTCTGCTTAAGAAATAATAAATAAATTTATTGAAAGCATCAATGGCCCTGCTGTGTGACTACAATACTTAATTTTATTGACAAACGCACACCCGCATTGGGGGCACGTAAGGACACTTCCACTATAATTATATTGTGAGGCTGCTAGTGGTCGATCGTCCCGTTTGGCATCCAAGTCGGACTTTCGTTGCTCTTCGAAATCTATTTAGTAAAATATACACCAGATATAGATACATATCTACTCGAGGCGACAACTGGCCCATTCCTCCTACCAAGATGGATCTATTTGGCTCATTCTCTAAACATCTTTGTAGCGTAGAAACTGGCCACCTTGTTTTCGCTTGCCGTTCTGAAGTTCAGAGAAGAATATGCATATACTCACTTGTCACACATCCGCAGACCTGACCAGAGTGCTAAGTGTGAGTTTTTCTTTTCGCATTCGAAAGTGAGCGCGTTTCGAGTTTACTAGGAATTTGTATGTGATTTGTACAGCGCCACCTAGTGGTAAACTGGTTTCTCACGTTTACCACTAGGTGGTGCTGTACAAATCACATACAAATTCCTAGTAAACTCCAAACGCGCTCACGATCGAATGCGAAAAGAAAAACTCACACTTAGCACTCAGACCATCAGAGTTGCTGCCGTATGAGATAGATCTCAATCCCGCAGTATTCGCTCGTCAAAATACTTCAGTGTTTCTCATTCTATCCAACCATTTAATATTTAGCTTTTTAGCACTTAACATAATTATAATATCATAAAAATGGTAAGAATATTATGGTAAGAAATTTTACTCAATATATCTTAGATAAGAATGACGGGAATTGCCTCTCCTTTCAATACACGTATTATAAAAGGCTCCCTAAGGCTCCAACTAAATCGACATGGCCGTTTTGTGAAAAGCAATGCTCTCCATAAATTGTGAACGTTCAATGCATGGCACGGATCGATTCACAGACGCATTTCACGGTGAATTCTCGACAGGTTGACGGAATTCTAAGGTAAAATGAACGTAAGTAACGTACCTCTGATTCTACACCTTCTAGATTACGTCACGCTAGGACGGATGCAAACCAGAGCCAGAATTTAGAAGTTCGTATGGGTGCCTCAAGCACACAAGCTTAGCTGTTCTTTGTCATTCGCACGTCTCGTTTATCATCTCGGAGTTATTCTCAATTAAATCGAACCCGATAAAATGGAAAAATATTATAAAATACAAAATGTCACCCTATTTGTCCGAGTTGGGAGTGCAAAAACCTATTTTTTTTAATGTGCATTAGAAATATATACATCAAATTAATTTATAAACATTATACACACTATTTATGTAACATACAGACTAATATGTATACTACTTTATTTACAGCTAAAGTTTGTTATAATTTAGTAGAGATTTTATTGTTTAGTCTATAGTCGAATTTCGACCAGAGGGCAATTGCTAGTAGTATATAATTATGTGATTCATTTACCTGATAATTAAAAATTTATTTTTTATTCAATTTGTCTACTATTATTTTATTTCACAAAACTGAAATGTTCAAATCACGAAAGTACCTACTGATAAAAAAAATTATATATGTGAATTTCATCTGTAACGATGAATTTAAATTGGAGATAACTGAATAATGTGTAATTAATTGATGTAAAATAAATCTTGAATTGAAAATTTATAATAAAAATGTAATTATTTAAAAATATGTAAATGTTAAGGAACTACAATCTGCACGCCCATAAAAGGGTAGAATAGGAAGAATCATGCATTATTCAAACAAATAACTATGTATAACCTTATTCTTGCAAATAAAAATTTATTATTATTATACATTTATCTAGTTATACGTATGTATATCTAGCGATCAGTGCATTAGACGGAATCGATCATATAAGAAAGAAGAATTTTGCCACGTCGACACTAGCTCAGTGGCAGAGCGTCCCGGCTTGAGGGAGATGGTCGCGGGCTCGAGTCTCATATGTCGACATTTTTCTTTGTTGTTTTGAAAGTTTTTCGAATTTCCTAAGCACGGGGTGAGTGCTATAAAAATAAAATCTGAAATGTTTCATTTGTTATTATCTATATTAATATTGTAAATGCGAAAGTTTGGATGTTTAGATGGATTGATGGATGTTTTTTACTCAGTCTCGCAAAAGCTACTGGATGGATTTGAATAAAATTTAGCACACAGGTAGATGATGATGATATGCTACTTTTTATCCCGGAAAAATTAAGTAGTCCCGCGGGATTCGTCTTTATAATGCAGCGGGCTGCACACTGCAGCTATTAGAATAGAATAGAATAGAAAATGTTTATTTAAGACATACACCACAAAACTACAGAAAGATATCATAACACATCAAAAACATATTAACATTAAGAAAAGAAAAAACAAAACAAAAATAAGGACATAAAGCAAAGCAAAAAAAAATCTACACTAAAGAATCACAAGCCAATATAACTAAAAAAATATGTTCAGATACAAAGCAAAACTTAAAATAAAATGTATATATACAGCATGAAAAAAATAATACGTAAAAAAAGCGCCAGTCCTAGTAGCCATTACACTATAGTAATTAGTTAAGACAAAAAGAAACACTTTATACAAATAATTAATAAATAAGCTTTAATACAATTCAATTAGTCTAAATGTGTAACCTATCGTTTGATGTCCACTGTACTAAGTGGTGTGATGTCTCAAAATGACCAAGACTCAGCTAATGTTGAGAAAGAACTTCTCAACCTTCTACCTCAACGCTGGCTTTCAGTGTCAGCCAAACTACTCTAAGCGTTTTTTTTTTATATCAATAGATAGCAAACAAGCAGATGGGTCTCCTGATGGAAAGAGTCAACCATCGCCTATAGACACCAAAGATGTTAATGGTGCGTTGCTATCTCGTGGCGAGGTCTAATGCCACATGCATAAGTTTACCGGCTACCTTACCCTCCAAACCGGAACACGACAGCGACAAGCACTGACACTATTGCGGCAGGAATAGGTAAGGCGGTGGTACCAGACCCGGGCGAGACAATGCAGAACTCTACCACCTAGTTGCCACGATGGTAGTGACTCGATAGCCAATCGGTCGCCTTTTATGACCTGCCTGGCAGAACAGCAGTTGGCCTATTCTTCAAAGGAGGCCGGGACCAACACGGTGGAAAAGTTACCGAAAGGTGGCAGAATTATGTCGATTAATCAAAATTGTACAATGAATATTTTTTTAAAAGAATACTTGGGGCGTGATCTACAATTGATATTGAAGCCAAAAATATAGTTTTTAGAATTTTTGTCTGTTTGTCTGTTTATGTGTTTGTCTATATGTATGTCCGGGGAAACTCAAAAAGTACTACATGGATTCACTTTAAATTTTGCATGAATATTACTAATAGGTCGGGTCAACATATAGGCTACATATTATCACGCTATCCCCTGCGGGGGAAGGAGCTGTGCTGAGTAAACGAAGTCTGCGCGGACGAAGTCGCAGGCAACAAACAGCTAGTTTAAAATAAAATCACATACCTAATATACGTAATTACCACGTGACCGTTAAAAACATTAGTATATATAATACAGGAGAGTCGTTGAAATAAGTATTTTCTTGGAATAATAAATAAAAATAATATCGGACAGATGAAATAAGTAGTAGTAGATGATTAAATAAAACTGAAATGTGAAGGTGTAAATCAGAAATAACAACTTAATTCTTAACTTTAAACCGGAGAGAGACATGGGAAGGGTAACGAGTACATCTCATCAAAGTACGTTTTGAATAAATATTTATTTTTAAATTCTTATTATTAACATTTTTAGCAAAATATATTTTTAGGGCTAAATGAATCTATACATATTTGATTTTAAAAAAATTGTGTGATATTTAAATTGTCATTTTTAAATTTAAATATATACATACACATATATACATATATACACACACACACACATATATATATATATATATATATATATATATATATATATATATATATATATATATATATATATATATATATATATATATATATATATATATATATATATATGTATGTATGTATATATATATATATATATATATATATATATATATATATATATATATATATATATATATATATATACATATACATGTATGTGTACATAAGATTTAATAAATTTGTGTGATATTTAAATTGTAAAATTGAAATTTAGGAAATACTGATTATTAATTAATTATTATTATTTAATTAATAACAAGATAATTATGATGGGACAAGTCATATTAACTGTGTTACTTAAATATTTATTTTATATTAGGATAATAGAATTGTTTATGTTACAAGGTTATAATGGGATAGAATCGAAAATAATATTATAATATTAAAAAAATAATATTTAGATAATGTATTATTATTATTGCTGAAGTTGACCATTGATCAGATATTCCTTGTATTTATTCCTAAAACTGTTTTTTAACTGTAACTCCCGTAAAAGAGGAGGTAAATTGTTCCAACACTTTGTTGCAGCGTATCTAAAACTACCACAAAAAGCCAATGACCGGTGTTGACCTACAAGAAGTAAGTTAAATTATAAATCATTAGATGAGATATTTCTTTTTATATTTTCTTATATCCGATAGAGTCCATGATAATCTAACCTGTAATTAAAATGCAAAATAAAGAAAAAAATCCCATGTTCGTTCAGACTCCATCCCGTGTATTTTCGGGTTCCTTTGAAGAACATACCAACTGCCGTTCTGCCAGGCAGGTTGTAAGAGTCGACCGATTGGCTATACAAGTCTGCAACGTTTCGACCGGATATGTGGTACGGCTGCCTTACCTATTTCTGCCGCAAGAGCGTCAGTGCTTTTCAGCGTTGTGTCCCGGTTTGGAGAGTAAGGTTGTCGGCCACATCTTTGGTGTCTATATACGATTCTCTAGCCATGAAAGGAACCATCTGCTTGTTTGCTATCTTATGATATAAAAAAGAAAAGAACTGACGATCCCAGTTGAACATACTAACTACTACACTAATAAGGTAATCAAGTTTATAATCTTACCTAGTATACCAAGTCTATAATTGATGGTGACCACCACAAGACCCGCGTGGGATGCTAGCACGGTGCCATCGTACGGGTTCCCGGAGCTCCATTCGTAGCTCTCTCCATGCACGAAGACGAGGACAGGATACCGAGCCACCGCATCTCTCACGCCAGCTGTAAAATAAATTTTATTTAAATTAATGTCCTAATAAATTTGCACCAACAGGATATGAATCTCTTGTGTTAGTTTGGGAGATAAATAGATTATATGCCATCTTACCAGGCAGTTTGAAAAAGGCGAAGATTTACTACACATATCACTGCCATACTACTAAGTGGTAATAATAATGGTCAAATGCTTGTACTTTTTTTTCGTATGATATTCGAACACAAAGTATATGAGAGTGTTTACAAGACACAATGTGTTGAGGATTTTGCCACAGCTCCCCAATAACTGTCTCCCTGTGTAGAACCGGACCACCCGGATGTGGTGAAATTCCACAATGTATCTGGTTTGATCCGTTACACAGATAGCAAAGAATTATTAAATAAATTGGCTAAGTGCATATTGGACCACGCGCAATGTAGGGTTTCGAAGTTGCCCGTCACAATAATGCAGACTAAGAAGAGGGCTTTTAATGTTTTATACTATGAATGGTTAACCTATTTAACGTCAATTACGGATATATCTGCACCACAGGTCCATCGCCCATAAAAACTTCTTCAAGTAAATTTCATAAATTGGTCGACTGTTACTCAAAAACTTGTAAAGCCTTCTAAGTTGTATTAGTTTTCCTTTTAACTTCATTATATTTACTACTACCAAATCAACTTTTTACTAAGTGCATAAAATGAATGTTTACACTTTGCTCATGTCAAAAAATTGTCCGTTTGCCTGTCTGTCTGTTGATTCCTGCTAATCCCCAAAAGCTTGTCTGATTTTGCTAAAGTTTTCTCAAACTTATTTGATTATATTATAGGGAGCAAATTAGGCTACTTTTATTTTATAAAAAATATTTAGAGCTCCGTGAAAGAAGTCGTGGCGAAATTGCAGGCACTGCTAGTTAGTAATTAAAAATTATCATTATAATATAACAAAGGATTTGCAAAGTGTAAACATAAAATACGTGCCAATGAGAATATAATTTTTGTACGTTAACAGAATAGACTAAGAAGAAAAAATTAGCCATTATATGAAATTATTCCTTAGAAATTCAATGAAAGGTCATTTTCGTAATGTCGTCTAGACTTGGGATAACAATGCTTGGCAATAATATTTTATTGTGAGGATACAGTATTTCTTTAGAAATAACGTTTATACTTTTTGTCATCACTAAATAGTATAAAACAATGTCGCTTTCTCTGTCTGTCCCTATGTATGCCTAAATCTTTAAAACTATGCAACGGATTTTGATACGGTTTTTATAATAGATGGATTGATTCTTAAGGAAGGTTTTAGTATATAAACGTTTCCGATATTCCCATGGAAACAAAAGCCATGCGAGTGAAACAGCGGGCTATTACTATAGTAATTCATATAACATTCTTTATTCTAATAAGGCTCTTTTACGTAGATAATAGTGGGACGAAATATAAGAAAGCCTGGTTTAAAAAAAAACAAATGGTAATATTATCTTCATAAAACAATAACACTGACTATCAACGTAAAGCTAAAATTAGTAAACCTAGAAATACGTTTTGTCGTGTAGGGAAGACTTAAAAAGGATTTTCAAAAACTGTCCCCTCAAAGAAACAAAAAGAAATAGAATTTAATAATAGACTTTGAATTATTCAAAAATTATTCCTCGAAGGTGGAAGGAATATACGGATATTGATAAAGAGCGAGTCGAGCCACGCACAATGTAGAGTTCTGAAGTTGCCCTTCACAATAATATGGACTAAGAAAAGGCGTTGATTATTTCATACTATGAACATTTAACCTATTTAACGTTAATGACGGTTTTAACTGCACCACAGGTTCACCGCCTATAAAACTTCTCTTTAAAAGTTAGCCGACTATTACTCAAAAACTTGTAATTTTTTTCTAAGCCGTGATAATTTTCCTTTTAAGTAAAGTTTCTTTTTAACTTCATTATATTTACTACTACCATAAATCTTTTCTCACCCCCAGAATCAACTGTTTAGCTGGCAGAGGGGGGGGGACACTTGACTCTAACAAAAATTAGCACTTCAAAGCTCAATATTTCATAAACGAGACCCTTAAATGAAAATTAATTAAAAGTTATTAACATATACTACCATAATATAGTGTGCATCGTCAATGCAACAAATCAATAATAATAAATATTGAGTGTTAAAACGCGAAATCGGTTGGTGTTAAAAATAAAAACAAAGTAAAACAGTATAAGTGCTTATACGTGATATAAATACACGTTTATTTCTTTGCATCAGAAGAATTATCTCTCATATATAAAACAAATAAAAAGTTACGTTATAATAAATAATTGGTATGAGGTAAAGCTTAGAAAATAAACTTAATAATAAAAGAAATGTAAGTGGGTCAATCAACTTTTATTTGTCCTGTAAGTACTATGTTTTGTCCCTGACCAATAATCGCAGTTCTAAAGAAAATTAAGTGTTTTTTTGTTATATGTCTCATTTATCTTATTATTAAGCAAACATACGAGTGAATTATTTAAAAAAAATGACTATTAAACTGGAATTTTAATGGTTGTCCAGGTGACAAAACATCTGAATGTAGTGTTTTTTTATTTGTCCCCCAGTACCTAATTACAATGAAACATTATTTTATACAAAAAAATACTATATGGCAATTAATTACGCTTGTACATAACTATTTATTACAATGTTCACTAAGATGCTAGCATATAGATTTTTGTTTGTTTCATAATTTTACTGAATTTTTTGCATGTTCGTATTGGTCCCTATTATATTTTATTATTCCGACTTCCACCGGACAACGATAAAAAGTTCCGAAACCAAAACATAGGTGGAGTGATCAGTGCATTGACAATAAATCGGTCGATTTGGTGACAACACTCATCCAACCGCCATTTTGATTTCATCATTGCCGCGCTGTCAGTCGGCCGCGCGCGTTTTGAAAAAATTGGTGGCTTTTTTGTGTGTCTACCGGACAACCAGCACAAAAACGTAAGTATTTGATGTATCATAGTAAATAAAAATGAAATATATTCTATTTTATCTATATTTTTCACTGCGCGTAAGACCTAACTCAAAATATCATTATTTATTATCAGGAAGCGCAAAGACTGATTAATGTCACTTGGACAACCAGTCACTTGGACAACCAAAACCGTTGTCCGTGGGACATTTTGGTTGTCCATAGGACAATTAATGATAGAATCAGAATAAAGCAATATTTTTCTTTCAATAATTAGTCACTGAAGAGCCTCTTACAAAGACAATCTTTGTTATGAACAATCAGGTGGTTTTAACTTGTTATGTCCTAACCAAACTCGGCACAATCTTGTGAGTGAAAGTGATAAATTGACAAATATTAATTTTACGTGTTCCTTTCCCGAGAATCGAACCAGGGAACTCCGGATCCTAAGACTAACGCTCAAATCACTACACCACGGATGTAGTTAGCTTACTTACTTAACACATTTTTGTCATATCTAATAGTTCTATATTCTAAATTATTTTCGTTATTATTTTTAGATAATGGGTTTGACGAAAAAAGAAAAATCAAGACGTTATAAGTGCAAATTAGAGTCAAAAAAGTATTTAAGCTCATTAAAGAGGCTGTTAATGTTTGTAAGTTAATAAGGAAGAGTTGTCACGTTCATAGGTCTGTTCATTATTTAGTCATATATTGAAATGTTAATTTTCGTAAAAAAATATAATAAAACTGAAAATTATTGTCTTACAGTTGTTTTTTTTTTTTTTAAATAATAATAACAAACACAGGCGATTTCAATCCTAGTATCGCCTTTGAACTCCCGAGTATGTCTTATGGATAACCGTATAAGTCCACTGGACAACCATTTTGTCCCTGTCTCCTAAAGACACATTATCGTCAATTTTATTTAAAAAAAAACAGTGAGGTTTACAAAATTTTCAAATATGCATGTAACAATTAGAAGTGAAACAAACAGTTTTAAATATCACGTATGAATTATTACTTTACAACTTAATTGAAAAGTTCGTTACATTTAAAGTTTGTCGTTGTCCAGGAGACAATATAATTGGAAATAACGTATCAATTAAAAGCCACGTCTTTTATTTATGGAAGACAAATTTTAATCCATCCTATATTAAGTGAGAATAAAATAACGGTTCACAATTTGACTGAATTTCAAATGGTTCAGAAGTCTATTTAGTTAGTTGACCAAGGGACTATCTTAACTAGAGTCATGTGGATTTTGGAGTCCATTTTACTATTTTATTTAAATAAATCGTTCTGCTCTATGTAAATTCTTAAAATATATATAATTATCTAAAGAAAAAACGTTAAAATATAAAAAAAAAATCAAATAAAATTTAAAAAATTAAATTTGTCATACATGTACACTTAAAAGTTGATTGACCCAAGTACTAAATTGTCACATAAAGTTGGGAATTTTTTTGTCAAAATCCTAAGCGTTGACAAAGTTAACGATATCATTCCAAGGAATAGCTGAGATATTTTAACTCAAATAGAGCGAATGTACCACAGATAAAAGTATAAAAAGTATGGCCGCATGAAATGATAGCTGTAGCCTGTAGGACATTTTATTATGGCCCCCGCTTAACGTTATGGCGGCATACGCCTGACGTTTCTTTTTATAGTGAGGTGGTGATTTAAATGAATCGTAATATAATCCGTTTTATTTAACGTAACGTCAGCCTTTTATTCCGTAGAAAAAAATAGCAAGTGCTTTACTAGAAAAATATAGTTAAACAAATTAATTGTAATGTCCACACTAGTGCCGGTTGTGTAAGCGGTATGTGGTGCTATTAATAAGTTTATTTGCGTATGCGAGTAAGTTAACGCGTGTTTACGACATAGTCATACCCATGAAGCTATATTATATCTGGAGGCAACATTTCTAATACCTACTTGAAACCTTTTAAATACTGCTGTCATCTTCTGAGGTCTTACCCTCTCTTTCTAACTCAGCTGTATAAAAAGAGATGGTGAGACCTCATAGACAGAGATATAACGTGAATATTTATTTCAATTTATTAGTACGAGTGCTAGTTCCACCTATACCTAATACTTCATGGATATCCCTGAAAATGAATAAGGCAAAATGAACGCTTACTTAACCATATCTACCGTCAAATTTGTGTATCCATAAGACCGTTATTTTTTATCACTAGCAATTGCCCTCTGTATGAATTTCGACCGTAAATTAACACAATAAAATCTTTTCAAAGAGTTCCATTAGGCGGTCATCCAGGTGTGGCGCCGCTGGTCGGTACCGCTGAAGAATCACTATGAAGTAATGGAACCAACGGGCCAACTATTGTTAGGGTGATGCCATAACTGTGGGGGTTGATGACGTCACACCCGTGACGGGGAATGAATCGGAACGAGTGGGACAGGGTTGCTGCATAAATTCCATTGAACGTGGAAATTTCAAAGTGGACTCCAAAAAGCGTAGATGAGGCGTAATTTGTGAAGCTAGCTGGTGCTGTTGGAAGCAGAGGGGATTATCTGTTGACGATGATGGTCAGAAGATTTTTGGTTGCTGTGTGTGTTTTATTTTTTGATGGATAACCACTGTTGCGTTTTAGTCACAGTATTTCTAGTCAGTAGTTATCACGTCGGGGTCACCATTGTGGAACTGCAGGACGATACCACTGGAGAGCTTAATGGTAGAACTAGCGGGCCAATGGTTGTCAGGATGACGACTTATCAACGGAACTATGAAGATTGATGACGTCACACTCGTGATGGAGATGCGAAAGAGGAAGATCTTCCCAACCAGGCAAGGTGTACTGCCTGGGGACCGAAGTCAAAAAATTAATGAAAGGCATTGTTAATGGTGACGAGACGTGGATGTACGAGTTTGACATGCAAATTATTCAACACGTTTCGTAGTGGCACCTTCCAACTGTATCAAAATCGAAAAAACAACGCTAAAGTCGATCAAAAGTCAAAGTCATGTTGATTACTTTCCTTGATTATGGAGGCGTTGTAAACTCGGAATTTTTGCCGGTAGGTGAAATAGTAAATAAAGAATATTATTTAAGCATTATCTGTCGTTCAAGAGATTTTATTTTTGGAAAGAAAATTCTTGGATATTGAACCACGATAATGCGTCTTCTTACATAATTGTGAACAAATTTTTTACCAAAACCTCAACAAATACCATTAAGCAACCACTTCATTTACGTAATATGGCTCCAGGCAATTTTATTCTTTTTCCTAAACTCAAATTACAGTTCCATAGCACCCATTTTCATACGGTAGAAGACATAATCCTTTTTTGCGTCTTACCCATGGAGGCGTGTGTGCTTTTCGCTGGAAGATCCAGATGTCGTTACTGACTGCGTCGCTATGTGGTGCTGCAGGGAATGGAACTTTACATTCAGTTTTCTCCTGTACACGTTGGTGGCAAGTCTCAGCCATGGTTTGGTCGCTAATGCAAAACGGCTTTACGCCGAAATCAGGAATCCTAGCATGTCTGGGTCGCGGCATCGGCATCGCAGGATGTAAATACCAGCACACTCACAAAGGAGTACAATTATCGCTAAAGAAAAAAACCGAGCACATTGGCAGAATAAGCGTGAGGCTAGTTCGCCTTCCTTCGGGAACTCGTGCTTTCTGGTCTCTAGCCAAAGCTGTTCAAGGAAATTTCTGTATGCCCCCCTTTCCACCTTTGCACAAAGATGATGTCTCAAATGGATCACCAGTGTTCTGACGGATCGGAGTATTAAGATCGTTGTTGATGGCGCATGCTCTGACCTTAAACTCGTCAATGCTGGTTCTTCAAGGTTGTGTGCTATCGCCTACGCTGTTCTTCTGCACATTACTGACATGTTGCGATCGAGCAGCATTCATTGTTATGTGGATGACAGTAGAGGCGATGCTTTATACTCGCCATAGCGGAATTTCTCGGGAACACGTCAACGAGTGCCGGCACAAACTGGTGTCAGAAATTGAAAAACTTTCAGTAGCTTCGGAGTGGGGTCGATTAAATTTGGTCAAATTCAAACCCATTAAGACACAAGTTTACGTATTCATCGCAAAAAATTACCATTTGTCGTATCACCTCGTTTTGAAAATACTTCCCTGAAAGCCACAGCCAGTATTGGAATACTTGGAGTCGACATATCGAGCGACGTTCAGTTCCGCGGTCACTTGGAAGACAAGGCTAAATTAGCCTCTAAAAAGCTGAGAGTTCTCAGCAGAGCTAGGCAATACTTCACACCGGCTTATCGCTTATTGCTTTATAAGGCCAAAAGCCGGTCTCATATGAAGTACTGCTTTCATTAATGGGAAGGGGGCTTCACAGTACCAGCTCCTTCCTTTTGATCACATTCAATGTGAGCAGCTCGAATCGTCGATGACGGGCCTATTTCAAATCGGCTTGATTCTTTAGCGTTACGTAGAGATGTGGCATCACTGCATCTTTTATTGGCTTTATCATGGGGAATGCTCCGAAGAACTGTTTGGATTAATTCCTGCCACCGAATTTCACCATTGGACATCGCGATAAAATTAAAAGTTCCATCCTTACCACCTCGATGTCTGGAAATCCACAACCGTGTGATTCTCGAGGCATTTTTTGCTCCGCACTACTCCTATGTGGAACCAGCTATCGGCAGAAATTTTTCCAAACGGATACGACTTAGGGACCTTCAAGAAAAGAGCTTACTAATTCTTAAAAGGCCGACAACGCAATTACAAGGCCTCTGATAGTGTAGTTGTCTATGGGCGGCGGTAATCATTTACCATCAGGTAAGCCTCCTGTCCGTTTGTCCCCTCTTCTATAAAAAAAAAATAAAGAAAATCCGCGGTGAGACTAAAATCTCAATTTCGGAAAAAGCATTTAAAAATGTTATGATTGCATTATTCGTTGGCGTAAGTGTATTTTTCTGAAGGAGCATATTCTTAAGGCGAAAAAATAAATTTGGATGAATAACTGACATTTTGTGTATTATTGATCTTTTCCCGGTACTTTCGTATATCATATCGGACTCGGGCGAGACTTTGCAGAAATATATCGCCCAGTAAACTACTTTCGTTTTTTATCCCTTCAACCTTATAAGCTTCCCTTATATATTATTATATTCACGTTCAAATGTTTCAAAGCAATATAGCATTTTCATTAATATTTCAAGTAATACTCGAATTCAACTCCCTTTCTATTTTATTTATTGACGTCAAACGATATGAGTTCTCCGTCTCGACATAGTTGTAACAAGTTTTCTGATACTCATCTCTTGTTTCCCAGTTAGTTTTATTGCGAGTTATTTATTGATATCGATTGTGATACTGATCATTTTGAATCGTAGTTGTTTTGTTAGTTTTGGGAAAAACAAGACACTATCTGTGAATAAACTTGAAATTAATTTCATTCGATTTGCCATGAAATTTAACTAAAAATAAGCATTTACTATAACTCCAAAATGATTCCATACTTTGCATCGCTAATGCTGCCGTGTGTTATTTAGCAATATGAAAAAAAATACAGCGTTATATCTAAAAATATATATGGGTCACACTAAAAGTTTTGCACTTCTAGCTAATCGGAACTATTTGAATTTCGAATGTTATATTTTTAAAACGTTACAACTTTCTTTATAAAAAAAAAAATAATTGGGATTTGTCAATTGTTTTTTTATCACACATCAAATTTCTACGTACACAACGAAAATGGAATTAAGTCGAAAAGATTTAAGAGCGATGATTTTTTATGATTTTAAAAGTTCTCTTTCTCCGCAAGACTGTGGCGCTCGTCTTCTCTCAGCTACGGGTCCCATCTGTACAATTCCACTTGAAGATCAAAAGAGTGTTAATGCCGAGTGGTATTCTACCATTTGTTTGCCCAGTGTGTTAGATAAAGTTCGTGAAAGATAACCCAAAAGCCGCATTCTCCTACACCATGATAACGCTTCTTCACACACGGCCAACAAAACAAAGCCATTTTTAGCTTCCGAAAAAGTACATCTCGTCACTCATCCAGCACACAGCCCCGACCTAGCACCCTGTGATTTCTGTATTTTCTCCAAAATCAAAGATTTGATGAGAGGTTTTGCTTTTACCAACTCCGAAGGGGCAGTGATTGCGTTCAATCAGCACGTAGAAAACATGCCTTCAGATCTGTGGTCCTCCTGTTTTAAAAAATGGTTCGATCGCATGAAAAAATGTTTAAAATATAAAGGAGTTTATTTCGAAAAGTAATAAACATAATATTTTGGTTATAACATGTCGTTTTTTTAAGTAACGCAAAACTTATAATATGACCTACGTATAGAAATTCATGCAAGCTATATATGTCATATATAGATTATTATTAACTAATTATTAAACCTGGAACAAATATTTTATACCCCCTTTTAAGACAAATACACGAACAGTGGAGTATGAAAAGCGCAGTTAAAGTGCGGAGGAGTGCAGAAACTTATTATTTTTAAATAATATATATATTAGAAACAAATTTAATTAATGTAAATAAACGTCAATCGCACTAAATCGTGTTATAACATTAACACATTTAACTTTATAGTATTTTCTTTATGGCTAAATAATCAAAATAAAAATAAATTTTACTGTCGCCTCTGTGGTCTAGTGGTCCAGCGTAGACGTTGACCACATGAGGTCCTGGGTTCGATTCCCGGGTCGGGCACATAAAAAAGTGCTTTTTTTTCAGTTTTTCGATAAACACAAAGTTGCCCGGGATTGGGAAGTGCCCAGTTGGCGATAGGCTTGTCACCTATTACATAGTGGAACAAAGTATCTTCGGCTAATCGTAGGTGCACTTGTTGTACCTCTGCTTACCTCTTCGGGGATACGGGCGTGAATATACTTCTTGTTTAGCCTATGGTCAAATTTTAAGCGCGACCGCTAGCATAGATTGTTATTACTAAATTATTTTTTTATATATTCAATCATATACCAAAAAATAGATACCTATTTTTTATAATGGGGGTAGCCAGCAAACTGATAAATTGATTGTTTATAGATAGAAGTAGCATTTGTTATTTGTACAAACGGATGATTTTTCTCATGAAAGGAAAAAATATTTATTCTAGATACACCAAAGGTGTTAATGATGCGTTATGATCCGTAAGGAGAAGTATAATATATTACATGCAGTACTTACTGGCTAACTTGTTTTTCCAACAGAACACAACAGTGACAAGCAACGACATAACCTGTCGTGAGGTGGTGGTATCGAAATCTAGCAGGTTATAGCAAAATTCTATCTGTCAATTTAGCTAATTGTTCCCCTTTTACGAACTGCCTGGCAGAATGGTATGGTTTAGTCTTGTCACAATTACAAAAACAGACCATAGTCTGTTTTTGTAATTGTGATAAGACTAAACCGAGAACAAATCAAGTCTGATCTCAATTACAAAAAACAACTGCAATACTACAAAAACGTAGATGTTTTGCTATTAGTTCAATACACTTTTACGATCTTTCCATACGTAGGCAATATAAATTTATGATTTTTCCATCGAAAAGGAATACCATATTCACCGATTGCGAGCCATAAAAGAGAATGAACGAAAAGGATCGCTTAAAACTTTATGACTGAAAAAAAATAAAAAGCCACGTTGTCAAGCAACTATCTTGCAAACCGATTTGCATTCAAAGGAAAATCAAAATGGTTTTAGAGTAGCAAAATCTCAGATTCACGCATCTTTATTTCAACCGAAAAACATTGGAAACTTATCGGAATCGTCACGTATCTCGGTTCAAATGGGATGGCAAAAAGAAAACCCGTGTATCAGACGGATTTAGCATTGGCAAGTGTTGGGCGTGAGCTTTATCGGCTCCATAGATTGGGAAATAAATCAACTTTTTTGTTTGAACTACGTGCTGAATGTGAATTAGTGTGTGGATTACTTTTTGGATAGGGTAATTCTGTTTTGTGGTCCTTTCAGCCCATCAGGAATTTACTTAAAGGCTAGTTCATTATTGTTAAGTTTTGAAAGGAAGCCTTTTTTCCTCAACTTCCTAGGAGGATTATATTTTTCAAGTGTATATGTGTATATTAGTATACGTATTAATATATATTGAAACCTGGTGGAAGCTAAAGGAGAAGAAGAAGGCTGAGATTGAAGAACTGGTGGCTCTTCCTAACATAATAAGAGAAATAAAAGCTCAAAAACTCCTTTGTCTCGGCCAAATTGAAATAATGGGAGAAAATTGAGGAGTAAAGAGAGCATATCTGAGCCGCTGATTACAGACGTTACATATAGACCGTGGTCCCAAAAACAAACATTTTTTTGATTAATAATAAGCTGAATTTTTGTGAACAGCTTCGTTTTGATGAGACAACCACCTTTTCTATCTTTGAAAAATCTCAAATCGGGTAACTAATAATAATAAAGATAGATAAAAAAGAAAAGTTTAGAATGTAAAACTAAGAAAAGATCCACTTTACGTGCAGGATAATGTTACCTTTGAATTACAACAATAATTAACAATTTTTTGTGAGAAAATTGGGTTGTTTTTAAATTGATTAATATCAATTTAAGAATCTCATAATTCCGAAACTTTAGAATGTAGGGCTCGTCAGATAAACCCTCGAATCTGTAAGAAAAAAGTCATCGTGTTTTTCATAATATAGTCAAGCGATTAAATTTGAAAAATAATTATTGTTATTAATAAATATTTTTCCTTCGCCGAATCAAAATTTTCAAAGCCCCATAACTTTATTAGTTACCCGATTCGAGATTTTTCGAAGATAGAAAAGATGGTTGTCTCGTCAAAACGTAGCTGTTCACAAAAATTCGGCTTTTTATTAATGAAAAAAAAAAACGACTAGCGCCTCACAACGCCTTCGCTTATAAGGCCTGCGTCGGCGTATTCTACAAGTATATCCACTTAAGCAATTTTGCATATTAATAAGATTAAAGATGTTTTATACAGGGTTATGTTTTATCACCTGCCAAAAGTTAAAAAGGTGGTTCAGACCATGAAAATAAACAACTTTCCCAAAGAAACACGAGTCGAAAAGTGAAAAAAAAATTCAGACCTTCCATACGAAATCGACCACGTGATCGAGCAGTTTTCTATGGGAGGGTCGAATTTTTTTTCACTTTTCGACCCATGTTTCTTTGGGAAAGTTGTTTACTTTCATGGTCTGAACTACCTATTTAAATTTGGCAGGTGATAAAAAAATAACCCTGTATATGATTCTGAAGTGAAAGGGCGAAACTAGTCAAAAACTATATCTGGGATTAGGATTTTTCCAGAACTTTTCTAGCAATTAGTTGATGCGTTAAAATAACTTACAAAAAATTTTTTTGAATAAAGTATTTACGAGTTTTTTTCCTTCATAATATAGCAAACTAGCAGATGGCTCTCCTGAAGAAAAGAGAAGAACAGCGCCCGTAAACACCAAGAATGTTATTGTTGCGTTGCTATCTTTGTGGCGAGGTCGTAATGCTAGATACATAAGTTTACCGACTACCTTGACCTCCAAACCAGAACACGACAGTAGTAATGACTGACGCTATTTTGGCAGGAAGACTCTACCGCCTATTTAAATTTTTGATTTTGTAAAAAGTGAGAAAACATCCACAAAAATACTCTCTGCTACTAGCATACTATCGCGCCTGTAGTTTGGGATAAAACATTCCCTTTTAATCCTATATCAAAGGCCTAAAACTCCATAACCATACCCGGGTAGGGTATTTACCACACATCACTGAAGTTTGCTAAAGGGTTAGATTGGTCTTTCACTTACCACAAAAACTTTTGGTCCGTTGAAACTTCTGTTATATGCTGCTAGTACATGCCATAATTATTCTGCCTATAATTACTTGAAATAATTACTTTTTTTGGAAAATATCCCCAGTTAAAAAAAATGATAATTCACTAAAATAATTACTTGAATATTGGAATAATAATACAACACTTAAATATTGGAATTCCCAAAGTCAAAACTAAAAGTAAGCCGCTCTGGACTTATGCAATGTCATTAAAAATCCATACTAACATTATAAATACGAAAGTAACTGTCTTTCTGTCTTTTCTTTACTCCTACACCACTGAATCGATTTAGATGAAATTTAGCACGAAGATAGATTAAGATCTGAGAAATAACATAGGATAGTTTTTATCCCCGAAATCGCACGGAAACAGGAACTATGCGGTAAAACCCCGGGATTGTCTTTAGAAATTTTTCCACGCGGACGAAGTTGCGGGCACAGCTGTAGTAAAAGTATCTTCACCCCCGTATCCCCGAAGAGGTAGGCAGAGGTGCAACAAGTGCATCCACGACAAGTCGTAGATACTTAGTCCCACAATGTGATAGGTGTTAAGCCTGTCGCCAATCGGGCAATCATCAGATCCCTTAGTATAACTATTATAAAAGGCAACATCGTATAAATAAAATATCTGAGTATCGTCATTTGAGAAATAATATTTTTATAACAAAAAACATAATATTATTAATACCTTCCGTATTTCTATGGGGATGATATACATATAAGTTAGCTAGTCGCCTCTGAGGTCTAGTGGTCCAGCGTTGGCGTTGACCAAATGAAGTCCCGGGTTCGATTCCCGGGTTGGGCACATTAAAAAAAAGTTTTTTCAGTTTTTTCTGTAACTAACTATAAGTGAAATTATATGTTAATTTAGTACCTAATGTTCAAATATGTAATTACAATAATTCACATGTAATTTTGTTGGTGGTTCATAATAAATAAATAAACACAAAGGTGCCCGGGATTAGAAAGTGCCCGGTTGGCGAAAGGCTTGCCACCTATCACATTTGTGGGACCAAGTATCTTCGGCTAATCGTGGGTGCACTTGTTGTACCTGTGCCTCCCTCTTCGAGGATATGGGCGTGAAGATCTCAATAGATAGATAATAGAGAAATTAATCTCGTATAGATAACATCAGATAACAACTAATCTATTTAACTGATTTTGAATAGTAACAAACGATAACAAGGGATATTATAATAAGCGAACACAAACAAATAATTATTCATAACTGCCCCAAAACAATACTCCCAAGGCACTTCGATAAACAATTTCGTGCCTAAAATTAATGTAAGTCCGAACAGCCAATAACAAGAACATCCCTATGGGCCATTAATTATCACACAACCTTGTATAATAAATATCGATATTCTAAATAACTGTTTAAAACCCGTCGGGAACAGTTATTTTGTACTATAATACTAACTTATTCACTGCCCATGTAAGCAGTTTTTACATAATTTTGTGTAACCTCTAACGGAAAAACGAGGGGTGTTACAAATTTAACTAATGTATCTTTGTATCTGTTTGTCTGTATATGGAATAGCTCTCAAGCGAGTAATTTGATTTAATTGGTTTTTAGTTGGGATTGATGCAAATAGAGAACGTCGTTTTCAGGACATTAACATTTTAGGCATTATTGTCATGATATCCGTAAATTTATAATTTAATAATTCCAAATAATAGTTACAGGTTTTCTTTAAGTTACATACTGGTGTGTATAAATATATGAATTCGTGAATATATGAAGGCGTGTATAGCCAATTGGTTGTATTTTCCGACCTACCTGGCAGAACGATATTTAGCTATTCTTCAAAAGGAGCCCGAACCAACACGGGGTATTCAAGCTAATAATTCCAAGTTTTAGTTATACGTTTAATTTTATTACTATGGTTAGTTTTCTGATTTTAGTTACATGTATATCATATACCTACTATTGATCGCCCTGTCGCATTGGTCGAGTGGTGAGTGACCCTGATTACGCAGTCGACGGGGCTCGGTTTCGATCACAGACGGGAACAAGCATTTGTGTGGTGATTATAATTAAATAAATCTCCGTTTTCTTTTTTATTTACATAACAAAACAAATAATTATAATTACTAATAACAATAATATATTGTTGAAATTTAAATTTGTTTAATATGTGACACTCGTAGTAAATGATTTAGATATGTTCCATATTAACGGAAGTAAGGCTTGTCTCCTATTCGAAAATATCGATTTGAGGGAACTTCGACTTTTACCGACGTCACTAGCAAAAAGTTCATAATTAAACTCAATGTCAATAATTTGTTATTGTAATTATTAATTTTGTTATGTAAATAAAAACAGAAAACAGAGTGTTATCAACCGCGCTTGACCTGTGTTATGACGTCATAATAAAACAGATAACGAATGGTATAAATAAATAAGCGGGGACATCATGTTTTCGATTCGTTGTAATTCTATCGCTTGTTGAGGGCATTACTCTGCCCAAAAAAAAACTTGAGAGGGGTCAAGGGACACCCGGATGACACGAAGTTCCTTTTATTATTATTTACAAAAAACCTGTATACACTCAACAAAAATAATCGTCGCGACACCACACTGTTCGTTGCGAAATAGAAATGAAAATATCTGGCTTGCTTTCTACGAGAGAGAGAAAGAGTGAGAGAGAGAGAGAGAAACATGCGCACGCCGCACAGCTTACAATACCTTACTATAACAAAAAGTGTCGTGACAACTTTTCGTAAGAATTTTTTCCGTCTAGCCCCCTTTCACAACACGCGATAAGGAACTTCGTAGAATTTCGACCCACGTTCAAATTTCGGCACCCGGTCGAATTTCGGAACCCGGTCGAATTTCGGCACCCGATTAAATTTCAACCCGCGGTTGAATTTCGGCACCCGGGCGAATTTCGACCCACGGTCGAATTTAGGGACCCGGTCGATTTTCGGATCCCGGTCGGATTTCGACCCACGGTTGAATTTCGGCACCCGGTCGAATTTGACCCGCGGTCGAAACTCGGCAACCGATCGAAATTCGACACTCGGTCGAATTTCGACACTCGTTCGAAATTCGACTGTCTGTCGAATTTCAACTTTTGGTCGAAATTCGACATTCGGCCGAAATTCTGTATAAATGTCGAACATTTGGCACTAGATAAAAGTAAACTCAATCAAATAGTAGATAGACTCTTTCACTTTCAATGCACGAGCTAAAGGGAAGTGGCTGGATATTTCTGTGCTTACAATACCTTACTATAGCAAAAAGTGTCGCGACAACTTTTCGTAAGAATTTTTTCCGTCTAGCCCCCTTTCACAACGCGCGATAAGGAACTTCGTTCCAATTATACTGTGCGTGTAAAAGTGATTCAAGTGTTTTATTCGGCCAAACTGCTTCACGTTAATAAGAGTTTTATTTAATTACAATTACCCCATCCCTAAAATTAGTTGCCACAAATATACTACATAGATAACGGGGTATAGTTATTACATACAATTCATGTATATTGGCGCACAAAACCTACAAAAGTGTTAAACTTTCATCGTAGGGCCTGCTAACCCTTCTATTTACACGTGATATTATGAGCAGAACGTCAAGTTTATATATAGCGCGAATTATATAAGCGTAACCGGTAAATAATAGTTATTTATGTAAATATTTACTTATTTAATTATTGTAGTTAGTTTCCTAAATTAACTTTTAATTAATATTAGAAAACTAACCAAATTTTCCCCGTGTTGGTCCCGGGCTCCTTTGAAGAATAGGCCAACTGCCATTCTGCTAGGCAGGTCGTAAAAGGCGACCGATTGTCTATACGAGTCACTAACATCGTGGCTGCTAGGTGGTAGAGTTCTGCATTGTCTCGCCCGGGTCTGGTACCACCGCCTTACCTATTCCTGCCGCAATAGCGTCACTGCTTGTCACTGTCGTGTTCCGGTTTGGAGGAAAAGATAGCCGGTAAACTTATGCATGTGGCATAAGACCTCGCCACGAGATAGCAACGCACTATTAACACCTTTAGTGTCTATAGGCGATGGTTGACTCTTTCCATCAGGAGACCCATCTGCTTGTTTGTTATCTTATGATATAAAAAAACATTATTTCTAATCAATGTTACTAAACCTGCCTTGATAGCTTTGGTACTTGTCGCTGTCGTGTTCGTTTAGATGGTAAGGTAAGCATCTAAGCACATGCCATTCTAATCCAACCGCAAAACTAGAAACGCATCATTAAAATATCTAGTATCAAGAGGCAATTATTATCCTTTTTAATTAAGAGAACCATCTTGTTGCTAGATTATCTGATAAAATAAATTGAAGAAAAAATATTTTTATCCCCCTAAAATTCCATAAACAAATAATATTGAAATGGACAAATCAATATTGCTTTCTAATAACGGTATATAGTTCTTAGTGTACCATACCTAAAGGTTACAAACGGAATTCTATTACTAAAACGTCGTTGTCTGTCTGTCTGTCTGTTTGTCATTGGGCTGTATCTCATGAACCATGACAGCTAGAGAGTTGAAATTTTCACAGATGATGTATTTCTATTGCCGCTGTAACAACAAATACTAAAAACAGAATAAAATAAATATTCAAGGGATACAACGAGCACATCTCGCACTTGGCCGGTTTTGTTTTTCTTAATTTGTTTATACCCTTTACTTATAACTGTACGTTTGATAACAAACTTTAAATGTCGCTCATGAATCATGGCACATCACTAAAATACTTATTACAAATACAATATCACGAACAACGTTATTTTTATGATAAAACTGAAAAAAAAAACACTTTTTTTAATTGCCTGACCTAGGCACTGAACCCTGGACCTCATTTAGTCAACACCGACAATGGACCATTAAACCACGGAAGTGATTTTTTTTAAATATTAAAATCTAAAACAAAAATTAGGTACTTTTAAAAAATGTAGTGTTATATATATCTATCTATTATATATTGTTATTTCTCAAATTTATTGTATAAAAAATATATACAATAAATTTGAGAAATAACCTAGAACACGCCACACCTAAAACACACAACAAATACATTTTAATGAATAAATTTAAATTTAATACTTAATTTAAAGTAATTCTTTTTTATTAAAATTAGTGTGTAGATTTATAAGATTTACAAAGTTTTCAAATTTTGTTTAGATTCAACTAATCGTAGTAACTAGATATTAATTTGCACAACTCGTAACACCCATATTCTTGCAAATAAACTATTTTGCATTCTAACAAATTTTAATGATGCTTTAATATCAAAGTACACGAGCTCTCTGACTATAGCCCGATGCAGCCAAGATACATTTGAAGATAACGTTTAATTTATTCCCACGTATCCGCCAATCAATTAGATATTTACATATCTTCACAAACCATACATCGTACTGTCATGGAATTGTTCCACAGTTCCGAAATTGTGGACGTCGGGTTCCGGAATTCATGGCGGTACGGAATTTGAATTGAAAACGCTGTTATTAGATCTGTCGGCGTTGAAATATTTCGTTTAGAATTCCGTGTGATGTTTGATTACGGAACCGAATGATTAATGATGATAGCGCTGGGAAAAGCGCATAGTGGATTAATTTACAACATGCATTTATGATTTGTAACCGTGATTTTAAAAAGTGAGTTAGAGAGATTCAGATAAAATTTGATTTCAAACCAATAATTAATATTAAGTTTAAATTAAGCCTGTTTTCGTATGTGGCAGTTATTATATTTATTTTTTTTATATATAAAGTCCTTCAAAAATAGGTGATTATATTTTAGCACAGCGTTCAGTAACCAAAGATATCCAGCTAAAAAGACAATGATTCAAGGCATTAAAACTTTTTGATTTCTATGAATATTTCGACGGACGAGGACTTGTTAAAAATGTCAATTTTTTTTATTACATATATGGCTTTAAATTTTCTAAACACTCATATCTATATAAATTTTTTCTTTTATTTTATGTATTTCGCTACTCATACAAATCGAATAAGAGAACAAGTGTAATAATTACAAACAATAGGTGTCGTATATGCGGATATCTATAGTTATCGTTCTATACGGTGTTTTAAAATGTGCGTTTTAACATTTAAAACGCCGTATAAAGAGACATGTCTTTATTAATGTATTTTAAATATTTTTGGATGGTGATCTTAAGTTGTTTAAGGTATGGTATTTAAAATGAAATACATTGTTGTTTTTCATAAAAAATTTATATTTTTTCGAATTTATCGAATTATGTTTTCAGCTTTTATGTTTTCATCGCACAAAGAGATATCTCCGACTTATCTGATTTGAATGTCTATGTAAAAACAGTCATCTGTCAGTTTTTCAGGGAAAATGTTAAAAAAAAATTAAAGACTTAAATACTATTATGGACACCCTAAATATAATAACTCATTGTAGAAAAAAAATATTTATAACTATGCACAGAAATATTTCTAAAGAGATTTGAACATTAATTACGCTCTCCTGTAAACCTCAGTTTTTGTCATGTCTCTTTATACGTAGGGACCGCCGATTTCATAATGCGTTTACGACTTACAACATGAAATCATTCACATTACATGTCAAAGGGATGAATCACGTGACGTCATGATGTCTTTCGCGTAAATTGTTAATAAACCACGCACGCCTAGCTTACCTACGTGCTTGTCACTGTCGTGTTCCTGTTTGGAGAATAACTATGTTTTTGGAGTTGGAGTAATGGTAACCTGTTTGGAGGGTAAACTTATGCGTAAATTAAAACTTCACTAAAAGGATAGTAACGTACCATATACATTATACATATTTGGTGTCTACAGGCGATATTTGTGTCTTTCCACCAGAAGAGCCATCTGCCTGTTTGCTATCTTGTGATAAAAAAAAATACATTAACAAGCATTGCTACGTAACGTAGTGGTACCATACTGGTGCTTTATATTGCAGAATTTTATATAATCGTTCGCCTTTTACGACCTGCCTGGCAGAACGCCTATTGATCTTTTCTTCAAACGAGCCTGGACCAACACAGGGAAAATTTCGACTGGTTTTACAATTCCGCTCTGTAAGAAGCGTTGAAACTTGTAACTTGCGAGCTAAATAATTTTAATAGAGCGATTGCTTTACATGTACGTGCTTAAGATTGCGTGGCCAATACAGAACTCAAACCTTTATTATTTTATAAACTACACACATTTTTTGTTAATAAAAAATAGCTTCATTGGTTTTATAGTTTGTCGGTGCAGATGATTAGGTCCGGTTTCGATTCCCAAGCTAGTTAAAAATATCATTATTTGTAGACATCAAAGGTATGAACTTTAAGTTATCATCTGTAGGGTAACTATAATGCCACACGCATGACTTTATTGGCTTTTATATGACAGTGATAATCATTTATGATATGGCGACAGGAAAATATAAGATGGTTATATAAAACCTTGGCAAGCCGATTTAAAAACTCTGTCGCTCTATAGTCACGATAAACGAAATACATTGGGTAATCGTTTGCCCCTTACAAATTGTCTGTCAAGCATCTGTCTTAGATAGTCTAATTTTCAAAAAGGTCCTACATTAACAAGGGAATTATTAAAGTAACGAGTATGCACTTAAAATAGCAACATCCTTTTTAGGGTTCCTTACCTCATAAGGAAAAAATGGAACCATAGGTATACGATTACTTCGTTGTCCGTCTGTCCGTCTGATAAAATACTTGTTCTTAGGAACACATATAGGTATCAAGTTGAAATTTATACAAAATACTCTTTTCTATAGTCTCTATTAGTTGTGAAAAAAACAAACTTATAAATTGTTAACACGATCAAAAGATATGATCATTTATGTTGCATATTTATAGATTTTTTGCAAAACCTACAGGGTGGTACTTCAAATTATCCTAGAATTATAAAATTCTGCAAGAAGCAATGTCTTACAACACACGCGAAGGAAAAAATCCGAAAACTGTAAATTTTTAGTTACATATCAAACAAAAGACGAATGAAAGATATGACCATTGACCGCTGATATAGCATACTAGCTGACCCGGCAAACGTTTTGCTATAGAAGTTATTGAATTTAAAAAATATTGGTCGATGGTAAAAGGGTGAAAATTGAGGGATGTATTTTAAATGCCACATTATAAAAAAATAAAAATAAAAAATTTGACCAAAAAATTAAAAATAAATGTTAGGGGTGGACAATCCTTATCACTTAGGGGTATGAAAAATAGATAGTAGCCGATTCTCAGACCTACTGTATATGCATATAAAATTTCATAAAAATCGGTCAAGCTGTTTCGGAGGAGTATGGTAACTAACATTGTGGCATGAGAATTTTATATATAAGATATTGCGATTTCACAAGGGAATCAAAAGAGTATTTCTATGTATTGCTAGGATTACCTACAAGTTTACACGGAACCCATGGTGAGAATCCAACTCACACTTGACCGGTTTTTTATATATCTTAAGATAGCAAACAAGAAAATGTCTCTCCTGGTGGAAAGAGACAACCAGCGCCCATAGACACCAAAGATGATAGTGATGCGTTGCTGTCCTTACATCGGCGGTGTTTTAATGTCATATTCATAAATTTACCAGCTACTTTACTCTCCAAACTGGAACACGACAGCAACAAGCACTGACGCCATTGCGACAGTATGGGTCAGGTGATGATACCAGCTCCTGGCGAGACAATGCAGAATTTTACCACCTAGTAGCCACAACGGTAGTGACTACCTGGCACAGCGGCAGATGGTTTATTCCTCAAAAAAAGGCTGAACTAACATAAATTTCAAGTAGATGTTAAAGATAATTATGATCAAAAACACGTATCATCAAAAACTAGCAAAAAGCACAAAGAGTAACATACGTAACGGGCGACAAAAGACAGTGCTGGTAAAACGCTGATGCAAAAACCTATTCATAGCTTTCGACGTTATATCCGCGCTGGATAGCTCTTTCATTCGGGAATTTAGGTGTTCATAGGGCTGTCACAAATTACAAGCCTGTTTTTTATGTCATAAGTTGTAGTTTTTTAATATTTTGAAAGTATCATCACGCTCGGTTCCCTTGTGAGATAAGCAGAATGTCTACAAACTCCGGCTCACCACGATTCACCGGTTTTTCTGTTGGCAAAATGAGTGGTGATCCCCATGGCCGCATTTTACCAACCTGATAACGATTATCGAGCATTTCTAGCGATAATCGAGACCGACGACTTTATGTGCTCATCCGAGGCACGGGAGTGGTAAGACAACACCCGTCAACTCCAAACTGCTACTGAGATTTTGTTTGCGAGAAAATTTCGACAAAGCCTTTATCACACTTTTGCCCGACCCGGGGATCAAACCTGGGACCTCATGATCTGAGCCAGATAGGATAATTTCTAGACCACGAGGCAGAAAAAAAAGTTTTGAGTTTTAGTTTAGTATATACTTGCTGTTCCCGTAACTTTGTGTGACTCATACAGGTAACTTACTTTGTAGAAAAAAGGGGCAAACAAGTAGGAGGCTCACCTGATGGTAAGTGGTTACCACCGCCCATGGACAGCCACATCACCAAAGGTCTTGCTTGGTTGGTTGATGGTCTTTTAAGAAGGAGTATGCTCTTTTCTTGAAGATTCCTAAGTCGTATCCGTTCGGAAACACCCCCGCCGACAATTGATTCCACAAAGTGAGTGGCCCGGTGTCAATAGTGATCACATGAAGTCCCAGGTTGGGCAATTAAAAAATGTATTTTTTCAGTTTTCTTATAAAAACAACGTTCAATCTCGGACGGATTAGATAATTGCCCGGTTGGCGATAGGCTTGTCATGTATCACATTGTGGGATTAAGTACCCTCAGCTAATCGTGGGTGCAATGCATTGGTTGCCTACCCGTTGGGGGATACAGGCGTGAAGATATTGTTACGTGCTTCGGATTCGTTTTGTGCAAGAAAACACCACTGTATGTGTGGTTTTGTTTTGTATACTCCTAATAATTTATACATTTCCTGGAATACATTGGATTCAAAGTTTCTGCCTTGGTTTGAATTAATCTCCAGCGGAACACCAAATCTGTATATAACCTCATTCACTAATTTCTCAATAGCAGTAGTGGCTTCCTGATTAAAAATTGCAAACACCTCCGGTCATTTCGTGAAGTAATCCATCACGACCGTAAAATACTTGTTCCCGTTATCTGTCCTAAGAAATGGCCTAGCCACGTCCATCGCTATCCTTTCCCAGGGGCTTCCTACGTTGTATAATCTAAGGTTGCCTCGGCTTCTGTGTGTGTGTGGACCTTTTCCTGCTGAGCATGACGTACATTTTCGCCACCAATTCTCGACATCTTCTCGCCAATTCAAGCAGTAATCAGAAATCAGAAATGAAAAATACTTCACTCAATAAAACTTTTTACAAGTTATTTTGACACGTCAACATATTTTTTAAAAAACTATTAATGGATCGAAAACGCGGCCAAAGTAAAATCGCTCTCGCACCTTTACCAATGTTCGCCGTACTCCGAGATGTCCCCCAGAAACCCCGTCATGCAACTCACGTAGTACGTCCTTATTCGTTTTCTTGGCACTATCAACTGTAGATAATGTTCTCTTTCTTATGGCTTTTCCCATTTACGGCATAGTAAACCGACCTGCTACATAAGTATATGTAGTAGCATATGTATACAAAATAACTTTCCCACTGCGCCCAATAACTTTTCGTAATGGAAGGAGCCGCTGAGAAGAGCCAGCTCTTGTCATTCCGATTTTACCATATCTTGCTTCATCCAATCTATTAGAGGTCGCAAATCTCTATCGTCATACTGGCCCTCACGCATTTCATCAGTTTCCCACCTGTCATCTGTGGGCTTAGCTCGCAAAACTTGAACCCTTTCCTTCGTCTCCATCCTTACAAAATGTTTGCTATCATCCGTACTTGGTCGTCGTGATAATGCATCTGCATTTGAGTGAGACTTTCCACTACGGTGTACTGTATTTCTCAATCTCAGGTTACCATTGCTAGCCATTTCTGATCGCACTACAGTTCATAAGGCTCCAGTGTCCCGCGTTGAGCTGCAGTTTTTGCCATTAATCAATCCTTTAATAGATAAACTGTTGCTTTCGTTCACCTGACGTACGATAGTTTTCGGGGCTGTTTCTCCAGCACTTGCTGTTTGATCCTGCTGTTACTCGTTTCCCTGCTGGTTCAACAGGCTGTTTGGCCTGCCTGCTCTCTTCCGCTGCTGAATATCTTGACGCTTGCTGTCGCCAATCCACGGTAACTGTATATTTAGGTTTGGCTGGGCAGTTAACTCTAATGTGCCCTCGTTCACCACAGGCTTAACACATGGGGCCCTGTCTCCTAGGTTCCACTACCTTTGATCGAGCTACAACTTCTGTAACTTCTCGTATCTTATAAGCGCGCAGCAGCACGTACTTTGAGGTCTCGAATCCCATCAATAAATGCCTGGACGATGGTGTTGTTCATTCTATTAGCGTCGGCCGAAGGATACGCTTTCCTCACAAGTCTCTCAATTTCTACGGCCCATTGTTGAAGTCTTTCACCGCTCTTCTGCAGGCGATCTTTCAATTGGACACAGAAAAAACATGCCCTAAGTGACGTTCACTGTAGTGAGCTTCCAATGCCTCCATTAAATCAGCGAACTGATACTGCTTTGGCATTGCGTCCAACACGGAGAGCGCCTGTCCCGTAACGCCGTACTCAGAGCTGTTAGGCGATGTTCGTCTGTCCAACCTCTGGCCTTCGCTGCTATTTCAAGCTGGGTCCGGTACGCACTCCATGAAGTAAGGCCATCATAAGTACCTTTAGTCAAGGACTTACCTGGTGAGAACAACTACTTATGGCAACTCCCGTGACCTTCATTTTCATGAATTCCTTCTCAAGTTGGTCCATATTTACACTTATTTTATCGCAGTCGGCCTCCAAGTGGTCAACCCTCTTCTCAACACCCTAATACTTTTTTTTAATTTAATGATACCTTTCCCTCCAAACTGGAATTCAACAGTGACAAGCACTGATGCTATTGCGGCAAAAATAAGTAAGCGTTGTTACCAGACCCAGCGAGACAATTCTGTATTCTACCATATAGTAGCCAGGGTAGTGTTTCGCATAATCGATCTTTAGCTTCTAACGAAATATCTGGTAGAACGGCACATGATCTATTTTTTAAAGAGAGCCCGTAACTACACGGGGAGATTTGAATTGACTTTATATAATGTAGGTCATAGTATTAGTGTATTTATCAGGCGCTAATTTTCACTTTATACTTAAACTGTATATAATTACAATTTCTCTAATTTCGTAATTCTTTTGTATTAACTGTAATTTCTTTTAAGACTCGTAAAGTTTGCTACAAGTTAATTTTAAATTATGAATTTCGAGATTGGAAATATGCCTAATCTTCATTTTTCACGCCTTAATTAAGACAAAGAATCTGTTTTAACTAATTATGTTTACTTGAGATACTATCAGAACGCTGCTTTTAAACTTTAAGAAAGTTCTCTGTTTTATCTATCTTTAAAAAAGGAGGTTTGTTTTAACTGTCTTTAAAATAAAGGAGAAAGTTCTTACCAGTTCTTACATGATTACTCAAATACTCTTGACTCTACCCCCGTATTGGTCCAGGCGCCTTTTGATTAATAGGTCAACTGCCGTTCTAACAGGCAGGTCGTAAAAGGTGACCGATTGGCTAAGTGAGACATTACATCTTGGTGGTGGTAGAGATCTGCATTGTCTCGCCCAGGCCTGGTACTACCGCCTTACCTATTCCTGCCACGATAACGTTAGTACTTGTCACTGTCATGTTCTGGTAAGATAGCCGGTAAACATAATTCGACGCTTGAAAGGCAATCTTCACTAGGTTACATTGAGAAAATCGGTAGTAAATTTGTAATGAATAAACTGAAAAGTAGTTTTTGAGTTTATTTATTACGACTTCACAAACAGTCAAATATTTTGATACTATTTAAGAATCGTTAAAATTTGTATATGAATATTGTTGCGAGTTAAACAATTATACAAGTGCGATGTACAATTTGTTTGACCACTATATACCGTAGCATCAATTAAAATTAAACTGCTGCTAAATTTAATACAGATTTGATAAAATTGTAAAAAACAACAATAGTGTTAAATATGATGGTGACTATGATTTCTACATTTCTTGAAAATTAAAATGCTGCAAAAGTTAATACAATTTTAATGAAATTATAAAAAATAACAGTAGTGTTAAATATGATGGTAACTTTGATTTACACATTTCTTGAAAATTAAAATGCTGCAAAAGTTAATACAAAACTGTATTAACTTTTGCAGCATGAATGAAATTATAAAAAACAACAGTCGTATTAAATATGATCATTGATATAAAAAACCCAAGATACACAATCAGTGTCTCAAAAACGTCCTCAAAAAATGAGCGCACGTCGACGACGACGACGCGACGAGAATCGCGTCGGTCGCGACACTGTCAATTTTATTTCTTTTCGTTCATTGTTTATAAAAACAACTACATATAAATCTCGCACTTAAGGTTGGATATGCAAGGAAATATATTTTTGCCATATCTATAACTACTTAAATGAAATTAGGGACACTTTTGAGTGTCAGTTTTGTTCGGGATTGTGCATCTTTGGTTTTTTATATCAGTGAATATAATATATACATAGTGTTTGAATTTAACATTTTATTCTTTTCACCAATTTTTAGATTTCATTTTCAAATGAACCAAAATTTAAAAACAATGTTTTAAAATTGTCTTTCCCATCAAACCAATAAATCAAAGATTTGAATAGATACATAATAAGCATTATTTATTATTCATAACATAGATGTGAAACAGCACAAGTGTTTGATTTAAAACACAATGTGGATCACTTTCGATGACTTTAAATGGAGCGGCCGCGGTTCTTTACTTATAAACTTTGATTTACTGATATCGATATACATGCTGCTCATGATATTAAATATTAATAATATTACATATTGTAATGAGTAGCTCCAATACAAATATTAATAAAACTGTTGTAAAAACAAAAAAAAGTACCTAAATGGGCTAGATAGAAGGAAAGATATATTTTTATTTTTATTTTTGTAACACTTGTAACATAAATTTTATTTATTTACTGCGTACGAAATAAGCTCGTGTTTTTCGAGGTGTGTATGTATTCTTGTATGTATCTATCTTTCTTTGGCATGCTCTGCAGCCTAACGTCTGAATGGCTTGATGGATTTAAGCTTGAGAGGGGTCATCAGATCCGAATGTTTATATGGATATTTCTTTGGCTCTCTCTCCAGTTTGAACGGCTTAACGGCTTGAAGGATCTAGCTTGAGAGGGGTTATCAGATCTATCTTAATAGGAATAATGACACTGCCTTTATTATTTTATCTTTTATATTATCAATATTACATATAATATTTATCACATTACTTATCTTAAAAAAAGATTTTCTTAAAAATATATTTGACAATTCATATTTGACAACCCTCATGAAAGGTTGTATTTTACAAAAAACTTGTTATTTCATGTTTGCAATTCTGATGGAGGTTTGAAGTTAGAAAAGCTTCATGGTTAAAAATGTAGCACAATAACCCTTTATGTGGCATAAACTGGCTAAAGTGCAGATGCTACTGGGTGCGATTAGAGATAATTATCGTCCAAACGCATTTTTTTAGAAATTGACTTCATACGAGGAAGACATAGACGGACATACTTTATCAGATGGAAAGCAGTCACCACTGCTTATAAACATCAGTAAAAAAAGGATATAGGTATCGCCTCTAAAGAAACTACCAATCTACCTTTTAAAACTGCCCTTGTCCTACTTGGAAAGCTTCTCGAAAATACTTTTCCGTGTTTTTCCGGGATTCCTTTGTATAATAATATTAAATATTCACCGGACAAATTACATTTACTGATCGAACCCCAAAGTAAGCAAATTATTTCCTTGTGTTATGGGTGCAGTTAGTCAACGACACTAACACGTAGAAATACATATATAAATACTGAGATATATTTAATAAACACCCAAACCCGGAAATATAAACATTTAAGCTCATTACACAAATGCTTGTCCCCGTCGGGGATCGAACCTGAGCCCCGTCGATTGCGTAGTCAGGGTCGCTATCCACTCGACCAAAGGGCGGTAAATAATCTATATTAATATTATAAATATGAAAGTTTGGATGTTTGGATGGATGTTTGTTACTCAATCACGCAAAAACTACTTAACGAATTTTAAAGAAATTTGGCACACAGGTAGATGATAACCTGGAATAGCACATAGGCTACTTTTATCCCGGAATAATTAAGTGATCCCGCGGGATTCGCCAAAAACTTTTATAATGCAATATTCTTCCTTCCTTCCTTCCTTCCAATTGAAATGTTTGCCAATTAATATTCCTTTTAAATTTAGTATATTCAGTATTGTCTATATTTATATAGTCGAATAATTTATTTCACTTCTCAGCTTTATAACCTTAGAATGTTTGAAATTCAACAATTTTTTTTGTCATGTTAAATTTCAGATTGTTAGTTTTAATCATTCTGTAACTTAAAGGAAGGTTTCAGTTGTTTCTTTTATTTACTAAAGGATTAAGTCGGCGGGAGAATGAAATACATATCGTAATATATTTAAAATATTGTCTTTATAATGGTTCTAAAGCCAGTCAGATACAAACAGTGCAACCAAAGAGATTTTATTGAAAATTTTAATTTCTAAATTACTAAAAACCTTCCTCGACTCCTTCAATTTACCTCTTTCTCTCTTTCGTTCCTTTCTACTTCTAATAATAAAAAAAAAGTACAGATCAATTGATATTTTTCTCTCATTACCACCCCTATAGTTTATCCATTCATTATCTTACGAATTAACCACAATACAAAGTTTCATTTCTACCACGTGTGAGTAACATATGATTTCTTATATCATTAAATAGCAAATAAGCTAATAGTTTTGCAGATGGAAAGAAGAAACAATCGCCTATAGATACAGAGATTTTAATGTTGCGGTGCTATCTGTGAGTCAGGGATAGAATTACCGGCTATCTTATCCCCAAACCTGAATACGACAATGACAAGCATTGACGCTATTGCGATAGGAACAGCTAAGGCCGTGGTATTATATTCCCAGGCGAGACATTTGCGAAACTCAATAATTAGCCACGCAGGTAGTAAGATATAATTGTTTGCCCTTTACGAACTATCTGATAGAATTTTTGATGGTCTATTCATCCAATGTAAACGTACAAATGTACCTATGTACATTTATTAATCAAAATCATATCCAGATTCCATGGAAATTCATGAATTATTAATTACAATATCCACTGTTTTCTATTTTTCTGAATAAGTAATGCACCTGCATAAAACATGTTACTCGGTATCTCGAATAATTTACGGTAACTGTTAAACAATTTTATTCAACTGTTATTATTTAATCTATTTAATCTATACTCACAATACAATTTAATCTATACTCACTCATTCATATTTTTACACCGGACCTCTTACGAGGTAAACAGAGAGATTAGCAACATTTTTGATGTCATAGCAAACAAGCAGATGGCTCTTCTAATGGAAAGAGACAATCATCACTTATAGACACCAAAGATGTTAAATGTGTATTGCTATCCATGTCTTAATGCTACATGCATGAGTTAACCGGCTACCTCACCCTTCAAACGGAACACGACTGTGAAGAGCAATGACGCTAGTTCAGTAGGAAAAGTAGAGTGGTGGTACAAGACCCGGGTGAGACAAAGCATAATTCTACCCCCTAATAGTCACGATGATGATAAAATTTTAACAACTTCATATTAGTAGTATTTTCACGCATATAGGCAGAAGTACAACAAGTACACCCACGATTAGCTGAAGATACTTTGTCCCACTATGTAATAGGTGTCAAGACTATCGCTAACCGGGTACTTTTTGATCCCGGGCAACGTTGTTTTTGTCAGAAAACTAAAAAAAACGCATTTTTGAATTGCCCAATCCGGGAATCGAATCCGGGACTTCATGCCGTCAACACTGACAACGGTCCATTAGACCACAGAGGCGATCTTCATATTAATCGCGCTAAACATATTTTAGGTAAAAAATAAGTTAAGAATTAAAGTTTAAAAAATAAAGTAGTTATCTAGAAGTCGCTTCGTGACGCAAAATACTGCAAATTCCTGTCATGTTTTTATAAAGATTTCAGGTGATAGTTGTTATTTTTTACTTTTTCCCATAAGCAATGACATATTTCGTTTTGAACTTTCCGTTCTCATATTTACCGTTCTCTTACACACACACACACACACACACACACACACACACACACACATACACACACACACACACTCACACACACCACACACGCACACACAACAAACACGTATCACCCAAATAAATTCTCCATACAAAATCAATGACAAATAAAAGTACATAAATATTCACGAGTGCAAAGGAAAATAAGTCCGCCCTAATAAAATCACATTTAGTTAACAAGAATGAATCTAAGTATTTGCAGATGAAATTACTTGGGAACGAGGGAATGTGTTTGCGCACACAATGAGGTAATTAGATGTCTGAAAACAAATGACAGAGATTTATTATATTCATGACAGATTGGGGAAGTGGTTTTATTTACTGCGAATTATTTTAATACTGTATGTTGCATATGCTTTTGTTTGGAGGTATAGAAGTAGTGGATAAAACAATTTAATTGCAGTACGATTATAGTGTTTTTTTTGTAAAAAAAAATATAAATTTAACTCCCAAATCAAATCAATCAAAATTAAACGTGAATACGTCTTTAAATTTGCTTTCATATTGAGGTACAGTTCCAAAAATTGATGATAACAAAATTGATGAATACAATTTGGTGCTATAACTACATAACTATCATCAACATTCGATATCTAATTATACGATTAGATAGCTAAAAACAAAAGAAATTAAGTTGAGTGCAAAGTACGATGCTTGGCGGCGTTTCGAGGAGGAAGTGCCGCCAGTTTTAGGTAATTTCGCTTCATTACAGAATTCGCACATAGTATCTTTTGACTTAGAGCAGCTATGACGTTTGATTTTATTTTAATCGATAGCCTTTTTAAAGGTTTATCGATTGTTTAAGTACAAAAAACATTAAATGCTTGTAGCAAATATATTAGGTCGGGGCAAAAGTATTTTCGTATTGTTCATACAAAGGAAAATATGTTTTTAGCTATAATTGTTTATAATATGTATGTGCCGTTTTGATCGATAACTTGTTACCATCTTGTGGGTAGTACCATGATCCCATTCCTTTAGAAATTTTGAGATTTTTGATTAAAAAATCTTACAGGCAGTGTTTATAGTGTTATTTGAGGTTAGCTTTATGCTTCCTAAAGAGTTCTGCAATGACCGAAACAGGTGAAAATCTGATGGAGCAAGGTCAGGGCTATGCGGAGAAGGCATCAACACATCCCATTCAAACTCTCTCAATTTTGCAGCGTGGCTATAGATGAGTGCGGTCTGGCGTTGTCATGGTGGAACACCACGCCCTTCCTATTCATCAGCTCCAGCCGGTTTTTCTCAATAGCTTTTTTTAACCTCAGCAGTTGCTAATAGTAGAGGTCAGAAACGTTATTTTTATCCGGTGGCAAAAACTCATAGTGGAGGATTCCTTTCCAATCCCACCATACACATAGCATCACTTTGTTCCGAGTCAAGCCGGGCTTTGCCACAGTCTGTGGGGCTTGTCCATGCCTCGACCATGATCTTTTTCGCACATTCTTATCGTGAGTCACCCATTTTTAATCACCCGTAATCAACTGTTTAACAAATGGTTCGGAATTTTTACGTTTCAACAAAGAATCGCAAATGGAAATACGTTGCATTAGGTTTCTCTTTGTGAGATCATGTGTTACCCAAATGTCAAGTTTTTTCTTTTACCCAGACTTTCGTAAATGACGTAAAACTGTTCTTCAGCAATGTCATAGCTACTAATATAACGATCTTGCTTCACTTTCTCAAAGCTGGCATGGATTTTATCTGTGACAGGGCATCTAGAGTGAACCTCATTTTTCACACTAAAATTTCCAGATTTGAAATGCTTGAACCACATTTATGCTACTCTTATTGATATCGCATTAGGTCCGTAAACCGCACAAATTTTATTGGTGGCGTTCGTCGTATTTTTACATTTTTTGTAATAAAACTTTAAAATGTACTGAATTTCTTCGACACATACGTGCATTTTGTTTGCTTGAAAAACAATTGTAAATGGCGGGAACTCGTTTCTTTTTAATTCATTGCATCTTCAGAATGTCACATTTAATGGTATTAAAACCAGCTAGTTACATTCAGTACAGCCAAAGAGGTTTGATTACTAATAATACATTCAAAATAAGAAAATACTTTTGCCCCGATCAATAATATGCCGTTTGGGAGAAAAAATTTGAAAACAAATATTATCGGTTAAAAATCTTTCGAAAGCCAAATCAAAATACAAATAATTTATATCGTCTGAAAGAAAAATACCAATCTAATGATACCCATGAACCCTCATATAAAAAAGTGAGAAAGTATCGAGAATGCAAAAATATGAATGCGCCCCAACCGATCAGCGACGACACCTGTACGACAAATGAAAAATGTTTACCATAACAAAATAAAACGTATTCAAGTAAAACATACGCGGCTGTATTCATGTTACAGCCACAATGCTTTTTAACTTTTCGCTACGTACGTAGATAAGGAAGTTACTGATTTTGGTCTGATTTTCGAAAATCGAGTTTTCACCAGATCTTCACGTTTTGAGATCCTAGGAACATTTTCTGACTACTTTCACAATGATGTCAGTATTTCTGTATGTATGTGAGTGTGTATGTAAACATCTCATAACTTTTAAAGGGCTTAACTGATCGAAACGCAGTTGATGGCATTCGATTGAATTCTATTCAACTTAGACTTCTAGAAAATTTAAAACTTTAAAACTAGAAAAACAGATTTTGAAAAATTTTGAAAAAAGTCCCCAAAAATTTTTTGGCGAAATAGCATTTTTTTTTAATATAACTTCCAAATTAATGTACCGATTGATTATTCCTCAAAAACTTCGTCCAATGCATAAATTTTATAAATTTGGTTTATGCGTTCGGGGTTTATAGTTGATGAAAAATTTTGAAAAGCGTGTTTTCGACATAACTTCGAAATTTTTCGACCAATCAATATTTGATCTCCTAGAATATTTCATTACTTAAAAATCAACGTCAAATACCACGTTAAAAATTAAAATAGCCGCAAAAAGTAAAGCTTTTCAAATATTAAAATTACTTTGTTTACAGGAAACATACTTCATATATTTTTTTAAACAACTTGGCTGATATACCGATTTATTTAAAAATTTAGTCGGCTTTTCTATTTAAAAGACTACGTCAAATATCGTAAATCGAAAAAAATCGGTTGATTCGTTCAGGATTTATCAATGACGCAAATTTCTTTTAAAATTTTTTTTGACATTTGTTCGACAATTTTAACCTATTGATTTTGTAGCTAAATAAAGCTATCTAGAGCTTAAAAATTGCTTTGAAAGCAATTTAAAGACTAAAACTGATCATTGTTTTGAAGATATACGTCTTTTTGAACTTCAAACTACTATCATTTTTAAAAACTTTAGATTTTTGAACTCTTCGAGTTCAAAAATTCATGCTTAGGTACAAGTTTTGTTTCATTGAACTTGATTTTTCACACTTATATATAGAAATATTTGATTGGTTGTATGTTTACAATTTATAAATTCGAAATAACCGTAAATACCAAAATAACCGGAAATAACCGTCTCATAGTAAAAATATTACAATTAAACAGCTATAATACTCTCCAAGACTAACGTAAAATCGCTGGTTCGAACAAACAACAAATTTCTGATAATGATGAAACACTAATACGCAACGAATATTTAAGGTCGACAGTGGAAACCAATGAATAAATCCATTTGTCCAGTGACAAAAGTTTCCGCAACTGACATATTTAAGATAAAATAAGATAAGACAGTATTTACATAAAATGGTTATTAATGCAAAATATGGTTTCTCTTATAAGCAATTGTTTTTTATATGTGATAGTTTCTCTTATAGGCGATTGTTTCTTTTTCCATCAGGAGAGCCATCTTCTTGTTTGCTAATGATTTAAAAAAACGTTGGTATATACGACTGTATCGGTTCATGTCATATCGGTATGAATCGGTTCATAAAAAAATTCTGAGGTTACAAACATTTTAAATAAATATACAGCTAAATTGATATTTATGACTTATAAAACAGTATAAGTCTATATACGTTATATAAATAGATGTTAACATCTTTGGTGTCTGTAGTAGGTGATAATAATTATTACTTTCTATTAGAAGAGTATTTCGCTTCTTATTACTTAAAACATACATAGAAATACTGTAGATATATATGCAAATACTGGTGTTGGGCAGGGAAGATCTAGACGCTAATATTACGAGCAAATATTTGTAAGTGTCAAACGGTTGTAGATATATAGCACCGACCACACAGCCCATAGACACCTAATAATAGGCGAATGACTTGTGTCAATACATCTGACTTATAGTTCTGATGTAAATGTCCACGCGCCAATGAGTAGTGATTGGGTAATCAGTGTCGACCAATCAGATGCTCTGTACATTACTATCTTTCACTATGGCCTTGAGTTAGCCAATTACGGCGTTGCAACCCCACTTCGTCTTACTTCAGCTAGTTGCCAGAATGCATTCAATACGGAAAATCAAACATTAGCCGTCTATAGGCTGTGTGGTCGGTGATATATAGTGATGAAATAAAAATATACCATGTTGTGCTAGTTTACAATGCCGAATAAGACGCGCACAGGCTTAAAAATACTATTGGAATGATTTTATTTCATCTGTATTGTACAATAATTCTGTATTTCTGTATGTAAGAGAAGCTACACTGAAAAGCTAATATAAGAAATAACCTTAAAAGGTGTATCCAGTTAAATCCCAGACTTAAAAAAAAGTCTGCGTAAGAGATAAATTTCTGTTTTGTAATCTAGTAAAAAGATCCTAAGTTGTCTTTGCATAAGTCTATCGAATGATTTGTTAAAATTTAATACCTACAAATATTTTAAATGCGAAAATATATTTAGATTAACTGATGGATGTTTGTTAATTTTTCACCCAGAAACAGCGCAACCTATTTGGATGAAATTTGGCACACATATAGATGATTACCTGGAACAGCACATACAGTAATTTTTATCCAGGAATAATATGTTGTTCTCGTTGGATTCACCAAAAACTAGTTGACATTAAAGTAAGAATAAATACTGAAATGAACTCACCTTGTGCTGGTGCATATATGTTTAAATAAAGACAATCTTCTGATTGATTCGTTAAAAAAGGTAATATCCTTTTCAAATACTCTAATCTTCCTTTAGATATTCTCTTTAAGACTGCTGTTTCGTTTCTAATATCAGGAAGAACTTGTGGACACACTGGACCGAATTCTTCAGCTATCTTAACTCCAGACCACTGTGCACCAGACACTGGTGGCATAAATCTTAAAGTAGCAATGGGAGGTGAAGCGTATGGTATACCCCGAAATACTTCAACTGGTTCCAGATATCTCGATTCTGGTGTCACTATAAAACCTCTTATATCACCATATTTAGTCCGTACTACACGTGAACTGATTAAGGGTTGCGTTTTTTCTTCCATGGTATCTCCTCTCACTGATCTTGAGGTAAAAGCGGGGAGTGTGATGAAATGAACTAGGATCAGTACAAGCATTTTTCTGCGTCCGCCGCTTGTTGATAGGCTTTGGCCGATGCTATAAAATCATCATGTAGTTTGGTCAGTTTTCTTTGGATCATTTAATGAACCTGTAACAAAGTTTCGGATTATAGATGTTTCAATACAAAATTAATCATAAAAATCATAATACTTTGTTTAATAAAAAAATTACAAGTTATTTACGTATCAACAATTTTATACTTGCTCCCGGTTTGGAAACGCAGCGTAAATTCTCAAACATAGGGATCTAATTCTTAGATCAAAAGTCGCACTTGTGTTCGAAGAGTTAGCAATACTGAGCTCAGGAGTTATCATCTATCCCTGATATGAATGTATGTGGAATACATTATCTAAGGTAGTAAGTAATGTAGGATTACACAATTTTCGCCCTATGTGGCACCACCATTTTACTTATTGTTCATGTCTGGGTGATAAAGCTGGTAAACTTATGCATGTGGTTTTACTATCTCGCCCCAGGGATGGCAATGCATTGTTAACACTTTTGGTACCTGCAGGCAATGGTTTAGTTACTATCGGGGTAGCCGCTTGCTTATTTGTTATCCAATTATATAAGAAAACAGAATACTGTCAATGATTTGGATTTTATTTTGGTGCAATATTTTGTGAAACTCGTTATTCTCGCGCGACGCCTAAACACCTCAACACGTAAACGTGACATTCGACAATTTATTCTCAAGCGCTCTACTTTTTGAATTTATATCTTATTTTTCTAAGTATATATACTATTATATTATTATGAAGAAGTATTGTAGTTTATAATTATTATAATATTATAACAATATTATAATTATAATATATTTTTAAACAATATATTTCGCAGTTTTATATTTATGTCATTAAAATTTCCAAGATAAACACAGAAAATCTGTGTCTTTTGTACAATTATGATACCAAATTCAGTATTTCAAAAAATATATATTTTTTTAAATATTTTACCACGCATTACTGCTCAATAAAGGCAAAGATTTACCCGAGCTGATTCGTCTTAGAACATTAATGAAAAGAGACCCCCGAATTGGTTCAAGCTTCTTTTAAAGAGTAGACTATTTGTCATTTCACCAAGCAGTATGTAAAAGGTGACCGTTTCATTTAGTAATGCGTGTCTATATCATGGTGACTACTAGGTGGTAGGTTTCCGCAACGTTTCGCCCAGGTGTTGGTACCATCTCCTCATCTACTCCTACTGCAATAGCATTTATACATGCTACTATCGTTTTCTGGTTTAGAAACTAAGATAACCAGTAAACTTATGCTTATATGGATCATTGTTTAAAATCCGACCACACGGATAGGAACGCATTATTACAAGTTTGGTGTCTTTAGGCTATGTTTACTCTTTCTTTCTGATTGTTTGCTATCTTACGACATTTAAAAATATTTCCATTCTTTAAATCCAGGCAAAGCCACTATAGGATGTCTGGTATATCCAAGGGCATGGCATCCATAGGCAGTGGTAGTAACTTACTTCTAGTTACCTTCCGCCTATTTCTTTCATCTTCAACTGAATATGCGAGTATATTTGTGATATTCATTGTCAATAAAAATGCTACATAAATCTTTCTAGACATACGTACACGTACACGTATTTTCACGCCATATTACAAACAGGATAGGCAGAGAGTACTGAGTGCCATATATCACAACCCTACGGATTTATTTTGCTTCCTTCACAGTTTAGTTTAGGTAATGCCGCCTCTGTGGTCTAGTAGTCCAGCGTTGGCGTCGACTACGTAAGGTCCCGGATTCGATTCCCGGGTCGAACACATTAAAAAAAATGTGTTTTTTCAGTTTTCTGAGAATCACAAAGTTGCCCGGGATCGGAAAGTGCCCGGTTGGCGATAGGCTTGCCATCTATTACATTTGTGGGACCAAGTATCTTCGGCTAATCGTAGGTGCACTTGTCGTACCTTTGCCTACCCTTCGGGGATATGGGCGTGAAGATACTACTACTACCTAATGTGAATATATATGGCGGCTAAGTAAAAAAATTATAAAAAATGTATCGGCAAAAAAACCAAGGAACGTATTACGATTTCTATTGTAATGTAACCCATGTAAAAGAGTGAAGAAGGCGTCCAAACCGATCTACAATGACACACGTACGACGAATGAAAAATGATACCATCGCAGAATATTATCCATTACGTAGACATATTAACGTTAAAAAACCCACGGCTGTGTCCATGAGACAACCACAATCCGTTTTCTTTAATCATCGAGTAAGTAACCAGAAGAGTGGCTATCTTGTTTGTTTTGTTAGGAAACAAATTCCGCCAAAACACTACGCCAGTTTAATGCTGTGATTGGCCGATTCAAGGTTAATGTAATAATGACGCAGCAATAGTAAACGCGTATTGAATAAAATGAGGTAGTTGATATAGGTTACACCTAGGCAAGAGCAAGACGCTTAAACAAGTGTCCACGTATTTCGTGTTATCTGTCCAGTTAAACTTGAGCCATATTATATTAAATTAAATTAAAATAGAATCAATATTTATTGATGCCGATGAAACGTAATTCCGTCTGTTTTATATTCGACGTTTTGCTGCTTTTTCCACACCATCTAATAGAAAGAACAACATGACATTATGCGGTATAATATACCAAACTTTAAATATTTTCGAGAGTATCGGGGACGTACACATAGGTCACTTGTTGGTGCGGTGCTGCTTTAGTGCGAGCGTGAATTACTAATTATCAGTGGCAAAACACTGATCAGTTTCGGAATTAGATAGCTCATATTACTACTCTATTAGGTTACATGCTCGATGTCTTTAATTAAATAGAAAAAAAATATAGAAATACTCTAGTTATAAAAACTTTTAATAGCACCTTTGGACACCATTTTGATATCTTATATATAAATTACGTTTCACTTGTTTGTCCGCAATGTATTCCGAAATTACTGAACCGATTTCAATGAAATTTTGTAGATTATACTGTTTGGTCCAACTTAAAGGATATGATAGTTTTTATCTCAATTACCCTTCCCTCCATCCTTCAAGTACCCCACCAAAAAATTGTATGGCAAACAGGGTTTGCCGGGTCAGCTAGTGTTCTTAGTAAAAATTAGCTTTAATTAGTTTGAATCAATTAAAGAAAAATTTTTTTTTTTATGTCATAAGATAGCAAACGGCGGACAATTTTATTTATTTAAATTCAATTTATTTTCCATTGATTTCCCAAAAAGTAGGAGGTTCTCAATTTGATTGAACTTCTGTTATGTTTGCTACGATAAAAGTTGATCATTTATGTGCTGATTTGTTTGCATAGACTCCATATACAGTTTTAATTTGGTAAAGATCATCTTGTGGTTGTGGGAATGTGAATGTTTGGACAAATGGACATTTGTGGCAAATTCCATTCTCTTTCGTTTGCGTAATTGTCTCAAAATTGACATTTCTATATTTTGACAAAAAACCAATCTCCGGAAAAAATAATCTTTTTAAATGCTGGATAAAAAATAATATTTATGTCAAATAATAGAATAGTAAATGAAGCAAGCACAAAGGTCAATGAGAACTTCAAACAGGTCGTGACATTTTGCGAGATTTTCTACACGACGTGTAAAATAAAAATATTAACCATCTATATAAATTTAATGAAAAACTTGTAGTAAAATATAAGTCTGCTAAGTTTTGTGTCAGTTATAAAAATATTAATTGTTCGAGGCAAATGTATTTTCGTATTTTGAATGTATTATTAGTAATCAAACCTCTTTGGCTGTACCGAATGTAACTGGCTGGTTTTAATACTATTAAATTGTGACATTCTGAAGATGCAATAAATTAAAAAAAACTAGTTCCCGCCATTTTTAATTGTTTTTCAAGCAAGCAAAATGAACGTATGTGACGAAGAAATTCGGTACATTTTAAAGTTTTATTACAAAAATGATAAATATGCGACGAACGCCGCGAATAAAATTTGTGCGGTTTACAGACCTAATGCGGTATTAATAAGAGTAGCACAAATGTGGTTCAAGCGTTTGAAGGCTAGAAATTTTAGTGTGTAAAATGAGATTCTCTCTGGCGATCATAAAATCAGTGCCATATTTGAGAAAGTGGAGCAAGATCAACATATTAGTAGCTACGACATTGATGAAGAACTGGATGTTAATCATAAAACAGTTTTACGTCATTTACGAAAGTCTGGGTACAAGCAAAAACTTGACATTTGGGTAACACATGATCTCACAAAGAGAAACCTAATGCAACGTATTTCCATTTGCGATTCTTTGTTGAAACGTAAAAATTCCGAACCATTTGTTAAACAGTTGATAACAAGTGATGAAAAATGGGTATCTTATGATAAGAATGTGCGAAAAAGATCATGGAAGAAGCATGGACAAACCTCGCAGATCGTGGCAAAGACCGGCCTGACTCGAAACAAAGTGATGCTATATGTATGGTGGGATTGGAAAGGAATCGTCCACTATGAGCTTTTGCCACCGAGTAAAACCGTCAATTCTGACCTCTACTGTCAGCAACTGATGAGGTTAAAAAAGATATTGAGAAAAACTGGCTGGAGCTGGTGAAAAGGAAGGGCGTGGTGTTCCACTATAACAACGCCAGATAGTCATACAGCAAAAAGTGAGAGAGCTTGGCTAGGATGTGTTGATGCATCCTCCATATAGCTTTGACCTTGCTCCATCTGATTTCCACCTGTGTCGGTCATTGCAGAGCTCTTTAGGAAGCATAAAGTTAACCTCAAGAGAACACTGTGAACACTACCTGTCAGATTTTTTTTATCAAAAATCTCAAAAATTCTACAGGAATAGGATCATGGTACTACCCACAAGATGGCAACAAGTCATCGATCAAAACGGCACATACATGTTATAAATAAATAAAAAAAACTATACCTAAAAATTTTTTTTCTTTTGTATGAACAATACGAAAATACTTTTGCCCCGACTTTATATAATATTTGTATTGATTTCTTAACAAAATGGATAAAGTTATTATAGTGCCCTTTATGACTTAGGGTTGTGAATAAGATTGTTTTTAGTGTAGATTGTTGACAGGGTTTTTTAAAAGGTAAAATGGGATATATTACTAAGACTCCGCTGTCCATCCGTCTTTCTGTCTGTCCTTCTGACATCAGGCTATATCTCATGAACCGTGATAGACAGTTGAAATTTTCACAGATGATGTATTTTTGTTGCCGCTATAACGACAAGTACTAAAAATAGAATAAAATAAATATTTAAGAGAGCAGTCCGATATAACACACGTGATTTTTTGTCGTTTTTTATGGATAATGATACAGAACCCTTTGAATGTGAGTCCAAACTTGCACTTGGTTGACTTATTAATATTTTTAAAGAGCCCAAAGCTTCATGGTTCGAAGCGACACAGACTAAATATTTGATCCATTAAACAAATATTTGCTTTTTGTCTTGAACTTAAAATCTGTGTTTTTTTATAGTTTAAGATAGCAAACAAGCAGATGGGTCTCCTGATGGAAAGAGTCAACCATCACCTATAGACACCAAAGGTGTTAATGGTGCGTTGCTATCTTGTGGCGAGGTCTTATGCCACATGTTTGTTTATGTGTTTATTTATTTATTCAAATTTATATATCTACTATATTATTAATAAAAAGTATTATACAATAAGGCATCAAACCCGTGACCCTCATGATCTGAGCCGAAAGGCTTACCCCTAGACCACGAGACAATCAGTAGTTTATAAAAAATAAATTATATACCTACATGTGAGCTATGCATTTTAATCTATAATACGTCTTGTGATCTTGACAAGGGACTTAAGTGTAGGACTAAGATATTATGTAGACACGATTAATAGCTGGCTATAAATTACTAGCTAATACCAACCAATCAACGTGGTTTCAACAAACTTGCGCCAATTTTCCAAGAAGCCATTGTTCTTAATATATTTAAGGGGACAGCCGAGCCTTTGAGATAAATTAATAGAATCGTAATTAATTCTGTTTAATTAAAAAACTGATCAGAGTACAAACGATACGTATTAAAAAGAACTTCAATCAAGCTTCGACAAGCTAATTAATCAAAAATCATATAATTAGATATCGTGAAATATCTCATGAAATAGCCTGCCGTTGGCCGAGTTTAGTAACACTGATTATGCAATTGATGGAAGTAGGATTCGATTCTTGACATTAATTAGAATTTTTGTGGTGAGAATACCAGTAAATTTTCAAACGTAAATCAGCTTTTTATAAAAGTAAAATTGGTAAACTGCATGTCAGGCCACATGCAAAGTATCGTTTTGGATTTATAAACCAGTTTATAGTCTTTTTGTTATACCACCTATTGCTATGATAGTACCTAATGAATAGAAAATGTTTATTTAAGAAAATCTGCTTGACTCGTATAGTTAATCATTAGTCTCTTACCAACTTCCTGGAAGAACTGTAGGCATTTTTCAGACGGGCCCCGGACTATTGATGAAAGTTGCCGGCAATATTTCCAAAGTTACCAAAGTGTCTCGAATATTTCTACACATGCCGGTAAAAAAGTTAAGCTTTTCTATCAGAATAAACATTGTTATAAAAAATATCGTTCTCTATTTACACATTGCCAAGTCACTGGCAAATTTAGAAACTTTCCTGGCAGTTTTGGCAACTTTGGGAATATTGCCGGCAATGTTCGTCACTACCCTGGACCAATACGGGAAGAAACGGGTATTGTTTAAGGTATATTCGTAAATAATACAATACTTTTTATAGTAATAGATAAAACTGATTACTATGGGTTGGCCTAGGACATGATATATAGCATCGCGACCTTTTTTTTGTAGATATTTATTCATAACATATACAATTCCGTAATACATAAATTATTTTAAGCTATCTCGTAAAGTTTAGTCAGCGTTTGTGATGTAAGCGTACAAAATATGTTTTTTACGACAAGCCTTTGAAATTCTCGAATAATATGTATATTGTATTATACACCGTGTTGGTCTGGGCCCCTTTGAATAGACCATCTAACATTCTGTCAGGTAGCTCTTAAAACGCAAACGATTGGCTAGCGTGTCACTACTATCCACTCTTAGGTGATAGAGTTCCGCCCGGGTATTTGGTACTACCGCCTTACCTATTCCTGCCACAATAGCATTAATATTTATTATTCGCATGTTCAGAGTTGAGGGTAAGATAGCCGGTAAATTTATGCAAGTGGCAATATCACCTCGCCACATGGATAACAACACAACATTAATATTTTTGGTGTCTATAGGCGATGGATAAATCTTTCCATCAGGAATACTATTTGCTTGTTTGCAAATGGCACTCCACGTCTCATAATAATTATGAAAAAGTCGGCCAAGTATGAGTTGGGCTCGCGCACGAAAAGTTCTGTACAATCATTTTTAAAAAACCACGAAAAATCTAGTTTGTTAAATGGAAGTCACCTTAAATGTTTATTTTACTTTAATTTAATTATTTACATTTAAGTGAATATATAACTAGATATTCTATGAATATTTCAAGTCTATCAGCCATTGACATGCTATCAGTTATCGTTATTAGAATCGACATAAAAGTCTAATAAATCACGGCGTTTTTGTAGGAACCCCCCTTAAATATTTATTTATCTTTGTTATTAGTATTTGTTGTAATAGCAGCAATAGAAACAAATCATCTGTCAAAATTACGGTTCATGAGATACAGCCTAGTGACAGACGGATAGCCAGAAAGACGGTCGGAAAGCGGAGTGTTAGTGATATGCTCCCGGTTTACCCATTGGGTACAGAACCCTAACAATACACATTAACCTTTCTCTTGAATCACAGTCTATTGATGACGACCGCATTAAAATTCGTTGCGTAGTTTGAAAGATCTATGCGTACATACACCAAAAGTGACTTTGTTTTATATTATGTCAAGAAAGGTATTGTAATTTGATGATTATATAAATATTTGAATTGTTGATGTATCCATGTTATCAGAGACAAAGTTTAATGCTAACTGTTTCCACAATAAATATTCAGGGGATTCTATCTCCGATTTTATGTTCTTATTCAAGTCCAACACAAGCCTTTGTAAGGTTCTCCGGGCGTGTTTATCTTAGTTCTATTTATTGCTCCAATACGCCGATGCTTTTGCCGGCTATCGGCTGGATATTGTTCCTCGTCTTGGTAGTTTTATTATAGTATTTATGACCGCTTGATGCGAAGATATCTATGGTAATGGAGATCCCTCATATTAATGTTAGACATTTATGGTCTGAAAATAAAAATGTTTGACTTCCGCTATCATACGGTTATCGGGTAGATTTTAGGGTTGTAGTTTTTATTGCTTTGTAATAAAGTTATGTTTTATTTATATCAACTAGCGATCGCTCTGTGGTCGAGATCATGAAGTATTAGGTATTGGTGGAGCTAGCACTCGTATTAATCTTGAAACAAATACCTACGTTATGTCTCACTCTGTGAGGTCTTCCCATCTCTTATTATACAGCTGTGTTAGAAAGAGAGGGTTATATCTCAAAAGATGACAGCAGTATTAAAGTAGTGTTTCAAGTAGGTATTAGAAGATATAATACAGCTTCATGTTGGAGATTCGACCAAAAATTAAACAATAAAATCTCTTTTAAATTTGACAACTGACTTTAGCCGTAAGTGACATTTGACATCTTAGGCCGTATCTTAGCTTACCATCAGACGAGATCGTGGTCAAGCGCTTCCCTAATGATATGTTGGCCCTTCGACCAACTTTGGATAGTTTCTTCGAAATGAAACAGTTGAATTCTTGTTTAGTTTATATTCGTGTCGATTATTTGTACAACTTTTAGTTTTAGATGATAGTAGTGTAAAAATACAATGTTCGCCGCGTGGTTCGTCGTAGTGAATCTCAATTATTTCTAGTCGTCGTCCGTTCTGCCTCCGATCCGACGAAGACGTCATCAACACGCCTCTTCAATTGATTGGGCGATCGCACATGACGTGTTGTGACGACCGCCATTGGTTGTAACGCGTGAGTGGCGAACAGATATTTAAAAAAAAAATAGTAAAGTGTATATTATCATGTGTTTCATGAATACAGTGTGTTGTTTTCATTAAATGAAACATCACACATTTAATGCATATCATTACACAATATTAGGTTTTTTTGCATTCCTTCGTAATGTAAACTATAATTGTGCCAAAGAACACAGGCGATTTTGGATTTGTACATCCCTTGCGTGTCTTTCGGAGTGACGAATATTAGATAAACTAGAATAATTTTCTACGTTTTTTGAATTAATTAAATAAAATATATCCCTAGGAAAAAGCATATAAAAATATTGAGACTTTAATTTAATTGACTTCAATCATCATATTTAAGTGTTACCATTGTATAAAACTTTAATTACATTTTCATTAAAACAGCAATACGTTTATATATCATAATTTTCATTATAAGTATCAAACAAAAATTCTCCCTGTTTTTGTATTAAAGAATAGTTTAATGCTATTTTTTTTGTTCTTTTAAGTACCTATTAAGTGTCTCCACAAAACTTTAGCTCCGACTTCTATCGATCTAACTTAGATTTCTGAGATTAGCAGCTGTTGTATTGAAGACACCAATGACAGGAAAAATTCCTAAGCACAGATTACTAAGGAGAGAACAAATTGTTTACGTTAACTTTACCTAAATTGCTTTATTTAGCTTTATTTAGCTACTATTTTCCAAGTTTAAAAAATATTTATTAAATGCGGATAGGTTAAAGAGTTGATATAGATCTTACGGAATATATTAAACTTTAAGGTAATAACTGAAAAACGATGTATGAAGTCTTGCCCGTGTTCTTTTACTGTTCGCGTTATTGTTGTAATGAGGGGTACAAAGGCTTAACTTTACGAATTAATACATAGAAAAGCAATCGCGCTGTGGATGAAATTCGAACATGGACATAAAAATAAAATTTATTTTCAAGTTGACAACAGGCTTTAGCCGTAAAGGAAAAATTATACATGTGTGTATGTTACTATGTATGTCACTGTAGTGTAGTGTATGATTTATATTCTTGTTAAAGTAATTAAAGTATCTCCAATATACATTATTTAAAATATTAGTTTTCTGCTCTCCTCCGCAATGTAAACTTTTGCTGGGACAAATTTCATGCTCTACCATTTGCGCAATAGTTTAAAAGGGGGTAGAAAGTTTTTTTTTTTATATCATAAGATAGCAAACAAGCAGATGGGTCTCCTGATGGAAAGAGTCAACCATCGCCTATAGACACCAAAGATGTTAATGGTGCGTTGCTATCTTGTGGCGAGGTCTAATGCCACATGCATAAGTTTACCGGCTACCTTACCCTCCAAACCGGAACACGACAGCGACAAGCGCTGACGCTATTGCGGCAGGAATAGGTAAGGCGGTGGTACCAGACCCGGGCGAGACAATGCAGAACTCTACCACCTAGTAGCCACGATGGTAGTGACTCGATAGCCGATCGGTCGCCTTTTACGACCTGCCTGGCAGAACGGCAGTTGGCCTATTCTACAAAGGAGGCCGGGACCAACACGGAGAAACACACGTATTAATATATAGATAGATATAGTATATACCCAGCACTATTTATATCTTATGTTTTACCTATATTAATAAACAAAACTCTTAAATAAATTTCTAGGTTGATGTTCATCTTTATAAAAACTAATTATCTGGGCATTTCAAAAATCTATTCTTTAATATAGTATGATTCTAGCGATCCGATACGTGCTTCGTAACGTATAAGGTGAAATATTTAAAAAAAACTGCCAATAATTGAATTCATTTGTTACATGTGATAAATGAAGAACCACTCTAATGATTTTGTGCATACTTCACATAAACCATCTACTAAATAATCCAAAACAAAGCCTAAACATTTGGTTTGGATAGGTGAGCCCGTTTATTAAGTTATAAAATTACGACGAAAAGTGGTAAGATCTTCATATTTTAACAAAAAACTCTCTTTAAAAAATAGAAAATGTGCCATTCAATTGGCTAAATGTGTCAACAATATTATGACTAACAGTGATAGATTTCTTGACCGGATTTAGTACCATCGCCTTACACTTTCCTCACATAATAGCGTCAATGCTTGTCACAGTCGTAATTCAGCTCAGAGAATAAGGTAACCGGTAAATAACGTGATGGTTTTTTAGAGATTATTTCCCTTTTCAGTATTAAAATTTTAGGAGTTGTTTGTTTTTTATATATTTATTTAATCAAAAACATACAAGCACAAAATATGAAGCTACATAAACTTGCTTGAATTTTGAAGCACCAACGAGTCATAATGTACAGTTTATAACAATTTTAATAGTGCATTCTAAACAATTACAGAACAGTTAAAGTGATTCGTGAGTCAGTTAAGCTTAGAATCAAAATATTCAGTAGGTATTCTGTCAAAGAACTGTAGTAGTAAACTATTAGAACGATCGCTCTGATCATCCCCGTGTTGGTTCGGGTGCTCTTTGTGGAATAAATAATCTGCTGTTCTGCCAGGCAGTTCGTAAGAGACGAACGATTCACAGTCTACCATCGTGGCTACTAAGTCTGCATTGTCTCGCTCGGGTCTGGTACGGTTCCGGGTTCCGGGTTGGAGCCATGTGGCTTTAAAACCCTGCCATAAGGATAGCAACGCACCATTAGCATCTAAGGTGTCTGTAGGTGATAGTTGTCTCTTTCTATCAGAAGAGCCATCTGCTTGTATGCTATCATACAATATATAAAAAATAATCGTACTTTGAAGAGCACGTATACCAATCGGTCGTAATTATCGTTAATTTGCTATTTTTGTTTTATATATAAGTTGGTAAATAAATAAGAAACTTATGTGATAGTAGGAGGCAAGAATTAATCAAACCATTCATCGAAACACAATTACTTAGTTTTAAGATGATAAGCAGATGATTTCTCGTGAAACTGATTATATGTATACTGATAATATATTATGAAATATATATTGGCAGTCAACTATGCAATTAGTGGGATTTAGGTTCGATTTCCAAAACGTCTGTATGATGAGCACTAATGTTTGTATTTCTGAATTAAAGTGTTTATTAATTATATGACAGTATTAATTATATTCCCTCGTTTTAGTCCGAGCTCTTTTGCGGAATAGACCAACTGTTGTTTTGCCAGGCAGGTTGTAAATGGTACCACTACTATCATGACTACTAGGTGGTAGAGTTCCATAACGTCTATTCAAGGTATTTGGTACCGCCTAACCTATTCCTTCCGTAATAATGTCGTGTTCCGGTTTAGAGGATACCGTACTCAGTACACTGATGCATGTGGCATTTAGACCTCGTCACAATTAAGCAACGCCCCATTAGCATCTTTGGTATCTATAGGCGATGGTTGTTTCTTTCCATTAGGAGATTCATCTGCTTGTTTGCTTGAAAAAGTTTTAATGGAGATCCGAAACATCACATGCATAATCATATATTAGTGTTGTTTAAAAATTATCCACATTCTTGCCTTAACACGATCAGATATCCATCTACTATTGATTTCAAATATGAAAGTTTCCTTGTATTGATCCAGGTCAATCGTACAGGAAAGATTATTAGTGCTGTTAATAAAGTTATTTGAGCATGCATGTTGATTAGCGCTTATTCTTTTGTCTATCACGACTTAGTAATCCGTACATAAAAAACAAAAACCTGAATCACTGACTACATATCGATGACCACCCAAGAAGAGTGATATTTTATTGATTCAAGCATTATTTTGCGGAGATCTATAATTAAAAGGTGAAAATAATTAAATTTGCTAGGACTCCAGCGGCCTTCTTTTTAGTCTAGACTACTGATGAGTTTTATTCATTTATTCAATCAGCATCTTTCTTTTCGGTTACATCACGGGAGTCACATAAAATATTTCACGGAAAATCTTATGGTAAAGACAAGGAGTAAAAAGGAAATCTTTCAGCCAGTTCCTAAAAGGCGAACAATTAATCAAAAGCGTTACTTATATAATGACTATAAGATAAAGATCTAAAATAACATGCCTGCATTTGATACCACAGACTTAAAAATTTCAGCAGCAACAGTGCCTACAACAGTTATATTTCGCTTAGGCAGGTAAGGTAGCCGATAAATCGACAGTGTTGTGTACATTCAGTTAATGTTAACTGCTATGACCTTAACAACGTTGTAAAATATCTAAAACTTCAAAATAAGCAAATATTATAAAAATATATACAGAAAAATTCTAGTTAATAACGTAATTAAGTTGTGAATGATATGACGTCAAAACTGTCGAAATATAAGATCGATGAAAGATACATTGATGTATAGTTTCTAAACATTTTCTTCTACAGCGTTAGGGTGAAAAGGGAGAATTATATTGATATTAATTAATTAATTAACAGAGAAAAGGGGCCTAAGGATCTCCTCGCGTCGGAGTTATTGTTTTAATGTTCATGAATATTCCAGCTTTATGAATATCTTCGGAATAGTAATTACGATTTAAAAATAGGCGTATGCAAATGTAGAAATAATTAAATATTGTGGCTACCAGAAATCACTACACAAACGACTTTTATATCACAAGATAGCAAACATGTTACTTTTGGTAGAGCTCAGCATTGTCTCGCCCAGGTCTGGTATTACCACTTTACTAATTACTGCAACATAAGCGTCAGTGCTTGTCACTGTCGTGTTTCGGTTTCTTAATAAGGTAGCTGGTAAACTGCTGCATATGACGTTAAAACCCCGCTAGAAGGCGATTTTCTCTCCCCATCAGGAGAGCCTTCTTTGTGCTTGTATGTTTGCTATTTTATGATATAAAAATGCAGATAACTCTCCTATAGAAACCAAAGGAATGAATTATATTATTATTTGATCCCATTATGTTAATTAAATTATTTTAAGGGAAATATGGACAACTAACTTATATGAAACTTTTAAATTTATCGCCAACATTTCGTCAAATTCGTTGACTTCTTCAGGATTAAAAAAAATACGCGTTATATAAATTTGGCAGGATAGTAATGTCAATTGCATAAGTCTACCTCGTTTCTCCATCTAACCTATTGTAACACTAATTATACCAAATATATTATGTTCTTTCTCTTCTTATCAATAACAACGGGACTTACGCTTGCTTGTTTATGGCTTGTCTACTCTGTTTATAAGCATTATCTCTATGGATTCATTGCTGCATGAAAAATATTTCAATCTGTGTTGATATATTAAACTGTTGGGAGTTGTTATTCTGTTCTGTTTAAGCTCATTTACATAAAACCTTCACGTGGAACTTAATTATAGACCGGGATCCCAGGAACAAACATTTTTTGATTAATAACAAGCTGAATTTTTGTGAATAGCTTTAATTTTTTATCTTCGAAAAATCTCAAATTGGGTAGATAATAAAGTTATGGGGCCTTGAAAATTTTAACTCGCTAAAGGAAAAATATTTATTATATTTTTTTTATGTCATAAGATAGCAAACAAGCAGATAGGTCTCCTGATGGAAAGAATCAACCATCGCCTATAGACACCAAAGATGTTAATGGTGCGTTGCTATCTTGTGGCGAGGTCTAATGGCACATGCATAAGTTTACCGGCTACCTTACCCTCCAAACTGGAACACGACAGTGACTAGCACTGACGCTATTGCGGCAGGAATAGGTAAGGCGGTGGTACCAGACCCGGTCGAGCCGATGCAGAACTCTACCACATTATTAATAACAATAATTATTTTTTACTTTAATCGCTTGATTATATTATGAAAAACACGATGAAACTTTTGTCCTACACATTCAATGGTTTTTCTGGCGAGTCCTCCACTCTAAAGTTTCAGAATTATGAGATGTTTAAATTGATATTAATCAATTTAATAACAACCTAATTTTCTCCACAACAGCTTGTTAATTATTATTGTTATTAAATTCAAGTAACATTGTCCTATACGTAAAGTAGAAACTTTTCATAGTGCAACACTCTAAAGTTTTCTTTTTTATCTATCTTTATTAGTTATCCGATTCGAAATTTTTCTAAAATAGAAAAGATGGTTGTGTCGTCAAAATGAAGCTGTTCTCAAAAATTCAGCTTGTTATTAATAAAAAAAAGTTTGTTCATAGGATCCCGGTCTATTAAAACTAGATATTCACTACCGGTTTCTTAAACGCAAATTAATTATAATTGCTTGTTAAATCTTGTAAAAGTTATGTTAAACACAGATTAATTGCTTGTTAAATCTTGTAAAAGTTACGTTAAATACTGATTAATTGCTTGTTAAATCTTGTAAAAGTTATCTTAAACACAGATTAATTGCTTGTTAAAATTTATTTGCGTTTGGGAAACCAGCCGTAAATGTTTCTTTGCTAATCCTAATTTTGATGTTGTTGTTGGCTATTTTTAGTATTCACAAACGTAATGTTTATTTTTTTTTCTAATTGTGCTGTTCTCTGTGTACAATAAAATCTATATCTATACATATAATAAAATTGTAGGAAAGTCAATGTATGTTCGGGGTAAACTCAAAAAGTACTACATGGACTTACTTCAAATTTTGATGAATATTACTAACAGGTCGGGTCAATATATAGGCTACATATTATCACACTATAACCTACGGGGGAGGAGCTGTGTGGAGTAAACGAAGTCTGCGCAAACGAAGTCGCAGGAAATCAATGTATGTCCGGAGTAAACTCAAAAAGTACTGCATGGATTTACTTCAAATTTCGCATGAATATTACTAACAGGTCGGGTCAACATAAAGGCTACATATTATCACGCTCTCGCCTACGGGGAGGAGCTGTGCGGACTAAACGAAGTCCCGCGCGAACCAAGTCACGGGCAACAGCTAGTATTAAATAAGTGAATAATATAGGCGAATATTGACTATTTCCATCAGGAGACCCCTCTGCTTGTTTGCTATCTTATGATATAAAAAAAATTAAAAAAAAGTTTAACTGTATGTCAGCGACATACACGACTATGTGTTATTGTTGATCCCATAACATATCGACATTTAATATATCTACATCATAGAGTGGCGTTGGCCAGAAAAGCGAAAAAAATAGACAGGAGCAACTTTAAATCCCTTTTACTCGAGAATCGTTTTTTTGACTTGTGACACTATTTGAGCGGAAGTTCGACTTAAATATGGTCATAATTCTAGTAAATTTTCTTGCTTGGATTAAGCACAACTCTTGTGATATGTCCAATGATATCTATTTACTTTATTAAATTTGCAATCACTCACGAATATACCGATATGAGGCAATATTATGTGAAAAGAATAAGGGTAGGTCCATACCTGGTATTTAAAATTATTATATTTCGCCTAATCCCCTATTAGAAAAAACCTAACCTTACGATTAACGCATTGAGTAAGGCCCAACAATCAGTGCGTTACGATTAAGGTAGCGAATTCTATAAACTACATATTATGCACTCAATCTCTTATTCTTTCATTTTACTCATGATACGTTCGGAGTCCGATCCGCATCCGAATGATATTATGGTCGGGTGCTACATAGATTATCGTATGTGCTCCGTGCTCGCTCTGAGCTATTAGAACTATGTCCTATTACATTTGTGAACTTTTTTTTTCGATCTGTGTAGGTGAACGACTTCTAATCGCTCATCGGTCTTGCTCTATTTAAAAACTACTTCTCCTATAAGTTTTGACACTTGAAGATAGGAAGTGTATTCTGGTCGAAACTGGCTATGCTCAGGCACTCAGAATAAAATTATGTTTGCTCTTAATATGTAACTTAGATTTTTAAGATAAGATTTTCGCTGAAAACTAACCTTAGAAACATTGATATATAAAAACCCAAGATACACAATCAGTGTCTCAAAAACGTCCTCTAAGAATGAGTGCACAATTTAAAATTGTGCACTTACTTCAAATAGAAGCCCGTCGCTCACGTCACTGCCCGCGCGTCAAAAATACACAATTGTTTTCTGATAAATTGTAAAATACAACATCATGAACGTTAAAAAATATAAGATATTGTATTTTCGGTAAGTATAAGAGTTTATCGATTTATTTTTGTCATTTATATTACCAAATATAGGGTGTAATGTATGATTTTCATTTTATTTGTCTTAAAAATGTACTCGACGCTCCAAATATAATACGACAAAATTTTAATGGTCACTTTTTCAGTAAAAGGACAGTGCATTACAACTTCCTTTTAATTTAGTCGAATATTAAAATTGATCCTGTTATTATTAGTGGAGTCGATTTTTTTCATTAATAAGTGTTTTTTTTTAATAAGATAAATTTTTTTTCATTAATAATTTTGAATACCTTTTATAGTTGTTAACCAACTGCCAAAAGAGAAGAGGACATCAATTTGACGATTTTAAAATGTTTGATTATATTGATTACTTATTTTGAGGACCAAGTTAGGTGATTCTTTATATTCTATTTGTACGAATATAAAATATTAATATATAATTGTGATTCTTACGATGAACTTTGGAGATATATTACGAAACTTTTAAGATAACAATAGGAAATCATAAGTAGCATCGAATTTTGTTCTGGTTACACGTGTTGTTGACAACGATTTCTTAAGTGGAAGGCTCAGGTTGCATTAAGAATGTTTATTTTTTGATTTAATAATTTATTTTTATTAAAATGTTCTTTTTGATTGCGGATATCTTATACTATACATATTATAAATGTTAAAGTTTGTATGTTTGGGTGTTTGATAATCAATCACGTAAAAAATTACTGTACCAATTTGGATTTGGACTCGGATATAAGATGACCTGGAATAGCACATAGAATACTTTAATCCTAATGCAGAGATCTGTAGCTAGTCTCGTATAAATTTTAAGTGACTGTTTATATCTATGAGTCGTTTTATTTGCATACTAGCTGTTACCCGCGGCTTTGCTCGCGCATATTTCCTTTAAAACTTATTTAAACTTTCTTTATTTTATTAAAAATCTCTACATTGCCGGGTGGGCCGCTAGTACGTTAAAATAATATTTACATATTCATCTTAATTATTTATATACGACATTTTTGTTATTAAAATGTAAGTAAAAAACGTAAGACCTGAACTTTTTATAACTTCTAAATTTTCTATACCTAATATCATAATTAACTATACCTCAAACTAAAAATACCTATTAGTAACACACCTATCGAAAAAACTAAAGTAATTATAAAAGAAATTTATAATTAACAGGAAATATCTAATCTAAAGTTACCTTTGGCAATAATATTATATGTACTAAACTATACTCCAAACTAAATATATGTATCTATTAGGATTTCTGAGTATGTAACACACCTATGTAACCAACTAATGTAACTATATTAAAAAATCTGTGAGCTGGTTGACCCTACAGGCCACCTGAAACTTCCCGCTAAATTTAAGTATTTTAACCTCAAAGAAAAAACTATGCCTAAGCATAGACTATTGAATTAAAAAAGTTCAAAAACCAAAGTTTTTTTTAAAATTTTACTTAGTTATTCAGTATTTGAAAAGATGTATATTTTTTCAAAATCATCAACGAGTTTGATCTTCCGAATAACATTGAACACAATTTTTTAGCTCTAAATTGTTTTATTGTAATTTTTTATACGAGGGTCAATAAAATTTTCAGAAGCCGACATCGCATTAGTAACTAACCTATTTTGTTTCAAATGTCTATGGGCAGTATTCGCTCGTACGTCTGCAGATACTATAACTAAACAAATGTTCATTTACATAATACTGCAAAAAAAAAACCCAGAAAAACTGAAATCTAATTCAAAACGAGAATTCTACGAAAAGCTAAACTTATTTCTAGGAAATTAATTTGTTTCCTTACTATGTTGTCGATACATTACATAATAAGTCTGAAAAAAATCGTGTCTGTTATCATGTAAGAATCTATGAGCTTTATAACGTAGTCATAGTCACCATTGCAGTAAATTTCCTATTTCAGTATATTCTAAATCTATTAGACTGTGCAAACTAAATGTATCAATATCAAGCGTCAAATACTACATGGCTATAAACCCACAGTTTGCCTATATGTGTAGGTTCTGTGTAATAGAACCAATAACCTATAACGTTTGAAATATAAATAAATTATTTTAATGGTCATTATTTGTTCTATTGATATATAAATGTTCTACGCAAAAACAGATTTTCGACAAGATTTTTTTTAATGTAAATTTTACAAACCCTTAAAATACTACCTCAATGCATAAAAATATTTGTATTCGTCTCCACATGTGCCTTGTCCTACCGGCTAACTTTAGTCAAAAATTTTATTGCTTTTTGTACATTGTTTTTTAAAAATGACTTTAAATCTTGCGTTTAAGGTTGAATATGCAAAAACACGTTTGTGCTTAACTATAAACTTTTTAGACTGAATTAGCGACAGTTTTGAGTGTCAGTTTTGTTCGGAACTGTGTATCTTGGGTATTTTATATCAATGCTTAGAAACCTAATTCAGTTCTTTTAAAGCTAAACTTTGTAACTTTCAAAAGCCAATTCTGTCAAGAAACGAGAAAATCCTTAAAATGAGCAAAACATTTTTGTAAAAGATATAAATAGAAAAGAGGAGGTAACAAAAATATTATGCACTGAATTCATCTGAGCCACGGATTAAATGGATACGCCTTTCAAGACAATTTATTTCTTTATCAGTGTAGCTTGCAACTACAAACAGAATTCAAAGTTATACTACTTTTCAATAAAATAAAATCATTTGAAGGGTAATTTTTAAATTTTATCATCTCATTCGGTGCGAAAAAATAGCAGTTCTATTTTTTCACAATATAATATAACCTACAAATGTATGAAATTTTTGACAGTGATAGGATCGTTTGCTCATCATATGGGTGACACGTTTCCTTCCCAATGGCATGTTTTTTAGTATTCATGTGGGCTTTGAAGAATAGATCAACTTATTTACAGCTTGATATCTCGTCAAACCTACTGTGTAACTAACATTTTGACTATTAACTGAATGGCATAACTCTGCCACATCTCGACTATTTTGATACGAATAGTACAAAAATTGTCTATCTCGGTAAACGTAACGTAACGGAGTTATAGTCGTTATATCACAAATACTAACGAAGGTCTGAGTGCTAAGTGTGAGATTTCTTTTCGCATTCGATCGTGAGCGCGTTTCGAGTTTACTAGGAATTTGTATGTGATTTGTACAGCGCCACCTAGTGGTAAACTGGTTTCTTACGTTTACCACTAGGTGGCACTGTACAAATCACATACAAATTCCTAGTAAACTCCAAACGCGTTCACGATCGAATGCGAAAAGAAAAACTCACACTTAGCACTCTGTAACAATCTCGGAGAATAAACCAGACTGTTCAAAGGCTTTTTTTTCACTCTTCGTACACTTTACTAAAACTATTTTAATGATATTTAACAATTTCATTCCTATTTTAACCGACTGTCATAAAGGAAGTCTTATGTTTTTTTAGTATGTAAGTAGGTAAATTTATTTGAACTGCTAGAGTATGTGGCCTAAGCAGCTCAATGAATTTGAGCTTGAAAATTGTCATTAGATTTGTCTTCATTGTAAATCGCAAGGGCTAAATAATACATATCTAACTGCGCTAGTAGGAGACTTATGTTTTTTCGGATCGGGAGGCAGTCGATTTTTTATAACACTTAGTTCTTTGTGCTAAACTTTGATTTTATGAAATTTGAATGACGTAAACTTTGCTCGTAGCGAATAGTAATCATCTCAAGGGACACTCAACGAGAATTCAAGATGACAGGGACACCATTAAGCAATGCTAAGTTGTGAAGCACTTCACCAAATACAAGTTCTATAACTTGATACATTTGGTACAGTCACACGAAACAGTGACAGACTTTCTTTATATAATCATGTTTTGTATTATAGGATAGCAGATAAGCAGACAGCTCACTTGGCGTAACTTGGCCGTGTTGGTCCCGGGCTCCTTTGAAGAATAGTCCAACTGCCAGGTTCTGCCAGGCATGTCGTAAAAGGCGACCGAGTGGCTATGTGCGTGATTATCATCGTGACTACTAGGTGGTAGAGTTCTGCATCGACTCGACCGGGTCTGGTACCACCGCCTTATCTATTCCTGCCGCAATAACGTCAGTGCTAGTCGCTGTCGTGTTCCGGTTTGGAGGGTAAGGTAGCCGGTAAACTTATGCATGTGGCATTAGACCTCGCCACAAGATAGCAACGCACCATTAACATCTTTGGTGTTTATAGGCGATGGTTGACTCTTTTCATCAGGAGACCCATCTGCTTGTTTGATATCTTATGATATAAAAAAAAGATACAGCTATCGCCTATACACTGCAAATGTTACGCATCATGCGTTGCTATCCTGATAGCGGGGTGCTAATGCCAAGTGCTTATAGATGCATGTATATATAGCCTACCTTATCCTAAAGACCAGAATACATCAATGACATACACATATAGTATTGTGGCAGGAATAGGCAAGGCGGTGGAAAAATCAAACTGGGTCGAGACTCTCGAATCGATTGGTTTGTGATCGGAAGTTATCGTTGACAACAAATTTTGAAAAAGTGTTTTCGACTTTACTTTCAGTTTTTTCAAATAAAATTCACGTCACATATTGTTTGAAAAAATAAAATTCATCATCATATTCAAATGTTACAGCTCTTAAAAATTAAAATATTGTCTGTTTCAATTTTTACATTTTTAAACTCCTCGTGCGTAATAATTTAAAATCAATAATAAAAATTTCACATTTTAATATTGAAATAATTTACCGCAAAAACTCTCTGGATTGACTCTGTGTTTTCTATGAAAATGTCAAAAACAATATTACGTTTTACCATGGTGTGACGTAACACTTCCAGATTTGCGTATACTGTCACGTGACTTAATTTTTATTTTACCGAAATTATATCCTAAAAATATTGTTAATCATTATCTTTTACAATAAATATTTTAGCGTTTTGTTTTCTCCGTATCATAATCATTAGAAACTACAATATATCCGATTCATTCTCGGTGTAAACAAGCCTATACTCACAACATAGTTTCATGAATTAACAATTATTAAAAAATAATCAGTGACAAACAAGTAACTTATTCAAAGCCTCATCCTACTAACTTGAGTTTGGTAACTCAAGTTCAACTCGACCTAAGTAAATTTAAGAGTGGCCGCCCCATTGGTCGAATGGTTAGCGACCCTTACTACGCAATCGACGGGGTTCGGGTTCGATCCTCGACGGGGAGAAGCATTTGTGTGATGAGCATAAATGTTTGTATTTCCAAATTTGGGTGTTTATTAAATATATTCCAGTATTTATATGTGTATTTCTATGTATTAGTATCGTTGACTAACACCCACAACACAAGCAAATAATTTGCTTCCTTTCGGGTTAGATCAGTAAGTGTAATTTGTCCCGTGAATATTTAGTGCCTGTAATGATAGTAGGAAGATTATGGAAATAAATAAATAAATAAATAAATAAATAAGTATTATTATTAATTTAAAAATGTTTTTTTCATATATATTACATTTATTTTATTCCGTCGATACATTCATAGATACGTTATATCTATTGTCAAGATAAATGACTATATCATATAATTTGATTTCTTCCTTTTTTTGTTACAAATTTTCTATAACGTCAATTAATAAATAAATAAATATTCACGGGACAAATTACACTTACTGATCTAACCTCAAAGTAAGCAAATTATTTGCTTGTGTTATAGGTGTTAGTCAACGATACTAATACATAGAAATACATATAAAAATACTACAATATATTTAATAAAGACCCAAACCCGGAAATACAAACATTCGTGCTCGTCACACAAATGCTTGTTCCCGTCGAGGATCAAACCCGAGCCACGTCAATCGAGTAGTCAGGGTCGCTAACCACTCGACCAACGGGGCGGTTAATGTTTTATTGTTTTATTATTACAAATTTCATAAACATCTAAGATAAATAATAAACATCGAATATTCTACAAAACATAAATGTTATCCAAAAATAAGATATTTAAATCGATTTTTACTAGCAAAAGATGAAAAACCTACTGGAAATCAGTATTACGTCAATTCACGTTAACGGCAAAAAAATGAATGGAAATATGATTAGATCCGAGTGGACGTTAACGGAATTACAAAAATGGAAGCAATGGGCGGAGAACATTTCAAATTTATTGCATTATGTTGTAGAATATTTATCAAAAGCGAAGTCGGATATTCTTAAAATATCTCTGAAACTACAGCATAAAGAATATTAAAGCAGCGTAACATTCAGTTATTTTACGTTTGTTTGTAAATCGAATAAATAAAGCAGTATTGTTATAACTATATGCTACCCATATTTTTAGCATTGGATAGCGACCATAGAATAAGTGTTTTAATCCATACTAATCCTACAAATTCTCCTAACGTTATTAATTCGAAATGCGGGGTGATGCGATGGTGATTAAAATGCGAAACCGGTTAGTGCAAATAAATAAAAACCGAGTAAAACAGTACAAGTGCAAGTAGTTTTAATACAATGTAAAATACAATATAATCTTGACTATTTCTCCCGTGAAATAGCTTTGCTGTGTTCTGGAGAGAAGGGCAAGGCAGGCAGTGTAATTACTAGCACCGAGACTTAACATCTTATGTCTCAGGATAGATAACACACGAATGGATATCTGGGCTAGTTCCAGGTAATCTAGTTTATGTTCATTGGCGACGTCGACCACTTACCATCAAGTGGCACGTCTGCCAGTTTGTCTATCCAAATAACTTAAAAAAAAAAACAAAATAAATGCAAAAGTATGTTTGGATGGATGGATGAATGTTTGTGACTCTTTCAAAAATGGCTGAACAGATTTGGTTAAAATTTGGGACACATATAGAGGGTGACCTTGAATTGCATATAACATGGGCGCAGCTAGTAGTATTATAATTGCAAAAGTATTTTTGTATGAATAGATGGATCTTTGTTATGCTGCGGCCGCACTTGTGGCACAAAGTTTCGCGCAATGACGCGATACACGCAGATATGATCGGCTATCGTCGCAAATATTGAGACTGCGTGTGCCTTAGCGCGCTAATATCTTCAGGACGATACACGTAGGTGCGGCCGAAGGATAACTCTTTCACGCAAAAACGAACCGACCGATTTGTATAAAACTTGGCACACATAATATATAAGTAACCTGAAATAGCTTTTACACGCTTTTTTTTACTGTGGGTTTTACATAAAAAAAATTATGACATAGCAGGCTGCACGGCGCAGCTAGTGTTGTAAATACGAAAGTCTACCTGTCTGTTACGCTTTTTAAGGCTTACTCATTCATCATTCAACCCTGTGTTGGTCCCGGGCTTCTTTGAAGAATAGACCAACTGCCGTTCTGCCAGGCAGGTCGTAAAAGGCGACTGATTGGCTATACAAGCCACTACCATCGTGACTACCAGGTGGCAGAGTTCTGCATTGCCTCGCCCGGGTCTGCTACCACCGCCTTACCTATTCCTGCCGCAATAGTGTCAGTGCTTGTCACTGTCGTGTTCCGGTTTGGAGGGTAAGGTAGCTGGTAAACTTATGCATGTGGCATTAGACCTCGCCACAAGATAGCAACGCACCATTAACACCTTTGGTGTCTATAGGCGATGGTTGACTCTTTCCGTCAGGAGACCCATCTGCTTGTTTGCTATCTTATGATATTAAAAAAATATATCTTTATAATAATACGTGAAAAAAAAACTTTTACATTAATTACGAGATTTGAGAAGCATTAAATGTGACACAATTAAAGTTTACATTGCAGAAGAGTGCAGAAGCCTAAAATTATTATATAATATCTATTGGAAATACATTAAATTATTAAAATTAAACATTACACTCAATACATTAATTTTGGTATACATAATATACAGATATGTATAAGCACTATAACGTTTATAGCTAAGTATTTTGTCAAACTTAGAAGTGGTTTTTTACTGTTTAGTGTATGATTACCATGAGGCAATGATGTATAAAATGATATGAAATACAAATGAACTGGAAATATATTTGAGTTTATTTGTAATACCTATTTATATTGGATTTGACTACTTGAAGGTTTTTGAGCGGAATTAAAAATATAAAAGAATAATAAAACAAAAATGAAACATAATACGAAAGACTGACATGTCATGATTAGATTAATCGCTTGCTATCTAAAGGTAGGGTCAATATTTTCCGTAGGCATTGTGTTTGTATGCAAAGTCATGAGTGTAGAAGAAGCAAGGCAAATCTAAATGGACCGTGAATCGTGATGTATGACACTCAAATTTTCTGCCTACCCCATAAGGAATATGGGGAGAAAATTTATATGTATGTGTATAAATTAACAGATCCTATACAGTATTTGTGATAAAGTTTTCTTAGGTTGTGAGTTTTTTGGATGATTGTACTTCTCTTAATTATTATGTCAAAAGCAGTTAGCACTTATTATAACTAACAACTTTCAAACTTTGAATTACATCGTAATTATAGTTAGCAAAATGTTGATTATTTCAGTGAATAGGGAGCGAATTACAAAATTCCTTTATTTTCTCGGTATAGGGAATAATTGAGTTCCACCTAAAGTTCAATAACAATGTTACTAAACTGAAATTATTAAATAAATTTGTGATACAAAAGACCCACTTTACATTGTAATAGACACAATTTATGATACTAATGATCGTCGATTCAATCATACACTAATCTAAGTTAATACACAATACCCTTTTCAATATAAAATAGCTTACGACGTACGTGAAGAAACATAAATTTTATTAAGAATAATTTTAATTACCATTACGAAAGCCTGAACTTTCATATCAAAGCTTAAAGTTATTCGTAACGTAAGAAACTTAATATCCTCAGAAAAGCTAATTTCAAAAGGGAAGTATCGTAATATTGTACGGTGTTTTAATATGGAAACTTTTAAAGGGGTACTTTATTCCCTGTCGATTTAACAGATAGAGTTTTATAAACTGGTTAACTTTCTCGTATGAATAACTCGTTACTATTAGACACTTTTATATTTATTGCACTTGTACATAATTTAAATCAAAAATTTCACTTTTACACATATATTTTAAATTAGCTGCGGCGTGCAGCCCGCTGCATTATAAAAGTTTTTAGTGAATCCCGCGGGATTACCTATTTTTTCCGGGATAAAAAATAGCCTATGTGTTATTCTGGGTCTTCAGCTGTCTACATACCAAATTTCATCGTAATCAATTTAGTAGTATTTGCGTGAAAGAGTAATAAACATCCATACATACATACTCACAAACTTTCGCATTTATAATATTAGTAGGATATTACTCGACTGGTTTCCCTTAAAGCATCTTTAGGATGTAATATAGGTACTTAAGTTACATTAAAGTTAAGTATATTACATCCTGAAGATGCTTTAAAAAGTGAAACCGGTCGAGTAATATATTGAAAATATATGTGTAAAAGTGAAATTTATGCACAAGTGCAATAATAAAAGTGTCTAATAGCAATGGAATTTCACCAGGTACCGAAGATGAAAAGTATAGAATATAATAACTCATTATCATGCTACTTTTGTAAAAGCAAAAATGTATCATCATACCCGGTTCCCTTGTGGGCTAGTCAGAGTAAAGCAAATGTCTATAGACTTTCCGGTACACCATGTCCTGTTTGTCAGTTGGCGAAATAAATGGTGATCCAGTCATCGTATTTTACCTACCTGATAACGAATATCGATTATTTCTAGTCTTTCTATTTATAGATAACCGGGATCGACAATTATGTCGATCTAATAACTTAAGGTACGGATGTGGTCACATATCACTCGTCAGAGACCGAGCTCCTAAAATTTTAGATGATCGAGAAAAATCTCGAAAAATCCTTAATAACTTTTTTGCCCAACTCGGGGATCAAACCCTGGCCCTTGTGATCTAAGCTGGCTAACCAAACCTAATCCCTAGACCATGAGACAATCTATTTATTTTGTTGTCGTTTTAGGTAATAGTCTAACTCCCAATTTACGTAACAAAAGTTCAATCGAGCCGCAGCGCATAGGGCTTTCACACACATAAACACGATAGAACGTCGCGTCGCGTCGTAACGACGCGGCAAAGTGTGTAATAAAATATGTAAGAATCCTAAGCACTTCAACTCGAATGACGTCTTATAACGTAATCGGGCCCCTATTCAAATCATATCATATGTTCTCAGATACTTTCCGGTAATCCAGGACCCGTTTTTAAAAAATAAACCAATCGCCGTACTGCTATTTTAAAATTCTAAGATTTCAAACACTATTCAGACACAAAAAAAGGAAGAAGTAAAATCTAAGAAATTGAAGAACTCTAGTCAGCAGGTTTCTATGTGTGTTTCTCTAAAACAGTGTTATGAAAAGTCTACTCAAAATCCTTCAAATACACAAAAAAATAAGATTCTTATATTAGGAGATCAAAGACTCCGGGGCCTATCTACTAGATTGGTGAAATACAAATCAAGTGAGTTTTCAGTTTTATCTACAATAAAACCTAATGCGAAGTCATTGAATATATTAAATAGTTTTAGTGATTATTCAAATTTAAGTAACAAAGACTTTATCATACTTGGCATTGGTACCAATGACAAAGAACCTTATTCTGTTTTCACTAATTTGTGTAATATGTTAGATAAACTAAAAGTGTGTAAACAAGTGTTTTTAATAAAAGTAGAGTCGAATAAATATCTAAATGTAGGATTACTAAATTATAAGTTAAATTTAATTGTAAAACAATATAACAACTGTACTTTTATTGATTTAGATTCTTATTTGTCTAAATATAATAATCATTATTCGCATAAAACCTATATAGACTGTTTGTATAACAAATTAAAAATTAATATGGATTATCAGGAATACAAAAATAACTTTTTGTCATTTTCCAAACAAAAAATTAATAAAGTAACTGATAGTGAAAATAATAATAAGCAATTAAATAAACAGACATTTACATTCAACGAATATAAAGCAAACTTAGAAAAATTAGTGTCTAGTAGAATAATTAGTATCAAAAATGATCAATATCCTACCCCTAAGATAAACAAAGGTACAATACCTTATTATTTCAGTAAAAAACTAGGAAATAAAGTAGAAAACAACCTAAAACATTCAGTTTCAAATAATGTAATAAAAAAGGGTACCATACCATATTACTTTAATATTAAATCGAGAAGTGATATAAAAAATATAGATAACAAAGACCAGTTTTTTCGGAAATAAACACCAGTTTAAATTATTACACCAAAATATAGCAGGTGCTCTGAGTAAAAGAGACTATTTGCAAGTAGCTTTAAGTGAGCTTAGTGATGAATTGGGCAAAATTGATGTTATCTGCCTTTCTGAAACATTTCTTAAACAAGGTTCCGAACAAAATTTTAGAATAGAAGGTTACTCTATGGCATCTTATTTTTCTCGTGAAAACCAACGACGGGGTGGCACTTGTATTCTGATCAGAAATGATCTACAGTTCAAAACTCTTGATTTACAAATACGCTTACCATTCTCTTTTGAATGCTGCGCTGTTGAAATTATAGATTATAAATTAGTAATAATTTGTATATACCGCACACCCAACTCAAATGTTGAAACTTTCCTTTATAATTTAGAATTACTGTTAGAAAATATAATGAAAAACTCTAAGAAGAAATTTATACTATGTGGGGATTGGAATATAGATCTGTTACAGGATAATTATACTCAAAAGCAGTTAACAGGCATTCTATCAAATAGTAATATTAATCAGCACATACTTAAACCCACTAGGAAGCATGCATGTTTAGATGTAATTGCTAGCAATTTGGAAAATGTTCAGTCTTACACTCATTATCTCGGTTTATCTGACCATGAGACAGCCCAGAGTATAAAAGTAAATATTGAGTCCATCTCAAACTTTAAACCAAAACGAGCTTTTTGGTTTGAAACAAAACAACTTTTTAGTCAAGAAAATAAGAAAAAGTTTTTTGAATGTCTATCATCCTTAAGTTTTAATGAAGTTCTTGCAAGTTCAAATTGTGAAGAGGCATTTAATAATTTCCACGACATATTCTTATTGTTTTTTGAGCTATGCTTTCCAAAAATTCGTACTAAGGTATCAAATAAACCAATTAAAAATAAATGGCTGTCAAAAGGACTTCTTAAATGTTGTAAAGTCAAACGCCAGCTATATTTAAATTATCGGTTTGGTAAATCTAATAAGAATGAAAATAAAAATAATTACTTGCGTTACAAAAGAATTTTATCAAAATGTATACTAGAATCACAAAGGCAATCATCTCTGAAATTTATTGAAAAATCTTCCAATAAATGCAAAGCTTCGTGGGATTTAATTAAAAACACATTCCAGAATAAAACAAATATACAAGAAATTGGGAAAATTAGAGTGAACAATACAGAGTATACAAAATCCCAATCAATTTGTAACCTATTTAATGATTTTTTTATAAACCAATCAAAAACAAGTATTAACAATGACAAATTCACAAACACTTCAAAAATACTTGGGTTACCTAATAGCAGTAAAACTATGTTTCTTACACCAGTAGATGAGCATGAAGTATTTAAGATCATAAACTCCTTAAAAAATACAAGTGCAACTGGTTATGATAATATTAGTACAGAACTACTCAAAAATGTTGCTGCTGTAATATCAAAGCCGCTCAGTCATATTATTAATTTGACATTTTTAGAAGGGAAGTTCCCACAACGACTAAAAAAGTCTATAGTTAGACCAATACTTAAAAAAGGTGATCCTTGCGATATGAATAACTATAGACCCATTACACTAATTCCGATTCTCTCAAAAATTTTTGAAAAAGTTATGTATGATAGACTTCATAATTACTTACTGAAATGTAATATATTAAAAAATAATCAATATGGATTTAGAAAAGGTAGGTCGACAACCTTAGCATGCTTTGAACTGGTAAAGAGTATAACGGAATGCCTAAATACAAAAAGTTATCCACTTTGTGTATTTTTAGACATGAGTAAGGCATTCGACTTTGTTTCTCATAGAATTCTGTTGGCAAAACTTGAAAAATATGGTATAAGAGGGAAATCATTAGAGTGGATACAAAGTTATTTAGAAAATAGGAAACAGTGTGTAGAAATTTCAAAAATTTCTGGGACACATAAAAAAATATATACTTCAAATTATAGTTGTAGTGACTGTGGAATACCACAGGGAAGTGTTTTAGGACCCTTGCTCTTTTTAATTTACATTAATGATCTTCCAGAGACTATGCAACATGAGTCATTCTTATTTGCAGATGACACTACACTCCTCATTAAATGTAAAAATAAAAATCATCTAGTAAAAGAAACAACTGAAACCTTACTTAAAGTTTCGGAATGGTTAAAAAGTAATAATTTAAAAATTAACTTGACTAAAACAAAGATAGTTGAATTTCAAACATGTTATAGCAATAAAGTTTAAAAATCAAATATATTATTTAACAATATAAATATAGAAAATACTGAATACACTAAATTTCTAGGAATATTTATTGACAACCATTGCAATTGGAAAGCGCACATTGATTCTCTTTGCAAAAAAATTGACAGATTTATCTATGTTTTGAGAAGAATAAGAGAAGTAGCCAACTTAAATGCTGCATTGCTGGCATATCACGGATATGTCTCATCTGTATTGCAATATGGAATCTCTATTTGGGGAAACTCAGTTGATTTAATTAGGATTTTCAGAATTCAAAAGAAATGTATACGTGCAATATGTAATGTTAATCAACTACATTCATGTAAACCCCTATTTAAAACTCTTAAAATACTACCTTTACCTTGTCTTTACATACTGTCGGTATGCGTATTTGTAAAAAAACATCAACATTTGTTTAAAACAAATGCTCAAGTATTAGGGAACTCATATTTTAGAAACAGTGAGAAGCTACATGTGCCAAGCCAAAGACTAAATATTTATAAAAAAAATGCATATTGTATGGCAATTAATATATACAATCATATTCCTGATAGTCTAAAATTATTACCTATAAATAAATTTCGCAAAAAATTGTTTGATTTACTGTTAAATAAAACATACTATGATATTAGAGAATTTTTAGCAGATAAGATTAAATGTTAATAAACAGAAATATAAGCTTGTACAATTTACCTTGAAATTTAAATGTAATAAAAACTGAACGGCAAATTTGTAAAATGGTAAATTTTTTGTAAATTGTAAAAATTTGGATTGAGCATAAGATCATATTTTGTAAATTATAAAAACAACTTTTGATGTGAAATAATTCTAGTAAATTGTAATACATACAATTGTAATACGTGAAATAGAAAAAAAGAAGCCCGCTGAGTTTCTTCCGCCGGATCTTCTCAGTGTGTGGCCGCGTTCCGATCCGGTAGTAATTATAAAGAAATCGACCTAAATTAAAATGTTTGCACGCCATATTATGGTAGAATATGATGGTAATTTAATTTATTTTAATAACTTGTGACACCCATATTCTTGCAAATAAATATTTTTCATTTCATTTCATTTCATTTATTTCGTAAGTATTCGTTCGTAGGTATTTCGTAAAAAGCGACAGAAGGTTAGTACGTACTTTTAACATTGTCACCACTCACTAGGTGATAGATTTATGTAGTCTTAGTCGGGTTTTGGGTTCCACTGCTTTATCTGTTTCTGCCGCAATAGCGTCGGTGGTTGTCGCCTTCGTGTGCTGGTTTGAAGGGACTCCCTTCGGTAGTTAAAGGGAGGAAATCGATTAGATATACGTGTCACTACGATTCACCCCAATTAAACACATAATGCCATAGACTGACTGCGATAGCCTTATGACAGGTAAATTACATTTTGTGTTTTGGTTTTTAGGGTTCCATACCTCGAAAGGGAAAAACGGAACCCTTATAGGATCACTTTGTTGTCCGTCCGTCCGTCTGTCAATACCCTTTTTCTTAGGAACACGTGGAGGTATTAAGTTGACATTTAAATCAAATACTCAAATCTACTGTCCCTTAGAGCTGTGAAAAAATCACACTTCTAAGTCAACGCAATCAGAAGATACAGCCGTTTATGCCGCAAATTTTCGGAGTCTCGCAAGAGAACCAAAACCTACAGGGTACTTCCCGTAAACTCAGAATCTTGAAATGTGGTAGGAAGCAACGTCTATTACCACAAATAAAGGAAAAATTGCGGAAATCGTAATTTTTTAGATACATGATTTAATAATAATATTTTGGTTATTTCGTGATTGATATATTGTTGCTACCATGTATACAGGTTTGCACGGAACCCTCGGTCCGCAAGACCTGGCTGGTTTTTTTCCACCATCTTTAATTAAATAGATTCGAATTAAATACTTTTTAAATACATAAGCCGCTATTATTTTCGGTAAAGTGTTGACGGAATACTAGACGTGTGAAAAACGGCTCCTTAAAAAGAAAGGAGAGATATAGCTCTTTTGATGAAAACAGCTATATAACTCTTTTAGCTCATTAGTTCATTTAGCTCATCTAAAGAACTAGTGTCTTCATCTCTTTGAAATCGCTTAATGTCTGGACTACGCGTGTCACGTACGCGTCGCTAGCGTTAGCGGCTAGTTCATTCTATACGACACGCGTCGCTAAGTGACTAGTTCATTCAATGAACACGAATGAATGAATGAAGTGACACGTATAGTCTGCGTATGTTAACTAGTGCTAATTTATATATTTCTCTATTCGTCGATAATCGGGGAAATTCGTGCCTACTACGGCGCGCTGTCGGCTGCGCTCGGCCGGCTAGCGATTCAAAGACCCGATTGAGCCGTTGGACTATTAACTAAGCGACTGAGCTAATTGGGAGCTAGATTGAAATCAAGAGCTAGTTCATTTGTATCTCTCATCAGGAGCTACCCAAGTCTACAGAATACCAGTGTCGCAGTCTACGCTGTAACACTATGCCGAGTGATCCTTTCCCTTAAGTGATACTAAAATTGTATTTACGTTAATAGTTATAGAAATATAGTTAAGAACCTGCGATATGTTCAATTTTTTTGTCTTTCTTTACATTGTTTTGTGTATTATTTTTTGAGAATAAATAAATTTTTAATCTATTTTATTCTATTGCACCATCGTGACTACTAGGTGGTATAAATCCGCAACGTCTCGACCGGGTATATGGTTCCACCGCTTTACCTATTTCTGTCGCAATAGCTTATCGTCATCGTGTTCTGGTTTGGAGGGCACTCTAAGAGATCTAATGATATAAAATAGGATATTTTTGATATATCTTTTAAATACATAGAGAATCGCACTACAGTAGATTTCTAGATATCAACATATCTGGAAGTTTTGTATTTCGCACAACAACTATATGAAGCCTATTACCAATGTACGTGATTCCAAATCTATACCATTCAGGAGATTTTAAGAAGAGTTGAATCATCCCTCAAAGGCCGGTAGCGCATTGCCTCTTCTTCACTCATGCTTCTTTGCAGGAAGAGTATGAATAGGTATATCCCTTTAAAAAGTTTATAAGCGTGGAAACGTGAATTCCCAGGTAAAACCATAAAATGTTCATAGTACATTAAATACATTATTCACAATAATGACGTCTTTAAAAGCTTGCGTCCCATAACGGGGTAATAAAGAGCAGTATTATGTAAAATACGTATATCATTTCTCTTATAACGAAGTCACCTTGTCTCACAGTAATGAGGACTTGTATGTTTCATATAAACTGGCTTTAGTCTAATGGTATTGAATTTCATGTTCAGTTTAAAGTAATGATCAATGAGTCATTTTGTTTGGCTTAGTTTTTTATAATAGTAGCTGACCCGGCAAACGCTGTTCTGCCTTTTTAACTTCTCTTTTTTTATATTTTCTCACTTTTTAAACTTTCCCTGGACTTTAACAATTAATTCGAAACCAAAATTAACCAAATCGGTTCAGCCGAGCCGTTCTCGAGTTTTAGCGAGACTAACGAACAACATTTTATATATATATATATATATATATATATATATATATATATATATATATATATATATAAAATGTATCAATCATTAAAATATTCAAAAAATCAGCCCCGCAAGGGCGGAAAAAGGGAATGAAAGTGTGTACGAAAGGTTATATCGATGACATTATATTTTTTCCCGATTGAAAAACAAAAACTTAATAGGTGTCAAGGGACACCCGGGTGGAACGAAGTTCCTTTCGATTAATTAGTAAAGGAATTGTAATAATTTTTTTTTTAAGTTATAATAATATTTTTTTTATTATTAACAAATATAATGTAATATAAACTTAGTAGGCTCAATTTTCGTAATAATAATAGAAATTAAAATATCTGGCTTGCTTTCTATAAGAGAGAGAGAGAGAAACATGCGCATGCCGCACAGCTTACAGTAGCTTACTATAGCAAAAAGTGTCGTGACAACTTTTCGTAAGAATTTTTTCCGTCTAGCCCCCTTTCGTTCCAAAACTTGGTATCAACTAGTAATAAAAATTATTTTGTGCCGTACATTTTAAAAATATTATTATATTTACTTCGTGCTGGTTTGCAAACGTCGACTGTTTTAAATTTTCAGTTATTATGCTGAACTCTTGTATACAAACTAATTTAGCTAATAGCAGTGTTGCGGTAGTTTGTCCAAGATTAACGGTAATATGATGAAAACAAATTGCCTTTTTACAATTTATTACCGCGTAATAACGGCGCTAAACTTCCTGGTCTCAGGCTGTTTGTAGAGTGACAAATATTACCGTATTTTTTAAGTTCATAAACTGAAGATTTAAATTAAGATAAGTCACGTAGTTCATTCTGAACTATCGAGAAAACAATGGGTGTAAATCTATCATTTTTAGATATATCTGATAATGTTAAGTAAGTAATTTTTGTATATTCTGTTTTGCATATCTGGAAAACAACTCTAATAATTTAGACGAAATTTTGTGTTTTCAATTTAAATTTAAATTTCGGTTTTGCTTGTTAAGTTTACCAATGAATTTATACAGCATGTAAATAACAGCGTACCGAAAAATTTAGAAAAATTGTCAGTTTTATGTACTTTTTATGATGCCAATACGTTTGGTTTTTGTGGGAAATTATAAACTTGCACTGTATGACTTTCTCTATTGGGAAAAATGGTGACGTACACTCACACAAGGAACAAAAACCACTTTGTTGTGCATGCATCTCGTCTCAATAGATTAGTAAGTAAGTTTTACGAGGTCAAATTGATTTACCTGATTTTATTTCTGGCATTAGTACTTTAGCTCCAACTCAAATATGCGTTTTTTATATCATAAGATAACAAACAAGCAGATGGATCTCCTGATGAAAAGAGTCAACCATCACCTATAGACACCAAAGGTCTTAATGGTGCGTTGCTATGTTGTGGCGAGGTTTAATACCACATGCATAAGTTTACCAGCTACCTTATCCTCCAAACCGAAACACGAAAGTGACAAACACGACGCTATTGCGGCAGGAATAGGTAAGGCGGTGGTACCAGACCCGGGCGAAATGATGCAGAACTCTACCACTTAATGGCAAAAACAATTTGTTTAACGATAAAAGATCTAAAACAAATTTGAGTAAATATAATTTACCTCTCAATCTCAATCAACTCTTGCAAAGAAATAGTGAGAATACATAAACTGGACATATCATAGATCGCATAAAAGGATCTTTTGATCACTATTATAAATAATTTAAGTAATATAATTTTTAATATTAATTTCAACTATGCATTTCAATAACAAATATCATTATGTCTAAATTTTGAATAATTTTAGTTTTTCACATATATACTTTAACTAGCTGACTCTCGCAGCTTCGCCCGCAAGTATATTAATATGTCGTCAAAATAGTTTTTAATACAAATTTCATGCTAAATTCTGAAGTGCTGAAATTTAGGATGAAATTTTTATATATATTTTAAAAAAATAACCCATGTTTCAATCAATCAATCAAATGTTTAAAAAAATCAATATTTAGCAAATCTTGGTAACAGGTACTTTACATTGATCATATCTAAATAAATATTTCCATTAGGGTCTGCGAATTAGAGAAAATCAGGGAAGCCATCTACTCCTTACGTATTTTATTTTATAAAAACACAAATGCAGTTTTATCACTAAACACGTCATCTGCCTCAAGCATCCTTTAGATGAAAATAAAACGAAATGTAAAGATAAGGTATTGGGGCTAAACTGATACTTTAGAAGAATATACATTTTTAAGATTTCTTGTTTTTTTTTACATAAATTATTAAGGATTAACAGGACTTTAATCATGGTAAGAGCCCGTTAATTCTTAAGTTTTTCTTAACGATGCAGTAGAAACAGTACTAGAATAGAACCAAAACTTAGCAAAATTGTAAGTTAAGTTAGGGAAATATTTATAGAAAATAGTAAGATTAATAAAACAAGATCAAAAGTTATAAAATTAAACTAAATAAAAACTAAACAACGTCAGTGTCAACATGATGAAAAATGAAGTTTAACTATACATGGATATATTATGGATGATATAATTTAGGAAGGGATATCTAGAGCGAAACTACTTGTGATGGTAAAATGGGTACCTTAATAATGATCTGATCTATGATAGTGCCAAGCTAAGGTGCAAAGCGTACACGCCATTTGTCAAAGGCATTCTAACCTATTGGAGAGCTGAATAAGGACGTCTGGACGGGAAATTGCAAGCTTTTGCTCGCGTCACTCAATAGAGACGCAAGGCTGTATCACAATGTGGGAAACCATTATATTTTCAAACCATTTCTAAAAAAGAGGGGGGTTATTTTATTTATTTAAGGCATAGACAAAATACATGCCAAACGACAAATTACAATTATTATTATGGTCTAAGTGTTGCCTCAGTTATAGGCAATAAGAGTTTTCTTTTGATTATAAATTAGCACTATTTGTACTGCATATTCAACAGATGATATATAGGCATTTCAAAATGTCAGAAAATCTCAAAATGTAACTGGATTTATATTAAAAAAAAATAATTGTGACAGTTAAAACTAAAGCAAAAATTAACAAAATACAAACATAAACATAGAAAATTGAAAAAGAAGATAACAAATTTTAGAAACAAGATTATTATATTATTTCCCGATTTTTATATCATAATATAGCAAATAAGCAGATGTGTCTCCTGATGGAAAGAGTCAACCATCGCCTACAGACACCAAAGGTGTTAATAGTACGTTGCTATCTTGTGGCGAGGTTTTTTTATCTTTGTTTACCGATTACTCGGGAGATGCTTGAATAAGTTTGAAAAAATATTTTTTTTATATCAAAGAGTACTTCCTAGGTTTTGGAATTGGTAAGTCAGTTATTTGCAGTTTTTTAACTTTCCGCTACGTATGTAAATCTATTCGAAAATCGAGTTTTCACCTGATCTCCACGTTTCCAGAACCTTTTCCGACTACTTTCACGATGACGTATTAAAATTTTTTTAATACGTATACATATTAAAAAATTGCGACCAATGCATAAATTGCATCAAAGTCAATTTATGCGCTCGGGAGTTAACGTTGATGAAAAAATTTGAAAAAAGTGTTTTTTATACATACTACTATATTTTTTACTATATTTATTATACATACTAGCTGTTTCCCGCAACTTCGTCCGCCCGGACTTCGTTGACTCCGCACAGCTCCTCCCCCGTTGGTGATATGGTAAAATAATGGACCTTGTGGACTCTACTACATTTTTAGGGGTTACTGTAGATAAAAAATTGCATAGGGGACCACATATCGAGAAATTGGCCAGTAGACTAAGTTCAGCAGCATTTTTTTTTTTTTTTATATCATAAGATAGCAAACAAGCAGATGGGTCTTCTGATGGAAAGAGTCAACCATCGCCTATAGACACCAAAGATGTTAATGGTGCGTTGCTATCTTGTGGCGAGGTCTAATGCCACATGCATAAGTTTACCGGCTACCTTACCCTCCAAACCGGAACACGACAGCGACAAGCACTGACGCTATTGCGGCAGAAATAGGTAAGGCGGTGGTACCAGACCCGGGCGAGACAACGCAGAACTCTACCACCTAGTACAATTAAAGTTAAGTTAAGTTAAAAATATTGTAAGTTAATTTAAAAAAGTAAAAAAAGCATTCGCAATAAAAAAAAAAAATGAGACAGCTTACTGATGTTGATACTGCACGCCTTGTTTACTTTAGTTACTTTCATAGTGTTATGTCATATGGAATTCTTCTCTGGGGGAATTCCGCTGAAATAAATACTATATTTGTATTACAAAAAAGGGCTATAAGGGCAATTTACAATCTTAGTCCAAGGACCTCCCTGAGAGAAAAATTCAAAGAAATTAATATCTTAACTGTAATTTCTCAGTATATATTCGAAATCTTGATGTACGTTCGTACACATATTTGCTTATTTAAAAAGAATAGTGATATTCACTCCCTAAATACAAGGAACAAAAACAATCTTACTGTGCATGTGTCTCGTCTCCACAGAATAAGCAACTCTTTTATGGGGCAAAGTATACGCTTCTACAATAAGCTGCCTGATGCCATTAGAGATTTACAAGTTAACAAATTCAAAAAATGTGTTAAAACAAAACTGTGTAAAAAAGGTTATTATAAAATATCTGAATACCTTGATGACAGGAAAGCATGGGATCAACTGCTCCTCATATCGGCAATCCTTATTTATGTAACAATTAGATACTAATTAAATATTATGTAATATTTTATTTAAAAAATGTTATGAAGAAAAGACAAGCCCGCTGAGTTTCTTCCGCCGGATCTTCTCAGTGTGTGTCCGCGTTTCTGATCCGGTAGTAGTTTAAAAAAATGTTGACGCGTCAAAATAATTTGTATAAAGTTTTATTGAATAAAGTACTTCTGATATCTGATTTCTGATTTCTGATTTCTGATAGCGTGATAATATGTAGCCTATATGTTGACCCGACTTCAAATTTTGCATGAATATTACTAACAGAGTAATATTCATGCAAAATTTGAAGTAAATCCATGCAGTACTTTTTGAGTTTACCCAAGACATACATACAGACAAACAGACAAACAGACAAACAGACAAACAGACAAACAGACAAACAGACAAACAGACAAACAGACAAACAGACAAACAGACAAACAGACAAACAGACAAACAGACAAACAGACAAACAGACAAACAGACAAACAGACAAACAGACAAACAGACAAACAGACAAACAGACAAACAGACAAACAGACAAACAGACAAACAGACAAACAGACAAACAGACAAACAGACAAACAGACAAACAGACAAACAGACAAACAGACAAACAGACAAACAGACAAACAGACAAACAGACAAACAGACAAACAGACAAACAGACAAACAGACAAACAGACAAACAGACAAACAGACAAACAGACAAACAGACAAACAGACAAACAGACAAACAGACAAACAGACAAACAGACAAACAGACAAACAGACAAACAGACAAACAGACAAACAGACAAACAGACAAACAGACAAACAGACAAACAGACAAACAGACAAACAGACAAACAGACAAACAGACAAACAGACAAACAGACAAACAGACAAACAGACAAACAGACAAACAGACAAACAGACAAACAGACAAACAGACAAACAGACAAACAGACAAACAGACAAACAGACAAACAGACAAACAGACAAACAGACAAACAGACAAACAGACAAACAGACAAACAGACAAACAGACAAACAGACAAACAGACAAACAGACAAACAGACAAACAGACAAACAGACAAACAGACAAACAGACAAACAGACAAACAGACAAACAGACAAACAGACAAACAGACAAACAGACAAACAGACAAACAGACAAACAGACAAACAGACAAACAGACAAACAGACAAACAGACAAACAGACAAACAGACAAACAGACAAACAGACAAACAGACAAACAGACAAACAGACAAACAGACAAACAGACAAACAGACAAACAGACAAACAGACAAACAGACAAACAGACAAACAGACGAAATATACCGATTTATTTAAAAATCTAGTCAGTTCTTCCAATTCCAAAACTACGTCAAATACCGTAAATTGGAATACAATTGATTGATTCTTTCGGGATTTACAGTTTACAATATGTCTTCAGCATTCGGGCAGATATAATTCAGTGTCATATATCACGGTCCAAATAGACTTGCCTATGTTCAGTATCGAAATAAAGAAATATTCCATTAAATTAAGCGAATACTTACAAAAAATATTATCTACGAATACGTACCAATATTACATATATGTATAATTATTATGATCGTATTAAGCCAGGAAATCTAAGATTAGTAATTAATAAGCTTACAAATATTTTTTCATTATTGTAATTATTTTCTGCTGTTTTAAAGTTGCGGTTCTCTAACAGTTTTGATTAATATATCACTTGCTATATTCCTGAAAGCACTACTTACAACGTTTAGTTTTATACAATCTTGAAAGTTAATAGACAAAGATGGGATTGTTGTCTGTTGATGAGTATTCACGTTTAAATGTAAATATCGAGCTAACTCAGTCTCCCAGTTACTTTCCTGCCAAATGAATAATTATAAGCGTGAATTCCCAACACGATATTTTCATAGAATATTAAATAGTAAATTTAATATCCAGGGTAGTCTAAACTCTGCAATATACGTTGAGATCGCAGACAGCAGATGTTGAAATGCTTAGAATTGTTTTCTACACTTACATTCACCGTAAAGTGTCTTACGGGATTCGTCTCTTGGGAAATTCTCTAGACAGATAAATATCGTCTGCGTTTTATAGAAAAGAACTATTACAGCCATTTGGAATCTAGACTGGGTTTTTACTGACTAATATAAGACAGATGAATGCTATAACGATTAATAAAAGTACCGAGAAATTTTATTTAATTTTATGAATTTATTCATGTAATATATACATTCTGTATATTGGTTAATTATATGATATACTAGTTACATCGTGCAGCCCGTTACATTAATTATAGATGTATTCGGTTAATCTGCGGAAAGAGCTCATTTTTTTGGGATAAAAAGTAGCCTATGTACTATTCCACTATGCTAGATTATCATCTAATCGTGTACCAAATGTCATCTAAATCTGTTCAGTAGATTTGGTTTGATTGAGTAGCAAATATCCATCTACCAAATATCCAACCTTTCGCGTTTTTACATTAATCAAAGTATATTTAATATTATGGATACGAAAGTTTCGACGTTTGGATGGATGGATGGTTGTTACTCAATCACGCAAAAACTACAGGAGGATTGGGATGAAATTTGGCACACAGGTAAAATAGGATCTGGAATAGGCTAGTTATCATCCCAGAAAATGAGATCTTCCTGCGGGATTCACCAAAAACCTTTATTATGCAGCGGGCTACACGTTGCAATAAGTATTAGATATAGATTTAAAAAATAATTAATGCGTAAACTAAAAATGTTACTGGTCGATGTCTGTACGTATTAGATATTGAAGAAAATTTAATATCTTCAGTCTTAAGGCGCTGTCAACACCAAAAACGCGCAGTGTGTTTCTATCGGAGTAAACGAGAGCGCATTATCAGTGAAACTTGGCGGCCAGGTCTTATAATTAGTAAATATTGTGATTCTCTAGCGGTTTAGGTATGAATATGATGACTTCATGTTTTTAATTGCAGACCCATACGTCAAAAAAATAAAGATATAGAACTGTTTATTATGATTTTAGACCAATCTTCGCAATTATTTTCTATCGATCCAATTTTCTTCAATCATTTATCGGGTCCGGCCACAGTCTTTGACATATGATGATATTAACATACATTTTTTGTGATGTGCTATAACAAATATTTTTATTTAAAAACTGCTTAAAAAACATCAATTTCAACAAATTAGGTCTTGTCAGCCTCTTGAAGGTTGTCAACAGAGACAACAGCAATCATTTTAGATTTTTAAATTAACTTCCCCAAAGGATGAGGTTCTCAATTCACCTGTATGTTTTTATTTATGTTCACTGCTCGGTCATTAATGAACCCATTTTGAATTAACCATCGCGAAAGATACATAGAACAGTTCGCTGATAATAGCAAATTTTATTAATTTCACCTTTTTAATAATGTAATTAGTACAATCGACGTAATCGATCATATAGCAAAGAAGAATTTCGCCGCCTCGAGCCTGTTGACACTAGCTCAGTGGAAGAGTGTTCCGGCTTTAGGGACATAGTTGCAGGTTCAAATCCCGCGTGTCGATATTTTTCTTTGTTGTTTTTACGATAAATATTGAAGTATACATACAACAAACGTGATTTTATTTTATAGATGATGGTGCGGGACCCTTCGTGCGCGAGTTCGACTCGCACTTGGCTGCTTTTTTAAATGTTAAATAATTATACTAGTATGAGCTTCTCAAGCCAAGTACTTGTGCATACAATAGTATTTGCTCCCCTTCTTTTTAGGTCGCATTGTGTTCCTTTAAATATATGTGAATATAGATGAAACTCTCTACAGTAAACTCTAAATATATATATATAATCACACCGGTACCCTTATGGGATATGCAGTGACCGATCGTCTGTAGGCTTTCCGGGTTACATTTAAGTTTAACTTTAGATATTCGCGAATTTTATTTCATACTCTGAAGTTTTACCCTTATCGGGTAGACGGGAGCATCAATATTTGACTTTTGAATATAAATAATTTTTTCTTAATTTTCAACACGCAAATTAAAGTTTATACCTTGATTTTTTAATACAAAAACTATAGGCTGAAAATAAATGCTCAATTGTTGATACATAATCGTTTTTTTTTAAATCGCACATATCTTGCTAAACAGGCAGCTCAACTGAGTCTCTTGATAACCCGATCAACATACTAGCAAGTAGATTATTATAGATTTTAATCCTATGAATCTAAGATATTATTATGATACAAACTAAAAGGTATACTGATTAGTACTCTGGCAATAAAATAGTGAAAGTTTTTTTAATTATAGCTCTTTTATAAACTTTCAAACAATTTTATTCCCCGAATCCCTTTTGATATTATAAAAAAAACTCCTTTTAATATTAAAGGAAGCTAAGTTTGAATAAACGAGGTTCACTTTCACGGTTCAACAAAGATAGGAAAATGTTTATACTGGATAAAGCTGAGGTCTTCGGAATCTATCTAATCAGCGCGTTTGTTTGAAGAGTTGATATAAGATTTATCTAGACCATGATAAAAATCATCCGATAGATAGATTATTGGATTATTTTTATCATCATATTGACTATTCTTAATGAAATTTGGGAGTTTTTCAACCCTTTCCAATTGAATTAGGAGATTAGTAATCTTATTTAGATGAACACTGTTCGTATCTAGAAATTCGTATTTCTGTCTATATCTATAAAAATATTGCTATTTTTAATTATCCGAAAGTCAGAGCTTATTAGATGATTTTTATCATCATATTGACTATCCTTAATGAAATTTGGGAGTTTTTCAACTTTTTCCAATTGTCAATCTTATTTAAGTGTACACTATTCGTATACACGTGTCTACAAATTCGCACTTAAGTCTTATCTGTAAAAATATTGGTGTTTTTTTAAATACCTGATAGTCAGAGATTATTGGATGATTTTTATCATCATATTGACTATCCTTCATGAAATTTGGGAGTTTCACAACCCTTTCGAATTGAATTAGGAGATTAGTGATTTTATTTAGGTGTACACTGTAGACTAATAGAATAGACTATAGACTTTAGTTAAGTAAGATACAAAATTTACAAATTCGCACTTAAGTATATAACTATAAAAATATTGCTGTTTTTTTTTTGAACAAACGTCACGCAACCGCGTGCATGCATTGCGGAATGTTTTGAAATGATTTCATTACATTTTAGTTTAACGATACCATCATTCTGATAATAAAATATATTGTATTTCTTAATTCTGTCATCAAAAAATTTATTGACTTTCAAAGATTAATTTTTAAATATAAAAAACATCGCGGATAAAACTATGCGGATCAACTGGTATAATATACAGCATTTAATGGACCGTCTATCAAAAAAAATAAGAAAACACGCCATTTTTACATTCTAGTCATGGTAGCAATTTCTTTTCTTTTGGGATATGCAAATTTGGGAATAATGATAATGTAAAGCGTTCATTGCTCGGGCTCATCGCGCTCGCGGTATCTTGAACCAGCCGTTTAAATTTCACGGCATAATTCATTGCTTATTTGGTTTTTAGAACAAACACCATACATTATTAGAATATATCAAATTATACAAAGTTAAGTTACAAAAATCGTCAAAAAAGTTAAAAATTTCCCACTCAAATTTCCAACAGTGTCAGATTCAGAATCAGATTTCAAATTGGACGGAATTACAAATAGGATACTAAAATCAGTAGAAGTGAATTGAAAGAACAAATTGAAAGATCTTCGCCGTGTTGGTCCCGGCCTCTTTTGAAGAATAGGCCAACTGCCGTTGGCTGCCTGCCAGGCAGGTCGTAAAAGGCGACCGATTGGCTATAGAGTCACTACCATCGTGGCTTCTAGGTGGTAGAGTTCTGCATCGTCTCGCCCGGTACCACCGCCTTACCTATTCCTGCCGCAATAGCGTCAGTGCTTGTCGCTGTCGTGTTCCGGTTTGGAGGGTAAGGTAGCCGGTAAACTTATGCATGTGGCATTAGACCTCGCCACAAGATAGCAACACACCATTAACATATTTGGTGTCTATAGGCGATGGTTGACTCTTTCCATCAGGAGACCCATCTGCTTGTTTGCTATCTTATGATATAAAAAAAAAATTGAAATAGCAGAATCACTAACTATTTTATATAATCTAAGCATGACCTTAGGTTGCTTCCCTGATCAGTAACACCAATACATAAAGATGGTCCTAGGAATGTGCCTTCTAATTATCGTCCCATATCTCTTTCCTTAGCGCATTGTCCAAAATACTAGAAAATATTGTTAATAGGCGCTTATTACAATTTCTGGAAAACAATTGCTTATTATCTCATAGATAATTCGGATTTAGACGGAATAAATCAATAGGTGATGCCATTAAGTACTTAGTTAACTAAATTGTAACTCACATCGATAGAGGGCTTTGCTGTGTAGGTGTATTTCTTGATCTCGCTAAGGCCTTTGACACGGTCTCTATTCCGATTCTATTAAGGAAGTTAGAATCATATAGAGTTCGCGGTGTAACCTTGAACTGGTTTGAAAGTTATTTATCAAACAGGCAACAAATTGTAAAAATTGACTCTCGTAAGAGTAAATCTCAATTTGTTAAAATTTGGCGTCCCACAAGGAGGTATACTTGGCCCAACTTTATTTATCATATATATAAATGATCTCCTAAAGGTATTACCTGACTCTGACATGATATGTTACGCTGACGACAGGGCTATTGTATTTAATGTTAATGATTGGGAGCGCAATCCTTGACGCCAAATACGGAGTATCTGTGATACACAAGTGGTTGCAAAGCAATCTGCTGACTTTAAATATTAAAAAAACAAAATTTTTATGTTTTCATAAAATTGCCGCAACTAAACCACAGTCCAAGGATTATATAAAAATTCATAGCTGTAACGGTTCATCCAGTGATCAGGTTAAAAGATGTAGCTGCGAAGGAATCCAGAGAGAGTCAGAGATAAAATATCTGGGTCTAACTCTCGACGAAAACCTACGATTTGATAAACACCTGCAATGTGTTTCGTCAGGGATTCGCAAAACCATTGTTGTTGTTGTTTCATGAAATCATTATGTCATGTTGCCGATGTTGAGAAGCTAAAACATGTGTACTATGCTGTTTATCAATCTATAATAACCTATGGTATCGAGACCTGGGGTTCTGCTTCTAAAATCCTAATTATCGAAGTTGATAGAGCTCAATGGGCAGTCCTGAAGGTCATGTTACGAAATAACTCACAGTATTCGACTAATGCTCTGTAAAAAATATCAAAGATCCTACGTGTTTGCCAGCTATATATACTAAGGTTTGTTATAGAAATTCATAAAACAGTAATAGAAAGCTCGGAATATGAACTAATATTTAGAAAAAGAATATATAAAATACCTTTACCGACACATCAAACTCGTTTTGCAAAAAAATTAGGCCAATTTTCATCGACAGCTGTCTACAACCGTGTTGTATCTAAATGCAATATTAAAAGCTGTACAACTACCGAGGTAAAGCGCATTCTGAAGTGCTGGTTATCGGAGCAGGATAATTAGCAAACAGAAGTTTTAGTTGGTTGTACGAATTACACATGATAGATTTCATTGCATATGTACACCTCTTACTTATTATCAAACTTAAAGTTAATACTTACATTAAATTTAATGAAAGCAGAATATATTTGTGTGACGAACATTTGACATTTGATAAAATAGTATTATTAGATCGTATTATAAAGACTTATTCTAATCCACATCAACTTATCTAAATTCTATTATCTTGTCAAGTTTCTTTTATAATTTAATTGATTTTAATTTAAATTTTTAATTTTCTACCTTGAGACATATGAAATGACTGTATCGTATTTAATTGAATTAATTTAATTTAATTCAATTAATCAATAGTAATATTTAAATCAAACTTAAGCGCAATGAATAAAAATCTATACGTATTATTCCATATGGTTATCCCAAAATACAGGCAACGCCTAGTTTGGGAACCTCTGATATATTCTCAGAGTAAATCAATATTGTTACTAATATATAAAAATTAAAAAAAATCAAATAAAAAAAACGATGGTTACGATTTTCGATAGACCGTCCCTTGCACCCCGTTTTATATCAGTGAATATTTGTCTTTCGCTAAGATCTTATGTAGTCTAAATATGATAAAAAGGCAAATTTTTAATTATGTGTATTGAAAATAATCCAGTTCGCCTACTAATCTTTTAAAAATCTGCTATTTTTACAATAATGAAACACAATTCGCCCATTTACCTATCAAAAATTGGGAGATATGACACACACATAATTACTAATTATTTGAAATTTATTATACTCATTTGTTTGATACTGCTTTTTTCGAGTAGGTTAATTGAATGAAATATCGTAAAACATTTTATTTAAGCACGATCACTTGTTTAATCGGCTGACAAATTGGCTGCTGATTTCCATTGCTATATTTGTTAACATTGGCAATTTTTGTGAGATGAGGTCTTAATATCTCTTGTTTTAAATAAGTATCTTATGAAGCTTTTGCCGTCGTTGCAAATAACCAAATATAACAATATTATTTTAGCATATACATAAGGGGATCCATTGTGAATGATTTAACCGACTAATTCTAATTTTCTGTAATCAGAAAACGTAACCGTAGATACCTTTTGAATTAAAATTAAATTTTATCATATTATTTTTAAAAACAAAGCCTGAATAAAATTTATATAAAATTTTGCATATAAGGTTTGTATTTTGTTATAGCAAGAATAAGAAATCGTGTTAGCAATACATCTCCAGACGCCACTTACAAGATTTTCTCTGCATTTTAAATCTACAAGTATCTGTAAATAGCTGGAGAGCCGATGAACCTCGTGACAAAGATATTGTGATTCAGAGTTTATTAAATATAAATTTTGATCCATTATACTCTGTAAACTTCTACTATATAGACAATATCTTGATATATGCAATTAAATATAATTTTCATATATCTTAATAGGTTTAATATATCGTAATAGCATAGTTTTACTAGGTGGGAGAGTTCTGCATTGTCTCGCCCGAGTCTGGTGCCACCGCCCTACTTACCATCTATTCCTGCCGCACTAGCGTCAGTGCTTGTCGCTGTCGTGTTCCGGTCTGGAAGCTAAGATAGCCGGTAAACTTATGCATGTAGAATTCGACCTCGCTACTAGATAGCAATGCACCATGGACATCTTTGGTGTTTATAGGCGATGGTTGACTCTTTCCTTCAGGAGACTCATTGTTTGCTACCTTATGATATAAAAAAAGTCTATATTGTGTTATGTACACAATATAGTTTTAATTATTTTTTCTTTATTTTTTTATTTAATTAAAGCTGTGATAAAATTATTCAAACTTTCGTGAAACATTATTAACTAAATAATTACTAATACTGTTGACTTGAATTTTTAAATAAATAGTTGAAAATTATCTCCGCGTGAAAAAAATAACGCCTCATCTCAGGCGTGACCGTGAAAATGTCCGTCTCATCCTGATGAAGGACCACATACAAGTATTACAACGATTAAACGCGAGTGTAGCAGGTTTTAATTATTTAGTATATTTAACTTAACATATATTTTCGGAGGCTCGTCACATATACCTTTTGTTGGCTATAAGTTTAACTGTTACAGATTATCAAGGCTTTAGGCTGCTTCGTGGTCTAAAAAATAGCATATTCGATTCAGATCATAAGGTACAGAGTTCGATCTCCGGTTCGGGCAAAGTTTTATTGAGGTTTTTTTCGAGCTTTTCTCGAAAATCCAAAATCTCAGTAGCAGCTAGGGTTCTCGCGGCGGCTAGCGGCTCTTTAAATTATGTAACATAACCATTGCCTGCAGACATTAAATGTATTATGACAATCTTGTATTCTCGCGACATTTTATGTAAAATTATACATATAAACGATTTTATTACTTCACTCTAAGTAAAAGCAATAAAATATAACAAAGTTATGGTTGTTTTGTCGGCTTGGAATAATTAGAATAATTTTATTTTTGCTGAGTTAGCGGAGCCCTACATTTTTAGCGATTCCACCAGTATCAAGGTAGATGTATGCACGTTTATTATAAAAAAAACGACTTAGGGTTTTCTTTTATTCCTGTAAAACATAGAAAACCACTGAAAAGACAAAATATAGCAATATTAGTATATAGTTCAAATTAACATGCACATTGAAGTTAAAATGTTAGGAAGAACATTTTACAAATATTCAAATTACAAGGATAACAAACAAACTGGACAAACAATGTTGTGCTAGATCAAAGTGCATATAACTGACTACAATTCAATGTACGATGATTTATTCGCCTTTATTTAGTAATGTCAGAAAGGTCTATTCTAACGTATTTTTAATTAAATAAGGATTTTAAAAAGTGTTAGTGTTAGTGTACTCAAAATCTCGTTTTAATCCCTTATGAATAAAAAACTACATGCTGCCTGCAACAGACTATTTGCCTTCCAATAGTGGTTTACATAGCTTAATGTATCCTTACCGAGTTTTTATCTAGTATGTAGGGAATTTTACATAAACATACATGGCTGTATCTCCATAGAATATGGATCGCGGTACGAGAACTACAAAAATAATTGTATATTGTGCTACAAGTGATGAAAGTACTAATTTCTGCTCCGCGTGTAAAATTACCAAACACGCGGAATACGGGATGGAATTAATGCATCCTATTAATTCCATCCCATATTACATATACTATGTTTTATGCTACCAGGCTGAAAGTTTTCAAAAGCTTGCAAAAGTGTTGTACTCGCATACCTAGTAGTAAGAATGGAGCCCAGAAGTGAAGCTCCGGCGATGTTTGCAATAGGGTGATCTACCCAAAAATCATTTAAAAATTATTATTCAAATAAATATGTCAAATTTCATTTAATTTTTTGTAAGAACAGTAGAATAATATTTTTCTTATAATCTTACTACTACTACATATAACATTAAATTTTTTTATGATAGTGAAATATAACACTAAGATAGAAGGACAACTATTGTCATCGAAAATAGTACGTACCTATGACAAAAAATCTTAAATTGCCTGAGAGCGAGCGTGCGCAGCGTGCTTATCCGTCGCTAAAGGAAAAAAATCCCCTCATAGAATAAAATTCGAACTTTTGGCCTAGGTAGGACAAAAATTAATGAATATTACTGGAAAAACTAACACAAATCGTCCTAATCCTAAAGTAAGCAAACTATTTGCTTGTGGTATGGGTTTAAGACAGTGATAAAAAATAATAGATACAAAAAATATTTCACAAATACATAGACGCTTGATCCTGCCGAAAACTGAAAATAAACTACATCGATAGGTCATATGGAAAATAGTCTTATAAAATTGAAACGAGAAAGAAATACAGAAACATACATTTATTCAGCGAAAAGATTATAATACATATTATAAGCACAAGTAAAAATAAAACACAGAAAAAACATATACAAAAAATTAATTACAATAAAAACACACCTACACAAACACACACACGCGCGCACACACACACGCACATAAACAACACAATAAAGCTAAGCAAATGAAATTTAAAGAACTATATGTAGCTGTGTGTTTAGTGTCCAAACCAAGCGTGTGGCCTACAGTGCCGCTAAATCTGCTCCCTGCTTTAATTATTATGTTTTGCACAAATAAAATAAAACATGCTTAAAGCTCTTCGATTAATGTTAAGGATTAAAACTTGACATGATAGTTCACGTGTTTATCTTATTATTCTGTCTGCTAGCACTTGGACTAAGACCCACTTTACCCGAGCAATGTCTCAAGTGCAAAACACTTATCTTCAAAGCCGCACAAGCTATATCATACACATAAATTAAAGTTACGTTCGCCCCAGGACTCTTTGTGTCTGAAATTTTAATTAAAAGTTATTTCATTTAGATAATTGATGATTATCACTTAGATAAGATTTTATATTTCTATTTAGATTTATGTGAGAGTTCTTAGTTGTTTTGAGCATACGAACGGTATTCCAATTCTCAGAAAAATTGCTGCATGCAATCTTAATTAAATATATTAACTAAATACTAACAAGTGTTTAGTTAATATATTTAGTTAAGAATGAATCACCATTATGATGTTTTTTAAGTTTTTTTTGATAAATGTTAACCATCTATTACATTTTGTTGGCTAATATTTGCACATCTACAAATATCTGTGTGACATCGTGACGACGTGAGAATAACGTCTTATTTTTCAAACGACTTCCCAAAACTCGGGTTCCAAAATTCGGCTGTATTTTTTATGTTTTATCGTCAGAACTCAGAACTCTGTAACTAAATGTTACAGATTTAGAAAAAAAAATTCTTTTGCTTAAGAGAGTACACTATCCAACGAGCACCTAATTAGACAAAAAATTGACAAAAATGGATGTGGTTTAAAAAATTATAAATGCAAACGTAAGCCGTAATTTCGGTTCTAGGATTTGGTCCAAACTAGTGGAAAGCGAAGATGTTGAAAAATAAGTTAGTGACAATTAAGTGACGCTTAAGTGACAAATCTCTGAACTGCTAAAAGAAACGGGGTCCTTATATTACTTCTCTGTAGGGCTATGTGCTCGTAGAGTCCAATATAAAATTGGTAAAGATTTAATTCAGAGATCTAGAGATACATAAGGTTGGATGTCAGTTGCTGCTCTTTTACTTTGTCAAAATTATTTAAGTCATAGGAGTGGTGGCAGTATTTTACACACGCGTGTATTATTTACTATCAGCTCATGGTCAAACTACATCTAATTCCGTCCGATTAGGGCAAAAGTCTATTGATAAAGTCGACGTTAAAATTTAACAAGATTATAACCTAACCCTAGATTGTTAAATTAATTTAAAACTTAGTAACTCATTATAATTTACCAAAGTCTGAAACCACTTAATTGTAAGTATGCATTTTTTCTGGTTAAAGACTGTATATATTAAAGGAGGTAGAGATCTGCATGGTCTCGCCCAAGTCTGGTATCATTGCCTTAACTATTCCTGCCGCAATATCGTCAGTTCTTGTCACTGTCGTGTTCTGGTTTGGAGGGTAATGTAGCCGGTCAACTTATGCATGTGGCGTTAGACTTTGTCATAAGATAACAATGCACCATTAACTTATTTGGTATCTATAGGCGATAGTTGACCCTTTCTATCAGGAGACCCATTTGCTTGTTTGCTACCTTATAATATAAAAAAATGTACACTGATACTATAGTAACGAAAATAGTTAAGTTGATGGTATTATGCCGGAGTGAAATGAGACAAAACTTTAAGTACCACCTAATAATCACAATAATAGTGTCAAAATTAACCTCGTCTGATATCAATAAATAAGATTTTCAATCAAAAAATTAAAATAAATTTATTTTGAATAGTCCATGAACCTTATAAACGATTCAAACTAGACTTATTATTTTCCCACTATGTAGGAGAAAGTTACTGATTTCGCCCCGATTTTCGAAAATCGAGTTTTCTAAGCCAGAATAGGATAATGATACGCATTGATGCTGCACCAGGAATATTTAAGGCGGTGATACTAAGTACCCAGGTGAGATGTTGCGGAATTTTACCATCTAGTAGTCAAGGTGGTAGTGATACCTATAGCCAATTTTTGCTTTTTACAAACTGCCTGGCCGTAAGCAGATGGTCCTACAAGTTTTTTTATGCTTATCTGTACAATGTTAATGCTTATCTATACAAATAAAAAAACTGCCAGTTTCGCGTATTATTGAATCATCAAGTCTCGTAGCTAAAGAAAAATGATTTTAACAAGATTATTTATTTCTTATTAGTTTTGTTTTAAATATATTTATATTATTTATACCAGTGGGAGTGAAGCGTTGTGCCGCGCTTTCGGCTGCATGGATACCACCATCTTGCTTGTTTCTGTCGTGAAACAGCTTTGCTGTGTTTCGGAGAGAAGGGCAAGACAGGCAGTGTAATTACTGGCACCGAGACTTAACATCTTATGTCTCAGGATAGGCAACACATGAATTGGATTTCTGGGCTAGTTCCAGGTAAACTAGTTTATGATTATTGGCGACGTCGACCACTTACCATCAGGTGGCATGTCTACCAGTTTCCCTATCCATGCAACATAGCAACCTTTTAATTATAAGCCCAGCCACTATAGTGATACTGTGGAGGATAAGTAAATGAAACAACGGTTTACATTTGACTAAATGTATTAAGAATAATTAATTGATTATATAGGATATATTTCATACATCACCACAATACTAGTACAAGTGTTTTAATCACTACATAGTGTAAAACAAAGTCGCTTTCTCTGTCTGTCCCTATGTATGCTTAGCTTAGATTGATTCTTGAGGAAAGTTTTAATATATAAACCTTTCCGATATGTCCACGGGAACAAAAGCTACGCGGATGAAACCGCAGGCAGGTCACTAGTAATAGTAATAAAATACAGTTTCACCAAATAGTTCTATAACCTATAACCAACGAGTTCTATAACCTGCGTATTTAGCAAAACCTGTATCTAATTTGAATGAAACATTTAGCTCATTAGGCATTTCCTTTGAAAGGTAAGCCTTATAAATCCCAGTTGAAAATAAAGGTCTGCAAAATAAATCCGTTGATACTTTTTCAAACGAATATATTTAAGCGAACGGAATCCCTTTTGTTTTTTAATTAGCTGTTTAATCATATCATATTCTACTTTTAGATTTCCGTAACTAAAAGGTAAAATGGAACCCTATTTATTACTAAGCCTCCGCTGTCTGTCGGTCCGTCTGTCTGTCACCAAGCTATATCTCATAAACCGTGATAGCTAGAAAGCTGAAATATTCACAAATTATGTATTTCCGTTGCCGCTATAACAATAAATACTAAAAATTAAAAAAATTAAAATATTAAGGGACCGCCTCTTAATATAAACGTGTTTTTTTCGTATTTTTATGTTTTTATTTAGTTATGCAACGGAAATGATGTACCGTATTTTAGCAGAGCAGTTAAATCATGGCATGTCCTTGCATATATTCAATTACGCAATGGCAATTATGTTTATTGCAGTAACAGTGCGATTAAATTATACAATCATCTATCATGTTTTGTAGCACAGTTAAAACATAGAATATACTCGTTTTTTTGTTCAATTACCCAACGAAAATAATGTGTCGTGTTTTAGCTAGCTAGCTTAGTTTTATTCAATTACGCAATGGAATTACGTATACCTAATGTCTTAGAAGTGCAGTTGAATTTTTTTTATCGAAAGTATGGAATAATACCTAAAGAAATAAGTACTAATTTCAAATTATAATTAATTTTAAGCATCTAAATGTAGCAAATAAGCTGAAGACGAAAGACGCGGCTTTTAAAGATGTTTATCTATACAAATAAATAAAATTGGAGTATCTGTTATTAATATTAAAATAACCGCTTTTCACTAAAATTATTATATAATTACATCAAACTAAAATATACTTAACCAAAATATACCTACCAAAAAAATTTTTACAATTTTTATCTTTCCGTTTGTTCCGGCTAGCCTCTGAAATGACTGGACTTATATTGACAATACTTTCACTGGCAGATAGCTAATGTAATAAGAAGTAACTTAGGCTACTTTTATTTTAGAAAATGATTTGGGGCTTTGTGAAAAAAATAACACAGATCTAAGTCCAAGCGGACGACTTCGCAGGCATATTATCTAGTACTTAGTTAATAATCATTTTTGAAAGTTGCGTTTACATTGCCTACTGGCAAGCGCACTAGTGTAGTAATATTTATTTATGTATACCAAAGTAGTACAAAATTATCTCGCTAAACTGAAACGAAAGAAAATCTCTTTTCAAGAGACGAAGAATGGAGCGTGAACAACGACTCAATTTCGTTTTCACAAAATCCAACCCTTTAGTGATTGGAAATATTTCTCGTTTATAAGTCGATTGGCTTAGCAAATAAATTTCGCAATCCCCAGGACTTTCCGCTCCAAATATTAGTTACGTTATTCCTCACGGAACATTAAAAACAGCAATAAATGAAAACTTTACTCGCATTCGCCAACACAAATAAAATGTTACGTTAAAGTTATGTGGAAATATGTATTACGGTGAATGTCTTGAACTTTTGTATAAAGTTTATGGGCCATGCGTTTATCAATTGGTATAGTTATAACACCATTTCTGAGTCTATATAGAATACTAGCTGACCCGCGCAGCTTCGCCCGCGAGTATATTAATAAGTCGTCCAAATAGCTTTTAATAAAAATTTCATCCTCATTGATTTTTGAAAAAAAAATTAGCCTATGTTTGACCCCGGATCTTTAACTATATCCATGCCAAATTTCATGAAAATCGGTCCAGCGGTTTAGCCGTGAAAGCGTAACAGACAGACAGACAGACAGTCTTTCGCATTTATGATATTAGTATGGATGTTCTATACTGTACATTGTCGCCACTTGGTGAAACTCAATCATACCGCCCCGTTGATGACTTTTTACCAATACTAAGCGATCGATAGGGCCCGGATACGATTCACGACATGTTTTCTGGGTTTGAGTATTTGTTTAGTATATTTGCCTGTTTATGTATGTACTATGTATAAATACGCAAATATATTAAACTAGCTGTGCCCGCGACTTCGTCCGCGTGGACGAAGGTTTAATAGATACAGTCCCGAGGTTTTACCCTCATAGTTCCCATTACCGTGGGATTGCTGGAATAAAAACTATCCTATGTCCTTTCTCGTGTCTTTCTACGGCTCAAAACTGTTTTGTACCAAATTTTATCCAAATCGGTTCAGTGGTTTAGGCGTGATAAAGAGACAGACAGACAGACACAGTTACTTTCGCATTTATAAAATTAGTATGGATAAATATTCATAAGGCTAACACCCATATTATAAGCAAATAATTTTCTTACTTTAGGCTTACCTATCAATTCGTATAATTTGGCCGCCGATATTATTATCATGTCATTATCTACATTACATTTTTATTTGATTTTATTTATAATATTATTCAAACAATATAATATAATAAAAATAAATATAACAAAACAGGTTTTTCGCCAGCGGGAATATTTTAGCCAAGCCGCCGGTGGTCAAGTTGACAGAGAGAAGAACCTACTAAAATTACCACGTGCCGCTCCTAACACTGTTGTTTTTTGTATCTGGCTCTTGATCCAGAATTGTAGCGAAAATCTTCTAAGATGTTGGTCAAGACTCTTCATTACAAGACCATTTACAGAAACGATTATCGGGACTATCGTCGTGTCCAAAGCTCAAATGTCGCTAATCTCATGAGCTAAGTCCAAATATTTAGTTATCTAGTTTTCTTTCACGAGGTTATCGCCATGTGGAATATTAACAAGAAATACCCGACACTCCATTCATTCCACCAATACGATATCAGAATTATCATTGGTAATAAGGTCTGTTCATTTTACTATCGTTCTTCTGCAGCTCCGTTAGTGGTAAAAGGAAGTTACTGATTTTGCCCCAACTTTTGGACGGCTTTACCGATCAAAACATGATTGATGTCATACGATTGGATTTTGCCAAACTTCTTAAAAATCTGAAGCGACTTGACATATTGAATTTTGAAAAATGTTGAAATAACCTCAAAAGATTTTGGAACTCAATGTTTCTTTTTATAATAACTTCTAAACTAATGTACCGATTGATTACAAAATTTAATTAGATTTATTCCGTAGTAACTGCCTTTATGCCGCGAATTACATCAAAATTGGTTTATCCGTATGAGAGTTGTTGACGAATCGTTGACGAAAACCGTTTTTTTATCTTTTTTTCTTTGAATAAAGTGATTTAAATACAGTAAATTTGATCAAAATATTTGATTTACTTATGTGGGATTTATCAACATTAATGAAATTTTTTTTGACATAATTTTTTTTTCAACTTATCGATCATATAGCTAAGACAATATTTTAGATCTCAAAAATTGCGTTGATTACCGTTTGAAAGATTAAGTTCGATCATCGTTTCTACAATATATAAGTGTACCTAATATTTTTAAAAATTAAAAATACTATAGTTTTTTATATACTATAGATTTTTGAACTCTGACAAAATCTCTGCTTAGGTATTGTTTTTGCTTCTTTGAGATTAGGGATGCGCTGCTAAGCTCAAGGATGGTCTGTAGGGTTTAACCGGCTTACAAATTTTTATTTTTCTGGTCACTCCTAAAACGTGATGCCCTAAAAAATTGCTTTATTTGTTAACTAGCGGCTTGCCAGCGGTTTCACCCGCTTATCATTTGTTTCCGTAGGAATATCGCAAACATTTATATACTAAAACCTTCATCAAGAATCAATCTATCTACTAAAAAAACCGCATCAAAAGCCGCTGCGTACTTTTAAAGATTTAAACATACATAGGGATAGACAGAGAAAGCGACTTTGTTTTATGCTATGTAGTGATGAGCCAGTCCAGCCCTAACTATAAGCAAAAATCGGGTGACTGTTCCAAAAATACAATAAAATTTTTATAAAACCCTCCTATTTTCTTGTGTTTGGTTATTGTAAAATACTTAAAATCATCATTAATCTTCTTCGTCGGGTCGCCTAGAAAAATGTTGAGTATACGTAAGTCGATTTGATGTCAAAAGGAAGTGACATTGACATATTTACATTTTTGATCTCGAATTCCATTTCAGACTATAAGCGTGCAAGTTTTGAACTTCCTTTAAAACTTTTTGGCAAAGTTTGTCTTAAGGAAAGTCTATGCCATACCTTAAGCCAATTAAATGCTTAATGAATGGCTTATTTTCACTTTTTTTAGACACGCGAAGTGCATGTATTGGGGTCACCTATTACGTCTATAGGATTCACTTTATTACGGAAAAGCATACAAGTGTGTTTTATATAAAATATCACAATTAAATCAGAATATGGGTTTAGATATGTAGAGAGAATGGTAGATGAAACGATAAAATAATGGTAGTTATCAAAACAGATCGGGAAAGACCAAGACTGACATACAATGATCAGAATGATCGATTACTGTCCGAAGGTGGTGTCAAGAGTCTTCACAACCAGCCTGTTTGTATGAAGAGAGTAATGAAAGTGGAGCAATCGAGACAAATCTTCAGGGATCGTGATGTACAGCAGTCGGTTCTCTCTACCTATCCGTAACAATATATACGTAATAATTAATCATCGTAGATTTGTAGCTGTTCATAATATATTTTCGAATGTATGAACAGAAACCTCAAAGCCTAATTCCAATTGCAACTTTTCCTTACTGCAATGCACTGCAACATTATTGCACTCACAATTGATACCTAATCGGCAAACGTGACAAAAGTAGAATTTTGTCTTTACCTTCCTACAATTTATACATGTGTAGTGATATTTTCCCCTAAAATTATATAAATATATATTAAGTGATTGTAAACCAAAAATCAATAATAATAATAATAATTCATTTATTTCAAACTCCCTTTTTACAAAAAAATATCATCCATATCCCATGTTAATAAATAAAATAGGTAATTAAAATTGAATTATAAATCAAATATAAACGCAATTGAAATTGGAAATAAAATGAAATTAAGATTTAAAAGAAATTACAGAATAAGCATTAAAATTAATTAAAATTTACACTTTTATATTATTTATAGCTATACATATATTTATATAACTAGCTTGCATCTTGAATCTCGCTTAGACTTTCTAGCGGATAAAAAAATACGAAGATATTGCCTAAAAATTAGTGACATTTTTTTTAATAATGTACCCTATCATGAGAATCGCATAATTTTAAATAAATGAGTGCTGCTGTAATAACGAAAAAGGTCACGACTCCCGACTATTTGCATAGAATACCCCACTACAACTACCTAATTATTAATACTTACTTCGAGAACATATTCAAAATCATGGCGAATTTGTTCAAAAGACTGTACAGAAAAACAAAATTCAATCGAGTATCTTTAAATTGTATTCTCGTATATTATTTCTTTCCTAATATAGTAATATACAGGCTCTGCGTAATAAAGTCGGTACTTCAGTTCGCAAGATAAATTATAAGCCTTTTTCAATCATATGAACCTTCTAAGAACCTTCTAGGCGTCGGATTCTAAGCACAAATGAAAATTATATAAATAACTCAGTATTTTCAATTAATATAAAATATTGTTGCTAAAAATATACGGATTTGATCACTAAGTAATTGTAGAAATAATAAAAAAAAGAAATATTTTACTTCTTGATATCTACGAATTGTTACGATAATTAATATTAATAGAAGCAGAGCTCAAGATGCTAAATAGGTATTTATTCGAGCGTCGTAGGGACCTATTGGATTTTGTAGATTAAATTATAGGAAAAATATAAGGTTATATAATGTTTTTCATTTCAACAGTGGGGAAAAATCTCCATATAAAAAGATGTTAAAAAGGCAGTGACATGGAAACACTGAAGTGCTTAAGATTTAGGTAAAGTGGGTTAACTGTCAGCTGCAATTTAGAAAATCTGACGACTCAAATGTCAAGTAAGACAATGTGAGGGTCACAAAAATGCAAGGAAAACGTTGTCTTGACATTCTCGAGCGCGTATGAATTTTCTTTTATTATAGAGGAAATGATGATTATAAGAATAACGAAAAAAAATCTGACAATTTCCACAAGCCGAAGTTATCTTAATTTTGTTTTTTTTCTGCCTTAATTACCTGCCTCTATATAAAAGACTTGTATTTGGTGGAGACCATAAATAGTATGTGAGGTACCTCCGCTATATTAATCTGATGCGCTCAAGTAAAACCCATAATCCCCTTTTTGGCTCCCCTACTATAACTCTTTTACAGTGTTAATTGATAACAGTTTTCTTATATCAGTCATATATTAATTGATTGAAAACTATAAAAAATAAATCGACGTTGTTTACGATTACGAAACGATACATTACGAAACGAATCAGAATTCAAAGTTCTTTCCTCACCACCCAGATGTCTTGAAATCCACAGCCGCGCGGTTTCGCACGGCACTTCTTATCTCAACCTATGTCTTTATGAAAGAAATTACCGTTGAGGGTGTTTCTGAACGGATACAACTTGAGGACCTTCAAGAATAGAGCTTATTCATTTTTAAAAGGCCGGCAATTACGCAACACCTTCGGTATTGCGGATGTTTATTGCCGGTGGTGATCACTTCACCACCTCCAGCTCGTTTGCCATAAAAAAAATTCTTATTTAATATTAATACGTGATTTATAAACTCAATACCTCTTTTAAAGACAATTATGCGAACGGTGAAGTATAAAATTTAGTACAGTCACAGCTTACATTGCGGTAGAGTGCTGAAACATAATATTTTTAAATAATATGCATTAAAAATATGATAAATTAGTAAAAATAAACATTACACAGACTACATTCACGTCACATACATGATAATATACACATAATTATACTTTGAATACTGAGTATCATCGGCACTTGGTAAAACTCCATGTTAATTTGTGTTAATAGTATGTAACAAACACTTGTACTGTTTTACTTAGATTTTATTATAAAACACCAACCGGTTTCGCGTTTTAACACATAATTATACTGTTTTCTTTACGGTTAAATTCAGTAGTAAAACTTACTCAAGTCAAACAAAAAAAAGAGATTTTATTTTTTAAGTCTATGGCCGAAATTTGACCACAATGTGATCGTGAGTAACATGAATTTTGAGATAAATTATTGAACAGTTATTTTGAATCTAAATCACTTTAATATAAAGTTAAAGTTTTAGGTAAGAGGTAGGTCAAGTGGATTTAAGTCAACATTATAAAGGAAACAAAGCGAGTAATTATCCCTACACTCAAGAAGAGGAAGCCACTTCAGTTGCGTTCTGATTATCTCTATATCTAATATATCTGAATATAAATTATAAGACACCGAAATTATTAAGGAATTTCCAGATGTCTGCTGAAGATGAGCATGTAATATTTTTGTGTATATACTGACGTTTAGCTGTCCCCACTACAGTATCGATTACGGATAGACTTGTAGGTATCTTAGTCAGCCGAAGATCTGTTCATATTTGCAAAAAGCATGATCACTGCATGCCATAGATTTTCTTACATTTTTAGAAATCCACGGAGCTAGAGGACTGGTTTAATGGGTGCATGCTTATCAAACAGGGATACAACGGCAACATTAAAGTAGGAAACTTTATCGTCAATAGAATCCGAGTTATACACTAAGGTAAAGTCCAAATTTTGCGCGTATAATCTTAGGCAATCTACATATAGTTAGCAAAGTTACGCATTGGAATAACTAAAGGCTTGGGCTTAAATTGCTTTAATTTATACGTTATCACTATGTTATCATAGCTTGGCAGAACGTGTTCAGGAGATGACACAATAATTAAGTCAAGCCATGTATCAGGTGAATCAGTATTATGAAGATGATGGCCCCTAAGAAAATAAAAATAAAAAGGCCCCTAAAATAGAAAAACTGACTGACTTAAATATATTATGGAGTTTATGTGATGTTTGGGAATATCTAGAAAAATCTGTGTTAAAATCTCCCATGATTATCTGGTGTGTATTTCAAAACAAATGGTTTCCAAGACACATTAGAGATTTAAATAAAATCTGCGTTTGGAGGACAATAAAAAACACTCAATACCATCTTTGCTTCACCTACCTGAACCTGGAGAAAAAACTTGAGAGGTGTCAAGGGATACCCGGATGGAACGAAGTTCCTTTTATTAATATTTACGAAAAACCTGTATACACTCAACAAAAATAATCGTCGCGACACCACACTGTTCAATGCGAAATAGAAATGAAAATATCTGGCTTGATTTCTATAAGAGAGAGAGAGAGAGAGAGAGAGAGCTAGAGACAGACAGAGAAACATCCGCACGCCCCACAGATTACAATACCTTACTATAGCAAAAAGTGTCGTGACAACTTTTCGTAAGAATTTTTTCCGTCTAGCCCCCTTTCACAACGCGCGATAAGGAACTTCGTTCCAAAAGAAATTCAGCTGAAGGAGTAGGTACACTAAGAAGGAGAGTTTGCCAAACCTGTGTATTTAAATTGCTTCGCAAATAGATAGCAACATCACCATCTCGTTTTCCAAGTCGATCGTTACGTATCAAGACGTAACCAGGAATTGCAAACCATGACGAGTCAAGCTGGGGTTTAAGGCAGTTTTCAGAAATAAATATAGCGTGCAGGTTTAAAGGAGAAAAAGCATCTAAAAGTTTATTGTGACGATGCTCTGACAATTAATGTGAAGTAATTTTTAAAAATTTACTTATTATTTGTGTGTTGAAGATTTTGAAAAAGCATGTTAGATGTAAACAAACAATCATCACTAGAGTAAGTGATGATTGTTTGTTTACATTTAGTCCCACGATGTGATAGGTTGCAAGCCTTTTAATATAGCAACATTTTAAATAATAGTAGATTAATGACATTTTAAATATTAATATAAATATGTATTAAATATGAATATTAGACTAAAATATGATATTTAAAAAAAAAGTTGTTTATATGTTATAATATGTTATTTATCAAAATTTTATGTTATAGTGTATAAGTTGTTTATATGTTAAATATCAAGATTTCAAAGTTTATGGGTATGGATGTTTGTTACAAATCATGCAAAAAGCTGAACCGAATTGTATGAAATTTAGCATACAGGTAGATGACCTGTAACAAGAAATAGGATTCTTTTTATACATATCTTCACGTCAGATTCCTGAAGGGTAGGCAGACAGAATCGAGTGTCATATATCATTTCCTCAGGCTTGTCTCGCTTCCTCCACATTCATTACTCTCTTCAAACACACACGTCGGTTGCGAAGACTCTTGATACCACCTTCTGACAGTACTCGATCAATCTGATCATAGTGTCAGTCTTGGTCTTCCCCGGTACCTACATCCTTCCACATTCACATTGAATATGTGTTTTGTTAACCTTCATCTACCATTCTTTCTGCTTGTCCGAACCAAGGCAGCATATTTACATCTCATCTTTACAATGACACTTTCTTTCAAGCCTAACCTCTCTCTCATTTCCACGTTATGAACTCGGTCCACGACAGTTACACCACATATTTTTCATAGCAATCTCATCTCGATCACGTTGAGATGAGATTCTTTTTATGGCGACAAAATTAGTTGTTCCCGTATGATTTACTAAAAAATTGTAATGCAGTGAACTGTAGGGTGCAACTAGCAGGTAATAAAGATTTTAAAACAGAGATTGTCATCGCCTCTGTGGTCTTGCGGTCCAGTGTCGGTGTCAACTTTATGAGGTCTCTGGTTTGATTCCCGGGTCGGGCAATTTTATATATTTTTCAGTGTTCTTATAAAAACAACGTTGTCTGTTGGTTGGCGATAGGCTTGCAACCTATCACATCGTGGGACTAAGTATCTTCGTCTAATCGTGGGTGTACTGATTGTACATCTGTCTACCTCTTCGGTGATACGGGCGTGCAGATAATTTTATTGTTATCCACGCGTATATTATCGTGATCTTTTCTACCACAATTTTAATATTACTTTGATTTTGACATCAGCATTTAAACACATATCTTAAATATTTTACACTATTTAAGATATTTGATTCGGGTATTGTTAAAAATGTGTTCAATATTTTATATCTCAATTATAGTCCAGTAAAAAGTTAAATGAAACCATGATCTGACAAGTTTTGGCGCAATGAGTAAAAATGTGTTCATTAATACTTAAATGATGATATTATGAAAGAAATTGTGGTTTAAATTTAGGGGAAAGGGACGAAAAAAATAAAAAAAGGGTTGAAAAATTCCTTTTTTTCAAATAACTTAATACCGGGAGGAAATAGAAAAAAAAGTTTCAAGTAAAAGTTGTAGAAAAAAAAATTCTACACAAAAAGTTCCTCTTAATTTTTTTTGTTATCTGCTTTAGTTTAGCTACAAAAAATAAAAATTAAATTTGTATTAAAATATGTAAAAATATATAAATATGGAAAAACATATGTAGTAGTGTTAGTACTTATTTATGTGATGCGCGCGCCGCATGGTACAGGGCCGTGATAATTCTGATAAGTTTTTATAATTAATTACAAAGCAAATTTAACTTTTACTTTTTGTAGCTAAACTAAAGCAGATGACAACATCTGACCGCCCCGTTGGTCGAGTGGTTAGCGACCCTGACTACGTGATCGGCAGGGCTCGGGTTCGATCCCCGACGGGGACAAGCATTTGTGTGATGAGCATCAATGTTTGTATTTCCGGGTTTGGGTGTTTATTAAATATATTCTTGTGTTTATATATGTATGTATTTCTATGTTTTAGTATCGTTGACTAACACACACAAGCAAATAATTTGCTTACTTTGGGGTTAGATCAGTAAGTGTAGTTAGTCCCGTGAATATTTATAACAAAAAAATGAAGAGAAACTTTTTTGTGTAGATTTTTTTTCTACAACTTTTACTTGAAACTTTTTTCTATTTCCTACCGTTATTAAGTTACTTAAAAAAGGCATTTTTCAACCCTTTTTTATTTTTTTATCCCTTTCCCCTAAATTTAAGCCAAAATTTATTTCATAACATCATTATTTAAGTATTAATGAACACATTTTTACTCATTGCGCCAAAACTGGTCAGATCATGGTTTCATTTAAATTTTTACTGGACTATTACTTACAAATGACACTTAGATTAAAACTCGGGAAAATGGCTATATTTCCAACGTCTAGACTATCTAATTACGATAGAAATCGTATTTTATTTCAGTTTTATAAAATATCTAGTTACAAATATCTCTTAATTGAACTAAATTTGTAGATATTTATTTGTTGAAAGATAATAAATTATTTGCTCTTTCGTAATGAACTTTTTATGTTTAATAAAATAATATTATTATACATATATCTTCACGCCAGATACCTTATGGAGTAGGCAGAGAGAACCGAGTGCCATACATCACGATCCTTTTTTTTTTTTTTTTTTTTATATCATAAGATAGCAAACAAGCAGATGGGTCTCCTGATGGAAAGAGTCAACCATCGCCTATAGACACCAAAGATGTTAATGGTGCGTTGGTATCTTGTGGCGAGGTCTAATGCCACATGCATAAGTTTACCGGCTACCTTACCCTCCAAACCGGAACACGACAGCGACAAGCACTGACGCTATTGCGGCAGGAATAGGTAAGGCGGTGGTACCAGACCCGGACGAGACAATGCAGAACTCTACCACCTAGTAGCCACGATGGTAGTGACTTGCAGGCTTGTCTCGCTTCCTCCACATTCATCACTCTCTTCATACACACACGCCGGTTGCGAAGACTCTTGACACCACCTTCGGACAGTACTCGATCAATCTGATCGTGGTACGTCAGTCTTGGTCTTCTTCGGTACCTACATCCTTCCACATTCGCCTTGTATATCTGTTTTGTTAAGCTTTAATCTACCATTCTTTCTAAATGTCTGAACCAACGGAGCATGCCCTTTCTCCTCTTTACACCGACACTTTCTTTCAAACCTAACCTCTCTGTTATTATACATTATAATATATGATATATAATGTTTTAGTACTTATCCTATGATAGGAAAAACCTGATCCAGAAAAATTTCGACACTCCGTCTCCGATTCGACGATTTCGACACAAGACTCCGTCGATTGTACTAATCGCTAGATATACATACGTATACATAAGTTATATGATTCATCGTTACATATAAAATCAAAAATAATAATATTGTTTGATACTTCTTAATAATCAAAAATAATCTTCTAATAACACTTATGCCGTACCTACTAGAATACACTTTTAACGCTCTCGATTGTTTCAATTTTAGGTTAGTGCTGTATCCAATATAATACTTACAAGTAACGTCAACACCTCCACATACGAGTAGCAAAGCACTATTAACATCTATGGTGTCTCTTTCTATCAGGAGAGCCACCTTTTTGGTTGTTATCTTATAAAAAAAACATCCTCTTTCATTTTCATTTGCGCAGAGCATGGATATCACAAGAAATTTATTAGTATGATAAATGACTTGTTTACCTAGAGCATAGTGTAATTCACTAGAGTGGAGTCCTTGTGTTGTGCATACACGTAAAATTGTTTAGCGAAGAGTAAAGTCATTAGCTCCCGTAAAGTCTAACACTGCCTCGGAAGCACTATCGTTAAATATCGATGACTAGATGTCTCGATTCTTTCATAAATTTAAAATGAATCGATATTTATGTTGTATATTTTATACTTGTCGTCGTCGCCACATTACTGCTCCACACATTAGTAGAATATATATATTGGCATATTATACAACCGGTTTCACTTTCTAGGTTCCGTTATCTACAAGGAATCCTTATAGTATCCGTCCGTCTATTAATTTATCTGTAGCTTAGTTCAAAGACATTTTAAGGTTTCGTAGTTTACAAGGAATCCTAATAGTATCGCCATGTCCGTCCGTCGGTCTGTCTGCAACTTAGTTCTTAATACGAGAAAGCTGTAATTTGGCACGTATTTAAGTATTAGGCTGGTTTTACTGTCACGCTGACCGCACGCTGACGGTTGGCCTATGGTAGTCAGCATTGAGCCTTCAGCGCGAATCAAAAACGCTTCCTATGACTATATACATATGGAGCAATTAGCGCCGACCGTCAGCGTGCGGTCAGCATGACGCGCATAACATCATAAAATAAAATATTGCATTAAAATAATTTTAACGTATTTCCTCTGTAGGTAAACTGAGGATGATTTCTTTTTCTTTTTCGTCATTAGAGAGATGTTTAAAAATATAGTCAGCCTGTGAACAAAATTTTTCGATTAAGAAATCCAATTAAAAACAATAATAAAAACTTTGTTGACAGACAGTACTTTTGACATAATGATATTCTGTTTTTATAATTATAATTCACTAGTTTTCAATTTGCGTAGTTAAAAAAATACCCTAATTTACTCCTTATTATCATAGTTTAAAAGGTACCTTTCTCGGGGTTTTACCATTAATCTCGGGGTTTTAGCCGCATAGTTCTCGTTCCTGTGGAATTTCTAGGATAAAAACTATCATATGTCCTTTCTCGAGTCTCAATCTATCTTTGTACTAAATTTCATTCAAATCTGTTCCATGGTGTAGGCGTGAAGAATGGCGCGTTGCAATAATTTTGACGGGGTCTTAGTGCCACGTGCATAATTTTACGTTCCTAACTGGAAGACGATAATGACTCAGTGCTAGTCATTATCAGCTATCGCTATTACAGCAGGAATAGATAAGGCGGTGGTAATGGTACCACCACCAGTAGGGTATGGACCCTAGCGAGAACTTGCAGATCTCTACCATCTAGAGCCACGACGGTAAAAACTCGCATAACCAATCGTTCGCCTTCTTACAAATTGCCTGGCGGAACGGCAGATGGTCTATTCCTCCAAGGTACTCGGAAAACACTGCGTAATTTCAGACGAAGAAAACTAGTTATTTTGCAATTTTCCGCGATCTTTTAAGTGTACCTTTGCGATGTTACTGAAAAGGAAAACATATACATAAAAGCGGTGTAAGAAATGGTACAAACTTACCGTAGGTCTGAAAATAATGAAGACCCCAGTGGCACAGTTATCCACCCTCGTCCACCACACTTTATACTACGACAGCACCAAACACAAAAGCACACAATTGACGCACTGGGTAATTTTTAGTCTGTCTTGTTTATATAACGGTTTAAACGCTTATCTGATACGCTGATTTTTAGTATGACTTTTTTATATAACGGTTTAAACGATTATATCTGATACGCTCAGATATAAAGATCAATACGGGAAAACGTTTTCGTCTCTCGTCCGACACAGGCCCTTATATTTTTTATTACTGATACTTTATTTCTGAAGATAAAAGGGAATTCACAGTCAATTAATCCAGTTTTATTATCCGTTAAATATTTCTTGCCTCTGCTAACGCTCCAAGAGATATTTACTTTGACATGTACAATTATTAATAAAAGCGTTTTCGTGAACACACAAAGCCTGCGCATAATATAATATATACGTACATTCAAAAGTCACGAGAGCCTCGTTGCTTTTGCGGTTTTTAAAAGGAGTTCATTTAAGTTATTGTTTGCGGGCTCAAAGCCAATATCTAAAAATGCCTAACATCCAAAAACGACTCTAAATTACATATAAAAACCGACTTTTTTTACAGAAGTTTTGAGGGTCTTCCCTACCATCCAGGAAATATAAACTTTTTTAATCGAATCAAACTATTGTCAGTTTTTAAATATATAAAAATATCGAACGCAGTTTTTCGAACGCAGAAAAAATATTTAATATCTAAAAAACAGTCCTAAATTACATACAAAACTGATCATTCTACAGTAGATTTGAGGGTTTTGCCATCGCCCAGGAAACATTTTTTTTAATCGATTGAAACTACTGTCAGTTTTAAAACATAAAATATCGGAGCGAATTTATTTAGAGAAAAATGTGTAACATCCACAAAAAGACCCTTAATTACATACAAAAACCGACCATTTTATAGAAGTTTTTGAGGGTCACCCAGGAAATAAAAAAAAAATAATTATTTCAACCTACTGTCAATTTTAAAATATTCTGTAAAAATATCGGAACGGAGTTCTTTGGAGAAATATGTGTATCACTCCAAAAAAATAACCCTGAGTTACATACACAGAGACCATTTCAGAGTAGTTTTTGTGTGACTTCCCCATTACCCAGGAAACTTTTTTTTATCGATTCAAGCTACTGTCAATTTTAAAATATATAAAAACTAGCGACCTGCCCGCGGTTTTACCCGCGTAGCTTTTGTTCTCGTGAAAATATTAAAATGGTTTATACACTAAAGCCTTTCTCAAGAATCAATCTATCTATTACAAAAAACCGCATTTAAATCCGTTGCGTAGTTTTAAAGATTTAAGCATACATAGGGACATAAGGACATAGGGACAGACAAAGAAAGCGACTTTGTTTTATACTATGTAGTGATGACGTAACAGAATTCTTATGGAGAAAAACATCCATTGAACTTCCCTATATTACATGTTAAAACCGATCATTTTACAGTGATTTTTGGTGCACTTTCCGATCACCTACGAAAGTGAAACTTTTTTAAACGATTAATCCTACTGTCAACTTTGAAATTCTACAAAAATATTTTAAAATTTTACACTCTCCTATTTAACATAAATAAATATAAGAAATCAAGAATTATTGTTGTGAACGGGGTCTTGCTTCATATTATCGACGTTTTTATATAAATGGCCTTTCGTCCAGGCCAACATGACATATCCGTTCGTAGTCATCCTAGTCATAGTCAGTTTTAGATATAGCGAAAGGAACTCCGTTCGAACCAGGTGTCTATAAGTCATAATTAAATTTTTGTTATATTTTATTTCGACCATAGGGCTTAAAGTTTGATTTCCCGATTTAGAAAAGATGCAGCCTGAAGTCAGATTTAGTATCCTCGAAATTTGAAAAAACATGAGAAAGTTTTGATCTTAGCGGTATGAGAGTTGACTGTAATATACACGTGTGTACATATATTTTAGGCTGTATTTAGTGCTATACGAATGGTCTGTACGGACGTCTGTTGTCCGGAGCTATCGTTTAAAAATAAATTATTGCGTTTAGTAGCACACAGCCCGTGTAGTGTTTGTCCATATAGTCGGTGATCCTCCGTAGAGCGCGTCCGTGCTCCGTACGTCCGTACCCGGCCGCGCGAGGCATCTTATCAACACATTTAGTGCTGCGCGGACGCAGAACTGACCGGGCGTGTGTGCCTACTGTTGTTAACAAACAACAATGTCCGCGGCCGTATGATGGTCCGTGGAGCACTAAATGTTCGACTATTTAGTCTGGTCAACAAGTGCTTTTTTGGTCAACTTTTTTCAGCAGTCTCCGAAAATTATGATTGAGGTGTCATTCGATTCGGAATGGCATCTAGATAGTTTTCGAAAAACAATGAAGTTCCGCAAATAAAAATTACAAAAGTTATTAACAATTAACTAAAAATAAAAAGGGGGGTTTAGTTTTTTGCAAATATCTCATAAACTAATAAAGATTTTTCAAATTTGAAAAAAGATTCAGAAAGAGGAGGAAATTTCCTAAAAAAGTTTTGACTCCCGGAATTGTAGGACTAATATTTATAATTTTCCCAGAGGGTTGAAAATACGCCCGAAAACGGGTACTCCGGCTTGCGCAAGCCACGCCTCCTTCGGACCTTTAATGAATAAATATTATTTAAACTTATTAAATATGAAAATTAAAATTTGAAAAAATTCAGGTGCCTACAGGACAGATCAATAAACAATAATCCGTGGTCAAAAAATTTTTATCGCGATTTTTCAATAAGTTATCCATTAATTAATTAACAATTTTTTGTAGCACGAACATTAACATTGCAAGTGCGATAATTGTTAAACTATTAATCTAGGATTTTTTTCTTTCGTGGAGCTATTTTTCAAAGGTCTTAGAATAGATTCCCGTTGGAAAAATTAAAAAATTGTAAATTTTCATTTTGTAATTAACAGTTTACTAAGGTGAAAAATTATAAAGCTTTATTAAACATTGAAAAAAATTTTTTTTTCATAATATTATTATTGATCGGTTTTTTATGATCAGAAGCTACTTAAAAATGATTTTTTATAATTTTTATCTCCTATTGTTTAAAAAATTGTTATAAACAAATGCGTTGTTTATGAGATAATTTAAAAATTTTTTTCGATAACATAATCTTTGATGATAATTATGATTTTTTTTTAAAAACCGTTTCTTAAAAAAAATTTTATTGCTAAAAACGCATTTGTTGATTAACAATTATTTTCTCCCACTTCTAATTAACATTAAGGAACCATTTTTTTTTAAATCATTATTTATTTTTCTTTTTGATATAAAAAAAATTATTTAATTTTTCATTGTTTATGTAATAAACAATTTGTTATAAACAAATAAATTTTTACCTTTTATTTTTGTTTCTTATTTTACTTAATGTCACAAAAACTGACATGATTTATTTTTTCTTTTTAATTTTTTTTACTATTTTTTTTTTTAATTTTTAAATATTCGTTGTCTGTAATTTCGTCATTCTTGCCTGGTTTTTCATCCTTAAAATTATTATAATTTATAAACTAATGGAGATATGATGAAAACACCCAAGACTTATTTATTCTTTAACTAATAAAGACTATACTAGATAAAGAATAAATAAGTCTTGGGTGTTTTCATCATATCTCCATTAGTTTATAAATTATAATAATTTTAAGGATGAAAAACCAGGCAAGAATGACAAAATTACAGACAACGAATATTTAAAAATTAAAAAAAAAATAGTAAAAAAAATAAAAAAAAATCATGTCAGTTTTTGTGACATTAAGTAAAATAAGAAAAAAAAAATAAAAGGTAAAAATTTATTTGTTTATAACAAATTGTTTATTACATAAACAATGAAAAATTAAATATTTTTTTTTTATATCAAAAAGAAAAATAAATAATGATTTAAAAAAAAAATGGTTCCTTAATGTTAATTAGAAGTGGGAGAAAATAATTGTTAATCAACAAATGCGTTTTTCAGCAATAAAAAATTTTTTTTAAGAAACGGTTTTTTAAAAAAAATCATAATTATCATCAAAGATTATGTTATCGAAAAAAATTTTTAAATTATCTCATAAACAACGCATTTGTTTATAACATTTTTTTAAACAATAGGAGATAAAAATTATAAAAAATCATTTTTAAGTAGCTTCTGATCATGAGAAAACGGATCAATAATAATATTATGAAAAAAAAAATTTTTTCAATGTTTAATAAAGCTTTATAATTTTTCACCTTAGTAAACTGTTAATTACAAAATGAAAATTTACAATTTTTTAATTTTTCCAACGGGAATCTATTCTAAGACCTTTGAAAAATAGCTCCACGAAAGAAAAAAAATCCTAGATTAATAGTTTAACAATTATCGCACTTGCAATGTTAATGTTCGTGCTACAAAAAATTGTTAATTAATTAATGGATAACTTATTGAAAAATCGCGATAAAAATTTTTTGACCACGGATTATTGTTTATTGATCTGTCCTGTAGGCACCTGAGTTTTTTCAAATTTTAATTTTCATATTTAATAAGTTTAAATAATATTTATTCATTAAAGGTCCGAAGGAGGCGTGGCTTGCGCAAGCCGGAGTACCCGTTTTCGGGCGTATTTTCAACCCTCTGGGAAAATTATAAATATTAGTCCTACAATTCCGGGAGTCGAAACTTTTTTTAGGAAATTTCCTCCTCTTTCTGAATCTTTTTTCAAATTTGAAAAATCTTTATTAGTTTATGAGATATTTGCAAAAAACTAAACCCCCCTTTTTATTTTTAGTTAATTGTTAATAACTTTTGTAATTTTTATTTGCGGAACTTCATTGTTTTTTGAAAACTATCTAGATGCCATTCCGAATCGAATGACACCTCAATCATAATTTTCGGAGACTGCTGAAAAAAGTTGACCAAAAAAGCACTTGTTGACCAGACTAATTGGACAATCCGCACTGCGGAGCTCCGTAGTCCATCGCATCCATATAGCATCGCATCCATATAGCATTAAATACAATCTTATAATGCAAGATGATATGCGGATATTAGATATCTGGATCAAAAGAGTTTATTTTTGACGATTATTTTGTTTTTGAAAAAATAATAATAAATACAAAATAATGTTGGTCCCGGGCTCCTTTGAAGAATACGCCAACTGCCGTTCTGCCAGGCAGGTCGTATAAGGCGACCGACTGGTTATACGAGTCGCTATCATCGTGGCTACTATGTGGTATATAGTAGCCACGATGCATGTCTATGGCATATATAGCTCTGCATTGTCTCGCCCGGGTCTTGTACCACCGCCTTACTTATTCCTGCTGAAATAGCGTCAGTGCTTGTCACTGTCATGTTCCAGTTTGGAGGGTAAGGTAGCCGGTAAGCTTATGCATGTGGCATTAGAGCTCGCCATAGGATAGCAACGTACCATTAACACCTTTGGTGTCTATAGGTGATGATTGACTCTTTCAATCAGAACACCCATCTGCTTGTTTGCTATCTTATGATGTAAAAAAAATTGAAAAATACCTACTATATATTATTTTTTTATTTAAAAAACCATTCTTTTACTCTTCTACCGAATCCCCACTAACCCCCACCTAGTAAAATATGTATTACAAATAATTATATTATTACTAATAGTACCCCATGGGAGAACTCCAAGATTATAAAAATATAACACCATCTATCACGTAAGCTAACATACTGACATTCTGAAGTAAAATGTAGTGTCGAACGACACACAAATGATTACCTACAACTCAAGGGAATAGGGGTAGGTGTTATATGTAGCATTTTTGAAATGGAATTTCTTCAGAACAGTAATCAACATCGAGGAATCAAAAAGCGACAGGAAATAGAGACGAACGCTTAAATCTGTATCTTGCGAGAAAAACAGATATAATATATTATAGGTTGTTTCATATTACTTGATTATTTCTTATTAGTTACTTTGTAAACTTAATCTTATTTATTGAACGTTTTACGTGTGTGTATTTGCTATACTGTTGAATAGGACCGGGAGAGAAGATGGCATATGGTATAGTGTTAACATATTGTACTGTTTAATGTTGCATCTTATCCATGCAAGTCACGTGTTTATTTTTATTATCCTACCCCTAGTACAGGTTTCTGTCATTAACAAGCTGACCCTGCAAACGTTGTTCTGCCTTTTTAACTACTCTTATTTTTTTCTATATTTTCTCACCTTTTAAACCTTCCCTGGACTTCAACAATTAATTCAAAACCAAAATTAAATTAAAAATTGGTTCAGCCGTTCTCGAGTTTCAGCGAGACTAAAGAAACAGCAATTGATTTTTTTTATATATATAGACTAGCTGACCCGGCAAACATTGTTCTGTCTTTATAACTACTTTTTTTCTATATTTTCTCACCTTTTAAACCTTCCCTAGACTTCAACAATTAATCCAAAAACAAAATTAGCCAAATCAGTTCAGCCGTTCTCGAGTTTTAGCGAGACTAACGAAGAGCAATTGATTTTTATATATGACGGCGTCCGCGTCGTCAAATGCAAGAATATTGTAAAGTGTAAACAACAAATGCACGGCCCGGGCCGGCAAGCGCATCGTTCGATATCCCTACTACTCAACTTGTTTTGCTACCTGTATAAAAGCCTCTGAAAGAAAAAAAAAGAAAGGTTTATATGAATACAATAATATGGTTTTAAAAATAATGTTTACTTACTTAAATAATTTGACGATATAAAGCTTTTAAATATGATGGGAAATGTTGTCATCACATATTTAAAAATACTTTTCTTTCTGTACCCTACACTGTATCCCTTTGTGCTGACTCCACATCCAACCTGCTGACCCATCATTTCTATCCCCTTGCACTAACCATACACCATTCTACCAGTCAGTCGCCTTCCATCCTTCTTACCGCGCACTAGTCTCTACCACCAATCACTCACTCTCATATAGAAGTGTTATATCATAAACTATCATATATTAATAAAGTGTTCTGAGTAAATAAAATCCTTTTTTTAAAAAGAAATCCGAAAGGAGAGTCCTAGCAGTTCGCTGCCCACAGCGGTCAATGCGGTCAGCGGTATTTGTTATTTCTGATTTTTTAATGTTTCATTCATGTCTTTTGTATCAAGTTAGAAGCACCGTGGATGTGTACATAATAATGGCCATACGTGTAGATACTTGTTGATTTTTTTTGTAATGAACTATTGATTCTTTGTTTTATTCATCATCGTTTTATCTCTTTTAGTTAATCCTCGTGTTACAGTTTGATTGGTTTCATTCATGATGTATTTGGGTATTTATTTAAGATCTAAAAAAGTATCTTCACGTCCGTATCGCCGAAGGGGTAGGCAGGTAGGTGCAACAAGTGCACCCACGATTAGCCGAAGATACTTGGTCCCACAAATGTGATAGGTGGCAATCCTTTCGCCAACCGGGCACTTTCCAATCCCGGGCAACTTTGTGTTTCTCAGAAAACTGAAAAAACATTTGTTAAGTGCCCGACCCGGGAATCGAACCCGGGACGTCATGTGGTCGACGCCAACGCTGAACCACCAGACCACAGAGGCGATTAAGATCTCATGACATTTTAATGGTTTGTTGGAATAAAACTCAAACTTTTTAGAACATTATTTTGTTTTCTACCAAAATAAGAGTTCTTAAAAACGGTTCCGAAACATTGTTTTTTTAAAATACCTTTCGGACTAACGTTGCGAATAACTTTAGAATACAATCAACTGTTCTCTTTAAGAAACTGCATTGACCGCCGTAAATTAAATCACAATCGATTGAATTGTTCGGAAATTATCATTGACGACAAATTTAGAAAAAATGTTTTCGACATAAATTCGAAAATTTTTAATCTTTCGATTTTGTAACCAAGACAACATTTTCAGAGCTTTAAAAATGCGTTAAATACCCTTCAAAAGATCAAAATCTGTCCTTGCATTCTTCTATTGCTACAGCTTTTCAAAAATTAAAATAGTGTCTATTTTAATAATCTTTAGATTTTCGAACTCTTTGTGTGCCTAAATTTATGCTTAGGTATATTTTTGACTACTTTGAGCTTATTTTATCTAAACTTAATGGAAAGTTTCAGGGCCGGCCTGCAGAGCCAAACTGGTTAACTGGAGGTATTTTTTTTATCTTTAATGTAAACTTCCATACGAACGTATTAAATTCATTTTTATAAAGACTACTCTAACGAAATGGATATATGGATCGCTTGTATTTAAACTGACTCGAAGAACCAGCGATAAGAAATACTGTCTAAATACATAGTGTAAGAAATCGGAAGTAGGACGTATAGGTCTTATTAAAATACAATTGTATGCAAATGCTTTTGCTGCATTGCAGTTGACTTCACCTGCCTCCGGTTGTCCCCTAGGTTTGTTTGTACGAGTAACTGTAACTGTCTTCTGTATTGCATAACTTACTGTATAATGTTATATCGTATTAATCTTGCTATAATTCCTTGAGTTGTCTTAAAGTAATAGTTGCCTACAGAATGAAATAAGAGATTGGAATTGAAAATATTGTATTTTATGATTAAAAGCAAATATTTTACTATAGCAAAATAGGTATAATAAATTCGCAGTAAACTGCAATATTTTACGTATCCCAGGTACCCTACATCAGTTTTCAAGCAATTAAATTGGGACCACCTGGGATGCTTTGAAATAAAAAACAATTTTTTAAATCAGTTTAGGCATTGATTTAGGCATTTCACATTCCACGATCAGATTGATCGAGTACTGTCCGAAGGTGGTGTCAAGAGTCTTCGTAACCGGCGTGTGTGTATGAAGAGAGTGATGAATGTGGAAGAAGCGAGACAAGCCTGCAAGGATCGTGATGTATGGCACTCGGTTCTCTCTGCCTACCCCGTAAGGGATCTGGCGTGAAGATATGTATGTGTGTAGTTTAGGCATCTTCGAGTAATCGGTTAACATACATAGAAAAAGACGTTGGAATCTTTACTGGAACGAATTGTTTACCTCCTCCTTTTTGGGAAGTTGGTCAAAAATTAGAATAAAACCGTTTCGTTCGTCACGTGGTTAGCTACTCTGATAACGAAATCACTCTCGGGTACGATTCAACAATAAGTTTTAGTGTAATGAATATAAATGTTTTTTTCCATGTTTAGAGTTTGGTCTTAAAGCAACTAGCAAACGTGGCCGTAATTTGACAGTAGTCTAAACAATATCATCAAGTGAGCCTCCTGTCCGTTTGCTCCCTCTTCTATAATATATCTAAGTTCCTTCCAAAATAGGCAATCATATTTTAATACAGCGATCAGTACGTTTAACCAAAGATATCCAGCTAAAAAATAATGTGATTCTAGAAACTAAAACGTTATAATTTTTCGCATAAAATATTTTGTCTCATAAAGATTTACGTCTTTTCACATAAAATAATCTAATTTTTATACAAGAGTGAATAGTAAGGTAAACAACTTCGCGCCGTATCTGTGAAGTGATAATTTCATTCCATTAGTAAATAATAACTGTTATGGCCTGTAGTGAATCGCACAAGCCAGTTCTATCAGCTGGTAAGCGAGCGCGATATTTATATGACGTAAGCACAGGCTCTTACACATACTCACAAATATGGCGCGAGGTTATTTACCTTACTATTAAATTTTACATTAACCGATTTGTTGGGAATCACACGACAGTCGTGTCATCATTGTTTTTAATGTATGGCGTATGACACGGGAGTCATGTCATATCTCAACCGATTATATCTTCCTCAAATTACAATTTAAAAGGTCCTACCCTAAACAAAACCTTTATAACTTTCTACATAATTCAAGCCTGTAGGCTTTGTTTCTGGATATTCTGTTAAATGGAAATATTTAGGGGTTGTAAATCTTTTTTAAGCTGCATCAATATTAACAAACAAAACAAAAATCAAAAATGAAATAAAAAACAAACTAATCATTAATCTATGTTATTGTATTGATGTTAGTGTATTCACGCCCGTTTCTCCAAAGAGGTAGGTAGAGGTACAACTAGTGCATCCACGATTATCCGAAGACAGTCCCACAATGTGATTAATATTAATTCAATTATTTGTTTTTTAGGTAATAAACATCCTAACTTGAATTAGATCACATCGTGACATTAACGGCGGTATAGAAATCAGAAATCAGAAGTAGTTTATTCAATAAAACTTTTTACAAGTTATTTTGACGCGTCAACATTTTTTTAAACTACTACCGGATCGGAAACGCGGCCACGCGATGAGAAGATCCGGCGGAAGAAATTCAGAAATAGTCTGCGGCGGCTCGCTTGATCGGTGGGTACGAGTATCACCAGTATAATGTTAAATTACATCAAAATCGACTCAACGGTTTAGCCGTGTATGCGTAACAGACAGACAGGTAGACAGACTGACAGCATTTTTCATTTATGGATATGGATTTCCAAGATTAGTACCTATGAGTTCAATTGTGGTATAAACTCGCCAATAAGTGACAATGATAGTGATGGTAAAAGTATATGTACGAATTAACCTTAATTTTACTTAAAACCATTGATATAAAAAGGGAAGTACGTTACCTAGTCACAGTGCCTGGTCCTACAAAACTAGGTCCGTAGACACAGTGACAATGGGTGACAATCAATCACGCGCGGGACCTCATATCATACACTTATATTTCCGACTGTTTTTTTTACCATTAAACACGCATTAAAATAACTTCTTGTATATACAGCCAGTGTTATAATCACTCAAGGAAAAAAAATAAGACACACGGGATTACTTTCCATTCGTAAGTACGGTTAAAACAATTTGTTTGAAAATAAGATTAAATTATTGTTTAGTTCGCCATGTTTACGAGAGTGAGATAGTACAATACAAAAGTAAGGGAGAGAAACGTAGTTTGCTACATTCGTCGCATTACTTTGCGTTCGACTGATCGAGCTTAGGTTTAGCAATTCAGATATTAGATACGCTCTAATATCTTCTTATTATTAGAATAACATATCTTCCCTTTTTATATCAATGCTTAAAACAGACGTATTTGTAAAATGTTTTACTTTAAATTCGATTTCTAAACTTGAGCGAGTAAGTCTAGTTTGCTCTAGGGACACAACGTAGGCGTAGCAGAGGGGCAGCTTGCGCCTTCGTAGCCGTCTACAGTCTACACGCAGTAGCACGTAGGATACTAATGATATAAACGTATTTTCAACAACAACAAACAACAAAAGATAGTAAACAAGCAGATGGGTCTCCTGATGGAAAGAGGCAACCATCGCCTATAGACACCAAAGATGTTAATGGTGCGTTGCTATCTTGTGGCGAGGTCTAATGCCACATGCATAAGTTTACCGGCTATCTTACCCTCCAAACCGGAACACGACAGCGACAAGCACTGACGCTATTGTGGCAGGAATAGTTAAGGTGGTGGTACCAGACCCGGGCGAGACTATGCAGAACTCTACCACCAAGTAGCCACGATGGTAGTGACTCGCATAGTCAATCGGTCGCTTTTTACGACCTGCAACACGGGGTAGGCGGGAGGGAGGGGATGCTCCTCGTGTAGGACCATTTTAATTTGGTGAAAATCTGATTTTTTTTCTCTTATTTTGGGCTTGCTGGAAAAAAATTCTTTAGAGATAAGCTTGCCTTTTGTACTAATTTTGTCTTCAGTTTTACTTTTATTATTTGTGTACAATAAATAGTTAAATAAAAAATAAAAAATAATAAGAAGTCGGTTGGTGTAGTTTTAATGAATTTGAAAATATATTTAAAATATAACAATTAATAGTCTGTTTCAAGCAGTCGGGTAAAATTTTATATAGCTTATATCACTTTCATAGTTGGAATGAATCTAGTGACACCTCTGAAACTTAAATATACCAAGCTATTTAGCCTTCAATGCATGCTAAATAAATATACATACATAGAAACACAAATTTACCCGGAAAACATAACTTTTATTTTGACGAAGTCGGCTAAAAATGGGTAAATTTATTTTGAATCGTCTCTAAAGACTTCATTTCATTAAATCTCATATAGGTTACAAATCAAAGTATATAATCGAGTCAAATGTTAAACGTTTTTACTACAAACTAATCTAAAACTAATAGCCATTTCAATTAATAAAATGTAATTTGAAATGTTATTTTAACATCTACTGTGTTCAAAGATTACCCATTTGTGATAATTTTTAACTGAAGGTTTAATTTCCAGTATTAATATTAGTTTTCTTGTTATAATAACTTAAAAATTTGTAATAACAATAAAAATTTAAAACTTTGGTGCATTTTATTTTAGTTTTACTCAGTTTTAAATCAAAGTTTTTATAATGAAATTTTACTTTCAGTTTAATATTCAACAGAAAGATTTGTTTTATCTCAGTTCGTAAGAAAAATACGTTTAACAATAAGTTTTACTGCAATCAGATTTCAAAACAGTTTTCACCTTACTTTTGGTTTGAAACAATAATATTAGTTTTTCTAAGTTAACAATCCATCAATTGATAAGAATAAGAACGGAAAAAGTATTTTTGAATATTAAATTTTTAAGTGAAACTTATGTGTTTTTAAAAAGTTTTTACTTCAGAGTAAATTTTCAATGCATATCCATAGTATTTATACTAATATTATAAATGCGAAAGTCTATCTGTCTGTCTGTCTGTTACACTTTCACGGCTAAACCGCTGGACCGATTTTCATGAAATTTTGAATGAAAGTAATTGAAAATCCGTGGTCAAACATAACCGAATTGTTTTTTTCAAAAATCAACCCTTAAAGGGTTGAAATAGGGGATGAAATTGGTATAAAAAACTATCTCGATGACATGTTAATCTACTCGCGGGCGAAGCTGCGCGGGTCAGCTAGTCGTAATAATAATCTCTATTTTTAAAGATTTTTTTATATATGTTTTGGGTAGTAAATGAAGCAGATGACCCTCTTGATGGAAAGAGAAACCATTGTGCAAATAAAGAATTTGAATTTGAATTTGAATTTGAATCGCCCATAGACAACAAAGATATTAATATATTTTACACTTTTCATCGTCGGCACTTGGTGAAATTCCATTTTAATACAGTATTTATTAATTAACTAACTGTTGCCTGCGACTTCGTCCGCGCGGACGTCGTTTACTCCACACAGCTACTCCCCCGTAGGTGATAACGGGATAATATGTAGCCTATATGTTGGATCCGACCTGTTACTAATATTCATACAAAATTTAAAGTAAATTCATGCTGTACTTTTTGAGTTTACCCCGGACATACATACAGACAAACAGGCAAACAGAGAAAAATTCTAAAAACTATATTTTTGGCATCAATATCGATTGTAGCTTACGCCCCAAGTATTCATTTGAAAAAATATTCAATGTACAGTTTGGACTTTCCTACGATTTTATTATATGTATAGATAGATACACATGTAGTGTTTCACAATAAGGCAATTATAATTAATTTTCAACCGGTTTCGCTTACACAAGCATCCTCAGGGTATTTACAGTTACTAACTAAAAGCGAACTAACTAGTGACATTTGGATTTCGTTTCAAATTAGTAAATAAGTGTAAGTGAGCCGGTTGGAAATTCATTATAATTGCCTTATTGTGAAACAGTATAAGCGTATTAATTAATAAATATTTTATTAAAGATATTAATGGTGCGTTGGTATTAGGATATCAGGATGGCAATGCTACATGCAAAAGTCGTCGGTGAACTTACCCCTTAAACCGGAATACGACAAAAGTCGTCGGTGAAATTACCCCTTAAACCGGAATACGACAATAAATCATGATGCTATTGATGCTATTGACGTTCCATAAACCCGGGTGAAACGTTGCGGAACTCTACCACCTATTAGTCACTATGATAGTGTCATTTATAGCCAATCGTTCGCTTCTTACCAACTACCTGCCAGAACAGCATAAGGGCTATTCTTCAAAGAAGGCCTTGACCAAATCGGCGAAATATTTTAAATGTTCTGCAACATCTCTCCCGGATACCACGAATGTATCACCGCCTTCTCTATTTCTGCCGCAATAGTAACAGTGCTTGTCACTCACATGTTTTGGTTAAGAGAGTAAGGTACCTGGTAAACTTTGCACGTAGCATTAACATTCTGCCACACAGATTATAACGTATTATTAACATCTTTGATATCTATATACGATGGTTGTCTCTTTCAATCAGAAGGCCCATCTACTTATTTGCTTCTCTATATTATAACAAAAACATAAATTTAACTTCCATGTTTATTAAAACTTGCGTATTTGAAATCAGTTTTTACTTTAGGTTTAATTTCCAACAGTAATACTAGTTTTATTGCTCACATTTCGTAGTTGGCTCCAGTATCTAGGTTGCTTTTAAATTAAAACACGACGTATTGTCCATTTCAACAGGAAACTGCTAGCAGCGGGTTTGCTCTCAGGAAATTGCGACCTCACAGTACAATGTACATACATCTTGGTAATATCACCCCTATACACATTGTTTGAAAGTACAAGTACTACGTGGTATTACTAAGTAGCTGAAAATAATGTTCTCCAAACCAGCGTGAAAGCGTCGTACAGTTTGCATTGTTGCTTTGTTTTAAGATGTTTTGAGAACCAAGAACTATGCACAAATAACTAGAAAAATTAATCAGCTGTAGGGTTGGGTCTCAAATTTTACTGCCAAAACTATTCATGTTCTGCACTTGTTCTAGATTGGTGAATGAAACTCTCTATCTTAATGGATATTTTTAAGTCATTAATAAAAAAATAACGTGTTTTTGAATTTATATTCTTTTTTGGGGCGTTTGAAAAAAAATATTGCCCAAATTTTACAATACGCACGCACACTGAACATCCGGTAGCCAAGAAACAACCTGATGAAGTTAGCTGACATTACGATGATGCATGTGCGCACCAACTGCAGTCAGCGATATGAAGTTAGCTGATATTACGATCCGCGTGTACACCGGCGGCCAGCGACATGAAATTAGCTGATGATACGATGGGTGCGCACACCGGCAGCCTTAACTGATATTATTTTGACCACCACGTTGTCCGCCTCGTCAGTAGAGTAGTAACCTAACTACAAATCGATGGGGCTCGGGTTTAATACCCAACCGGGACAAACATTTGTGTGATGAGCATAGATGTTTATATTTCTGGGTCTGGGTGTTTATTATGTATGTAGAAGTATTTATATATTTTTTTCTATGAGCTAGTATCGTTGATTAACACCCATAACACAAGTAAATAATTTGCTTACTTTGGAGTTAGATCGATTTGTGTGATTTTTCCAGCGATATTATTATTATTATCTCTTTATTTACATTTTTGTCTTATTTTATATACATTTATAATTATCAAAAAAAAAACACAATATTATAAAAATAAATATATAAAAATAGCTTTTCCGCCAATGGGAACCTTGCAGCAGCGATCAGTGGTTAGGGCGACAGAGAAAGAAACCTCCTCACAATACGTGCCGTTCCTAACACTGCCGCCTTCTGTATCTGGCCCTTGATCCAGAATTGTAGGGAGAGCCTCCGTAGATGTTGGTCGAGACGCTTTGCTACAAGACCGTTTACAGAAACGACTATCGGGACAATTATTGTTGAGTCTACACTCCACATCTCAGTAATCTCGTGAGCTAAGTCCGAATACTTAGATAGTTTTTCTTTTTCTGCTTTCACGAGGTTATCGTCATGCGGGATTGTGATATCAACAATAAATGCCCGGCGCTCTGATCGATCTACCAACACGATATCAGGCCTATTTGTGATAATAGTCCTGTCCGTGATGATAGATCGATCCCAATAGAGCTTAGCACGGCCATTTTCTAGAACTGACTCCGGTGCATACTTATAATACGGCACTTCAAAACTTACAAGACCATATCGAAGAGCAAGTTGTTGATGAATAATCCTGGCTACTTGACTGCGTCTGTGTAAATACTCTCCATTGGCAAGATGAGAACAACCGGAAATAATATGCCTGATGGACTCACCAGTACGGTGACACGCCCTACATATGTCGACCATGCCATCCTTCATGATGTATTTCCGGTAATTATTTGTCTTGACAACTTCATCAGCAATTGCACAGACAAAACCTTCAATTTCCCAAATAGGTCACCAAATCGTAGCCAGGCAGTGGACGCCGGTAAATCAATATCAGGCCCATATAGAACTCGATAGAACCATCCATGTAACTCCTTATTATTATTATTATTACTATGGGAAGTACACCGGCTAATAGCGACATTAATCTAGCTGATAATACGTTCCCCACGCATACCGGCAGCCAGAAACATTATATTAGTTGATATTACGATGGACGCGCATACCAACATCCAACGACTTCATGTCATGTTAGCTAATATTACTATGCGCGAGTACACCGGCTAATAGCGACATGAATGTTGCTGATATTACGTTGCCCGCGCACACCGGTAGCCAGCAGCATGAAGTTAGTTGATATTACGATGGACGCACATACCAACAGTCAGCGACATGAAGTTAGTTGATATTATGATGGGTGCGCACACCGGCTGCCAGCGGCATGAAACTACCTGATATTGCGATGCCGCACACACCGGCAGCCAGCGACATGTATTTAGCTGGTATTATGATGCACGCACACACTGGTAGCCATTGACATGTAGTTAGTTGATATAACGACGGGCATGCATACCGGCTGCCAGCAACGTGAAGTTACTGAACTGTTAGTAATAACTATGGGCGCATACACCGCCAGCTAGTGACATAAAATTATCTGATATTACGATTCGTGCGCACACCGGTAGCCTGCGCCATGAAGATAACTGATATTATAATGGACGCGCAAACCGACAGCCAACAAAAAACTGTAAGTAGTTTAGCTAAGTACAACTTATTATGTGCTTCCATAAGTACACATATATGTTTTTTGTAGTATTAAAAATCAAATAAACATCCACCGATAAGAGAAGGCCCCGTTCACAGGTGTGGTACAATGAAACCATCTAAAGATAACAATCGCACATAACATGAGCGCTAACAAGCTAAGGCAGTGACAATAGCAGTCATGATGAAATTGGACGTATTTTCCAACTCGTCATATAAACCTGAGATTAATTTCGTTACGGATACCAAGATGACTTAGATTTTCCTCAGAAAATCCCTGAGTATGCAACTCAACGGTCTTTAATAAATTCAGGCGCTAAATTGCGGAAATCCATAATTTAAAGAATACATTAGCAAAATTTTCGCCCAATCTTATACGGAACTGATGTGATGCAACAGAAATGAAAGGTAGTGTAAGGAATGGAGAAAACTTATCCAAGGCCTGAAAATTAGAGAAGACTACAGCGGCACAATATTCCATCCACTTTCACCACATTTTCTTCCACATCGGAAGTAAAGGCAGTAACACATAAATTATGTACTCAACGCACGTTTCACTTCGCAACCTAAGCATTTTCACTTCACTTTATTAAGGATAAAGCATACAATGCTTTGCTCTTGATAGAGTGTACTGCTTTCGCCGAAACTTTGAAAATTAAATACCACAATTTCTTCTTTAATTCAATGATCACTAGGAGAGTGCTGCTCTTGATACATGTTTACAGAATTTAAGCGCTCGAAATGAGAGGTGGGCCTATTGCGCTAAATAAAATCATGATAGACTTATCACGACTTCAAATATGCTCGTATTTTACGAGCTGTCGGTCCACTCGGGAAAATAATTAAATAAATTCCGCGGTCTTTAACCTAGATACTAACCAAAATAATTACGTTTACGATACACATTTACGTAAAAGCCAAAATAAAAATACAAAAAGTTAAAATAAGCTTCCCAAATGCGAGCATCAAAAAGGTTTACGAAATAAATTGACTGGTAGTGAGAGAACAAAAAATAAAATAGCTCTCTATTAATAAAGATCCTTTCATTTAATGCCAGTGACGACATTTATTTTAAAAGTCTGTATTTTGGATATTTTATTTTTGAAACAACCATTAATTGTTCTTGTCTTGATTAAATTTTTTGAAGCGAAACTTTTTTAAATCGTTGTGATTTGAAATACAATCAAACGGAAATGTATCGTGATAAAGAAGCGAATACGTAAATGTATAGAATTAGGTCGAATAGAAAATTATCTAGATTCTTTGACAAGAGAAAGATAATGCCTTGGCATTAATTTCCATCAACAATCAAAATTATAAAATTGCATCCATTCCAACGCTGAACATATAAAAATGACTTTATCCCAGTCTAACGAGTTCGAATTTCCATAATAGACAAACCTACAAAATTTTATCGGTGCTTTTCAAATCATTTAAGAAAATAACGTCACCTAAAACAGCTTGCGGCCAATGCGCCATTACTAATATACGGTGTCAATCTACGTAACCCTTTGTTTACAAAATATTAAATTGATTTGAGCGTTTATTGATATGTTTCTATAATTTTAGTGTGTACCTTAAATCTAAAATAAAAACTAATTGGTAAAGTAACATGCCCAATTGCGATATACCTAATTTATCAATTGTTATGTAGACAGTAAACAGCTGCTGTTCGTAAGTCCGCCATTACTCGAGACGAAATTACACGGTTTTCCCTTAGTTATTTCATATCTAATTGTAGTTTCTTTCATCTAGGGATGGAATACATTACACAGTATTCTATATTTAAAATATCATATACTCAATGTTTGCTAAAACCAGCCAGGTACAAAGAGTACAATCAAAGAGATTTAACTGCGATTTATACTTCTAAAACACATGAATGTATAAGATTAAGCCGTCAAGAGAATGAGATAGAACAATTATTACAATGAAATATTAGGTAAAGGTGAAGCTAGTACTCGGATTAATCTCTTGAAACATATACCTACCTTATATCTGTCAATGAGGTCTCGCTATCTCTTTTTATATAGCTGTGTAAGAACGAGATAGTAAGACTTCAGAAGAAGACAGCAGTATTCAGTTTTGTTTCAAGCGGATATTAGAAGTGTTGCCTCCAGATATAATACAGCTTCATGATTATTACACAGTATTGTATATTTAAAAATATCAGTTACTTAATGGTAACAAAAACAGCCAGGTACGTAATTGCAACTTTTGATTCTAGAATACGAAAAACATTTATCTTTAACTTCAATATATCTTTTTTTTTCTTTTCTACTTCAATAAAAAGTTTAAATTTTACCACGTGTCAGCATTTTTAGAACTTGTAAAAATATATAAAAATGTATCAGACGAATAAAAAAACTTCTCCGTTTTTTAAATGAGTTAACAATTGCGCATATTGGCTTCAGTGTATCCTTACTACGCTGATAGAAACGCGTGTTAACGATTATGAACAATTTCTATCTACAACCAAGTAATTTTTAAATTATAACTTATCAAAGAAGGAATTTATTTTCCGCCCCGTAAGTCGACTAGTTGGTGAATCTAGTAACGAATCAGGGGGTCAGTTTTTGGCTTCGATATCGATTGTAGATCACGCCCCAAGTACTCATTTAAAAAAATATTCAATGTACAGTTTTGACTTTTCTACGATTTTACTATATGTATAGATTATTTCCATATAAATATTATAAATGCGAAAGTTTGGATGTTTGGATGAATGAATATTTATGAAGGGAAGATCACCACAGCTGTTGGTTTGTTATACACTGATTAAAATGATAACTGAAAGTCTAGACTCTAATAAAAGTTGCATAGCTATTTTCCTAGATATGAGTATAGCGTTTGACCTAGTCTCCCACAAAACATTATTAGAAAAACTATATAAATACGGAATTAGAGGTAAATTGAATAGAGACTTACCATTGACAAAGTTTCGCAGTGCATTGTTTAATTTATTGTCAAAAGCTTATTATTCTGTGAATGATTTTATAAATGATAAATTTAAATAATTATATTAATGAAATAATAAAATAAGATTACATTTTAACTTCAATGATTAGCTGTTATTCATATACATAATTAAATTAATAATGTAATATAATCTCACATACACTTATATTCATTTTTTTTATGTAATCATGACTTAAATTTTAAATCTGACTCTTAACATATTTTAAGTTTTTTAAATATGTATAATGATATTAAATAAACAAATGTGAAATTAAATAATCAATTAACATAATATGAAGTTAATGTTCTTATTTATTTTTTTACTAAATTTTAATATTTAATGAACTTAATGTTTTATAGTCATATGATTCTGGACAAAAATATAAATAAAGATGGATTATCAGATATAATATATTAATAATAACATATAATTGGACATTCTTTTATATTGATTCTTTGAATTTAATTAATTGAAAGATAATTCATGACCTTAAATTTATAAGATATGAACATTAATTATGATTAAGTAGATTATAGTATGTATTTGCACACCGGCATAGAAAGTAGATTATGGCGATTTGAAAAAAAAATGTAAGACCTATTTATTGTAACCCATATATATGCAAATAAAATATATTCTATTCTATTCTACTCAATCACGCCAAAACTACCAAACAGATTTGGATGAAATCTAGCGCACAAGTTGATGATGACCTGGAATAGCACAAAGGCTACATTTTTTCCGGAAAATGAGTTGTTTCCGCGGCATTTATCAAAAACTTTTATAGCGCAGCGAGCCGCATGCTGCAGTTAGTATTCTGTATGTAAAAAAACACAAACATTTTTCAACCTATGTCTGATGCAGTACACCGAAATCTATCTCAATTACATCTAAAGCTACATAATCACTGAGTAACATAACCTACTTTTTACCCGATCGAGTAAATTTCATACTCTTCCGTTAGCATAATGGTCGTAAAAAGGGGTACATGTTTCGCTACACGTTTAAATATATAGATTTTGATATAATTTGATTTATCACGCCATGTCTCCCGTTACGTTATAGAGCTGGGTATTTAATATGATATCGATGTTGTCACAAAACTGTTTGCATGGCGCCTGACGCACCTTATTACCTGTCACTAATTAAAACGATTTATGAGAACTTGATTACGTTTCGTGACATGTCACAATTAATTACAATTTTAAATATTAGTAACAAATTATACTCGGGGGAAATTCGTAGCTAAAATATGATTTTTTCCAACATTAACTCGGAATTTGCTAAATGATATTTGTGTTAATTTTATTCCCTCAAAATTGAAAGTTTTAATTGTATTTTTTCTTGGTAGTAAGTACTTATTTAATAACAGTCAATCAACGCAGATTTGCCTGTGAGTATAATATGTTGTCCACTATAACAGCCCCTCAAGGGCTGATTTTTGAAAAAAGAAGCCTATGTTCAACTTTCACCATGTCAAATTTCATCAAAATAAGTTCAGTGGTTCAGACAAACATACGAACAGATAGGCTTTTGCATTTTAAATATTACCATTGATATGGATTTAATTTATATTCAGATTATAAGATTGCGTAATAAATATATTAGTATATATTTATTTTACGCTTTGATAAATAGATTGACATAGTTTGTGTATTTTGTGTTAATTTTTTTAATATATATTTTTGTGTCTTTGCCTTATTGTTTGCGTGATATCATGCTAGCAGAAAAATGTGAACAAAATAATATAAGGTTTTTATTTTTATATTGTTTGTCGAATAGAGAATACGAAAATTGCGTTTTTAATAAAATATTATTTAACACACGACTAAAAGCAGAATTTTGCTGATGAAGGTACAACAATTTCTTTTATAATAGTTTATCACAATGGGGAACTGCCTAAATTTGTTTTTTTAATTGTGCGTTAAGTGTCATTTAAATGTTAATTATGTAAATAAAAGTAGGTGCACATTATATATATATATATATATATATATATATATATATATATATATATATATATATATATATATATATATATATATATATATATATATATATATATATATATATATATATATATATATATATATATTATACAGAACATCGCTTAATCTAGCGTGAGAATCAAAAACTTAAATCGTTAGCGCCAAAATCATTAATAATTAAAAAGAAAATAGAAAAAATATCTGATGAACAGAACAATAGATAGAGGAAAATTCCTAATGATTGTATTACATTGCAATTTTTCCTAAGACACCATTCGTTTGTTTACTATCATTCATGCAATCGGTATTGTTGCTAGCTATTTGCACGCGATCCTTTGGCCACAAACTCCATTATTCAGTATCGAGTCATTAATCGAACCGGCTCGATTAATGTATACGTCGTTAATCAAAATGTATTTCGATTCAAAATCGATATAGGGCCATCATTGCGATGGCTTCGCAGTACATTTCGAGTAAATGAAGTTCGTTTGCATGAAATGATATTCAATATTTTTTTAATATTTCATCGAGTTTATAAAGCGGCTTTTAAAAGGACGAGTTATATTTGGCTGCATGTATTTTTATGTATGTGCTTTGATATTTCTTTTCTGTCAGTTGGCGAATATTTTTTTGTTTTTTTTTTTTGTTTCATAGAATATTCTTTATAATTCTAATATGTAATTAAAAGGACAAAACTGGAACGGATGTAAGAGTTTTGGTCTATAAGGCCCCGTTTACATTTCGATTAGTGTGAGCGCGAGTGTTTGATGCAGGTGTGTAAATTAGTATGAAGCAAAAACACGCGTAGACAGCCGTTGATTACTAAGAGTGATTAGTATAATCAGCGTCTATTCACTTTACTACGCTTTGGAAACCAGGACCTTGTGCATCTATACTGAAGGCGGTACCACTAGATAATTGGGGTGATACTGTAAAATAACGACGACAAACACATGCTTATTAAGTTTGCTTGTATTTAGATAAATATGGACCAAGCGAGGATATTTTAAAAGGAACCACCCTTTCATCCAGAATAAGAACAAAATTGACTTTGTTGTTATTGGGACTCAAAACTAATAATAATCCATCGGTCTGACGATCTGTAATTTGTCAATTTTTTTTCGAAAGTTTTTTTACTATTTTGTTTTTTGGAAAATTGATGCGAAAGTCATAAGTAAAATATTTTACCATTTGAGTGTGTTTTCAACAGTAAAACATAAAAATTGAAGTCTAGTTCTTGACATAAGACCAGACCACCCTTAACATATTTATTACGATTCTAAATTTTCTATATGAGATATTTATTAAAAAACGCCAAAATTTGTACTTTTTTTTCTCTTTTTTTTCCCGAAAAAAATATTGGACAAGTTACAGATCTCCATACTGATCGATTATTATTTGTCTAATGTGAAAATTGTTGTTCCTATTCTGGATCCTCACCTTTTTGATTGCCCCCGCTTAGACTAATAGATTTTTTTATACTAAAAGATACCAAACAAGCAGATTGTTCTCCTGATAGAACGAGATAAACATCGTCTATAGACGCCAATATATTAATAATGCTTTGCTATCCTTGTGGCGGGGCTTTAATGCCATCTCCTTAAGTTTACCGACTATCTTACAGGTAAGGCGATAGTATCAGAACCGGGCGAGACAATGCAGAATTCTACCACCTAGTAGCTATAATGGAAGTAACTCGCATAGCCAATCTTCGGACTCTTAAGAACTTCCTGGCAGAACGGCAAATGGTTTATTTTCCAAAGTCTGGCGCTGACCAACACGAAGAAAATATTACATAATAATATTGAACTAAGAGCTAAAGGTGAGATTGCGTTGTAGCCGGAATATAAATGAACTCTGATATCGTATATGCATGTATCGGGTCAAGCCAATCCTGCTTACATGTTCATACATAATAATGTTTAATTCCGAACAAGTCCATATTTATGTTAATAATATATCCGGGTTCAGGATCTCTTTGAAGAAAAGATCATCTACCAGGCAGTTCGTAAATTTTAGAACATGTCCATATTTATGTTAATAATATATCCGGGTCCAGGATCTCTTTGAAGAAAAGATCATCTACCAGGCAGTTCGTAAATTTTAGAACATGTCCATATTTATGTTAATAATATATCCGGGTCCAGGATCTCTTTGAAGAAAAGATCATCTGCCAGGCAGGTAGTAAAATTCAGACCATGTTCATATTTATGTTAAAAATATATCCGGGTCCAGGATCTCTTTGAAGAAAAGATCATCTGCTAAGTAGTTCGTACAATTCAGAACATGTCCATACATGTGTTAATAATACATCCGGGTCTAGATCTAGGGAGATCATAGATTGGAAGATAAACCATCAAATTATCATTCATTTTATTTCAATTCATCAATTATCATTTTATCAAATTATCATTCATTCCAATTTCATGTTTTGTTCTTTATTTAATTTGTTCAAATCTTAAAGTTTTTGTCTTAGATTTTGGTTCTATTATTATTATTATTATTATTATTTATTTTTTGTATTTTAAATTTAATTCGTTTTTATTTTTTCAATTAAATTTAATGTTTTTATTTAAATTCAAGCTGACTAAGCTCCGAAAGTCAAAATTGTTGTGTGTACGAAGTAGTAATCCGTAATTGGCTTATGTTTGATGTAAAATAATTGTATTTTATCTTATAATTATTAAAAATGCTGTGGATTAATTGGTTATAAATAAATAAATAAATAAATCAGTTATTCTATCACGCATTTAGTAAAAATACTAGGTGGTAAATCTTTGTATTACTAGGTGGTAGGGCTCTGTGTTGTCTCCACCGGGTCTAGTACTACCGTTTTAGCTATTCCTACCGTAATAACGTCCAAGAGTTGAAAAGAAACAAGTAGGCACCTGATATTATCACAGAGTACGTATCATTATGTCTGCTATCCACATAACATCCCCATACAAGTAAACTCAGGTAATATCAGACCTCAGTTCGGAACCCACCGTGTGTGAATCCGACTCGCACTTGGCCGATTTTATTGCATTAATTATTGTTTTCTGATATGACGTCATATAATGTCGTCGCTTTTATAAGTGTGTCTAATATTAAACTATTTTTTGGTTTTAATATAATTTTAAATTATTTTTATAATTTTATCTGATATCACTACATAGTATAAAAAAGTCGCTTTCTCTGTCTGTCCCTATGTCCCTATGTATGCTTAAATCTTTAAAACTTTGCAAAGGATTTTAATGCTGTTTCTCTAATAGATAGATTGATTCTTGAGGAATGTTTTAATATATAAACCTTTCCGATATTCCCACGGGAACAAAAGCTACGCGGGTGATACCGCGGGCAGGTTACTAGTTAAATAATATAACACTAAAATAAATTAATTAAAAAAAATATATATATATATATATATATATATATATATATATATATATATATATATATATATATATATATATATATATATATATTTAAAATAACTAGCGATCGCCTGTGGCCGAATTTTGACCATAGATAAACAATAAAATCGCTTAAGTAAAACAACTGACTTTAGCCATCAAGAAAATGTTAGACATGTGTGTATAATATCAAATATGTCACATGAATTCCGTGTACGTAATATATATTTTTATTAATTCATGTTCATTCAATTCATTAATATCATGTACTTCTAGTGCACATTATTTCAAAAAGTTAGATTTCTTCAGTCCTCCACAATTTAAACATTCAAAAATTTCAAACTCCACCACCGTTCGCGCAATTGTTTTAAAAAGGGGTCCAAAGTTTTTCATTTAATTATTAATATGAATTTAAAGATTTTTTTTATTACGATATATTTATACTAAAGACAAAATTTTCCTGATTAGCCTTTCTGTAACTAGATGGCGCTGTATTATTTTACATCGCGGTAGCAATATCTTCTTAATATAAGTACAATATATAAGCCTGAAATTTGCCTCTTCCCACTTTCCACCACTGTACAGTGTACAGCACAAACAAAAACACACAATGAATTTTTCAATGTTGTCTAGAGCTGAAAACTCTAGCAGCAAATTAATAGTAATATTGGAACCTACTAGAGATGGGCGTTGTCGTTGTTTTTAGCAACGACATAATGAAAAATAGAGATGGGTCGGACTAGGTAAATCAGAGACTACGTGCATCTATTCCTAGTCTGTAAAAATACGTGATCCAAATACCTGTTCCACCTAGTCCACCTAGTCCTAACGATACTATGATCTTATTTTGTGAAATTGATACTATGAACAATAAGTATACGTATGTATTCTTAAAGTAATTGAATACTATAATATTTTCTAACACTTACGCGAGACATTTACACAAATAAAACTAGGTTTTAAGCTAAGTATCGCGTTTTTTCTAATTTTTATACCCCGACATTAGATGTTTTTTCGCTAAACGATTTCTATAATTCGATACCGAACTTAATTACACTTTACATATTTTACATTCTTCCAAATGATCGCCTCTGTGGTGTAGTGGTCCGGAGTCGGAGTTGATCACAGAGGTCCCGGGTTCGATTCCTGGGTCGGGCAATTCAGAAATGTGTTTTTCAGTTTTCTGATAAAAACAACATTGCTCGTGATTGGAAAGTGCCCGGTTGGCGATAGGCTTGCCACCTATCACATAGTGGGACCAAGTATCTTCGGCTAATCGTTGATGCACTTGTTGTACCTCTGCCTACGCTTTCGCGGATACAGGCGTGAAGATACTTTTTTTTTATGATAGGCTTGCCACCTATCACATAGTGGGACCAAGTATCTTCGGCTAATCGTTGGTGCTCTTGTTGTACCTCTGCCTACCCTTTCGGGGATACAGGCGTGAAGATACTTTTTTTTTATCTACAAAATGTTCCCAAACGATATTGCTACGTTTAGGCACCATTATTATACCTAATTATAAAATAAACAGTTCAGAGTCACCGATTAAATACTAACAATAGCCTTTTATGCCATTAACAAACACGTAATCTGAAAAAAACTTTATGATGGAATCACGTCCACGATACTAGGTTAGTCTATGATACTAAATACTCCAAATTATGAATACTAGTACTATACTTAGCTCACAACTAACTCACACTTAGCACTCTGTTCTCAATGAAGTATTTGATTGAGTATCGCGTATTATGACGTATAAACCAGTATTCAGCTGTTAGCTCGGCGGTCGGCCATACATAGCGAGAGACCGGGACGGAGCATATATATTGTATAACGGTATCTCACTTTTGTGAGATCGGGAAAAAGTATACAAATCGTATTGCTTCATCTCGTTAACATTTTGTCATGGGTGAGCAAGATAGCAAAACATGTTTTCATAAGAGAGTAAAGGAAATAGTGCAGCGAATGCGATGAGTGCTATAATACTACTAGACTACAGGACTATACGGACTTAGTCCTAGTATCGTAAAATACCTAGTATTCGTACCTGTTCTAGTATTTACGACTCATCTCTAATAAAAAACATGTTCAGTTGCGATAATAGGTCTTTTTCTGCTACAGGTTTGTTTATTGAATTCTGAATAACGAATTTCACACTTTCATACAACGTTTTTTCAATAACGTATTGTATAATTCAGTCGAATTAAGTTTACCTACACCGCTTTTTCGTCGGTTGAAAGTCTGGCTACTGCAGTTATAATTTTGTCAGCAGTATCTCTTGTTGTGGATAACAATGTTTTGTTTTAATGTAGGTAATAATAAGTAACATTGTTATACTTTGATATAACACGTTAATGCAACTTATATAGCAATATAATATACCTATTTGAGTTTATCGTACAGTCTGAATATCGTAATAATTATTAAAACATCGTAAAGTGAGTGCTCTATGGATGTCACGAAATATCGTATTAAACCGGACATTTAAAGTTCCATCCTGACCAGCTCGATGTCTGGAAATCCACAACTGTGCGCTTTTGTCGACACTTTTTGCCTCGCACTACTCCTTTGTGGAATCAATTACCCTCGGGGGTGTTTCCGAATGGATACGACTTAGGGACCTTCAAGAAACGAGCTTATTCATTTTTAAAAGGCCGGCAACGCAGCTGCAATACCCCCGGTATTGCGGATGTCCATGGCGGCGGTGATCACTTACCATCCGGTGCACCATCTGCTCGTTTGCCCCCTCTACTATAAAAAAAAACGTTGTAATGTAACATCCTTGGTGTATAAAGGCGAGGGTTTATCTTACCATTAGGGTAGCCATCTGTTTGTTTACTATCTTATGATAAAAAGGTAACACAAATGCTGGATCTGAGCTTTTTCTTAATCGGCGTAAACTAAATTATTATTATTATAAAGGGGAAAGATTTGATTTTTTGTTTGTTTTTTTATTTGATATTCCGATTTAACTCAAAAACTACTCTACCGCCTCTGTGGTCAAGTGGTCAGATGGAGTTGACCACACGAGGTCCCGGGTTCGATTCCCGAGTCGGGCAAATCAGAAATGTGTTTTTTCAGTTTTTTGACAAGAATAACGTTGCCAGGGATTGGAAAAAGTGTCCGGTTGGCGATAGGCTTGCCACCTGTCACATTGTGGGACGTAGTATCTTCGGCAAATCGTGGGTGTACTTTTGTACCTCTGCCCACCTCTTCGGGGATACGGGCGTGACGACACTAAAATACTACTGTACCGATTTTGAAAATTCTTTAAGAAATATATATTGTTAAAAAATGATACAGGTTACTTTTTAACTTGACTTTTTTATACCATAAGATAGCAAACAAGCAGATGAGTCTCCTGATGGAAAGAGTCAACTATCGTCTATAGACACCAAAGGTGTTAATAGTGCGTTGCTATCTTGTGGCGAGGTCTGATGCCACATGCATAAGTTTACCGGCTACCTTACCCTCCAAACCGGAACACGACAGTAACAGGCACTGACGCTATTGCGGCAGGAATAGGTAAAGCGGTGGTACCAGTCCCGGGAGAGATAATGCAGAACTCTACCACCTCTACCATCTAGTGAGCAAAATAAAGTAATTATTTTAAGTTACCGAATAGTAGACAATAATCGCAGCTTGTTTAATAATAAATGCTCCTTACGAGTAATTATTTAAGGAAAATATCATTTCCGATACAAAGAGAATTTCGCTTTTATAAAAAGCTATTTCTAATTTTTGTTTTTTTTTACTGTCAGTTAATTTATTTCATGAACCTTTTTGATGTTCGCATTCGAGAAGCTAAATTTAACATTGAATTTTTATTTTTCTTTGTCGTAAATATTGTTTAGCGTTAAAATGCTTATTAAGATTTTTTAATAAAAACGAGTGCGTTTTACGTCACTTTATCGTTTTGGTAATTAGCAACTAATCGGAAGATTTGTTAGAGATTTAATATGGGTAGTGAAAATTAGATTAAAATCTTCAGATCTGTGTTTTTTTACACGGCCTATACTTAATACTTACGGTTAATAGCTATCTTCCTGATTGAATTTACATTATTTGAATATATTAATTAGTGACTCCGTCCGCCATGCAAGACGACGCCTGAGAGAGGCGTGTTGCCATACGTCAATAATTAGTGTGACCTGATTTAAGCGCCTATTACACTACACGATTTCTCGGGCCCTGCCCCTCTAGAAATTTCCTAGTAAAAATTTCGCTTATTTGCTAATTTGCTAGTTGTTTGACAAACTAGTGATTTTTTATTTAACAAATTACTTAGATCACCTTAGTACTTATTTCAAGTAGGCAAAAACTATTAATAACTAGCTTTGCCCGCAACTTCGTCCGCGTGGTAAAATTTCTATAATAAAAATCTCGGAGATTTTAGCCGTAAATTTCCCGTTCCCGTAGGATTTTTGGGATTGAATCTATCTGTAATGTCTGTGTACAGTTTAAGATGAGATGTACGGGTTACCGCACATATTTAAAGTCAATGACATGTAATTTATTAAAGTTACAACAAAAATGATTAAATAAAAGTGCAACCGTAACAATGTGTGCGTGTTTAGCTTATTACGTTGTTTCCATGTAACCTAAATAAATTACATGTCATTGACTTTAAATATGTGCGGTAACCCGTACATCCTGCGGGCCCAAAAAGAAGACAAAGAACACAAGTTTAAAAAAATTAAAAATGTAAAAAATGCTAAGTATGAAAGTAAAAAAAATGTAAAGAATTTATACACACAAAGAATACAAAGGTTAAAAATAAAAATGTAAAACATGCATAATAATGAAAAATGTAAAAAATGTAAAATGTCTATTCACTGCACTTATAGCCCGAATGTCCAGTCGCACGTTACGTAGCTTAGTCGGGTTCTCACGGCTGCTGCAGTCTGGCCTCGTTTTATGAATTTTCCACCATCGTCCTTTCATGAGAGCAAAGGGGTACTCGTATCTGCCATTCTTCTTGTCTCTGAGATATTGTATTTATATAGGTGTACCTTGCGACAGTGATTATTGTCAGTATGGAGTTGCTATGGCATCATATCATGAACATCGTGCACACTCAGTAGTATGTATATGTTCTCGTTGCTTGACATCTGTTTTCACGTGACGTCACTCACTTTCATGCTCTTATGATGCACAGGAACAGAAGAATTCACAGATAAGCAGTAGAAGTGTGACATGTAGAACTGATGTATCAGACATTGTTAGTGTCCTGTTTTTGATATTAGAGTGGCTCCAGTAGTTATTATGACGAAGTATAGAAAATGTGTCACTCTTTATTTATAAATAATCAAGATCAAGGTTGTGACCTATTTCTAGCGTGTTGTTCCTGGTCAGTGACTTAATTGTTATTGCAAATATGTGCACTGTGCATTTCCCACAGCATGAGAATAGCCACTGTTATCGCAATGTAACTTGATCTTCCGCTCGTGGCTCGGCGACTTCTTTGTATACAATGTTATTAAAACTCAAGTTACAAGCTGTTTGTGATAATTGTAATTTATTATTGTAAATCGGTTTATTTGCTCTGTAGTTACTTATACTTTGTTAATACGTAGATGGATCCAAATTTGTAGATGCTAATTTTTATAATGTTTTATGAATACTGAGCAGAGGGTGAAGTGATACACACAGCCTAATTGCCATCATAAGTTTTTTGTAGGCTTCCCCGTCAAGCGCCTTGGTTGATATACACTTGCTTGCGAGACGGCGAGAGTGACGTCATCCTTTGTCAATGACTGTACGGCATTTGGTTAGTTTTGTGTGTATTCATCTCCCACCGGTAAAACAGATAATTTTAAAATTGGCCTCTTGATTACGCCATTTTTAGTTTTTACGGACACCACCCGGACGTATCCATCTCTCCCTGGATGTACTTCGGTAACTCTGCCCATCAACCACTTGCCTGGGGGCAGGTTTTCGTCTTTTATTAAGACAATGTCGTCGACTTTTATGTTTCTAGACGGGGTTCTCCATTTAGTACGGACTTGTAACTGTTGTAAGTAGTCCGAGGACCACTTCTTCCAGAACTGCTTGTTCAAAGCCTGGATCATTTGCCATCTGTTGGTCAAACTCATATGCGCAGGTTCCGTTTGTGGTCTGGATACAAGTGAACCTCCAACTAGGAAATGACCTGGTGATAGATATTCATCATCTGGATTTTCGCTCAATTTTAGAAGAGGTCGAGAATTAAGGCAAGCCTCGACTTGGTGTAGTAATGTGATAAACTCTTCATATGTGAGCTTCTGTTCTCCTATCACACGTCGAAGATGATACTTTAAGCTCTTGACTGCACCTTCCCACAGACCTCCAGCGGAAGGGTAAGCCGGCGCATTAAAGTGCCATTGAATGTCGTAGTCGTCGATCTTGCTTAGTAATTCAACGTCAAGCGTTTGAATAATGTCCTTGTATTCTTTCTTTAATACTTTGTTTGCTCCGATAAAATTTCTTCCTTGATCACTGTACATGTGTTTGGGAACAGATCTTCTCGCACAAAAACGTCGAAAAGCTGCTAAAAATCCAGGAGTACTGAGATCGGATACTAACTCCAAATGCACTGCCTTCGTGGATAGGCACACGAATACGGCAACGTATCCTTTTTGTGTACGTACTCCACGTCCCTTGTTTGCTTTGATGTCAAAATGGCCAGTAAAATCGATCCCGGTGTGCGTGAATGGACGCGAGGGGGTAACGCGAGGCTCTGGAAGATCTGCCATAATCTGCGTTCGTTGTTCTTCTTTAAAACGACGACATGTCACACATTTGCGCAGTTCTCTTTTTACTGTACGCAATCCACTTAGTATCCAATATTTTTCTCGGATATAAGACAGTGTTAAACTTGGTCCACCATGTAGCGTGGTAGGGTGAGAATCTCGTATAATGAGTTCAGTGAGTCTACCGTAACTTGATAATATTATAGGATGTTTGGCGGATTGACTCAGTAACGAATTATTTAATCTCCCGCCAACCTTGAGTAGTCCGTCTCGGGAGTCAATATATGGGTTGAGGCTCAAAAGTCCACTGGTATTGCTCAACTTTCCACGTTTCTCTAATTGTTGAATTTCCTTTTCAAATTCCATAGATTGTGCTGTCTTTATTATTAAATTTAGTGCATTATTTCTTTCCGATGAAGATAGGTAACTTTGCTGTGGCAATTGTTTATTACGTAACCATTGTGTGAAACGCGATAGCCAACCGATGATTGTTGTCATGCGCCGTGTCGAGCTACATTCGTGTAATAATTGTAAAACAAAATCGTTTTTATAAGATAAAGCAGCGTTCACACTCGTTTTCTTGGCTTCTAATGTTGGTGATTGGTATGTCTTCTCTTTAATCATGTCCGTATCAAATGTAGACAACCATTGCGGACCCTGCCACCACAACAAATGTTCTGATAACTGTGATGATGATATTCCTCTTGTAGCACAATCAGCTGCGTTCTCCTCAGACCGTACATGTTGCCAGGATGAAGACGGGATGATGCTGAGTATTGTACGAACTCTGTTGGCTACAAACTGTTTCCATCTGTTTATGTCTCCATGCAGCCAACCTAGCACCACCATCGAGTCAGTCCAGGCATACACTGTTGCGGTTTTTGGTAGAGTTTCGATGACCTTTTTCATCAGTTTTGATAGTAAGAGTGCGCCACAGAGTTCAAGCTTCGGTAAAGATAATTTGTTCTTCAGAGGTGCTAATTTTGTTTTAGCGGCCACAAGTGTCGATGTGTACTCCCCTTTAGAATTCCGTGTACTGACGTATACAGCGCAAGCGAACGCCTTTTCAGATGCGTCGCAGAATCCATGCACTTTGTAGTGATTTTTATCTCCCATGTATCTATTTATGTTGAATTTTTCTATTTCTTGCAAGTCATGCTTTAATTTTATCCACTCGTTGTTAATGTTTTGAGACAAATGCGTGTCCCAATCAGCTGATTCTTCAGACCATGTTCTTTGAAAAAGTAGTTTTGCTCGTATTGTAAGTGGAGACAGCCACCCCAGGGGATCAAAGATCTTCGAGATGTTTGATAATAACTGTCTCTTAGTTATAATATCGCCGTTCTTGTCGTTTTTAAATATGTTTTTGAAAACGAATGTGTCTGAAGTAGGAATCCATCGTAAGCCTAAGGTCTTCCGGTTTTCCGAACCTTTGAAGTCGAGTGGTGTGTCCAATTGATCAGCTGACAGGTCTGCAATCAGTCCGCTGGAATTACTGGACCATTTAAGGATATTCATTCCGGCGCCCTTTAGGATATCGATGATCTCTTGTCGTAGTTGTTTAACTTGTGAAATATGATCACAGCCTTCTAGCAGGTCATCCATATAAAAAGAAGACGTTAGTGCAGCAGCAGCTCGAGGGAACTTGTGCCCGTCATCGATAGCTAACTGCTTTAACGTACGCATTGCGAGGTAGGGAGCCGCCTTTGTCCCGTAAGTAACAGTTGTAAGCTGATACTCCTTCAAGGGCTCTTCTGGTGTACTTCTCCAAATAATGCGTTGTAGGTGTTGATAAGACTCACGAACAACTATCATTCCAAACATTTTCTCGATGTCAGCGGTTATGACGTATTTGTGTTGACGCCATAATAATATGAGATGCTGTAAGTCCTTTTGTAGATTTGGACCACGTTCCATCAAATCATTCAGGCTGTTCCCAGTAGATGTTTTTGCTGACGCATTGAAGACGACTCGCATCTTTGTAGTAGTGGAGTCAACCTTGAAAACACCGTGATGTGGAAGGTAACACGATAAGTCATTGGGTCGTGTTGCCTGCGTCATGTGACCTTGTTGTTCGTATTCTCGCAAAAATTGTTTGTAGCTTTTAGAGAATTCTTTATTTTTTGACATCTTACTTTCTATGTTGTAAAACTGTGCAATCGCCTTTGATTTAGATTGACCCAAATCATGTTCGAATCCGGGTTTCATCGGGATAGCAATTTCGTATTTTCCGTTTGGTAGGCGTATTGTGGTGGATTCATATAGTTGCTCGCAGTACTGTTCAGCCCTTGATAGATCAGTGGCCGCGTCACTGATCTCTTCATGTTCCCAATATTGTGATATCTCTGACAAGTCATTAGCTACAACGTAGCAATTGAACGTTTTTACGTTGCCTGAGAGTATCCAGCCCAGTCTCGTCTGCTGAGCGATAGGTGCCGTGTTAGGCCCTTTGATGAGACCGTTCATAATGATGTCTGAGTATACGCTTGCGTCGAGCAGCAGGTCTATTGGTTTAGATACATTATACTCCGGATCGGCTAGCTGTACATTTTGCAGATGAGGCCATGACTGTTTTTTGAAAGAAACGTTAGGCAAGTTGTTGATGACTCGTTTGATTACCAATGCTCGAGTCGTAAACTTGTAACCTTGATATATGGATTGACATTCGAGCGTAACGACTCCCTTTCCATGTTGAGAGCCAATTCCGATGCCAGATACAGATGCGTGAAACCGTTCTCGAGATAAGCCCAGCATCTGGGCGGTATTTTCGGATACGAGTGATATTTGAGATCCTTGATCTAGAAGGGCTCTCAGGGTGACATAAGTGCCGTCAGCAGCCTTAACCTGAATCGAGAGTGTTGTCAGCAAAATCTCCTCATTGTCAGAAGCGATGTGATTAGCGCTATGTTGTGTATTTTGATTTTCCGTTTGAATTTGAAATTTTAGCGTAGCTGGAATCGAACCCATAGTCGATGAAACGGCGGTCTCGGCTAGTCGGGTCGGTTTCGTAATTGAATCGGTATTTGCGTCATGCAACATCGTATTATGATTCTTTTGACAAACCTTGCATTTTTTCACTGACGTGCATTGTTTGTTACTGTGTGTGTAAAGACAATTATGACACAAGTTTAGTTTTATAACGGTCGTTAACCTCTCGTCGGGTGTAAATTTGACGAATTTACTGCACTTAAAAATGTGGTGATTTTCATTGCAAAGAGGACAATTTGACGAATATGTCGCACTGGCTTGAAATTCTCTGTTCGGAATTTTTCCATAGTGGTGACCATCAACATGTTGAAAATGAGGCTTGTAGGGCTTGTTGTTTACCATTTTATGCGTATGAGGCCTGCTCGATGATGGTGTTACAACCTCCCTTTTGTTTAAGGGCTCTAGGGCCTGAAATTTGCTTTCTAAAAAGTTCATTAGTTCAGACAGCGAAGGCAAGTCACGTGGCGATTTTCTGGCTTCTTTATAGTTAGCATATGTCTCAACATCCAGCTTTTTCGATATAATGTGAACCAACAATGGATCCCAAGTACTTGTATCGATACCTAGGTTCCGTATGGCGTGTATACATTCCATTGATGTGTCATGGAGACGTCTAATTTCATATGCCGACTGTTTATGAGCTACGGGTTGATTTAAAAACATCTCAACATGTTTAGTAAACAACAGTTGCGGGTTGTTATATCTGTGCACTAGCAAGTCCCATGCGGTCTCGTAGTTGTCAGCAGAGATGTTTAGATGCTGAATAAGTCGTTCCGCATCTCCACGCAATTTTCCTTTCAAGTGCTGCATTTTTTGTGTTTTGGTTAGTAGGTTATTGTTATGTATGCTCTCTACATAAAGATCATAGAATGTAGGCCATTGCGTGTATTTGCCAGAAAAAACAGGTATGTCGATTTGCGGAGTTGACTGTTGATAATGCACAGTCGATGCAAGCTTCAGATTTAAAGCCTTTTTGATATTTTTATATGAGTTCTCGTAGCCATAAAACTCATCATCATATTGCGTGTCCGAACCTTGTAGCAAGTGGTCGATTTGTAAATGCAAAGCGTCGATTGCACTCCAGCGTGACTGAATGCCACGTAGCTCGTCTTCCAACTCCCATTTATCTCGCAGCTCGTCAACTCGTAGGCTATTCACTTGTCGATGAAAAGCTCTAAAATTTGTTCGCTGTAGAGATACTAGTTCTGCTGCTTGCCCTTCACCCAACGGCGTAGCCATCGTTGCTGTTGACGTCGATGGTATTGCGAGGCGTTGTTGCAGCGGCGGTGGAGCCAATACTGTGGCTGGCTCGGGAGTTGAAGGTTTTGTTGTTTCACCCGTAGGAGGAAATGATGATATCTTGCTACGCACAGAATCAAAATATTTTCTTGCTTTTTGGAAATGATTTTCTATAAAATATGCTTCTTTGTCATTGATGTAATCGGACAGCTTGTGATCATTCATTTGAAACTCTGCCCATAACTTATCCAGGGCATCCAGTCGTTCATTTAGGTACTTACGGGTTTTCCGGATGGCGGAGTCCTTCCCGAAGTTGCGTTCTATTTTTTTAATCTCTTCAACAATGTCGTATTGATGCTGAAGTAGACTTTCCATTTTGTAGGTAAATGTACGGTTTTTAAAGAACAATAATCACAATATGACACTCCAAGATAAAAAAATACACTTGTAGTATTCACTGTATGATATATTATGATATTCAATTTCTCGAATGTCGACGAGAATTTTCTTGTTTGATTTCGATAGTTAGGGTAGAGCAGTAGTATGCTCCGGGTCACTCTATGCCTCGCGAACCTAGCTGGACCTTTTGCGCCTTCTCAATTAAGCTGGTGGAACCCGCTTCTGGGAAGCCAGTTAACCGATTCGCAGTCACAGTAAATCCACAAAAACACAGAGCGACCCTTTCTGAAGGACCAAAAAAACTGTAATGTCTGTGTACAGTTTAAGATGAGTGCAGAAGATATGTGAGGGAGAGTCAGTGTACGAGACAAACCCAATGAAATTCTTTCTAACACTGATTTATTATTAAAGTTACAACAAAAATGATTAAATAAAAGTGCAACCGTAACAATGTGTGCGTGTTTAGCTTATTACGTTGTTTCCATGTAACCTAAATAAATTACATGTCATTGACTTTAAATATGTGCGGTAACCCGTACACTATCATATGCCCTTTCTCGGGTTTCAAACTATCATAGTAACAAATTTCATCCAAATCGGTTCAGTGGCTTAGGCGAGAAGAAGAGACAGACAGACAGAGTTACCTTCGCATTTATAATATTAGTAGGGATGTAAAAAAAATCATTACGAAACTACCAACCATTATTTATTTCTTTTTAGGATAATAATAATAATATCAGTGGACAAATTACACGAATTGATTTAACCCCAAAGTAAGCAAATTATCGCCTCTGTGGTCAAGTGGTTTGGTGTTAGAGTTAACCACATGAAGTCCTGGGTTAGATTCCTGGGTTGGGCAATCAAAAATGTGTTTTTTCAGTTTTCTGATAAAAACAACGTTGCCTGGGATTGGAAAGTGCCCGGTTGGCGATAGGCTGGCCACCTATCACATTGTGGGACCAAGTATCTTCAGCTAATCGTGGGTGCACTTATTGTACCTCTTCCTGCCACTTCGGGGATAAGGGCGTGAAGATACTTTGAAGCAAATTATTTGCTTGTGTTATGGGTGTTAGTCAACGATACTAATGCATAGAAATACATAATAATTACTGTTATATACATAATAAGCATCCAAACCCAGAAATACAAACTTCTGTGCTCATCACACATATGTTTGTCCCTGTCAGGCATCGAACCCGATTCCCATCGATTCGTGATTAGATTAGCTAATCACTCGACCGACGAGATGGTCACGGAAAGCGCTCATGTTATGTGAATATACACGTACCGATATGAACAAGAAAATAGGCAAACGACTGAACTTTGCGTTCGTGCCGCTGCGACAGTGCACTGCATTACTTATAGATAAATGAGGCGTACTAAGTCTACTAAAGAATAAAATATACAGCCTGTTCGGGAAGTCGACCTACACCTTGAAGGGGGTAATAAGGTATCTGGTTCTCATTCCAAATAAATAATAATTAAAAAAAAACCTTTTTTAACCTAATTATTTAGTAAATTCATAACTAATACGCACCAACATGCCCACGCAAGTAATACACATATAGATAGATGGATAAATAGTTAGTTACATAAATAGGCAGTATTTACGTAACTACCCATTTATTTATCTATCGATATGTGCGTTACTTGCGCGAACGTGTTGGTGCGTATGAATTATGAATTTACTGGATAATTAGGTGAAAATTTGAGGGTATGTTTTTTTTATTTATTTGGAATGAGAATTAGATACCTTATAACCCCCCTTCAAGGTTTAGGTCGACTTACCTAACAGGCTGTATATTATGGAAAATATTATAGTAATATTTCAATGTATACTTTTGTTTTTCCATACGTTAGCTTAATTAGGAAAGTTTTTGCAGTCTACTAGTTTACGTCTTTATCGGATTTTAGTTTTTATCTATTATGTAACACAAAAACTAAAGCTTTTGAATTTGTTTGATGAAACTTATTTTGAAAATTCTTTTATCAGTAGAAAGTTACAATATTTCTGAGTGATATCTATATTATTAATTTATTAATTAATTAATAATATTTTACTAAATGTGAAAGTTTGGATTTTCAGATGGATGGATGTGTGTTCCTCAATCAAACCAAAACTACTGAACAGATTTCGATTAAATTTGGTGCATAGGTAAACGATGTCCTAATACATAACCTATTTTTATCCCGGAAAAATGATTTGTTCTTGAGGGATTCACCCAAAACCTGTGTAATGCAGCGGGCTGCACTCTGCAGCTTATAATCTATATTTTTGTCAATTTTCCTTGCCAAAAATATATTGCCAAAGCTGCTATTAGGGTCCAAATTATTGTTTTCGTTAAGTATGACTACTTTTCAATTATGAAGATGCAGGCTGGAACTCCGTTCCCGATTGTATTTTTATCATTACCGGATGTCGTAAGACACCTCTCAGTTTTATTTTCAACTGTCTCCAACCACGTCTATACGACTCCATGACCCCGATCGAGAGGAGACTCAGGTTTGATCGCCAACAAGATTTGACAAGCACTGACGCCATTACGGCAGGAATAGGTAAAGCGGTGGTACCAGACTCTGGCGAGACAATGCAGAACTCTACCATCTATTAGCCACGACGTTAGTGACTCGTATAGCCAATCGGTCGCCTTTCACGACCTGCCTAGCAGAACGGCAGTTGGCCTATTCTTCAAAGGAGCCCGGGACCAACACGAGATGTAAGCATCTCATAACTTTTGAACGGCTGAACCGATTGGAACGCGGTTCAACCGGCGGTTACTAGACTATCCTCAACATAGTTTTAAGTTAATTTATTTGTAATATGTTTAATATTGTAAATGATTCTTGAATCTAATATTAATATTCGTTTATCTTGCATAATAGATATTAGAATTTGTTATCCAACTGCTGCACTACAATGGCGCCATTTCTGCAACATCGTAGAATCGTTTACACCAACTTATAAACTTTGAAGTGGTGCCATCTGAACTGATATGTTAGAAGTTGACACTTTTTAATCTACCCTACTTTTAATTATTGTAAAACTGTGTGATATTATAAAATACCTTATACCGGCATACTCGGGTCATTCTGCTGTAAGTCGTGAAAGAATAAACATCTATGTACATCTAACTGCCTATTATTAAAAACGAACCTTATAATATTTATTACAATTTTAAATTTTCTCTATAAGGTAGTTATTAATAAATCGTTCGATAAGAATCGATAATTCAGCTAAAGTAATATTTTAGATCTCAAAAATTGAGTTGAATACCATTCGAAAGATCAAAATCGATCATCGCTTCCAAAATATACAGCTTTTCAAAAATCAATATACTGCCATTTTTAACAAAATTGAAATAACTGAAAAAAATCTACGCTTATAACGTCTACTCTTTTGAGCTTAAAATACCTTAATTTAATGGGAAGTTTCAGGGATGGCCTGCAGGGTCAACCGTTTACAGATTTTTTTTATTATATTATACGAATTATCTCCCGAGTTGATCTAGGCTCAATTGAAGAAGAGACCAACTGCTGTTCTGCCAGGCAGATTGAAAAAGGCACCCGATTGACTTTACGTGTTACTACTATCGTTACTACCAGGTGGTAGAATTCCGCAACGATTCTTTTGTTACCACCGCTGTACCTATTCTCGCCGTACTAGTGTCAATGTTTGTCATTGTCGTGTTCCGGTTTTGGAGGGTAAGGTAGCCCGTGAACTTATATACGTGGCATTACCACCCCACCGCAGGATAGCAGCGTACTGTTACGAATAATGTAGAAACGTGTAGAGTTGGAACGCTGGAGAGATCTAGAAATAAAAGAAAGAGATAGCTACTCCTATTGACAAACAAATAGTTGACCTAAGCTATACCATAATGAATTTTGTGGTATAGGGCATAAGGTTGAAAGTAGCGTTTACTAGGATTTATGAGTCATAACTTGTTTACAATAAGAAGTGATTCATTATTTCCCGATACATATAGATCTTTCTGGATCCAGGTAGAACTTTACCCTAGGTATAAATAGAGATGTGCTGACAAATACAGGACAGTTTTTATAAAGCGATCGAGAGCGATACTTAAATCAACCAGTGCGAAGCGAGTGTTCTAAGTTTAGTGTTAGAACAGTGAGTGACTAGTGTTAATCAGAGTATTTAGTATTAAATTGTGTTGTCTTGCGTTGTGTGTATTTGAATTTTAAATACACGAATTTAATATAAGTGGTGTTTTCTTACAATTACGAACCCGAAGTATGTAACAGTACTATTAACATCTTCCCGGTCTATAAGCGTTGGTCGTTCTTTTCTATCAGGAGATCTGCTTGCTTGCAGTCTGTTATATTATTATGTGTGATTTTTATAAAAAAAGATCTGTAAACGGTTGACCCTGCATGCCACTCCTGAAACTCCCCTCTAAATTACAGTATTTTAAGCTCAAAATATATGGATTTTTTCAGTTCAAACATCTTTAAAAATGACAGATTTAAGATTTTTGAAAGTTGTATATTTTGGAAACGATGGTCGATTTTGATCTTTAGAATCGCATTTAACTCGTGTTTCGAGGCCTACAAAATGGCTTTAGCTAAATAATCAAAAGCTTGAAAAATTTCGAAGCAATGTCGAAAAATATTTTTTCAAAAATTTTCGTTATTGATAATTCCCAAACAAATTGACCGATTTTGATCCAGTTAACGTTATTTGACGCAGTTTTAAAAGGAAAAATGCTGATAAGATTTTTAAGTCAATTAGTGTATTAACCTGAAAGTTATTTCAAAAATGTTAGGTAAGTTTACTAAAAACAACATAATTTAAATATTTGATAAGCTGTAACTTTTGACAATTAAATTCAATTTTAATTTTTGAAACGGCATTCGACGTAGTTTTATTAGTACTAAAATATCGTAGAGTACCATAAAATAATTGGTTGAAAAATTTCGAAGTAATGTCCAAAAACACTTTTTTCAAAATCACACCCGCGCACACACACATACACACACACATACATTCATACAGACGACATCGTGAAAACAGTCTGGAAAGGTTTCTAGGACCTTAAAACGTGGAGATCTGGTTAAAAATCGATTTTAGAAAATCGGGATAAAATCAGTAACTTCCTTATCTACTTACGTAGCGGGAAGTTAAAAAAAATATCATTGAATAAAGTATTTTACCTTATATTCGAGTGAATAAGTTGAGTTATCGGGATCGGTCTCACGGGGATCAATTAGTATTGAATATAATTTTTGCCAAAATATCACTTATGAGTAATGACCGAATATGAACTTCAAATAGTATAATGAGGAATTGTACTGAAACCCAAACTAACTCTCATTCGCTCCGAAGGTCTGTAATATGAGAGTAAATTTCGTCATTAATTAAAACCAGTTAGGTGACAAGCTATGCCGACATATTGGGGTCAGCGCGTGCTATTTCCGGCCTGCTACTCCGTCGGTCCACACCCGTGTCTGGTATTGATTGAATCGAATGCATGTTTTGAACATTTTTTACCATGATTTATAGCACACACACATACATATATATATATATATATATATATATATATATATATATATATATATATATATATATATATGTATGTAATATTGTTGGGATTGGATAATATATGAGTATCGTGATCTATTGAGGTGTCCAAGCACGTGCACTAAATTTAGTTAATGTATGTATGTTTGTATGCTTATATTTTATGTACAAATTTCTCGATAACTAAATAGCCATATCGAAATCCTTATTTTAATGTATGTATGTTTTTATGTTTATATTTTGTGTACAAATTTTTCGATAACTAAATAGCCACATCGAAATCCTTATTTGATTAAAATTCCTTTTTAATCAAATATTTTTGATTAAAAAGAAAAAAATAGATTCCTACTTATAGAACAATCTTAGTTTCAGTAAATTTTAGCATATGGTATAGTTGACAGATATTTAAAGCCAGTTTAATTTTCAACCGACTTCTCAAAAGGTGGAGGTTATCAATTCGGCTGCATTTTTTATGTTTATTACCTCAAAACTAGGTTAAATGACCTAGAACCGATTTTGATTTTTTTTGTTTGTTTAGGAAGGTATACTCCCCGTGTGGTCCATTTTAACTTGGTGAAGATCTAATACAGGATTACGGAGATAGTATTATAAGAAATGAAAATTCGGTTGCTGCAGTTTTGATGCTTTTTTTATCGATAGGGAAGCGCTTGACCACGATCTCGCCTGGTGGTAAGCTAAACCGCGGCCTGGAACGCGCTTCCCTATAAGGTACCCGTTCACTCTTCGCTTGAAGATCCCCAGGTTGTACTCGTCGGAAAACATAGACTCAGGAAGCATATTTCAGTCCCTTGCGGTTCGGATCAAGAATGTCGAGTCAAACAGCTTTGTCCGGGTACGTGGAACGTCCACCATATGGCAATGCCTAGAATCTGTGCGCCTCGACAATCAAGAGAACACAGATAGCGGAATTAAGTCGTGCCGTTCCGCTGCGCACTCTCCAAAGTGAATCCGGTAAAAGACCAATAGACTAGCCACTCTGCAGCGATGAGTGAGGCTCTGGAGTTTTTGCCTAGCAGATCATCGTGGTTTATGAGCCTCTTGGCACGCCTCTCTATCGCCTCAAGCGTCTCCAGCTGGTATTTGGCGGATTCATCCCAGAGGTATGAGCAGTAGTCCATGTACGAACGGACTTGAGCTTTGTAAAAAAAAACTTGTGTTTAAATATTATTTCAATTACTCTTATTATTAAATTGATAAGATATGAGAATTGAATTTAAGGTAAACATTGTGCTTACCATTAATTTGCGTCTTTTAACTATCAATAAATTAGAAATACTTGCTGATGATGAACATTCTACCACCTTAAAATTAATAGATCCAAAATCAAAAATACTTCATTCAATTAAACTTTTTATTAATTACTAGCGATTCGCTTCGGCTTTGCACGGTTAATATTATATATTACCTGTGCGAAGCCGGAGTGGATCTATACAAAAAACAAATTATACACCTAAACCTTCCTCATGAATTCCTCTGTCTATTGGTAAAAACCACATGAAAGTCTGTTTAGTGGTTTTGGAGTTTATCGTGAAGAGTTAGACAGACAGACGTGGCGGGGGACTTTGTTTTATAATATGTATATGTTGCAGGAAAATTCTATAATTTGTCTGTATACAAATGGCGTTGTCACTTTATAAACGTAAACTGTCAATACAAATTGCCAAAGGCGATTGTTGATGACATAAATAGCGTCAATGTGTGGCTCCGCCAGTTCGTAACGCTGAAGGGTCATAGTGATGGACACAGTTGTAACGTCATCCCGACGTGATCTTCACCACTAACAGCCACCAGTCAACCGTAAATGTCAAACACAAATGTCAACTATAAATTCTGATCTCGCTGACGACTGGCGAAGCTCCATGTAGCGAGGCTCTTTTTTTCAAGGAGTGAGACCTAAAGGCAACATAACAAACCTACTTCTTTTTTATGGAAGAAGCCGGTCTAATTCTATAATTTATTTATATGACAAGTAATTTAAACAATATGCCGCGGCATTTTTTTAATGGCGGCGGTAACTGTCATGCATATAATATATTGACGACATTTCACATTCGGTGTAAGGCATTTTCTAAAACGTATTTGTCTTTGCAATTTGACGACGCTATTTGTATATGGACTAATTATTATAGAATTTGCCTGCGACATATGGATTTTGAAGCATTAACATGCAATTTTATAGCTATTACCGGATCGAAAACGGGCCACAAACTGAGAAGATCAGGTAGAAGAAAATCAGCGGGCTGGTCTTTTTTTACGTGTCTATTTTTTAAAATTGAATATACGAGTGCAATGTTTAATCCTTATACAATTAAGTTACAATAATACTCAGAAATATTTGATATGAGAAGCAATTAATCCATCAGAGTCTTCTAGATATTTAGGTATTTTGTATTATCCTTTTATACATAGTTTTGTTTTAAAATACTATATATATATATATATATATATATATATATATATATATATATATATATATATATATATATATATATATATATATATATATATATATATATATATATATATATATATATATATATATATATATATATATATATAAATCAATTGCTGTTCGTTAGTTGAGAAAACATAGAAAAAATAAAAGTAGTTAAAAAAGCCAGGTGCCGGGTCAGCTAGTCCATACTAATATTATAAATGCGAAAGTAACTCTGTCTGTCTGTCTGTCTGTCTGTCTGTCTGTCTGTCTGTTACGCTTTCACGGCCAAACCACTGAACCGATTTGGATAAAATTTGGTACAATTATAGTTGGAGACCCAAGAAAGGACATAGGATAGTTCTTATCCCGGAAATCCCACGGGAACGGGAACTATGCGGGTTTTTATTTTAGAATTTTTTCCACGCGAACGAAGTCGCGGGCACAGCTAGTATTTAATAATTATGAAGTTTATTATCAAAGCGTATATATTGCTCCATAAAAGAATTGCTTATTCTGCAGAGCCGAGGTACATGCATAGCTAGATTGTTTTTGTTAGCTGTGTTTATAAAATGAACATCACAATTTTTATACCTTTACGTTTACTAATATATCAAATTCTAAATATAAAATTTGAAATAACGGTTAACATATTATATTTTCTATATCATTAGATAGCAAACTAGCTGGCAATATCATATGCATAAATCTACCGGCTACCTTACCCTTCAAACTGGAACACGACTATGACAAGAATTGACGTTATTGCGGCAAGAACAGGCAAGGCGGCAAGAATATACTCGGCCAAGACGTTGCAGAGTGCTAACTGTGAGTTTTTTTTCTTCTTCTTTCGCTACTATCGTGACTACTAGGTGGTAGAGTACAGAACTCTACCACCTAGTAGTCACGATAGTAGCGAAAGAAGAAGAAAAAAAACTCACAGTTAGCACTCTGCAACGTCTTGCAACGTATAGCCAATTGGCCACCTTTTATGAACTGCCTTTTAGAATGACAGCAAGTTTATTCTTTAGAGGAAGGGGGAAGTTAAGTTCTGTAACAGTATCCCCGGGTCTGCTACAACCGCTATACCTATTCCTGCCGCAATAGCGTCAGTGCTTATCACGGTCGTATTCTTTTTTGGGAGGTGGCTAGTACTTATAAATATGACATTGTCGTCCCGATACATGAATCCCGCACCTTTAATCAAAAACATAGTGCACCATCACGTGTTCTCACTGATACCACTTTTATCAAGATCAGTCAAGCGGTTTTTGGATTATAACGAGGCATACACACAGACATATAACAAATTCCTAAGTATTAAATTTGATGACATAGGTAAAACGAATATTTATCACAAAATTTGCCAAAAGAAATATGTAAACGGTTGACCCTACAGGCCGTTCCTGAAACTGTCCGCTAAATTAAGGTATTTTAAGTTCAAAAGAGTAAAAACTATAAGCATAGATTTTTTCAATCCAAACACCTATTTTGGTAAAATGGCAGTATACTGATTTTTGAAAAGCTGTATATTTTGGAAACCATAATTGAATTTGATCTTTCGAATAACATTGTTCATCAATCATCATCAATGTTTGAGATCTAAAATATTGCTTTAGCTAAATAATCGATAGGTTGAAAAATTTCGAAGCAATGTCAAAAAAAACATTTTTTAAGAAAAATTTTCGTCATTTATAATCACAAACAAATTGACCGATTTTGATGTAATTAACGGTATTTAACGCAAATTTTAAAGGGAAAAGCAGATGAGATTTTTAAGTTAATTAAAATTAATCAAAAAATAAAGTTATATAAAATTATTAAATAAATTTGCTTAAAACAACGTATTTTAATATTTGAAAAGCTGTAACTTTTGTAAATTAGATTCGATTTTTTTAAAGTAGATTTTTAGTACTAAAATATCGTAAAATACCAAAAAATTATTGGTTGAAAAATTTCGAAGTTATGTCGAAAACGCTTTTTTTTCAAAATTTTGCGTCAACGATTACTCCCAAATGGATAAACCGATTTTGATGCAATTTATGCATTTGACGTAGTTTTTTTAAAGAATAGAGCTGATTAGTTTTTGTACTCAATCGGTATATTTGTCTGGAAATTATGTTAAAAAAATAATGTTGGAAAAGGTTTCTCAAAACGTGGAGATCTGCTAAAAACTCGATTTTCGATATCGGGACAAAATCAGTAACTTCCTTATCTACATTTGACCGCCCTGTCGGTCAAGTGGTAAGCGACCCTGACTAAGCAATCGACGGGGCTCGGGTTCATTCCCCGACGGGGACAAGCATTTTTGTCATGAGCATATATGTTTGTATTTCCGGATTTGGATGTTTATTAAATATATTCTAGTATTTATATACATATGTATTTCTATGTATTAATATCGTTGACTAACACCCATAACACAAGCAAATAATTTGCTTAATTTGGGGTTAGGATCAGTAAGTGTAATTTTTTCCGTGAATATTTATTTGTTATTCATTATTTATTACATACGTAACGGGAAGTTAAAAATATTTTTAATGGCGGCTGTACACACTCGTCGAGACACGACGAGATAGGCAGAATACGAGTATAGATATGGGGACCTCGTCGCGTCACGTTGCGTCTCGCGGCCCTCGTTTGCTCCCAGAAGCGGGTCGGTTTTTTGCATTCGAGGTAAAGGGTCTCGGTGACACTCACTGTGGTAGTGAGAGCATGCTTATACACTCTCGTGCGTTTAGTTGCCTCCCAACTATATTCGCGTGAAGACGTGCCGTCTCTCACCATCGTATTCATCTTACTTAGAACCTCTGAGACAAAACCATACCCCTTCATACTACGCGCGTCCTTCAGCGTCATGTACATCTTACTCAGAACCTATAACTTTAACTTCAAATCAATCAAGAGTGCAATTGGCATCCTCAGCTTTATAAATCAGGCATATTATGATGTTTAATTATTATACAGTCAAATATAGCATTCTTCTAGGTACATCGCAGCGAGCATCTAAAGTTCAATTTCATCAAACTTCAACAAGTTCAAGTTGCAAGTGATACAACGATTCCGTACATGGTGTGATCTCGTTTTGAGCATCTACGCGATACCTCTCGAGGCACACAATGAGACGAGACGAGCGTCTACAGCTACCATTAGACAGATACCGCAGATTTACGTAGTGGCTTACAAGTTGACTGCTAAAATATTGTACATGCTGAAAGAGGATATTTAGTGCTCGATCGATACCGAATACGTAAAATCAAGTTTCTGAAAATCAAGTTTTATATTTTCTTAAATAATTGTTATTCTTTTTTTTACGTTATTCAAATCTAAAATTTATATTTATAAATACAATAGTTTATGCAACAGTTATAGATGCTTCATCGCTATATTTACAAAGCATTCTTATTAGAGTATTATAAGTTGGACCGGGCCCCTTTTAAAGAAGAGACCAAATGCCATTCTGTCAGACAGCCAGACAATGGCCAATAAGTTTCACTACAATGGTAACTACTGGGTGGTAGAGTTCCGCAACTTGTTTGGATATTTGGTTCCACCGCTTTACCTATACCTGTCGCAATAGCAACAATGCTTGTTATTGTCGATTTCCAGCTTAGAGTGTAAGATAGCCAGCGGTAAGCATGTGCATGTGGCATCGACACTTCCCACACGAATAGCAGCACACCATTTACATATTTGATGTCTATAGGCGATGGTTTCCTTATTCGTTAGAAGAGGCATTTGCTTGTTTGCTATCAAATAATATAAAAAGTCGTATTAAACACAGATCAGTGCTAAATCAAAACTTTTAAAATATATAAAATACTGAACTAAATAGAGCAAGAATTTAAATATAGCTAACCTCCAATAGCTGGGAAGGTTGAATCCATTAACTAAAATTATTACGCATCAATAGATCCTCATTACACCCTTATTCTAAACCTAATACATTATGCCTGTTTAAATTAGGCTTTTAAACACAAATCACATTTAGGCGTGACAAAATCCCCGTTAATTTGATATTCCGGGTTAAGTCATCCGATATCACTCATTATTGATTTTGATTCCGGCCGTGTGTCCCCTCGTTTGGTTCCATTGTGTACTTTGATGTATGTGCTTCGCTATAAATATTTTGTCATCGTCAATATTTCAAATATTTTCAACAGTGTCGTAAGCAAATGTGTTTATAATGCTGGCTCCATGACTGCTTACTTTTCTATATTTAATTATTGCTATCTTTGCAAACAAACAATGCTTTTTCATATTGAAAGAAGTAAACTCGAAGTAAACTCGAAGTAGAGACCAAAAAGACATTTATATATATATCTATACATATAATAAAATCGTAAAAAAGTCAAAACTGTACATTGATATTTTTTTTAAAAGAATACTTGGGGCGTGATCTACAATCGATATCGAAGCCAAAAATATAATTTTTAGAATTTTTGTCTGTTTTTCTGTTTGCTGTTTGTCTGTATGTATGGCCGGGGTAAACTCAAAAAGTACTGCATGGATTTACTTCAAATTTTGCATGAATATTACTAACAGGTCGAATCAACATATAAGCTACATATTATCACGCTATCACCTACGGGGGAGGAGTTGTGCGGAGTAAACGAAGTCCGCGCGAACGAAGTCGCGGGCAACAGCTAGTTATATAATAAACTAGCGACCCGTTACGTGCTCCGCTACGTATCTCCATTTATTGAATTCATTCTTATAAAAAATGTAATAAATGAACATCCGCTCTACCAATTTTCTACCAATTTTGTGCAAACTTCACGTAAACCATCTTCTAAATAGTCCAAACAAAGCCTAAACATTTAGTTTGGATAGGTGAACCCGTTCTTGAGTTATAAAATTACAACGAAAAGTAGCATTGATTTTTATATATAACTAGCGGCCCGGTACGTGCTTCGCTACGTATAAAGTGAAATATTAAAAAAAATTAATTGGAACATCTAATTCACAAAAAATGTGATAAATGAAGAACCGCTCTACCGATTTTTTGCAAACTTCACATAAACCATCTACTAAATAGTCTGAACAAAGCCTAAATATTTGGTTTGGATAGGTGAGCCCGTTCTCGAGTTATAAAATTACAACGAAAAGTGGCATTGATTTTTATATATAAGACTAGCGACCTACCCGCGATTTCACCCGGGTAGCTCTTGTGCACGTGGGAATATCGGAAAGATTTATATACTAAAACCTTCCTCAAGAAACAATCTATCTATTAAAAATACTAGAATCAAAATCCTTTGCGTAGTTTTAAAGATTTAAGCATACATAGGGACATAGGGACAGACAGAGAAAGCGACTTTGTTTTATACTATGTAGTGATAAATAGATAACCGTTAATAGGTCGGTAAAATGTGACGATAGGGATCACCACTCATCTCGCCACCTGACAAACCGGTGAATTGTGATGAATTGGAAAATCTGTAGACGTCTAGTTTACTCTACGAACACCGCTGGAAAACCAGTAGTGATACTTTTTTCATAAAAAATATCTATAGAGTACGTTTTTTAATTTATGATTTTGATACTTTCAGTGATACTATTTTCATACGAAAGAAGTATCTTCACGCTCATATCCCCGAAGAGGTAGAAAGAGATACAAACAGTGTACCCATGATTAGCCGACGATACTTATGGCCAATTGCACTAACAATATCTTAGCTTAGGATATTCCTAAATAATATTGTGTCATATTCTTTTCATTTAAGACATGAAGTGACAGCATACTATTTAGGATTTTTATTTACGTGGTAAGCCCATCGCCAACCAAGTCATAATAATATATAATATAATAATAATAATATTAACCTATCTAATTCCGGGCAACGTTGATTGTATCACAAAATTAATAAAAACACGTCTTTGAATTGCCCGTCTCGTGAATTGAACCCGTGACCTCATGCGATCAACACTGACACCGGACCACTAGAATACACAGGCGACTTAGATTTTAGATTTAGACTTATACAAAGTATTTGATATTTTAATACAAAAGAAATGTTATTTTATTAATCGAAATTTCAATAGTAGTTTAATTTATTAAACTGAATAGCTTCCCTACCATAAGCCGTGAAAATTTCACCCGCAAAATGTCTAAAGCAAACGCATTAATTCTAATCATAAAAAGGTTGGGGAATTATAGCAGAAATGCTACACACTGTTCTAAAAACGCTTACGTCACATCCCGACCCTACCCTGGTTCAATATTTAATAACTATCGCGTTAACCCGGTCGGATTCATCTCGCATAGTCTGAAAATATTTTCCCTTTGAAATATTTTTTATTCAAAACGATTTTCTGTGGCGCAAATTTACTTGCAAATATTTTAAGCACTATAAGATGTTTTGTTTTTATAATTGAAAATAATTTTGTTTGGGCTCTGCTGTTGAAAGAATTCCAAAATCTAGGTGATACGAATAAGAGGATTTTTCAGCAGTGAACGCGCAAAGTTGTGTCTTCTTGGGGTTAATTATAACCAAGTTTTAACGACCCCATTCCGTGTTCATTCTGACGTGCTTTAGTGTTTTCATGTCACTGTTCTTTTTATGTTTTTTACTATCTGTAGATACGTTTCCAACCATACAAATGAAAAATATTATATGCAATTTCCATAAAATCCAATTATAGGTCCCCACGACTCTAGAATAACTCCTTATTTACCAACTTGGGCTCCCCTACTATAAGTGACACATATATACATTTTATGCCAATTTTGAAAGGGTATCCCCTAGTTGTTCCAGACCCCTTTTGTAAAACAGACTGTCAGTTTGCTAAGTAGCTTGAAAAGGGCAAATGATTGGCCAAATATGCTACTATCATCGTGACTACATAGGTTTAGAGTTAGGATAGATTTATGCAAATTTTCACTCGGAATCGGTAACCTTGATTTACTTATTTTTGCTGCGATAGCGTCAATCCTCATATTTATCTTACTTTTAACTTACTTTACTATCCAAGTCACGTCGTAAGACTGCATCCGAAAAATCAATGAAAACCATACCCTTCAAACAGGATAATTGGAAGTAGAAACACAGGCGTCATGGCGGTAGCAACAGGCAAAGCTTTGGAACTGTACCTAGACAAGTCGTCAAAGAATGCTAGCACCTAGTTGCACTTTGGTAGTGACAGGAATGTATAGTTTTCAATTGTCTCTTAGAACATCCCTGGCGGGAAATTAGATCTTTTGTTTATTAGGGGCCTCCGGGCCCCACGCTGAGAAATTGGAAATAATTGACATATAATTAAAATGCGATTTCACCAGACATGAAGAAGAAGTGGTTATTTATTTGTGTGTGTGTATTTAAAGTTATGTCCAGCTTTAGCTTGAACTCAATATTTGAGCTCTAAAATGTTGTCTTAGCTAAAAGATCGATTAGTTGAAAAGTAAAAAAAAAATAGTGTCAAACACACACGTGCGAGTGTGTGTGTGTGTGTGTATTTAAAGTTCTGTACAGCTTTAGCTTGAAAAATGTCTATGTTATTATATTTTCGCTCATACAGGAACGATAAGAGATGTTAATATTTTTGTTTATGGTTTTGAAGGTAAAGTAACCGGTACCCTTTTGCATATCGTATCACACGGAGAGTAATACACCTTTAACCCGCTATTGTTGACGTATATGTCTGAGAGACCGAGTGATTCGTAAAATTCGAATAAATTTTTCACCCGCCGTCGATTCGAGTTGCGATTTCGAGTAACTGCCCCATTTTAAGTCTCACACCGTTGGTACCACTCACGAATTTGTCACGGATGCACATTCACGAGTATCAGCACCAACCCGGTCCGTAAGACCAGCGTCAGCAAACATGTAAGTAAAATTTTTGTAATATTTTCATATAGTAAACTACACGTAATATTTTTTTGTTACAAGCAATGTCCTAAGATTGACAAAGGCAAAAAAAAAAAAAAACTATTTTACTAATTTCAATTTTTTTTATAAACATAATGGGTAAATAGAATATTTTTAGTTTCGTGAGTATAATTTTTTAATAAGTAATAAACAACCTGTGATCGACTGAAGTTTTGTTTTTTTTATTTTCATACATGTGTTTATAATTAAGCCTTAACTAACTAAAAGTAGGATAACTAGCCAATGGTTGGCAAAATCTTAGGTTGAAAACTTTGAACACTAAATATCGTCGACACTTGGTAAAACTCCATGTTAACTTATATTTATATCGTATTAAAAGCACTTGTACTTTTTTATTTGACTTTTTATTAATTAAAAACAGGTTTTAATAAATAAAAAGTTAGGTTGAAAACCCTGGTCTGAGAAACCGACGCGTCACCGATGATGTAAATGAAATTGACGTCACCAATGGCGAGTTAATGTGTTATATTTATATATGTATCTATAAGGCAATAGTTATATTATTTTTCTATTAGAAGAGACACCTGCTTGTTTGATACTTTATAATATTAAAAAAATCTATGTGAGTGAATAATTTTATTTCAAACATCAACCCCTAAAGGGCTCAAATAGGGGATGAAAATTTGTATAAAAATGTTAATCGATAACGTGTTACTGTACTTGTGAGAGAATCTGCAAGGGTCAGTAAAAAATAAAAATAAAGGTATCTTCATTCCTGAATCTCCGAATAGGTAGACAGAGGTATAACAAGGGCACCCATTACCAGCCGAAGATTCTTAGTCTAACAATGTGATAGGTGGCAAGCCTATCGCCAACCGGACATTTTCTCAATCCCCAACAATGTTGCCTTTACCAGAAAATTAAAAATAAAAAACAATTTTTTGATTTGCCGGATACGGGAATCGAATCGTGAACCGCACTTGGACCCTTAAAATACAAAGGTAACACAGGCTACAATAAAAATAACGACTTAAATAAATATATTTACCATAACATTCACGAGGATACGTTTAACATTAGAGAATTTTTTACTTCTTGCAACTTCGACTAAGCCAGAGCAAGTTACATTAATTTAACCGATGCTTATTTAACCAAACTCGAGTGCCTCGGTAATATTTCTGTACAATTTGAACTTCAACTCCGTAAATACGAGGTTGTTTCTACTTAAGAGATTAAATTAAGGGGTTACCCATTAGCTCTGATTATACGGAAATTAATCTTCTGCATACTTTTTAATCCAAATAAACATTAAGGATTTTGTTGTTATGCTGTGATGTATTCTTTTATATCCCAGGATAACAAGCAAATGGTTCTTCTGATAGAAAGAGCCAACAATACACGACGGTCGAGCGATTAATGACGCTGACTACACAACCAATGGGGCTTGGGTTTAATTCCCGGCACGGATAGGCATTTGTGTGATGAGCATAGATGTTATGTGTATTTTAGTATTTATATATTATGTATTTCTATGTATTAGTGTCACTGACTTATATCTGTATTACAAGTTAAAAAAAAGATTCTTCACGCGCGTATCCCTGAAGGGGTAGGCAGAGGTACAACAAGTGCACCCACGATTGGCCGAAGATACTTGGTCCCACAAATGTGATAGGTGGCAAGCCTATCGCCAACCGGGCACTTTCCAATCCCGGGATACTTAAATAGCGTAAATGCTTTTAACTATCGTGTTCCGGTTTGGAGGGTAAGATAGCCGGTAAACTTAGGTTTGTAGCATTACTTAGAATTGTAACGGACCAATACCATCTTTGGTATCTATAGGCAATGATTGTCTCTTTCTGACAATAGGTCCATCTGCTCTTTTGCTATCTTATAATGTAGCCAAAGTATCACGATTACGACCAATCTAATAACACTTTTTATTTACAAGGGGAAACCCTTTATTGGAACCTTCTCAGTGGGGTGGGCTACGAGAAGGTTGTATTGGACTGCCTCAGAAGACCTACCAACTAAAACCCCATGGTGTTAAATTATCTCCCTTTAACAGTGGGCAGTGGGATTAGGGGTAATTTCTATCACAGTCCCTATGGCAGTAGCCTTTGCAAGTCTTCTCCTATACATTTTTTCGCAAAGTGGATTTACATCCGTTTAAGAACAGGCCGTGTATTAGGAATATACAAACATTCAGTCCAAAAACATAATCCTCTTTTTACCATAGGGCGGCGAAAATACATGCTTTCGTTACCAGCAGAAATGAATTTGTTCTGTTTTGTATAAATAACAGGAAAATTGAACATATGAAATGTATACGCGGGTCAGTGGGTCGCGTCTAGAACACTATTTATTTTGAATTACTGGAGAGGACTCATTTCGTTTGAAGTACTTTTATAAGCTGTGTTTTTTAACCTAATGATGTTTGCTATTATAATTCAATAATTTTTCTGTAATATTTTGTGAGATATTCGCTTTTAAATCTACAATGAGTGCACATAAGTGTGTCTTTTAAGTTTTGAAAGTGAAAAATTGTGAAAAAATTTGGAATATACAATTCATCCGAAACTTCAAACCAATTTGATTTATGCGATGTAGGATAATTTCTATAGTTGTGTATTAATCTATTTTGGTAGTTTTCAACATAAATTTATTTTTATAGGTAGTGTTTTTATATATACGGTGTGTAAGAGACGGTATACCAAAAAATTAAAAAAACTTGCAATTTTTACGTTTTAGACATTCCTTTTATTGGATGAAACGTAAAATTTGCATTTAATGATTTTTTCTTATTTCGCCACGCAATGTAAAGCATACATTGCTCCGACTTGTCGCGCTCACAAAACTCTTGAACCAGCTCTTTGTTTTGTGCTGGACGTGGTGCATAATACATTGCATATTTCGTGTATTTCTTTAAGTTTTATTATTTTTAAGAATAAGCAATGTAAAATATTAAAATAATTCACATTTTAAAAAGTTAAGGTAAAAAGCTCGTTAGAAATTCTTACACAAATTTCCAACAGTTTTATCAAGCTACACTTCCCAGCCTAGGAATAGCATAGGTTATTATTTATTTGACTGAGCTAAAGAAAGTAACAATTTTGGTTACACCGACGAAGTCGCGGCTAAAGGCTATATTCAAATAAACTTTGAATGAAAACGTACTTATTCATATTTCAAACGGCGGCGTTTTCATCTTTATTATTATTAGAATCCTTTTGTAACTCAGATTGCGAATAGATTTCATACTCCATTAGTATTTTTTATCAACTTGTAATACAATACATCGCAAATTGATCGTTTCTCATCCCTCCAATTACTTATCTGTTACATTCAATTCTCGTAGCGGATTTCAAACAATTTTTCCGTATTGACTCGTTATGAAAAAAGATATTCCATCTCGATAACAAGCAGTTTAAATTTTTTTATCGATTGGTTAAACGAATTACTATCATCGTGACTACTAATAATGAATCTTTAGGGTTAGTATCATTGTATTTTTAAAAATATATTAACGGGTCAAAAACGCGTACATATATAGAACTTATTTGTAAAGCTCGATGTTTCGGCCAAGTTACATTGACCGTGGTCACGAGCGGACTGGAGCAGCGAATTTCCTCCGTCGTTCACGTCGGGGTCGATTCTCATCTACCCCCTTCTGGTCTTGTTTTTTCGAATTTAGCCTACAGTCGAGCTTTACAAGTAAGTTCTATATAGTTTTTTTTTTTATATATCATAAGATAGCAAACAAGCAGATGGGTCTCCTGATGGAAAGAGTCAACCATCGCCTATAGACACCAAAGATGTTAATGGTGCGTTGCTATCTTGTGGCGAGGTCTAATGCCACATGCATAAGTTTACCGGCTACCTTACCCTCCAAACCGGAACACGACAGTGACAAGCACTGACGCTATTGCGGCAGGAATAGGTAAGGCGGTGGTACCAGACCCGGACGAGACAATGCAGAACTCTACCAACTAGTAGCCACGGTGGTAGTGATTCGATAGCCAATCGGTCGCCTTTTACGACCTGCCTGGCAGAACGGCAGTTGGCCTATTCTTCAAAGGAGGCCGCAACCAACACGGCGAAAATATACTATAATAGGTACGCGTTTTTGACCCGTTTATATATTTTTAAAAAATGATAGTAGAACGCGTTAGTTTAAAAGTTCATAGTATCATTGTAGTATATTTTTCTGTCGTAACAACGTCAGTGTATAAACCACACGTCATATACTAATAGACACGGTGCTAGTGTAAATGCTTATAAAGTGTCAAACGCTTGTAAATATAAGTAGCATCATCACGCCCGGTTCCCTTGCGGGGTAAGCAGAGAAAACTGAACGTTCTGAAGTTCACCGCGATTCATCGATGTCGGTTGGCGAGAAAAATGGTGAACCTCATTGCCGTATTTACCGACGTGTTAACGATTATCAACTATTTCTAGCGATAGCCGGGACATTCGCGAAACGGGACTGAAAAAAAATAATAAAAAATTAAAAATAGATAAACGAATACACCATTCCGCCAGACATCGAGCTGGAACTGAGATTTTAGATTTTCAAGAAAAACCTCGCAAAAACCTCAACAACACTTTTACCCGACACGGGGGTCAAACCCGGGATCTCATGACCTGAATCGAATAGCCTACTCCACTAAACTAGACCATGAGGTAGTCTAGATATATCGTGAAAAAATAAAATGCCATGCCATGCCAGTTAATTTTTCCCCGTGGTCCGGGCTCCCTTTTAAAGAATACACCATCTGCTGTTGTGCCCGGCAGATCGTAAAAGGCGACCAGTTTTATATGTTACTACCATTGTGACTTTTTTTTTTTTATATCATAAGATAGCAAACAAGCAAATGGGTCTCCTGATGGAAAGAGTCAACCATCGCCTATAGACCACAAAGATGTTAATGGTGCGTTGCTATCTTGTGGCGAGGTCTAATGCCACATGCATAAGTTTACCGGCTACCTTACCCTCCAAACCGGAACACGACAGCGACAAGCACTGACGCTATTGCGGCAGGAATAGGTAAGGCGGTGGTACCAGACCCGGGCGAGACAATGCAGAACTCTACCACCCAGTAAACTAGGTGGTCGAGTTCCGCAACGTATCACTCGAGTATTTGGTACCATGCCTTAACTATTCCTGCCGCAATAGCACCTGTACTTGTCACTATCGTGTTCCATTTTGGAGGGTAAAGTAGCCGGTAAACTTATGCATGTGGCATTAGCCCTCGTCACAAGTTAGCAACGCACCATTAACATCTTAGTGTCTATAGGCGATGGCTTCTCTTTCCATCAGGAGAGACATCTACTTGTTTGCTATTTTACGGTATAAGAAAAAGTTGTAATAAACCAATAAATCTACATTAATATTATAAGTGCGAAAGTTTGGGTGTTTGGATGGATGAATGGATGTTTGTTACTCGATCACGCAAAAACTACTAAACAGATTTGAATGAAATTTGGCACACAGGTAGATGATGTCCTGGTATAGCACATAGGCTACTTTTTATCCCGGAAAAATTAGATGATCCCGCCGGATTCGCCAAAAATTTTATAATGCAGTGGGCTGCAGGCGGCAGTTAGTATATTATAAAAAGAGAATATTGCTTAACTACATAGTAAGCTTTAAAAGCAGTATTCAGTAATTCAGTATTAAAATAAAGTACTGAACCTTTCTTCCGTATCTACAGTATTTTACCAGACAACCCGTGTAAAAAGATTTCTACGCATTGAAAGCCTTTTATTAAAATCAGATTAAAAATTATACGTACAACCTAAATGATAAATTCGTTGAAAACTAGGTTAAAATGCTTTCATTTTATTTAGTACTAGTACTTTTATTACGCTGTAAATTAATCGACTGGTTTCGCTTTTTAAAGCATCTTGAGGACGTAACATTTAAAGATGCTGAAAATTTTCAGTGGAAAATGTTATGTCCTGAAGATGCTTTAAAAAGCAAAAGCGGTCGATAAATTTAAAGTAATTTTGTTTATACTTACAGTGAAGTAAAATAACTGCAAAATGCACAAACCTAACTTAGTTTTCAACTAATAATAAAGTTTCACCAAATTACACCAAATTTTGACGATTGAAAGTGTAAAATCTAAATAATAATAATAAATATTAACTCAAGACAATTTCATACGAATTGATCTAATCTCAAAGCAAGCAAATTATTTGCTTGTGTTAGTCAACGATACTAATGCATAGATATAAATATATACTCAAACTAGCCATACCCGTGCGAATAATTCGCACTAAGTAATTTTATTAAATACTTTTTAAGTTGATTTGAAATTGAAAAAAAAGTTACAGACCGTCAATCATGTTGACGTTGTTTCAAAATTAAAGCTGTCAGATGGCAGCATTGCTGTGTTATGTCTTAATATATGTATATAATTTTAATTTTAATAATTTATAAAAACAAAAGCAGTAATATTTTTTTAGTTGTTGATGCCGGTAGAGCAAGCAATTATCTATAAAATGATATAGAATTATTTAGATTAATTGTGAGGTTTTCTCTAAAAAGGGAGGCAAACATCTTATCCTTAGCGTATTAATATATATATATATATATATATATATATATATATATATATATATATATATATATATATATATATATACACATATATATATATATATATATATATATATATATATATATATATATATATATATATATATATATATATATATATATATATATATATATATATATATATATATGCTCATGACATAAATGCCTGTTCCTGTCGGGAATCGAACCCGAGCCCCATTAATTGCGTAGTCAGAGTCGCTAACCACTCGACCAAGAGGGTTTTGTTGTATAATTTAAAAATTATACAACAAAACCATCCTAATATTTATCTCATATATATAGTAATCATGCTCGTTAATGTTACTCAATGGCGTAATCATCGCAGATGTTTATGAGAATTATTTTGTAGCTCAGATTGCAAACAGATTTCATACTCTATTAGTAACTTCATCAACCTATAATAGACTAAATTGATCGTCTCCCGTTTCAGTAATTAATTTTCTGTTTAATTCTCGAAGCGAGTTTCGTATGCTACGACAAAACTATTGAGTTAGAATATGGAAAGACATGGAAAAAGGGGTTTAAGCATTATTGTCACTAAAGTATTTTTCCCCGTGTTGGTCCCGGGCTCCTTTGAAGAATAGTTCGACTGCCGTTCTGCCAGGCATGTTGTAAAAGGCGACCAATTGGCTATGCGAGTCACTACCATCGTGGCTACGAGGTGGTAGAGTTCTGCAATATCTCGCTCGGGTCTGGTACCACCGCTTTACCAATTCCCGCAACAATAACGTCATTGCTTGTCGCTGTCGTATTCCGGTTTGAAGAGTAAAGTAGCCGGTAAACTTATGCATGTGGCATTAGACCTCGTCAGAAGATAGCAACGCACCATTAACATCTTTGGTGTCTATACGCGATGGTTGACTCATTCCATCAGGAGACCCATTTGCTTATTAGCTATTTGTTTTCAATATAAATAAATATTCACGGGACAAATTACACTGACTGATCTATCCCCAAAGTAAGCAAATTATTTGCTTGTGTTATGGGTGTTAGTCAACGATACTAATACATAGAAATACATATATAAATACTTTTACATAGATAACAAACACACAAACCCGGAACTACAAACATTTATGCTAATCACACAAATGCTTTTTTCCCGTCGGAGATCGAACCCGAGTCCCGTCGATAGCGTCGTCAGGGTCACTAACCACTCGACCCATTGGGCGGTCATATTATATGATATAAATAAATTACGTTATTGCAGTATATTTTTTATATCATGAGATGACACATATAGACAACAAAGATGTTAATGATGCTTTTTTTATTGATTTGTGATATGTACTGATCGCTAGGTATACATACCTATAACTAGTTAATCCGAAATTACTGATCAAAAAAGTTATAAATGTGAGTTTCATCTGTAACGATAAACTCATTTAACTAGTTATACATATGTATAATTTCGCCTGTCGACAGTAGCTCAGTGGGAGAGCGTCCCGGCTTTAGGGAGACGGTCACAGGTTCAATCCCTGCGTATCGATATTTTTCTTTTTAAAACTGATACATAGAAATACATATATAAATACTGAAATATTCACGAGACAAATGACACTTACTGATCTTTCTATAATATACATATAAATACTGAAATAAATTTAATAAACACCCAAACCCGGAAATAGAAATATTTATGCTCATCACACGAATGCTTGTCCCTGTCGGGGATCGAACCCGAGCCCCATCGATTGCGTAGTCAGGGTTGCTAACCACTCAACCAACGGGGCGGTCGGGAAATAGGAAGTTGGTTGCTGTAGTTTTACCGCGTTAAAATATTATACATTTGAATTCCACTATCTGATCTGCCCCCCAAGACAAGTGGCATCAACGCTAGGAGAATAGAAAACAAAATGTATGGATTTGACATAAGCTGTTGATACGAGCGTAAACGAATTTGTAATTGGTAGCCAAGTGTCATTCGTGAAACGAAACGTTATATTGTATCGATCATCTTTGATCAATTTCATACAAAACCTTAGCGAAGTGGCACTTTTGACAAGCAAAATTGGTGATCCAATGATTAGCGAACGCTAGAACCCTGTAAATTACGCTAAAAATGGCGGATAATCACTATTATTTAATCAGCTGTTCTAAATCGTGGATAATATCTGTTAGAATTTTTGATAATTTTAAAGTAAAATGAACGCAAATTGCCATAATTTAAGAGTCCTAACCTAACTAGGGGGTTTTCAATACATTTTCTTTTTTTAAGTCGCAGACGCCTTTGTAATGAATTTCGGTTTTCATCCCCTAACTCCACGGGGAATTAACTCAGAGCAAAGTGACCTTGACAAAAGTTGGTGTCCCTTACCCCCTCCACGTAATGGTGCAACAAAAAAGGGGTGTTATATAGGGTTGAAATTTTCCATCAAAATTTTTCTGTCCTGCGCACGCTCTGACCGCCAACCGAGCTCTCTGTTCATTCTAATATAACGCATTGGCGTCATTTCGACCAAATTGGTAGCCAAGTGGATTATGGCTTGTTTAACGTTCGTTCCATACGAACTTTACGAATTATATCGAATATTGTCTCTGAATTGAATATAATAAAAATAAGAACAGAGTCGCTATATCTGATTCAATTTTGATTGTATGTACCGCGTGAGTGCGAATAAGATAAAATATACTATCTTTTCTTCTTAATTACTGTCATGCCGTAAGTTTCTATATAGCTAACATGTTAATTGAACTCTGTCAATACTACGGACTACCAATAAAATTAAATACTGTCACCAAGATTTATGTATTTATCTTCATTGCTATCAAATTTGATTGTTTTAACATATTTTAAGTAAATCCTCTTTACCTACCTTACAAGTGAACGTAGAATTGTGCAAAATGTTATCGATAGTCACATTTTAAAACTTATGTTTCAGATTTATGAAAGCTGATGATAAATTTATTATTAAAAATGAACAAAAATATGCAAAACTGAACATATAAAACTTCTTTTTTACGTATTTTTTGGCATACATATTTACAGAAATGTAAAATTGATCGAAATCTATTGCTACACTGAAAAATAAACTATCTTTCTTTGTTTCATTAAATTTACAAAATACAAGGGTTGTAACAAGAATATAGTGTTTATAACTTGAACTTATAGTGTCTGTAAAATATTTAAAGACGAAATATTATATTTATCATCATTAAGACATTGTCAGCATTTTGCAAACCTATCACTACTTACAATGTGTCTAGGCAGTTCGTTAGAAGCGAACAATTGGGTAAACGAGTCACTAGTATTGTGGCTTCTAAGTGGTAGGGTTCTGCATTGTCTCGCCCGGGTCTAATACCACTGACCCACCTATTTCTGCAGCAATAGCAACAGTGCTTGTTACTGTCGTGTTCCGGTTTGGAGGGTAAGGTAGCCGGTAAATGTATGCATGTGACTTTAATACCCCCCCCCCCCCCCCGCCACAAGGATATCAAAGCACCATTAATAATGTGCCACCAAAAGCCTTCTTAATTTGCGTTAATTTTACTTTAAAATTATCAAAAATTCTCACAGATGTTATCCACGCTTTAGAACAGCTGATTGAATAATAGTGATCAACCGCCATTTTAAGCGTAATCTGCAGGGTTCTAGCGTTCGCTGATTATCGAATAATTCGCTACTATTTTGCTTGTCAAAAGTGTCACTTGGCTACGGTCTTGTACGAAAATTGACAAAAATGATCGATGCAATATAACGTTTCGTTTAACGAATGACACTTGGCTACCAACTACAAATTCGTTTACGCTCGTGTCAACAGCTTATGACAAATCCATAAATTTCTCTTTCTATTGTACTAACGTTGATGCCACATCTTGGGGGGCAAGTCTTTTTTGCTTTTAATGCACTTTTCATATAAATAAAACTTATAACCTCGGTGAAAATAATACTTCAAAGTGACGTTTACCGTCAATTCAGAGACAATATTCGATATAATTCGTAAAGTTCGTATGGAACGAACGTTGAACAAGCCATGATCCACCTGGCTACCAATTTGGCCTAAATATCGCCAAAGCGTAATATTTGAATAGTTACTGAGCGTTTGCCACTTGTCTAGGGGGGCTGAGCTGTTAGAAATATCCGGACGATACGACTACGATATGTGTTAAGTACTATACTATTGCGACTTTTTAGTATACTTTTAACGAGCAGACTGTGTGGTTTTTTTATATCAAATCAGAAATCAGAAATACTTTATTCAATAAAACTTTTTACAAGTTGTTTTGACACGTCAACAAATAAACCAATAAATCTATATTAATATTATAAGTGCGAAAGTTGGGTGTTTGGGTGGATGAATGGATGTTTGTTACTCAATCACGCAAAAACTACTAAACATAGTTGAATGAAATTTGGCACACAGGTAGATGTCCTGGCATAGCACATAGGCTACTTTTTATCCCTGAAAAATTAGATGATCCCGCGAGATTCGCCAAAAATTTTATAATGCAGTGGGCTGCACGCGGCAGTTAGTATATTATAAAAAGAGAATATTGCTTAACTACATAGTAAGCTATCAAAATATTTTAAAAACTACTACCGGATCGGAAACGCGGTGACACACTGAGAAGATCCGGCGTCTTTTTTTTTCACATCATCTATTTTTTTACAATATTACAATAATATTAATTACAAAAAAATACATATGTGAGATCGGTATAAGGAGCAATTTAATCCCAGGCTTTTTTGGCTTCTAAATAATTTGATATTTTATAATATCCCTTTTTACACAGTTTTGTTTTAACACATTTTTTTAAATTAATTGACTGGTAGATCTCTTATGTTTCGGAAAGTTAATTGTAAAAGCGTATACATTGTCCCATAAAAGAGGAAATTAAGGATAACCAATATTCCACAGTTCCATCAGGACAACAGACAGTTGTCCTGATGGAACAGATACCATTACCATACCATACCAAAGATTTTAATAGTGTAATGCTATGAAATATGAATGTAATGGGATGATAATACTATATGCATAAGTTTACCGGCTACCCTCCTCCCCGTTTTCCCCCATATTGGTCACGGTCTCCTTTGAAGAATTTGAAGAATAGGCCAACTGCTGTTCTGCACGGCCAGTCGTAAAAGGCGACTAAATGGCTTTGCGAGTCACTACCATCGTGGCTACTGGGGGGTAGAGTATTGCATTGGCTCGCCCGGATCTGGTACAACCACCTTATCTATTCCTATTGCAATAGGATCAGCGCTAATCACTGTCGTTTTACGGTTTGGAGGCTAAGGTAACCGGTAAATTTATGAGTGTGGCATTAGACCTCGCCACAAGATAGCAACGCACCATTAACATCTTTTGTGTCTGTAGGCGACAGTGGACTCTATCCATTGGGATACCTATGAAAAATACCTTACATTGTAAAAAAAAATACTTTACCCTCCAAATCAGAATCACAGCGAAAAACACTGATGCTATTGTTGAATAGATAAGACGGCCAATATCAAAACCCAGCTGAGCCGTTCTAGAACTCTGCCACCTAGTTAGTAATGTTTTTAGATTGCCTTTATTAGACTAATACTAATAATACTAATACTTGTCGCTGTCGTGTTCCAGTTTGGAGGGTAAGGTAGCCGGTAAACTTATACATGTTGCATTAGGCCTCGCCAGAAGATAGCAACGCATCATTAACACCTTTGGTGTCTATAGGCAATGGTTGACTCTTTCCATCAGGAGACCCATCTGCTTGTTTGCTATCTTATGACGTAAAAAAAATACAAAGTACCTAACCTAATATCTAAGGCTGTTGATCTATCGAGTTTGGATCAATACAGGCTCGCTATTTGGCAAGAAAACAAATATCTTTTATACGGGGTGTATCCCAAAACGGTGTGTATAAAAATATATTACGTTGTTTTTTATACTACCTTTAACCTTGTCGAGACGTTAAGCACACGTCTAAAAGTAGAATGGAAACAGTAAAAGAGGACACTCGGTGTCACTAATGGACTCACAACGGATATATCGCTTTTAACGCAAATAGCTGAGCGACTTCGTTTTATTGGTAGGAAATGTGGGGCGAAAACAGTTTAAAGCCCTTTTTCGCTACAAGTTGTGATGGAAGCGCTGTAATTGTCTGAAAAATGAAAGAAAATTTGTTCATAGTCCTTGTTCAATGGAATAAAGAGTTTACGTGTATGCGTAGTTTTATCTTTTTTATGTTATAAGATAGCAAACAAGCAAATGGGTCTCCTGATGGAAAGAGTCAACCATCGCCTATAGAGACCAAAGATGTTAATGGTGCGTTGCTATCTTGTGGCGAGGTCTAATGCCACGTGCATAAGTTTACCGGCTAAATTACCCTCCAAACCAGAACACGATAGTGACAAACACTGACGCTATTGCGGCAGGAATAGGTAAGGCAGTGGTACCAGACCCGGGCGGTACAATGCAGAACCCTACCACCTAGTAGCCACGATGGTAGTTTCTCGTATAACCAATCGGTCGCCTTTTACGACCTGCCTGGCAGAACGGCAGTTGGCCTATTCTTCAAAGGAGCCCGAACCAACACGGGGAAAAGTGCAGTGATGTTGATAGGTATATTGATTTAGTTTGTATCTTTTTCTACTGAAATCCAATACAAATTGTTTTTCCGAATAGATAAACAATGCCCATATTTCTTCCCGAGACGTTATTCGTTATAGTTGACGTCACACAACCAAAACAAATGGAAACGAGAATAGCTCGAGACCTCTGATTTGTGAACTGACAAAAAACACTCGCATTTTGTTATTGAGTCGGAACAATAACAACTTTATGAGAATATGAAACACTTTGTTTTATTCTGCGCTGTCTACTTCGTATGGCTTTATTTGACTGACGAATTTGTTAAACAAATATATATGTGTATATATATATATACACATATATATATATATATATATATATATATATATATATATATATATATATATATATATATATATATATATATATATATATATATATATATATATATATATATATATATATATATATATATATATATATATATATATATATATATATGCACACCCCCATTACCCCAAAAGAAAAACTTACTTCGCAAGCAGAAACTATAATTTTTTAGGACCATTACTGTATAACAAATTACACAGAGAACTTAATTTGCTACATGACACGAGGTATAAAGTTAAAAAAAAAAGTAAGTACATGGCTGGCAGCCATCAACTACGTGGAGACAGAAAAACTACTCATAATTACCACCTGATTTAAAAAATTACCTAACAACCAGCGTCATAGCTTATATTATTATGTTATTGTTTGACCGCCCCGTTGGTCGAGTGGTTAGCGACCCTGACTACACAATCAATGGGGTCCGGGTTCGATTCCCGGCAGGGACAAGCATTTGTGTGATGAGCACAGATGTTTGTATTTCTGGGTTAGGGTGTTTATTAAATTTATTGAGTATTTATATATGTATTTCTATGTATTAGTGTCGTTGACTGACACCCATACCACAAGCATATAACTTGCTTACTTTGGGGTCAGATCAATTCGTGTAATTTCTCCAGTGATATTTATTGTTTATATATATATATATATATATATATATATATATATATATATGAAAACAAATATGTAAAAACTTTGAACCCCCTTTTAAGACAATCGCGTGGATGTTAAGAGTATGAAAGGAGAGTGATGAGATCGGCCTAAAAGGGGTACAAGAATAAAGCGTCACCCGAAATTATTAAATTTAATTTACAAGAAGTCAATATTAGAATTCAAGGGACAAATTTTTAATGCCAAGTTAATTTTAAAAGGATTTTAGTTGGAAAGTCATGAAACTAATCAAACTTATACGCTTTTTCTTATTTCAAAATCAAGCAAAGATTTTTTTCTTTAATTAACACTTTCTTTTATTTCTGACCAACCAAAATAAATTATAAGCATGTCGGACAGGTAAGACGCAAAAATTTTAACAAACTATTTTATAAAATGCAACAAAAATTAAAATACTTATTATTATAGTCGAAACCTACAACGTAGAAGGGCGCATAAACAAGTGCTAAGGGCACTATCATCCGAAAAAAAAAACAAAAAAAACAAGTGTCATTGTAAAAGGGCGCGATAAACCACGATCACACTTATCGCGCACAGATACCATCGGTATCTTATCGTTACAATCATCATCAGATTTTATCACGCAGCGTACACGTGAATCTCTACCATATAAGATTAATGTAACCCAGTTAAATTACTGTTCAATAAACACCTTTACCAACCGATGTGTGACTGTCATTTAGTCGACGTAATATTGGTGACCACCGACAGTTCAATAAACACATTTACCAACCGATGTGTGACTGTCATTTAGTCGACTAATAGTCATCTATTTACACTGTGAGCGAGTGATAAATATTTTAATGTAAACAAAAGTTATATCGTTTTTTAACTTATAAGTGGTTAAAATCAAATAACCTTCATGATAAGTGATACAAAAATGAACTATATTTATGTCGACAATATATTGCGATGTGAGTGGCTTAAAATGGAATGTAACAATTGTAAATTCAAGTAATATTAATCTTTGAAGAAGTTTCGTGAATTTCAGTATTATAAAGTATCCGTGATATAATTTACATTTCAGAAGAAATTAATAATGTATTTCAATAAGGTAAGCAGCTATCATGTGTTGCGTTTTAGGCCAAACATTTATGGAGCCTCATCATCCCCCTTTGGCATAGTTAAAGTTAAACCTAAAATTTTAAATAAACTCCATTGGAAATACATTTAATTGGTATAAATAAACATTACACACATTCATGTGAGATATGTGATAATATACACACATGAATACTGTTTTTTTACGGCTAAAATCAGTTGTTAAACTTAAAAGGGATTTAAACTTAAAAGGGATAAAGGGGTTATTCAGTCTATGATCAAATTTGGAGTAACTTAGTGCAGTAGTGCAGTTTGCATTAGAAATACATTTAATTGGTAAAAATAAACATTACACACATTACGTTCATGTGAGATATGTGATAATATACACACATGGATACGATTTTTTATGCCTAAAATCAGTTGTTAAACTTAAAAGGGATTTAAACTTAAAAGGGATAAATGGGTTATTCAGTCTATGATCAAATTTGGAGTAACTTATTGCAGTAGTGCAGTTTGCGTTAGAAATACATTTAATTGGTAAAAATAAACATTACACACATTACATTCATGTGAGATATGTGATAATATACACACATGAATACGATTTTTTTTGCCTAAAATCAGTTGTTAAACTTAAAAGGGATTTAAACTTAAAAGGGATAAATGGGTTATTCAGTCTATGATCAAATTTGGAGTAACTTATTGCAGTAGTGCAGTTTGCGTTAGAAATACATTTAATTGGTAAAAATAAACATTACACACATTACATTCATGTGAGTTATGTGATAATATACACACACATGAATACTGTTTTTTACGGCTAAAATCAGTTGTTAAAAGGGGTCTAAACTTAAAAGGGATAAAGAGATTTATTCAGTCTATGATCAAATTTGGAGTAACTTAGACTAATTTTATTTTAAAATATGTAAATAAAATTGGAATATCTGTTTGTAATATTAAAACAACCGCTTTTTACTAAATGCATATGGACGTATACACGGTAGGTACATATACCAAAACATAGTGTTTTTTCAATTTTTGTGTCTGTCTGTTTGTTTTGACTCATCTTTGGCGACCAATTTTGGCGGTACTAAATCGTCTCATGCAAGAAAAGTGAAAAATATTATGTAATGCAACTGTACAATAAATATATAAATACTTTCACAGGCAAATAACTGCTGTAATTTGTAAGTAACTAAGGCTACTTTTATTTTTTTTAAATTCCACGCGGATGAAGTCGCGGGTACAGCTATTAATAAATATAAAGAAAGATCCTATAGTAAAATAGAATGTAGAGTACCACCAACTTATCTGTTCAATAGACAAAGTCGAAACAACAGCCGTTAGTGTTAGTAACATCTTATATTGCATTTTTAAACGGCTCCCTGCAACGCCGTTTACTGAAAAGATACGTTGGCGAAAGCCAAGCCTTTACGTTATGGCACTAAAATATCCTTAGCTATTCATGGGCGCACTTGTACCACTGCCTACCTCTTCAAGGATATGGGCGTGAAGATACTTTTTATATAACTAGTAATTTGAACAATACGACAGCAATTTGTTAATGTCATGCATATTATGTATATATACATACGAATAAATATACATATATATATATATATATATATATATATATATATATATATATATATATATATATATATATATATATATATATATATATATATATATATATATATATACGAATTATAAAATATTCCTGCAACATATACACATCGCCACCTATAAGATCTAATCGGTCAGATCTAATTCTCTCCTCACGGCACACTGCTCCACAATGCTTTGCGTTTTGATGATAAATTTTACAGAGTTTCATATTTTATAATAACTGGATTATGACACCAGTGATCTTTTGCGTAATATTTGTAAAAATAAACCAACAAACAAAGAAATCTGTTTCTAATAGAATAACGGAATAGCGAAAAAATGTTAATACAGTCTCATTCCATCGTCCAGAAATTGTTTTGCAAAAATCGTTAAATAACGAATAACTGCATACAACACTTATTATGTGTGATGAGAATTATAATCATCATCATATCAGCCATAGAACGTCCACTGCTTCCTCCAATGACGTCCACTGCATCTTGCTAGAGGCATACAACATCCAGCGGATCTTTACGACTTTGACCAGATCGTCTGTCCGTTTGGTGGGTGGCCATACTGCGCTGCGATTGCCAGTACGTGGTTTCCACTCCAGAACTGCCCTGCCCATTGCCACTTCAGCTCACTGACACGCTTTGATATGTCAATGACTTTTGTTCGTCTGCGGATCTCCTCGTTTCTATTTCGACCTCGCAGAGAAACCCCAAGCATAGCTCGCTCCTTAGCTCACTGAGTGATCGCAAGCTTTTTTAAGAACCCCATAGAAACCACGTCTTGGCACCGTAGGTCATTATTGGTATCACGCACTGGTTATGTCTTCAACAATTGACTATTTTTTATTCCCGTCTAAGATCTAGGTTAGCACCTAATTACTCGTAATGGTGGTATTGCATTATGCAATTATGCTATTGCTCATTTTACTTTCTTTTTAATCAAACTTATGGCCAAAACATGACTATATCACTATAGTTATTTGTAAACGTATTGATAAGTCAATTGCTAAGCACCTTCAATAAATTTTACATAATTTAGCAATAAACCATTTATTTAATATTATCATACATATTACAAGAGATTGAAATTTACTTTCAACTTGAAAGCGTAATAAATTTGTAATAGCGCCGTTAAAAACAATATAAATTAACCTTTGCTACACAATGCAACTTTTTATATACGTCAACTTATAACTATACATCTTGCTGCATAAGCCTATAAATACATCTAAGTTATGACACGAATTTTTGCTTCATGTTGAGTATAATACTTTTTGATTCTCCTGAGAATACTACAGTTACAAAGTGAAGTGTGTTGAAATACCTAAAATTAATATACCAAACACTTACAGGGACAGGTTGTGTTGATTTACATAAACCTTATTTCGGGCTGCTCATAAAATGTTTCTACATCGGATGGGGCAAAAATATACTTTGACAGTATTTTTGCCCCATCCGAGATTCAATCTTACGCATAAACAAGCTATAGACTACTAAAACAACAGGAGTCTCGAAAATACTGAAAAATATAAATAACGTCCCGCAAAATATTTTCTAAATCTCTTGAAGGTAGAATTCAGTGAACCAGAACAGGTTTTTACAGACATAAATATTTCCACTCCGGTTACCTTGCGAGTTTGGTACAGTGAACCAAAGGATATTTATAAAACTCATGGAATTAAAAAAAATGAATAAACGTAAAAATATTAATATCCGATTTTTTAAAATTATTATAAGTTTATAAGTTCTATTTGCTATTTTGCCTGGCAGTTAGCAAAAGGCAAACGATTAGCAATACGTGTCACTGCCATCGAAATTACTATGTGGTACAGTTCCACAACATCCTACTCGATTTTTGCAACACCGCCTTATCTATTGCAGATAGGCATATACGCAGAAATGGCAAGGCACAATTTATATATTTAAAGTTTATAGGCGATTGCTGTTTCATCAGGAAAGCTTCAATCAAAAAATTTCAATTTCAATCAGCAATCAAGAAAATTTCGATCTTTTTATAACATGAGATAGCTTAGAAGCAGATGGCTTCTCTGCTATCTCATGATATAAAAAATTGAAATATGATATAAAGAGATCCTAAACATTGAACGTTTCTTGATCAAATATTCCCCACATGTACTAATATCAGGATTTTATTGTCCTGTAGGCACAGGAATTCTTATACAGTACCCTTGCAACAATTTGTTATTTTACTGCTATATTTTACGAGGGTAAGCGATTATTTTCACTTCAATGTCTTATTAAATCGTTGATGGAGTACTAAAATATGAGCTCATGCTTCATCGCTAAATGATTTTGGTCATTATTTCTATAAATATGACATTCAAAGGTATAATTGCCGTGTCAGAATTGTAGGTTGTCATGCAGTTTGATTAGGGTCCATCTAACTTGGATTTCATAAAAAGTTAACTGATCAAAAAATAATTGCTGTAATACTATTTTTTAAATAACTTCCTAATACTGCGCCGATCCCAAAATCTAATCAGCCCTTTTCCTTAAAATACTGCGTCGAATGCTGAAAATCAATATAAATCCGCTGACTGAAATTATTCCTATTAATGTCAAATTATTAAATGTTCTTAGAAACTTGTGGAATAGTATGATACACCTCATTATTATTAATTAGTTGCTAATGGTTACTGCTCTGAATAACGGATCATTGATTACGGGAACCCAGCATTAAAGGAGAAACACGCTCTTAGAAACTCCTATTTATGACACTATAATAATTATTGCCATAACAGTTCATAACCGTACAAACATTATCAATATATAATTTCCATAGATAACTATCACAATCATCAGAGCGCCAAGATTACAAACTGGAAGTCATTCTACTGATATGCTTCCAAATTGTATCATTAGCTGTGAACTTTGAACCTAATGCGTCGATAAGATAAATCAGGCCGCGTTCCTACAGTAGTTTTAAGTTCACTGTAATCATATAAATTACTTGATTTTTTTAAATATTTTTTAATTATTTAATTAACTTTTTTAAAGCACTAACCCCGTGTTGGTCTCGGACTCCTTTGAAGAATAGGCAACTGCCGTTCTGCTAAGCAGGTCGTAAAAGGCGACCGATTGTCTATCGAGTCACTAACGTCGTAGCTACTAGGTGGTAGAGTTCTGCATTGTCTCGCCCGGGTCTGGTACCACCGCCTTACCTATTCTTGCTGAAATAGCGTCAGTGCTTGTCATTGTCGTATTCCGGTTTAGTGGGTAAGGTACCCGGTAAACTTGTACATGTGACATAACACCTTGCCACAAGATAGCAACGCAACTTTGGTTTCTATAGACGATGGTTAATTCTTTCCATCAGGAGACCCATCTGCTTGTTTGCTATCTTTTAATAAAAAAAAATAAAGTAGTTTATGTTTTACAGTCATTATTGAAATACAATTAAGGTTTTTAGTAATGATTGTAAGATAATTACGTTTTATTAATCAGCATTGTAAGGCAATTTAGTTTTCAGAATATATTTTGTTAAATAACTAAGTTCTTTATAATTATTTGCTTATGTATTTTATATTAAATAATGATTAAAAAACTTGATTAAGTTTTTAATTTTAAAGTTTATTTCAAATGTAAGAATCATGAGCACAGTTTCACATTTTAACACCACGTTAAATATACGTATTGATTATCATTTTATTTATGAATTACACTACATGACATTTTGGCGTCTTATTTACAAGTACAAGGTCTATTATTCTACAGGGTTCTGGATTGGTGCATTAAAATATTAGTGGTCAAAAGTTGTTTTTTTTTATATCATAAGATAGCAAACAAGCACATGGGTCTCCTGATGGAAAGAGTCAACCATAGCCTATATACACCAAAGATGTTATTGGTGTGTTGCTATCTTGTGGCGAGGTCTAATGCCACATGCATAAGTTTAACGGCTACCTTACCCTCACAACCAAAACAAGACAGTGACTAGCACTGATGCTTTGCGGTGGGAATAGGTAAGGCGGTGGTACCAGACCCGGTCGAGCCGATGCAGAACTCTACCACCTAGTAAAGTAAAGTGGCAGAAATTAAATGTCACATTAAATGAACAAAGTCTTAGCTAGAACATGACAAGGACAATCACTAATATCACGGCAATAATAATAAATAAGCAGTAACATTAATCAGGTAATCGGTTGGAGAATGAGCCGAACGTAGCCGTCGCTCGCTTGTTACTAGCAGTCTTGAAGGAAGTTGAAACTTCTTTATAAGGAATTCGAATAAACAGAGGGGAATGCTATAATAACAGATTCGACAATATTCTTTGTTGTTTTTAAAGTTTTTTAAGTTTTGCAAGCACAGGGTAAGTGCTATAAAAAAATTAGAGATGAAATAAGTACTGATCAAAAAAATTATAAATATGAATTTCATCAGTAACGATGAACTCATTTAACTAGTTATACGTATGTATATCTAGCGATCAGTACGTTCGACGTAATCGATCATATAACAAAGAAGAATTTCGCCACGTCGAGTCTGTTGACACGAGCTCAGTGGCAGAGCGTGGCTTGCTTGAGGGAGATGGTCGCGGGTTCGAGTCTCACGTGTCGACATTTTTCTTTGTTATTTTTAAAGATTTTCAAGTTTCCCAAGCACGGGGTGAATGCTATAAAAACAAAAATAATAAGAACAGATATTAGAATTCCCGTGTTGGTCGGGGCTCCTTTGAAGGATAGACCATTTGTTTCTACGAGGCAGTTCGTAAGGGGCAAACGATTGGCTAAGCGAGTCACTATCATCGTAGTTACTAGCTGGTAGAGGTCTACATTCATCACTATCGTATTCTACTTTGGAGAAGAAGCTTTGGTAAATTTGTGCTCGTAGTATTAAAACCCTGCCACAATGATAGCATTTTACCGTTATCATCTTCAGTATTTACAGGTGATGGTTGTCTCTTTCCATCAAGGGAGCCATCTGCTGGTTTTCTATATTATGATATCAAAAAACAGCTATCACCAATAGACATTAAAGATATTAATGGCGCATCACTATACTTGTCATAGCATTGGAATACAAAGTGCATAGTTTACCGACTACCTTACTCCCCACCACGAACCGAACCACGACGATAACAAGCTCCGATACTATTGTGGCAGGAATAGGTGTGGCAAAGAAACAAAACCCAGGAAAGATATGGCGAAACTCCAACACTTAATAGTCACGATGGTAGCTTTACGTCTATTCAAATATTTTCCTTTTACTGGTAAATCACCGTAAGATCCCGTTAATCCTTAATGATGCGTTTGACAAAATCGATACGTTTAACCATATATATTATTAATATATATTATTGTTTGAAGTACTTAAAAAAATTATATAGACTTATATAATATGATCGGTCATTAATATATATGAGGGAAATTACGTCAATATCGTATAAATATCATCTCTTATATTACATTGCAATCATGTTACCCCTCTTCCTGACTCTTTAATGACCTCATCGAGTTTCATCTTGATAATAGGGCAACCTTCAACATTTAGATCAGAGCTTAGACGTGCTTCACATAATATGTGTATATACACATGAATTTTAGTGGATCTCAGGTTTTTATTTTAATTTATTATCATCCCTGTGGTCTAGGGTTTTGGTGTGTGTTGATCTCATGAGGTCCAGGGTTCGATTCTCGGGTTGAGCAATTTCAAAAGCGTTTTTTAAGTTTTGTGATAAAAACAACGTTGCCTGGGTTTGGATAAATGTCCAGTTGGCGATAGGCTTGCGACCTATTACCTATACATTGTGGGACTAAATATCTTCGGCTAATCGTGAGTGCATTGGCTATACCTCTGCCTACTTCTTCGGAGATACGGAGGTGAAGATATATATTTTTAATTTATTAAGGCGCTTAAATTGGGGTAAAAATTTGTTTGAAAATTTACATCGACGGCAAGTTAATATATTCACAAACGAGATTGCGCGAGACAGCTAATGTTTACAAAAATGCATTGCCAGGAAAAGGATGCACTAATTTTTAACTTTACTGACCAAAACTTTCATATATGTATAACAGTTTAAAATATATATATTTTCGTTGTCGTTCAAAGGTTTTTTGCTATAAGAATAAAAATGACAGATAAAGTACAAGGCTGGATAATGATCAAGCATGTTTATAATAAGTCGTTTTTGACGAACTGATTTAAGCAATGCCATACTGTTCTGAAAAATTAAATCGTAGTTTGAATGAGACATAATTATTGCTACGAGTAAATCCTTTGCTACGCTATGACTTGTGACTGCTTTTATATGAAATCGTCTACGAAATGCTACGATTTATTTCTAAGAGATCTGTATTTCAAATAGGTGATGAAGAAAGCTTTGTTATTACTTTAATCCTTGCACAGAGGAATTTGAAATTTGGCATAGTTAACATTTATATCAAGCATAATGCATAAAGCTAATATTTTTTATTATTTTTGTTATTTATGTCAAATATTCTATTTTTTAAATGAGCAGTTATTGTATATTTGTATGTAATTGGTTTCTCCAAAACCACTCCAATGATTTCGAATTCACATAGGATTTTCCTATTTATGGTAAGTATTTTCTTCATAATAATCTATTTTTACATGACAAAAAATTACTAAGCGCAGCTTGGTCGCCCAGCCAGTAATAAATTAAACGTAGTAACACTACAAATCGCCGATTTTCCATTTCTTATATCTTAAAAAACCCTATTTCGGATATTCCATTCTAATTCACCAAAATCTTTTTTCTTTTAAATTTCACTTTCACACACAAAGTATATTCTTTAAAACAAAATACAATTTTCTTGATTTTATAAAAACCTCTCTTGATTGAAAAAGATAACTATCGAAAATAGGTTCAAAAATGCTAATATTATCTTGTTATTTATGTCACGCACATAAATTTACTGGCTACCTTTTGCTTGAACTCAAAACGCGGCAGTGACAAGCACTAATAAGGCACTAACTAAAGCAGTTAATCACTGCCAATATAGTAGAAATTAAAGTTCATTACTATATAATTTAGAAACCATAGTTTTTTTACATCATTAAATAGGAACTCTGCCAGACTTTTGATTCCTTTAAAAAACGCGTTAAAGAACATTTACTAGCTGAATTGTAAGATTCCCTTATATGGTATGTTTTTTTTTTATTTTTCTATTTTTCATTATCACCTATATATATATTTAGTTTATTTATATAATCATAATATTCTTTTGTACACCAAGTCTACTCATTTGATTTTTTTTATCTCCTTTTACGGGTTGGCTGGAAGAAATCTCTTTAAGTAGAGATAAGCTCGCACATTGTACTTATGTTACGTTTATTTTTTCCCCTAATTGTGCTGTTCTCTGTTTACAATAAAGTATTAAATAAATAAATAGAAACAAGCTGATGTGTCTCCTGATGGGAAGAGTCAACCGTCGCCTATAGACACCAAAGATGTTAGTGGTGCGTTGCTATCCTGTGACAAAGTCTAATGACACATGCTTATGCATGTGTTTACCGGCTACCTTACCATGTAAACCGGAATACGACAGTAACAAGCACTGATGCTATTGTGGCAGGTATAGGTAAGGCGGTGCTATTAGACCCGGGCGAGACAATGCAGAACCTAGTAAAGAAGTACCTCTACCACCTAGAATTACCTAGAATCCATACTAATATGATAAAGGTGATAATCTGTCTGGCAGTCACGCTTTCATGACTAAATCACTGGACCGATTTTGATGAAGTTTGGCACAAACATAGTTAAATATCCGCTCTTAAAAATATTTTAAAAAATCAAGCACCAATCGATTTAAATTGGGAGTTAAAGTTAATATATTCCTTGTCGGAAAACAAAGTGAAATCCGTAATTGGCTAATGTTTTATTTATATACTACTAATAGCTTTGCCCCCAGCTTCGCTCGTGTTAAATTCATTTTAGGGAAGTGGGAAGTTAGAAAGAGATAAAAGTAGCCTATGTCACTCTCCATCCCTTCAACTATCTCTACTTAAAAAATCACGTCAATGCGTCGTTTCGAACGACGGAGCATTTTGCTGTGAGAGACGGTCAAACACACTTTCGTCTTTATAATATTACTATGAAAGTATGAATAAATTATTTTTCGGTAAATTTAGATGTGGATTTGAGTTGATGTAAAATAAATAAATACATATCCGAAGACCACCTTCGAAGCAGTCGCCATCAAAGGTCTGTGCAACCGGCGTGTTTGTATAATAGAGTAAAGAATGTGGAGGACGTAAGAAACGCCTGCAAGGATCGAGACTTAAAGTTGGTTCTCTCTGCTTCTATAAGGGATCTGGCGTGAAGATATGCGTGCATGTACGCACACAAGTTTATACGAATACTATATCGACGCCATGTTAATATATTCACGGGCAAAGCGGCGCGGGTCAGGGAGCGTAAAATATTTTTTTACAAAAATGCATCGCCAGGTTAAAGATGTGATTATTTTCAATTTTTAACCAACTTTACAAAAAGCAGCGGTTATTAATTCGGCTGTGTTTTATTTATGTCTGTAACCTCAGAACTCTGTGCTTTATGAACCGATTTTGAAAATAAATTCTTAACTTGCTTGAGAGAGTATAATTTCCATTATTTTAATTAATTGACGATCTAATGCAGAGCTTTGGAGATATAAGAAATTAGTAGAAAGTTGGAAGAAGATAGTTGCTGCTGTTTTACTTCATTTTTTTTTCATATCATAAGATAGCAAACAAGCAGATGGGTCTCCTGATGGAAAGAGTCACCCATCGCCTATAGACACCAAAGGTGTTAATGGTGCATTAATACCTTGTGGCGAGATCTAAGGCCACATGCATAAGTTTATCGGCTACCTTACCCTCCAAACCGAAACATGAAAGTGACACGCACTGACGCTATCGTGGCATGAATAGGTAAGGCGGTGGTACCAGACCCGGGCGAGAAAAGGCAGAACTCTTCCACCTAGTAGCCGCTATGGTAGTGACTCATATAGCCAATCGGTCGCCTTCTACGGCCTGCCTGGCAGAACAGCAGTTGGCCTATTCTTCAAAGGAGCCCGGAACCAACACGGGGAAAAATTGTTATTATAAAAAGTAAAGGGTATCGAGTTATGAGGTTTTAAAATCATTCTGAAGATGAATGAGTTTAGGCATTTGGAATACTGCTTGGTTACCACGTTGGTCCTAAATCCCCTTCGAGGGATAGACCATCTGCCATTCTGATAGGTAGTTCATAAAAGGTAAACGATTACCCTTTACATTTTATTGTTTTTTTTATTATCTGGTAGGTAATCTAGTCACGATGTTAGGTTACCTAGTAGGTAACTCTTACATTGTCACTAGATGTTAGAGTTACCTACTAGGTGTTAGATTTCTGCAACGTTTCGTTCGGGTTTCAGTACTATGTTACCTATTCCTGATGCAAAAGCATCAATCATCGTCACTGCTTTGTTTCGATTTGGAGGGTAAGGTAGCCGGAAAACTTGCATGCGGACCCCGCCACAAGTCATAAGTGTAATATCTTTGATGTTTATAGGCGATGATTGTATGTTTTCAAGAGAGCCATTTGCTTATTTGCTCTCCTATAATGTCAAAAAAAGAACCCTCCTGTTTAACTAAATTTCAAAATCTAATTAGCCGATAGGGTCCTTCGATTGTTGCAAATGATAATTTGAATTGATGCTTGGAAATGATTTTTAGAGGCGGAAATCATTAATTTTAACAATTCTTACAATTCAAACACGAAATATAATTAAAGAGATTATGTCCTAAGATACCGTATTTAATTTATCGCACGAATATACTAGTGTAATATATACTATGTTTAATCTAATTTTACCAGAAAGGAATACAATTTCTATATAAAACAGTGCAATTACAAGATGAAACGAGTAGTAATATTTTCAGAATTTCAAAATTCGGCACTTTGATGAACAGATTTCATTTAAAATATTTTACTCGTAATAAATATCGTTTCCGGAAACTGCTAAAAACTAGTATATAATCTACAAAACTTGATAATTATAATAAAAATAAATAATAAATGTTCATTTCAGAAACTTATAAGTAGAGTAAAATCTTTAATTACAATGTTTTTTTTAAAATATTTATGACATGACGTATGCTTGAACAAGGAAAACCTGTGTTTCAGACTAAAAGAGCAAGTATATATTAATTTTCTAATCATATTTTGTCATTTAAACTACAAATAAACATTTAACTTATGATAAAAAAATATATCAATTGGTAAACTCTACTCTAACCTAATTAACGTTTTTTTATGAATTTAATAACTTTTTTTATATTTATATGGTTTTTTACACATTTATTTTTATCCTGAATGTCATTACCTTTTACGTCAGATAAATAATAATGTTCGTAATAAGAATTATAAACTTTTTTTTGATCTGGTTTCATAAAATCACCGCGACACAATTTCTGTTCATCTGCATTCAACATTCCACTTGTAATAATAATTGCAGTATCAAAAAATTAGTATTGAAAGAATATTTAATAATTTATGTATTGACTGCAATTATTAATTAAAACTCATAACAAAAATGTTAAATCTTTGTCACTATTTATAACAAAATATTAATATTTGTGCTCACTCGCTCTATCAATGTAATTTTCTTATAAATACATTGTTTTAGTAAATATTTATGAATAGGTATATCGTCTCTAAAAATATTTATAACATTTTGACGCATAAACCACATGGAAGCGGGCTTAGCTTGTTCTATGCGTATGTACTCACCATTACAAAATCCCTGTACAATCGCGCACACAAATAGTTCTCGATGCACACACAAAAATCGTATATTCCATTGCACTGCACACACACAACACTATCACATATCGTTTTCGAAACGTTTTTGAATTTAAAAATCGAATAAACGACGCGCGGTTTTAATACGACAAGCCCGTTTCATCCACTGAAAGCATTTGAAGCTTGCGCGTTCTGCGCATGTCTTGCCGCGCAGCTTCAAAGCAGCGACTTTGTCCGACGGATTCCGAAACGGTGACGAATACAAGACGAATACGCAGGGCTCGTTAATGGTTCGACCGAACGTCATGCAATAATAAATCGCTGTTAATTCTGTTATTGTGTCGAAGTTGAGTGTTCCGCTTAGGAGAATTAAGCAGGTTTCTTATAATTGTTCGAAAGATAAAGAATTGCAAATTAAATTAAATTTGATTGAGTATTCAGATGTTAATTTATCTGATACTTAAAATTTACAGATTCAAATCAAATTGCTTTGACATCGAAATAAAATGTACTTAGTCGAAATTTTGAATTTTGTTTTATTGTTTATTTGTGTATATTAAAATAAATAGATTTTACAGAAACTACAGTGCCAGCATATAAATAGAGATAAAGAAGTACGCCGACCTACTTTAATACAATTTTAGCCAAAATTCATATTACTTTATTCTTCATTTTTGTTAAAAAATAAAGTGTGTCGAATTATATGAGTCTAACTGTACCCGTGACACCGTTTGCGTGGACAAAATTCTAAAATAAAATCCCAGGGTTTTAACCGCATAGTTTCCGTTTCCGTAAGAGTTTCGGGATAAAAACTATCCTATGTCCTTTCTCGGGTCTCAAACTATCTTTGTACAAATTTCATCCAAATCGGTTCAGTGGCTTGGGCGTAAAAAAAAACAGACAGACAGACAGAGCTACTTCGCATTTATAATATCAGTATTGATAACATTCAGCAGTTGAATGAGTTTGGACGTTTAGAATGCTAGCTGTTATTGATATTTTGAATCATAAAAATTTGAATCAATTATGCAAAAGAAATTACAAAGACAATAATTTTCAGGTGGACGGAAATTAAATTAACCTCGAAAATTATTTAAAAAAATGGTACACTACATTTTTATAACATAGTAACTACGCCCTGCAGCCCATCACATTATAAAATTTTTTAGTAAATCCCACGGGAATACCTTACTTTTAGTATGTATACTGGATTTCATATAAATTGGTTCAGCCGCTTTTGTGTAACTGAGTAACAAACAGCCATCCATCCATCCATACATCCAAACCTCCAAACTTTCGCATTTAAAATATTTATATATGTAGATATAAACTGGCTAGACTCTGCAGCTTATTGCGACTTATTTTTTCAAAATAAAAGTATTCTGTGTGCAATTCTAGTTCATCTACCTGTGTATTAAATTTCATTGTGATCAGTTAAGCCTTTTCTGCGTGACTGAATAAAATACGTCCAAATATCCAAACACACAAACTTTAATATATATGATTTGTATGTACGGGATATGAATAGTATCATGGAATTTTTACCGATAAACTTGTTAATAATAAATAGTAGGTTAAAATATCTAAATCCAGGGTGAGAATTGAGGATCAGTGGTAAATACCACAAATAATACTTCAAAGTAAGTATAAAATAAAATTATTGGAAATGCTTGACCTTTGCTGTCCGTCGCACAGTAGAAGTTAGGATATGAATATCAATTGGACAAAGATTAATCGCAGAATCGCTTTTTTGAATTAAATCATTTTATATATTAGTTTCATGTTAATTGTAGTAATTAAATTAGAGTTCTTCTTTACAATAAATTACGTACAATTACATTATAATGTACACACGTCACATTTTTTTCCTGTTACTAATATCACAGTGAAAGGATTTTGTTAAAGCTATTTTTAAAATTAAAAATGACAAATACGTTATTATTAGTCTTTTTATCTAAGAGTATTAATTCACAACTCTGTGTAAATTAAGAACTAAACATTGCAAACGCAGCTCCCAAAAAGTATAATATTATATCCGATGAAGACCGTCAAGTTTTAGATGTAGCAATGCTACGCGACGTAAACTTATACCTAGCTACACGGCGTAGATGTGCTACGCGAATAATTTTCTTGTCGTATTAATAATTAAACTAGCGATTACTTGTGCTAAAATTCAAGCACAGACCTAACAATAAAATCTCTTTTAAGTTTGATAACTGACTTTAACTGTAAAGAAAATGGTAAGCATACATGTGTCTATATTATCCCTTGACAAGAGAAAGATAAGCATTAATGTCCATAAATAATCAAAATTATAAAATTGCATGCATTCCAACACTGAACAAATAAAAATAGCTTTATCTCTGTCTAACAAAATAGAATTTTCATAACAGGCAAAGCTACAACAATTTTGTCAGTGTTCTAATTTCAAATCATTTAAGAAAATTGACGTCACCTTACACAGCTTGCGGCCAAAACGCCATTACTAAAATACGCTGTCAATGTAGGTAAGTAAAAATTTAATGTCAAATAACCCTTTGATTAAAAAATATTAAATTGATTTTAGCGTTTATTTGTATTTTTCTACAATTTTAGTGTGTTTCTTAAATCTAAAATAAAAACTAATTGTTAAAAAACATGCTCAATTGCAATATAAATATTCAGGGGACAAATAAATATTCACGGGACAAATTACACTGACTGATCTAACCCCAAAGTAAGAAAATTATTTTGCTTGTGTTATGGGTGTTAGTCAACGACACTAATACATAGAAATACATATATGAATACAAGAATATATTTAATAATTCATAATAATTTATAATATATAATTAATAATAATTTGTCAATTATTATGTAGACAACAAACAGGTGTTCGTTTAGTCCGCCATTGTTAGGGACGAAATAACACGGTTTTCCTTTGGTTATTTCATATCTAGTTGTAGTCTCCTTCATCTAAGATATTCTCATATACATGTAGTGTGTGTAATTTTTGTAATTTATTTCTAATGCATTTTATTTGAAATAACCAGGTTTAGATATTTTGATATTTTATTGATTCAGGCATTACTTTGCGGAAATCCATTATTAAAAAGTGAAATTAATTAAATTTGATATTATCCGCGAACTGTTCTATCCTCTGTGATGGTATAGAAAAGAAGGACGTCGGTTTAATAAATGGATAAGACTCACCGATGGTCCGGATGAAAAGAAACCCCAGCGGCACAATTATCCACCCACATCCACCACACTTTTACAACCACGTCTCACGCCAGCACCAATCACAAAAGTACACAATTCATATACGCACTCAACGCACGTTTCACTTCGAAACCGAAGCATCTTCAGGAGAAACGAACACTACCTCACTCTACGTATAATAATACTCACACTCGCGTAGAGTGAGGTAGTGTTGTGATTGGAGCCGGCGTGAGACGTGGTTGTAAAAGTGTGGTGGATGTGGGTGGATAATTGTGCCGCTGGGGTCTTCGTTTTATCCGGATCGTCGGTGAGTCTTATCCATTTATTAATCCGACGTCTTTCTTTTCGGTACCATCACGGAGGATACATAGAACTGTTCGCGGATAATAGCAAATTTAATTAATTTCACCTTTTTAACCAGGTTTCTGCAGTCCTCCGCAATGTAAACTTTAACTGTACCCAATTTCTTACTCCACCGTTGACGTAATTATAATTAAAAGGAGTGCAAAGTTTTTCCCTCACGTATTAAAATATAAATTACGATGGTGCAAAACGTTTTTAAAATAAAAAATCGTAAACATTAAAAACTACACACGAAAATCCACCAGGTACACATTGAACCATCTGCTCGTGTGTCAGGCGGTTTGTATATTTGTTTGTTTGTATACGAACACTCACACAATGAGTTAAATCCTACCGTACTGATGGCAACGCACTACTAAAATATTTGGTGTCTATAAATAATAGTTTGTTTTCCATCACGAAAACCACCTGAAAAGAAGAGTTGTGAAAATTTTATTAATTTCACCTTTTAGTTATAGATTTCTGCAAAATAACGTTTGAATCAATTAAAAAAAAATATTAGGTGCTCACCCCGCATTCGCGTAGATATCTAAAAAAGTGAAAGCGTTAAATAATTAATTAATGCAACCATTTTTTTGTAATATATATAAATTACTCCTTTATATATTTTATCTTACTCACTCAGTCACTTTCAATAATATAATACTTTTAAAGTTTTTCCGTACGATTTTAAATATTTTCCTTCCTACAAACCTTGTCATGACGGCAAAAAAATACTTTAAAAATTGTCTAATTTAGTGTATTTATTTCGAAATTATACGCGTACAAACATTTAGTGATTAATTATCATTTATACTCAATAAATAATATAATACAATTACCAGTGTGCTTCTTTATTGCACTATAACAAAGGTAAAAATTATATGAATTTGTTTTTTAAATATAATTTTTACTTCTATGTATACAATTTTTTGTAATTTTTTTGGTTCACGAATATTCCACAAATGGTGAGCTTAAGATATTTCTTCCAGCAAACCAAAAACAGTGAGAAAGCGTGGAATAAATATAGAATTCAAGTTACTGTTTATATTAATTTAGATATATACAGTATAAAAAAACTTATACGCACTTAACACATAGTACGTTTCGAATTACGAATAATAAAGTTACGTGTCGAATCGTCAAATCAATTTTTTTTTACAGAGGGCACCGGCTCGTTTTTCTGATCATTACGAAAGCAGATCCCCACGGATCTTTCTTCTCCCCTTTCCCATTTTTTTGCCAGTAATATTTAGGTATCAATTTAGCCCTCTACGCGAATGATACCAATCTTGTAGAGATTGGTATCATTTGCATCATCCAGCAAACTCAAGCTATATCCACAGAAACTGCTCGCTACGGCCACTTATAGAGAATTGATTTAAGAAATGGCGTATAGGAATGACTCTCCGAATTAGTGCCATAGTGTTCTCTGGCTTGATGATAGTCCAGCCCCCTTTAAAGAATAGTCTATGTACCATTCTACCACGCAGTTTTTAGAAGGCGAACTAGTGGCCATACATGTCACTGCCATTGTGACTACTAAATGGTAGAGTTCTACAACGTTTTGTCCGGGTTTTTGGTTAGGCCTTACCTAATCCTATCGCAATAGCATCAATGCTTGTCACTGATGTGTTTCATTTTGGAGGGTAAGACAGCTGTTAAACTTGTGCATGTGGCATTACAATCTCTCCACATGGAGAGCACTACAATATTAACATATTTTGTTTCTATATCCGATGATTAATCTCCTGCTATCAGGAGAGTCATCTGCTAGTTTCCTATATAAAATGTCATAAAGAACTTTTGCTCCAAACTATCCAAATATCGAGAGAATCAATCTTTCCAACTGATTTCCCTAAAGCTTCTAAATATTTTACCTATTGATCCGGGTGAGCAAAAACTAAATTTAACATGAGTTTGGAAACTTTTAGAATTCAGCAGTTCCGACGTTTGTGACAAATTCAGCCATTATTAATTTCACCCCAACTATAAATAGTTACTAAAATATATACCACAAATAGCGATGTTACTTTACCTCGTCATCTATATGCGAGAGAGAAATAGATTTTATCAATTGTTAGTCCGGGTTAAATAGAATTTTAATTTCTACTAATTTCTACACTCACGGAATGTATCATATATTTTTCTACCACGGTGATCGTATAAGGTAAACTGGTCAAACGTGATACTACCATTGTATTAAGTTCCATTACGTCTTGCCTGGGTTTTGTATCTTTCCTATTCTTGCTACAAAAGCATCAATGTTGAATATCGGTTTAAAGGGCAGGTCATTAAACTTATGCATATGATATTATCATCCTGGGCATGAATGGGAACACACCATAAACTTCTTTAATGTCTATAGGCAATGATTGTCTCTTTACTGAGCGTACTACAAACAGCTAACTTTCCGTTTCCTGTATCTCCGGAATCTTCACTAAATTACCAGGAAAGTACACCCTCTAAAACAAAAAATAATGATAAATCTGTTCGGGCATCTTACAGTGTACGGTGAACATACATAAATACAATGCCGATGAATTAAGAACCTCTTTTTCAGGAAGTATCTTCACGCCCGTATCCCCGAAGGGGTAGGCAGAGGTACAACAAGTGCACCCGCGATTAGCCGAGGATACTTGGTCCCACAAATGTGATAGGTGACAAGCCTATCGCCAACCGAGCACTTCCCAATCCTTTGTGTTTTTCAGAAAAGTGAAAAAACACTTTTTTTATGTGCCCGACTTGGGAATCGAACCTGGGATCTCATGTGGTTAATGCCAACGCTGGACCACTAGACCACAGAGGCGACTTTTCGGGAAGTTGTTTGAAAATAACCCAATGGTAATAACAATTTGCCTCACTAACTAATCGAATTCTAGATCTAGCTTACTACTAGACAATCGAGATAGCTTCATAAGAGAGTAAATAGAAATACTCCATATTTTTATTTGTAAATCACCAAGGGACATTCAAAATTTGTTGACACAGTTAATATTTTAACGAATAACAGAATACCAGATACAAAAGTTCAATAGCCTGGCTCGCTGTAAGTACAATTCTATAGAAAAATGCTTGGATTATTCACAAGCTTTTCGGATACACTCGGTGACCTTCGGCTGTTATCGTCAGACTGAACGTAGCGCTATATTTACGATTTGTATTCTTAAACAAACAACTTTATCGGTGCATATTATTATATCTTATTTCAATAGTAATAGAGTACATTTTTGAATATTCATTCGTTGAATGAATCAGTAACTCACAAAGAATCGGCCCGTGATAGCCTTTTCGGCGTTTTTCCGGCCATCTTTCTTCACATAAAGAAATAAACATGTGTACATATGTTAAGACCTTAACAGTATGTAAGATATATTCTTAGTTGTTTGTTGTTTTGAATACATTTGTTTCTATTTCTAGATTACACAATGAATAGATTGCAAAATGAGACAAAATATTAAGAAAATCATAAGGAAACTAAATTAATGGCTCTGCTGCTGAAAAAATTTACGTGTAGATAGAATGAAATACCATCTGCGTAGGTGATCCGGCTACTTTTTCCAAGCCACGCGCAATAACATAGTTAACAGCCACTAGTTTCCTTCACAGTTTTAAAATAACTTGTAAATCGCCTCTGTGGTCTAGTGGTCCAGCGTTGGCGTTGACCACATGAGGTCCCGGGTTCGATTCCCGGGTCGGGCACATACAAAAGTGTTTTATCAGTTTTCTGAGAAACACAAAGTTGCCCGGGATTGGAAAGTGCCCGGTTGGCGATAGGCTTGCCACCTATCACATTGTGGGACCAAGTATCTTCGGCTAATCGTGGGTGCACTTGTTGTACCTCTGCCTACCATTTCGGGGATATGGGCGTGAAGATAGTTTTTGTAAAAAGTTTTATGAAATAAAGTACTTGATTTCTTTTAAAATATTATTATTTAATGTAGGATAAATTTTTTCTTGTGTTTGTACGGGCTCTTTTGAAGAATAGACCTCCTGCTATTCTGCCAGACACTCGGTAACTTAAGGTCATATCGAGTTGATCTTTCTTGGTTAAAGTCAGGTATGTTCCAACTTAGGGAACAATCAAAGTTTCTTCAAAATCAAATCAGTGGTTGTTGATATTATATAGTATTTCTGGAGGGAACGTGCATTATATAGGTAAAAAGTTGCTTTATTTTTTTAAATTACTTTTATTACGTGGTTTAATCTATACATATAATAAAATCGTAGGAAAGTCAAAACTGTACATTGAATATTTTTTTAAAAGGATACTTGGGGCGTGATCTACGATCGATATCAAAGCCAAAAATATAGTTGTTAGAATTTTTGTTGGTTTGACTGTTTGTCTATGTATGTCCGGGGTAAACTCAAAAAGTACTGCATGGATTAACTTCAAATTTTGCATGAATATTACTAATAGTTTGGGTCAACATATAGGCTACATATTATCACGCTATCACCTACGGAGCTGTGCGGAGTAAACGAAGTCCGCGCGGACGAAATCGTGGGCAACAACTAGTAAACTATAAAATTTTAACTCTATAAAGCTACAAGTAACTGACTGTCACTCCTCCACCTCTGGAACCCTGTTTTAAATATTTACAAAGTCTATATGTATAGGAACTTAAGGGAAGTTTACCCTTTCAAACAAAATAAGAATGTTCTAAAACGTTCTAGAATAATTAAGAAACATAGGTAAAAAAGATATCAACTAATTGAGAATCTCTCTTTTCTTAAAGTTGGTTAAAAATAATCAGACTTTTCACCAACTACTAGTGTTGTCTCTCTTACAAACTTATATTAAAAAGGTCCACCGAAAGTACACGAAAAGTTACGGAAATAGTAAGTGGAAAGCATCCCATAGGATTCGCAATGTAATACTGGGGTTAAAAGTTTATTATATATGCTTTTGGGCATCTAGAATGTATTGGCTCACTCATAGGCGATAGCGAAATGTCAACATACGAACGTGTGTGTGTCTTTATATACTTATAAGATGTTACAAATCTTTGCTGGCGATCGGTGTGCAGCATCCATTCTAATATCAGCTGGCTTCGTGTCGCTGGCTGCCGGTGTACGCGCATCGTAACATCAGCTAACTTCATGTCGCTGCCGCCAATGCGCGCGTATCGTAATATCAGCTAATTTTATGTCGCTGGCCGCCAATGCGCGCGTATCGTAATATCAGCTAATTTTATGTCGCTGGCTGCCAGTGTTCGTGTACAAATTTCAAATCCTACGTGTCGAAATTTTTCTTTGTTGTTTTTAAAGTTTTTCCAAGCATGGGGTGAGTGCTAAAGCACAAAATAAATATAACTTAATCATGTCGTTTTTTGCTGGTAGCTGAAGGGTGTGCGCGCACGTCGTAAATAAGAGACGGATACTCCACCATACATGATACAATTATGGACTCTGAAAATGATATCATATGAAAAACAAAAAATTTTGCACATTTAAGCCATCTCAACAGAAATATAAGATATTTAGAAAAAGTGACTGCCATATTTATTGAAGAAAAGTCAGAAAGATATACGGTAAAGTGCGAATGCAAAAAGGTGGAAAGAGATGGAAAGAGGTGGAAAGTGGGGAAAAAGAGAAGGTAAATAAAAAAATGTAGAGTATAAAAACTTCCTTCCAACTCAGTGTTGCACGACACTCGGGTATTTTTAAATTTAGTAAAATTTTTACGACATAAGAAACAATGCGTTATATTTTTGTATATGTGGTCGATGATGTAGTGCTGGAACAAGTGGATGAGATTGTATATCTTGGATGTGCTTTTAGCAGGAATGGAAGGTACACCGCTGATGTTGAAAGAAGAGTGTGCGCAGGGAACAGACTGAATGGAGCTTTAGGGAGATTACTTGATAGCAAAATTTTAAGTCAGGGTATCCGTCTAGCCCTGCATAATCATGTGCTTATCCCAACGCTATTGTATGGAAGTGAGAGTTGGGTATGTCAGAAAAGGCATGAAAGTAGAGTCAACGTGGTCGAGATGAGGTCGCTAAGAAAAATATGTGGCGTGACACTCACGGACCGGGTTCGTAATGTCGAAGTGAGAGAGAGATTAGGTTTGAAAGAAAGTGTCGGTGTAAAGATGAGAAAGGGCATGCTCCGTTGGTTTGGACATGTAGAAAGAATGGTAGATGAAAGGTTAACAAAACAGATATACAACGCGAATGTGGAAGGATCTAGGTACCGGGGAAGACCAAGACTGACATACCACGATCAGATTGATTGAGTACTGTCCGAAGGTTGTGTTAAGAGTCTTCGCAACCGGCGTGTCTGTATAAAGAGAGTGATGAATGTGGAGGAAGCCAGACAAGCCTGCAAGAATCGTGATGTATGGCACTCGGTTCTCTCTGTCTACCACGTAAGGGATCTGGTGTGAAGATATGTATGTATGTATTTTTGTATAAAAAATAATTTCGGTATTTAATATTCGGTCTCTTTTCCCCTAGACTAATGTGAATATGATACCTAAATCGCTTACATTATTCATTTGGACATCAGAAAAACGCCGCAAGGTGTCACCGAGTACAACATTTCTCGGATCATCTGTGTCTGAACGTGAGTCCTTTCTTATAATCATAGAATCGATATTATTTTTATTATAAGAAAATACTAAATAAACATTATCGTCGGAGTAACACAAAATACGAGCGCTTTTAAAATAGCTATCGACTTTTAACATCAAAGATCTTAATACGAGTAATACATTGTCAACCGTGTGGCAGGGATCCAATGTATACATAAAAAGGAGCTCGAAAGGATAAACGACTCCCCTTTGAAGAACAGACCATGTGTTCTACTAAACGGTTTGCTAAACGAGTCATTAGTATCATGGCTAATAAACAGGTGGTAGGGTTTTGAATTGATTTCCACCGCTCTGGCACCACCGCCTTACTTTTTTTTTGTAGAAATAGCATCAATGCTTGTCATTTTCGGGTCCCAGTTTGGAGGTCTACAAACTTATATAAAGTGGCATTAATATTTTGCCACAAGAATAGCAATGAACTACAAACGATAATATAAGTGATGGTTATCTCTTTTCATCAGGAAAACTATGTTCGAATAACGGAAAAATATTAGCTGACGATTTACACAAGTTGGAGTTATTGGATTTTTTCTGCCGCAAATGCCCAACACTATGTAAAGGGCTTGTATTTGGTGGAGAGCCTTAACATTATGTAAGGAATCCCATTTATGAAAATCTAACATGCTCGATTAAAACCCAATATCCCCGTTCTGGCTTCCCTTCTACAATATCTATCTTATATATAAAAATCAATTGCTGTTCGTTAGTCCCGCAAAAACTCGAGAACGGCTGAACCGATTTGACTAATTTTGGTTTTGAATTAATTGTTGAAGTCCAGGGAAGGTTTAAAAGGTGAATATATATATATATATATATATATATATATATATATATATATATATATATATATATATATATATATATATATATATATATATATCAATTGCTGTTAGTTAGTCTCACTAAAACTCGAGAACGGCTGAACCGATTTGGCTAATTTTGGGTTTGAATTAATTGTTGAAGTCCAGGAAAGGTTTAAAAGGTGAGAAAATATAGAAAAAAATAGAGTAGTTAAAAAGGCAGAGCAACGTTTGCCGGGTTAGCCAGTTATTAATATAGAAGAAAATATTTATGTTTTTGTATGTTTGTAAGAAATAAAAAAACTAATGAACCGATCTTAAGCATTCTTTTATATTTACAAAGTTTTACTATCCAGGACATAGGTTACTTTTTACCCATCTGACAAAAGAAAGGAATAAATTTGTGTCACGCGAACAAAGTCACAAGTAACAGCTAGTAACTTAATATAGAACATACTAACAAAATAATAGAAATCTTTGGTAGTAAAACATTGAAGGGCAAATTTTATTACAGCTTTATTACCTAATCCAAAGTTAAACGAGAATAATTATATTTTCTTTAAAAATACTTAAAAGAGGTTTTAAGACTACCCAAAGACTTTAATATCAACCGTTAATTTCTCCTCGACCTAAATACAGACGCGAGACTCGATTTTCATGCTCCGCCAGTCTCATGATTTACTTTGCGAAATCCCCGCTGTTATTGTTTTGTCGGATAATATCTGTTCCTATACAAACAAAAAGCATCTTGCAATTATGCAATTTTACTTAAATGAAAAATTACCTAAGCAAATTATTGTATTTGTACTTGAAGTGAAAACTTTGTACTTAATTTTTAGACAGTTACGCCAAGGGTGGAAAATAAAATTTGGCACAGTTAAAGTTTACGTTGCAGAAGGGTGCATAAAACTAATATTTTTAAATTATTTGCGGTAGAAATACAACGATTATTTTTATATCATGAAATAGCAAGCAAGCTGATGGGTCTCCTGGTGGAAAGAATCAACCATTGCCTATAGACACTGAAGATGTTAATGGTGCGTTACTATCTTGTGGCGAGGTCTAATGCCACATGCATAAGTTTATTACGGAACGCGACAGTGACAAGCACTGACGCTATTATAGCAGCACAAATTATAAATTACACAAACGATAAAAAATAATTTTCTTTTTTCAAATTTTCCAACTCACTATCTGATGGCTGATTTTAGCAAAAAATAGCGTATGACATACAATTTTTTGAAGTGAAAACTTCTTTAGGCGCGTTGAGCGTTTTGGTAGAGGGTAAAATCCTCGGTTCGCGTCACCGACATGCTAATGATAATAGTATATCTATAGCTATGTTTTGCATATAGTTTTAATTACTCTCAACTTAATAGTTCCGTTTTCACTTCTATCGGCAGTCCCACGACTGCTACTGTTTTTTTATTTTATGAAAGATTAGAGTTTAGCGCATTTTTGAAGCTACTTAGAAACAAAGAAATTTCAAGTTTGGATTTTTAATTTTAAGTTGAAAATTTAAATGATAACTCACTTAACACAAATTCTCAAATTTAGGTCAATTTTTTAGTCATTTCTAATAAAGTTATGAGGTTGTGGTCGCCTCTGTGGTCTAGTGGTCCAGCGTTGGCGTTGACCACATGAGGTCCCGGGTTCGATTCCCGGGTCGGGCACTTAAAAAAAAGTGTTTTTTTAATTTTCTGATAAACACAAAGTTGCCCGGGCTTGGAAAGTGCCCGGTTGGCGATAGGCTTGCCACCTATCACATTTGTGGGACCAAGTATCTTCGGCTAATCGTGGGTGCACTTGTTGTACCTCTGCCTACTCCTTCGGGGATATGGGCGTGAAGATACTTTATGAGGCTGTTTATTTTATGCATAAATGCACAGTTCATAGAGAGATGATAACAAAATTGAGTGATACGGTTTGGTGATATAGCTATAAAACTATCACCAACATCCAAAATCTAATTATACCACTGGATAGATAAAGAATCAAAAAATTTCATATACTGAACATGAATTACGATATTTCCCGAATAGTGGGGTAGGAAGTATCGCTATTTTTAGTAAATTTTACTGCGTTACATATTTTGGATAATATGGTATATCTTTAGATTCAGAGCAACAATAAAATTCGATTAAGCTTTGTTTGAAAGCTCTTGTCAAGATTTATTGATTGTATAACTTCAAAAAATAGTTTTCAACGCTTATAGTAAATATATATAGCATTCAAGTGAAAAATACAGTGCAAAATTGTAATCAGCCACAAAAAGTTTTTAGAAACCACATAAAATTCAAGGAATGTATACCGTATGAAAGAAATTTTAAATAGCAATCTAATGATACCCATGAACCCCCATATGAAAAAGTGAAGAAGTGTCGAGAACGCAAAAAGATGAAAGCGTCCAATCCGATCAACGATGGCACCTGTACAATGCTGGCCTTAACGGCCTTTATGGCTTCACCGGTCGTAGGGACGAGCAGAGTGCTCAGCCAGGGCTTAAAGATATGGGGTCGTATGCCTTCCATCCTAAGGGAGTCTCCTGTGAGACCGATCCTCGGCTTAGGGGTGACGTCGTGATTTGTGATAAAAGGGTTGGCGGCATTGCTCCGTGTGTAGGTGTGTACCGTGTAGTGTTTTGGTATGTTTCGTTGGCCACAGTTATCAGGTCGTCGGGATCGGTGAGAACGTGGCGGGGCCTACGTAAGATGATCTCGGGATCTACGGGATCTCGGATGTAGTCTGCCGCAGTGGGTTAAGGTATGAGTTGGTGCGATTGAAATATCTTTTGGAAATATCTTGAAATACCAATACAAATAACAACAATACAAATAATAAATAAATACGGGGGAGTTGGCCAAACGCTACGCAGGGGTATGATAGAATAGGCTTTACGCAAATCTTGTAAAGTGTCACCTTGTGTCTAAGTGACACGAATGCGGAACACCTGCTGTGATCAACCCATGAGTGGAGAATGCACCCACTACACGGAATTCGGTAGTCGGTTAGTTACTCTCGCATGATAAGTACGAGTCTGTCGGGCACTCCCATACGGCATAGCTTATATATTAAGCCATTGTGCCAGATCTTATCGAACGCCTTCACGATGTCAAACAAGAGAGCACCGGTGGGAATCTGGAGTCCCGGGGCTGCATTTAAAGAGACACACACAGTCTCACATATTACATTTTAAATGTACTATGTGAGACTGTGCACTGAATCAGTGCAAGAGTGAGCTGCTCGGAAACCGAACTGCCTATTTACTATGAGACCGTTCTCGTAAACAAATGCCATAAGGCGAGATAGTATGATTTTTTCGTAGATATTGCCTAACGTATTGATTAGACTAGTAAGACGGTAACTACTGACATTATTTCGGGGTTTTCCCAGCTTGTGTATTCCTATGATGGTGACTTCTTTACACTCGTTCGAAAACGCACGACTCACTAATGCACTCCGCATTGAAGATGCACACTAGTAGGTATATAAGGGAGGGAGGGAGGTATTTAACTACTTGATTTGTGATTTTATCAGATCCCGAGCCTTTTTATTGCGTAGGTTTTTGATTATTTCACCTACTTCTTCGGTGTTTGAGGGTAATAGAGCGTCACCATCTGATAGTAGCGCCGCCCTACGCTCTACTTTGCTATCCACAAGATGGACATGGGCTAGACCATCTAGGTCCGTAGGCTGGTTTGACGGAGAACACTGTGATTGGAACGACGAATGAAAAATGTTACCATCGCAAGATGTTACGCATGATGTAGATGTATTCACGTAGGATGCACGGCTGTGTCTATGACACAGCTACAACCCGTTTTTATATAAATTTTTGAAACTGTTCCGGTGACAATTTTGTAAAAATTCATTAAAAAAATCGTAACTAAAAAACTGTGAAAATGGTAAACATATATATAAGTGTGATTCAAATACCTCTCAACATGAGGCATCTAAAAAAGATTGGACATCAGTTTTCTAGCTACCTTGCATAAAAATCACGTGTCGTATTTTTTTTTTGTACATTTGGTATGGGAATAGGTCGTAAAGTATATTTCATGCAGCTAGGTGATTAGGGTGTCCCCCATGGATTAAATGGATATGTCTTCCAAGGCATTTTCTTAGCATTGCTTGCGTTTTCACACAGAAATACAGAATTTATATTACTAAGCAATGAAATAAAATCACTTCAAGGCTAATGTTTAAACCTTGTCATCTCATTCGGTATGATAAAACAGTACAAGTTGGCTTATTTCTATTTTTTCACAATTTAATATATCTACAAATGCATTACACTTTAGACAGTGGAAGGAGTCTTTGGTCATAATATGCACGGCGACAGTTTTTCCTCTCAATGGCGTGTATCTTAGTATTTATGTGGTCTGTGGTGTCTACGTACAGTTTTCATTTTATTTACTAATTGTTTTTTTGATTTGGCCTTTCACATATCCTTTGTGCGAAAGTAAGTTTGTTTGTATGTCTGTTACGCGTTCACGTCTAAGTCACTTAACTGGTTTTGATGAAATTAGGATGAAGATAGTTGAAGATCCGGAGATACTCGTGGTTTATATGAAAAATTATATCAATGACATGCATATTTACTTGCGAGCGAAGTGGTGTGGGTCACCTAATATTTTATGCTAGCGCACAAATACTGTCGATTTATTAAATTCTGTTCTGAGATTAGAAATTCTTGTATATATTCCAAAGATGTCCTTATAATAATACCCTTATGGCCTCACGTCAAGGGTTAAAAAGGGCCCTAAGTACGTCGATAAAAGGTTGACGGCTCAGCATTTGATAGACTGTAGTATAATAAGGTTTGACCGGTGTGCAGCTATGAATATATCAATGCTTCAGAGTGAATACGTTATAAGGGACATTGGTGTCTAGAGAATATTCTAACGTGTGATGGAAGTAATAAAATAGAATTTCTTGAATTTAAGAACATCTAAGTAGTGAATAAGGAAATGTATTTCTATGACGTAAGCTGACTAAATACTGACACATTGTGCCAATGAAAAATTAAGATAGAGTTAAATTATTTTAATTGCTGCAATATATTTTTGGTGAAGATCTGAATGAATGAATACTCTTTATTGCGCACCAAAATTTACAAAAACAGAATAAGTATAGGTAATAATTATGTTGATATGACCATCCACATATAACAAGCCAGGCAAGGCTCTTTCTGGCTGCTGTCCATAATAAGATGTTTTTTTAAATATCATAAGATAGTAAACAAACTGATGGCTCTCCTGATGATAAGCCTATAGACACCAAAGATGTTGATGGTGCTTTATTATCCTGTGGCGAGGTCTAATGCCACTTGTATACGTTTACCGGCTACTTTACCCTCCAAACCGGAACAAGATAGTGCCAAGCACTGAATCTATTGTAGCAGGAATAGATAAGGCGGTGGTACCAGACCCGGGCGAGACAATGCAAAAGTCCACTGCCTAGTAGTCACGATGGTAATATTATAGTTTAGTCAGAAATTCCATATTTAATCTTATAGCGTCAAGATTAATATACACATCACCTATAATATATATAGCAGCAAGGCTTTATTTGATATATGTATTCATAACTAAATAATAATTAATGTATTACACAATTCTATAGATTAATTATTACAATATCGTTATATTAAAATTTCAACCTGCGTTGTAATTAAATTAATAACCGCTACATATTTTGCACGTGTAATTTATCATGTTTTCGATTATTTAATTTCCGTGAAATGAACCTTAAATAGTTTATCATTATTACTATCAAACATTATTTATACAAGTCGATATGAATTACATATAGTTCACGCATTATTTTTCCACTGACTGCAGCTTTATACGCGACTACATTATCATGTCGTCGATATATTTCTTCGTACAATTTTCATCTTTTATTTCAGCCTCTTAGGGACCTATTTTCAAAAAAGTTAACATATGTTTGACTCCATATTCTCAGCTATTTCTATGCTAAATTTCATCGAAATTGTAGGCACACAGACAGACTCGCATTTATAATGCGGCCCACTCACGAAGCGAAACCAACGCACGTGTGTTTGAAATCGCACAAAAATATGTTTTACATTAGGTAAAAAGTTTCTTTAATTTTTTAAATTACTTTTATTACGTGGTTTAATCTATACATATAATAAAATCGTAGGAAAATCAAAACTGTACATTGAATATTTTTTTAAAAGAATACTTGGGGCGTGATCTACAATCGATATCGAAGCCAAAAATATAGTTTTTAGAATTTTTGTCTGTTTGTCTGTATGTATGTCCGGGGTAAACTCAAAAGGTACTGCATGGATTTACTTCAAATTTTGCACGAATATTACTAACAGGTCGGGTCAACATATAGGCTACATATTATTACGCTATCACCTACGGGGGAGTAGCAGTGCGGAGTAAACTAAATCCGCGCGGACGAAGTCGCTGGCAACAGCTAGTATTCAATATTTCAACGTTTTTCTAGATCAGTGTAGTCTAATATCATCACCAGTACAACCGCCACCATATTAAATTCAAGAATCAGTTTGTTTGTTTTCCTAACTCATTATACAATAAGTTAGTTGAGTAAATTTGTAAAATTGCTTAATAATTTATCTTATTAGGTATATTAACAAAAAACTATTTTTTTTTGTGTTAAATAACTATTTTTTATACTAAAACTATCTCATTTTAAAATTAATATTAAAATTCACAATGAAAATGCTCTGAACTGTCATGACGTGATAATAAAATCACGCCGTGGTAATATCTACATTACATACTCTTTGGTTTCTATGAAAATGACAACATCAACATGTTTTACCGCGGCGTGACGTAACTCTTCCAGATCTGCGTTCACATGACTTAATGTTTATTTTTGCCGAATTTATATCCTAAAAAGTATAATTAATCTTTATATTTTAAAATAAATATTAATTTCGTTTTTTTATCATCCGTATTGTTTTTGTCCCCCGTGTTGGTCCGGGCTACTTCAAAGAATTAGCTAACTGCCGTTCTGCCAGGCAGGTCGTAAAAGGCAACCGTTTGGTTATGCGAGTCACTACTAGGTGGCTAGATATCATCGTGGCTACTAGGTGGTAGAGTTTTGCATTGTCTCGCCCGGGTCTGGTACCACCGCCTTACTAAATCCTGCTGCTATAGCTTCAGTGTTTGTCGCAGTCAGTGTTTGTCGCAGTCGTGTTTCAGTTTGGAGCGTATGGTAGCCGGTAATCTTATGCGTGTGGCATTAGGCCTCGCCATAAGACAGCAACGCACCGTTAACATCTTTGGTGTCTATAGGTGATGGTTAACTCTTTCCATCAGAAGACCTATCTGCTTGTTTGTTATCTTATGGTATAAAAAACTCCATATCATAATTGATCAATAAAAATTACAATAAATGATTAATTCTTATTGGAGACAAGCCTATTTCTTATATACACAAATTGAACAAAACATGTAAAGTTGCATTACTGTTTAGTGTATACCCAAACTGTGGTTTTAACAAATTAATCACCAACAAACCAAGTGGACATTAATTTATTACAGAACATAGATAAATGGAGTCTACATTTTTATCACTCACTTAGCGTTTAAACCCCTACTCAATTACAATTCTTTCAGCCCCAGAGACGAGTATTTAACACTCAAATGCTCCCCGGGGTCTCAAGTTATAATTCGTCTCTGTCTTTTGCGAGAACCGTTAAATTCTGGTAGTAAAAGTTTTACCACTGCTATTTTAGCTTATCTTTATTTCATTATTTCCTTTAATAATACACTGCTCAATGCTTATTATTTAGTGGTCGAAATTCGGTGTTTTTCTAACTAATTCGGTGTTTTTGTAACATAATTTCAATATATTTTTCGCACTATACTCTCCCAAATCTCAGGAGATTATCTGACCTCACGTATGAATGAGTGCTCCATGCGTGCAATGTTGACAAATTGCTTCACGTTCTAATATCGTACTATATATATTAATATTTGAACGTTGACATTTAACTCAAATGTTTCTTGGACCTGGAATTCCATATCTTTGAAACCGAGCTTTCTTAGACCTGGAACCTTGATAAATCGATTTCTTGACCCGAAAAAATCCTAATTTGTGACTTTCATGAAAATCGTTGGAGCCGATTCCGAGATTCCAATTATATATATATATATATATATATATATATATATATATATATATATATATATATATATATATATATATATATATATATATATATATATATATATATATATATATTTTATATCATAAGATAGCAAACAAGCAGATGGGTCTCCTGATGGAAAGAGTCAACCCTCGCCTATAGACACCAAAGATGTTAAGTTAATGGTGCGTTGCTATCTTGTGGCGAGGTCTAATGCCACATGCAAAAGTTTACCGGCTACTTTACCCTCCAAACCGGAACACGACAGCGACAAGCACTGACGCTATTGCGGCAGGAATAGGTAAGGCGGTGGTACCAGACCCGGGCGAGACAATGCAGAACTCTACCACCTAGTAGCCACGATGGTAGTGACTCGATAGCCATTCGGTCGCCTTTTACGACCTGCCTGGCAGAACGGCAGTTGGCCTATTCTACAAAGGAGGCCGGGACCAACACGACGAAAAACTTCAAGACTTTTCTTCAAGACTTCTTCCTGATACTTTTAGTTACAAGTTTCCGGCGATGACTGACTTGATGATGGCCGACTTGGGTATTTATAGGCCCAAGAAACAATGTCGAAACATAAAGATATTCGAATTAGATTTTTTATATTAGGGGTACATTTATTAGGAACTCATTAGAAGACATAATTTCAAATTTTAAGAAAATAATTTTGATATACATTGTGTCATGTCAAAATTATGAAAATCAAAATAATGGAAAATGTTTATAAATAAAAACATTAATACAGCATGAAATAGAAAGTAAAACATAACCAAAATACAAAGAGAATACATAAAAAATGTAAGTAGCCAAATAACTCTCGTAAGACAAATTCAAAATATAGAAACATTACAAAATATAGAAACACAACAAATAAACGCAAACGTTGTTTTGACGTTCAAATTACTTGAATTAAATATTTTGGTGGCGTACTTAAGAGAGGAGAAAGAGGGTTAATTGAGATAAAACCTACATATATCATATTTTAACTTGGACCAAAAAATAGATATCTTCAAAATTTCACTGAAATCGTTTCAGTAGTTTCGGAGTCCATCGCGGACAAACAACGTAACACGTAATTTATATATCGCACATCTTGATCTAAACTGAGGCAACTTAAAAACGGTTATTTTTCAAGTGATCAAATAAACGTATATCTGCATTTTTTTGGGTAAGTACTTATACAACTTAATTTGTTTCTATCTTAGATTAAGGCAACTACTGCCAAAGGATTCTATAAACAATAAATGACTTGCAAAATATTACTGTATTTAAAGCTGGAGCTAAAATTTGATAGTTTTATCTCCACCTATTTTGAGTTGTCTCAGTTTAGATCTAGGTGTGCGATATATTAAGATTTATTTTAACTCATGTTTACTCTTTTAATATCCTGTTACGTAAATAGTTGAGTAAGTTACTGATTTTGTCCCGATTTTCAAAAATCGAGTTTTTACCACTTCTCTACGTATTGAGGTTCTAAGCTACTAGGAGGTTCTAGGTTCACGATGACGTCAGTATGTCTCTATGTATGTATGCGTGTATGTAAACATGTCATAACTTTTGAACGTTTGACCGATCGAAACGCGGTTTATGACATTTGATTGGGTTCCGCCAAATTTTAATATTCTAAAAATTTTAATCTATTCAGCCCAGAAGATATTAAGAAATTTTAAAAAACACTCAAAAAATTTCAACATAACAATGTTGTTTTACAATAATTTTCAAATTAATGTACCAATCAAAATTAGTTTATATTATCATTGATGATTTTTTTTTTTTTCTATCAGAGGCAAACCGGCAGATGGGTCTTCTGATGGAAGGAGTCAACCATCGTCTATAGACACCAAAGGTGTTATAATGGTGCGTTGCTATCTTGTGGCGAGGTCTAATGCCACATGCATAAGTTTACCAGCCGGTAAACTCAACCTCACCCTCCAAACCGGTACACGACAGCGACAAGCACTGACGCTATTGCGGCAGGAATAGGTAAGACGGTGGTACCAGACCCGGGCGAGAGAATGCAGAACTCTACCACCTAGTAGTCGCGATGGTAGTGACTTGCATAGCCAATCGGTCCCCTTTCACGACCTGCCTGGCAGAACGGCTGTTGCCCTATTCTTCAAAGAAGCCGGCGACCAACACGGGGAGAAATCAAATTCGAATCAAGTTTTCAAAAGTTGCAGCTTTTCAAAATATATTAAAATTATGTTGTTTATAGCAAATCTTACTTCATATTTATAAAATTTTAGCCTAATACACTGATTCATTTCAAGATCTTATCGACTCTTCTACCTAAAAATACTTATCAAATTAATGATCAAAATAAGTTGATTCGTTTTAGGAATTATCAATGGCAAAAATGATCGAAAAAAGTTTTTCGACATTTCTACGTTTTTCAACCTATCGAATTTAAGTTGGTAAAGAAAATGGGCGTAAATTGACAATCCAAAATTTAAGGACCAAAATTTAAAAAAAATACAGACTACAGTTCTTTATCCATATTTTTTTATTATAAAAGGTCTTTATTATTTTGTTATAAATAAAATTACTATTTAGTTTTTTATTATAAATAAAATTATTGTTGCAACTGCACTTGTGTGTAATATTTTTCAATTATTTTTTTAATTAAATAAGTTGTAAATAATACCACCCTCTGTATTATTAATAAAGAATTTCGAATATTAATAAATACAGAATTTAAAGTCTGTAATTATGCATACTAATATTATAAATGAGAAAGTAACTCTCTGTCTGTCTCTTCTTCACGCTTTAACCACTGAACCAATTTGAATGAAATTTAGTACATCGATAGTTTAAGACCTGAGAGACGATATAGGATAGTTTTTATCCCCGAAATCTTTCGGGAACAGGATATATGTGGGTTTATATTTTAGAAATTCTTCCACGCAGACGATGTCGCTGACACGGCTAGTTTAAAATATATTTAAGCTTTTTAAGAGTTAGTGACTATATCATAAACTCACGAAACAAATATAAAGCATGAACTAGTGAATATATGCTTGTTATAAATCATGCAAATATAAAAAAAATCTAGATTGACAATACACCGGATATAAAGTCATATAATATATATGACGTTTTTCTACTTTTTTCTTTAATTCTTTTGTAAATATTGCCTTTGTAAATATTGTATTTTGTTGTTGCCTTTGTTCCCTTTCTCGTTTACTCGCGACAAATATAGATTTATATCAAAGGATACAAGTTTCTCTACTCCGAAAAACTGTTTCTATACTCCGAAAAACCATACAAAATTGCTTAAAAATCATATTAACAGTTGTTTGCGTCTATTCAGAAAAAAAAATATTATTACTATTGTCTGTCACTACTTTTATTTTATACGATAACTAACAATCAGATGGTATTCTAATATAGACAACCGTCGCCTATAAACACTAGAGATGTTAATTGTGTGGATATCCATGTGGCAGGGATGGATTATGAAATGCATAAGTTTAATGGCTACCTTAACTTCCAAACCAGAACACAGCAGCGGCAAACACTGAAATTATTACGTCAAGAATAGATAAAGACGTTATCACAATCCGGGTGAAACTTTTTTTTTTATATATTTTACTTATACCCCTATCGTAGACAAGACCTTTGTTATTATAATTAATCATTACGGTACAATCGAATATATCTACTACTGGTACCCTTATATTTGGGTTGGACCCAGTTTGGGTTGGGTCAGTTATATATATTATAAAATATATATGTCGTATCTTCATTTACTATAGATTACATATTTATAATTTTCACATTTATATGCATAATGACTCCTTGCATTAAATTTATTTTAACGGGCACAACTTTGCTCTTTCTGTCTCCTTCCTCTTTTTCTCTTTTATTTTTATGAATGTTATTTTTCTTTTCTCAATTTGTTTTAGACTTTTCTTTCTCTCTTTTTTTTCCAGTTTTCGGGTGACACGTTGCAGAACCCTACCTTCTAGTTAGTTATCACGATCATAATGTATCAGTTTTTTTTCCTTTCCCGAGATGCCTAGCAGTAAGGCAGTTACTCTATTTTTCAAAATAGGTTGCGATTGACATGAGGAAAACTAAAATTCTATTCATACATTTATACCTGTGTTATTGTTAAGCACCAAAATTTTTAAATGTCCTGTTTTATGAAGTAGTGATTGCCCATTGATCTTAATTCAACCATAAACTACACAATAAAATCTCTTGTAAGTTTAACATACACATAACTGACCGCCCCGTTGGTCGAGTGGTTTGCGACCCTGACTACGCAATCGACGGGAATCGGGTTCGATCCCCGACGGGGACAAGCATTTGTGTGATGGGCATAAATGTTTGTATTTCCGGGTTTGGGTGTTTATTAAGTATATTCAAGTATTTATATATGTATTTCTATGTATTAGTATCGTTAACTAACATCCATAAACAAGCAAATAATTTGCTTACTTTGGGGTTAGATCAGTAAGTGTAATTTGTCCCGTGAATATTTATTTATTTACTATTTTATTTAATGTAACATTTTTTTGCGTATTGCCACCTAGAGTTACATAAAGATCTAAGCTAGGAATTTTAAATAAGTTTTTTAAAAGATATTTTGACGGTACAAAATCACATCTAAGCTTAGTGGTAGAAACGGCGAATTATAAACCTTCTCACCGACATGATACAGACAGAAAAATGACCACACGACACACCTAAACACGCGACACTGGCGCCGACAGCTGTGACCCAATGTTTCGCCCGTCAGTAAACCCAGGCTAAGGTCAGCTGAAAGACAAAACAATGTTATTAACCCTTTAATCGCAAATCACGACTCCATCCTAAGCCAAGGTCCGGTCTTTTAGGAGACACCCTTAGGGCGGAGGGCGTACAGTACCCACCTTAAAACTCTGTCTGAGCACTCTGCTCGCCCACACGCCCGGTGAAGCTGCGAAAACATTGCGAAACACACACACACACTCACACACACACATACACACACACACTTTAGCTAACATCATGTATATAATATATAGTGTGTGTAATCTATACATATAATAAAATCGTAGGAAAGTCAAAACTGTACATTGAATATTTTTTTACAAGAATACTTGGGGCGTGATCTACAAGCGATATCAAAGAAAAATATAGTTTTTAGGATGTTTGTCTGTTTGTCTGTATGTATGTCCGGGGTAAACTCAAAAAGTACTGCATGGATTTACTTCAAATTTCTCATGAATATTACTAACAGGTCGGGTCAATATATAGGCTACATATTATCACGCTATCACCTATGGGGCAGGAGCAGTGCGGAGTAAACGAAGTCCGCGCGGATGAAGTCGCTGGCAACAGCTAGTTTCTAATATTCCCGAAGAAGTAGCCAGAGGTACAACATACTAAATTTGCCGGAAATTTAAAAGTAACCCTTTATTTTATATATAAATTATCATTATTCACACATATATGTATGAATAATGATGACTTCTATTTTTATTTTAATGTACTTCTAATGCATATTAAAAAAAATCTTTACTCCTCCGCAATGTAAATTTAACACTGACAAATTTTATGCTGCAGCGTTTGTGTAACTGTCCTAAAAAGAGTTACAAAGTTTTTTGTTTCACATATTAATACACAGGTTATAATATTAGCTTAATCGATCATTGCACGTTCGTACAAGGTCTCAAATGAATCCTTACCATGTAAGATCAAACGTGTACGTAACGTTATAACATTATATTACGTACATGAATAGGCGATAAAAGTTCAAAGATATCAATATTACTCGTAACAACTCGTAACAAAAGGAAAGCAATTTGTATCAATAAGCGACCAACGTAGCTCATATAGGAGACATTATAACTTTTGTTTAACGTCTTAAACCTGTACATACATTTTCTGTGAATACGCTCACACGCTATTAATATGTATAGCATAGAAAAAAAACAGAACTGACTTGCTCCTATATCCTCCTAGTGTACACAATTTTAAAATATATTTCATATGATCTAGTACTTAGGCTACCTAACACATTTTTCATATAATTATATAGCAATTTCACATATTAGATGCTTTCCTGGTGGAAAGAGACAAGCAGCGCCTATAGACACCAAAGATGTTAATGGTGCTTTGCCGTCCGTGTCTACCGGCTAACACCCCCCAAGCTGAAACACAACAGTGACGAGAATTGACGCTTTTCCTATAAAATTATCAGAAGATTCGAAACACTGGTCGGTTTTAAGTTTGAAAACTAGGTGCTTTTAATTATTTTAAACACTTGAGTGTCCGATGTTCAAATAGCTAGCGGCCATGACTACACAATCGATGACACACAGGCTCAATTCACCACAGGGACAAGTGTTTATGTGATGAACACAATATGTGTTCATCACATAAACATACATAAATACTATGTATATCATTGACTAACATAACACAATATATCACAAGTAAATACTTTTGTGTTAGATCAATTCATGTAATTGGGCCAAAAGAAATTCCAAAGTTACAAATATATGTGAAATACTGATTTTTTATTCTAAATATTTAAATTTTCATCTATTTCTAAGTAACGACCAGGCAACAAGTATGTGTCAATTACAGATAAAAAAAGACGTGTGGCACTCGGAGACTGCCGCGGTAAAGCTATTGCATAGCATTTTTTATCAACTTATGCAATTACAATTATATATTTATTTTATTTATGTAGTATTTTTTTCTTTGTTTTTTTTTCTTTGATACTAATTCAAGTTACACTTTGAGCGTGGTGACCGATAAAAAACAATTTTTTCTTTTATTAAATAAATGAGATGTTAATATTGTTCAAAATATTTTTATTATCTTTCAATACATGTCGGTCCTTCAGGAATATTTAATAAATGCACTTTGTTTATTCATATTTAAAACACTTTGTACACAAATGGTGTTGGTCGTGTTGGTCCCGGCCTCCTTTGTAGAATAAGCCAACTGCCGTTCTGCCAGGCAGGTCGTAAAAGGCGACCGATTGGCTATCGAGTCACTACCATCGTGGCTACTAGGTGGTAGAGTTCTGCATTGTCTCGCCCGGGGCTGGTACCACCGCCTTACCTATTCCTGCCGCAATAGCGTCAGTGCTTGTCGCTGTCGTGTTCCGGTTTGGAGGGTAAGGTAGCCGGTAAACTCATGCATGTGGCATTATACCTCGCCACAAGATAGCAACGCACCATTAACATCTTTGGTGTCTATAGGCGATGGTTGACTCTTTCCATCAGGAGACCCATCTGCTTGTTTGCTATCTTATGACATAAAATAAAAATAAATAAAATAAATAAACAAATTATACGAGTACAGATATTCACTGTTGTACGTAGATGATAAATACCTATACACCCATATACTTTCTCACAAACAGCTGATTACGGTAGTTTTCCAATACAACCAATGCCATCTAAAGGCGGGTTGCTGAACTAAAGAGACAAGCGTGATCTTTCAAAAAGTCATTAAAAGTTCTGGTATTTATCGATAGATGGAAAAACTGTAAAGTATCACCGCTGTGCCGGTCGGAGTGGGGGGTGTTAGGTTATTTTCGTTACAGAATTTCTAGATTCGGCCTCCACGCTCAAAGCCCGCGATGGAAGCTATGCAATAGCTTAAAAATAAAGACTACATGATTGCAACATGAGCAAGTACTGTCTTATCAAATTAGAAAATAAAGGCAGGCAGGTCGTAAAAGGCGACCGATTGGCTATGGAGTCACTACCATCGTGGCTACTAGTTGGTAGAGTTCTGCATTGTCTCGCCCGGGTCTGGTACCACCGCCTTACCTATTCCTGCCGCAATAGCGTCAGTGCTTGTCGCTGTCGTGTTCCGGTTCGGAGGGTAAGGTAGCCGGTAAACTTAGCATGTAGCATTAGACCTCGCCACAAGCTGCGCCCCATTAACATCTTTGGTGTCTATAGGCGATGGTTGATTCTTTCCATCAGGAGACCCATCTGCTTGTTTGCTATCTTATGATATAAAAAAAAAAACACGATTAGCCGAAGATACTTGGTCCCACAAATGTGATAGGTGGCAAGCCTATCGCCAACCGGGCACTTTCCAATCCCGGGCAACTTTGTGTTTCTCAGAAAACTGAAAAAAACACTTTTTTTTAATGTGCCCGACCCGGGAATCGAACCCGGGACCTCATGTGGTCAACGCCAACGCTGGACCACTAGACCACAGAGGCGGACCATAAATATTTACGGGACAAATTACACTTATTGATCTAACCTCAAAGTAAGCAAATTATTTGCCTATGTTATGGGTGTTAGTCAACGATACTAATACATAGAAATATATAAATAAATACTGCAATATATTTAATCAACACCTAGACCCGGAAATACCAACACTTATGCTCATCACACAAATGCTTGTCCCCGTCATGGATCGAACCTGAGCCCCGTTGATTGCGTAGTCAGGTTCGCTAACCACTTGAGCAACTGGGCTCAAATTGCGATATTGTTTGACTGCAACGGTCGCGTGGCCACCTACCAGCTCTTATGTGTATACTAAATTACATTTTACCAAAAAAAAAAAAATGTTATGTACACATCTAGAAATATTTTTACTTGTTTATATATTTGTACAAAAAATGTATGAAAGAAAATGAATGAAGTGGTGTATCATATTAACAGAATAATCTATATATATATATATATATATATATATATATATATATATATATATATATATATATATATATATATATTCATTAGTCATTCATTAGTCTCGCTAAAACCCGAGAACGCCTGAACCGATTTGGCTAATTTTGATTTTGAATTAATTGTTGAATTCCAGGGTTCCATTTAAAAGGTGAGAAAATATAGAAAAAAATAGAGTAGTTAAAAAGGCAGAACAACGTTTGCTAGGTCAGCTAGTGTATATTAAAGTAAATAAAAACTTATGTATGTAGCATTAACATTCCGCCATTACGATAACAACACACTATTAACATCTTTGAAGTCTATAGGCGATAGTTGTCTCTTTCCATCAGGAGAGCCATCTGCTTGTTTGCTATCTTAAGATATAAAAAATAAACTTAAAAATGTTTCCTCAATTTCAGATGTCGTATAAAACAGATAAAGAAATAATAATGCAATATCTTATCACTTAATACTCTTGTACTGTTTCAAATTAGTTTCAATTGCATTAAAATGGAGTTTCGCTTTCACTTGTTTCGTGACTAGAATTTCGTAGATTGTTAAATGGAGAGTAAATTTTATGAGAGGGAACATTTTAATCTGTTCCTGATATTACATAATTCACGGGACAATTTTCACTTACTGATCTAACCCCAAAGTAAGCAAATTATTTGCTTGTGTTATGGGTGTTAGTCAACGATACTAATACATAGAAATACATATATAAATACTAGAATATATATAATAAACACCTAAACCCGGAAATACAAACATTTATACTCATCACACAAATGCTTGGCCCCGTCGGGGATCGAACCCAAGCCTCGTTGATTGCGTAGTCAAGGTCTATAACCACTCGACCAACGGACGGTAAAATTTACATGAACTGAACAGGTACAGCAAATATGAGTTTACCTAATAGAGGTCGTCATCGTCGAATAAATTAGAGACGTCATAATGAATTATCAATTTGAAAAGCGTCTCCGAGGACTCAGGCCTACATTTTTTAGAGAACGGATAGCAAAAGAGAAAAAAAGATAAGTACTATGCTGTCATAGTATAAAATGTTAAATCAGAACGGTTAGAACGGTTTTGTTTTTAGTTTAAACTTGTAATTGCCCTAATGATGCTTATATAAGCGAAACCGGTTGGATAATATATATAAAAGTTTATTGTGAAACAGTACAAGTGTTATCGATATAAAATATTGTATGAAATGAAGTTTCACCAAGTGCCGACGATAAAGAGTGTTGAATATAATGAGAAAGAAGATCATATAAGTGAATACCACCACTCTTACATAGCTGAAATACTAGGTGTCTTATAAGTAACTAAATTATCAGTTTTCAACAACATATACGCTTTTTTTCATCATATCGGTTCTCAGTAACTTTCGCCTGTAATTGTTTCTTACATAACGATGGGAACAATTTCCCTGATAAGGCCTAATTTGCCCCTTGTAGAGCTGCAAATGGTTGGCCAGTTTGGGGCAATCAAAAGTTATTTAGCACTGTAACTATAGACAGGCGAGGCAAGACAGGTGAAGCGTATTTCATAAGCGCAGTGCAAATCAAATCCTTAATTACTGTTATTGAGCTCGAAACAATGTAAAATAAGCCATGCTTAGGCATTTAATTGGCTTATTGCATGATGTATTTTAACGTGTAGCTGCTATCTTAAATCCAAAATAGTCGAGACGGTTTGGAGGGTAAGGTAACTGATAAACTTATGCATGCGGCATTAGCACCCACACAGTATACATACGTATGATTTTAGCCTTTTTTTTCAATCCCGCCAATCCGGTGCGGGATCCCGTTCAATTTACGACCAGGGTTAGTCCCGCCCATAGCATGCCGGTATTGAAATCCTTATGTTTGTCATAATATTGAAATGACTGACATACATGAATATTTTTTGATAATTTTTTAAACAGCTAAATATACTATATCCGACTTGTTAAATCTTTATGTTTTTAAAGTTAATATTATCGACTAGCTGCAGCGTGCAGCACGCTACATTATAAATGTTTTTTGGTGAATCCGGCGGGACCACTTAACTTTTCCGGGATAAATATAGCCTATGTGTTATTCTGGGTTTTAAGCTACCTACATACCAAATTTCATTGTAATCGGTTCAGTAGTATTTGCGTGAAAGAATAACAACCATTCATACATACATACAAACTTTCGCATTTATAATATTAGTAGGATCTATCAGAAGTACTATCTAGAAGACTTATAACTTTACCTAGTCTTTCAATTATAATCAGTATGATGCTCCTTGCATTTTTATTTGTTAGTAATTTGGCTTCAAATTCAGCACGACAAATACTAAGCACCAATGTATATTTGACATGACTAGTAGAATAAATATTCACGGGACAAATTACACTTACTGATCTAACCCCAAAGTAAGCAAATATTTGCTTGTGTTATGGGTGTTAGTCAACGATACTAATACATAGAAATACATATATAAATACCAGAATATCTATATATATATATAAATCAATCCCTATTTTCCTTGGTCATGACATCACGTCTGAATGGCTGGACCAATTTCGGTATTTTTTTTTTGTTGTGTTTGTAATTGTAATGAGAAGGTCCTTATGAAAGAAAATATTAAAAAAATTGCGCGGAAAATTAGAAAATTTAAAAATACTTAACCACCATATAAAGTTTAATGCCATTTTGGCTGCGTGGAAGGACAATCCCGTAGACTTATATAAATTACGTGTCACGTTGTTTGTCCGCTATGGATTCCTAATATGTAAGGCAAAACAACGTTTGCCGGGTCAGCTAGTATATAATAAACACCCAAACCCGGAAATACAAACATTTATGCTAATCACACAAATGCTTGTCCCCGTCGGGGATCGAACCCGAGCCCCGTTGATTGCGTAGTCAGGGCCGCTAACCACTCGACCAACGAATTTGCATCCTTTCATATACTATCATTTGAGTCACGTTGCATTTTTCATTCGCCTGAAAGCTGATTTCATTATAACTGAACGCAGTAGACACGTATCACTCAGCTCAAATCTTCCAAGCACCAATTTTAATTTTTCCAACAAAACCTTAGTTTAGTTTGATAATTTAAACTTCGTTAAATAAAAACGTTCCATTATTTGGCGATATGTCCTTTTTGTGACCATTATCATTCAAAAGATAACATATTTTCTTAGTCTCGTACAGAAAAAAAAATGGGTGTGTGTACTTATGTACGCGCGTGAGAAGTTATACTTTTAGTAATATCAATCAAAATATTCAATTGAAATCACTACTGAATATAATTTATTAGCACATATATAATTCGCACTTGTATGAAACTAAAACACGTGTTGTGAATGTATAAACTAGAAACATGTTGATAAATATTATAAATATAAAAACAGTGATCAGAGGTGACGAGCGTACCAACATGCGCGACTAATATCGAGGTTCAATTTCTATTTTGTTGGTAGCTTTTTTTCGAGACTTAATGAGCGGTTAAGCAGACAGCTTCATACTGTTAATTTTGTGTCACAGATGCGCGCGCATCTTAAAATTTCACTCTCATCATTTTTTCATAACGCGCCTAAAGAAGTATAACTTCAAAAAGTCACTGTTGTTAGATGAAATACTAACGTTTCTAGTTTAGAGATTTAGTTTGTTATCATGAGCCCCATTGAAAATTTATGAATAACGAGATTAAATTTGACGTCAAAAAATTGGTTTGTGTAGAAGTTTTAAACGGTTTTGGATTCATGGCACAGAATAAATAAATATCAATGATTAACTTAAAAAGTTTTTTAGATAAATATCCAATACCAGGCATATTATTGCTGAAACCTATTTTCACTATATAAAATAGCAAATAATTTGATTACATAATATGAAACCGTCACGGCTTGTATAGACTTTTTATCTTCCCGCTGCGTAAGTAGTATAAGGAAGTTAACTGATTTTGCCTCAATTTTCAAAAATCGAGTTTTTTAATGTGTGTCCGGACCCTTTTATAAGATAGACCAACTGCCGTTTTGTCAGGAATATCGTAAGAGGCAACCGATTGGCTGTACGTGTACCTACTATCGTGACTTCTAGATGGTAGATATTCGCAACGTCTCGCATGGATATATGGTACCACCGCCTTACCTGTTCCTATCGCAATAGCGTCAATGTTTGTCAGTGTCGTGTTCTAATCTGGAGAGTAAGGTAGTCTTATGCATGTGGTCTTAAACATTTTTGGTGTCTAGAGGCGATGGTTTCTCTTCCCAGGTAAAAAACATTATAAGTAACAGTTTAAATTTTATACCATTAATATGTTATAGATTATTACCTTCTTCTCAAATTATCCTACTTTTAGGTAGTTCAGAAAAATGTAATACTTAACAACCCACTTATTTTACATATTAGAAAGTAGCACGATCGATGATCATTATACAATATTAGGCACAGTGTACAAACTCCCCCAGGAGCACAGTTCATGTCTGGATACAGCAATATAGGCATTAGCTAAGTGATCTTAATGGAATTTATTACTGATTGAATTTCAAAGGACTTCAGGGACAGTGTTCAATAATATTAAATTAGAATGTTACATATAAATTTATCCATATAACATATGCATCGTACAAGTATCCATTCAACTTTTCCAATTTTCTTAAATACTAAAATAATATTTCATATTACTAGATTCAATATTTTTCATATCATTAGAGAGAAAATAAGGAGATAGTTCTCGTGATAAAAAGAAAAACCATCATCTTTAGACACCAAAGATGTTAATAGTGCGTTGCTATCCGTATGGTGGAATGGCAACATGCATATACGTAAATAAAATATACCTAACCTAAATATACCTAATATACCTAACCCTCCAAATTGGAATGCGATGGTGAGTACCACCGACGCTATTGCAGTAGGAAAAGGTAAACGTAGTCAAAATGCTGTAAAACCTCTAACCACGTAGTTATTAGCCACGATGTTAAGACACGTTTAAGTCTTCTCTCACCTTTTGCGAGATGCCTCGTAAGGCAGTTGCTCTCTTCTTAAAAAGCGGTTGGTTTCAATTATCGCATTAGATACTTAGTCATTAATTTTGTTTGTATGTATAATAAATTGTATGCACGAAATTTATTCTTGTTCATATCAAACAAGATAAAATTAAAAATTTCAAAAACCCCCGACACATCCTCAGACTGCCATTCTGCTAAATATGCATCGTTTTAAGAGCAAACGTGAAAAACCGTAATACGATCTTGCAGTTTTATGTTAAGGTTACCTCGGTTCTGTAATCAATGAGCTTGTGTTGTTTTATTGCAAAGCTCCCATAGCCTCCAACTCCACTATGTATGTATGTAATCTTGGAAATCATTTTGATTCAGAGTGTGTGTAAAAATATAACAAAAGAGACCACACTCAATAGACTTATTTTTTTAGTGAAGGAGTTCCATGGCCTATTTATAGTTCAATTATCAAACTCTGCGAATCTCCTAGTACTAAAATCCAACGATATCAGCCCAATCTCCGGTGGCCACCTTTCAGTTCCATCTTTATATTTATATCTAGAAATCTTAGAAAACATCCGACAACTAAGAATTTGCCAAAATAAACCTAATTAGGTTTATTTTTTCGGTTGGTGTAGTTTTTGGTCGACATCCGATGGGATACAGATTAGCTTAATAGCTTTAATGGACTTCTTCCAGCTCTATCATCCGACACTAGACAACATCATGTTCAAAAATCAAATCAAAAATAAAAGAACGAATTAAACGAGACCAAAATCGATGGTGCTACTTAATTTTCATTAATTCGTTCGTTTCGTTTCCATGACCTCCCATTTTATCCTGGGAACCTGGAAATCATCTAAATAGGTTTATCTCATTTAGTTTATAAGATCCTGTAGCCATCTTCCAGTTACATAAATAGATTTTTAAAATCATCCAGTACCAAATAGTATACCAAAACAAACCCAAGTAGCCCATACTCGATGAGTTTATTTGGTTTAGCGATGTATCATATAATTATTTCAGTTTTATGTTCAAAAACTAGAAGCCATTCTGTTCCAAAGTCCTTATTAGAACAAACCAAATAAGCCCCAAATCGTGGCGTTACTCAATTCAAATTATAAGTTCCCGTAACCTCCTTTCTGCTTCCTCATAAGACCACAGAAATTGTCTAGCACTAAGTTAACTCTCAAAACAGAAAATATGAGTCCAAACTTGATGGGTTTATCTTTTTTAGTTTAAACTTTCCCATAACCATCTTCAATTTCCATTATTAACTTCAAAAAAATATCTAGCACCAAAAAATGTGCCAAAACAAATCGAAATAACCCACACTCAATTCTTTTTTCTGGGTTAGCTTAGGATTTCTCTTGAACTTCTTTCCACTCTATCATCTGAACTTGAAAGCCATCCTGCTCCAAAGACTTCCTCCTTCCTACTTCCACTATCAGGATAATTGTTAAAACACAACAAAGGATCCCAAACTCGATAGGTTTATCTTGTTTAATTTAGAAGTACCCATGACTACGTTCCAATTCTACCAGCAGACACTATAGATATAGAAATCGTCTAACACCAAATTGTTTGCAAAAATAAACCGAATATGTTCCTTACTTGATATGTTAACCTAGTTTAGCCTAGGAGTTCTCGGGTACATCTTCTAGTACGAAGGTGTTTGCCAATATAAGACAATTAAGTGCTAGTTAAAAATCATTACCTCGTTTAGTTTAGGAGTTCATTGTAGTTGCATTTTGAATCTGGATTCTTGAAATTCCAATGACACTTTTTCGGCGCAATCTTCAGAGCCTCATCATCACTAGAAAAATCTTATTGTAACAAATGAAATGACTCCAAATCCACTAGATTAGCAATTTTTATCTGTGAGTTACAATGTCACTCTTACGGCTCCATCTTCAGTTCTTCGACATTATATTATGTAATAGAAAGTACACATCATAAAAAATCCATCGAGTCCGAACTTGACTATCTTATCTTTTTCTACATTGACGCGTGAGTTTCGGTAGCACTTTATTAACTCCATCTTCAGATCCTCGTCATTATGAACACTAATCAATCTTAGTACTTATAGCAACAAGACTCAGTCCAAACAAGATAGTATTGTTAAAACTCTGCAACAGAGAGTTCCAGTCCCTACATCCAGGCTACATCATGAGTTCAGTTGGATTATGCCATAGAATTGCTTTGTCACTAAGCTTTCACAAGTCTGCGAAGTTTTTGTAGTAACGGATATCAGTAAGTCGTTAAAAAGTGGCTTGCAGTATTTGGAAAATCTGTTATTAAAATATGAAAATTGGCAGTCAAATAGACGCTGATGATCTCCGAATGAGGATCTTAAAGTATCAGCCTAAGGTTACCATGTAAACGCAATATCAATAAAGTAACAAAATACAAAATTTAGTATTGATAAAGTCTTTAAAAGTTACTTAATTCCTTTCATCAATTTGAAAAGAGCTGGTGATCTTGAAATGGCTAAACAGATTCTATTGAATCATACCTAAGAAACATCTCGCAAAACAGGGCTTTCAATTGAAAAAAAGCGCAACCAAATTGGACCATCGGCCTGGCCGCTACGATGCCACGGACAGACACACAGATACACAGATACACAAATAAACAGATATACACCTGATATTTATAACACCCCTCGTTTTGCGTTCTGGAATCAATTACTGGCATGGGTGTTTCCAAACGGACACGACTTGGGGGCCCTCAAGAAAAGAGCTTACTTATTCTGAAAAGCCCGGCAACGCAACTGGAAGAACTCTGGTGTTGCGGTCATTCGCTTACCATCAGGTGCACTTCCTGCTCATTTGCCACTCTTCTATAAAAAAAAAATCATCTCTGTGGTCTAGTAGTCCGGTGTGGGTGTTGTTGTTGGGCAAATCAAAAATGTGTTTTTTCAGTTTTTTTGTTTAAAAAAACGCTGTCTGGAATTGGGTAAGTGCCTAGTTGGCGATAGGTTTATATTAATAGGCCAGTTTGGGAGTTGACCACATGAAGTCCTGGGTTCAATTTCCGGGTCGGGCAATTCAAAAATGTGTTTTTTCAGTTTTCTGAAAAAAAAAACAACGTTGCCCGGGATTGGAAAACGTGCCCGGTTGGCGATAGGCTTACCACCAATCACATTATGGGACTAAGTATCTTCGGCTAATCGTGGGTGCACTTGTTATACCTCTTCTAGGATACGAGCATGAAGATACTTTTTTTAGGTTAATTTAAAGGTCGATACAAGTGCGTCAATGCGGACATGAAAAAAAGAGCATAATATTTAATAAATTCAGGCGTTACTTTTCGGAAACCGTAATTCAAAGAAGTAATTGAGATATTTAATTTGCAAAACTTCCGCGAAGCCTTATATGAAACTGCTATGATACAACTGAAATGAAAGGCACTACCTTTCGTTACTTTAAAATTATTTAAATTTAATTATTACAAGGACATTCATTTAATGCTTCACCCTTCATAGAGTGAAGTGAGTGTGAATTGATTAAACATTGTTACACAGCTAAGATTAATTTTATCTAAACAGGAAAGACTGTTCATAAGGAAGTTTTTTCTAGGTTTGTGTGCCTCTTATACATTAAAGTTATGGCAGAAATTACTTTTGATCATAGTAGTTATATTTATTTTCAAATTTATTACAATGAGATCCTTCGAACGGATGCGAACTAGGCCGATGGACGGGAACAGAACAATATGTGTTATCTCTTATAAATGTGAAATCAATAGATATAGACAAATAGTAGATAATTAATAACCAACCAATTACTCATCTAATATTTATTAATATTGATTGAATATAATCATTAACAAAATCTATTGGAGTGAATTACATCTTATGGTTGGCTTCTAGTAAAACTGTTTGCTATTTTTAATTGTGTTATTTAAATAATAGATTTTTTCTACTCTGCAATCACTCAAGTCAATGATTTAATTCTTATCAGTCAGTAGGGGAAAAAAAGAGTAATGAAACAACTGTTTTTATTTATATATTTTATTTTTTATTAGAATTTATACTTTTAGAAGCAAATAGCCAAAAGTCTGATTGATCACAATCCAGTGGATGTAAGAACTAAAGGAATAAGTTTCCTTTACACTTTTATTGCATTAATTAAACATGAGATACTAAAACTACAAGATCTGGTTCACTGACAATACAAAGCTTGTAGCTCATATAACATTCTCAGTGTATTCTCCTTATGTAAAATTCAGGAACAGAAATCTTATAAGAATTTGAAACGAAAATTTTTAAATCTTTGAATGCTTAGTTGAGATTGCTGAGAGCAAATGTCAATTTGATGAGAAAAGACATCGTTACAAAGTCGCGATATATCTTACCGCTTGTAAATTTTGGTTCCGGAGATTGTGGCAGTATTTTTGAGAAGATATATTTTATAATTCGTTTTGTTGAAATATTTACATCTTTATACAAATATATATATATATATATATATATATATATATATATATATATATATATATATATATATATATATATATATATATATATATATATATATATATATATATATATATATATATATATATATATATATATATATATATATATATATATATCTTCACGCCACATCCCGCACGAGGTAGGCAATGAAAATTGAGTACCGTACATCACAAATCAATAAACTTGACTTATTAATCTCTCGAAACTTTGACACGCAAGAGCGAATTAAAGCGCCAGGTCTCATCACTCGCCTTTTGGCGGGAATGATGACTCGGTCGACTCGTTGGAAAAAAAATCTTTTTATTTCTACAACTAAGCCATATATTCTCATTCTGTAAAAGACTTGTATCAATTGATATATTTTCTGTCTATTAAGGATCAAAATAAAGTAATCGACAAAGTAGTTTTTATATTTACAAACAAATATTACAAAAACCACGTGAAAAATAATGAATTTCTAAATGACTTTATTTTTGGCTATCACGATATATTTCTTACAACGAATTGTCCAAATAGAATAATTAAACGGCCTTTCTAATAAAAACAATACTTACATGAGAGAAATGCACCGTAAAACAACAAAAAGTTCACCACTAAGAAATCGATAACACACACGCGGTCCGGTCGAACGAACAAAAGTGGCTAAAGTATAATAAAGGACAATAGCAGATGTCAGTTTACGAATTTGACATGACAGATATTTTATCATAGAATAAACATCAAAGACGTTTTCATACAACATTAGACTTTATAATTGGAAATTAAATGTTTAAATTCAAAAATTCAAAAAATCGAGCGGCGTAAAATTTTGCCTTCAGAGTGACAGTACACGCAATTGTCATACATAATGTCTAATATTTGCCTCCACGAGAATCGAGTGGTTAAACGTATTCCACATTCATAACACTCTTGATGCACTTTGGTTTTGAAAAATTTTGAGACTCACGCCTTGGGATAAATACCCGAACAACTTGGTCTCTCGTGGTACACATCCATCCACATTGTAACCATCCATATGTATAGATAGATGTCTATAGGCGATAGTTTCACTATTTTTCAGAAGCTTATGCTTGTTTGCGATTTTATGAAAAAAGATTTAGTTTCTTTAATGAAGAAAAAAATGTATTCAATAATTAAAATTTAAAATAAAAAATAACTCCTTTAATGACAATTAAACTTGGAAAATGACAGTTAAACTCGCGTGGAGAGTGTTCCACATATGGTCATCTTAGTTTCATTAATTTTATACCATAAATTTCTTATTGGCTTTCCGGCAATTTATAAGAAGAAATCTATTATCTGTAATTTTTATTACATCGGAAAATGACAAACTCGCGTGGAGAGTGTTCCACATATGGTCATCTTAGTTTCATTAATTTTATACCATAAAATTCTTATTGGCTTTCCGGCAATTTATTAGAAGAAATTTATGTTCTGTAATTTTTATTCCATCGGAAAATGACAAACTCGCGTGGAGAGTGTTCCACATATGGTCATCATAGTTTCATTAATTTTATACCATAAATTTCTTATTGGCTTTCCGGCAATGTATAAGAAGAAATCTATTTTCTGTAATTTTTATTCCATCGGAAAATGACAAATTCGCGTGGAGAGTGTTCCACATATGGTCATCTTAGTTTCATTAATTTTATACCATAAAATTCTTATTGGCTTTCCGGCAATTTATAAGAAGAAATCTATTTTCTGTAATTTTTATTCCAAATCTTATCCACATTTTTAAAAAACATAACAACAGTCATAACATGTAATTATATATGTCCTTTTTTATTTCGTAGGATAGCAACCATCTGCTGGTTCTCCTCCTGGAAAGATGGGAAAGATTATCATCTATTATACTGCCCAACTAATTGATTTGACCGTAAGTGCATATTGGGTTAGCAGAGAAAATCGCGCCTATAATTTTCACCGTCATTAAGATGCAAAAAAGGGACATTGACAAAAATGTTTATTTACATACTTAAATAATAAAGTATTGTTCTACAAATAACAATATTTTTAATGAAATTAAGAAGTGTATTTGCTACAAAAATGCGAAAAAATTTTTATGTTTATTATCTTTGGTCACAATAAGAAAGCTGCTGACAACAACCGTAAGTATCAGTACATATGGTTCTTACGCTTAGATTATGTTACTTACTGTCTTCATTTTCAGCTAATTCCTTGGAATAATTGAACAGTTCACTAGGTTATTCAGTATGATGGTGTATATTACTGTGCTACATGTGATTACGCTGTGACAATTATGGTTGTATTAAAAACAAAACTTGTTTGAAATATAGAAAATTTTACTAAAAAAAATAAAAATTAAGAGCAATTCTTATAACATCATTCTTTTAACTGAATAAAAAAAACATGTTTATAAACAATATAAATGAATAATTCGCTTAAATAATGTCTTCGTAAGTACAAAAAAATTATTAAAACTAAGCACTAAGAACAACCAAAAAGGAGTATGCATTAAAATACACACTAAACAGAATTTTTTAATGAAAATGAGATCAATCACTTCAGTAACGTAACTACCGTGTAACATTTTTTTTACTGTCGATAGGGAGGTGCTTGACTACGATCTCGCCTGATTTTAAGCTAAGATGCGGCCTAAGATGGAACGCGCTTCCCTATAAGGTACCTGTTTACTCTTTTCTTGAAAATCCCCAGGTTGTACCCGTCGGGGAACACAAACTCAGGTAGCATATTTCAGTCCCTTTCGGTTCGGATCAAGAATATGGAATCGAACCGCTTTATTCGGGTACGTGGAACGTCCACCATATGGCGATGCCTAGTATCTGTACGCCTCAATGATCGACAGATAAACGAGGATGGCGGAATTATGTCGGGCAATTCCGCAGCGCATTTTCCAAAATGTATCCGATAAAAGACTAATAAACTAGGCACTCTGCGGCGATGAGTGAGGCTCTGGAGTTTTTTGCCTATCAGATCATCGTCGTTTATGAGCCTCTTGGCACAACTCTCTATCGCCTCAAGCGTCTCCAGCTGATATTTGGCGGATTCCATGCACAAACGGACTTGTGCTTGATAAAAATAAATCAAATGTCCCGGGCTGAAATACTGTCGCATCTTGGCCAGAATACCAAGCTTTTTTGAGGCAACTTGGGCTTTCGATTCGATATACGAACTAAAGTTAAGAGTAGAGTAGGTATTTTATGTTTCCTGATTATCAAATTAGTTTAGAGGAGCAGTTGGAAAATTACTTACGGTCTTTTCTACCCTCTACAGCCAAAAAATTATAATTACGGTTAATTAAATTAGCAGGGTGGTATAGACATCAAATATGTGAATGGTGCGTTGCTATCCTTGTGGCGGGGTGGAATATCACATTCATAAGTTTATCGGCTATCTTACCTTCCAAACTGGAACACCACAGTGACATGCACCGATGCTATAGCGGCAAAAAAAGGTAAGTTATCCGTACCGAAGCCAATCGACACGTTGCGGAACTCTAGCTATTTAGTAATCACGATGTTAACTACCCGACTTATACTTCTCTAGCTTTTAAGAAGATGCTAAGCAAGGGTGTCTTCAAACGGATACGACATGGGTACCCTCAAGAAAAGAGCTTACTCGTTCTTAAAAGCCTGGCAATGCAACTGCAACCTCTGGTATTACGGATGTCCATGGCGGTGGTGATCACTTAGCATCAGGAGCATCTCAGCATGTGCAACAACAAAAAGCAGTTGATGAATTCTTCAAATATTGAGCCCGTGTATCTCGAGGAAAATTCGTTTACGTTTCACTATTTTTTACATCCTACAATAACAAACAAGCAAATTGCTTTTGCGATGAAAACATAAACTATCTTCTATAGACACTGTGTTGGTCAAGCAATCTATCTACAAGACTATATAAAAGTAAATCCTACATCATGATATCACAATTATTTATTTGTGAATTTTAGCTTATTAAAATGTGTTCGTGATACAATTTACATGTCAGAAGAAATTAATAATGTATTATATTACGTCGTTTAAATAACAGTCAGACATCGGTTGATAAATGTGTTTATTAAACTGTAATTTTACTGGGATTTTCCTTAATCTTATATACTAGTAATTCACGTGCATGCCTGCGTGATAGAACGTGGTGCGATAACATATCTGAGCACGAACGTGTTATATCGTGTTCGTTACAAATTGCAATACGTTAAGTATCAAATAAAATGCGTTGCGTTTGAGATCAACTTTGTATGGACCATTGTCATCCTCCTTTTCATTTCTTTTTCAGTTCAGCCATTTTTGCTTGATAGAGTAACAAATATCCAGTAACATTATTGTAATTTGCGTGTAATCTGAGAACGAAACAATATTTTCTTAGAATAACTAAAGACTATAAATCTATTCCACCATAATCAAAAACTAATATCAACACTGAAACAACTTCTATAAACAAATCAAAACTTTCCCTGAGGCTGTTTGCTAGATTAAATTTTGTACCTCAATTTGTTTTTATAGCTTTACGGCAATTTGAAAACGGAGTCTACTAGACTGATGGGCCAATCCAATTTAAAATCTTACGCTTGAAAATAAGGATTATTTTTATTCCCTTGGTTCATATGGAATAAAATTTTTGTATAAACATTTTTAATCTGTTAAGATGTCCTTGAAGAAGAAAATGTAAGTTGCACATTTTTCTTCTTTTTAGGGTTCACGTAACTTCCTCCACGTGCTATTAGGGTTCAGTTACTCTAAAACTTCTGAAGCCTTCTAAGCCGTGATAGTTTTCTTTTAACTTCATTATGTTTACTACTACCATGAATTTTTTCCCACTACAAAAACCAACAACAGTGGGGGGAGACACGTGACTAACAAAAAATATCACTAATATTTTACAAACAAGTCCTTTAATCGATAAGTTGTTTAAAAACTACAATATTTTTTGAAAACCTATCAAACGATACCCCACACCCCCACACTATGGGGTAAGGGTATATGAGAAAAAAATTAACTTCCCAATTTTACATGTAGGGGAGCTACCCCTAAAAAATTTTTTTATGTATTTTTTATAATTTTTAATAATTTATTTATGTATATTCATACAAAATAACAGCTTTCTAGTACTAACGATCTTTGCGCCAGACTGCGGATGGACCATGAATTATGTACAGTGAAGCTGGCATTAACTATTTAATGTTTTAAATAGTTCCTTCCACTAAGTCAGTGCCAATGGGAGAAAGTGAACGCCTTATCAAATGCCATGCAGGATCTATACGTGGATTCGTGTCAGATGCTTTACTGGCCTTGAAATCCAAGAAAACCGTGGACTATCACGAAGAAATGAACGCGGAGAATTACGAAGGATAGATTAAAGAAATGGTGCAACCTCTGGAAGAACCGTCCATAATTATTATGGACAAAGCTACATATTACTCAAGACAAATTGATAAAATGCCGACGCAGGCCAATAAAAAACAAGAGATAATTGACTGGCTCCAACGTGATGACGAAAATGTGGATAGTAATTTATTAAAAGTACCATTAGTAAATAATTTAAAATAAAAAAAGCCTCTCTAAAAGATATGTTATCGACAAAATAGCTGCCGAATGTGGCCATTGGGTTCTTCTACTTCCGCCGTATCATTGCCAGTACAATGCTATAGAACCAATTATATAAATATTCAATAATAATTTTCACAGGACAAGTTACACTTACTGATCTAACCCCAAAGTAAGCAAATTATTTGCTTGTGTTATGGGTGTTCGTCAACGATATTAATACATAGAAATACATATACAAATACCAGAATATATTTAATAAACACCCAAACCCGGAAATACAAACATTTATGCTCATCACACAAAATGCTTGTCCCTATCGGGGATCGAACCCGAGCCTCGTTGATTGCGTAGTTATGGTCGCTCACTACTCGATCAAGGGGGTGGTAAATAGAGGCACAAATCAAAGAACACACCGCTCGAAACAATACTCATCCCCCTTTTACGGCAAATAAGATGTTAAATTTATTAAAAAACCAGCTGACCCGAGCAGCTTCGCTCGCGAGTAGATTAATATGTCGTCTAGATAGCTTTTCATACAAATTTCATCCCCTAATTCAACCCTTTAGGGATTGATTTTTGAAAAAAATAGCCTTTGTTTGACCCCGGCTCTTCAATTACCTCCATGCCAAATTTCGGTCGGTCGGAAAATCGGTCAACCTATACCTACTTATTTTACAACAGCTCCGAATATTTTGAAGAAGTATGCATTATCAATCAAGAATTTATACGTGTAACATCTTTTAATGAATATATCTGGTTGACCGAGATTTGCTCGGTTTTTCACATACCCATATCTTGGACCTGGAACCTTGATAAATCGATTCCTTGACCCGAAAAACCCCTAATTTGTGACTTTCATGAAAATCGTTGGAGCCGATTCCGAGATTCCAATTATTATATATATATATATATATATATATATATATATATATATATATATATATATATATATATATACAAGAATTGCTCGTTGAAAGGTATTAGATTATATAGATTTTGGGATTAACGGGAACATACTTTAAGAACTATTGCAATCGATTTCATTCCTGATTCTGAACAAACTAGTTTCCGCAGTTTTATGATATAAGAAGCACAATGCATAAGGTAAAATGTGTATTAATTGTATATATTTCTACATATTTTGTCTAAATAAAAATCAAATCCTTATTATAATTGTTTTACTTAATTCTAATAAATTAAAAGGCATTATTTTTAAAGCTTAAAAACCTATATATATATATATATATATATATATATATATATATATATATATATATATATATATATATATATATATATATATATATATATATATATATATATATATATATATATATATATATATATATATATATATATATATATATATATATATATATATATATATATTTATATATATATATATATATATATTTATATATATATATATATATATATATATATATATATATACATTTTGAAAAAAAAAACGGATCTATTATCGTGTTACGTTTATCAATATAGCTCCTATAGTAATCATTAGCTGTTGCCCGCAACTTCGTTCGCACGGACCTCGTTTACTCCGTATAGCTCCTCCCTCGTAGGTGATAGCGTGATAATATGTAGCCTATATGTTAGTAGGTAATATTCATGCAAAATTTGAAGTAAATCCATGTAGTACTTTTTGAGTTTACTCCGGACATACATTGACTTTCCTACGATTTTATTATATGTATAGATTATGTGTAGCACATCACTACCCGTCCATGAAGTTACAGTATTATTTGTGAGACATTTTCATGAAGCTGTACTTCATGGTAATTTTAACGTAAACAACACAAAATTACATGGGTGTCGATCTGTCATCAAGCAAATAAAGAAATGGAAATAGTATAGTAATTTACTGTATATCTGACGCATATCACAATAAAATATTAACTTTCTGCCCTCTTTTTTAACGATGTCCTATTTTAAACTACGTCAATGAAATTTGGCTCCTCCGTTGACATATTTGTCATAAAAAGGGTACAAAGTTTTCGTTTCACATATTAATATATAGGTAATTAAAATGCAGGTTCATTCAGTTACAAAAATTTACGGTATTAGTAAAAATGCACATACCACACGAATACTAATAGACACGCCATTGGGAAGGAAACGTGTCGACGCGCATATGAGCAAATGCTCCTATTACTCTCAAAATTGTCATACATTTGTAGGTTATATTGTGAAAAAATAGGAATAAACCATGTTGTACTGTTTTTTCATAATGACAAGGTTTAAAAACTACCCTTGAAATGATTTTATTCCATCGGTCAGTAGTATGCTCTGTATTTCTGTTTGTAATCGCAAGCTACACTGACGAACTAAGAAATTGTCTTGAAAAGCGTATCCATTTAATATGTGATAAAAGATCACCAAATTCGCTTTACCGAGAAAATATTATATTTAAATCGAGGTAAACTTAGCCCTATCACAAACACAAAGCGTTAAGCTAGTACTAACTATAGCCTACTTATAAATAACCTGAATAAACGCTGTTATTCTGTTAATCTTAGAATATAAGATACTATACAGTGCTAGCTCATTTTCAACATGGAGGAAGTTTACGAAGGAAAATTAGCTTATTTTAATATTAACTTTCCTTTCCCACGGAATGACGTTTCCGAACAGAGCCGACCGCTGGCCGCTGCCTGCAACCGTTTGGTGATTGTAACTTTATATATATATATATATATATATATATATATATATATATATATATATATATATATATATATATATATATATATATATATATATATATATATATATATATATATATATATATATATATATATATATATATATATATATATATATATATATATATATATATTATATTTATGTAAACAAATTATATATAACGAAATAAATATTATACGTATGAAATTTAGTAATGGGACAAGACTATATCCATCAATTAAAACCTATATAATTCGAAACGCAGACGTTATCAGTTTTTATTACGCCAACATTGTCAAAAAAGTCACGTAATGCCCCAAGTATATATGGCGTGGCCTAATCGTAGATTCGATCACTTCATGATTTAACCAACCATTTCATGAAATATTTGTATTTCATAAAATAGAAAATATCTACTATCCACACCATGAAGTGGTTTTACTAGATCAACGATTATTCGGCGTTTGACGGTATGAACGTGTGTTTAACGGCTTCTTCGTGATGTGTTCAAACATTAGTTATCATGTCGTAAAATAGTTACATTACCCACCGAAAGAGGCGCTAATATCGTATTGTTTTTGTAAAGTTTCATAGAGGCGAACGATTATTCCAATAATAATGCCTAATGGAATCAAAATTGATGTAAATTGTCGTTACATCACTAAACTTCTTGAAGTTTGCGAAATTCACTTAAATATTTTCTTCATTATTTTTATTTTTTATTAAACTTTTGATATAATGATGTCATAGCCCCATTGCTGAATTAACCTTTTTATGAAAAGTTCGGTCGTTTTATGAAAAGATTGCATTCGGCTAATCGTGAGTGCACTTATTGCATTCTTCGGGGATACGGACGTGAAGATATTTTTCAAAGAATATATATTATAAAAATCTACGATATAAATACTAAATCGTAGAGTTCCGCAACGTCTTACTCCAGTATTTGGTACCATTGTTTTACTTGTTCTTGCCGCAATAGCATTTATGCGTTTCATTAATGTGTTTCATTTCGGAGGGTGAGGAAACCGGTTACCTATTTTACAGATAGCACCGCCCCAGTAACATCTTTGGTGTCTATGGGCAAAGGTTTTCTCTTTCCATTAAGAGAACTTGTTTGCTATCTTATAACATAAAACAACTATTTAAACTATTATTTAATAAAAGCCTTCATTTTCTTTTAATGCTATCAGCTACTTCCTTACTATCAGCTTGTTAACTGCTAAATATATGCGCTCTACAGTTTTAGTAAATCTAAGTAAAGTCAATATTCATGTTCAATATTCTAGGAAATTTCAAATTTCAGCATAAACATTCAACAAACACTCCTTCCAGGAAAGGGGTATTTTATTTCGTCTATTAAAAGTAGATTCGGCAGCAGACATACGCTTAATTGCGGGAATATTGTTCTATGATTTAGACTTAGTAGCGTTTTTGTAATACAATCAAAGGAGTAAGATCAAGGCAGAAGTATTGTCTATACCAAAGAAAGCTTGAAATTTAAGTCTGAAAAGACTGAAGTTTCTTTTGCAAGTATTATTTAAGTCGAATTGTTTAATGATTCGTTATTTTTATAGCACAGAATCTGTCAAGGATCCAAAGATAGTGTCAAAAGTTCTCGCAACCGCCGAGTGTGCAAGGATCGTAACATATGGTTCTTGGTGCTCTCTGCCTACCCTGTAAGATTTGGTGTGAAGATATGATGGTCTGGCGCCCCTTTGAAAAATGGACCATCTAATATTCTGTCAGGCATTTCGTAAGATATTAGCTATATGCTAGATACAACCATCTTGACTACTAGAGGTACTATTTGTTATCTAAATAGGTCTCTAAAATTTGTTACAAAAAACATTTGCGAATTATTATGTTCCAAAAACTTTTTCATGGCTGTTAATTTTTAGCGAACACCGCTAAGCTGTACAATTAAACTTAGGTCATTCATGCCTTGTGACTAGGAGCAGAGAACTGATTAAAACTAATGGAAAAATCATGGAAAATCGTTAAAATCAATTTCCAGATTTAGTCTTAGACAGATAGACTATGAGGCAAAAACTTTTTAAATATTTTAAAATTTGAATACACAAACTGACTAAACAGAAAGGCAGTTACGAATTGTAAGGCAATCGAACAGTAACACAATTCCATTCTAACATTTGACTGGAAAACGAACGGACAAATTTTCAAATTTATATTATTAGTGTTTACATTGATAACACCCAATTTGAACTAACGTGTTACATTCAGTCACAACAAAGCAAGCATTTACATAAAAAATACTTAAAAAGGCACATAACATTACACTGGAATTTTAATTAAAAAGAAGGTATAGCACGTAAACAAAATCTCGTTTGGATCAGAAATTGCGTTAAAAAGCCGACCCCGTGAACAATGCATTAGTAATTTTGATGCATACGGGAGTTCCGCGCGTGACTTCGCAAAATGGTCGACAAAATTAGCTGCTTATAATGAGTACACTACAAACCCGATGTCTGTGTTTATTTTAACACCGTTCGCGTGTTTGTCTCCTGTCGAGAGCAATTGTTACTGGATGTTTGGTTTGGGAATTACGTTCATATTTACGTTAATTTTACATTATTGATTGGGGAATTTATACACATATTTATATTAATTATAGCCAAAGCGATTTAGCCTATACAAGTGATTCTCCTATGTTCCAAACCCAACCATAAATCTGTGACATTGACTAAACAATAAAATATCTTCTAAGTTTGATTGCAAACTTAAAGAAAATATTATATATTCCCCGTATTGGTTCCGGGCTCCTTTGAAGAATAGACCAACTGCCATTCTGCCAGGCAGGTTGTAAAAGGCGACCGATTGGCTATGCGAGTCACTACCATCGTGGCTGCTAGGTGGTAGAGTTCTGCATTGTCTCGCCCGAGTCAGGTACCACCGCCTTACCTATTCCTGCCGCAATAGCGTCAGTGCTTGTCGCTGTCGTGTTCCGGTTTGGAGGGTAAGGTAGCCGGTAAACTTTTGCATGTGGCATTAGACCTCGCCACAAGACAACAACGCACCATTAACACCTTTGGTGTCTATCGGCGATGGTTGACTCTTTCCATCAGGAGACCCATCTGCTTGTTTGCTATCTTATGATGTAAAAAAAAATCATATATGTATGTTACGTGCATAGAATTATATTATCTATGTCATTTAAACTAATTATGCTTATTTCATGCTCCTCCGTTCGTGTGATTGTCCTAAAATGGGGTAAAAAGTTTTCGCTTCACGTGTCAATGATACTATCTATTGACCACACTCTTAGATTTGCATTTTTTATATTTAAAGACTCACTGTCTTTATTTTATTTAAAGACAGTGAACAAGTAGATGTTTCTCTTAAGGCGATTACAGCTGTGAACGACCTTGAGTTTCTAACAGGAGCAGCGCAAACATTATTTCGCGCGCTCGCATGCTCCAAAGGATGCAGATTCCTACGTTTTAACATTTTTGTTCACCTATATGAACTTTTATCATCATGAATCGACTGAAGGTTGTCAAACTCAAAACCAATAACCAGTAATCGCTCATTTATTATTTTTTATTTAGAAAAACGACAAATATCTAAAGAAAAAAATATACCGAAAATCGACAAAAAATCATATAACAATTTACACAATAATAACAGTTACGTATCCTATTTCTTTGAAAGTGTTGTAATATACAATACATCCCGTATAGCACTTTATTTTAATACATACAATCAACAATTAATATTTAACAAAACCTTTCAAAATTTGGTTTCGTAAAATGTAATCTCTGGAATAATATTTTAAAACTAACTAGCTTCTTAATTTTTGTTTCAAAATCTCGTAATAAAAAAGAAGATATATAATTCGATTTAATGTTTATAGAAGAAACTACTAAATAAGTTGGTTTATTTAGACTATTTGTATGTATAATTTAATTTATTTATTTTCAGGTGCGAAGTCCTTACTACCTTCAAATAGTACCAGTTTTTTTTCTTTAGAGTTTTGCTTTTTATTCGCTTGCTTGAATTATCTTCGTTGTTTATACGTTTTTTTTGTACATTTATACAAAATATTGACAAAATACTTATCTATCTATAATAGATAACATTCAAGCGTAAACGTAAGTAGTTAGGTAGGTAGGTACATACATGAATAGTCTCAAAATATTATTCAGCGTCTACTCGCAAACAAAACTATTTATAAAGTATTAGCTTTCAGCCCCTTTAATACCCTCTTTTACCTCTTTAAGAGATAAAACTCACAGCATCCTTACATGCACGTTTATTTAATTGAATTAAAGAACATGACTAATAAATTTGAAGAGATTTTGATTAAACATATTTTATTTTTTCTACAAACTTTACCACTTTTTTCATCCTTTGAAGACATGATATTTGAAAACCTTAAACTCGGTTTCATTTAATTGTATTAAAAATCACAAATACTAAGTTTTAAATAATTTCTACAATATTCTACAATAAACAATCTATTTTTTATACAAACATCAATGCTTTTTTTACCCTTTAAGGAATGAAATTTAAAAAAAAATCCCAAAAATATGATTCTTAAATTGTGTTGAAGAAGATAAGTGCCGAATTTCAAGTTATTTTGACCATAAACGTTTGACTTTTCATATAAATTGTAACCCACACTTTTACTCCTTTAATGGATGAAACTTCGAACATTACATGCATGTTTCTTCAATTTCGATTGAAGAGCATAAGTACTAAAATAGTCCGAAAATTCGTACTTCTTAATTGTATTAAAAATCATAAATACTAAATTAAAATAATTTAGATTTTATAGTAATACAATCATTGATATAAAAAACCCAAGATTCACAATCAGTGTTTTAAAAAACGTCCTCCAAAAATGAGCGCACAATTTAAAATTGTGCGCTCATTTCAAACAGAATCACGTCGGTCACGACTCTGTCAACTTTATTTCTTTTTGTACACTGCTTTGTAAAAACAACTATAAATCCTCCGATTAAGGTTGGATATGCAAAGAAATATGTTTATGCCATATCTTTAACTATTTAAATGAAATTAGGGACACTTCTGAGTGCCAGTTTTGTTTGGAACTGTGCATCTTGGGTTTTTTTATATCAATGAATACAATAAATAAACAATTCATTTTTGATACAAACTTTAAAGCCTCTTTTTAACTCTCTATGTGCTAGAATTCAAAAAAATATTAAATTTGTATTTAATTTTTTTTCAGTAAAGGGATAATTTAATTACGGCATATCATTCATTACAACTCAAAAATGACAGAGTTTCATACAAACTTTCACCCCCTATTTCACCATCTTAGAGGATTAATTAAAAAAATCCTTTCTTATTCCTTGTCTATATCATAAGAACAACATCTGTAAAAAAATAGCCTTCTCGGTCCAAGCTCATTATCTACTATAAAAAACATCCACGCGTAAACGAAATGTTCAATTTCCAAACGGCACAACCTTACTATTGTGCCAAACGTTCTATCTGTACTATTACTCAATGACTCAAATATGAAGAGCGGAGCACGCTAACATGCGACACAGCCTCCCCGTATGAACGCTACCGGGAGACTGACTCGACGCGAGCGCTGTCCGCGAATTAAATAATAAGGTTTTTATTGATTTAATAGCACACTATAATGATTTTGTAAAATTTTGAACTTAAATTTTATAAAGCAATAAATTGTCTGTAATAAAAAGAAAAAATCATCAAAATCGTTATAGTAGTTTGGAAGTTATAAGCAAATTTTTGCGTAAAAATAAGAAAGATATTTGATGTTTTTCGTCAAAAATAACTAAAAACTTGAAAAAACGAACTTAAAATTTAAACTTGATTATATTATACGTATAATGCATATTTTCTTTTAATTATTGGACCAACCGGTTAGCAGTAGTAGGCTTTCAAAGCAGCAGCAGTAGGAGGTCTATAGACATCAAAAATGTTAATGATATATATATATATATATATATATATATATATATATATATATATATATATATATATATATATATATATATATATATATATATATATATATATATATATATATATATATATATATATATATATATATATATATATATATATATATATATATATAATGATATTATATCTATTTATAAGTAAAACAAAGACTCAATTGCGTTTCTGTAATTAAAAGAAACAACATTTAAAGCCCTTATTTTCGGGTCTATCTTTTTACAAAATTCTTGACAATAAAATATAATTCCCTTCTAATTTTAACTCATTGACAAATCCGCTGACAGAAGCTATCACGGCCCGCTATGGAAACTGGCCATAGCGCGGCAATATAAAAAACATAATTAAATAAAACCTTATTATGGTTTTCTTTACATCTCCCCTCCTGGAGAAAAACAATTACAAGTGTGATTGCACGTAATTGTTCTTCTGTCAACCGATAAGGGTGTGAGTTTTGATATGTGGTACAAATTTGATTTTTCTTTCTTGTGACCAACATTTACTTTATAAATTGTGTTTGAAATTTTTTTCAATATCTCGTAGGGTCCAATTCTTAGTTCATCTGTTTTCTTCCTATTAAGACGATTTCCATTCTCCACATAAACTCTATCTCCCTCTTTAAAATCATATTCTTTTCTTGACAGATCATATCTTTTCTTATTATAATCATGAGATTTAATTGTATTTTCATATGCTAATTTTCTATCTCTTGTTAAATTTTCATTTGAACATCTTGTTTTTAATTCTGGTGGTAGAATATTTACATTTTCTCCTTCTAACAGGTATTTTGGTGCAAATTTAGTAACAGTATGTTCCGTCTCATTATATTTGTCAACACATCTCTGTGCAATAGTTGTCCATGCAATTTTATTTTCTCTTTCATTAATTTTGCATCTTATCTTATTAACCAGGGTTTGGTTTAGCCTTTCATTCAGGCCATTTGAAGAAGGAGTATCCAGAGCAGTAAAAACTATTTTTATATTGTTATCTTTCAGAAATTCCTTAAATTCTTTGGAGTTTATACCGGGATATTGGTCCGTTAATATCATATCAATTTTATGACCTTCTGTCACTTTCTGAATAAGTTTAATGAAATTGTTAGAACTTTGATCTTTTGACGTTAAAATGTAAGCATACCTAGTGAAATGATCAATTAAAAGATGTAGGTATTTTTTAGTCGACCGCGACCCTCCAAATCCACCAATTGTATCAATTGATACAATTTCAAAAGGTTGTTTTGCTGGTCCCAAATGTGACATTAAACCATATTTTGGTTTCCTTCTTGTTTTATTTTTAATACATATTTCACATTCTTCGCAAGTCTGTTTTATCTTTGCTATGATATTCTTTGCTGAAAAGAATGGAGTTAATTTATTTATCATTTGAGTTGTTCCCAAATGGCAGTAAGTAATGTGTACATTTTTTATTAATGTTTTGCTTAGTTCTTCTGATAGCACTATTTTGTTTCTCGTTTTAAATTTTTTGTAGTATATTTCATCTTTCAGTATAAACTTGTTTTTTTCTTTTTTGTATTTCTTCATTTATGTTTTGATCAATTTTTATGTCTTCTATGGTAATTAAATTTACCACTTTCAAAGCGTCATCTGTATTTTCACTTGGGCGTAGAACTGGATTTCTGCTTAAGCAGTCTGCCTCTTGATTTGTTTTTCCAGGATTATATTTAATTTTGAAGTTATATTGGGATAAATAATATGTTAGATCTCCGAGCTCCTCATCAGTTCTTGCTTTAATATTCATGTTTTCTAATGGTTTATGATCTGAGTACACCGTAAACTCCTTTCCCATAAGTAAGTGTTGCCAATATTTTATAGCTTCTTTTATTGCCAAACATTCTAGGTATATTGCCTTCTTCTTTTTCTGTGAATCTGTTAATTTTTTTGAAAAATAAGCAACTGGTTTATTGTTTCCGTTTTCATCGGTCTGTTTTAGCACTGCTCCCATTCCTTTTATACTTGCATCCGTATAAATGTTTATTGGTAATTGTGGATCATAAATTCTCAGAATCGGCTTTGAGCACAGTAGTGCTTTTATTTTATCAAATGACTGTTGACATTCTTCGGTCCACACGAATTTCACGTCTTTCCTTAATAAATTGTGCAATGGGTCCAAGATGATTGCGCTGTGGGGCACAAACTTATGATAAAAATTTATTTTTCCTAGGAATTGTCGCACATTTTTCCTTGTCTCTGGTATTGGAAAATCTTTTACTGCTTTTAGGTAATCTTTAAGAGGTTTTACTGAATTGTTTTCTATTATATGGCCTAAATACTTGGCATAATGGTTTGCAAATATACATTTGATAAATTTAAGTCTAAGCCCCTCTGTTTGAATTGCCTCCAATAATTTTGATACATGTGATACATGTTCCTCGAAGGTTTTTGAATAAATAAGTATATCATCAATAAAATTTACTGCAAAATCAGAGAGCTTATGTTTTCTTATGATGTTACTTAGTATTCTTTGGAAAATAGCTGGGGCAGTTTTTAATCCAAATGGCAGACACGTCCACTGATATTGTCCTTCCTGAGTTACGAAAGCTGTTTTGTATTGATCTTGTATTTTTAATGGAATTGACCAAAATGCTGAATTAATATCAAATGTTGAGAAATACTTACAGTTCACTGTTTTCATCATTAAATCTTCAATTAATGGAAATGGCTGTGATTGTGGGACTACTATTTTGTTCAATTCTCTGAAATCTATACATAATCTTGTTTTTCGTTCGTCTTCTTTTTTATAAGCTAGAGTTACTGGAGCAGCAAATGGGCTATATGATTCCACAATCAATTTTTTCTCTAACAGTTTTGATATTTGGTCTTCTATTTCTCTTCTATCTTCAGCTGTGCATCTATATGGACGTTTGCAGCAGTATTTATCCACCATCAAGTCAATATGAGCTTCATAATCTCGTACAGTGCCGATATCATATTTATCTTTGGCAAAGACAGTTTTATATTTTTCTATCAGCTTGTCTATCTCCGATTGTTGCTGTTTATTTAGATGATTTGTAATATTTTCAAATTGATCAGTTTCAATGTGTTTATTGAAGTTTATTTCTTGTTTCACATTCTCCGTTTCAGGACTTTCTAAGCTTTGCTTAGTTTTTTCTCCTTGTGCATAAGGAAAGTTGGCCTCATCTCCTTTTTTGACTTTTTGTATTATTTTCAAATCTTCATTTTGCATGAGCTTGAATTTTTTTATACAGTCTAAACCAATCAGGAAATCATAATTAAAGTTTTCTTTATCTATTACAAAAATATCCATATTTTGTTCTATATTATATATCTTAATTTTTAATGTTACTATACCTTTCGTTTTTTCTCACAATTAATAGTCTTTAAGTTTACTATTTTTGTATTATTCGTAGTACGTTCTTTCTTTCGTATGTTTAATAATTTAGCATTAATTAATGACACGTTTGAACCCGAATCATAAATTCCAGTTACTTCTACAGTGTCATTTAATAGTAAATTTATTTTTATTAATGGTGGCACATCAAGTTTTTTGGATCCATGTTATTCAGATCTGTTTCTATTTCAGAGTTATTTACTGTTTTTACTATTGATTTTTGAGTTGTACCTTTAAACCAGCAATTCTCCGCTGGGTGGTAACGTTTCCCTTTTTTTTCATTGATACAAATTAGGCATGGCTTTTTCTCGATTATTTTTTCCGATTTAATGTTGGAATTTGTGTATACTTTTTTTTATACTTATTTTTCTCAACAAGATATTCCAGTTTTCCTATTTCATTGTACAGATCTTCTGTTTCTTGCAAAGTTTCTCTGTCAATTTTATCAGTCACAAAATTGGGCAAACCAAATGCAATAAGATCAATAAGAGTCCCGTTATCAATTTGCTTCCGAACTTCTAATAATAATTTTTCTTTTTTTAGGGCATATTCGATTAATGAACCTGCTTGATATTTAAAGGCAAGAGCGTATCTTATGGGTGACCAACCTTTATTTCCAAATGTCTCACAAAAACATTTCTCCCATTGGTTCCACTCTGATTCCACAGTGTATTTTATTAGCATACAGTCGTACCAATGTACACTTGAAGACTCCATAAAATTTTTCAAAATTTCTATTTTCTTTTTGTCCTCGTAAACGTTGAAACGTTCACATTCCTTATTAAAAGCTTTAATCCATTGGTAGGCATTTGAAATTTTGCTCGTGAACTTTTCGATCTTAAAATCTTTGGCGATTTTTCCTAGATTTAGAATTTCTGATGTTTTTTCTTTTTCTTCGAGTAATTTCTCTAACAATTTTTCCAAAGAATTGTTCGAGCTACTAGAACTAGGCATATCGTCTGGATTACCTTTAGTTTCCGTGATTTCTTCTAGGTATACATCATTAAATTGCAAGTTTTGTTCTTCATCCAAATATGCTTCTGTTATTTTATCTGTCAAAGTTATCCAGACTTTTCTTATTTGGTGTCTTCTTTGCAATGTTTATTTTATTTTGCCATAATGTGTAGTACTGGTAATTGCTTGATGTTGACTTGCTGGTTGAAAATCTAGGGGTATCCCATAAACCTGCCCACTAGGCGTGGCAATTGAGGTTAAGCATAAAATGTTGGTTTTTCCATCAGATGCTGTCTTTACAGCGAAATCAAACCTCAATTTATCCATTATCGTGCCGAATTATTTAGCAAAAAATGTTGTTTTATAATGATATTATATCTATTTATAAGTAAAACAAAGACTCAATTGCGTTTCTGTAATTAAAAGAAACAACATTTAAAGCCCTTATTTTCGGGTCTATCTTTTTACAAAATTCTTATAAATATAATTCCCTTCTAATTTTAACTCATTGACAAATCCGCTGACAGAAGCTATCACGGCCCGCTATGGAAACTGGCCATAGCGCGGCAATATAAAAAACATAATTAAATAAAACCTTATTATGGTTTTCTTTACATATATATATATATATATATATATGTAAAGAAAACCTTATATATATATATATATATATATATATATATATATACCATATATATATATATATATATATATATATATATATATATATATATATATATATATATATATATATATATATATATATATATATATATATTGCTCCTCAAACCGGAATACGACAGCGACTTGGATCAAAGCTATAAGGGTAGAAGTAGGTAAGTCAATAGTACCTGAAACGGTCGAGACATTGCAGACCTCTTCCGCTTAGTTAGAGGGCACAATATTGGTGATACGTATTAGGTTTATCCGAAACACGACAGTGATAACAATGATACAATTGCAACATATATAGGCAAAACAGTGGTACTAAACTCATACGAATAGTTGCGCAACTCTTTTACTTAGTAATTACGAAGCTAGACAAGTTTAGCCAATCCTTCGCCATTATGAACTGCCTAGCAGAACAGCAGATTATTCTTCAAAGAGGATCCGGACCATAGATTAGATGGATACGCCTTTCAAAGCAATTTTCTATTTTTAAGAGTGTAGCTTGCATTTACACCCAGAAATACAAAGTTATACTACTTACCAACGAAATAAAATTACTCCTAGCGTAATTTTTAAATGGATATACCTTTCAAAGCAACTTCCTATTTTTAAGAGTGTAGCTTGCATTTACACCCAGAAATACAATGTTATACTACTTACCAACTAAATAAAATTACTCCTAGGGTAATTTTAAATGGATATGCCTTTCAAAGCAACTTCCTATTTTTAAGAGTGTAGCTTACATTTACACCCAGAAATACAAAGTTATACTACTTACCAACGAAATAAAATTACTCCTAGGGTAATTTTTAAGCCTCGTCATCTCATATGGTACGATAAAATATATATTGTATATATGTATAAAATGCTTATTTCTTTTTTTTCACAATACAATATATCTACAAATGTATGACACTTTTGATAGTGATATGAGCGTTTGCTCATATGTGCGACGACAAGTTCCGTTTTCAAAGCCGTGTCTATTAATATTCATGTGGCCTGTGATCCGGATCTACACATATTTACTGCAATTATTATTTACTAGCAAAAAGCAGAGCTTTGTTGTCTTTTAATGTATGAACTTTATTCATAATTATCTAACCTAAAAAACTCAGCGTATTTTCACCTAAACATTACATTCGCATCAAAGGCCCGCGTCGTCAGGCTTTAGACTAGGAATATTTGGTTTTTGTTTTTTGGTATTTTCAAGGAAAAATATGTATTAAAAATGAAGGTTGATCTTATAAAAAACACATTTTTGACATTTTATTGAAATAATTGTTTTTTTTTTCAAATCAGGAAGTTCCTGGTTTTACGCCGATTTACGAAATTAAAATTAAAAAATGTTTTATTTAAATAAACCTTCAAAATTTTTGGACTACGCAGGCACGAAGAATTGACGGTAGACACTCAGCGAATACATTTTTCGAATTTTTCTATTAGAGAAACCCTTGGAGTTGGATTTCAGAGTCAGGCAAATGAAAAAATGTGTTTTTTCAGTTTTCTGATAAAACAACTTTACCCGGGATTGGAAAAGTGCCCTTCTGGCACTAGGCTGGCCACCTATCACATTGTGGGACTTAAGTATCCTAACCTAACCGTGGATGCACACGTTGTACTTCTGCCTACCTCTTCGGGGAAACGGACGTAAATATACCTTTTTTAGCTTTTTACCCTCGCCCTCGGGCTAAGATTGGGAATTGATCTCAATACAATATAAATCAATTAATACATCTGTACTGTTTCTCAATAAGCATATTGTGAAACTCTCTAACGCTCTATTTACTCTGTTCCCAGCAAACATCCCTGCTCTAGACCTAAATTCTCCTTGTGCCTCCTACAATATTACTTCGAACTTCCCTTCTCTTGCATTCTCCTTTCAATGATTTTATCATACACCTTCGATGCCAAACTGATCAAACTGATGGCCCTATAGCTATTGCAGTTTATACTTGAACCTCGCCTTTATACGAGGGCACGATGACCGCGCGCCGCCAGTCAAATATGAAGAAACAATTCATGAAGTAGGTAGTCTCTTAATAAGTTCAAAAATTCTAATAGAAAATGTATCTTCTATCAATTTTAACTCGTTAATTTAATAAGAGATGGCGTTAGTAGTAATAAGATTCTAATACAAATTGTACCTTCTATTTTTTATTTTCATAAAATGGTATTTTTATGGTAGATAAAAAATCTAGACATGAATATAAACTACCACGTCGAAGCTCAAACCTAAAAATGCGATATTTTTTCAATAAAATGTACCACAAAAGTGCATAGAAAGTGGCCTAGTGTAGGGCTCGCTTCGCTCGCCCTGATAACATATTTTTTACATATACTTTTGTTGTGAATATTTTACACAAACATATATAAAAAGAATTTATAAATTGTTTTATCAAAATAAACCTGAAATGTTATTCTTTGCTTATTATTAAAATAACTCGTATGTCTTATGAAATGTTTAGAATTATCAATCAAGCTTGTGGGATTTTCAGTTATTTTCGTTTATAACTTTTTATTTTATGATATAAAATAATAGGAATAAAGTTATAGACAATTTAATTTGCTACAAACAATGTCTTGTGAAATTGTCTGTCAGGTTACTAGTTTACGAGAAACAACACGAAAACCCTTTGCACCCCTTTTTACAAGTGACAAGGGTGGCGACCCCACAACATTGAACTTAAAATTATAGTTATCCCAGGACGCAATTTTATTTTCTTATTGTGTAGGGTGTGTATACACATCAAAAAATCGAAATTGCATCATCTTAAAAAGCACGCTATTTTCAGTTGCAGTATAGTTTATTCTTTTTATTTTTAAGTAAATTATGAATGAATAACAAAAACATATAATCAGTCAAGTTCCACAAGCTAAAGCTATTGAATTTTTTTACAAATTTTACGGGCATCTAGCGACAGACGACATACAAACAGATTTTTGCATTTACAATATTATTATGGATACAAATTGTGCTTATATATAAAGTGCTTATGAGTCACGCAAATAAAAAATCGTATGTACCTTACTAAAATAAGTATCTACAGATTCATTCACATAATTTCATTCAACTTTTTTTCATTCAACCTACAATTTCATTCACCTTTTTCAAAATCATTGTGTTGCAAAGTAGTATTTATTTTTTCAATAATCAAATGTATTTATGATTTGAATGTTTTGTGAAACAATGGAAAGCAAGAACCAGATAGAAAAGTTGCTACCTATGTGTATTAGGCTGGGTTGAATTTTTCGTTTTTATTTTCTAAGCATAGAGGTATAATTTGTACCTTATAAAAAAGAAACAATTTTAAACCTAATATTTCAATTTTTTACTTAATATTTTGAGATAGCCCACTCATTTTTTAAATAAATAAATAAACAAAATTGTTAAATAAATATTTTTTGATTGGTAGAAAATCATGGAAATCATCTAAAAATCGTTGAATATGATTTTTTTACTACCTTATATCTTATTTTTTACTTTAATTGTATTAAAATGAAAGTAGAGTAAAAAATTATATTCCAAAATGTTTAAATAAATCCCACGATTTTTGACCCAAAAATATGTTTTGTTGAAACAACGTCGTTTGATTATTTATTTATTTAAAATAAAGTGCGCTACCTCAGAATGTCGTATAACTCAACTATAGTTTAATATGTAATAAATTACATATTAAACTATAGTTTTAATGTTATAATATGTCGTAATACATAAAATATACTTCGGAAACGGTGTATGATTTGGCCATTCAAGTAAAAAAGAAGAATGAGAACTTCCGGAATGACTAAGCGTGGTAATTAGCTGGGACTGTCTTAGACTGATGACGTATTTCGGACCGCAACGACCAAAGAAGTGGCAGCATTCATGAAACTGGATTATCGATTGGAGTATTACAACGTTACAGTGCATACATCTATACTAACATTGTGCAAAAGTGTATCTGTCTGTCTATATGTCTATCTATAAGTCTGTCTATCTGTCTGTCTGTCTGTCTATATTTCTGTCTATCTTTCTGTCTATCTGTCTATCTGTCTGTCTATCTGTCTGTCTATCTGTCTGTCTATCTGTCTGTCTATCTGTCTGTCTGTCTGTCTGTCTATCTGTCTGTCTATCTGTCTGTCTATCTGTCTATCTGTCTATCTATCTGTCTGTCTATCTGTCTGTCTATCTGTCTGTCTATCTGTCTGTCTGTCTATCTGTCTATCTGTCTGTCTATCTGTCTGTCTATCTGTCTCTCTATCTGTCTGTCTATCTGTCTGTCTATCTGTCTGTCTATATGTTTGTCTATCTGTCTGTCTATCTGTCTGTCTATCTGTCTATCTATCTATCTATCTGTCTGTCTATCTGTCTGTCTATCTGTCTGTCAATCTGTCTGTCTATCTGTCTGTCTATCTGTCTGTCTATCTGTCTGTCTATCTGTCTGTCTATCTGTCTATCCATCTGTCTGTCTATCTGTCTGTCTATCTGTCTGTCTTTATGTCTGTCTATCTGTCTGTCTATCTGTCTGTCTATCTCTCTCCATCTGTCTGTCTTTATGTCTGTCTTTATGTATGTCTATCTGTCTGTCTGTTTGTTATGCTTTCAAAGCTAAATTTCTAAAATTATTTTTAATAAAATTTGGCAAGGAGATAGTTAAATATCCGGGGTCAGACATTGGCTATATATTTTTAAAATCAACCCCTAAGGGGCTAAAATAAAGATGGAAATTTTCCATCATTCAATGCGACCAGGAAAACTTTCTCTTCTGTTACGTAAAACGAACACAATGAATCAAAATCGGGTAAAATATCTATCGAACGTCAAAATATTACCTGTTACATGGCGTAATAGCGATCCACGCAGGGATGTAACTTATCACTATAAATATTGGAACGGATTTCGGACGGGTGCTTTGTTTTTTTGCTAACCTTGTTATCTACGTATCGGATTCATGAATCTCATATTTGTCATATTCCACGCCAAATTGAATAAATCCATGTTTTTTGTTTTATGACAGATTGATGTTATTGTGATCGTAAAATAGAATTGTAATCAAATGAAAACTTGGAACCTGGAATTGGAAAATCTTAATTACTGACATTATTTTGTTTCGTTACTATTTACTAATTTGAAATTAGGAATTGTCTACTTTTAAATAATATTTTTATAAACATAGGTATATGAAATGAGCTTGAATAAAAAACGAGTAAATATATATTTTGAAATAGTAATCTGTAGCTATAAATTTAACTAATGTTGCATGCCATTTATCTGGCAAAATAGTTTTAGGTACACGGATTGAATGGATACGTTTTTCAAGGCAATTTTTAGATTTTGAGTGTAGCTTGCAATTACATACAGAGTTATAATACTTATCGATGAAATAAAATCACTCCAGGGCTAATATTCAAACCTTAAAAATTCTCATTCAGTGCAATATATAATAGCTTATTTCTATTTTTATGATATAATATGTCTACAAATATATGAAACTTTTGACAGTAATAGGAGCGATTGTACATATACGCGGCGACGCTTTTCCCTCCCATGCCGTGCAATGTAATATTCGTGTGGTCTGTGTTTAAGCACATCGATATATGTACAAAATATTTTTCTAACCCTATTTTGTACAAACAAAGTATTTACATTTGTATTAATTGGAATCAATGATTTACGTAACGATATTAATGCAATATCATATAAAGGGTACAGAAAAAAAGAAGCTCGTTGATTTTTATTAATCAAAAAATAGTCGGATCTGGGACCACTGTCTATTACTAATAAAGTGAAAAAAAAAATCAAAATGAATATGAGCGTCATTGGAAAAATTACACAAATTGATCTAACCCTAAAGTAAGCTAATTATTTGTTTGTGACAGGTATGTTATTTAACGATACTAATACATAGAAATACATATATAAATACTCAGATGTATTTAAGAAATACCCAAACTCAGAAATACAAACATTTATGCCCATCACACAAATGTTTGTCCTTGTCGAGAATCAAACCCGAGCGCTATTGATGCGTTAGTAGGTTCACTAACCACTCGACCAACGGGGCGGTAAAAAAGCCGGTTATGGGCACGTTTTTTGATACATATATTACAATACACCTGTTTTAGCGTAATTAAGCAGGTAATTATCATATTTTATACTAGTGCCGAAATTTAACAGCTCGTTTTATTCCGAAGGCTGATTTTTTAAAACTGATACATAATAATCATGCAGACCCCGCCATAAGGATAGCAACGCATCTATACAATCTATACTCCATATATATAAATAAAATTGGAGTGTCTGTTTGTAATATTAAAATAACCGGTTTTAACTAAATGCATAATGATGTATACACAGTACACATACCAAAATAACACTTTTTACGATTTTTGTCTGTATGTCTGTCTGCCCGTCTGTCTGTCTGTGTGTTCCGGCTAATCTCTGGAACGGCTGGACCGATTTTGAGGGAACTTTCACTGCTAGATAGCAGATATAATAAGGAGTAACTTAGGCTACTTTAAAAAAATCCATGCGGACGAAGTCGCGAGCACAGCTGATCATTAATATCTTTAGTATCTACAGACGATGGTTTCTCATTCCATCAGGAGAGACATCTGCTTGTTTGTTATCGTATGATATAAAAAAGTGAATTTACGCAAAATCAGCTTTATCTTTTTTGTTTTGGTAAACATTATTATATGGATACGCATTAAAATAATGAAGCTAATAGCTAATTGGTTTCAAAAACGTTAAATGGTCAATGAGCTCCTTTTTTTCCTGTATCTTTCATATTTTACAATTTAGTTAAATTCTACCTTTGTACATTGTAAAGTTTCTGTTAACAAATTAGTTCATTATTGTTATTTCTGATTTACTAATAGTCGATGAGCTACATTTTTTCCTGTGCCTTTCGTATTTCATTAGCTGTTTTAGTGAAATTCTACCTCTGTACAATACAACGCTTCTGAAAATTCGTCCATTTTGTTATTACTCATTTGCCAACAAGCAACAATGACATAAGAAAACTGTACAAAAACATACGATATAATAAATACCTATACTGTAGTAAAAAAGGGAAATAGCCCAACCACAATTTCAAAAGCAAATGTCCGATAACAAGTCGTCAAAAAGTTGCGTAAATACTTTTTAAAAGTCCACACCAAATAAAAGGCTTCACCGCCTGAAAATATGAAATAACCCTTGAAATAGCTCGTTATATGGATCTCAATTTGCACAATTTGTATGACGCACAATGAGTGGTTCTTGAAATAAAAATAATATTCAACTCAGTCGTTGTGAACGAAAATGGTTTGTGTGTGAATATGTAACAACTTTTTAATTATTTGTGTTTTAGATCGGTAAATCCTTTAAACGTATTATATTTATTAACGTGTGCAAACCCGCGGACCGGGTTCGTAATGTAGAAGTGAGAGAGAGGTTACGCTTGAAAAAAAGTGTCGGTGTAATGATGAGAAAGGGCATGCTCCGTTGGTTCGGACATGTAGAAAGAATGGTAGATGAAAGGTTAACAAAATAGATATACAATGCGAATGTGGGAGGATATAGGTACCGGGGAAGACCAAGACTGACATACCACGATCAGATTGATCGAGTACTGTCCGAAGGTGGTGTCAAGAGTCTTCGCAACCGGCGTGTGTGTATGAAGAGAGTGATGAATGTGGAGGAAGCGAGACAAGCCTGCAAGGATCGTAATTTATGGCACCTACCCCGTAAGGGGTCTGGCGTGAAGATATGTATGTATTGTGTGCGATATCACTGATACTTATTAGTGCGATATATATCATTCACAATTTATTTCTTCTAGCATAATTAAAAACTTTATCGATCCTCTGCTTATTAAACTGTGAATATAACCTATTTTTTAACCCAGCGAGTAGCGGAGTTAGAACGGTGTCTTTCAAATTAAAAGAATTTATGTTGCTTGACATAAACTACTTGATTAATACTTCATCCTTTATAGAGTGAAGTGCTATTCGATTCTCCTGAAGATCCTTTGGTTACGAAGTGAAAAGTGCGTCGAGTACATAATTAGTGTGTTATTGCTATTACTACTGATGCGGGTGAAAGTTCGTTATGCAGCTGGGTTCTACTTTCATTTTCAGACCTTAGATAAGTTTGCCCCGTTCCTTACACTAGTTATAGTTTCAGTCACATTACAGCAGTTAAATATAACCTTATATTACAGCAGTTAAATATAACTTGACCGCTCTGTTGGTCGAGTGGTTAGCGCCCATGACTACGCAACCAATGGGGTCGGGGTTCGATTCCCGGCAGGGACAGGCATTTGTGTGATAAGCACAGATGTTTGTGTTTGGGTTTGGGTGTTTATTAAATATATAGTTTATTGAGTATTTATATATGAATTTCTATGTATTAGTATCGTTGACTGACACCCATACTACAAGCATATAATTTGCTTACTTTGTGGTTAGATCAATTTGAGTAATTTGTCCAGTGATATTCATTTATAAAAAAAAATCATAAGACTTCACGGAAATTTTGCGAATTAAATATCAATAATAATATTGGTGGACAAATTACACGACTTTGTCTATCCCCGGAGTAAGCAAATTATTCGCTTGTGTTTTGCGTGCTGTCAATGATATTAATACATAGAAATACATATACAAGTACTTTCACATACATAATAAACACCCAAACCCAGAAATACAAACGTCTCTGCTCATCACACTGTCCCCATCGGGTATCGAACCCAAGCCTCATCGGATCTAAGTTAGGTTCGCCACTCCTCCAGTCCCACTCGACCAGCGGGATGGTCATCTGCTTCTGATCTTTCTCTCCCTCCCTCTGTTTCATACTAATGATCGATCTCTTAAAACTGTTTTTAAAATAATATCAACCATCTTATGAATGAAAGTGTCAAGTTATAATGTGATTCAAAAATTATGAGCTATGAATACTTTTAATCAATAATATATGTGACTTTTAATGTCAATTTTACGCTTACAGACATAAATATGAACAATTTTATTTAACATATATCCCCTTTTTATGAAAAAACTAAGAATACTAAGCATTTATCTGAAACCCGAGCATCGACTCCGTCCGATCATACAAAAACTCAACCCACTATCATTAGCTAGTTTTTCTGGCCCTCTCCGACAATGACGGATGGTCGGAACGTATCGGTCTAGGAACAAATGTACACGCTTTTTACTGAATCAACTATCTAACGGATCATCAAGATCTAGAGATATAAAGAAATGGTATCTGGAGTTAATTCTACGCACCTTGGCAAAGCTGAACTAAAGTAGAGGCAATTTATAAAAGTACTTTCCAAACCGTTCATTCGTCATTAATTATATACCATGAGCTGCTACTTCTTTTTGCTATTGATTTTTTCTGAATCTGGAATTTAGATTTATTATTAACTTTACCTTGGATAAAGTAGAAAGCGATTTGTATACCTACGAGTAACTCGTAAACACATATGTACATATTTAGGTAGGGTACATTTATTATACATTACAATAAATGCCATCCATAAATTAAGAAAATAAGAATTTCGATAACATCGAAATTTTGTTTAAATAGAGTTGTAAAAGCTTTAAATGTACGATTTACATTGCGATAAAACCGAGGCCATAAAAAAACAAAATCAAAATCAATCTGTATGTTATTGTTTTTAATTCGTTAAGATATTTTAGGTAATGTAAAATTAGATATGCTGTAAAAATTGATCCTTACAACCGGTTGCGTGACAAAAAATTGTTTTTTTTTTTTTTTTTTATGTCATAAGATAGCAAACAAGCAGATGGGTCTCCTGATGGAAAGAGTCAACCATCGCCTATAGACACCAAAGATGTTAATGGTGCGTTGCTATCTTGTGGCGAGGTCTAATGCCACATGCATAAGTTTACCGGCTACCTTACCCTCCAAACCGGAACACGACAGTGACAAGCACTGACGCTATTGCGGCAGGAATAGGTAAGGCGGTGGTACCTGACCCGGGCGAGACAATGCAGAACTCTACCACCTAGTAAAAATGCATTTTTCTAAGATAAAAATCCCTATGCGTAGAAAAGTGGTAAACATACGTACACGAGTAAATTTTGCAATTATAATTATTATCATTAAAACTTTTATAAGTAATGATTTTTCGTAACATAGACGTTTTATTAATATTCTAGCATTTACCTAATAATAATTTTTATTACCTGGTTTAATTATATTAATATTAGAAAACTTTAATAACCTAAGCACAGTAAGAATACCGATTCCGATTTCTAAAAGCTATCTAACTTAATGTTCTATTTCTGGATCATTAAGTTTATCAAACTTCATTTACCAAATGTATTCGAAACTAAATTTTTAATTTGGTTTCGTATTCACAGTTGGTTAATAAATGGCCGAAATCTGAGGTACAAAATAAAACAAAATAAAACCGAATTATATTTATAAAGGATGCTGTATTTAGCCTCCATTTTGAGAGTTCGTATGAATTATTTTAATATATGTATGTATATATTTTCTAATAGTTGCACTTCATAATGTTCTGTATTATAAAAGAATCTGGTGATAACTTTGAGAACAATGTATTTTTTCGGAATAAAAATTATCTTGTATTCTATTCCAGGTCTTATTTTTTAAGGGTTAAAATTACCTCAGGATATATTGATTCATTAGGAAGATCTTTGTCTTAGTAAAAACGTATATCAGAATTAGACAAACAGGTACTAAACTAGATCGCGTCAGCTAGGTATTCAGCTCACTAAATGGTTAATTTTTTTTAAAAATCTCACAAGAACTATACAAAAATTCACAAATGATACAATAATTTACCATGATATATTTCATACTAGCTACAGCATGCAGCTCGCCGCATTACAAAAATGTTTGGTTAATCCCGCTGAAACAACTTATTTTTCTAGGATAAAAAAATGCCTACGTGCTTTTCCAAGTCATTATCTACTTGTGTGCCAAATTTCCTTCAAAACAGTTCAGTACTTTTGGCGTGATTGAATAACAAACATCCATCCATCCATCCATCCAAACATCCAAACTTTTGCATTTATAATATTAATAATTTTGCTGTACCTGACAGGGTCGACGATGATCTAACCAATATTTTAATTTAACATCTTTTTAATATTGTGAAATGAAAATAAATAATTAAATATAAATGTGTTGTTTTCTTTTAGATAAACCAATCAAGTGTTATTGTTACTAAAGTTTTTCTTACGATTTTTTGTTTAATTTTTAATACTCTTTAAATATGTGTACTGTCTTGTTAGTTAAGTAATTACCCTATTTGAATAAGACTGTGAGGTCTCGGGTTCGAATCCTAGGTTGAATATTTTTTTTTATTATCTACGAATTACTCGATATCCCGTGTCTCAGAAAAGGACGTAAAATATTGGTTCTGACTACGTAATTATATGTTTAGCGCTCATGCCGTGCTAAGAAAAATTTTAAAAAGAGTTAAAAATTTTTTTTACTAAATTTTTTAATGTAAGTTGCGGTTAACGCAAGCTATTACAACGCAAACTGACAAAAAACATCAAATGTAAGATGTCAGCCATCTATTTACGTTCTGTTTTTAAAAAACCTGATCATAGAGCTGTAAAAATTTTAACACAAGCTCTGCGGCTAGAACCCAAAAGCAATCATTACACCTGTCTTAATAGTCTTTTTATTTACCGACTTTTTTTGAGTAATCAATAATGCTAGTAAAGTGACGTCCACAATGTAGCTGAAGGTTAGTGGTTCAAATCCTATCAGTGTTGAAATTTTTTAAATAATTTTTTTTATATATCATAAGATAACAAACAAGCAGATGAGTCTCCTGATGGAAAGAGTCAATCATCGCCTATAGACACCAAAGATGTTAATAGTGCGTCACTATCTTGAGGCGAGGTCTAATGCCACATGCGTAAGTTTACTGGCTACATTACCCTGTAACCAGAACACGGCAGTGACAAGCACTGACGCTGTTGCGGCAGGAATAGGTAAGGCGGTGGTACCAGACCCGGGTGAGAAAATGCAGAATTCTACCACTTAGTAGCCACGATGGTAGGGACTCACATAGCCAATCGACCGCTTTTTACAACCTTCCTGGCAGAACGGCAGTTGGCCTATTCTTCAAAGGAGTCCGGGACCAACACGGGGGAAAATTATGTTTATTTTTTATTTTTCTAACAAGTCATAGTAGGCAAACAAATGATTTTCTTGATAAAATGAGGTAACCATCGCCTATAGACACAGACGTGTCTGTATGTGCGTTGCTCGAGCGCCCTTTGTAGATAGATTGACTTGAATACCTTTTTTTTTGTGGTATATTGTCACTAGGATAGGTGGTAAGGAGGCTCACCGCCCACATAAATACCTAAATTTTCGCCGTGTTGGTCCCAGCCTCCTTTGAAGAATAGGCCAACTGCCGTTCTGCCAGGCAGGTCGTAAAAGGCGACCGACTGGCTATCGAGTCACTACCATCGTGGCTACTAGGTGGTAGAGTTCTGCATTGTCTCGCCCGGGTCTGGTACCACCGCCTTACCAATTCCTGCCGTAATAGTGTCAGTGCTTGTCGCTATCGTGTTCCGGTTTGGAGGGTAGGGTAGCCGGTAAACTTGTGCATGTGGCATTAGACCTCGCCACAAGATAGCAACGCACCATTAACATCTTTGGTGTCTATAGGCGATGGTTGACTCTTTCCATCTGGAGACCCATCTGCTTGTTTACTATCTTATGATATAAAAAAAAAAAATTAATATCAAAACCATAATCCAGTCTTTGTCGACGTGTGATTACGTTTAAATTAATAACACTCCACATTCAATATGTAAGCTTTTCCTTATTGGTTGTGGGACAAAAACGTTTTCGAAGTTTCTGGTAATATTTCAATATTGGATATAAGTTTAACATTTGACCTTATGTTCAAGATATAAAGGTCAAATTAGTTTGCACATTGCTTATGATGAACGATCTAAATTTTTTTGTGTACTTTTGTTGTGCATGATGTATTTAGTAAAATATGAATAAAGGATGTAATTTATTTTTAACATATTTAAGAAATAGAGAATTTTTAATATACAGGTTGACTGGTAAAATATTGTACTCATTGAAAGACACAAAGTTAAATATTCAAAAAGTATGGTCACCGCTTAATTTACTAACGACTCTAGTCACGAGTTCAGTAAATTGCTGTTTGTAAACGATGAACTTCTATGCCACGTGGTTACTTGTACTAAATGTTTCTATTGGAAAATTAGGTCATAATTTAAGTAGGTATCTACTTTTTATACATATTAGATCTCAGAATCGAGTACTGAATCTCCTTCAGTATGTACATTATTTTACCAATCAACCTTTAACACTTATAAATTACTTCAAGGGTAATTTTTAAACCTTGTAATCTCATTCGGTTCGATAAAACATGGTTTCTTTCTATTTCAACGGGTCCTGCATACGATGGGTCCTAAGTAATTTGTCGTAACTTAAAAAATGCGATTTTTGTTTTATTTATGAACACAACTCTACTTTTATAGATCTTTTAATATCACGAAGAAGAAAAAATGAAATTTCTATTAGAAGTTGAATTCATCTAGTAGAAACTTCATTTTTATTCTTCATGTTATTAAAATATATATAAAAATTGAGTCATTTTCATAAATAAAACAAAAATCGCATTTTTAAGTTACGACAATTTACGTAAGACCCATCGATTTTTCACGATATAATATATCTGCAAATGTATGACATTTTTGACAGTGATAGGAGCGTTTGCTCATAAGCGCGGTGACAAGTTTTCCTCACATAGGCGTGTATATTATTATTCATATGGATTATGACTGAACCCAATCATTTTGTAGTAATTTGAAAATTCTAAATCTGCTCATCTATCGACTATTAGACGGAATAAAGTTTGCCGGGTTAACTAGTTATTTAAAATACAATTTCCCGCGACTTTCTCGAAAAATATTCTTAATCATGTAACTAGAGAAAACATAATCAGATTAACAGAGATGAACAGTTTCTACGAAATTAGTTACTTTACTCAATACTTCAAGAAGCTAAATCTCTCGGCTACAAAAAACAGTCTTGATATTAAGCGTCGAAAGCTCAAAAGCTTTATAAGTTTATTTATTTATGTAAACTTGTAAAAGCGTTTATAGATACAATTACTTCTAATTCGAGTGGTTTTACAATAAAAATAACTGCAAGAATATTTCACAGCTCCTGTCTTTAACAGTTTGTAAATTATATATAGTACTCTATAAAAATATTGACACACATTTGATCACCTTAAACCCGGGATTTCAAGAATTTGAAAGAAAAAAAGTCTTAATTTGCAAAATATGGCTGTAACAGGCAGTATATTTTTTAGACACACACATTTCATTACATTAAACCCGGGATTTTACGAATCTGAAATGAAAGAAGGAAAGTTATTCATTATTTTATTCATTCATTCATTCACTGACTCACTCAGTCATTTATGCATTCATTCAATCATGCTTCAAGCATTAATTCTGTCATTCATACAAAAATTCATTCATTCAATCATTCATCTATTCATACATTCGGTCATGCATACATGCATTCATTCATACATACATATATACATACATTCATTCATACATTATTCATTCATTCATGCAATCATTCATTCATACATACATTTATTAATTCATTCATGCTTTCACCCATACATACATTCATTCATTCATTAAGTCATTCATTCATACATTCATTCATATAATCATTCATTGATTCATTCAAAGAAAGTATTTAAAAAATATAGCTGTTACAGGTAGGCAAATTCGAAAAACAAATAATATAAAAATACCAGCATATTGTACTATACTTAACATAAACCAAACAGATAATAAATAAAATCACTGAACAAATTACATGAATCGATCTATCCCACAGAGGTCAATCAAAGATCTAACCCCAAAGTAAGCAAAATATTAGCTTGTAATCACAATATGTATATGCGTATGCGTATGTATATTACGTGTTTCAGAACGTATTTCGTGCCTGGGACAATTTAGAACTTAACATAGAAAAAATGTTCACAAAGTAAAAAATTTCGTCACGTTGAACCAGTTGACTGCCAAGCTGGCCAATGGTAATGTCGCAAGTTCAAATCCTGTCGTATCGAAGTTTACTTTATTAAGTTTTTAAACTTTATAATGCACTAACTGTTACTCGTGACATCGCTCATGTGGCCGAAAATCAGGAAAAATTAGCCTATGTCAATCCTCTCGAGTGTAACTTTCTAATCTGTATTAACATTTTAAATGCGAAAGTTTGGATGTTTGGATGGATGTGTGTATAGATGGATGGATGATTGTTACTCAATCACGCAAAAACTACTCAACGGATTTGAATAAAATTTGGCACAGAGGTAGATGATAACCTGGGACAGCACATAGGCTATTATTTCAGAAAAATTGAGTGATCCCACGGGATTCGCCAAAAACTTTTATGAAGCAGCGGACTGCGAGCTACAGCTAGTGGTAAAATATTTTTTTAAATCGATCTAGTAGTACTTAAGTTTACAACCTGTTAGGTAAGTCGACCTAAATCTTGAAGAGGTGATAGGATATCTAAATCTTATTCCAAATAAATAAAAAAAAACGTACTTTTAAATTTTAACATAATTATCCGATTAATTCATAATTCATATGCACCAATACACGTTCGCACAAAAAACGCACAAATAAAAATAGGTAGTTAAATAAATACTGCCATTTTTTTTCAAAGTATTTGGAATAAGAATCAGATACCTTATTACCCCTTCAAGGTTTAGGTTGACTTACCTAACAGGTTATATGTGTTACAAAAACACAATAAGTGTGGTGCTATGTTCCGCCGTGTTGGTCCCGGCCTCCTTTGTAGAATAGGCCAACTGCCGTTCTGCCAGGCAGGTCGTAAAAGGCGACCGATTGGCTATCGAGTCACTACCATCGTGGCTACTAGGTGGTAGAGTTCTGCATTGTCTCGCCCGGGTCTGGTAACACCGCCTTACCTATTCCTGCCGCAATAGCGTCAGTGCTTGTCGCTGTCGTGTTCCGGTTTGGAGGGTAAGGTAACCGGTAAACTTATGCATGTGGCATTAGATCTCGCCACAAGATAGCAACGCACCATTAACATCTTTGGTGTCTATAGGCGATGGTTGACTCTTTCCATCAGGAGACCCAACTGCTTGTTTGCTATCTTATGATATAAAAAAAAAACACAAAAAAAAAATTTACTGCGAGTGGAGTAAAATCATCAATATAATTTTTTACACAAATTTATAATTCCAATCTATTTTACACAATTATCCCAAAAATCAACCCCTGCCCCCGAATTAGACTATATTGTACCCGGATGTTGAACTACATATCTTCAAGCTAAAGGACATGGCCAACATTTGTATAGAGGTGTGCCTTAATTCACGTAATTGGTGGCCGACTGTTCTAGAGTACTTATTGCAAAGATTTTTAAGTCTAGATTCTGTTGCAATATCACTTGTTCTATAAAAGTCCCGTTGAGAACGAAAAACTCCATAAAACAAAAAACAAAATATCCATCGAGTTGACATTTTAAAAACATGTCGCAGATAAATACATAAGTATAAGCGTTTGTAACACTAATTATAACTGATGTTTTACTTTCTTTTTCAATTTTAACCATCTACGCCAAGAATAAATTGTAGCAAATGATTTGTAGTTGTATATACCTACCTAGTTTGAATTTTTTCGAGCAACAATAACAAAATATACACCACATTTACAAAAACACTAATTCTGATTATTTACCATAAAAATCCAAGCATATTAAGTATTTCTCTGGGATGGGAAGAAGGGATTAGCTGTAAAAATCACAATATTATCATCCAAATCAAAACTTCAATACACAGCAAACGTAAACACTAAAACGTTTGACGTTACACAACACGTATTTACAAGGAGAATCTAGGGTAGAATCGGATATCGATTTATTGCACAATCGGTACTCGAAAATAAATCGATACATGTTTTTGTTTTGTTTTTCATTATAGCTATTAAGTTTAATACAATAATATGATGTTTCAGAAATCAGAAATCAGAAATACTTTATTCAATAAAACTTTTTACAAGTTATTTTGACACGTCAACATATTTTTTTTAAAAACTGCTACCGGTTCGGAAACGCGGCCACACACATAATAAGATTAATTAATTTTTCGTATTACTAATGACACAATTTAATGAATTACTATTTTTTAAATGTGATAATAAAATACTAAATAATCGAGTACGTTTTTAGTAGTCTGTGTAGATATTCAGACAAATATTCCACTAAAATGTCAATGATTATGTACTGGATTTTAATATTATTATGTGACAACTATTAAATGTCCAATGGTAATGTTTATTTTTTATTTTTATGTTGATATTTTAGTATCAGACTTAATATATTAATATTTTAAGACTTATTATATTTATATAGTAATAGTGTAGACTCAGTAATCAGCATCATACCTTACAAAACAAGTCTAACTCAAGAGTAAAAACTGTTTCAGGAAAGTTTTGTGTATTTAGTACCATATTATACCCAAAATCAGTACCTAATTAGATGAAAAATAATTAATAACTATTATTAATCAGATAAAGAAATAAAAACATTTTTAACATACTCCGAATATCATAGTAAATTGTGATTTTTTATCAATATTAAATAATTAATACTGTATAATTTAATATATTTAACGATCCAATCGATAAATTAATTCTTCTCGATTCCACTCGATTCTAATATACGATACGATTAAGGCGATACAATATGCACTATGACCATAGATTAATACTTTTATCTCAATCACAATCCTTATTTATTGTAAAAATTAAACCCCGGACTTTTAACGAAAAATATTTTACTGCCGTTGTTAAAAAAATTAAACATTTTTTTTAAAACAAAAGTGGTTCTTGGCCACATCAAATGGTAATGCTGAAATTGGCAAGGTCCTTTCATTAAAATCTGTTCTTTATATATATATATATATATATATATATATATATATATATATATATATATATATATATATATATATATATATATATATATATATATATATATATATATATATATATATATATATATAAAATGTTATATATATATATATATATATAATGTTCTGCAGATTAGACGTTAAAACGTAACAGATAGTCAGACAGGTTTTTGCATTTGTATTTGTTTGAATAAGCTGACCAGTGCAGATTTCCCCACAAACAGAGAAAAATATCGTCAATGTTATATTTTTTTTTAAAATGCCCCCGTAATACAATTGACTCCAAGTCTTAAACTATATCTATTCCAAATTTCAACAAAATCGATTCAGTGGTTTACCCTTAAAGCGTAACAGACAGATTTTCGAATTATATAGTATGAAGCATGGACTAATCGACTTGCGAAGCTTCGCCCGCTAATAGATTAACATGTCTTTTTTTTATAGAACAGGGGCCAAACGAGCAGGAGGTGCACCTGATGGTAAGTGATCACCGCCGCCCATGGACATCCACAATACCAGAGGTCTTGCAGTTGCGTCGCCGGCCTTTTAAGAATGAGTAAGCTCTTTTCTTGAAGGCCCCCAAGTCGTAACCGTTTGGAAACATCCCTGCCGGTAACTGGTTCCACAAAGTAGTGCGAGGCAAAAAGTGCCGAGAGAAACGCACAGTTGTGGATTTCTAGACATCGAGATAGTAAGGATGGAATTTCAAATTTTGACGCGATGTCCGATGATGGAATTCGGCGGTAGGAATTAATCCAAATAACTCGTCGGAACACTCCCCATGAAAGATACGATAGAAGACACAGAGTGAACCAACATCTCTGCGCAATGCCAAGCCAAGCCAAGGGTCAAACCGTTTCGAAATAGCCAGGTCGTCAACGATTCGAACCGCTATACGCTGAATGCGATCAAGAGGAAGGAGCTGGTACTCAGGAGCTCCGGCCCAGGGATGAGAACAGTACTCCATGTGGGGCCGAATTTGAGCCGTATAAAGTTGAAGGCGACGGGCCGGCAAGAAGTACTGTCTCGCTCTGCTGAGCACACCGAGCTTTTTGGAGGCTAGTTTATTAACATGTCGTCAATGTATTTTTTCATAAAAGTTTACAATCCCTATTTCATAGCCTCAGGGGTTGATAATTGAAAAAACCTAAGTTTGACTTCGAAACTTCAACTACCGCCTTGCCAAATTTTATTAATATCAGTTCAGCATTTTAGCCGTAAAAATATAACGGGCAGAGAGTAATTCATATTTATTTTTGATAACTTAAGTATTTTTGGAACTGGAGTATTAAATCCTAGATCTATTACTATTTTTTTTTAAACTTGGCTCATACCGATGCCTAAGCTTGTCCGAATCTACTGATAGGTCACTCTTTTGTCAGTCTCTATCATACGCTGCACACCACTAACGTTATCTTCAGTCGTCGCCGTACAAGGCCGTCCGACCATCATGTTTAAACTCATTAAACCAGTTATGAACAGTGGAACGAGATAGGGCTTCACCCTGAAAGGCCAATCGAAGTCTATCATAACTTTCTTGCTGACTTAAAAGAAATCGAAAATCATAAAAAATCATGGAGCAATAATTTTCTCGCGTGACAAAAACTCAATTTGCCGCCAAATCTTAAAAAAATGACAAATGAATACAATACCTATTCGATTGTATTGGCAAAGAATTCCATTTTCAAAATTCAAACTTATTTTTTTTATTATTTTGTTTACAAGTGGCCAGTTCTAAAAACTTTTGGTTGACCGTCGTAAAAACAGTAATATCTAACCAACGAATCCAACCCAGAACCTTGTGATCTTAGCTAAAACCAAAGAGGCTATTGTGGTGCTTTTAAATCATCAATAGTGCTAACAACATAAGTGGATATATTGTAAAGATACGTTCAATGCCGCTCAAATGGAATTCTGCTGTATTTGCATCGATCTTTGGAAATACAATTTCATTTATAATAGCATCTTAAGCCGCAGTGCATCGTAATGAGTTGTGAAGTGTTTGTGAAACTTCTACGTATCAGAACTCTACCTATATAAAGAAATGTGTGGTGCATTTATTTATTGCTAGCTTTTCCTCGCGATTTCGTTCGCATGACTCACATACATATATTTATTTTACTCAGTCTGGTAATAACGAAGCCAAACCAGCACAATGACCATTTAGCGTTATAAAAGTGAAAGAATTTATAAAATTTAACTTTGTAGTTTTTGATTTTATCTGTTACAAACAAACGAATCTTACCTTATCTATATATTAATATGAAGCAAAAACTTGACACCTTTTACACAAAAAATTTACCCAAATTGATCTAACCCCAAAGTTAGCAAACTAATTAATCAACCACACTATATATATATATATATATATATATATATATATATATATATATATATATATATATATATATATATATATATATATATATATATGACAATTGAATGCCGTAAACAGATGGCATGCATAAGTCTACATATGCATGTGGCATTGCAATCCCCGCCATACGACAATGACTATCATTGACGCTATAGTTCTTGTTGCAGAACCCTAAAACTTAGTAGTCACGGTGTTAGTGACGGATATAGTATAGAGTAGGTAAAATCTACTGAACCAATTTTGATGTTCCCTAAGTGAAATATACCTTATTCAAATAAAAGATAATAATAATATACACGGGACAAATTACACTTACTGATCTAACCCCAAAGTAAGCAAATTATTTGCTTGTGTTATGGGTGTTAGTCAACAATACTAGTACATAGAAATACATATATAAATACTAGAATGTATTTAATTATCTCGATATATCTTTTATTTCCCGAAAATATATTTCTATCGATTAGTGTAACCACACTCAATCAATTAACATCCACAAGCAAATCATTTGCTAACTTTTAGGTTAGATTAATCGCCTCTGTGGTCTAGAGGTCCAGCGTTGGCGTTGACCACATGAAATCCCGGGTTCGATTCCCGGGTCGGGCACATAAAAAAAGTGTTTTTTCAGTTTTCTGAGGAAAACAAAGTTGCCTTGGTAAGTGCCCGGTAGGCGATAGGCTTGCCACCTATCACATTTGTGGGATCAAGTATCTTCGGCTAATCGTGGGTGCACTTGTTGTACACCTGCCTATGGGGATATGGGCGTGAAGATACTTTTTTTAGGTTAGATCAATTTGGGTATTTTTTGTGTATTGCTTTGTTCTGCATTGTCACGCCCGAGTATGGTAACACCGCCTTACATATTCCTGCCATGCAATAGCGTCAGTGCTTGTCACGGTCATGTTCCGATTTAGAGGGTAAGGTAGCTGATAAACTTATGCATTTGGAATTAGACGTCGCCACAATATAGCAACGCACTATTACCGTCTTTGGTGACTATAGGCGATAGTTGACTCTTTCCATCAGGTGACCCATCTGCTACCACTCGTACACGAGCCTCAGATAAGTACGCGAAGTACGCTGGGTCCTGGTATAGCTAGAAATAGTCGATAATTATATATTAATAGACCTTAAGTTTACTTTATCTATCCTGCAATGAAACCGGGCGTGATGATATTTTGTTATATACTAGCTGACCCGGCAAACGTTGGTCTGCATTTTTAACTGCTCTTATTTTTTTTATATATTTTCTCACCTTCCTTGGACTTCAACAACTAATTCAAAACCGAAATTAGTCAAATCAGTTCAGTTCTTATATATATATATATATATATATATATATATATATATATATATATATATATATATATATATATATATATATATATATATATATATATATATATATATATATATATATATATATATATATATATATATATATATATATATATATATATATATATATAATTATATTATCTTTGTCATTTAAACTAATTATGCTTATTTCATGCTCCTCCGTTCGCGTGATTGTCCTAAAATGGGGTAAAAAGTTTTCGCTTCACGTGTCAATGATACTATCTATTGACCACACTCTTAGATTTGCATTTTTTATATTTAAAGACAGTGAACAAGTAGATGTTTCGCTCAATGGAAAGAATTAACTATCGCCTATAGACATCAAAAATGTTAATGATGCGTTGGTATATTTCACTTAGGGAACATCAAAATTGGTTCAGTAGATTTTACCTACTCTATACTATATCCGTCACTAACACCGTGACTACTAAGTTTTAGGGTTCTGCAACAAGAACTATAGCGTCAATGATAGTCATTGTCGTATGGCGGGGATTGCAATGCCACATGCATATGTAGACTTATGCATGCCATCTGTTTACGGCATTCAATTGTCATATATATATATATATATATATATATATATATATATATATATATATATATATATATATATATATATATATATATATATATATATATATATATATATATATATATACCTAGCGATCAGTACAATCGACGGAGTCGATCATATAGCAAAGAAGAATTTTGCCACGTCGAGCCTACACTAGCTCAGCGGTACATCATCCCGTCTTGAGGGAGATTGTCGTAGGTTCAAATCCTGCGTGACGATATTTGTCATTGTTGTCTTTTAAAGTTTTGCAAGTTTTCCCAAGAACAAGGTGAGTGCCATAACACAAAAATAATTAGAAACACGAAAGTACTGATCAAAATTATTAATGTGAATTTCATCTGTAACGATAAACTCATGTAACTAGTTATACATATGTATACCTAGCGATCAGTACAATCGACGGAATCGATCATATAGCAAAGAAGAATTTGACTGTTGACAGTTGACTAGGTGAGCGGTAGAGCAACCCGGCTTGAGGGAGATGGTCGCAGGTTTAAATCCTGCGTGTGGATATTTTTCTTTGTTGTTTTTAAGTTTTTCAAGTTTTCCCAAGCACAGGGTGAGTGTTATAACACAAAGATACATTTATACCTGTTTATTATTTACTAGCAGACTTGGCATACGTTGTTTTGCCATACATATGAAGAATCCGTAGTAGATAAACAACGTGACTTGTAATTTATATAAGTATACGGGATTGTCCTTTCAGGCAACCGAAAGGGCATTGTACTTTATATAGTGATTAAGTATTCCTAAATTATTATTTTGTTTACAAGTGGCCAGTTCCAAAAACCTTTGGTTTGACCCTCGTATAAACAGTAATATCTAACCAACGAATCCAACCCAGAACCTTATAATCTCAGCTAAAACCAAAGAGGCTATTGTGGTGCTTTTAAATCATCAATAGTACTAAGAACGTAAGTGGATATATTGGAAAGATACGTTAAATGCCGCTCAAATGGAATTCTGCTGTATCTGTATCGATTTTTAACTACTCTTATTTTTTTATATATCTTCTCACCTTCTTAACCTTTCCTGGACTTCAACAATTAAATCAATACCGAAATTAAGTCAAATCGGTTCAGCCGTTCTCGTATTTTAGCTAGACTAACGAACAGCAATTGATATATATATATATATATATATATATATATATATATATATATATATATATATATATATATATATATATATATATATATATATATATATATATATATATATATATATATATATATATATATATATATATATATATATATATATATATATATAGATTATAAACCTGGTTAATATTATAAGTATGTAATGTAATACAGCATGATATCTCAAATAACATTTATTATTATTATATTACTAGCTGACCCGGCCAACGTTGTTCTTACTTTTTAACTTCTCTTATTTTTATCACCTTTTAAACCTTCCCTGGACTCTTACAATTAAATCAAAAAATCATCTTTTACGATTTTTGTTAACTAGTAATCATCTGTCTCTTTTATTCATAAATTTACTACTTTTTGGAGGCGGTAAAATCAGCGCTCTATATGTACCAGTAACTTACCAGTAATGTAAAGGTTTCTCTATAAATTATTTATAATGTATAAAAACCAAATTCTGAACCTCGTGATCCGAGTTGGACTACAAAGCTTTATCATGGCATTAAATTGCTAACAAGAAAACTATGTATTACTTCCCTACCCGCATCTAACGTTTTCGCTTGCCCAAAACCACACCATTATCTTTTTAATGATTATCCAAAGATTTATAGAATAACTGACCCGCGCAGCTTCGCCCACGAGTAGATTAATATATCGTCGAGATAGTTTTTCATACAAATATAATTTCCTATTTCAACCCTTTAGGGGTAGATTTTTGAAAAAAAAAGTTACCCCGATCTCCCCAGACCGATCCGACCCCGGATCTCCAACTATCTCCACGCCAAATTTCATGAAAATCGGTCCAGTGGCTTAGCCGTGACAACGTAACAGACAGACAGACAGACTTTCGCATTTATAATATTAGTATGGACTGGTTTTTGTAGATTTTTTTCCATATCATAAGATAGCAAACAAGCAGATGGGTCTCCTGATGGAAAGAGTCAACCATCGCCTATAGACAACAAAGGTGTTAATGGTGCGTTGCTATCTTGTGGCGAGGTCTAATTCTACATGCATAGGTTTACCGGTTACCTTACCCTCCAAAACGAAACACGATAATGACAAGCACTAACGCTATGGCGGCACGAATAGGTAAGGCGTTGGTACCAGACCCGGGCGAGTCAATGCAGAATTCTACTACCTTGTAGCTACTATGGTAGTGAATCGCATAGCCAATCGGTCACCTTTTACGACCCGCCTGGCAGAACGGCAGTTGGCCTATTCTTCAAATGAGCCCGAGATCAACACAGGAACATGGGTAGTTATAATGATAATATATAGTTAACTCTCATGATAGAAAGAGTTTTCGTTATATTTGACAAATTATTAGAAATTCCAAAATGCATTATTATTTGCATGTATATATTTACCGCGTATATTATGGCTTACCTACAGTCAAGCCATATGTATACTCTCATATTTACAAGGGATGTTTACAAAGTTCTGTAAATTATGCTATAATCAAATTATGCAGAACTTATAGCCAATATTTTTGGTGTCAAACAAAACTTGACATGTTTTATGAAACTATCTAGTCCAAAATTGTTCCGCCTGATTAAGACTATTGAAGCAGCAAAACCTGAAAGATCACTCGTAAATATCTACCAGTTATCGTTTCAAAGAAGAATAATTCTCATGAAAAATATTTGTACTTATAAAATTATTAAGTTACTCCCAGTCTTAAGATCATATCGATTAATCAAGCCTAATCTCTCATTTTGCAAGAAATGGCTGAAATTAAAGGGATGGGAAAAGTCCATTTTCGTTGTAAAAAATTGCCGATTCTCAAGCACGGCCACTTTCCCCGATAATAAAACTTCTGGCCCGGACGTGAGGACCGCCTATCTCTCATTTAATAAAACCATAGCACTAAAACTCTAAGTTCGTAAGAGAATGTAATTTAAAATATAAATCATATTTTCCTTTTAAACTGTGAACTAAGTTTAAAGATTTAGGAATGTGAAAAGAAAGTCAGTAACATATTACAACGTTAAGTAATATATTACCTAAGTTTTTATCAAAGGTTAGGCCAACAAGCTAACCTTTGGTAAAAAATTAGGTTTGGTTTTTTTCCCGTGTTGGTCCCAGGCTCCTTTGAAGAATAGGCCAATTGCCGTTCTGCCAGTCAGGTCGTAAAAGGCGACCAATTGGCTATACGAGTCACTAACATCGTGGCTACTAGGTGGTAGAGTTCTGCATTGTCTTGCCCGGATCTGGTACCACCGCCTTACTTATTCCTGCTGCAAAAGCGTAAGTGCTTGTCACTGTCGTGTTGCGGTTTAGAGGGTAAGGTAGCCGGTAAACTTATGAATGTGGCTTTAGACCTCGTCACAAGATAGCAACGCACCATTAACACCTTTGGTGTCTACAGGCGATGGTTGACTCTTTCCATCAGGAGACTCATCTGCTTGTTTGCTATCTTATAATATAACAAAAAACAAGTAGATGTTTCTCCTGATAAGAATCGACAACTATCTACATATAATCAATAAACACAACATGCGTTTTTTGTAACATTGATGAGAACTGATGCTACTATCGCGGCTAGTGCGGTTTTTTTATATCATAAAATAGCAAACAAGTAGATGGGTGTCCTGATGGAAAGAGTCAACCATCGCATATAGACACCAAAAATGTTAAAGGTGCGTTGCTATATTGTGACGAGGTCTAATGCCACATTCATTTACCGGCTACCTTACCCGGCAAACCGGAACACGGCAGTGACAAGCACTGACGCTATTGCGGCAGGAATAAGTAAGGCGGTGGTACCAAACCCGGGCGAGACAATGCAGAACCTACCACCTAGTAGCCACGATGGTAGTGTCTCGCATAGCCAATCGGTCGCCTTTTATGACCTACCTGGCAGAACGGCAGTTGATCTAAATCTTCAAAGGAGCCAGGGACCAACACGGGCAAAACATGTTTCATACCACCGAAACTCAGAAAAACAAACATCTATTCTTATCACACAAATGTTTGTCTTGTCGGAGAACGAACCCGAGCCCCATCGATTTATAATTAGGTTTACTAACCACTTGACTAACGGGGTGGTCAAAAAAATTGATGTATTTAAGACGCATACTATTTAAAAATTAGTTTGTGGAGTCCGCCTTAATCTAAACTTTAACTGTGGCAATTTTCATACTCCACCATTCGCGCAACTGTTTTAAAAAGGGTACAAAGTTTTGGCTTCATTTATTAATATATACGTAGATGATTGTATCAGAAGTATGTTGTCAGGGCTTAGAGCAAAAGATTAAATAGTGTCACGCATGTTAGTTATGGAGGAAGCATTGTCGGCCGGGTAACAAAAATCTCATCACTCTACGCTATACGTGACTACATTCGGACACAGCTGACTCGACTACAGAAGTATGAGGAATGCTTACTGAATTTTATGGTAATAGGACTTTCAACATAAAAAAATTACAGTAATATGACATCTGCCTCTCTGTATCTATATAGTGAGTATCTATATAAAATACAGATTGACTACTAAAAGATTGTATATAATATTAAAGGCACCATAGTTAATGTTCATCCATACTTCCATACTAATATTATAAATGTGAAAGTCTATTTTTCTATCTGTCTGTCTGTTACGCTTTCACGGCTAAACCACTGGACCGATTTTCTTGAAATTTAGCACAGATATAGTTGAAGATCCGGGGTCAAACATAGGCTAATTTTTTTCAAAAATCACTCCCTGGAGGGCTGAAATAGGCGATGAAATTTTTATTAAAAGCTGTTTGGACGACTTATTAATATAGCCGCGGGCGAAGCTGCGCGGGTCAGCTAGTAAGTAAATAATAAAAATATAAAGAAATTAGAATATTGTTTAACTGTATAGTAAATCTTAACGAAAATTGTGTAGTGATGTCCAAAATGTATGGCCAACGCACGTTGTACTAACGAGTCTAGTCGCGAGTTTAGCAAATTGCTCTTTGTACTCAATGAACCAGTGTACGCCGTGGTGTCAGTACTATTGATCATTTTTATCGGATAATAAGGTTAAAATTTAACTACTTATTTAACATATTCTGTGTAAGAATCGAATACTAAAAATCCTCCTTCAGTACATACAGTGTTTTACCAGTCACCCTGTATAATCAACTTATATATTATATAAAAATATCTATTTTTTATATAATAATATACCAAACAAGCAAGTAGCTCTCCTAATAGTAAGAGACAATTATCCTATAAAACCAAAAAATATTATTGGTGCGTTGCTGTCCTTATGGCGGGGTCTTAATGCCATATACATAAGTCTACTGACTACCTTACCCTCCAAACCGAAACATGTAAGCGACAAGCACTGACGCTATTGCGGCTGGAATATGTAATACGGTGGTACCATATACCCGGGCGAGATATTACTGAACTCTACAACTTAGTAGTCACGATAGTATGGACACGTATAGCCAATTAGTAGCTTTTTACGACATGCCTACCAGAACAACAGCTGTCCTTCCTCAAAGGGAGCTCAGTCCAATATTGGGTAAATTTGGAAAAAATCTTTTGGAAATAAAACACAGAAAAATGGTTCTACCTATGTCCGTTACAGAAACCATCGTAGCGATGTGCCCTCAATCAGTCAATGCAAAGTAATGATCTGAAGATGTTCTTAGATGATTAAGCAAAAAAACTAATGTCTTTCGGTCACACGATAATCACACGAGCGAATAAACATATATTGCTTAAATGTATATAGAATTATCAATAATAAAATGTCATAGATGTCTTCACATGGCTTTAAATATGTGATAAATGATTTAAATAACACGCTTAAATGTTGTACTTATTTTCGTAAGCGCTTAATAAACGGCTGTTCACTTAAAAAGCTTTTATACAGAAGACGTTTTTAATGAACCATACGAGTATTGCAAGCGCCCGAATACGAAACACACGCTATGCCGAAGACAACAAAATGCGGACTACAAAAGTGGTTGCTCGTTGCCTATTTTCATAAAATTTAGCTGTCGGGATGTGCCTACACTTACAATAGCTAATAAGTACTATGCGTTCCAACTAAGAATAGGATCGCGCTTGTTATCAACTTCATACCACAAGTGTGAAATTAGTAATGGCAGCAAAAAAATATTTGTTCAAAAAATATTGCTGATTTATTGGAAAACAAATTACGTTTTAATAATATTATTTTCATTAAAAAAAATAGTAAAATACATCAGTCTAGCTGTTCATCTATATACTATATTAAAAAGTTGTGTTATTTTCGCCATTTACGCCACTTAAAAGTCAAAAACGACAGGGCCAATTTTGTTGCGATTTTTATGGTTTTGGGTTGTCTTTGCCAGAATAGGCTAAAAATATTAAAATATAATATTCATTAATAAAAAAAACAATAAAATATATCAGTCTAGCCGTTCATCTAAATATATGTATATATAAAAATCGTGTTAGTTATTTTACACCATATTTAAATACATGATAACATGTTCTAATGTGAATCTAAATAAAAAAATATACTAATTAGATTGAAAATATTTTTTTTAAATATTTCTTTGTTATAATTTTTTGCACACCTTACTCATCGCTTATGAAGTTTTTGCAACATGCGGAGCAATATGTCATCCTGACAGTCCTATTTTTAGTTAGAACGCATAGTACACTTAATTTTAATAGCTTTTTATCAATATATTTTACGGACATTAAAATAAGGTCACTTTTTAATCACGCTGAAGAAAGCGTACGCTCTTTTCAGGCTAATATACTGATCGATTTAAAAATCTAATCAGCATTTTTCTCTAAAAAATTGCATCAAATACCGTAAATTAGATCAAAATCGGTTGATTTTTTTGGGATTTGTCAATAACGAAAATTTTTGAAAAAAATGTCTTTTGATATGACCGACATTTTTCATCTTGTAAATTATGTAGCCATCAAAATATTTTAGATCTCAAGCATTGCATTAAATGCCATTCGAAAGATCAAAATCGATCATCTTTTCCAAAATATATAGTTTTTCAAAATAGAAATGACTATTATTTACAAAAAAATTAGATTTTGAACTATGAAAAAATCTATGCTTATGTATAGTTTTTATTTCTTTTGAGCTTAATAAATCTGAATTAGTGGGAAGTTTCAGCGCTGGCCTGTAGTACAACGATACTAATACATAGAAATACATATATAAATACTAGAATATATTTAATAAACACCCAAACCCGGAAATACGAACATTTATGCTCATCACACAAATGCTAGTCCCCGTTGGGAATCGAACCCGAGCCCCGTCGATTGCGTAGTCAGGGTCGCTAACCACTCGATCAATGGGGCGGTCAATATATACTTACAAGAATTGCTCGTTTAAAGATATTAGATAGATAGATAGATTTATCGCACCCGTAACCCCTACATACTAAATTTCAGGAAAATCGTTGGAGCAGTTTCCGAGAATCAGATTATTTAAAAAAATTGCTCAAAGGTATTAGATACATAATATACAGTGTAAGTAGAGAGGGACGATCTACCGAAAATCGTAATAATAGATTTGGACGATTCTGAGACAAAAACCGTTGAAAATTAGTGTGTGTTTTTTTATTATTTTGCGATTTTTTTACTTTAACTTCGTATAATTTGATTTATTCTACAGTGTTTTTCTAAAAAAATGTAAAATTAAGGGAAATACACAAAATAAGCAATGCATTATGAGAGTTCTGCAAGCGCGACGAGTCCTAGCGATGTTCAATATACATTGCATGTCGTCAAAATAAGAAAAATCATAAAACGCAAATTTCGCATTTCCCACAAAACAAGGAATCGCCATTATGACTAAAGTAGAAGTGGCATGTTTTTTTAATTTTTCGGTACATCGTTCCCAACACGCTGTAGATTCAGGTCCAATTCACATAATTAAGTCGAACGCCCCCCAATTCACGTAATTAAGTCGATGAGCTTGAAGCTCTCACACACATAAACACAATAGAACGTCGAGACGTGCAACGCGACATAATGTGTAAGTCTGCCTTGCCAGAATCAGGCCAGATGACTAAATTTTGTTAACCACACCTTACATAGTAACAGAGAAAGTTTAACTAAATATAGATATATGTATTTACTTTGAAAAATAAACAGTGCAAGGTATTTAGTATCTCAATAGATATAATAATACTTAGTTCTCTGTTGAACCCAGCAATTCCATTAAACAAAATGTATGAGTAAATTGTGAGCGAAGATTGTTTGCATATGTAACGTTCAAAGCTCTGTTTGAATAGAATTTAGCTTTAACTACATTTGAAACGGATTGTTTTTCTAGTATTGCAATTCTTCATTGATTGGCTAATTATATAATGTTTATGTTAAGGCTTTTTTAATTATATATATCGGCACAATAACATCACCGGTGGCAGTAATTTCGCAGACTTATGTTTATGCAAACTAAAATAGAAATTGCTAAAACTGTGAAAAACATTGTTTGTAAGAAAAATTCTTAATCAAAAAAAAAGTTAGTGGGGACTAATGACTTATTGTAAATTCATTCCAGCTTGTGTCGCTATTCACGCAACAAACTTCAATCGAATTGAACTGTTTAGGACTATTAAACACATAAACATGATATTACGTCGCGTAGTGCTACGACGCGGCATGATGTGTAAGAGGTCTAAACGCTTCGAATAGATTAAAGTTTTGTTATGTGAATAGAGACACTGATTGGCCGTATAGAGCGGAAATAAATTACGAGTGACAACTGTCCTATAAGGCTATTTCAATAAAGCAACTAACCACTCTAATCCACTTATCATAGCCACGGCGGACTACGAAACCGTAGCCGACGCGGACGTGATTGACAGATTCAGGAGACCTCGCCACGTACTTTCCTATCTCGATGACGATTCCGACATTTACACACACACAAATACAACACGACACACACCATCGTCACCGGTCTCGACGACGAAAACTTCTCTATCGCCCCTGCGCACAGCCACGACTCCCCCCTCCATTTTTAGTCCGAACGCCGCACTAAGCCGAGGTCCGGTCTCAGAGTAGACAGCCCTTAGCGCGGGCGTTGTAAGCCCAAATATTAATTTAAACTCTGGTTGAGCACTCTGCTCGTCTTAACAGTCCGGTGACACAGTAACGACCAAACTGTAATATCGAAAAAAAAATCATATAAGGCACTCACAGCCGACATAACCGACACAACTGACAAACCGATACACAAGCACAGATGCGCTGCAGCGTAGAGTGGGGTAGTGTGTTAATCGCCTATTCTGAGGTCTGGTTTCATAAAAGACTGGATTTCGGCTTTTTTACTGGCTTACTTTGAACTCTGGCTGAGTACTCTGCTCACCTCAAAAGTCCAATGACAAAGTAACGACCCGTCAGGTCAACTGTAAATTAGTCATTTCAAAAAACAGCATAAAGCTAAGACGGGCGTTAGTAGTCCAAATATTTAACTCTATGTTCTGGCTAAGCACTTTACTTGTTCCAAATTTGCGGTATCACAGTAATGACAAAAAAAAGCATAAGACAATATTGCACGAACGGATCGGACAGACTGGATCTCTCTATCACCATAGTTAATGTCACGAATAATCTAGAAAAGTGAAGAGTTAGAACGCTAGAAAAATCTAGAAATAAAAGAAAGAGATAGTTGCTCTACCGATAAACAAATATTCTCCGTTACCAAACAGCTATGCCATAATTGACCTTTTCGCATCAGGGTGAAAATAGCATGTACTATGACTTGTTTACATTTGCGCGATATTTTCGAAACTTTCGGGAATATGGTCGAACTACACCTTATGTATAAATAAGGATATTTTAGCAAATAAAAGACAGTTTATATGGTGATTCGGAAGCGATAGTTGGGACGATCAGTGTGATACGGAAAATGTTTTAGTTTAGTAATTCAGTGTAGTCGGTTAATTCTAGTCTTAATATAGTGTGTTATTAGTGTTCGTTGGTGTATTTACGTATTGCATTATGCTGTATTGTACATTTGTGTTGTAAATACATGGTTTTGATTTAAGTGGTATTTTATTGTACAATACGAACTGTAAGCTCGTAACATTATCTATATATATATATATATATATATATATATATATATATATATATATATATATATATATATATATATATATATATATATATATATATATATATATATATAGATATAAATCAGTTGCTGTTCATTAGTCTCGCTAAAACTCGATAACGGCTGAACCGATATGGCTAATTTTTGTTTTAAATTAATTGTCAAAGTCCAGGGAAGGTTTCAAAGGTGAGAAAATATAGAAAAAAATAAGAGTAGTTAAAAAGGCAGAAAAACGTTTGCCGGGTCAGCTAGTAATCAAATAAAGTAGTAATGAAAAAATAGAGTTTATAAACAATAATATATTTACTGTCGATAAAAAGATGATAGTAAAAGATTACTATCATGTTTATAGTAGTATAGAGTAGAAATATTATTGCTAAGTATAGAGAAATAGTATAGAGTAGAAATATTATTGCTAAGAATGGCGTCAATTGCTGACGCCATTCTTAGCAATAATATTTCTACTGGGGTCAATATTTAAAAAAAAAAACATACTGTTTCTGAAGCCAAACAGCTGAAACATCAAACAAACAGATGGCTCTTCTGATGGAAGGAAATAACTACCACCAATGATGATAATGATGCGTTGCTATCCATGTAGCTAAATGATTATGCCACATGCATTAATTTATCCTTACCATCCAAACCGAAAAGCAACATTTAGTCTAATAATATTTCCTTAGCTGGACAATTTTTTTGACTCGGATAACGATTTTTTTAAATATTAAAACGGATTATCACGGAGATGACATTTACTTAGATCAATGTTAGTATTGAAAAACAATCTGTATTTTCTTATATTACAAGATGACAAACAAGCAGATGGCTCTCCTGATGAAAAGAAAAACCATCGCATATAGACACTAAATATGTTAATGGCGCGTTGCTATGCATGTGGTGTTATGAAAATACTACATGCATAAGTCTACCACCTACCTTACCCTCCAAACCAGAACACGACAATGACAAACATTGACGCTATTGCGGCAGGAACAGGTAAGATGGTGATATACAGGTAAGATGGTATATTGGGATTTTTAGCAGTAATCTAACTATAAATCACCTTATTAGCTTAGTAAGCACTTAAATGAAATAAAATAAAAATATGTTGAGTTCAAATTCTACCAAGGTGTAACGTATTCCAGTATTTTTAATAGCACAATTGGTTGGCAAAAACGAATCACATCGATGAATAACAGTAGCGCCATAAAATTCAAAACGTCAAACTTGCAGTTTAAAAGACTTTAAAATAACCATCTGAAATTACTGTTGCGCTACCTTTGTATTGTGCAATAACAAACCTTTAAGATACGGCTCAGTGCAACCTAGGTGGTTGAATTCCGCAACATCTCACCCGGTATTCATGATGGTAGTGACACGTATAGCCAATCAGTCGTCTTTTACAACCTGTCTGGCAGTACAGCAGTTGGTCTATTCTTCAAAGAAGCCTGGACCAACACGGAGAATCTAAATACTTGTAAGGAACATTACGTCCATTTTAAAAAGCAAAACCAGTCGATTAATTTAAAAAGTCTATACCTATAGTGAAATAAAAGTACCTATAGTATGTTGGTTCCGGCCTTCTTTGAAGAATAGGCCAACTGCCGTTCTGCCAGGCAGGTCGTAAAAGGCGACCGATTAGCTATCGAATCACTACCATCGTGGCTACTAGGTGGTAGAGTTCTGCATTGTCTTGCCCGGGTCTGGTACCACCGCCTTACTTATTCCTGCCGCAATAGCGTCAGTGCTTGTCGCTGTCGTGTTCCGGTTTGGAGGGTAAGGTAGCCGGTAATGCATGTGGCATTAGACCTCGCCACAAGATAGCAACGCACCATTAACATCTTTGGTGTCTATAGGCGATGGTTGACTCTTTCCATCAGGAGACCCATCTGCTTGTTTGCTATCTAATGATATATAAAAAAAATATGTTAAAAAACTAGTTTCAACTAATAATAATGGAATTTTACAAAAAATTGTAAAATTAATCTAAATACAAAATTTATTCAAAATTCTTCAAAAATTAAAAATAATAACTATTGTTACAAAAACTTACAGGTGTATTTTTTTGTTAAAAATATCGATGCTTAAGTTAATTCATATGGCCACTGGCCAAAATATAGACACATTTCAAAACGAAATTTCAAAAATGCTCAAACAAAATTTCATTTTGCTAATTGGTTAGTTTGCTGTCTTATTAAAAATACAAAGCCCACGTACGTAGTTTTAAATAAATTGAGCAAACCGACTCTAACGTTACATTAACGAACGGACTAAAACTGGAGTTTATTGCGTATACACGGCTTCATTTCTACTTACAACTTACACAAACTGGAGTCTAGAAACATCTAGTTTATTCAGCGTTATTCAAGATCCTTCCGAAGTTTAGATTGTAGGCAGAGAGCTTGGAATTCTCCATATCTGACTGAAAAAAAGAAAACTTTTATTTAGGTGTAGTTTACAAGATTGACATTAGATTGACAGAAGTTATGTTTGTATTTTAATTTAAAAAATCAGAAATAAGTAAGTGTATTTACTAATAGTTAGTGATCACTAACTACAATGGATAGTAAATTCATCTAATACTCCCTTTCTCTCTCTTTTTCAACACGACAAGTACTTTAATTGCGTTATCAACCTCTTTAAGGTTACTCTCGCTACTTTCATTTTTTTAATTGTTATTGCCCTACAGAGGGACAGTACAGAGCCAAATGTTCCAATACCATGATTAAATACTGTCAAAAACTTAAGATTTTAAGGATGGAACGTAAAAGTTTGATGTAATGTCTAATAATAAAATTTAGTAATTAATTAAAACAAACTCCACGAAGGTGAAACAGTGGATATAAAGTTACTGAAAAACTTTACAAATCGTTATAATCAAGTTCATTAGAAAAAACTTGGTCTTCAATCATTCTTATCGTTCGGTTGAACTCAAGAGTAAAGAACAGTAATTCAATGATAGGTACAGTACTTTATGTAAAATTATATTGTGTCTTAAAGATTTGTATACATCTTGTCCGTATAAGGTACTGATAGTTGCGAAGCAAGGCAAATTAGCCTTTCCAGTTACAATGATTGTCAAAAAACGTATTATTTTTAGTATATATTGGGATTTTTAGCAGTAATCTAACTATAAATCACCTTATTAGCTTAGTAATCACTTAAATGAAATAAAGTAAATAGACGTTGAGTTCAAATTTTACCAAGGCGTAACGTATTTCAGTATTTGTAATAGCACAATTGGTTGGCAAAAACGAATCACATCGATGAATAACAGTATTGCCATAAAATTCAAAACGTCAAACTTGCAGTTTAAAAGACTTTAAATTAACCATCTGAAATTACTGTTGAGCTACCTTTGTATTGTGCAATAACAAACCTTTAAGATACAGCTCAGTGCAAAGGGACCCTGTCTATTAGGATTAATCTAGTTTTATCTAGTTATTGTAGTAGTAATAACTAACTAAAAATAGAATAATTCAATAAATACCATAACATTTTCTTAGGTAATTATATAGTTTTATGTCATACTAGCTACAGCGTGCAGCCCGTTGCATTATAAATTTTTTTGCGAATCCCGCGGGATCACCACATTTTTACGGGATAAAAAGTAGCCTATGTACTATTTCAGGTCATCATCTACCTGTGTGCTAAATTTCATTCAAATCCGTTTAGTAGTTTTTGCGTGATTGAGTAACAAACATCCATCTAAACATCTATCCAAACACCATCCAAACATCCAAACTTTCGCATTTATAATATTAAATAATTAATTAATAACTAGCTGCAGCGTGCAGCCCGCTGCATTATAAGTTTTTTTGCGAATCCCGCGGGATCACCACATTTTTACGAGATAAAAAGTAGCCTATGTGCTATTCCAGGTCATCATCATCTACCTGTGTGCCAAATTTCATTCAAATCCGTTTAGTAGTTTTTGCGTGATTGAGTAACAAACATCCATTTAAACATCTATCCAAACATCCAAACTTTCGCATTTATAATATTAATTTATAATATTAATATAGATATAGATTTGTCGTTTTTTTTTGTTTAATAAGCCACGAAATTTGATTCGCGAGCTCTCCAGCTATATGGTTAAGTGTTCTTTACACTTACTGAGCCTGTACCTATGAATACGAAGCAACATGGCGTCGAAGCCTTTGCTTGGGGCAACTCATATTGTTGCGTTCTGTGTAGGGATTTTCAAAAAAACACTATTCACTATTCAATCCTGCTCGCTTTGATTTAAAACAATTCAGAAATAAAACTAGAATGCATCCTTACAAAAAAAGAAAATTATCTCAATTTATCTCAATGTATTTACTGTTTCATTATAAAATACTAGCTGTTCTTCGCTACTTCATTCAAGTGAGCTGCAAACATTACGTCTTTTCACTCAATAAATAAAAAAAGTAATCAATGTTTCTAATTGATAATGTAACATTATATTGATTTAAACACTGCCAAAATCGATTCAGTAGTTTGTTTCACGAGAGTGGTAACGCAACACGCGCTAGACTTAGAACTGCTACTGAGATTTTGAATTTTCGAGAAAAAACTCGAGACAACCTCAATAACACTTTTGCCTGGCCCGGGGATAGAACACGGGACCTCATGATCTGGGCCGACTTGGCTATACCCTTGACCAAGAGACAGTCATCTTAAAATATATCTACTAATTAGTACATATAAAAGTTCCCGATTCCTCAAAGGTAAAAAACCTGCATTTTATACTACGAAATCCCTAAAAAATTTACTTTTTAATAATAAGGGAAAGGTTCAAAAAATAACAAAAAGTGGAGTGTACAAATTAAAATGCCAGAATTGCGACTGTAAATATATTGGACAAACAGGCAGATCGTTCTCAGTAAGGTTACAGGAACACGTGAGAAGCTGGCGTTCAAGTAAAAGAGACTCGGCCTTTGCTAGACATTTGTTGGACGAAGGGCATTCTTTTGACCCTCGAATACACCATGAACTGATCCATTTGTGTAGCAAAGGTAAGAGACTTAACGCACTTGAAGCGTTAGAAATAAATAGACGAAAACATAGCCCTTACCTACTGAACGACCAATTAGATATCAACAGCTCTCCACTTCTTAATATTTTTAATCATGGTTTATTTTAATTCTATTTTTTAGTTCTTATTCATAGTAGATTATTATTATCATTATTTATATAGATGAAACTACTCAGTTTAGCTGCGGAATCACTTCCCGAATTATTTTCTAAATCAAGTAATTATTTTGACAGGAAGTGGAATTTTATTTCTAAAATATGTAATTATTTTGACAGTAATTGTAATTTTATTGGTAATATTTGTATTTTATAATTATTATTATTCTGATTATGATTTAATTAGGTTGTTTTGTATATTGTATAATGAATTTAATTCTTGACTTTAGTATTTTATAATAACTTTATTGTAATGAATTGACTAAAGATTTATATTTGGACATTTAAGATAGATTTATTATGATTATTATAATTTTGTGACTTTAATTAACTACTAGGGGAAAATTTAATAAATTTGTATTTAATTTTAATGACATTGCATAAGTTTGTACCAACACATCTGATTTCTCCCTACTTGCGGGGAGGTACCCATAGTGCGGACCACCCTACATTGGTATTCCTATAATATTTATTGAGGGTAGGATGTACATTTGCCTTCAAAATTTGTTATTTGTGACATTTAGATTTCGTTGTTAGTTAATAATTATTGTAAATACCCTGAGGATGCTTGTATAAGCGAAACTGGTCGCAAAATTAAATATAATTATCTTATTGTGAAGCAGTACAAGTGTTATATGCTAGCAAATATCGTGTTAAAATGGAGTTTCACCAAGTGCTGACGATAAAAAGTGTAGAATATATGCAATGGTTTTGGTAAAATATGTTATTTTTTCCTAGTAATATATGCGACTTTTTCTCATGATTGTGTTCCGTTTTCGACCGAATACTTCACAATATTTGGCCCGATACCAAAAAAAAAAAAACTAAAGTGTCTAAAAGTGCCCGGTTGGCGATAGACTGGCCACCTATCATATTGTGGGACTAAGTATCTTCGGCTAATCTTGGGTGCACTCGTACCTCTGCCTACTTCTTAGGGATACGAGCGTGAAGATACTTTCTAAACAGGTCGAATACCTAATATTAACCGACTATTCATGGCATCTCTAGTTTAACGGACGTTCATTACCAACGACTCACTAATGTCATTGAGTTGTAAAAATTTTCTTTATTTATAATATATATTCTTGACTCTAACCAGGAACGCATCAAATGCAGAAAATCCGTGGTTTATTCTCACAATAATGCATTAAGGAAACGAAGGCAAATAAATGTAATAATTTTTTCCTCTTAAATGTATTTCCCTAAGGAAGAAGAGCGCTTACAAATGGTTCATTTAATTAAGCTGAGAGCTATATAGTGGTTATTTTTTTTTACGAAAAGTTACATTTTACTGTAACTGGGTGATTCTTCAATGTTGAGGATAATACGGTTCCAGGCAGTTTTCTCTTTACTGTTATAACTACGATGAAGAAAAACAATGTTTTCCTATTCCATTATTACTTTTTTAACTATCAACAAGTAAAAGAAAAACATTTCTTATAATTAATTAACAAAAAAACGCAAAAATCTACTGAAAACGTCATTATTTCGCGTGTCCAGATCACCTGTTCTTGGCTATTTGGTCTTCTAAAATATTCAAATACCACTTAATAAAATTATTTATAGTAAAAAATTGTATTTAAAGGTCTATTGTTTCTGTTTCTTAACAATTTAAAGTATTAACTTAATTCTAAAATAGTAAAACACTCTTTCAAAAGTTTGTCACAAAAAAAGCGTCATTGTAAAAACAGGAATAGTTTTCAAATTTTTTCCACGATGATTGCAATTTTGGGGCATATTTCGTGCCTACCGGATGCCCCTCGGTACTCTTCGGTTAGGCCACACACTTTGAACGGATTGGACAGGTCATATTTCTCTCAAGGTAAGCTTGAATATGGTTCTTCGAAATTTGTCATCTTTATAATCATTCTCCTTATTCACTTTATCGTGGTAAATAATATGTTCATTGATTTTATTCATGGCTTTATTTATGTATCGAACTGCAAATAACTCCCCATAGATATTTATTAGCTGTATCTAATCTTTTAAGACAAATTTCGAGATGTTTTCTGGAATTCGTCATTATTGCTGACATAATTATCCTGAAAATGACTGTTGAGAATAATGATGTATGGGTTAGAATAATGATTTGCGGATTTTGAACAATGACAAACGTTGAGAATAATGACGTCAATACAATTATTAGCATATATAACCATTAAAATAAAGTAAGCTGGTACATCAATTGATTAATTTTTTTCGTAATGTTTCTGCAGTTGTTTTGGGAAAAAAATCAGCATGCCTAGAAGTAAGGAATCCTATGAGAATCGTAAAGTCCAATATAAAATGTGTCAGAAACGGAGGTATCAACAAATGATTATTGATCTAGAACTGCTAGCCTTAGAACAAGTGAGAAGGCGACAGAATATAAAAAAAGAAAGAAAAGCGTAAACTGACGAGTATTGCTGCACCGCGCGATTTTTGCTTGCTAGGTTACGTCTAGTTATATAAGAACATATATAAAATAAGACTCGCTCATATCGAACAACGTTCATTTCAGCGGTCATTTGGGAGGAGAGGCTAACTTAGCCCCCAATAAGCTTGGTGTACTCAGCAGAGTAAAGCTTTATCCCAGTCCATCGCCTCCAACTTTACAAGACCCAAATTCGACCTCACATGGAGTACTGCTCCCACCTTTGGGCCGGAGCTCCTCAGTACTAGCTTCTTCCTCTTGATTGCATTCAACGTAGAGCGGTTCGAATCGTCGACGACCAGGCTATTTCTAATTGGCTTGACTCTTTGGCGTTGCGCAGAGATGTAGGTTCGCTCTGCATCTTTTACCGCAATCATAATGGGGAGTGTTCCGACGATTGTTCGGATTAATTCCTGCCGTTAAATTCCACTATCGGACATCGCGTCAAAATTTAAAGTTCCATCCTCACCACCTCGATGCCTGGAAAACCACAACAGTGCGCCTTTGTCGGCACTGTTTGCCTCGCACTACTCCTTTATGGAATCAATTACGACTTGGGGACCTTCAAGAAACGAGCTTACTCATTTTTAAAAAGCCGACAACGCATCTGCAAGACCCCTGGTATTGCAGATGTACAAAGGTACTGCTTTTACCATCAGGTGCAGTACCTTTGCTCATTGGCCCCCTCTACTAAAAAAAAAACAATGGAAAGATTAATTAAGAAACTAAAAGACCAGCCGAAGCGAATCTTTCAGAATTGCCAACCCTTTAGGAGTTGCCCTTGCCAAACACATTAAATGTATCTCTTCCTATGCCATCGGCAACGACAATATCAGTTAGCGCATGGTGGCTTCACTGTTCCCCGTCCTAACATATATTATCAATTTTTCCTTTTTTTCTGGCACTTTTCCTTAAGCCTAGAAGACAGCTCACGTCATTCCTTTTTCTAAAGTCTCAGCTCCTACTAATTTCTCTAAATATCGCCCTATACCAATTCTTCCATATTTGTCCAAGATTTTGGACACGCAGTTTAGCCTTTACCTGCAGGATAGTAATTTGTTCAATCCGTATCAATCTGGTTTCCGTTCGGGGCACAGTACTGTTACTGCTATTGTTAAAGTCACTGATGACATAAGACATGCTATTGGTAATAAACAACCTACTTTATTGGTTTTCTTTGACTTCAGTAACGATTTTATCTCTGTGGACTTTGATGTGCTGCTTGGTACTCTTCGTTCGCTGAATCTTTCCCCTCAGTCTGTATCCTGGTTTGACTCATATCTCCGAGATCGTTCTCAATGTGTTCATTTCGAGGATTCTTTCTCAGGTTTTAGTAAATTAACAGTTGGTATTTCACAGGGGGGTGTTCTAGCTCCACTCCTATTTTTCGTGTTTATCAACATAACATCCAATGCCATGTCCTCCAGTTTTCATTCGTCATCATCATATGCGGATGCGGATCATATGCGGATGATCTGCAATCGTATCGTCCTTTCTCTGCTCCAGATGTTCTTGAGGCAATCAGCGCTATATATGAGGATCTGTCGCGTATTCACTCATGAGCGGAGTCATCTGGTTTATTAGTAAATCCCAAAAGTTACAGTTTTTAATTATAGGTAGTGCAAATGCTAATGTTCCTGATCTCGTATATAGCAGCAGTGTTATACTTTATAGCAAATCAGCTAAAAATTTAGGTCAAATTATAAGCGAAGATTTCCCTTGGAATGCTTACATATCAGAAGTATGCAAAAAAGTTCATTCCACCTTTCATGCTATCAAACGTTTGCAAAGATTTCTTCCTTTTAAGACTAGAGTTATTTTAGTGCAAACATAAATCTTTCCTTTATTAGATTATGCTGATATTTGCTATCTTGATATCACAGAAGAAGGCCTGAATAAACTCGAGCGTTTACAGAATGTAGGGATTCGCTTTGTTTTTAGTTTTAGAAGATTTAACCAGATTTCCAATTTCAGAACATAACTCACGTAGCTTCCTATTCGGGAGCGCAGAAACGCTCAGCAGGAACGCTCCGCAGGAACGCAGACGAGCTTTTCATCGATATTACAATCAAATCTAGTTGTTTTGATTGTAATATCGATGAAAAGTATATCCATAGGTATAATAGAAACCATATCCCAAATAATAACTGTAAGTACACTGAGAATATTAATCCAAATCCTGTCGTTTCATTATCTAGGACACATAAAGAAGAGAGCCGCGATCCAAATCTCAGAAAAACAAATATCCTTTCCTCCTATTTAACCAGTGTTATACTCTTAACAATGTTAAGTGTTATCTATTTCGATTTTATTTCTTTGAGCTGATAGTTATTAGTTAATATAATGTGATGCAGGATATAACAATTGAAAAATAATAAAAATATTGTTATATTTTAATTATATACAAGAAGTTATATTTCTGTTCATCAATATGTAATTTTTTGATTAACATTATATTGTTAAATTATATTAATTACACAAGAATTTATGTTTGTGTTTATCAATGCGTGATTTTACGACTAAATATAATTATGTTAATTCTTAATATTTTGTTTTATTTCAATGATAAGTGCAATAAAACAGGTGTAAAATCATTATCCTCAACAAAAGTCATTTATCCTAATTAAATCGTCATTATCATCAAAAAGTTGTCATTGTCCTCAGCAAGCATATTTAAAATTTTCTAATATCTCCCTAAATATTAATAATACAAAGATGCCTCTTACACCGATATCAAAGATTTGAATCAAGTAACAGTTCTAGTACTGATCACTTGTTGTGCCACGAGGTTTTTATTTTTTTCACCAAATCATTGAAAATATATTACGATCGAAGAATGACCCAACTATTAAATATAATTCATACTGATATAATTGAGCTACTTCTACGTTGTCAATGATTATTTGAATACGGAGACTTATTATTTTTATATGAATCAATATGCAAACAAATATCGCTTGACAAACTATATGAATTGATCTACATACAAAGTAAATTATTTATTTGATTGTGACATCTAATTGTTGCATCGATGTCAATTAATAAATATAAACAAAAAATACTAGTCAAATAACATAAATTGTAAAAATCATTAATTTACAACTCTCGAAGACAGGTTATTTAAAATCTCTTTCTGAACCGAAATATAGAAATACCTTGGTGTGCCGGAATATTTACGTTTGTAAAATAAAAACAATAAGCAGATAAAAATGCGGCTGACTGGTTTAAAAGCTATCTCCAGAGTCGCTCACAACGTATTCAAATGGATGAGTTATCCTCAGATTGGACTAATCTACTGGCAGGTGTTCCTCAAGAAGGAGTGCTTTCTCCCCTTCTCTTTTCTATTTTTATAAATAAAATTAGTGAGGATATTTCTTCTAGCTTTGTATTCATATACAGACAATTTGCAAATCTATCGTAATTTCAGTGTCATGGATGTGGCCAAAACTATTGATTCTATCAATTTGGATCTTTAAAGGATTCACGCTTAGGCAAAAACTTTTGGGCTTACTGTCAATCCATCGAAATCCAAAGTTTTACTTGTAGGCAGTAGGTATATATGCAAAATCCTTGGTAATATAGACCTTCCTCAGGTTGTTTATGATAACACAGTTATTCCAATATCAAACTCGGTCAGTTATTTCGGTGTAATGATATCAAACGATTTAACATGAAATTTGCATATTAACAGCGTAAGTAAAAAAGTTTACTTTGCTCTGCACTCTGAAATATTTACAAAATTATTTGCCTTTTAAAATAAAGATATCACTAACGCAGAGCCTCATACTACCTATCATAGATAATGCGGATTTTTGTTTTATTGATACTACTGAAGAATTGTTTACCAATTCTTTCTTGTCTACCAATTAGAGAGGCTGCAGAATGTCTATATTAGATTTATTTTTGGTTTACGAAAGTATGACCATGTCTCACTTTAGAGCTCAACTTAAATGGCTTCTTATACGGCTGCGTAGGAACACTCATATTCTTTGTGTGCTTTTTAACATCCTATTTAATTCCATTGCACCAAGCGATCTGCGTGATGGGTTTTCTTTCTTGCATCCACCTGGCTCACCTTGTAGATCAAGTGCTACTGCCCTTTTAAAATGTCCCCCCACACAGTTCAAAATTTTTAGCAAATTTTTTTCATGTTCAAGCTGTCAGGTTATGAAACTCACTACCGCAAGGTTCGTTTGAGTTAATCTCTTCCAATTTGCGAAAATAGTCTAAGAGATTTTTTTCTTGCTGGGTCTAAATAGTATTTTTTTTTATTTCTATCGATTGTTGTATGGCTAAATTTAATGTATCAAGTTTATCAAATTTAATATATTCATTTGTGTCTAATTTTATGATTATTGTACACTATTTTAATATTTCGATAATTGTATTCAGCTAGAAGAAACCTCTTCTATTGGGGATAAGTTCGCCCATTATACATCTGTTTTTTAATAAGTTTCTATGTATTACTTCTCTTTGAATTGTATACAATAAAGCATTAAATAAATAAAAAAATGATGTGGTGTCGCGGGACACCAGGTAGGAACGAACTTCCTTTGGCTAAACGGCACTACTCGCTTGTGTACGCGACTGTCGCGCCTGCGCACGTCTCATTTAACGCTTTTATTCCACGCATTTTTCTTACGGTTTTACTATCACATTTTTTTCAGTTCGGTCGCGCAGCAAAATCCCTATCCCCTCCAAGCCTGCCGTAAGGAACTTCGTTCCAAAAAATGATGTGGTGTCGCGGGACACCAGGTAGGAACGAACTTCCTTCGGCTAAACGGAACTACTCGCTTGTGTACGCGACTGTCGCGCCTGCGCACGTCTCATTTAACGCTTTTATTCCACGCATTTTTCTTACGGTTTTACTATCACATTTTTTTCAGTTCGGTCGCGCAGCAAAATCCCTATCCCCTCCAAGCCTGCCGTAAGGAACTTCGTTCCAATAAATAACCTTTTGGTTTGCATACTTTAAAGAAAGTCTTCTTTGTAAAATTACAAGTGTTTTTATAAGTATATAAATAAATACACGTTAAGATGGATTTTAATTGTGTGAAACCGTACAAGGATCTTCAAAAGTAGATAAATACACATAAAGATTGAATATAAGTAATTCTGACGATATTCAATGTTGAAAGTGTTTTTGATTTTATTTTAATTTTACTTTTTTATATTATTGGGCTTTAAACAAGTAAATGTCACTCCTGATGAAAAAATAAACTATCGCCTGCAAACGAAAAAGATGTCAATGGTGTATTTTTCGTTAAACAAAACTGAAAACTGTTTGACCCTGCAGGTCACCACTCTCACTCTAAATTCAGGTATTTTAATCTCAAAGTAGCAAAAAATATAAATAAACATAGATTACTGAGTTATAAAGTTCAAAAAATTTTTAGTCAGTTAAAAATATATTGTTTTAATGTTTAAAAAATTGTATATTTTCAAAAAACAATCGAGGTTGATCTTTCGAATGGCTTTTGAAAATTCCTTTTTAATAAAATTTCGTTAACGATAACCCGATTTTGATGCAATTCACGGCATAGGACGCAGTTTATTAAGCAAAAGAGCTGATTAGGTTTTATACTCAGGAATTCTTGTTTGGTGGAACCCAAGATTAATATTTCTGAGTTTATCTTAGTTCCTGAGTTTCCTTAGAATTCCTAAATGGCTCGCCATCCAGTCCAGCCGTTAAAAAATCACGAGAGGTTTACATACACGCATACACATACGCATATACATACAGGCATACTGATGTCCAATAAAATAGAAAAAAATATTAGGACCTCAAAATGTAGAGAACTCGTGAAAACTCGACCTTCGGAAATTGGGTCAAAATCAGCAACGTCCTTTCACTACTAACGTAGCATACTAACGTAGCATACTAACGTAGCATACTAACGTAGAAGTTCAAATTGTATATTCAACATAAGAGGCCCTGGCCAAAACAGCGAACTAAACTATAACAACTAATAATATGGAGATAACAAAGCCATATGAATTCAAACACGTAATTACTTTCAAATAAAAATATTCACGAATAACACTCACATAAATTTCTCTCCTCCGACGAATCTTAATACAAATGTATTCTCTTGATAATAGACTGTTTGAGGAAAATGGGGGATGTTCGCTAGAAAATAGGTTAATAACAGGAAACACGATAATCGGAGGGATTCATTTCGAGCACGTTTTAGTATTGCGTGGCGCTGTCACTAGTGAATTTGATTTTGTAGGAATTTTACTATGTCACTAGTGAATTTGATTTTGTAGGAATAAAAGGTATTCTATAATAACTAAAAGAGCTAATATCAAAATGAATCACTACTTTTATTTTAATGGAAAGAGGGAAGTGTCAAGGCAGTAGAACACTTACTTACAGTGCAGACGTAGACAAATTATGGGTTAATTCCGCCTGTGTGGCGCGCTACAAAAATGGAGGATTTTGATTCTTATACATTTTATATAACCATTTGTTTTATTTTTTATTCACTTTGAGCAATACCAACATGAGCAAATTCGTAATGTAATTTTGTATATAATGGCGTAGCACGAGTAGACGACTCCCGTGATTGAAAAAGACAACCTTCGCGTATAGAAATCTAAGGTACGTAATAACGTTCCTTTGAGGAAACTTTCGAATGTGGCTTTATTATTCCGCCACACAGATAGAAACGTACCATTTACATCTTTAAAATTTATAAACGATGGTTTTTCTTTCCATCGGGAGACTCATCTGTTTGTTGGCTATCTAATGATATAAAAAAAATATATTGCATTGTTTAAATAAACATCTCATATATACGAATTACAGACGTGATTTTTTTAAATGATATTAGGACATATTATTTTGAAAGTTTATATTTCAGATAATTCTAAAAGAGCATTGCCTGAAAAAACTTATTTAAATTTCATATTTCAACGCAATATGCTTCTATAACAAGATCAGTCGATCGAGTGATCTGTACTAGACCAATAAAGAACAAATTATTAAATTTCTTTTGTGTTTCCTATTTTGTGAGCATGACACATGTAACTATTTATCACTTGGAAAAATATTACCTATTCTTGACATAAAGGTAACAGTTGAGTATGTCTGAAAATATACGAGAGTACGATGAAAATCAGCAAAAATAGCACTCTATAAAAAATATGTGGGATTGCCCCACATATTTTTATAGAGTGCTAATTTTGCTGGCGGATTTGAGCTGTAACAGAATTTTAAGGTTTAATGAAGTAGTATTTGCATTCTTTCAGTCAAATGTGTAAAAAGAATGAGAAAGTAATGTACTTTCTTGATTTATAAAATGAAGAAGATGAAAAATTATTAAAATATTTATATAATATAAATATTGCAGTCACGAATCAAAAAGATGATAGATAAAAGTATTTGGAACCAGGAAATTTGTATGAAGTATTATTAATTCTGAGAAAATAAGGATCTGTGTCGTAAAGTTAGTAGTAGTCTCACATTATTTGATCTACACTGCAAGAAATTTATGTGGGAGATATGCATATATGAAATATTATAAAAAATATAACTTCTGAAAATTCTGAAATTATGAATACAGGTTGTTTTATAGAAGTAATGGCCTTTTTCTCAAGCAATAACATGACTAAACTTGCAAGTATTATTATTGGGGGTACAGTTCTTTAAAACTGTTATAATTTTTTTCATTCATTTTTTAGTTAGTGCATCTAATTTTAATGCCAGCTCAATAATTTATCTCGCAATGTGACTGGTGGAGTTATACTACGTGCTTATTAAAAAAATGGTTACAATTGAAAAACTCGAGCCACACACAATCTAGGGTTCCGAAGTAGCCCATCACAATAATGAGGACTAAGAAGAGGACTTTTACAGTTTCATATGATGAACATTTAAGCTAATTAACGTCAATGACGAGATATATATATATATATATATATATATATATATATATATATATATATATATATATATATATATATATATATATATATAGGACTAAGAAGAGGACTTTTACAGTTTCATATGATGAACATTTAAGCTAATTAACGTCAATGACGAGATATATATATATATATATATATATATATATATATATATATATATATATATATATATATATATATATATATATATATATATATATATATATATATATATATATAGTAAGGAACACCCTACAACAAATGTATAAAATTAGCATTTGTCGCTTGTCGGTCGACGAGGTAACATCGCTTAAGTACTTTAAGTGTTAAGTGTTACTTTTTTGTTTAGTGGTAATTATTTTGTTCCATATGTTAACTGTTATGTTTGTTTATTAGAATTAAAAACTGATTGTTACTTATGACAGCCGTATTGTTTATTTTTTTTAAATTAAATTCGAACCTAATACCTAACTTCAGAATTGTGATAAAGATCTCAGAAATCAGAAGTACTTTATTCAATATATTATCGGGTAGACTTGGAAACAACAACATATTTTCGGGTAGACTTGGAAACAACAACAGTCAAATTTTTTGCTCCTGTATTTTTAATTAATATTTGGTGTTTTAATAGATTAACTTACCTATGTTGTAACTTATTAGCACAATTAAATCACTCTTAAGATATCTCTCTATTGATTTTTCACTGATTTTTCACACAAAGTCATAATGGTGCTACCTTCACAATCAACTCCAAACTTCTATCTGATGATGAAGAAAATTGAAGCTAGAATGAACGAATATGATGAGAAACTGCAAAAAATCGTGCCGACTTCTCCTGAGATGCTGACAGATGTGTCTACACTTTCAAAGGATTTCTCCGAGTTTAAGTCTTTCGTTTGGAACACATTGTCTCTAATGAAATCCCAAATGGAAATGATTTCTCTTAGTTTGGATAGACATGAGGCCTTTATCAGAAGAAAAGTTCTTCTGGTTCATGGTGTCCCTGAAGAGTCTAGTGAAAATTTGTCAGCAGTTGTTCTTAACACTTTTCACAATAAAATGGGTGTTTCCAATATCTCTAGCAATGATGTTGCAACTTGCCACCGTTTAGGCGTGAAAAAAGTTAAGCCTAGAGCTATTCTCGTGCGTTTCCGAGACTATCAGCATCGCCATCTGGTCTGGAGCAGCAAAACAGCACTTAAAGGGACTGGGTTAACTATATCCGAATTTCTAACGGTTTCAAGACATCATATCTTTATGGAAGCCCGCAAGCACTTTGGTATGACGAATTGCTGGACGGCTGACAGCAAAGTGTTTGTTCTCCTCCCGGATAAAAATCGAAGGAAACTGGAGGTCATGTCAGATCTGGAGATACTTATCAAACAATTTCCTCAACAAACAAAGCCACAAGATATTCCACAATCTGGCGATGAAGTTCCTGCGAAGTCACCCAGGAGACCAAGGCGAAGACATTAAGTTTAGTAGTCTGTTAGTATTTATATTTCATATTTTCATCATTTTCATCATTTATTTATTATTTTTATAGTATTTTTATTACCACATACTGTTTTAATATGGCTAAGTTCCATACATTGTAGTACCTACTTGTAGTAACACCGCATTAGACTTTCTTTTTCATATTCTCTTAGTTAAGGTAGTTTGTAGTTAGTAATTTGACTTCAATTTCCGTAAAAGTTATTATAAATAATAATCTGTCATTCGCAGCTGTCACCTGACAACTTGTCTGACAAGTGACATTACTTTGCGTTTAGTTGTTGCTACTGTAATGACTAAGATATATTGTATATCTACCGCCTTAATTTAAAATAACATAATAATTTTTGCGGGATTCAATTTTTAAATATTGCTCTGTATTTGTATTTAGCATTGTGAAATGAAGATTTCTTCCTTTATACTCACAAGGGTGTATTTTAGTGCGCAATTAAGTTTTGTTGCATTCAATTTTAATTTAGTTATATTAATATAAGTATATTTTATTATTTTAGTTTATATAATACATTGTTAAGTAGTCGTAAATATTACTTACCATGAGTCTCGATGACATTATTGATGATAAATTTTTCTCGTGCTCTTCTGATGATGATTTCAATAGCATGGATAGTGATAGTGACTCTTCGACATGTCTTTCTTTGCATGATCAAATTAGCACTATTTTGACTCCATTTTCTAAAGATTTTAATATTGTACACATTAATGCACAGAGTATACCTGCTCATTATAGCGACCTTCTTACTACCTTCAGTGATTGTCCCGTTGATGCTATTCTTATATCCGAATCTTTTCTTAAACCTTCTTTATCGTCCTACCAATTTTCACTACCTGGCTTTAAGTTAGTTCGTAATGACAGGACGGGAAAAGGTGGCGGTGGTGTCGCGATATATATTCGTGCGGATTATAATTACAATATAATCTCACTGTCTCCGAGTACTTATAGTGCTTCAGCTGAATATATTCTTTTAGAAATTATTGTTTGCCATACCAAGGTACTTTTATCAGTATTTTATAGTCCTTCACTTTTAGTAGATTACTTTTCCACCCTTGACACACTTTTAACCGATATACGACCTGTATACGATCACATTTTTCTGCTTGGCGACTTCAATACCTGTCTTGTGAGGAACGACTCCCGATCTCGTAAGCTCCTTGACCTACTTCATTCGGTTAATCTTCACTGTCTTCCCCTTTCTCCTACTCATCATTTCCCCAATACTAAGCCGTCTCTCCTTGATTTAATAATTGTGTCCCAGCCCGAACGTATTCGTACACATGGTCAACTCCCTTCCTGCTTTTCTTTTCATGACCTTATTTTTGTGTCTTACAAAATACGTTCTCCTAAAAGGAGGTGCATCTATTCTTTGCGTCGATCGTTTAAAGACATCGATTTAGAAGCCTTAAAAAGGGATGTTTGTGCAGTGGATTGGTCTCCCGTATTCGTTTGCGATTCCATTGAGGAGAAAGTTCTCAACTTTAATACGGCAATTCTAGGCCTTTTTGATAAACATGCCCCTGTAAGGAGAACCAAACTAAAACGTAACCCAGCCCCATGGATCACAGATGACATTTAAAATACAATGAAGAGGAGGGACAAAGCTAATAGACTTTATAAGAAATTTCCTAACGATAACAATCTTCATAATTATAAAATGTTGCGGAACCGTTGCAATCGTCTGTGTCGTGATGCTAAACGGCGTTATATTCATAATGCTGTTGCCTCTTCTGATTCGGGCAGAGTCTGGTATTTATTAAAATCTCTTGGCGTAGGTCGTGCTAAAGAGTCCGGAGTTAGTTATACAAACCTGAACGAGCTTAATAGCCATTTTTCTACTCCACCAGTTGTTGTAAATGACCGGCAAAGATCGCTAACTCTGGCTAAATTATCATCGTCACCTCTTCCCATGTGCGCCTCTTTTTCATTCAAGCCTGTTAGTGACACGGATGTTAGAAAACATGTTCTCTCAATTACGTCAGCTGCGGTTGGTAGTGATGGGATATGCTCTCGTATGATTACGCCTATTCTCTCTGAACTTCTCCCTGTTCTCACACACATTTTTAATCATTCCCTGTCTTCTAACTCTTTTCCTGCGATTTGGAAGAGGGCTTACATCATACCACTTCCTAAAAAATCTACTCCGAGTTCCCCTTCTGACTTTCGTCCGATTTCAATACTCCCCTTTCTCTCTAAAATTCTTGAACATATCGCTCACGCACAATTTAGTGAATATCTCCGCAATAACAACCTGTTACACGAAAACCAATCTGGCTTTCGCCCCGGCCATAGCACTGTAACGGCTTTAGTTCGAGTTACCGATGACATACGCCTGGCCTTGGACAATAAATTGCTCACTATCATTGTGTTGCTAGACTTTAGTAGTGCTTTTACATCGGTCGACTTTGATATTTTATTAAGAGTCCTTGGGTCCCTTAATGTTTCTTCCTCTGCTCTCGAATGGTTTAGCTCATATCTTCGTGGTCGCTCACAGTGCATACAGTCTGGGGATTCTCGCTCAGATTGGGTCAATCTGTCTTCAGGAGTTCCTCAGGGTGGGGTATTTTCTCCTTTATTATTTTCGGCTTTTATTAATACCGTTACCACCATAATAATGTCCCGTTTTCACTTATATGCCGATGACCTACAGCTTTATCGCCATTTCCCGGCTATGGATATAGTGGATGCAGTCAATGCTATGAATGAGGACTTGGTAAGGATACACGATTGGGCAACTTCTTTCGGACTTTGTGTCAATCCAGGTAAATCACAGGCTTTAATTATTGGAAGTCCTTACATGCGTAATCTGATTGCTAATGTTGATGTCCCACCTTTGTTATACAATAAAGTACCTATTGCCATTTCCAGCTCTGTTGTTAATTTAGGCTTAACATTTAGTTCAGACTTTTCTTGGAACTGTCACGTAAACAACATAACTCGCAAGGTAATTTATTCTTTTCACTCTTTAAAACTCCTACAAAATTTCCTTCCTCTTAAAACAAAAATATCTCTCGTCCACACTCTTATTTTTCCTATTATAGATTACGCCGACACTTGCTTTCTTGATGCTACCGAAGAGCTTGTCAATAACTTGGAGAAGCTTCAAAATCTCTGTATAAGGTTCATCTTCGGCTTGCGAAAGTTCGATCATGTTTCCAAGTTCAGAGCTCAGTTATCCTGGTAACCGATTCGCCAACGTAGGAACTTGCATATACTTTGCTTGCTATACAAAATTCTCTTTGATCCTAAGTATCCCAAATATCTTCGTGATGGTTTCCGTTTTCTACATTCCCCTGACTCGCCTTGTCGCTCCAACGTTAAAACCCTTTTGCATTTCCCAACCAGTAATACTGCCACTTATTCTCACTCGTTTACCGTCCATGCTGTTAGTCTTTGGAATTCCCTACCTAAAGATATTCGAACTTGTGAAAGTCTGTCTATTTTTAAGAAGCGTCTAAAGGAGCTATATTTGATGCAAATTTAACTTCTATTTCTTTCTGTTTGTCTTATTTTTCTTTCGCTTTGAATGTTTATTATAATATAATATTTTCGCTTTTCTGTCAAATGAAGAGTCATGGTTTTTACGGTCTGTATGTATGCATGTAAGTATGTTTGTACGTATATATGTATTTATATATGTGTATGTTTGTATGTGTATGCATGTATATTTTGCGTTAATCTTTTTTCCATATTATAGTGTTTAATTTTATTGTTTGAATTGTACACCAAGTCAATAATTATCTTTGTTTATAACATCTCCTTATTACGGGTTGGCTGGAAGAAATCTCTGTTACTAGAGATAAGCTCGCCCATTGTACTTATTTTCTTTTATTGTTATGTTAAGTGATTACTGTGTACAATTAAGAATTAAATAAATAAATAAAACTTTTTACGAGTTATTTTGTCGTGTCAACATTTTTTTAAACTACTACCGGGTCGGAAACGCGGCCACACACTGAGAAGATCCGGCGGCGAACATATTTTTTGAATTTGTTAGGTAAATCTCTAATGGCATCAGGCCAGGTAGAAGCGTATACTTTGCCCCATGAAAGAGTTGCTTATAATGTGGAGACGAGACACATGCACAGCAAGATTGTTTTTGTTTCTTGTTTTTAGGGAGTGAATATCACTATTCTTTTTAAATAAGCAAATATTTTTACGAACGTACATCGAGGTTTCGAATATATACTGAGAAATTACAGTTAAAATATTGATTTCTTTGAATTTTTCTCTCAGGGAGGTCCTTGGACTAAGATTGTAAATTGCCCTTATAGCCCTTTTTTGTAATGCAAATATAGTATTTATTTCAGCGGAATTCCCCCAGAGAAGAATTCCATATGACATAACACTATGAAAGTAACTAAAGTAAACAAGGCGTGCAGTATCAACATCAGTAAGATGTATCTTTTTTTTTAATGCGAATGCTGCTGAACTTAGTCTACTGGCCAATTTCTCAATATGTGTTCCCCAATGCAATTTTTTATCTACAGTAACCCCTTAAAATGTAGTAGAGTCCATAAGATCCATTTTTTACCATTAAGTTGTACATTGGTATCTGCATGCCTTACATTAGGCGTTGAAAATTTAATACACTTAGTTTTGTTGTCATTTAGAAGCAAATTATTAATAATGAATCAGTGTACAACTTTTGAAATCATATTGTTTACTTCGTCATACTTACCAATTTGTCTTTTCACTTTAAATAAAAGTGAAGTGTCATCAAGGAACTAAATAATTCGGTCCATTCGGTCATCAAGGAACTAAAAAATTAACCCGTTTACATTGTTTTACATCAGTTTTTCGAACTATCGTCTATTTTATTGTTTTTAATAAACAAGCCTAAAAAACGAATTGTAATTTTAAATTAGAAATAGATCAACACCTATTTAATATAGGTCTCGTAAGGCCCATGGCAAGTCATGTGATAAATCACGGAGCCGGTTTGCCCGCGAGTCGCGTAGGCGGAGTGATTCAGAGGATAGTGCGCACGGGCATTACGACTCTGGTCGCACTCGTTATCATAGATCCAGACATGAGCCGAGAAGTTTATGCAGAACGCCTCTCGATGCTCACCTATGTCACGTTCAGTCAGTAACGACTCGCTACAGGACGCTCTAAATAACATTTTAGTAAGACTAAACGCTGTTGAACAGTCTAGCAATAGCGACGCGACACCGACCTCCGATAATAATGCCAAACCGAGTAGTAGCATAGTAAAAAGTGTACACCAACAAACTAGTGAATAGTTGAGAACTGGAGAGTCTAACCTGCAAGGAAACAGATGTGATGATACTTTTTCAACCAAGGAACAAACGGAGGACCTTCTCGATTTAACACTAATATTTTTTTAAATTAAAATTACAAAGGAGTCCGATTTCAATAATTCTTATTTATTGGAATAGGTAGTCTTAATTTCACTCGGATGGTGGTCTTAATTTTTTTTAATCCAAGCATAAAGGTGCGTAAACAAGGGATGATTGTTAAAAAGATATTATTTATAAACTGGTGCCAAAAATACAGAACTTTTTTTCTCAGATCGTTTAGAACGCACGTAATTTTGTAATAATAATATGGTCGACACTAAAGTTAATTTCGTACATTTCTATTAAATGCTATTCGCGTTGCGTCAGGTTCTATCTCAAAACAACAAAGATCAAAAGAAACTTGGCATCCTTACTAACTTAAAGTACTTCTACATAACATGCCAACATTGGATACTTAAACAAATAACAATAATTTTGACCATGTATTAAATACTTTTGACTTATTCAACTAGTTCTAGTCACTGCCAAATGAATATAATCTAAATTAATATTTTAAATGAGAAAAATTAAAAAAAAATGCATGAATGTATGGATATTTGTTATTCAAACGCAGAAAAACGACTAGACCGATTTATATAAAATTTGACACACAGGGAGACGATGGTCTGGAATAGTACATAGAAGAGATTTTAAAGCGGTTTTCATCAGTACACAGGTGACCCATTAAAATCAGTGAGTGAAAAATCAATAATACCGTGTTTAAGTAGATTAACAGTTAGAAATAAAAAAAACATGAAATCACTCTCAGGATATACGCATTCCAATTAAAAAATAATAATCAAAATCGGACTGGTCTGTACTTTTACAACTTTCTACAAAGTAATACAATTCAGATAATTCTTCTTTCATTGAACAGAATATACCCTGAGAGTTATCATATGTTTTTTGAAAAAAAATTACCTAAAAGGGTTTTTTATAGAAGAGGGGGCAAACGAACAGGTGGTGCACCTGATGGTAAGTGGTCATCGCCGCCCATGAACATCTGCAATACCAGAGGTACCTACAAGACCTCTGGTATTGCAGATGTTCATGGGCGTTGCCGGCCTTTTAAGAATGAATAACCTCGTTCCTTGAAGGTCCCTAAGTTGTATCCGTTCGGAAACTCCCTCAAGGGCAATTGATTCCACAAAGGAGTAGTACGAGGCAACGAGTTCTGACAAAAGCGCACGGTTATAGATTTCCAGACATCGAGGTGGTAGGGATGGATCTTTAAAATTTGAGGGTGCGACAATAAGGGTGACTGATTATTCATTCACTGATTTTAATGAACTAGTGATCGCCTGTGGCTGAAATTCGACCATTGACCAAACAATAAAATCTCTTTTAAGTTTGACAACTGACTATAGCCATAAAAAAAATTATATTCATGTGTTGATTATATAATATAAGCACTTGTACTGTTTCACAAATATAATTTAAATTTTATTTATTACACAATCACTTTTAAACTTACAGCCAACAGGTTTCGCCTATTAAAGCATCATCAGGGCTTTCACATTAACATTTTTACATTATACTATTGTAAAACTTAACTAATAAACATACACTATACACTTAAATGTTATTACTATTTTACCCCACTTTTTAGGGAAAAAATTTGACGTTGGCAATACTATATATGAAGGTACTTACCAAATAATTATTTTGTTATCTACCTTATGTACTCGCATTTTAGTTACTAAAGTCTTTGTGTATGTTTATTAGTTAAGGTTTACAATAGTATAATGTAAAAATGTTAATGTAAAAGCCCTAATGATGCTTTAATAGGCGAAACCGATTGGCTGTAAGTTCAAAAGTGATTGTGTAATAAATAAAATTTAAATTACATTTGTGAAACAGTACAAGTGCTTATATTATATAATCAACATGATGCAGTTTCACCAAGTCCCGACGATGGAAAGTATAAATTATATTCATGTGTGTATACTATCACGTATGTCACATGAATGAAGTTTGTGTTGTTTTTTTTATCAATTTAAAGTATTTTATTTAAAAATATTAGGGTACTGCAATCCTCCGCAATATAAACTTCAATTGTGCCAAATTTCATACTCCACCGTTCACGCAATTATCTTAAAAAGGGGTCCAAATTTTTTTCGTGACGTATTAATATATACTAGAGATCGCCTGTGGTCGAAATTCGACCATAGACTAAACAATAAAATCTTTTTTATACCTGATAACTGCTGTAGTCTTAAATAAAATAATACTTTTACATGTGTGTTAATTATTATTAAAATTATATATTATTATTTTACATGTGTATATAGTATGTATGTCACATGAATGTAGTATGTTTAACGTTTATTTTGATTAATTTAAAGGATTCCCAACGCATTTTGTTCAAAAATATTAAGGCGAGGTATTTTGACACGCGTCAGTTCTATAGGAAATGGGCGGCGCGGTATGTTCTGATACCACTGGGAAACGTGTTGTCGGATAAACAAATATAGGACTTCAGCTAAAAACCAAAATTTAGTACATTCTTTTTTGCATTTAAAACTAAATATTACCATATAAAAATCATGTGGAAGATTAGAAAGATTATTAACAAATTACTTGTTTTAGAGATTTTTTTGCCTGTTTTGGGAATTTTATATTATTGAGTAAAGTACATTTGATCATGTAACAAGTTAGCATATTCCTTAGATATATCTTCAGGTATCTCGTGTAATTTTTGTAAAATTGTTATTTAACAATCAATACAAGAAAACGTGATTTAGCAAACCAGTTTTTTCCCGATTGTTATCTAAACTTTGACTGTGCTTAATTCCACACTCCATGGTTAGCGCAATTGTCTTAAAAAGGGGTACAGTCATTTCCCTTCACGTATTAATTTGTAGATGTATAGATGACCACGCATAACTTTTCGTAGGTTTTATTGTTAAAAAGATATTATAAAGTTTTACTTAGCACAAGATCAGTGTTTAAACGATTACGACTAGTTACGATCTCCGAGTACCCTAGGCGCAACAAACATCATTAACCATAAATTTTGAAACGGTTATGAATTCAAAATTTAAAGACATCGAGTAACAAAGCATTGTCGCACAAGCTCAGGTTGTCCCCCGTCCCCACGTATACATCATTTTCATACGATAACCGGTGTTATTTTTCACGTAACACAATAGCGATGAATAATGATGTAAATCAAAGCGTTACTAGCGGTGTGTTGGAATGTTGGAGAAATATTTTGTTCGTTAAATTCATGTATTTTTTTGACATTGTTTAACACTCTGTATAAAGCGACCCACTTTCAGCTTCAGACTAAAATTTAATAATGTTCTTTAGATGTCGATCGATGATTAATTTGTATGTGTACTCTTTACGTATACGCGATTATAAAAAAAAGGCGATCAAAAGATTTTGTCGTATATTTTGGGATTGCACAATAGAATCAAGCCAATTACTATAGTAACTATTAATAATCTGTACTACAGGGTGTTTCAATGTATAGCTAAGGTTACATACAAGTTTAGATATACGGAACCCTCGGTATGCGGGTCCAACTCGCATTTGACCGGTTTTTTTAACACACGTGATATTAAAGACTAAACGTGTTTTTCTCTTCTTAACTGGAGAGAGCGTGCCCGCCAAAGGCAAGATCACAGATAGGGACTGGCGTATCGAATTTTTTCTTTGTTAAGATTATATTTTATAATTTAGCTCAAATAAAAAAAAAAGTAAAAAGTATCTTCACGCCCGTATCCCCGAAGGGGGTAGGCAGAGGTACAATAAGTGCACCCACGACTAGCCGAAGATACTTGGTCCCACAAATGTGATAGGTGGCAAGCCTATCGCCAACCGAGCACTTTCCAATCCCGGGCAACTTTGTGTTTATCAGAAAACTGAAAAAACACTTTTAAGTGCCCGACCCGGGAATCGAACCCGAGACCTCATGTGGTCAACGCCAACGCTGGACCACTAGACCACAGAGGCGATAGCTCAAATAGTTTATATAAACATATATAATAACTTTAATATACAAACAACATACTATAATAAAAATACAACATTTTGTATTGAGATTTTAAAGTTCTCTATTCGAGTTTTGGACAGTAAGCATACATAAAAATGAGCGCTCGTTTCCGAATCAAATCATACGCTGAATTTAAACATGGTTTCGCATTTCCCTTTTCACCTGAAGCTCTATTTGCCACTGATAACCTTTTGACTTTCGTGCCATTTTTTTCCTGACTAATCCAGTTGGTTTTAAATAGCAATTGTTGAAAATATGTAACTTATAGGTAGTTCTAAATACCTTATACACCCTTTAGTTTTATCATTAGGTCAGACTTTGGAGGTATACTGTCATTGATTATACCTCCAATATCTGACCTATTATTTATATAAATAAATAAAATAAATATTCACGGGACAAATTACACTGACTGATCTAACCCCAAAGTAAGCAAATTATTTGCTTGTGCTATGGGTGTTAGTCAACGATACTAATACATAGAAATACATATATAAATACTATAATATATTAAATAAACACCCAAACACGGAAATACAAACATTTGTGCTCATCACACAAATGCTTGTCTCCGTCGGGGATCGAACTCGAACCCTTTCGATTGCGTAGTCAGGGTCGCTAACCACTCGACCAACGAGGCGGTCAATTATAATACGTACTCCGTATTAGTCCGGGCTCCTTTAAAGAATACACCAACTGCCGTTTTGCTAGGCAGGTCGTAAAAGGCGACCGATTGGCCACGCGAGTCACTACCGTCATAACTACTAGGTAGTAGATTACTGCATTGTCTCGTCCGGGTCTGGTACCCTTACCTATTCCTGCCGCAATAGCGTCAGTGTTTGAAGTGTAAGGTAGCCGGTAAACTTATGCATGTGGCATTAGACCTCGCCACAAGATAGCAACGCACCAGGTGTCTATAAGCGATGGTTGACTCTCCATCGGGCGACCCATTTGCTTATTTGCTATCTTATGAAATAAAAAAAAACGTTTCGATCGAGTGTATGGTATTAGCGTCTTACCTATTCCTGTCGCAATAGCGTCAATGTTTGTTAAGGTTTTGTTCCGGTTTAGAGGGTAAGGTAGCCGTAAAGGTAACTCTTCCCACCAGGAAACCCATCTGCTTGCTTGTTATCTTATGATATAAAAAACACATACATAGAAGAATTTTATGTAATACTCGTGACCTGCCCGTGGTTTCACCCGCGTAGCTTTTGTTTCCGTAGGAATATCGGAAAGGAATCGGAAACCTTCCTCAAGAATCAGTGAATTTATTAAAAAAACTGCATCAAAATCCGTTGCGTAGTTTTAAAGATTTAAGCATACATAGGCACAGACAGAGAAAGTGACTTTGTTTTATACTATGTAGTGATAAAGATAAGATCTAATTAAATTTGTTTGATTTTTAAAACTATTATTTCATTGTTTTGTTAGTGTCCGAATAATAGGCATATATCTGGAAGATTCCAAAACCCCTCAAGAACCTTGTAAAAATATCCGCCGTCATGTAAGCATCTGGAAAGAATTAGGATGGGTGGAGTAATTAAGCCCCTAACGTGAAGTAAGACTCGGTAATAATTTATACTTTCCATCGTCCGCACTTGGTGAAACTGCATCATATTGATTATATAATATAAGCACTTGTACTGTTTCACAAATGTAATTTAAATTTTATTTATTACACAATCACTTTTAAACTTACAGCCAACCGGTTTCGCCTATTAAAGCATCATCAGGGCTTTCACATTAACATTTTTACATTATACTATTGTAAAACTTAACTTTTCTTTTTTTTTTTTTTTTTAGTTATTAAAGTCTTTGTGTATATTTATTAGTTAACTTTTACAATAGTATAATGTAAAAATGTTAATGTGAAAGCCCTGATGATGCTTTAATAGGCGAAACCAGTTGACGAATCTCTGAAACGGCTGGACTGATTTTGACGTGACTTTCACTGGCAAATAGTTAATGTAATAAAAAGTAACTAAAGTTACTTCAATTTTAGAAATTCTGCCATGTGGATGAAGTTTCGGGCACAGCATGAATAAAAATCACCCTCATATTTTCTGTCTTATCTTAGTTTATCTCATATATATATATATATATATATATATATATATATATATATATATATATATATATATATATATATATATATATATATATATATATATATATATATATATATATATATATATATATATATATATAAAAATCAATTGCTGTTCGTTAGTCAAAACTCGAGAACCGCTGCACCGATTTGACTAATTTTGGTTTTGATTTAATTATTAAAATCCAGGGAAAGTTTAAAAGGTGAAAAAATATAGAAAAAACTTGAGAGGTGTCAAGGGACACCCGGATGGAATGAAGTTCCTTTCGATACAAAAAACCTGTATACACTCAACAAAAATAATCGTCGCGACACCACACTGTTCAATGCGAAATAGAAATGAAAATATCTGGCTTGCTTTCTATAAGAGAGAGAGAGAGAGAGACCGACAGAGAAATACGCGCACGCCGCACAGCCTACAATAGCTTACTATAGCAAAAAGTGTCGTGACAACTTTTCGTAAGAATTTTTTCCGTCTAGCCCCCTTTCACAACGCGCGATAAGGAACTTCATTACAAAAAATAAGAGTAGTTAAAAATATACGATACGACACCCATACCATTCTATACATAAAGATATAGTATCACAAAACTCTAACAAGAAACTCAAAGAACCTTTGAAAGTGCGATGTTTAACTTTAGATTCGTTATTTGCTCACGGGATAGCCTGAGCAAACGGTTTCAACAAACACATTACATGCAAACTACAAGACGTTTTCTCTAACTATTAGGACTCGCGAATTTGTTGTTGACTTTGTATTAGTGTTGTTTATATCTAAATACGTGCTTATTTGTATTGCTTGAAGGAAAGAGCTTAAAAAATTGTATGAGAGTAATGTAATAAGTAGGATTTTAACGTAAATTCACAATTAAAATATAATCTGATGTATTCAAATATACGTCGCAGGAGAGTGACTAAAGCTTAATGAAAATAACAGCAACATCTTCATTAAAAAAAAAGTATCTCCACGCCCATATCCCCGAAGAGGTAGTCAGAGGTACAACAAGTGCACCCACGATTAGCCGAAGATACTTGGTCCCACAAATGTGATAGGTGGCAAGCCTATCGTCAACCGGGCACTTTCCAATCCCGGGCAACTTTGTGTTTCTCAGAAAACTGAAAAAACACTTTTTTTTAATGTGCCCGACTCGGGAATCATTATTTCTCCTTTAACTATTTTTGATGTACAAAAATGATGTCACCATGGTGAATTTTCGTGTGCTAATATAATATTGGGGCCCATTTAAATAGTAGGAAATATACATTCCATTTTTATTCGTATTATCTACTTTTTACTTCGTTTTAATATAGTAAAAAACATAAAAAATGTTGGAAATGTTTGAATATTTTTTTAAAGTATCGATTATAATTGATAGGTTTTGAACGTCCCATTTTCTACGTCCATTGTATGACGTCTGTATGTCTGACGTTGTTTGATACTAACACTGCAACTGCATGGATATCGACGCCGATGTAATAATTAATCCTATATTTAATTTATACTTTCCATCGTCGGCACTTGGTGAAACTGCATCATATTGATTATATAATATAAACACTTGTACTGTTTCCCAAATGTAATTTATATTCGATTATTGTTAATTTTGAAAATATCAATACTAAAAAAGGGCTTTGCATTTTGCAATACTAAAAAACAATTGCAATATGACGAACCTTCTGCGTATAAGTGTATTTGACTGCCCCGTTGGTCGAGTAGTTAGTGACCCTGACTACGCAATCGACGGGACTCGGGTTCGATTCCCGACACGGACATTTGTGTGGTGAGCATAGATATTTATATTCCTGGGTTTGGGTGTTTTATACATATGTAGATATTTCGGTGTCTATATATGTATTTCTGTGTATTAATATCATTTTGTTGACTAACACCCATATCACAAGCAAATAACTTGCCTACATTGAGGTTAACTCAATTCGTGTGATTTGTCAAGGGATATTTATTAATTATTCATTAATTTGTATTTTGCCTTGTAAATAATTGTACGCCACATTAGTAAAACGTTTAGGGAGTGCTCTATTCACAGCACATCAAGATCAAGTTTTAATCTGGACTTAAACTTAATAATAATATAAAATAATTTGTACTTTCCATCGTCGACACTTGGTGAAACTGCATCATTTTTTTTTTATATTATAAGATAGCAAACAAGCAAATGGGTCTCCTGATGGAAAGAGTCAACCATCGCCTATAGACACCAAAGATGTTAATGGTGCGTTGCTATCTTGTGGCGAGGTCTAATGCCACATGTATAAGTTTACCGGCTACCTTACCCTCCAAACCGGAACACGACAGCGACAAGCACTGACGCTATTGCGGCAGGAACAGGCAAGGCGGTGGTACCAGACCCGGGCGAGCCAATGCAGAACTCCACCACCTAGTAGCCACGATGGTAGTGACTCGATAGCCAATCGGTCGCCTCTTACGACCTGCCTGGCAGAACGGCAGTTGGCCCATTCTACAAAGGAGGCCAGGACCAACACGGCGAAAATTGATATATCACATTGATAAATAATGAATAAAAATAATAAATAAAATAATCATATTGATTCTATTAGTGTAGTAAATAAAAATTTAAATTACATTTGTGAAACCGTACAAGCATTTATAATATAGAATTATAATATAAATTTCAAATTTAAATTTAATGTAGGTACGTAATATAATATTTTTTTAATCACTTTGACATTATGATTTGATTTGATTTGATTTTTTTAATATCATAAGATAGCAAACAAGCAGATGGGTCTCCTGATGGAAAGAGTCAACCATCGCCTATAGACACCAAAGGTGTTAATGGTGCGTTGCTATCTTGTGGCGAGGTCTAATGCCACATGCATAAGTTTACCGGCTACCTTACACTCCAACCCGGAACACAACAGTGACGAACACCAACGCTATTGCGGCAGGAATAGGTAAGGCGGTGATACCAGACCCGGACGGAATTCTACCACCTAGTAGCCACAATGGTAGTGACTCGCATAGCCAATCGGTCGCTTTTTGCGACCTGCCTGGCAGAACGGCAGTTGGCCTATTCTTCAAAGGAGCCCGGGACCAACACGGGGAATTGATTTGATTTGATTTGATTTAATTTACAAATTTTGTTATGACATATTATTCTGTAAGCTATGGGGCTTGGTACCCTAAATAAAAAATTTCATTCATTCACTCATAAAACTGAATTTACATTAAAGAGCAACCATTTTACAAACATATTTAATACTCTTAAAAATATTTGTCAAGTTTTAATATATATAAAACTAATTTTAAAATTGTCCGAATGTCTGTATGTATAGATGTGCCGCAACTATGCTCAAAATACGTAATACATCGGTATATTTTTTTTTCCAGTGAATCACCAGGTTTTTAGCTGATCGGAGCTTCAAGGTCGATGGTGCGAGCTGGTGTTCCTCAAGGCTGCGTGTCTGTTTCTTCAGCCGACACTGTTTCTTCTGCCTGTCAATTACATGATACGAAATCGCAACATACATTACTACGCAGATGACAGTACTGGTGGTACATACTCCAGCCGTAGCGGTATTTCTCGGGAACACGCCAAAGAGTGCCCAAACAAGATTGTGTCTGAAGTTGAGAATCGACTAACTGATGTCTCGGAATAGGGTCGTCAATACCTGGTCACTTTTAAACCTAAAAAGACACAGCTTTGCGTGTTCACCACTAAAATGACACCCTTTATCGTATCCCCTCAATTTGGGGATACTCTCCTGACAGCCTCAGCTAGTGTCGGGATTTTGAAAGTCGACATATCGAATTACGTTCAATTTCGCAGTCATTTGGAAGGTAAGGCTAAACTAGTCTCCAAAAGGCTCGGTGTGCTCAGCAGGCAGTATTTCTTGCCGGCCCATCTTCTTCATCTTTATAAAGCACAAATTCGGCCTCACATAGAGTATTGTCCTCATCTCTGGACCGGGGCTCCTCATTACCAGTTTCTTTTTCTTGATCGCATTCAGCGTAGAGCGGTTCGAAGCGTTGATGACCAGGCTATCTCGAAACCGCTTGACTCTTTAGAATTGCACAGAAATGTTGGTTGACTCTGCGTCTTCTATCTTATTTATCGTTTATTGTGTTCTGATGAATTATTTGGATTAATTTCTGCCACCGATTTCCATCATCGGACATCGCGTCAAAATTTGAAGTTTCACCCTCACCATCTCGACGTCTGGAAGTCCACAATATTTCTCTTGGCACTTTTTGCCTCACACTACTCTGTACTTTGTTATGGAATCAATTAGCGGCAGGGGTGTTTTCAAACTGATACGACTTGGGCGCCTTCAAGAAAAAAGCTTACTCATTCTTTAAAGGCCGGCAATGCAACTGGAAGACCTCTGATATTGCGGATGTCCATTGGCGGCGGTGATCACTTACCATCAGGTGCTCCTCTTTTGTATATAAAAAAGCTTGAGTATGTCACGGAATTGTTTTCTATTGAAAATTACTATCTAATTATTTTTTAAATTACACGAACGTTATGAGGCATGCACTTTTGGATTATCGAAAATTTTGACATCTTTTTCTTATATAATAATCAAGAAGAGAGAGAGAAAAAGAAAATTTCGTTATAATTATAAAATTCGTATTTTAATTAAAAAATATTTTGACGCTAAATGAAAAACAATGCAGCACAATTCCGTGTTATAATTAAGCTGAACATGATTTCAATTTCATCATCCGATAGCGATCGCTACTGTGAATACTGAACATGTAGTGTTTCTTTGTGCCGTTGACATTTTTATCTTTGCTCTAACAGTGGTAAACAATTTTCGTTTAATATCGTTTGTTAAATGTTACAATGCTATTATTGTAGTTTATTGTAGTTTTGTGCCAGAGTGCCAGACATATCAATTCCATTCAAAAGAGACAAGAAAAACCCACAAAATTTGACTTTTAGTTTCTTATGTTTACTATATACATAACAGATATACTGAAATACTCATTTTTTAAAAAGTTGTACCATCCATGCGAATTGTATATTATCTAAAACTCTTTACGAACAAATAATAAAAATAAATTGCAAATCTTAGCAACCCTAATGAATAATACGCAGTACGCATACTCGAAAATCTCTTAATTCTAAATTAATATCTACGCCTAATAGCTATCTGTCTGACTAGAATTATAATAGCGTTGCCGATCGAGGCCATAGTTTTGAGGCGTAACTTCTAATTTGCCGTACGCCAATTAGGCTTAGGCTAGTTATTATTTTATTCAGTGAACAATAACAACGTGAGCTGATGTATTTCCATGTGATTGCGTTTCCTTTTAATCAGTTCTAGACGGCAAACTATTGGACAAATGTATCGCAACCATCGTGACTATTAAATAATAGAGCTAGAAAACATTTTTCCAGTTTTGACGCTACCTTTAGGTACTTCATGCAACAGTTTCAGTCTTTCCGTTATCCGATGAGGATGAGTCAGCCGCTAAGTCTGTTAATATGGCAGTATTGTTTTTTTCGTGTGTTTATTTTTTTTAACGATTGGCTAATACGTCATGTCACTACTATCGTGGATACTAGCTATTTGGTCAAACCGCTTTATTTATTCCCGCCATAATCGTGTAAGCATCTGTCACAATTGTATACCGGTTGGGAAGTTAATGTAGCCGGTTAACTTATGTATATGGCATTACAATCCCACCACACAGATTGTAACACACCATTAACATCTTTAGTGTCTATAAGCGATGGTTGTCTCTAGAAGAACCATTTGCTTGTTTGTTACGTATATATACATATCATTTATGCTCTTCATACAAATGATTATCCTTCTCAGGAATCGAACTCAAACCCTCTTGATTATAATATAGTCGGCGTCCGGTCCCTAAACACTCAAGCAGTCTTATATTTAATAATATTAGAAATAGTCTAAGAAGGAAAATTTAACTAGTAACATCTTTGTATCTTTAAGCGATGTTTATTTTTTTCATTTCTATTTTCATTAGATGACAAATTTTGAGTAATATTTTCACGTACACTTTTGTATGTGTAATAAATATTAAGATGTACTCTTTATGTTGATTTAAAACCGTATTTTATTTAAAAAATATTTTGTTGCTTAATGAAAAGCAGTGCAGCAGCATAATTCCGTGTTATTAAGCTAAATCATTTTCAGAGTGCTAAGTGTGAGTTTCTCTTTTCGCATTCGATCGTGAGCGCGTTTCGAGTTTACTAGGAATTTGTATGTGATTTGTACAGCGCCACCTAGTGGTAAAATGGTTTTTCACGTTTACCAATTTCATCGTCCGATAGCGATCGCGACTGAATACTGCACGTGTAGTGTTTCTTTGTGCTGTTGACATTTTCAACTATGTTCTAATAGTGGTAGGTAATTTTCGCTCAATATCGTTTGTTAAATCTTATAATAAGGGCTTGTTAGCCGGTTAATTTTCAAACTTAAATTAGCGCAAGTACATCAGGATCGTTTTGTACAGGTTTGGCTCTACCTAACCCTCGAAATCATTGACACCTTATGGAGTATTGAATCAATAAACCGCTTAATAAATTTACGTTCGAAAATAAGGTAAAATAAGCTATCCCGTGTTAGTTCCGGCCGCTTTTGAAGAATAGGCCAACTGTCGATCTGCCATGCAAGTCGTAAAAGGCGACCGATTAGTAATGCGAATGACTACCATCCTGGCTACTAGGTGGTAGAGTTCTGCATTGTCTCGCCCGGGTCTGGAACTACCACCTTACCTATTCCTGCCGCGATAGAGTCAGTGCTTGTCACTGTCGTGTTCCGGTTTGGATGTTCCGGTAAGTTAGCCGGTAAACTTATGCATGTGGCATTAGACCTCGCCACAACATAGCAACGCACCATTAATATCTTTGATGTCTATAGGCGATGGTTGAATCTTTTCATCAGGAGACCCATCTGCTTGATTGCTATCTTATGATATATAAAAAAGCCTTCTTAAAAATATTTCTTTAATGTTTTCTACTCCTAATTTTAGTCCAAATTTACAAAAAAGCCACGAATGTTTAAAAGTACATTAAACTGGTTTCAATCCCTGCTTTTCATGCTATTGGTTTAGTAATCTTGAGTCTATCTGTTATTATTTAAACCTATGTAAATAGTACTCTCGTGTTGATCCGGGACACTTTTGTGAAGAATGGATAAACTTCTTTACTGCTAAACGTCGACTTTTACAAGTCGAGGAAAGGCTTAATACGTATTACTTACATTGTGACTTCTAAGTGAAGTTTTAACGTCTTGGCTCGCCTTTTAACGTGTTAACTTCGCCACAAGATAGCAACGCACTATTAACACCTTTTGTGTCTATAGGCAATGGTTGACTCTTTCAATCAGGAGACCAATCTGCTTGTTTGCTATCTTATGATATAAAAAAGACAGTTAAAAAATTCAAATGATAAATTTAGTGTTCGTTACCAAAAAATTAAATAGTTGCAACCAAATTTAACAAAAAAGTTGAATTTACAGACAGAAGCTACAGATTTATACGGAATTATTATAAGAGGGATGAGGTAAAAAACTGGACGTATTCAGAAGCCTTTTTTTGATTATTTTGAGTTTTTGTAGTGTACAAAAATAGTAATTTAAAAATTACATTGAATTCAAATATCAACTATACTCATGTCTCAAAAATTACTAAACCGTGTTTTGATAAAACTCACTGTTCCCTACATTGAAATATACCTGATTTCAATCAAAAGAATTATTTCCAAACGTCTTTTAGTTCCCGAGAAGTTCGTGGACAAACATACAAACATTTAGTGCACGTACTTGGACGTCTAAATAGATCAACATACACAAATGTTATCAATTCCAATCTATACGTATAATAAAATCTATACGTATAATAAAATGTATACATATAATAAAATGTATACATATAATAAAATCTATACATGTAATAAAATCTATACATATAATAAAATCTATACATATAATAAAATCTATACATATAACAAAATCGTAGGAAAGTCAAAACTGTACATTGAATATTTTTTTAAAAGAATACTTGGAGCATGATCTACAATCGATATCGAAGCCAAAAATATAGTTTTTAGAATTTTTGTCTGTTTGTCTGTATGTATGACCGGGGTAAACTCAAAAAGTGCTGCATGGATTTACTTCAAATTTTGCATGAATATTACTGACAGGTCGGCTCAACATATAGGCTACATATTATCACGCTAGCACCTACGGGGGAGGAGCAGTGCGGTAAACGAAGTCCGCGCGGACGAAGTTGCGGGCAACAGCTAGTAATACATACGCACATGTGAAACTGATAACCTCCTTTTTCTCGTCGGTTTAAAACACTCCGCTAAAATAGACTAGCTTAATATTAGTACGAATCATAATATCAATCAAAGTTATTACATAAATCAAAGTTATTTTAGTAAGGTTTTTGGTTTTTTTCATAATAAAAAGTCATGATATAATTGAATTTGACAAATTAGACCGACCAATATTTCAAAAACTATTGAATCATGGACTGTTCTTCAAATTGAAATATACCTCATTTAAAACAAAAATAATGATCTCGATGTAGCTTTTAGTTCCAAAGAAATTTGTGGACACACATACAAACACACAACATATAAACATGCACATATACATACTTATACGAAATTTAGTATACATGCTTAGACCCCGAAATAGATCATCATACATAAATATAATCCAATTCCAACAATATTACTAGGTGGTAGAGTTCTGCATTGTCTCACCCGGGTCTGGTACCACCGCCTTACCTATTCCTGCCGCAATAGCGTCAGTGCTTGTAGTTGTCGTGTTCCGGTTTGGAGGGTAAGGTAGCCGGTAAACTTATGCATGTGGCATTAGACCTCGCCACAAGATAGCAACGCACCATTAACATCTTTGGTGTCTTTAGGCGACGGTTGACTTTTTCCACCAGGAGACCCATCTGCTTGTTTGCTATCTGATGATATAAAAAAAAAATTATATTACACAATATGTCAAACTTATCACCTCCTTTTTTTCGTTGGTTGATGTCATGAAATGACTTGTATTTCAGTGCTGTTTTTTTTTTCTAAAGCCTATTAATCTACCTGTGTAATATTAGTAAAGATTTGTATTAATATTTTAAAGCAATTTAGCTGTGGCCGTAACATATCTTCTTTTTAATCTTTCACATGAATTGCCCGAACCTCCGCTAAACTCATTACTGATTAAAACTACTTTCACGTTCCTGTTCCCAGTAATTTCACCTCATCATAATGTTTAATCACAACTTAAGCCTTTCAGAAACAATAACTTCTATGTAAACTAAAGAAGACATGATGTACATTAAAATGTATAAGGTGTGAGCGGATTGAGCCAAGCACGTATACCAGTATATGTTAAAAAAATAATATACGTATAAATTAAATGCAATTTTATCTAAACTAATATTATAAGGAGGATTGATTTGATTTTTGTTTATTTGTTTGTTTGTTACAATTTTAATCAAAAACTACTTTACTAATTTTAAAAACTTATCACCTTTAGAAAGCTACATTATCTTAGAAAGACATAGACTGTTTTTTTTACTCGACTCAGCAAAGGGAAGTAATTTATTTGTGGTCGCGAGTAATTGATAGAATTTTGTATGTATTTTATATGTAATATTAGCGACCACTTTCCGCCAGAAAAAAAACAAATGTCATCGCTCCTATAAATAATAATAAACATATTGCTACTTTTTCCTTTGTACCTGTGTGTGTGTGTGTGTGTGTGTCATTTGGGCATTGGTACTCTAAGTATTCACACGTGCCTTATACTCACACGTATTATTTAATTCATTTGCAAAGTACCTACTCGTATCTAATTGTATATTTCTATTTAAACCGTTTATTTACTTTTAGGTTATAATTTCAGCTAAAAATAATGGAGTCAGCTTAGATCAGAGTATCTAATTAAAAACAAAAACTTTATATCATCGGTTTCCTTGCAATTTATTTAGAGTGGAAAAGACAGCCAAAAACGTTTATATATTATTGACTTTGTTAATTTGCAAATCATTCAATTTTTAGCGCTTTTCAGCTATTTGTTGTGATAGCCAGAAACGACTGCATAGCATGCATATTCCAGGAATGAAGGTGCTTAAAGATAGGACGCATGATAATTACTACATATACTTCAAATCTTTTTTATTTATTGGCTTTCAATGATGTGTTCAATCTTGGTTTTTGTATTAATTTTTTCACGTTTTACTATTAGTATGACATAACGTCATGTCTACTAGTTATTTTCATAAGATTTTGTTCAAACTTAGCGAAACAAAATTAGCAGATTACGAAATACTAGTTATGAAAGGGAATTATTCAGATTTTCTCAATTATTCAGACGCTAAAGATAGAGGATAAAATTTGGATAGTTAAATAGTTTTAAGTCTGCATATTGTTAAGTATCAAGTTTGTATAGTAACGTAATTAATGTATAACGGTTATTTATGTAGGTGTGGATATTGTGTATAATATATACAACAGTAATTAATTAGTTGTTTTATTGAACAACAAATATTATAATTAAAAACTTTTACGCTCAAATCTCCTAAGCGGTGGGCAGAGATTCATTCAATGCACCCAAAAATAGCGTATTACGTGTCATAGTATATCGTACAACTAAATTATTGATAAATCGGAAAGTCAGTTAAGTCAAGTTATATTTTCAAGAGAAATTTATTTAGAACGATTCGCCTGTCGAACCAAGAATCGCGTACTTTTACACTAAGGCCGTACTGCTAGACAGATCTAAGTACCTATATAATTAAGTCGTTTTTTCAAAGAAAATTGGCATATACAAATGAGATATACCAGGTACTTCTTACTCGACACGAAAGTCGAAATACACCAAGCCTATTATATGGACAATTAAAAAAACAGAAAAATACAAATATTCCTCGTATTAGTCCGGGGAGCCCGAATATAATATATAGCTAATTTGAAGAATAAACCATCTGCCGTTCTGGCGGGCAGTTTGTAAGAAGTTTGCATGATTAACGATGTAAGTCCACAAGGATAGTAACGCGCCATTAACATATTTGGTGACTATAGGCGGTGGCTGTCTCTTTCCACTTAAGAGGAGAGTTATCTGCTTGTTTGCTAACTTGTGATAAAAAAAAATTGAGTTATCAGTAAATTTAGTTGTATCAATGATCTTGCGCGATTATTGTCACCCTACACGTCAATGAACCTGACCGCTCAGAGGCCATAACTATCAATATGCATACGCAGATTTGTCCCAGCGCCGTTCGTATTTATTAGTGTGCCCACATTAACAACAATATCTGGTTGACCGAACTTTGCTCGGTTTTTCACATACCCATATCTTGGGAACCAAGCTTTTCTTGGACCTGGAACCTTGATAAATCGATTCCTTGAATAAATCGATTCCGAAAAACCTCTAATTTGTGACTTTCATGAAAATCGTTGGAGCCGATTACGAGATCGAAAGAATTGCTCGTTTAAAGGTATTAGATTATATAGATTTTGGGATTAACGGGAACATACTTTAAGAACTATCGATTTCATTCCTGATTCTGAACAAACTAGTTTCCGCAATTTTATGATATAAGAAGCACAATGCATAAGGTAAAATGAGTATTAATTGTATATATTTCTACATATTTTGTCTAAATAAAAATCAAATCCTTATTATAATTATTTTACTTAATTCTAATAAATTAAAAGGCATTATTTTTAAAGCTTAAAAGTTAAAAACCTTGCATGTTTCAGCTTAAGAAATCCTTAACCTGTTGATTGTCTGGAAGAGATCGCTTTAGGTGATAAGACCGCCAAATAATATATCTTACATTATTATTTATTCCCTTTGTATGTTTCCTTTTTGGTGTACAATAAAGAATAATAATAAGTATTATTATTATAAAAAAATACTGTTTCGCCGAATTTTTTTTTGAGTTTTTTCGAAATTTCTCAAAATCAAAAAAGCGGTTCTAAATTTCAGAAAATCTTAGTTGAGTGGAATCCAATCGAATGCCATCAACCGTGTTCCGATTAGTCCAGCCGTTCAAAAGTTATGAGATGTTCACATACATACACACACAAACACACACACTCACACACACATACATACATTAAAGATAGGTACTAGTTTATTTCAACTGATATGAGCGATGTTAATGTTAAAATTTTATGTAGTGTAATGTAGCTTCGCTAAAACATCAATCAATACTTAAACTGTGAAGTGTGCAACATCCACACAAATCTACAACGAGGTTTAAGGATGTTGAAAAAATTTGTAAGTTTATGTTAATTTTTTTGATGAAATAAATAAAAAAATACATACATACATACATACACACATACACACATACATACATACATAAATACGTACGTACGTACGCACGCACGTACCTACATACATACATACATACATACATACATACAGATATACTGATGTCATCTTGAAAGTAATCGGAAAAGGTTCCTAGGACCTCAAAACGTGGAGAGCCGGTAAAAACTCAATTTTTGCAAATCGGGGCAAAATCAGTAACTTCCTTATCTACAAACGTAGCGGGAAGTTAAAAATATTGTAAAATACTACAACATATTATATTCTATTCTTTCCATCGTCGACACTTGCGATGGTGAAATTCCATCCAACCAACAATGCACTCGTACTTTATATTGTGAAGTGAAATCCATACTTCCATACTAATATTATAAATGCGAAAGTCTGTCTGTCTGTCTGTCGTTACGCTTTCACGGCTAAACCGCTAAACCGATTTTCATGAAATTTGGCATGTATATGGTTGAAGATCCGGGGTCAAACATAGGCTAATTTTTTTTCAAAAATCAGTCCCTGGAGGGCTGAAATAGGGAATGAAATTTTTATTTAAAGCTATTTGGACGACTTATTAATATACTCGCGGGTGAAGCTGCGCGGGTCAGCTTGTAAAGTATAAGTACAATGTTCATTGCGTCTAACACAACATATTATGTTATTGGGGAGTAACACGATTGGCTTAAAAATATGATCACCTCTAAACGTTCCTAGTACCAAAAGCTACAGATATTCTCCAATAATCTTCATTGATCCTCCACAAGTTAGTTACAACTTTATTGTGACCTGAAGTCCTGAAACAATATTAAAACTATCATGTGTCACGCAAAAATAGCCATTACTTTATATCGTATAACGTTCAAGTAAAAATACCATATAACTTTGTAATCCCTGAATACTTCCAATACAAACAACTGCCGATGATTGCTGTCACTTGGACAATAAGATCAAAACTTTAAGTGTATTTAATCTTGTAATCATAGTGATTAAGTAGGAATTAGTAACAAAATCACACAAAATTTTGCAGCTATAGTTGCTCGAACAATAGTTGCAAAGAAGATTAGAATTGATAATATTAAAATTAAATTTAACATCTAACGCTAGCAGAACATAATATAAAACAAATATACAATACAATTTGCATTTTAGTATTAGCTTAGACATGTTTCTTTCTCTTTTGTGTTGAGTTGAGTTGCTACAGTCATTTATATTATTCTCCATTGTCTTCTTTTTGGTGTTTGCCCCGTTTGCAGGACAAATTTTTTCTATCACGCTGATCGATTAAGGCAAAGTTAGCCAAAATTTTCATTTCAAAATAGTGAAGATCAAAAGCGTTCGCAATGGTTTGATTTTACTGCTGCCTGACCACGGGAAATTCGCGCCGGCAAATTTTCACGCGATGCAAATATGAAATGTCACATGGTAATACAAATGTATAGAAATGTAGTATGCATGCCAGTCGCTAGATGCTTTGACGTTCGCACTATGTAAAAATTCGCAGGTGCAAATTTTCGTGGCCAGGCGGTTATTTGTTCTAATGCGATTGTATTAGTGATAGTAACTTGTTGTTTAGTTTGGAGGATGATGAAGCCAAAAAAGTTATTCACATCCCGCTAACATTATAATTAGCTGAGCTGGCAAACGTTTGCCAAATAAATAGTCAATATTTTGGTGGGCTAAGGGTTAGTAGTTAGTTAGGGTGGAGGTGGAAGAGTGAAAATCTGGCGCTACAAGTAGTTTTTGGTGCAGAAGGGAAAAAACAAAACTGTTTTCCCACAAACTTAGAATTTGTTTTAGATATCTTTGAAATTTAATTACTTAGAAGTATGAAAATAGTGTCCGATCTAATCTCAGATCTACCAAACATGTACAATAAAATTAATAAATAACAATCTAGCCGCCGTAGAGCAGTTTGATAACAAACATTCTGACACGAGATTTTTTTATATTATAAGATAGCAAACAAGGAGATGGGTCTCTTGGTGGAAAGAGTCTCGCCTATAGACACCAAAGGTGTTAATGGTGCGTTGCTATCTTGTAGCGAGGTCTAATACCACATGCATAAGTTTACCGGCTACCTTACCCTCCAAATCGGAACATAACAGTGACAAGTACTGACGTGGTAGCAGGAATAGATAAGGCATTTGTACCAGACCAGGGCGATACAATGCAGAACTCTACCACCTAGTAGTCACGATATTAGTGACTCGCATAACCAATCGGTCGCCTTTTACGACCTGCCTGGCAGAACGGCAGTTGGTCTATTCTTCAAAGGAGCCCGGAACCAACACGGGGAAGAGATTTTCATATATTGTAGAAGACTAGCTGACCCGGCAAACGTAGTTTTACCATACAAATTACTTGTATTGAATATTTTGGTGGAATACTTGAGAAGATAATCCCGCCATAATCTTCGCATTATTAACATCTTTTGCGTCCAAAAATATGGCTTTTTTTCCATTCAAAGGGCCATGTGCTTGTAGCTTTCTTGTATTATAATAAAGACATGTTGTTAAGTTGTATGTTTATTCCGTCTGAAAATATCAACAATAGGGAAAACACAGATTACCTCACGATGAAGAAGGACAGTGTTAATTTGGCATACAAGATCTTTCATCTATGTGGCAGTACTTTATATCTACAATGAAAGTCACTTGTGTAAATCTTTTTTGGAAACATTCGGATTTGCACGTAACTTAACACATTTTTTGTCAAAAATTAAAAACATAGAAAATAAAATATCTATTTTAAGAAAAATCCATTTGATAATAAGGTAATTGATTCAACTTGAAACTATAATTAAATCATATTCTTTTTCAAAACCTTCGAAGGTTCTTACAATAATTTTAACACATTTTTATTTATTCCGTGATTGTTCGGTCCTTTTAGGATTCCGTGCCCCAAAAAGGAATAAAAAAAATATCGTCAAAAAACCCGACTTGCGTAATTTACCGTCTTATAACTCTAATATCGAAGTTAATGGATCCTAACTCAAAAGTATAAAATAAAAAAAAAATACAAAATGAAACCGACTACATTTAATCTTGAAAAAAGATTCATTGTCTTAAATAAAAACTAAAAAAATATTTTTTCCTAACGGGAAGCTAGTTAAAAAAGGATTGTAAAGTAAAATTATTTACACACTATTATATAGGCAAGTACTTAATAAAACCAAATAATTAACACCCTCCCCCCCCCCCCCCGTGTTGGTCCGAGCTCCTTTGAAGAATAGTTCAACTGCTATTCTGCCAGGCAGGTCGTAAAAGGCGACTGATTCTCTATGTACGTGTCACTGCCACTGTGAGTAGGTAGGTGAGGTGACTTTGAGGTGGTAGAGTTCTGTAACGTCTCTCCTGGGTATTTGGTATTACACCTAACCTATTCCTGCCGCAATCGTGTCAATGTTTGTCATTGCTGTGTTCCGGTTTGGAGGGTAGACTTATGTATATGGCATGTCCATCCTTCAACACGGATAGCAACGAGCCATTGTCATGGAAAGAGGGAAATAGATACCATCGCCTATGGACACATTGCTGTGTTCCGGTTTGGAGGGTAGACTTATGCATGTGGCATTGCCATCCTGCAACACGGATAACAACGCGCCATTGTCATGGAAAGAGGGAAATAGAAACCATCGCCTATAGACACCAGGCGATGGTTTCTATTTGCTTCTTTCGATCACAAGAGCCAACTGCTTACAGTACTCAATCGTCATTAATAAATAATACGTTTCACTCGTGAAACAAACAACTCCGAACTCGCTAAAGAAACCAATACGTCGCCGTATATTCGCCAAAGATGTTTATGGTGTGTTGCTATCCGTGTGGCGCGATGGCAATGCCACATGCATAAGTCTACTGGATACCTAACCCTCTAAACCGGAACATGACAATGACAAGCACTGACGCTATTTCGGCAGGAATCGATAAGGCGGTGGTACCAAATGCCCGGGCGCGATGCTACACACTCTAACGCCTAGTCTATTAGGTGTTAGACTTTGCAACATCGCGCCCGTAGTAGAACTACGTATATCGATTATAGGTATGTATAAAGTACGTGTTACAAATAAGAAAAATAATTTTAAATCTTTATAATATATCCTAAATTAGTATTTGAAATGAAAAATGATAAATGAAACCCAAAATTATTTTTAAATACCTATTTAACGATACCCCACATGACATTGTCCATCATTTTTTTTAATTTTGAAAATATGGCGCCTGTTAGTTTCTATGGTAGATTCTAATAAATGTCATGATACTAGCAAGATTAAGACGAATTAATTGACATAAGAATTATCAAAATTGATCTACGCATTTGACCCTAGAATGCCACATAGGAACAAACATACATATAGACCAATAACCACACTTCTCTTCTGCAGTCGAATAAAAATAGGACTCTTATAGGATCACTTTATTGTCCGTGTGTCCGTCGGTCAAGACCTTTTTTCTTAGGAACTTAGGAACCTTTTTTAGAAATCAAGTCGAAATTTATAGCAAATTATATCTAAGGTTCCTCTCAGCTGTGAAAAATTCAACCTTGTAAGTCAGCACGTCCAAAAGGTATGGCGAATTATGTCGCATGATCTGCGATTTCAAAAGGGAATCAAAATCTATAAAGTACTCACCGGTCATCTAGAATTATGAAAATTGGCAAGAAGCATTGTCATACACCAAAGTAAAGCAAAAACCCCGAAACCAAAAAAAAACATCAAAACCAAAAAAGCGATCAAATAAAATGACTGTTTAGGTCGCATATTTAGCAATCACCCGTATTGGATTCGGGCTCCCTTGAATAATAGACCAACTGCCGTTCAGCCAGGCAGGTCATAAAAGGCGTTCAATTAGCTACGCGAGTCACTACCATCGTGGCTACTAGATGGTAGAGTTCTGCATTGTCTCGCACGGGTCTGGTATCACCGCCTTAACTATTCCTGCCACAATAATGTCAGTGATTATCGCTGTAGTGTTCCGGTTTGGAGGGCAAGGTAGCCGGTAAACCTATACATGTGGCATTAGACCTCACCACAATAAAGCAACGCACCAACGCACACAACCTTTGGTGTTTATAGGCGATGGTTGACTCTTTCCATCAGGAGACTCATCTGCTTGTTTGCTATCTTATGATATATAAAAAAAGCTAAGTTTACCTACAAGTTTATTTGAAACCGTTAAGTCCAACTTGCACATGATCGGTTTTTCATGAGCATATCACTCACTACTGACGGCCCAAAATTTGGGCCATATTATTAGTAGATTAAATTGTGATCTCATGTTTATATGTGTTTGAAAAAAATGCTTTATTTGTCCTTTTTATTATTCAATCAGTCAAATGGCTAGCGAATCTGACGATTATATTCTGAATATGCTGAACATAGATGTATTTATTATGATCGCTTTTGTGGTCTAGTATAGTGATCCGGTATCGGCTTTGGCCACATGAGGTCGCGAGTTCGATTCTCAGGAATCATGAAAGGAAGAAAGGAAGTTGGGCAACTCAAAATGTGTTTTTTTAGTTTTCTAATAAAAACAAAGTTACCTAGGAATGGACAAGTGCTCGGTTGACGATAGGCTTGCCACCTATCACACTTTAAGACTAAGTATCTTCGGCTAATCGTGGGTACACGGGTTGTATACTTCTACCTACCTCTCTGGGGATACGGGCGTAAGAAAATTAATTCAAATTAAAACGGCTTCGCACGTGTGCAATGTAAGCGCACAAAAATATATTTTTACGACAAAACTTTGATATTCTCTTGAATCACTCTATCTATTGATGAAAAGCAAATTGAAATCCGTTGCGTAATAAGTACAGGCTTGGGTGTTTTTGAGTTATTGACACGATGTAATCGATTTAATCTCTGTCTTTACGTGGAAAAATTCACCAATCCCTAAAAAAATTTTTAATGAAATATGAAGATGAAAAACTCACATAAGTACTGGATTATATTCTAAAACATGGGCAGAAAAAAACATTGCTAAGATATTTGTATCTCAATATGGTAAATGAGTTTTTCCTGTAATATTATATGATGATCTATTTGTATCTTTGGCTAACACACCCTTGGAACAATTAATTAATTTGTTAACTTTAGGGTTAAACAAAATTAAGTCAAAATCAAAAAATGTTATATTAAAATAAATCTTTGCAGGCATGTTTAATGAGTCGACATTTTAAAAACTACTACAGGATCGAAACGCAGCCACACACTGACAGATTCGGTAAAAGAAATTCAGCGGGCTTGATTATTTCGTATTTTTTTTAATAAATTCCCGCCGTGTTGGTCCCGGCCTCCTTTGTAGAATAGGCCAACTGCCGTTCTGCCAGGCAGGTCGTAAAAGGCGACCGATTGGCTATCGAGTCACTACCATCGTGGCTACTAGGTGGTAGAGTTCTGCATTGTCTCGCCCGGGTCTGGTACCACCGCCTTACCTATTCCTGCCGTAATAGCGTCAGTGCTTGTCGCTGTCGTGTTCCGGTTTGGAGGGTAAGGTAGCCGGTAAACTTATGCATGTGGCATTAGACCTCGCCACAAGATAGCAACGCACCATTAACATCTTTGGTGTCTATAGGCGATGGTTGACTCTTTCCATCAGGAGACCCATCTGCATGTTTGTTATCTTATGATATAAAAATAAAAAATAAAAAAAATATGTTATAACATTAAAAGAATTATTTCATATTACAAAAACATAAGAGATTGGTATGAGGAGCTTTATCCCAGGCTTTTTTATATAATACATTTTTAGTGGTCTGCATTGTCTCGCACGGGACCTCACTAGACCTATAGTGAGGTCCCGTGCGAGACAATGCAGAACTCTACCACCTAGTAGCCACGATGGTAGTGACTCGCGTCGCCAATTGGTCGCCTTTTCTACACAGTTGTATTTTAACACATTCTTAATTTAACTATTGTAGATCTCTTATAGCATTCACAATTTTATTGTAACTGCGTATATATTGCTCCATAAAAGAGTTGCTTATTCTATGAAGTTTTTCTTTATCAATTGGTGTAACAAATCCAGCAACATTTTTTTATTTATTGTTATTATTACACAAACTTTACTGGGCCAGCTAAGTTTTCTGAATAAAAGTATACTATATCTAAGATAAGCACCATGGGTTTTTTTATATCATTTGAAATTTCTATAGTAGTAACGTATATCAATCATCGCCTCTCTTTAAAATGATAATAATCGTAACGAAAAAAACGATTGCAACAATTATGTGTTTAAAAAGGAAAAGAAATCAACAGATTTAAAAAAATATTTCCTGAACATTTGAAACGATTCGGCCAAAGAAATCAAAAATTTTGAAAAAAAAAATTGAAAAAAAATCTATAAAATTTCGGCACACAATATATTTTTAAATTAAATTCCAGATTAATCTACCAATTGAATGGAAAATCTAATAGGCACTTTTTTTGAAAAGCGTTTTTTGACATTGTACAATATTTTAATACTTAAGAAACTGCGTTAAGCTCTGTTTTAAAAACTTAAAATCTAATCAAGCTTTTATCTAGAATAAAATAAGATCTGATAAAGTTAAAGCTTTACAAATATATTAAAATTTTGTTGTTTACAACAAACTTACTTTATATTTTCACCCGTGTTGATCCGGCCTCCTCGTATTGGTCCTTTAAAGAATAAAGCCAACTACTTTTCTGTGAAGCAGATCGTAAAAGGCGACCGATTGACTATGCGAGTCACTACTATCATGGCTACGAGATGGTAGAATTCCGCACTGTCTTTTCCGGGTCTAGTACCACCGCCTTACCTATTCCTGCCGCAATAGCGTCAGTGCTTGTCACTGACGTGTTCCGGTTTATAGAGTAAGATAGCCGGAAAACTTATACACGTAGCATAAGACCTCGCCAAAAGATAGCAACGCACCATTAATATCTTTCGAATCTATAGGCGATGATTGACTCTTTTTATCAGTAAACCCATCTACTTGCTTACTCTCTTATGATATAAAAAAATGTTATGATCCCGCATTTTATCGACCTGTCTATCGCTAGAAATAGATATCTCGGTAATCAATAATCACCTTTTTCTAGAAATACTGGAACCGATAGCTTATATGCTCATCCATGTCATTTGGAAAGTAATATACAAGTCGCCAGACTTCAAACCGCTACAAAGATTTGGATTTTGGAGAAGAAACTCGAAAATTTTCACTAAGAGTTTTTCTCGACCCAGGGATCAAACCCAGGACCACATAGTCTGAACCTAAAAAGGTTATTTATCTCATATCAAATGCGGTAGTTTAAATAATCTCAAACTATTTTATCAATCTTGTATGTATTATCACTCAAACTGCTTACGACATGGCGATGAGATTAAGTGCCTATTGGCACAAAACTGTTGTAATAGAACTCAAATGGTTGCAAGAATGATTTTCCTTGCCAAGAAAAATAATGAACAAATAAAATATGCCATTTGTCTGAGCAATTTGTGTATGAATGTCACTCGATACAAAACCAGCTACTTCAAGGGATTTAGTCCGGATTAGTCCGACCCTTATAAAGAATAGAAATCACCTGCTTAACTGACAGATAGATTGTAATTATTTCGTAATTAACTTGGTTCAGTGGCTTTTGCAGTTAAATGAGAAAGACTTCTGTTGTCGATTTTGCGAGAATGTTGTACTCTGGCTACTTTTGCAACTTCATTTCAAATCTATATTAATTAATAATATTAATTAATTAATTACTTGATTAATCAATTACTTAATTAATTGATTGATTAATTAATTAATTAATTCATTTTTAAATTAATTAATTAATTAATCTATATTATTATTATAAATGCGAAACTTTGGATGTTTGGATGGATGTTTGGATGGATTTTTGTTACTCAATCACGCAAAAACTACTGAACGGATTTAAATGAAATTTGGCACACAGATAAATAATAACCTGCAATAGCATATAGGCTACTTTTTATCCCGGAAAAATTAGGTGATCCCGCGGGATTCGCAAAAAACTATTATAATGCAGCGGGCTGCACGCTGCAGCTAGTATAATTATATTTTTCTCATGAAATTTGATATAAATACAATGTTACAAAAAGAGACTTATTACCAAATTACAATCTTAGTCCAAGGGCTATAAAATATCTGAATATTTAAAAGGCATTAAAATATATTTTTAACACAAAAATAAACTGACAACATCATAATATACTAAAATTACATACATTTAATACAGAGAGTGATCAATCCTCTGTTTTGTACCCTTTTGGGTTTTGTTTTCAAAATTATTATACTAGAATATTTTATATATATTTTATATACGGTATATTCTATCCAATTATCAAAATCGCATCACTCTATTATAAATTATACGTGGATACACATTAAATTAATATGTGAGTGAACAATCAACCATCCATTGTTTACGAGGTGTTTACATCCGAGGTATTTTCTACCGGAGTGGAAATACCTCGGGGTATTTCCACTCCGGTACAAAAGAATTATAAAATCGGACTACTCTGCAAAAAGCTATTCGTGACCATCAAAGAACTCGCCGGTTTCCACACATAACATGTTAGACCTATCATAAAAAATACATACATATCAAATTGAGAAACTCCTCCGTTTTTTCGTCCGTTGAAAGCTTAGGTTTAGTGATCTCTCGGACCAGTCTATGTAAGTATATTAATCAATATTGAAAATTTGAATTTAATCTGCATCGATGAACTCATGTAAGTAGTATATACATAAATGTATATAGCCATCAGTACAATCGACGGATAACACGGAGTTTAGCGGTAAGATTTTTAGTTGGCTTTGAGAAAAAATAGCTACTGATTCAAGTTCGATCGTGTCAAAACAATTCAGTGTTTAAATAAGGTTTTATTTAATACTAGCTGCCAGCGAGTTCGTCCGCGCGGACTTCGTTTACTCCGCACTGCTCCTCCCCGTAGGTGCTAGCGTGATAATATGTAGCCTATATGTTGACCCGACCTGTTAGTAATATTCATGCAAAATTTGAAGTAAATCCATGCAGTACTTTTTGAGTTTACCCCGGTCATACATACAAACAGACCAACAGACAAACAGACAAACAGACAAACAGACCAACAGACAAACATACAAACAGACAAACAGACAAAAATTCTCAAAACTATATTTTTGGCTTCGACATCGATTGTAGATCACGCCCCAAGTATTCTTTTAAAAAAATATTCAATGTACAGTTTTGACTTTCCTACGATTTTATTATATGTATAGATAGTAATACACAAAAAATTCAATATAACTAGCTCGCTAATTTCTTTCTGTTTTTTTAAGTTACCGCTACGTATGTAGATGAGAAAGTTACCGATTTTGTCCCGATTTTATAAAATCGAGCTTTCTCTAGATCTCCATGTTTTGAGGTCCTAGCAACCTTTTCCGACTGTTTTCATGATGACCTCAGTACGTCTGTATTTTGAAAAGAAACTCCGTTTTTTAAATATAACTTCCAGATTATTATATCGATTAAGTACATCTATTCAGCTCTATTCCTCAGAAAACTGCGTCCAATACATAAATTGCATCAAAATCGGTTTATTCATTCGGGAGTTATCATTGACGAAAAATTTGAAAAAAAGTGTTTTTCCGAAATAAGATCAAGATTTTTCAAACAATAATTATTTGATCTTCTGCAATAATTTAGTACTTTTAAAACTACATATAATGTCGTTCCGAAAATTCAAATCGAATTAAAATTTCAAAAGTTACAGCTCTTCAAATTTTGTAGCTACAATTTAGAACTCAAAAATTGCGTTAAATACCATTCGAAAGATCAAAACCGATCATCGTTATGAAAATATACATCTTTTCAAAAATTAGGATAGATTTTGTCATTTTTACATACTTTAGAGTTTTTAATTCTTCGAGCTCAAACAGCTATAGTTTTTGTTACTTTGAGCTCAATACCTCAATTTAGCGGGAAGTTTCAGAGATCACCTGCAGGGTAACTACCATCTTACAGATATTTTGGTCGCGTTTCGGATCCGAATGGTAAGTTAATGAAAATGAAAGCGAATGGTACCATAGTCACCATTACACTTAAGTTCTGTTTGGTTTATTGATACCATCACTCTACATTTTCTTATCGATGGTTTGCCGATTTCAAGCATGTAGTATTTATTGTATTTTTTTATATCATAACATGGCAAATAAGCAGATGATCCTGCTGAAAAGAGACAGCAATCGTCTATAGACACCTAAGATGTTAATGATGCGTGGCGGGACGGAAATGTCACATGCTTAATCGGCTACTTTAACCTCCAAACCGGAACATGATAATAACAAGCGTTGATGCTATTGCGGCAGGAATATGTTACATCATGCTACCAAATATCCGAGCGAGACATTGCGAAACTCTAATACATAGTCACGATGGTATTGTCACATATAGCCAATCGGTCGCCTTTTACGACTTGCCGAATTATTACGACTGGCAGAATGGCAGTTGATCTATTCTTTTAAGGAACCCGGAACACGGGTCTAGTAGTCCGGTGTCGGAGTTGACCACACGAGGTCCCGGGTTAGATTCCTGGATCGGGCGATTTAAAAATGAGTTTTTTCAGTTTTTTGATAAAAACAACATTGCCCGGGATTGGAAAGTGCCCGATTGGCGATAGGCTAGCCACTTGTCACATTGTGGGACCAAGTATCTTCGGCTAATCGTGGGTGCACTTGTTGTACCTCTGCCTACCCTTTCGGGGATACGGGCGTGAAGATACTTTTGACTTCGAATCATATGCCAACAAAATCTGAACACCTACTGTTTATATCTCAGTGATGTCTAGTTTAGGAACAGTACGATCGCCTTAGATATTTCAATCGTCAAATTGAAATCATTTACCGCCCGGATGGTCGAGTGGTTAGCGACCGTGACTAGGGCTCGGGTTCGATTTCCGACAGGAACAGACATTTGAGTAACGAGAATAGATGTTTGTTTTTTGCGAGTTTGGGTGTTTTTTGAATTTATTTAAGTATTTATGTATGTATTTGTATCGCAGTCTGCCATCATACCACAAGAAAATAATTTGCTCATTTTGTGGTTAAATCAATTCGTGTTATTTATCCAGTGATATTATTATTGTACTAGCAATACCCGTGCGAATAATTCGCACTAAGCAATTTTATTAAATAATTCTTAGTTGATTTGAAATTGAAAATAAAAATTACCGACCGTCAATCATATTGACGTTGTTTCAAAATTAAAGCTGTCAGATGGCAGCATTGCTGTACTATGTCTTAATATATGTATATAATTTTAATTTTAATAATTTATAAAAAAAAGCAGTAATATTTTTTTAGTTGTTGATGCCGGTAGAGCAAGCAATTATGTATAAAATGATATAGAATTTATTTAGATTAATTGTGAGGTTTTCTCTAAAAAGGGAGGGAAACATCTTATCCTTAGCGTATTAATATATATAATTACTAGCTGACCCGGCTAACATTGTTCTGCCTTTTTAGCTACTCTTTTTTTTCTATATTTTCTCACCTTTTAAACCTTCCCTGGACTTCAACAATTAATTCGAAACCAAAATTAGCCAAATCGGTTCGGCCGTTCTCGAGTTTTAGCGAGACTAACGAACAGCAACTGATTATATATATATATATATATATATATATATATATATATATATATATATATATATATATATATATATATATATATATATATATATATATATATATATATATATATATATATATATATATATATATATATATATATATATATATAGATTAGCAGTTGCTCTACACGGCTATAACTACTGTATAGTTAAAATAGAAATGAAGGCAAATCGTAACATAATCACCACGATGCTTATGTTCTGCGACGTGATAGTAATGTTCAGTACCACCACTATGCTACACCACATATTTGCTCGTCGTAAGAGCGCCGGTACAGGTCGACTGTATTCCGGTTTGAAGCATGCAGATGGATGGTAACGTAACATTTTTTTATAGTATAAAATAAGAAACATAGAAAGCTGTATTGATAGAAACGGACAACCGCCTATAGACACTAAAGATGTTAATGGTGCGTTGCCATCCTTTTGGCAGGGTCTTAATGCCACATGCATAAGTTTACGGACTAATTTACCCTCCAAACTGAAAATACGACAGTAATAAGGACTAGCGCTATTGCGGCAGGAATATGTTAGGTGGTGATACCAGACCCGGACGAGATAATACAGAACTCTGCCACCTTGGATTTTGTACATTATTTATTACTATGTATTTGTAACGTGGTGACGACGTAAGTGACATGTATTAACACTTTTTTGCCGTTTACGAGATGTTTAACAGTTTAGAAATTGATCTTTTGTACGAAAATGGTAAGAGTCAATGCAGAAATTGTTTTAAAACATAAAACTGATTTAGTAATAATATATTGTGTTAGTGAAGTGAAATAAAAATAAAAGTATCTAAGATTTAAAAAGCACTACGTAACTAAAGATACTATCAGTAAGCGAAATGGCGGAACTATGAAATACTATGGAGAAATATTAGAACACGAACAGATATCGCAGTCCGCGTTACTATCCATTAGGCTCAAAGTAAGGCCGTGCAATCGATTCACATCGATATACCGCAAATATCGTTCCGGAAGAGAGCAGCGATAAATTTATAGCGCGGCGGCTCCGCTCCTCTGTCGGCGATGATATACCGACATTGGCTTTTTAATTTTTACGTTTCCTAGAGTTGAAAATTATTTGAAATGTGAAATCGCCATTGAATGAGATGAATAGAGTTGTTTATATATATGAATAGACTATTTATATTATTTTTGTTTTGCTTACTTGTAAGTAATTAATATAAGTAGTGGCGTTTTATATTACTGTTAGCGGATTTACTAACTTATTTGTATCATACTAATCTTTATTAATATTATAAATGTTAAAGTTTGGACGTTTGCAATTTTTATGGATATATGGATGGATGTATGTTACTCAATTACGCAAAAATGGCAACACTGATTAGAATAATTTTTAGAATACAAGTAGATAACCTGGAGTAACACATAGGATACATTTAATTACGAAAAAGTGAGTTGTTCCCGTGGGATTCACTATTTTTCAATGCAACGGGCTGATCGTTGTAGCTGGTATTATAAATATGAAAGTTTAAAAGGTTAGAAGCAAGTCTACTTCATTTGATTTTTTATCTCCTTTATCGGATTGGCTGAAAGAAATCTCTTTAAGTAGAGATAAGCTCACCCATTGTACTTATGTTAGGTTTTTATTTTTCTTATCCTAAGAGTGCTGTGTACAATAAAGTATTAAATAAAAAATAAATGGCTGGATGTTTGTTACTCTTTTATGCAACAATGGTTAAATTGAATTCGACGAAATTTGACACACATATAGATGATAGGCAACGCACAAAATATTCTTTATCCCGACAATAATTTGATCTCGTGAGATGTGTTAAAAACTTTTATTCTGCAGCAGGGTGCAGGGCGCCTGAGCGTCAGGGCCCCTGAACCATATACGATATTTCATATTTCAATAGTTATTTATATATTAACAAGTGTAGTATAAACTCTGTAACCATTTATCGGCATTTACGCGAATGGTCGAGTATGAAATTTGGTACAGTTAAAGTTTACATTGCGGAAAACTGCAGAAACCTAATATTTTTAAATAAAATGCATTAGAAATACGTTAAAATAACAAAAATAAACATTACACACACTTCATTCCCCGTTTTGGTTCTGGGCTCCTTTGAAGAATAGACCAACTGCTATTGACTGACCGATTGGCTATGCGAGTCACTACCATCGTGACTACTAGGTGGTAGAGTTCTGCGTTGTCTCGCCCGGTTCTGGTACCAGGGCTTTACCTATTCCTGCCGCAATAGCGTCAGTGCTAGTCACTGTCGTGTTTCGGTTTGGATGGTAAAGTAGCCGGTAGACTTATGCATGTGGCATTAGAACTCGCCACAAGATAGCAACGCACCATTAACATCTTTGGTGTCTATAGGCGATGGTTGACTCTTCCCATCGGCAGACCCATCTGCTTGTTTGCTATCCTATGATATAAATAAAAAATGGGACATATATAATTACTATTTTCTTCACGATATGTATACTATTTTCTTCACGATTAAGATCTGTTAACAAATTTAAAAAAAATTATCGTTTAGTCTATGATTGAATTTTAACCACAGGGATCGCTATTATCATCAAATAATGCACTAAAGGTCCACCGGATAAATAACTAACGTGTCATGTAATTTATCTTTTTGTTATATACTAAAATAGCAAACAACCAGATGGCCCTCCTGATGGAAAGAGACTACCATCGTCTATATACACCAAAAATACTTTAATGATCGACGGAATCGATCATATAGCAAAGAAGATTTTGGCCACTTCGAACCTTTCGACACAAGCTTAGTGGTAGATCATCCCAGCTTTAGGGAGACGGTGGCAGGTTTAATCCCTGAGAGTCGAAATTTTTCTTTGTTGTTTTTTTAAGTCTTTCTTGTTATTAATGCATTGTTATCCTTGTGGTGGAGTGGTAATACCACATCTATAAGTTTACCGGATACGTTACACTCATAACTGCAATACGACAGGAACAAACATCGCGGCAAAATATGCGGATAGCATTTAGTAACAGACCCGGGCGAGATCATGCGGAACTCTACCACCTAATGGTCACAATATTAGTGACTTGTAACCAATCGTAAAAGGCGATTAATCTCCTTTTAGAATGCCTGGTAGAATGGCAGATATTCTATCCTTTAGAAGAAACTAGTACAATATTACTTCTATTAACACAATATTTGCTAGCATATAACACTTGTACTGTTTCACAATAAGATAATTATATTTAATTTCCGACCGGTTTCGCTTACACAAGCATCCTCAGGGTATTTATAATAATTATTAACTAACAACGAAATCTAAATGTCACAAATAACAAATTTTAAATTTTATTAATTTAAATAAACAAATTTTAAAATGTTGGTTAATAATTATTGTAAATACCCTGAGGATGCTTGTGTAAGCGAAACCGGTCGGAAATTAAATATAATTATCTTATTGTGAAACAGTACAAGTGTTATATGCTAGCAAATATTGTGTTAAAATGGAGTTTCACCAAGTGCCGACGATAAAAAGTGTAGAATATATTACTTCTATTATTTTTTCAACAATCATTTTGAAATTTAATTATAATAAAAATACGTTTCCTGACCGGTAATATCTGGTTCTGTGCGACATCGTGAACTAGCTTCTGTTCCCAAAATCCTGTTAATTACGATTATTTACTATTATTGTGTTGCTTGTCTAGCATTCAAACTAACAAAAACTAAAACAAGAGCCGAAGTCCACATGTTGGTCCCGGCTCCTTTGAAGAATATTCCAACTGCCGTTCTGACAGGCAGGTCGTAAAAGGCGACCGATTGACTATACGAGTCATTACCATCGTGGCTACTAGGTGGTAGAGTTCAGCATTGTCTGAACTGTTATTCCTGCCGCAATAGTGCCAGTGCTTTCACTGTCGTATTCCGGTTTGTAGGATAAGGTAGCCGGTAAACTTATGCATGTGGCATTAGACCTCGTCACAAGATAGCAACGCACCATTAACATCTTTGGTGTCTATAGGCGATGGTTGACTCTTTCCATCAGGAGACCCATCTGCTTGTTTGCTATCTTATGATATAAAAAAATCGGTAAAACCATTCACGCGTGCTAAAATATTTTTCAACGCACAATTAAAGATTATAATGAATACATATTTGTCCAGCCGACTATACTGTAAAGCCATTAATGTTTAACCATTCATCCTAATCCATGCCATGTATATCGAAGCTTTTCAGTATATATACAGGGATTTACTACATCTATATTTAAACTATCCGCGGCTTACTTGGAATATTTGCTCATATACAATTTAAACAATGTACATTCAGATGCATAAATTTAATGTAAACATCGTATCGTATAATATTGTCTACATTTTCAGTTAAAGCGTTTTGGTTATTTCCTATGGTATCTTTTAGCTGAGCTTATGTTATACCCCGGCGAGCATGAGGTAGAGTATTTCAAAGTTTGTTCAAATAAACTATTTTATAAACATGATTATAAACTACATTTTTCTACGGCGATATTTTATAGAATATATATTTTATATTAATTCACTTGTACTGTTTTACAATAAGGTATTTACAATTAATTTCCAATCGGTTTCGCTTAAACAAGCATCCTCAGGGTATTTCAGTTACTAACTACAAACGAAATCCAAATGTCACAAAATAAATAAACATAAATACTCATGGGACAACTTACACTGACTGATCTAACCCCAAAATAAGCAAGTTATTTACTTCTGTTATTGGTGTAAGTCAACGACACTAATACATTGAAATACATTTATAAATACTGGAATACATTTAATAAACACATAAATCCGTAAATACAAACATTTATGCTCATCACACAAATGCTTGTCCCCGTCGGGGATCGAACCCGATCCCCGTCAATTGCGAAGTCAGGGTCGCTAGCCACTCGACCAATGGGGCGGTCAAAATGACAAATTTGAAGGCAAATGTACATTCTACCTTCAAAAAATATTTATTGTATTACTAATGTAGGGTTATCCGCATTATGGGTGATGACTAGGTATTTAATTTTTAATGACATGAGATATTTATTTGAGGTGTATCGTCGCGTATTTATTGTCACTGCGGGTTAATGACCTTGCGTTATGGACAGTGTAGTAAGTATTAATTAATATTTGATGATAAGTAAGAAATAGTGATACCTAACATTTCCCATCATATTTATAAGATTCGGAATATCAGAATGGTTAAGTGATAAGAATTTTGCTGATTCAAGTGAAAAATCATAAATTGACAAACAAAATATTAATTCTTTATAGACTTTTGTGATAAAATACGCGTATGATATTCTTATAAAACTGTTACAATCCATTCTACTGCATATTTTGAATAAATTTATATCAGCTTTTTATCAAGCACCTTGTACATGTATACTTAGTTGGCACACTTTGCATAAACGCTTGATGGATTTAAGTTTGAGAGGGATCATTAGATTTGTATTAATTGTAATCACTCTCACGTAGGCTATATAATTTTACTTGTCTGTGCTAGAAAGAGAGTTCTGTTTGTTTGGATCGGGTTGCAGTCAAATTTTACGTTATAAATAAAAGGGTGTGTTTAAAAAATTGACGTAATGCGATTTTATCAAACGATTTTATTATTTTATAACACAGTACCAATATTTTAGCTATTGCCGTTATAATTACAGGGTTATTTTACGTTTTGTACTATAATATCAAATAGGATTGGCACCAAAGACGATTCTGTCATGTATGAATATACTCATTATTAAGATTTTTGGTATGTATGTATGTATATATATATATATATATATATATATATATATATATATATATATATATATATATATATATATATATATATATATATATATATATATATATATATATATATATACTACTAAAAATTGTAAGGGTCTTAGAGGCTTAAATAAAAGTGACCTAAAAACATTTCACTCCTAGTTTATTTTCCAGAACATCTACATTTAACTGCTGACTTTAGAAGCCTCTATGCATTGTTTACGGATGAGTGTTTCTGCATTCAAAATTCCTAAGTTCTCCTCTAAAACTCTTGGAAAATATTTGTCCGACAGTACAAAGTTCATTAATAACTACTATGAACTCAAATTTTGAAATATTTCGACCTAAAATGCTTGAGCCAAAGCTTTCAAACGAAAACTAGCAAATACTAAAATTTATCAAATTGTTAGACTAAAATTTAAGAAAGTTCAGGGAATTTTAACTTAAAAAATGCCTGCTATTTAAGGAATCTCACCAGTACCAAAGCGGCCAGCATGTCCGATACCTAGGTCACCCAACATGCCTCCGAAGTTTCTTAGATCCAAGGATTTTATGTCTGCCATTGGTTTCCTGATAATGATGGTAATTTATTTTCATAATTAATATTTTGTTAAAGAGCATGGGTGGACAATGTGTTACAAAAATTGATTATTACTATTTTTTTCATTAAGATTTTTGCGTTGATAGTAAAATTATCCTGATTATGTGTAATTTAATTTGGATTTTCTTGCTCGAGATGCCACTTTAACTTGATTTACACAGCACACCATTATATTCGAGGGGATTTATACCACTCCAGACAATCGACAGTGACAAAGAGATTGTTATTGTTATTTGTACAAGAAAAACGTGGTACTGAAATCAAAAAGTGCAAAAAATATAATGTATAAAAAAGATCAAGGGCTCGCAGACATGATTCTAACACCTGCATTTATATTAGATAAGTAAAATATAAAATAGTTACAAAAAAAGAACATTATTAAAATAGAACGAAAATTTTATAAAATATAGCAACAAAATTGTGAGTATATTTAATTAAGATCAGATTTTAAATTTGGAATTACTTTTTCATCTTCAAGATAATAAAGTTGTATGGAGTGTATAACCTGAAATACCATCTCATTAAAAAAGAAGCATATCTGAAAAAGCCTTAAAAATATGACGTTGCAGTACCAAAGGATCATTTATAAAAATCTCCAAAAATATCTCAAAACGAAATAGCCACTCAGTAAACTTCAATTCAGACGCAGACAGAAGTTTCCATCAATAGTGATGGCGCTACCGTTGCATAAGAATTTTTAGAAAGATAGTGGTAAAATTAGTCTTAGTTTTTATTAAAGATGGGCGATTGTTACTGATTCCAATAATCGAATAGTTTGATCCTACTAATATTAATATTCGAATACAAAAACAATCGATCGCTAGTTTGCAAATTCGAATAAAACCGCTAGTTCATTCATTCGCTGTTACATTCAAAATTAGTCTGTATTCTCATACATTACAGTCTACTTTTAATTGATATTCGTACTAGTAATAATTAAATAGTAACTGATTTGCGAACCGCTAGTTTATTCATTCAGTTTGTTTGGATAATAATAATTAGTTAAGTTAGGTTTTACAATCAAAATATTTTTATATGGGTGCAATAAAAACTATGATATCCGAATACAAACTAGTAATTATCGTTAAGTTCGATGATTAAATTTGCCACACGAAAATAAGTACTTGTTCTCAATACATAGAGATTACTTTTAGATGAGGTTACGGATATTCGAATATATAAACTAGTAGTAATGAAATTTGAATCGGAAGGAATGAGACGACGCAATACATACATACGTATTTACTTCTCGCTTCTTTTCATTCGAATGAGTCATAAGGTTATTCGAATAATTTGAATGACTGCTACAATCGAATTATTCGAATAATATTATTCACAATCGCCCATCTTTAGTTTTTATATGGGTCATTATATTCATACTTCATTCTTATATCAAAGTATTGATGCTATTAAATGGACATTATATTAAACACCCATGTAATATTAGGCTCCTAGTTTTTATTTTACATGAGTGCCGTTCTAGATTTTGTATCTGATGCTATTAAATGGACATTTTTGGAGATAAAAAGCTATGTAATATTAGGCTCCTAGTTTTTACTTTACATGAGTGTCATTCTAGCGCTTGTATCTGATACTATTAAATGGACACTTTTGAAGTTAAAATGCCATATAATATTACGCTCCTAGTTTTTAATTTACATGAGTGCCATTGTAGTTTTTGTATCTAATGCTATTAAATGGAAATTTTTGGAGATAAAAAGCCATATAATATTAGGCTCCTAATTATTCCTTTATATAATTATCATTCTAGCTTTTGTTGATGCTATTAAATGGAAATTTTATGAGTTCAAAAACCATATAATATTATGCTCCTAGCTTTTACTTTACATAAGTGCAATTCTAGCTTTTGTATATAATGCTATTAAATGGACATTTCTTGAGTTAAAAAGCTATATAACATTATGCTCCTAGTTTTTACTTTCCATTAGTTATACGTTAAAAGCTTTATCCGATTATATTTTGGTACTTCTTCCAATGAGATATTAAACGTTAAAATCAGAGACAAGGTAAGCTTTACTCGATAGAACCGTAACAAGCTTGATATGACAGGCTTTTACTGTATGACTAACGAAATTTCAATCATTTTACGAATATCTACTTTTTCCAACAAATATCAACATTAGACTACAAATAAACAAAATTAGACGTGTCATAATAACATCTAAAAAATTAAGATGACTTCAAATTACTGTAAATTATACCTATATTTAAAAAATCTGTTATACACTGTACCTTAAGTTGTTTTTTTTTTAGTTTCGAAAGGGAAGCGCTTCGTCACGATTTCGCCTGATGGTAAGCTAGGATGCGGCCTAAGATGGAACGCGCTTCCATACAAGGTATCTGTTCACTCTTCTCTTGAAGATCCGCAGGTTGTACTCGTTGGGGAACACAGACTCAGGAAGCATATTCCATATATTATGTATTGATTTAAATAAAAAAGAATTCTCTCAATATGGCTTTTAGTTCCCGGAATATTCGTGTACAAACACTCAAATATACATACATACATACAATTGTTAAATTTGGTACACATGCTTGAATGCCTAAATAAATCATCATACTTATGTGTATTGTCCAATTCCAACAATTCCAACATGTGAAATTGATCAAATTGATCACATCGACAATCACATACATGTGGAATTGATAACTTCCGTTTTTTCATTAGTTGACAAAATAGAATATTTGTTAAGATTATACTATAATATTCTACATTATTAATATTATAAATGTAAGAATTTGAATGTTTGGATGTATGGACGGATGGATGTATGTTACTCTTTTTTTTATTATCGATAGGTAAGCGCTTGACCACGATCTCGCCTGATGGTAAGCTAAGATGAGGCATAAGATGGAACGCGCTTCCCTAGAAGGTACCTGTTCACTCTTCTCTTGAAGATCTCCAGATTGTACTCGTCCGGGAACTCAGACTCAGGAAGCATGTTCCAGTCCTTTGCGGTTCGAATGAAGAATGTTGAGTCGAACCGCTTTGTCCGGGTACGTGGAACGTCCACCATATAACGATGCCTAGATTCTGCGCACTCGACTCAATCACGCAAAACCTGCAGAACCGATTTGGATAAAATTTGGTATACGATATTGTGTAAATGATACCTGCAATGGTACACAAAATATTTTAATCCCAAAAAAATATGTTGTTTTTCAGGGAATCAAGGCACAAATATATGTTTTTAAATTTAAATTAATCTTTACAGGCACGTTTTATAGGTCAACATTCTTATAGCAACTGCCGGATCGGAACACGGCCTCACACTGAAAATATTCGGCGGCTGAAACTCAGTGGCCTTGTATTTTTATTCATTTACTATAATTATCAATTACAATAATTATCATAAATTGGTATGAGGAGTAGAGTGAACTAAACGAGTTTGTATTTAGTTGTAAATATCAGCATACTTCTTAAATGAGCCAATATTTTTACGACGTACATTATATTTTAAATATATACTTGGACATTACAGTAAGAATACTGATTTCTATAAATTATCTCACAGGGAATCTCTTGGGCCATATTGTTTTATTATACAGCTCTCTTGTATTTTATAAATAATACATCAGTGAAATTACTCCAGTGAAGAATTTCATAAGACATGGTGCTGTAAAAGTAATTGAAATATACAATCCGAACAGTACCAAAATCCGTTTGGTGTCTCAGTTTTTTTACTGCATAAGCAGCTAAATTGAGGCTACTCTCCAACTTATCTATGCGTGGTCCCTATTATCACGTGTTATACCTAAAAACGCTGTGGAGTCCACTAGATCCAGATTGTTTTCATTAAATAAGTTCACTAAACTTTCTTTATTTTTTTCACTTTAAAAAATTTAAACTTGTTCCTATCGTATTTTGATTTGGAGAGTAAAGTTGCTAGTTAAATTACTCATGTCCAAAATACAACTGAGATTTTGGTGTTTCTAGAAAAGCCTCGAAAAATCTCAATGACACTTTTATTCGACCCAGGGATCAAACCTGGGAACTTATTGGATCTTGTGGACTCTACTGTCTTTTTAGGGATTACGATAGATAAAAAACTACAGTGGGGACCACATATCGACAAATTAACGAGTAGACTGAGTTCAGCGGCATTTGCAGTTAAAAAAATGAGACAGATTAGTGACGTAGACACTGCGAAAATTGTGTATTTTAGTTATTTTCATAGTATTATGTCTTATAGGATTCTACTATGGGGAAATTCCACTGATATAAATACAATCTTTGTTTTACAAAAAAGAGCTGTAAGAGCTATTTACAATCTCAGTCCACGAGTTTCCCTAAAAGAAAAATTTAAAGAAATTAATATTTTAACCGTACCATCACAGTTTATATTTGAAAACTTGATGTATATTCGTAAAAATATTTCTTCATTTAAGAAAAATAGTGATGTACATAATGTAAACACAAGGAACAAAAACAATCTTGCTCTGCATGTATCACGTCTCCACAGAATAAGTAACTCTTTTATGGGGCAATCTATACGCTTTTACAATAAACTTCCAAATGCTATTAAAGATCTACCAATACACAAATTTAAAAAATGTATCAAATCTAAACTTTGTAAAAAAGGTTACTATAAAATATCTGAATATTTGGATGATAATAAGGCATGGGATTAATTGCTCCTCATAGCAGTCTCATAATAATTATAATATATTATTCATAAATACATTGTAATTGTAATTGTAAAAACATTGTTTAAAAAAATGTATATGCACAAAAAAAGACAAGCCCGCTGAGTTTCTTCCGCCGGATCTTCTCAGTGTGTGGCCGCGTTTCCGATCCGGTAGTAACTCAAAAAATGTTGACTCGTCAAAAGTGCCTGTAAAGGATAATTTGAATAAAAATGTTTTGACTTTGACTTTGACTTTATGATCTGAACCGAATAGGCTAATTAAGTATATAATATGTACGTATGATATTCAGTGTTGTCATTACCAGCTCTCGAGTTAGCTAACTGTTTTTATTGCATATTCATAAACAGTGATCATGATAAACAAGAGACGTCCATCGTAATTAATTCAGCAATTAACTATCAATATGTTCTAAGAGGAAATGTTCATTGACTCAGATATTAGATGTCCTGAAGTTTTCCTTTGGCAGATATTGCTACTTTGATAATTGGCGATTTAAGGACCTAAATGCAATTGTTGTTATTCAATTTATATATTAATGAAGTGAAAACTTTATTTAATAGTTTACAATAAAATTACGTGGACGGAAGAGAATGAAATTAAGTACAGTTAAAATTTATTTTGAGCAGAAGTGCAGAAAGCTAATATTTTTAAATAATATGCATCTATTAAAATAAATGAACTTGTACAATTGTAAAATTTAATTTTATTTATTTAATTTATATACACTGTCTCTATACCTCTCTGTCTATTTGTTTGGCTGCTTAATCTATGAAATAGCCAGTAGCAGATTTGGGCTTACTGCCGCCCTAGGTTCGGTCTAATACGCCGCCCTTCATATTCAACAAAAGTTTGATTCACAATTGTTATTAAAATATAACTTTTATTTTATTAACTTCCTGCTATACATAAGGAAGTTACTGATTTTCTTAGAAAATCGAGTTTTCACGTTTTGAGGTCCTAGGAACCTTTTCCGACTATTTTCATAATGACGTCAGTATGTCTGTATGCATGTATGTGTGTGTATGTGTATGTAAACATCTCATAACTTTTGAACGGCTGGACCGATCGAAACGCGGAAAAAAAATTTTGGTGAAACAGTATTTTTTTAATATAACTTGCAGATTTGTGTACCGATTGAGTACAAAACCAATCAGCTCTATTCCTCAAAAAACTACATCTAATACATAAATTGGACCAAAATCGGTTTATCTGTTTGGGAGTAATCGTTGACGTAAAATTTAGAAAAAAAAATGTTTGTTACATAGCTTCGAAATTTTTAACCAATATTTTTTTGGTATTCTACGATATTTTAGCACTAAAAAACTACGTCTAATGCCGTTTCAAAAATCTAAATCGAATCTTATTCTCTAAACTTATAGCTTTTCAAATAATGAAATCACGTTGTTTTTAGCAAACTTACGTATTTTTTTTAAAATAACTTTCAAGTTAATTTGCCGATTGATTTAAAAATCTTATCAGCTTTTCTCCTTTAAATACTGCGTCAAAGACCATTAACTTAATCAAAATCGGTCAATTTGTTTGGGATTTATCAATGAAAAAAATTTAAAATAAAATGTTTCTTGACGTTGCATCGAAATTTTCCAACCTATCGATTATTAGCTAAAGTAATATTTTAGATCTCAAAAATTAAGTTGAATGCCATTAAGGTTTTTAAAATATATAGCTATTCAAAAATTAATATACTGCTTTTTTTAAACAAAATTGATGTTTGAACTGAAAATATTTTTTATGATTTTGAGCTTAAAATATCTTAATTTAGTGGGAAGTTTCAGGGATGGCCCGTAGGGTCAACCGTTTATATATTTTTGTAATATAATTAGTAAACAAAATAAAAAAATATTTATTGAACTCTGACAAAATAAGCATTTTTTCTCGAATTATCATAGATTGCTTATTTTTAAATATATAAACGGGTCAATAACGCGTACATATATAGAACTTACTTGTAAAGCTCGACGTTTCGGCCAAGTTACATTGACCGTGGTCACGAGCAGACTGGAGCAGCGAGTTTCCTCCGTCGTTCACGTCGGGATCGATTTTCATCTACCCCCTTCTGGTCTTGTTTTTTCGAATTTAGCCTACACACAACACTAACCGTATCTTGAACTTTATTTCTTTGCAGGTGCAAAGGCTTTATTCTGCTGATCACTGGATTCCAAGCAGGAGACAACTTAATTTTTATATTTTCTAATTTCAATAGCTTCCCGTACCATACGGGGAACATAGTGTCGCTCAGTAGAGAGAACCTGAGGTCGGTGGAATTCAATCCAGTGATCAGTGCTGGAATCCAAAATATGTTCAGCTATAGCCGACTTATTAACCTGCCTGTTATTACAGCCGTGATATGCTCTTTGAGTCTATCTGCGATAGGACGTTTAGTTTGACCTATATATAAGCACTATCACAGCTGCAGTCCACTTTATAATTATGTGTACCCCTGGCGTCTGGAAGGGTATGACTTCCTTAGGCGTGCCCACATGCCCGACTACCTTTAAGCTTGGCGTATAGATGGTAGGTATGGAATATTTTTTCAGTAGCGTTCCAATCTTATCGGTAATCCCTTTAATATATGTCATGAATGCCGGCTGCCTTTTGACTATGGGATACCTAACCTTTTTATTATAACGATTAATGTTCTGCCTTTCTTTATAACCATTTTTCCTAAGTATATCCTGAACATGGTTTAGTTCAGGCTCCAGATGTTCGGAGTCGCATAAGTCAAATGCTCTATTTATTAATGATGTGGCTACAGATTGTAAATGGCGGGGGTGATGATGAGATGACGCATGTAGATATCTGTCAGTGTATGTAGGTTTTCTGTATACACACACACACTGACAGATATCTACATGCGTCATCTCATCATCTTCTAATAAATCAGTAACATTTTGAAAATTGCATAAACATTAATATAGAAACTAGTTGAGCCGGCAAACGTTGTACTGGCATACAAATTACTTATGTTGAATATTTTGTTGGTAATACGTGATACGTAATTTATATCTATTAAGATTTATAAAATGTTATCGTCTGAAATCGATAACTTTAAGTTGTGTCGATATTCTCAGGAACCAGCGATTTATAATTATATGACAAAGGAAAACAAACAAGATTGATTTGTTTGCCATATGCCATAAAAACTCCCCGGTTTTTTTATATCATAAGATAGCAAACAAGCAGATGGGTCTCCTGATGGAAAGTGTCAACCATCGCCTATAGACACCAAGGATGTTAATGATGCGGTGCTTTCTTGTGACAAGGTTTATGTCACATGCGTAAGTTTACCGGCTACATTATCCTCCAAACTGGAACATGTCAGTGACTACCACTGACACTATTGCGGCTGGAATAGGTAAGGCGGTAGTACCAGACCCGGGCTAGACAATGCAGAACTCTGCCGCCATGGTAGTGACTCGCTTTGCCAATCGGTCGCCTTTTACGACCTGCCTGACAGAACGGCAGTTGGCCTAGTCTTCAAAGGAGCCCGGAACCAACACAGGGAATATTGATGACGAAAATCTTTAAATGATTTGTATGCAGATAGTGGAAAATTATCGCGATTATTACCTATTTAACTACTTGGTAAACCAGTAAATCCTGTTAAGTCATTATAGTATGTTTATAACAATATAGGCAATATTTAGACTGGTTTTGTTTGTAATTTCCTATGAAAATTAAATATAAATTGAGAAAAGTATTGCTTTTGTAAAATATTATTATAATATTTTACTCAGCACAAGTTAAAATCAAGGAATTGAATTACAATTCGTACCAAGAACCTCTATTAAAATTAAGATAGTCACGCTACCACACTCAATCTAAAAGTATACAGATAGACATTGCGATTCATAAAAAACAACAAAATTGTTGATTTCGAGGTCTTCGCTCAATAAATCAATCAAATTTTATGATAGGTACATAAAGTATATCAATAGATTTAGTAATTATTTTTCTTTGAACTTCCTAAAAAGAAGGAGGTTCTAGATTAGTTTTTAATTTTTAGGGTTCCGTACCTAATAGGTAAAACGGAATTTTAACACTAAGCCTGCGCTGTCTGTCTGTCTGTCACCAGGCTGTAACTTATAAAGCGTGATAGCTAGAAAGATAAGAATAGCTAGAAATTTTCACAAATTGTTTATTTCCGTTGCCGTTATAACAACAAACACTAAAATTATAAAAAAAAATATTAAGTTTTAATATGTATATTTAATATGTAATTTTCTATTAGAATATTTTCTATTAGAAGTTGGATTTTTCTAATAGAATTTTCATTTATATTCTTCGTGTTATTAAAAAATCTATAATAGTGAAGTCATTTTTATAAATAAAATAAAAATCGTATTTTTTAAGTTACGATAACTTACTTAGGGTACCTGTAGATATATTTCTGGTTGATGTTTAAACTACACCACTACAGTTTTCTTTGTTCAATTAGTTGAAATTAACTGGTTATCCTCTTAATGGCATATTTGTGAAAACTACTGTTGGTACCACAGGTTGATACCACAGAATACTTAGAGACTACCAGAAGTCAATGTTACATACAAGTATTATTCGAGCATAGCACACATAGATACACCTCACGGACGCGATATCTCCGTCTGGTGCGGTACAAACTGTACCGAACCATTCCGAGATATCTCGTCCGTGAAAGGTGTCTATGTGTGCGTTGCTCGAATATCACATGTATGTAGATTGACTACTGTTAGTCTTCAGTATACTGTGTTGATACTATCAATTTATTTTTCTATTATCTATTTTTATATATGGCTTTGTCAAGTTCATAATATTCGTAATAATATAATCACTACATAGTATAAAACAAAGTAGCTTTTCGCTGTTTGTCCTTAATCCCTATATATGCTTAGATCTTTAAAACCATGTAACGGATTTTGATGTGGTTTTTTTTCAACAGATAGAGTGATTCAAGAGAAAGGTTTATATGTATAATATTATCCATTATATAGTAGAGAAATACTGTTATAAATGTATTTAGCAAAACAACGTTTGCCGGGTCAGCTAGTAATAAAATAATCAATTAGTTCATGCAGAGTAAGCCGAATGTCTAGAGACTTTCCCGTCCACCGCGATTTACCGGTTTGTCGGTTGGCGAGATGAGTGAAGATCTCCATCGCTGCATTTTATTCACCTGATAACGACTATCAACTTTCCAGCGATAATCCGTACCGAAGGCTTTACGTGCTCATACAGGAATGGTCATACACCTCGGCAGACTCCGAGCTGCTACTGAGCCTATTGAGAGCCCGAGAAATTATGCAAGTGGATCACTAGTTTTTTGGTTGATCGGAGCATAAAGGTCGTAGACGATGGTGCGTGCTCTGACCTTAAATCTGTCAATGCTGGTGTTCCACAAGGCTGCGTGCTATCACCGACACCGTTCCTTCTGCATATCAATGACATGATGCGAATTCGCAACATACATTGTTATGCAGATAACAGTACTGGTGATGCTACATACTCCGGCCGTAGCGGTATTTCTCCGTAACACTTCGAAGAGTGCCGAAACAAGCTTGTGTCCGAAGTTGAAAATCGACTTTTCTATAAAAACCTTGAAAAATCCTTAATAATACCCTTGCCCGATACGGAGATCGAACCCGCGACCACACGATCTAAGCCGAACAAGATTCCCATAAATCAAGAGACAATCGCAAACAAATTCATTGTTATATCACACGAAGTTTGAAACTTGGAATATTTGTTTATTAACATTAAATACAGTACCGTTACACATAATTTATTATCTTTTGTAATAGCATTGTTTCGATCGAAGTAGTTCTAGATGGTAAGCACAACGACCACAACCTCATTGATAAACTATCGCAGAACAAGATTTTTATTGAAAGATTTACGACGAAATGACAACGTTCAGTAGACTATGAAGCGTATTCGAAAATTATGATATCGGTAAAATCATCCCGTGTCTAAAGCCTAAAGTAATGGGTTTCTTAGGTCATTTTTTTTATAAATCTTAAAAAATATATTTCGAAGGCGCTGTATCTATAAATAAATGGCTACCGTTCCCAGTTCTCTGTTTATGAAAAAAATAAGTATCTTTACACCCGTTATCCCGAAAAGGTAGGCAGAAGTACAACATGTACACCCACGATAAGTATCTTCAGGATACTTAGTCCCACTACGTGATAGGTGGCAAGCCTATTGCCAACCGGACACTCATCCAATCCCGGGCAACGTTGTTTTATTTATCAGAAAATTGAACATTTTTAAATCGCCCAGCCCGGGAATCGAACCCGAGACCTCATGTGGTCAACAACGTTGGTGGTCCGGTGCTACTAGATAGACCACAGTGGTGACTTATGTATATGAATTATTAAATAAATTGATGAACCATAATATATTATGATATTTATCAGTGATTGCAATAGATTGTGAATTTGAGCCCTGAGAGAGAAAAATGGAACTACTTGGATTATATAATTTGAATAAAACTTCGCTTAATACTAATATTCACTGATTTTTTAAAAACAGTTTGCATTTTGTATAGCCATGTCTTCTTCAATTTATAAAAGTCTTTGCTTATCATGGTGTCAATTTATTATTTGAAATGACTTTTAAAAGTGAGTAGGCGTTTTGGTAATAAAAGAGCCAATTAGTTATGCTGTAAACATGAATTCTAATTTGTTGACTGACTTATTATTTTTTATAAGAAAATATTAATTGTTTTGCATTTATGATTAAGATGACCTTTAAAAGTGTGGGCGACAACCAACCTAAAAATAAAATATTCAGTTTTAATTAAATATATACATACCAATATATAAAATTGGAGTGCCTGTTTGTAATATTAAAATAACTCGCCCGGGTCTGGTACCACCGCCTTACCTATTCCTGCCGCAATAGCGTCGGTGCTAGTCACTGTCGTGTTCCGGTTTGGAGAGTAAGGCAGCCAGTAAACTTATGCATGTGGCATTAGACCTCGCAACAAGATAGCAACGCATCATTAACATCTTTGGTGTCTATAAGCGATGGTTGACTCTTTCCATAGGAGATCCATCTGTTTGTCTGCTATCTTATGATATAAAAAAAATGTTTCATGTACAGACGACACAGGTTTTTTTTTGAGGAACCTTCTTTTTTACATTCGTGTGAAGCCATTAAACTTTACCACGACATTATTATATGAGAGCTCGTAAGCCCATTTGGTTCAGATTAAAAGGTCCTTATTTGCCAAATTATCTTACATATTTAGAATTTTTGTAAAAATCTTAATTTAAAAATCTCGACAAAAACTCTCAGTTTATGAGTATTAATAGCCCCTGTTCTGTAGATTAGAACGTAATGCTATCGATTCCACTTATCGCAAGTATCCAGTAAACTGTGGTGATTCCATTGATTTTTGGCCAACTTTAATCATCAAATAAACCCCCCTGATGAAAATTATTTATTTCATTTATAAAATGTATATGGAGATGAAGTGAATATTATATGGCACTCTCTACTAGTCAAACCGGGACTAGGGAATTAGCCGAAGATACTTAATCCCACAATGTGATAGGTGGTGAGCCTATCGCCAACCGGGTACTTATTGAATCAAGGTTTTTTTATCAGAAAACTGAAAAACTCATTTTGAATCGCCTGACCCGGGAATCAAACCCGGGACTTCATGTGATCAACACCGACACCGGACCATGAGGCCACAGAGGCGACTACAGATTAAGTGTCATCTGTATTAATATTATGAATGCGAAAGTTTAGATGGATGGTTGGACGGATGATAATGATGCCAAAACTACTGAACGGAATTGGATCAAATTTGGTACACACGTAGACAAAAGCCTGGTGTAGCACAAAGGCTATAGTATGAATATTTCAAGTACAAAAATCAGTTTTTTCCGCGTGATTCTTTTTGAAGTGAAAACTTCTTTAGGCGCGTTGAGCGTTTTGGTAGAGGGTAAAATCCTCGGTTCGCGTCACCGACATGCTAATGATAATAGTATATCTATAGCTATGTTTTGCATATAGTTTTAATTACTCTCAACTTAATAGTTCCGTTTTCACTTCTATCGGCAGTCCCACGACTGCTACTGTTTTTTTTTTTATATCATAAGATAGCAAACAAGCAGATGTGTCTCCCGGTGGAAAGAGTCAACCATCGCCTATAGACACCAAAGGTGTTAATGGTGCGTTGCTATCTTGTGGCGAGGTCCAATGCCACATGCATAAGTTTACCGGCTACCTTACCCTCCAAACCGGAACACGACAGTGACAAACACTGACGCTATTGCGGCAGGAATAGGCAAGGCGGTGGTACCAGACCCGGGCGAGACAATGCAGAGCTCTACCACCTAGTAGCCACGATGGTAGTGACTCGCATAGCCAATTGGTCGCCTTTTACGACCTGCCTGGCACAACGGCAGTTGGTCTGTTCTTCAAAGGAGCCCGGAACCAACACGGGGAAAAGATTTTTAGGTGAAGAGATTTTTGAAATCAGTTGAAATTGGATCAAATTTGGTACACACGTAGACAATAGCCTGAAGTAGCACAAAGGGTACTTTTATCCAAAAAAATAAGTTATTTCCGAGGGATTTATTAAAACCTTTTATAACGAAGCGGGTTGCACGCAGCAGCTAGTTAATAATACTCGTATTTGCAGTCACACATCTAAATCAATTAAATAATATTTTATAGATTAAGGTGTTACTTTGCGGAAATCAATTATTCAGACAAAGAAAACTAGTTATTTTGCAAATTTCCGCGAACTATTAAGTGTACCTTTGCGATGTCACTGAAAAGGAAAACATGTAAAAGCGGTGTAAGTAATGGAACAAACTTCTTTCAGACTTCCGGTAAGTTTGTTTCATTTCTTACACCGCTTTTATATGTTTTTCTTTTCAGTGACTTCGCAAAGGTACACTTGAAATTTGCAAAATAACTAGTTTTCTTCGTCTCAATTAATTATGTCGTGGGGTACACCTATATGAGATAAGGTTAGATCTCTTGATAAGTAGGGGAAAAAGTTGGAATTTTTCAAATAATTTTATTGCTCTATAAAACATTACAAAATCAAAGATAAATTATTTGGTAGAGCTTTTATTTTCATTTAATGTGTAATTTTTCCTTTTCTTTTTTATGTGTTGATTGTAATTTTTTTTTACTCTTTTCCTCCTCCTTCTTGATCGCCTTTGATGTGTTGGTGTAGACCACATAATATGCCGAGTTCAGTTTCCGATTTGAGCAATTCAGAAATGTGTTTGATAAATACAACATTTCCCGGGATTGGATAAGTGCCCAGTTGGCGAGAGGCTTGTCACCTACCACATTGTGGCACTAAATATCTTCAGCTAATCGTGGGTGCACGGGTTGCACCTCTGCCTAGTTCATTGGGGATACAGGCGTGAAGACACTTTTGTTGTTTTCACCGTCGAGTGGTTAGCGGCCCTGACTGCGCAATCAACGTGGCTCGGGTTCGATCCCCGACGGAGACAAGCATTTGTGTAATGAGCATAATTGTTTGTATTTCCGGGTTTGGGTGCTTATTAAATATATTCTGGTATTTATATATGTATTTCTATGTATTAGTATCGTTGACTTACACCCATAGCACAAGCAAATAATTTGCTTACTTTGGGGTTAGATCAGTAAGTGTAATTTGTCCCGTGAATATTTATTTATTATTTATTTATATTCTAGTATTTATATATGTATTTCTATGTATTAGTATCGTTGACTAACACCCATAACACAAGCAAATAATTTGCTTACTTTGGGGTTAGATCAGTAAGTGTAATTTGTCCCGTGAATATTATTATTATTAATATTGATTGATGAAAGAGAGAATCTCTTTCATTTTTTTTTGTAATAACTTTTAAATCACATTTAAGTTTCGTTTTGTTTATATTGTACACAATTTTCTATTTTGTTTACCGTTTCCTTCGTGGAAGTCAGTTATAAGATAAGCTCACTACGAGATAAGCTCGCTTTTTGTTACATTATCTTTTATTTCATACTATACTAGCTATGATACCCGCCTCCGCTCGGGAGTTGATATGTTTTACGTGGTAGTTCAAATATAACAAATATAATTTAAGACTTTATTGAAATTGGAATTTTAAATTTCGCGTCATTACTACACGTGCAGCAATTTCTCGCAGCGCCTTTCGAAATGTATCCCAAATAATCGTTTTTCTGAATGAAGTTCAAATAATCGACAACAGATGGCGCCACTATGCTTAATTTCCAAGTTGAAGGGTTGGAAAAGCCCTTATATCTTTAAAACCAAGCTCTTTAGGTTAAAACAGGAACTTTCTTGTTCAAGGGGGGATAAAGGGCTATCACACTATATAAGTCCCTTTATCGTACCGGAACTTCTTTTTAAGTTTTATCGGCACGCACATTTTATTAACTTAGTTTTATTATATAAATACTATATATAATAACTTGTATTGGTGTAAATAAAGTATAAATAAAAAATAAAATACTTAAAAAATTTTTCAAAAGGAAAAGCACTTAAGAAAGATTTATTTTTCATACAATCAAGAGGCATTCGTCTTTTAACGTAATCCTTACTCCTAGGTAAGTATCTGGGTCATCGGAATATTAATTTTAGTCCACGATGCCTGCACTTAAGCAAATTGCCATCCTATTAGCCTATAATTCGATTAAGCCCCTCGAACTAGCGCTTGATGTAGCTAAAACTGTTTCTTCTTTGTTAATTATTGTTTTAGCACTGAGAAATATTAAACAAAAGTGTCTTAAGACTTGTTCCAAATATAAAAAGAAATGTTTATTAAATAACAACGCAATTTTAAACTTTCTGATTTTTTTATATTATAGAAAGATAATTTACATACATACATATATTCACGCACAATTCCTTATGCGGCAGGCAGAGAAACCTTATTGCCATACATCGCTAGCCCGACAGACTTGACTTGTTTGGCGCCGGTTTCGGAGACTTATGGTGCCAAATTCGAATAGTAATCGCTCATCTGCTATTCTTTCAACATGTTCGAATTAATAGGACATTATGTTTGAATTATTAGATAGTAAACAAGCACACGGATTTCTTGATAGAAAGAAAAATCTTCGCCTACAGAAACTAAAGATTTATTTATTTATTGTTTTGGTTATTTATTTACATATTTGTACTACTGCTTGGCAGAACGGCATGTGGTCTATTCTTTAAAAGAGGCCGAAACAACATAGTGAAATAAATAAATAAATATTCACGGGACAAATTATATTTAGTGATCTAACCCCAAACCCGAAGCCCTAGCCGAACCAGGGTTGTTAACTACTCGACCTACGGAGCGGTTAAACACGGAAATAGTACCTTCATGGCTATTCTTGGGTGCTTTGTTTGGGACTCTAATAGCTATTTTTCGTTTTTTATTATTTTTTCTGGTAGCGTTTTAAGCTTGCTTGAACCGCTACAATAATAATTCTAAGTTATCATTAATACATATAATAAAATCGTAGGAAAGTCAAAACTGCACATTGCATATTTTTTTGAAAGAATACTTGGGGCGTGATCTACAATCGATATCGAAGCCAAAAATATAGTTTTTAGAATTTTTGTCTATATGTATGTCCGGGGTAAACTCAAAAAGTACTACATGGATTTACTTCGCATGAATATTACTAATAGGTCGGGTCAACATATAGGCTACATATATGTTGCCTATGAAATGTCCGGGGTAAACTCAAAAAGTACTGCATGGGTTTACTTCAAATTTTGCATGAATATTACTAGCAGGTCGGGTCAACATATAGGCTACATATATGTTGCCTATGAGTTGTCTATGTTTTGTCTGTTTGTCTGTATGTATGTCCGGGGTAAACTCAAAAATTACTGCATGGATTTACATCAAATTTTGCAGGAATATTACTAACATTTCGTGTCAACATATAGGCTACATATTATCACGCTATCACCTACGGGGTAGGAGTTGTATGGAATAAACGAAGTCCGCGCGGACGAAGTCGCGGGTAACAGCTAGTAATCATTATAAGTCTATTAACGGTCGAGCGACCCACATCTCAATAATTAATTCAAAGCCTACCGCGAATTCCAGCGTCCTAAGTATTCGTTGGAATATTACAACAGTCATAATAATAAAAATACAACAGTTAGAGAATCTTTATATAGGCAATGGTTATCGTTTTTCATTAGGTAAGCCATCTGCCCCCTAATTCACGTAATTGAATCAAAGCGCTTAGGGCCCTCACACATATAAACACGATAGAACGTCGAGACGTGCTACGACGCGGCATAATATGTAAGAAAATGTGCAAGTGTATTAAATGCTTTGATTCGCTTGCCGCTTGATTGTGTGAATTAGACCCCTGTTCGTTTGCTTGAATTCAGATTGTATCTTCTGCGAATTATTTTAGTATAGACGCGTGAGGACCAGATTATTCGAATCTAGAATATATATCTAGTGATCACAAAGCAAAGAATAATTTCGTCACGTTGAACCAGTTGACAGTGTCTCAGTTGGTTAGAGCATCCTGGCCAGAGGAAAGGTTGCATGTTTAAGTCCTGTCGTAATGAAATTTTATTTTGTTATTAAGTTTTTAAGTTTTCCTAAGCATAGGATAAATACTAAAACAGATATATTATACCACTTTTATCTTACCCTACCTTCGGTATGTGATCGTGACGAATAATTTGATTATTTTTGATCGAGACGAATGATTTGGTTGAATCCCCATGTGTTGGACTCGAGCTCCTTTGAAGAATTGACCAATTGCCACTCTACCAGGCAGATCGTAAAAAGCGACCGATTGGCTATGCGAGTCACTACCATCGTAGCTACTAGGTGGTAGATTTCTGCATTGTCTCGACCGGATCTGGTAACACCGCTTTACCTATTCCTGTCGCAATAGTGTCAGTGCTTGTCACTGTCGTGTTCCGATTTGGAGAGTGAGGTAGCCGGTAAACTTATGCATGTGGCATTAGACCTCGCCACAAGATAGCAACGTATCATTAACATCTTTGGTATCTATAGGCGATGGCTGAGTCTTACCATTAGGAGACCCATCTACCTATTTACTATCTTATGATATTAAAAAATATATTTGTGGATGTAAATCATTGATATAAAAAACCCTAGATGGACCCGAACAAAACTGACACTCAAAAGTGTCCCCAATTTCATTTAAGTAGTTATAGATATAGCAAAAATATATGTATTTGCATACCCAACCTTAAGTGCAAGACTTATAGTTGTTTTTACAAAACAATGTACGAAAAGAAATAAAATTGACAATGTCGCGACCGATGCGATTCTATTTGAAATGAGCGCACAATTTAAAATTGTGCGCTTATTTTTGGAGGACGTTTTTGACACACTGATTGTGTATCTTGGGTTTTCATATCAATGATGTTAATGAATAAACTTACAAACTACTTAACCAATATTAAGAATTGTAAGTACATTAGGCTACATTTTGGTAGACTATGTAAGTCATGTTTTTGAATCATATGAATGAAGTCGCAAGTTGTTTTTCAATAAAACCTAATCACGTTCACACAAACTAGGAAACAAACTAGTAATCATACAATCCATCACTAAATTTATAAACCTATCAAGCATTATAAACTACTAAAATTTCTGCTTTCCAACTCTACACAACCTTATCATTAGCGTGTTATATTCTATTAACGGTCGAGCGACCCACTTCTCAATAATTAATTCAAAGCCAACCGCGAATTCCAGCGTCCTCTCTATTCGTTGGAATAATACAACAGTCATTAGTTCGAGAATCTTCAAAATTACTGCAGCTGAAGCTGAAAGAGCGAAAAATAAACAATGGACTTGATTACGGAAGAATTGCCGTCTCTATTCCGGAATAGAGGCTACAGCCAATCAGAGTCGCTTCTTAACAATCATACCTCTCAAATGGATCTTAACTAGATACCTATTCAGAATGAAATTATGTTACGGATATGCGTTTTGAGTAGTTAAAATAGGATTTACTGGGTTTAGAAGGAATTGTTGCTTCGTGGTCTAGTGGTTAGCCTCTTCGGTTCAAACCTTAATGTCGTGGGTGGGAAAAACCGGTTGAGGATTTAAAATCTCCGTAGCCACTCGGAGGCTGGTATTGCTGTTGTAACATTTTTAGATATTTTGGTTAACCCTAATTACCCTAAAAGGGACCGACGTGGTGGTATTTTAATAATAGTGCCTTTATTACAGCCTAAATTATCGATTCTTCCTGTTTTCTCATTTCTTACACTAATTAATATTACAGGCTATAGAGGAACCCGATACTCTTGTTCATAATGCACCAAATTGCAAGAGGTTTTTTATTGATTGGTTCGATATGACGTACTGAATGTAAACAAATATACAAAATACAAATCAGGGAATGCAAGTACCGCCATTTTGCGAAAAAGTGTTTCGGCTTATATTTCCGTAACTGTGTACTTGAGGGCAAAAATGGTAAGGACATTTATTGTAGACAATTCAATTTCCTATCGTAAACAGTAAGCGATAAAAAATATATTTTACGAAAAAGTTGGTATCTTTTTGGAAAATATTTTCTCTTCATACGTACAGATACTCCGCTGTGTTAAATATTATTGTCTAACCTCTTCAAATAAGATTATGAGTTTCTGATGTCAAACCAGGATCTCAGTAGCATCCTCGTGTCTTGGAGAAGCACATTAACCAGTTAGATCCAGTTATCGCTAGAAATAAGCCATAATCGTTATCAGGTCGATAAAATGTGGCGATGAAAATCACCCGTGTTAGTCCCGGGCTCCTTTGAAGAAAAGGCCACCTGCAGTTCTACCAGGCAGGTCGTAAAAGGCAACCGATTGGCTATACGAGTCACTACCATCGTGACTACTAGGTGGCAAAGTTCTGCATTGCCTCGCCCGGGTCTGGTACCACCGCCTAACCTATTCCTGCCACAGTAGGGTCAGTGCTTGTCACTGTCGTGTTCCGATTTAGAGGGTAAGGTAGCTGGTAAACTTATGAATGTGGCTTTAGACCTCGCCACAAGATAGCAACGCACCATTAACACCTTTGGTGTCTATATGTGATGGTTGACTTTTTCCATCTGCTATGGCACCCATTTACTATATATGTATAATATAAAAAATTGTTATCTCGCTATGTGACAAAGCGGTTAATCGTGATAGAGCTGAAAGTCTATTGACGTTCGGTTCATGCTGTCTATCCCGCAGGTCAACATGCATTATAACACGTTACGTTTCAGTAACAACCCAAAGACTGATGGCAATTGACACGTGGTCTAAAAGCCCACGACAAAAAACGATTATGTTTAACCATTAATGAGGGAATACGAAATAATAAACACCTGCATTAAACACTCGCACTCGCACTAATCAAAGTGAAAACGGGGCTTTACCCTCCAAACTGGAACACGACAGTGACGAGTACTGACGCTATTGCGGCAGAAATACGTAAGGCGGTGGTACCAGACCTGGGCCAAACAATGCAGAACTCTACAACCTAGTAGTCACGATGGTAGTGACTCGCATAGACAATTGGTCTACAATTGGTCGCCTTTTACGACCTGCTTGGTAGAACGACAGTTGCTCTATTCTTTAAAGGAGCTCGTAACCAACAAGGGGAAAAACGCATCTGCTGATCATAATGATGATTGATACATTGTAAGAAATGCGCCAATAATAGGCAGTATTATTTGCTAATGTTGATAAACTTACGTCCAATGTCCAATGATATACAAATGATATACAAATTTATTGGAGGGTACCTTACCCTTGCCGGTAAACTTATGCATGTGGCATTAGACCTCGCCACAAGATAGCAACCCACCATTAACACCTTTGGTGTCTATAGGCGACGGTTGACTCTTTCCACCAGGAGACCCATCTGCTTGTTTGCTGTCTTATGATATAAAAAAATATATAATAAAATTGATTTGTCTGTCTGTTATTTTAAAAATAACATAAAAATAACACACTGTACTTAAACAATCTATGTTTAAGTGTGTTATTTTTACGATACTATAATTATACCTATACAGCCATAGTTTAAATTTCTGTCCGACTGTCTGTCATTCTGTTTGTACAGGGTGATCTCTGGAACAGCTGGATTTTTATGGAACTTCCACAGAAAGATAGAGAAGATTATAGGGTAAAACATAGACTACTTTTTACTTGAGTGAGCAAAGGAAGTAATGATTTTGGTTCACAAGAACAAAGTCGCGGGCAATAGCTAGTCAAGTAAAATTTAAATTTGCGAATAATACTCCTAGGAAATGGTATTTCATATTCCTACATATTACAGCGTCATTACATGAAAAAGCATAGATGACACTCGACATATTATCCACACCAACCATTCAATAAATGCGTTAACAGTGAAATTCTGAGCTCTATATCCACATGCATAAGATTGAAGATCAAAAAATAATATCTAGAATAATGAAATCAATGTAGTTTTATGAGATGCGAGCAATAGGGAAGGACTTAATGAGATTCCATTTTCTAGTTAGGGTTTTTGCAGGCAACCCGTTGTGGAGGCGGGCATCATAATTAAACCACGTGAACAAGACAATTTTACTCCCTATTTTTAATTATAGTACATTTATGAGACTCATTTTTTTCCCCGTGTAGGGGAATATATTCCCGGGCTCTTTTGAAGAAAAGGCCAACTGCCGTTCTGCCAGGCAGAAGCGACAGATTGGTTATACGAGTCACTACCATCGTGGCTACTAGGTGGTAGAGTTCTGCACTGTCTCGGCCGGGTCTGGTACCACCGCCTTACCTATTTTTGTCACAGTAGCGTCAGTGCTTGCCACTGTCGTGTTCCGGTTTGGAGGGTAAGGTAGCCGGTAAACTTATGCATCTGGCATTAGAACTTGCCACAAAATAGCAACGCACCATTAACATCTTTGGTGTCTATAAACGATGGTTGACTCTTTCCATCAGGAGACCGCTGCTGCGATTCTACTCAATTAATTATGTATTGAGAGGTACGCGGGATCTACTACTAGATATAAAGTTATAAGTTTAAAAGCGGACAAAGCTGCCAGCAAACATGAAACACATCTATGTTAAGGTATTACAACACACTAATAACTACAATAAAAACTTTTATTGTAACTTTATTCAATTCTTAACCATGAAAAGTAACAAAGGAAGCACGCGACAGACACGCACGATGGCCGCGCTGACAACATAATTTTGCCAGGCACATTTCTGCGCATTCCATCCTAAATGCACACTGCGAAAAGCTTCATGTTTTGTCCTATGCTGGCCTTTTGTCAAAATGCCAGCTGTTATGTCTTGGTTCCTTTTGTTTTTGATTATTACTTGTATAACTAACAATGAGGCCATACTCGTGATTTTACTTTTATTATTTACGATATAGATGTTGTCCAAAACACAAAATAACTTTAAACGGCAGGCTTGGGACAGCCCATAACGTGATGAATTATTAAAAGACTGAAGATCACAAAAAAAAGAACTTTTAATCTAACTTTATACAATTCTTAACCATGAAAAGTAACAAAAGAAGCACGCGACAGACAGTCACGCTGGCCATGCTGGCAATATAGTGTTGCCAGACACATTTTTGCGTTTTCATTAACACATTACTTTACAATTTTCGTTTTTTTCCTTTACATGTAAATAAATAATTAATAAATAAATATTCATGGGAGAAATTACATTTCCTGATCCAACCCCAAAGTAAGCAAATTATTTGCTTGTGTCATGGGTGTTAGTCAACGATACTAATACGTAGAAATACATATATAAATACTGTAATATATTTAATAAACACGCAAACCCGGAAATACAAACATTTGTGCTCATCACACAAATGCTTGTCCCCGTCGAGGATCGAACCTGAGCCCCGTCGATTGCGTAGTCAGGGTCGCTAACCACTCGACCAACGAGGCGGGCGTGTGCTGTAAAACATTGATTCCTGCTTATGTCATAATTTTTAGTCATTGGGAAGTGCTCTGTATAATAGGTTTTGATTCCTTTTTGCCGTAGCAAAAGATTGCAAAATATGCGTCATAAATGGTCATATCTTTTTATTGCGTTGATTTACAATTTTGATTTTAGATAGATTTTGATTTTCGTAGATTTGTGTATTTCATATAAATTACAACTTCACACCTCTACGCATTCTTGAGAAAAAGGATTTTGACAGATGGACAGATAGAAAACGCAGTGATCCTACAAGAATTCATGTAGGTACGGAACCCTAAAGATGTATGCGAGCCAAGAAAGAAATCGTCCCATTATTATAGAGAAAATAAAACGAGAATAATAAATATCCTTACAAAGTTCGCCTAGAATCCAAAACATGTCAATAGATGGATAATTTACAAGGAACCGAGAAGAATTATGGTAACTTAAATATGAATGATAATTTGTATTCAATTTTTAAATATTTGCGTCTTACATATCCCACATTTTTTAACTTGTTTCGTTGGTCATAAATAAAACAAAGTGTCAATTTTACGGCAAAAATAAAAGACCTTTGCTATGAACATTTCGCGGAAATACTAAGGTATTTAATTTGAACAAAATTTCCGCGAAATGTTATAAGTGAGTGTTGTGATAACACTGAAACAAATGTGTAGTGTAAGGAATGAGGCAAACTTATCCAAGGTTTACACAAGAAAAACTTTGCAGTGGTATGATTTAATTAAGTACTCATTGATATAAAAAAATTCAAGATGCACAGTTCCGAACAAAACTGACACTCAAAACTGTTCCTAATTTCACACAAGTAGTCATAAATATGGCAAAAATACATGCTTTTGGATCTGAACTCTATCTCCTCTATCAATCTAATTTAAGCGCAAGATTTGTAGTAGTTTTTACAAAACAATGTACGATAACTAATATAATTGACATTATCGCAACCGATGCGATTCTATTTGAAATGAGCGCACAATTGAAAATATTGCGCTCATTTTATAGAGAACGTTTTTGAGACACTGACTGACTTGTGTATCTTGTGTTTTTTTATATCAATGTAGTACTACTTTAAGTCGCTTCTGTAGTCTAGTGGTCCGGCGTTGGCGTTGACCACTTAAGGTCCCGGGTTCGATTCCCAGGTCGGGCGTCTTAAAAAACGTACTTTTTCAGTTTTCTGATAATATAAACAAAAGTTGTCCGGGATTGAAAAGTGCCCGGTTGGCGATAGGCTTGCCACCTTTTCCAAGTATCTTCGGCTAATCGTGGGTGCACTTGTGTGTGGTACCTCTGTCTACCTCTTTGGGGATACGGGCGTGTAGATACTTTTATTTCAGTACTACTTTCATTTTCTATTCACAAACCTGTCTTGTGTATCGAAACTAAAATATGACATTTGTTATTTTCTTTTATTCGGCGGCTAATTGTATGCTGTAGAGTTATGCCTTCTGAAAAACATAAAAAATATGGAAAATATAAAAAATAAGTAAATACTGACTGACAACTAGGCTGTGTCAGAAAAAAAATGTGTAGGCCATCTCTGAAACTTCCCGCTAAATTAAGGTGTTTTAAGCTCAAAAGAGTAAAAACTATAAACAGATTTTTTCAGTTCAAACATATATTTTATTGATTTTTATATTGATTTTTGAAAAGTTGTATATTTTGGAAACGCTGATTAAATTTTATCTTTCGAATAACATTTAACTTTCGAACATCGATCATGAGATGAAAAATATTGCTTTAGCTAAATAATCGATAGGTTGAAAAATTTCGTAGCAATGTCAAAAAACACTTTTTTCAAATATTTTCATCATTAATAAATCCTAAACAAATTGACTGATTTTGATACAATTAACGGTATTTGACGCAGTTTTTAAAGAAGAAAAGCTGGTAAAGTTGTTAAGTCCATCGGTGTATTAGCCTGAAAATTATTTTAAAAATATAAAGTAAATATGTTAAAAATGACGTAATTTTAATATTTGAAAAGCTGTAACTTTTGAAAATTAGATTCGATTTTGATTCTTGAAATGCCATCTGACGTATTTTTTTTTGTATTAAAATATTGTGGAATATCAAAAAATGATTGGATGAAAAATTTCGAAGTTATGTCGAAAAACACTTTTTTTTAAAAAATTCGTCATCGATTTCTCCCAAACGGATAAACCGATTTTGATGCAACTTATACATTACATGTAGTTTTTTAAGGAATAGAGCTGATTAGTTTTTGTACTCAATCGGTACATTAATCTGGAAGTTATGTTAAAAAAAATACTGTTTCGCCAAAATTATTTTTGGGGTTTTTTCAAAATTTCTCAATATCTCCTAAGCCGATTTAGTTCAAATTTTCAGGAAGTCTAAGTTGAGCAGAATCCAATTCAATGCCATCAACCATCACGAATGCCAACGTTTCGACCGGTCCAGCCGTTCAAAAGTTATGCAATGTTTACATATACACATACACACACACACACACACACACACACACACACACATACAAACATAGTGACGTCATTGCGAAAATAGTCGAAAAAGATTCCTAAGACCTCAAAACGTGGAGATCCGGTGAAAACTCGATTTTCGAAAATCGGGGCAAATTCAGTAACTTCCTATCTACGTGCATTACGTACTAAGTAGCGGGAAGTTAAAAATCTTATTCTTTTTAATAAGTACACCCTAAAAGTTTTTTTGTTAAATAAAACCAAATCCCCTAAAATTTGAACTTGATACAAATTGAGCTGACGCGTGGCGTATTTCCCATTTAAAATACATTGGAGAAAAGTTTTGTTTTCATTTTCAATATTACTCATCTAAAAAAATTTCATTTTACTGTAAGATAATAAAAACTGAAATCTGAAAAAAATGTTAATGTTCACTCCGAGACAGGTATAGCATGACTATCATTCTCCTTAAAACTATAAATATGAAAGAATTTAAACAAAAATATTTCACGCTTCACTGTTAATAGGCCTGCTTTTATCGAAACTACAGATCGAATCCCTCACTTTTAATACTCCGTACTAGATTACACGTTGATGTTGAATTGTAATGGAAAAATATAGCACATGTGGTGAACACGCAATATTGTAATAATGTGTTGCTTTACTCCGCTCGCACTAGCGTTATGAATATTTCCTCCGTGCCATTGTTGCCGATTAACCACACACACAATAATGATTTCGTTAACTGTCATGGAAAAATATTTATCTACTAGCTGTTATTATCAGCTACGCCTATATGAAATGGACTCTTTGTCTATTTATTAACAAACAAAAAGCTACAGCATTATCAAATAATCAAATGAATTATTGTTTACTAGCTGTTGCCAGCGACTTCGTCCGCGCGGACTTCGTTTACTCCGCACTGCTTCACCCCCGTAGATGATAACGTGATAATATGTAGCCTTTATGTTTACCTGACCTGTTAGTAATATTCATGCAAAATTTGAAGTAAATCCAATCCAATTTTTGAGTTTACCCCGGACATACATACAGACGAACAGACGAACAGACAAAAATTCTAAAAACTATATTTTTGGCTTCAGTATCGATTGTAGATCACGCCCCAAGTATTCTTTTAAAAAAATATTCAATGTACAGTTTTGACTTTCCTACGATTTTATTATATGTATAGATTAAAGTGACCACTTTCATTACCAAAGTGTAATCACCAGTTATTATAAATGTGAATGTTTTTCGCATATTTCATTATTCAGTAAGGGAAAACGCCTTGTTGGAATTGAATCAAATTTATTATGTACCTACTTGTATAATATACCTCGCTTTGTCCAGACTTTGGCAATTTTATCGCAGAAAACGTATCGGCCTCTTGAGATTCACAAAAAACTTTGATCATGTAGCAAGTTGTGAGTCTTAATGCGAAAACTGCGAAATAAATTCACCTATAATAAATGTTTGTCTTCATTTTTCAGTCATAAATTCTAAGTGATGAATTTCTTTGTGTTGATTCGGGTCACTTTTTAGAGTTTCGTAGTGTATAAGAACTCCTTATAAATTCACCATATGCTTCTGTCCGAAGCTTAGCTCTGAGATTGTTAGTACTAGAAATCTCTTAGTACCACCGCCGTACCGACAAAGTGGTGTAATAAAATTATTGAATATCTTTTGACCGACGAACGGTCAAAGATTAAAATCAGTGAATGAATAATTAATACTTATGCATAATACGATGTGCGTAATATTATACATATACAATAATATTAATTAATAATGATAATAGTCCATACTAATATTATTAATGCGGAAGTAACTCCGTCTGTCTATCTCTTTGTCACACCTAAGATTTGGATAAAATTTAGCACAAAGATAGTTTGAGACCTGAGAAAAGACAAGTTTCTATCTCGGAAATCCCACGACAACAAGAATTATGCGGATAAAACTGTCTTTAGAAAATTTTCCATGCGGACGAAGTATTTATTACTAACATTCACCCGTTGCTTCGCTCACCAACATGAGTGAGGCAACGGGGTTTGACAGATTTTTAAATATATCAACATATAATATTTACAATCTCTCAAAGTCGTAATTATTAGAATTAGAAAGTACTTAAATAAAATAAAATAAAACTATTTTATTGCTTGGAATGGCCCCCATTAGAAAATTCTAAGATTGAGCTTAGTTAAAAAAAACTAGGAACATACTTTATTAACAAAAATCCAATAACTTAACTATCAATATTTAAAATAGTTGAAAGTATCTATGTTTGATAAATAATGTCTATTTAAACAACAGTACAATATTTTAGGATAATACCGTGTAAAAATAAAAAAAATGACAGCGCACGTCAAATAAAGTGTCAAATGGATCTCCATAGTAACACATTTTATAACAAACTTCCCTGCGCGCGTTTATTTATCTATTTATTTATTTAAATTTATGCACATTTATAGTACAATGGATGACTTAATGCCCATAGCCCATTTATTGGAATTTTGTTTTTTTATGTCCTAGCTACCCGCCTATATATAAAGCCCTTATATTTGGTTGAAAACCTCAACAGTATGCGAGTACCCCCCTATGTTGATCTGACGCACTCGAGTAAATGCAAAAATCCCTTCTTGGTCTCCCCTACTATAGTAACTATAAATTTGTCAACAAGTGGTTAACTCATCGAGAATTTTTGCCTTATTTTCACCGCCCCATTTGTCGAGTGGTTAGCGACCCTGACTCCACAATCGACGGGGCTCGAGTTCGATTCCGACGGCGACAACCATTTGTGTGATGAGCATAAATATTGTATTTCTTTTATAATATAAGATAGCAAACAAGCAGATGGGTATCCTGATGTAAAGTGTCAACCATCGCCTATAGACACCAAAGGTGTTAATGGTGCGTTACTATCTTGTGACAAGGTCTAACGCCACATGCATAAGTTTACTGGCTACCTTAAGCTCCAAACCGGAACATGATAGTGACAAGCACTGACGCTATTGCGGCAGGAATAGGTAAGGCGGTGGTACCAGACCCGGGCGAGACAATGCAGAACTCTACCACCTAGTAGTCACGATGTTAGTGACTCGTATAGCTAATCGGTCGGCTTTTACGACCTGCCTGGCAGAACAGCAGTTGGCCTATTGTTCAAAGGAGACCGGGACCAACACGGGGTATTTATGGTGTTTCCGGGTTCGGGTGTTTATTGAATATATTATAGTATTTATATATGTATATCTATGTATTAGTATCGTTGACTAACACCCATAACACAAGCAAATACTTTGCTTACTTTGGGATTAGATCAGTAAGTGTAATTTGTCCCCTGAATATATTATTATTCTTTTATTTTGTCTGTGAATTAAGAAAGAACACGGGCAAGACTCCATACATCATTTATTTTACGAATCACCTTAAACTTTCATATATTCCGTAAGATTCGATATTAACTCTTCAACTTATCCCCATTTATTGTATATTTTTTAAGCTTGGGGAATAATAGTTACACAAAGATAAAGTTGGAATTTAGGTTAGATTAACGTAAACATTTAGTGCTCTCGTTATACTCTGTGGTTACGATTCTTATTGACAAATGATAAATTGTCACTTGTGAGATGCAAAATAATGACGTGTGACACTTGACATACCCAATAAACATTTACCATAGATTACACATACTGTTGTCAGAGGAACTCTCAGATACGAACTGTTAGGTTGCGCCTCCGAGCACTTATAAAAAAAAAGCACTTTTTCGGAACACAAGTTATTTATTTCACTTTCTACAATTACTAACTAATGGGACTTTAACTATGAACACTCTAACTTGGATCACACTTTTTCGCGGTTCCCTTGTGAAGGGTTATAGCGACCCGGAGTATGGATATAGCACTAGTCTATTCGCTGTGTCCAGGCCGGCGGGCAGAAACCAGGTCCGTAGCTGGGCAGCGTTTAGGCTAGAGAATATCTAACTGAAGAATATTTGGGAAACAGCGAGTATTTATACCTATATATTGCTGACTATCCAGCTTATATGCACTTCAGCATTATTGCATGGAAAATAGGGATGTAACACCTCCCCCCTTTAGAACGGAACATGCGGAAAATAGAAATAGAATGTGAGTATGATCCAAATTAAGAAGAAATAGAAACAGTTAAAATAACAATATAAAAAATAATGACATAGAAAATTACAGCGTAGATTAATTATCATTAATTATTATACAATTCAAAGTAATCACAAAATCGAAATGAAATAGTAAAATATAGCAATTAAGAGTTATCAAACTTTAAATGTAAATGTAACAATATAGTAAATAACAGGGAAGAGTCTATAGAAAATAACATTTGAATGGAATTAGTTATCATTATAAAATTATAAATATTCACGAAATCGAAATGAAATAGTGAAATATAACAATTAAGATTTATTAAACTTATAAGGTAAATGTAACGATATAGTAAAAACATGAAATAGAAAATAGCATTTGAATAGACGAAATAGAAAACAATGATTTAGTAAATTTTATTTCAACAGAACTAGAAATAGTAACTAAATGTAAGCAAATACTTATTACAATAAAGAAAATCATTTATAAACCTTAATTAAAAATAACTTAATTTAAACACATCAAAATAGTAATAGACAGAGCAAAATAAAAAATAAAATTTACAACAATTCAAGATTCCTTTTGGGTGTAATACTTGAATCAGTACTTTCAGTATCATAGTCTCGATTACACATTTCGATACTCGATCTGGCATGAGCATTTGATTTTGGTTTCGTTATACAATTGTTGATAATCTTAACACAACATGAAGTATTTCTATTCTTGTTACAACAAAAGCATTTATAAAGTTTATATGAACAAAATGAAAATACAGAAACGGATAACAAAGTAGTTATTATACTAAAATAATAGCTAAATTTAATATGGTATTGTTGAGTTTCGATCCTGGTTAAGTCGTCATCGGCTTGATTTAATTTATGAGAAGCATATTGCAAATAATCTAAGTTTACATTTGATAATTTAACAGGAGACAGATATGGTATAGTTTGATTCAACTTTGTTTTTGAGCAACAATCATCTTCTATTATGTTAAAATTTGGATGTGGAATATAGACTTTAATTTCAAACTCCTGTGATGGAATGAACTGAAATAGCTTATGATAAGCCTTACAATATTTTGGCAATTTCATAATGCCTGTGCCAATTATATCATAATCATTAATACTACCATTACAATTAATAGACAATTTTGTTACATCTGATTGCACATATATCCACATATTATTATTAAGTTTTTGCCATATATCTATTTCACCAACAATAGTCTTATAGTTACAAGAGTTTGGGATACCTTTAACGTGTTCGGTTAGAATAATCACTTCACAAATTGGATTTCCGACACTAGATTGTATATTTCCTAGTTTGCACAAATAGTAATTGCCGTTTATCACTTTGCACTCACTTAGGTCTTGTAGCGTGGAATATAATAATTTATCTTGTGTTATTGCCAAGAACTTTGCGGATGGATTAATTAAAGCAAAAGTATTAGGATTATGGATATCATGTGGGGTTGGTAGCGAATAAATATGATACAGTGTATAATCTACAAAAGATGCAACTAGAGGAATCTTAATAACAAAAATTAGTTTATTATCGCTAATGAGAGAAGAAATTTCGGAAATATCTACGATTTTATGAACATTATCAAGATTTAAGTGTAACGGAAGGTTTGGAATAACATCATTGTTTTTAGAATTTAATTCGTTATATAGTTGCATAGGACTTAGTATTGATGGATGAACTATGTTTTGTTTCCCAAATAGAATAGCATCGATAAGATCTCGTAAACTAAAATTGAGTATCATTAGAGAGCTTTCCAAGGCACTGAACACCATTGATAGATGAGAAACTACCTCTAATTTATTGGCATTTGTCGAAACAGTGTCTAAAATTTTCCCTAGATTTTGAATATTATCATTAAGAATGTTTTCATTTGAATTTAATTTGGAAATAGTATTGTTAAAAGAAGAAATAGTAGAACTTATAATATGTATATTTTCCTTTGATATAGAAGCAAGATGTCGTTGATCATCCTGAATTGCATTAATAGCGTCAATAAAAGATTTGGCGTCATCTTCATCTAGTGAGCCAAATAGTTGTTTTAATATTGGACCACCTATTCCGAACCAAGCTGATCTTTTAATTCTTTCAGAACTATTTCTATCGGTTATATGAGCAAGTGAAATATAGTTATTTTGTACATTGGTAAACAAACTTTCTAACGGACTTAGAACATTCAAACAATCAGTTTTTACACTAGTCGATTTATGTGTGTCACAAATTTGTTTACAAGTATTAAGTATATTTTGAAGAGTTTTAATATGAGGCTGAATATAAGATAAGTCAGAGAATGTTGCGATATTCCAGTGATCATTATAGTACTTTAAGCTTCCTATAGGGTCGTAGAAGAGACCTGGGCTGTTAACTATCGGAGTAGTTAGGTTTGACGTTGCGAAGATTCCCGGCGCGATGGCCCTAGAATAAAAGGATTTGACTAACTTACAATAATATATAATGAGTTGCTTATAGTAAATATGTAGTAAACAAAAAGTAAAGAATAATATAACATCTAAAATATAAAGAAAATCGCTAAAAAAGTTAATTAATCTAAAATAGGCATATCTAAGGGAGCTATAGCCGTATTTGAATTTGACGATGAGCAAATTGGTTTGTTATGGGCTAATTTGATTTCATCGAAATGATGTCTTACATGTCTACGATTTATAAGTAAAGTGACGTTATTGTTATTGTGAATCTTAATTATCTTGTATGGGCCTTTCCATATACTGGATAGAGCTTTCCGTAATCTGATGTTGTTTTAAGTAAACCATATCTCCGACTTTGTAAGAGACATTTCTCGTGTCTTTGTCGTAATAGATTTTAGATTTCTCTTTGCTTCGGAGTATATTTTCTCTGGCTATGTTACGAGTATTAATTAGTTTTTGTTTTAGCATTTTGACATAGTCAGGATATGTTACTGTTGGATCAATATCATAGAGAGAACTAGGAATATGAGGCTTACAGCCGAACAGTAACTCATGGGGAGTAAAATTTGTGGATGAGTGTACTGATGTATTATAGGAGACAATAGCAGTTGGAAGGAATTTATGCCAGTCACTATGATTGTCATTAACGTAGGATTTCAAGTACTCTTTCAGAGTAGCATGGCTTCTTTCGAGAGCACCATTAGTTTGGGGATGGTAAGGAGTAGAAAAAAGGTGTTTAATTTTAAACAAAGATGTTATTTGTTTATACACATCAGCAATGAAATGAACACCTTGATCGGATAAAAGGGTCTTAGGGATTCCGAAGTGGCAAATGAATTGAATTAGACAGTCAGCTGTCTTTTCAGCTGTCGAATTAGTAATAGGATAAGCCATTGAATATTTGGTTAGGTCATCTTGAAAGGTAACGATGTATTTATATTTTTCAGGACCGGATTCAGGTAAGGGACCGACTATATCGGTGGATATTCTTTGGAGAGGTTCAGAGGAAGTAGAAGTGATTTGCATAGGGGCTTTGTTGCAAGCGCGTAATGCTTTATTTTGTTGGCATTTGGGACAGTGTTTTACATATGTCTCAATGTCGTTTTTCATATTTTTCCAGTAATAGGATTCTTTTAATTTATTGTATAGGCGTGAAGAACCCATATGACCACCAATAGGTGAATCATGATTATCTTTAAGTATGGTGGGTATTTCACTTGGATTAGGATAAATCAATTTATTGTGATAAACATTAATCTTGATACCAGTATTATGAAATATAAAAGATATCATATCATAAATTAAAATAAATCTTAAATTATCAAAGGGATTGGAAAAATCAGAGATGGCAATTTCGTTTATTTCAGAATGAAAAATTATAAGCTTATTTCTTAAGTCCTTAAGGACTTTAAATATGTCCTTGTAGCTAGTAGAATCAAAGTGATGGACTTTTATGAACATGTGAAAAAAAGTTTTGTCTTTTATCGTAGAAGACTTGACAGTATATAATTCCTTTTCGGATGATAAGAATGCTTCTTTGTCTTCTAATAGATTTAATATGTCTTCGCAATAGGGGTTTGAATTATCGAGATCGACAGACGTTGGATAAGCAATTGCCTTGCACGGTGTTTTTAAAAGGTTTTGATTTGTTTCAGTGATTATCGTATCGTAGACCGTTGGACTCGATCTTTTACGCATAAAGGTCTCATAGGTGATGGTATCTATATCATCAATCAATAGGTCAATTGCATGAATCGGAGGACGGGAGAGAGCATCGGCATTACTATTTAGTTTTCCTGCTTTATATACGATTTCGTAATCGTATTCTTCTAACTTTAAGCGCCACCTTACTAATTTGCTGCTTGGGTCCTTACAGTTAAACAGCCAGATAAGGGGACGATGATCCGTTATTATTTTAAATTTCCTACCGTATAGATACGGTCTAAAAGTTTTAGTACCAAAAATTATAGCTAGCAGTTCTTTCTCTGTTGTGCTATAATTTCCTTCAGCACGATTTAAAGTTCGGGATGCGAATGCGATAGGTAAATCCTTTCCGATTTCGCCTTGGGACAGAACAGCTCCTAAAGCATAGTTAGAGGCGTCAGTTGTGAGTATGAATTCCTTTGAAAAATCTGGATATTGTAAGATAGGGGCATTAGTTAGCATTAGTTTTAGTTTGTTAAAAGAGTCTTCCTGTTTGTCTGTCCAGTTGAATTCCGTATCTTTCTTTAATAATGAAGTTAGGGGCTTAGTAATCTTAGAAAAATCTTTTATAAATTTACGATAATATCCTATTAAGCCAAGAAAAGATTTTATTTCCTTTGGAGTTCTTGGTGTAGGATATTCTGACACGGCTCTTACCTTATCGGGGTTAGGAGACACACCCTTGTCAGTTATGACATGGCCTAGATATGCGACTTCTCGTCGTAGAAACTCGCATTTGTCAGGCTGCAACTTGAGGTTATGTTTGCGGAGTGCTTCGAATACTAGCTTGAGTTTATCAATATGAGAAATGAGACAGTGGGAATAGATTATGACGTCATCCAGGTAAATAAAACAGTGCAGACCTTGGAGACCGGAGAGAACAGTATTCATAAGTCTTTGAAAGGTCGCAGGTGCATTCTTTAAGCCAAATGGCATTCTTGTATACTCGAAATGACCATTAGGAACGGAGAAGGCTGTCTTAGGGGAGTCGTCTTTACTCATTTTAATTTGGTGGAAACCTGACACCAGGTCGAGAGTGGTAAAGTATTTACTATGTCCTAACTGGTCTAGTATGTCTGTAATGTTGGGAATAGGATAGGCGTCTCCAACAGTGATGTCGTTGAGTTTTCTATAATCAACTACTATGCGCCATTTCTTTTGGCCAGAAGCATCTTGCTTTTTTGGGACGACCCAGATTGGAGAAGACCAAGGAGAGTTAGAAGGTTTAATTATTTTTTGATCTAACATTTTTCGTATTTGTTTATTGACTTCTTCTTTATGACACTCAGGGTATCTATATGTCTTAACGTGGATAGGTTGTGAGCTAGTAGTTTTAATTTCATGTTCTACAGTATTTGTACAAGTTAAAGTATCTCCATCTAAGTAAAATAAATCAGAATATTCTGAACACAGATTTAGTAGAGCTTCCGATTCTTCACGGTTGAGATGTGAAGTTCTTATTTGTTTCAAGACATTTGAACACCTATCTGCAGGTGAACAGTGATTATTTGAGTTAGTAAAGTTTACAGAATTAATAGGTTCCGATGAGTTATTTAATAAATCACAAGGAATTAATTCTAAACATAATGGTTTAATTAAAACATCATTATTATTAGTATTTAGAATGGAAACATTGACGTGATTATTTTCCTTAACAGTTACGAGACAGCGAGATAAATATACGCCTTTTTGAATTTCGCATTTATTTATGTAACCAGTTATTACTTCTGGATTTAAAACATTACACTCAATGACCATTTCGGATCGAGCTGGAACAGTATATTTAGGCTTAGTAAAATGAATTCGTATTAAATAATTGTTTATCTCTAAGGTTTTATTTTTATAATCTATGTTACAATTATGAGACTTAAGGCAATCGTTTCCAATAATACCATCAAATTCTATGTTAACACAATCAGGTATTAGGTGAAATTTACTAAGAATAGTATTATTATTTGATAATATAAAATCTAAATTAAAATGACCAAGACTATTCAAATATTTAGTACCTTTTTCGATTCCTTTAAAATGTATGGTTTCGCGAATTAATTCTGGTTGAATTTGTAATGATGATCGTTTTATTAGTGATATACCTGCACCCGAATCGATTAATAAAACTAACAATTTATCTGAATATTTTGATTTAACATATATGTGTGGCAAATGTGTTTTATTATTATAATGAATTTCATGAATATTAGAATAACTGTCTGGGTTATTCATAATTAGTTGAGTATTGTTAGATATAGAAGATTTGGGGATTTCGATACACATGTCAGATATAGTAGAGTCGGTGAGTTTATTAGATATAGTAGATGTAAGAGATACAGTGGATTCAGTGGATTTAGAAGAATTAGAATTAGTAGAATTAATAGATTTAGTAGGTTTAGTAGATTTAGTAGATGTAAGAGATACAGTGGATTCAGTGGATTTAGAAGAATTAGAATTAGTAGATTTAATAGATTTAGTAGGTTTAGTAGATTTAGTAGATGTAAGAGATACAGTGGATTCAGTGGATTTAGAAGAATTAGAATTAGTAGATTTAGTAGACTTAGTAGATTTAGTGGAATTAGTAGGATTAGTAGATTTAGTAGTTATAGTTGATTTAATAGAATTAGTAGAATTAGCATTAGAAAAACCCTCAGGTTTCTCAGAAATAGTAGGATTAAAAGATACAGTGGATGTAGTAACAATATTAGATTTAGGATAATTAGTATAATTAGCAGGCACAGTGGACCTAACAAAATTATTAGATTTTTGTAATGCATCGAAAGCGTCGGTTTGTTTAGGCGATTCCGTACGACGCGGAACCGGAATCACCTTTAGTTTAAATTTAGATCAGCGTCATTTAAATGAGAATTTGTATAAATAGAATCAGGGGGATTATAGGTAAAATTGTTTCCGTTATCGTTATTGCTTAATTCTGTGAAGTTATTAATTTGTTGTTGAGAATTAGAAATATGTCTCTGTCGCGAATTATTATATTGCCGTTTCTTACATTGATTAATATCGTGGCCTAGGTTTTTGCAATATCGACATACAACTGGTGGATTATTTAATGCATTAGGAAAAGGACGGTGTTGATTATGCGATGGGCCTTGGGAAAGATTAAGGATAGGACGTTGTGGTCTGTTTTGATAACAGTTTTTGTCTGAATGTCCTACCCTATGACATATTCTGCATCTAGGTTTTGTTTCATGCCGCGAGGATTTTATATAATTTTGCAGCTTTTCCTCTTGGCAAGCAAGGTTTATAGCCTCATGCAGGTTTGATGGGTTTCGACATCTCAAAATATTAGAGATGTCACCAGGGAGCCCCAATAAAAATGTGTGGAGTGCCAGGTCTTCGGTACTGGCAATCCGGCCTTTTATTTCGCTAGCGTCCTGAGTCGAATGTGTTATGTCTGTTTGTAACCGAGTTAGGTAAGTTTCCAGACGTAAACTATATTGGGTAACGGATTCGCCTGGTTTTATTTTACAATTTTGCAGATCTAGTAATAGGTGGTCGCGATGTTTGGTTTCCCCAAATGTTGATTTTAGAAACTGTTTAAATTCATGCCAATTATCAAATATTTTTAGAGAACAAGCTGCTTCAGCTTTGCCCTCTAATTGTGACAAAATATACTTAAAGAGAATGTTTTGTTGTGAGGGAGAGGCTAAATTTAATGCATTCTCGCAATTTCTTAGAAAAGGAGACAATTTTGTTTTATCCCCATCAAATGACTTGACAAATTTCGTGAGAATAGAGAAACTTAGCTCTTCCATACCCACGCTTTGTAAATTAGATGTCGACTGGACGTTTTTCTTTTCAAGTTTGCTAGTTTCATTTACCATTTTTAAGCCGTTTATATAGCAAAATATTAAAATACACAATTAATCCTCTCTCTCTAGTTACGGTATAGGTGATACGGCGTGAAGATATATTCGATAGGATTAGTAAAATATTGAAATACACGATGGTTTCTCTCTCTAACTACGGTATAAGTGATACGGCGTGAAGATATATTCGATAAGACACAATGGTTTCTCTCTCTAACTACGGTATAAGTGATACAGCGTGAAGATATATTTGATAAGATTGATAAAATATTAAAATACACAATGGTTTCTCTCTCTAACTACGGTATAAGTGATACGGCGTGAACATATATTTAATAAGATTTAGGTTGGGATTTGTATAAAACGGAATTGAAACTTGAAATGAAAAAATAATCCAAACGCAAAATTATGGCAAAAATAATAAATTATTATAATACAGGCAAACACTCACGATAACAGTAGTATGTAGAACATGGAATTGAGTCAGCGGCGTCTTATTACTGGTGAGGTGATGCGGCGATGGAATTTGCAGCGTTGCAGTTACGGGTCGATGCGAAGTGCGAGTTATTTACGTGTTTTCAAATATTTCGTTATAACCTTGGCAGCGTATAGCCTGGTGCTGGGCAGATAACCCTCACGCACTATGCGGCTTAGATGACAGGTAACGTAGAGTCCACGGCGTCGGCGGCGATCTCTAGAGCGTCAGTGAGACGGCGGAGACAGCAGGTGGCCAAACGCTTAGTTAGCCCTTGTTGTAGAGGTGATGGTCGTCGTCAGGAGTAGGCGACCAAGGGAATATCAATCCCCTTTTCTTCTGACACCAATGTTAGGTTGCGCCTCCGAGCACTTATAAAAAAAAAGCACTTTTTCGGAACACAAGTTATTTATTTCACTTTCTACAATTACTAACTAATGGGACTTTAACTATGAACACTCTAACTTGGATCACACTTTTTCGCGGTTCCCTTGTGAAGGGTTATAGTGACCCGGAGTATGGATATAGCACTAGTCTATTCGCTGTGTCCAGGCCGGCGGGCAGAAACCAGGTCCGTAGCTGGGCAGCGTTTAGGCTAGAGAATATCTAACTGAAGAATATTTGGGAAACAGCGAGTATTTATACCTATATATTGCTGACTATCCAGCTTATATGCACTTCAGCATTATTGCATGGAAAATAGGGATGTAACAGAACGTCGATAGTAATTGCTGTAAAATAATAAAGAAAGCTATTTGCTTTAAACTATTCCTTTGTATAAAATAGTGAGCATTTTAATTTGGTAATTATATGTAATAAATATGATTGTATATTAACTTATTTATATTTAAAGTACATGAAATAAAATGTTTTGTATTTGTACAATGGTAACATTTAAGATAGCAGAAGTCAATCAAAGTCGTTATATTTTTTTATATAATTATTCCTATATATATTTTGTTTTATTGATTTAAAAAGCGTATAAAATTATTCCACTTAATTTAATATTTGTCACTCCCAAAGACACACAAGGGATGTTCAAAACTAAGACGGCCCGTGTTCTTTATGTTTCTTGCTAAAATAAAAAAAAATAAAAAAACTTAGGTTGAACTAGAATTTGGACATATATTTACAACATACCATGAAGTAGGTAGAGAGAACCGATTAACATACGGAACCTAAGCTTTTCCCTGATTTGATTTATGATCCTTTCGCCTCTTTTAGAGAATAGACTGTATGTCATTAAGGCAGTTCGTACAAGGCGAACTATTGGCTGTTTTTGACACTTCCATCGTATCGTGACCACTAGGACGTAGAGTTCTGCAATTTGTTACCCTGATTTGGTACCACCTCCTTAATTATTCTTGTCACACGAGTTTGTTACCGCACTTTTCGGTTTGAAAGGTAAGCTGGCTTGAAACATACGCATGCGGCACGGATAACTACGCACTGATAATATCTGTGATGTCTATGGCGATGGTTGGCTCTTTCCAAAAGCCGTTGGCTTGTTTGCTGTCTTATAATATAAACAAAATCAGATATGGAGGCTTGTAATACCACATTCGGACAGCGCCCAATTAATTTGACGATGGCGTGCAGTCTTAGTTTTACTCGGTACCTACATCCATCCATCCGCCAAAATAAAAGCTATATTTGAAAAAATATATCTATTTTAAAACTTGCCTTACTTCTAGGCATCTTGTAAAAGGTGAAAAAATGCTAATACGTATTATTAAATAATTCAAAGGGGGTAGATTTCTGCCATGTCTTAGCCAGGTTTTGGCACCACCATATTATTAATTTTCCTGCCACAATACCGCTGGTGCTTGCCTTTGTCGTGTTCCGGACTGAAGAGAATAGTAGCCGGTCAAATAATTTGTTATTCCTCTGTCATATGAATAACGACGCACTATTAACATTTTGTATGTGAGTTTGTTTTTATTTAAAAACAGTTTTAGGAAAAATTTGCTACAAACTTTAGAAAAAATAAGCAAACTTAGTAAGTGAAATAAACAAACGAACGAATGAACCTCTTTTTATGATCCATTATGATCCATCGTAATCATAATTTATTTATTGTTTAAACATAGGTTAATGTTTAAACAATAAATAAATTATTGTGTTACAACATAAAATATAATTAGTGCACTACATTTTGCCTAGGTATACGGTGCGCAAAATAATTATTAAACATACTAATTATTACTATTAAGCAGTCTTCAATATTCTCATATAAAATTAATAATTATTAAAGCACTAGCTGACCCGGCAAACGTTGTCCTTTTTAACTACTCTTATTTTTCTATATTTTCTCACCTTTTAAACCTTCTCTGTACGTCAACAATTAATTCAAAACCAAAATTAGCCAAATCGTTTTCAGCCGTTCTCGAGTTTTAACGAGACTAACGAACAACAATTGGTTTTTATATATAAGACATATGCAACAACATATTATTTATTGTACAAATTTTCAATGTCACGATCATTTTAATTAAATTAAATGTCAATTTCTTACTTCAATTTTCATTTAGTGAATATATTTAATTTTTTTCCTTAACCCCTTTACCCTGTATTTAAAACAGTAAATACCGAGCAACTATGGAACTTAACGTTCGCATATCAATCCAAAACCGCGGTAAAACGTTCAAATTGCTTTTGGGATTTACTGCATTTTTGTTCGGAGTAATGGCTTTTGGTATTTATTGAATATTGATGGAAGTATTTTAGTGTTTATTGACATTGAAGCAATTAATGGCTAGTTTTGTTGCATTCAATCAATCACAAACGGTCACCTTTCAATGACAGCCCTGTAACTGTGTCTCTTTATTATTTATTCTGTTTATAGTGCATCTAATGTTATCGCTTATATTTGTATAGTTGCTATACGTTACACCTTTCCTCTCGCATTCCTGCAGCCTTTGCAAGTCGTATAGTGAAATGCGATGTAAAGTGTGCTTAAGAAGAAGAATTTTTTTAAGAACATTTAAGAACAACTTATTATAGCTTAACGGTTAAACACGCAGATTTGAGAACAATAATCCTTTTAAGTACTCACAAAATATTTGCTTCAAAGTAAACCCATCCTTAAATGTACATTTAAATGTATTTAAACCTACTTAATTTCATTTAAAAGGATTAAAATAGTTTGGTGCAAGAAAGTCTTCGAGTTAAAAAGATTTATGTGATGTAAATGATTGTAATATTTTGAACTTGAAGTAAGATATTAATATATACATGTAGGGAGACAACCATGTAAACAGTGGTAGTGCATTGAGCATACAGTAAGATGTAAGATATATTGATGTTTTAGAGTTAAGTAAACATTTAACTGTTTATATAAAGCCGCAGAATATTTTTAAAGATAGATAGCCATGTGGGTTAGTTTTATTCAGTGAATTACGATTCCAAGAAGTAGCGGCGATGGTGTCGCTAATTTTTGAGATTAAGATTGTTCTTCGTCAAAACAACTACATAGTACAATTTTTCGTGAATAAAATATAATACAAGCTTGATATTTCTTTAATTTACTTCTTGCAGACTATTTTAACATTACAATTATCGACTTGGGTGTACACAAGTTGTCGAGCTCATGGCTCAGAACCGTCTGTCGCTAAAAATGAGGTCTCTCATATCGTAAGCCCCACTACGCGCCATCTTGCCGCGTTCTGTCCCGCCGTTTAGCTTTTACAACTTTAACCAATAGGAAGATGACGCCTAGTGTTGCCATATTTTGTCACTTATTCTAATATAACACAATTGAAACATATTCTTTTGATGAATAAAATCATTACAAACAAGTTAAATCATTACATTCGGCCATCCGGCAAAGTGTGACTCCCGGCACACTACTCAATTCTAAAATTAACTTTTCCGTAAATCCTTAGGGCATCAATTAGGAAATATTAAAGATGCAAAAGTACAACTAGTTAAATCATTACCTTCGCCCATACTATAAGTCGACACAAATATTTTTTTTTATGAGGAAAAAAAAAATTTGCTTGTACACAACCCTAACATTCAATAACTTACTGATCATAATCATAATTATTTAAAAACAAGTAATAATACAGTGTTATTTATATCTTCTATGAAAGCAAAAATTTGTAAGCAGTTTTGCTACATAATTTTATTTTAATTTATATTATACGTTATATAAAATTTATAAAAATTATACATAATACTTTATTTTACTTTGGTGTTACGTACTTTATTAAGCGTATCACTTTAAGTTGATATATATTCTGTTGATCCATAGTAAATATAATTTTAAACAAAACATTATTTTAGTTTTATTTAAGTTGTAATATATTTGTTATAGTAAACGTAGATATAAACAAAACTTCACTTCAGCTTGTAATCTGCATCTATTTTAATATTATAAATGCGAACGTTTGGATTTATGGATGTTTATTACTCAATCACGCCAAGACTACGGATTTGATTGAAGAGAACGGATTTGAATGAAATTTTACTAATTATAAATATATATAATTACTTTGTATTCTACATATTTTTTACACATAACTCATTGCATCGATAAAATTAATATTCTAAAAATCTATAAATTATATAAGATTAATTTACAAATGTTTGACCAATTTTACTCCATATAACTAATTTTTTTTTCTGAAAGTCAATTACATTATATGGTTTTACTCATTCTAAACTAAAGTGTACCAATTTTAGTTTCTTACTACTGAATCCTACATTACATTGTTAAACATATCTCATAAAAATTTGTTTTACCTTAGGTAATTATTTATTTAAATATTAATTTACATTTAATTATATAATATTAAATTATTTATATATTATTTAATCTAATTATTAATTTCTTTATAAAGCAAGTCTAACAAGTAACTAACGACACTATATATATACATATACTTACATTTCCACTAACTATTATCTTGACATCTGACTAGATATTGACATTTTTACAATTTAAATAGGTATTCTTTTACAGAGAATGAGAAATTAGCCATTTATGCATTTGTATTTTATACCGGTTTATAGTTAGCTATTTCATTATGCTTGGTAATTGATAAAAGAAATAATGTACAAACATATAAAAAAAACTTTTTTTGTACCATGACTATGTTGTAGTCTATAACTATGGCACATAGGGCTTGCTTGCTTGTCTGTTATTTGTACTAAATTGCGGGTTGGTTTTAAAGTATTTAGTGTGTTCTTAAAAAAACAAGCTGCTCTTATGTACCTACATAAAAGGAAGTTTTAATATTCTCAGACTTAAAAATAGGCTTAAAGTTTGTTTTTATGTGATGCTTCATGTTACATATAGCCCTAACTCATTCTTTTGTGCTGTAAAAGCATTTACCCATCAAATCCAGAGTCACTTCATATAAGCAGTCCATAAGTAAATACTAATGAAACATATCCAAAGCATGTTATTGCCGTTTCCTTATATATTTATATCTAATTTTACGGAGAGCAAATACAATTTAGTCTTATTTAAGGAATACCCTACATTTGGCGATTAATATGCTAACACGATGTGCTATTTCACATGGACAACGGCCCTTTCTTTAAATGTTAGGAACTACCTTTACTAATTAAACCACGTAATCAATTATATTACATTTATATTTCTTTTCACATTGCTATTATCACTAACAACTAACAAGTAAGGACCTTATTTTTCTAAATATAACTTAATAAAATACATTACCTTAAATTACTTATGCACGCTCAAGAATGATCTCAATACTGTTACTTTTACAGTTTTCTGGAGGCCAACTGTTCGGCACGACTTGCTCTTTCGAGCGTCGTCGTCCAACTGCCATATCTTTAACAAGTTCTAACTGTCATCCCCACGTTTGGGGATACCAGTTAAAACAATAATTTTGCCTATTAAATATAATTTCGGGCAAAATCTTGCTCTATTAAATAAAACCTAACACTCGACCATCCTGACCTCGTGCATGTCCTCATGCACGCTCTCTTACTTAAACCTAACACTTGGCCTCTTTAGTGTTTTTTTCATTTTACATGAAATATTTTAATTGTTACAGATCGTACAATGTTAAAAAAAATTACAATATTCCGTCATATATTGATGGCATGCTATTTTATGTTATGTGTTTACTAATAATTACCAGTGACTAAAAACATACATGTAAGCCTTAACTAATAATTAGTAATTACAATTAATCAATAATTAAATGGAACTACAATGTAAAAAGAAAAATACTTTTAAATATGTACACTTACATCTTTTTTTTTAATATTTGCTTACTTACTTAATGTTTACTTACATTACAATGGATAGCAGCCTAGCAGAGCTATTTGCTAGAATACTAATTACAATGTTTAATACAGTAATTTTACATACATTTGTATATAAATAATTACTAAAAACTAAATCCACACATAGGCGTAATATATTACTTATAACAAATAATTAGTCAATAATTGCGATTGAACTATAATGTAAAGCGAAAAATATCTTTAAATATATCTACATTTACGTTTTGACAGTTAGCAGAGCTATTTACAGGAATGCTAATTGTAGTTTTTCAATGCAACAATTTTTATACAAATTCATATAGGTAAGTACCAATAATTATTAGCCACTTAACCCTAAAACCATACATATAAACCTAATACATCATAAAAATTGATTAATGAATGATAATAATAGAACTATAATAAATGCAAGTTAAAAATATCTTTAAATGTGTCTACCACTTGGCTCAACATTTTTTTTTATCTGCCTAAAGCTAATATTGACTTTAATACAATACAATGGATATCTAATTAGCAGAGCTATTTACAAGAATGGTAATCACAATGTTTTAAACCGAGTTTGTATTTTGTATACTGATAATTACCAGTAACTAAAACCATACATAAAAACCTAATAAATTATAGCAGTTAAATAATCAACAATTACGATTGATCAATAATTAAAAAAAATATCTAAAATATAACACATCCATTCCATTTTTTTTTTTTAATTTTTATTTTTGCTTACAATGTTTACTACAATATATTATCTAATTGATTCTACTTAACGGAGTTATTAGTAATTAATGTTTTAATACTATGCACATATAGTTCTTTTTTTACAATTCCTTTTCTGTTTCCCTTTTTACACGAGGAATATTCTTTGCATGAATTAAAGAATACTCGATTAATACATCCAAATATTTTTAATGAATTTTCATCCCTAAATGTTTACTTTTAGGTAGAGCGTTGTTGTACGTCTTTATTATCTTTGCGTTACGATTTTATTAGAATGTATTACATATAAGACTTCCTATTCATAGTAATTTCCGTAATCATTTAATGTACTAAGTACATGGTACATTTAGCTATTATATAATATAATTGTTTATAAATATTGCCTCATGGAAATCTACATGCAACAGGTGTACACCTAACAATTAAATCAATATAGAATTAAAATCGATCTACACTTGAATTTAAAACAAAGACATTTTTTTCTTTCATAAATTTAATTTAACAAGTATATAATTTAATAACCAGATATTTTAAATTAATTTCAGCTCTTTAAAAACTTACGCTTCGGATATTTTAATTACATATATTATTAATACGCTAATAACAATATGATTTATAGCGGTAATATGTAACTATACGTTATTAATTGTTAAATAAATTAATTTTTTTTTAATACATGTACAAAAAATATCGTTTAACAATGTGATAAAATAATTTGGAAATGAAGCCAATAAAAAAATCTATACTATGCAAAATATTTTAATTTATTAATAAATAGTCCCTTTTTATAATTCAAGGTCTTCGTATTCTCTAGTAACAATTTTATGTCACAACAGATTCGGTAAACCATGTAAGAGTAACTAAGTTCAAAGTGATAGAGGGACATCATAATTTAAATCACTAAATTATTTAATGTTACAAAACTGGCGTTTAAACAACTTTCTTCTTTTTCTAATTTGTTCTGGCATTTTACTGGTATTTCTTGATGTAAAAGAATTTTAAAATAACTTCAATGCTCATCAAATGAACATCTCAAACAATCCAGACAATATAGATCAGAATCTCCTTTGATAATTTTGGCAGATTCTTGAATATACATAACTGTCAAGGTCAATATTATATTAAAAGTAAATATATAAATTCTATCATATATTTATTTCTAATATGAGTATTCTCTCTATAAAATATTTCACCCGTGTCTCTTATTCTCTTGTTATACAATCACAATATTTTAAACCCTCACGGCTGAGGCTGAGGGCCTCATAACTATGTAATACATGTATCCACTTTACATTATAAACTTATTTTTCCCAAATAAATTAAATAATAATTATATTCCAATTTTTTTCCATTCATCATAATATACTATTGTGACTCTCCCGAACTACAAAGTATATTATGTAATTCCTCCGTCTATGTTAGTGGCGCGAGTCTTCCTGCCTCGCGACCAAAACCATAGTATCATACATATCAATTATATACATTAAATAAACCACCCCCCCATAATACTGTTGGGTCTTACGACAGTAACCATTGCATATTTTAAGTTTTATCATATTAATCGTAATCCTCCCGAATCACGAACATGTCACATTTAAAAAAAAAATTATATTCACCTTTCATTGTTAAAAGCCATTAATTAATTCTTATATTGATTACTTATTCACTTAATATGAATTCAAAGAAAATCATTAAATGCTAACTTTATTTTACCATTGAAATAAACAATCGTTTTCACCAAATTTATAATAACATGTTAAGCTTTAACTTGGCATCATCTATTAACACTTGAAAGAGATCGATGTAACGTATAAAGAATTCCCTCCTATTTTTGCCATTTTAGTTGAAAATAGTTTTCATGATTTTTTTTTTTCACTTCTTTTGCTATAACGAGGAGAAAAGCCCTGTTTCAATTGTGAAGTCCCGTGTGTTTACTCTGATGCATCAATCGCAATTGTCTAAAACCTCTTACCTAGTAATAGTTGATGTCTTATAAAATTTAGCCATTCTCTAATCTTTTTCATTCATTTTCATATCAGAAGAAAATTAGAAAACGACATCTCGCAAACATTTTGCATTAATTAATAGAATAAATCCGAAGAATCCGAATGCCTTTCATCGTTACTTCAGCTTTGCACCACACCGAATTTTAAAATAGTGGGATAGCAAGAGATTAAATAGTAGACTAGCCACGGTACCTACACATATGTGGTTACAACAATTTTGTAATTGGTCGATGTGTGTTGCAGAAATCAATTAAAAAAAACAAATGTAATGTCCTTACTTGGGAAGCAGATTTTTCCTTTTTTTATGTCCGTTATAGTACGTCAAGAAGTTTCCATCGACATACTGCTAGAGATTTAACTTAAAATATTGGCTCCATTTACTACAGAAAAATATTATGTTCCTAATGTTTTAAATTGAATGGAGCCAGAATTTCCGAAAATACTTTTATTTCTTATTTCATCCAACGAAGTTTTCCCTTCCTATACAGCTTTATCTCCTTAATGTTATCTCGTTGTCTCTAATATAATTATTTATTATGCTATTATTTGTTATATAATAAACTAATTTTTATTTCTATCTGTTATCTGTCAAATCTGAAGAATATGAGGTTTCACAAATCCTATGAAATTCGAAATGGGGCCAATAGCCAAATTTTCAGTTTTTAATGACATAAGTGGTGGAGAGATTGTTCGAACTACAACGTTTACCTACTGTAGTTATTACACTGGTTGTCTAGGAGTTTACGCGATACATCTTTACTTCCGGTTGATATCCTATACCACACAGACATTCGTAACAAGTTGCCGTACCATCTTGTTATACGAAAGACAACAGTAGACCCAGCACATATACTATGTACTGTGGGTTTTTTTTAAATAAGTATCTGCCAACGCTTGCAAATAAAAATGTATTTATATATACTCGTATATATTATTCTTATAAGATGTTGAACATTAAAGAAAACCACCAGATGGCAAGGCTTTAAATCACGCAATCTCTGTAGCAATATACCATCGTTGCCTAGTTTACTCCCATCCCAAAAGCAGTTGAATTTGTACTGCCGGGTCATAAATAGGCAATAGTGGTGACTCAGCTAAGATGTATTTCAAATACCTAAACGGCTATTCATGCTCGTCATTTCATCCATTTGTGGCATCCATTTTCATAATTATATTAAGGAGACAAAATAACGAGACCTACAAATATACCTATAAATACAAAGATTGTATGCATTGTAATTTAATCACGGATGAAGTTGCTTTTAAGACAAAACTTTAAAATTCACAGAATACTTAGGACCGTCGTTTACCGTTAGAAAATTTAAATATTATAATTATCCTTCAACTAATAAATCTCACAAGAAATATATTTTGTAACTATATTTACAACATTTTAATGTACAGAAAGTAAAATTTGCCTGTACCATTATTTCAATTTTTTTTCGTATTCTATGTAAACATCATCGATTGCATCAGATTTTGAATTTGGCTCATAAAGATAGCTACCCCGAGTTAGATATTGTAATAGACATAAGGAATTTAATTAATCAACTGAGCTTTTATACTCTGAGCTAAGATCAGTCTTAGCTGTAATTAATACCACGTCAGGCCCAGGACTAAAATCAATACACATTTTAAATTTATGACTAACTATGACTATTACCCTATACGAGGTTAAACAGGATTACTCAAAAATAAATGTAATTATTCCGGGTTTAACCGAGTGATTTTTTTTTAGTTTACCCTCCAACTGAATAAACATAATTCTGTCTTTTGTATCAAATTATTCTAATCTACGGAACCTCTCAACTTTAAACAAAAACATTCATTTAATATCTTAATTCAAACGTAATATAGGCGGTGGTCATAGAAACGGATACTAGGCGGTGACGGATTGCCTACTGATACTGACTGAAGTATTAATTTCGAGAATTAAAATATCTGAAGGTACACGTGTTCCTAACGTCACCTCTATTCGTAGTCCACTGCTTCACATCCATTTTGTTGGGAAATTCAACTAAGTCTCCTAATAATCCTCCTTGTTGAAGCATCAAAGTTTTTTTTTTAGTGGCAAATTAAGGTTACCTCTCTGGTATGGACTCTACTCGTATACTGTCATATCCGTAGTAATTGACGTTCTGCTTACACGAGGAAGACAGGCTCCGTTGACGGCAAAGGCGCTCATTATGCGGCTCGATTTTCATTTTAAACACCTTCATTTTCTCGTTACCACGTGATCGCTCCTATGTTACGAGTGATCTTTCATTTTTTTTCATTGCACATCAGGTATCTGAAACTTAGAACGGCAAAGCATAGTATATTCTTCGTACCTACATATCTATCAGCGTACGTTATTTTTAAAGACCATTGGAAAAAAAAGGGAGAAAAGAAAGAAAATAAATTGACTTCCAACAACTACATAAATAGTAAATTTATATCAGTTTTAAAGCAATACTTGGCGATTTAATAGAATATAGAATAGAATATTTCTTTCATAAAAATCGGTTACAAAAGTGTTACAAATTTCTAAATCACCATAGTCTACCGGTAATGCCGGTGTGCGAAATTATAATAAGTCTAGAAATCAGAAATACTTTTTTAAATAAAACCTTTTACAAGCCATTTTGACTCTACTGCCGGATCGGAAACACGGCCGCACTATTACAAGAAGATCTGGCGGAAGAAACTCAGCGGGTTTGTCATTTATTCGTATCTTTTTTTTAGTAAGATATTACAAAATGTTTAATTTGTAAGTATCTGATTGTTACAGTAAATATAAATCCCATGCTTTCCTGTTATCTAGATATTCAGATATTTTCTAGTAACCTTTTTTTTTCACAATTTTGTTTTAACACATTTTTTTTTTTTGAAATTGTCAACTGATAAATCTCTAACGGCATCAGGCAGCGTATTGTAAAAGCGTACACTTTGCCTACCCACCCATAAAAGAGTTGCTAATTCTGTGGAGTCGAGATACATGCACAGCAAGATGGGAGTGAATATCAATGTTCTTTTTAAATAAGCAAATATTTTTACGTACATACATCAAGTTTTCCAATATATACTGAGAAATTACAGTTAAAAAATTGATATTACAATATTCATAAAATCTTTTTATTTTTTTACTAACCAAGAAAAATGTATAAAAATGAGACTTACGAAATATAAAATCGATATATATATTTTATATTATATACTTTATATATATGTCACAATTAATATTGGTAATCTAGTTATTTAATTGAACCTTTAATTTATACAAATTTGAGGCTGTGGGTAATTTCACTTCTGATATTTAAGGAATACCCTACATTTGGCGATTAATATGCTAACACGATGTGCTATTTCACATGGACAACGGCCCTTTCTTTAAATGTTAGGAACTACCTTTACTAATTAAACCACGTAATCAATTATATTACATTTATATTTCTTTTCACATTGCTATTATCACTAACAACTAACAAGTAAGGACCTTATTTTTCTAAATATAACTTAATAAAATACATTACCTTAAATTACTTATGCACGCTCAAGAATGATCTCAATACTGTTACTTTTACAGTTTTCTGGAGGCCAACTGTTCGGCACGACTTGCTCTTTCGAGCGTCGTCGTCCAACTGCCATATCTTTAACAAGTTCTAACTGTCATCCCCACGTTTGGGGATACCAGTTAAAACAATAATTTTGCCTATTAAATATAATTTCGGGCAAAATCTTGCTCTATTAAATAAAACCTAACACTTAAGTGTTACAAATATTGTCGATTTGTTATTTCTTTGATCATCTATATTATACTTCTATAGGATTATCATATTTACATTAAATTTCAATTGTAATAATTTTGCCTTTTCTTTATGTTGATTTGTAACTTGTTTTTCATTTGACTAATTATTTCATTTAAAGTTCTAAGTAATTGTTTAATGTATTGTTCATTAATATTTATTTAATTTAATAATTTAATGTTTTATGTACACCATAATCAAGTAGCATTTACATAACACTTAGAATAAGCGCACAAATAGAGGGTCTTATTGCTAAAGAATGATTCTTCCAGACAACGAGTGGCAATATAATTCATTGTTTGCAGATTAGGGTGCACAAATTACAATACAGATTTAATAAACATATGTTACATAGAGAAATAAGTACCACAATATCTGTCTTGCATATCAACATAAATTAATCTATATCTATATATATTTATAATAATCAGTGCCATTTTTCGTTGTAATTTTATAACTCATTTCAGTATCTCGAAACACACCTACATGGTTTCGGCTATTTCTCTAAACAAGCACACCTACATGGCTTATTTTCAGTATATCTCGAAACACACCTACATGGTTTCGGCTCTTTCTCTAAACAAGCACACCTACATGGCTTATTTTCAGTATATCTTGAAACACACCTACATGGTTTCGGCTCTTTCTCTAAACAAGCACACCTACATGGCTTATTTTCAGTATTCTCGAAACACACCTACATGGTTTCGGCTCTTTCTCTAAACAAGCACACCTACATGGCTTATTTTCAGTATTCTCGAAACACACCTACATGGTTTCGGCTCTTTCTCTAAACAAGCACACCTACATGGCTTATTTTCAGTATTCTCGAAACACACCTACATGGTTTCGGCTCTTTTTCTCTAAACAAGCACACATGCATGGTTTATTTTCAGTTATCTCGAAACACACCTACATGGTTTCGGCTCTTTCTCTAAACAAGCACACCTACATGGCTTATTTTCAGTATTCTCGAAACACACCTACATGGTTTCGGCTCTTTCTCTAAACAAGCACACCTACATGGCTTATTTTCAGTATTCTCGAAACACACCTACATGGTTTCGGCTCTTTCTCTAAACAAGCACACCTACATGGCTTATTTTCAGTATATCTTGAAACACCTACATGGTTTCGGCTCTTTCTCTAAACAAGCACACCTACATGGCTTATTTGTTAATATAATTATATATTTATCCACATTTAGTGAAACATCTAGTTTGTTTTCTATTACCGTCACGAATTAATGATTGGCGCTATAATCAATGTTTGTCTCCAATCAGAGTAAACTTCTTTGAATAAAAATTGAATATATATAATATTCTGCGATGTCTACAATATTAGAACTCAAATAATTGAGTCGAGTGCTATTCGAAAGATCAAAATCGACGATCGTTTTGAAAATATACGACTGCGCAAAAACTGAAATACTCTAATTTTTTATAAGCTGCTCAAAAATCTATGCTTTGGTATAGAACACACAAATATATTTTACTTTACAGTGTAAAATTGAAATAACTTATTTCATCGAGCATACTATTCCACATATAGCAGGACACAACCATATTATTAAGACAACTGAACTTATGTAATTTTCGAACGCTCGAACTGCTTTTATATGTACTTTGAGTTTGCTATTAATATTAATTTTTAAACAATAACTCGGTTCTCAGAAATACTTATCAAACATGTGGGTAGTTTTAACAAAATACTATTACATTCCATCGGATGATACTGCGGCTACGATCATGTATTGTTTGTAGCTAGAAGTGACATGTAAATTATTTTAAATTTTTACTATCATTATTTTTTTTTGAAGATTTGATTATTTGTAACGAATAAACTCAAATGCTATCTTTGGGCATAAATTAATTATTCATGTTAAGGGTGTATAAAATGGATATAGGAATAACACGATCGGAGAGTAGCCCCGACCACGTGTTAAGCACAGGATGGGTACAGGAATAACACGATCGAAGAGTAGCCCCGACCACGTGTTAGGTACAGGATGGGTACAGGAATAACACGATCGGAGAGTAGCCCCGACCACGTGTTAGGTACAGGATGGGTACAGGAATAACACGATCGGAGAGTAGCCCCGACCACGTGTTAGGTACAGGATGGGTACAGGAATAACACGATCGGAGAGTAGCCCCGACCACGTGTTAGGTACAGGATGGGTACAGGAATAACACGATCGGAGAGTAGCCCCGACCACGTGTTAGGTACAGGATGGGTACAGGAATAACACGATCGGAGAGTAGCCCCGACCAAGTGTTAAAGATGTAAAGGATGGACATAGGAATATATTTATTCTTTTGATGTAATCACAATTACTATAGCGCATGTTGTTTTAAAATAACAATTTCTAATTCTAATCTAATTTATTTCAATTCTCATTTGACATTAATTTTTAAATCTATTCTGACTTCTTTTTTTTGAGTTCTATTGATTTCAAAAGTATTTAAACGTAATTTGTAATTTTATATAAAAATAAATATATATTTTTTTCTTTTTGCACGCCATTTATTCGGCAAAGCAGGCTCAAAGTACTTGTATTTATCATCACATGTAACCCTGATTTATTAATACGAAAAATGTACAATTTTGAATTTTGAATTATTTTATGCTATCGCACATTTTTTTAATATGCTTTTTAATAATCTACTCCCATAATATATTTATAATACATAATACATTATTGTATACAAGTGCTGGATTACCTTTGAAAACTTGTGGGCACACAGGTTACTTCCACGTCTGATTTTTCGTGAATAAAATATAATACAAGCTTGATATTTCGTTAATTTACTTCTTGCAGACTATTTTAACATTACAATTATCGACTTGGGTGTACACAAGTTGTCGAGCTCATGGCTCAGAACCGTCTGTCGCTAAAAATGAGGTCTCTCATATCGTAAGCCCCACTACGCGCCATCTTGCCGCGTTCTGTCCCGCCGTTTAGCTTTTACAACTTTAACCAATAGGAAGATGACGCCTAGTGTTGCCATATTTTGTCACTTATTCTAATATAACACAATTGAAACATATTCTTTTGATGAATAAAATCATTACAAACAAGTTAAATCATTACAAATTATATCATATCATGACAAAGAGAGATACTCAAATAGATATAACAGCTGAAGCTCAATAGCAATGGTATATTTTTTTAAGATTTACCAAATCGACGTGTGAAATTATACCTGAATTCAATCCAAGCAATCAGGCCCAAGATATTGCACGCTAGCTCAAGAAAGTCGACAAATATCGCTGGACAATATCGCAGGAAAAATTACACGAATTGATGTAACCCCAAAGTAAGCAAAATATTTGCTTGTGTTTTGGGTTTAGTCAACCATATTAATACTTGAAATACATATTTAAATGTTGTAATTTAAATAATAAACACCCACACCTAGAAATACAAACATATATGCTCATCACATAAATATTTGTCCTTGTTGGGAATCGTACCCGAGCCCCATTGATTAGTAGTTAAGTTCGCAAACCATTCGACCAAGGAGGCGGTTGATGTCCAATAATGGTTGGTATAATAGAGCATCCATTCATTTTTTACTGTTAGTGTTGTCCCATTCATTTAGTTACTGTGTTGGTCTGGACTCCCTTGAAGAATGGACCAGCTGCCGTTCTACCATACAAGTTGTAAAAGGCGACTGATTGGCTATACGTGTCATACTATCGCGACTACTAGATAGCAGACATTTGCAACGTCTCGCCCGGGTATTTGGTACCATCGCCTTACCTATTCCTGCCGCAATAGCGTCAGTAGTTGTCATTGTCGTGTTCCGGTTTGGAGAGTAATGTATTCGGTACACTTATGCATGTGGCATTTCCATCCCTATACACGATAAACAATTAAGATATTTGATATTTATAGGCGATGGTTTCACTTTCCCTCAGGAGAGCCATCTTCTTGTTTGTTATCTAATGATACAAAACATGTAGCAAGAAATTGACCACTTTACATACGAAAGGGCGATTGCTAGTTATTATAATTGTGAATGTTTTTCGCATATTTCATTATTCATTAAAGCAAAACGCCTTGTTGGAACTGAATTATATTTATTACTAGCTGACCCGGCAAACGTTGTTCTGCCTTTTACACTCTTAGTTTTTTTCTATATTTCATCACCTTTTAAACCTTCCCTGGACTTCTACAATTGATTCAAAACCAAAATTAACCAAATCGGTTCTCGAGTTTTAGCCAGACTAACGAACAGCAATTGATTTTTATATAAATAGATGTACTTGTATAACTCGCTTTGTGCAGACTTAGCACTAGGCAATTTTATCACAGAAAATGTATCGGCCTCTTGAGATTCACAAAACACTTTGATCATGCAGCAAGTTGCGAGTCTTAATGGGAAAATTGCGAAATAAATTCACCTATAATAAATGTTTGTCTTCATTTTTCAGTCATAAATTCGAAGTGATGGATTTCTTTGTGCTGATTCGTGTTGCTTTTTAGAGTTTCGTAGTGTATAAGGACTCCTTATAGATTCATCATATGCTTCCATCTGTCCGAAGCTTAGCTCTGAGATTGTTAGTACTAGAAAGCTCTTAGTATCGCCACAGTACCGACAAAGTGGTGTATTAAAGTATTGAATATATTTTTAACAACAAAATAAATCGACGAACGGTCAAAGGTTAAAATCAGTGAGTGATTAATTAACTAATCTCTTTTTTCATACCCATTTTGAATGATTTTTTTCAAAAATTATATGAGATTACTTTTGGGGCATATTTTATTCATTGAAAGAAGAATTAATTAAATTGTATCACTCTGTAAAAAGATATGCGTGGTCGTCCATTACATCAGTGAGTGTACACTCTGATTGTAATCAGTCATCCCTTGTTTACGTACTCCTAGGTGTTGAATTCAAAAATTATTAAATGGGACCACTCTAAAGATATATATATATATATATATATATATATATATATATATATATATATATATATATATATATATATATATATATATATATATATATATATATATATATATATATATATATATATATATACACGCGAATTTAGAAATTAAATAACGGTTTGGAGCTAAATAGTACTACGTTGATTCAGACAATGGTATCGTAAACGATAACAGATCGTGCATGATGACACGTGTACTTAACATTAATTAACAAATATTGTAAAGGTTGTTTCAAGTTTTGTATAATATATTAGCTGGACCCGTGACTTCATTCACGTAAAAAAAATCTAAAATAAAAGTAGCCTAAGTTACTCCTTATTATATCAGACTTTTGCCAGAAAAAGTTCACTTAAAATCAGTCCCATCGTTTTAGAGATTGACCGGAACAACCGACAGACAGACAAAAATGGTAAAAAATGTTATTTTGGTATATGCACCATGTATACATCCATATGCATTTTGTAAAAAGCGGTTATTTTATATTATATATAGACACTCCAATTTTATTTATTTGTATAGATGTTGGGTTTCTATAATCAACGGTCCGTCATTGAGCGATACATGTAATCTATAAAGGTTCCGTTTTGTCCTTTTAAGATATGAAACCCTTAAAATAATAAATAGACTTTGGTTAAAGTTCAGTAGCTGTTCAAACCTACCGTCCCATCAACAATAAGGAAACTAATCGAACTATGTTACACCAACTTTGGAATTGATATTTCTTGCCATCAGAAGAACTGATTATTTGTTTTCTTCCCGACTCCAAGGAAAGTAATATATCAAGTATGCGCATAGAAACGGATGTTTGTAATATTTTTGTTATTTATTATTACCAAGAAAACTGCACATATGACAATTATTAAAATATTAGATATAAATGGCCATAATTGTGATAAAAAGATTTCTTTTATATCATAAGATAGCAAACAATGAGATAGCTCTCCTGATGATATCATCGCCTATAGACACTAAAGTTGTTAATGGTGCGTTGCTATCCATGTGGCGGGTTGTCTATATAAATATTACCCAACAAACTGGAACACAACAATATCAAGCATTAACGTTATTGTGGCAAGAATAAGTAAGGCATTTGTACTGAATACCCGTCGTCGTACGTCGGCGAGACGTTAAGAACTCTATCACCAAGTGGCCACGATGGTCGTGATATGTATATTGCCCTCTTAATTTAATCGACCGTAAGTGCATGTTAGGTACAACAGAGAATTTATTTTCAACGCTACAAAAATTTAGTTAATTCAACATTTATTTCATATCTTTATAGATTTTTTGTAGCGTCAAAAATAATGGTGCAAATTTTTGGGCGCGATTTTCTCTGTTGCACCAAACATGCACTTACGGTCGACCAAATTAGCAGGGCAGTATGGTTTTACGACCGCCTTTTACGATCTGCCCGGTAGAACGGTAGTTGGTCTATTTTTCAAAGGAGCCCAGAACAACGCGGGGAAAATGGTAAGATTCTGGTTAATGTAAATGATAAGGATCATCTATTGAGTAAAATTATTGCTTTTATTAGTAACAAGCTTTTGACTTTTGTTAATTGACTTGCGATCTAGATTGGTTCTCGAGAAAATTCTTATTACAGAGATTGATTCGTAATTGTATTAGTATGTGGATAAAGTAAAATCGATCGATTTCAACTAATGGATTGGGTGTTTCATATAAATGGTTAAAGGGCAAAGCACACGACTGCAAAGTTGTTATAAAAACCGTATAACTTTGGAGTGCTTTTAGCATAGAAGAAAGCAGACCGCTCATATACAAGTTTTTTTTTATATCATAAGATAGCAAACAAGCAGATGGTTCTCCTGATGGAAAGAGTCAACCATCGCCTATAGACACCAAAAATGTTAATGGTGCGTTGCGACAAGCACTGACGTTATTGCGGCAGGAATAAGTAAGGCGGTGGTACCAGACCCGGGCGAGACAATGCGGAACTCTACCACAAGTGGGGGGACAGCGTGATTACAGCGTTAGAGAAACTACTTTTAACTACTATCCTAAGGAAAATTAATCGTCTTGTTCTGCGTCATTCTATGCTCACCACAACGCTATTGTATGAAAGCGCGATCAGAATAGAATAGTGTTGGATCCCACTATAGGACAATCTTCATCGAGCTGGTTAATGGATGAAAAGTATTTCATGTCCAATAAAATCTATATTATATATATAAAAATCAATTGCTGTTCATTAGTCTCGCTAAAACTCGAGAACGGCTGAACCGATTTGGCTAATTTTGGTTTTGAATTAATTGTTGAAGTCCAGGGAAGGTATAAAAGGTGAGAAAACGTAGAAAAAATAGGAGTAGTTAAAAAGGCAGAACAACGTTTGCCGGATCAGTTAGTTTATCAATAAATATATTGCTAATGGGTTGACTACATAATTTTAGTCTAGAATATGATTAATTAACAATTTTTTTTAATGTCACTGGCTTGGTTATAGATTCTATGCCAATCTAAAGTATGAAGCCTATGCAAACGTTACGTTGACTAGATTTTTTCCCGTGACAACTGTTATGTAAGCAGGTTACTAGTATCTATTTAATTGTTTATACCTGCCTGCCCAAAGTTGTGACAGGCAAAAAACCGGCCAAGTGCGAGTCGGATTCGCGCACGAAGGGTTCCGTACCATCATCTAAAAAAGCGGCAAAAAAATTATGTTTATTGTATGGGGGGTCCCCCTTAATATTTTTTTTAGTATTTGTTGTTATAGCGGCAACAGAAATACACAATTTGTGAAAATTTCAGCTTTCTAGCTATCACGGTTTATGAGATACAGCCTGGTGACAGACAGACAACGGAGGCTTAGTAATAGGGTTCCCTTTTTACTTTTTAGATACGTAGCCCTAAAAATAGTCAACCTAACGTTTGCATATTCTATAGGCTTCATTATTTCTATAGGTAAGGAATTTGTCTATTAACCAAACCAGTGAAATTAACAAAAAAATCTGGGCTGAAATTTTTAGTCAACAAATTCGAAATATATTTATTGACATATTTAATTGGATGTAAAACACTTTTCATCTATTAACCTGCTCAGTGAAGGTCGTTCTATAGCGGGATCTTAGACTAAAGAGGCATGAAGGCAGATGTGACGCGGTTGTAATGAGGGCATACGAAAAATCCGAGCGCATCTCTCGCGGATTACTTTTTATATTTATACATTTTATATATTTGTGATACTAAAGTAAGATAGAGCATGTGTACGAAAAACAACATCGGTGTAAAAATACGCCGTTGTTTCAAACATATTGTAAGAATGTCTAACGAAATAATAACAAAACATATATATCTATACATATAATAAAATCGTAGGAAAGTCAAAACTGCACATAGAATATTTTTTTAAAAGAATACTTGGGGCGTGATCTACAATCAGTATCGAAGCAAAAATATAGTTTTTAGAATTCATGTCTGTTTGTTTGTTAGTCTGTATGTATGTCCGGGGTAAACTCAAAAGTACTGCATGGATTAACTTCAAATTTCGCATGTTTGCATGTTTATTACTAACAGGTCGGGTCAACATATAGGCTACTTATTATCACGCTATCACCTACGGGGGAAGTGCTGTGCGGAGTAAACGAAGTCCGCACGGACGAAATCGCTGGCAACAGCTAGTATAAAACGTAAATATGAATGATAAAGGCATCGAGGGAGATAAGGCCTGATATAAGCCTTTGTTTAATATCATAAGATAACAAAAAATCCGCCAAGTTCGAGTCGGGCTCGCGCAAGAATGGTTTCGTACCATTATAGTAAAAAAATACGAAAAAACATATTTACTGCATGGGGACCCCCCTTAATATTTTCATTTTTTATTTTTATTATTTGTTGTTATAGCTTTCTAGCTATCTCGGTTTATGAGATACAGCCTGGTGACAAACAGACAGACGGACAGATAGACAGTGGAGGCTTAGTAATAGGGTTCCGTTTGACATTTTAGGTACGGAATCCTAAAAAAGCAGATGGCGCACGTGATGTACAGAGGCAACCATTGCCTACAGACAGGATATTAATTGTACGTTGTTATGCGGGTGGCAAAGTTTTAATGCCACTTGCATAAGTTTACCAGTTACCTTACCCTTCAAATAAGAATATGACATGACAAGCATTGACGCTATTGCGGCAGGAACAGTTAAGGCGGTGGTACCACATACCCGAGCGAGATGTTGCGGATCACTACCACCTAGTAGTCACGACGGTAGTGAGTCGTTACACCCATAGCTAATCGTTCACATTTTCTAACTTGCTTGGCAAAATGCAGTTGGTCTCTTCTTCAAAAGAGACCTGAAATAGGACTGGAGAAATTAATCGATTGCTCTCCAAGGGTCATATTAAGAGTCTCCGAAACCGATCTGTCTGCATGGAGAATTATGAATATAGCATTTTAATATTGAATTTAATTATGAATATATAGGAACCAAAGCAAATCTGTCTGGATCGTAATATTTGTATTCAATTCTATGTCCCTATGTTGTAGAACTAATGTTAAGATATATACCTGGCAGGATAGCAGAGAGTCACAATTGCAGTTAGCCTCAGTAAGTATTTTTACTTTTTACATTTATGACAAAAAAGTAAAAAACGATTAGTTTCATAGCGTAGTAATGTATTGTTAGCAACTGCGCTTAACGACATGTACTAACTGGCCAGATGTGTGGTGCACCTGTGTTATGCACCTGTTATTGTGAGATAATGACGTCATAACAACGATGGCCAAAATATATAACGATGAATGATATAACTAAGCGGGAATAACATGTTTTAGATTCATTGTAATTCTATCGCTTCTTGAAGGCATTCAAAATCTGTCCAAACTCTGTCCAAAAATTATACAGTGCGTGCAAAAGTGATTCAAGTGTTTTATTCGGGCAAATTGCTTCGCGAAAACTTGCCGCAGATTAAAACTACGTCTGTACAAGCCCTAAATAGACTGTATCTTACATTGAAAGGAGAAATATACTAATTGACACATCAACAAATTAACGTCTATTTTCTAGACTGAGCGAAGTATCCTCATAGATAAAATAAGCTTCTTCATAGTTATGAAATAATTCGTATTTACTTGTATCACCTTAAGGTAAATTGGTCTCATTCGTTACATATCTTATATATATATATATATATATATATATATATATATATATATATATATATACGTGAAGCAAAAACTTTGTTCCCATTTTTAAGATTCCGTACCCAAAGGAACCTTTAAGAGGGCTCCTATTACTATGACTTATCTGTCCGTCTGTCACCAGACTGTATTTCGTGAACCTTGATTGCTAGATATTTTCACAGATGAGGTATTTCTGTGGCCGCTGCAACAACAAGTATTAAAAACAAAATAAAATTATTATTTAAGAGGGGTTTAAATAAATATTTAAATATTTTTAAAATATTTAATCCCATTCCCATACAATAAATTTAGTTTTTTGCAATCCTTTTCTTGATCTTAATGACGACAACTGGTAGACGCTTGAAATATTCAAGAATATATATATTTATAGAAACTGATCTTTAGATTTAGTAGATTAACATGGGTCGATATAGTTTTTCATACAAACTTTTAGCTCTTTAGGGTTGATGTTTTAAAAAAGTTAACCTATCTTTTAATCTTTAACTATCTTCATTAAAATCGGTTTAGTAGTTTAGCCCTGAAAGCGTAACAAACAAACAAACTGATTTTCACATTTATAGTGCTAGTTTTTACACCCGTGTTGGTCAAGGTTTCCTTTGAACAAAATAGCATTGGCTATTCTGCTATGCAATATGAGAGCCAAACGATTGGCTGATTGTTGAGGAAACGAAAAAAAAAGAGGAAGAATAAAAAAAACGATTTTTTAATTTTTAACTATATAAGTATATGATTTAGAACTTATACTAGCGAAAACTTTAGAAACAACAAAAAATATCTTTTTTGTTTTCTTTTTTTTGTCTTTTTATCTGGTTTTTTATATCTGAAACTAGCTGACCCAGCAAACGTTCTTTCGCTATATTAATTACTTGTATTGAATATTTTGGTGGAATCCTCGAGAGGGGAGGGGGGGAGGTAATTGAGATAATTATTATCCTATCTTTTAAGTTGGACCAAATAGTAGATATCTACAAAATCACATTGAAATCGGTTCAGAAGTTTCGGAGTCCATCACAGATCACCAACGTGACGCGTAATTAAAAAGATTAACGAGTTTTAATGCGATTTTCACTAGAATAGCAAGAAATATTAATGTAACGTCAAGACAAAGTTAACTTCATTACTAGATGGTACAGTTCCACATGTGTTCCCCAAGTATTTGGGAACAGCCGCCTTAACTATTCCTGCCGAAGTAGTGTCAATGCTCGTTATTGTCATGTTCCAATTTCAAGGCTGAGGTAGCCAGTCGACTTATATATGTAGTATTGGCATCCCGCCACACGAATAACAACGCACCATTAACATCTTTGGTGTCTGTAGGCGATGATTTCTCGTCCCATCAGGAGAGCCATCTGCTTGTTTGTTATCTAATGATATAAAAAAATGGTCGTGTTCCAATTTGGAGGCTAGGGTATCTTGTAAACTTATGCAAATGGCACTAAAACTTCGATAAACGATAGCAACGCACCATTAACATATTTGGTGCCTTTACGCGAGTGTGGTCTCTTTCTAAGCCGGAAATGTAATTCCAAAAAGACAAAGTTGCGGATAAAGTTTAGTATAAAAACAGTACTTCAAATAGTCCTCTCTTTTAAAGAAAAGAAAAAATATTTCCACGTTGATTAATGTTAATAATAGCGACGCATAATAACAATACTCGCCATTAAAGACCCCGTAAACCTGTTAACCTTATCAAAAATACATATATCTTGAAAAAAATCAGGTTTAATTTAGTCGAAGTAACATTCGCACGATATATTAACTTGTCATGGATGTCGCACAAGTTGTAAGTTATGCGACAATCGCGTGCGTCTGAGTGCTGGATTTATGGGGAGGGTTATGGTAATTGGATGGGGGTTATCCGTTATGAAGAAGAGTTCGGTTCGATAAACCGAAGTGTATTTTAAATTTAACTGTACTAATATTACAAAGATTTGTCACCTCTGTCAGAGTATACTGGAGACTAACAGTAGTCAATCTACATACATGTGATATTCGAGCAACGCATGAATAAACACATCTCACGGACGCGATATCTCGGAATGGTTCGGTACAGTTTGTTCCGCACCAGTCCGAGATATCGCGTCCGTGAGTGGTGTCTATGTGTGCTATGCTCGAATATTACTTGTATATAACATTGACTTCTATTAGACTCTAGTATTCTGTGCCTCTGTGGTCTAATGGTCCGGTGTCGGTGTTGACTACATAAGGTCCCGGGTTTAATTTCTCGAGTTGGGCAAATTCAAAAATTTTTTCAGTTTATGATAAAAACACGTTGCTCAGGATTGAAAAGTGTCCGGTTGGTGATAAGCTTGCCACTTATCATATTGCGGGACTTAAGTATCTTCGGCTGGTAATCGGTGCCCTGGTTGTACCTCTGCCTCCGTTTCAGGGATCCGGGCGTGAAGATACTTTTAAAATATTATAAAGAGGAAAAAAATGTATTATTGTATGTTTGTAACGAATAAACTCAAAAACTATTAAACCGATCTTAAAAATAGAAGTTGGATTTATCTAATAGAAATTTCATTTTTATTTTTCATGTTATCAAAATATCTATAAAATTGAGTCATTTCATAAATAAAACAAAAATCGCATTTTTAAGTTACTGAAACTTACGTAGGACCCGTCGATATGCAAAATAAGCAATGCAAAATAAACAGCTGATTCGAGAATTTCGTGAGTGCGATGAGTGGGAGCAATGTACGCTTTACGTTGCATGGCGTAATATAAGAAAAAATCATAAAACGTAAATTTTGCATTTCCCACAAAAAAAAGAAATTGCCATTAATTCTAGAACATATAAAGGGTATATTTTCTTAATTTCACGGTACACCGTCCCTTACATGCTGTATATAGACATAAACAAAACTTATAACACTCCCGGTTTTTGCGTCGGGGATTATAAATGAGAAATGACTCTAGTCTACGAATGAATGGTATGAGTAATGAAAAACCCTGTCTGGATTTTTGTTACATACTGCATATATATTGCATATTATCGTCACTAGCTGACGTCATAGGTGCAATTCACACTGACCGACTTGCATCGGCCTGCGTCGGAATGATCTGCCTCAGCGCGCGTACACAAGGCGTATACAACGAACTCTGACGCATCCGTTGCGTCGCGGAGTTCGTGCGGAGTGGTACAATGTTGTACAGAGCAGTTTGGAGTCCTCGGGAACGAGACAGAGAGACAGAGTCATGTTAAGTGTGAGCAAGACAGGTAGTGACGCCACTTATTGGTATTGGCACACGTACTAGTTACTACAGATAAGTACGCAACTCTCCTTCGTTTACTACGCATCTTTTCGTATTCGCTGGTGTTATTTGTGTTCTTGCTCGCACTTAAAATGACTGTGTGGCGCGCGCGAAGCCATTACTACATTTCGTCTAGGTCGGTAAAATCGCTAGGCATAATGTACTCGAGCGGCCGGCCTAGGTGTGGCGTCGCGATGTTTCCTTTCACTTTTAATTTCAACTAGTTAAAAACTGCATCCGAGCCGAGAGGCTGCGCGCGCGCTTGCTAAACAGCCTCTTCGTTCTTGTGTCGCGAAATTATTATATTCAGTATTTTTTATAATATATATTTTTGTGCATGTCTTTCTATACTTTTTCTATCTGTACTTTCTTGTTCCTATGTGTAAATGTGCCTTCTGTGATAATTGACAAAATATACCGTTTTGCACGTGATATTTCGTTTGAGTTACCTATAATAAACAATTTCCTTTCGTTATAAAATTAGAGTAGTGATACAGAACTACAGTGGTGACCTGTACGAACACTCGCAGTGAATTTATCAAATTGGTACGTACTTTTGTGATTTTAAAATTTAAAAAATGGCTACCGACGGAACAAAAGACCAAGTGAACCGTGTTAGTGTTAAAGTGCCACCGTTTTGGCCGAACGAACCGGCATTATGGTTTCTCCAACTAGAGGCACAGTTTGCGTTGGCAAATATAACTTCTGATGCGACGAAATATTATCACGTTACTTCAAACTTGGACTTTAAATATGTATGTGAAGTGAAGGACGTCATATCAAAACCACCCGCAGAAAACAAGTATGAAAAAATAAAATCCGAATTAATTTCACGTTTGTCGGCTTCGCAAGAACAGCGCGTAAGGCAGTTACTGACTCACGAGGAATTAGGAGATCGGAAGCCGTCTCAATTCCTCCGCCACCTACAGGATCTGGCCGGAGCAGAGGTTCCTGATGATTTTATACGTTCGTTGTGGACTAGTAGGTTACCAAACCACATCCAGGCCATCATAGCAGCCCAGGTTGATTTACCTCTGGATTCCGTGGCACAGATTGTAGATAAGATTCACGAAATTTCGCCGCAGCTTAGCGGTCAGGTAGCTGCAACTTCAACATCAAGTTCCACGTTATCAACAGGGTGTTCATCGTCGGACATTGAAAAACTCACCCGCCGTATAGATGATCTGTCACGACAGGTGTCAGAGCTTTCCACGTTTTCTCGCTCTCGCTCTCGCTCAAGGAGTGGAGGCCGCGCACCGCGCTGGCGACAACGGTCCCGGAGCCGCTCTAGTGCTGGCTCGGGGCAATGCTGGTACCATCGACGCTTCGGTACTAAAGCGACAAAGTGTCGCCCTCCTTGCTCGTTTTCTCAGGGAAACGGAGTAGGCAGTCAGTGAAGACGGCGACGCGTGACTGTCATAGTGTAGCTAGTGGCCGTGTGTTTGTAACAGACCGTAAGACCAAAGTGCAATATTTGATTGATACAGGCTCTGATTTGTGTGTATATCCGCATAAATTTATTCGCGATAAAAAATTTGTTAAAACTGACTATAAATTATTTGCAGCTAATGGTTCTACTATTAATACTTTTGGTTGGCTAAATTTAACGCTTGATTTAGGCCTTAGACGCTCATTTAATTGGCGTTTTGTAATAGCTGACGTCACAAAACCTATTATAGGTATAGATTTTTTATCGCACTATAATTTGCTAGTCGATGCAAGACATAACCGCTTAGTTGACAATATTACACTGCTTACTGCTACTGCTAGGCCTGCTTCAAATGCTTTGTGCCAAATAAAATCTGTTACAGGTACCTCCCGATATCACAGCTTACTTTCACAGTTTCCCGACATCACTCGTCCACAGGGAGACCTGTCCAAGCGTGAAGTTAAGCACAACACCCTCCACTATATCCGTACAACCCCTGGTCCACCGGTATACAGCCGCCCTCGTCGGTTGGCACCGGACCGACTCCGCATTGCAGTTAAGGAGTTTGAAGAGTTGGTAAGAATAGGTATCGCCAGAAGATCTGATAGCCCATGGTCTTCGCCATTACACTTGGTACCTAAAAAGAACAATGAATGGCGACCATGTGCCGATTATCGTGCGTTAAACGCGCGCACTATACCTGATCGATACCCTGTTCGCCACATTGGTGATTTTGCTCACAACCTTTCTGGCTGCACTGTTTTCAGCAAAATCGATTTAATAAGGGCTTATAATTTTATTCCTGTCAATCCATGCGACATACCAAAGACAGCCATCACAACTCCATTTGGAATGTTTGAGTTCCCATTCATGAGATTTGGTCTTCGTAATGCGGCTCAAACATTCCAAAGATTTATGGATGAAATACTTAGAGACCTAGAATACTGTTATCCGTATATTGATGACATTTTAGTGGCGTCGCAGAACGAGACGCAGCACCTGGAACACCTGCAACATGTTTTTCAACGCCTACAGGATCACGGTCTCATGATTAACACTTCAAAGTGTGTTTTCGGTGAGTCACAAGTTGAATTTCTTGGTTATGTAGTATCAGCAGCTGGTACCAAGCCCCTTCCACAGAAGGTAATGGTGATTCAGAACTTCCCGCCCCCTAAAACAATTAAGGAGCTTCGAAGATTTTTGGGTATGACTAATTTTTACCGACGTTTTATCCCAAACGCAGCAAAAATCCAGGCGCCATTACACGAACTTTTATCTGGTCCAGCTGTTAAGCCAAACACACCCATCACCTGGACTAGTGAACTTGAAAAGGCATTTAACACCTGCAAGGCTAGTCTCGCTGAAGCTACGCTTTTAGCCCATCCAAACCCGACAGCACAATTGACCTTATGGACTGATGCGTCAGACAATGCGATTGCGGGCGTTCTACAACAGAACGTAGACTCTGTATGGCAACCGCTCAGTTTCTTCTCGAGAAAGCTCAACACGGCTCAGAAGAAATACAGTCCATTCGACCGAGAGCTGTTGGCTATTTATGAGGCTGTAAAGCATTTTAGGCACATGGTAGAAGGCAAGTGCTTTACCGTCTATACTGACCACAAACCCATTGTCTCTGCATTTCGTAAAGCTTCAGAGAACTGCTCGCCACGTCGATTCCGATATTTTGACTTCGTGTCACAGTTCACTACGGATATAAGGCACATTTCAGGCGAAGATAATGTGGTTGCAGATGCTCTTTCTCGCATTGACACCATTTCAAACATCATAGACTTTGACGCATTAGCCTTAGCACAAACGTTTGACAATGAGCTACAACATATCCTACATAGCAAAACTTCTTCACTCAACCTGCAGAAAATAGATATTTCTGGGTCTGGTAAGACGCTATTTTGTGATATGTCATGTTCTACGCCACGTCCTTACTTGACTTCTGACTTTCGTCGACAGGCATTCGAATGCCTCCATGGACTAAGCCATCCAGGAGTGAAGGCCACTGTTAAACTTGTAACTGAAAAGTTTGTGTGGCCCAATATTAAAAGAGACTGTCGCATCTGGACTCGTAGTTGTCTCTCATGTCAACGCTCAAAAGTTGCACGACATACTAGATCTCCGGTACATCATTTTGTTCCTCCGTCGAACAGATTTTGTCATGTACACATAGATCTTATAGGTCCATTGCCCCTGTCACATGACTATAAATACTGTCTAACTGCCATAGACAGATTTACACGTTGGCCAGAAGTTATATCGCTTCATGACATCAAAGCTGACACAGTGGCAAATGCATTTGTCACTGGTTGGATATCACGTTTTGGTTGTCCTGACAAGATAACAACGGACAGAGGCAAACAATTTGAGGCATATTTATTTAAAGAACTTTCACGTTTAATCGGCTTTCAGCATTTACGGACGACAGCGTATCACCCAGCTGCAAACGGTTTAGTTGAAAGATTTCACCGACAGCTTAAAGCTGCGATCACCTGTCACGCAAATGATGATTGGGTTGAAGTTCTACCCCTAGTTCTACTTGGCATACGCACGGCTTGGAAGGAAGACATAAAGTCTTCTTCAGCCGAGTTAGTATATGGAGAGACCCTGCGTTTACCTGGTACGTTTTTCCACTCTAATCCTGCACAGGTCGTAGACTATGCAGATTTTATTTCTCGTCTGCGCGAAAATATGCGTAAGCTTAAGCCTACTCCTGTATTTCATCATGGCACACCTCCAGTATTTGTAAGCAAAGACCTACGAACATCAGCACAAGTTTTTCTTCGCCAAGATGCTGTTCGCAAACCCTTGCAAGCGCCATATGCTGGACCGTTTAATGTTTTAGAACGCGGAGATAATTTTTTTAAGATAGATATAAGAGGTAAACCTGCCACTGTTTCTTTAGATAGGTTGAAACCAGCATATGTGCTTCGCGATACCGAACCTGAAGTTTCCACGCCGGCGAAACCAACGCTACCACTGGTTTCGCCTACTGACCAAATACGTAAGTCACGGTATGGACGTCAAGTTCGTTTTCCAAATTTTTATCGACCGTAACGGTCTCCGGGGGGGCTGATGTGGCGCGCGCGAAGCCATTACTACATTTCGTCTAGGTCGGTAAAATCGCTAGGCATAATGTACTCGAGCGGCCGGCCTAGGTGTGGCGTCGCGATGTTTCCTTTCACTTTTAATTTCAACTAGTTAAAAACTGCATCCGAGCCGAGAGGCTGCGCGCGCGCTTGCTAAACAGCCTCTTCGTTCTTGTGTCGCGAAATTATTATATTCAGTATTTTTTATAATATATATTTTTGTGCATGTCTTTCTATACTTTTTCTATCTGTACTTTCTTGTTCCTATGTGTAAATGTGCCTTCTGTGATAATTGACAAAATATACCGTTTTGCACGTGATATTTCGTTTGAGTTACCTATAATAAACAATTTCCTTTCGTTATAAAATTAGAGTAGTGATACAGAACTACAACTGTGTCTCTTTGTCTCGTTCACACATTTGCGTCCATGTGTCATAAGTGTAACTATCTGTCTCGCTCACACTTTATGGAATGTCTCTGTCCATTTCACTTAAACCACGCTGTGGCCATTAGGAACACTTTGGGTACACTAGAATCGTTTTTCGTAAGTTCAAAGAAATTGTTAAAAACAGACTTAGTTTAACAAAAAAATTTTTTATGGCCGATCTAAGAAATAATGGAGTAAATATTATATCACGTTAGAATACTTATTAAATGCGCTAACTTTTAAAGTTTTTAAGTTGTATAAAAGACAGTCCGGTTAAGTAGTGCGAAAAATTAACTTTGAAAACTTGGTTCGGTATAAAATTATATTTTCCTTCAAGCTGGAGTAATCGGTACAGGGTTTAGGGTTATAGTTTAGAGAAGCACTATTCAGGATAATGTAAAAGAAAAAAAATTGGCAAAAAGTAAATATTTGTAGCAACAGGAATGAAAAATGTTACATTGTGTACACTTTCTCAAATAAAAAAAAATACCATAATTTCAAAAATACATGATTAAGATTTTTTTATTTTTTTGATAACTGGTACGGGCTTACTTATCAGAAAGTTTCAGCTTGACGTCGACTTTTGGGACAACCCGTATATTCATTTATTTTTAATATATCTTATAAATGACTATTAAATTTTTGCACTTCTTTCCTATATAAATTTTAACTGTGCCAAATTTCATACTGGAACCTGTGATGTACAAAAAGGGAATAGATTTTGTTTCATATACAATAATATACAGATTTTTTTGCATGTAATAATTATGATAGGATAAGAGATTTTATTTTTTTATTAATTCTTAATCCTATCAGAGCTTATATGAGAACAGGCTTGTGTGCACTAAGTTGAATCGGATATATTGTGGTTTCTAATTCAAAAATTCAAAATTCAAAAATATTCAAAAAATTCAAAAATATTTATTTCATACAACAGCTTTTACAATGGTTTATAAATGCTTAATAGCTACATTTACAAATCGTGCTTATTTATGAGAATTACCAGAGGTTTCCGAACTAAGCTAGGCCTGTATCTCGGGTAACCAGTTTTATTTTGGTAATGATTAATTATTAGGTATGGAGATAACAAAAAATTAAAATATTTATTTTAAAGAAAAGAATTTTCCCCGTGTTGATCCTGGGCTACTTTGTAGAATAGGCCAACTGTCGTTCTGCCAGGCAGGTCGTAAAAGGCGACCGATTTTCTATGCGAGTCACTACCATCGTGGCTACTAGGTGGTAGAGTTCTGTATTGTCTCGCCCGGGTCTGGTACCACCACCTTACTGATTCCTGCCGCAATAGCGTCAGTGCTAGTCATTGCCGTATTCCGGTTTGGAGGGTAAGGTAAACTTATGCATGTGGCATTAGACCTCGCCACAAAATAGCAACGCGCCATTAACATCTTTGATGTCTATAGGCAATGGTTGACTCATTCCATCAGGAGACTCATTTGCTTGTTTGCTATCTTATGATACGAGTATAAAAAAGTAAACATTAATTATATTATTAGGATATAATTTCGACCAAAATAGACATTAAGTCATGTGACAGGAAAGGCAAATCTGGAAGTGTTACTTCCTTGGATTAAGGAAATTATGTTTCTTCACATCTTGTTAAAACATCTTTTGTTTCTGACATTTTCGTAGAAACCACAGAATATGTAATGTATGTATATAAAATAAAACATAATAATCCAGAGCATTTTCGCGGTAAATAAATTTAAAATGTGAATTTTTATTATAGTATCTTCACGCCCGTATCCCCGAAGGGGTAGGCAGAGGTACAATAAGTGCACCCACGATTAGCCGAAGATACTTGGTCCCACAAATGTGATAGGTGGCAAGCCTATCGCCAACCGGGCACTTTCCAATCCCGGGCAACTTTGTGTTTATCAGAAAACTGAAAAAACACTATTTTTTATTTGCCCGACCCGGGAATCGAACCCGGGACTTCATGTGGTCAACGCCAACGCTGGACCACTAGACCATAGAGGCGACGATTATTTATTATTATTATTTTATTATAGATGTACGATTTAAAAAGAAAATAAAAATGTAGTTTTTTGGTCAATATTACTTTATGGGGTAAAGTATTAAACAGTTTTTCAATTTTAGGCAACTAGCCTATTTAAGCCATTTTAGTGAAATGGTTTTATGGTGACAACTCCTGGCCTACGTTGATATAACATTTCATTCATTCGACAGAGCGACGCGATGGTTGAAATAATTCGAATGATGGAACTCGATTGATTTACTTTGGTTTTACTTAACTGTGGTTGTATTTTGTTTTACTAACTCTAACTATATGTTTGTTTCTGCATCAACCATTGTAAGACATTCCTCGGAAACTACGGCATCTTGCGAATAAATGTTGAATAAAGAGTAGGTGATTTTGTTTTCAAAATCTGGGCCGTTTCTTTTACTTTATGCTCTGAAGCTCAAATATTCATGTGAACTGCATAAATTGTAAACAAACTGTAATTTCATTAGTGTTTTAATAAATACATTTAAACTTAAAATTCACTGATAAATATCATACATATAAAATTTTCAACTTTATGCAAAATATTATTTTAATATATCAGAATGGAAATTAAACGTGTACAACTGTCCAATAATTATTTGTTCGACTCGAAATAGTCAAGTGTAAAATAATATTGTTCAATCAATTTCCGCTCTGTTTACTTAATCAAGATATGGTATTGCTGTGATTTTTCGGCTCATCGGACGAGTGGTTAATGAATACGCCTATAATATTAATCGAATGAGGCTTAGTTCAATTTCTGTTAGATAATTGTTAGACCGTGCTCCCAGAACATTTTTTTTATTAATAACAAGCTGAATTTTTGTGAACAGCTTTGTTTTAAAGAGACTCCCATCTTTCTCTTCGAAAAATCTCAAATCGAGTAACTAATAAAAGTAGGTAAAAGTAGGTGGCCACGTGTCCGATCCGGTAGTAACACAAAAAATGTTGACTCGTCAAAAGTGCCTGTAAAGGATAATTTGATGTTTAAAAATATTTTGACTATGACTTTGAAAAAAAAATAATTGCAGCCGTATAAACTACAACTTTAGAGCGGTGAAATAAGAAGTTTCCACTTTAAATGCAGAATAAAGTTACTCTTAAATTACAATAATAATTACCGAGCTATTTTGAGAAAATTAATTATTTGAGAAAATCGTTAAATTTCATAATTGAGAGGACTCATCAGAAAAACCATTGAATGAGCAGATCTAAAGAATTTTTGTGTTTTTCATAAAATAATCAAGCTGTTTAAGTAGAAACCTAATAATTTTTGTTAAACAATATTTTTTCTTCACCAAACTAGCATGTTTCAAGCCCCTTTACTTTATTAGTTACCCAATTCAAAAGTTTTCGAAGAAAGAAAAGATGGACGTCTCGTCAAAACGAAAATTTAACAAAAATTCAGCTTGTTATTAATGAATAACCAGCTATGTGTGATAAGCATCATTAGATAATTATGTTTCTGGGACTGTATTTTATTAAACTATTTGTACCTTGAGTCTAGAGATTAGAAAGCATTATATAAAGGAACCTTTGCAAAAGCGTCCAGCTGTCTACTAAAAATATAGTTTCAAAATGGCGCTGTTATATAGGCGACATAAAGTTCGGAGCATAGGTATTTAACAGCGCTTGGGACGCTTTTTTAACAGCTTACTATAGTCTGCTATTTTTAACAAACGAGTATTGATTATATCTCTCGCACATTTCCGATATTGACAGAACTGTAGTGTATTGATGTGTTAACATGTTACTGTTGAGTTTAGTAAATAATAAAATTCAGTACATATGAGATCGTGTTTCCTTACTCAACATGGTGTCGTAAAAATGTTATTATAGTTGAGGCCGTTGAGGCCTGGTCGCGTATAGCATGCACTTGCGGGACCTGTGAACTTCATTCTTCACCTTACGTGACATGCCTGCCCAAAACATCACTTCTCGAGCTCGCCTTTTACATCTGTCTATTTACAAATGCTCCTCGTGTACTCGTTTAATTATTTCTCCCCTTAACAATTGTGGTATAAAAATTATATTATCCTTATTTATTACTTAATGAATATACGATACATATCGATACACTACGAGAGTGAGAAGGATCATTGGTCGGGGTTGGGCCAACGCTTTTTTTCTTGTTGTTGTTGATTACGTGGACTAGTTGATAGCAATGCAGTATTTATTCAGTAATAATTTTCAGTATTCATTTGTTAAAAAAACAGACTATAGAATTCTTCTTATGTGACGGTGGGGCAACCAATATTGTATGCTTTTTGATGGATACTTCTACCCAAAGAATTGGTCCTCCTTGACGATGTAGCTGTGTACTCGATGTGATGTTCCATTAACAGTTTCTGCTTATAATCATTTGAAAAGAATGGCAAAGAATGAATGGAAAGGAAAGCAAACCTACCTACAAAAAAGAATTTCTCTAATCGGTGCAAGCGCGTTTGAATTGTCGGGAAATATATTATATTCAGCTTTTGTACCAAATAAGCAGTTGTTTGGTATAAAAGCTGAAATACTCCAAGCGTATTGCATGCAAATGAATTAGAAATAACAAATACTTTTGAGTTATCGGTAGACTTAATTGTATGATGATATAGCGCAATTATTATCACCCTAAGCTTCAAAAACATGACTGCTCTGAGTTTTTGTGCCAAGTAAGATAAACTTTGTATAAAAAACCAGTCAGCTGTGATATGGACTCGCATAGCGAGGATTCCGTATTAACTTAAGCGTGCTACGAAGTTGTCAGACGAAGAATTTTTTTACATTTTAAGCAGGGTATTAACGTTATACGCAAGGAAATCGCGGTCCTGTTCGAAGGAATTTCACAAATTATTTACATTACAACGCTGTTTACGGTGGCGTCCAGAACCATACTGTGTATTACCGTTTGATGAACGTTCCAACCTCCACCAAACGGTATCATCAAACGGGTTGAATCAAGCCGTTTTAGCGTCTCGGGGCGCTTTATAGGTAACCTTGTGAAATCGCATAATACCTATGTGACATAAATGATCATACATTTTCATTGCGTTTTTTGTGGTGTAACTAAAAAATTACGATTTAAAATTTTTCCTTTGTTGTGCTATAAGACATTGGCTTCTTACCAAATTTAAAAATTCTTGGTCAACAAGAAGTGTCCGAGGGTTTTAACTCCCTTTTAAAAACGCAAAAAATCGCAAAATATGCGATATAAATGATCATACCTTTGACTTTGATTTTAACAGGTGAGAGGGACGGTGGATTTGAGTATTTGTTATAAATTTCAACTTCATACCTCTACGCGTTCCTGTGAAAAATGGTCTTGATAGACGGACAGACGGTTGGACGGACAATGAAGTGATCCTATAAAGGTTCCGGTTTTCCTTTTCAGGTACGGAACCATAATAAACATTTCAACAAATCGAGACCAAATGTGAACCCACTAAGAAATAGAAATTTCCCAAATATTTAGCAGTCATATAAATTAATACAGCCGAAATGAGAACTTCCTTTTGGAAAATCGATTGAAACATGAAAATCAAGTGTTCTCAAAGGAATAAGCAGAAATAATAAAATATTTTTTTCATTTTCGAGGACATTCCAATGTATACAACTCAAAAAAGCGAGGGGTCTATTATTTGTGATAGCGACTGTATTTGCTTATGAAAATGGCACATAATCTTTATTTGAACGCCCTGTGAAGGTGAACTGCCGCTAGGATGAATGTGTAATACACGTCGTCAATACATAATTTTATATTACATAGAATAGCAAACAAGCAGACGGATAAAGAAAATAAAACTGGCACATAATCTTTATTTGAATGCCCTATGATGCTGCTGCTGCTAAGATGGATACGTAAAACACACACGTCATCAATATATTTTTTTTATTTCATAGTTCTCTTGATAGGAAGAAAATAAAAAAGAACATAATTTATAGAGCACATAATTTATTTATTTTATTTTATTTTATTTATTTATATTCATGCACAACAAAAACGTACATAGGTTAAATTTAACGCCTAAGGGCATTCTATCCTAGCCAACCTCGTGCAAAACAGAAACATGACTAATGGAGATGGTGCATCTTAATTTACTTAATAACATAGTAATCTTAACTTGTAAAGACAATATACTTAGACAATATAACTTGTAAAGAGAACAAAATAAGAAACTAACTTAAAAATTTGAAGAATTACACACACAAAACATATATATATCAAGTGGCACACATGTACGTACTACATACATAAATAATACATAGATAACACATACATACATATACATATCTATATACTAAATACATATACATAAATATATACATACATACATTATATGCATATATATATTTATAAATACATACGATTAAACTCATTATACAACTATGGGCAAAAAACAAGTTATCACTCATTATATTTATATTAACTTGAAAGATCGAAATATAATTTTAACTCTCTTAAATGATAGTTTTGGGGTGATTTTCCTAATATTCTTGCTTGCTTGAAATGCATTCCACAAACGAATTGCTCGATGAGAAAAAGACTGTAAAAGAAAATCTGTTCGGTAAAACGGAACATACAAGGACAAATTTTCTTGAGACTGCAGATTCCGACTGTGTGTGTCACTCTGCCAGGCAAAAAGAGACTTGAGCTACGCAAGAACAGACGTATCGTGTAATATACAAAATAATGCACATAATATTCTAGAATCTCTGCATTGACGTATAGGTTACCACTTAAGAGTAGCACGATACTGTGAGACATGATCGAACTGGCGCAGACCGTAGATAAATCTAATACAGTTATTCAGAAGTCGATCCCATTTGTCGAGAAGAATTTGACTGAGATCAGAATAACACACATCGGCATAATCAATGATTGGCAGTATCAATGTTTGAACTAATACAATTTTTGTAGAGATACGCAAAAAGTTTTTGTGTCTATACAAGGTTCTCAGTGTGTGGTTAACCTTCTGACACTCCCGCAATGTGTGGAACCCAGGTCAATGCGCTATCTATAGTTAATCCCAGGTCTTTGACATGTGGGCTGAGAGGCATAGATGTGCTATTAAACATGATAGGAGGTAGAAGATTGAGATCAACTAAAATAGCCTGATACTTAGTCGTATTGACAGTAATCCCAAAATTACGACACCAGTTCAAAATATGCAGTAAATCCTCATTTATTCTATCTATAACCAAATTTAGATCCATTACTCTGGCGCTAGTATAAAGTTGGAAGTCATCTGCATATAGGTGGTAAGGGCATTTTAAAGAAAAAGTGACAGTATTAATAAACAGTAAAAATAATAAGGAAGAAAGTATACCGCCTTGAGGTACACCAGCAAACAGATCACATCAGTCAGAAATGCTACCAGTACGTACCAATATAATCTTCATTTGAAAGCCCCGTCATGCTGTTGCAGCTAGACTAATGGGACGGTCGCATATTCCTATCAGTTATAATACCATAAATAACGCCATATAAGTATGATGGCTCTAAATAGATGCAAAAAAATTTAATAAGTAATTCGATTTTTTTTGTCTGACAAGAATCTTTGGGGATAGATTAATTCATGTAATTTTTCTACCAATTAGTTTTTATTTTCACTCAGCATAACAAAAACTAATGAAGGTAATCACAAAAACCTAGAAATTTAAAACAAAAGGGAATATGTGGTTGAATGGGTCTTTTGTTTTCATTATTGCCAGCGATAACGTTAAAAAATAATAGAAAGTAACCACAACATTGCTTAGAAAATACGCCTCAGCTAATTTACATAAATACACCATTCCGTTTAAATCATTTTCAGACAGTTAAAATAACGAGCGCAATTTTGTATTTTAAAGCTTATAAGTTATGTGAAAGAAACACTAGCGGTCTTATTTATAAATAAGGTTAATTGTATGACGTGTGTAAAAAAAAACTGGATAAGTGCAAGTCAGACTCGTCCACCTAGGGTTTCGTACAAATTTGTAAGTACATATTATAAAAAGTTCAGGAATCGAGTCTTGCAGTTTTTTTCGAGCGTTCCCGAAATTCAATTTTCAAAATCTATGTACTTAAAATAAAGACTAAATTTTTTATGATTTAAAAGCAAATGTATAGTTTTCAGATTTTTTTCTGTATTTGTAGTGTACGGCGGTATTACGTGCCAGAATTCATAGTTCTAGGTCAACGCAAAGTACGCTATAAATATTAATTTATTGAGAGTTTTTTTTTATATCATAAGATAGCAAGCAATCAGATGTGTCTCCTGATGGAAAGAATCAACCATCGCCTATAGACACCAAAGATGTTAATGGTGCGTTGCTATCTTGTGGCGAGATCTAATGCCACCTGCATAAGTTTACCGGCTACGTTACCCTCCAAACCGGAACACGACAGCGATAAGCACTGACGCTATTGCGGCAGGAATAGATAAGCCGGTGATACCAAACCCGGGCGAGACAATGCAGAACTCTACCACCTAGTAAAGAAGAGAGTGTCGAAACATATGTTTTGGCAACATAAACAGTGGATTTTTTTTACATTAACATAGCAGTTGATTTTTCACAGCTTCTTGGAACTGTAGATATAAGTATTTGGTTTTAATTTCAACTTGACATCTCCACGAGTTCCCGAAATAAATGGTCTTAATAGACAAACAGACGTTCCATCTTTTGCTTTTGAGGTAAAAATTCCTAAAAATAACAATTCTTAAAAACTTAATTATTCATATATCATAGAATAGCCAACAAGCTGATGGTTATCCTGATGGAAAGAAAAAGCTATCGCTTATAGACAGCAGGGATGTTTATAATGCGTTGCTGTTTATGTGGAAGGCATGGAATGCCAATTGCATAAATTGGATTTATATTGTATTAAAAGCATTTGTCCTCTTTTACTTGACTTTTTATTTATTAAAACTAACCAACCAACCAAACTGTTGCCCTGATGATGCGTTAAAACGCGAAACCGGTTAGTTTTAATAAACAAAAGTCAAGTAAAACAGTACAAGTGCTATGTTGAAATATGATCACCATGGAAGAACCTTATAAAAGTGGAGGGACGATAACCGGCAGAGATGTTGCAGAACTCTAGCACCTAGTTATTAATCCCGATTTCAGTGAAACAATAGCCTTCGATCACCTTTCCGATATACCTACAGTAAGGCAATTGATCTATTAGAGAGATCGCAAAGATGCTACTTTTAGCATCGGCGATCGGCGACTTAGTCGTTTTTGAAAGCTGAATACAGCGACCCGCACACTTGAAAACGCCGAACGTGGAGTTCGAGTTGCTACTCGGAAGCTATATACCGCGACTAAACGGTAGACCTCACATAAGCGAATACCGGTCGCGAAGTTTGGCTTCCCCGGAACAAGACATACGGCCCGGCCACAGCTACCCGCAGCGCGACCTGCGACGCGAAATGCGGCGCGGTGAGTCCCGCGACCATCTGGGTATGCCACAGCTTGACTTGGTGAGTCCCGCGACCATCTGGGTATGCCACAGCTTGACTTGTTGCGACCGCGGCCGCGTGTCGCTGAGCTGTCACACCTCGATACTAGCTAGTACCAGGGTCGGATTTTGTAATACTATTTTTACTATATTCTTTTGATGCATAGTATTTATGATCGTAACGTTAGGATCGCACACAAATATACCATTATTGTTGATACTTACATATATTAATTACCTTATTACCATTGATCCCTCCATTCGTGATTTTTGAAGTTATATTTATTTATGTGCGTAATATTTCTTTAGGCTTTAGTGACTTTAAACTGGTGGATTTCAACTGGAAAAGCTTAAAAGATCACATGGACGTCCTTCCGCTCTATCATGAGATACTGCTATGAAGCTATCCTATTTCACATTCCTTAAAATAAAAAATCAAACGAGTACAAAATTGATGGTGTTGTTCAATTTCAATTCAAAGTTTTGATAACCTCCTTGCTGTTTCATCATGAAACCCTGTAAATTATTTGGCAGCAGGGTATTTGTCAAAACAGAACAACTGGGTCCAATCTAAATGGGCTTTTCTTGTTTAGTTTATAACTTACCATGGCCACCTTCGAGTTTGATCGTTAAATCCTAAGTCATGATGAGCATCATATCCTAGAAATCATCCAGCACCAAAATGTTTGTCAGTACAAGACAATTGAGCGCTAACTCAATAAACTTACCTTGTTGAGTTTAGAAGTTTATTTTCTAAGCATTTTGCATATGGATGCGAAAAGTTTCGATATTCCTTTTTTCGGCTCCATCTTCAGAGTCTCGTAGTAATGAAAAATATGTTATTGCAACGAAATGAACGGTTCCAAACTATTGCAACGAAATGAACGGTTCCAAACTCTACTTACTATCTTAACACTTTCTTTCTGTGAGTTCCATTTCTCGTTGTTATGAGCACTAATTAATAACTTAGTAATATATAATAACTATAATAACTTAGTAATATATAGTAAATTAATAACTTAGTAATTATAGCAACAGAACTAATGTTCCAAAATTTGGTTGCCTCGTCAAAACTCTACATCTGAGAGTTCTAATCCCTATATCCAGGCTACATCATGATATTAGCTGGATAGTATCATCATATTGCATTGTCATTGAACTTAAAAAAATTTGCTAAGTTTCAGTACAAATATATATCAGGAAGTCGATAAATATGGTTTGCAATATTTAGAAAATCTTTTATTTACACACAATATTGCTAGTTAAATAAAAGCTGATATCATCGAATGAAGGTATTGTAGCATCAGGTCTAGGTCACCATGTCATTACAATATAATTGAAGTAATAAAACACAAAATTGAGCATCGATAGAGCCTTTACAAGTTGCTAAATTCCTTTCAAGTTGAAAAGAGCTGGTGAGCTTTCAACGGTTGCACAGATTAATAACAGAATAATTCTTACTTTATATTTAACAATAAGCTAGTAATTAGCATTTTTATTTAAATTAAACAATAATAATCTACCTAAATCTAGACAATAATAACAATAATCAAATAATAATTTAAAAATACCCTATGAAGAATCATTTATTTTATTAAATATAACCTTAAGAACCAAATAATTTTTACTACTTACTTATTATTAAATGTTTAAAAAATTATTTCGATATTCCTTTAAAGAAAGCTAACAAAAGTCAAAATACAAACTTTACGAAGGAAGTAAGCAAAGGAAAAAATGTAAAGAAAAAATCAGAACTTTTTAATTTTAGACTTGAGAGTTATATCGAATAATGAATAAAAGGATTTTTTAAAATCAAACTGACCGACTTCAAAACCTGTCAATTATACTCCATATCCCAAAAACTACCAAACCAATTTTGATGAAACTTGGATAGTAACATAGGGAATGTTAGTACCTATGCTGATTGAACCTAATTTAAATCAAAAAGAATTATTTCGACACGACTTTTAGTTCCCGAGAAATTTGCGGTTAAATGCCGTGTTGGTCCCGGCCTCCTTTGAAGAATAGGCCAACTGCCGTTCTGCCAGGCAGGTCGTAAAAGGCGACCGATTGTCTATCGAGTCACTACCATCGTGGCTACTAGGTGTTTATTATTTAACATATTAACACCTTTGGTGTCTATAGGCGATGGTTGACTCTTTCCATCAGGAGACCCATCTGCTTGTTTGCTATCTTATGTTATAAAAAAAACTCTTTATTATATACACTTAAGAAATTTAATACATGTTTTTGGATACCTAAATAGATAATAGTACTCAAATATTATCTAATTTCAACAATATTACATACATAAATTCATGTAAAACTTAATAAAAAACACGTACGTATAAACTTAACCAGATACTTATTCCTGCCGCAATGGCGTCAATGTTTTTCAGTATCATTTTCCGGTTTGTAAGGTAAGGTATGCGATAAACATATGCATAATGCAAGTGGAATTAACAACTTTTTACACGGATAGCAACGCACATTAACTTCTTTGGTGTCTCTAAGCTATGGGCATTTCTTTCCATCAGGAGAGCGATTTTTTTAAGATAACTTGTTTTCTATCTTATAATTTAAAAAGTCTATTACATAATTGTTTTACCCCATATTGATCCGGGCTTCCTATGAAGAATATACCATCTACCGCACTACCAGACAGTTTGTTAGAGACGAAAGAGTGGCTATGTGATTCACTACCATCGTGGCTACCGGCTACATTTCTCCATTGTATAGATAGTCTGTCAAGAAAAACACATTAGTGTTGATTACATCATTTATTACATTGATTTATATATATAATGTCCTCCATTTACATGCGATTATTCTCAATTCTCATTTTAACTAGTTTTCGATAGATTCAACATAATCAAATATTCTTATACATTGCATTACATTATATTCAACATAACGACTTACTTATTCGACAAGTATCAAATATAGAACTGTTCTTGTGGACAGACAAATACAGAATGATGGTTAAGGCGGAATTTTAATCACGCCACCGACAAACAGGTAACAAGTGGCGCGAATTAGTTTAAATTTTAACGGCCTTAACGTTAAAATTGGAACATGCGTTATTATTAAAATATTAGTTAATATATTTACTTAATAAATCATACGCATTTACATACAGGTACTAAAAATATTCTAACAATTGTCTCACCCGGTTCTGGTACCACCGCCTTATTTATTCCTGCCGCTATAGGGTTTGTGCTTGTTACTGTCGGGTTCTGTTTTGGAAGATCAGTAGTTAGTAAACTTATACACGTAGCATTAAAACCCTGCCACAAGGATAGCAACGCAACATTAACATCTTTGGTGATGGTCTATAGGTGATGGTTTCCCTGTCCATTAGGAGAGCCACCTGCTCGTTTGCTGACTTATCGTAAAAAAAATTCAATTAGTTCATGCTTAGTGATAATCACAAAAACCCATGTCAGTTTATTACTATCAATGAAACATGGTGATGATGACGTAATGGAACAATCTAACATTTTTTTCGTAATTGAGTGAACTTTTATAGCCAATTTTTTTTATAATGACGTACTTTACTAACCTTATTACCATCTTTGGTATCTATAGACGATGGATTGTCTCTTTCCAATCGAAGAGCTGTTTGCTTCTTTGCTATCTTTTGATATAATAAAAAAATAGAAGACTATTAAGTATAGTTAATAGTTTTATTGTATTTGTGGTTTGTGGTACGGTGTCGGCGTTGGCGTTCGGTTCCAGGTTTGATTCCTGGGTCAGGCACATAATATAAAGTGTTTTTTCAATTTTTTGATAAAAAAATGTTACTCGTCGTGAAAAGTGTCCGGTTGGCGATGGGCCGGCCACCATCACATTATCGAACTAAGCACCTTCGGCTAATCGTGTTTGCATATATATCAGAGGTACAATACCTCTGCCTACCTCTTCGAGGACACGTGCGTGAAGATACTTTGATTAAGTAATAATGTCGACATTATTATTAGTTTTAGGCTTAAATAGGTCAATTAATAGGCGACTTTGAATAGTTTGCCAATTTACATGACTAACGGTTAAATTTAATAAAGTATATTTACGCTCATATCCCCAAAGGGGTAGGCAGAGGAACAACAAATACACCCACAAGCCTATCTCCAACCAGGAACTTAATTCAAACCCGGACAACGTTGTTTTTATCTAAAACTGAAAAAATAAAACACATTTTTGAACTTACCAGTGACACTAGTGACCAGACCACTAGATCAAGGAGACATTAATTTAAAAAAAGAATATAAAGCTATTGAATAGTAGCCAGTAGCCAGTTTGTAAAACATGAACGATTCGTCTAACCTGTTATAACTAATATTGTGACTACTATGTCTTTGAGATGTGCAACTCGTCGCCCCGATTTGGACGCCTGTATTCCTTATCAGGCAGTTTCTAAAAGGTGAATGATTGGCTAAAGTTATCTCTACTATCGTGACTACTACGTAGAAGGTTCTGCAATCTCTTGCAGGGATTTTGCTACCACCGCCTTACCTATTCCAGCCGCAAAATCATTAGTGTTTTGTTACTGCGGTATTTTGGTTTCGAGAGTAAGGTATCTGGTAAATTAATGCATGTGGCATCAACATACCATCCCGCAGATAGAAACGCACCATTAACATCTTTGGTATCTATAGGCGGTCTATATATGGTTTTCTCTTTCCATCAGGAGAGCCATATGTTTGTTTGCTATCTTATGATATAAAAAAAATACTATTTTATATTGCTATCTTACAATATAAAATAGTGCTATCTTATGATATAAAAATATGCTATTTTATAATATAAAAATTATTGCTGTTATAATATAAAATATTGCTATCTTATGATATAAAAATTGCTATCTTATAATATAAAATATTGCTATGTTACAATATAAAAAAATGCTATCTTATAATATTAAATATTGCTATGTTATAATATAAAAAAAAATACTATCTTATGATATAAAAAAATCTTCACATATCTCGCCAACCGACAAACCGGTAAATCATGCTTAAGCGGAATGTTTAATACATTCTACCTACCCATAGTACCTCGTAAGAAAACTGGCATGATTATACTTTTTTATACAAAATCGGCCTCTTTAATCGGATAACGAGATTTACGATCTAAAACGAAAGTCGCTTACTAAAAGAACTAAACGTAAGCCGTTATTTTCATAGAACCTACAGAAATACAGGCACGTGATTTGACATTTCAAAGGTCTACAAAAGAAACTATTTTGAAAGGACTGCCTGTACTTTACTATCGTGATTAAAATCGTCTTTGTTTGAATACTACAATGGCCGAAAATTCTTTCCTTGTAATTACTAACAAGTACGATGTGCTGCGAAACCTGAACGAACAGGTAAATATGCCCGTATTTACTTCTGTCTGTTCGTAGTATATAAATAAAACATTTTTGTAGCTACTGTTCATCTTTTTATTTTAATGGTTATTGCTTTTTATCTATCTTCAAGTCGATTTCAGATTGATTTTAACCCCCGATGCAAAATATGGTAAGTTTTACAAGTATCATGTGCATGTGTCTATCTTTGTGACTGTTTTGTGACGGTGAACTAATTTTGATGTGGTTTATTTTATTTAAAGAATATTTGCAGTCAATATGGGGTTAGTTTTGAAGAATATTCAAGATCATCAGCTCTTTTCCAACGTTTTGTTTTTTGTGCATTTTCTTGTGTTACTGAGTGTGCAGCACAGACATGTTTTAATGTAAATATTAATGTAAATAGATAGTAAGGCAGGATAGAATGTATATTTCGTTTAGTTCGTAAGTTTTCTATAATAAATAATGTTCATTTTCGTTTTTTATTCGCCCTAAGACCTACATACAGCTTTGTTGTATAAAAATAATAAAGCTTTATGTAGCTATGATCTTTGCCTATTAGGCATATTACGAATAAAGCGAGTTCCACGCAGTAGACGACATTACGAGTCGACTCTTGCGAGATAGTATTTATATGCGGGAACTCGCAATTACGAAAATCCGAAAATTGCAAAATTATTTGTTAAAACAAATGTTTTACGATTGTAAATAGTATGTATAATGTAAGTATAAGCCTTAGGCATATGTTTAGACACTTTTCTGTAATATAAAGATAGTTAACAGGATAGTACGACCTGAAAAGGCGTACAACTCTGTAATTGTAAGAGTTTCCGAGGTCCTGTAAGAACGTATAATGTATACAACACTCTTGTTTGTTATTGTATAAGTTTATTTGTGTTAGATCCTTGTATATAAATAAGAAATAACACATTGTAACTCGTTTTCGGTAGGTCTTAGGGCATTACGTACTTTGTTTTGCATATATTTGTAAAAAGGTAGTACCGTTGCACTCGCTAGAGGGCCACACTAGTTAATTAAAGGTAGGAGAAGCTACCTAAGATAAAATTATTAAGATTAGATTACGAAAAGTATGATTTTAACAAATCCCAAACATTGTGGCGCCACACCCGGCGCCGTTTGTCTTTGTAGAATTCCGCCGACCGTCTGGCCGCGCGCTATAAATATCGGAGAACGCGGCCATACAATCAGTTCCGTTCCGATCAAGTTATAGTTTCGTTACGACTCAATAAGTTTCCCAGACAAGTTCCTGGGCTTTAGTATATATCTATAGGGTACCGGCTTTAGAGTAGGGCAGTGTTAGGGCAAGTAGTGGCTCTCCATAGAATAGGTTAAATATTTGCAACGGTGCTAGCTTTATTGCTTTATTTCGTTACAATAAAGCGCCTTTGCAACGAACAGTTGTGGTCTCTATTTCATCTTCCCGGCGACATCTGGCTCACCCAAAAAGCACTACGGCTAGTGGGGCATCTCAGAGATAGAAGAATAGATTTACAGTCCGCTGGCTCCCCCGGCTGTAGTGCACACTGAGCATCAATGTGTTTTTATGTTGTGATTTTGAATTTGTTTATGCGTGATTGCATAATTTGTATGTAGATATAAAATAGGTAGGTATAAGAAAATATAATAGTTTATATATCTGTCTCTACTCTACCTTAAAATGTTATTCTTATCAACAAAGGTTGCCTGATAGAGATCGCTCTTTTGGCGATAAGACCACCTTTATGTACTACAAGTATAGTAATTAATTATACTAAACATGTATTTTTAAATTATAAGTTTGTGCACAATTCTTTTTTAATAAGGTACCCTGATGAAAAAGAAATGCGTCGAAGGCTAATTTTTAATTTAGATGTTTTTATTTAATATCAGATAGCAAACAAGCAGATGGCTCTCCTAATACATGGGGCGCACTAAAAGTTTTGCACTTCTAGCTAATCGGCTATTTGAATTTCGAATGTAATATTTTTAAAATGTTGCAACCTTCTTAGTAATAAAAAAATAATTGGCGGGAAATGATTTATCAATTGTTGTTTTTTATCACACATCAATGTTCTACGTACGCAACGAAAATGGAATTTAGTCGAAAAGATTTTAGAGCGATGATTTTTTATGATTTTAAAAGTTCTCTTTCTCCGCAAGACTGTGCCGCTCGTCTTCAAAATGCTTTTCGGAAAGAAGCACCTTGTTTGAGCACCATAAAGGGATGGTTTGCTGAATTTGAGAGGTAGAGTTTCTTTACATTATGAATTTCGTGAAGGGCGGCCTTCAACTGCCGTCAACGAAAATAATGTGGCTACTGTTAAGCGGTTAATTGAATAAACCCCCCGGATTACCTATAAGACAATTCAGGGATTATTGGGGATTGGTATGAGCCAAAATCAGAAAGTTTTACACGAAGAATTGAAAGTTCGGAAACTTTGTTGTCGTTGGATCCCTCATGAACTGACAGCGAAGCAGAAGCGGGCTCGAGTGGAATGGTGCTCACAGATGTTACTGAAGTACGACCACGGACATTCTAATGCTGTTTATGACATTGTCACAGGAGACGAAACGTGGATTTATTATTTTGAACCCGAAAAAAACAGCAATCTTGTGAATGGGTGTTTGAAAATGAGAACAGGCCAACAAAAGTGAGACAGGCGAGAAACGTTGGTAAAAAAATGATCGCGTTTTTTTTCACAATTACGGGTCCCATCTGTACAATTCCACTTAAAGATCAAAATAGTGTTAATGCCGAGTAGTATTCTACCATTTGTTTACCCAGGGTATTAGAAAAAGTTCGCGAAAGCCGACCCAAAAGCCAAATCCTCCTACATCATGATAACGCTTCTTCACACACGGTCAACAAACATTTTTAGCTTCCGAAAAAGTACATTTCGTCACTCATCCTGCGCATAGCGCTGACCTAGAACCCTGTGATTTCTGTATTTTCCCTAAAATCAAAGATTTGATGAGAGGTTTTACTTTTACCAACTCCGAAGAGGCAGTGATAGCATTCAATCAGCACGTAGAAAACATACCTTCAGATCTGTGGTCCTCCTGTTTTGAAAAATGGTTCGATCGCATAAAAAAAGGTTTAAAATGCAATGGAGATTATTTTGAAAAGCAATAAACATAATATTTTGGTTATACCATGTTGTTTTTTTAAGTTACGCAAAACTTATAGTGTGACTTACGTATAAAAGAAAACCATTGCTTATAGACGCCAAAGATGTTAATGATGCATTGCTATGCGTTTGGCGGGATGGCAATGCTACATGCATAAGTCATGTTCCAGTTACCCTCCAAACCGGAACACGACAATGACAAGCACTGATGCTATTGCGGCAGGAATAGGTAAGGCGGTGGTACCAAATACCCGGCCGAGACGTTGCGGAACTCTATCACCTAGTAGTCACGATGGTAGTGATACTTATAGCCAATCGATTGCCTTTTAGAACCTGCCTGGCAGAAAGGCAGTTGATTTATTCCTCAAAGGAGCCCGAAGCAAGATGGAGGAAATAGAATTAGACTAATGATTTAATGGTATTGCTTTTCATCAATGTTCAAGTCGATTTCAGTCAGCCATTTTCGTTTTTATTGTACTGAAAATATGTCATTCTGTAAGTAAATTGATTGTAAAATAAAAACTATCAGGTTGCTTGGTAGGTAAAGAGAAACATATATCAATAGACTTTTTCACTAACCACGATTTACTGTTTCGTCAGGTAGCGAGATGGGTGGAGATCCCATCACCAAAATTTACCGATCTCATAACGATTATATCTTACTGCGTGCAATTTGCAGTCCACTGCATTACAACAGTTTTTGGTAAATCCCACGGGATCAGCTTATTTTTCCGATATAAAAGAACTCTGTGTACTATCCAGGTCATCATCTATATTTTCGCCAAATTTCATCCAAATCGGTTCAGCCATTTTTGCGTGAAAGAGTAACAAACATTCATCCATCAAAACATAGGTACTTTCCCATTTAAAATATTAATTGGATTTCTAGTGACAACCAGAACAACAGCTTTACATGCATCTGCGTGGCATGGGTGTACTAATACACTACCATATCACTCAAATATTGATTTAAGATACTAATCTCGAAAACATTTGAATAAAACTTATGCTTCACACGGGAATCAATCTAAGACCACATAATGAGTTGAATAGGCTAACCGCTAGACCACGAAGAGTCAATGCTATCTTAAATCGATTTACATTAGAAGTAAATTAGATTTGTCCCAAATTCGGAACCATTATAAAAGTTATCATACCCGAAATAACGTCTAATTCTCAGAATCCAAATGTAAATGAGTTCCCGAACATCGCATTGTATAATCGAATTTACACCATGACATTTAAATAACGAGGATAAACGGGACCATGAAATGGTATGACTCTATTTGAATATAATATTACTACTCGAGCCACGCAGCTTTGCCCATGATTATAGTAGCTTATTTACCCATGTTGGTACGGGTCGTTTATAAAAAGTGGACCAACTGCCGGTTTTCCAGGCAAGTTGTAAAAGGAAAGCGATAAACTTTTCTTATATCATTAGATAGCAAACAAGCAGATAACTTTCCTGACGGAAAGAGTCAACCATCGCCTATAGACACCAAAAGTGTTAATGGTGCGTTGCTATCTTGTGACGAGGTCTGATGCCAAATGCATATGTTTACCGGCTATTATTATCATTAGATAGCAAACAAGCAGATGACTTTCCTGATGGAAAGAGTCAACCATCGCCTATAGACACTAAAAGTGTTAATGGTGCGTTGCTATCTTGTGACGAGGTCTAATGCCAAATGCATGAGTTTACCGGGTATTATTATCAATATCCGGTCGACCGAGCTTTGCTCGGTTTTTCACACCTTGATAAATCGACTCCTATAGAATAAATAATTTTTTTTTGTTTTTTTTTTGCCTGGTGTGTACCTGGTTGACCGAGCTTTGCTCGGTTTTTCACATACCCATATCTTGGGAACCGAGTTTTTCTTGGACCTGGAACCTCGATAAATCGATTCCTTGACCCTAGAAACCCCTAATTTGTGACTTTCTTGAAAATCGTTGGAGCCGATTCCGAGTTTCCAATTATATATACAAGAATTACTCGTTTAAAGGTATTAGATTAGATATAGCAAACAAGCAAATGACTCTCCTGATGGAAAATAGAAACAATCACGTGTACATACCAAAGATGTTAATGGTGCGTTGCTTTCTTGTGACGAGGTCTAATGCCAAATGAATAAGTTTACCGGCTATTATTATCATTAGATAGCAAATAAGTTGATGACTCTCCTGATGGAAAATAGAAACAATCACCTGTAGATACTAAAGATGTTAATGGTGCGTTGCTTTCTTGTGACGAGGTCTAATGCCAAATGAATAAGTTTACCGGCTATTATTATCATTAGATAGCAAATAAGCAGATGACTCTCCTGATGGAAAATAGAAACAATCACCTGTAGATACCAAAGATGTTAATGGTGCGTTGCTTTCTTGTGACGAGGTCTAATGCCAAATGAATAAGTTTACCGGCTATTATTATCATTAGATAGCAAATAAGCAGATGACTCTCCTGATGGAAAACAGAAACAATCACGTGTAGATACCAAAGATGTTAATGGTGCGTTGCTATCTTGTGACGAGGTCCAATGCCAAATGCATAAGTTTACCGGCTATTATTATCATTAGATAGCAAATAAGCCGATGACTCTCCTGATGGAAAATAGAAACAATCACGTGTAGATACCAAAGATGTTAATGGTGCGTTGCTATCCGTGTGGCGGGATGGTAATGCCACATGCACAAGTCTACCGGCCACCTTACCCTTCAAACCGGAACAAGACAATAACAAGCATTGACGCTATTGCGGTAAGAATAGGTAAGGCGGTGGTAACAAATACCTAGGCAAGACGTTATAGAATTCTACTATCTAGCAGTCACAACGGCGGTGTCACGTATAGCCAATGGGTAGCCTGTTACGATCTGTCTGGCAGAACGGCAGTTAGTCTAACCGAGTCACCATCGTGGCTATTAGGTGATAGATTTCTGCATCGTCTCGCCCGAGTCAAGTATACCATACCTATTTCTGCCGCAATAGCGTCAGTGCCACTTTAGTGTTATGGTTTGGAGAGTAAGGTAGTCGGTAAACCTATACACATGGCATTAAGGCCCCACTACAAGGATCGCTAAGCAACGTTAACATCTTTGGTATCTATAGACGATGGTTATCTCTTTTTACCCGGAGAGCAAACTGCTTCATAATAGAAATATATTCAAATTATCCTTTACAAGCACTTTTGAAGAGTCAACGTTTTAAATTACTACCGGATCGGAAACTCGGCTATATACTGAGAAGATCCGGTGGAAGAAACTCATCGGGCTTGTTATTTTTGTGCATATACTTTAAAAAAAATAATTTACTCGTACGTGCAATAACTTATTGCACACATTATGATCACAATCAGTATACGGGGTTGACATGAGGAGCAATATATGTCACAGACAAATTCTATAATTATTATTCATCCGTATACAAATAGCATCGTCAGATTACAAACATAAATACGTTTTAGAAAAGGCCTTACACCGAATGTAAAATGACGTCATTATACATAATATGTATAATATTTACCGTCGCCGTTAACAAATTACCACGGCATATTGTTTAAATTACTTGTTATGTATATGGGCAATTTATTTAGAACCCTATTCGGTTTTTCACAACAGAAGTATTTAAGTTTGTTAGGTTTCCTTTAGGTCCCATATCTGGAAAAAGTCTCTGATGTGGGCGTCGACCGTCGACGACATCGAAAATTATCATCGAGATTGACGCAATTTATGTCCTATAAATTTTGGACCCCGTAATTCCGCCACTTGAATGTTAGCAGTCAATGTGTGATCCCGGGTCTTCTACTGTCTCTTTGCCAAATTTCATCGAGATCGGTTCAGTCGTGAAGGAGTAGCGGGTAGAAAAGCTTTCGCATTCAAAATATTATTACTAGTACTAGTATAGTATAGTATTCATTAAATGAATAATTGTTACAAAAAAAATCATTACAACAACCCCACAGTTTTCCTTGTGGGGTTGTTCACATCAAATGGGCTACTATGGATGGTTTATCAAAGTCTGCCATATTGTCGGGCGACGATTCATTTATGGGACGATATATATTACCGACTACCTAACCTCCAAACCAGAACACGACAATGACAAGCCTTGATGCTATTATGGTAGGAATAGATAAGGTGGTGGTACCAAATGCCCGGGTGAGTCGTTGCAGAATCCTGCCACCACGTCACGATGATAGTAACACATATAATCGATCGCCTTTTACGACCTGCCTTGCAGCTCGGTAGTTGGTCTATTCTTGAAAGGAATCTAAACCAATACTAGGAAAACATTTTAAAATCCATACTAATAACATAATTCCGAAACTCTGTTTGCCTGTCTATCTGTATCTGATATGCTTTCACGGTTAAACTATTAAACCGATTTTGATAAAATTTGGATGTGAATATTTAAGGATATGGGGTCAAACATAGATTTTTTTTTAATCCCTAAGAGGCAAAAATAGGAAATAAAAGTTTGAATGAAAATCTATATCCATGAGATATTAATAAGTAATAGTAATTACACAATACGAATGAAAAAACATACTAGATGCACTGCCAAATCTAGTACATTATATCGCTAAAGAAACCCATGAACCTAAGTCCGAATAAAGCCTCCGCTTCATAGATTTCCGCCTTGAGAACGAGTCTTCAAGATCGCAGCCACTCGACTGTGAAACCGGGTCGGACGGTAGATTGATGAGCTGTCTTTAGCAAACTCCGGCCATACAAAATAACCCTTTGTGGATAACGATTTAATTTTAGTTATATCGCAAGACTATGGTATTACTTGGAAATTTAACCGTCTAGAATTTAAAAGTTTTTTGCTCCGAAATATGTTTATTGTTGGTATTATTTGACAAATTTGTTTACCGTAGTTTTAAAATAATATTCATGATCCTCTTTTACAACTCCTATATTTCAGCTACCCCTAGACTGATTATAACTTTATTTTTTGTCTCACTAATTCCTTTCATTTACTAATTTGGATTTGGAAAAAACATGGAGGAAAATGCAGATGGTCGTGATCTCTATCGGTTGTTTCATGACATAAAAGATAGGTAGCGGGCAAAGTGGATAGAGTCGGACCATCCTGCGGTATCCAATGGTACAGATATTGACTGATTACGGCTGCTTTCGGAGGAGGCTGAGAGACATGACGCTTAGCGGAGTGAGAGAATGCTTTTGCGGTAGTTTGTTAGAGGAGCACAGGGAACACGTTTTGTGGATGTAAAGCAAGGAACGCGTGAAGCTACTAGACAGCGTAGAATGGGTAAAAGGCAAGACCGCTTTATTTTGCGGACCTAATGAGGATGCCGGCGAACTAACTGCTGTTCGCTAGATTTTCACAGGGTAGGTTCAGAAAGAGGAAACCTCTAAAGATTACTTAACAAAGTATAAGGAAACCATGTTGGGTCATGTAAAGAGTGGTAAAAAGGCGGACGAATGTCATCTATGTGTTTGTCCCTTCCACATTTTGAGTGCAGCAATACCGCCCCTAAAGATAGTGTTATTATGGACCAGATGACAAGAATAAAAAAATTGTAGGGAGTCAAAAATTGCAAAGAGAGCCTCAGAGCAGACTCTACACATCTCACGCATTTAGGCTTGTATAAATGAGATCGGTTGGTAAGGCCATGAATCAGTGATGGGCCTGTCTCTCTAATTCGTAATTAATGGTATTTGAGTTATCATTTAACGAATATTTTTAAATGTATTCATAATATGATTATTTCAGTAGACTTTGAGAACTTCGCTCGATTTGCTCGTCCGGATGGAAAACGATAACCATTGCCTATACTAAAGATGGTTTATTGGAATGGAATTACTTATCACATATCATCGTTTGTGGGCTGAGGCTAGATCGAAAAATGTGTAACGATTTGTTAGTTGACATAAATTCTTATACAAACAAACGACAATTTTGCTGTAATTTTAAAAGCACTTCCGGATCACTTTGGAAACTAATTTTTTCTGTCTATTTAATTTGCCCTTATCTTTGAGAATATGCAAAGTATATTTTTAATTTTATATTTTACATTTAAATTTACATAATGACAAGCATCGACGCTGTCGCGGCTGGACTATGTAACTTGGTAGTACCACATAACCGGGCAAGACGTTGCGGAACTCTACCACCTAGTAGTCAAAGCGTTAGGGTCACAAGTAGCTAAACAGTCGCCTTTTACGACCTGTCTGGCAGAACGGCAGTTGGTTTATTCGTCCCTTTGAAGACGAATCAGGGCCAACAAGGGGGCAAAATATTATCCTTTCTGTCTCTGATGACTCATCCCAAATAAACCTGAGATGGTTCTTAGCCACGCCCTGCAACCAAGTAGTCCATTAAGTATAAAAAGAGTATGGACAGATAGAAGGAGAAGAAAGACAAATAGAGTAATTAGTTACTAGACCGATCAGAATTCAATATAAAAAGAAGAGAATATATAAGGAAATATATTTTATGCAAAATAAGTATACGAAATAGATTTTTTGGAGTTGAAATTACTATTACCATTTATAATCTTAAAAAAACGTATATATTATTATTATGTTAAGAAAATGTACCTAAATTCATTCAGTAATTTGCGTTCATTCATTATTATTCCGACTTACTTGACACTTATCTCTTAAAGCATTTTATCAATATGATTTTCTACATTTTAATTTACGCAATTGAAATATAGAGAGTGTCTGCTCTGAATAACTTTGTAAATACTTGTTTTTTTTTTTCTAAATACATACGAATGTGGGATTTTCAAGCAACGTGCTAACTTATACACTGTTACAAGACTTCTGGTAATGCGGATGTCTATCATATGAGTACTCATACACAATTACAAGACTTTTCGTAATGCGGATGTCTATGAGCACTGGCAATTAATTACCACTTTCTACATCTTTACCCCCTTTTTCATTCAGAAACGTAAGGATTTTCTAAAAAAAGATCAGCTCCCAATTCACGTGATTGAGTTAATACGCTTAGGTCTCTCACACGCATGAACACGACCTAATAAAAAATAATAAACACGCATGTCGCCGTGTTGGTCCCGGCCTCCTTTACAGAATAGGCCAACTGCCGTTCCACCAGGCAGGTCATAAAAGGCGACCGATTGGCTATCGAGTCACTACCATCGTGGCTACTAGGTGGTAGAGTTCTGCATTGTCTCGCCCGGATCTGGTACCACCGCCTTATCTATTCCTGCCGCAATAGCGTCAGTGCTTGTCGCTGTCGTGTTTCGGTTTGGAGGGTAAGGTAGCCGGTAAACTTATGCATGTGGCATTAGACCTCGCCACAAGATAGCAACGCACCATTAACATCTTTGGTGTCTATAGGCGATGGTTGACTCTTTCCACCAGGAGACCCATCTGCTTGTTTGCTATCTTATGATATAAAAAAAAAACACGATAGAACGTCGACACGTGCTACGACGGGGCATAATATGTAAGAAAGTGTGTAAGAGTCTTAAACGCTTAGACTCGATTGCCGTTTTGTTACGTGAATTAGGCCTCAGGAAAAAAATTTAAATGCAAAATGACACTCAGTACGGTGAGTTTCTTCTACCGGATCTTCTGAGTGTGTGGCCGCACTATGATCTGATTCTAATAGTAAAAAATGTTTTCTCACCAAAAATGCATTTAAAGATTTTCTTGAATTAAATATTTTAATTTTGACTTTGATTAAAAAAAAGTTTCAACCTAATTTCTGCGTAAAAGATCACCTCAAAACGATTTTTGAAGATCTGCAGTAATAATTCGGTCATTAGTTTGAATATAAAAGACTGCCATTAAAGTCCCTTGATAATCCTCCTATCACTAAAAGATTTTATATTTGGCTACCCTCCAAGCTATTATAAAGTTTGCGAGTTTTTTCTTCGAGCTTAGTAAGTGTCTCTAGAACAAAGATTTTAGCTGAATATAATTTATATCTAATAATACATTTAGCTGAATATACTATGATTATGCCTCGTAGACTGACTACTTTATAGTTTAAAAGTGAAACCGTTTGGCTCAGGTCATAAAATGCCGGGTTCAATCTCCGGATAGATACAAAGTATTTCGAGGTTTTTTCGGAATTCTGTATCTGTATAGTGTTGATGTGTTTTCATCCAATTGCCTCAGATGAACTGTCAGTAAAACTGTCAGTCCCGGTTATAATACAAAATTATTACTTATTATAGCCAAGACCGACAGTTCAGTTCATTTCAACAGGGCAGACGACGAACCAGTGTGTCTTGATTAATCGAAATGTTTTTAGACGCTCGGTTCACTAACTTTACTATATTTTTTTATTTAATAGGATAGCCAATATGAATATTGCTCTCATTATGGAAAGAATAACCGTAGATTAAAGTAATTAAGGATGCAACAAGCATACAAAAACATGTAGCAAAAGGGTATTACCATATGAATAAATTTATTGGTTACCTTATCCTACAAAATTGAATACCTCAATGGCAAGTACTGCTCTCATTGTGATACTTCAGGTTTTCAGTATTGCTGCATAAATTGCTAAGGTAGTGGCACCAAACCCTAAGGTAGTATCTAGTTGATCGTTTGACTTTTTCAAACTACCAGACAGACAATAAGATCACGACAATATCGCATCTACAACAACACTAATGTGATAAAGAAGAAGGGTTTGAATGTTTTTTATCTATAATAATATTTTAGTTTTTCCCGTGTTGGTTTCCGTGTTGGTTTCCGTGTTGGTTGGGTTCTTTATCTCGTCGGGTCTAGTGCCACCGCCTTACCTATTTCTGCCGCAATAGCGTCAGTCCTTGCCACCGTCGTGTTTCGGTTTGGAGGGTAAGGTAGCTGTTAAACTTATGCATGTGGCATTAGAAGAAAGCAACGCACCAATAATATCTTTGACGTCTATTGCGATTGTAGACTTTTCCCATTAGGAGAGCCATCTACTTGTTTGATATCTTATATAAAAAAAAACAGCGGCTTGATCATATAGAAAACTAGCGAATTGCCCGCGGTTTCACTCGCGTAGCTTTTGTTCCCGTGGAAATATTGGAAAGGTTTATATACTAAAAACTTCCTCGAGAATCAACCTATCTATTGAAAAATCCGCATCAAAATCCGTAGCGTAGTTTTAAAGATTTAAGCATACAAAAGGACAGACGGAGAAAGCGACATTGTTTTATACTATGTAGTGAAAAATCAAAGAAAATTGACCTATCTAGAAACCAATGGAGCGAGAATGTAACCTACAAACAAACCGATCAACCAACGAACCTAGTCTGTATTGTTACTTGAAGTTATAGCCAAACTAATTCCTTTGTGTTTTGAAGCGGACAGGTAGACAAAGGACAAGCTTTAAATTTGTCGTTGAATTTGCTACCACCAAACTATAGTTGAAGTTTAATAATGATGTCGGGTAAACGACTTCTCTTCTCAACTTTAATTTGACATTCAACTTTGTAATTCGTAATTATTAATTTGGTTCATTATGAAATATCCATAAACCAGAGTTTTCTTTAGAGACTTTAAGTTTTGTTAATAAATTGTTTTTACAATAGGAAATAATTTTTCTGCTAAAAATAACGGATAGACAAGAAAAAAATTTCTGCTAAAAATAACGGATAGACTAGAAAAAGAAGATCCTTGGTGAAGACCAAGAGAAGTCTTTATCATGAAATAAAAAAAATCGTACGAGAAATAATTTATCTTTATAATATAAAAATTAACAATATATTTACGCTTAGCTTAGAGGAAACAGCTAACGCTCTTTTGCATACGTTAATTCCGGATGATAACCTAGAGCGCGGTAACGAATATCACCGTGAAATAAGATCGCAAGTTGACGTGATGCCTATGTCCCCCATGTAAAACCTTGTATCTTTAGATGAACTTTTTTTAAACACCGTTAATAACTTACCATTGAAAAAAGCCGGAGAGGATAAAATTTCAAATTATATGATAAATCAAGCGTATTTAGCGGCCCCGGACTCTATACTAAAAATAATAAATCGTTGCATTGCTGAAGGTGTTTTTTTTTTTTCCAAAATATGGCGCCAAGGATATCTTAAAATTATTTCAAAATTCGATCACAAGCCTACGGATGACCCTAAATCATACCGTCCCATTACACTTCTGCCATCTCTTGGTAAACTGTTAGAAAGACTGATAGTTCCTCGACTCCTGCCACAAGGGCCCAAGTTCAATAAACAACAGTTTGGATGCAGTGTTGTCGATGAGAAAAACAGTAGAATTATCACGAAATAATTATGTTGTAGGTGTTTTTTTGGATATTTCGGGTGCTTTTGATAACGCATGGTGGCCGATGTTATTGTTGAAATTAAAAATAAGGGGGTGCTATTCAAATATATATAAACTAATTAAATCGTACTTAGAAAAAGGTCATACGAAATTACAGCTAGGATATTACGCTGTATCTAAACGCCTTACTCTAGGCTGCCCACAGGGATCAGTACTTTCACCGTATCTATGGAACTTAGGATTTGACGATTAATTCTCATAAACCTTGCCGGAAGGATGCTCGCTTACAGGTTATGCAGACGACGTTGCTTTAATAATACAAAATTAGATTTAGAAATTCAGCGCCGGGCTTCAATGTAATGTAGGAATTTTACCAACCCAGAATTTATCAACTCACAAGCTCAAACAAAAATACATCGTCTCTTTAATCCTGTAATTGCTTGCTAATGCTTGCTAATGAATTAATTGATGAGTGTCAGTCGCGTTGGTATTGTTCAACTAAAGGACGGCATTTATATAACTTTTTCCCATGCATCCGGGATCGTTTAAGTAAAACGTGGATAGAAATAGACCATTGTGTTGTGCAGTTTCTCACTAGCCACGGTAATTTTAAAGTTTAATTATTCTCGTTTAAATTAGTTCTTTCTCCTTTTTGCGAATGCTCTTCATTTTTTTATTATTTTATTATTTTTTATTTGTTTATTTCAGCAAAAAAAAATTAACATAAACTTACAAATTTTTTCAACATCCTTAAACCTCGTTGTAGGTTTGTGTGGATGTTGCACACTTCACGGTTTACGTATTGATTGATGTTTTAGCGAAGCTACATTACACTACATAAAATTTTAACATTACCATCGCTCTTATCAGTTGAAATAAACTAGTACCTATCTTTAATAAACTTGCTACTGGATGTTCCACTCTCTGTCGTTTACGTACAGGCCATATTCCGTTGCTAACTGTACTTAAAATCAGTTTTGGTCTGATTCATAAATACTTTTACTGTGCGTTAAAGATAATGCGATCGTTGTTACTTACGTACATAATATACAATGCGTACAGGCTGCTCCTTTTATTATGATAAAATATGTGTGTGTATGTGTGTGTGTGTGCAGGTGTACTTGTGTGTGAACAATGCATGTCATATATTTATGTGTGGGTGTATGTTTTTTGTGTACTAGTGTATGTGTGCGCGTGCGTTTTTATCTGCATATAAATTTAATTTAACCGTGTTAGAATTTATATGTACACATGATTAATTATTCTCGTGAGAGTTCGCTCAAGTAAACACTTAATTTATGGTACTATAATAGTTTTTAATATATGTTTCAAATTATTTTCATTGATTTTATTTCGCATTTCAATATTTATATTATTATTAATTAATCTAGGTACTAAGTAGTCAGTTGTTCTTTCTCCATAAAAATTCCTAGCACTTATAGTACATAGTTTCTTTGTTGTTATTTGTCTAGTTACTATATAATTTTTTCTTTCATTTTCTATATATTTAAAATAATTCTCTTTAATAAGTGAGAGTTTTATTTACTCGCTTACAGGCAACACTTTACAATATTTGAATAAGTATTCGGGATCTTTTTTATACTTTATTTTAATTGCACTTGGAACGATAGTTTTTAGGAGTCGCAACTGTAGCGTCATTATTTGCTCAATGTATGTTCTGAAGGTGCGACCGTAGCTACTTAGTCCGTATGATAAAATGCTTTCTACTAAGGCATTGTACATTTTCATTTTGATATAATAAGGTATACGTTGATTAATAATACGAAATTTTGCTAGAATTCCTCGTAATTTGTTACAAATAACATTAATATGGTGCTTCCAGTTAAGTCTGTTATCGATAATTAGTCCAAGGTAAGTATACTGACTAACTTGTTCCAGTGCTGGACAGCTGCATCCTTGTGACTTATTACGATCATGTAAACACTGATGGGTATGAGATTTAATTTCCACGTCTTTCGTGGCTTTTATATGACTGGAGTGTATGTGCATTACTTTGGATTTGTTGGTATTAAGCACAAGACCATTGTCGTGGGACCACCTACCTATGGACATAAAATCTTTATTTATTTTTGAGAGCGCAAGATCAAAGCTTCTATCATGAGATATTATACAAGTATCGTCCGCGTACTGAAATATTTTGCAATGGTGAACGACGTTTTTATATCATCAACATAAGCGAGATAGTGAAGTGGACCCAACACAGAACCTTGTGCCGTTCCCTGTGTTACTAATGTTTTATTACTGTAATCGGCTCCTACTTTCACGTAATAAGAGCGATCCTCGAGATAGTTCGAACACCACTTTAGCAGGGGACCACGTATACCACTATTCTCAAGTTTTTGTTTGAGTACCTTATGTTGTAAAGTGTCAAACGCCTTACTATAATCTATGAATATTACAATAACATGTTCTCTTTGGTTTAGACAATTATTAACATAATCGGTAAAATTGGAAAGTAATTGTGTTGTGCTTTTCTTAGATTGAAAACCATACTGATCAGCTGACAGTGCATTATATTTTTTGTAAAAATTATGTATTTCATTACATATATATTTTTCGCAAATTTTATCAAGTACAAGTAATATTGTAATTGGCCGGTAGCTGTCATAATCTTTTTTATTTCCTTTTTTATATACTGGTCTAACTATTCCTGTTTTTAGCTGAGACGGGTATATTTCAGTGCAAATGCTAGTATTAATGAGATGCGTTATAACATTTACCATATTAGACGCAAAGTTTTTTATGTCAATCGGTCTTATACAGTCAATTCCCTTCGATTTCTTTGTGTTTAATTTTTTAATAATATTAAGAATATCTCTTGTGTTTGCCTTTTTTATATACATGGAGACATTGCAGCAGTTACTGTACTCAGTTTAATCCAATAATAATTCATCATACAATTGTCAATTGTTCAATGAATCATTAAATTGTAAATGTGAACAAACTGCACACCACATTCTTTGGGAGTGTAATCTTTGGCAAAACGAACGTAGTAAAATGCTTGATAGTATTCAATGTATATCCGGTGTAATTTATTACTCCGACCTTGTGGGAACACGTGGAAACTTCCGTGCCTTCAAGGGATTTTGTCATACTTACTACTGGAAGCAAAATTAAGTAGGCCATTTTGGTAGGTACCTAATTTCCAAACTTCCGTAGTGCAATAGCAATCAGACTTAACATGATTGTAAAAGTCTCATTTCGTAGCATTTTTATGCTTTTAATATTTTGCTGTCTCCTGCTTAAAAGGGAGGGAAACAGAATGTATTTTCCTACTCCTCCTATATACTTCCGATTAATTTCGTTGCGGGATCCAAGACAGCTTAGTTTTTCCCCAGGGCACCCTGAGCTCGCAACTCAGTGGTTATCAGGTCGGTTGCCGCTGCTTATTCTGGTTTACAGAAGTAACAGTGGTGGGAACGAGAGGTGGGCCAATTGCCCTTATAAAAAAATAGGAAATAATTACACAAGTTGACTGGTAAAAAACATACTGAAGAAGGGTGTCTAGTACTCGATTCTGATACCGAATATGTAACAAAACCGTGCAGTGTCGTGGGAGACCAGGTAGGAAAGAAGTTCCTTATTATAAAAATATTAATTTCAAGTTCTATTCGAGGTATAAAGAAAATATTCGGGTATACATTTTTATATAGTAACTAGCTGTTGCCCGCGACTTCGTTCGCGTGGACTACGTTTACTCCGCACAGCTCCTCCCCGTAGGTGATATCGTGATAATATTTAGCGTATAATATGTTGACCCGACCTGTTAGTTAAAATGTACTTTTTGAGTTTACCCCGAACATACATTGACTTTCCTACGATTTTATTATATGTATATATAACTAGCGACCTGCCCGCGGTCTCACCCGCACAGCTTTTGATTCCGTGGGAATAACGGAAAGGTTTATGTACTAAAACTTTTCTTTAGAATCAATATATCTATTAAAAAAACTGCATCAAAATCCGTAGCGTTTTCTTTTTTAATAGAAAAAAGGGGCAAACGAGCAGGAGGCTCACCTGATCGTAAGTGATTACCGCCACCCATGGACAGCCACATCACCAGAGGTCTTGCAGCTGCGTTGCCGGCTTTTTAAGAAGGAGTATGCTCTTTTCTTGAAGGTGCCTAAGTCGTATCCGTTACCGTTACCATTACCGTTCGGAAACACCCCCGCCGGTAATTGATTCCACAGAGGAGTAGTGCGTGGTAAGAAGTGCCTAGAGAATCGCACAGTTGTGGATTTCCAGACATCGAGGTGATGAGGATGGAACTTTGAGTTTTGCCGCGATGTCCGATGATGAAATTCAACAGCAGGGATCAATCCAACCAGTTCGTAGTTTTAAAGATTTAAGCATACATAGGGACAGACAGAGAAAGCGACTTTGTTTTATACTATGTAGTAAAGACGATATGTAGATGGTATATGATACCAGAAAATATAGATGGTATATGATGGATAGGTATACTGTATACATATATGTATCATAATATGTAACGCTTATCATCACATCATACATTACATTACATACATTACAGTGGTTTTATACATTACATTATACCCCGTGTTGGTTCTGAGCTCCTTGCCCTTGTTGGTTTCGGGTTCCTTTGAAGAGTAGACTAACTGCCGTTCTGCCAGGCAGGTCGTAAAAGGCGACCGATTGGCTATGGGTCTGGTACCACCGCTTTACTTATTCCTGCCGCAACAGCGTCAGTACTTGTCACTGTCTTGTTACGGTTTGGAGGGTAAGGTAGCCGGTAAACTTATGCATGTGGGATTAGACCTCGCCACAAGATAGCAACGCACCATTAACACCTTTGGTGTCTATAGGCGATGGTTGACTCTTTCCATCAAGAGACCCATTTGCTTGTTTGCTATCTTATGATATATAAAAAAACATACATTATATATGAAAGAAAAAATAATAAATAATAAAAAATAGAAAATAATGAAATTCAAAATAAAAATTCTGAATCGCGATATCACAATTATTTATCTTGTACAAGCTATATATGTACAAGTTTCAACGATTCTCAAATGGACTTCTGTCCCCAGGCAGTACACCTTGCCTGGCTGGGAAGATCTTCCTTTTCCCCTTCCTTGTCCTTGTGTGACGTCATCAACCTCCACAGTTATGACGTCACCTGACAAGAAGCTGGCCCGCTAGTTCCATTACTGTGACGCTTCAGCGGTTCGGACCAGCAGCGCCACAATATACATTTAAAATTTTACGCTTTTATTTAACGTTGCAAACGTTTTTTACCGGAAAGGGTACCCCTCCGTAACGCCCCATAAGGAACTTATTTCTGAAAATAAGTATTTAATTATTGACATAATTATCCAATAAAAATATTTAGTAGGTACTAAACACCCGAGCACGGCGCATAGAAATTTATTGGAACGAAGTTCCTTATCGCGCGTTGTGAAAGGGGGCTAGACGGAAAAAGTTCTTACGAAAAGTTGTCACGACACTTTTTGCTATAGTAAGGTATTTTAAGCTGTGCGGCATGCGCATGTTTCTCTCTTTCTCTCTCTCACTCTCTTATAGAAAGCAAGCCAGATATTTTCATTTCTATTTCGCATTGAACAGTGTGGTGTCGCGACGATTATTTTTGTTGAGTGCATACAGATTTTTGGTAAATTAATCGAAAGGAACTTCATTCCATCCGGGTGTCCCTTGACACCTCTCAAATTTTTTTTGTTTACAAACGGCGAGTTGGTAGTACATCGTGCGGTGGCCATATTTTTGCATATTATCACAGTAATTTCATTGAGGTTTACTATGTAAATAAGCAATAATCTCTTTGTATTATATCTTTATTTTTTACATAATATGATTATTAAATATCGTGTCTTTCAATATGTACAATGTTTAACTGGTCAACCTATACATTTATTCCTAAAAAAGAAATAATTAAGTTCACATTTATTTTAAGTATACATAGAAAAAATTTCTCGCGCGAGTTTGAAAGCATCGCTTTACGTTTCTTTGTCATGGAAGAGTGTAAACTTATGCGTCTGGTATCACCAAGCGTATGGTAATGTACCCTTAACATCTTTAGTATCTATAGTCGATGGCATTCTCCATTCATCAAGAGAACTATCTGCTTGTTTGCTATGCTATGGCATAAAAAATGTAATTCAGATAATAATAAAACATAATATAGTGACACTGATTTAATGCGCTGCAAAAGATGGGGCTCGTTTTTCCAGCGAATGATTATTATTATTTGTCGTCTCTGTAGTTTAATGGTCCAATATCTGTGTACCCGGAACCTTCGGTAGACTACACCAGTCGGCCAGTTTTCCCCCACCTCAAAGGTCGACATGTATATATATATGACGGCGTCCGCGTCATCAAATGCAAGAATATTGTAAACAGGTGTACGCCTGAGCCACCGAGCGCATTGTTCGATATCCCTACTACTCAAATTGTTTTGCTACCTGTATAAAAGGCACTGAGCGCCCCCCGTTCGGGCAGTCTAGGCTCTGGCGTGGCTCGGTACACTTGTTGTATCTTGCTCGTAGCTTATCCTTGACTCTTGGATAATTAATTTGTGCAAACAAGTTAATTATTATTGTCAACTATAAATTAGTCGCAGTACAATTTATAATGGACTATCTATTGCTTAAATTATGACTTATTTGTAATAAGGAATAATTAAGTTACTTGGAATTGTTAAACGAGAACTAGTCATTAAATAATGGAAAGCTATAATAGTGATCTTATGTTATTTTTGATATTTGATACAAGTTGAACAAAATATAAAGAGCTGTTAATGCTGTTATATCACCATATCCGCATTTTATTTATCATATCTGACCCACTTCCTACATCAGAAGTGGGATCGGATTCACTCCCACTTCAGCATCAAACTATTTCGGTTAATTATGTAGAACAGTAAATGTCTCTTTTCGCTTGTGGTGTGGAAACTATTCTTTGAAAAATAGTAGAAAATATTAATTCACGTTCTGTAACTCCCATTAAATTGATACACTTTGATTCTGATGAAGCAGACGATATGACTAACTGTTATCCTCCTCCTAGCTTCGTATTCTTCATTACTGAGGGTCGTAACCTCCTCATTAGATTGTTCTTGATATCACAATATTATGCCATTGGACTCTATCTTCAGCGGCGTGCAGAGCATCATAAAACATTTTAGACATAAGATTGGTGTAAACCTGGTCTGACCATCACATAGGAGTACGACCACGTGGTCTTTTGTCTTCTACTTTTCCGGTCACTATTAGCTTTTCGAGATTGTCTCCTTGCTTTCTAGAGATGTGGCCGAAGTATTATAGAATTCTTTGAAGGCACGTACCAGACAGTCTGGTCTTTACTCCAAGTTGTTTTAGTATGAAGGCGTTGGTCCTGTGTGTTGTCCAAGGGATACGTAACATTTTCCTCCAGCACCACATTTCAAACGCATCAATGCGACGTCTGTCTGCAGCTCTTAGTGTCTATGACTCTGCGCCGTACGTAAATATGGAGAACACCAGCGTACAAACCAGCCTCTGCTTTGTTTTTAATGAGATGCTTCTGTCGTTCCAAAGACCCTTCATCTGACTCGTAGGATTTTTGTCGTGTAACTTACTAGCTGGTGTACCTTAAGTAAAATAAATATAGAAAAGAAAAAATTAGACGGGGTTGATCTGATCATTGTAGCTACTCACTCACTTAAGTGTCATGCCGTCACCTACTTCACAAGCTGCTGTCTTGCCAAGCTATATTATGACTTAAAGATATCTTCCTTTTAGACTTAGATATGAACCGATTTAAGAGCACCACTGTATTTCGAGGAAGTTACAATTTTTGTGATAGAATCGAACGTCGTAATAACTATTGCCGTGATAAACAGAAACTTATCTCAAATAATTTTTGCTTGCAGCGAAAGCAGGTCATCTACCACTATCTCTGGTGGCGTGTCCAGTGGTCGACCACCAGTGGTCTGCTATGTATGTTGTGACCCCGGCCCAGCCACATAGCTTCCATTTGTCCGAAGCGCTACAAGAAGAAAGAAGTTGCCACTTCGAGTTCCGAAAAACAGAAAACCAGTCAACATCTGTTCCAGAGCGTCACATGGTGTATTACACTAAGTAGAATTTAATTATCTTTTATAATTGAGTCTGGTTTAGAATGTAGCCATATCAAACAAATCTGTTGTGATTCCTTTGTAAGAGAACGGTTTTATGAACAAGAACCTCTAAATAGTCGCTTGTTTTGATGTAGTTTCCGCTGAACAAATCAAATGCTTAACCACAAGGCAAAATTTAAATTTGGAGGTAGTTTCACGTTTGACCTGATAACTCTTAATGCTTCGTTAGGCCGCAAAATTTTGGACCAGTGTAGAATAAGAACTAAGCGACAACAGGTTAATGCTTAGCAATACTTAAACACTTAATCCTGCTCAGTTTCAAAATCTGCTAGCGAGAGTATAGTAAACACTGACCTTGTAGGTAAAGACAGAGCGCGCTTGGTAGATATTTTTAAAAACAATTGACAACCAATTGAATTAAAACCGTCGAGCTGAAATCGAATTAGTTGACCCTTTGAAGATCGTTAATAAGCAATCTTAAAATTTACTATCAACTAAACTCAAACTAATATTTAAAAAAAAAGAGAAAACAATACAGATTTACATCTTCTTGCGACAGGCACATATAGAGCTAACAGTCGGTCCGAATATGTGATGCGAATCTTGTAGGGTTTAATAATGATAGCGCAGTATAATTCTCTGACAAATCATGGCAAGAGCGGTTAGGTAATATTCAACACGCGCTCAACAGCATTAAGGTATAGGGTCTCTGGATTTGCCCCGATTGATTTGACATTCGGTATTCAAGGCAACTAACTAAAAACTCACAAAAGTATTTACAAGCTTTGAAGATCCAGTGTATCCAATAGAATCAAAAAATCAGCCCAATCGGACATTCTACGGTTGAGTAGAGTTAAAAGAAATGTTAGACCTTTTAGTGTAGATGACATTGTCTTTGTTAGGAATGAAGAACGACACTAAACGAAACTTGATTCAAAATATAAGGGCTCCTTAAAAGTTACTGCAATTTTAGAAAACAAGTGCGCCCACGATAGCCTCTGCAAAGTTTCCCATATTCATGTAGGGTTTCTTCCTTTACCTATATGAAAATTATAACAAGGATGACGTGACGGCGTATACTCATGATAATGATCTTGTTCATAAAACTGGTCCAAACAATATTGATAGAAATGCAGTGTATATTGTAAATAGTTATAACAGTCAGAGTTTAATATCTTCGAACTACCTGTGAAGGAGATTATCTAATCTTGTAATAACTAATGCCACTGTTCATGAGGTTGCATCATCAGCAAAAAAATACGATATAAAGTAAACGAAAAAAAAATTTAGTAAAACGATGATAAAAAAAATATCACTAAAAATGTAAGTAAAAAAAAAAGCAAAAAAAAGTAATAATAAAGGAAATGGGAGTCTTATAAAACTATGAGAAGAAATCAATGTAAAAAAAGTAAAAGAAATAATTTAACAAAAAAATTTAGGATTGACAAAAGATGCAGGATTGACAAAAAATGTAGGAAGATGACGGCACACTCCAGTCTCCGGTTTTGAACTGATGAGAGGGAGCTTAGTAAACTCCAGTCTCCGGTTGTAACTGATGAGAGGGAGCTTAGTGCACTCCAGTCTCCGGTTTTTAACTGATGAGAGGGAGCTTAATACACTCCAGTCTCCGGTTTTTAACTGATGAGAGGGAGCTTAGTACAATCCAGTCTCCGGTATTTTTAATTGATGAGAGGGATTCCTAGCTTAGTAGAATCCAGTCTCCGGTTTCAAAACAGACGAGAGAGTTTAATAGTTGTAGTTGCTGAAGGGGTTGCCGGACCAGCACACTATTGTAACATTTCGCTAAAGATCAAGCTAATTATAAAGTTGTAAAAAAAAATAAGATTACGTTTAGTTTTCTAAAAGATATGTCAGGATGAACGAGGCGTTCCTTGTCCTCAGATGTATAAAGATGCGCACACGAGGACGTGTGCATGTCAGTATGGCCGTGACGGCGTCCGCGTCATCAAATGCAAGAATATTGTAAACAGGTGTACGCCTGAGCCACCGAGCGCATTGTTCGATATCCCTACTACTCAAATTGTTTTGCTACCTGTATAAAAGGCACTGAGCGCCCCCCGTTCGGGCAGTCTAGGCTCTGGCGTGGCTCGGTACACTTGTTGTATCTTGCTCGTAGCTTATCCTTGACTCTTGGATAATTAATTTGTGCAAACAAGTTAATTATTATTGTCAACTATAAATTAGTCGCAGTACAATTTATAATGGACTATCTATTGCTTAAATTATGACTTATTTGTAATAAGGAATAATTAAGTTACTTGGAATTGTTAAACGAGAACTAGTCATTAAATAATGGAAAGCTTTAATAGTGATCTTATGTTATTTTTGATATTTGATACAAGTTGAACAAAATATAAAGAGCTGTTAATGCTGTTATATCACCATATCCGCATTTTATTTATCATATCTGACCCACTTCCTACATATATATATATATATATATATATATATATATATATATATATATATATATATATATATATATATATATATAAATTATATATAATAGGCTTGCCGCCTAAAACATTATGGGACTAAGTATCTTCGGCTAATCGTGGGTATACTGGTTGTACCTCAGCGTACGTTTTACGACTAACTTATTTTTATTTCGAGTCATATACTTGTAAGATCAAATTTGCGGCACTATAACTGATAAATGCCCCTATATCAATATAAAATATACATTGTTATAGGTACCCAAATGTAATTTAAAATATTTATTTAATACTTTATTGTACACAAAACAAGAAGGATAAAAAATATATAAACATAACATAAGGACCATAGGCGAGCTTATCTCTACTTACAGAGGTTACTTAATATAAAATTAATGCAAAATATATATTTATGTACGGTCACTGCGGTTCTATCTCACTATCAGGAAACCTGTCTATTAGCTTTCAATACTAGAGAGTCTCTTTATAGAGATACCTAAATAAAATGTAAAAAAATAATGTAAAATATATATTTATGTACGGTCAAGGTGGTTCTCTCTCACTATCAGGAAGTTCGTCTATTAGCTTTCAATCCTAGAGAGACCTTTTAACTCCGTTGAATTGGGACATTAATCGTGACCCTAGGATCTACTTACAGCAAATCACGCCATCCCTACGTCAAAAACATCTCATAAAATTTATAATCTTTTTATTAGCCATTATTTTCTTATCACAAAAATCGATTTCCTGGGTTATTACCTACTATAAAGTTATTCAGCTTCATAAAATACGTAATTTGAAACGCCCATTGATAAGGATATTTCATGTACAACATACATTGACAACATATGAATTATTTCAACATTTTTAGAATAGAATAGAATAGAATATATTTTATTTGCATGAATATGGGTTACAATAAATAGGTCTTACATTTTTTCAGATCGCCATAATCTACCGGCAATGCCGGTGTGCAATACATACTATAATCTACTTAATCATAATTAATGTTCGTATTTTATAAATTTAAGGTCATGAATTATCTTACAATTAATTAAACTCATAGAATCTATATAAAAAAAATGACCAATTACATGTTATTATTAATTATATTATTAACTATATTTATTATTTACTATAGTTTTTGTTGCATAACAACAGAAAACCCTGTATTTTTGCGGGATGAAAATATCATATGTCCTATTTCGAGGACTGTTTCAAGTTTCATTGTAATTGATCTAGTACTTTTTGTGTGATAGTGTTTCAATTGTCCAAAAACATAACATTTTTCACTATATGATTTTTTTTAAATTTTTCTCTAGAAGCTATTAGTATCAATGTCACTATATAATTCAAGTGTGATTAATGTTTATTTTTATTTACTTAATGCATTTCTAATGCATATTATTAAAAAAATAATACATTTTAATCATCTTTGCTGTCAAATGACGATGGTTTCTCTTCCCATTAGGAGATCTATCAGCTGCTTGTTTGCTATCTAATGATAAAAAATAAACAAAAAAATAAATCAAACTAAAAACGTACAAAAAAATTTTTTGATCACACAGTTACGAACAGTTAACAAACAATTGAAATAGCAAATAAAGTATTAAAAATCGATTTCTCCCCGCCAAATTAAGAGTCAATTTTAGAAAATTAAAAAAAATAAACTAAATTGTACGAAAAAAACGTTGATCGCACAGTTAAGAACAGCTAACGAACAATTGAAATAGCAAAAAATATCATTTTCCTCCCGCCAACTTAAGACTGCCTTTTTTCAACTATTACGTCGGTTTAATACAAACAACACTATAGTGTTGCTATTTTTTAATTTCTACTCTTTTATGAACGAAGAGAAATAAGTTTCACGATAATCTGCGCCCCGTTCTACTATACTTTAATAAATGCTCACGCCATCTACACCACATATTTGTAATCTTTAAATAAATATGGCCGATTTGACTTTAAGCACGGTTAGACTTTTTAATCCCTATTTTAACAAAATACAATCCTAATTTTGCGGATATATTATGTTGTCGACTCAAATTTTTTTTTACGCTTTATAGTTTAGGTAAGGTTTCGATTGAGTATACCGTAACTCTTGACGAAATTATTAATATAGATTATATAATATTAACAAATTAACTACATTTAACAATCTTGACTTAAGCACGTTAATCAAAAACTTAAACTAAGGCTTGACGGCACAAGCTAAACATCGATGTTTTACCTGTTCATTCCAGTCACATCACCAGAGTCCAAGTCGCTACTGAGGTTTTCGATTATCAAGATGAACCACAAAAAACATCAATGACACATTTGCTCGACCCGGAGATTATCAAATCCATCTGTGATCTGAGTTGAACAGGCTTAAGACTATGAGCCAGTCGAATAACTAAGTATAGATACAAAAGAAAAAAGTTTTCTTATATCATAAGGTAGCAAAATAGCAGATGGCTCTCTTGATGAAAAGATAAACGATCATGTATAAACACTAAAAGGTTAACAGTGCGTTGCCATCCGTGTGGCGGGATGGCAATGCCAGATGCATTACGGCAAGAATAGGTAAGGCGGTAACAAATACCCGGGCGAGACGTTGCAGAACTCTACCACCTTTTAGTAACTATAGTAGTAACACCTATAGTCAATCAATCACTTTTTACAACCTGCCTGGCAGAACGACTGTTGTTCTAATTTTCAAAGGAGCTCGGAACAATACAGAGGAAAGGTGAACGATAGTACCTGTCTCTGAGATGGAGGCCGAGAACTTGAAGATAATTTTAGGTATCTGAAATAAAATTCTACAGCGGCGTTTGTTCATATTAAAAAAATATATAACATAAATTTGCAATTTACAAAGGGTCTTAATTGCTTTTCTCATTAAACATTCAACTGATATTTTTTATTAAAATCAACACACAGACTTCTTAAGTCAAAATAATGTTAATTTTCAAAGTAAATGTTTATCCGTTATGTTTGTGTTAACAAATATTTTCATTAACATATTTGAAATAACAAAAGAAATTTCGAGAACAGTAGCTATTGCGCAAACAGAAATTGCTTTTGCACGGCACTCTGTTTCAGGTATAAGATTAAAGGTATATTAAAAAGCGAAAGCGGTAGAGAATAATGATTTAAATACACTTACACTGCTTCACTTTATTAGTATTTTGTAACATCAACAGTTAGTTTAATAGATTCAAAGTAACTCTTATCCTAATATTATAAATGCAAAAGTGAGCTTTTTAGTTTGTTTGTTACGCTTTTACGGCTAAACTACTTATCCGATTTTGATAAAATTTAGCATGAAGAAAGTTGAAAATTTGATGTAAAATAAAGGTAAAATTTTTGTTCAAAAATCATTCCCGAGATGATAAAATAAAGGATGAAAGACAAGTTTAGTTTGTAGCTTCGGCTGCAAGTTTTTACTTGTAGGCGAAGCTACGTGGGACAGTTAGATAAGAATTCATTCGAAGTTCATTAATTTCATTTAAATTTCATTCAATTCAAGACACTATAGATGTTAATGATGTGTTGCTGTAATTTTGGCGACGTCTTAATACTACATGCATGAGTTTACCGGCTATTTAAGCTCCTAAACTGGAATACAACAGTGACAAGCACTGCCGCTAATTGTGACAGGAATAAGTAAAGCGGTGATACCAGACCCGGGCGGGGCAATGTACAACTCTACCATCTAGTAGCAACAATGGTATTTTCTCGCATAGGTAATTGTTTGCCTCTAACAAACTGTCTGGTAAAACGGCAGATGGTCCATTTTTTAAAGGAAGCACAGACCAATATAGGGAAAGTATTATATTCAAAACCATATTTTTTCCACTTGTGTAATATCCTTTCTCTTGTGTAATATCTTTCCTCTTGTGTAATATCGCTCCTCTTGTATCCCAGTTTCGACCTTAAATATAGATTCCCCCATAGACGCGTACATTATAAATGCCTTGCGGATACCGCGATTCGCAAAGAAGCCGAATTCGACAAAATTTTATTTCCCAATACGAATATTGCCTCTGTATTGACTCCTTTGTTTCATATATAGCACATTTGTTGTGGTTTCTCTTAAATAAATTACTACCTTTATCGTATTGTTCACATTTTTTTTATTGTACTATGCTTTAAGCTACGTTTCTAGCTCATTTTTATCAAATACACAGGTTTTATTACAAAGAGTGTTCTTTTTCACTCAAGGGCAGATTTTTTTTTTATTTCACAAGATAGTGTGATAGCAAACAAGCCGATGGAGAGAGAAAACCATCGCCTATAGATACCATAAATGTTTATGGTGCGTTACTATCTTGTGGCGAGGTCTAATGCTACATGCAAAGTATACCGGCTACCTTACCCTCCGAACCGGAATACGAAAATGACAAGTACTGATGCTGTTGCGGCAGGAATAGGTAAGGCGGTGGTACCAGACGCGGGCGAGACAATTCAGAACTCTACCACCTAGAAATTATAGTTATTATTTCGTATACTTAATATAGAATATATTAGGTACACGAGTTTGTTCTATGAGATGATAATTACGCTGTCTGAGACATAAATATTTAAGGCACTTTAACATAACATAATATCGCATAGTATTAGCTGTTGCCTGCGACTTCGTTCGCCTAATCTAAAACATTATTTTCCTTTGCTTAATCGAGTAAAAAGTCTATGGTAGTCTAAAATTGACTTCACGTTTTTTGTGTTCAAATGATACGGTTGCAGGTATATCGTTTTCATAGTTTCTGATGGATGGATAATCTATAACGGACATAACTAGAAGTATATTTTTTTTAAATACTAAATACATACATATCTTCACGCTAGATCCCTTACGAGTTAGGCAGAGAGAACTGAGTGCTATACATCACGATCCTGCAAGAATCGTGATGTATGGCACTCGGTTCTCTCTGCCTTTTGAGATTGATCGACAGTACTCGATCAATCTGATCGTGATATGTCAGTCTTAATCTTCCCCGGTACCTACATCCTTCCACATTCGCATTGTATATCTGTTTTGTTAACCTTTCATCTACCATTATTTCTACATGTCCGAACCAACGGAGCATGCCCTTTCTCATCTTTACACAGACACTTTCTTTCAAACCTAACCTCTCTTTCACTTCGACATTACGAACCCGGTCCGCGAGTGTCACACCACATATTTTTCTTAGCGACCTCATCTCGACCGCGTTGATTCTACTTTCATGCCCTTTCTGACATACCCAACTCTCACTTTCATACAATAGCGTTGGGATCAGCACATGATTATGCAGGGCTAGACGGGCACCCTGACTTAAAATTGTGCTATTAAGTAATCTCCCTAACGCTCCGTTCACTCTGTTCCCTACACACACTCTTTTTTCAACATCAGCGGTGTACCTTCCATCCCTTCTAAAAGCTCATCCAAGATATACAAACTCATCCACTTGTTCCAGCACTACATCATCGACCACAACTCTTACATTCGCTTTGGTTGCTTCTCTTTCAAATACTAAAACCTTAGTTTAAAACTTTCAAATACTAAATTTTAGACCTTATTATAAGTATAGTTTATATATAAAATACTAAATATAAGTATGCAGTATTTCCAAGGTTAACTATATTATAGATAAATATATTAATGTTATAAATGCGAAAGTTTAGGTATTTGGATTTATAAATATTTGTTACTCAATCACGCAAGCACGGCTTAATTGATTTGGATGAGATTTGGCACACATGTAGATGATAAATTGGAATATCATATACATTTTTTCCCAAAAAAATAAAATATTTTCGTGAGCAACGAAAAACTTTTCTATTTCATCAGGCTGCTGGGTGCATCTAGTAAATTATAATTTTGAATCTTGCTCCAGAAAATTGAAAAATTTTCTGTCAGTATCCTCATTATTTTTACTAAATTATAATTTAAAAACGATTTAAATTAAATACGTTTGCATTTTAAACGGTTTTTTTCACTCTACGAGGTTTCACTGCTATTTTTAACGTTTCAAATCCAAACAATGACTGTATCACACTAGCCATCGCCAGTGACCAAAAATTTGACCATAGAATAAACAATAAAACCTCTTCTAAATTGGAAGTAGTTAAACGAAAAGTATCAATCCACACAAAATTACTTTAGAGATATTGATGTTTGGAATTTGATAGAGTTTGGATTAGTTTTAATGTTTTTATTGAAGAGCCAAAATTAATGATGAACTAAATTTAATTAAGCAAGAATTCAGACTCCTTGAGATTGAATTATATTACTGGTACCTCACTGCTCCATGATTCATTTTACTTAATCAGTTGGTAATATTGGTTGTTAACCAGGAAAGTTGGATTATTAAATTTTTTTATTTCTTAACGTACCATACATGGTGACTAGTTCTGACGTTAAATAAAGTTACAGAGAGCTATTTTTGCTTGGATCTTTTGTACTGGCCAATAGTATTGATATTTAGCATCAGTTTGGTGCACTTAACTCATTTTTGACCACACTGTGGATTGGATCCCTTTCGTTTAACTACGTCCAATTTGACAACTGACTGTATATATAATAGTGTATATGTACTATAATATTGTTTATTTTTATTTATTTAATGTATTTCTAATGCATTTTATTTAGAACTAGAAATAACCGTGCGAATAATTCTTGAGTTGACTTGAAATTGAATAAAAAATTACCGACCGACAATCATGTTGACGTTGTTTCAAAATTTAAGCTGTCGGATGGCAGAATTACTGTATTATGTCTTAATGTATGTATATAATTTTAATAATTTATATAAACAAAAGCTGTAATAACGTTTTTAGTTGTTGATGCCGGTAGAGCAAGCAATTATCTATAAAATGATATAGAATTTATTTGGAGTATTTGTGCGGTTTTCTCTAAAAAGGGAAGCAAACATCTTAACCTTAGCTATTAATATTTAAAAATATTTGATTTCCGCACTCTTTTACAATGTAAACTTTAAATGTGCCAAACAATGTCATTTTACTAAGAGACAAGTCGTACACCAACAAGAAGCCTCCTTAATTCCATTTCAAGAAATGGTTAACACGTATGACTTCCTAAGTTTACTCGACGCTGGCAGAATTCTCTGATAATTGCCATTCGTATAATGAAGAAGAAGAAGAAGACTGCGATTTAAAATAGCGCGAGTGTAAATGTTACTGTAGCTACTAATAACTATGCCATGTGACGTGTGAGACTAAATAAAAGTTAGGCAATGCCTTACTTTTATGATGCCATTTTGAAATGCGAACAACGCATCTATAGTTTTTTACATCATTGGTGCCAAGTCTATAATCCACCGATATCATACTAAACCGTTTTTTCCAAATTTTTTATGTATTAATATGTAGATCTCAAAAGATGATATTTAAAGAAATGGGTACAATTTTAAAACTTATGTAAATTGTTCGATGGCATATTGCGAAAAAGTCATTTAGCCAAAGATAAGTCTAATAACAATATGTAAATGTAACAAGGGACTCCTTTGAAGCCCAACTGATCTTTTACAAAAACGTATTGGGCCGAATGGTAATATTATCAATAGGAGATTAAGCCTTTTTGAATACTACTACAAAGGGAAAATATATCTGCAAGTTTTCAACGGTCGCACTTTATCCGGGTTTAAGGCATACCGATCCTTGTAATTCTATAAGTTAAACTGATTTTTAGATTCTGGACAATTTCCAAAGTTGTGGAATGTATTATTAGGTTCATTTTTAAAAACACGCAGTTCGATGTTCAAATATGTTTACTTCTTCTCGACTTGCAGCTTAATAGCCCGAGTAAGCTAGTATGTATTATATAGTATCACAGTTTTAGAATAGTTAATAGTAGTGTAGATTGAACAATGTCAACTTCAAAACTATTGATCAGGGGACACCACTTCCAAATTTATAATTTGGAATAAAATTGTTTACTAGAATTCCAAAAAGTTCCACTCCATAGTGCAGTATTTTGATAACAATCAATTTTTATATCTATTATGCGAGATATTTGCTATAAAAGGTTATTTATATTACATTCAAGCACTATTTACAATATTATTCATATTACAAATAAAGATAATCAAGATTATATTTATTTTTATAGGAATAATACGAGATTAATGGGTGAAAATTAACTTAAAAATGTGTTTTTATGTGTTGGTCTGATCTCCTCTGAAGAATAGGCCAATAGTTTTAAAAACAACAAAGAAAAATATTGGCACGCGGGATTTGAACCTGCGACCTCCCCTAAAACCGGGGTGCTCTGCCACTGAGCCAGTGCGACAGGCTTGACGAAACGGAATTTTTCTTTGCTTTATGATCAATTCCATCGATTGTACTGATCGCTAGATATATATACGTATAACTAGTTAAATGAGTTCATCGTTGTGAGTATATCACATGTGTGTGTGTGTGTGTGTGTGTGTGTGTGTGTGTGTAAACATATCATCACTTTTGAACGACTTGACTTTTGAAATGCGGTTAATGGCGTTCAATTGCATTTCGCCACATTTATACTTGCTGAAAATTTCAACCGATTAGGTTCAGGAGATTTTGAGGAATTTCACAAACATTTTTTTTAAATAACTTCCAGGACAATGCACTAATTGAGTACAAAATGTAAACAGTTATTCTTTTTTCTGCCGCAAATCCCATTAAATTTAATATTTTCGGGAGTTATCGTTAACAAAAAAATTTGGAAAAAATGTTGTTTTGATATAACTTTGCGATTTCCCAATCAATCATTTATTGGCGTTCTACAATATTTTAGTACTTTTTGGCGAAAGTTCGAAAGTAACAGCTTTTTAAATATTAAAATTATGCTATTTACAGCGAAATATTTACACAAAATAACTTGTAGACTACTATGATACCCATGTTTTTCAAAATTTAATTAGCTCTTTTAAATAAAAAATATGTGTCAAGTACCTTAAATTGGATCAAAATTTGTTAATTCGTTTGGGATTTATCAATGGCGAAAACATTTGAAAAAAGTGTTTTTCGTCGTAACTAATATAATTTGTTCATACCAAATTACTGCTTTTAATTACTAAGAGTCTTGAGCTAATATGCGTACAGACGGACGGACATGGTGAAACTATGAAGGTTCCTTGTAGACTATGGAACCTGTCGCATGTTGATAGCTGTTAGTGGTGATGATCACGTCGGGGTCACCACTGTGGCATGTTGATAGCTGTTAGTGGTGATGATCACGTCGGGGTCACCACTTTGGTGGTGGTGGTTTCGAAAGAAAAGATGCGGTTTGATTTAAATCGGATTAAATCCGCTTTTATTAAGCGAGTAAAAATGTTACGTAAAATATAAAGACTAGCGTAGCGCGCCGGGGCGAAAGACACACGGGTCGCGTTGATCGAGTTTTGTATCACTCTGGCGCGCTACGCTAGTCTTTATATTTTACGTAACAAAAAAAAAAAAACGTAACATCCTTACTCGCTTAATAAAAGCGGATTTAATCCGATTTAAATCAAACTGCATCTTTTCTTTTGACACTACCACCACCAAAAACCCTAAAAAGTTGTTATTTGGATATTACAAACAGACATTTTAATTTTGTTTATTGTATACATTTTCACCTTATATTTATGTAATATAAGCTTTGATTGGAGTTTCAAGTACACATCAAGAGGTTTCTGGTAATTGGCTAATATTACAGATTATGATAAGGAGGTTTATAACTAGATCCGTGAAAGCAATATCATGACAAGGCTTATTACACCTTGGAGGTCGGAGTAGTTCTAAACTTAATAAGGATGGACATAGAAAACCTTTGAGTATAAAATGAATATATCTGTGTAGAAATTTACAGAAACCAGCGGGTAACTGTGAAAAAAAGAATATAGTTTTACTTTTACTTTTACTTTTTAGTGTATAGATAATAATTTGAAAACTAAAAGTCATAATCATTACGTAAAATATATGTTGACGTGAATATGACTTTAAATTTGCTTTCATAGTGAGGGACAGTTCAAGAAAGCATTAAAAATCTAATTATACCGTTGGATAGCTAAGAAATCAAATAATTTTTGAAGTCACGTGCAGACTACAATGCGACGCGGAGGATGGAGGAGGAATTGCTGCCATTTTTAGATAATTTCGCTGCGATACAGAATTTGCATATGGTATATCTTTTTACTAGGAGCAGTTATGATATTTAGTTAAATTTTGTTCGATAGCTCTTTTAAAGATTAATCGATTATATTAAAAAATAAATCATTTTAAATGCTTATACATACATACATACATACATACATACATATCTTCACGCCAGATCAAGGGATCTGGTGTGAAGAAGACGGGGTAGGCAGAGAGAACCGAGTGCCATACATCACGATCCTTGCAGGCTTGTCTCGCTTCCTCCACATTCATCACTCTCTTTATACACACACGCCGGTTGCGAAGGCCCTTGACACCACCTTCGGACAGTACTCGATCAATCTGATCGTAGTATGTCAGTCTTGGTCTTCCCCGGTACCTGCATCCTTCCACATTCGCATTGTATATCTGATTTGTTAACCTTTCATCTACCATTCTTTCTACATGTCCGAACCAACGGAGCATGCTCTTTCTCATCTTTACACCGATACTTTCCTTTAAACCTAACCTCTCTCTCACTTCGATATTATGAACCCGGTCCGCGAGTGTCACACCACATATTTTTCTTAGCGACCTCATCTCGACCGCGTTGATTCTACTTTCATGCCCTTTCTGACATACCCAACTCTCACTTCCATACAATAGCGTTGGGATATGCACATGATTATGCAGGGCTAGACGGGCACCCTGACTTAAAATTGTGCTATTAAGTAGTCTCCCTAACGCTCCATTCACTCCATTCCCTTCACACACTCTTCTTTCAACATCAGCGGTGTAACTTCCATCCCTGCTAAAACCACATCCAAGATATACAAACTCATCCACTTGTTCCAGCACTACAACATCGACCACAACTCTTACATCCGTTCTGGTTGCTTCTCTTTCAAATTCTAAATCTTTAGTTTTCTTTGTATTCAAATGTAGTAGAATATGCTTATACATGTAGGATATATATATATGGCGTTTAAGTGAAAAAAAATAGGAAATTTTTTTTTGTGGGTCAAAAAAATCTTTCAAATGCCAACTCAAAATAGAACACACAAGTAATTCTATGAGGGTTTCGTTTCTCCTTTTGAGATAAAGAACTCTAAAAATCAGTAGAAAGACTTGTGCAACGACATTCGATATTATTCCTATATATAACCTAGTATGCTTCCTGAGTCCGTTCCCTGATGAGTACAATCTGGGATTTTCAAGAGAAGAGTGAACAGGTACTTTCTAGGTAAGCACGTTCCATCTTAGGCCTCATCTTAGCTTACCATCAGACGAGATCGAGGTCAAGCGTTCACCTATCGATAATAAAAAAAATAGTAGTCAACAACAAGGATACAACGTCTCCCCCAGGTATTTAGTATCACTGCCTCACTTATTCCTGCCGCAATAGCATCAATGCGTCTTTGCCGTATTATAGTTAGGAGTGTATTTAATATACATGGGGCATTGCTATACCGCTATAGGAATTTCACCATCGGACATCGCGACAAAATTCGAACATTTTACCATCTCGATATCTGGAAATCCACAACTGTGCGATTCTCAAAGCACTTTTTGCCCCGCACTACCCCTATGTAGAACCAGCTATCAGCGGAAGTTTTTCCAATTGGATACGACTTAGGGACCCTCAAGAATAGAGCTTACTCATTCTTAAAAGGCTGGCAACGCAATTACAAGACCTCTGGTAGTGTAGTCGTCTATGGGTGGCGGTAATCACAATCAAGTGAGCCTCGTGTCCGCTTGGGGGGCAAACTTCTATAAAAAAAGCAACACACCATTACCATATTTGGTGCCCATAGGCAATGGTTTCTCTTTCCATCAGAAGAGCTATATACTTGTTTGCTATTTAATTATATAAAAAATAATTATTCCCCAGAATGTTATGAGAAATATAAAATGGAATTTCTCTTTAATTTGGAACTAAATTCACATGACTTACGCTCTGAAATTCGCCAAAACAGAATAATTTAGAAAATGTGCATACAATATTCACACTGCCGGCAAACTCGTCCAGATATAAATTTTACGTATCATTGAATTCAACATGCACGCCGCTCGTTACTTAAGTCGGCTAAATTAGGCGGATAGTGAAACGCAAGCTGAGCTGGGCCGTTGTAAATTTTGTCCCAGGGTTTTGATAGCTATTTCATATTTGTTTTATTTATGAAGCCTTTTGAATTAATCCGAGTACTTTTGAAAGTGTTTTTTTTTATTTCTACGTCGAAAATGTATTCATTTTAAATGAACCTCCAGAGAGAATGAGATATGCAATATAAAAGTAATTAATTTAACAAACGTCGCTTATTACATTATGTAAAATTTGAAAGTAAAAAAAAATATCTTGACGCCCGTATCTTCGAAGAAATAGGCAGAGGTACAACAAATGTTTCCCCGTGTTGGTTCCGAGCTCCTTTGAAGAATAAGCCAATTACCGTTATGCCAGGCAGGTCGTAAAATGCGACCGATTGGCTATGCGAGTCAATACCATTGTGACTACTAGAGGGTAGAGTTCGGCATCGTCTCGCCCGGGTCTGGCACCACCGCCTCACCTATTCCTGCTGCAATAGCGTCAGTGTTAGTCACTATCGTGTTCCGGTTTGCAGGGTAAGGTAGCCGGTAAACTTATGCATTTGGCATTAGACCTCGTCACAAGATAGCAACGCACCATTAACACTTTTGGTGTCTATAAGCAATGCTGCTTGTTTGCTATCTTATGATATAAAAAAAAATCTCATTCCCACACAATATGTTAGATGGCAAGCCTATGGCCAACCGGGCTCTTGTCTGATTCCGGGCAACGTTGTTTTTATCAGAAAACTGAAAAACTCATTTTGTATTGCCCGACTCGGGAATTGAACCCGAGACCTCGTGTGGTCAACACCAACACCGGACCACTAGACCGTTTGAAAGTGTATTTCATATTATACATACTGATTGGTAAAATCAGTATGTATAATATAAATATTGAAGGACATGATAGTTGACGGTCATAATATGTAACTAATAAACATATACTAAAAAGAGAATATTGCTAAGCTACATATTAAACGTCAACCTATCTCCGTGATGGTCCGGGCTCCTTTGAAAAATAGACCAACTCAACTATACTACAATAGGCAAATCGTAAAAGGCGACTAATTGGCTATACGTGTCAATACTATCGTGACTTTTAGACGGTAGAGTTTCACAACGTCTTACTCAGATATTTGGTACCACTGCCTTACCCATTCCTGCCACAATAGCGCCAATGCTTGTCATTGTCGTGCTCCTGTGTGTAGCTACATGTTCTCCGGCCATCACCGCATCTATGGGTATTCATGTGGTATAGAATTATCGATATGAAAAGCTCATATAATTATTTACCTGTTTTAAGAATTTTTTTATATCATAAGATAGCAAACAATCATATGGGTCTCTTGATGGAAAGACTCAACCATCGCTTATAGATACCAAAGATGTTAATAGTGCATCTTGTGGTGAGGTCTAATACCATATGCATAAGCTTACCGGCTGCATTACTCTCCAAACCGGAACACGACAGTGACTTGAAATGATGCTATTACGGCAGGAATAGGTAAGGCGGTAGTACCAGACCCGAGCGAGACAATGCAGAACTCTACCACCTAGTAGTTATATTTACTCGAATTCAATCAATTTTTTGTTAAAGGTTAAAATAAAACTATACCATACTTGAGAAAATAGTAACCACAATGCAAGTTTTCCAAACTTAGTAATTCCCTGAGGCGACAAAGACACTCCAACACAATCAAAGGCTGACACTACAAGACACATCAGCTGTGAGCAAACACGATTGTAACGTCATCTGAGTTTCCATTCCAGCTCTGTAAGTGTAGTGCATCTAGAGATGATAGGTTTAGTTCAGCTATGAATTCATCTGAGGCTTACTCGAAGCGCGCTAAAGTTAGATTATGACATATCAGAGACATTAGAGCTTTGTAACCATATTCAAATAGTAAATTTGAAATGCAATATGTCCACATACTAACCATATTTCCACATCCAATATCACAATTTTAGAAGGAATTAGAATTTTAAGAGGTTTTGTGTTATTCTTTCTAAAGTCCTTTTTGTTTAGGAAAATAATAATAAATACAAATCACATAATCATTCAATAGAAATGAAATAAATGAAAAAATATATCATAAAAGACCATCTCAAACTAATTAGCCAATTTCTGCGAAAAAAAAATGAGTAAAAGTCCAAAAACAACTAACAAAACAAAAGTGAAAACGACTATGTATAGTTGAGCCTTGAATCCACAGCTGGTGCTATAAGTAGGAGAACGCGTTAATAGACGTTATATCCAGAATATAATGGCGGTAACGAAATTATGACTCGTGTTGCATAGAAAAATCATATTGCTTGAAAATGCAGAGAGACTGAAAATGAGACCTAAGTAGATCAATTTTTCGAAAAAGTATTATCACGTCCAGTTTTTTGCGGGGATAGCAGGGTATACCGAACGGCTAAAGACTTTCCGATTCACCACGATTCAACAGTTTGTCAGTTGGCTAGATGAGTGGTGATCCCTATCGCATTTTACCGACCTGATAACAAGTATCGATTCGGGATCAACGGCTTTACGTGCTCATTAAAGACACAGGAGTGGTAAAATACTAACCCGCCAGACTCCGAGCTGTTACTGAGATTTTGGATTTCCGAGAAAAATCTAGAAAAAAACCTCACACTTGCCCGACCTGGAGATCGAACCCATCCTCATGATCTAAGCCGAATAGGCGATCACTTAGACTACGAGGCAAACTAATTATCTGTAAACTTATATCGCCAGTTTTACCGAATATTAGGTAACCCAGCAAACATGGTTCTGCCATACAAATTATTACTGAATTAGTAGAGTGAGGGTTATTGGGAAGTGGTGGTAAGGAGAGTGATACGAGATATTTATATTTTAGATTTAAAGAGTATCTTACGCCCGTATCCCCAAAGAGGTAGGCAGATACAACAGGTGCACCCACAATCATCCGAAGATACTTGTCATAGATAGCAAGCCTATCGCCAACCGGGCACTTATCCAATTACAGGCCATGTTATTTTTTCAGAAAATTGAAAAATATATGCATTAAATATACAGTGCATAGCAAAAAATTTTGATAGAAAAAAGAAGCATATAAATAGCGAAACGAGAGAAAAAAAAAACAGTAGCAGTCGTGGGACTGCCGATAGAAGTGAAAATGGAACTATTAAGTTGAGAGTAATTAAAACTATATGCAAAACATAGCTATAGATATACTATTATCATTAGCATGTCGGTGACGCGAACCGAGGATTTTACCCTCTACCAAAACGCTCAACGCGCCTAAAGAAGTTTTCACTTCAAAAATTATTTTATTATTTTGAAATTTTCGTATTTATCCTTCAATTTCCCCAAAATTTAGCAAATATTTCAAATTGGACAACACCAAGCCACCAAACCTAAATTAGAGGTTTATGTAAATGTTGCACACTTCACATATAATTATAACAACTAAAAATATTACAATAATTACAGTACGTAACAGTTACAATAATTATCTTAGCTTGAACATATTCCTGCAAAAGCGTCAGCTGGTCACTGTTGTATTTCGGTTTGGAGGGTAAGGTAGCCGGTAAATATAAGCATCTGGCGTTTTAATCTCGACACAAGGATTGCAACACATCATTCACATCTTTTGTGTCTGTAGGCGATGGTTTCCTCTTTCCATCAGGAGAGTCATCTGTTTATTTGCTATCAACTGATATAAAAAATGTATAAACGGTTGAAACGGTCCCTAAACGTTCCCGCTTGATTAATCCCAAACAAATTGACCGATTTTGATGCAATTAGCGGTACTTAACGCAGTTTTTTAAGGAGAAAAACTGATAAGATTTTTAATTCAATCGGTGAATTAACCTGAAAGTTATTTCAAAAATATTAAGTAACTTAGCTAAAAACAACGTAATTTGAATATTTGAAAAGGTGTAACTTGTGAAAATTAAATCAAATTTTTATTTTCGAAACAGCATTTGACGTAGATTTTTAGTACTAAAATATCATAGATACCAAAAAATGATTGGTTGAAAAATTTCGAAGAATGTCGAAAAAACACTTTTTTCAAAATTTTTCGTCAACGATTGTTTCCAAACGGATAAATCGATTTTGATGCAATTTATGCATTAGACGTAGTTTTTGAGAAATAGAGCTGATTAGTTTTTTAGCCAATCGGTACATTAATCTGGAAGTTAAATTAAAAAAATTGTGTTTCGCCAAATTTTCTTTGGGGTTTTTTTTAATTTCTCAAAATCTATTTGGCCGATTTGGTCCAAACTTCCAGGAAGTCTACGTTAAGTGAAATCCAATCGAATGCCATTAACCGTGTTTCGATCGGGCCAGCCGTTCCAAAGTTATGAGATGTTACATACACACATACACACACACACACACACACACACACACACACACACACATACAGACATACTGACGTCATCGCGAAAATAGTCGGAAAAGGTTTCTAGGACCTCAAAACGTGGAATCTGGTGAAAACTCGATTTTCGAATACCGAGGCAAAATCAGTAACTTCCTTATCCTACATACGTAGCGGAAAGTTAAAAAAGTTTGGTTAAACTCTGTGGTTTAGTGGTCCGGTGTCCGTGTTAACCACTCGAGGTTCCAGTTTCAGCTACCGCGTCGGGCAATTCAAAAATGTGTTTTTTTTTGTTTTCTGATAAAAACAACATTGCCCGGGATTGGATAAGTGCCCGGTTGGCGATAGGCCTACCATTTATCATATTGTGTAATTAAGTATCTTCGGTTAATCATGTGTGCACTTGTGTTTCTTCGGGGATAAGGGCGTGAAAATACTTTTACTTTTTAACTAACAAGCTGTTGCGAGAAAATTAGGTTGTTTTAAAATGATTAATATCAATTGAAAAATCTCGTAATTTCGCTATCTTTAGAGTGGAGGACTCGTCAGAAAAACTATCAAATTTGTAAGAAAAAAGTTTTTTCGTGTTTTTCATAATCAAGCAATTAAAGTTAAAAACTAATTATTGTTATTAATCAATATGTTTAGTTAACATGTTTGAAGCCCCCTTACTTTATTAGTTACCCAATTCGAGATTTTTTGAAGAAAGAAAGAATTTAGCTTGTTCTTAAAAAAAAGAAAAAAAGAAAGAAAAAAATTTTCACGCCCGTATCCCCGAAAGGGTAGGCGAGGTACTACAAGTGCACCCACGATTACCCGAAGATACTTGGCCCCACAATGTGATCGGTGGCAAGCCTATCGCCAATCGGGCACTTTCCAATCCCGAGCAACGTTGTATTTTATCAGAAAACTGAAAAAACACATTTTTTTTGAATTGCCCGACCCAGGAATCAAACCCGGAATCTCATGTGGTAAACTCCGACACCGGACTGTTATTAATCAAAAAGAAAGTTTCTGGGACCACGGTCTATAACAAAAACCCTTTTTTACCCAAAAAAGGTGCACATGGTGCAATGATATCACAGGCCCGGAAAAAAAAAAATTATCTAGTAGCTGTTGCCAGCGACTTTGTCCGCGCGGAGTTCGTTTACTCCGCACTGCCCCTCCCCTATAATATGTAGCCTATATGTTGCGCCGACCTGTTAGTAATATCCATGCAAAATTTGAAGTAAATCCATGCAGTACTTTTTGAGTTTACCCCGGACATGCCCCGGACAAATAGACAAACAGACGAACAGATAAAAATTCTAAAAATTATATTTTTGGCTTCGATATCGATTGTAGATCACGCCCCAAGTATTCTTTTAAAAAAATATTCAATGTACAGTTTTGACTTTCCTACGATTTTATTATATGTTTAGATTACTGAGATTGATACCAAGATCTGACATAGTTGAAGACCCGGGGTCAGATATGCTTTTTAGGGTTCCGTACACAATGGTCCAAGCGGAACCCTATTACTAAGACTCCGCCGTCCGTTCGTCCGTCCGTCTGTCTGTGACCAGGCTGTATCAGACGTACCATAATAGGTAGGCAGTTGAAATTTTAACAGATGATGTATTTCTGTTTCCGCTATAACAACAAAAAGTAGGGTAAACTGGGTAAGGTTGTAATACACGACGGCTGAAACAAAGTGAATATCTAGAGAACCGTGCATGATGGGCGAGGGGTACAAGGAGGAAATGAAGTAAGTGCGAAGTCGGAAAACGAATATTAGTGTTGCGTCACTTTTCCCTTGCTGTGGTTGTGTAATGAGAGACTCCATTATATTTTTTGATGAAAAAGTGTTTTTATCGGTACACTAGAATTTTCCCACGGCTTCGCTCGCGTTAAATTTATTTTAGGGTAAGGGGATTAGAAAGAGAGAAAAATTAGTCTATGCCACTCTCCATCTCTTCAACTATCTCCACTTAAAAAATTACGTCAATGCGTCGCTCTGTTTGCCGTGAAAGACGGATAAACAAACACACTTTTACATTTAGAATATTAGTATGGATTTTAGCAATTATTTTGTCTTAATTATAGTGAATTGAGTGTTTTGTATCGTTTTAATAAACGTCTGTAGAATTTGGCAGTTTTATTAGTTTTAACTCAAATTTATATTTACTCCTACTGTAAACCCTTTTATATCTAGAAGGCGGTTGGGGACGGTTGAAACATTTTTGGCATGGCACGAAGTTGGGCTAACCTATCATCGTGCCAAGAAGTGCCATCCTGCCACACGATTAGCAACGCACCATTTGTATTTTTGGTGTCTATAAGCGACAGTTTCTCTTTGCATCAAGCGAGTCATTTGCTAGTTTTCTATCTAATGATACAAAAAAAAAAAAAACACTTATAAGTGCTTCTAAAATATTTGTGATATTCAACTATGCTATTAAAAGTCGTAAAATGTTATTGGTTCTTAATATCACAGTTCAATTATATTTTGTATTTGAATGTGTTTCAATTGACGCCAGGCACTGTTTCAACCGACCGTGGCGTAGGGACGGTTGAATTTTTTTTTATTAAATTGTTTTTAACTCATAAAATATAATACAGTGATATCAAATGATATTGCCAATTAGTAGAAAAATATACGGTCTTTTATTTAATATATTTCTTGTATAATTCATTTAACTAATCACTATGTTATGGACGATAAACGCTAAAATGTTTCAATCGTACCCAATCTCCCCTACTAAAACAGAATAAAAAAAAATATTTACAACAAACATGATTTTTTTTGCCGTTTTCTATTGACAATGGAATCCTTCGTGCACGAGAAAAACTCTTAATTTTTTCAACAATCATCTCCTAAAAGGCTGAAATGGATTAAGAATACGAATACACACATAGATAATAAAAGATCATAAGAAAAATTATGTTGTTGATATATCATTCTTAGAAAGTAGTAGTAGTAGTAAATTTTTCAAAAATGAATTTCAGCGTTCATATGATAATACACCTCTTTGAAATCCTTACGCTTATTTGATCATAACTAATTTTAATGACGTATCGGAATGTTTAAATCAAAATCTAATATTACAAACGGGAAAATCAGTATTCGATGGGTGATGTGGCCGGATTTGGGCAGCCGTTTAATCGTTCCAACCAAGGGCAGTTTGTGCTCCAAATAATTCACTACTATTAACTAAATTTACCGCCTCATTTGCATTCTAATTACTGTTGTTGTTAGAATTTACTAGTGTGGACTTATTGTTTTGCATTCTAATCAAACTGCTATGTTCTTTCAATGTGTGAGTTTGTTACTTTTGGTGTATGCGTATTCCTTTCTGAAATATAAACTAGATGGCAATTATATTGAATTGTACAGATTCAAATTTAAAAAAAGCTTAGAGCTGGCAAAGGGAGTAAGTACGTCAGAATCCATAAAAATAAAAAAAATCATAATTTCCTGAAAACTATCTAAGCAAAACTATCAAATATTCGAGCCAGCGTAGAAGCGGACGGAAACGTAACTAGCAAAACATTAATGATATGATTCGACCATTTTAAAATAAACTCTCAAAATAAACTTTGATTAGCTGCTATTTAAAGCCAAAAATACTAAAATAACCAGTAAAGTAATGAAGACTGTAAAACGTAGAAAAGTTTAAGTCAGCGCGTCACGATTGCTAGTTATAAAAGCTAACAAAATGTTTAGACAAAGATTATAATATATTATGGTAATTGAATTGAATTGAATTGAAAATGATCGCACAGTTAAGAACAGCTAACGAACAATTAAAATAGCAAAAAAATATCATTTTCCTCCCGCCAACTTAAGACTGCCTTTTTTCAACTATTACGTCGGTTTAATACAAACAACACTATAGTGTTGCTATTTTTTAATTTCTACTCTTTTATGAACGAAGAGAAATAAGTTTCACGATAATCTGCGCGCCGTTCTACTATATTTTAATAAATGCTCACGCCATCTACACCACATATTTGTAATCTTTAAATAAATATGGCCGATTTGACTTTAAGCACGGTTAGACTTTTTAATCCCTATTTTAACAAAATACAATCCTAATTTTGCGGATATATGTTGTCGACTCAAAATTATTATTTTTTTACGCTTTATAATTTTGGTAAGGTTTCGATTGAGTATACCGTAACTCTTGACGAAATTATTAATATAGATTATATAATATTAACAAATTAACTACATTTAACAATCTTGACTTAAGCACGTTAATCAAAAACTTAAACTAAGGCTTGACGGCACAAGCTAAACATCGATGTTTTACCTGTTCATTCCAGTCACATCACCAGAGTCCAAGTCGCTACTGAGGTTTTCGATTATCAAGATGAACCACAAAAAACATCAATGACACATTTGCTCGACCCGGAGATTATCAAATCCATCTGTGATCTGAGTTGAACAGGCTTAAGGTTAGACTATGAGCCAGTCGAATAACTAAGTATAGATGCAAAAGAGAAAAGTTTTCTTATATCATAAGGTAGCAAACTAGCAGATGGCTCTCTTGATAAAAAAATAAACCATCATGTATAAACACTAAAAAGGTTAACAGTGCGTTGCCATCCGTGTGGCGGGATGGCAATGTCAGATGCATTACGGCAAGAATAGGTAAGGCGGTAACAAATACCCGGGCGAGACGTTGCAGAACTCTACCACCTTTTAGTAACTATAGTAGTAACACCTAAAGTCAATCAATCACTTTTTACAATCTGCCTGGCAGAACGACTGTTGTTCTAATTTTCAAAGGAGCTCGGAACAATACAGAGGAAAGGTGAACGATAGTACCTGTCTCTGAGATGGAGGCCGAGAACTTGAAGATAATTTTAGGTATCTGAAATAAAATTCTACAGCGGCGTTTGTTCATATTAAAAAAAATATATAATATAAATTTGCAATTTACAAAGGGTCTTAATTGCTTTTCTCATTAAACATTCAACTGATATTTTTTATTAAAATCAACACACAGACTTCTTAAGTCAAAATAATGTTAATTTTCAAAGTAAATGTTTATCCGTTATGTTTGTGTTAACAAATATTTTGATTAACATATTTGAAATAACAAAAGAAATTTCGAGAACAGTAGCTATTGCGCAAACAGAAATTGCTTTTGCACGGCACTCTGTTTCAGGTATAAGATTAAAGGTATATTAAAAAGCGAAAGCGGTAGAGAATAATGATTTAAATACACTTACACTGCTTCACTTTATTAGTATTTTGTAACATCAACAGTTAGTTTAATAGATTCAAAGTCACTCTTATCCTAATATTATAAATGCAAAAGTGAGCTTTTTAGTTTGTTTGTTACGCTTTTACGGCTAAACCACTTATCCGATTTTGATAAAATTTGGCATGAAGAAAGTTGAAAATTTGATGTAAAATAAAGGTAAAATTTTCGTTCAAAAATCATTCCTGAGATGATAAAATAAAGGATGAAAGACAAGTTTAGTTTGTAGCTTCGCCTGCAAGTTTTTACTTGTAGGCGAAGCTACGTGGGACAGTTAGATAAGAATTCATTCGAAGTTCATTAATTTCATTTAAATTTCATTCAATTCAAGACCCTATAGATGTTAATGATGTGTTGCTGTAATTGTGGCGACGTCTTAATACTACATTCATGAGTTTACCGGCTATTTAAGCTCCTAAACTGGAATACAACAGTGACAAGCACTGCCGCTAATTGTGACAGGAATAAGTAAAGCGGTGATACCAGACCCGGGCGGGGCAATGTACAACTCTACCATCTAGTAGCAACAATGGTATTTTCTCGCATAGGTAATTGTTTGCCTCTAACAAACTGTCTGGTAAAACGGCAGATGGTCCATTTTTTAAAGGAGGCACAGACCAATATAGGGAAAGTATTATATTCAAAACCATATTTTTTCCCACTGTGTAATATCCTTTCTCTTGTGTAATATCGTTCCTCTTGTGTAATATCGCTCCTCTTGTATCCCAGTTTCGACCTTAAATATAGATTCCCCCATAGACGCGTACATTATAAATGCCTTGCGGATACCGCGATTCGCAAAGAAGCCGAATTCGACAAAATTTTATTTCCCAATACGAATATTGCCTCTGTATTGACTCCTTTGTTTCATATATAGCACATTTGTTGTAGTTTCTCTTAAATAAATTACTACCTTTATCGTATTGTTCACATTTTTCTATTGTACTATGCTTTAAGCTACGTTTCTAGCTCATTTTTATCAAATACACAGGTTTTATTACAAAGAGTGTTCTTTTTCACTCAAGGGCAGATTTTTTTTTAATTTCACAAGATAGTGTGATAGCAAACAAGCCGATGGAGAGAGACAACCATCGCCTATAGATACCATAAATGTTTATGGTGCGTTACTATCTTGTGGCAAGGTCTAATGCTACATGCAAAGTATACCGGCTACCTTACCCTCCGAACCGGAATACGACAATGACAAGTACTGATGCTGTTGCGGCAGGAATAGGTAAGGCGGTGGTACCAGACGCGGGCGAGGCAATTCAGAACTCTACCACCTAGAAATTATAATTATTATTTCGTATACTTAATATAGGATATATTAGGTATACGAGTTTGTTCTATGAGATGATAATTATGCTGTCTGAGACATAAATATTTAAGGCACTTTAACATAACATAATATTCCTTACATTCCTTAACATAAAACATTATTTTCCTTTGCTTAATCGAGTAAAAAGTCTATGGTAGTCTAAAATCGTCTTCACGTTTTTTGTATTCAAATGATACGGTTGCAGGTATATCGTTTTGATAGTTTCTGATGGATGGATAATCTATAACGGACATAACTAGAAGTATATTTTTTAAATACTAAATACATACATATCTTCACGCTAGATCCCTTACGAGTTAGGCAGAGAGAACTGAGTGCCATACATCACGATCCTGCAAGAATCGTGATGTATGGCATTCGGTTCTCTCTGCCTTTTGAGATTGATCGACAGTACTCGATCAATCTGATCGTGGTATGTCAGTCTTAGTCTTCCCCGGTACTTACATCCTTCCACATTCGCATTGTATATCTGTTTTGTTAACCTTTCATCTACCATTCTTTCTACATGTCCGAACCAACGGAGCATGCCCTTTCTCATCTTTACACAGACACTTTCTTTCAAACCTAACCTCTCTCTCTCACTTCGACATTACGAACCCGGTCCGCGAGTGTCACACCACATATTTTTCTTAGCGACCTCATCTCGACCGCGTTGATTCTACTTTCATGCCCTTTCTGACATACCCAACTCTCACTTCCATACAATAGCGTTGGGATAAGCACATGATTATGCAGGGCTAGACGGGCACCCTGACTTAAAATTGTGCTATTTAGTAATCTCCCTAACACTCCGTTCACTCTGTTCCCTACACACACTCTTTTTTCAACATCAGCGGTGTACCTTCCATCACTGCTAAAAGCACATCCAAGATATACAAACTCATCCACTTGTTCCAGCACTACATCATCGACCAGAACTCTTACATTCGTTCTGGTTGCTCCTCTTTCAAATACTAAAACCTTAGTTTAAAACTTTCAAATACTAAATTTTAGACCTTATTATAAGTATAGTTTATATATAAAATACTAAATATAAGTATGCAGTATTTCCAAGGTTAACTATATTATAGATAAATATATTAATGTTATAAATGCGAAAGTTTAGGTATTTGGATTTATAAATATTTGTTACTCAATCACGCAAGCACGGCTTAATTGATTTGGATGAGATTTGGCACACATGTAGATGATAAATTGGAATATCATTACATTTTTTTCCCATAAAAATAAAATATTTTCGTGAGCAACGAAAAACTTTTCTAGTTCATCAGGCTGCAGGGTGCATCTAGTAAATTATAATTTTGAATCTTGCTCCAGAAAATTGAAAAATTTTCTGTCAGTATCCTCATTATTTTTACTAAATTCTAATTTAAAAACGATTTAAATTAAGGCGATTACAGCTGCGAACGACCTTGAGTTTCTGACAGGAGCAGCGCAAAAATTATATCGCGCGCTAGCTTGCTCCAACGTCAAAGAGTATTTACAGTGAATGCAGATACCTACGTTTTATCATTTTTTTTCACCTATATGAACTTTTATCATCATGAATCGACTGAATGTTGTCAAACTCAAAACCAATAACCAGTAATCGCTCATTTATCGATTACATATACATTCGTTTTAGAAAAACGATAAATATCTAAAGAAAAAAAAATGTACCGAAAATCGACAAAAAATCATATAACAATTTACACAATAATAACAGTTTCGTTTCCTATTTCTTTGAAAGTGTTGTAATATACAATACATCCCGTGTAGCACTTTATTTTAATACATACAATCAACAATTAATATTTAACAAAACCTTTCAAAATTTGATTAGGTTAAAAATAATCTCTTGAATAATATTTTAAAACTAACTAGCTTCTTAGTTTTTATTTCAAAATCTCGTAATAAAAAAGAAGATATATAATTTGATTTAATGTTTATAGATGAAACTACTAAATAAGTTGATGTATTTAGACTATTTGTATGTATAATATATTTAATTTATTTATTTTTAGTTGCGAAGTCCTTACTACCTTCAAATAGTACCAGTTTTTTTTTCTTTAGAGTTTTGCTTTTTATTCGCTTGCTTGAATTATCTTCGTTGTTTATATGTTTTATTTTTTATTTATTTTTGTACATTTATACAAAATATTGACAAAATACTTATCTATCTATAGCTAATAAAACATTCAAGCGTAAACGTAGGAAAGCGTAAACATGAATAGTCTCAAAATATTATTCAGCGTCTACTCGCAAACAAAACTATTTATAAAGTACTAGCTTTCAGCCCCTTTAATACCCTCTTTTACCTCTTTAAGATTTAAAACTCACAGCATCCTTACATGCACGTTTATTTAATTGAATTAAAGATCATGACTAATAAATTTGTAGAGATTTTGATTAAACATATTTTATTTTTTCTACAAACTTTACCACTTTTTTCATCCTTTGAAGAGATGACATTTGAAAACCTTAAACTCGTATTCATTTAATTGTATTAAAAATCATAAATACTAAGTTTTAAATAATTTCTACAATATTCTACAATAAACAATCTATTTTTTATACAAACATCAATGCTTTTTTTACCCTTTAAAGAATAAAATTTTAAAAAATCCCCAAATATATGATTCTTAAATTGTGTTGAAGATTATAAGTGCCGAATTTCAAGTTATTTTCACTATAAACCTTTAATTTTTCATATAAATTGTAACACACACTTTTACTCCTTTAATGGATGAAACTTCGAACATTACATGCATGTTTCTTCAATTTCGATTGAAGAGCATAAGTACTAAAAAAATCCAAAAATTCGTACTTCTTAATTGTATTAAAAATCATAAATACTAAATTAAAATAATTTAGATTTTATAGTAATGCAATAAATAAACAATTCATTTATGATACAAACTTTAAAGCCTCTTTTTACCTCTCTATAGGCTAGAATTCCAAAAAATATTAAATTTATATTTAATTTTTTTTCAGTTAAAGGATAATTTAATTACGGCATATCATTCTATTTGAGTTGTAATAACTCAAAAATGACAGAGTTTCAAACAAAATTTCACCCCCTATTTCACCATCTTAGGGGATGAATTTAAAAAAATCCTTTCTTATTCCTTGTCTATATCATAAGAAAAACATCTAAAAAAAAAACAGACTTCTCGGTCTAAGCTCATTATCTACTATAAAAAAACATCCAAGCGTAAACGAAATCTTCAATTTCCAAACGGCACAATCTTACTATTGTGCCAAACGTTCTATCTGTACTATTACTCTTTGACTCGAATATGGAGAGCGGAGCATGCTAACATGCGACACAGCCTCCCCGTATGAACGCTACCGGGAGACTGACTTTCGACGCAAGCGCTGTCCGCGAATTAAATAATAAGGTTTTTATTGATTTAATAGCACACTATAATGATTTTGTAAAATTTTGAACTTAAATTTTATAAAGCAATAAATTGTCTGTAATAAAAAGAAAAAATCATCAAAATCGTTACAGTAGTTTGGAAGTTATAAGCAATTTTTTGTGTAAAAATAAGAAAGATATTCGATTTTTTTCCGTCAAAATAACAATAAAATTTGAAAAAACCGAACTTAAAATTTAAACTTAATTATATTATACGTATAATGCATATTTTTTTTTAATTATTGGACCAATCGGTTAGCAGTAGTGGGCTTTCAAAGAGGTGTCTATTTCGTAGTTTGGCATTACCTATCGCCTTCAATACGTTTGCATTTTAAAAGGTTTTTTTCACTCTACGAGGTTTCACTGCTATTTTTAACGTTTCGAATCCAAACAATGACTGTATCACACTAGCCATCGCCAGTGACCAAAAATTTGACCATAGAATAAACAATAAAACCTCTTCTAAATTGGAAGTAGTTAAACGAAAAGTATCAATCCACACAAAATTATTTTAGAGATATTGATGTTTGGAATTTGATAGAGTTTGGATTAGTTTTAATGTTTTTATTGAAGTGCCAAAATTAATGATGAACTAAATTTAATTAAGCAAGAATTCAGACTCCTTGAGATTGAATTATATTACTGGTACCTCACTGCTCCATGATTCATTTTACTTAATCAGTTGGTAATATTGGTTGTTAACCAGGAAAGTTGGATTATTCAATTTTTTATTTCTTAACGTACCATACATGGTGACTAGTTCTGACGTTAAATAAAGTTACAGAGAGCTATTTTTGCTTGGATCTTTTGTACTGGCCAATAGTATTGATATTTAGCAACAGTTGGGTGCACTTAACTCATTTTTGACCATACTGTGGATTGGATCCCTTTCGTTTAACTACGTCCAATTTGACAACTGACTTTGGCCGTAAATAAAACACATGTGACATATATGATAATATACACTATTATAGTATATATAATAGTGTATATGTACTATAATATTGTTTATTTTTATTTATTTAATGTATTTCTAATGCATTTTATTTAGAACTAGAAATAACCGTGCGAATATTTGATTTTTTGATTTCCGCACTCTTTTACAATGTAAACTTTAAATGTGCCAAACAATGTCATTTTACTAACAGACAAGTCGTACACCAACAAGAAGCCTCCTTAATTCCATTTCAAGAAATGGTTAACACGTATGACTTCCTAAGTTTACTCGACGCTGGCAGAATTCTCTGATAATTGCCATTCGTATAATGAAGAAGAAGAAGAAGACTGCGATTTAAAATAGCGCGAGTGTAAATGTTACTGTAGCTACTAATAACTATGCCATGTGACGTGTGACACTAAATAAACGTCAGGCAATGCCTTGCTTTTATGATGCCATTTTGAAATGCGAACAACGCATTTATACTTTTTTACATCATTGGTGCCAAATCTATAATCCACCGATATCATACTCCACCGTTTTTTCCAAATTTTTTATGTATTAATATGTAGATCTCAAAAGATGATATTTAAAGAAATGGGTACAATTTTAAAACTTATGTAAATTGTTCGATGGCATATTGCGAAAAAGTCATTTAGCCAAAGATAAGTCTAATAACAATATATAAATGTAACAAGGGACTCCTTTGAAGCCCAACTGATCTTTTACAAAAACGTATTGGGCCGAATGGTAATATTATCAATAGGAGATTAAGCCTTTTTGAATACTACTACAAAGGGAAAATATATCTGCAAGTTTCCAACGGTCGCACTTTATCCGGGTTTAAGGCATACCGATCCTTGTAATTCTATAAGTTAAACTGATTTTTAGATTCTGGACAATTTTCAAAGTTGTGGAATGTATTATTAGGTTCATTTTTAAAAACACGCAGTTCGATGTTCAAATATGTTTACTTCTTCTCGACTTGCAGCTTAATAACCCGAGTAAGCTGGTATAAGGTATTATATAGTATCACAGTTTTAGAATAGTTAATAGTAGGGTAGATTGAACAATGTCAACTTCAAAACTATTGATCAGGGGACACCACTTCCAAATTTATAATTTGGTATAAAATTGTTTACTAGAATTCCACAAAGTTCCACTCCATAGTGCAGTATTTTGATAACAATCAATTTTTATATCTATTATGCGAGATATTTGCTATAAACGGTTATTTATATTACATTCAAGCCCTATTTACAATATTATTCATATTACAAATAAAGATAATCAAGATTATATTTATTTTTATAGGAATAATACGAGATTAATGGGTGAAAATTAACTTAAAAATGTGTTTTTATGTGTTGGTCTGATCTCCTCTGAAGAATAGGCCAATTGTTTTAAAAACAACAAAGAAAAACATTGACATGCGGGATTTGAACCTGCGACCTCCCCTAAAGCCGGGGTGCTCTGCCACTGAGCTAGTGTCGACAGGCTGGACGAAACGGAATTTTTCTTTGCTTTATGATCAATTCCATCGATTGTACTGATCGCTAGATATATATACGTATAACTAGTTAAATCTAGTTAAATGAGTTCATCGTTGAGAGTATATCACATGTGTGTGTGTGTGTGTGTGTGTGTGTGTGTGTGTGTGTAAACATATCATCACTTTTGAACGACTTGACTTTTGAAATGCGGTTAATGGCGTTCAATTGCATTCCGCCACATTTATACTTGCTGAAAATTTCAACCGATTAGATTCAGGAGATTTTGAGGGATTTCACAAACATTTTTTTTAAATAACTTCCAGGACAATGCACTAATTGAGTACAAAATGTAAACAGTTATTCTTTTTTCTGCCGCAAATCCCATCAAATTTAATATTTTCGGGAGTTATCGTTAACAAAAAATTTTGGAAAAAATGTTGTTTTGACATAACTTTGCGATTTCCCAATCAATCATTTATTGGCGTTCTACAATATTTAGTACTTTTTGGTGAGTTTTCGAAAGTAACAGCTTTTTAAATATTAAAATTATGATATTCACAGCGAAATATTTACACAAAATAACTTTTAGACTACTATGATACCCATGTTTTTCAAAATTTAATTAGCTCTTTTAAATAAAAAATATGTGTCAAGTACCTTAAATTGAATCAAAATTTGTTAATTCGTTTGGGATTTATCAATGGCGAAAACTTTTGAAAAAAGTGTTTCTCGTCGTAACTAATATAATTTGTTCATACCAAATTACTGCTTTTAATTACTAAGAGTCTTGAGCTAATATGCGGACAGACGGACGGACATGGTGAAACTATGAAGATTCCTTGTAGACTATGGAACCTGTGGCATGTTGATAGCTGTTAGTGGTGATGATCACGTCGGGGTCACCACTTTGGTGTTGGTGGTTTCAAAAGAAAAGATGCGGTTTGATTTAAATCGGATTAAATCCGCTTTTCGACTTCCGACTAGCGTAGCGCGCCGGGGCGAGAGACACACGGGTCGCGTTGATCGAGTTTTGTATCACTCTGGAGCGCTACGCTAGTTTTTATATTTTACGTAACATCCTTACTTGCTTAATAAAAGCGGATTTAATCCGATTTAAATCAAACCGCATCTTTTCTTTTGACATTACCACCACCAAAAACGCTAAAAAGTTGTTATTTGGATATTACAAACAGACATTTTAATTTTGTTTGTTGTATACATTATCACCTTATATTTAGGTAATATAAGCTTTGATTGGAGTTTCAAGTACACATCAAGAGGTTTCTGGTAATTGGCTAATATTACAGATTATGATAAGGAGGTTTATAACTAGATCCGTGAAAGCAATATCATGAAAAGGCTTATTACACCTTGGAGGCCGGAGTAGTTCTAAACTTAATAAGGATGGACATAGAAAACCTTTGAGTATAAAATGAATATATCTGTGTAGAAATTTACAGAAACCAGCGGGTAACTGTGAAAAAAAGAATATAGTTTTACTTTTACTTTTACTTTTTAGTGTATAGATAATAATTTGAAAACTAAAAGTCATAATCATTACGTAAAATATATGTTGACGTGAATATGACTTTAAATTTGCTTTCATAGTGAGGGACAGTTCAAGAAAGCATTAAAAATCTAATTATACCGTTGGATAGCTAAGGAATCAAATAATTTTTGAAGTCACGTGCAGACTACGATGCGACGCGGAGGATGGAGGAGGAATTGCTGCCATTTTTAGATAATTTCGCTGCGTTACAGAATTTGCATATGGTATATCTTTTTACTAGGAGCAGTTATGATATTTAATTAAATTTTGTTCGATAGCTCTTTTAAAGATTAATCGATTATATAAAAAAATAAATCATTTTAAATGCTTATACATACATACATACATACATACATACATACATACATACATACATACATACATACATACATACATACACACATACATACATATATACATACATACATACATACATACATACATACATACATACATACATACATACATACATACATACATATCTTCACGCCAGATCAAGGGATCTGGCGTGTAGAAGACGGGGTAGGCAGAGAGAACCGAGTGCCATACATCACGATCCTTGCAGGCTTGTCTCCACATTCATCACTCTCTTTATA